>OX459198.1:0-2818750 GCA_949775195.1 Diarsia dahlii
GGTCAAAATATTTTTATTTTTGTTTTTGGTGCCAAACGCTTGGTATTGCTATTTCCTTCAATAAATTTTTTCTCTGACGGGTCTCTTAGACCAAAACTCGAGGTAGTGGAGGAATTTTAATAATTTTAGCACTATCGTAGACAGATTTAATTTTAATTAATTATTTTTATTTTATGACTTAGCCCTAGATTAGGACAAAATTTTATGACCATATTTATTATCATTATTATTTATTACTTACTCTAATCTGATTATTATATTCTATTTTTAATTTGTATGCGACTGGATCCCCCCTTTACAGGGATTTAGTCGTAGATCGTGTCCCCCGACGACCTTATCCGAGTCATGTTTGGTGTTGGCATCAGGACCCCTGTGGCGAAGGAGAGGCCAGTGGAGGAAAGAATTGACAAAGAGAGGGCATGTCCAGCACAAGCGGCCCCGTCAATGCGGCGCAATGACGGAGAGTGGGAGGCGGAGAAGCCCAAATCGGGGCCATCCCGTAGAACCCCTACACCTACAAAAACTACACCCGTCACCACTCCCCCTAAGAAGACACTCGTGCCCACTCCCCCCAAAAACAAATCAAAAACCACCACTAAACTGCCGGAGAAAGCCCTGGAGAGCTCGCCTCGAGAGGTGCCCACCCGTGAGATACCTCAACAGAACCACGGAGGCAAAGGCGTGTCTCTCCAGCGCTAAATTACAAATGGACAGCTCCCGAAACCTTAAGAAGGAGATTAAGGACGCGCTGGTGAAAGCAGTCGACCGCTTTACCAGCTCGTCAAGGAAGGGGAAAGGGAGAGAATGCAGGCACCCGTGGAGGCGGTCGTACTTGACGGTGCCCCCAAGGGCCTGACACCGGCCCCCGCTGCACCGACAGAGCTCATGAAGCAGCTCATGGAGAACCTCCAGCAACATAGTAAGGCGCTAGAGGAATGCCAGCTGCACACACGGGCTCTGTCGGAAGCAGATTCAACAGGCACCTCGCTTTGTCGCAGGCCAGGGACCCTCGTTTGCGGAGATGGCCGCCGCTCCGAAGCAGCACATCCAGGAGCCCCTTCACTCGGTGGTCGTGTCGTCAGTCGATGACAAAGTCACCGGGGGAAGGGGTTGTTGAGAAGCCTGAGGACGGCAGTAGACGCCAGGAACGAGGGCACCAGGGTGGAGAGATTGCGAGAAAGTGAGGGACCGGAAGGTAGTGGTCGGTTTCAGGACCAGGGAGGAGATGACTCGGGTGACGGAGAGGATAAAGAAGTCAGGTGACCTCGTGGTGGAGGAAATCAAAAACAAAGATCCACTTATAATCATAAAGGACGTCCTCTCCTGTCACACCGATGTGGAGGTCACTGAGGCGATAAAACGCCAAAACACCCATCTGATTGGGGACTTACCTGCGGATGATGTGAGGATGGGGGTGAAATACCGTCGTAAGACGAGGAACACCCACATGTCTCACATCATCATGCAGGTGTCCCCCTCCGTGTGGCAGAGGCTGACGAATGCGGGTCGAGTGCACATCGACTTGCAGCGGGTGCGTGTACTGGATCAATCACCACTAATACAGTGCACTCGCTGCTTGCACTTCGGCCACGGCCGCAAAATGTGCACGGAACCCGCCGACCTTTGCACACACTGCGGAGGCCTCCACATGAGAGCCGACTGCCCCTCACGGCTGGCCCTAGAAGCGCCGAAGTGTGTTAACTGCGTGGCCAATAAGCTGGGGGAAGACCGAGCACAACGCCTTCGACAGCGAGTGTCCAATTCGTGCTAAGTGGGACGCATTGGCGCGGCTGTCGGTGGCGTATTGCTAAGGGCACCTCAGTGGAAACAATTAGCAGGGACTTACCCAGGGATACCCGAACACACCCGAGCGTGCGCAAGAATTACCAGGTAATCCCAAGCGAATCTGCAAGAGAAAGAACCTAGCAACCCAAGAGCTCATGATTGTGGCTAGTGAGCGGGAGGGTTGCGTTCGCATTGCTCCAGGAGCCGTTATGTGGGTGGGGTTAAGAGGATGCGAGACTACCGGGGAGCGAGAGTCTACCAGTGCGCTGAACAAGGAGGTGGAACTGTGAAGGCGGCAATAGTCGTCTTCGACCACGATCTCGACGTCTCACAGTGTCCGAAACTCACCACCAACAACATCGTGGTGGTGAGGATCCGTACCAGCGCCTGGGAAAATCGCAGTAGTCTCCTTCTACTTTGAACCAGACCAGCCCATACAGCCATACCTGGAGCACCCTCATGCGGATTCGCGAGGAAATAGGCCCCACTAGGATTATAATTGGCGGCGACGCCAAACGCCAAAAGCACCTGGTGGGGCAGCCTGGTAACCGACAGCAAGGGTGAGGACATGTCGGGAACCCTGGACCAAATGTGCTTGCATGTACTCAACGTCGGCAACACCCCGACCTTCGACACCGTCAGAGGGTAACACCTTGTACAGCAGCTTCGTTGATGTCACAGCGTGCTCGGCGGATCTGCTGGACTTGGTGGAGGACTGGCGGGTCGAGGAAGGCCTCACGAGCTCGGACCACAACGGTATCGTTTTCAAATTAACCTAAAAAAGTCAACAGGTAATAACATAAAAAGGACCACAAGAGTTTACAATACCAAGAAGGCGAATTGGAGCCAATTTTCATACGAAATTGGCCCAATTAAACGCGGAAACAAACATAGACTCGAGTGGATTCAAAACATAACTAACATAACAGATTTAGAAGTAAAAATAAATAAATACATTGCAAATATAACACTTACCTGTGAAGACACATTATTCAAAATAAACACGAACACAAAACTTACCGTACCGTGGTGGTCCAAAGAGCTCGCTAAGCTGATGTCGGAGGTGAACACCAAAAGACGCCGCATCCGGTGCGCAGCACCCATCCGGAGGCAACACGTCGTCGATGAGTACCTGCAAGCAAAAGAAAAATATGAGTCCTTAGCCCAAAAGGCACAGACGGAAGGATGGAAGGGCTTCTGTCAGAAACAGGATAGGGAGGGGAATGTGGGAGGGTATTTACAGGGTTATAGGACGGACCGCCAAGAGACAGGAGGACCTGCCGTTGGTGAAGGACGGAGTGCCACTGAGCGCACAGGAGTCGGCTTCGCTACTGGCCGAGACCTTCTACCCCGAAGACCTGGAGGAGGGAGAAACAGCTGATCACCGCCGAACACGTGAAGCGGCCAGTCGTGGTAAACGAGTGGTCGCATGATGAACAAACATGACCCACCGTTTACACTTCTGGAGCTGAAAACGGCGGTGGAAAGTTTCAACCCAAAGAAGGCACCCGGGGCGGACGGTCTCACAGCCGACATCTGTGCCCAGGCCATATCCCAGGACCCAGGGACGTTCCTTGCACTGACCAACAAGTGTCTGGAGCACGGTCACTTCCCTGGGGCCTGGAAGGTGGCCACAGTGGTAGTCCTCCGAAAGCCAGGCAAGGATTCCTACACCACCCCCAAGTCGTTCAGGCCAATCGGCCTCCTGCCAGTCTTAGGCAAAGTCCTTGAGAAGATGCTTGTAGCAAGGCTCAAGTGGCACCTGATCCCGCGGCTTAGTACTCGCCAGTTTGGTTTTATGCCACAAAAAAGTACCGAGGACTCCCTCTACACCATGATGCAACATATCAAATTAAAGCTGAGTGAGAAAAAGCTGATCACTGTTGTGTCACTGGATATAGAGGGAGCCTTCGATAGCGCGTGGTGGCCGGCCATCAGGACCAGACTGGCTGAGGAAAAGTGCCCGGTTAACATCAGACGGTTGCTTGACAGCTACTTGACTGGCAGGAGTGTCAGTGTAAGATACGCGGGTGCCGAGTGTCGAAGGGACACAAATAAGGGGTGTGTGCAGGGGTCTATTGGCGGTCCGATCCTGTGGAACCTGGTCCTAGACCCGCTATTGAAGGAGTTGGAGGAGCGTGGCGTCCACTGCCAGGCCTTCGCCGATGATGTTGTCTTGATCTTCGACGGTGACACAGCTTTGGAAATCCAGAGGCATGCCAATGCCGCTCTCGAGCATGTTCGGGAGTGGGGCATCAAAAACAAGTTGAAATTTGCACCACATAAAACATGTGCAATGCTAATAACAAAGAGGCTGAAGTTTGATGTCCCGCTCCTGAGCATGGGAGGGGTAGACATTGGCATGTCTAAGGAAATCAAAATACTGGGGCTCACCGTCGACCACCAGCTCACGTTCAACTCCCACGTCGCAAACGTTTGCAGAAAAGCTGTAAACATCTACAAACAGCTGGCGCGTGCGGCCAAAGTGAGCTGGGGCCTTAACCCGGAGGTCATCCACACCATCTACACGGCAGCAGTGGAGCCAGTTATCTTGTACGCGGCGAGCGCTTGGGCGCCGGCGGCCAAGAAGATCGGAGTGCAGAAAAGCCTCAACACGGTCCAACGAGGATTCGCGCAGAAGCTCTGCAAATCCTACCGCACCGTATCGCTGAACGCATCCCTAGTGCTGGCTGGGATACTCCCACTCGACCTCCGAATACAGGAAGCAGCCGCTCTGTACGAGGCAAAGAGGGGGGTGCCACAGCCAGCACTGGCGGGCAGGGAGGTGGAGCGGGTGGTGGGATTTGCAGAGACTCCACACCCGGCGAAACATATAGCCATGGAGTTCGTGTGCCTGGAAGACCAGACGCGTGTGGACACACACAATACCCAGGCTGTGAGAGTGTTCACGGACGGCAGCAAGATTGCGGGCAAGGTCGGAGCTGCACTGTCACTTTGGGGCGGTGAGGCCGAGATCAAGTCCGTCAAGCTTAGCTTGCCGTCCTATTGTACGGTATACCAGGCGGAACTCCTGGCCATATGCGTAGCCACGCGCGAAATCCTCAAGCGCAAAGAGGGAACCTTCGGTATCTACAGTGACTCAAAGGCTGCACTACAATCAGTCACAAACCAGGGTTCCCTCCACGCCCTGGCCGTGGAAGCAAGAGCGAACGTGGTCGCGGCTTTATCCCAGAGCAAAGATATATCTTTGTTCTGGATAAAGGCACACGCCGGATTAGAGGGCAACGAACGCGCGGACCACCTAGCGAAGGAGGCTGCACTCCGGTCTAGGAAGAGGCCGGACTACGACCGCTGCCCGGTTTCATTCGTCAAGCGACAGATCCGCATGGGGTCGCTCGACGAATGGAACCGGAGGTACCGAAACGGCGAAACCGCCTCCGTCACCAAAATATTTCTTCCCGATGCGATCGACGCCCACAGGATTGTGCTAAAACTAAAACCAGTCGGTATAGTCACCCAAATCCTGACGGGCCACGGTGGGTTCTCCGAATACTTGCACCGCTTCAAGTGTAAGGAGAACCCACAGTGTATCTGCGAGCCAGATCGAGTGGAGTCGATCGCACATATCCTAATAGAATGTCCAGTCCACGAAGCAGACCGATTTGAAGTAGAGCGAAAAATGGATACAAAAATAAACATTAACAACATAAAAAACATAATATCAGACAAAAAACAAAGAAAACCTTTCATGGAATACTGTTTAAAAACTGCATCTCAAGTAATACAGCGTAATAAAAATACCTGATAGGTACCTACTATGCTTTTCTAAATATGAAAGTTTCCCTAACAAAGAAAAGATATTTAGATTAAAGGATAGAATAATGAAGACCTATTAAAAATAGCAAATGTTTGGATAAATAATTTAAAAAATAGATAAAAATCAAATAAATTCGCAATAAAATAAAACTAGAGTAAATTTTCAAAATTAATAACCTAAATTAAATAAAAAGCAGTAAAAACAATAAAACAGTCTCGAAAGGTCCCTGTCCAAGCCAGGGGGACACGAGCAGAGCAGGAGTGGGTTTTAGCCGGTTCGAGTCCGGCACTACCTCGACTATCTCACAGCCTGTGAGGTAGTCGAGGTGTCCGTGGGGATTTCCCACTCCTGCCAATAAAAAAAAAAAAAAAAAAAAAAAAAAAAAAAAAAACCTAACCTAACCTAACCTAACCTAACCTAACCTAACCTAACCTAACCTAACCTAACCTAACCTAACCTAACCTAACCTAACCTAACCTAACCTAACCTAACCTAACCTAACCTAACCTAACCTAACCTAACCTAACCTAACCTAACCTAACCTAACCTAACCTAACCTAACCTAACCTAACCTAACCTAACCTAACCTAACCTAACCTAACCTAACCTAACCTAACCTAACCTAACCTAACCTAACCTAACCTAACCTAACCTAACCTAACCTAACCTAACCTAACCTAACCTAACCTAACCTAACCTAACCTAACCTAACCTAACCTAACCTAACCTAACCTAACCTAACCTAACCTAACCTAACCTAACCTAACCTAACCTAACCTAACCTAACCTAACCTAACCTAACCTAACCTAACCTAACCTAACCTAACCTAACCTAACCTAACCTAACCTAACCTAACCTAACCTAACCTAACCTAACCTAACCTAACCTAACCTAACCTAACCTAACCTAACCTAACCTAACCTAACCTAACCTAACCTAACCTAACCTAACCTAACCTAACCTAACCTAACCTAACCTAACCTAACCTAACCTAACCTAACCTAACCTAACCTAACCTAACCTAACCTAACCTAACCTAACCTAACCTAACCTAACCTAACCTAACCTAACCTAACCTAACCTAACCTAACCTAACCTAACCTAACCTAACCTAACCTAACCTAACCTAACCTAACCTAACCTAACCTAACCTAACCTAACCTAACCTAACCTAACCTAACCTAACCTAACCTAACCTAACCTAACCTAACCTAACCTAACCAGTCTGGCTCCAACCACCGCCGTGAACGCCACGTTTTTTACTCGTCTCCGGCTATAAAAATTCAAAAAAGTGGTAAAAAGTGGTCCGATTTCGACAAATTTGGTGTCTAAGTGTGGGGCTAAGTGCTGGCTACAAGCCCAAGTGAAAGTTTTTACCCGGATTTCAGTGCAGTGACAGGTATAGCTGTAAAACCTTATTATTTGGAGGTTAAACAGTTAAGAAAAAACTTCGACTGCACACACTGCCGGAACCAGATCGACGACCCCCCCTTTTTATTGAAGGAAAAGGTGGGGATTGCCTACGCACATCTCCTCGACCACCCAGAAGCTCTGAAAACCGAAAGTTCCAGGAGTTATTCAGAAAAAACCAAAAACACGTGGTGCTGAAAACACTGAAGACGTTGAGCCAGACGCCTGAAATTTTGCAGCCGACATCTACATTCATGGTTTAGACGGTAACTGCAAAAATTTTTCATTTTATTACCATACCCGATTTTTGAGAGCAGTTAGAAATTGGAAAGTTTGGACCTGTTTATCTTTGGTCCAAATTAAAATTTTGAAAATCTTCAACTGCAGCCTGCTGCGCGCTCATTGGTTCAATAGAGATTTTAAGTTTTAGATTTTTAGGTTGACTAGTTTTTAAATTATAGAGTAAATTGCTGAAAAACCATATTTTTGAAAAAATTTTGACCTTGTTTTTGGATTTTGAAATATTTTATTATTGTTTATTGTAGCCCTATATTTAAGATATTTTAGTATATTTTTTCTATAATTTTGTGACGAAAGGTTCCAGAGATATCGATTTTTTAATGTTTTTTGGTCATAATTCGTAAATAAATAGTAAATTCACAAATTTAACGCCAGGATAGGGTCCAATACACCCATCCTGACCTCCTCAAGCCCAAACACGGGCCCCATTGCTCCCAATTTGGCGTTTTTGGAAATTCTGTACCATTTCGGTTTTTAGGTTTTTATTTTCAAATTAGGATATCTCGGGAACCGCTGGCCCGATTGAATCCGATTTTTCTTTTCGGCCTTCAGATTAGTGTTACTTTTAAGTTTTTCAGGTTTTCAGCCTGTTTCAGACGTCCCAAGTTTTTGTCGCTGAAATTGCTTTCAGGAGATACCTGAAGTGACGCCGAGCTGTACATCCAAAACCCCGTCCATTTGTGACGAGGGGTTCCGAAGTTACGGACATTTTTAATCGACCTTTGACAGCTCGGCGGCCATTTTGTTTAACTTCAAACCGTCATAACTCCTGAACCAGAGGTCGTGGGAGATTGCGGTTTTTGGTTTTATACTCAAGGACATAGTGTCCTATCTACCCCACGATTTCAGGCGGTTTGGGGTTGAAAAATTTCAGGACCCTGAAAGTGGTTTCGGCGGACAGCGGAAGTCAGGCCGAGTTGGGAGAGCCCAAACTCGAGGGGTCAACGGCTTTCCAGAGGGGAGATATTGGCGGTCAAAAACCAACTTTGACAGCACCGCGGCCATTTTGCGAAAACTTAAGAAGACCATAGCTTCCCAACGGAGAGTCGTAGAGCGCTGGGGTTTTCGCTGTTTATATCAGTAGGGCTTGGGGCACAGACCTAGTTTAGTTTCAGGCGTTTTCAGCGCGCCAAGATTTTTCAGGCTGAAAACCATTCCGGTGGATCGGTCTCACCGAGCAGACTTCGGAAAGCCCAAACACCGGGGTTTTTGGACTGGTGGATCCGGAGATATCCTCTTGTGACCATTTGGGTTTTTTATTTAGTGAAAAAACCAGGAAGTTTCAAGTTGGGATATCTCCGAAACCCCTTGGTGTAATTGCACCGAGTTTGGGTTCATTTGAGAGGGCTCGTTGAGGGCTATCCACCGGACTAGACAGAACGACTCTATGTAGAGTCCTACCAAAAATCACTCTACAATTGGGTGTTTTGACTCGGAAAAATTTTCCGTTGACTGATTTCGGACTGGTTCCTCCTGACCCGCTCTTTTGAGCTAAGGACCGCGACTCTACATAGAGACAGACCGCCAAGGATCTGAATCTGAGGCAGAATAATTATTTGAATTTTATTGATTTTATTTTACTTACTGTGTGTATTTTCTTTTCTTGCTCTCTTTTCCTGCTTTACACCATCGCCCGTGCGTTGAACCACCAAAGCGCGCCAGTGACCCCTAAGTCGCGTACACCATCTGGAAAGGAAAGCGGAAAATTAGGGTAAAAGTCGACAGGATTCAGTGAATCCTTCTTACATTATTTTGCTTCGTATATTTTTTGTTTTATTTGTGTTTATTTACATTCTAACTGACCGCGGTATCCCTTTACAATACCCGGTTGCGTTTTTTGACGTTAGCTAGTTCCTAGGGAGAGCCCTTGACAAAATGCCGGCAACACGCACACCAGCAAAAAAGATAAGTCCCGTGATCGAGATCTCAGACTCGGAAGGGGACCAAACAGGTCAGGCGGGCCCGTCGGTGAGGAGTAGCACCGGACATTGGGAAGGCGGATCCAAAACAGTTCCACCCTCCAAAACACCATCGCCCCCCAAGAAAACGGTCCTGACCTACCCCCATGGAATGATGAAACCAAAACCAAACCCAATGATGACGCTCTCACAAGAGGCAAAGCCCGAAGCAGCGAAGCAACGGGAAAGTGTTGACGCGGCTAAAATAGACATTAGCGAACAGACTACTAAAAGCCCTCCACGACCTGCCGAGAAAGAACGGCAAGAGATGCAGAAAAATAAGACTCCGCCAAAGCAAGTGAAACTGACCGAGCCGCCAAAGTTTCAGTACGCGGATCGGTCAGTAGAAGCAAAGGCCTGCATAAGTAAAGCAAAGCTTCACTTGAACAGCTCAAGGAACACAAAAAACGAAATTAAAGCAGTCGTCGTCGAAGCGTTGGATCGTCTCTATCAGCTGGTCAGAGAAGCTGAGAGAGCAGTAAAAACAAAAACGACTAAGGAGAATATAGAGCCCAAAGCAGCCGACATAGACGCAACCTTCTCAATCAACACAGAGCAGAAATCCAACCCAACCATCCAGGCGAGCAACACGAGCCAATTTATAGAAAAAATTGAGGAGCACTCCAAGTTGTTGCTGGAAAGCAACAAACGGATGGAGGAGCTCAAGGGGGTGATAGAGGCACAGAAGGAAAGACTGGAGAAGGTAGAGAGCCGTACATATGCGGGAGTGGTCGCGGGTGGGAGTGGCGGCGCGTTGGAAAAGCGAACGCTGCACTCAGTTGTGGTCACCTCCAGCAATGAGGAGGATTCGGGAGAGGAAGTCCTCGACAGAGTGAGGAAGGCAATAGATGCAAAAGAGGGATGGATAAAGGTGGAAAAAGTAAGGAAAGCCAAGGACAGAAAGGTGATTATGGGATTTGAGACGACGGAAGAAAGGGACAAGGCTAAGGAAAGATTGAAGAAGAATGGAGCCAATCTCACCGTTGAGGAGGTGAAGAACAGGGATCCGTTGCTGATCCTTTGGGGTGTCCTATTGGTCAATACCGATGAGGACGTCCTTAGGGCATTCAGGAACCAGAACCAGGATGTTTTCCACGGCCTCAGCGGTGGGACGGGCAGGGTAGAAATAAAATATAGGAAAAGGGCTAGAAATCCACATACCGGCAACATTGTGCTCAGCGTCTCGCCAACTATTTGGAAAAGGGTCACAGCGAAGGGATACGTACATATCGACCTCCAGCGCATCAGGGTCGAAGACCAGACCCCACTGATGCAATGTACGCGCTGTCTGGGCTTCGGGCATAGTAAAAAATATTGTGCGGAGGCAGTGGACATGTGCAGCCACTGCGGCGGCCCTCACCTGAGATCCGAATGTTCGGACTTTATGACGGGAATACCAGCAGCATGCAGAAACTGCAAAAAAGCAAACAGCACCCAGACGGAACACAATGCCTTTAGCGCCGGTTGCCCGCAGCGTCAGAAATGGGATGACCTGGCGCGAGCGACAGTGGCGTACTGCTAAGGGCACCCAGGGGGACCACCACGCTTACAAATTCGCACAGGCTAACCTCCAGCGAAAGAAGCTTGCGACAAATGAGCTATTCTTAGAGGCTGAAAAACGCGGAATAGCGGCTGCGCTTATCCAGGAGCCTTACGTTGGCAATATCAAGACTGTCAAGAGTCAGAGGGGAGTGAGGGTCTTCCAAAGCGCTGATGCAGGAGAAGGGACGGTTAAGGCAGCAATTGCCATCTTTGATAAGGACATAAACGTCATACAGTACCCGAAACTCACCACCAATAACATCTCTGTGGTGGGAATTCAAACCAGTGCTTGGGAGATCACACTCGTCTCGCTCTACTTTGAGCCAGACAGGCCGATAGAGGAATACCTGGAACACCTCAGGAAAATCGAAACTGTCAATGGCTCCAAGCCGCTAATCATTGGAGGAGACGTCAACGCGAAGAGCACATGGTGGGGAAGCCCAGTCATTGACAGCAGAGGCGAAGACGTGTGCGGAACTCTCGGAGAGCTGGGGCTCCACGTACTCAACACAGGGGAAATCCCGACCTTCGACACTATCAGAGGAGGACAGAGGTACACCAGCTATGTCGATATCACAGCCTGCTCGACGAACATCCTTGGGTTAGTGGATGACTGGAAAGTGGACGAGGGTTTGACGGGTTCGGACCACAACGGCATAACATTCAACATTAGATTACGTAAATCCATAGGCATAAAAATAGAAAGAACGACACGAATTTACAATACCAAAAAAGCCAATTGGAACGGCTTTTGTGAAAAATTCAACCAATTGGCCAAAGAGTATAGAGTCACAAAATTAGAAATAGAAAAGGTTAGAAACAGTGAACAGTTAGATATATTAACAGAGCAATTAACGACAACAATTAAAGAAGCATGCAACTCGGCAATGCCAATAAAAACCACAAAAGAAATTTTTACTTTGCCGTGGTGGTCTGAAAACCTCACAAGACTGAAGAACCAAGTCGCCACCAAGAAGCGGAGAATTCAGTGCGCCGCTCCTGTCCGAAGGTCGAAGGTCGTCGGAGAGTACCTGAAACAGAAGGAAGAGTACGAATTAGAAGAAGAAAAAGCTGCAACCGAGAGTTGGAAAGATTTTTGCTGCAAGCAGGACAGAGAGGGGGTCTGGGAGGGTATATATAGAGTTATACGTAGGACTACGCGTAGAGAGGAGGATCTGCCGATGGTGAAGGATGGAGAAACCCTAGACGCAAAGGGCTCCGTGAAACTTATCACGGAAACCTTTTACCCGGATGACTTGGTCAGTACTGATGATGAGTACCATAGCCACATCCGACTGAAAGCGGACCAAGTCAACAAAGAGGAGAACAGAGATAGTCACGATCCACCCTTCACCATGGCAGAACTGAGGGCGGCCAGCGATTCGTTCAACCCCAAAAAAGCTCCGGGAGTGGATGGCCTTACAGCTGACATCTGTAGCCGCGCCATTGGAAGTGCGCCGGAGATGTTCCTAGCCCTTATGAATAGATGCCTGGAACATGGATACTTCCCACAGCCTTGGAAGGAGGCTACGGTTGTGGTATTGAAGAAACCGGGTAAAGATGATTATACCACCCCAAAAGCATACAGACCAATCGGCTTGTTGCCTGTCCTGGGAAAAATATTCGAGAAGATGCTGATGGCCCGCCTCAGGTTTCACATTCTACCTAGGATGAGTACTCGCCAGTACGGATTCATGCCACAGAGGAGCACCGAGGACTCTCTCTATGCTCTTATGCAGCACATCCGCAATAAAATTGGCAATAAGAAAATTGTTACACTTATATCACTGGACATAGAGGGAGCCTTCGACAGCGCCTGGTGGCCGGCTATCAGAGTCCGACTGGCAGAGGAAGAGTGTCCGGTCAACCTGAGGAGGGTCATCGACAGCTACTTGACGGACAGAAAGGTCAGAGTTCGTTATGGTGGAGAGGAGTATTCAAAGGGAACGAGCAAAGGCTGTGTGCAGGGCTCTATCGGAGGCCCCTTCTTCTGGAACCTGCTCCTGGACCCGCTTTTAAAGACTCTGCAGAGTAGGGGGGATTACATCCAGGCTTTCGCGGACGATGTTGTTCTTGTCTTCGATGGTGACACAGCGATAGAAATCGAGCGGAAAGCAAACGTCGCCCTCGACCATGTCCAGGCGTGGGGTGTTAAAAACAAACTTAGATTTGCACCACATAAAACGAATGCGATGGTCATCACAAAGAAATTAAAGTATGATACCCCACGCCTGAGCATGGGCGGGATTGGCATTGCTATGTCAAGAGAAATCAAGATTCTGGGTGTCACCATCGACGACAAGCTAACATTTAACACTCACGTCTCAAATGTATGCCGCAGGGCCATAGGCGTATACAAGCAATTGTGTAGGGCGGCAAGGGTGAGTTGGGGACTAAGTCCAACCGTAATTAAAATAATATATACAGCCACCATAGAGCCGATCGTCCTGTACGCCGCCAGTGTATGGGCCCAAGCGGCGAATAAAGTGGGAATAAAAAAGCAACTGGCTGCCGTGCAACGTGGAATTGCGCAGAAAATGTGCAAAGCCTACCGCACTGTCTCCTTGAACTCGGCACTGGTTCTGACTGGGATACTCCCTCTGGATCTCAGGGTCCGCGAGGCGGCTTCACTTTACGAGACCAAGAGAGGGGTACCCCAGGCAGTGCTGGCGGGTGGGGAGGTGGAGCGGGTGGCATCCGCCATGGAATCCCCGCATCCAGCTAGGCGTACCGACCTGGAATTCGTGAGTCTGGCTGACCGTGAGCAGGTCGACGCCAGCGCCAACTTGGAGATTAAAATCTTCACGGATGGCAGCAAAATAGGCGGGCGCGTCGGGGCCGCACTTTCTATATGGAGGGGCGACGCCGAGGCCCGTGCTATCAAGTTGGCGCTGCCGGACTACTGCACGGTCTACCAGGCGGAACTCTTGGCGATATGCCGGGCAACAAGGGAAATCCAGAAGCACTCGGCATCCAGTTTCGGAGTTTACAGCGACTCCATGGCGGCCCTCCAGACAGTGAAAAACCACAGTTGCCTTCACCCCCTGGCAGTAGAAGCTAGGGATAATTTAACATCGATATCCCACCAGAACAAGGTGGTTAACTTGTTCTGGATAAAGGCCCACGCAGGGATAGAGGGCAACGAAAGAGCGGATCAGCTGGCAAAGGAGGCCGCCCTGAATAGTAAGAGGAAGCCTGACTACGACCTGTGCCCGGTTTCATTCATCAAGCGTCACATTCGTATGGCGACGCTTGATGAATGGAACCAAAGGTATACGGGGGGTCAGACGGCCTCTATTACTAAAGTGTTTTTCCCGGACGCAGTGGCGGCGTACAGGACGGTCAAAAAGATTCAGATTGAACCGCGGCTAACTCAGATCATGACAGGGCACGGTGGGTTCTCCGAATACTTGCATCGCTTCAAGTGTAAGGGGAACCCATCGTGCATATGTGATTCGGCAAAAGAAGAGACTGTCCCACACTTACTTTTGGACTGCCCGGTGTACGCGATGGAAAGGTACGAACTGGAACAAAAAATAGATATAAAACTCGAGATAGGTAATATAGCGGCAATAATGGCAGGAAAAGAGAGACAAAAATTTTTAGACTATTGCATCAAAATCTGTAGCAAAGTAATGGAGCGTAACAAAAGCACATAAGGTAATAAAACTATGTTTCAAATATATTGTTATATATATTAAATGTAAACATAGAAACATAAGAATTAAAATAGAGGTATAAGAATAAGTAGGAATAAGATTAAAAATAGTATATTATAAGTAAGTCAAATGTAAAACAAAAATTGTAAAAAAGTACTGTAATAGTTTAAGAAGGAAATGTTTTTAAGACTGTGGTATTGATTGTTTCCTAGCAGTAAACACAAACTGTTATAAAACCTTAAGATAAAATAGAGTACTTAGAATAGCTAGATTGTATAAGAATAAGTAGAAAATAAGAACAAAAATAGTAAATAAGATATAAAATAAGCTGTAACAAGTTAAAAAGAAAAGAACATTAAAGACAATTGTACTGATTTATTTCCCTGGCATACAATTATTTAGGAGATAAAAACAATGTAGAGCAGTAGAACAGCTAGAATGGGAATCCCACCCATAGAATGAAAATGGATGAATATAAGAAAGAAAAAGTATGCGGCATGCAAGTGCGAGAGGCAAAACTGCGAGAAATGGTATGAAAGTGTAAAATAGATTAATAAGGCCTCCGAGAAATCTTGTTGGAGGAACTAGTATTAAAAAAAAAAAAAAAAAAAAAAAAAAAAAAAAAAAAAAAAAAAAAAAAAAAAAAAAAAAAAAAAAAAAAAAAAAAAAACCTAACCTAACCTAACCTAACCTAACCTAACCTAACCTAACCTAACCTAACCTAACCTAACCTAACCTAACCTAACCTAACCTAACCTAACCTAACCTAACCTAACCTAACCTAACCTAACCTAACCTAACCTAACCTAACCTAACCTAACCTAACCTAACCTAACCTAACCTAACCTAACCTAACCTAACCTAACCTAACCTAACCTAACCTAACCTAACCTAACCTAACCTAACCTAACCTAACCTAACCTAACCTAACCTAACCTAACCTAACCTAACCTAACCTAACCTAACCTAACCTAACCTAACCTAACCTAACCTAACCTAACCTAACCTAACCTAACCTAACCTAACCTAACCTAACCTAACCTAACCTAACCTAACCTAACCTAACCTAACCTAACCTAACCTAACCTAACCTAACCTAACCTAACCTAACCTAACCTAACCTAACCTAACCTAACCTAACCTAACCTAACCTAACCTAACCTAACCTAACCTAACCTAACCTAACCTAACCTAACCTAACCTAACCTAACCTAACCTAACCTAACCTAACCTAACCTAACCTAACCTAACCTAACCTAACCTAACCTAACCTAACCTAACCTAACCTAACCTAACCTAACCTAACCTAACCTAACCTAACCTAACCTAACCTAACCTAACCTAACCTAACCTAACCTAACCTAACCTAACCTAACCTAACCTAACCTAACCTAACCTAACCTAACCTAACCTAACCTAACCTAACCTAACCTAACCTAACCTAACCTAACCTAACCTAACCTAACCTAACCTAACCTAACCTAACCTAACCTAACCTAACCTAACCTAACCTAACCTAACCTAACCTAACCTAACCTAACCTAACCTAACCTAACCTAACCTATGGAACACATTACTGGACCCCCTGCTGAATACCCTTAAAGCCGCAGGTCACTATGTGCAAGCATTTGCTGACGACGTCGTCATGGTGTTTGATGGCCAGACTGCACAACATGTGCAAAGAAACGCCAACGCCGCTCTCGAGCTTGTTCGGGTGTGGGGTGTTGAAAACAAGCTCAAATTCGCGCCACATAAAACCAATGCCATGGTTATTACGCGCAAGCTAAAGTTCGATACTCCACACTTGAGCATGGGGGGAGTGGACATCGGCATGTCCAAGCAAATTAAGATGTTGGGTGTGACGTTCGATGAAAAGCTCACCTTCAACGCACACGTGGCAAATGTCTGTAGGAAGGCCATAAATATCTACGGCCAACTCGCAAGGGCGGCGAAGGCGAGCTGGGGTCTCAACCCGGAAGTGATACGAATCATCTACACTGCGACCATCGAACCCATCATTTTATATGCGGCAAGCGTTTGGGCACCGGCTGCTGAAAAACTTGGAGTGCGAAAACAGCTCGGAACTGTGCAGAGGGGCTTCGCACAAAAAATGTGCAAGGCTTATCGCACGGTCTCCTTGAACTCAGCACTGGTCCTGGCGGGAGTGCTCCCGCTTGATCTTCGTGTACGTGAGGTAGCCTCACTATACAGGATCAGGAAGGGGGCGGCCCTGCCGGGACTGGGGGACAGGGAGATCGAGCGAATAATGCCAGCAACGATGGCGCCACACCCTGCAGCAGTCGTAGACCTTGAGCTAACATGCCTGAAAGACCGGAGCGACGTGGAAGCCAACAGCAGTTGTGCAGTGAAAATATTCACAGACGGCAGTAAGATTGGCGGAGGGGTTGGTGCAGCACTGTCAATTTGGGAAGGCGAAGCGGAGACCAAGGCCGTCAAACTTTGCTTGCCGTCATACTGTACAGTATATCAGGCGGAATTGCTGGCTGTGTGCGAAGCTACAAGGCAAATAAACAAGAACAAAGCACCCACATTCGGAATATATAGCGACTCCATGGCGGCGCTGCAAACGGTCACGAATCTCGGCTCCCTCCATCCACTAGCGGTAGAAACTCGCGAGAACATTACAAACGCATCTCGACAGAACAAAGCTGTGACTTTGTACTGGATTAAAGCACACGCAGGACTGGAGGGAAATGAGAGGGCAGACCAACTTGCCAAAGAGGCCGCCTCCGCGCCGAAAAAGAGGAAACCCGACTATGATTTGTTCCCCGTCTCATTCGCGAAGCGACAGCTCCGGCTGGAGTCGATTCGCGAATGGGACGAGAGATACAAATCCGGAGAAGTTGCCGGTATCACAAAGATATTCTTTCCGGATGTAACAACGGCTTACGGAGTGATTCGCAAGTTCGAGCCGTCATGCCTGAGCACCCAACTTCTGACCGGCCATGGGGGATTCTCAGAATACCTATGCCGCTTTAAATGCAAGGAGAGTCCATCATGCACTTGCGACCCGAGTGAAAAAGAGTCCGTTCCCCACATTATCTTGGAATGCCCAGTGTTCGGATATGAAAGATATCAGATTGAACAGATATTGGACACAAAACTGACTGTGGAAAGCATAAAGTTTATGATGAGGGACAAACGAAGAAAAAAGTTCATGGACTATTGTCTAAAATTAGTAAAAGCAGTCGTAAAGAGAAATAAGCAATAAAAGTATGATGACCATGTATTATGAAATATATTGTACATCATACGCAAAATTAATAAAGGATTATAAAAACTAGAATAAGCTTAGTCTAAGTTATAAATAAATATTGAACCTAAATTAAAATGCAAGAAAATTGTATGTAATACTGGGCTAAAAAAGCTCAAGAAAACAATGGGCATGTAAACCCGAATCCCATAAATTATGTAAATGTATTAAGAACTAGTTATATAAGCATATAAGATAAGATAAAAATAAGTACTAGATGTAAACTAGATAGTATTAATTATTAAGAATATAAAGCTACATTTTTGCTGTTCAGAATATAACGTGCTAAATGTTCGCCGTTATTGTTAATAAAGAAATTGTGTATGTTGTTACCCTGAAACCTAATTAAAGAAATAAAAACAAATAGATTAGAGTAGAGAGAGCTTAGACCGGAATCCCACCGGGAAAAGAGTATGATAGAAATGGAATGAAAGAAAGACAAAGTATGCGGAATAAAAGTGCGAGAAGAATACTTGATAGAACTGGAACGAAAGAGTAGTGTAGTCAAAATAGGCTCTGACCTGTCAGATCAGAGGGAGAAGTATTAAAAAAAAAAAAAAAAAAAAAAAAAAAAAAAAAAAAAAACCTAACCTAACCTAACCTAACCTAACCTAACCTAACCTAACCTAACCTAACCTAACCTAACCTAACCTAACCTAACCTAACCTAACCTAACCTAACCTAACCTAACCTAACCTAACCTAACCTAACCTAACCTAACCTAACCTAACCTAACCTAACCTAACCTAACCTAACCTAACCTAACCTAACCTAACCTAACCTAACCTAACCTAACCTAACCTAACCTAACCTAACCTAACCTAACCTAACCTAACCTAACCTAACCTAACCTAACCTAACCTAACCTAACCTAACCTAACCTAACCTAACCTAACCTAACCTAACCTAACCTAACCTAACCAACGACCTGTACAGAGGATATGCTACGGAGTGTGACGAATTGGAGGCTCTCCGAAGACGTCACCACCTCGGACCACAGGGCGATCCTGTTTGAATTAAAGCTAGAAAAATCAAAAGGTATGGACATAATAAGAACCACTAGAAAATATAACACTAAAAAAGCTAAATGGGTACAATTTTATGGGAAATTAGACGAAATTTGGGGACAACAAAATATAAACAAAACAGAAATAGATAAAATAAATACAATAGAAGAATTAGATAAAATAACAGAACAATATTTAGAATCAATAGTTAAAGCATGTGAAGGAACCATACCTACGGTTAGAAAAAGAAATCAGACAGGATTGCCTTGGTGGACCGAGGAGTTGACACGGATGAGGAAGGAGGTCAAGAGGCGGAAGAAACGAATTTCCCACGCCGCACCGCGACGCCGGGCATGGGTCGTCAGCTTGTACCTAGCAGCCAAGGAGGAACTCAAACAAAAGATGGAGAGCACTTTAACATCTAGTTGGAAGGAGTTCTGCGGAAGGCAGGACCGTGAAACAATGTGGGAAAGCATCTATAGGGTGATCAGCCGCACTGCCACTAGGCAAGAAGACCAACCGCTAGTTTTAGGAGACCGAGTACTCAGCAGCGAGGAGTCAGCCCGGATGCTTGCGGAAACGTTTTATCCTGAAGATAAAACACAGGACGATAATGCGGACCACACAAGAATACGTGAGCTGGCGAATGGAGTGAACGAAAACACAAATGGTGAAGCATTTGATCCTCCATTCACAGCGGAGGAACTAAAGTGGGCCGCATTTAGTTTTAACCCGAAAAAAGCTCCGGGCATTGACGGTCTAACAGCGGACATATGCAGGGCGGCTATTACCCACAACCCTCAGTTGTTTCTCGCAGTGCTCAACAGATGCCTCTGTCTTTTTCACTTCCCGACCATCTGGAAGGAGGCAGTGGTCGTGGTGCTGAGGAAACCCGGCAAGGACGATTATGCGCACCCCAAATCCTACAGGCCGATTGGGCTATTGCCTTTACTGGGGAAGATCTTGGAGAAGATGCTTGTGCAACGCATTAGATGGCGTATATCGCCACAGGCTAGTTCGAGACAGTACGGATTTATGCCCCAGCGCAGCACCGAGGACTCCCTCTATGACCTGATGAAACACATTAGACACAGACTGAAAGAGAAGAAAATTATCGTCGTCATATCACTGGACATAGAGGGAGCCTTCGACAATGCCTGGTGGCCGGCAATGAAACTCCGACTGGCAGAAACCGAATGCCCGGTTAACCTACGACGTCTGGTAGATAGTTATCTACTGGACAGGAAGGTTAGGGTCAGGTATGCAGGAGCAGAGTGCATCCGGGAAACATCAAAAGGTTGTGTACAAGGCTCCATAGGGGGGCCTACCTTTTGGAACATGATCCTGGATCCTCTGCTCCAAGAGCTAGAGAAACGTGGCGATTACTGCCAAGCGTTTGCGGATGATGTGGTCCTGATATTTTCGGGTGAAACAGCGCTTGATGTCCAGAGACAGGCGAATGCGAGTCTCGCTCATGTTCAGAAGTGGGGAACCCAGAATAAGCTCAAGTTTGCGGCCCATAAAACTAAAGCAATGGTCGTCACCAACAAGCTGAAATACGATTCGCCACTTCTGCGCATGGGCGATGAGGACATTAACCTGTCTCGGGAGATCAAGATTCTGGGGCTCACGATTGACGATAAGCTGACGTTCAACGCCCACGCCTCGAATGTAACGAGGAAGGCGTTGAACATTTATAAACAGTTGTCGAAAGCGGCAAAAATCAGTTGGGGCCTTAAGCCCGAAATTATCAGGACTATATACACTGCTGTAGTGGAACCGGTGATCATGTATGCGGCAAGTGCCTGGGCACCGGCGGTAAATAAGGTTGGGATCAGGAAGCAGCTCAACACTGTTCAGCGGGGCTTTGTGCAGAAGGTGATCAAGGGGTATCGGAC
Source organism: Diarsia dahlii (assembly GCA_949775195.1). NCBI lineage: Eukaryota > Metazoa > Arthropoda > Insecta > Lepidoptera > Noctuidae > Diarsia > Diarsia dahlii. The sequence goes on from OX459198.1 coordinate 20,613, forward strand.
AACCTCGTTAAACTCGGCCCTGGTACTCTCCGGACTGCTTCCGCTGGATTTACGGATTCGGGAAGCAGCCGCTTTTTATGAAGAAAAACGAGGTTACACCCGGAGAGTGACAGGGGACCGAGGGATCGAGGCACCTGTCCCACACACTCAAATACCTCATCCAGCCAGCCAAGTTGGTATTGAGTTCAAGTGCGTGGTAGACGATGCAGAAATGGACCAGCAAGGACTCACATACCCGAAAATCTTCACCGACGGAAGCAAAATTGAAGGCAAAGTCGGTGCAGCATTGTGCCTATGGGAAAATGGGGTAGAGGTCAAAACCCAAAAGTTTAAGCTGGATCATTTCTGCACCGTCTATCAGGCCGAACTATTGGCTCTGCACAGGGCCTCGGAGTTAGCTCTGAAACACCCTTCAGCCGTTGTCGAAGTCTACTGCGACTCCAGATCGGCCTTGGAAACGGTCACCCGAGGCGTTTCCCTCCATCCCTTGGCATTTGAAATACAAAAGAACATCCAGGCACTGAGAAATCGTGGTAAAACCCTTCAGCTGTTCTGGATCAAGGCACATGCGGGGATGGAGGGAAACGAGAGGGCAGACGTTTTGGCGAAGGAGGCAGCACTTAACAGCAAGACTAGGCCTCACTATGACCTGTGCCCGGCCTCATTCGTCAAGCGACAAATCCGAATGGAGTCGCTTGACGAATGGAGCACGAGATACGGATCGGGCGAGACTGCTTCCACGACCAAGATCTTTCTCCCGGATGCGATTGCGGCCTACCATGTGATTAGGAAGATACAGCTAGACCCACTGGTAGTTCAAGTCTTAACGGGCCATGGCGGGTTCTCCGAGTATTTGCATCGTTTCAAGTGCAAGGAGAGCCCGGCATGTCCCTGTGACCCGTCTAAAAATGAGAGCATCCAACACCTCATTACGGAGTGCCCCATATTCGCTATTGACAAGTACAATCTGGAAGCTGAAATAAACATAGAAATTAAATTAGAAAATATACCAAAAATTATGAGCAATAAAATAACAAGAAATAAATTTTTAAATTACTGCAAGGAAATAGCTAATAAAGTCGTTAAAAAGAATAGAACTTAAAGAAGATGCACTTTTATATATTATAAGAATATATAACAAGTAATCGTTATAAAACAGAATTTGAAAGAAAAAGTGTTAACAAAAGAGTAATTGAAGAAAATAGAAAAGTTAATAAATAGATATAAAAATATAGTGAAGCTTAAATAGAGTCATAAAAATAAAGTAAGTTTTTAAATAGAGTCATACAAATAAATAAAGTTTTCCAAAAAATCAGTCATACAAACAAAATTAATAAAATCGTACTAAATTAGCATAATGAAAAGAATTAAGAAAATGTTGATACAAAAAGGTCTTCGGTCACCCATGCCGGAGGACACGAGCAGAGCAGGAGTGGTTTTTAGTCGGTTCGAGTCCGACACTACCTCGACTGCCTCACAATTTTGTGAGACAGTCGAGGTGTCCGTGGGGATTTTCCACTCCTGCCAAAACAAAAAAAAAAAAAAAAAAAAAAAAAACCTAACCTAACCTAACCTAACCTAACCTAACCTAACCTAACCTAACCTAACCTAACCTAACCTAACCTAACCTAACCTAACCTAACCTAACCTAACCTAACCTAACCTAACCTAACCTAACCTAACCTAACCTAACCTAACCTAACCAACGAAAATTTTAGCAAAACGTTGATATTTTTAGTTGTATACAAGCTTTTTTCAAGCTGTTTTCAGCGTAAATCGACAGGAGTGGTGCTCCGCCTGCTCCCTGAACATATCAAATTGACCTGACGCCCGAAAAAATTTTCTCCCTCCTACACTTAGAAAATTATTCAAAATTTTACATCAATTTATTCCATATTTAATTCAAATCAAAAGTTTTACCTGCTTTAATAATTTTAAATAGTTTCAGGCATATTTACCCTCCATCCCTGCGCTTTTGGCCGCGTTCCGTGGTCCTGGGTTCAGATTGGGGGTTTTTTTCCAAATTTTTTTCCCCAAAAACTGTTTTTTTAGGGAAAACCCAAAATTTTTCTTCCCGACCACCTACTTTTTATTCGATATTCGGCTAGCCCGCGCGGAGCCCGTTCTCTGGACGTGCGGCACGTGCGTCTAGCTCGCAAAAAATTTTGCCCACCCTCCCACCCTCTGTTCTATAGCTATAGGTAGAGGGAAACGGAGAGAGGTCGGCAAAATCTTCAAAATTTTATTTTTGTTTTTCGTTTTGTCCTTGTTTCGGAGGTGAGAAATTTCTAATTTTAAGCAAAATTGACCAAGAATTGTTATTGTGACAGTCGTTCCTAGTGAACGACTATAATTAATTATTTGACTTTTTAATTTATATTTATTTGATTTTATTGTTTATCTTTATTTATGTGCTCCCCTCTTTACAGGGACACATAATTTAAGTATCCCGGTGTCCACCTTTCTCTCCTCTCAAACGGTTACAGTGGTTCCGACCCCCTCTTTACAGGGGTCTGTTCTTACTCACCTGTACCAAGACTGAAAAAATGTTCCGCACCCCATCTAGCACCGTGAGGGCTCCAGGCTCCAGTGGCTCGCCGCGATCCGCGGAGAAGGCGGGGCACTCCCCTGCGAATGCGCGGAGGAGAATTTCCTTCGGAGAGGCTACTCCTTCCGCTTCTCAGGGGGACCTTGCCACACCGGGGACGCGGCGAGCCACCGTTGATGCCGAAACCCAGCTCAAAAAGCCTGTGGCTGGGTATCGCAGTCGCACTGACGAGGCGAGAGCTTGCCTGAACAAAGCCAAGCTGAATCTGGGCAACTCTCGCAACCTCAGGACAGATATAAAGGCTGCGGTGCTTGAAGCCATAAACAGGCTTTTTGAGCTGGTGAAGGAGTCCGAACGAGATAGGGCCCTTCTCGCGCCTGTGCCTGTGCCGAAAACCGCGCCCACCGCTGACTGTGACCCCCGGTCCAATCTTGAAAACCTTGCTAGCCAGACTGAGCTCGCCAAAACAATGAAGGAGCACATGACCTTAATAAAGGAAAACTCCGACGAATTGATCAAACTGCGGGCCAGTCTGGCTATCAAGGAATGTGTTGGGGAGAAAACATACGCGAGTGTCGCGTCCGTGAGTAAGTGCCATACTGGGGCACCAGCCCTGGAGCGCACGACGCTGCACTCCGTGGTTGTCTCCTCGACCAAAGAAGCGGATACCGGGGAGAAAATTCTAGAAAGGATCAGAAAAGCGGTGGACGCGAAGGAGGGATGGGTGCGGGTCGAGAGAGTGAGGAAGGCCAAAGACTCGAGGATAATTATGGGGTGCGAATCAAAAGAGGAGAGAAAAAAGTTGAAAGATCGACTGAAAACAGCCGGAGAGAACCTCGTCGTCGAGGATGTGGCAAACCGGAACCCGCTTCTGGTTCTTAGGGACGTGTTGTCAGTACACAGTGACGACGACATTTTAAAAGCCCTTAAGAACCAGAACCGGGAGATTTTTCACGGCCTCGGCGACGAGGAGCAAAGAGTTGCTATTAAATTTAGGCGGAAAACGCGAAACCCTCATGTCAATAGCATTGTGCTGAGTGTATCCCCAGCAGTCTGGAGAAGGGCACTCGAAGGGGGCAAGGTAAGAATTGACCTCCAGAGAGTGCGCGTCGAAGATCAGACGCCTCTGGTGCAATGCACCCGCTGCCTAGCATACGGTCACGGCAAGCGTCTCTGTACAGAGCCAGCTGACCTATGCAGCCACTGTGGCGGTCCGCACCTCAGGGTGGACTGTCCAGATAAGCTCAACGGCGAGGCGGCGGTGTGCATAAACTGCACCAGAGCCAACCTGGGGACGCGCTCACACGATGCATTCAGTAATGAATGCCCAGTACGTAGGAAGTCGGACGCATTCGCAAGAGCGGCTATAGCCTACTGCTAAAGTTGTCGATGCGCCCACTTCCACGTACAGACACAAGGTTAGTCTGGCACAACCAATTGAGCGGAACACTAGAGCTGACAAGTTTTCAAATGGAAACTGGAGTCAGCTTCATGAGAAACTGACTCAAGTTAAGCTCCAGGGGTCAGCCCTGGTGGAATTGCTATGTTGTGTCGAACTTGGTCCTAAATACTACAGTAATTTTCCAAATATTAAAATAAAAACACGTACAATTAGTTATAAAGTAGTTAAAATAAAGAGATTAGTTATAAATTGGGTGATATGTTGATATATATTGAGTATATACTAAGTGTATCATAGATAATTGTAACCGAGTAAAAAAAAACCAAATTAAAACAAAAATTAATAAAAATAGAAATAAAATATAATAAGTACATAAAATAGTTAGTAAAAATATATATTGCTGTAGTTTAGGGGCATACAAAGTAGAATTAATAAAGGTTTAAGAATTATTAAAACACAGGATAAAAACAGTTTATGTAAATTTGGTAGACAATAATTAAATAGTAAAAACAAATAGCAGTATTGCTTTCATGACACAATGTTTTGTTGCGCTTTTCCAAATAGCACAAAACACAACTTCGCAAAACCACCGTTCACAACGTGGCCTCTCCGGCCACTAAACCATAAATAAGACAGACACGCAGTCGTTAAGGGCTCTGAGAAAAGTCAGAGGGACACTCATGGTGGGGCAGGAGTGGGTTTTAGCCGGTTCGAGTCCGGCACTACCTCGACTATCTCACAGCCTGTGAGGTAGTCGAGGTGTCCGTGGGGATTTCCCACTCCTGCCAAAAAAAAAAAAAAAAAAAAAAAAAAAAAAAAAAAAAAAAAAAACCTAACCTAACCTAACCTAACCTAACCTAACCTAACCTAACCTAACCTAACCTAACCTAACCTAACCTTTTTTTTTTTTTTTTTTTTTTTTTTTTTTTTTTTTTTTTTTTTTTGCGCTGGGAAAAAATGCATTACGCATACCATCCCTCGGGGGATGGGGGGCTATGTGGGACTCCCCGGTCTGACCCGGTATACCCACTAAAACGACCCAGCGGCACTCCCGCTTCGTCTGAGTGGCGGGGGACTGGGAAACTGGCACAGCCTTAACGACCAGTCCTCCGCCGACGATTGCCCCTCAGGGCGGACCCCTCACGCCCTCACCCCACGCCCGTAGGGGGGGGGAGGACGGGTCCGGGAGTGACTGACGAAGGTGGTGATGGGTGCAATGCGGGCGCAGGCACCCCCGTGCCTGCCACCCGCCCATCGCCACCATGAGGAAGGAGAGGACGGCGCCTTCTCCGACCCCTTCTTCGTCTGCGGAGTAGCGCAGCGAGAGGGTCGTCCTCCCTCGCGCGCTCCGCCTCCTCCTTTTGCGAGATTACATCCTCGCAAAAGGAGGCAACCGCTGCCCAGGCCTCCTCGCTCCCCAGCATGGCGTTGACTACGCCGGGAAGTGAGAGGTCCTGTCCAACTACCGCGGTCAGACCGCGGCGCAGCTCGGACCAAGCCGGGCACACCTCGAGGGTGTGCTGTGCCGTGTCCTCCGCCGCGCCACAGTCGTGGCACGCCGGGGTCTCCTCCCTCCCTAACCGGTGCAGGTACGATCCGAAACAGCCATGGCCGGACAACACCTGCACCAGACGGAACGAGAGGAAACCGTGGGACCGCTCGAGCCAGCCCTGCAGGACCGGACCGAGCGCGTCTAACGTCCGGCGGCCAAAAGCGGCTGCGGCGAGGTCCTCCGTCCAGTGGAGGACGATGGCTTCCTTCGCCTCCTGCCGCACGGCCTCCCGCTCCTCGGTGACGGGGCGCTCCCCGAGCGCCTTCCGTTGCGCAGTCCACTCGTACACTCTGGCGAGCACCCAGGCCTCCAACTCCCAAGGAGGAGTGCCGGCCAGAGCGCACGCCGCCGAGAAGCCCACCGAGCGGTAGGCCCTTGCCACCCGCTGTGCAATGGCCCTTTGGGGCTTGCGGATGGCGGTCGCATTCTCCCTCCTGTGAAGGGAGTCTGCCCAGATGGGGGCCCCGTATAGGGCCATGCTCCGCAGGATGCCGGCATATAGGCGCCGGCATTTCGCCTTGGGCCCCCCCAGGTTCGGGAGGAGCCATGAGAGAGCGTCCGCGGCTTTTAACAGGCGCGTCGACAGCCCACTGAAATGCGGGCCGAAGCGCCACCTGTCGTCCAGCACCAGGCCCAGATACTTCATCTGGGGCTGGACCACTATTCTGACGCCATCTACGACAATGTGAGCGTCGGGAGGGCAGCGCTGCCGAGGCCCGCGAAAGAACACGGCCTCGGTCTTGTGCAGCGCCACCTTCAATCCCAGGTGGCGGATCCTCTCTGCCACCAAGGACCCGCCAGCCGAGGCCAGACAGGCCGCATCTCCAAAGTTCCTCCCCCGGGCAGTGAGGAGAACCTAACCTAACCTAACCTAACCTAACCTAACCTAACCTAACCTAACCTAACCTAACCTAACCTAACCTAACCTAACCTAACCTAACCTAACCTAACCTAACCTAACCTAACCTAACCTAACCTAACCTAACCTAACCTAACCTAACCTAACCTAACCTAACCTAACCTAACCTAACCTAACCTAACCTAACCTAACCTAACCTAACCTAACCTAACCTAACCTAACCTAACCTAACCTAACCGCTTCAAGTGTAAGGAGAACCCATCGTGCATCTGTGAGCCAGATGCAGTGGAAACGGTCGCCCACATCCTGGTGGAATGCCCGGTCTTTTGTGCGGAGAGACATAACGCAGAACAGATACTAGATTTAAAAATAAACAGAGACAACATAAGCAAAATTATAAGAGACAACAAAAAACGAAAACAATTTTTAGAATTTTGTAAAGAAATCTGCACTAAAGTCATAAAAAGAAACAAGGACACCTAACTAACAACTATGCTTTATCATGTATGAATATTTCAGCAAGAAAGGATACACAGATTAAAGCATAGACTCAAAATTTAGTAATTAAATAATATACAGTTAACAATTGATTAAAATAGAATTTAAAATATAAAAGTAGCGTACCAAACCCTATTAAAACTAGCCAAATTTTAAATAAATAAATTAAACAAATAGATAAATTATCACATAAATTCGCAATAAAATTAAATTTAGTGTAAATTTTCAAAATTAATAACCAAAAATAAATAAATGAAAAAGCACATAAAAAATAATATAACAGTCTCAAAAGGTCTCTGTTCAAATCAGGGGGACACGAGCAGAGCAGGAGTGTGGTTTTAGCCGGTTCGAGTCCGGCACTACCTCGACTATCTCACAGCCTGTGAGGTAGTCGAGGTGTCCGTGGGGATTTCCCACTCCTGCCAAAACAAAAAAAAAAAAAAAAAAAAAACCTAACCTAACCTAACCTAACCTAACCTAACCTAACCTAACCTAACCTAACCTAACCTAACCTAACCTAACCTAACCTAACCTAACCTAACTCGGTCTGCCGAGCAGTAAGCAGCAAAAACCCACGCGCTCCGCAGTTAAAAATACGATTTAATTGGTTTTTGTGCTCGAATCATAAAGTAAAAGGTGTCGCTGCATGCGGAAAATCAAGCCGCAGCTAGTGCCGTGCTCCAAACGTTTCTGTGTTTAGTGGAAAAAGTGCTATCCCTGAAAAACCTTATTTCTTGAGGTTAAGTGAAGCGTGCTAAAGTTTAAAACGCTTACTACGTCTAAACAAGATCGACGACCCCCAGATTTTATCTTGAAATCCTGTGAGCATCTTGGACCCCTACCATCTGGGCCACTCTAGGACATCCGGACGCGTCATCTGGGCGAGTTATTCAGGAAAAACTGAAAACCACGTGCGCTGAAAAAGCAGAAATATTGGAGGTACAGGCACAAAACTTGGAGCAAATTTGGACCCTGGACAGTAAAGGCGAGTGCAACAATTTTCATAATTTTATCGCAATTGGCTGACTTTATATTGCAAATTAAAAGTTGCAAAATTGGACCAGTCTATCTTCGGAACGGAGAGGAATTTTGAAGATCTTCAACTGCAGCCTGTTGCGCGCTTCTTAGATGATCATAAGTTTTTAATTTTAGATTTTTTAGATTGGCTATTTTCTTAAAATCGTTAAAAAACCATAAAAACCACAATTTTGAATTTTTTTGTAATAGGATAAGTTATAAAAATTTATAAATTTATTTTATAGTATAGCCGCCTATTTTCTACATATTCTAAGATTTTTTTCATAATTTTCCGCTTAGCCGTTTTGAAGATATTGATTTTTTAACGATTTTATGCAATAAATTGTAAATAATAGGATAAAATCACTTTTTTATTGTATATTTGTGTTTAGGCAACCTATTGCGACTAGTTTAAGCCCCAACTTGGGCCAGGTAGCCCCGGAATTGCCGATTTTGACAAAAATAGCCTATTTTGTCCCACTGGGATAATTGTTTGTTTTTAATATAGCTCCCGAACCGTAAGACTTACGGGCTTGCGGTTTTCGGTTTACAATAGAGCATAGTTTGAGGAACGATACCTGAAAAATTCAGGCTCTTTCCGGCTGAAAACTTTTTCAGGCCTGAAACCCATTTTAGCTGTTAAAGAAAGTGGGGCCAATCTGTCCGTCGAAAACCCGGGCTCGCTGCGACCTATGGTTGCGAAGTTATCGTCGGTTTAAGTGGACGTTTGACAGTTTGGCGGCCATCTTGGAAAAATTGAAACTGCCCTATCTCCTGAACCCTTAGAGATATTTGCATTTTTTCTTCATATTCACGCCTAGGGACTCATCGTCTTCCCCTCCCCCCTGGTTTCAGGAGATTTGGCAGCAAAAAATTTCAGGATCCTGAAATTGTTTTCGGCGGCTGGGGAAGGTCACGCTTAAGCAGGCGAGTCCAAACTCGGGCTTTCTGCGACGCATACGACCGGAGTTATCACAGGTCAAAAACTGACTTTGACGTTTACGGCGGCCATTTTGGCAATATTCAAACACCCGTAACTCCAGAACGGGGGGTCGCAGAGAGTTGGGGTTTCTTTTGCGCCGCCTGGCTAGACCTCGACAATCCCTGAAAAGTCATTTCAGGACTTTTCAGGACAAAAAATTTTTCAGCGCTGAAAGTCCGCTCATCGGATAGAGCTCATCGAGCACATCACTTCAAGCCCGAACACGGAGCAAATCGGCCCAGGGGTTCGGAAAATATAGCGGTTATCCCAATTGGGGCGACAAATTTGGTCGAATATCCCAAAATTTGGATCCCCTTTATCTCCGAAACCCTTAAGGCTATTGGCACCGTGTTTGGTATCGTTTTGTAGGGCTCGGGGAGATCTATCGGACGGGCGCAACGGGTTGACTCTACATAGAGCGACGTTTTGGCTGCTTCAAAAAACCTGGTGTTTTTGGACCTAGAGAAAATTTTCTTTGGAAATTGACTTCCCTTGACCCCGAGTAATTGGCTCGTGAGGACAGAACCTTATTATAGCAATTTGACACCGACAGAGGCTCGCTCTACGTAGAGACAAGATTCGATTTTCGCACTTTTACAATAGGACGTAATATCACGGAGGCTTTATTGAGCCTAACTTGTTTCTCTTTACGACCGCTGATTAGCAACTACTGCCAAGCTTTCTTGGTTCTTATTTTAACTTGTTTTCTGTTGTTATTTATTGTTAATTGTTTTATTTTATTCTTATTTGTTATTGTATTTGGATTGCACATATCTTTACACTGTGTGCAAGCCGTCATCGACATTTACTTTTACACCAATATTTGACGCACTCCACCGACAATGCTTGCCAGAACACCAACAAAACCCTCTGAGGATGTGGAGTCACAAAAGTCACCACCTATAGAACAAAAGCTCCCGAGTAAAAAATCTCCGCCAAGGACTCAGACTCTCTCGTCCAATGTAAGACGCAGTGTCGAGACATTGGAGGCGGCCACATCTGCGCAACACAACGTGACCCCGTCTACCAGCAAGTTGGAAATCCCAGTCCAACCGAGACAAGTCTTGTCTAGTCTTTTGGCGGAAGCCAAAGCTAACGTAATAAAGGCAAAAACCAACGTTAACAGCTCGCGAAACCTTAAGGGGGACTTAAGAATAAATGTGCTGGAGGCGGTGGATAAACTCTTCCAGTTAATAAAAGGTGCAGATAGCGAAATTAAAAGACTCAAAAAGACCGGAGAAGCATCTAAACCTGGACCAGCTCAGACAACACCAGACAAGATGAGTCACAAGGAGACTCTCGAAAATAACAGTCTCATAATCGAGCAACTGAAAGAGCAGAGTCGTCTACTAATGGAAAACGGCAGGAAGATGGATGACTTGAAGGAGACTATGGAGCAGCAACACCAGCAGGTCATGAGCATTAAAACCTACGCAGAGACCGCGGCAGTCCGACCAGCTATGCACATGTCACCACTGCAAAACGCTCTGCACTCAGTAGTCGTTACGTCAAACGACGAAAGCGATACTGGCGATCAGGTGCTGACAAAGGTCAGGGAAGCAGTGGATGCTAAGGAAGGCTGGGTCAGAGTAGAAAGGACTCGGAAGGCTAAAGACCGTAAGGTGATAATGAGCTGCAACACGGATGAAGACAGGCAGAAACTGAAACACAGACTCGAGAAATCCGGGAAAAACCTAGCCGTGGAAGAAGTGAAAAACCGGGACCCTTTACTGAAGCTCACGGACGTTCTCACAGTCAACACTGACGAGGACGTATTAAAAGCTTTCAGGAAGCAAAATCCCGACATATTCCGCGACCTAAAAGAAGGAGAAAACAGGCTGGAGATAAAATACAAAAGGAAGGCTCGGAACCCGCATACCAACCACATAGTTCTCAGCGTGTCACCAGTTATCTGGAAACGAGCGACGGAGGCCGGAGCGGTCTACATTGACCTCCAAAGAATACGGGTGATGGACCAATCACCCCTAGTGCAGTGTTCGCGATGCCTTGGGTACGGCCACAGCAAGAGATTCTGCGTGGCTCAAGTGGACCTTTGCAGTCACTGTGGAGGACCGCACCTCAGAGCGCAGTGCCCAGATTGGCTGGATGGAAGCGAACCAACCTGCAGAAATTGCACAGTGGCCAAACTCGCTCGCAATGACCATAACGCCTTCGACTCAGAGTGCCCGATACGGAGAAAACGAGACGCAATAGCCCGTATGTCGGTGGCATATTGCTAAGGTGGTCCCAAGGAATACTCCAGCGTCAAAAACAGCAAGACCATACCGAGTGGCCCAAGCAAATCTCCAGAGGAAGAAACTGGCAACCACCGAACTCTTCTTAGAGGCCAGTAAACGCAATATTGCATGGGCACTGATCCAGGAGCCGTATGTGGGGGGGGCGAGGAGTATGAAGAGCTACCGTGGCGCGAGAATCTACCAGTGCGAGGTTGAAGGAAGTGGGAGGGTAAAGGCGGCTATTGCCGTCTTTGACGATGACCTGGATGTCATCCCCTACCCGAAACTCACCACAAACAATATCATTGTAGTGGGGATCCGGACCAAAGCCTGGGAAATCGTAGTAGTTTCTTATTATTTCGAGCCAGACCAACCCATAGGGCCCTACCTGGATCAGTTAAACCGGATTAAAAGAGAAGTGGCCACCGGTAGATTGCTTATAGGGGGCGACGCAAACGCGAAAAGTCACTGGTGGGGCAGCACGACAGAGGACCCCAGGGGAGAAGTAATGTTCGGGACCCTGGAAGAGTTGGAGCTTCAGGTACTAAATACGGGAGATACGCCTACGTTTGATACCATCAGAGGTGGAAGACCGTTGAAGAGTCACGTAGACGTCACGGCATGTTCGCTGAACCTGTTTGACCTGGTGGAAGGCTGGCGGGTCGACACCGGCGCAACGAGCTTGGACCACAACACCATATTTTTTAACATTAATGTACAGAGGGAAAAAGGAATAAATATAGTTAGAACCACCAGGAAATATAATACTAAAAAAGCAGATTGGGAAAAATTTAGAGAAGAAATAAAAAATTATAAATTAGAAAATAATATAAATTTAGAAAACATTAACAAAATTACATGTAAAAATGAATTGGAAAAATTTGTCATAAAATATCAAAATGGAATAGAAAAAGCCTGTGAAAGTACTATACCCAAAATAAAAACCAAAACAAAATTTACCGTCCCGTGGTGGTCCGAGGAGCTCGCTGCGATGAAAAAGGATGTCGCCAGGCGGAAGAACCGCATCCGCAACGCCGCACCGGTCCGGAGAGCGAAGGTCATCGACGAGTACCAGAAAGCTAAAGAACAATATGAGTGCCAAGCCAAACAAGTCGAAACCACCGGCTGGAAGGAGTTCTGCAGCAAACAGGACCGAGAAGGAGTATGGGAAGGTATATACAGAGTTATCGGGAGGACCGCCAGGAGAAAAGAAGATCAGACCCTACTTAACGATGGTGCATTCCTAAACCCAAAGGAGTCGGCAGCCCTACTTGCCGATACGTTCTATCCCAAGGACACAGCAGAGGAAGACAACGACGACCACAGGCTCATAAGAGAAGCAGCTAGTCGGGTAAACGAGTGGAAGCATGGTGAATACCATGACCCTCCGTTTACGCCGCTGGAGCTGAGGACAGCCGTGGGAGGTTTTAATCCAAAGAAGGCTCCCGGATCGGATGGACTCACATCGGACATCTGCAGTCGAGCGATCAACCAGGACCCGGACGCATTCCTTGCCCTGTTCAACAAATGCCTAGAACTGGCACACTTTCCGAACATCTGGAAAGAGGCTACGGTGGTGGTCCTCAGAAAGCCGGGCAAGGATAACTACCTGAGCCCAAAGTCTTACAGACCAATAGGTCTATTGCCTGTTTTGGGAAAGGTCCTGGAGAGGATGGTAGTAGTGCGCATCAAGTGGCAGCTAGTACCGAGGCTCAGCACACGTCAGTTTGGCTTTATGCCCCAGAGGAGCACCGAGGACGCCCTCTGTACGCTAATGAAGCACGTGAAGGACAAGTTGAGGCTGAAGAAGCTAATTGTCCTGGTATCATTGGATATAGAGGGTGCCTTCGACAGCGCATGGTGGCCAGCTATCAGAGTCAGGCTGGCTGAGGAAAAGTGCCCGGTGAACACCAGGAGGCTACTTGACAGCTATCTCGACAGCAGAAAAGTTAGGGTTAGATATGCCGGGGAGGAATGCACAAGAGAGACAAACAAAGGCTGTGTTCAGGGGTCAATTGGCGGCCCGATATTGTGGAACCTTCAGCTGGATCCATTGCTCCGGGACTTGGAAGCGAAGGGACATTTCGTGCAGGCTTTCGCGGATGACATCGTACTGGTGGTGGACGGCGACACAGCAAGTGAGGTAACTAGGATAGCCAATGCAGCCCTCGCCCATGTTCAGGACTGGGGTGTCCGAAACAAGCTTAGGTTTGCACCGCACAAAACTTGTGCGATGCTGATAACCAACAAGCTTAAGTACGACACTCCGGCCTTGAGCATGGCCGGGGTCGACATTGGCCTGGTAAAAAGTTTAAAGCTGCTAGGGTTGACAATCGACGACAAATTGACCTTCAACGAGCACACGGCGAATGTATGTAAGCGAGCAGCTGAAATTTACAAGCAGTTGTCTCGAGCGGCCAAAGCAACTTGGGGGCTGAACAGGGAGGTGATCCGCACGATTTATACCGCAACAATAGAGCCAATCGTCACCTACGCGGCTGGCGCCTGGGCTCCCGCAACGACAAAGCTGGGGATACGGAAAAAGCTTAGCTCCGTTCAAAGAGGCCTTGTCCAGAAGCTCTGCAAATCGTACCGTACCGTCTCCCTGAACTCGGCACTGGTACTGTCTGGTATACTACCTCTAGACTTGCGCATACAAGAGGCAGCCGCCCTGTATGAAGCAAGGAGAGGGTCATCCCGGTTCGTGCCAGGAGATAGGGAAATTGAAAGTGTGGTAAGATTTGCAGAAGCCCCTCACCCAGCAATGCAAATGTCCCTGGAGTTTGTGTGCCTAGCAGACCAACAGCAGGTAGACGCAAACAATGTGCAGGCAGTGCGAATCTTCACTGACGGCAGCAAGATTGAGGGGAAGGTTGGAGCCGCATTATCTCTGTGGGATAATGACGGTGAAATCCAAAACCTCAAACTAAGTCTCGCCGCATACTGCACAGTTTACCAGGCGGAACTCTTGGCCATTTGTAGAGCAACGGACGTGATCCTCAAGCGCAAAGAAGCGAGCTACGGTTTGTATAGCGACTCAATGTCAGCACTGCAGACGCTTGCAAACCATGGCTCCCTACATCCCCTGGCAGTCCGCGCACGAGCCAATCTGGCTCAGGCTCTGGACCAGAAAAAAGATGTATCCTTGTTTTGGGTCAAAGCACACGCGGAACTGCCAGGGAATGAACGCGCGGACGAGCTGGCGAAGGAGGCAGCATTGACGTCGCGGAGGAAGCCGGACTATGACCGGTGTCCGATTTCATTCATAAGAAGTCGGATCCGTATGGAATCAGTAGATGAATGGAATCGGAGATATGTAACTGGCGAGACTGCTTCGGTGACGAAAATGTTCCTTCCAGATGCCAAAGCAGCTTTCCGTATTGTGAAACAGGTGCAGCCAACAGGTATGCTTACACAGGTCCTAACGGGGCACGGTGGGTTCTCCGAATACTTGAATCGCTTCAAGTGTAAGGAGAGCCCATCGTGCATCTGCGATCCAAGTGTGAGTGAGACTGTTCAACACTTGCTCTTGGACTGCCCCGTTTACGCCACCGAGCGTTTCAACCTGGAGCAGGAAATAGACGTAAAATTAGATAAAGACAATATAGGGGAGATATTCAAGGGGAAAAACAGAAACCACTTAATATATTACTGTTTAAATATAGCGTCAAAGGTTGTAGAGAGAAATAAGACAGCATAAGAACTATGTTTCATAAAATATTGGTACATATTTATATGTTAACATAGAAATAAATATTGTAATTAGAATAGCAGTAATATAGATAGAGTTAAGAAGTAATAGTAAGTAAATGTAATAGTATAAGTAGAATTAGTACATTAGTATAACTATAATAGTTAAGAAAGAAATTGTAAGAACTGAACTACTGAAAATGCAAATTAAACATTTTGTACATGTCATTTCCCCTGTGTAAAATAAAGAGAAATACAAATAAGATTAGTTAAATAAATGGGAATCCCACCCATAGAGACGAGAGATGATGGAAGAAAGAAAGATCCAGTATGAAGAATAAAAGTACGAGAGGCAAACAAGCGAGAACTAGTATGAATGTGGTTAGATAAAATAGGCACCAATACCCATATGGTGGAGTAAGAGAAAAAAAAAAAAAAAAAAAAAAAAAAAAAAAACCTAACCTAACCTAACCTAACCTAACCTAACCTGACCTTTTTTTTTTTTTTTTTTTTTTTTTTTTTTTTTTTGCGCTGGGAAAAAATGCATTACGCATACCCTCCCATCGGGGGATGGGGGGCTATGTGGGACTCCCCGGTCTGACCCGGTATACCCACTAAAACGACCCAGCGGCACTCCCGCTTCGTCTGAGTGGCGGGGGACTGGGAAACTGGCACAGCCTTAACGACCAGTCCTCCGCCGACGATTGCCCTTCAGAGCGGACCCGTCACGCCCTCACCCCACGCGGGCGGGCGCAGGCACCCCCGTGCCTGCCACCCGCCCATCGCCACCATGAGGAGGGAGAGGACGGCGCCTTCTCCGACCCCTTCTTCGTCTGCGGAGTGGCGCAGCGAGAGGGTCGTCCTCCCGCGCGCGCTCCGCCTCCTCCTTTTGCGAGATTACATCCTCGCAAAAGGAGGCAACCGCTGCCCAGGCCTCCTCGCTCCCCAGCATGGCGTTGACTACGCCGGGAAGTGAGAGGTCCTGTCCAACTACCGCGGTCAGACCGCGGCGCAGCTCGGACCAAGCCGGGCACACCTCGAGGGTGTGCTGTGCCGTGTCCTCCACCGCGCCACAGTCGTGGCACGCCGGGGTCTCCTCCCTCCCTAACCGGTGCAGGTACGATCCGAAACAGCCATGGCCGGACAACACCTGCACCAGACGGAACGAGAGGAAACCGTGGGACCGCTCGAGCCAGCCCTGCAGGACCGGACCGAGCGCGTCTAACGTCCGGCGGCCAAAAGCGGCTGCGGCGAGGTCCTCCGTCCAGTGGAGGACGATGGCTTCCTTCGCCTCCCGCCGCACGGCCTCCCGCTCCTCGGTGACGGGGCGCTCCCCGAGCGCCTTCCGTTGCGCAGTCCACTCGTACACTCTGGCGAGCACCCAGGCCTCCAACTCCCAAGGAGGAGTGCCGGCCAGAGCGCACGCCGCCGAGAAGCCCACCGAGCGGTAGGCCCTTGCCACCCGCTGTGCAATGGCCCTTTGGGGCTTGCGGATGGCGGTCGCATTCTCCCTCCTGTGAAGGGAGTCTGCCCAGATGGGGGCCCCGTATAGGGCCATGCTCCGCAGGATGCCGGCATATAGGCGCCGGCATTTCGCCTTGGGCCCCCCCAGGTTCGGGAGGAGCCATGAGAGAGCGTCCGCGGCTTTTAACAGGCGCGCAGACAGCCCACTGAAATGCGGGCCGAAGCGCCACCTGTCGTCCAGCACCAGGCCCAGATACTTCATCTGGGGCTGGACCACTATTCTGACGCCATCTACGA
The DNA here is from genome assembly GCA_949775195.1 of Diarsia dahlii. NCBI lineage: Eukaryota > Metazoa > Arthropoda > Insecta > Lepidoptera > Noctuidae > Diarsia > Diarsia dahlii. The sequence goes on from OX459198.1 coordinate 37,159, forward strand.
CAATGTGAGCGTCAGGAGGGCAGCGCTGCCGAGGCCCGCGAAAGAACACGGCCTCGGTCTTGTGCAGCGCCACCTTCAATCCCAGGTGGCGGATCCTCTCTACTACCAAGGACCCGCCAGCCGAGGCCAGACAGGCCGCATCTCCAAAGTTCCTCCCCCGGGCAGTGAGGAGAGTGTCATCCGCGTAGCAGATGACACTCGTGCCCTGGAGGAGGGCTCCCCGTAAGAGCCAGTCGAACCCGATGTTCCACAGGGGGGGCCCCAGCACTGACCCCTGCGGAACACCGGACTCTGCGCCGTACCGCCTCACTGTGGCCGTCTTGTCCACGAGGAGGACCTCTCGGCCCTCCAAGTAGCTGGCCAGGAGGTTCCGCAGGTATTGGGGCACTCCGTGATACCGGAGCGCCTCCAATATCGTCGAGTGGGGGACGGAGTTGAAGGCGTTTGCAATGTCGAATGACACCGCCAGCACTCCGTCCCCCGCCTCCACCGCCTCCTTCACTTGGCCCTTGAGTAGGGCCAGCGCGTCGATTGTCGAACGCCCACGACGGAAACCAAATTGGGCATCCGACAGGTCCGGCCCTACCCCCCGCAAAAGGCTATCAAGCCGGGAGGCGACAATCCCCTCGAACAATTTACCGACCTCATCGAGCAGGACGATGGGCCGGTATGCCGATGGGGAGTCCACCGGGCGTCCCTCCTTTCGGAGGAGGCATAGCTGCCCCTCCTTCCACAGTTTCGGGAACCTCCCAGCCGTAAAGCACGCGCTGAAGAGGTCCCGAAACCTGTCCTCCATTTGGGAGGCGGCGATCGCCACCACCCGTGCGGGGACGCCGTCTGGTCCAGGGGCCGTCTTCTTCGCGCGGAGGCTAAGAACCCCCGCATAGAACTCCGCCGCCGTCACCGGGGGGACCTCCTCATCCGGCGAAGCCGCCCCTTGCGGGGGATCCATCGTTGGTGGGGTGAAGTCGGCCCTGCGCGGAAACAGGGACCGGACCACCCCGTCCAGCAACGCTGGCTCGAGGGTCTCCGTCAGTGGGGGACCATAAGGGCGTAGCTGGTTCCGCGCCGCCCTGTATGGTCTTCCATAAGGATCCCTGTCGAGACCCTCCAGCATCTCGGCCCTCGCCGAGTCTTTTGCAGCGCCCATTGCAGCTTTGAGGACCGTCGTCGCCTCTCGGTAAGAGGCGTATAGGAGGTCCTCTTCTGCCCGGACTCGGTTTTGGGCGCTGCGCCGTCGGCTCCGCGTGTAGGCCCTTCTGGCTGCCACGCAGGCGGCCCTGAGCCCCGCCAGCTCCTCCGTCCACCAATAGACGGCACGACGGGGAGGCGGACGGCGAGACCGAGGCATGCTGGAGTTGCACACCTCTGTCAGGGATCCCCTGAGCCGGACCGCTGCGGCGTCCACGTCCAGGACCTCGACGGGGGGCGACAGCCAGTCCTGAAGAAAGGCCGCCTCCTTAGCTGCCTCCCGGTCCAGGCGGGTGAGTGCCCACCGCGGGAAGGGAGATTGCACAGCGCGGGCCATTCCCCCTCCCCGGGTGGAGATGTCGAACCGCACATATCGGTGGTCCGACAAGGTCTCCACCGTCTCTACCCGCCAGTTGACGACGCGGGCGGCCAGCGCGGGGGTGGCAAACGCGACGTCCACCACCGACCCACCCTGTTGCCGCACACACGTGTGGACCGCCCCCCTGTTGAGGAGGGACACACCGCATGAGGCCGCCCAAAACTCGACGGCGCGTCCCCGGACGTTGCAACCGGCGGCCGGGTTGCCCCAGGCCGCGGACTTGGCGTTCAGGTCACCCAACACTACGACCTGGCGTGGCGCCGCCCTCCCTACGACTGCAGTGATGATCTCCAGGAAATCCTCAAAGTCAGAGAGAGGGCGGTTTGGAGAGAAATAGACCCCCACCAGGGCCATGTCTCCCCACGCGGCGGCCACGTATCCCGGTCCCCTCTCTAAGAGCGAGAGGGGAGGGGAGTCCGTGGAAGACCGCGAAACCAATGCCACCGAGCCATCCCGGTCACCCAGCCAACGGCCAGGGACCGAGTACGGCTCGGCAACCACCGCCACGTCCACCAACCACTCAGCCATGGTCTGCATCAGCAGATCCTGGGCTGCTCTGCAGTGGTTGGTGTTCGCCTGGAGGATGCGATGTCTGACCCTATCCATCAATCAGACATTGCATCACCCTCCACGGCCGCCGAAGTCCCAGCCTCAGGGATGGCGGCGGCAGCGGCAGGCCGGATCGACGCCTGCACTTTGCCCTTCTTTGGGGGGGGATTGCACTTCCTCCCCGTCGTCACGTGGCCCGCCGGGCAGCCACTGGCGGCACACACCGCGCAGTGCGGCGTGGCGGCCTCGCAGGAGGCGGACTTGTGCCCGTCCTTGCCACATCGGAAACAATTTTCCGCCCTGTCGACCTCGGACGGACAAAGGGCCCGAGTGTGTCCGACTCCTAAGCACTTATAGCAGCGCAAGGGCTTGGCTGCGAGTGCCCGGACTACACCCGAGCTGAATCCGACAGCAAGCCGTCCCTTGGCGAGGACGGCTATAGCTGCGGCGACTGGGCACTCAAGGCGAATGGTGCCCATGCCGCCGCGGCCGGGCCTGATGGCCCGACCTTGCACCGCTGTGACGCCACAGCCCCCCATAGCTGCGACCGCCGCCACCACCTCCTCCTTTGTGACCGAGTCGTCGAGGTCGGTCACCTCCAAGGCTACAGACTTCTCGGGCCTGGCGACTTTTGCCACGTCCGCAATGACCTCTTGCAACTTGGTTGCGAAGAGGTCCGCCTTGGCACTGCCCTGAGCCCCTGGGAACTCGAAAATTCGAGCCCCGGCCTGGGTCCGGCGGCACGAGATTGTACCGATCCCCAGTTGGGTAGGATCGGCGTTGGTACGCGCCCGCATCATTACGGACGCGTACGTCTCCCCCCGTTCCACGGCCTCCGGGGTGATGGTCACCACGACGGCCGCGGTTTTGGGAGGAACCAGTTTCCTCCCGCCGGCTGGAGCCTTTTTGCCTGCTGGAGCAGTCGCAGCGGGCTTGGGCTTTTTCCCCTTTCCCCCCTTGACCACTTTTGTCCAGGGCTGGTTGGACGGGGTGGTGGAGGGAAGAAGGGCGTCTTCCCCTTGCGAGTTCTGGGGGTCGGCTGGGGCGGCAGACGTTGCCTCCGCGCTCGTGGAGGGCGTTTGAGAGGCCCCCTTGGTCCTCTTGCCCTTGCCCTTCCCTTTGCCCTTGGAGGGCTTCGAGGCCTGGGGCTGCGCACCCGATGCCGGGCCTCCCAAAGGCGCAGGTTCCGGCTCCAGCTCGCGTGGCCTATTGTCCGCCGCGAGCGGCGGTCGGAGGCGCTTTTCAGGCAAGAGCCTGTCCTCTATGCCCGCAAGACAGGCTCTCGTGAAGGCCCTCTCCTCCATGATGACCTTGCGGATTATATCCTCAAGGTTGGAGGGGGGGACCTCAGCCGCTGGTGTCAGCTCGGCTTGGTTTGGCCGGGCCGTGGCATCAGCCAGCTTCTGGTGCAGCTGGCTGACCTCTGACTGCAGGCGATCAACTTTCGCCTGCAGTTGCCGCGTTTCGTCGGTCGCCTTCCGCTGCACCAGCTCCCCGACGATGCCGCGCATGCTCGCGGCCCTGCATTTAAGGGACTTTTGAAACGTTCCTTTTAAATTAGAGGACTTAGAGGCGACTTCCACTATCTCCTCTTCGTCCTCCTCAGCCATCCGCTCCAGCTCCACCAGTGAGTGGTCCGCATAGAGAACGCGGGACGCGCCGTATCCGGACTTGGCCCGGGCGGCGCGCGTCCGTTGCTCCTTGGCCGCAACCCGCTCCTCCAGGTCTTGCTGGAGCTGCGCCCGCCGAGACAGGTCCAACTGGTGTTGGGCCTCTGCCAGACCCACGTCGTGGGTGTCCGTCACCGGCTTCCTGGCCTTCGCGTAGGATGGCCGCCTCGAGTCCGAGGAACCCCCGGACCCATTTCTGTCACGGGCCCGCTTCTCCGGCTCCCGGCGACCAATCCCCGAACTTGCGTCCGACTCGCAAATAATGGACTCGTTGTCGGAGTCCAACAACTCGCCCGCTAAGCTATAGATGCTAGCCGCAGACACCGCGCGGCTAGCCTCCGACGCCGATGCGCCCTCAGATTGGCCCTGAGAAGGGCCTTTGGGTTGGCCCTGAGAAGGGCCTTTGGGTTGGCCCTGAGAAGGGCCTTTGGGATGGCCCTGAGAAGGGCCTTTGGGTGGGCCCTGAGAAGGGCCTTTGGGTTGGCCCTGAGAAGGGCCTTTGGGTTGGCCCTGAGAAGGGCCTTTTTGTTTTAAAAATCGCCCGCAGGCATCCCGCGTAGAGATCGACATCGTTCGTAGTACTAACAAGGCAAGATAAAATTGTAGCTACGAAATCACAGTGCACTTTGGCCAACCCAGTCTGCCACTCCGTTACGGTGGTCAGAACTGGGTCGTTTCCAGGGGACGCGACGTGGACGCAAGCACTGTGGGGGGTCCCCCAACCTAACCTAACCTAACCTAACCTAACCTTTTTTTTTTTTTTTTTTTTTTTTTTTTTTTTTTTTGCGCTGGGAAAAAATGCATTACGCATACCCTCCCATCGGGGGATGGGGGGCTATGTGGGACTCCCCGGTCTGACCCGGTATACCCACTAAAACGACCCAGCGGCACTCCCGCTTCGTCTGGGTGGCGAGGGACCGGGAAACTGGCACAGCCTCAACTACCAGTCCTCCGCCGACGATTACCCTTCAGGGCGGACCCCTCACGCCTTCCCCGTGGGGAGGTGGACGGGCCCGGGAATGATCGACGAAAGTGGTGATGGGTGCAATGCGGGCGCAGGCACCCCCGCGCCTGTCGCCCGCCCATCGCCACCAAGAGGAGGGAGAGGACGGTGCCTTCTCCAACCCCTTCTTTATCTGAGGAGTGACCCCAACCAGGGCCATGTCTCCCACGCGGCGGCCACGTATCCCGGTCCCCTCTCTAAGAGCGAGAGGAGAGGGGAGTCTGTGGATGACCGCGACGCTAACGGCACCAAGCCGTCCCGGTCGCCCAGCCAACGGCCTGGGACCGGGTAAGACGATTCGATGTTCGTTTCTATCCATCAGTCGGACATCGCACTTCCCTCCGCAGCCGCCGCAGGAACGACGGTGCTAGCTGCTGCAGCAGCAGACCACGTCGGCGCTTTGCCCCGCTTAGGGGGAGGATTGCAGTTCCTCCCCTTCATGACGTGGTCTGCCGGGCAGCCACTCGCGGCACACACCGCACAGTGCGGCTTGGCGACCTCGCAGGAGGTGGCTTTGTGGCCCTCCTTACCGCAGCGGTAGCATGTGTCCGTCCTGTCTACCGTGGACGGACACAGGGGCCGGGTGTGTCCGATGCCGAGGCACCGGAAACACCGCAGAGGCTGGTTCTCGAGTGCCCGGACTGCACCCGAGCTGAATCCAACCGTGAGCCGTCCCTTGGCAAGGACGGCTTTGGCAGCGGCGATTGGGCACTCGAGGCGAATGGTGCCCATGCCGCCGCGGCCGGGCCTTATGTCCCGGCCTTGGACCGCCGCGACGCCACAGCCCCCTATCGCTGCGACCGCCGCCACCACCTCCTCCTTGGTGACGGAGTCATCAAGGTCCGTCACCTCTATGGCTGCCGACTTGACCGGTCGGGCCACCTTTGCCGAATCTGCGATGACCTCCCGGAGCTTGTCTGCAAAGAGGTCCGCATGGGCACTCGCCTCTGCCCCCGGGAACTCGAATATTCGAGCCCCGGCTTGGGTCCGCCGGCAAGTCACAGTGCCGATCCCCAGTTTGGTTGGATCGGCATTGGGACGCGCCCGCACCAAAATCGACTCGTAAGTCTCCCCTCGGTCCGCAGCCTCCGCGGTGAGTGTCACCACGACGGCCGCGGTTTTAGGGGCGACTAGCTGCCCCTTTCCCCTCCCTTTTCCTTTCCCCTTTCCCTTGCCGGCCGTCTGCGATTGGCTGGGAGGGTTGTTGGCGGCGGTGGTCGACTTTTTTACCTTGCCCTTCCCCTTACGGACCACTTCTGTCCACTCGTTGGACTGGGTGTTCGAGGGGAGAAGGGCGTCTTCCGTCTGGGAGGAGGACGGCTCCGGCTCGCACTGCCTGTTATCTGCAGCAAGCGGCGGCCGGAGGCGTTTCTCTGGCAAGAGCCGGTCCTCGATGCCTGCTAAGCAGGCTCTTGTGAAGGCCCTCTCCTCCATTACAACCTTGCGGATGATATCCTCAAGGTTGGAGGTGGAGCCCTCTGCCGCAGGGCTTGTGTGGGCCTGTTCTGGCCGGGCCGTTGCTTCAGCTAACTTCAGATGAAGCTGGCTGACCTCCGACTGTAGGCGGTCAATTTTCGCCTGCAGTTGCCGCGTCTCGTCGGTGGCCTTCCGCTTGACGAGCTCCGCGACGACACCGCGCAAGCTCGCGGCCCTACTCTTGAGGGCCTTCTGGAAGGTCCCTTTCAGGTTGGAGGACTTAGAGGCAACCTCCACAATCTCCTCCTCATCCTCCTCCGCCATTCTCTCCAGCTCGGCCAGAGAGTGCTCCGCATAAATTACACGGGACGCACCGTACCCGGACTTTTCCCGGGCGGCGTGCGCCCGTTTTTCTTTAGCGGCAACCCGCTCCTCCAGCTCTTGCTGGAGCTGCGCCCGTCGAGCAAGGTCCAACTGGCGTTGGGCGTCCGCGAGCCCAACGACATGGGTATCCGCGGCTACCGTCGGCTTTTTAGCCTTCGGCAACTTCGTCGACCCTGAGGCTGAGGAGCCCTCGGACCCACCGCTCTTGCGGACTCGCTTCCGTGACCGAGAGTCGTCCGCGTCCGACAAACTAATGAGCGAGTCGTTGTCAGACAACTCGTCCATCCCTTCAAAGAAACTAGCCGCAGACGGCGCGCGGCTAGTCTCTGACGCCGAAGCGTCGGAGTGGCCCTGAGAAGGGCCTTTGGGTTGGCCCTGAGAAGGGCCTTTTGGCTGGCCCTGAGAAGGGCCTTTGGGTCGGCCCTGAGAAGGGCCTTTGGGTTGGCCCTGAGAAGGGCCTTTGGGTTGGCCCTGAGAAGGGCCTTTTTGTTTTAAAAACCGCCCGCAGGCATCCCGCGAAGAGTTCGACATATTTCGTAGCATAAAAGGCAATAAAATGATCGCTACGAAAGCACAGTGCACTTTGGCCAACCCAGTCTGCCACTCCGTTACGGTGGTCAGAACTGGGTCGTTTCCAGGGGACGCGACGTGGACGCAAGCACTGTGGGGTGGTCCCCCAACCTAACCTAACCTAACCTAACCTAACCTAACCTAACCTAACCTTTTTTTTTTTTTTTTTTTTGCGCTGGGAAAAAATGCATTACGCATACCCTCCCATCGGGGGATGGGGGGCTATGTGGGACTCCCCGGTCTGACCCGGTATACCCACTAAAACGACCCAGCGGCACTCCCGCTTCGTCTGAGTGGCGGGGGACTGGGAAACTGGCACAGCCTTAACGACCAGTCCTCCGACGACGATTGCCCTTCAGGGCGGACCCATCACGCCCTCACCCCACGCCCGTAGGGGGGGGGAGGACGGGTCCGGGAGTGACTGACGAAGGTGGTGATGGGTGCAATGCGGGCGCAGGCACCCCCGTGCCTGCCACCCGCCCATCGCCACCATGAGGAGGGAGAGGACGGCGCCTTCTCCGACCCCTTCTTCGTCTGCGGAGTGGCGCAGCGAGAGGGTCGTCCTCCCGCGCGCGCTCCGCCTCCTCCTTTTGCGAGATTACATCCTCGCAAAAGGAGGCAACCGCTGCCCAGGCCTCCTCGCTCCCCAGCATGGCGTTGACTACGCCGGGAAGTGAGAGGTCCTGTCCAACCACCGCGGTCAGACCGCGGCGCAGCTCGGACCATGCCGGGCACACCTCGAGGGTGTGCTGTGCCGTGTCCTCCGCCGCGCCACAGTCGTGGCACGCCGGGGTCTCCTCCCTCCCTAACCGGTGCAGGTACGATCCGAAACAGCCATGGCCGGACAACACCTGCACCAGACGGAACGACAGGAAACCATGGGATCGCTCGAGCCAGCCCTGCAGGACCGGACCGAGCGCGTCTAACGTCCGGCGGCCAAAAGCGGCTGCGGCGAGGTCCTCCGTCCAGTGGAGGACGATGGCGTCCTTCGCCTCCCGCCGCACGGCTTCCCGCTCCTCGGTGACGGGGCGCTCCCCGAGCGCCTTCCGTTGCGCAGTCCACTCGTACACTCTGGCGAGCACCCAGGCCTCCAACTCCCAAGGAGGAGTGCCGGCCAGAGCGCACGCCGCCGAGAAGCCCACCGAGCGGTAGGCCCTTGCCACCCGCTGTGCAATGGCCCTTTGGGGCTTGCGGATGGCGGTCGCATTCTCCCTCCTGTGAAGGGAGTCTGCCCAGATGGGGGCCCCGTATAGGGCCATGCTCCGCAGGATGCCGGCATATAGGCGCCGGCATTTCGCCTTGGGCCCCCCCAGGTTCGGGAGGAGCCATGAGAGAGCGTCCGCGGCTTTTAACAGGCGCGTCGACAGCCCACTGAAATGCGGGCCGAAGCGCCACCTGTCGTCCAGCACCAGGCCCAGATACTTCATCTGGGGCTGGACCACTATTCTGACGCCATCTACGACAATGTGAGCGTCGGGAGGGCAGCGCTGCCGAGGCCCGCGAAAGAACACGGCCTCGGTCTTGTGCAGCGCCACCTTCAATCCCAGGTGGCGGATCCTCTCTGCCACCAAGGACCCGCCAGCCGAGGCCAGACAGGCCGCATCTCCAAAGTTCCTCCCCCGGGCAGTGAGGAGAGTGTCATCCGCGTAGCAGATGACACTCGTGCCCTGGAGGAGGGCTCCCCGTAGGAGCCAGTCGAACCCGATGTTCCACAGGGGGGGCCCCAGCACTGACCCCTGCGGAACACCGGACTCTGCGCCGTACCGCCTCACTGTGGCCGTCTTGTCCACGAGGAGGACCTCTCGGCCCTCCAAGTAGCTGGCCAGGAGGTTCCGCAGGTATTGGGGCACTCCGTGATACCGGAGCGCCTCCAATATCGTCGAGTGGGGGACGGAGTTGAAGGCGTTTGCAATGTCGAATGACACCGCCAGCACTCCGTCCCCCGCCTCCACCGCCTCCTTCACTTGGCTCTTGAGTAGGGCCAGCGCGTCGATTGTCGAACGCCCACGACGGAAACCAAATTGGGCATCCGACAGGTCCGGCCCTACCCCCCGCAAAAGGCTATCAAGCCGGGAGGCGACAATCCCCTCGAACAATTTACCGACCTCATCGAGCAGGACGATGGGCCGGTATGCCGATGGGGAGTCCACCGGGCGTCCCTCCTTTCGGAGGAGGCATAGCTGCCCCTCCTTCCACAGTTTCGGGAACCTCCCAGCCGTAAAGCACGCGCTGAAGAGGTCCCGAAACCTGTCCTCCATTTGGGAGGCGGCGATCGCCACCACCCGTGCGGGGACGCCGTCTGGTCCAGGGGCCGTCTTCTTCGCGCGGAGGCTAAGAACCCCCGCGTAGAACTCCGCCGCCGTCACCGGGGGGACCTCCTCATCCGGCGAAGCCGCCCCTTGCGGGGGATCCATCGTTGGTGGGGTAAAGTCGGCCCTGCGCGGAAACAGGGACCGGACCACCCCGTCCAGCAACGCTGGCTCGAGGGTCTCCGTCAGTGGGGGACCATAAGGGCGTAGCTGGTTCCGCGCCGCCCTGTATGGTCTCCCATAAGGATCCCTGTCGAGACCCTCCAGCATCTCGGCCCTCGCCGAGTCTTTTGCAGCGCCCATTGCAGCTTTGAGGACCGTCGTCGCCTCTCGGTAGGAGGCGTATAGGAGGTCCTCTTCTGCCCGGACTCGGTTTTGGGCGCTGCGCCGTCGGCTCCGCGTGTAGGCCCTTCTGGCTGCCACGCAGGCGGCCCTGAGCCCCGCCAGCTCCTCCGTCCACCAATAGACGGCACGACGGGGAGAACCTAACCTAACCTAACCTAACCTAACCTAACCTTTTTTTTTTTTTTTTTTTTTTTTTTTTTTTTTTTTTTTTTTTTTTTTTTTTTTGCGCTGGGAAAAAATGCATTACGCATACCCTTCCATCGGGGGATGGGGGGCTATGTGGGACTCCCCGGTCTGACCCGGTATACCCACTAAAACGACCCAGCGGCACTCCCGCTTCGTCTGAGTGGCGAAGGACCGGGAAACTGGCACAGCCTCAACTACCAGTCCTCCGCCGACGATTGCCCTTCAGGGCGGACCCCTCACGCCTTCCCCGTGGGGATGTGGACGGGCCCGGGAATGATCGACGAAAGTGGTGATGGGTGCAATGCGGGCGCAGGCACCCCCGCGCCTGTCGCCCGCCCATCGCCACCAAGAGGAGGGAGAGGACGGTGCCTTCTCCAACCCCTTCTTCATCTGCGCAGTGACCCCAACCAGGGCCATGTCTCCCACGCGGCGGCCACGTATCCCGGTCCCCTCTCTAAGAGCGAGAGGAGAGGGGAGTCTGTGGAAGACCGCGACGCCAACGACACCAAGCCGTCCCGGTCGCCCAGCCAACGGCCTGGGACCGGGTAAGACGATGCGATGTTCGACTCTATCCATCAGTCGGACATCGCACCTCCCTCCGCAGCCGCCGCAGGAACGACGGTGCTAGCTGCTGCAGCAGCAGACCACGTCGGCGCTTTGCCCCGCTTAGGGGGAGGATTGCAGTTCCTCCCCTTCATGACGTGGTCTGCCGGGCAGCCACTCGCGGCACACACCGCGCAGTGTGGCTTGGCGACCTCGCAGGAGGTGGCTTTGTGGCCCTCCTTACCGCAGCGGTAGCATGTGTCCGTCCTGTCTACCGTGGACGGACACAGGGGCCGGGTGTGTCCGATGCCGAGGCACCGGAAACACCGCAGAGGCTGGTTCTCGAGTGCCCGGACTGCACCCGAGCTGAATCCAACCGTGAGCCGTCCCTTGGCAAGGACGGCTTTGGCAGCGGCGATTGGGCACTCGAGGCGAATGGTGCCCATGCCGCCGCGGCCGGGCCTTATGTCCCGGCCTTGGACCGCCGCGACGCCACAGCCCCCTATCGCTGCGACCGCCGCCACCACCTCCTCCTTGGTGACGGAGTCATCAAGGTCCGTCACCTCTATGGCTGCCGACTTGACCGGTCGGGCCACCTTGGCCGAATCCGCGATGACCTCCTGGAGTTTCGCTGCAAAGAGGTCCGCATGCGCACTCCCCTCGGCCCCCGGGAACTCGAATATTCGAGCCCCGGCTTGGGTCCGCCGGCAAGTCACAGTGCCGATCCCCAGTTTGGTTGGATCGGCATTGGGACGCGCCCGCACCAAAATCGACTCGTAAGTCTCCCCTCGGTCCGCAGCCTCCGCGGTGAGTGTCACCACGACGGCCGCGGTTTTAGGGGCGACTAGCTGCCCCTTTCCCCTCCCTTTTTCTTTCCCCTTTCCCTTGCCGGCCGTCTGCGATTGGCTGGGAGGGTTGTTGGCGGCGGTCGTCGACTTTTTCCCCTTGCCCTTCCCCTTACGGACCACTTCTGTCCACTCGTTGGACTGGGTGTTCGAGGGGAGAAGGGCGTCTTCCGTCTGGGAGGAGGACGGCTCCGGCTCGCACTGCCTGTTATCCGCAGCAAGCGGCGGCCGGAGGCGTTTCTCTGGCAAGAGCCGGTCCTCGATGCCTGCTAAGCAGGCTCTTGTGAAGGCCCTCTCCTCCATTACAACCTTGCGGATGATATCCTCAAGGTTGGAGGCGGAGCCCTCTGCCGCAGGGCTTGTGTGGGCCTGTTCTGGCCGGGCCGTTGCTTCAGCCAACTTCAGATGAAGCTGGCTGACCTCCGACTGTAGGCGGTCAATTTTCGCCTGCAGTTGCCGCGTCTCGTCGGTGGCCTTCCGCTTGACGAGCTCCGCGACGACACCGCGCAAGCTCGCGGCCCTACTCTTGAGGGCCTTCTGGAAGGTCCCCTTAAGGTTGGAGGACTTAGAGGCAACCTCCACAATCTCCTCCTCGTCCTCCTCCGCCATTCTCTCCAGCTCGGCCAGAGAGTGGTCCGCATAAATAACACGGGACGCACCGTACCCGGACTTTTCCCGGGCTGCGTGCGCCCGTTTTTCTTTAGCGGCAACCCGCTCCTCCAGCTCTTGCTGGAGCTGCGCCCGCCGAGCCAGGTCCAACTGGCGTTGGGCGTCCGCGAGCCCAACGACATGGGGCCCCGCGGCTACCGTCGGCTTTTTAGCCTTCGGCAACCTCGTAGACCCTGAGGCTGAGGAGCCCTCGGACCCACCGCTCTTGCGGACTCGCTTCCGCGACCGAGAGTCGTCCGCGTCCGACAAACTAATGAGCGAGTCGTTGTCAGACAACTCGTCCATCCCTTCAAAGAAACTAGCCGCAGACGGCGCGCGGCTAGTCTCTGACGCCGAAGCGTCGGAGTGGCCCTGAGAAGGGCCTTTTGGCTGGCCCTGAGAAGGGCCTTTGGGTTGGCCCTGAGAAGGGCCTTTGGGTTGGCCCTGAGAAGGGCCTTTGGGTTGGCCCTGAGAAGGGCCTTTGGGTTGGCCCTGAGAAGGGCCTTTTGGCTGGCCCTGAGAAGGGCCTTTTGGCTGGCCCTGAGAAGGGCCTTTGGGTTGGCCCTGAGAAGGGCCTTTTTATTTTAAAAACCGCCCGCAGGCATCCCGCGAAGAGTTCGACATGGTTCGTAGTAACAAGGCAAGATAAAAAGATAGCTACGAAAGCACAGTGCACTTTAGCCGAACACCGGTCTGCCACTCCGTTACGGTGGTCAGAACCGGGTCGTTGCCCAGGGGACGCGACGAGGACGCAAGCACTGTGGGGGGTCCCCCAACCTAACCTAACCTAACCTAACCTAACCTAACCGAGTCTCACGGCGCCCCCCGCCGCGATCGGATCACTTTTAAGCCGCTCCGCGCTCGAAAAATCGGTAAAAATAGTCGAAGTGAGCAAAAACACCCGTATTTTTGCTAAAAGTTGCGCGCTAACGAGCTACAAGTGCTAGTGAAAAAATTTTTCAAATCGGCGAAAAACTCTTAAAGTTATAACCGAAAAACCGAAATTTTAACCTAAAAACTCACAGTGAAAAGTGAAAAAGTGAAACGGCGCGCGATTTCGATCGGTAACCCTGTGTTTTTGGATTGCCCTTCGAAACACCTGGACAAGCTCCACACCCCGGCTGAGTTTGGGATTTTTCCCGTGAAAACTCGCCGAGTTACAGGACCATCAGGAAAATCCACGTGGACACGAGGTCGAGATCCAGCAGTCGGAGACGAAAATTGGAAACGAGGATAGGCGCAGGAAGCCATACCCTTTCACCCAACACCTCGATCGCCGAAATCAGACCACCCTTCTGGAAGATACAAATTTTTCAAAATTAATAAAATAGTTTAAAAATTTCAAACCTTAATAATTCAAAATTTAAATCGACGACATATCATTTTTTGGACCTTAAAAAAATAGTGTACAGTGCAAAGAACCTAATTGCAAAATTTCAAAATTTTCGGACTTGTATTTTTAAAGTTAAAAAATTTCAAAAAATTCCTTGTAAAAATAAATACGGTTAAATATTAAACACAAAAATCGTAAAAAATTCCACAAGGCTGTTCAGACCACGAGGAACACGAATCTGGTCGGAAATAAATTTTCCACCACCTGGACGTGACGGGAACTCCTATTTTCAGAAAATGGTTTCACCCCCTTCAATTTAACCACCTGTCAAAGACAAGCAGGGTGAAATAAAATTAGAAATCTGGACAGACTCGAAGCGGAACTTCACCAACTTCCAGAATCTGAAGTGCGCAGGGAATTTTGACGAGTACAGGTATTTCTGTTAAATAAATTCCAAACCTCTGCCCGGAACGCCATTACAAGTTATCCTTGTCGGGGCTGTAACCCTGGAACGGAGCGTCGGATCGTGAAAATCTCTGTACTTCTAATACTTAAGCCTCATGTGAAAGTGATCTAAACAATATTACCAATACATTAACTTATTAACATACAAGGAGTTACACGCTGACGGAGTCGCGGGCACAGCTATTAATAATAATATTCTGCGGTTCCTTTTTGCGATATTTTTCAACAGTATTGTGGATTGACATATTGTATTTCTCTACTAAAATACGAAAGTTAATCTGTCTGTTACATCAAAACCACTGAACCGTGAGGAAGGACATAATGGTACTTTTTTTACGAAAAACGACGGAAACGCGGACGAAGTCGCGGGCAAAAGCTAGTATATAATAATTACACTAAGCTTCCTAAGTGAGCTTTATCTACGAAGATATTTTATAATGAAAATCTATATAAATAAAGAGAGAAGTCCTGACTGACTGACTGACTGACTGACTGACTGACTGACTGACTGACTCATCAACGCCCAGCCCAAACTCTTGGACCTAGAAAGCTGAAATTTTGCACAGAGGTTCCCTTTATAGTGTAGACAAGGAATAAGGAAGGATTTTTCGAAATTCAACCCCTAAGGTATTTAAATAGGGGATGAAAGTTTGTATGGAAAATCATCATTTTCACGCGGGCGAAGCCGCTGGCAAAAGCTAGTCTTCAATATTTTGCTTCCCTCAAACTCAGGAATGACAGGGAGGAGACCTGCCTAATAACGGATTCTATGTTTTCAGCCGAAAAAGAAATTATATAAAGAATAAAAGAACATAATTTGGAAGACTTTAAGTATGCTAGCCATCATACAAAAATATTGAATTACCTTTTCTATCACTGTACTACGACAATTATCAAGTAGTTTTAACCGAAAACTAAAACAACCGAACATTGCCGAAATCCAAAGACAAAAGTTCAGTCACACTCTAGGAAAAGGAAGGTAATCAGAGTATGGCTTGGAGCGTAAGCGGAGCATTAAGGAAAAATATTGTTTCCGACGAATCGATTACGACTTTCCGTTTAAGGTTGAACAAGCCAGTCATTCTTCCATACAAACTTATGAAGGTGATTACTCCTCTGTTTGACGGTGTAGGTTCAAAATTAAACAAAATTGTATCTACTGGTCTTATCATTATCTAGGTCTGTATGGAAGCAGAATTGGAAAAAAATATTGATTTGGAAGTTATGAACGTCAAAACTTTCATATTTTAGCACTGATTTTAACTCATCTTTGGGCGTAAATAAGTAACGTATATAGTATGAAAAAGAAAAAAGTGAAACCATACGGACATAGATTAGTTATTAAAAAATTTAAATAATTTGATTTTGAACAGATACATTCAATAGATTTTTCATGAAACCAAATATACCAAAGGTCTGCATAGAAAATTTCGCGCGCCCGTTTTAGTTGTGTCTCTTTCGCTCTATGCATTTCGCTCGTTATGTCGGATGAAATAGCACGCATTTTAGCCCCGCCCACCAACTAGTTCGTGCCGTTGGCTTGTTTACCCTTAAGAGGAAGCAATAATAATAGAGCTATTTGAGGATAGTTAAAGTGCCATAAATGTGTGCAATAGATTTAAATTCTTTAAAGCCAATTGTGAAAGATTTTCTATAGAAACCCGCACGGAGTGAATAGTGGAAGAAAATGGGGGAGGCCTTTGCCCCGTAGTGGGATAATAATTATGGGCTAGTAAAAAAATAAAAAATAGCCAATTAGCAAGTTTGAATGAGTGACTGACCTCTTGGAGTGTGACTGGCGTAGGTTCACATTGGTAAATCTTGACAACACGACAAATTATTATACCTATTATAAAGTTTTTGGTATGTCAATCCAATACATTTATCACTTTCCCAGAATCGTTAAGGCTGAAATATTACCTTTACCACATTGTGGCTTTCAAAACAGTTTAACAAAATTATTTACCACATTTATTAGCAGACAATTATCTGTAAAAGTTGTTGCGTTCGTTTTTTAAACTAAATGGCATCCATGAGTGAACATTTAAGATTTTTAATTGACTGCTCCATACACAGGAACAACAAATGAAGGTAATTGAAGGTATACCTTCTCCTAAAAAATATTACAAACTTCTTTCTAATCCTAACCAACTCATTAGGTAGATAAGGTAGGTACTATAGTCATAATAAAATTTTGGTCCTTGAATTACATTACGGTACTGTTCAATGTGGCAGTGACACTTAGAGGAGGCCTATTATCCAGCAGTGGACGTCTTTCGGCTGAAATGATGATGATGATTATGATGTTATTAAACATGGCGCGGCGGGGCGTCATCAATTAATTGAAAGAAGAAAAGAATATGTGGCTTTAGAAATTTTTGAAACGAACAAACAGGTAAGTCATAATAGTCACTGACTGACATAACCTCATGCTTGTAAGCATCGAAGGGTTAGGCAGTAGTAGGCGTACCTTATAGTAAACCCGCTTTTTGCCAGTTATTTATAAGTCGTATGTAATAATTATAGTGTGGGACTATTACCATTAATCAAGCACACATCAAGGATCTGTGACTGCCATTAAGAAAACCCAAAAGCATCTTTCCCAATCTGGTAATCGCACCGAAGACCTCATGCCCAGTAGTCGCACTTTGGCCTAGGAGACTAGTTCAACGAAGCAGTCAATCATAAGTTCTAAAGTTTATGTAAGAAGTTACTACAGGAAGATGGTGATAAAGAAATCGAAAAAGAAGACTGAAGTAGTATTCAACTCTTTGATATACCTAAAGTGTTCCCCACTTGGCGCATTTGTGCTCAGTGTATTGTGAGTCACCAGTATTATTATTTGTAATAACTTGTGAAGTTTTGTGGTGCTGAGAATGGATTGGTTTTGGTGAGTGATGGATTGACTAAGGGCTTATTTCGGTTTGTCCAAATAGCTACTTACCAAATCAATTCAATACTGGAACAGAATTTGTATGAATATATCTGCCATGCAATTTAATAGGTCCTGTACTTAATTGTAAGTGATGAAACATGTCGTAAGTCTTACTTAATCAATGTAAACCTTAGGTACGGATGCAAAAATAAGGATACTTGAGCCAGGTTTCAGTGATACCTAGCGAGGTAAGATAGCAACATGAACATTGCGAGAGGACGCTGAGTATAGATGTGTATGTAATTAATTAAAGTATTCAGTCCCTTTTAAACTTAATATCAGCTGATTCATTGCCGAAATACCATTGTTGATCTGTTTAGATATTGGGCACTTTCATTGTCCATAGACAACAACTAATTCGTATAAAGGGGCTTGATAAGTAACCAAAATCTGTAGAACAACACTTTTCATCTTGTATGATGAATAAAACAGGGTGAAACTTCCTATTACAACAAGTTTCCCATTGGAACTCGCAAGCTGAACTAGGTAGCCATTGTGACGACAACAAGTTGGCCACTCCATGTTTACAGCGCATTGTCAGTTGTAACAATGACGCTAATAGATTAACAGACCGTGAGCATACGAGCTGCACAAAGGGCCATGGAGCGAGCTATGCTCGGCATAACCCTACTAGACCGAGTGCGCAACACCGAGATCCGGAGTCGGACGAAAGTGTTCGACGTCGGGGACAGGGCGATACGCCTAAAGTGGAGTTGGGCAGGACATTTGGCTAGACGCGGAGATGGCCGATGGAGTAAGATTCTGATCGAATGGTGGCCAAGGTCGCCCTAAAGCGCATTGGGTGGACGATATCGTCAGGAGCTCGGGAAATGGATGGATGAGAGACGCACAAAGCAGAGAGGACTGGCAGAGGAAAGGGGAGGCCTATGCCCAACCGTGGGTGATTACGGGCTGAAATGATGATGATGAGCATACGAGCTAATGAGTTGGTTAGGATTAGAAAGAAGTTTGTAATATTTTTTAGGAGAAGGTATACCTTCAATTACCTTCATTTGTTGTTCCTGTGTATGGAGCAGTCAATTAAAAATCTTAAATGTTCACTCATGGATGCCATTTAGTTTAAAAAACGAACGCAACAACTTTTACAGATAATTGTCTGCTAATAAATGTGGTAAATAATTTTGTTAAACTGTTTTGAAAGCCACAATGTGGTAAAGGTAATATTTCAGCCTTAACGATTCTGGGAAAGTGATAAATGTATTGGATTGACATACCAAAAACTTTATAATAGGTATAATAATTTGTCGTGTTGTCAAGATTTACCAATGTGAACCTACGCCAGTCACACTCCAAGAGGTCAGTCACTCATTCAAACTTGCTAATTGGCTATTTTTTATTTTTTTACTAGCCCATAATTATTATCCCACTACGGGGCAAAGGCCTCCCCCATTTTCTTCCACTATTCACTCCGTGCGGGTTTCTATAGAAAATCTTTCACAATTGGCTTTAAAGAATTTAAATCTATTGCACACATTTATGGCACTTTAACTATCCTCAAATAGCTCTATTATTATTGCTTCCTCTTAAGGGTAAACAAGCCAACGGCACGAACTAGTTGGTGGGCGGGGCTAAAATGCGTGCTATTTCATCCGACATAACGAGCGAAATGCATAGAGCGAAAGAGACACAACTAAAACGGGCGCGCGAAATTTTCTATGCAGACCTTTGGTATATTTGGTTTCATGAAAAATCTATTGAATGTATCTGTTCAAAATCAAATTATTTAAATTTTTTAATAACTAATCTATGTCCGTATGGTTTCACTTTTTTCTTTTTCATACTATATACGTTACTTATTTACGCCCAAAGATGAGTTAAAATCAGTGCTAAAATATGAAAGTTTTGACGTTCATAACTTCCAAATCAATATTTTTTTCCAATTCTGCTTCCATACAGACCTAGATAATGATAAGACCAGTAGATACAATTTTGTTTAATTTTGAACCTACACCGTCAAACAGAGGAGTAATCACCTTCATAAGTTTGTATGGAAGAATGACTGGCTTGTTCAACCTTAAACGGAAAGTCGTAATCGATTCGTCGGAAACAATATTTTTCCTTAATGCTCCGCTTACGCTCCAAGCCATACTCTGATTACCTTCCTTTTCCTAGAGTGTGACTGAACTTTTGTCTTTGGATTTCGGCAATGTTCGGTTGTTTTAGTTTTCGGTTAAAACTACTTGATAATTGTCGTAGTACAGTGATAGAAAAGGTAATTCAATATTTTTGTATGATGGCTAGCATACTTAAAGTCTTCCAAATTATGTTCTTTTATTCTTTATATAATTTCTTTTTCGGCTGAAAACATAGAATCCGTTATTAGGCAGGTCTCCTCCCTGTCATTCCTGAGTTTGAGGGAAGCAAAAAGAGCAGTGAAGGGAAATGTTGGGAAAACGGGAGAAGTTGCTCCATTTTTTAAGCTTCCGTCGCGTGTGCAGCCTTAATGGTTAAAGCTACATAGAAATCATATATGACGGAAATGTTCTACATAAAATTATCAAAAAAATATCCCACAACAGCATATGTCTATCTTTTATGGTTGACTCACAATAACACGTGTAACTCCCGATAGCTTAGCAGTTCGGAGCTTTCTGATTATATTTGTTTACTCTTACGTTTATAATACTCTCACTCATCCCTAATTAAAAGTTAATATTATTACCTATTCAATAAAAAAATAATCATAGTAATCGGTATAGAAACAATAGACTTATACATGAAATACGCTAATAAGCCATCGCGCCGTCGCCGTCGCGCGTGAATACTGAATCATGCCATAAGGATTATTTTTGTGTAACGGTTGCCGCGCTCGACGCGGGTCGTGGCTGTTGATGCGTTCAGAGCGTTCGACCTTATTGACAGACAATAATTGATTTTAACAAACAATGCTTATCAGCGCGACTTTTAGTCTTTAAATAGTTTATTTGAATTTCTTTTGTTGTTATTTTATAAAATAGGTATTAGTTGTTTTGGTAGTGTTTAAATATTCGTCCTTCAAATTACAAATCTATATCTATAAAAGCGAAAGGTCACTCACTCACTCACTCACTGATTCATCACGAAATCTCGAAAACCGCTGGACGTACAAAGATGATTTTTGGCAGGGAGGTAGTTTATGGTTAGTAGACGTCCGCTAAGAACGGATTTTGCGACAGGGCCGGATTAGGGTGGTCTAAGGGCCCTCGCAAGTTTGTATGAAACTCCTTCATTTTTTGTGCTACAATCTAGATTTTTGGCAGATACGTAGTTTATAGTCAGTGGGCGTCTGCTATGAATTAATTTTGCGACAGGGCCGGATTAGGGTGGTCTAAGGGCCCTCACAAGTTTGTATGAAAGTCCTTAATTTTTCGTGCTATAATCTTGATTTTTAGCAGAGACGTAGTTTATAGTCAGTAGGCATTCGCTATAAATTAGTTTTGCGACAGGGCCGGATTAGGGTGGTCTAAGGGCCCTCGCAAGTTTGTTTGAAAGTCCTTCATTTTTGTGCTACAATCTTAATTTTTGGCAGAGACGTAGTTAATAGGCAGTAGACGTCTGCTTAGAACCGATTTTGTGACAGGGCCGGATTAGGGAGGTCTAAGGGCTCTCGCCGGTTTGTATGAAAGTCTTTCATTTTTTGTGCCACAATCTTCATTTTTGGCAGGGACGTAGTTTAAAGTTAGTAGACGTCTGCTTAGAACAGATTTTGAGACAGGGCCGGATTAGGGAGGTCTAAGGGCTCTCGCCAGTTTGTATGAAAGTCCTTTATTTTTTGAGCTACAAAGTTGATTTTTGAGACGGACGTAGTTTATAGTTAGTAGACGTCTGGTAAGAACAGATTTTGTGACAGGGCCGGATTAGGGAGGTCTAAGGGTTCTTGCAAGTTCGTAAGAAAATCCTTAAGTTTTTGTGCTACAAACTTGATTTTTGGCAGGCACGTAGTTTATAGTTAGAAGAACTCTGCTAAGTACAGGTTTTGTGGCAGGGCCGGATTAGAGAGGTTTAAGGGCGCTCGCAAGTTTGTTTAAAAGTCCATCATTTTGTGTGCTACTAACTTGAATTTTGGCAGGGACGTAGTAGGTGAGTAGAAGTTTGCTAAGAACCGATTTTGCGACAGGGCCGGACTAGGGAGGTCTAAGGGCTCACGCGAGTTTGTATGACAGTCCTTCCTTTTTTGTGCTACAATTTTGGCAGGAAGGTACTTTATAGTTAGTAGACGTTGACAAAGAACGGATTTAGCGAGTTTAGCAACATGACCAGAATAAGGAGGTCTGAGGGCTTTCACATGTTTGTAAAAATGTACTGTTTTTTTTTTTGTACTAACAACCTGAAATTTAACAAGTCTAGAGTTTAGGAGTAGGAGATCTAAGCTAAGTTTGTAAGGAAGACCTGGACTAAGGGCTCCCGTAAGTCCATATGAAATCCTTGGCTTTTTGTATCTGAAAATTGGCAGAGAGATAGAATATAGTTAAGACATTTCAGGTAGGAATAGATTTTACGACAGGGCTGGTTTAAGGGAATATAATCGCTTCGATTGGCATTTGGCATTCGATTTGACATAGTACCATCCACAGGCAGTCCAGACAAGAGAGTCAAAATTTCTACGCGAACGAAGTACTGTACCCTGGCCATTTCACCACCAGCTCGCCAGGGTCAAATTTTCACCTTCCCAGGGGAATATCTCCTCAACCGCAGCAGCCACCGGAACCACACCTGTGCAAGCAGTTGGAGAAACATCCACCCTACAACCCCACATAAGTTACATCCCAGTCAACACCACCCCCTGGAGCAGGCACCCCCGGGAAGACTTTGGACGTCGCTGGAGCGGCGAAGATCAGCGGTAACGCTTAGACCTCTAGCTGTATAAGTAGATTAGTTTAGTGTTTAAGATTAGTATTAAGAACCAGACTCCGGGGACAACCCGTTTCAGAGTTACAGAGCCCGAAGTAAGTGAAACCGGGCGAACAGAAAACGGGCATTTACAGTTGTTGGTAATTCAAAAATTTTTTCAGAAGGCAACAGCATATTTCTTTCAGAAGACGCTCAACTTTTAAGAACTGCCTGACGTCAGTCTCATCTTCCCCTAGGAGAGCCCACTCCCAAAATAATTTAAAGACTCATAGTTTTTAAATTATTCAACTTTCAGGAAAAGGGAAATAGTTTACCAACCGCACCAAAACTGAAAAAGGCCTGTAACTCTGAAACGGTGCGTCCTAGACTAAAAATAACACTTTTTTCGAAGCCCCCCCCCCTGACCCCCCCCCCCCTGGTTGAATACTCAACCATAAGGGGCCACCCGCACCTTTGGGCAAAATATCAACCCTCTAGGGTTAAGTCACCCTTGGGACTTCGAAGAATTTGGCATATTTAAATTGTTAGTTTTTATTAGTGTAATAGACCAAGTGGCCATTAGCCATACACCTGACGCTTCTGGGATACCTCGTTCAAGTAACCCCCCCCCCCTCCCCCTCCCCCATCCCTTATCCTGAAACCTGACGTACCAAAAAGAGCTCAAAAAGGCCGAAAAAACGAGCCCACTCACGCCAAAATCGGAGCCGAGTAGACCCAGCTAGGTCAACTGGAAGATCTACCCGGCTGGCCTGCGACACGGCGCGGTACGGTACGGCAGAAACCTTCAAAAGCGGATATCTCTGCAACCAAACCAGATAGGCGCTTTTCGACCGCGGATTCAGCCTTAGTGGTGTCGAAGACACCACGAGGTGGAAACCGGCACAGAGGTATCCATCCCCCCCCTTATTTTTCTATTTTTATTTATTTATTTCGCTTCACCCCTAATTCCTCAAAGGGCCATATCTTGGGAACGAGAGGAGCTAGATAAGTTTCGACCTCAAATTCAACCTTAGTGGTGTCTAGACACCACGAGGTGGAAATCACCACTGAGGTATCGATCCCACCCCTTTTTTCTATTTTTATTTATTTATTATACTTCACCCCTAATCCTTTAAGGGCCATATCTCCGGAACGGGAGGACTTAGAACGTTTTTGACCTCGAAATCAGCCTTTGTGGTGTCGAAGACACCACGGCTAAAGCCGCACAAGAGGTACCCTCCCCTACCCGATTTAACCCTCCCCCATCCCTTAAATCTTAGAATAGAGATATCTCGGAAGCGACGTTAGATAGAACATTTTGGACCGCGGATTTGTACTGTCGACTTTGACTCCCCCTTTACAGGATCTAAAACTTGACTGTGAGCCACAGTGCAGAATCTAGCAGTAGGTTAATTTATTATATTTTTATATTTTATTTTATTTTTATTTTACAACTTGTTATATTGACAACTTTCCCTGTTTCCCTTGCTGTGACTGTGCCCTATACACACAGCCACAGTACACGCTAGAAACTCATTTACTCGCACTCAACAAAATGGTTTTCGGAATTCGCACCCCAATTGCCAAGGGACCAGCAGC
This sequence comes from Diarsia dahlii, assembly GCA_949775195.1. Taxonomy (NCBI): domain Eukaryota; kingdom Metazoa; phylum Arthropoda; class Insecta; order Lepidoptera; family Noctuidae; genus Diarsia; species Diarsia dahlii. The sequence goes on from OX459198.1 coordinate 60,359, forward strand.
CAGCGCCAGTGGAACACAAGAGTCCACGTCACCTTCCCATCCAGTAAAAGAGGGACCCTCTGGAACGCGCGAAGCGCAGAAAGGGATATCTCTGACGTTTGGAAAGAAGGATGCTGCTCGGGGAACAGTGGCGGAATCAGCCGAAACGCCGCTGTCGTCGTCGGCAGAGACCTCTGGTGCCGCCACTTCCACCACCACTCCCAAAGCAGCTAGCCCGCCTGGACAAGCGCTGGACGCCGCCAGGACTTTCATCCGGAGACCAGAGCGAAAGAGAAGGTCCGTAGATAACATGGAGGCTTTTAAAAAGCAGCCGGAGACCTACGCTGCTATGTCAAACGACAGACTTCTCCAGGATGTTATGAAGACCTTTGAAGACATTCCAAGCAGAGTCAAGGACTACCCTCAGATGAGGAAAGACATAAGGACCTTCCTGGAGACTCAGTCAGACAAAAGCCTGCGGATCCTCTTTGAGCTCAGTAAACGGGTGAAGGTCCTGGAAACTGCGCCTAAAACGGTCCCGCCCACAAAGGTTAACACCACGCCAACTTCCCCCAGGCCATCGGAGGGAATCCTAGAAAGGCTGGAGAAAGTGGAGATAAACATCAACGCACGGCTAAAGGACCTAGAAGAAAAAGTGGGAAAAGGCTTCGCGGACATGGCCGTGTACAATGACGAGGGCGGTGCCGACATCATCGACAAGGTTGTCGACAGCGTCGACTTGGTCAGCGCCAAGATCGACGTAGTCCAAGAGAACATCAGCCGCGCGATAGACGGGGTTAACGTCGTAGGTCGCGCGGCGGTTGTTCTCGAGGAAAAAATCGGTGACGTTGCCGGTGATGTCGCCACCAGCTCGAGCAAAATACAGGCGGCCATAAGGGAAGCGGCATGCGAGCCAAGACCGGACTCGCAAACATACGCCACCGTCACGGCAGCCAAACCCGGGCATCGACCGGCACTTTATTCGATGGCGGTCACCTCTGAAGGCATGGAGCATGCTGACGGGGTGCTCGCTATGGTGAAGGAGGCGGTCGATGCCAGGGGAACTGGCCTTAAGATCAGCAAAGTGCGGAAGGCGAAAAACCAGACGGTCATATTGGGTTGCGACACAGAAGCGGAATATAAAAAAGTAAAAGAAAGGATTGAAAGCCGAGGTGGAGGCCTAACAGTAGCGCCCATGAAAAATAAGAACCCGCTCGTCGTCCTAAAAGACGTCTTTTTGGACAATGAAGACGACGAAATGGCGAAGGCGCTCTACTCCCAGAACGAAGAAATTTTCAGGGACTTAGACGAAGAGGAAAAAGAAATTGCCATAAAGTATAAAAAGAGGACTAGGAACCCCAGGACAGCGCACGTGGTCGTCCAGGTCAGACCCAAGGTATGGCAGAGGATGACGGAGGCTGGGGCTCTCTACCTGGACCTGCAAAGGGTAAGGGTGGAGGACCAGTCGCCGCTCATCCAATGCACGAAATGCCTAGCATTCGGACACGGCCGGAAATTTTGCACTGAGAGTGTGGACAGATGCAGTCACTGCGGAGGACCGCACTTACGCGAAAAATGCGTGGAATTTGTTGCGGGAAATGAACCGCAGTGCTGCAACTGCTCACACTCCAAGCTCCAGAGGACTGACCACAACGCCTTTAGCGTGGAGTGCCCGATCCGCAAGAAATGGGACTACCTGGCTCGGACGACAACGGCATACGCCTAGACTGCTCCCTAAGGTACACATAACACACACAACACACACAAGCACACACACAACACGCACAGGAACACACCAAGACAGCAACACAAACTGGGAGTACATTACAGAAGTAGATAACAACTACGAAACGAACATATACATGGAAACCAAAAGACAAAAACAAACACGGATATATAAAATATATAATAAATATATACAAGTATATCAAAACACACACGCAACACAAAACACACACAAAACACAAAAACAAACACAGATATATAAAATATATAGTCAATATATACTAGTATATCAAAACACACACACAACACAAAACACACACTCCAAACAACCCCTGAAACCTGAAACCTTTGAGTATAGTAAAATACCCCAGCATAAGAAATGTCAATAAATATGTATAACATAAGTGTATATTATATTATTGCCAAGATAGTAAGATAATAAATAAATAAACGCAACAAAGTGAAAGGAAGTCACACAAATCCTTAGAAATGTCCAAGTATATTATGTCCAAAGTCCAAACCATACCTATGTCCATAAACCGAAAATTGGTACCTACAGGAAAATGTGTTATAAAACTTAGTACATGTTAGAAAATAAGAGTTTAAGTTAAAATACTGTGTTAGAAATTAAGAGTTTGTATTAGAATAAACCTGTTATTGTATAGACATAAAATAAGGAAATAATTGTAAAATTAGTGATAAGAAAATAAGTTTGTTATAATTAGGAATAATGTTTTAAAAAATAAGTTTGCACATTATGTTTTAACAATATATAAAGCAAATTGCCCATAAAATAGATGTGCAAAAACAAAACACAGATGTTTAGAATAGTATAAAGTCTTAGTATATAAAAAACATTGTTAAGAAAAGAATAAAATTAGAGAATTAATGTAAAAGACCTAATGTAAAAAACCAATAATGTTAATAAAACTGATTGTGTTTAAGATCCCTAAATAAAGAAAAATAAATAACAAAGAAGTAGATAGAATAGCGGGAGTCCCACCCGGCTAAGAATGAAAGAGTGTGTAAAAGAAAGATAAAGTATGAAGCTTGAAAGTGCGAGAGGAATACATGATAGAACTGGAATGAATGAGTACCTAGAATAATAAGATCCCGTCAAACCGAAACGGGGAAAAGCACAATAAAAAAAAAAAAAAAAAAAAAAAAAAAAAAAAAAAAAAAAAAACCTAACCTAACCTAACCTAACCTAACCCAACGAAAATTTTAGCAAAACGTTGATATTTTTAGTTGTATACAAGCTTTTTTCAAGCTGTTTTCAGCGTAAATCGACAGGAGTGGTGCTCCGCCTGCTCCCTGAACATATCAAATTGACCTGACGCCCGAAAAAATTTTCTCCCTCCTACACTTAGAAAATTTTTCAAAATTTTACATCAATTTATTCCATATTTAATTCAAATCAAAAGTTTTACCTGCTTTAATAATTTTAAATAGTTTCAGGCATATTTACCCTCCATCCCTGCGCTTTTGGCCGCGTTCCGTGGTCCTGGGTTCAGATTGGGGGTTTTTTCCAAATTTTTTTCCCCAAAAACTGGTTTTTTAGGGAAAACCCAAAATTTTTCTTCCCGACCACCTACTTTTTATTCGATATTCGGCTAGCCCGCGCGGAGCCCGTTCTCTGGACGTGCGGCACGTGCGTCTAGCTTGCAAAAAATTAATTTTCAATAGTTCTAGTTTATCACATACGTACAGTCAAAATACACCTAAGGGAACGAAAATTTTAGCAAAACGTTGATATTTTTAGTTGTATACAAGCTTTTTTCAAGCTGTTTTCAGCGTAAATCGACAGGAGTGGTGCTCCGCCTGCTCCCTGAACATATCAAATTGACCTGACGCCCGAAAAAATTTTCTCCCTCCTACACTTAGAAAATTTTTCAAAATTTTACATCAATTTATTCCATATTTAATTCAAATCAAAAGTTTTACCTGCTTTAATAATTTTAAATAGTTTCAGGCATATTTACCCTCCATCCCTGCGCTTTTGGCCGCGTTCCGTGGTCCTGGGTTCAGATTGGGGGTTTTTTCCAAATTTTTTTCCCCAAAAACTGGTTTTTTAGGGAAAACCCAAAATTTTTCTTCCCGACCACCTACTTTTTATTCGATATTCGGCTAGCCCGCGCGGAGCCCGTTCTCTGGACGTGCGGCACGTGCGTCTAGCTCGCAAAAAATTCTAGAAAGGATCAGAAAAGCGGTGGACGCGAAGGAGGGATGGGTGCGGGTCGAGAGAGTGAGGAAGGCCAAAGACTCGAGGATAATTATGGGGTGCGAATCAAAAGAGGAGAGAAAAAAGTTGAAAGATCGACTGAAAACAGCCGGAGAGAACCTCGTCGTCGAGGATGTGGCAAACCGGAACCCGCTTCTGGTTCTTAGGGACGTGTTGTCAGTACACAATGACGACGACATTTTAAAAGCCCTTAAGAACCAGAACCGAGAGATTTTTCACGGCCTCGGCGACGAGGAGCAAAGAGTTGCTATTAAATTTAGGCGGAAAACGCGAAACCCTCATGCCAATAGCATTGTGCTGAGTGTATCCCCAGCAGTCTGGAGAAGGGCACTCGAAGGGGGCAAGGTAAGAATTGATCTCCAGAGAGTGCGCGTCGAAGATCAGACGCCTCTGGTGCAATGCACCCGCTGCCTAGCATACGGTCACGGCAAGCGTCTCTGTACAGAGCCAGCTGACCTATGCAGCCACTGTGGCGGTCCGCACCTCAGGGTGGACTGTCCAGATAAGCTCAACGGCGAGGCGGCGGTGTGCATAAACTGCACCAGAGCCAACCTGGGGACGCGCTCACACGATGCATTCAGTAATGAATGCCCAGTACGTAGGAAGTCGGACGCATTCGCAAGAGCGGCTATAGCCTACTGCTAAAGTTGTCGATGCGCCCACTTCCACGTACAGACACAAGGTTAGTCTGGCACAACCAATTGAGCGGAACACTAGAGCTGACAAGATTTCAAATGGAAACTGGAGTCAGCTTCATGAGAAACTGACTCAAGTTAAGCTCCAGGGGTCAGCCCTGGTGGAATTGCTATGTTGTGTCGAACTTAGTCCTAAATACTACAGTAATTTTCCAAATATTAAAATAAAAACACGTACAATTAGTTATAAAGTAGTTAAAATAAATAGATTAGTTATAAATTGGGTGATATGTTGATATATATTGAGTATATACTAAGTGTATCATAGATAATTGTAACCGAGTAAAGAACCAAATTAAAACAAAAATTAATAAAAATAGAAATAAAATATAATAAGTACATAAAATAGTTAGTAAAAATATATATTGCTGTAGTTTAGGGGCATACAAAGTAGAATTAATAAAGGTTTAAGAATTATTAAAACACAGGATAAAAACAGTTTATGTAAATTTGGTAGACAATAATTAAATAGTATAAACAAATAGTAGTATTGCTTTCATGGCACAATGTTCTGTTGCGCTTTTCCAAATAGCACAAAACACAACTTCGCAAAACCACCGTTCACAACGTGGCCTCTCCGGCCACTAAACCATAAATAAGACAGACACGCAGTCGTTAAGGGCTCTGAGGAAAGTCAGAGGGACACTGGTGGGGCAGGAGTGGGTTTTAGCCGGTTCGAGTCCGGCACTACCTCGACTATCTCACAGCCTGTGAGGTAGTCGAGGTGTCCGTGGGGATTTCCCACTCCTGCCAAAACAAAAAAAAAAAAAAAAAAAAAAAAACCTAACCTAACCTAACCAGTTGCACTCGGTCTCTCGAGCTGGAAGCAGCGAAAACCCACGCGCTCCGCACTAAAAAATTCAAATTAATTGGTTTTTGTGCTCTAATATTAGCAAGTGAAGTGTCGTTGGATGCGGAAAATTGAGCCGCATAAAGTGCCGTGCCCAAATCTTACCGGACTATAGTGACAAAGAAGTTTTCAGCCGAAAACCTCAGTTTCAGAGGTTAAGTGAAACACTTCAAAGAGAAAAACGCAAACGCTGCAGAAATTAAAGTGGTGACCCCCTGTTTTTTCACTGCCATCGTGAGGACATCGTCGTCCCCCATCATCTGGACCACCGAAAACAAACCTGACATCACGCAACTTCGAGTTATTCAGGATTTTCAATAAACCACGTGCTCTGAAAAAGTGGAAGGAGTGGACACAGCGGCTTGAAACTTGGAGTCAACTTGGACCCCTACTAAACAAGGCGAGTGCAACTTATTTTGGATTTTTAAGACAACTGGTATATTTTATATAACAGTTTGAATTTCGCAAATTTCGACTTCAATATCTCTGGACAGAAGACTTTTTTCAAAATTTTTCGACTGCAGCCTGATGCGCGCTCATTAGGACATTAGAGATTTTAAGTTTTAGATTTTTAGTTCCAGTAATGTTAAAATTAGACCATATTTTATAAGAAAATCATATTTTCCAAATTTTCTCTCTGGTTTTCTAACTTTTTTAATTTTTGTTTTTTACAGAGTGTGCCTCCTTATTCTAAGTATTTTATGTAAATTTTTCAGATTTTTCCAATCAGTAACTTTAGAGATATTGAATTTTAACTGTTTTTCGGCCATAATTCCTAATTTAATTGTAAAAATCAAATTTTGACCTTAGGACAAGGTCCTAAATACATATTGTGACCCATTTAAGCCCAAACTCGGGCCACATAACTTTTAATCTGGCCGTTTTGACAAAAACACCATATCTTGGTTTTTAGGTTTTAATTTTCATATTAGGATATCTCGGGAACCGCTGGCCCGATTAAACCCGATTTTTCACAAAGGCCTTTAGATTGGTATTACTTTTAAGTTTTTTAGGTTTTCAGCCTGTTTCAGGCGTCCAAAGTTTTTGTCGCTGAAACTGCTTTCAGGAGACACCTGAAGTGACGCTGAGCTGTACATCCAAAACCCTGTCCATTTGTGACGAGGGGTTCCGAAGTTACAGACACTTTTAATCGACCTTTGACAGCTCGGCGGCCATTTTGTTTAACTTCAAACCGCCATAACTCTTGAACCAGAGGTCGTGGGAGATTGCTGTTTTGGTTCTGTATTCAGGGATCTACCGTCCCTCTCACCCCACGATTTCAGGCGGTTTGGAGCTAAAAAATTTCAGGATTCTGAAAGTGGTTTCAGCGGACAGCGGAGCTCAGGCCGAGTCGGGAGAACCCAAACTCGGGGGGTCTGCGGCTTTTCAGAGGGAAGTTATCAGTGGTCAAAAATCAACTTTGACAGCACCGCGGCCATTTTGTGTAAACTTTAGACGGCCATAGCTTCCTAACGGAGAGTCGTAGAGGGCTGGGGTCTTCGCTGGACATACCGGTAGGGATTAAGGAATAGCATAAGACTACTTTCAGGCGTTTTCAGGACTTCAGGATTTTTCAGCCTGAAAACCGTTCTGGTGGATCGGTCTCGCCGAGCCAAGCTCGGAAAGCCCAAGCACCGGGGTTTTTGGACCGGTGGTTCCGGAGATATCCTCTTGTAACCATTTCGGTTTTTTATTTTTACAAAAAAAACCAGATTTTTCGGGTTGGGATATCTCCGTAACCCCTTGGTGTAACCATACCGAGTTTGGGTTCATCTGAGAGGGCTCGGTGAGAGCTATCCACTGGACGTGACAGAACGACTCTACCTAGAGTCCTTCCAAAAGTCACTCTATTTTTACACATTTTTGACTTCTGAAGTTTTCTCGCTACTGTTTTCAGTGCTTGACCCGTTCCTTGAACAAAAGGCGGACCTCGACAACTCTATATAGAGCTATTTTAGAACGTCACATTTTTATAATTTTAGTTTTATCTTCATTTATTATACACTTTTACACATATTTTAATTACCATTTTATTATACAATTTGACGCGTACCTCCAACGATGATGAACGCAATCAGGACCCCATTCAAGGCGAAGCCAGACGAGGATAAATCGCCAAAGCCGACATCGCCGCCAAATGTGAGACGCAGCATTGATTTATTGGAGGCCGCGGGGCCCTCCAGCGCGAACCCGAACCCAACGCCCCCCTCCTTAAACACCAAGAAAGCGCAGACAGGACCAGCGAAACTCACAAAGAAGCCACCCCAATCGGGGCTTGTACAGGTGCACTCGCCGCCGAAAACAAAATACGCGGACCGGTCGGCTGAGGCGAAGGCCTGTATTACCAGAGGGAAAGTCCTTCTCGGCCACTCGAAGAACATTAAAACCGAAATAAAAACTGGCATTACTGAGGCGCTGGACCGGCTGTTCCAGCTGGTAAAGGAGGCTGAGAAATCGGCCAAAATGAACAAAGTGGGGACCGACAATTCACAGCCCGAAGGCAACGCCGCCGACCTCACTTTCACTAGCATAGCCGACCCAAACGCCAGCCGCCTTGAGGCTCAAATAAAGAGCCACTCTTTGCTGCTGGAGAGCCACTCAAAGGGGATGGAGGAGCTGAAGGCAGCAATTGAGCAACACAGACACAGTGTTGAAAACGGCGCTACCAACAACACATATGCGAGCGTAACCCACAGCGGAAAAGCAAACCCGACGCGAAGTACGCTCCACTCTATAGTGGTTACCTCCACAAACGAGGCAGAGTCTGGCGACGAAGTCCTGGAGAGAGTGCGGAAGGCGGCTGATGCAAAGGAAGGCTGGGTGAAGGTCGAAAAGGTGAGGAAAGCAAAGGACAGAAAAATTATTATGGGCTTTCAAACTACCGCAGAAAGGGATAAGATTAAGGATAGACTGGCAAGGGATAGTAAGGACCTCCGTGTCGAGGAGGTGAAGAACAAGGATCCTATGCTGATACTCAGGAGCGTCCTCTCAGTCAATACAGACGAGGACATCCTCAAAGCTCTGAGAAAACAGAACGAGGAAATTTTTCACAACCTCGACAAGGAGGAGGACAGGGTGGTGGTGAAGTTCCGAAGGAGGACGAGGAACCCACACACCTGCCACGTTGTGGTCGGCGTTTCGCCGTCGATCTGGAAGCGGGCAATAGAACTCGGACGCCTGCACGTAGACCTTCAGCGCATAACGGTCGAAGACCAGACCCCGCTGGTGCAGTGCACGCGCTGCCTAGGCTACGGGCACGGCAAGCGTTACTGTAAGGACACGGCTGACCTGTGCAGTCACTGCGGCGGGCCACACCTGAGATCGGAATGCGCCGACTATTTAACGGGTGTTATGCCAAAGTGCCGGAACTGCACAGGAGCCAAGCTCGGGGACGCTGGCCACAACGCCTTCAGCTCGGAATGTCCAACCCGCCACAGATGGGATGAAATAGCAAGAGCTACAGTGGCATATTGCTAAGGGCACCCACGGAAACCCAAACCCCTACAGAATGGTACAGGCCAACCTCCAGCGGAAAAGACTGGCGACCAACGAGCTTTTTATCGAAGCGGAAAAGCGTGGTATCGCCATTGCTCTCCTCCAGGAACCATACGTAGGCGGGGCCAAGGTAATGAGGAGTCATAGAGGCGTCCGGATCTTCCAGAGCACTGAAACAGGAGAGGGGATTGTCAAGGCCGCAATAGCGGTCTTCAATCAAGACCTCATCGTCGAACAGTACCCGAAACTCACCACGAACAACATCACCGTGGTGGGGATCCGAACCAGTGCCTGGAAGATCACACTAGTCTCCTTTTACTTCGAGCCAGACCAGCCAATTGAACCATACCTCAACCACCTCAAACGCGTTGAGCAGGAGATAGGATCCAGAATGTGGATTATTGGAGGAGACGCAAATGCAAAAAGTACCTGGTGGGGAAGCCTGACCATCGACCGCAGAGGCGAAGAAATGTCCGGAGTTCTCGATGAGCTGGACCTGAACATACTCAACAGAGGGGAAATTCCGACCTTCGACACGATCAGAGGAGGCATAAGATACAGTAGCCACGTCGACTTAACGGCATGCTCGACGGATATCTTAGACCTGGTAGACGACTGGAGGGTAGACGAGGGCCTCACGAGCTCGGATCACAACGGCATTGTATTCAGCATTAAAGTAAACAGATCTAAAGGTATTCAAATCAGTAGAACAACCAGAATTTTTAACACAAAAAAAGCAAATTGGCCCGAGTTTCGTGAGAAACTCGGCCAATTAATGCAGGTAAACAAAATAAATAAATTAGAAATTGACAAATTAAATACAGCCGAACAATTAAATTCAATTACAAAATTATACATAAACTCAATTAGAGACGCATGCACTACATCTATTCCAAAAAAGAAAACAAACGAAGTGTTTACATTGCCGTGGTGGTCCGAGAAACTCGAGGGGATGAAGAAAAAGGTCACTACCCTGAAAAACAGAATAAGGAATGCTGCACCGGTCCGAAGACCGAAAGTCGTCGAAGAGTACCTGAAACAGAAAGTTGAGTATGAGACGGAAGCAGCCAAGGACGAAGTCGAGAGTTGGAAAAACTTCTGCTCAAGACAGGACAGAGAAGGGGTTTGGGAAGGAATCTACAGGGTGATAGGAAGGACCAAAGGAAGAGGTGTGGATCAGCCACTAGTGAAGGACGGGGAGGTTCTGGACGCAAAAGGTTCAGTTGAACTACTGGCTAAGACATTTTACCCAGAGGACCACTCAAGTAATGACAGCACCTGCCACAGTCTCACCAGAGAAAAGGCCGAGGTCGTGAATGCTGGAGGGCAAGGTGAACCATGCGAGCCACCATTCACGATGGCTGAGCTAAGGGCAGCGTGCGAGTCGTTTAACATCAAAAAAGCGCCAGGAGCCGACGGTTTTACTGCCGACATCTGTTGCCAGGCCATTAGAGGCGCTCCAGAGGTATTTTTGGCTCTCCTGAATGGCTGTCTGAGAACCCACCTCTTCCCCGAAATTTGGAAAGAAGCTACGGTGATCATTCTGAGGAAGCCTGGTAAAACAGATTACAGTTCCCCAAAGGCGTACAGACCCATCGGCCTATTACCAATTTTCGGGAAGATCTACGAAAAGATGTTGGTGGCCCGCCTCAAGTTTCATCTGATCCCAAGGATGAGTACTCGCCAGTACGGATTCATGCCCCAGAGAAGCACCGAGGACTCCCTCTATGCGCTAATGCAACATATACGTGGAAAACTTAAGCTTAAGAAGATAGTAGTCCTAGTATCATTGGACATAGAGGGAGCCTTCGACAGCGCATGGTGGCCAGCCATAAGGGTCCGTCTGGCTGAGGAGAAGTGTCCGGTCGGCTTGAGGAGGGTCATCGACAGCTATCTCAAAAACCGAAGGGTCAAGGTCAGGTACGCAGGCGAAGAGTCTTGCAAGGCCACAAGCAACGGCTGTGTCCAAGGTTCCATTGCGGGACCAATATTCTGGAACCTTTTGCTGGACCCACTCCTAAAGAGCTTGGAAGCCAGGGGTGACTATTGCCAGGCGTTTGCAGACGATGTAGTGCTGGTTTTCGATGACGACACAGCGTTGGAGATCGAGGGACGTGCCAATGCCGCTCTCGAGCATGTTCAAGCGTGGGGCGCTCAAAATAAGCTTAAATTTGCCCCGCACAAAACTAATGCCATGGTCATAACGCGTAGACTAAAATATGACACCCCGCGCTTGAGCATGGGCGGAATCGACATTGCCATGTCCAACGAGATCAAAATCCTGGGTGTCACCATCGACAAACAGCTCACCTTTAACGCACACGTCGCAAATGTGTGCAGAAAGGCAATAGGCATCCACAAACAGCTGACCAGAGCAGCAAAGACCAGCTGGGGGCTTCACCCTGAAGTCATTAGGATAATATATGTGGCCACCGTGGAACCAGTCATCCTGTACGCCGCCAGCGTATGGGCTCCGGCAGTCGAAAAGTTAGGTATAAAGAAGCAGTTGGCAGCGGTTCAGCGCGGTATTGCACAAAAGTTGTGCAAAGGATACCGGACGGTCTCCTTGAACTCTGCGCTGGTGCTGGCTGGGATACTACCTCTCGACCTGCGAGTCCGCGAAGCGGCATCGCTATACGAGGCCAGAAGAGGAGTCCCACAGCCAGCACTCGGCGACAGGAGCGTTGAGCAGACCGCCTCGGCAATGGAGGCTCCACACCCCGCAGAGCGCGCTGAGCTAGAGCTCGTAAGCCTGGTAAACCAAGAGCAACTAGATGCCCAGAACGAACTTGAGGTTCGTATCTTTACGGATGGGAGCAAGATTGGGGGCAAGGTTGGAGCGGCCCTGTCCATCTGGAGAGGTGACGCCGAAACCAAAGCTCGCAAACTTGCTCTCCCACACTACTCCACCGTTTACCAGGCTGAGCTTCTTGCAATATGCGTGGCAACTAGGGAGATCCTTAACCACAATGCTCAATCGTTTGGAATTTTCAGCGACTCCATGGCGGCCCTCCAAACCATACAGAACTACAACCGACACCACCCCCTGGCAGTAGAGACAAGGGCCAACCTTAGGTCCCTGTTGATCCAAAACAAAGCTGTTACCTTGTTTTGGATCAAAGCCCACGTGGGGCTGGACGGAAATGAGAGGGCTGATGAACTAGCCAAAAGAGCCGCTGAAGGTTCCAAACGAAAGCACGACTACGATTTGTGTCCGGTTTCATACGTCAAGCGATGCATCCGAACGGCAACGCTTGATGTGTGGAACCGGAGATACTGCGCAGGAGACACGGCTTCTGGGACTAAATTGTTCTTTCCGGACGCGGTGGCGGCGTACGGGATAGTCAGGAAGATAAAAATCAGTAACATTACCACTCAAATCATGACGGGGCACGGTGGGTTCTCGGAATACTTGAATCGTTTCAAGTGCAAGGAGAGCCCATCGTGCATCTGCGATCCTGACATTGCTGAGACGGTGCCACATATATTACTCAATTGTCCCGTATTCGATCAGGAAAGACTCGTGGCTGAGCAAATACTCGACTCCAAATTAGATCCCGAAAATGTGTGGCTCATTATGAAGAGTAAAAAGAGGGAGTCGTTTCTGGAATTTTGTATTAAAATATGTGCAAAAGTGATAAAAAGGAACAAAACTGCATAAGAAAAGATGCTTACATAATATTGTATATAATATTAGGGTCAAGCATTGAAAACAGACGTAAATAAATCTGCTCAGAAACGCCAGGAAATTGATAAATGTGTATAAATAATAATACGCTGCCATACTCAAAACTAGGGTCAGTGGTCGTATAAACCGTAATAAAAATTAAGAAGGCAAAATAGAGGTAAGAATAGAACAAAAGAAAGTTGTAATAGTATTAAGGAATAGAAAATAAAAGTAGACTTAAGAAAAATGTAATAGAAATAAGAATGGAATTAGGATTGTTGTAAGAACCATGTAAATAGAGGTAAGAATAGAACATAAGAAAGCTGAAAAAATGTTAACAACATTTGAAATAGAAATAGGGAAAAGAAAATAAAAGTAGACCTAAGAAACATGTAATAGAAATAAGAATAGAATTATGATTGTTGTATGTAAAAACCACTGAGAATAATAAAAGACAAAAAATTGTTTTGTGTTACACCCCAAATAAAAAGAAAGAAGAAGAAGTAGAGTACAGAATAGGGAAAGTAGAAGGGCGTCCTACCCTTAGAGACAGAAAGAAGATAGTATGATAGAAAGACAAAGTATGCAGAATGAAAGTGCGAGAAGAATAACTGCGAGAACTGGTATGAATGATAAGCCTAAAATAGGCTCCAACGCCGTTGGAGGTAGAAGATTAAAAAAAAAAAAAAAAAAAAAAAAAAAAAAAAAAAAAAAAAAAAAAAAAAAAAACCTAACCTAACCTAACCTAACCTAACCTTTTTTTTTTTTTTTTTTTTTTGCGCTGGGAAAAAATGCATTACGCATACCCTCCCATCGGGGGATGGGGGGCTATGTGGGACTCCCCGGTCTGACCCGGTATACCCACTAAAACGACCCAGCGGCACTCCCGCTTCGTCTGAGTGGCGAAGGACCGGGAAACTGGCACAGCCTCAACTACCAGTCCTCCGAACCTAACCTAACCTAACCTAACCTAACCTAACCGTTGATATTTTTAGTTGTATACAAGCTTTTTTCAAGCTGTTTTCAGCGTAAATCGACAGGAGTGGTGCTCCGTCTGCTCCCTGAACATATCAAATTGACCTGACGCCCGAAAAAATTTTCTCCCTCCTACACTTAGAAAAATTTTCAAAATTTTACATCAATTTATTCCATATTTAATTCAATTCAAAAGTTCTATCTGCTTTAATAATTTTAAATAGTTTCAGGCATATTTACCCTCCATCCCTGCGCTTTTGGCCGCGTTCCGTGGTCCTGGGTTCAGATTGGGGGTTTTTTTCCAAATTTTTTGCCTTAAGAACTGGTTTTTTAGGGAAAACCCAAAATTTTTCTTCCCGACAACATACTTTTTATTCGTTATTCGGCTAGCCCGCGCGGAGCCCGTTCTCTGGACGTGCGACACGTGCGTCTAGCTCGCAAAAAATTAATTTTCAATAGTTCTTGTTTATCACATACATACAGTCGAAATACACCTAAGGGAACGAAAATTTCCCCACCGGAGTGTTCCCACGTTGCCGTCGTGGTGGGGCTTGCGTGTCTCAATGACCCTTGGGGCTCTGCCGGTAGATATACTCATGCCGGAAAGGTCCAAGGCGAGAGACCAGACAAAGAGGACACGCGGGAGGTGCGCCGCCCGGAGACGCGAACAGTGTTCGGGTCCTCGGGCGGCGCGCCTGTCGCAGGAGGAAACCCTACTCGCTGCTCTCTGGTTCGCGTCTGCTCATCAGACGTGACTGTGAGAGCAGTGAGTGGGCGGAGGGAGAGATGATAGGTGAAGGGAGGGACCACACCCTTTAAAAGGAAAATTAAAAATGGATAAGACTAACGGAATAGTATTACCCCAGGGCGGTACCAGCTGCACAGCAGCTGGAGAATCCGCCACGGTCCCTAGCGGATCGTCAAGCCCCTCGTATTCTGGGGGGGGCAACGTCAGTCCCATACCGCATGCCAGTGGCAACACTGGCAACATGAGCCGAGGAGGCTCCCGATCTCCATCTGAGGATGATGCGATCGGTAGTTTTAATAGGCCTGACAAGGTGTCGGGCGAGTGCCGGGAGAAGGCTCCCGGCAAACTCTGGCGGGGGTGCTCGCTCAAGGGTAGTCGCTTGAGCGACTCGGGGTCGGATTCTGACTCTGGGTCGGGCGCTAACTTGGCGGGCTCCGGACGCGAGGTTTCGGGGGCTGCTACGGAAAACGCAGAGCGTTTTCTTAAGCGGCCCAGAGCCGGAGCCAGAGCCGAGGAGTCGTCGTCCGGCGGGTCGGACCGACTGACCTCGGCCCGAAAAATCCCTAGGGGAAGGCGTGCCGCTTCCCTGGAGGCTGCCCGGCGAGCCAAGGGGGACACCGGGGAAGGGCTCCATCTCGGCAGAAGGGTCGTCTCGTCGTCGTCTTCTGGCGGCGAGATGGAGACTGGTGGAGCGGTGGAACGTGGTGAGCCTGGTGAGCCAGAGACCGGTGTTGAGGCCAACACTGGTGGTGACCAGGTCACCGGCGGCGGCTCCGTTGGTGAGCGCCTGGCCGGGTTTGCTGAGATCGTGGGGGCCACAATACATGGCGTCTCTCTGAAGAGGACGCACATGTCAAAGAAGGCCGCGATTGCCGCGGCCTCGGCCTCCATTGTGGCGGCAGCGGAGGCGCTGTGTGGCGGACCTCCGTCGGACGAGGTGTCCGCTCTGCGGGCGGAGGTCACGCGCCAGGCGGTCGCCATAGAGCGTCTCCAGAAGGAGAACGCGAGGCTCCAGGCGAACCTGGCCAAGCTCCGAGGAGCCTGCCCTGAGGAGGTGCCTCAAGACGGGCGCGGGCAAAGCCAGCCTCTGGCTGTCGGGGACCGGGACCTGAACCTGGTTCTGCAGAGGCTGGCTGACCTCGAGAGGGGGCACTCCCTCCTAGAGGGCATTGTTCTTCGGCCCTCCCTGGGGGCGAAGACTTATGCGGGTGCGGCAGCCGGCAACCCTAAGGCAGGGCCATCCAGCCAGCCTGAAGGCGGGGCTCAGCCAGGTGGGAAGCCGGCCCCAGCGCCACCGCGTAAGACAGCTGCCCCTCAGAAGGGCAAGGCGGGACCCCCCCCTCCGAAGGGCAAGGTGTCGGCCCAGGCGAAGGGTAAGGCACCCGAACCGGAGAAGGGCAAGGCGCCTGAACCTCCGAAGGACAAGGAGCCTACCCCTCCAAAGAGCAGGGCGCCTGCCCAGAAGGGGGGCAAGGCGCCTGCCCAGAAGAAGAAGGGCAAGGCACCCCCTCCACCCCCTGAGCCTTCCGAGGGCGAGTCAGGTTGGGAGGTGGCCGGGGAAAAGCGGCGGGAGCAAAAGGCGGCCCAAAAAGCCAGGCGGAGAGAACGCAAGCGCCGGCAGAAAAAGCGGAGCGCTGCGGCGCGGCTCCGTGCCCCGAAAAACGCGGCTGTAGTGGTAACGCTGCAGCCAAACGCAATCAGTAAGGGCATGGAGTACGGAGGCGTTCTCGATGGGCTGAAGGCGGCGGTGAACCTCGAAGAGCTCGGGATCATCGGGGGCCTCCGAATTCGACCCACCGCTACAGGGGCTCGATTGTTGGAGCTCCCCGAGGGTTCAAGCGCCTCGTCGGCGGACGCTCTGGCTGAGAAGTTCAGGGCGTCCCTAAATGCGGACGAGGTCCGGGTGTCCAGGCCCATCAAGTGCGCAAGCCTGCGCATCGTGGGTCTGGACGACTCGGTCTCCGAGGAGGAGGTGTTGGCCGCCGTCACCGCGGCTGGGGGGTGCTCTGCCGAGCAGGTCAAGGCGGGCACCCTGCGCCCGGACCGCGAAGGCATGCTGACTGTAACGGTCAGCTGCCCTGTGACGGTGGCAAAGACGATTGCGGAGGGTCGCACTCTTAAGGTGGGCTGGTCGAGGGCGCAGGTCAAGCTCCTGGAGCCCAGACCTCTGAGGTGCTTTCGCTGCCACGTGGGGCAGCACGTAGGGTGCCGATGCACCTCGGAGGTGGACCGCAGCGAACTATGCTTCCGCTGCGGTCAGCCCGGTCACTGGGCTGCGGCTTGCCTGGCCACGCCGCACTGCGACGCATGTGCGGCGGCTGGGAAGCCGGCCGAGCACCGGGCAGGGAGCAAGGCCTGCGCTCCACCCGCCAAGGCCAGGGGAAAAGGGAGGCCCTCCGCCACCAACCCCACCGTCGCCAACGCAGCGGCCGCTGCCGCCGCCGCCGCTGCTGCCGCCGCCGCTGCTGCGGCCGCTGCTGCTGCCGCCAAAGCTGCTGCCGCCAAAGCCGCTGCCGCTAAAGCCGCTGCCGCCAAAGCCGCTGCCGCCAAGGAGGCCCCGGAGGGGGCTGAAATGGACTGCCATTAATGGCCCCATTAAGCCTCCTCCAGGCGAATATCAACCACTGCGCCTGCGCTCAGGATCTGTTGCTCCAGAGCATGGCGCAGTGGTCGATCAACATCGCCGTGGTCGCTGAGCCCTATTTCGTCCCGCCCAGGCCAGACTGGGTGGAGGACCTCAGTGGCTCAGTGACCATCATTGCGTCGGCCGCCGCCGGCACCCCGGCCCTTGAGATGGTCAGGAAGGGTCAGGGGTGCGTAGCAGCACGGTTCGGGGAGATTGTAGTGGCGGGTGTCTACTTCTCCCCGAGCCGAACTCTCGCCGAGTTCCAAAACTCCCTCAGGGAGTTGAGTGTCGTCATCGGAGGCTATTCCCTTCCCGTACTTGTGCTCGGGGACTTCAATGCCAAGAACTTGGCTTGGGGTTCTCGTTACACGGATGTGCGGGGTAGGATGGTCGAGTGCTGGGCTCTGGAAACAGGCCTGGACATCCTGAACCGGGGTTCTGTGGCCACGTGTGTGCGGATGCGGGGTGAGTCGGTGGTGGACATCTCGTTCGCCAGCCCCGCTCTGTCGCAGCGTGTCGCTGACTGGCGCGTCATGGAGGAGGTGGAGACCTACTCCGACCACCGGTATATCCGGTTTGAGGTCTCTGCCCAGTCCTCAAGCGCGCCGGTCCCGCAGACCCCGAGTGGTCCGCGTTGGGCGCTGAAGCAGCTGGACCGGGAGCTCCTCCTGGAGGCCGCGATCGTGTGGTCCTGGGGGTCATCCCCAGCCAGGCCCGCCGACGTCAACACCGAGGCGGCTTGGTTCCAGGAGGCCATGTCCGAGATATGCGACATGGCAATGCCCCGAGTCCGGCCAGGAAGCGCCCGGCGTCATGTGTACTGGTGGTCGCAAGAGCTGTCGCACCTGCGTCAGCAGTGTGTGGTGGCGCGGCGCCGGTACACCAGGCATCGCAGGCGCCGCATTCGTCCTCCGAATGCGGAAGCCGTGGAGGCGGAGCTATATGAGGGGTACAGAGCGGCGAAGACCGCCCTCTCCGAGGCTCGTCGGCGGGCCAAGGATCAGGCCCGCGAGGAGATGCTGGAGACTCTCAACAGAGATCCGTGGGGGTGCCCTTATAAGGTGGTGCGGAATCAACTCCGCACCCGGGGCCCCCCGCTGACGCAGAGTCTCCGGCCTGAGCTCGTGGAGGACGTGGTGAGCGTTCTGTTCCCTTCGCGAGGGGAGCATCGTCCCCCGCCAATGGCTCCGCCACCTGCGGTGCCGGAAGCGGACCAATCAGGATCTGATGACGACATTCCGGAGGTGACTGGGGTAGACCTGAGAGTGGCGGTACGGAGGCTTAAGGCCAAAAATACCGCCCCGGGGCCCAATGGCTTGCCTGGCAAAGCCTGGGCCCTGGCCTCAGAGGCTCTTGGGCCCCGACTGGAGGGGTTCTTCAGCGCGTGCATGGAGAGAGGCCAGTTCCCGCGTCGTTGGAAGACGGGGAAGCTGGTCCTCATTCAGAAGCCCGGGCGCCCTGCGGACTCGCCGTCCGCATACCGGCCCATTGTGCTGCTCGACGAGGTGGGCAAGCTCTTTGAGAGAGTAATTGCAAACCGCCTCGCCGAGCACCTTGAGGGAATGGGTCCGGATCTTGCGGAACACCAGTTCGGTTTCCGCAAGAGGCGCTCGACGGTGGACGCCATCATGCGCGTGGGAGCCCTCACGACGGGGGATGCGGTCTCTCGGGGCGGTGTGGTCTTGGCGGTGTCTCTCGACATCGCCAACGCCTTCAACACCATGCCCTGGAGCTGCATCAAGGAGGCACTCCGGTATCACCGGGTGCCGGCCTACCTTCGTCGTGTAGTCGGGGACTATCTGACAGACAGAGCTGTCATCTACCCTGGTCAAGACGGACAATGGAACCGGCGAGAGATGTCGTGCGGTGTTCCGCAGGGTTCGGTTCTGGGGCCGCCCCTGTGGAACATCGGTTACGACTGGGTGCTGCGTGCCGACCTCCCTGACGGCGTCAGCGTCGTTTGCTACGCGGACGACACGCTGGTGCTGGCACGGGGGGAGTCGCACGAGGCGGCGGCCGCGAACATGACACGCGGGGTTGCGATAGTCGTTGAGAGGATCCGGCAGCTGGGTCTCGAGGTGGCACTTCACAAGTCCGAGGCCATGTGTTTCTATGGGCGTGGGAACGTGCCACCGTCGGGATCCCAGCTATCGGTGGGAGGGGTTTCCATCGGCGTCGAGTGTACTTTAAAGTACCTCGGACTCGTCCTCGACAGCCGGTGGAACTTCGTGGAGCACTTCCGACGTTTGGCTCCCAGACTGGAGCGGGCCGCGGCTGCCTTTAGGTGGCTCTTGCCCAATCTGGGGGGGCCAAACGCCTCCTGCCGTAGGCTGTATGCGGGGATCGTGCGGTCCATGGCCCTTTACGGGGCCCCGGTGTGGGCGCGTGCCGTGAAAAAGCGGGCCGTCCACTACCTGAACGCGCCCCAAAAGGTCATGGCCGTAAGGCTTGTCCGCGGGTACCGCACGATCTCCCGCGAGGCGGCGATTCTCCTTGCCGGATTGCCGCCGTGGGATCTGGAGGCGATAGTCCTCGCGCGCCTACGTGAGTGGCGCGCGGAGGCGCTTCACCGGGGGGTCACTCTGCTGCCGCGGCACATTGCTGCGCGGCGGACAGACCTCCGGTGCGATCTCATGGCGGCATGGAGACAGCGACTGTCGCAACCCAGCGCAGGGCACGCCACGATAGTGGCGGTAAGTCCCCTCTTTGAGGAGTGGCTGGAGAGGCGCCACGGCGCCCTCACCTACCGTCTGACGCAGGTCCTCACCGGACACGGGTGTTTCGGGAGGTACCTGTACCGAATCAGGCGGGAGGAAACGCCCGGATGCTTCCACTGCGAGGATCGACCGGAGGACACGGTGGAGCACACTGTGGAGGCGTGCCCTGCTTGGGCGGAGCCCCGCCGTGTTCTCGTAGCGGCGATCGGCGGCAGCGACCTCTCGCGTGGTCTCGTTACGCTAAGGAGGTCGCCGGCTCGCTTCGCTCGCCACCTCCCCCCTTCGCTTCACTCGGTCTCGCAGGTTCGCTCCACTCAGGACCTACCTACCACCGGAAAGCTATCATGACATTATCCCTACGCTGCGGGGGTCGCCGGCTCGCTTCGCTCGCCCGCTCCCGCCTTCGCTTTACCGCTGTACCACCACCGGACAGGTTTCGACGCCTACTATAATATTTTTTCAAACACCTAATGGCTATCTCTAACCGTTATGAAGTTACAGCCCTTTTAATTTTAGGGGAGGTTGGGGAGAGGAGGGCAGGGTATACAAATTTTAACGCCCCTCAATAGTTTTAAGTAAGAATAAAAAAAAATTCAGTAGTGAAAAAGAGGTGAAGAGGAAGGGGGGGGAGTTGAAGGGGGGAGAGGGGGGAGTTTCGAAAAATAATTTTGACTAACGCAATGCCCCTAGAAATGAATCTGAAAAAAAATCGTTCCAAGTCTCTTAACTTTCGAGATCCGCCTAAAAGGGGGGCAAGGGGGGCCACTTTGAAAAATGATTCTTACTTTAGCGAGCCTTCTCTATACGAATCAGTAAACAAAACAGAACACGAGTTTAAAAAATAGGGGTGAAGAGGGGGGCGGGGGGGGGGTGAAGGGGGGGAGAAGGGGGAGCTTTGAAAAATGATTTTGACTAACTCATTGCCCCTTTCAATGAATCTGAAAAAAAAAATGTTCCAAGTCTCTTAACTTCCCAGATCCGCCTAAAGGGGGGGTGAAGGGGGGCAAGGGGGTCAAATTTGAAAAATGATTTTTACTTCCCCAAGACCTCCTCTATACGAATCCCTAAAAAAAAACCCATAAAATCTCTTTATTTTCGAGATCCGCCTAAAAGGGGGGAGAAGGGGGGCAAGGGGGGCCATTTTGAAAAATGGTTTTTACTTCCTCGAGCCTCCTCTATACTCACGAGAGTTAGTTGTTTACGAATCTGTCAAAATATACCCACCTCCCCATCCACCATCTGGGAGAACAATTATGTCAGTGAGTGAGTCAGTGAGTCAGTGGTAATTAAGCTTTATATAGTATAACTAGTATTTGCGTGGCTGCGCGAGCTGCGCGCAGCTCGCGGGGCGTGAAGTGGGGGAGAGGGGGAGCTTGAGCAGGAAACTGAAAAAAAAAATGTTCCAATGCAGCTCGCGGTACACCTACCTACTACCTACACCTACCTACTACCTACCTACTACCTACCTACTACCTACCTACTACCTACCTACTACCTACCTACTACCTACCTACACCTACCTACACCTACCTACTACCTCCTACTACCCTTAGTATTTGCGTGGCTGCGCGATTCTTCTGTCAATCAGTGAGTCAGTGGTAATCGAGCTTTATATAGTTTAAAAAACTATAACTGCGCGCAGCTCGCGGGGCGTGAATAGGGGGAGAGGGGGCGCTTTAAAAAATGATTTCGACTAACGCATTGCCCCTTTCAATGACTCTTAAAAAAAAATGTTCCAGGTCTCTTAACTTCCGAGATCCGCCTAAAGGGGGGGGGGGGTGAAGGGGGGCAAGGGGGTCAAATTTAAAAAATGGATTTTACTTCCCCGAGCCTCCTTCATACGAATCCGTAAACAAAACAGAACACGAGTTTAAAAAAAAGGGGTGAAGAGGGAGGGGGGGGCAGTGAAGGGGGGGAGAGGGGTAGCTTTGAAAAATGATTTCGACTAACGCATTGCCCTTTTCAATGAATCTGAAAAAAAAAATGTTTCAAGTCTCTTAACTTCCGAGATCCGCCTAAAGGGGGGGGGGGGGGTGAAGGGAGGCAAGGGATTCAAATTTGAAAAACGGATTTTACTTCCCCGAGCCTCCTCTATATGAATCTCACGTATGACACCACCTACCTACACCTACCTACACCTACCTACCACCTACCTACCACCCAAGTAGCACGTTAGTGTATTTTGGAACTTATTCTGCAACTGTAGGTAGCATTTAAGTGATGCAAGAGTGTACGGTATTACATACAGATGCAAACAGCGCTCGAATTTGCATATGAGTAACTCTTATCACTAACAGTTGCTTTTGAGTGATTTTTGTTCCTGCTTTATAACTTATGGTGGCACTAGGCCGAATTTATTAGTTATAGACGCATAAAGGTTTCAATTTTCAATCTTTTAGAACTCAAAGAAGCTTAAGACATCTTAAAATCTCCCATTAAGAACCGTACCTTAATAGGTGGTAATTTTTCCTTATTTGGCACCTTTAGTACTAAATAAGTAGTATATATAAGTTACTTATCACCTGTAGTGGCTCAAGAGTTATTATTGCAGCTCATTTGGAACCTAGTGTAATTGCCTTTGTAAGGTCTAATATACTCTAATATGCCACTGTAACGCGTAGATCGATTCCAAAAGATGGTTCTTGAAAACCTTAAGCAACAATTTTCTCTCATTTAGAACCAATTAAGATCTTACAGTTCTAACACTATCGCAGGTTCCGTACATATTAATAAATTTAAATAGAGTATGATTTGTATTTAAGTAAATTTCCTACATTTTAGGTACTTAATTGAATAGTTTATGAAACAGTTATGAAATCACTAGTTCACTTTGTATTTTTTTTAATCTACTTACGTTATACACGGTGTTAATCACAGATTGGTAGGCAAGGCATGATCAGCTACCCTTCTAAATGTCTCTTGTATAAATGAAAAATGATTTGCAAACTATCAGTAGGAAATCAGGCATCGAAATAAAAAGTCGAGGATTCCAGCCAACATTTACAATTAAATTAAATTTTACTTTATTTACCTTCCTAAATGGGTTTTGTACCCGTCTTGAGGATCCCCAATTCAACGCAAAGGCAACGAGACCTGTTAAGTGAAAATAATCACTACTAGGTACTAATAAGGGATTTTTGGACCTAGGAGCTCTATTATGGTAACAAATGAGTGTAAAAATGAACTGCAAGTTCTATTTCAAATCGCCATTTTTAAAAATGGAGTCCTTGAAAAGTATCTTGTTGAATGGTATTTTATTACAATAACTTAGAATAAAATGAGTTTTGATAACTGTTTCTGATGTAGTTTGACATTATACTTTTTATGAAACCATAATGTTAGGTTTTTAACAACCAAATTTTTATGAAGTATTATCTTATTTATTTGATCACCGCATATTTTTTGCTAATTCTTGATTAGATCGAAGGCGCATAAAAATTTACTTAGTAAATATACCATGGTTTCACAATAAAAAACCATTTGCAAGGGCTCCATGATGGTTATCCTGCGTTAAACACATAATTTTTGAATACTCGCAAAATAGATCACAAATAAAAGCTGTCATAACACAAAGCCGTTGTTGTTTATCTCCATCGAAAATAAGAACTTGTGATCTTATTTGTCACTCAACGAATGAACTGTATCGCTTTAACGTTCAATCATTCATTTACGGCGCGCAATTTGCACCGTTAGTTCCTAGTGCCACTCAGGATAACAATTCGAACTCCTAAGCATCGCTTTTGCATCTATAAATAAGTTGCAATTTTTCTCCCTTTGGTAACATACAGGTTGCTTATCGGTTCTAACCACCTTTACAGAACTTAATCACGGTGGATTTTATTACTAAAGTTTCCAAAAATATTCTATATGCAAGCCTTTTGTCACAAAATGTGTTACTTGGGCACCTACCTACTACCTACCTACTACCTACCTACTACCTACCTACTACCTACCTACTACCTACCTACTACCTACCTACTACCTACCTACTACCTACCTACTACCTACCTACTACCTACCTACTACCTACCTACTACCTACCTACTACCTACCTACTACCTACCTACTACCTACCTACTACCTACCTACTACCTACCTACTACCTACCTACTACCTACCTACTACCTACCTACTACCTACCTACTACCTACCTACTACCTACCTACTACCTACCTACTACCTACCTACTACCTACCTACTACCTACCTACTACCTACCTACTACCTACCTACTACCTACCTACTACCTACCTACTACCTACCTACTACCTACCTACTACCTACCTACTACCTACCTACTACCTACCTACTACCTACCTACTACCTACCTACTACCTACCTACTACCTACCTACTACCTACCTACTACCTACCTACTACCTACCTACTACCTACCTACTACCTACCTACTACCTACCTACTACCTACCTACTACCTACCTACTACCTACCTACTACCTACCTACTACCTACCTACTACCTACCTACTACCTACCTACTACCTACCTACTACCTACCTACTACCTACCTACTACCTACCTACTACCTACCTACTACCTACCTACTACCTACCTACTACCTACCTACTACCTACCTACTACCTACCTACTACCTACCTACTACCAACCAACTACCTACCTACTACCTACCTACTCCCTACCTACTCCCTACCTACTACCTACCTACTACCTACCTACTACCTACCTACTACCTACCTACTACCTACCTACTACCTACCTACTCCCTACCTACTCCCTACCTACTCCCTACCTACTACCTACCTACTACCTACCTACTACCTACCTACTACCTACCTACCTACTACCTACCTACTACCTACCTACTACCTACCTACTACCTACCTACTACCTACCTACTACCTACCTACTACCTACCTACTACCTACCTACTACCTACCTACTATCTACCTACTACCTACCTACTACCTACCTACTACCTACCTACTACCTACCTACTACCTACCTACTACCTACCTACTACCTACCTACTACCTACCTACTACCTACCTACTACCTACCTACTACCTACCTACTACCTACCTACTACCTACCTACTACCTACCTACTACCTACCTACTACCTACCTACTACCTACCTACTACCTACCTACTACCTACCTACTACCTACCTACTACCTACCTACTACCTACCTACTACCTACCTACTACCTACCTACTACCTACCTACTACCTACCTACTACCTACCTACTACCTACCAACTACCTACCAACTACCAACCAACAACCTACCAACTACCTACCAACTACCTACCTACTACCTACCTACTACCTACCTACTACCTACCTACTACCTACCTACTACCTACCTACTACCTACCTACTACCTACCTACTACCTACCTACTACCTACCTACTACCTACCTACTACCTACCTACTACCTACCTACTACCTACCTACTACCTACCTACTACCTACCTACTACCTACCTACTACCTACCTACTACCTACCTACTACCTACCTACTACCTACCTACTACCTACCTACTACCTACCTACTACCTACCTACTACCTACCTACTACCTACCTACTACCTACCTACTACCTACCTACTACCTACCTACTACCTACCTACTACCTACCTACTACCTACCTACTACCTACCTACTACCTACCTACTACCTACCTACTACCTACCTACTACCTACCTACTACCTACCTACTACCTACCTACTACCTACCTACTACCTACCTACTACCTACCTACTACCTACCTACTACCTACCTACTACCTACCTACTACCTACCTACTACCTACCTACTACCTACCTACTACCTACCTACTACCTACCTACTACCTACCTACTACCTACCTACTACCTACCTACTACCTACCTACTACCTACCTACTACCTACCTACTACCTACCTACTACCTACCTACTACCTACCTACTACCTACCTACTACCTACCTACTACCTACCTACTACCTACCTACTACCTACCTACTACCTACCTACTACCTACCTACTACCTACCTACTACCTACCTACTACCTACCTACTACCTACCTACTACCTACCTACTACCTACCTACTACCTACCTACTACCTACCTACTACCTACCTACTACCTACCTACTACCTACCTACTACCTACCTACTACCTACCTACTACCTACCTACTACCTACCTACTACCTACCTACTACCTACCTACTACCTACCTACTACCTACCTACTACCTACCTACTACCTACCTACTACCTACCTACTACCTACCTACTACCTACCTACTACCTACCTACTACCTACCTACTACCTACCTACTACCTACCTACTACCTACCTACTACCTACCTACTACCTACCTACTACCTACCTACTACCTACCTACTACCTACCTACTACCTACCTACTACCTACCTACTACCTACCTACTACCTACCTACTACCTACCTACTACCTACCTACTACCTACCTACTACCTACCTACTACCTACCTACTACCTACCTACTACCTACCTACTACCTACCTACTACCTACCTACTACCTACCTACTACCTACCTACTACCTACCTACTACCTACCTACTACCTACCTACTACCTACCTACTACCTACCTACTACCTACCTACTACCTACCTACTACCTACCTACTACCTACCTACTACCTACCTACTACCTACCTACTACCTACCTACTACCTACCTACTACCTACCTACTACCTACCTACTACCTACCTACTACCTACCTACTACCTACCTACTACCTACCTACTACCTACCTACTACCTACCTACTACCTACCTACTACCTACCTACTACCTACCTACTACCTACCTACTACCTACCTACTACCTACCTACTACCTACCTACTACCTACCTACTACCTACCTACTACCTACCTACTACCTACCTACTACCTACCTACTACCTACCTACTACCTACCTACTACCTACCTACTACCTACCTACTACCTACCTACTACCTACCTACTACCTACCTACTACCTACCTACTACCTACCTACTACCTACCTACTACCTACCTACTACCTACCTACTACCTACCTACTACCTACCTACTACCTACCTACTACCTACCTACTACCTACCTACTACCTACCTACTACCTACCTACTACCTACCTACTACCTACCTACTACCTACCTACTACCTACCTACTACCTACCTACTACCTACCTACTACCTACCTACTACCTACCTACTACCTACCTACTACCTACCTACTACCTACCTACTACCTACCTACTACCTACCTACTACCTACCTACTACCTACCTACTACCTACCTACTACCTACCTACTACCTACCTACTACCTACCTACTACCTACCTACTACCTACCTACTACCTACCTACTACCTACCTACTACCTACCTACTACCTACCTACTACCTACCTACTACCTACCTACTACCTACCTACTACCTACCTACTACCACTAAAAAAACATTACCCTAAAGTTTGCTTGGAGTTACGCTTCACCCACTCAACCTTTGTTACGCTAAGGAGGTCGCCGGCTCGCTTCGCTCGCCACCTCCCCCCTTCGCTCCACTCGGTCTCGCAGGTTCGCTCCACTCAGGACCTACCTACCACCGCAAAGCTATCATGACATTATCCCTACGCTACGCGGGTCGCCGGCTCGCTTCGCTCGCCCGCTCCCCCCTTCGCTTTACCGCTGTACCACCACCGGACAGGTTTCGACGCCTACTATAATATTTGTTCAAACACCTAATGGCTATCTCTAACCGTAATAGACATGAGCGCCGCGCCGGCGCGCCGCCGCCGCCGTGATTCCCCCCGCGCCGCCGCCGCCGATCCTAGGCGCCGGCGCGTCGAGCAAGCCCGAGCGGCGGCATTTAAGGTTGATGTTCCAGGGTAGCCCGCGAAATTCAAATTTTCTTACGTTTTTAGCGATCTGCAGGTCAGTGCTAGGTTGTATGTTAGTGAAAATATGATTTGCGGCTGTAAGACGTATGCAGTTACAGAATTATAATCATCAAAATCATCATTACAACCCTCCAAGTTCATGTAACTCTCAAGAATGACCTTTTGATGAAATACTCATTCTTGACAGTTACATGAACTTGGAGGGTTGTAATGATGATTAATGTAATTATTTTATATTAATAACGTAATTAAAGCGTGGTTTATGTTCCTAATTTCCTATTGACTAACAGCCAAGTTGCGGAATATGAGACTGTTTTAATTTTATTTTTGTTTTCTCTTTTAAAAATTATGTTGTCAATTCATTTGTCACGTCAAAAATTATACTAAATCTTAATTGTACGTAAATAATTGTTTTATTTCAATTAAGGTAGTTAAATGAAGGTCACGCCGCCGACGCCGCCGCCGTCGACTTAAAAAAATCGGCGCGCCGCCGCCAGAAGATTGGCCATCGGCGCTCATATCTAAACCGTAACGAAGTTACAGCCCTTTTAATTTTAGGGGAGTTTGGGGAAGGGAGGGGAGGGTATACAAATTTCAACGCCCCTCTATAGTTTTAGGTAAGAATCAAATTTTTTTTCAGTAGTAAAAAAGGGGTGAAGGCGTTGAAGGGGGGAGAGGGGGGTGTGAAGGGAGGGAGAGTGGGGAGCTTTGAAAAATGATTTCGACTAACGCATTGCCCCTTTTAATGAATCTGAAAAAAAAATGTTCCAAGTCTCTTAACTTCCGAGATCCGAAAGGGGGGGGGGGGTGAAGGGGGGCAAGGGGGTCAAATTTGAAAAATTGTTTACACTTCCCTAAGCCTCCTCTATACGAATCCCTAAAAAAAAAACACGTAAAGTCTCTTTGTTTCCGAGATACGATAGGGAGGGGGGAGAAGAAAGGGGGGGTTTGGGACTTTTTCCATACTCACAAGAGTTAGTTGTTTACGAATCTGTCAAAATATACCCACCTCCCCATCCACCATCTGGGAGAACAATTCTGTCAATAAGTCAGTCAGTCAGTCAGTGAGTGGTAATTTAGCTTTATATAGTATAATAACTAGTATTTGCGTGGCTGCGCGAGCTGCGCGCAGCTCGCGGGGCGTGAAGTGGGGGAGAGGGGGAGCTTTGAAAAATGATTTCGACTAACGCATTGCACCTTTCAATGAAACTGAAAAAAAAAATGTTCCAATGCAGCTCGCGGTACACCTACCTACTACCTACTACCTACCTACTACCTACCTACTACCTACCTACTACCTACCTACTACCTACCTACACCTACCTACTACCTACCTACACCTACCTACCTACACCTACCTACTACCTACCTACTACCTACCTACTACCTACCTTCTACCTACCTACACCTACCTACTACCTACCACCTACCTACTACCTACCTACACCTACCTACTACCTACCTACTACCTACCTACCACCTACCTACTACCTACCTACACCTACCTACTACCTACCTACACCTACCTACACCTACCTACACCTACCTACACCTACCTACACCTACCTACACCTACCTACACCTACCTACACCTACCTACACCTACCTACACATACCTACTACCTACCACCTACCTACTACCTACCTACTACCTACCTACTACCTACCTACTACCTCCTACTACCACTAAAAAAACATTACCCTAAAGTTTGCTTGTCGTCGCCCCTGAGTTACGCTTCACCCACTCAACCTTCGTTACGCTAAGGAGGTCGCCGGCTCGCTTCGCTCGCCACCTCCCCCCTTCGCTCCACTCGGTCTCGCAGGTTCGCTCCACTCAGGACCTACCTACCACCGGAAAGCTATCATGACATTGTCCCTACCCTACGGGGGTCGCCGGCTCGCTTCGCTCGCCCGCTCCCCCCTTCGCTTTACCGCTGTACCACCACCGGACAGGTTTCGACGCCTACTATAATATTTGTTCAAACACCTAATGGCTATCTCTAACCGTTATGAAGTTACAGCCCTTTTAATTTGAGGGGAGGTTGGGGAGGGGAGGGTATACAAATTTCAACGCCCCTCAAATAGATTTAGGTAAGAATCAAAAAAAAATTCAGGAGTAAAAAAAGAGGGGAAGAGGGGGGGGGTGAAGGGGGGGAGAGGGGGGAGTTTCTAAAAATGATTTCGACTAACGCAATGCCTCTCTATATGAATCTGAAAAAAAATTCGTTCCAAGTCTCTTAACTTTCGAGATCCGCCTAAAGGGGGGGTGAAGGGGGGCAAGGGGGTCAAATTTGAAAAATGTTTTTTACTTCTCCAAGCCTACTCTATACGAATCCCTAAAAAAAAACACGTAAAATTTCTTTATTTCCGAGATCTGCCTAAAGGGGGGGAGAAGGGGGAAAAGGGGGGCCACTTTGAAAAATGATTTTTACTTTACCGAGCCCCCTCTATACGAATCCCTAAAAAAAAACACGTAAAGTCTCTTTGTTTCCGAGATACGATAGGGAGGGGGGAGAAGGGGGGGGGGGGAAAGGGGGGGTTTGGGACTTTTCCCATACTCACGAGAGGTAGTTGTTTACGAATCTGTCAAAATATACCCACCTCCCCATCCACCATCTGGGAGAACAATTCTGTCAATAAGTCAGTCAGTGGTAATTTAACTTTATATAGTATAACTAGTATTTGCGTGGCTGCGCGAGCTGCGCGCAGCTCGCGGGGCGTGAAGAGGGGGAGGGGGGAGCTTTGAAAAATGATTTCGACTAACGCATTGCACCTCTCAATGAATCTGAAAAAACAAAAATGTTCCAATGCAGCTCGCGGTACTACCTACCTACTACCTACCTACACCTACCTACTACCTACCTACACCTACCTACTACCTACCGACACCTACCTACTACCTACCTACACCTACCTACTACCTACCTACACCTACCTACCTACACATACCTACTACCTACCTACTACCTCCTACTACCACTAAAAAAACATTACCCTAAAGTTTGCTTGTCGTCGTCCCTGAGTTACGCTTCACCCACTCAACCTTCGTTACGCTAAGGAGGTCGCCGGCTCGCTTCGCTCGCCACCTCCCCCCTTCGCTCCACTCAGGACCTACCTACCACCGGAAAGCTATCATGACATTATCCCTACGCTACGGGGGTCGCCGGCTCGCTTCGCTCGCCCGCTCCCCCCTTCGCTTTACCGCTGTACCACCACCGGACAGGTTTCGACGCCTACTATAATATTTGTTCAAACACCTAATGGCTATCTCTAACCGTTATGAAGTTACAGCCCTTTTAATTTTAGGGGAGGTTGGGGAGGGGAGGGGAGGGTAGGTATACAAATTTCAACGCCCCTCAATAGTTTTAGGTAAGAATCAAAAATTTTTTTCAGGAGTAAAAAAAGAGGTGAAGAGGGGGGGGGTGAAGGGGGGGAGAGGGGGGAGTTTCTAAAAATGATTTCGACTAACGCAATGCCCCTCTATATGAATCTGAAAAAAAATTCGTTCGAAGTCTCTTAACTTTTGAGATCTGCCTAAAAGGGGGGAGAAGGGGGGCAAAGGGGGGCACTCTGAAAAATGGTTTATACTTTACTGAGCCTCCTCTATACGAATCCCTAAAAAAAAACACGTAAAGTCTCTTTGTTTTTGAGATACGATAGGGAGGGGGGAGAAGGGGGGGGAAAAGGGGGGGTTTGGGACTTATCCCATACTCACGAAAGTTAGTTGTTTACGAATCTGTCAAAATATACCCACCTCCCCATCCACCATCTGGGAGAACAATTCTGTCAATAAGTCAGTCAGTGGTAATTTAGCTTTATATAGTATAACTAGTATTTGCGTGGCTGCGCGAGCTGCGCGCAGCTCGCGGGGCGTGAAGGGGGGGAGAGGGGGAGCTTTGAAAAATGATTTCGACTAACGCATTGCACCTCTCAATGAATCTGAAAAATAAAATGTTCCAATGCAGCTCGCGGTACTACCTACCTACACCTTTCTACACCTACCTACCTACACCTACCTACCTACACCTACCTACTACCTACCTACACCTACCTACTACCTACCTACACCTACCTACACCTACCTACACCTACCTACACCTACCTACACCTACCTACACCTACCTACACCTACCTACACCTACCTACACCTACCTACACCTACCTACACCTACCTACACCTACCTACACCTACCTACACCTACCTACACCTACCTACACCTACCTACCTACACCTACCTACCTACACCTACCTACCTACACCTACCTACCTACACCTACCTACCTACACCTACCTACCTACACCTACCTACTACCTACCTACTACCTACCAACACCTACCTACTACCTACCTACACCTACCTACTACCTACCTACACCTACACCTATGTACACATACCTACTACCTACCACCTACCTACTACCTCCTACTACCACTAAAAAAACATTACCCTAAAGTTTGCTTGTCGTCGCCCCAGAGTTACGCTTCACCCGCTCAACCTTCGTTACGCTAAGGAGGTCGCCGGCTCGCTTCGCTCGCCACCTCCCCCCTTCGCTCCACTCGGTATCGCAGGTTCGCTCCACTCAGGACCTACCTACCACCGGAAAGCTATCATGCCATTATCCCTACGCTACGGGGGTCGCCGGCTCGCTTCGCTCGCCCGCTCCCCCCTTCGCTTTACCGCTGTACCACCACCGGACAGGTTTCGACGCCTACTATATTATTTGTTTAAACACCTAATGGCTATCTCTAACCGTTATGAAGTTACAGCCCTTTTAATTTTAGGGGAGGTTGGGGAGGGGAGGGTATACAAATTTCAACGCCCCTCAAATAGATTTAGGTAAGAATCAAAAAATTTTTCAAGAGTAAAAAAAGAGGTAAAGAGGTGGGGGGGGGTGAAGGGGGGGAGAGGGGGGTGTTTCTAAAAATGATTTCGACTAACGCAATGCCCCTCTACATGAATCTGAAAAAAAAATCGTTATAAGTCTCTTAACTTTCGAGATCCGTCTAAAAGGGGGGAGAAGGGGGGCAAAGGGGGCCATTTTGAAAAATGATTTTTACTTAACCGAGCCTCCTCTATACGAATCCCTAATAAAAAACACGTAAAATCTATTTATTTCCGAGATTCGCCTAAAAGGGGGGAAAAGGGGGGCAAGGGGGTCCACTTTGAAAAATGATTTTTACTTTACTAAACCTCCTCTATACGAATCTCTAAAAAAAAACACGTAAAGTTTCTTTGTTTCCGAGATACGATAGGGAGGGGGGAGAAGGGGGGGGAAAGGGGGGGTTTGGGACTTTTTCCATACTCACGAGAGTTACTTGTTTCCGAATCTGTCAAAATATACCCACCTCCCCATCCACCATCTGGGAGAACAATTCTGTCAGTGAGTCAGTCAGTGGTAATTTAGCTTTATATAATATAACTAGTATTTGCGTGGCTGCGCGAGCTGCGCGCAGCTCGCGGGGCGTGTAGCGGGGGCCATGGGGGAGCTTTGAAAAATGATTTCGACTAACGCATTGCACCTCTCAATGAATCGGAAAAAAAAAATGTTCCAATGCAGCTCGCGGTACTACCTACCTACACCTACCTACACCTACCTACACCTACCTACACCTACCTACTACCTACCTACACCTACCTACACCTACCCACACCTACCTACACCTACCTACACCTACCTACACCTACCTACACCTACCTACACCTACCTACACCTACCTACTACCTACCTACCTACACCTACCTACACCTACCTACACCTACCTACACCTACCTACACCTACCTACACCTACCTACACCTACCTACACCTACCTACACCTACCTACACCTACCTACACCTACCTACACCTACCTACACCTACCTACACCTACCTACACCTACCTACACCTACCTACACCTACCTACACCTACCTACACCTACCTACACCTACCTACACCTACCTACTACCTACCTACACCTACCTACTACCTACCTACACCTACACCTACCTACACCTACACCTACACCTACACCTACACCTACCTGCACCTACTACCTACACCTACCTTCACCTACCTACTACCTTCCACCTACCTACTACCTACCTACTACCTCCTACTACCACTAAAAAAACATTACCCTAAAGTTTGCTTGTCGT
Source organism: Diarsia dahlii (assembly GCA_949775195.1). NCBI lineage: Eukaryota > Metazoa > Arthropoda > Insecta > Lepidoptera > Noctuidae > Diarsia > Diarsia dahlii. The sequence continues at coordinate 94,108 of OX459198.1, forward strand.
CGCCCCTGATTTACGCTTCACCCACTCAACCTTCGTTACGCTAAGGAGGTCGCCGGCTCGCTTCGCTCGCCACCTCCCCCCTTCGCTCCACTCGGTCTCGCAGGTTCGCTCCACTCAGGACCTACCTACCACCGGAAAGCTATCATGACATTATCCCTACGCTACGGGGGTCGCCGGCTCGCTTCGCTCGCCCGCTCCCCCCTTCGCTTTACCGCTGTACCACCACCGGACAGGTTTCGACGCCTACTATAATATTTGTTCAAACACCTAATGGCTATCTCTAACCGTTAAAAAGTTACAGTCCTTTTAATTTTAGGGGAGGTTGGGGAGGGGAGGCTATACAAATTTCAACGCCCCTCAAATAGATTTAGGTAAGAATCAAACATTTTTTCAGGAGTAAAAAGAGAGATGTAGAGGGGGGGGGGTGAAGGGGGGGATAAGGGGGAGTTTCTAAAAATGATTTCGACTCAATGCCCCTCTATATGAATCTGAAAAAAAAATCGTTCCAAGTCTCTTAACTTTTGAGTTCCGCCTAAAGGGGGGGTGAAGGGGGGCAAGGGGGTCAAATTTAAAAAATGGTTTTTACTTCCCCGAGCCTCCTCTATATGAATCTGAAAAAAAAATCGTTCCAAGTCTGTTAACTTCCGAGATCCGCCTAAAAGGGGGGAGAAGGGGGGCAAGGGGGGCACTCTGAAAAATGATTTTTACTTTACCGAGCCTCCTCTATACGAATCCCTAAAAAAAACCCGTAAAGTCTCTTTGTTTCCGAGATACGATAGGGAGGGGGGAGAAGAGGGGGGAAAAGGGGGGGTTTAGGACTTTTCCCATACTCACGAGAGTTACTTGTTTACGAATCTGTCAAAATATACCCACCTCCCCATCCACCATCTAGGAGAACAATTATGTCAGTGAGTGAGTGGTAATTTAGCTTTATATAATATAATAACTAGTATTTGCGTGGCTGCGCGAGCTGCGCGCAGCTCGCGGGTTGTGAAGAGGGTCAGAGGGGGAGCTTTGAAAAATACCTACACCTACCTCCACCCACCTACTACCTACCTACACCTACCTACACCTACCTACTACCTACCTACACCTACCTACTACCTACCTACACCTACCTACCTACCTACCTAGTACCTACCTACCTACACCTACCTACTACCTACCTACCTACACCTACCTACCTACTACTTACCTACCACCTACCTACCACCTACCTACTACCTCCTGCTACCACTAAAAAAACCTTACCCTAAAGTTTGTCTGTCGTCACCCCTGAGTTACGCTTCACCCACTCAACCTTCGTTACGCTAAGGAGGTCGCCGGCTCGCTTCGCTCGCCACCTCCCCCCTTCGCTCCACTCGGTCTCGGAGGTTCGCACCACTCAGGACCTACCTACCACCGGAAATCTATCATGACATTATCCCTACGCTACGGGGGTCGCCGGCTCGCTTCGCTCACCCGCTCCCCCCTTCGCTTTACCGCTGTACCACCACCGGACAGGTTTCGACGCCTACTATAATATTTGTTCAAACACCTAATGGCTATCTCTAACCGTTATGAAGTTACAGCCCTTTTAATTTTAGGGGAGGTTGGGGAGGGGAGGGGATGGTATACAAATTTCAACGCCCCTCAATAGTTTTAGATAAAAAAAAAAAAAAAACAGTAGTAAAAAAAGAGGTGAAGAGGGGGGGGGGGGGTTGAAGGGGGGATAGGGGGGGGAGTTTTGAAAAATGATTTCGACTAACGCAATGCCCCTATAACTGAATCTGAAAAAAAAATCGTTCCAAGTCTCTTAACTTCGAGATCCACCTAAAAGGGGGGAGAAGGGGGAAAAGGGGGGCCTCTTTGAAAAATGATTTTTACTTTACCGAGTCCCCTCTATACGAATCCCAAAAAAAAAACACGTAAAGTCTCTTTGTTTCCGAGATACGATAGGGAGGGGGGAGAAGGGGGGGGAAAAGGGGGGGTTTCGGACTTTTCCCATACTCACAAGAGTTGCTTGTTTACGAATCTGTCAAAATATACCCACCTCCCCATCCACCATCTGGGAGAACAATTCTGTCAGTCAGTCAGTGAGTGAGTCAGTGGTAATTTAGCTTTATATAGTATAACTAGTATTTGCGTGGCTGCGCGAGCTGCGCGCAGCTCGCGGGGCGTGAAACGGGGGAGAGGGGGAGCTTTGAAACATGATTTCGACTAACGCATTGCCCCTTTCAATGAATCTGAAAAAAAAAATATTCCAAGTCTCTTAACTTCCGAGATCCGCCTAAAGGGGGGGTGAAGGGGGGCAAGGGGGTTCAAATTTGAAAAACGGATTTTACTTCCCGAGCCTCCTCTATATGAATCTCACGTATGCCACCACCTACCCACACCTACCTACCCCTACCTACTACGTACCACCTACCTACTACCACTAAAAAAACATTACCCTAAAGTTTGCTTGTCGTCGCCCCTGAGTTACGCTTAACCCACTCAGGACCTACCTACCACCGGAAAGCTATTATGACATTATCCCTACGCTACGGGGGTCGCCGGCTCGCTTCGCTCGCCCGCTCCCCCCTTCGCTTTACCGGTACCACCACAGGATAGGCTCCTTTCAATGAATCTGAAAAAAAAAATGTTCCAAGTCTCTTAACTTCCGAGATCCGCTTAAAGGGGGGAGAAGAGTGGAAAAGGGGTCGATTTTGAAAAAGGGTTTCTACTTCCCCGAGCCTCCTCTATACGAATCCCTAAAAAAAACACGTAAAATCTCTTTATTTTTGAGATCCGCCTAAAGGGGAGGTGAAGGGGGGCAAGGGGGTCAAATTCAAAAAATGGTTTTTACTTTCCCGAGCCTCCTCTATACGAATCCCTAAAAAAAAACACGTAAAATCTCTTTATTTTTGAGATCCGCCTAAAGGGGGGGTGAAGGGGGGCAAGGGGGTCAAATTCAAAAAATGGTTTTTACTTCCCCGAGCCTCCTCTATACAAATCCCTAAAAAAACACACGTAATGTCTCTTTATTTCCGAGATCCGCCTAAAGGGGGGGTGAAGGGGGGCAAGGGGGTCAAATTTGAAAAGTGGTTTTTACTGCCCCGAGCCTCCTCTATACGAATCCCTAAAAAAAAACACTTTAAGTCTCTTTATTTCCGAGATCCGCTGAAAGGGGGGAAAAGGGGGGCAAGGGGGGCCACTTTGAAAAAAGGTTTTTACTTTACCGAGCCTCCTCTATACGAATCCCTAAATAAAAACACGTAAAGTCTCTTTGTTTCCGAGATACGATAGGGAGGGGGGAGAAGGGGGGGGAAAAGGGGCGGTTTGGGACTTTTCCCATACTCACGAGAGTTGGTTGTTTACGAATCTGTCAAAATATACCCACCTCCCCATCCACCATCTGGGAGAACAATTCTGTCAGTGAGTCAGTGAGTGGTAATTTAGCTTTATATAGTATAATATAATTTATATAACTATAATAATATACATTCATTTAGTTCTTTGCTTGGCGTTCAGAGGGCGCTGATCGTTAACTAAATCATAAAACGTCAGTTGTCAGTCTATTCCATTTTTATAGGGTGTTAGTTAATTGGTTAGCATAGTATTAGTCTATGCGTTGGCATTCGGGATACTCACGGGATACTCCACTACCAAGAGTATAATAATATTGTCCACTACACAGATTCTCCACTACGTCGGGCGTCGCCCGCGGAGCCTTCCCTGCGCTCTGCGCGGGAGGTACGTGGGGGGCGCTCGCGATATGGCAGTGAGACCGCGTAACAACAACACGGTACTTCCTATTACCATGGCGTTACGTAAGTTTAAAAACTAAAACCTGACCACGAATAAAATCGCAGACTAATAAAACCGCTGTCTTATACAAGTAGTAAACAAGAAAATAATTCAATAATTATTTTATGTAAATAAAGTAATGATTATTTTATGTAAATAAAGTAATGATTATTTTAGAGGACAGTCGTAGTCGCAAAAAAAGAAGCTATTTAATTTACGCGGGCAGCACTGTCTTTCCTGTCAAACAAAGTCAGTGAGCTGTCAGTGAGCAAAATGTCATTAACACGTTGCATTGCGGTTGTGTCGGTTCCGGTTTGTTTGTCGATATTGAGACGAACTTTCGTGACAGGCTCCGTTAGTTACACGCAGACCAGTGCTAGCGGCGTCAGCAGTGCGAGCACGCAGACACTCGGGGCCACCAAAATGTACATCGCAGAGGAGCGAGGATCGGCTTACGCCCCTGACTACCGGGTGTATTTCAGTAAGTAGAGCCACCGTTAGAGCAGCCCCATGCTGGCCGCCTACTGTCTGGCGAAACGCAAGTTTGGAGGCTGCTCCCTCTTACCTGTTTCATTACTTATTAAACCATTGAGGAAGGCCGGACTTTGAACTTTTCTGTCATTATCATGTTTATTGTTGTCATTATATTGTCATGAGGTCAAAAATCAAAATTCATTTATTCAAACTAGGCTGATAATCAGCACTTTTCGAAGGTCAAAATTTACTTTACCTACTTTACTACAGTGAAACTTGGTTAACTGGGACTTGGATAAGTGAGAAACCTCTATAACTGGATATAACAGGTGTACATCGTAGTGTTATACGTGGAAGTATCTTAGCTATAGTTTAACGGAGTAACCTATCACCTATGACCTTGAACTTCTACGCCCCAAAGACAACCCACTGACCAACATTCTAAAATATGTATGAGCTTTTTATTGTATTAACCTTTAGTAAAATAACTTATTCTGGAACTATTTTAGGTACCTAGTGTTTTATTTTGCATAACATTACACTTCAATAAAAAAATAAAATTTTTGTGCTACATTTTATTCTAATGTGTTGAAGACATGTTTGAGACTACTTTATTTATATTTTCTTTCCCTTTTGAAGCATTATTAATTATTATATTATAATGAATTTTAAGTGATCATGAAATTGAATTCATAGGTTTTCAATTTGTTTTCAGAGCATAAAATAAAATTATCTGATAAGGTCAAGATAGTAATAACCATATCATTGACGTTCACTGCTGTGGACTGATAATAATCATCAAATGAATCTTGCAGTTCAGTGTGTAGTTATATAATTAGCTTGTTAAGCCTTGGTTGTTTTGTTAAGGTTACTGCTTTGCTGTGCTCAGTTCCACATTTAAACTTAGTTTTCACTTGAAAGCTGGGATATTTTGTATGATGATGAAAGCCTGGTACCTATGAGAAAACCTGGACTTGCAGGTTTTATGGCTTAGGCCTCGTGGGCTTTCACCATTATGAGATTGTTCTACCTGAGACAGAATGCACAAGTCTCAATCACCACACCCAGGCACATGGTGGGGATTAGAGACTTATATTTATTTTGATCTAGGCGTAGAAGCCTCATTGATACTGTGGTTAGCTAACCCTAAGTATCAATATTGCAATAGTATCTTTGCTAAAGTTTAATAACAAAATTTATTGAAACAACTGCATTGCTTTCACAACTAAGTTGATACTGTCTGTGTCAAATTATGTTGAAATACAAAGCCAGTTAAACTCAAATGTGAAAGTGTTGTGCCTGTTGAATGTCAATAATATAATACATAGGACTTCAAACTCACTGTTGTGCCACCCATTGGTGTGACATCACCCTACGTTTGTAAATAAACCTTAGCTATCGAGTTTATTGTTATGATTATTAGCAAAGTACATTGGTACATCAGAGCTCACAATGGAGTGAAAAGGTCACATACTTATTATGTATTTTCAGTGCACAAATGTTTTTTAGTGCTGTCATCTCTACTAGATGCTACCAATGGTTGCGACGGCTCCATGCTAGGGTTCATGATTTCTCGAGCTTTTTAATTTCTCGGGTCTCGAGAATTCTCGAGGCTAATTTCTCGGGTCTTCTCGGGTTGTCGAGAAATTTACATTTACGTACGTTTTCTCATATTATTTGGTTCCAATAACGTTAACAAATGCAGTGGTTTTCCTCTCAAATAAAAGTATCAAATCTATAGATACTAATATTATGAAGCTAAAGAGTTTGTTTGTTTGTTTGAACGCGATAAACTCAGGGACTAATAGTTGGAATTGAAAAATTCTGGTTGTGTTGGATAGTCCATTTATCGAGGAAAGCTTTAGGCTATATAATATCACGCTACGACCAATAGGAGCGGAGCATAAATGAAAAATGTTGCAAAAACGGGAAAAGATATTTTGGTACCTTTTTGAGGGCTGCCGTTGCGTGCGCTGCGAAAATGGTTCAAGTTATGCAAATATCATGTACGAAGGAATTGCTGCTCTTTAAAAGTTCTAAAAAAAAGTCCGGGATTGCATATGTCTATCTTTTAAGATTGACTCACTGTAACCATTTTTAGGGTTCCGTAGTCAACTAGGAACCCTTATAGTTTCGCCATGTCTGTCTGTCCGTCCTCGCTTAATCTCTGTGACCATTAGCACTAGAAAGCTGAAATTTGGTACCAATATGTGTACAAATCACGCCGACAAAGTGGTGAAATAAAAATTGGAAAAAATGTTTTATTATGGTATATATTAGGTAAGTGGGAAGTATTTTTTTTTATCAACCCTAACGTGTGATATATTGTTGGAAAGGTATTTAAAAATGAATAGGGGTTTACTAAAATCATTTTTTTGATAATGTCAATAATTTCGGAAATAATCGCTCCAAAAGTAAAAAACAATGTCCCCCCCCCCCCCCCCTCTAACTTTTGAACCATAAGTTTAGAAAATATGAAAAAAATCTGAAAAGTAGAACTTTAAAAGAACTTTCTAGGAAAATCATTTTGAACTTGGATGGAAACAGTTTTTGTACAAAAAAGACAAAAAGTTGTACAAAACAATTTCTGGACTAAGTTTGTAGTATAATCGTATATGCAAGCATTTTTTTTAACTTCGTTTACATATTTACCCGACTGCGGCGAAGCCCAAAAGGAGGGTTATTTATTATCCTGAACGTATCTTTTTTCAAACAAAAAAAGAATTATTACTACGGAACCCTACACTGAGCGTGTGCGTGGCCCGACACGCTCTTGGCCGGTTTTTTTACTACTAAAATGTAGGTTAAAAATAATTATTTTTTACGAAGCTTATTTTAACCCATACGGTATTAATCTATCTATATCTATAAAAGCGAAAGGTCACTCACTCACTGATTCATCACGAAATCTCGAAAACCGCTGGACGTACAAAGATGATTTTTGGCAGGGAGGTAGTTTATGGTTAGTAGACGTCCGCTAAGAACGGATTTTGCGACAGGGCCGGATTAGGGTGGTCTAAGGGCCCTCGCAAGTTTGTATGAAACTCCTTCATTTTTTGTGCTACAATCTAGATTTTTGGCAAATAATAATAATAATAATAATATTCCACAACTATCACACAACGCCATCTAGTCCCAAGCTAAGCAGAGCTTGTGTTATGGGTACTAGACAACTGATAAACATACTTATATATTTCTAAATACATACATATTATAGATAAATTACACCCAGACACAGAACAAATGATCGTGCTCATCACACAAACATTTGTCCTGGGTGGGAATCGAACCCACGACCTCCGGCATAGCAGTTAGGGTCACTAACCACTAGACCAACAGGTAAGTCAAAATACGTAGTTTATAGTCAGTGGGCGTCTGCTATGAATTAATTTTGCGACAGGGCCGGATTAGGGTGGTCTAAGGGCCCTCACAAGTTTGTATGAAAGTCCTTAATTTTTCGTGCTATAATCTTGATTTTTGGCAGAGACGTAGTTTATAGTCAGTAGGCAATTAGGCATCCGCTATAAATTAGTTTTGTGACAGGGCCGGATTAGGGTGGTCTAAGGGCCCTCGCAAGTTTGTTTGAAAGTCCTTCATTTTTTGTGCTACAATCTTGATTTTTGGCAGAGACGTAGTTAATAGGCAGTAGACGTCTGCTTAGAACCGATTTTGTGACAGGGCCGGATTAGGGAGGTCTAAGGGCTCTCGCCAGTTTGTATGAAAGTCTTTCATTTTTTGTGCCACAATCTTCATTTTTGGCAGGGACGTAGTTTAAAGTTAGTAGACGTCTGCTTAGAACAGATTTTGAGACAGGGCCGGATTAGGGAGGTCTAAGGGCTCTCGCCAGTTTGTATGAAAGTCCTTCAATTTTTGAGCTACAGAGTTGATTTTTGAGACGTACGTAGTTTATAGTTAGTAGACGTCTGGTAAGAACAGATTTTGTGACAGGGCCGGATTAGGGAGGTCTAAGGGTTCTTGCAAGTTTGTTTAAAAGTCCATCATTTTGTGTGCTACTAACTTGAATTTTGGCAGGGACGCAGTAGGTGAGTAGAAGTTTGCTAAGAACCGATTTTGCGACAGGGCCGGACTAGGGAGGTCTAAGGGCTCACGCGAGTTTGTATGACAGTCCTTCCTTTTTTGTGCTACAATTTTGGCAGGAAGGTACTTTATAGTTAGTAGACGTTGACTAAGAACGGATTTAGCGAGTTTAGCAACATGGCCAGAATAAGGAGGTCTGAGGGCTTTCACATGTTTGTAAAAATGTACTGTATTTTTTTTGTACTAACAACCTGAAATTTAACAAGTCTAGAGTTTAGGAGTAGGAGATCTAAGCTAAGTTTGTAAGGAAGACCTGGACTAAGGGCTCCCGTAAGTCCATATGAAATCCTTGGCTTTTTGTACCTGAAAATTGGCAGAGAGATAGAATATAGTTAAGACATTTCAGGTAGGAATAGATTTTACGACAGGGCTGGTTTAAGGGAATATAATCGCTTCGATTGGCATTTGGCATTCGATTTGACATAGTACCATCCACAGGCAGTCCAGACAAGAGAGTCAAAATTTCTACGCGAACGAAGTCGCGGGCAACTGCTAGTATCTTAATAAATGTGTTTGTTAGAGCGAAAATTTAATATAGAATATTTGAGCGCTTTACTCTATCTAAGTAGTTTAAACAAATATCTTAGAAGTTATCGCAATATGAAAATATCCGTGCGACAAAATAATTACGCGGTCCACCCGCCCTCGCGTCCCAATGTAGATACGTGGAGATTCTGACCTCCGGGAAATTCAAATACAAAATATTCATTGCACCATAGTGTTTACAAGGTGTGTACCTATATTTAATTTTAACTTAAAGAGATACCTATAGTAATTCTCACTTTAAAAATATATATAATCTATCTATTCTAAGGTAATCTCCCTCCCTCTCCTAGAGAGGAGGCCTGAGTCCCTGCAGTGGGAACAATTATAGGCTGATGATGATGATGAAGGTAATCTAAACTATTATTATAGAGAGGAAAGATTAGATTTTTTGTTTGTTACGATTTAACTCAAAAATGACTTTGCCAACTTTGAAAATTCTTTTAACATTAGAAAGCTACACCTTTACCGAGTAACATGTTTGCAAAATACACGCGAACGAATAAAATATTAATGCTGAGGAGTTTGATTGTGCGTTTGGTTGAACGCGCGAATTGAAAAATATTTCTATGTTGGATAGTCGATTTATCGAGCAAGGTTATTTAAAGCTATATTATTGTAACGCAGACAAAGTTGCGTGGGTCAGCTAGTTATTTATAAAAAAAAATATTGATTATATTCAAAACATAATATTGCCACGTAACACAACAAACGGCGATTTAATTTCTATACATATTTAAGTAGGTAGATGATTTCTCGAGTTCTCGACTTTTCTCGAGCTTGATTTCCCGGGAACAAAGCCCAAGGATTTCCCGGGAATTCTCGGCTCGAGAATTCCCGGGAAATCTTTCGGAAAATTCCGGGGAATCTTCGGGAAAGCTTTGTGAATGAACCCTACTCCATGCTCTGTGGTCCTGAACAATAGTATAATAATAATATTGGAGTCACTTAACATTCTCTTAGAGCAGATAGGAAACATCTACTATGTCAAGGTTACAAAGGTCGCCTATCACTAGCGATAGTCGGTCGATATGGACTATGTTTGTTTTGCGTAACAAAACAGCCAAAGCAAAGGCTAGTTATATTCGATGAAGATTAATAATAATATAGCGATAAAAAATATCAGCATCGGGGTGGCCATCAGTTTTCAAGCACGAGATGCAACCACATCTTATGCCATGCATGAAAAACGAATTTTGGAAATTGATCTACAGTTAACGGAGACATCCGTGTACATAAATAAAAAAAAACTGGTTGAATTGAGAACCCCCTCCTACACACATCACCAAGCAACTGTCATGATTATTTATAGTGTTTTGTATAGAATGATCTAGCTTACTAGCTCACTAGCTAGGTAGATAAATAGATTCATTTATATACCCGAAATATGGTATTTTACAGATTTTATAACAAAGGCACACATTAGTTCTTCTATTCCACCTCCTAAATAAGGCATGCACATTTTGTGACTCATCATTACTCGTTACTACATGTTATTGGAGTGTAAGGAATATATTTATGAATAATCTTCTGAAACATTAAAAATATTAGCTAGAGTCCTGTACATAAAAGAATTAAAATTCCGAAATGTTCAGCTACTTCTGATGCTGACCGTACACCACATGGCACATTGTAATGAGTGGTGGTGTTGCAGAGGACGAGAGCGGGCCGATCTCGCCGCTGCACGACATCCCGCTGTGGGCGGACAAGGAGCAGCGGCTGGTCAACATGGTGGTGGAGGTGCCGCGCTGGACCAACGCCAAGATGGAGATCAGCCTCGGCGAGCCGCTCAACCCCATCAAGCAGGACGTGAAGAAGGGCGCGCTGCGCTTCGTCAGCAACGTGTTCCCGCACCGCGGCTACATCTGGAACTACGGCGCGCTGCCGCAGACCTGGGAGAACCCGCACCACGTGGACCCCGGCACGCAGGCGCGCGGCGACAACGACCCTATCGACGTCATCGAGATCGGCGAGCGCGTGGCGGCGCGCGGGGACGTGTACCCCGTCAAGATCCTGGGCACGCTGGCGCTCATCGACGAGGGCGAGACGGACTGGAAGCTGCTGGCCATCGACGCGCGCGACGCCGCCGCCGACAAGCTGCGCGACGTGGCCGACGTGGAGACGCACTTCCCGGGCCTGCTGCGCGCCACGGTCGAGTGGTTCCGCCTCTACAAGGTGCCCGACGGCAAGCCCGTCAACCGCTTCGCCTTCGACGGCGAGTGCAAGAACGCGGAATTCGCCTACAAGGTCATCGACGAGGTGAGCCGCTCTCTCGCCCCGCCCTGCGTTGAGCGCGCACAACACGCTCTGGCGAGTCGTATGTGACAGTACTCGTCAGGTGGGCACCCCAGGCCCACTCCAAAGGAAATAGAGGAACGAGTGCTGAAAGTTTGCCAGGCTTACGACAAGCTCAGTAGTATGAAGGTACATACATAACATTTAATGTGACAGATGTGACAGTGCTATGTTTGCAGGTGCACGAGTTCTGGCGCTCGCTGGTGGCGGGTGAGGTGGCGGACGCGGCCGACATCAACAAGTAAGACCTTCTCACCGTTGTTAGTGTGTGTGTGTGTGCGCGCGGCGCTAGTAACAGAGTTGCGTGTGTCGGCAGGATGAACGTGTCTGTGGAGGGCTCGCCGACGCGCGTGGAGCGCTCGGAGGCGGGCGCGGTGCTGAGCAAGGCGCCGGCGCGCGGTCTGCCGCAACCCATCCCGCTCAGCGGTCAGTATACCACAACAATACAGCTCGACACTTGGGCACCGTTTATGCTTATGTCTTCCTTGCGCTGTGATGTGCAAGTACAGGTTGCAGCTCACTGTCGAGCTGTCGGTTTGCTAGTTAGTACTTCTCAATGACTGCACAGTGGACAGGTTACAGTATAATGACGTGTGTTCGCAGTGGACAAGTGGCACTTCGTGTCCAGCCTGTGAGAGGCGCGCGGTGACGGCTGCAGGGCGCGTCTGCTGACTGCTCCCTTGCGGCGCCGGACATACTCGTGCGCAGTAGATATCGTAGACTTGTGTCGCTCGCTACCTCGCTGACTCGAAAGTTAGACTCTCCTGAGCCACCTCACTGTTCAAAAGCGTCTGTTGTCATGATTGTGCGATATTCTATTGCGCTTTTCATATCCATAAGTATTTAATTATCTGTTCTAAGTGTAATGTATATTTATAATGTTTTAAATTAAATTTAGTATTGAGTAAAACATTATTATTTTAAATTATTCAGGCCAATAAAACCGTACGGCACCCCTCAGAATCCCATCGCAACTTCGCGAACCATTTGTCTTGTCGCTCTGCAAGGCCGCTTAGGTAGTGGAGCTGCGGAGTTTAGATTTTAAGAGCCTACGGTACCTCAGCTCAAATTCTTATTTCGCCCCCACTTCCCCACGCCGCGCCATCTCACTCTCTATCTCGCTCGCACAGTATTGCTCGCGGTCACGCGGCGGGTACCTACGCGAGGTGATAGCGATTTTGTTTGAATAAACTACTTATCAGCTGATTCGAGTAAGTAAAAAAAATAAGAATAATAATTAATAATAACATGTATTTATTTCTAAAACTATAAATTAGAGAAACATCTTACTACCCATGAGGTTGTCAGTTCGAATACGCTCAGTTTTTTCGAAGACTATTACAACTGCTACAACAGCGTGTATGGTAGAGGTATGGATTGGCATACAACAAGGCCCGGGATCGAATCTTAACTCTAGTTTTTATTTTTGTGACATTGTATTTTCTTTTTATTCAAAGTACTGTGATGTAGATAATATTTATCAAATACTTTTTTGAATAATAAATAAAAAGTTACATTATAAATATTTTTTACAGGAAAAAGAAAGCTATTTTCAATGCGTAAGTATCTACACACCATAACTTGGCTTGTTTAGATTTGGGCAGACTAGTTGGCCGACTACTCGGCACATCCCTATAAAATACTTTTATTTTATGGAAATGATGTTATTTTTTAGGAGTAGGTATACCAAATAACATAGATCCTCGCCTCGAAAATGCAGAGACGAGGTGAGTATTGAAATGTAATGTAACCATACTACAGCGTAGTAAGGACAGTCCGGATTAGAGTTTCAAAAAAAAGTTGACCTTGGATGCGGAGATCTAAGGTACATTAGCACAGTATAAATATCGTACAGTAGGTAGTGTGACTCGGCCGTGTCCTTGAAATAAATGCCTACAGCCGCGCGGTACGTAAACATGCGAAAGGGCTGCCCGCCTCCAGTATTTTTAATTACATGTGCCTACTTTGTGCTTCCATTTAGTTTTGTGATCGTAAATAATTATACTTTTTAAAACAAATAAAATACTTTGTGAATTGAATAGAAAGTGTTCAATAAACATGCGTGTTGTTTTTTGATTGATAGATTTAATTAAAAACCCATGTTTTTTTTTGGGACATATAAAGAAATACTTATCCATTAAAAAGACACACATTATATGCCTACCTACTAGTAAGTGAAATTACCATTGTGTCACCCCTTGTAAAATGTTTTACTACTGTTTTTTCTTTGTAATTTGGTGTACATAATAAAGAGTATTCTATCTATATATCTATTATTTTATAGTCTTATCTTTCAGTTTCCAGGTAATTAAAAAAAAATTATCTCTGGATACGTTATTAACGAATTCATAAAACCAAAAACAACACGATATATCCTACTCGTCATATTAAATACAGTCTGTCTATAAAGTCATGAAATTAATGTTTGAGGAACTAAGATTATTCAAAAGTAGGGTAACACTAAATCATAGTACATCAAATGTCATCGGCTGTCATCAACTTGTTATTTATCTTGATATCTTTTGCATTTTTTAATGTTTTTCAAATCTACGTCGACAAAACTTCGAAGAAACGTGTTAAATATTAGGAAAACAAATAGGAGTGGAGCTCAGGAAATTATTTCAAAGTATATTAGCGATGTTTGTTAGAACACCAAGCTGGACAAATTTTATCAAATTTGGATGATATTTATAATCGAACAGCAGCTATAACAGGTATGTAATCATGTTATTGTTTGTTTTTTATCTACCAGAAGTCACCAATTTACTAAATATAAGATTTTAAGACTAAAATAAGCATTGTTTACATTGCGCATTTATAGGTTAGATTGCAAATGTAAGTAGCTCATAATGTAGTGCGACGTTAACTTTTGATACTTTTGGGTAATCAAATTTACCGGTGATTTTAAATATGAATAAGTTTTAACATGTTTGAAATAAAAATAGTGCGATCTATTTATACATCTTTTTTTAAATGTTTCTTTCAGGAAAATCTGAGAGTACAGTGAAGCGTATTGTAGATGAAGGCAAACACAGATCAGGCCGTCCTAATAAAGAAATGGATGACTTCAACATAAAACGCTAAAACAGATCTGGATTTTAAATGTAGCCTAGAAGTTCTGCGTAAAATTTTGAAATCGATTGGATTTTCTTACAAGAAGTGTCAAAATAACAGAAAGGCTCTAATCGAACAACATATTGCAGCAAAACGGGCAAGAGAAAATGGGCATACAGTGGTATAAAAGTTAAAACATAACATTAATAAAAAATATGTGCGAACATTTTTCTTTTATTTACTCATTTTTATTTCAATGAAGGTCGGAAGGAAAACATCGTGAAGAAATCTGGACTTGTAATTATTATAAGTCTGAAATCGCCAACCCGTCTTGAGCATGCGTGGTGATCAGTGATCGTGCCTTCTCTGTTGAGAAGAGGTCTTTGCCCAGTAGTGAGACAGTAATGGGCTGGTATTTTTTTAATAAGATAACAGATTTTAATTAAAACCAGGTTTGCTTCTAGTACAAAATAATGTGCCAGTATCAAAACCATTTTAGTCACACTATACAGGGTTGCTATGTGCACGAGTCTGCACGACCGCAGCGCCCTCATTTATTTTCATGACTTTATAGACAGGCTGTACGTACACACGGCTACACATCAAGCTATACAAAACCAGTTAATCTTGGCTTCATTTTACTAGATCTTTTCGCACAATGAACGATCAGATTATACTGGTTTTGTATAGCTTGATGTGTAGCCGTGTGTACTTGTCTTATTTTTACCCGACTATGGCGAAGCCAAAAGGAAGGGTAATGATTTTGGCAGTCTATGTATGTATGTATGTTCCACCGTAGCGCCTAAACTACTGAACGGATTTTAATAAATTAGGTGTCAATAGATTCGTAAGAATAGCCCGGGTGACATAGGCTATATACATTTTATAAATTCTTTTTATGACAGAATTTAAATGTCAAAAACTTACCTCAAAAAATATTAAATTGAGATAATCATAGCAAGTTTGGTATCAAATAAAAGGTCTTGGCGAGTACATTACAAATATGTATTATATTATAGTTGGTATCGAATAATATCTATTATGATATATAGATAGGTATCGAATAATACCTATTATGTCCTTGTGATCGATCATAATGAATTTTTATTTGTTTGTTATACCGACGCTGCCTACGTGTTATCATTATAATGTCTAGCAGTCTAACTCAACAACACGCCCAACGAATACCAACGGGGCCAGAACGGGGTAATATTATTATAATACGTATAACAACGTAGCAAGCGGTGGCGCGCTGCGGTCCTACGATGCACCGTTTCAGAGTTATGGGCGTTCAAAGTTTCTGTAAAAAAAAAAAAAATTGAAATATCTCGAAAACGGAGCATCCTAGACAAAACTTTTTTGAAACTCTAATCCGGACTGTCCTTACTACGCTGTAGTATGGTTACATTACATTTCAATACTCACCTCGTCTCTGCATTTTCGAGGCGAGGATCTATGTTATTTGGTATACCTACTCCTAAAAAATAACATCATTACCATATTTTTTTTTCCATTTTTATAAGGATGTGCCGAGTAGTCGGCCAACTAGTCTGCCCCAATCTAAACAAGCCAAGTTATGGTGTCTACGATACTTACGCATTGAAAATAGCTTTCTTTTTCCTGTAAGAATATTTATAATGTAACTTTTTATTTAGTATTCAAAAAAGTATTTGATAAATATTATCTACATCACAGAACTTTGAATAAAAAGAAAATACAATGTCACAAAAATAAAAATTAGACATGGGGTTCGAACCAGGGCACTGCTGTATGGCAGTCCATCCCTCTACCAAATAAGCTGTTTTAGCAGTTGTAAAAGTGTTCGAAAAAACTGAGCGTATTCGAACTGATAACTCATGGGTAGTAAGATATTTCTATATTTTATAGTTTTAGAAATATTTAGTACTTATTACTAAAATTACTCTTACTATGTTCGGCGTTTGATTTGTATGAACGTTTTGTAAGCTTCTGAGCGGGTTTCTTTTCTTGATGGCGCGAGTGTTATAGGCTACATTAAAATTAAAAAACAAAGAATATATTCTTTGTTTTTTAATACACAAATAAAACAAAACAAACAAAAACAAAATAACTAAACAAAATAATTGCGTAGAAAATAGTCCGCTGTCTGTAATGTCGCCAAACATAGGTTCGCCTCGCAACAACTGCCGCAGCAGACTGAATGTCCCTATTGAACAAATTGAAAAGGATAGCGCTATTACTACCGCGCTCCAAACGTGAGACAGAAAGAATGTGCGCTCGCTTAGAATAAAATAACGTAAGCGCCAATCACAGGAATGCTAATTACGAGAAAACCACGTAGAAAATTAATAAAAAAAATGTGCACGATTTGAGATAATATAGTTACCTATCTATTATGTAAAAATCGTCAGTAAATTCCTTAAGGTTTCAGAGATCCAACTCTAAATAAGTGCAAAACGAGTTGTTTTAGTATTTTTTTTCTATCGAGGTTTTTTCATCCAATCGTGTTTTCGCTTGTACAGATTTAAAGATTATAAGTCCAAGTTTAATGGTGTCCAAATACTGAATTCTTAGGTCATATATATACCGAGATCTAGATCGCCCAATATCACCAAAACAGCATCATACGAACTCTTAAGGGTGAAGCCCAAAAGGAGGGTTATGTGTTTGACCTGTATGTATGATGATGTTTATTCTTGCAAATAGGTTTAGACAAGTTACTTTTTTACCCGACTACGGCAAAGCCAAAGGAGGATTATGATTTTGATTGGCTATGTATATCAGTATATGAGTATGTTCATCTGTCTGTTCACTTCCTGTTCTGGCACCAAAGGTTTTATTTATGTGACGCAGACAAAGTTGCGTGGGTCAGCTAGTATATCTATACTTCTATACTAATATTATAAAGAGGAAAACTTTGTTTGTTTGGTTGTAATGAATAGGCTTAAAAACTACTGGACCGTTTTTAAAAATTCTTTCACCATTCGAAAGCTACATTATCCACGAGTAACATAGGCTAAATTTTATTTTGGAAAAAAATAGGGTTCCGTAAGATATTTAACAAGGTGTAAAAAATCAACCAGAAAAGTTACTTATTTTGCGTACGCTGCCAAAACTATAAAAGATATAACCATAAAATGTTCTAATTAATTGTAGATCTTATAAATATGTATCTACAAAAAAGTCCGCGAAACACTATACCTATCTATGTCGAGTGAGGCACAACAACCATTTTTTTATCTAAAAATCTTGAATTTTTTTTGGACTACATTTAAACGCATTTATTTTACTCATGCTATTAATCCTTATCAAAATAAATTATTTCATCACTAAGTACAGTTTATGTAGATAATATTTGGTCTTTGAATGATTAAAATTGGACGTTTGGTTTCGAAGTTATGGCGAAATTAAAATATTAAGAGCGGGGGGGGGGGGGGCGGGGTTAATTGATGATTTTCCACCCACCAAAAACCTACCTACGCAAAAGTTCTTCTCAGAGCTAAACAACGGTTCTTCTCAGAGCTAACCAACACTTCTGTTCAGGGCTAGCCAACAAACAGTTCTTTTCAGGGCAAACCAACAGTTCTTTTCAGGGCTAAACAACAGTTCTTTTCAGGGCTAAACAACAGTTCTTTTCAGAGCTAAAATATTACACGCTATTAACATTTTCTTAAACATTTGAAAATGCCTAAGAGAGCCAGGTCTCAACTTTCTAAACATAGTTCTCAAGCACGGGCAGCAAGAATACGTCGTATGGGAGAATCTTCACCTGTCAGTACTCTTAGAAAATACATATACCACCACGTACTTGCCAGGATAAAAATCTGCCACAGAAATTGTCTGACCTAGCTTTTCTAAATCTGTAGGTATGTGTACTAATATTACAAAGAGAGACAATTTGATTTTTTAATGTTTGTTTACACACTTAATCGATAGGCCATGGAAAAGGCGAAAACCCCAAATTCTGCCGGAAGTCATTACCTACTCCACGCGGACGAAGTCGCGGGCAAAAGCTAGTATATAATAAAAATCATCGTTCGAAAGGTAGGCAGGGTGATTAATCAGTTTAGTAAGTTCACATTATTATTTTGATCGGCAACTACGGAACCCTACATTGTGCGTGGTCCGACATGCACTTGGCCGGTTTTTACCCTAAAAAAACCCCTCACCCCCACCCCAACCTCAGCTAGATCGCCCGTAAAAATTATTTTTAAATTAAGTGGTGTTTTTTAAAATTTTCTGTCCCTCCCTCCCCCCTGGTGAGATGTCGTGAGATTTTATTCAACCCCCTCCCCCATCCCCAATCTCACGTGAGATTTTTCAAAATGTGGGTTTCTTACGTAATCGCGTTGGATTGTTAATGTAAACAAAAACATTTGCTTCGTGCTTTTATTTACGACTACTTAGTTAAGACTAGAATAGATCAATATTGCTGAGAGTTTAATTATAAGTGTAATAAAGCATGTAATCTGGATAAAATGAACAAACATAGTATAATTTTTTTGAAAAAAAAATTGCGTGATATTTGCCGAGACCCCCTATCTCTCCAACGTAAGATTAGATGAGATTTGACTCGACCCCCTCCCCCCTTAAACACCTCACGTAATTTATGGACGCCCCCTTACTTTCAAAATGGGTTTCATTTCATCCTAGTACTATTATTTTGTTTGTTTTCAAAAATGATTATTGTAGTCTATAGTAGCGTCAGTAAATACCACCTCATGGCTATGGAACTATCCCACTACCTATGTATCTAGTCTTCTTGTCGATTCGACAACTCAAATTTTGTCCGCCCAGTACTGTACATAGCAACCTGGACAGCTCTTTCGTTTGCCTCGTTTAGTATCTAGTAAGATACAGTGCGATCAAATTATCTTGGCAGCTCTGAACATAGGCTTTGCGAAATTTTACGCATGTAAACTTGGGAATAAAACTGTTATTGCCAGATAAACCAATACTTAAACGATCAGAAAATATCTAATTTAAACAGTGAGAAATACAAATAAAATAAATATCATAACACTTTTAAACATTCGTTGTAACAAAATGACCTGCACGAAGTTCGGAGCTGCCAAGATAATTTGATCGCACTGTAGTTCCATAGGCATAGCCATGAGGTGGTTTTTAGTTTCACTATTCTGAGACGTGAATTGTATCATTAAGGTGTAGTTTTGCATCAACGTCAAATTTTAGGAGGTCATAGTATTCATCATTATGAATAACTTTTACTATGGGACCAAACCAATCTGAAAAAAAAATCAACTGTTCCCTACAAATTACGTTTGCATAACTCATCAAAATGTATGGAACAGCTGTTTTTTTGCGATTTTAGAGATGCTCGCAGCTCGGTGGTTTCATGACCCATATTTAGTAAAAGTTGTTCATAATGATGAGTACCTGAGTAAGATGACACCCTGTTTGAAGCGAATGCAAAACTGCACCTTGTATTTTTAACCGAGTTCCCAAAAAGGAGGAGGTTCTCAATTCGATTGGTATGTTTTTTTTTCTATGTTTGTACACCGATTACGCTCCGATTTACGTGATTCTTTTTTAGTTTGATGCGGAATAGTTGCCATTTGGTCCCATAAAAATTTAGTATAGTTTGGCCCAGTACTTATCATTTCATGATGATTTTTCTTAATTTATGAACATTTTTAACCGACTTCCCAAAAAGGAGGAGGTTCTCAATTCGATTGGTATGTTTTTTTTTCTATGTATGTACACCGATTACGCTGCGATTTATGATCCGATTTACTTGATTCTTTTTTAGTTTGATGCGGAATAGTTGCCATTTGGTCCCATCAAAATTTAGCATGATTTGGCCCGGTACTTTTCATTTTATGATAATTTTTTTTATAATTTATGTAAATTTTTTGATCGTTTTTTTATGTGTGTTCGCGAATAACTACGTCGTTTATGAACCAATTTTGATGATTCTTTTTTTATTGGAACGGAGATATTTCAAGAAAAACCAGATCCTAGAAAGAAAGAAAGAAAGAAAATTGTGTTTATTTGGCAAAAATACCATAAAAAGAACAAAACAAATTCAAAACAATTAAAGCTACTAATGCCAAAAGGGCCTCAGCTCAGCGTAATGCCAGAAGGCAGCACAAAGTGCACCACCTGACGCTGATTTTCAGCTGCTGCCCACGAGTGCCATACGCTCGAAAAAATAAACAAACACGTTTAAAAATTCTAAAATATTTTGCTAAAAATAAAAAGCCTACTAAAATAAAATGTTGCGACTCTTAAATAAACAACAAGAGCATGAGAACACAATAATAAAAACATAAATAAAAAAGAGCAAAATGCCAATAATAATTGATACCAGTAACAAAAGATAAACAACAATAACAAAATAAAATAAATGATAAAAAACCTTTAAAACGGACACATTAGAAACAATTATATAAAGTTAATTAAAATGACACAATGTACAAAATTAGTGACATTGGTAAAATTGTAGGTATAACGTATAAATTTAACAACATGTATAAAAATGTAAAACCTATAAAATTAAAAAAATGTTTAAAATTCCTAGTGATGGAATCCCAGAGAAATCGAGTGCAACCCTCAAACATAGGCACGTATTACGTGTTTCGTGCTTTTTCTGATGCTATACAAGTATAGGTTTCATCTACATCTACACTATCTACATCTACACTTCTACACTAATATTATAAAGAGGAAAGATTTGTACCTATTTTTGTATGTTTGTAATGAATAGGCTCAAAAAGTACTGGGCCGATTTCAAAAATTCTTTCACCCTTGGAAAGCTACATTCACCCTGAGTAACATAGGCTACTTTTTATCCCTGTATTCCCACGGGAACGGGATCTACGCGGGTGAAACCGCGGGACGTCCGCTAGTAGTAAATATTTCTATAAGATACTCAACTAAAAATAAAAAAAACTTTTTTGCAAAAAAAAACAACCGACTTCAAAAACACCAAAAAGTGAAAAATAAACTTCAGAAGAAAAATCTGCTTCTGGGGGCCAATTCTCAATTTTCGACATTTATCTCGAGTTCGAGTTCGTAAGTCTATCTCTATGTCTATCAAAAATATCTCTATCTCTACCAAAAAATTTCGAATTGAGCAGAATTCCGTATTCTCAGTCAAAATAGAAATAAATGTCACGAAAATGTCGATTCGAGTGAAGCTAATGTTACCATTATGAAGAATCACGCGTTCCGTTTTAGGTAGCTATGAGTGAATGAATGATTTTGTTTTAAAACGCTGACTAAACCTAACTATTTAAGTATAAAAGAAAGAAAGAAAAAGTATTTATTGGTTTCACAAACAAACAAGTAAACATAATTATGAGAAACACTTAAAATTAGGACATCATTTATATATTTTTGAATAAGTCCCGTGCAAAGCCAAAGTAAAACGAAACGTTTAGTGTAAAAATAATCAGTTTGACAGCTGACTGTCTGTCAGTGACTAATAAAATTATGAAGCAAACAATTATTTACCTTCGTTTTCAGGTCTATTTTAGTGGTATCCTGAATTACAGGAGCCAATAGATCTAAGTATTAGAACCCTTATTAAATCTTTATTTAGTCTGAAGTTTTTAATGACTTCTGTTTCGATCAAGTCGTAAATATCGACGGCGGGATAGCTGTTGTCGCCGTGTATTGGCCAGTTGCTCGCCACTTTCCAACAACTCCGAGATAAAAATGCTAATAAACTCGTCCATCTTTCAGTAGTTTCAAGTCCAATCGTAGGTACACAAATTACAGAGTCTGTTATCTGCGCGAAGGTCGTCGTTTCAAGAAAACACAATTCACAAATCAAAGAGTATAAATCGAATTTCCAGTATGAGATGCCAAGGCGTATTTTATTTAAAAACTAAAGAAAAGAAAACACAGTGTACAATCCAAAACTCAACAAATTCACTCAGAAATGACGTATCTATATAATCGACATGACATCTCTACTGCTCAGAAGCACTCGACATGAACTCTAACGTTAGCCTTCGACAAATGTCGAATTCGACATCCCCAGAATAGCAACTTTTAAAATTTCTCGAAAAAATGACGTCATTAGAAATTTTTCTCGAGTTCGACACCATCTCTAAAACCGAGAATTGGCCCCCTGAAGTCGGTGGCAAAAAAACGAAATGAAATAAGTAAACAAATGTCACCGACTTCAGAAGCAGATTTTTCTTCTGAAGTTTATTTTTCACTTTTTGGTGTTTTTGAAGTCGGTTGTTTTTTTTTGCAAAAAAGTTTTTTATAACAATCAAGTTAGCGAACAACCTTAGTACCAAGTACTAACCAACCGAACTAGGAATTTCCGAGGTAGGTATTTATTCATTTGGAAAGTCACCCTGTATGTCACGGTGCACGGGCGTGAGCAGGGCGCGGGGCTCCTCGTCCGGAACTCCCGACCGACTGTACAGCTTGTCTATAAAGTCATGAAATTAATGTTTGAGGAACTAACATTATTCAAAAGTAAGGCAACACTAAATCATGGTACATCAAATGTCATCGGCTGTCATAAACTTGTTATTTATTTTGATAACTTTTGCATTTTTTAATGTTTTTCAAATCTACGTCGACAAAACTTCGAAAAAACGTGTTAAATATGAGGAAAACAAATAGGAGTGGAGCTCGGGAAATTATTTCAAAGTATATCAGCGATGTTTGTTAGAACACCAAGCTGACCAAATTTTATCAAATTTGGATGATATTTATACTCGAACAGCAGCTATAACAGGTATGTAATCGTGTTATTGTTTGTTTTTTATCTAACAGAAGTCACAAATTTACTAAATATACGATTTTAAGACTAAAATAAGCATTGTTTACATTGCGCATTTATTGGTTAGATTGCAAATGTAAGTAGCTCATATTGTAGTGCGACGTTAACTTTTGATACTTTTGGGTAATCAAATTTACCGGTGATTTTAAATATGAATAAGTTTTAACATGTTTGAAATAAAAACAGTGCTATGTATTTTCTGTTAGATATTACATCTTTTTTTAAATATTTCTTTCAGGAAAATCTGAGAGTACAGTGAGGCGTATTGTAGATGAAGGCAAACACAGATCAGGCCGTCCTAAGAAAGAAATGGATGACTTCAACATAAAATTTCGCTAAAACAGATCTGGATTTTAAATGTAGCCTAGAAGTCCTGCGTAAAATTTTGAAATCGATTGGATTTTCTTACAAGAAGATCAAAATAACAGAAAGGCTCTAATCGAACAACATATTGCAGCAAAACGGGCAAGAGAAAATGGGCATACAGTGGTACAATAGTTAAAATATAACAATAATAAAAAAAATATACGAACATTTTTCTTTTATTTACTCATTTTTATTTCAATGAAGGTCGGAAGGAAAACATAGAAATCTGGACTTATAATTACTATAAGTCTGAAATCGCCAACCCGTCTTGAGCATGCGTGGTGATCAGTGCTCGTGCCGTCTCTGTTGAGAAGAGGCCTTTGCCCAGCAGTGGGACAGTAATAGGCTGGTATTATCATTAATAATGAAGGTCGCATCTTTTTTTATGGTTTCTGTATTTTTTTTTTAAATAAGATAACAGATTTAAATTAAAACCAGGTTTGCTTCTAGTACAAAATAATGTGCTAGTATCAAAACCATTTTAGTCACACTATACAGGGTTGCTATGTGCAAGAGTCTTCACGACCGCAGCGCCCTCATTTATTTTCATGACTTTATAGACAGGCTGTACGCACTGTATGACTGTACCCAAATCGCTTCAGCATCAGCAGAGAGCTGTGTTAAGTGTCACAGTAGGTAGTACAGTACTAGCTGCGCGGGTGGTGGGAGTGCGGTTTGGCAGGTCGCGGGGCGCGGGCGGGTATCGATCGCGAAACGCGCCCCGCCGGCGCCTCCAGAGGCTTCGCGCCCGCTCACAATGAAAATTTGATGTGCCCTTACGCTACACGCATTGTGCGACCTAATCTCGCATTAAACTTTGTTTGACCCCAATAAATTATGAAATGAAGTTGAGTAGCTATAAACTTATTATTCAGCCGGATCTAACTAAACTACTAAATGCCAACCATAACTACTTATTAACTGACATAAATAAGTAATTTGTTGAAGTCGGTTTTTTATTACCAATATTTTTGGTTGTAATATCCTATACCTACTTATAAGTACATACTTACAAATATTTACCATGCATTTAAGATTCAACCACGAAACCTCACCCTTAAGGTAGGCACAGTAGACATGAGTAGGTATTTGATATAAACAGCTTGATACCTCCACGCGTTCCTGAGAAAAAGGGTCTTGACAGACAGACAGACGGACAACAAAGTGATCCTATAGGGGTTCCGATTTTTCCTTTCGAGGTAAGGAACCCTAAAAAATGAGGTAAGTACCTACCTAATTCCAAATCACTCAATAGCCATCCACAGAATTTACCCGGTCAAGCTGTAGCCAGTCTCCTAAACTGAGTTTGGGTACTTTTTGGAAGAGTAGGTAGATACTTTCTCGGAGTGATACATACCATTTCAATTTGGTAAAGATCTGATGAAGAACAACCGAGATAGGCAACGGAACTCCTCAATAAATGATAGCAAATGGACTGGGATTGCTGAAATCTCATGACTCTCTATTGTTTACACCAGTTCATAACATAACATCACGACGCCGGTACGCTGTGAAGGGGTAAGCACGAGATTTCATGTGAACTGTGAACCAGGGGGGTAGTACGGTAGTACCTATACTGTAGTATGAAGTTGTAGTTTCAACGTAGTTGCCACTTCGAATTCAGATTAAACAAGCATATTCCAAGATTCGTAATCAAAGTACCTACTATGTAATTAATTTCGGGTTGCCGCCAACTAAGCAAACAAGACATAAAATTACGAAAAGCATGAAATGCTTGATTGTTTATTAACCGACTTCTCAATTCGGTTTTTAACCGACTTCGAAAAAGGAGGAGGTTATATGTTCGTGAGTTTTTTTTTTTTATGTATGTTACCTGATTTCTCCCCCATTTGTGGACCGATTCTCAAAATTCTTTTTTTATTTGAAATAGTATACTCCTGAGGTGGTCCCATTTTAATTTGGTGAAGATCTGGTGCTGATCTTCGGAGATATACAATGGAACTCTTTAAAAATAGACGGCAAATCTGTCGTAATTGCTGGAATCGCTTGGATGTTTATTGAATATACATTATCATGACGTAACATCACGCCTGTATGCTCTGAGGGGGTATGCAGATGTGTACAATACACATTTTTTTAGTTGTTACCTATATATGAATTTCATAGACACGTATTACGTGTTTCGTACTTTTTCTGACGCTATTCAAGTATCTAGCAGTCATCACTTGTCTTCATGCTCTTAACCGTTGAGGAGTACCACTCCTCAACGGTTAAGAGTTGAAAGCAAAAATAGTTGAATCTTGAAGGTTAAGGGTTAGGTTTCTTGGTTGAATGTTAAATGCATAGTCAATATTTGTAAAGGATATATATATATATATATAGGTACTTATTACAACTAAAAAATCTGCTTCTGAAGTCGGTGACTTTTGTTTGTTTGACTTCATGTTTTTGCCACCGACTTCAGAAGCAGATTTTTCTTCATAAGTTTATTTTTCTCTTTTTGGTGTTTTTGAAGTCGGTTGTTTTTTTTGCAAAAAAGTTTTATTTATTTTAATTTTCTTATGTTTGTTACCTCATAACTACGCCATATATGAACCAATTTGAAAAAACCTACTTTCCAATTTGTTGGTCCATAGAATTTTTATCAAAATCAGTGCAGTAGTTTGGCTTCTCACGGTTATTGCCACACTACGCGTGTTGCGTGGCCCAGAAAAAGGTGGCGTAAAATATATTTTTCACTTCTCTCGCTCTAAAATGCGTCTTTATGTCGTGCGTAGGCGACATAAAGTCGCGTTTTATGCTCTAGAGCATAAAGTAAAATCTTCGTCGAAGACCAAGGTAATCGGCACAGGTAATCGGCCCAACAGCCACAGGAACAACTTCAACTTCATAGAATAACCTCTTTAATTTAATTCGTTTCGCTAGTATTCTAAGAACAAGGGATTACTGCTTTTCATTACGAATACAAGGAAAGTTGATGGAAATAGGCTTCCCCCAATTACCTAAATCGCTTGATGGCAATAGGCTTGCTTTTAATTAGGTTGGTTGATGGCAATAGGCTTGCTCACAATTACATCATTTGATGGGAATAGGCTTACTCTTAATAACATTGATTGATGGCAAAAGGCTTGCTCCTAATAAGATTGGTTGATGGCAATAGGCTTTTCCTAATTACGTCGGTTGATGGCAATAGGCTTGTCCTTAATTACATCAGTTGATGGCAATAGAATGGCTCCTAATTACATTGGTTGGTGGCAATAGGCTTGGTCCCAATTACATCAGTTGATGGCAATAGGCTTGCTCCTAATTACATTGGGTGATGGCAATAGGCTTGCTCCTAATTACATTAGTTGATGGCAATAGGCTTGCTCAAAATGTTATTATAACTGAGCAGTATGAGTAACGACATTAGTCAGGTGTTGTCAAGTTTCCTACTGAAAAAAAAAGTTAATTGGCGGGAACCATAATTATTTTTACAAGTTGCTGTTTCATTTCCTCGCAATCGAAGTGAAAAGTAGAGTGTAAAACTCGTCCATAAAACCCATTTTACTCTCTACTTTATATCCATCCTCGCTCGCAAGCTCGCATCGGATGGATAAACGTCTCGCGCAAAATGA
The DNA here is from genome assembly GCA_949775195.1 of Diarsia dahlii. Lineage (NCBI taxonomy): Eukaryota > Metazoa > Arthropoda > Insecta > Lepidoptera > Noctuidae > Diarsia > Diarsia dahlii. The sequence continues at coordinate 121,030 of OX459198.1, forward strand.
TGCGTTTTATGCACTTGGTGTACAATCTACTATTATGTTGCTTACCTATACCTTACACCCCAGTTACATATATTTCCTATCATGTACTAGCTGGAACTTGAACTATCAGTGCGTGACACCAGATGTCCTTGGCAACGTCATTGGACTATGCTTACACTGAAAATACCTATAGGTACTCGGCATAGCAGGTGAGTTCCATTTCCAGCATAATTATACGCTATGTTATTTGCTACATAGCAGACTATCAGTGCGTGACACGAGATGCTCTTGGCAAAGTCATTAGACAATGCTAACACTGAAAATACCCATAATCGGCATAACTGGTGAGTTCTATTTCCATGTAAATTTGAAGCATATATATACGCTATGTTATTTGCTACATAGCAGACTATCAGTGCGTGGCACGAGGTGCCCCTGGCGAAATCATTAGACAATGCTAACACTGTAAACACTTAAAATCGGCATAACTGGTGAGTTCCATTTACATGTGTTGTCTGTGTGCAAAGAGCAATCATCAATCTCTTGCCCTTATCCCAGTTCGTTTGAGGTTGGCGCGGCATGTCATCTTCTTCCAAACTTCTCTATTACTCAAATGATACAATGAAAAAATTACCACCCAGAAGTATACTATTAGCTGCATTTCAAACTATCAGTGTGTGACACAAGATGCCTTTAGCTAAGTCATCGGACAATGCTAACACTAAAAATACCACCGCATGCGTAGACATCACAGTGGAACCCTATTGCCTGACTTCGGTCAGCAAAACTTATAAATATGTTCTTTAATCTATGAGCATGATGGTTACGAGACAACCTTGCTTATCAAATGTGCATTATAGTCTTGCTAACGCAAATACTTGCAGTGAATGGGGGACCATACTTTGACACCTGGACTGGCTGACACACATTTGTCATAATCACACATGCTTTAGTACGAGATACTCTCAGCATGTTATGGTCACATTAAGTGAAATCTTCTTCACAGCTAATCTTCACCGAGTATGATATTATGGAAGCATCATTGGTTCTAGATCAAAGTTACATATATGCACATAACTAACCAAATGCAAACAATACTTAACGGATAACCGTTTATTTTCTGAATAAATTCAATAAAACATGGTGGTCAATACTTATGCACTGTAATGTCCCAATACTAAAAAACTATTAGTATTGAGAGGGAAAAGCTCTATAGACTGACAATGTCTTAACGGCCTGTTAATGTACAAATGACTTTATCAACCAACCCCTTTTAGTTCCAAATCAAATTATTTCCTCTCTGAAACCCCACCCCCTTTTAGGAAAAGATAATATTACCTTTATATTGTATAGGCCCAATCTAAAAGAACATCCCCAAAAGTAACTCATTGCTATACCTACCAATATATTTTTTTCTCTTACCATGATCCTTATTTTGGTGGTAAGAATGATTTCTGAAATTTTGTCCACCTATTTTAATGGACCCTTTATGGGTACAATATTAAATTAATCACATTGGGATTTAAAGTGATAAGGATAAGAAATTTTATTTGCTTAAACTTGTGATTACATAATAGAATAAAATAAAATACATTCATGCAAGATAATAAATGCATGTTGATCATTTATTTATGCCTAAGAATATTTTCAGAGAAAATCACTCAAACCTAACCTAATAATAACAGATAACTTGTCCTCTCTGAATTAGTCATCATAGACACGCAAAACACTCATGTGTTGTAATAAGCATGTAACCCGCATTAAATAATATTTAATACCTGAGGAGATGGGTAGATCATGGGATTCACAACAGACTAAAGAAGAATTTTAAATTCTTATTCTTACTATCTGGGCATTGGGTTTCTTTACTACTTTTCTACGGTACTATGAGTAAGTAGAAGTACTAAAGTGAAACAACATAACATAAAACAAGGGGGGGGGTGCATGGGAGTGCGAAGGGATTGTGGTTAGATCACCAAGACATCAGGTGCCAGGCATTTAATTTTCCGGAGTTTTTATTCATAACATTATTATGTCATGGAGAACTCAAATAGGCAATATGTGGGGGAAACTTAGTAAGTTTTCCTATGTTCTTTATAATTATGCTGAGTAAGATTATAAATAAAACCGCACTGCTGGTGGCTTAACAAGGTTTGGTTGTCTTTACTGTGCAGTATAGACTTATATTTGGGGCAATACTTTCATAGGTATTACTAAGATAAGTATTTCATGAGCCTGTATTGGAACTCATCTATCTATACATATATTAAATCTGTAGAGAGGTCAATTCTGTACATGATATATATTTTCAAAATAACTATCAGGGGGTAATTAGTGATCGATACTGATGCCAAAAATGCAATCAGTAAAATTTTTGTCTGTCTGTCTGTCTGTCCTCCTGTCTGTATGTTCCTTATAGAAACAAAAACTACTCGACGGATTTTAACGAAACTTGGAACAATTATTCTTCATACTCCTGGGGAGGTTATAGTATACTTTTCATCACGCTACAATCAATAGGAGCAGAGCAGTGAAGGGAAATGTTGGGGAAACGGGAGAAGTTGCTCCATTTTTTAAGCTTCCGTCGCGTGTGTAGCCTTAATGGTTAAAGCTACATAGAAATCATTTATGACGGAAATGTTCTACATAAAATTATCTAAAAATATCCCACAACAGCATATGTCTATCTTTTATGGTTGACTCACAATAACACGTGTAACTCCCGATAGCTTAGCAGTTCGGAGCTTTCTGATTATATTTGTTTACTCTTACGTTTATAATACTCTCACTCATCCCTAATTAAAAGATTATTACCTATTCAATAAAAAAAGAATCATAGTAATCGGTATAGAAACATCAAACTGAACCAAATATGAAATACGCTAATAAGCTGCGCGTGAATACTGAATCATGCCATAAGGATTATTTTTGTATAACGGGAGCGAGCTTCATTCAATATTTGGCTGTTGATGCGTTCAGCGTTCGACCTTATTGACAGACAATAATTGATATTAACAAACCGTGCTTATCAGCGCGACTTTTAGTCTTTAAATAGTTTATTTGAATTTCTTTTGTTGTTATTTTATAAAATAGGTATTAAGTAGTTATATATAATATTCCACAACTATCACACAACGCCATCTAGTCCCAAGCTAAGCAGAGCTTGTGTTATGGGTACTAGACAACTGATAAACATACTTATATGTTTATCAGTTGTCTAGTACCTTAGTTATTTTGGTAGTGTTTAAATATTCGTTCAAATTACAAATTATTAATAGTTCGCATTTTATTTCTTTTTAGGGGAAGTAGTACGCATAGATTTTTAGATACCGATAGGTAAGTTTTGGCTAATTTATGATCAATTTTATTTTTGTATTACGCTACGCTTTTACTTACCTACTGTAAAAGCGTAGATACTTTTATTAATTATAGTAGTTAGGTATTTATTTTAAGTGACTACTAAATTAATAAGGCTCAAGGGCAGAATTTTCGTGTTGCTGGAGTAGATCTCGGTGTCAGTTGTTTCTCGCATGGTCAGTTATATGTCGCTCTTTCCCGGGTTAGCAGTTCTATAGAAATCTTTATGTTCACGTGCCGGACGGGTCAACTTTCAACATAGTTTACTTACCCGGAAGCTTTGGGCTGAAGTTTTACCTATAGAACGCTATAGGTACCTCATCATCAACAGCCTATTAATGTTCCCACTGCTGGGACACAGGCCTCCTCTCTTAGAGAGGGAATGGGCTATAATCTACCACGCGGGCCCAGTGCGGATTGGTATGTCACATGTCTTCGAATGTTTTGGTTCTAAGACATGCCGGTTTCCTCACGATGTTTTCCTTCACCGTTTTGAGAGCAGCGGTAATGAAATAAATTACACAAAGTAATGTGCCTGCCTGGGTTCGAACCCACGACCTACTGTTCGTAAGTCGGGGCCGCCACCACTGGGCCACCGCTGCTCCTATATAGGTACCTACTTAAGCCTCATGTGAAAGTGATCTAAACAATATTACCAATACATTAACTTAATAACATACAAGGAGTTACACGCTGACGGAGTCGCGGGCACAGCTATTAATAATAATATTCTGCGGTTCCTTTTTACCCGACTGCGGCGAAGCCCAAAAGGAGGGTTATGTGTTTGACGTGTATGTATGTATGTATGTCCGTTTCTTTGTTCCCTCATAACTCCTAAACGGATGAAGGGATTTGAATAAAATATACGTCGTTAGATTCGTCTTGATGGCGCGAGTGTTATAGGCTACATTAAAATTAAAAAACACCAAAAAATTGTGGATTTTGGGGGCCAAATCGTGGAGTTCAAAAAAAATTTTTTTTCCAATACCATCGAGTATGGTATCAAAATGAAGAGTTTTAAAAAGAGATTACAAACATATATAACACTTCTATGTTTAAAAAAATTTCAAAGTGACAAATCCTATAAACAAGCACAAAAGTTAAATCATCTGCGAAGAATTTTACGCGACCAACGAAAGAATAAACAAAAGAACTAAAAAGTTGGAAATAAAAAAAGTAGTTAAAAAACCAAAAAACCCGACTGAAAAAACTGAAAACCGAAAAACAAGCACATTTTAAATTAAACAAAACTTGGAAGCAGGCGGGGTTCAATTGAATATTAAAATATGAAATGAAAAAAAAAATAGAACCCCGCCTGCTACCAAGTTTTGTTTAATTTAAAATGTGCTTGTTTTTCGGTTTTCAGTTTTTTCAGTCGGGTTTTTTGGTTTTTTAACTACTTTTTTTTTGCGATATTTTTCAACAGTACCTATTGTGGATTGACATTATTGTATTTCCCTACTAAAATACGAAAATTAATCTGTCTGTTACATCAAAACCACTGAACCGTGAGGAAGGACATAATGGTATTTTTTTACGAAAAACGACGGAAACGCGGACGAAGTCGCGGGCAAAAGCTAGTGCAAAATAAAATTCACAAAATCATGTCGACAGCATTTTAAAAATATCAACAGTAGACACCGTACATTTATGAAAAATGTAGTTTTGCCAAAAATAATATGCATATAAATAAACTTTTTTAAAGCCTACGCGCGTTGTTCAGATAAACTGAAAACACAAAAGTGTAAATTTTGCAATCACCCAGATTGTACACTAAAATATCTACACAAACGAAAGATAGTGAAAGCCTCAATAAATTAAAAACTGACTCACTATTATCATTAGACAAAGTTTGCTACTAATTTATTACTCTGTTATTGAAAACTGTTATAATATTGACATTTTATTTGTCCAGTTGTTGGTCTTCTGCCTAATTGACCTATGCGTTGCAAGCACCGCTGAGAATGAGTTCTATTCCTGGATCATGCAAAGTACTATTGGGGTTTTTTCCATCAGGAATTCCTCAGTACACCACACAGCCACAGAGCCAGAATTTGTGCTCAGCTAATGACACTAGGCTCGCCCCCTGTTACATGGGACAGATGAATTCTATTTACCTATACCTACATTGACATTTTTACTTACATTGTCAAAACTTTGACATTTGATGCCATGTAATTTTAATATTTAGTGAACCAGATTATATTGTTATGCTTTGATTTCATTCTTTGAAGCAATTTAATCTTATGTACCTAATTGAAGAAACATTATGGGTGCTAAATGGCAAGAACTTAGATAGTTTCTGAATTTTGTATATTGCACCACATTTGAATCCGATAGAATCTATCAAAAGTGTTCAATCTCATTTCAGGGGATATTAAAGAGCAAAGTTTAAAAAATTAACCCATTGGAATAATGATACAGTTGTTAGGAATATCAACCACCAATATTTTAAAGTTTCTTATATTTCGAGTGGGTTTTCTGAACCCCATAACTAACTTCTCACTGTACAACAACACAAACAGCAGATCAAATCAGAACTGTCAACACATTGTTGATTTATAATTATTATTTTATTACAGTTACCAAATTCAACATACATACCCTTATGGTTATCATACTAAAGCAATAATATACCTAAAGTAAGGAAGTATAAGTATGTAAGCGTTATATCACCAAAGAGTGACATAGTAGGCCTATAATGGTAACCATTGTAACTGCTTGTACTATTAAGGGCTTAAAAAGCAGTTTGGTTCTATAAGATAAAAGAGCATTTAAGCCTTATAGTTTAGCTCTTTAAAACGCTTACACGACCATACAAATCGACAAATGTTGCATTGTAAAAAAAAAAAAAAAGGAACTACTTTGGTACTACTTAGTACTAAAGACGACCTAACAGGCACTTATTTATCTATTATGCACTAATAATGCGTCAAAATAAGTTTTACAGTACAAGTATTGTAACAGTATCGTAAATACTATTACTATTATAAGGCCAATCGGCACTGTAAAAGTACCTTACATAACCACTATGTAACCTTTTAACTTCTTAAAAGTTCTCTCAACGTTGTTATGGGGTTAGTTCTGTAAAACACAACAACTCTTCTAGAGCAATAAATAAAAATTTATTAAAATAGCACAACTCTTTTAGAATACTAAATAGGACTCTCGGTGGAACTGCTACCTAACATAATAGCTCTCGCGAGTTTGTGTTACTGCTATGAGACAAGCGGCGATCTAATTCGTTTTCGGTGAAAATATGGCTAATATTTTCTGCCATGATAGCACATTGACAACACGGTAGGAACCAATGTGTACTATAGCAGCCATAGTCGGGACAAGTTTTAATTTATTTTCATTTCATTAATTTAAATTTAATTAAAACATAAAAATTATGAAGGCGCACTGTCAAATTTGAAATCAGCATAATGATTTAATTGATACAAATTCTTCCGCAAGTGCAAGTTATGGCAGAGTAACGGTCCATGATTTTTTTGTGTTTTATTCTTTTCAATGCAAATGGTATGTTAAACAACAATGGGAAATGACATAAACATAAGTTACCGATATTGTTTTCCTAAGGAACACTCACGACAAGTGTGATAAAACATATCACTGGAATCGTTTAAAGTGCAAAATACAAACATATTTGGTTCCTTATATAGTACAAGTCACCATGAGAGCCTATTTGGGGTTTTGTAAACGTCTACAACACCACTATAATGCAAAGCATGAACACTAATGAGTACGCTAATACATTCTCATGACTTTTATAAGTAGTACCGTTTGTTACTTGGGTAATTATCACAAAGTGTCATCCAGAATTATTTGTATTTTAATTACTTAATTAATTATTGCAGCAAACTCTAAACATCTACCTATGTCAATAATAATTATTTGAAGATCACCACGAAATAAAATTGGGAATCAAACGAGCTTACCTGTTAAGCGAAGTCTTGATTCTAATTTTATGAGTGGTGATCTGAAAAATAATTATTACCCACCCACCACTACTAACAACCCCAAAGCTACCTAATTCAATGTTAACCTTTTCAGGACAACAAAGCGAATGTAAGCATTTGGAACTACTCTATAGAGGAAACAGAGTTTGTTCCTATTGATAAGATCTCTAAAATAAGTGACATTTCATGTGTCAAAGACGGGAAAGTAAGATGCAAATGTTGCAATCTTTAAAAAATATTCATTTTCTTTATCTAAAATCGCGACGTCAATACGTGTAGTAAGGAATTACTACCTATGTCAATAATAATTATTTTTCAGATCACCACTCATAAAATTAGAATCAAGACTTCGCTTAACAGCTCGTTTGATTCCCAATTTTATTTGCTTGAAGTTTATTGAAGTTAAATAAGATCGCTAATTGTACCTACTGCAAAAAAATCAAAAGCAAAAATGTGAGCTACGAGTACCTATGTGTGGCTAATGCTTGATTGAGGTGCAGCAAGTACTACCTAGTTGTTTGTAAATAAGTAGCGGGCGGTAACTTAGCGGTAAGAAGATGTGCGACTCCGGACTCGGGCACTCGACTCTCGAGCGATCTGAAGGAGCGAAGGCTGTATCGTGCGGAGGGGTCGCGGCAAGGGCGGGGCGCGGGCGGGGAGCACGGGAGCCGGATGCCGCTCGCTCGACCCACGCAAACATTATACACTCCAGATGCGACATAGAATCTGATATAGGTACCACCTACAAATTGACTAGGTACCATTATAACCATCATCAGCCTGATTCGGATAATTGACGCTCTCACGTCGGACATCCAATGACGAACGCTCGTACCGATCTATTCTGACTTCCGGTACCTACCCCGGGTCGCTTGTCCAAAGGGATGGTGAAGTTGACCGGGACGAAACGCACCGGGTCAACTTAGGCAGGATGTATGACATGGCGGCAGTTCACTGGAAGAACTTGCGACCCACGGATGTCCCTCAAGCATCTCAAGCTCAAAAGGAGAGTTTTGGTTGGTCCTGTATTTTACTTAGTTTCATTTAAGTATTTGTTTTTGGAAAATGGAACTCGTGATGTATGGATATTCTTGTTTCATCTGTGAAGACAAGCGGCTGTAGGCATCGCGAAGGCAGTTGGCGCGAAGGCGGCGGAAGGCGGCGGGTGGCGGGTGGAGGGGGACGGGGGCGCGGCGCGGCGCGGCAGTGGCGCGACTGTGCTGGCGCGATGCACTCGTTCGTGAGGGTGGTGACTCTGGCGGCGCTACTGGCGCTCGCGGCGGCCGCGGCCGGCGCGCGGCGCTCCGACCAGGACTTCGAGTTCGACGACGATGCGGTGAGGCGCATATTGTGTCGGCCCCCGGGCACTCCACTGTGTCTAGCGCATTTTACATGACGCGGCCCTAATTCTCGTGAAGCGTGGCTCGACCGTCCTGGGATGTTTTTAAAATGCTTGCGTCCTCCTGACGACCAGACGACCGCTATACCATAGTAAACATTTGATGCAGTGGCTGCGGATCACAGCGATCGCGCGATCCCAACCCAGCGGAGACACGGTCGAGCAAACAATGCACTTACAATAGCGACGTTTATAGTTATTGATTTTATTTAACCAGTGTCCTTCCCTATTGATGTTTTTTTCGGTCAAAGGTTTTTGTTTTTCAGATTTTCTGGGTTATAGTAGGTTTGAATGCCTAGTTATGTTTTTAAGGAGGCTTTTAAGTGAGTTTAAGTAGGTGTAATCTCCTACAGACTGAAAATTCCTTTTTGCTGTAGGTACCTGCTGCTATAAATTTGGGTAGGTACATTATACTATGGGTCCTTACCTTATGTAGGTATTACGCAGTGGTTAACTCACAGCCTGCTTCCTTCTATTATTTCTTCTATTCTACTTAATTAACTATCTTATCTACTATAGTTATTAGTTTGAAAAGAATCATCCAGTCGCCTGGGACTAATGTTATGAACGACATACTTAGGACATAGGTACCTACCTAAGTAAAAGACTAGGCTATTATCTGTTCATTCGTCTGTTTTAGTGTCATGCGAGTCATTCCTCCTCAGCACGAGTTAGGTACTTAGGTACCTACCCACCTCACGCGAAACTTCCTTTATTTTTTTCTGTAACACCTAGGTACCATCAAACTTCCCATATTTCAGATTAAATAATAGACTACCGGCCTATTTCTTACTTTAACCATCATTCTTGACGCTCCACACATCCATCTGTAATTCTGTACGTGTTCATCCCACAGCTCCACTGTTCTGCTTTACGGCCCACTGCCCAGCATTCCAATCCACACAGTAGGTACCTACATCAGCTCTAATCACGGATTTGTATAATTAGGTACTTACTCCATTAACTTGAACGGCTCCCGCGGTTCACAAATTGTTACAGTGACCTGTCGCCAATTCATCCATCCATCCTTCAACATCAATTTTCAATCAGGCTGATGCAGTTGGTGGCATTTGGTTGATTACTAGCTGTAGGTATTATACTACCTAACTGAATTTAATCGTTTGAAAAATATCTGAATACCCAGCAGGACTCTATGTTGAATCGGATTGAAAGCTGAAGTGTAACGTGATGGTAACGTGCGCAGTTTTAGTTATACAGTCAAACCTGGTTAAGTGAGACTAATAGAGGTATTCCACTTACCCAGTGTCTCAGATATATGTCGAGATCGTGTTGAGTGTTGGGACCACAGTATGAGTTCCAGTTATGGAGGTTTCTAACTTATCCAGGTCCCACTTAACCAAGTTTCACTGTAATAATATAAGTACCTACTAAACCGGGTACTTTTTTAGCATCACCCTAAATTACAATATTATTTACGAGCCACAAAAATAACAGTATCATTGAAAAGGTTTTAATCTGAACTTCTGAAGCCGTAGTGATAAAAGTTTAAAAACAAATTGTCGGCTAAAATCACTAAAATACTAACTATTCGAATTAAACCTAAGCTAATTTTTGAAGTACCTACTAATGGTTTCACCATGGAACCTCGTTGAGATATCTCCTTTCCAACAAAAACAGAATCATCTTAATCGGTTCAGAAACGACGAAGTAATCCGCGAACAAACATGAAAAATATAATAATTATGTACCGTATAATAATAATATAGGTATTTAATAACTTTTAATCCGCACTGGGCCCGCGTGGTGGATTAGCTCATCCCTCTCCTAGAGAGGAGGCCTGAGTCCCTGCAGTGGGAACAACATAGGCTGATGATGATGAATTTTCTTACTTTGTCACACGATTAAGATTTTTGAAAGGCTCCTTCTTAAAATAGAGCACTGCCTCCAACCACGCTACTTGTTATTACCTTGAATACCTTTATCACCATTGCATGAAGACAACGACAAAAGTTATCTCCCGTTATGACTTACTTTGACGAGTAAAGCTTCCCCAGTTGTGCACCAGGAAATAGCGAGGGTAATCAAAAAACAGAAAGCCCTTGCTAAATACACCAACTACCACGAAGAGCCGAAAAAGCTTTCTCAGACACACCACCAAGCATACTGTCGAGGAACAAATATCCCCCCCATCCACACTTCATCGCTGTGTCGGATATGGAATTCTCTGAACAGACTCCGCTGATCCGTATCAGCATTCTTGTTCACCAGCAATACGGGTTTAGGCAAAAGAATCGACGAGTTTGGCAATATATATATTATACGCTAGTGAAAGCAATGATGACGAATATTATCGATAAAATACCTACTTGTGCACTGCTCTTAGATTTAAGTAAGGCGTTCGATCGTGTTGACCATGCGCGGCTTCTTGAAAAACTCGAAAGACATGGCAGAGGTCCAGCAAAAGAATGGTTCCAATCTTATCTAACTGACAGAAAACAGGTAACGAGGTTGACAAAATTAAACATATTAAGTAGGTACACTTTACACTTTAGAAGAACAGTAACACTTTAGAAGATTTTGATTCTGAAGGATTAATTGCTGTGGTGGACCACAAGTCCACAAGGTAGTATCTTGGGGCCATTATTGTTTCTTCATAATAAATGTGTGTTACTAAATTTTTTTATCACACTAATATTATAATTATAAGAACTTCATGTAGGTACCTACCTATATCTACCTTAGGTATTTAATGCAATAAATGAATTGAATTGATCTAATTTGGCTACATGGGGTACATAACCGTCGCGGATACAATGCGAGTTTATAGTCCCACCGGAGGGTATGCCATAATGCCACACCTCTCTTGGCCATCGCACACACACAACTAACTGCACCTTCCAGGACTTGAATGAAGCAAACGACAGAGCTCTCCAGGCGGCCATGTATCTACTGGTCGAACAAAACCTAAAATCATCCATTCGAGAAGAAGATTCTGTTATTAATTCATTTATTTTCTTCGTAAGGCTATTAAAAAACTTGGTGGACCAGTAGTCTTAATAATCTCGTTTTGGTTATTTTCACAGGAGTCGGGAGTGACGGCGGTGGCGAATGGTGGCCACTCGCGGCGGCCTCGTCGATATGTGTACGATCCTCACAGTGAGTACCTGTCTATTGCTAGTAAGCAAGTAGATATAACTCCGACTGAGGAGAGTACTGCAAGCATTATTTACGTACCTGCAATTTAGAGAAGAAAAAAGAAAAAAAAGTATGATGGGGAATACGATATGGTGTTGAAATATTTGCAGATTCGCTGTGTCGGTCGCTGGTATGCAAGAAGCGCGAGGTGTGCGTGCTGCGCGACGCCTTCACCGCACTCTGCGCCACCAAGAAGGACATCTTACGGAGAGGGTAAACCATTTCATTTCCTGCCTATTGCCCCTTTTCGTCTTCTATGTGAAGGCACCTACTTACTTCGCAACAATACCTGTATCCCAGCCAACTTCACCCAAGTTATGGCAAGCATACCTACCTGTCTTGGTCTTGCACGAGCAGTCTAGTGGCTGTGCTCTCATTTTTACCTATATATTTTTCCAGGGACATAATAGTGGCTGCAAGCGGCGGCGGCGGCGGCGGATGGGAGGCTGAAGCGCGGGAGGGTGGCGGTGCGGGCGGCGCGGGGGGCGCTGGGGGCGCGGGGGGCGCGGGCGAGTGGGAGCGCGACGACGACGACGACGTGTTCTACGACGCGAGCGCGCGCGATGCCGACGCCGACCCCGACCTCGACTCCGATGACGCCAAGCGGTGAGCGACGTCCATTATTACTGTTCAATATACCTTCCGTTTGCAGCAGGACATAACTCACTAGCGGTATACGATTGCAGGTGCGTGGGATGCGGCGGGCGCTCGCGCGCGCAGTTCCTGTGCGGCTCGGACAACCGCACGTACTCGTCGCTGTGCCGCCTGGACCTGCACAACTGCGTGCGACGCGGCGCGCGGCCCGTGCGGCTGGCGTGCCGCGGGTTCTGTCCGTGCGCGCGCCCGCGCCGCCGCCCGCGCCCGCACCGCCGCCCCGCCGACCTGGACGCGGTACGTCACACGCACACCCATAACATCAGTACCTACTTACATCATTCTGCTGAACTACCTACCTACCACTACCTACATACAAATTTAACATCGTCATTTTAATAAAATATTGCAGTCTGTGTCCTTCCACCCTAAATGAATTGAATTTAGTTAATTACATTTCCTAATAGTGTGCATGTAGGTACATAAAATATGTAGAACTAGAAATAATAGCTTTTTTAGAAGCAATGTGCACCAAGGCGCGTCGTGCAGTAACGCTCGACATTCTTTATCTCGAAAATCGATCAAATCGATCGAAATCACACTGCGGGGATTCTATAAGGAGACCCATCCAATAAAACGCCTGGAACGGCTAATTGACGTTTGAATGGTAGCTGTCCACTCTCGCGAGTGAACACCGAGCGAGGAATACCGACCACAGGCTGGACGAGAGGAGCGCTACTAGGTAATGGTAGTATCATACTATGTACACTCCCGCACTCGCCGGTCGCTCTGTCAGCCCAGGGCGCAGGCCACACATAAATGACGTCGGGCGCGGACATGGTGTGGGCGGCTTCCTATTCTATTCAAATTTTATTCCAAGTGCATAGTGCCGCCCCGCCGCTACATCTGGCTGCGAATTTGAACAAACTGCACATCACATTTTATGGGAGTGTAGTCTTTGGCAGAATGAACGTAATATTATGATAAATAGTGTACAGGTTACATCCGGAGTTATTTACTATACGGACCTTGTAGAAACTAGAACAAATTTCCGTGCGTTCAAGCAATTTTGTCATACCTATTATTGGAATCAAATATAACAGCTCACAACTTAGGACCCAGTAATATTAATGACAATAATATCCGTGGTGCTAGGCAACTGGGCTTATCTCAGTTGTATACGTCCCTGTGTGCCTATTGGCCTTGTTCTGTTCTGTCTCCTGCTGATATGGAGGGAAGTGGAAACTATGTTTTTTCCTACTCCTGCGCTATTCTTTTCTGATTAATTTCGTTGCGGGATCCAAGACAGTTAAATCATTTCTCTGGGACTTCGTCGAGCTTCATTGTCTCGGCGCTTTTCTTGTGGTCGCCACTGTTGATTCTGGCTAACAGGAGTTACAGTGGTTTGGGAATAGTATGGCGGGCTTGTCCCATTTAAAAAAAAAAGTGCCGCCCCATGTCCGCGCCCGACGCCATTTATGTGTGGCCTGCGCCTAGGAGTATCCCGATAATTTATTTAATAAGAGAGTAAGCTATGAAAAAATAATTGAAATCATTAGATATGATCTAATACAAACTAAACTAATCCACAAACTAAATTCTTATGAGTACTCATAGATCAAGATCTGAATTGGAAAGTACATCTGGATAGTTTGTGCAGTATGATTAATAAGTTTGTTTATGCTCTCAGACAAATAAAGAACATAACCAACAAAAAAACAGCAATTACAGCATATCACAGGCGTGATATGCTGTAATTGCTGTTTGTTTGTTTGTTTGTTTGTGTGTTAGACGGATTCTACATAGGCATGTAGAATCCGTCTTAAGATACGGGCTTATCCTTTGGGGAAACAGCACAGATAGACACAGAGCATTTATTGCGCAAAAGAAATGCATCAGAGCCATTTGTGGTATCCGTCCTGATGAGTCATGTAAGCCGTTCTTTAAAAAGCTAGATAAATTACCACTTCCGTCACCTTACATTTTGGTTTGTAATTAAGTATGTTTATAATAATAAGGAATTGTTCAAGAAAGCCTATCAATTGAACTCTCGAAATAGAAATCCATGCAGACTTGCATTTCAGGATACTCCTAAATCAGCCAAGTACCTATGCGAAAAGTTTCCTAGTCATGTGTGTACGCATTTATAACAAAATTCCCAAAGAAATAAAATTATTATTTAATATAAACTCATTTTAAAACAGATTACAGAATTGGTTAAAAGAACACATGTTTTATGACATTAAAGATTTTCTCAACAATCCTACTAATATTATAAATGCGAAAGTTTGTGAGGATGGATGGATGTTTGTTCCACTTTCACGCCAGAACGGCTGAACGGATCTGTATGAAATGTGGCACAGAGATAGATTATAATCTGGAATAACACATGGGCTATATATTAGCGCTATAATAGCTTAGGGGGGTGAGCAATATTGCATTATGTGCATATTTTTCAACTGTTTGACAGCTATCTTCTGTCATACTATGAATTAAAAGCGAACGGCTATTTCAAACTTTTTGATACAGATGAAAGTAGCCTAACGGTTCGGCGACCTACCTGTAAACAAGGGTATGCAAGTTCAAATCTCAGTCAGTGCCTTCTTTTTGTGTTTTTTATAATGATGTAAGATTTCCAAAACTGTTTAAACATGTTCGCGAGTTCGATCCCCAATCGGTTTTCACTTTTTGTATTTTTTTTGGTATTTGTTTTTATTTTGATGCTTTATGATTTTAAAATAATTATAAAAACAACAAAAAGTGATAATAAATCTAAATACATAATAATAAATGTGTAGACGTGGATTTTCTGTACATTGAACATATTATTAAAAAAAAAAAATGTTTTCAATTGGCGTGTTTTAGAAATTTTTGTCTGTAGTCTGTCGGGAGGCCTTCCAACGCAACATCTTCCGGTTCGCGGTCGCCACTCCACAACTTTTTCGGCCTATCGGCCATCCGTTCTGCGAATAATGTGCCCATTGTCACTGAAGTCTGGCGAATCGTCGGGCTACGTCGGTAACCTTGATTCTCATGCGGATATCTTCATTGCTGATTCGATCACGAAAGTAAACTCCGAGCATAGCCCTCCCCATTGCCCTTTGGGTGACTTTGAGATTTCTGATGAGGCCCATTGAGAGCGACCATTTTTCGGTCCCATATCTAATCACTGGCAGCACACATTGGTCATAGACTTTCGTCTTGAGACACTGTGGTAAGTTGGACGAGAAGATACCGCGCAACTTCCCGAACGCTGCCCAGCCGAGTAGGATTCGTCGATTGAACTCTTTCTCGAACTGGACCGTTTGTCCCAGGTAGACATAATCGTCCACAACTTCAAGTGTAGTGTCTCCGATCTTGATAAGAGTAGGTGATACAAGGACATTCAACGTAACCTTGGTTTTGTCCATGTTCATTTTAAGACCAACTATTTCGGAAGCTCCACTGAGCTCATCGAGCATTGATTGATTAAAAAAGAAGAACTTACCTATCGTCATCACGAAAGATACATACATGCAACGACATCTATTACACCAAATTGGTACTAATTAATAAATGTGTTCACAAGATAACTTTAAAATCTATTTTTTCAAAAAGTTATGATAGCTAAGGTACTCTTATATAGTCTAAATGACACTGCTTTGAGAATCGACAAAGCCTATATAATATAAACCTTAAAGTGTGTTCGCTTTCTGTGCATTAAATTTTGACTTCGTCTTCGATAGATGGCGTTGTACATTTGACGAATCAAATTTTGTATTTTCTGAATAAAAAAATTACGAATACACACAGTACGAAAATAAAACGAAAGTAAAATAAGGCAAGCAGCGCCACAATCAATCGCCCAGCCATGCCACTTCGCCAACCGTGCCGTCATATAGCTGTGTGGCTGTGGGTTCCTCGGGCATTGCTGCAACTTTGTTTTACAATAGCCCGACTACACAATAATTGCACATTCCGTTTCCAAATTGCCGCTGAATCTTGCCCTAAATTGCAACATCACCAAAAACTGCGTATTTGCAAATAAACTGAAAAAAGGAGAGATAAGTCTGGAATCGGACGCAGATGGGCCAATAGGGGATCGGACTAAGTCAAAATTATATGATTCTGTTTAGTCCGTAAGTTAGATTATCGAAAAATATTGAATACGTGTTTTTTGTTTTATCAAATCAATAAAAAATGACGAAGATAAAACGCGTCAAAGATCTTGGAGTGGGGCTTGAAACGTCACACGAGTTTTCGAAGCACTGTATCGTCTTCATTTTAAGTTTACGTGAAAAAAGAAAAAATACGGGTCCAATAATTTTTGGAAATCTATCTGACGGACTAATTAGTTTTTTTTTTCCGATCCCCTATTCTATTTTCCGAATATTTTTTCCATCCAGTGCCAACAGTACTAATATGGGACGAGTGCACAATATCGCACAAGCATGCATTAGAGGCGTTGAACCGCAGCTTGCAGGACAGCGTTGTTGTGTTGATCACAGGCGACTGTAGTCAGACCCTGCCAGTCATTGCAGGGGACACACCGGTGGATGAAATAAACACATGTCTCAAAGCGTCGTCGCTGTGGACCAGGATCAAAAATCTGCGTCTTATGTTAACTGTACAACGACCACGAAGCAGGCGTCTTAGCAAATAAACTGATTCAAATAGGAGAGAATCGTCAGGAATCTGGAGGCAGATGGGAATATTCTATTTTCTACAGATTTTTTTCAGCCAACAGAGGATGAACTTGTTATGCACGTTTTACCTATTTTTGAGGTTCATGTAGGTAAATAAAATAAGAATAGTGGTTTTTAGGGAGGCAGGTGCTGTCACCAAGGAACGTGTGGATGATGATCACAATAAAATAACTTAGACAAGATTTGGCAGTTCAAAAGTACTTATGCACATCTATAGACATGATCACGCCTGTAATTCCGAAAGGGTTAGTTAGGTAGTGGTGTACCTAATCGTACACCGTTATTTCGCAGTGATCTTGAAGCGCCATGTAAATGGGGACGATTGACGTTTTGATGTACTATGGGCTATTGCCATCAACCGGGCACATAACGAGACACCGTGGCCTCTAATGAGAAAACCCTTTGCCCGTATCGGGAATCAAATTCCGGACTTCATGCTCAGTAGTCGCGCTTAGGGCTACTGGATCAACAAGACAGACACACATTTTTCCACGTGAACGAAGTCGCGGGCATCAGCTAGTAAACTATAAATTTCTGGACTTTTGTTATTGCGGATAATGCTGAAAGAAAACTACTAAAACTACTATTATTGTATTGACTTTGCATCTGTGACACTGAACTTTAAAATTGACTAATAATTATTATTTTGCATGCAATTGATCTTACTTATCCTGTAGCTAAACTGAGCTAAACATATGGACTTTAGATTAATATCTGACTGTAACAACTTTATACCATGTGTTGGCGACAAATCTCGTAGTATAAGTCAATAGTATGTAGCCTAACATGTAATTCAGACTCGTATTGTACCTATTATTTAATTTCATAATGTCCTAAATTGTACCTACCTTTTTGATGTCTAATGTTGTATTTTCCCATAGATAATAAACTAAAAAACTATCCCCGGCAAGTGAGTTGCGCAGCCCTAAAATAGTAAGCTTTTTCCCATCCCTACGCGTCCTAACGTGCAAAATGCACTAGCAGTTGACTTCCGCCCACGGCCGCGAAATGTTCGGTGCGCTGCGCTCCGCACGCGACGGGATAGTTTTCCTTAACTCCGAGTAAACCGTGGTTTTTCTCCCCTCCGCGACTCCTATCCCCTACACCATGTTTAAGGCAAATAAAGATTTATCTTATCTTATCTTATGTACCTATTCGATGTTCCAGGATTGGCGTCGACGAAAATCTGAGTCTTCTCACAACGAGGTTCTACCGGAGAGGCAGTCGAGGCGTCGACTCGCACAAGGTCACAACCCCTAACTTTTTTTCATTTAGGTATTAGAGGAGTGCACCCCTTTTAGGATTCCGTAGACAACAAGAAATCCTTAAGTTTCGCCATGTTCGTCCGTCCCTGTCTCACCGCGGTTTATCTCAAAAACTCTTATTACTAAATAGCTGTAACTTGGCCAATATTACTAACTTGTTACAGTATCAATGCATTCGAGGCAGAATTCACACCCGAGCCGAAAGCAAAGTTGTTAGGCGCGGGTCAAACATAAAACTAGGCGACGGGCGCGGACAAGGCACGGCGCTTTGTCGGCACACGGAAAGACGTAGCTCGGGCGTGGATATGACGCGCCGCGCGCGTTTCCTTAAGGCGCTTTATTTCTATGCACTTGGTATGAAATTTGAATGGAATAGGAAGCCGCCCTTGCCATGTCCGCGCCCGACGCCTTTTATGTGTGGCCCGCGCCTTATAACCGAGACCTTTTATTTTTTTCTTTTGCGGATGGGAAATCATCAAAATGACCCCTCCCGCTAAGAAGGAACATGAGTGGTTTTTAGTCAGTGGAAGTGTGACACTCCCTACCGCTCTGCCCAGTGCGGGAGGAGTCATTTGATGATTTAAATTGCGAAACTACAAAAAAAAAGAGCCTTGACGTCAGGCAGGCCGCAGGCGGCCGGTTATAAAACTTTAGCCAAAACCCAAAGCAGTATGAGTGTTACGCGAATGGATAGAATAAGAAATGAGCACCTCCATAAGAGGAAGTCTAAAAGTGGCACCGGTGACTGAAAAGTTTCTGAAAATCGATTGTCGGTGTATGCATATTATGATGCGAAGGCATGAGGAAAATATCGTAAGGAAGGTTCTGGATATGAATATGAATGGGTATAAGAGTAGAGAAAGACCAAAGAAACGATGGATGGACTGTGTTAAGAATGAGTAAGAAAGGAAGCAGGCGCGGATCCAGCCGCTCAAAAAAGGTTGTGGGCACAGTCACCCGAAAATAAAAAAACCCAAACCAAATCTCAATCAGGCGCGGTCTTAGCTTACGATATTGGAGGGGGGTTAGGAACTACTTTTGAAATTTTCTGAAACAAAACGTTCATGGGCGCCGACAGGTTATTTGGGAGGCCTCCCTAACTAAAGATGCACCACGCCCGAAAAGAGCTCCGAGTTTTAAGGGTTTGTGTGTCGAGCTCGAGATATGGAAGGATTTTCGTTTCTATTATCTAATTTGTCAGAGGAAGTGAAAATTTTTCACTTCCTCTGACAAATTTGATTCTTTTCATTCATACAGGATTAAGAATAGAAAGCACTCTTGCAATTTAGCAGTAACGAGATTGGATGTATTCGCGAGCGCAGCGTCGAGATTTAAAAAAACTTCTTTAGCGGCGCTGAGCACTTTTTTTTGTATGGGTAAAAACTTTCAAACTCGCGTCAGGGTCACGTGATGCTGACGCGAGTTTGAAAGTTAATATTGAAGTTTTCACTTCTGCCGGCACTCCCGGAGTGCTACCTTTTTTTTTTGCATTCCGCCTCGGATAGGTTGATCACTTCGATTTCGGGGGAAGGTGAGGAAGTTCCCCGAGATAAGTTGAAAAACGCAATAGCGAGCGGAGCGAGCATAAATTATTTGGTTGCTGCCTTGAAATGGTTGGTTCTGTTTTGCGGAAAGTCAATAATTTATCAAATTTCCAAAATAATGCTATTTTCTGAAGAACTTGGGGGGGTCATGACCCCTGTGACTGTGAAAGTGTGACGTCACAAGTCTATTAGGGTTGTGGGCATGCCCATTAGTGCCCACAACGGTGGATCCGCGCCTGAAAGGAGGTGTCTCTTGAGATGACGAGATACAGAGAAGTATGGAAGAGAAAGACATGCTGCGCCGATCCCAAATGAATTGGGATAAGGGCAAGAGAATGATGAGTGGATAATTTTTTGGTGTTGAAACTTGTAAGATCCACAGCCGAATCTATTCTTTTCATTTTTCATTAAGATAGTTCAAACTGAGCAGTTGCTGTGTAACATCCGAATGAAAATGAACGTCACAAAATTCAAATCATCATTAATTAGGTACGCACGGCTACACATCAAGCTATACATTTCCAGTATAAGCTGGTCTGGCATTGTATAGGATTTCCGTACAGTGCGAGATCAGCGTAAACTAGAAATGTATAGCTTGATGTGTAGCCGTGTGTACGAACAATTTTAGGGTTCCTTACCCCAATGTGAAAATCTTTTGATTGGTTACCAAATAGCTTCAGTTCAATAAAGTAACAAACACTATATCATTGGCAGGATCCGAGGGTTGCGCGCTGGACAAGATGGCAAATCGACTTCTCGACTGGTTTTCAGTACTAATGGACGAAGCGGGAGCGACAGCGCCGCCAGCGGACGGTAAGCGAACGGTTCCCGGGACCGGACCCGAGACACACGCCTAGAAGTGAACCGCGACTCTCACTCCCGCAGGGTTCCCGAGCGACTGCAAGCCGGAGGTGCGCTGGATGTTCGCGCACCTGGACACGGACGGCGACGGGCTGCTGTCGGCCGGCAACCTGTACGCGCTGCGGCACGACGAGCGCGAGCGCTGCCTGCGGCCCTTCCTGGCGTCGTGCGGCGGCGCCGGCGTGGCGCGCGCGGCCTGGTGCGGCTGCCTGCGCCGCGCCGCGCGGCCCTGCACCGCGCTGGCCCGCGCGCACCCCGCGCTGCCCGGCGCCTACGTGCCGGCGTGCGACGCGCGCGGCTACTACCGCGCGCGCCAGTGCCACGCCGCGCTGGCCGTGTGCTGGTGCGTGGACCCGCACGGCCAGGAGCTGCCCGGCTCGCGCACCAAGGGCGCGCCCGCCTGCCCCGGTGCGTACATACTCCCGGTACGTGCGTTAGGTAGGTTACGCTGTGGCGCTAACGGGGCGATGTGCTTGCAGGCGAGAAGGCCGAGGAGGGCGCGGAAGGCGCGCCGGCCGACGACGAGGACGGCGCCGGCAGCGGTGACGCAGAGCTGCGCTTCTAGCCGCCACGCGCGGCTCCTCCCCGCCCGCATCCGATTATCAAAACTAAATGTCCGATGAAACCCATGGACTACATGTATCATATAACTTAGTCGCGAATTGCGATCATCCAAAAGCATTAGGTACCTACCTGTCTACATTTATATAGCTTCCACTCTCCTGCACATATTATGAAGAGTACGGTCTGCTAGATATTGGAGAAAGGGGCGGTGTTAAGAACGCTTTGTGCGTACTTCTATTCTCTCCTAGATATTCCGACTACATGAACTTTTTTTTTTTATTTATTTTAACTTTTCACACACAAAAAAAAGATAAGTACTAAGGCGGACTTAATGCCTTAGGCATTCTCTACCAGTCAACCAAGGGTGGTGTAGAGATTAGATGGCAGGTGCTCTTTTTGAGAGGAACAATGATAAAAAAATATAGGTATTAATAATAATATTCAAATATATACCTACCTATATACGTACCTACGATTTATGAATGACACGATTGTACCTACCAGTAAATAACAGTTATTCGTTTTTTACTCGTCTGTATGAAATATTAACGAATTTGAAATGTATAGGTACATTGTATTACCTAGTAGGTATGTGTTTTGATAATGTTCTTACTTACACTAATACAATATGTGGACTGTAGGTGCAGTTTAGGTAGGTAGGTACCTACCTACCTACTGTTGCTATGCTTCCTTTCTCAGGACTCCAAATGAACCTAATGTATTGTTATTAAAAACTAGCTCTTGCCAGCGGCTTCGTCCGCGTGAAAATGTCGATTTTCCATACAAACTTTCATTCCCTATTTAAATCACTTTGGGGTTGAATTTCGAAAAATCCTTCCTTATTCCGTGTCTACATTATAAAGGGAATCTCTGTGCAAAATTTCAGCTTTCTAGGTCCAAGGGTTTGGGCTGGGCGTTGATGAGTCAGTCAGTCAGTCAGGACTTCTCTCTTTATTATTTATATATATAGATAGATTACAGTTCTTAGGTATTTTGGAAAGTAGGAAATTATAAATGTACTTGCCTATCTGACATTACCTACCGATGTGGATGGATACCTCCACTAGAGATTTGGTAGGTAGCTACCTATTATTTGACACAGCTAACTGTCCAGGGACTCAGGGAGTACCCAACTTGGCCTAAATAATAATTTACTAATGTTATAGGTATTTAATTTTAGTGTTTAACCGTCCCTCAAATATCAGGAATTAGTTGATTAAATATTTTACATTATACCTACTTAGTAGTTTAATGGGTAGGTACTAATATTATCTAACGACCTGTGAACAGATGGAGAACAAAATAAATAATTTGTTGTAGGTGTACTTAGGTAGCTTTAAATTATTATCTTGCATTCTCACTTATGCCATGCAGCTTTTCCTACCTTACCTACATATAGGTAGGTATGTCATGTAGGTACTTCTACGTGGCTGGCCGTCTTAGGCGCAGGCCACACATAAATAGCGTCGGGCGCGGGCGGCATTCAAATTTTATACCAAGTGCATAGAAATAAAGCACAATTTAGGATACACGGAATGTCGTGGCTCGGGCGCGGACATGGCGAGGGCGGCGAAATGGCGAGTCATATCCACGCCTGATACACGGAATGTCGTGGCTCGGGCGTGGTGGATATGACGCGCTTTTTCTGTCCTCGCTCGACGCCATTTATGTGTGGCCTGAGCCTTACGCTAAATGTAAACTTATTTTGATTGAAATTGGGTACCTATAGAATGTAATGTAATGTGGTCGTATTGCGTACAAAGAATGTACAGAGCAGAAAGAAAACAAATGTTGAAAAAAAGGATCCTATGTTAATTTCTTACACAAAATAAACAACACATTGGCTTGCTTAGGTACCTACTATACAAAGCAAAAAATGCAGTACCTACAGTGTTAAAAAATTGCTTGCCTCAATTGGGGGCACATACCAGTGGATCACCCTTGCTCTTTTGATTTGAATACAAAACAACAGCCTGTTGTGTAACATACGGATCAAGTAACTGTATACAAGTACAGTCAATACAGTGCGATCAAATTATCTTGGCAGGTCTGAACATAGGCTTTGCGAAATTTTACGCATGTACTTGTGAAGAAAACTGTTATTGCCAGATAAACCAATACTTAAACGATCAGAAAATATCTAATTTAAACAGTGAGAAATACAAATAAAATAAATATCCTATCACTTTTATACCTACATTCGTTGTAACAAAATGACCTGCACGAAGTTCGGACCTGCCAAGATAATTTGATCTATTATTCTTTGAGGAATAAAAATTACTGCCTAATGCAAAAAAACCTCTTATTCAAGTTAAAATTTGACCAAGAGGTTTTTTTCATTAATGTAGCATTTGCTAACTTCATAAAGGCACTTTTGCTGTTCATCATTCCCATCATATACTTCTCTAACGAATGGGAGAGAAATGGCAATTACCATGAAATTATATTCCATTGCATAGAAGTGATCTGGGTACAAATGTAGGATGTACGTGTTGCGGCATCACAATGTTTAGATATAGGCTACATGCTCTCAAGTGCTGCGGGAGAATTTTATATATACCTACCATATACTTAAAAAGGTATTCATGTTTAAGGCCCAAGTCTTGTTTAGAAGATTCATAACCCTATAATTAGTCAGATATAGTAACTATGACAAGTAAGCTTATGAAATATTTGATAAAGTGAGTGGCACGCGCAGTCAGCTCATAGCTCACCTCTGTTCTGTTGTTCCAGTGTCGTAGTGAGCGAGCCAGTGAGGCCCCACAGCTCCTTGTGGCTGATATAATTTACTATTTCTTATGAATGTGTTGTAATTAGATAATAAATTATAGTATATTATATAATTTGTAAGTACAGGTAGATATTAAAATCACATTAGTTAGAGAATTATTTGCACTTTTTTAAATCTGTCACTGTACTTTAATAAATCAATAAAACCTTTTGGTTGTATTTTTTTTCCTTTTTATGTTCTGCGAGTTTGGCGGTCTCTCCAGTTCTGGAGCTATAGCACTAGATGGCGTGTTACTTCTCCAGTCTTCACTGACTTTCAGTATCTTGGTTCACTAATGCAAAGCAATAAGATAAAATAAGGAATGAGTAATTAAGAGGAAGTCTGTACATTTGTGGTAATTGGTTATTATGTTATGGACATGTGATGCGGACAAATGTTGAGTAACAATGTAGATGACTATAAGAGTAGAGGAATATTAAAGACACAATGGATGAACTACTGCGTGTAGGATGACATGGCTAGTAAGGATGCGGCTGCTGAGATGACAAATAAAAGAGCAGTATGGAAGAAGCAGACATGCTGTGCCACCAACCCCTAATAAATTGGTATCAGGAGAATGATAATGTTGGTTGTATTTTCCTTATTGCCTATTAATGATAGTTGGTTATGTTGTAGTTTTGTTCAGTTTTTTTGCCAGCCTAGTGATTTGTCCTAATTTTTTTTCAGTTTAGGAAAATTGCGGGAAATTTATCAAATAAAATGACTACTAAAGAAAGAGTTTTTTGTAAATATCCAGCTTCATGTAAGGAATTTAAAAACTTCTAGATTATTATCTAGAAGTTTTTAAATTACCTATTTTTGAACACATTTAACATGAGGGTAAGTACCTACTGCTTGGCATGGGGTCCTGGTATGTATGGGTAAGGTGTTACTGGGTTTATCCACTACTAGTGGCCCGTCCCGTCTTGCCCCCAGTGGACATTTATTTTCTAAACCTGTAATAAACATAGCGTGTCTTAGTCAGTGATAAAGTAGCATTCTAATGATGATAGTATTTTTTAAATTTCCAGTCCAGTTTGAGTCTATTTGTTACAAACATAAAATCTTTCCTCTTTATAATAATGATATGATTGCAAACAATAGGAATTTCTCAAGAGTAATCCAATTTGGAAGTGTTCATGTGATCCGAATGGACCACAGGCAGAGTAGGTAATATATAAGGCTACAGTGACGAAGCCTACTTGTGACTTGTCTAACCACCAAAATGGTGTCAACTATTACAGTCCACTGTGCTGCTGGTAAGACTCCGCAATTTGCGGAATAAACTACGGACACCATGTCACTACAAAGGGTAGATTCAAAGAAAAACGAAATCAATAACACTGTAACTTAAATGTTATAATTACATAAATTCTAATTATATAGTTATACAATCCACGTTTGATTTTCTAGCTTCATGTCACGATTTACTCCTCTACTTCTTCATCCTTGAATTTTCCTCGGTAGAAGGGGATGTTACCACAGAACACTCTCCAGTCCGTGAAGTAGAGGAGGCCGACGAAAGCCGCGCCTCCGAAGCCGACCGCTGATGTGGCGAACGATGCGGCGATTTCAACATGTTTCTTTCCGAAACGGCCCAACATTTTGCCAGTTTTTGGAGTTAACCTCCACTCAACAATTTGTTACGTAAAGATCAAGACTTGACACTTAAAAATTGCCAAGAATTTTGGAAAATACAATTTGACAGTCCAGTGTTGCCAAGTTGAAGTTTTTTTGTCTCACTCTTGTACTGTAAACTGCTTTTCATTTGACCACAAACAAAACTCCGAACACTTTCTGTGATTTTAAGGGTTGGCTTTTGAATTACGCATCCCGAATTTGGAGTTGGTAAGGGTTGTATTTTATAGAGGATGTTTGCCCCTTTCAATTGACACCCCTTTCACCCTGAGCAGACTCGTGGTTTTCTTTAAATTAGCGTTTGAAGTTACGTGCAACGGAACATGTTTTTTCATCAATATAGGAAAAATAAATATTCTGTGAACGTGAAACGGAACGTTTTCCGCCATTTTGTTATGAATGGTGACAGTTTTGACGTTTGTCATTCCGTTTCTCTTGTAGTTACGTGAATGTTTTTTTGGTGTTTTTAAGTTCGTAGGACGAACCCGCTACTAGGAAAACTTGGATAATACGACCGTCTCGCGACAGTATCCTTTATGGGCGGCATGGGCACCGGGCCGTAGGCCGACGAAGGAGGCCGGCGGAGGCCCGGCACTTCGGGGACAGAAGATATTAGTGTTATATAATACGCGAGCGAAGCGAGCGCGCGTCATGGAGTACATGCGTTGCATGTATGAGTGACGTCATTATTATTATTATTATTGGGGTGATTCATCCACTTAGCGGACGACTAGCAGACTAGCAGGTTCGGTTCCAAAAAATTGTTTTTCTTAAGAATGGTGCGTCGCCTTTACATGGGAGTGGTGCCAGGGCACGGTGGGCACCACCCCTCACCCTTCCCCTGTCAAATGACACAAAAATTTTACCCGTTTCGCGTTTTAGCGCTATTCTAACCTCAAAATTTAAAAAGTTAGATAAAAAAAAAACTACGCATTTGCTCACTTGGGGGGTTGAAGGGGGGGTGGGGGGACCCCGCCCCCTCCCCCTCCCCCCAACCCCAGCTGTTATATTAGGATGCGTATTTCAAAAGCAACCCCGATTTTAACCACAGAATTTTATCGGTAATTCTTTCATATATTTTATACTTAAGAATGTTACAGACAAGTCGCACTGTCTGCAACTGCCAAATGTTTGCTATAACATTTTCTTTTGCAAATGTTTCGTCATGAAATACATCATCATCCACAGTCCGAATTTACCTTCCTGCACAGAGTACTTTGCCTTCCTGTGTGTGTGTTTTACCTTGATGGCAAATGTCGTTTGCTCATTATCTTATCCATTTTTAGGGTTCCGTAGCCGAATGGCAAAAAACGGATTCGTCATGTCGTCATGTCTGTCCAATTCAATTCAATTTATTCACAAACAATTGACATTGTATTTGAAATCACAAAAATCCGTCCGTCTGTCAGTCCGTGTCTCACAGCCACCCTTGTGTTTCTACCCCAAACCTTTTCCAAGCTCTAAATTATTACAATTTTGATTTCATTTGCTTTTTATCGAATTCTGCACGAAAAAAACTTGGCAATGAAGAATTCAAAGGGGTTTGAACTTTTTTGTATGGGAGCTGGCATATCGACCCGCCGCCATTTTAATTTTTTTTCGAAATCGCGGCCCACGATGAAAGTGGTATGTATGGATAGAGGACATATAGACGAACAAAAAATGTCCAGTAACACGGTACCCAAAGTGTCACGTTACCGAGATATTTGAAGGTAAAGATGGACATATGAGTACAATGAGCACATAAAAAATAGACCTTTTACGTGTATGTTGGCGTTGATTATTATTATTACTGGTTATTGAAAGAGAGTAGGTACACTAAGAGCACGAGAAAACTATTCTTTGACATAACATAGCGTTTTATAGCGATGCGAAGCGATTTTCTCGTGCGTATAGTAATAATCAACCTGGGAACTATTATTTGGATACAATTTAACGCATATACACGTAATAAAACTATTTTTTTAATTATTTAATGATTGTTGTTGTACTCATTTGTCGATCTTTACCTTCAAATATCTCGGTAACGTGACACTTTGGGTACCGTGTTACTGGACATTTTTTGTTCGTCTATATGTCCTCTATCCATACATACCACTTTCATCGTGGGCCGCGATTTCGAAAAAAAATCAAAATGGCGGACAGGTTGATATGCCACATCGGTTCTATCCCCTTTATTTATTTATTTCTTAAGGAAAAACAAACAGTAACATATTACAGGTTAATGACAAGGCGTAATACTAAAATATGATAAATTGATAAATATGCTACCCACTACGTTTTCCACAGATTACTTTGTTTGAAATTGAAATGTCAAACAAGTGTCAAAGTCATGAAGTGAATCTTTTTGGTGTATTGTTTGTTATTGTTATAGCTAGGTGCTTTAGCTGTCTTTCTTGAACTATCCGAGAAATCATAAATATCCGCGGAAAGCCTATAAACAGTATTTCAATAGGTGATTTAAGGCAGGTCGTCAGTATTGACGAGCGGGCTATTCCTGTGTACTGCGGCGGCGGCGCGACCGCAAGCAATCACGGTGTTCGCGATGTGGGACTCGTCGGCGTTCCTAGGGGCGCTGACACCCAAGTTCTACGTAGCGCTGACGGGCACGTCGTCGCTGATCTCGGGGCTGATCCTGATCTTCGAGTGGTGGTACTTCCGCAAGTATGGCACGTCGTTCATCGAGCAGGTGTCGCTGACACACCTCGGCCCGTGGCTGGGTGGCGGCGGGGCCAGCGCAGAGCCGGACGCGGCAGACTGCAAGGTGTGGCGCAACCCGCTGTCGCTGCTGCGCGGCGCGGAGTACGGGCGCCTGTGGAGCGCCGCGCGCCGAGCGCCGCTCACCTACTACGACATGAACCTGTCGGCTCAGGAGCACCAAGCCTGGTTTGGATGCGGCGCTGAGGTACTCAATCACACTTGTTATTCTATTTTATTGCATTACACAATGGCTTTATAATGGGTGACTTTATAATGGGACTGGGTGTAATTTATCTCTAATATGTATGTATTTAGAAATATATAAGTATGTTTATCAGTTGTCTAGTACCCATAACACAAGCTCTGCTTAGCTTGGGACTAGATGGCGTTGTGTAATAGTTGTGGAATATTATTATTATTATTATTATTATTATAATATTTCAATAAAATTATTTAAAGCTATTTCTTTGCAGTAAAATAATCCCTCGGCAATATACCCACTACTGTTACAGAAAACAAGGGTCAATAATTGTGCTTGTGCTGGTGTTGCGGTTTCTAAGCTGTCTTAATATTACATAAGATCCAATCAACCAAACATTTTATTGTGGCATGAGATTAATCAAATAAATATTAAATAGAGAAGATCTGAAAATGTAAATATCACCTTCAGTTAATGGCTATATTCTTAATCTTAGGAGCTACAGGTTTGAATTGTAAAATGATTATAGTGCTGGATATTGGATGGAGGGTAGTGGCCATCTTGCCCCACGGTGACCAGCCAGCTTGGGGTGTATTTTTTTGAAGTTGAATTAAATAATGTTGTATGTTTTTCAATTTTGTTCTGGCAAAAAAGTGGGCCTTCACATGAACGCATCCAAAACTAAGATAATGTTGAATAGTAAAAACAAAACAATCGAAGTGGAGGAAAAACCCATTGAATATTCTAATGAATATGTGTACCTTGGTAAATTGGTGTCCTTTGATTCAAATAGCAACGCCAACGAGATAGACAGACGTATAAGTACAGCTTGGAAGAAATATTGGGCCCAAAAAAAAAATCTCAAAGTGACCTATAGCCTTAATATAAAAAGGACAATAATGGATCCTTGCATTCTCCCAAGCTTAACCTACGCTAGTCAGACATGGGTCTTCCCTGAAAAAACGAAAAGCAAAATTCTATCTTGCCAACATGCAATGGAACAAAGTGTGCTGGGACTGAGAAAAATACAAAAAACAAGAAACGCAGACATCCGCATGAAAACTCAAAATATCAGATGCTCATCAGTTTAGCTTGAAACAGAAATGGAATAGGGGATCGGACAAAAAAAAACTAATTAGTCCGTCAGATAGATTTCCAAAAATTATTGGACACGTATTTTTTCTTTTTTCACGTAAACTTAAAATGAAGACGATACAGTGCTTCGAAAACTCGTTTGACGTCATATGATAGTACATTTTGACGACACAAGCGACGTTTCAAGCCCCACTCCAAGATCTTTGACGCGTTTTATCTTCGTAATTTTTTATTGATTTGATAAAACAAAAAACACTTATTCAATATTTTTCGATAATCTAACTTACAGACTAAACAGAATCATATTATTTTGACCCAGTCCGATCCCCTATTGGGCAGGGCACTTGTCTAGATATAAAGATAAGCGATGGACTTACCAAACCACTAAATGGCAGGGCCCAAAAGGCAAAAGGAAGGTAGGAAGGCAGAAGAAAAGATGGTGACATGATAAACACAACAGGAAATAATTGGATGCAAATGGCTAAGGACAGGGAAAAGTGGAAAGGAATGGAGGAGGCTTTTACCCATAGAGGGGCCACTTAGCAAAAATGAAATGGAAAGAAAATAATTATAATTCAATTTGATATTTGATTTAATTTAATTTGAAATTTAATTTAATGTATAATAAATAATATTTGTGTAATTTGTTAAATGGAAAATAAAGCTGTAATAGTAATAGTGCTGGATAGACCATATATAGATGAGGGCTATAACCTATTATATGGGTGATTCTATGATAAGAGGTTTTAAGTTCTTTGAGGATACAGCCAACGAGAAAAATATGTTTTTTTTCATCAAACATTTTTACCATTTCTGTACCGACAAGTCACAACAAGTCAATTTATACATACTTTGGTATCTTTTTTTTTGGTAAATACATTGGGCAGGGTAGAGACATCAAGAAAAGATACATATTTGACCAGGGGACAGATTTTGACATAATAAAACAATCAGGTCAATAAGTAGAGGTGAGGCGGTCAGGTCATATCTCACCTTCTTTACATGGATGAAGCTGAAGGTAACAGAAAGTTTCAGTAGTGCCATCAGTGTGGTAGTGTCATCAGGATGGAATTTGGTGTGGACAAATGTGCTAAGCAGTTTTGTGTTATGGTCTCAAACAAAACTTAATATCCTACATAGGAGGGTCCACACACTCGTTGTTGATGATAAGACTGTATAACCACGGAAGTGCAGGGGCCCTGGCTTTTTAAATTTATTTATTTAGGACTTGGAGGACTTACAGCTAACAAAAACAAACAAAAAAAAAGAAAAGAAACCATAGTCATCAGAAAGCCAATTACAAATCCTCACGTATAGATATGTACATGTATGATCTTGGCATGTGTAAATGCCAAGATCCTACCACAACCATGAGTAGGGGAGGTCGGTAGGTTGTGTCAGTAGAAGTCTGACAATCCCTACCACTCTACCCAGAGCAGGAGGAGTCATTTGATGATTTCCCAAACACCGCAAAAAAAAAAGTTTAAATGACAAGTCCCAAGCATTACAATGCGCCACCTGTAATAATACAACTTGAGTAAGGAGTCGATTTTAGACTACTGTGTGTTTTGGCAGTGAAGAAATGGTATGAGTTCTGAGGCCTTTTCAACCAAGCAGTTGAAAAACCTGAGTCCAGAGGCTTTTCAACTACTCAAAAGGCCTCATACCATAGTTTTCTAGTAGTCAGTCTTGGCTTCTAATATAATAATATTCAGAAAAACATACTCTGTGGTGGCAGAGTTACAAACTGTGCACACGTTATCCGTCTTCGTGCTCGTGCGCAGGGCCCCGCGGAGGAGGCGATGGCGCGTGCGTGGCGCGAGCGCGAGCCCGGCGCGCGCGTGGCCGCCGCTCGCGCCGCGCTCGGCGTGCGAGCCGACTGTGCCGCCGCGCTGCTGTTGCTGGCCGAGGAGGACGCGCCCACCGTGCACGAGGCCGAGCGTCTGCTGCGTCGTGCCTGGCGCGCCGCCGAGTCCGCCTGGCGCCACTCGGCCGCGGGCGGCGCCAACAGCGCGGCGGAGGCGCGGCGCGACGCGGCCGTGTTGGCGCACGTCAAGCGCCGCGCCGCGATGTGCGCGCGTCGCCTGGGCCGCCTGCGCGACGCGGCGCGTCTGTTCCGCGAGCTAGCGCGCGACGCGCCGCCCGCGCTGCACGCGCTGGCGCTGCACGAGAACCTCATCGAGGTGCTGCTGGAACAGAAGGCCTACGCGGACGTGCAGGTTCACTCTATTAAACCAAAACACCCTTGGTTCTGCACATTCCTAGTCCAATAGATACGTTAAGGTTGCATTATCGACGGCACGGTTGGCGCAGTGGCTAAGCGATTGGACTGCTGCGCTACGTGTCGCGGGTTCGATCCCCGCACGGAACAAGTATTTGTCTGGCCTACAGATAGTTGTTTCGGGTCTGGGCGTGTTTGTGTATGTGAGTTTCAATGTTTGTAAACGCACCCACGATACAGGAGAAATTCCTAGTGTGGGGCAACGTTTAAAAAAAAAAAAAAATGTGTTAAAAAAAAAAATATCTTAGGGCCGCTTCTGTACTCGGAGCCTGCTCGGTCCGTTACGCCGCTTATGTCTTCACATGCTTCCTCTCTGTTTTGGTGGAAACTATCAAACTAGTCCTCTCAGCTCTCAGTAGCAAAGCAATAAGAAAACAGGGGCGTATTTTGAAATTTGGCGCCCCGGGCCAATAAGTTTTGCCGCCCCAGACAAAGAAAAAAAATTGTGTTTTTTTTTCTAAAACATTATCTATTAACTACTACAAACGAGATCAATGAGTCGTAGAGCTTGGAAACGACCTCAACGTCTGAGTCGACCCCAGTGGCGAGTGTTTTTGTCGCCGAAGGCACCCACCCTTATCTGGCCGCCCCTTATCGCCTATTTTCATCATTAGCCAAGAAAACTAGCTAAAATTCTAAATAATAGGTCTTTACCTATGAAATTGCCGTTTTGTTTGAAAAAATTTAAACGAATTTTTTTCATGTATTTTTTATTTGTATTAATCGAAGTAATCACCCATGCAATCAATGCATCTTCGCAGTGGCAGTTTATTGATGCCCTTCTTAAAGAAATCAGCTGGTCGGGAGGCAACAAATTCTTCAAAGGCATTTTGTACTGCCTCTCGGGTATTGAATTTTTTTCTCGCCAAGAAGTTATCCAAATTCTGGAAAAAGTAGTAGTCTGTAGGCGCAAGGTCTGGTGAGTAGGGCGGATGACGGAGAGCTTCCAACCCCAGTTCTTGCAACTTGGAGACCGTCTGCTGTGCAGTATGAGGTCGCGCGTTGTCGTGCAGGAGCAGCGGAGACGAGCGAATGACCAATGCTGGTTGGAGATGTGCCAGCTTCTCCATTATTGTGTTCAGTTCTTCACAGTACACATCTGCAGTAATGCTCACCCCGTTTGGTAAGAAGCTGTGATGAATCACACCGGCGCTAGACCACCAAACAGTGACCATCACTTTTCTAGGGGTAAGTTTTCGTTTAGGGCATTGTTTAGGTGCTGAACCAGGATCCAGCCAACTTGCTGAGCGCTTGCGGTTATCAAACAGAATCCATTTTTCATCGCAGGTAACAATGCGGTTCAAAATTCCTTCATTTGTGTGTCTGTTGAGCAGTGCAAGGCACGTCTCGACGCGTACTTCGCGCTGGCGATCATTGAGTTCGTGGGGCACCCATTTGTCAAGCTTTTTTACCTTGCCAATTTGACGCAAATGGACCAATATTGTTTTGACGCTAACGTCGAAAGCTGCTGCTAATTCAGCCGTAGATTGTGTATCATCAGCTTCCACAATCGCCTAGGGGATCGCCGATCGGACTGAGTCAAAATAATATGATTCTGTTTAGTCCGTAAGTTAGATTATCGAAAAATATTGAATACGTGTTTTTTGTTCTATCAAATAAATAAAAAATTACGAAGATAAAACGCGTCAAAGATCGTGGAGTGGGGCTTGAAACGTCACTTGTGTCGTCAAAATGTACTATCATATGACGTCACACGAGTTTTCGAAGCACTGTGTCGTCTTCATTTTAAGTTTACGTGAAAATAGAAAAAATATATGTCCAATATTTTTTGGAAATCTATCTGACGGACTAATTAGTTTTTTTTTGTCCGATCCCCTATTGTCGACCAAAGTCTTCGGACGACCGCGAGGTTCATTTTTCAGGTCGAAATTTCCAGAACGGAAGCGAGCAAACCAATAACTGGTGGTGCGTTGGTTTGTAGTGTTAGCTCCGTAAACGTCGTTGATGTTGCGTGCCGCTTGTGCCGCGTTGCTGCCACGACGGTACTCATATTCCATAATTACTCGAATTTTAACGTATCCATGATGACGAAAAAGATTGAATTTTTTTTTTTCTTCTCTCCTTATATCTGCCATCGGCTCGTCAGCCATAATCAGATGTGTTCTGGGGGGATGAGATTTAGGAGCAGCTCCATTGAGTTGCCCTAACTACTGCTGATGAACTTCTTAGTTCCTCTGGTCAAGCGAGAGGATATCCCATCTCTTAAGGCGTTTTATTGTGCTTTGGTTATTTAGCAACTTTTTTGCCAAATCGTTAGTGTGCTTGTTGAGTCTTTCCTTATATTTTGTGCAGTAGTTATTAACTTCTTCTTTGACTGTTGGCATCTCGAGGTACTCGTGGATTTCCAAGTTTCTTACAAACCAATGTGCACTGGAAACTGTTCTCAAGGCAATGTTCTGAAATCTTTGGAGGATCTCCAGGTTGGAGTTGCTAGCTGATCCCCAGAGCTCTATGCCGTAGGTCCAGATTGGTTTTATGATTGCCTTGTATATCAGCAGTTTGTTGCTGAGTGAGAGACGGGATTGTCGTCCTACTCCTAGTAGCCAGGAGAGACCTCTGAGTTGCAAGTTTGCTTCTGTTCAAAAGAACAGACCAGAACAAACAACAACAACAGATCAGAAGACTCACCTGAGCAAACCACATCAAGGCTAAAAAGCCTTGATGTGGTTTGCCCAGGTGAGTCTTCTGTCCAAATGCAGACCAAGATATTTTACGGTCTTGCTGGTTGGCAATATATTGCCACCCATGCTGATAGGATCGCAGTCTCCTTTCCGGAGAGTAAAAGTTACTTGCGTTGATTTGGTGACGTTTGGTTTAATTCTCCATTTTTGCAACCACGTGTCTATTTTGTCTAGCTGGGCCTGCAGTCTACTGGAGGCCTTTCGTGGGTCCACATCGCTTGAGAGGCATGCAGTGTCATACATAGGGGTCGCAAACCGGGATCCCGGATACCGAAAATACCGGGATACCGGACCGAAAATGGTCCTTCACAATACCGGTATTGAATTTTAGAATACCGGGATTTACGATATTTTCGGTATTCATCACAGAACGATGCAAATCGCAAATCACGGCACTTTTCCTGCACCGCCGCGCGCCGCCACTTTTCCTGTACTAGTTCTAACGCGTTGCTGCAAGAAGAATGTTGATTATTACTATTATAATAGAATATGCTTGTTATAATTTAAGATTTTACAGATTTAATTAAACGAAGAATATTGATTACTTAATTCATTTTTGTTTAATATGGCTTTCATTAGCGCAGGTAGCGATGTTGCAATTTTGATGGGAGGGAGATAAATCGTATTCTTTGTTAAAAAGTTGATTTTCTTTTAAATGCTGACTTCCCAAAAAGAAGGAGGTTTCTATATTCTACCGATTTTTGTCGCGATGTCGAGAGACACCGCCAAGGCCACACCGAGAGACCGCATTCTCCTTCGTGAGGGTTCTCACGCGTATGCTGGCATCCACCGTCGAGCGCTTCTTGCGGAACACCAATTTGGTTAATTCGGACCCATCCCCTCAAGGTGCTCGACGAGGCGGTTTGCATTTATAATCAAAGAGCTTGCCCACCTCGTCGAGCAGCACAATGGGCCGGTATGCGGACGGCGAGTCAAAGCTTCTAGATGAGGACCACCTTCCCCGTCTTCCAATGAAGCGGAAATAGCCTCTTTCCAAGCATGCGCTTAAGAACTCCTCCAGTCGGGGCCGAAGAGCCTCTGAGGCCAAGACCCAGTCTTTGCCAGGCAACCCATCGGGTCCCGGGGCAGTATTTTTGGCTTTAAGCCTACGTACCGCCACTCTCAGGTCTACCCCAGTCACCTCCTGAATGTCGTCATCATCTCCTGAGTGGTCCGCTTCCAGCATCGCAGGTGGCAGAGCCATGCTGAGACTCCCCTCGCGAATCACCACGTCCTCCACGAGGTTAGGCCGGAGACTCTGCGTCAGCTGGGGGGGCCGGGTGCGGAGTTTATTCCGCAAATTCTTATAAGGGCGCCCTCACGGATCTCTGTTGAGAGTCTCCAGCATCACCTCGCGGGCCTGATCCTTGGCCCGCCGACGAGCCTCGAGGAAGGCGGTCTCCGCCGCTCTATTCCCTTCATACAGCTCCGCTTCAATGGCTTCCGCATTCGTAGGACGAATGCGGAGCCTGCGATGCCTGGCGTACAGGTGCCGCGCCGCCACACACTGCTCACGCAGGTGTGACAGCTCTCGCGACCACCAGTACACCTGACGCCGGGCGCTTCCTGGCCGGACTCGGGGCATTGCCATGTCGCATATCTCAGACATGGCCTCCTGGAACCAACCCGCCTCGTCGTTGACGTCTGCAGGCCTGACCGGTAATGGCACCCAGGCCCGCACGATCGAGGCTTCTAGGAGGAGCTCCCGGTACAGCTGCTTCAGCGCCCATCGCGGAACACTCGGGGTCTGTGGGACCGGCGCGCTTGAGAACTGGGCAGAGACCTCAAACCGGATATACTGGTGGTCGAAGTAGGTCTCCACACCCTCCATGACGCGCTGTGACAGAGCTGAGCTGGCTAACGAAATGTCCACCACCGACTCGCCCCGCGTCCGTACAGGACCCCGGTTCAGGATGTCCAGGCCTGTTCCCAGAGCCCAGCACTCGACCATCCCACCCCGCACATCCGTGTAACGAGAACCAATCAATGCCAAGAGCTTGACCTGGCCAAGCTCTTGGCATTGAAGTCCCCGAGTACAAGTACGGATGCTTAGTTAATATTTATATATAAAGGATATTTCAACTAAAAATAACAAAATAAAAAAACTTTTTTGCAAAAAAACCGTTGAAGTCGGTTTTAAACTTATATCTTTTTAAATTCTCTAATTTACCATATCACTATAGATACTATAAAAAATATAACGGAAAGAAAAACTAATAAAACAAATATAATTTCTATAAATGCCGAAAATACCGAAATTACCGGGATCCCGGTATTGTTATTGGACAGGTCGTGAAAAAACGGCCTCGTAACTAATTTATTTTAAAATTATTGTTTTATTGTGTTTAGTTTGTTTAAATTCAATTATTTATGTTAGAATCAACGTATTAAGTGTCATACGTAGTGTTTGTGACCAGTTTTATTGTGAAAACTCAAAAACAATTGATATTTCACTAATTCATGTACGAGCTGTCAACGTTTGAACTGTGGATTTGAATTCTTCAAACCTGGGGAGTATTTTGTTTTGATTTACATTATTGCTGTGTTATTCATATATTACACATCACACACACACTGCTCAGGGCTCTGAGCGACGTCCAGTACACACCGGCTTCGTTTATGTCTCATTTTGCTTGACGAATTGTGGAAGCAAAATCGAGGACTAAAACACTTGCCCCATACAAAACATACACTGCAAACCTTACTTCACACAAAATGTGTTTGAAATATGCTATAAATATTATAATTTGTATTATAAGTAAACCACTTAGTTCATAATTAATTCAGAAAGTCCCACTAAAATCTCATATTATTTTTGCAATTTTAAAAACAAAATAGTCATTTTATTAGTCAAATCAATGTTCAAATAGCTTGTCCATAATGTATTAACTGTAATATTTAAGTTGGACAATATCAAATCAAATAACTTTTCTTTAGTTCTTAGTTTTGTTTTTTCTTTTCTCTCATGTAATTATCTACCTCCATATTTTTATAATATTTTCTAAAACTTTTCTATTGTTTTTAACTATTTTACTTCTTTCTAAATTCAAAACCCCTCTAAATTTCTCAAGTCTCAACTGGTATATTACCTAATTCTCTTCACATACTCAGCTGTTTCCTGTCAAATTTCAGGTCTGGCTTGTGGATAACATACAATATGATGACACGTGGAGCTACCATTCGTGACATGAGTGACAAACTGAAGGCAGCGTTGAGGGAGCTGGATGCTTCTAGAAATGAGTGCAACAAACTGCTGCGGGAACGAGAAGAAAGTGAAGTAGAAATTGAGTTAGTGGTGAACAAAAATACTCAACTCAAGAACGAGCTTGCAGAACTACACACACAGCATGTGGACATACTTGACCAGCACAAGCACCTCCGTGATCTTGTTGCAAATTTCCAGCATTGTAGTGACACCTACGATCAGGCGTTGAGTCGCATATCCGAACTGGAACAAGAACTTAGTAGGGCCCAACACTCAATAACTCACTTAGAATCGCTTAGAGACCGTGAAGAGTCTGCGAACACCTGCAGTCTTTATGATGAGTTGGTCGGTAGCCGGTCAGGACTTGTTTGTGTTGAGCCAATTGTAACCATAGACTTAACTAATGAAACTATCTGTAAAAATAATATATTCACTAGTCATAATAAGATAAAAAAATACATAAAAATTAATAAGCGAATTAGAAATATTAAAAAATTCTTGAAACGCCTAAAAGTTAACAAAAAAAACACAAAACTAAGGCAAAAAAATCTAAATTTAATTCTAGATCTAAAGAAGTGTAACAGTGAATTAGAGTTATGTAGGTCAATGTATGAGACCGACACTCAACACCTTCAGAATGAGCTGTTTGTTAGGGAGTATGCACTAAAGGATATCTTTAGTAAATATGAAGCTTCTCAACAAGACCTGAGTAAGCGCATGCAGGAGGCCAATGAGCTGGTGGACCTGGTCACGTACAATGCGGAGAGGTATGAGTCTCTGACGAATAACCTTTCTTGTAGCTGTGCGTGCACAGTTATTCCACAGCCTCAGCGCCAGTCACCTGCTCCTTCAGTGGCTCAGCCAGTTGGTAGTATTGATGATAGTTAAGAGTAATGATATTTTAACAGATACCACATATTTATTTTCTGATAAGTTTGGTCAAGGTTTTGGTACCTTATTTAATCAATGTTCACCACACTATGTAATAAATAATTGTTTACCCGGTGCCAGTGTTAGCCAATTAATTAGTAAGATTAAACTGACTAAAATAAATCCCAATTCTACTGTTATTTTATTATATGGGAATAGTTTAAATGTAGGGAAAAATGACATAGTTGAATGTGTCCATTTGATGTTACATCTTAATGAGACCAATAATTGTAAATTCATATTCTGTGCCTTGCCATATTCTCAATATTTGTCCATTGAGCAAAATAGATACATTTATGATTTAAATTTGTTAATTTATAATAGGACATGTCGTCACAGTGACGCTATTTTGTATTTTGACTGTAATCAATTTATTTCTGATTACAGACTCACTAACTTCTCAATGTTTTTACCACCTAGCTCTAAGCGACGTATTGCTAACCTTTTAGCATACAATATACACAGCGACACTGGTATGTGTTTACCAACGTTTTCTGTTAGTAGTGATACTAATACTGCTTTTATTACTAACACATATACAGATACTAACACCTTTATTGATACACCTTGTAGTTTAAACTGTTAGGTGAGACAACAGGTACGCTGCATAGTATGTTGAATGTTGTTCATCAAAATATGCAGGGGTTATCTGGCAAAGAATTAGAGTTAAGTTTGTTTATGGAGAAGTATGATGTTCAGGTTTTATGTTTAACTGAACATTGGTTGAAGGAACATGAAGTAGCATTTATCAATGATGATTTTTATACCGTACAGAGCGCATTTGTGAGAAAATCAGCTATTCGCGGTGGATCTTTAATTCTTGTTTCAAACAAATTAAAATGTAAACAACGTTTAGATTTAGTTAATCTTTCAATTGAGCGCACTATTGAGTTGTCTTGCGTTGAACTCGAGCGATACTTAGTAATTTGTGTTTATAGACCCCCATCTGGGGACTTTACTCGTTTCGAATCTGTGATGGAGGATTCACTTAATAAGTTAAAATCAAGTAATAAATCTATAATTTTATGTGGAGATTTTAATGTTAATATTTTAGATGTTACTCCATTAAGTATCAGATTTCTCAATCTGTTTAGATCATTCAATTTAGTTAACCTGTTTTTTGAACCAACAAGGATCGCGGCTTCTTCATCAACTTGCCTTGATAATATGTTTAGTGATTGTGTTGCCGAGGACAAATTAGTGTTAAGTGACTTATCGTCTGATCACTGTGGTTTAATAGCTAGCTTTCCTATGCCATTAAAAAAAAAGCCGCGCAAAATAGAATGCAGGCCTCATACAGCTAGTCGCTGCAATAAATTTAAAAATAATGTAGCACTTAAAGTAACCCCGTCAATAGTAGAGCACGAGACTCCTAATGAAATTTATAAAGCCCTTTTTGATGTTGTGCAGAATGAATACCAATCTATTTTTAAGTCTAAAACTATTAACATTAAGGGACCTTCTGTTGGCTTCAACCAATGGGCTACACCAGGTATTTATAAAAGTCGAGCCCGATTATACGAGTTGTATGGTCTTAAACAATACAGGTTTGATACAACTTTTCTAGAGTATGTTAAAAATTATTCCAAATTATTTAAAAAGATTTGTATTTTTGCAAAATCTAAATTCTTAAGCGAAACCATTAAAAATTCTAATAATAAAGTTAAAGCCACTTGGAAAATCATTAACAATGAAACAGGTAAATCTGTTAAACAAGATAATCACCTTGAGATCATGGTGGGTAACAAATTAGTTTTATAAAGCAGCCGACGTAGCCGAGGCTTTTAATGAGTATTTTGCCAGCATACCTATAGCGACGACTCGTTCCCTGAGTTCGTCGCCGTCTAAAGCCGAAGATCTTTTGCATAGCAGCGTCTCTAAATGTGGTAACGTATTTAGTTTCGAACATGTAACACCTCGTGATGTAGTTAACGTTTTTAATTCACTTAAGTCTAAAAACACAGGTGATTACTGGGGCATTTCTATTAAACTTTTAAGTAACATTATCGACATCGTAGCCCCCTGTCTTGCTGTTACTTTCAATAAATGCGTTGATTTGGGTACTTTCCCTGACCTTATGAAGAGCAGTAAAGTCATCCCTCTATTTAAATCAGGCAGTAAAAATGATATTGGGAACTTTAGACCAATTTCTATTTTACCTGCTTTTAGCAAAATTTTTGAAAAATTAATTCTCAAACAGTTGTTAGTACATTTTAATTTAAATAAACTCCTTCATAATGATCAATATGGCTTTACAAAGGGTCGTTCGACTACGGATGCAGGTGTTGCTTTGCTAAATCACATATTTAACGCATGGG
Source organism: Diarsia dahlii (assembly GCA_949775195.1). NCBI lineage: Eukaryota > Metazoa > Arthropoda > Insecta > Lepidoptera > Noctuidae > Diarsia > Diarsia dahlii. The sequence continues at coordinate 162,234 of OX459198.1, forward strand.
AGAAAGCGCAAAATGCAATCGGTGTTTTCTGCGATCTTTCTAAAGCTTTTGATTGCGTACATCACGACACGCTTTTACGGAAACTGCGTCATTACGGTGTTCAAAATGAGGCCCTTGATGTGATAGATTCGTATTTACAAAATAGATTCCAATGTGTAGACGTAAATGGCGCGAAATCTTCCGGGCTACCGGTTCGGCTAGGTGTACCTCAAGGTTCAATACTGGGTCCGTTTTTATTCTTGGTTTATATTAATGATCTGCCATATTATTTAAAGGGTTTTTGTGACGTTGTATTATTTGCAGATGATACCTCTCTTATCTTTAAAGTAGATAGGAATAGACACGATTTTGACGACGTAAACAGCGCGCTATCAATGGTCACGGATTGGTTCACAACAAACAACCTTGTTCTTAATGCCAAGAAAACTAAAATAATTAAGTTCGCTTTACCCAATGTTAGAAATCTAGGTCCCAATATTATCCTCGCCAATCAGGAGCTGGAAACTGCCGACTCTGCTGTATTTCTGGGCATAACAGTAGATTCAAAATTACAATGGGGTTTACACATATCAAGCCTAGCGGGAAGGCTAAGTTCAGCCGCATACGCCGTCAGAAAAGTAAGACAATTCACTGACGTTGATACAGCACGGTTAGTCTACTTTAGTTATTTTCACAGCGTTATGTCCTACGGTATTCTGCTGTGGGGCAAAGCTGCTGATATTCAAAATATATTTGTACTGCAGAAGCGAGCGATTCGTGCAATTTATCAGCTGGGTGCCCGAGTTTCCCTTAGAGATTTTTTTAAGGAGATTGGTATTCTCACGGTTGCTTCTCAGTACATCTTTGCCAACATTTTATATATTAGACAAAATATCCACCTGTACACTAAAAACAGTGATATCCATAACTTTAACACTAGAAATAAGCATAAACTACGCGCTCCTTTTCACCGGCTTCACAAAGTTCACAATTCATTCGTAGGGCTCGGGATTACATTTTATAATAAACTGCCATCTTCTTTTCTAGACTTGCCATTTAATGAGTTTAAAGCCAAAGTTAAATCTAATCTTTGTTTAAAAGCTTACTATTCTATTAACGACTACTTAGATGATAAGAATAGTTGGTCGCTGAGTTGAACACAAGACAATGTTTGTTATTTGTGTTCTTTCTCCAAACTTAGTTTACTGTTATGTTATGTATTTATTATTTTATTTTTACATTGTTTATTGTTATATACTTTTGTTTATTACTGATTGTGTCTGTAGTAAATCTTAAATGTAACTGACACCTTGCTATTGTATCGAGTCTGGTTCTTCTAACCAACCTAACAGACAGATGTGTGCTGGGGAGTTTGTTCCGCCACTTCTTCTTTCCAGCTAAACACTAGGAAGTGTCGATGGGTGGGCGTTTTGGGGGACTGTCTTATAAAAATGTAAATACAGTGAAACCTGGTTAAATGTGTCTCAGATATTCAAATCTGTCTCATGGGACCCCAGTATGAGTTCCAGTTAAAGAGGTTTCTCACTTATCCAAGTCCCAGTTAACCAAGTTTCACTGTAGTAAAGTAGGTAAAGTAAATTTTGACCTTCGAAAAGTGCTGATTATCAGCCTAGTTTGAATAAATGAATTTTGATTTGATTTTGATTTTGATTTTTGTCCTAGACTCAATACCGAAAATACCGGTTTCGGATAGTGGGACCGGTATTGCGACCCCTAGTCATACAGCAACCTATGCAGATGCATAGGTTGCTGTTATAACATCTGCTGTTTCAGGTAAGTCTGCCGTATATATGGAGTACAGTACTGGGCCAAGTACTGATCCTTGTGGTACTGATGCCTCGATATCATATAGTTTTGAGTAGTCTTGTTCATATTTTACTTGGAATCTTCTGTGTGCTAGATATGATTTAAGGATCATGTAGAATGAGTTCGGTAGCAGTGTTTTAAGTTTGTACAATAGGCCATTGTGCCAAACTTTATCAAATGCTTGTTTTATGTCCAAGAACACAGCAGAGCAATATTCCTTTTTTTCCAATGTTTGTCTGATCGAGTGAACTACTCTATGCACCTGTTCTACTGTAGCGTGTTTCTCCCGAAATCAAAATTGGTGATCGGGTATGATTTGATTGGTTTCAAGTATAGGTTTGAGTCTGCACAGGAAGAGTTTCTCGGACAACTTTGATAGGACAGGGAGCAAACTTATTGGCCTGTATGAGCTTGGGTCAGTTGGTGGTTTTCCCGGTTTTGCTATCATGCATATTTGTGAGATTTTCCACAACTTGGGGTAGTACAATGCTTATCAACGCTATTTTCAGAGTGCACTCTGAAGATAGCGTTGATAAGCATTGTTAAAAATACTATTACTTTTTTAGGTATTTGTTTAAGTACCTCACCCGTTATAAGGTCGAAGCCCGGTGCTTTTTTGTTTTCAAGGTTGCGGATCGCTTTTACAACTTCCTTGGGAGTAGTAGGTGATAGAGGCAACGACAGTTGTTGATCACTGTTGACAATTCTATCAACTTCCTGTTCAAACTCCGTCAATTGAGACTCGTTGGGGGTGAAGACTCCACTTAGGTATTTGGCGAAGAGCTCTGCTTTTTCGCTTCCGCTCCTGGCCCATGGGTCATTAGGGTTTTTTTCTCAATGGCGGGGTATGAATATGAGGTCTTTTAAACTGCTTTGTTATTTTCCACAGTGAGTAATTGTCTCTTTTATGAGTGGAAAGCGTTGACAACTTACTCTGAAAAGTCTCATTCTCGTTCTCTTTTATGAGGTCCTACAGATCTCTGGATATTTTGTTGTATTTTGCTCTGTCTGTAGCTGATCTACTTAGGTGTAATTGTCTTCGTATTTTTCTTTTTTCCTCCAGCTTGTTGCGTATTTCTAGCGGAATGTTATTTCGTGCAGAAATGCCGTTTAATTCTGGGGTAGCACGCCAAGCTGCAACCTGAATGAGAATTTGTTATGTAGAATGTCGCCTCGTCTATGTCGTCTTCTGTTTTAAGTTTGACTTTCAGATTGACTTGCCTCTCCAGGTAATTGGCGAATGATTCCCAATCTGTTTTGTGGTTATATAAAGTTGGTGTTGGTTCTTTGTATATTACAGTGGCACTAAATGTTGCTATGATTGGTGTATGGTCAGAAACTGAATCGAGTGACGATTTTACTTCAAAGTGCAGGTCGGACAAACCTTTGATAATAAGGAAGTCTACTAGATCGGGTGTCTTGTTTATATCAGTTGGCCAGTAGGTGGGCTCGCCTATTCCTAGTGCTGTAAGTTTGAGTTTGTCCATACTCTTTTTCAGATCTCGACCTTTTGTAGTAGTCAGTCTCGATCCCCAATACGTATGCTTGCAGTTCCAGTCCCCTCCGCTAATGAATCTGTTCCCAAGAGTCTGGAAGTAGCGGTCAAACATGAGCTGTTTTGGATTGTGTTTCGGGGGGCAGTAGATGGCGCTTACATTGATAGGGCCCATTTTCTCTTCTACGGTGATGGTTATAGCTTGCATCCAGTCTTCTTCGAACGCGCTATGAAGATGATGCTTTATATTATTTTTTATAATAATTGCTGCTCCACCGTGTGACGTGGTATCGGGGTGATTGGTGCAGTATACATTGAAGTTATCAATTTTAAAACTTTTTCGGTCATTGAGATGTGTTTCAGAAATCAAGGCAATATCTATTTTGTTGATTTTAATTAAAAGTTCTAGTTCTTTTTTATTTGGTACTATACAATTGATATTCCAGGTGGCAATTCTAAGCGAGAACATTATGGTAGTTTATTAATCAGAGTGAAAATGAGGTTCATCATGGTGCTGCTAAGTTGTGTTATGAGCTTGTCAATTTTTTCTGTCTGGGTTATTACGAGGTCTTCTAGACTTAGTCTGTGTTCTCTGGAGGTATTATCAGCATTAATTCTTGTTTGTCTTCTATAGTCATGATTGTTATTCATGCTATTTGTTCTCTGAGACATTGGATTGTCTTCGTTGTTATGTTGATTTCTTTGTAGCTCATACTCTATGTCGTGTGTTCTTTGAGATTGTGTGATGTCTTCATTATTTCTTGTGTGTTTTTTTTGTGGTCTTTTATAGTCGCACATTGGAGTTAGGTTTTCCTTTTCAGAGAGCATTTTTGGTCCGTTTTTCAGTATGTCACTGTAGAGTTCGCGGGATTCCGCAAAGGTCAAATGTCTTGTGGGTTGGGTAGTCAAAGTTTTGTTAACATCCTTAGATGCGGAGTCAGTTACTGTGAGTATGTCGTCATTGATACGTGGTTTTATATTGGGATTGGGCTTTGTACGTGGTCGCGTTTTGTTCGTAGATTGTTTTCTGGCTAGTACTTCCTTATATACCTGGCACCCTTTGTAGTTAGCAGGGTGACTTCCTGTGCAGAGTGTGCAGGTTGCTGGGGTGTTTTTGTCAATTGTACACATAGTTGTTTCGTGTGAACCAGCGCACTTAACACACCTGTATGGCCGCATACAATTATTTTTGCTGTGTCCATATTGCTGACATCTTTGGCATTGGATTACATCGGTTTTCCACTCTTTGGTTGTAGATTACTCTTATATCTTTAACCAGTTTGTTATTTTCATGTGGGATCACATTAACAAAAAATGTGTTTAGCGGTTCCTTAGTCCTAGGTTTCCTGGCAGTTACTATCTCCCCTTGTACGGAGTTCCCAGTATTCTCTATTTCGGTGTGCTAAAGTGGAGGTGCTTGATGACGATTCTCATGCATTTTTGATCTTTGCGAGTAAATGTATGTCCTATAAGGCCCTTCTTTCTTATGTGTTCTATCATAGTTTTGTACGTGTCAACAGAGTTTGAAGAGATGATAAGTTGGTCTTTAGACACTACTCTATATGTGTACTCGTCATTATTAACAACTTCTTCTATTAGTTGGGTGAGTTTACTCAGATCATCAACGCCATAGAGGATAATTGGTGGTGGTTTTGATATACGTTTGGTTGGTATCTCACATTCATCTACGTCGAGGAGATCAAAACTATTAGTTGTTTCTACATCAGTGGTAGGGTTGCTTTCAGGGTTGGTCATCCCTCTGTGTAAGTTGATCAGTTGGTTTCGTCTTTGTGTTCGTTTTGCTTTATTGATCTTGGTATCTTGGTATTGAAATGCGATGAAAATGTAACACTAATCAATAAACAAATGACTACTTTTGGAAAAAAAAACCATGTTTTTAAAATAAAATAAATTTGAAATTAGAATTCTTAGCCAAACAAAAATTATTTTGATTTGAAATGGCCAGTAGGTACTGCAGAACGGCAATTTCATAGGTAAAGACCTAATATTAATTTTTTTATTATTTGGAAATGTCAAATCTATTTCACTTTTAAACATTTTTTTTTGCCTTTGTTCGCCAAAGCGAATAGTGTGTTAGGGTTTGTCGTTCTAAAAAATAACAAAAACAGCGAACGAGCTCAACACTTTTGACACATCGGATAAATAAATTACATTTTGTTTCAACAATTCCTAAAGATAGAGATTTTTTTAAGAACTTATGTATGATGCAGAGTCGTAGGCAAATGCCAGAGCGAGCGGAGCGAACTCAAAATTTTTTGCCCCCTGGCTCAGGAAAGTACCTAAGTGATTTTCTTTTTATTATTCAAAAAAATATATTGAACTCACTTTTACTACTAGGTAATGCATTGAGGGACTGGGTAATGAAGAAAACTCGTCGGTAAGAGCGAGCGTAGCGAGCTGAAAATTTTAGGACTCCAGATAGGTTAGATTTTTTTAAGCGGTGGGCGGCAGATTAGAAGGATATAGTGCTCGTTTATTGATTTTCGGGGCGGCATGCGTGCGGCACACCGGAATATACGTAAGGCTAGTTCGAAAAATGGCGGCGAGGAAAGTACACCTCTGCTTGGTTGTCCTTATTTTTACAGCGTAGTCCCGGTGAAAATTGTCAGATCTGATAACCATGACCTGACGTTGCCGCCTGGTTTTTAAAAGTTAATTTTGAATTGAGATTCTTAAGAAAATATAAAAAAGGTGAGAAGTAAATGTGGTATGAATGGCGCCAAAACCAAAACAAAATGCAACCGGCAGGGGCGGCCGGGCAGCTACGCCGCCCCTGGTGTTCTGGCACCCCGGGCCATGGCCCGGATGGCCCTAGGGTAAATACACCCCTGAGAAAGTATAGTATACTAGCTGTGCTCTGTGATCGCAGGCGGTGCTGGCGCGCTACGACGACGTGGGCCTGCCGCGCTCGGCGTGCGTGTGCTACAGCACGGCGCTGCTGCGGGCGCGCGCGGCCGGCAGTGCGCGCGGCGCCGCCGAGCTGGCCGCGCTGGACGCCATGCGGCGCGCCATCGAGTTCAACCCGCACGTGCCGGAGTACCTGCTGGAGCTGCGGCCGCTGACGTTGCCGCCCGAGCACGTGCTGCGGCGCGGCGACAGCGAGGCGCTCGCCTACGCGTTCTTCCACCTGCGGCACTGGCGCGCGTGCGCGGGCGCGCTGCGACTGCTGGGCGCGGCGTGGGCGGCGGCCGAGCGCGGCGCGGGCGGCGCGGGGGGGGCGTGCGCGGCGTGCGCGGACCGCGAGCTGCTGCCGCAGCACCACGCGCTGTCGGTGTTCCCGCGCCGCCGCGCGCCCGCGCTGCTGCCGCTGGCGGCGGCGCTGTGCGCGGCGACTGCACTGCTGGCGCTGTTGGCTCACCGCTGGCCGGCACACGCACACGCGGTGGCGCGCGCGGCGGCACAGGGGCTGGACCCGCGCCGGCTGCACACGCTGCTGGCTGCTGTGTGACGGGTGACGGGTGACGGGTGACGGGTGACGGGTGACGGGTGACGGGTGACGGGTGACGGGTGACGGGTGACGGCGACGGTGACGGTGACGGGTGACGCGGGCGGCGGCGTTAGTCATTAAGCGTACAGCGATGTTGCATTGTCTTGGATCTGCATTTAATTATAGAATAAAGTGTTATTATCCTATGTCTGTCTGTTACTGTGCCGTCCTATCATGTCTGTTTACCCATCAGTAGGATCCCATGTTGAATCGGATTGAAAGCTAAAGTGTAACGTGCGTAGTATATCATTAGTACCTTCTAAATCGCATGTGCGGCAGAGGCGATGCTTGTAGGTACTTACGTATATTTCTGAAGGATTTTTCTTTCAACTCCTAACCGTTGAGTAATTGTACCTTCCATCATCAGCGCATCCACATGAGATTATGATTATCAAACAAAAAATGTATGGCAAACGATTACGTTTGCCACTTATTAAAGTGGCTATAGGTAAAACTTGAGGGTTGTCCTCGATTTCTCAGGGATCCCGTCATCAGATCCTGACCTGGTGACAATGGGACCACCTCGGGAGCATGTACCCTTTCAAACACAAATGAATTTTGAAAATCGGTCCTCAATAGGGGATCGGACTGGGTCAAAATAATATGATTCTGTTTACCTAGTCCGTAAGTTAGATTATCGAAAAATATTGAATACGTGTTTTTTGTTTTATCAAATCAATAAAAAATGACGAAGATAAAACGCGTCAAAGATCTTGGAGTGGGGCTTGAAACGTCACTTGTGTCGTCAAAATGTACCTACTATCATAATAATATGACGTCACACGAGTTTTCGAAGCACTGTGTCGTCTCCTGCGAAGCAGTGATGCTAGCGAAGGAGGTTGCGGAACATGAGAGGGAGAGAACCTCTCGTCCCAGCCGCCGCGGGAGACGCTTCGGGCGTCGGGGGCTACGTGATGGCTTCCGGCCACCGTAGGTGCGGGCCTGTGGATGGTGAGTAGCGGGCTAGCTCCCCGTCCGTCCATCTTATGACGACGACATCCCTCAAAGAGATGTCAGCATCAGGGGTCGCCAACGCTGCGGGTTTTTCGAAAGAGATACCGTGCCCGACTGCACGACACAAAGGGCTAAGAAGGAACATGGGTGGTTTTTAGTCAGTAGAAGTCTGACACTCCCTACCACTCTGCCCAGAGCGGGAGGAGTCATTTGATGATTTCCCACCCCCCAAAAAACAAAAAAAGACCCGAGAAAGCCACAGTAACAGCTATATGAAGGCACGGTTGGCGCAATAGCTGCACAGCTGGGCGATTGATTGTGGTGCTGATCCCGTTTTCGATTCCCGCACAGAACAAAGAAATGTAATTTTAATTTCATTTTTGCTATGAACTTGAGATTTTTTCTTACTGTGCTGTGTACATTGGTAATTTTTTTGTTATCTATTCACGGAAAATATTCACACCGTGATTCAGGAAATGGTGCCCAATTATGAACAACGCCATCTATCAAAGATGAAGTTAAACTGCAAAAAATTAATGCATGGAAAGTGAACACACACTATAGCCAAGTAGCGTCATTTAGACAAATTAAGAGTACCTATTGGTGCCGTAACTTTTTAAAAAGGTCTATTTAAAAGATATCTGAACACATTTATTTATTAATACCGTCTTGATGCAATAGATGTCGTTGCATGTATCTTTCGTAATGATTATAAGTTCTTCAAATTCATATATATCTATCGGATATCAGTATCGGATTACAATGAAACAAAAACTAAAACCCTAATCACATTTGGCTTCATAATCCATACAAACTAACATGGACAAATGAAAACAATAGATTATATTTATAATCACCTAACTCAATTTTGAATAGTTAAAAACATCTTTAAGTATAGTACAAAATCAGCAATAAATTCAGTGTATGTCTTTCTAGGGCGTCTACTATGGACCCCCTATGCAACGTTGATTCAAAAAAAAATTATAGAGATTTGAAAATCATAAAGCATCAAAATAAAAATAAATAGTACTCACAAAAAGTGAAAACCGAGCTGGGGATCGAACTGGCGAACATCCTACTAATATTATAAATGCGAAAGTTTGTGAGGATGGATGGATGGATGGATGTATGGATGTTTGTTGCTCTTTCACGCGAGAACGGCTGATCGGATCTGGATGAAATTTGGCACAGAGGTAGATTATAGTCTGGAATAACACATGAGCTATAAATTATCCCCATAATAACTTAAGGGGGTGGACGGTGAGTAACGGGCTAGCTCGCCGTCCGGCCGTCGTCATGACGGCAACAGACCGTGTCGGCGGCGCGTACGTGTTCCACGCGCGCCTCAAAGAGATGTCAGCAACGAGGGGCCCGCAAGGGCCGACGCCCGTCGGGGCTGTGGATATCGAAAGGTTACCGCGGCTCCGACACAAGGGCGAAGAAAAAAAAAAAAAAAAAAAAAAAAAAAAAAAGGGGGTGAGCAGTATTGCATTATCCATAATCCTCAACTGTTTTACAGCTTGATACTGGAAATACGAAATAACGCAAGGGACATCGAGCGTGCTGTGCAATTTTTCACTTTAAGCACCTGGTGCGAGCGTTGCAAATCCAAGAGAAAGCTGAAGTCCCTTACGTCATTTCAAATTTCCGGTATCGTACACAATCGAACTGTCAACTGTCATACTATATTAAAACAGAAGGTCTATTTCAAACTGTTTGCCACTGGTGTACGTAGCCTAACGGTACAGAGACTTACCTGGAAACAAAGGTACGCAAGTTCAAATCACAGTAAGTATTCACTTTTTGTGATTTTTTATAACATTTCCAAAAATGTTGAAACGTGTTCGCGAGTTCGATCCCCAATCGGTTTTCACTTTTTGTAAGTTCCACGTATTTGTTTTCATTTCGATGCTATATGATTTTCAAATCTATTCAGAGTTAATTAATATAATCTACTTTTAATTGTAAATACAATATTATAAATCTGTAGACGTAGAGTTTCTGTATATTGAACATAATTATTAAAAAACAAAAAAATATGTTTTCTTTTGTTGTGTTAAAATCATTTTTAGAATTTTTGTATGTAGTCTGTGTGTCTTGGGTGTTTTAGTTTATTATAGTATTATCACGTGTACATTTTAAAACTAATAAGATTAGGGTTTTAGTTTTTGTTTCATTGCAATTGGTGCTCTCTATCAAAAGATATACGAATTTAAAGTATTTAAGAAGAACTTATCATCATTAAGAAACATACATGCAACGACATCTATTGCATCAAAACGGTACTAATTAATAAATGTGTTCACAAGATAACTTTTAAATCGTCTTTTTCAAACAGTTACGATAGCAAAATGTACCCTTGATTAGTTTAAATGACGCTGCTTTGAAAATCTACATAGGGTTTTTTTTGAAGAGTGGGAAATCATCATTTGACTCCTCAAGCTCTGGGCCGAGCGGTAGGGAATGTCAGACTTCTACTGACTAAAAACCACCCATGTTCCTTTTTTGCCTTTTATGCTGTGGCCGCGATATCTCTTTCGAACAACCCGTAGCCCCGACAAGCAGCGGCCCTTGCGGGCCTCAACCATATTGCTGACATCTTTGTGAGGCGCGCGTGGAACCGAACGCGCCGTCGACACGGCCTGTCGTCGTCATAAGACAGGCGGACGGCGAGCTAGCCCACTACTTACCGTCCACAGGCCTGCCGCCTCCTTGCGGCCGGAAGCCATCACGTGACCCCCGACGCCCAGAGCGTCTCCTATTGCGGCTGGGACGAGAGGTTCTCTCTCTCACATTACGCCACCTCCTTCGCTAGCATCACTGCTTCACCGAAGGTGGCGACGGCGTCCCATTCCCTCTCGCTCCGCAACATGGCTTGAACCAGGGCCGGACGCGAGAGGTCGCCGCCGCCGATCGCCGCTAAGAGAGCACGACGGGGCTCAACCCAAGCGGGGCTCCGCCCAAGCGGGGCAGACCTCCGCGGTGTGCTCCACCGTGTCCTCCGGCTGATCCTTGCAATGGTAGCATCCTGGCGTTTCCTTCCGCCTGATTCAGTGCAGGTACCTCCCGACTCCCGAAACAACCGTGTCCGGTGAGGACCTGCGCCAGACGGAAGGTGATGGCGCCGTGGCGCCTCTCAAGCCACACCTCAAAGAGGAGACTTACCACCACTGTGCCCTGCACGGGGTTGCGACAGTCGCTCTCTCCATGTCGCCATGAAATCACACCACCGTCTGTCCGCCAAGCGGCAATATACCGCGGCAGCGGAGTTATCCCCCAGTGTAGTGCCTCCGCGCGCCATTCATGCAGGAAACTACATAGCCTAAACCCTATCGTGTGTGTTTGCTTCCCATGCATTAAATTTTGGCAGTTTAACTTCGTCTTCGACAGATGGCATTGTTCATTTGACACGATTTTCAGAATTGCGGTGTTAATATTTGTCGTGAATAGTCAAAAAATACAAATTGACCGGTACACAGTAAGAAAAACAGTAAAAACTTTAAAATAAAAACCTAATTAAAATTAGATAATACCCACGACGTAAATCTATTTGTTCAGTTTGGAAATCGAATACAGGAGATGCAGCGCCACAGTCAAACGCCGAGGCACTGCGCCAACCGTGCCATCTTATCGGCTGTGGCTGCCTCGGGCATTGCTGCAACTTTGCCTAACAATGGCCAGATTGCACTTTCCGTTTACAAATTGCCGTTGAATCTTACCCCAACTTGCACCATTACCAAAAAACTGCTACTGGCCATGGAACAGATGTCTTTGCAAATAAGCTGTATTAAACAGGAGAGTGTCGCCTGGAATTAGATGTAGATGCGAAAATTCCACTTTCCGAAGAGTTTTCCCATCCAGTGCCAACAGAAGATCCCGAAAGAGTTAGGCAGTGGTGTACCTAATCGTAAACCCACATTTTGCCAGTAACGTTCAAGCGCCATGTAATAGGGGGCGTTTGATGTCTATATACTTTGCAATTAAACCCCGGACCTCATCCTCAGTAGTTGTACTTGAGACCACTCGATCAACGAGACAGTCACACATCAAAATTTCCACGTGAACGAAGTCGCGGGCATCAGCTAGTGTTGAATATTTTTGGAAATCTCACAACATTATAAAAAAAAACAAAAAGAAGACTGGCTCTGATTTGAACTTACGTACATTTTTTTACGGGGAGGTCGCCAAACCGTTACGCTACTGACATCGGTGATAAAAAGTTCGAAATAGCCGTTCTATTGATATAAATAGTATGACAGATATCAGCTGTCAAACCGCTGGGGCATATGGACATAAAGCAATATTGCTCACCCCTCTAAGTAATTATAGCGATATTATATAGCCCATGTGTAATTCCAGACTTTAATCAATCTCTGTGCCAAATTTCATTCAGATCCGTTGAGCCGTTCTGGCGTGAAAGTAGGATAGTGTAGCTGGGCTCTTGGAGTTCCACATCAGGTGTTCCAGATCTTCAAATTTATTCTCTTAGCAGAAAATGCTCATCACGTGGAACAATTTTTGCTATGGTACCATTTTTGTATCTCTTAGAGTTAAGCTGGTCTGTTGCAGTTCTGCATCAGGTGTTCAAGTTTCCAAGACAAATTATAGCCTATATGTTGCCCAGACTGAATACCTATTCAACTAAAAAAAAATTATTCAAATCCGTCAAGTAGTTCCGAAGATTAGCGTGTACAAACAAACAGACAAACAGACATTTTTTTTTTTTTGGATTTGTTCTCTTTTACTGCTTCTAAACCCCCCCCAATAATTATTTTTTAAATATATTCAATGTACAGACACAGTTTTTTTACTGTTTTATTATATGTATAGATATTTTTGCATTACTATTCTGCAAATCGGTCTAAAACGATTCGTTTTCTTAAATATCTAAAATAATTTTCATATTTTTCAATGTTATGACACTTACGTCAGGCTGTCAATACTTTTTCTTTTAAATTTTCTTACTAGCTTAGTCTATGAAGGTTACTTTTGATTTATATAATTTAAATTCTTTTTATCAATATGTTTAGCTCAAATATTGTATTTTATAACTTACATTTATAAAAATTAATTAACACACTCAGAATTCTTCGAAAAGGTTTTAGATTGAATATTACTGGCTGTTTTGAATACTGGCAAGTTGCATTTTTATGACAACATGAAGTCACTAACTTAAATTTTGAAAAAGAACAGAAAATTACAAGGTGTTAAGTAAAACCTCATTGGTGTGGTTATTTTCGTTACGCTGGATCGGTCTCCACGCTCAAGGCCCGCGATAGAAGCTATGCAATAGCTTAAAAAACATAGACACGAATAGAGAACTTGACCATTCCACCGAAACTACTGAGCTTAAAATTTTGAAAAAAATACAGAAATTAGTTCAACTCTTATTGATTACAGGAAGACCTATAAGAAATCTATGATGCTAAAATAACGAGGAATAGTACATTAAGTATCCAGTAAGTAAGCCTTCCTGGCCAAGTATGAGTTAACCGGACCGAACCGCAGGTGAGGTCTGGTTATATACGAGGCCAGGATGGCTTTCTTACTGGTTGAGGTTTGTATAATGCTTTTCTCAAAAATTAAAGAAAGTTTAACAACAAATTCGTTTAATTAATATTGAAGGTTACATTCATATGTGAAAAACACAATAGCACTTTTTGGCCGACCCGGGAATCGAACCCAGGACCTCACGCTCTGCAGTCGAGCTTGCGACCACTAGACCAACGAGGCAGTTTAGGAAACAACTTTAGAAAAAACTTTTTATTAAACTGAAATTACTAAATACCTACAATCATAAAATCCCACACTATACCTACTTCTACAACATTACTAAGTACAAAACGCAACGTATAAAATGGCTGTTTATGGTTCCAAAAATATATGTATCTCATAAAATGTCATACCAAAAAGAGAGATAGATATATATTTGGAACCTCCCTTCTATAACCATGTTATAATGGCTAAACTCTTATCTGTGTCTGGTACTATGTTTTTTTTTCTAAGCAGATCTAAAGAGGATGACCTAGTGTCCAGTAAGTAAATTACATACTTACTTACTGGACAGTAGGAGATTCCAAGTTTAAAATCTCGCTTCTTACTGGACAGTTGTGAATAAGTCTCCGGTAAAGTTCACTTTCTGGATACTTTTTAGAGATGTTATGGCAACATTACATACCATTTTTGAGAAAAATCTCAGTTGGAATAAATGGGTAAACAGGTACGGAACCCTTCATGTGCAAGTCCCTTGCACTCGGCCAGTTTTTTTGCACCAGTTCTTTGGTTTCATCACTCCTTTTCAATTTATTAGAGCTCCTAGTTATTGATAGTATTTTATCGGAGATAGCGGAAACTTAGGGGGCTAATCTCGGGCTAATGGATTTTTACCTAGCATTTTATCCCACTTCACGCGCCCAGTTTCGGGGGACTGTGGGAGGCTTGAATAAAATCGGTTAAATATCACGTCAAATATGTCGTTGGCGCTTCCACGCTGACTTAGGGCTCGTTTACGCAGACGCGGGGCGTCGCGCGGCGCGTGCAGATGGCTCGTCTCGTGCTTTTTTTATTAATTTACTGAGAGACGGGTACACCGCAACAAACGCTGCATTTTAAACCAACGTGCGAAAATAGCTTCTCGTAAAATCGACGATTGAAATCGTTAACTTTTTCATACATCGCCATGTGTTTGAATTAAAAACGCAGCACGCGCCGCGCGACGCCCCGCCTGTACGGTCGTAAACATGCACTTACGAGGCACTCCCAACTGTGTCAGCGGAGTTTTGAGACATTTTTATAGATTATTAGGTGATCTATAATTTTGTCTAAGCTAATTTTATGATAAAATTTACCGTTTTGCTGAAAATCGCGAAAAACCCGTTTTTTGTGACCTTTGAATAACTTTTTTTCCAAGGGTCAGATCGATGGGGACTTTTTGACTAAAAATGGTAAAATAAAAAAATCTGAAGTCGGTGGCAAAAAAAACGAAATCAAACAAACAAAATTAATGTCACCGACTTCAGAAGCTGATTTTTCTTCTGAAGTTTATAAAAAAGTTTTTTTTTTGTCATAGCGTTTTAGTGTTTTTTTGTTACAAATTGCAAATTTTCATCTTTTATGAGTTGGCCGCGCGGTTGAAATGTACATAACAATGTACGAGTATGTACCTATGACTAGTAAATATTAGGAGTCAACATGAGAATCCAATACCTGCTTGAGGCAGTCATTTATAGCCATCTCCTGTGGGGTGCCACGTGCGAACTGTAACCCTGTTCGGTTGGCTTAGTTTAGCACCCTTACCCAAACTAAACGGCATCGCAAAAACAGTCGTAGTATGAATGAGCAGCGTCGTTCGTAGTTCCCCCTCCGTGGAACGCGGTGTAGCGCACACACGGGCACACGGCTACGCTCCGGCATGGCGGCAGTGAGACGGCGCGCGAGCGGCGTGACGGACGCGACTCACGCCTCGAGCAACTCGCGCCAACCTTGCGATGTGCGCGGAATACTTCCGCAACTTTTACAACTCACTTTGTCATCTTCATTGACGTCGAAAACTGGCAAGATACGTTCTGAGTGACTCGCTATGACATGTCGGGTGCTCTATGCTGAATGATATTTAGCGCGAAAACTTGCTCATTGAGAAGTATGGTGCGGTCCAGTAACAGTGTAATCAGATGCGGATAGATATCAGCCGCGATCGCATCGGACAGTGTGTCGCGGGCGGCCCGTGCGCCATGCGGCGCGGCGCGGGGTGACGGCGGGAGCGGCTGCTGCCGGTGCATGCTGCTGGCGCGGCATGGCGGCGCGGCGCCTCGTGCTCAACGGGCTGACGGCGGAGGTGGGCGCGGGCGAGGGCTGCGCGGGGGACGCGGGGGACACGGGGGGCGCGGGGGGCGGCGGCTCGCCCGACTCGCTGGAGTTCTACCACGAGCTGGAGCTGTACCGCCAGCTGCTGGCGCTGCCGCCCGCGCCCCCCGCCTCGCCCCCCGCGCACCCGCAGCGGCGCGCGCGCACGCCCGACCCCACGCCCTCGAGGAGATGCCACGGTACTTATAAATTGCCATAGCACAGCTACACTAGTCACAAAGGGAACCAAGACAAGCGAAGCGATTATGTGCTTACTTATACCTTCAGCAGCTGGTGTCTGCGAAAACAAACAGGTTTATGCCTGTTGTAGGTACAACTTTACCCAATCTAGATTTCTTAAGGAGAAAAAGTTTGGGCGACGGGACGGATTGTTGAGTTTCATTGTGTCGGCGCTTTTCTTGTAGTCGCCACTGTAGATTCGGGCTTTCAGTAAGGCCCGGTTTCCACCAAAGCGGAGAGGAGCGTCCGGAAATCGGCCCAACAAATTAGTTACGTCTGGTCTTCCGCCCTTCCTATGGTTGGTCGAATTTGGCACATCTCCTCTCTGCTCTGCTTGTCTCCTCTTTGGTGGAAACCGGGCCTTTGGTGGAGACCGCGAATCGGCAAGCGTAAGGTGTGACGCCCTCAGGCTCGGTGGTCTTCGAAGAGCGGCTGGTAACAACTGGATGAGAGTTGCCGAAAATCCAGTTAAGTGACGTAAGATCAAAGAGGCCTATATCCAGCAGTGAATTGCAATAGGCTGATGATGGTGATGATGATGATTGTATATTTAAGTATCGCATGTAATGAAGCCAGTCATTGGCAATTAGCCGTGATGTTATGTTGTATTGTCAAGTGCACGTTGAGTACCGTAACGTGATGTGTTGTGCGCAGATGAGCCGCGCCGCAGTCGCACGCCGGGCGGCGCGGGCGCAGCTCCCCCCCCGCAGCCCGCGCCCGCGCCCGTCGTGCGCCACGCCAGGGTGAGTCACTAACATAACATTACTAATAATTATAGCTTAATAACTAGAATACAATATAGAATCCGGTGGCCATGAGGACATAATAATATCATAACTATTTCTAAATTATATTTTTAAACTTGTACTTTATGAGCTATGTGCAAGACTCCTCAATTTAATCACTTACTGACTCACTCACCGTTCATTACACAGATGATTTTAGTAGATTTAACAGACTTAAAAAAATAAAATTACTGTTGTAATCATTTCTGTTAACGCATCATTATATTTAAAAAACTAGCTTTTGCCAGCGGCTTCACCCGCGTGAAAATTACGATTTTCCATACAGACTTTCATCCACTATTTAACTCCCTTAGGGGTTGAATTTCGAAAAATCCTTCCTTATTCCTTGTCTACATTATAAAGGGAACCTCTGTGCAAAATTTCAGCTTTCTAGGACCTCTAGGTCCAAGGGTTTGGGCTGGGCGTTGATGAGTCAGTCAGTCAATCAGTCAGTCAGGACTTCTCTCTTTATTTATATAGATAGATAGAAGATGCAACAAAACTGTGTACCTCGGTCCTCGTGTTACTTACTACGTGAGGTGTGCTACGTACGCGAGGTGTGCTACGCGGGCGTAGCGCTACGAATGCGTAGCACAAGCTACGCGCTACGAGAAGAAGTGTCGATCCCCGATAGTTGTTCCGTGTTCCTGTTTGGACAACTAAGACGGTGAGCGCATATTGTGCACCGCCATAGACACACTACGCGATAAGTTTAAGGTCACCATGAACTGTAGATAACTAACAGTAAACCAGCACTATCAACAAGTATATACAGTTTCTACTGTGTCGGGATCGTCGCGGGCCTCCTGGCACTTCGCCGGCTGATTTTTGTTGATATATTATATTATTGACACCGAAAAAATTATTTAGTATTAAGTCGTCTCGTGCTGCGATTAAAAATAGATAAAATCATTGTTATGATTTGATCGGGGGCAACTTGACGCCACGCCCACCTGTGGCGAGTGACTGAGCCCCTGAGCCAGCCAGCCGCGCCGCCACTTTATTGCACACTAGTGTACCTCATACATTCATTATGAACTCAAAAGGAAGAAACATGAAATAAACTATTCATATAAAGTACAAAATCAAAAGTCATTTATTAATGATTAACTTGCACATGAAGGGTTCCGTACCATCGTGGTAAGGAACCCCTCTTTAAGTTGTATTTTGTTTTGTTATAGCGGCAACAGTAATACACATTTTACACTCTTCGTTTAAAAGTTAGTTTGGAAGTGTCTACCTTTCAAATGACTGACTTTGAGAAAAAATGGTTTTAGGAACCTCAATGTCATTAAATTTTTAAAGAACTGTTTTTAGACACCCCACACGAATATGTTCAATGAATACGATTTTTTTTGGTTTCAGTTCCATGTCACAAGACACCCCTAATTATTTTTTTAATTTTTGTATAATAATCGTAAAGGTTTACAGAACACTAGATGTGTTCTCCTACTAAGTTTCAACTGTGTGGTCTCAAAAGTTTCCGAATAAAGTGGCTGTTGAAATATGGATGGGACGGACAGACATGACGAATCTATAATGGTTCCGTTTTTTTCCCATTCGGCTACGGAACCCTAAAAATAAATACGAATAACTAATAATAGTACAGAAAATCTGGTCAACAAGACGACCTGTCACCACAGGCGACCATGTCACCTTTTGTCCATGTCACCATGTTTGTTATTTGTTGGGTGGTGGGAAATCATAAATGAGTCCTCCCGCTCTGGGCAGAGCGGGAGGGAGTCTCGGACTTCTACTGACTAAAAACCACCCATGTTCCTTCTTAGCCCTTTGTGTGGGCCCTTGCGGGCCCCTTCCATATTGCTGCCCTTCACGAGCATAACGTGAAGATCAGCCATTACCCCCCTCGCCATATATGAGAGAAGGAGGTAGCCCGACCCCCGACGCTATCGCAAGCAATGACATCTTAAAAAAATAAAAGAAAATCTATAGTGGAGGTCGCTAGATACCCTTATATTGCATTACCACTTATCAAGAACATCGTAAATAGATTCCTCTTCTTTGCGTCGTTTTTCCTCAATGCTGAGGGTCGTGGCCTTTTCGGATCACTTTCTTCCGGACTGTCTTGCGCCAGCTCACTCTGTCTTTGGCAGCATGTAAGGCATCGCAGACAGAAGTGTTTAGGGCAGAGCGGAACTGGTCTGATCAGCGCATTGGACTTCTGTCTTCTCCCGCCCACCTTGCCCGTTATCAGCAGCTTTTCTAAGTTCTCGCCTCTTTTTCTGGCAATGTACCTCTAAGCTTCCGCTCGTGCATATGGTGCTTAGCCTTATTGGTAGCTTGAGCTCGGTTAGGATTGATTTATTGGATCGGTGTTCTGTCCAATAAATTTCGAGCATTTTCCTCCAGCACCACATCTCAAACGCATCGATGCGCTGGTGGTCAGCTTTCTTGAGCGTCCAGGTCTCTGCGCCATAAAGAAATATGAAAAAAACGAGGGTGGTAATGAGCTGCTTTTTCGTCTTCCTCGAGATGTTCCTGTCGGTCCATACACGGTTAGCAATTTTTGCCATGCCAATCCGCTATATGCACTATAATGGAGCCTCGGTATGTGAAGTCGTTTACGATGTCTAGGTTAAGTCTGTTGGTCATGGTGAGCGACATGCTACGATTGACTGTCATGACTTTGGTCTTGGCTCTGTTTATGAGTAGCCCCATCACCCTGCTGGTCCGTTCCAATCTCTCCAACAAGATGCACATTTCCTCTTCATTGACCGCAAAAAGGATGGTGTCATCAGCATACCGCGGATTTGTGATCTATTTCCCGCCGATGGAACGCCGCCCTCCCAGTCTTCACACACTCGCCGCATGATATACTCCCCATAAATGTTGAACAAGATAGGGGAAAGTATACACCCTTGTCTGACCCCCTTTCTGAACGAAAACGGCTTAGACAGTGTGCTGTCAATACAGACCACGCCTTGATTGTCAGAGTATAGAGACTAAAGTAGGCAGATCAATGTCCCGGTACCCCTAGGTCGAAGAGTACTTTTCACAGGTTTTGCCAGTCAACGCAATCAAACGCCTTGCTGTAATTAATGAAACAATATTTTCGTAGTACTTCTCAATGATTTGCCTTATATTGAGAATTTGCTCTTGAGTACCCTTGGCGAATCCGGCCTGCTCTTGCGGGATCTGTCAGTCGAGGAAGTGCCTTATGCGGTGGTTTATAATATGCAGGAGGATTTTACTGCTATGAAAGATGAGAGCCAGGGTCCTGTAGTTGTCGCAGGTTCTGGTAGAGCCTTTTTTATGCAGGGGTGGAATAACCGATTCGGTCTAGTCCTATGGCCATTTGCCTGTTTACCAATAATGCAGTTCCAGATGTGATGAAGACAGTCAATGCCTCTGTCACCCAAGGCACTTAATATCTCGGCCGTTTGTTGGTCTGGCCCAGGTCCAGGGGCTTTCCTGCATTTTAGTGCTACGATTGCTGCTGTTACGAATAAGATTGATTAATATACAGTCACGTCCATTTTTCCTCTACCTGGCATAAGCCCAAACTGGTTTTGGGTGATCTCACTGTCCTCTCGCAATCTTTCCCACATACTTTCATACCATGTGACATGAGCTTTATAATTATATTATGTAATGATATTTATTATAATTTCTCGTAGACGAAGATCGGACTAAATAGGAATCTTCAAAATGGAATGGTTATGTTATCAACTGCTCTATAGTAAAGTTTCTTTTGGTGTCGCTCTTAAAGATAAAATGAATGAGACAAAATACACCAGGACAACACACAAAACAAAATCATGAACTCATGATTTTGTGTACATGAATATTAGTGCTGGTAAATAGTACCCTAGCGCTGCTAGTACGAAGCGCTAGGTATTACAGCGCGCGCTATTTAGCTCGGCGGGTTATTAAAATTTGGCAAAACAACGCGCCGGTAATCTGCCGCTCATTTGCCGCTCCAGCGCCACCTCCCCCCTCCCCCCTCCCCCCTGGCACTCGCCGCCTCATTACTGATACATTTTGCCGAGCGATTGCATGCTAAGTGATGAGGACTATTACGATTGAACGATTGCACGCAAATCCTCTCACCTTCTGCGGGCACTGGGCTCTGCCGGCAAGCAGGTGCCGCGGCGCGTCCCTTGAGCCCGTCGCGAGACGCGTCACTTAGTTATAGGTATAGTAAGAGTACGTAGAGAGTTGTGTGGAGGCCGTGGAGTGGTGTACGTGACATCGCGGTTAGTAATTGATTGATGATTGCGCGCGGCGGGTGTGCTGCGGTGCGGTGTGGTTGCCGATACACGCACCTGCTGCACGCTACTTACACTCCGTGTTGTTGTGACGAATTGAGACAGTGACATAGCGAAACTTGTATGAATAACACTTAAGCACACAACAAACACGTAAAAAATAAACCATAATTATTTATTACGAGGCCATATTATATGACATAAATAAATAATATATGAGAAAAACGCTACGCTGCTACGATGGGAATTCTGGAAGTGAATCCCTTTTAGAAGATTTGCTTAAATAGCCGTTTTAGACGAGTAGTTCTTGAACATGGACCATACTACTTAAAAGAGTGAGTTCTTTGGGGCACCGAGACAATTCCCTTCTTCATGCAAGTACTTGTGTTTTATTACATGTTCCAAAAGAACAAGGTACACGTAATAACAAGACTGTGGATGCGCACCGCGCCGCGCCGCTCGACGCGCTGAATATTCATGCGGCGAGTGCTCGCGCGGGAGAGTGGCTTCTTTGCGACTCGCCGTCACTGCGGAAATGACCTTATCAAGGACCGTTTGAGAAGTTGCCGCCGATGTGAGCCGCCGGATATAAGTTTTGTAATGTTGGTAAGACTGCCCGCGCGGCACGCCGGCCATGTTGTTGTAACAATATTTTACGTGCTCCTGGCGAAACAATACTCTGAACACGTATCATCCGTATCATCTCCAACCCCGGCTATGTCACATGAGATAATCTACAGGTAGGTATACAATGGCAAACAACAATGGGCGCTACTATAAATGCGTACATAACTATTTGTCCTAATTATTTTGGTTGGGACCCCACTGCCACCTGAGTGAGAACGTTACCCGAGCCCCACCGCCACCGCCGCGCGCCGCCATCGCGCCACTGACGTAGCCAACAAGGCAACAACGTACAATCGTACAATGAGCCGGTGACGATTCAGTCGCTCGATACAAAACGTTAAAGTGGCTTATCTTCATAGTGAAGGAGACAACTTGACCGCGGGGTTATTAATTGCGTTCCCTTCCCCCGCTCCCGCGAGAGGGGTAATGGACTTGTCGCTCCTCGTCCCGCTATAAAAAAGTGTACCGGATACATGTTCGGCCGTCGTACCGTGTTCGGGGCTTTCAATACACCTATTAAGAATTATTTGCAGCCCCTCCACATGTGCACTTGGTGGTCATTTCGTTTCACGTCGCTTGACGCTACGCTATACTCTGCAGGTGCTTAAAGTACCTGATTCCTCCTAGTTTAAACCCAGTTGCAAATGTAAGACATGTGCTATCTTGCCACTTATTAAGAAAGTCTAATTTAAGCTACAATAATTTTAAACAGGTAGAATTAAGCAAATAAATATTATTAGGTACATGAACTTATGACTAAACAGACCGTAGCGTGAAGCACAGAATTAACACGGGATGGATGAAATGGCGGCAGGTCATGGGAACAATCTGCGACTCCCGCTTTCCCCTTAAACTAAATGGGAAGGTTTATAAAACAATGGTAAGACCTGCTGTCCTGTATGGATCAGAATGTTGGGCCACAAAAGGGATGAATGAAAGACATTTACATGTGGCTGAGATGAGAATGCTAAGGGGGAAGTGCGGTCTACTTACGCGAATGGATAAAATAAGAAATGAATACTTAAGAGGAAGTCTGAAAGTGGCGCCGGTGACTGAAAAGTTGTGTGGAAATCGACTGTCGTGGTATGGGCATGTGATGCGGAGGAATGAGGAAAATGTCGTGAGGAAGGTTTTGAATATGAATGTGGAATGGGTACGAGTATACGAGTAGAGGAAGATCAAAGAAACGATGGATGGACTGTGTTAAGAATGCTGGGATTCGTTAAACGCAATACCCGAGGCTTTCAACTTCCAAAGACCAGAATTGTTTTGTTCAATACTCTTGTGCGTAGTCGGTTAGAATATGCTAGCGTTGCATGGAATCCGTTCTACGCTATTCACTCGCAAAAACTTGACAGAATTCAACGAGCCTTCACAAAACATCTTGTTTTTACATCCAGAAAAATTAGCCATCGCTGTCCATACGACCAACGCCTACAATTTTTCCACATAAAGACGCTGCGAGACCGTCGTCGCCGTTCACGCGATCTGATTTTTCTGTACAAAATCGTCAACGGAATTGCAAAATGCAGTGATCTAGTCGAGCGTATTCCGTATTCAGTCCCTTCTAAACCCGCCAGGGAGTGCACTAATTTACCTTCAAACAATTAAATTTTGTAAATTCAATCCTGTATATAAGTATCATCATTATTCATAATTTTTGACGGCACGGTTAGCGCAGTGGCTCAAGCAATGGACTGCCGCGCTGCGTGTCGCGGGTTCGATCCCCGCACGGAACAAATATTTGTAAAACCTACAGATAGTTGTTCCGGGTCTGGGTATATTTGTGTATGTGAGTTTAAATGTTTGTGAACGCACCCACGAAACAGGAGAAATTCCTAGTGTGGGGCAACGTTTTTTTAAAACAAAACAAAAACAAATAATTATCATTTCATTTAGTTTTAAGTAAAATTCATAATTGTGTAATTAAATTGTATTATTTTATGTAATTTTTTTTATATTTTGTTAAGAATTTTTTTATATTTTGTTGTCATTATGGTGAATGCTGTGCATACCTATTATGGGCTTACATACCAGCACTTTTGTATTAAGTATAATATTTTTTATGTAACTTTTAAGTATGTATTGCTGTTGGTGTACCTAATAAATAAATAAATAAATAAGAATGATAATTATGGTAAGAAAGGAGGTGTCTCATGAGATGACGAAAAACTGAGAAGTATGGAAGAGGAAGACATGCTGCGCCGACCACAAATGAATTGGGATAATGATGATGATGGTGAACTTATAACTACATCAGTCTACCGTACTTTTGTTCGTTGGCAGGTCGTGGAACAGGTTCGGTGCCGAACAAAGTCAAACATGTCTGTTGTGCTCACAGTATCTGTTTGGCTGGCGGACAGACCTCTCACTACACGACTTCATAAAATACTTACCCATCCTTCAGTAAGTAAGGAAAGTGTGTAGTCTGTAGAAAGTCGAAAACCGAAACATTTATTTATTTATTTATTGATCACAAAATCCACAGCCCTTGAGGTTTTATCCTAAGAATATAAACTTAGCTTACAGCCAATTACGGATTTACAATTTAATAACAATACAAAAAATTGCTTAGAGTACAGCGTGTGTGTGTTTGTGTGAGTGTGTGTGTGTGTTTGAGTGTACTACCACCATATCACACCCTTAAAAATGGGTGTGGTAAGGTGGTGCACGACGATTGTCTGTATTATACCTTTTACCTATTGTTCAATTCTATTTATTTAGTTTGAGATGTATTTATCAGTTCATCACAAACTGACGTTATTAATTCTTTCCTAAATTTATCTTTTTTAGTGTTGAATATATCAAGATGAGACAATTTTTTGTTATAATTACTTAGCATTCTACCAACGACTGAGTTTTGAGCGTAGTTAGTACCACTGTGTGGTACTTCGAATAACTGTGTGTGCCTAGTCCGTCGAGACGGAGCACTTAATCTAACAACTAAGTTGTTCAAATCGGTGCTGTCGATATTCCCACTGCAGATTTTATGAAGAAACAGCATGTCCAGAATCATACGTCTGTTCTCGAGTGGCAGCATATTATGATGTTTACATGATAGCAGATAATCTGAAGATCTGAAACCACTACGATAGTTAATGTATTTGACGAATTTAGATTGTATTGATTCTATCTGCTGTTTATAGACCAAGTAGTGCGGATTCCAAATATTACTGCAGTATTCTAAAATACTGCGTATGTACGCAAAATAAACTAATTTGATGCAACTAATATCATTAAATAGCTTACAAGTACGCATAATGAATCCTAGGTTTTTATATGCCTTTCCGACGACATAGGACACATGTTCCGAACACAAAAGTTTCGAGTCCAGGACGACACCAAGATCCCTAATAACGTTGCAACGCACAACATTACCACCACTGAGACTGTAGTTGTAGTTTATGCAATTTCGCTTTCTAGTAAAGGTTATAGTCTGACATTTGCTTACGTTAACATTGATTCTATTGTTAATGTAGTAGTTAGATAATCTATTTAAGTCGCTTTGTAGCTTCTCACAGTCATGCTTATTTCTTATAGCCATAAAAATCTTGGTATCGTCAGCATACATCAGGAACCTTGCATCAAAAACATGCGCTCCTATATCGTATAGGTAGACAGAGTATAAGAGAGGTGCCAGAATTGAGCCCTGTGGCACACCAGATGGTATAGTTACGCAGTCAGACCTTACTCCGCCCAGTGTGACAATTTGAGACCGATTTCTAAGATATGACTCGAACCATCTGAGCAAGTTACCGCGAATTCCAAGCTCTTGCAGCTTACGCAGAAGGATGTCGTGATCCACACGATCGAATGCTTTTTCGAAATCCGTGTAGATCACGTCAACCTGCCCACCACCGTCCATATCACGAACCACACTCTCGAGAAATACTGCTAAATTAGTGTTTGTAGACCGTCCCTTAATAAACCCATGTTGTTGTTGCGGAATTATTTTAGATATGGTAGGATAGATAAAGTTGTGTACTATTTTCTCCATTACTTTCCCTATAACATTCAGAATCGATATTGGCCCATAATTTTCTATTGAGTTTCTGCTACCTTTTTTATGAATGGGGACAATGTGCGCAGTTTTCCAAATAGTTGGACAGTACCCCTCACGAAAACATCTGTTGAAAATATAAGCAATTGGTATGGAAAGCGATTTGGCGCATTTAGCATTTAACATAAAAAGAAGTTTGAAGTATTTCTACGAACAGGGTATGGAATAAATAAAAACACTACCTAATAAACAACAAAATACTACTGATTCGATTCCCTTCGTTGTGTAATAAAAAAAATAAAACCGACTTCGACAAAAATAAAACACAAAAAAGTGAAAAATAAAAATCAGCTTCTGATGTCGGTGACTTTTGTTTGTTTGATTTCATGTTTTTGCTACCGACTTCAGAAGCTGATTTTTATTTTTCACTTTTTCAGTCGGTTTTATTTTTTGTAAAAAAGTTTTTATTTTTAACTTTTTAGTGGTTCACAAATGTGCTTACCCCTTCACAACGTACCGGCGTGATGTTATGTTATGAACTGGTGTAAACAATAGACAGACATGAGATTTCAGCAATCCCAGTCCATTTACTATGATTTATTGAGGAGTTCCGTAGTCTATCTCCGAAGTTCTTCATCAGATCTTCACCAAATAGTTTTTATAACCTTTGTTGTGAGTACAGGCGTGATATTATGTTGTGTGATGGCGTAAACAATGCTTAGATATGCTATAGCAACAATCGCGGTTAATCTCTAAAATCTTATTTATTGAAGAGTTCCCCCGATTTCTACAAGATCCCATCATCAGATATTGAAATGGTGACAATGGGACCACACGGAAAGCACCAGCTTTCAAATAAAAAAAGAATCATGAAAATCGGTTCACCCAGTCGCAAGTTATGAGGTAACAAACATAAAAAAAAACTAAAAAAAAAAATACAGTCGAATTGATAACCTCCTCCTTTTTTTGAAGTCGGTTAAAAATAAGACTGAATGCTCCCTCAAATATGACAGAACCTTCGTAACCGAAGTCTCTGGAACCTTCTTCACAGTTCTATAGTGAAACATTCAGACTTACGTAATCTAGAATGTTAAGTTAAAGTATTAATAGGAATCCGACTGATCGAGTTGTGATCACTGAAGCACGCTGGCAATGCCAATGAGCCTGGAAAAGTTCTACATTATGTTGTACTAGCTGTTGCCCGCGACTTCGTCCACGTGAAATTTTGACTCTCTCTGGTCTGAAATCTGAACTGCCTCTGGATGTACTATGTCAAATGCCAATCGGAGTGATAATATTCTCTTAAACCGGCCCTGTCGGTCTGAAAATCTGTTCTGTTCTGTACCTGAAATGTCTTAACTATATTCTCTCTCTGTCAATTTTCAGTTACAAAAAGCCAAGGATTTCATAAGAACATAAGGGAGCCCTTAGTCCAGTTCGTCCTAAAAAAAATCTTAGCTTATGTCTTCAACTCATAAACTCTAGACTTGCTAAACAGGTCGTTAGTACAAAAAAAAATCAGTTCTTTCATACAAACATGTGAAAGCCCTCAGACCTCCTTATTCCGGACATGACGCTAAATCTGTTGTTAGTCAACGTCTACTAACTATAAAGTACCTTCCTGCCAAAATTAAAGTTTGTAGCACAAAAAATGAAGGCCTGTCATACAAATTCGCTTAAGCCCTTAGACCTCCCTAGTCCGGCCCTGTCGCAAAATTAGTTCTTAGAAAACTTCTACTCACCATAAACTACGTCCCTGCCAAAATTCAAGTTAGTAGCACACACAATGAAGAACTTTTAAACAAACTTGCAAGCGCCCTTAAACCTCTCTAATCCGGCCCTGTCACAAAACCTGTTCGTAGCAGACGTGTACTAACTGTATGAACTATGTCTCTGCCAAAAATCAAGATTGTAGCACAAAAAATAAAGGACTTTCATACAAACTTGCGAGGGCCCTTAGAGCACCTTAATCCGGCCCTGTCGCAAAATCCGTCCATAGCGGACGTCTACTAAACTCTTTTGCAAAAAAAAACGGGCACTTCATATTTTTTTCTCTACTTCAATGAAGAAGGACAAGTAAGAGGTTTTATTGATTTGACGATGTATTGGCATGTTATTTGAAGAATCCTGGCATGATTCTGTACGTTCCAAATTTAAATTTTGAAATTAACAAAAGGAAAATAATGATTATTGTAGATTATTGTAAAATTGCTTTACTAATGGCGCGAATTGCTGAAACGATTTTATTACTGATTACTAAAATTTTAAAACTTTTTGGATATTTTCTGCAAATTAAACAATTTTATCTTTCTTTTTACATTAAATACCACTTTTTGACATGAGTGATAAAGCGATAAGGGCCGGTAAAATTATAGCCCTACTTGAAGAAGGTTGTTCGCAAACTTACGTGTCTCAGCGGCTAAATGTGAGTCGTTCAACTGTCCAGAGGAGTTGGCAACGGTATCAAGAGACCGGTTCGGTCAAAAGAAGACCCGGTTCGGGAAGAAAACGACGCACAGAACCAAGAGATGACCGCTTTTTGGTGAGTCAGGCCTTGCGGAATCGTAAGGCGTCAAGTGTGGACCTGAAGAAGAGCCTTGAAGAAGTAAGAGGAGTAGAAGTTAGCTTGTGGACCGTCAGGAGGAGGCTTTTGGCTGCCAATATCAGGAGTTACCGCCCGGCTCGGGGACCTAAATTACTCCGTGAGCACCGTGTTGCTCGACTTCAGTTTGCTCGAAACTGTGCTTCATGGACTCTGGAGGACTGGAATAAAGTATTGTTTTCTGATGAAGCTAGAATCTCTTTGTGTGGAGAGGACCGACGCCGGCGAGTGCTACGAAGACCACGGGAACGCTATGCGGAAGTGTGTTTCGAAGAAATCACTCCTTATGGCGGAGGCTCCGTTATGTTTTGGGCAGCAATTAATTCGACGGGGCGTACGGAGTTAGTTCTCATAGAAAATGGAACATTAAATGCACACCGGTACATAATGGAAGTCCTAATTCCATATGCACAACCCGCATTGACTCAGTGGCGTGCCTAGGAGTAAGCAATACAGCAAGCACAACTACAACAAGCAGACTGTTTTGTTTAAGTTTTTAATAACGGCTGTTTTATTTTACTAGTTATTTTTAATATACCTAATCATAAACCTTTTCGTAGTTCCTATTTAATATTACGTCACAATTTAAGAACAACATTTAGGTGCATTACACAATAACGAATCCACACTCTTTAATCTTTCACAAGGAAATATTACATTAACCACTTCAAAACAAAGTTAGGTAATTCCATCAAAAACTAATGTCAAACTATAAATCACTAGAAAAAGAAACACAGAAAGAAATGCACTCACTAGTAATCGCTCAAAACAAATATGAACTAACTTGAAATCTACTTTGTGTCAAAATTCTCGCCACACGCATCATCCATCGCGCGAACCGTGAAACACACATTCTCTCTCAAACATACACTGACTTGCCACGCACACATTCAAATAAAATAGAAGCTCGGCTTATTCATAAATATTAGGAGAATATTAGGAATATATTGTTAAGAAAATAAAATAGAATTATCCTACCTTAATTTATGGAAGAGCGGAGTCTCCTACTACAGGCATTATTTGCTTAAAAGGAGACTCCAATCATCAACTAATGTAAGAAATATTGTTTTACGAAAATAAATATTTTGTATTTGTATTTGTATTCCTCATTCATAATTTCGAATGTTTCCTAAAAGTATTATTAAAAACAAACCAATTTATGAATGAAAAATGCAGTGGAAACAGTGCGTGCTTTCGAGAAAGGGCTACTGGGCTAGCCCCGCCCACTGGCTCACTACTTAACTCTTCTTTTGTTAGTGCTAGAGCGAGCTAGAGACTCGCGGTCGCAGCGGAGAAATATGAAGTTTGACAACGCCGCGCGCTGATTATTGCACGCGAATATATAGTAAATGATATTATTATATTTTGTTAGTGTTTATAGTACGACTGTTTTTTTATTTGTTGTTTTATTTTAAGGCAAGCACAGCTTTTCTGCTTGTATGGGAGGCCCGCCACTGCATTGACTGCACTTGGGGAAGATTCCATTTTTATGGACGACAATGCTCGCCCGCACCGTTCTGGCGACGTGGAAGCGTACATGCAAGAAGTTGGGATCCGTCGTTTAGATTGGCCAGCTCGAAGTCCTGACCTCAATCCAATTGAGCATGTCTGGGATGTTCTAAAGAGACGGGTAAGATCAGTGCAATATGCTCCACAAAACATCAGGGAGCTAAAAAGAGTCATTGCAGAAGAGTGGGAACGTATTCCTCAAAACGTCATTAAAAACATCGTGGAAAGCATGCCCAGAAGGATTCAAGCTGTGATTTTGGCAAGAGGAGGTCACACTCGTTATTATGTTATTACATTTGTAACTTTATTTAATTAAACAAATTAAAAAAAATCTTCTTGTCTTTATTGCCGACCACTTCTTATTGTTTGGCCGTGTACATCGGTTTTAAAGAATTCATAATTTTTTTTTTTTAAATTGCCACAGTTCACTTCACGCGTATTAATTTACACGATTATAAGTATACAGACTACGTCAAACAATTAAATTTCATTGAATTAACTCAAATCGACCTTAGAACGTAAATTTCCTAAGGTGCCCGTTTTTTTTGCAAAGGAGTGTAACTATAACATACCTCCCTGTCAAAAATCAAGATTGCAGCACAAAAATTAGAGGACTTTCATACAAACTTGCGAGGGCCCTTAGACCACCCTAATCCGGCCCTGTCGCAAAATCCGTTCTTAGCGGACGTCTACTAACTATAACCTACCTCCCTGCCAAATTTCATCTTTATACGTTCAGCGGTTTTCGAGATTTCGTGATGAGTCAGTGACCTTTCGCTTTTAAATTATATAGATGAAGTGTGTGCCTATAAGAGAATGTCGATGTGTGTGCTAGGCTCAGTGGCGGCGGCCGAGAGCTCAACTTAACCAGGCGTCCGCGCCGCACTTAGCGGCTCTTATCTAACACCTATCAATTAATGGAACAGGGCAGGTTCCATCCTCCCCCGGTACCCCGCCACCCCGCCACCTCCTTCGATAAAACGAAACACTTGATAGGCGCGTGTGCGTTGTCGTTCAACTACTTTTGAAATTAATAGCAAAGATGCCACTTTTTCTCCAATAACTGCTAGCAGTAACTTCAAGAATAAAGTTACCCGTAGATCCTTCGTTTTTACCCGACTTAACTACTACTACTTACTATTAATAAGTGAAATCAGTCAGGTCCGATTCCACAACGCACAGCACGGCCACTACACAGAATTACTTGTCGCAAGTAATGCTATCGTCGCTACAATAG
Source organism: Diarsia dahlii (assembly GCA_949775195.1). Taxonomy (NCBI): domain Eukaryota; kingdom Metazoa; phylum Arthropoda; class Insecta; order Lepidoptera; family Noctuidae; genus Diarsia; species Diarsia dahlii. The sequence goes on from OX459198.1 coordinate 193,068, forward strand.
GCTGAATATTTGGAAACGAATAACTTTGCGTCGCACCACGGGTCGCACGCACCGCGCATTAAACCGCACTCGTGTCGTACGTCTGCATCGCCAATTTGCGTCGCGTCGCACGTTTACGTCGGTTTCAATTACCGTGCGGAGTGAACCGCGTGCGCGTCCCTAAACGTCCGTACCTCCTAGCGATTACGTTGTCGACGATCCCTTCGTTGTCTGCTTAATCTTAACCTCCTTTGTAGCCTCTAGAAGGTTTTACTTGAAATAAAATAACGCTTATTAGACAATGGCAATCCACCGGTGTGTCTATTTTTAGATATGAGCAAAGCCTTTGATTTTGTGAATCATTCGAAGCTCATAAATAAACTAGACTTCTACGACATAAGGGGAAAAGCACATGAGTGGTTATTTAGCTATTTAAAAAACAGGAAACAGTGTACTGAGATATCCAAAGTTGTAAATATATACTAAACAAAAATTTACATCAAGAGCAATAATAAATAAGTGTGGTGTACCTCAAGGTAGCATTCTCGGCCCTTTACTTTTTTTGCTATATCTAAATGATCTTCCGGAGGCCACTTTGCAGAAATGTATCCTTTTTGCAGATGATACAACAGTTATTATAAAATGTCAGGATAAAAAAGACTACAAATCAGTCACCGAAAAGACCCTATCAGATATAATAAATTGGATGGAAAGTAATAATTTCAATATTAACATTAATAAGACGAAATTAATACAATTTAACTCATATAATACTAAACAATTATCTTTTGACATTATTTGCAAAGGCGAAAAAGTACATCAAGTAGATGAATTAAAATTTTTAGGACTTAACGTAGATAAATATTTAAATTGGAAATGCCATGTGGAACATATTTGTCAGAAACTTAATAGGTATCTGTAGAAGCGGTTCTTTCGGCGTATCACGGCTATGTGTGATCTGTCCTAAGCTATGGAATTATAATGTGGGGCAACTCGACCGATGCAGACAGAGTTTTCAAGCTCCAAAAACGTTGCATCAACGTTGGTTATAAATAAGGCATGGTTCTTGGATAGTTGTAAACCTCTCTTCCAAAAATGTAAGATTCTTCCACTACCCTGTCTGTATATAAGAGAGATTTGCATTTTTACCAAGAATCACATGCATTACTTTAAGCAACGTAGTGAAGTTCTTCCAAGACAAAAAAGGGTTAAGTTTCGCAACCTATTGTATCAGCCCCCTAGTCATAAAGATATTTATAAAAAAAATGTGTTTAACTTGTGTATTCTGATTTATAATAACATTCCGAATGAATTAAAATTGTTGCAGGGTAATTTATTTAAAAAAAAATTGACGAATTACTATAGAAACAATTATTTTGTAGCCACACAGGCTACAAAATAATTGTTTCTATAGTATTAAGGAATTTATGGAATTTAAAAAATAATGTTATTGATGAATTACGAATGAATGATTGATTTTATAATAATTAAATAATGATATTAATTGCATGTTATTTTGATATTAATGACATAAAAGTAAATAATTTGCACGCTTGCTTGCAGGCAGAATACAGTGACTTCTTAGGATGTAAGATCTTTCCTTGCAACTTTTATGTATTTTTCTGCAAATAAACATTTTTGATTTGATTTGATTAGGTTTTGTGCTAAAATAATAGCGAATCAATTCCGCACCGGTATTCAGTTGAGTGGTGAATGTTGATCTGTTAGCGGACGAGCTGCCGCTCGTCTACACGAGATTACGTAACGGAGCTTCCTGAACGTCACATTTTACTGATAAGATGTTTATTTAGAAGGTTATGGGCTCACTACCCACCTCACCAATGTGTCCGTCTTGCACACGGACTTCAAACTGTTGTGTAAAAAGTTACAAATTTCGTGCTGCCAACATGCCGCCGACAAAGTTTTTCGACTTGCAATGATTTGAAGCCGTCATCGCTATTGGCCAACAACAAAGTTGTGGACACTGTTGACGGGTGGCCGGTTGTTTGTACATCATTTAGGTAACTAGCTGTGTATTAGTTCAAGTATCGTTGGTCCAACGTTAAGCATGACAGTGGGTATATGGTCCGGCTTCGATTCCCATTATATACAGTAAAGTCTATAGTAGTCGAGTAAATGTCTGTTGAACTGTAATTGAATTTTCCCGTTTGAAAGTTTTCAGTTGGGTTTACTCGTACCAGTAGGTACGAGTAGCTCGGGATTGAAATTGTTTATGGTCATAGGCTTTCATTGGCTTAAGCCTGTCTGCGGCGTATGGCAGTAGTTCCAATCTCTGCGCCTTTCTCATGCTTTGCGCAACAGTCCTGAGGATTGTGTCAGTTTTAAGATTGGTCTTAACAATAAATAGACACTAATTTTGTACCCTACTGCTGCACACTGCACCTGTCACGCACACGGCGCAGTCCGCGCACCGCACCTGTGACACGGCGCAGTCCGCGTTCTTTATTACCTCAAGACGTTTTCTGCTCGAAATATAATGGAATACATTGTTATTGTTTTTAGTTTCCAAGTACAAACAAACAACCTCGCACAACATATTCAGGGTACATAAGTGACGGTTCATTCAAAATAGAAGGGTTTTCAGTTTTAGAAAGGAATAGTGACTTACTCATTGCCTTGCAAACATTTATTAAATAAAACTTGCCAATACGAGTATCAGATGCGTTGCATACCCACGCTTTCGATGTGTGTGCTGTCCGGTTTGTCCGGCAGTGCGGCGCGTGCAGCTCGTACTACGTGTCGGAATGCCTGAGTGACGTGAGCACGGCGGCGTCGGCCCAGTGGCACACTCACCTCAGAAGACTCACTACATTACACACATAGTTTTGTTGTACAAGCTGGATTATGCATGTCCCCAAAAAGTGTTATTAAATTACCTGTTAATATTGCCAAATTAATTGGACATTAAACTATCTGCAACTGCATATTACGGGGCAATAACTCTATTTAATTGTTATTTGTCAAGAAGTTGAGCATGACTTAAACTTTATCCGCCTTATTAATAAAAATATTTAAACCTGGTTTAACTTAGGCTTGGTTTTCTCGCATGCCGTCTTACTTAAAAACGATACACGAACACGTTATAGGTACCAACCTAAACACTTTAATACCGTGTGACTACGACTTTTCTTTTTGTTCTATCCTGAAAATCTTGTTACATACTTTTTCAGCGTCGTTTTTTTGTCGTAGTCGGGTTTTAGTATTTTACTTTTTTTTATTTATACAATTTTGGTGTTAAATATTTTTTTTACTCTTGACTTTTTGTCCGCTAGAGGGCGTATTTTGTAAATGTACAAGTGAGGCCCTTTTAAATGATACCAAACACGGCGTATTTATCTCCATTTTTGTTTTTTAAGCTTTACCTTTTGTCCGCTAGAGGGCGCCAAATCGCTTTTTGTGACACGTCACGTAGCCTATGTTCAGCGGAAAATTAAGACGGTTCTAACAATACCTCATATTATGTCGAGTTCCGATAAGTAGATTAGAAGCTATGAGGGAACAGATGAAGATACACACATACATACATACATAGCCACTCAAAATCATAACCCTCCTTTGGCTTTGCCGTAGTCGGTTAAAAAGAAAGTGACGGCATGCGAGATAAACCAAGCCTAAGTTAAACCAGGTTTAACTATTTTTATTAATAAGGCGGTATAAGAATACACTAGTAGCTGTAGGGCTGCCCTCAACTCTAGGTTCGTCTTTTGTGACATCTTTACGTCCAAGTGGAGTTGCAGTCTCGTCTCATTTTGTGCCCGCTATGAATATTTACGTCACCGGCCCCGCGCCAGGCTGCTGCCGCACCGCTGCTGCACCGAGTACGTACCGCACGTGAGGAGATTACCGCACCGCTCGGTGTGACATTGTCGACGTCGTACGACTGTCGACGACTACAGCTGCACATTACCACTGCTCACAGTACTGCTGCTTGCTGTACCAGTACCTACGTGTGGTTCGAATGAGTGTTATAACGTAGTTTCTTTAGTATCCTACGTCTTATTGTCAGGCCTACGGTGTCCCCCCATGTCTAAATACGAATGCTGTAAAATGATATTTCATTTTGAGAGAGTAACCACTAACCATGGAGTTTCTTGCCGGTTCTTCTCCATAGGAATCGACCAACCCGAACCGCGCACCTTTTAGTCGACGTTTTACAATTGTCCATGTAGGCCTATGTGAAATAAAATATTTTGGTTTTTATTTTGATTTTGATCTTTCAGTCACTGATGGCTAAACCAAGAGCCGAATTTATAGTACGAGTACTAGTAAGATGAAACGACTCAATATGATGGATATGTCATTAACTGCCAAAGATCCTCACGTATAATTATAACAAATAAAAAAAAAGCGCGTTAAAGTTAATTGTTGTAATCAGTAGTTGTAATGTTGTTTGATGGTTGTTGGGTGTTTACGTTTATCTTCGTGTTGATAACAAATCAAGAGATAAGCGGATGGCGAGTGTTCTATACACAGTGTGTACTTATTACTCGTGCGCGATTGCTTTCCGTTTATTGCAAAAAAAAACAACCGACTTCAAAAACTGAAGTTTATTTTTCACTTTTTGTTGTTTTTGAAGTCGGTTTTTTTTTGCATAAAAGTTTTTTTTCGTTTTTAGTTCCTATACAAATATTTACTATGTGTTAAACATTCAACCAAGAAACCTAACCCAGCACACGGCAGACCTGCAAGATTCCCTTATTATTGCTTTCAACTCCTAACCGTTGAGTAGTAATACCTTCCATCATCAGCTCATCAAGATGAAGTGATGACTGCTAGATGCGAATACTTGAATAGCGTCAGAAAAAGCTCGAAACACGTAATATGTGCCTGTGATATTTGAGGGTTGCCCTCGAAGAAGTTCTGAGTGGCAGCCACGGAGTGTTTATTTGTGCCCGGTTGATGGCAATAGGCTCATTCCCTATTACATAGAATGTAGCTAAATAATTGTTCAGTGGCAGGGTATTGCTGCATGTCACATTGATCATCGAACTATTCCCGTAAGAATATAACAGAATGTTATCACATCAATGTTCTCGCACGGGAAGCATCCATCTTGGACAAGGCAGGCACGTAGAAGCTACTGAGATGCCGATGGTCAGCCAGAAGCCAATATAAATTCCACCGTCCGGCCGGCACCGGGTGGCTCCCGCGCCGCAAGCCGCCGCGTCTTCAGACAACAGCTAATAAGCGAGGCTTGCATTCTCACTCGCCGAGTGCTACTCGTACAAAAGGAACATTACACGTACTACACTCGTTGCTTTCGAATTAGCAAAACGTTCAACTTTTATGATAACAACCGACATCATAGTATCGCTGTAAAGATCTCTGTATAAAGATACTGACTTGCTAATCATTGCTTATCTAACGAACTATCTCAAACAAAAGTACCTAACATTTATTTTTTGTATTAATATGCATTTATGAAACCAGGTCCAGTTAGGTAGGTCTTACTTCGAGAAAGAGGTCAATCGTCGAATCCGAGCGTTCGATAAGTTCTCCTCCAACTTACCGCAGTGCCTCAAAACAAAAGTCAACAAGGTGGCCAATGGGGCCGAAAAAATTCTGGTGTGGCTACCGCGAACGGGAAGACGTTGCGTTGGAAGGCCTCCCACTAGGTGGACCGAAGACCTGGTTGAGGGAATCCGCTGAATGCGAGACGCACGGGTCCGGTTAATTTGGCGACACTATGGGAAGGAAGGCCTAAGTCCTATGTTCATGAGTCTTTCGGCTGAAGTTATGATGGTGATGAAAACAGTCGGCATCGACACTGAGTATCAGTGTGTGTAACTTAGCATTAGGTGACAGACATACGTTTAAAATACGAGTACGTACATAATATACAACTGCTAATAGTAGACAATATCGCTCCCCATTACTTCTCGTCATTAATACCATCTTCTTCTTATCGTGTGGGCAGTAAGGTCTAACGACCCCACACACCCTAGTGTCAGAGTTTCTAAACCGCCTCAAAGGCCTCTGACATGGTTTGACGACCGCCGTTTGACGGTCGGGACCACCGGCATATACGTGCCTTCTGAAGCACGGAACCATCTTTTTTATCAGACAATCAGGTGATTCAAGCCTGCATTGTTCTAACCAAACTGGAACCAACTTTACAAAGTATGCTTCCCGTGGGAATCGAACCCTCGACCACCGGGTCACAAGTCAAACGCCTAAACCACTCGACCACGGAGGCAGTTAATACCATAATACCCCTACAACGTAGCACGCACACATCGTCGTAGCAAAGGCTACGCCGTAGCATATTTTTGTCGTAGCATGCTCTACGTCGTAGCATGCACTACGCCTTAGTATGCGCTACGTCGTAGCAACACGTTGGTCGTAGAGCTGTACGTAGTCATTCAGATAATTTTCGTTTTAAAGCCTGTTTTGTGAATCGAAACACACTAATGCTAATGTGTAAATAATTGAGTGATTTTGAGTAGACATGTGACTGCGACTGCTCCACAACCGATGTCCGGGCACTGGGCCGCCCCGCGCCCGGCCGGCCCGTGCCGCGGGTCGGCTCGGCTCGTTAGCTCTGTGACTGGGTACACTCGGAGGGCTCTCATTACGTGGAAATGATGCTTGACAAACTCTCTGCGGAACGATTTTGATGAAGATTTTTAATTAGACTGTGCTGATAAGATATACCTATTGTCAGAAATTACCAAATGGTTTAATGAGAACCATAAATATTGAAATCGTTTGGAATCGTTTGTGATGTGAATGTTTGCTTTCGTTTGTAGTACATGGCAGTGCGTCATACTCACATATTTGAGTACGTTTACCAGATTCGGTCTTCGACGAATTTTTTAAGATCTTTTTTTTTAATCTAAAACTTTTATGGGATGGCGAAATAGACCGGGACGTAAGGCACTGGATCAACTCAGAATGAATGAAATGGCGTCTGGTCACTTGAACAACTTGTGACCCACGGATGCCCCTCAAGTTAAAGGGGAAAATTTGCACGACCGTGACTAGACCTGTCGTACAGCTAACACAGCTAATAAGTATACATCACGCACACTAGCTAATGAGTTTACACTTTACATGTGTGAAATAGTTATGCCACACAAACACTGAGTAAAGCAAGCGAGCTCTGTCTTTATTAGTGTGCGTGCGGCACATCAATAATACCATATACCAATATAATAGTAATCATTCATTTGTCACTGAATCAGATATAATATTTCGCTAATACAACTATAGCAATCTTGGCACAATAGTTAACACCTTTGGTTAACGAACGAGGAGTCGTAAGATCAAACCACTGGTGCTGCTTTTCTTTTTGTATTCATTATTTTGTTAAAACATTATTTAAAGTAGAATCTTTAACGATTCAATCCCGTTCATTGATGAGTTATGAAGTTTGCAACGTTTGAGAACTACGACACTCTCAGTCCATTTTATTTCGGCTGCTTATAAACTAACTACCGACAACTTAAAAATAAAATTGTTTTCAAACACCATCATTTATAAAACAATTGCAGTCTTAGTGGTCGATCCACGATCATTTGCATTACTTAATTTATTGATAACACAGAATTACTCTAGATATATTCGTTTGTGATTTATTTCTGTGGATCCAAACATGCATCATTAAACAACGTTAAAAAGGCAGAAATCGTTCTTTTGAATGAGCAAACCTTATCTATTAGTGAAATTGCAAGGCGCTTAATGATATCGGTAAGTAACAGATACTACCAATAACTTTTATGTTTACCTAGGAATAAATAAAATTAACGTAACTTTAGTGCATTAACATTGTTCTAATAGCCCATTTTTGTTTGCTAATGTATATTTAAACCATATCTAAAAGTATTTTAACTTGTATTATACCTATGCATATGATTATTGAAAATAAATAATATTAATTTGGTGTATATAGAAGTATGTATGTAATGATATATGGTATATAGTTACATATAAACCATATTTATATTATTTCATCATTTAATAGTATACATTAAGTTAACTAAAGTGCATTAACCATTGTTAAAATAGCCCATTTTGTTTGCTAATAGGTACCTATATATAGTATTAGGTATATATAGTATAAGGTATATAATAGGTATATATTTAAAAGTATTTTATATAATTATTATACCTATATAAATAACATTAATTATATTTAACTAAGTATATGAAAGCATATAATTATATGATTTTATTTTTTAAGTATACATAAATATTACCTACTATTTACTATAAAATAACTATTATCATAAGTATTTTAGTAGAAGTAGGTATTTTAAATAATGTTTTGTTTTATATTCACAGAGAAGAACCGCGCAATTATGGGTCCACCGATATGCGGATTCTGGAGACGTGGAAAATCTTCGACGTGGGCCAAAATCAAAAGCGAATTCATCAGCTCGACACCATGACATCGTGGCAAGGCACAAAGCTAGTTCATTCAGATTGCCAACACGCGTCACAGCTACAGCACACAATGTGTGCTTACAAACGGTGAGAAATCACCTGCAGCAAGCCAGCGCGGAAGATTTTACTGTCCACTGCGCATCGACGACGCCGACTACAGTTCGCTAGGTCATAATTATTTTAATTTTGATTGGAAGAACAATGTGGTGATTTTTAGCGACGAAAAAACTTTTAAGTTGAATAAGGATGGGCGTGAAATATTATGGAGAAAAGGTGGTGAAATATATAATGAATGTATAATAACTAAATTAGTAGAATTTATTTTAAATATTAAACGATTGTGAACCTTATTGTTATATACATAATGTTCATGTTTGTGTGAACAAATGTAAAACTTAGCATTATTTTTATTTGTTATATACGTCTTGTTGTATTCCTCTGTTTTAAACAACAATTCGTATTGTTAAAAGTCTGGTGAAGTGATGTTATTGTTATGCAGATAGAAGTTGCCATAATTTCTTACTATCTAACATGTTGATTCACTTCCCAGCTAATTTTACTTTCGATTCAATTGAGATACCACCTACCTATTTCAACAAAATTATTTACGTCCATCCTTAACCAACAAAAAAATTATTTAACTAATAATAAAAAAAAACAAATAATTTTATTGTTTTTATTAAATTACCTTTCTACTTTTTTGTTTAAGTGATTTTATTGGTCACAAACTTAATTTTTAGAAAACAAAAAGTAAAAAACAGTAAAGTTGAATTTCTCAGTGGGGATCGAACTCAGGGCACCGAGCGTAGACAAATAACTATGTCAAGCGCTAACACCACTCAGCCACGGATGTACTGTTGGACTTGTCTAAAATGTTGGGTAATATTCCTTCACTGTGAGCCCGTTTCTTGGATTTTTACCCGTGTATGTTTAATACGTATACCCACACAATATTAATAAAAGTTACCGATGAGTGCGTGATGTAAAGTCGGCCGGCGGTAGGCCAGTTTTGACTTATTTTATACGCACATAACGCACACTAATAAAAACAGAGTTCAGAACTCGTTTTACTTAGTGTGTGTGCGTATAACTATGACTTCACCCACACATGCAAAATGTATACTTATTAAGTGTTTCGACTGTACTATATAGATCAGAATGCTGGGCTGTGGGCTGTGAGAAAGATGGATGAGAAGCGATTGCATGTCGCGGAGATGAGAATGTTGAGATGGATGTGCAGGAGTATGGAAAGCATAAAGTAAGGAATTAGTATAAAATAGAAAGTTTGAAAGTAAAACCTGTTTGTGATTTAAAGGAAGTCGTCTATCTTGATATGGACATGTAATGAGGAGGAATGACACGCATGTGACTAAAACTGATGAATATTAATGTCGATGGATGGAGAGGGAGAGGTAAGCCAGCACTCCTGCGGCAGCGTGTTGTGGAGTTGTATGTTACAGTCACAACGAATTACTTGGTGTGTGCCGACTGCGTCTGGTGTGCTTCGAGTAAAACAGTTACAGAGCCGAGAGTGTGATCTACAGATTCGATTCCAACAAATGAGTTGTCCAGGAAATATTTTTTCTAAGTGAGAACAAAATATTTAGTGGTCGGTTTTAGTTTTTAAGTTCGACAAATTGCGACGCGGAAGTTTCCTGTGTTTTTATTCGTACATCCACGAGTACTTGTAGTAAAGTGGTCCAGTAGGTAGCGCGGGACTGACGGACTGGTCTCCAGGCACGAGTGATACCTGCGCGAACTAACATTACGCTTAATTTGATGTCCCACACTTGGTAGCGCGTTGTTAACACATCACCCGGGAGACGAGCAGAAGTCTCACTCCGAACAATGCAAGGATTAGTTCATTTACAACACAACGACTCGTCAATTAATGAGACTGCAAGCTGTTTCCCTTCTGTTTCTCTTCGCTGAGTGGTCGCAGAGGAGTGATCTCTGCTGGTGTCTGATGTCTGGTGGTGCACAGTGAGGTCACTGTAGTGATAGTCACACTGACACACTGAGTCTACGCGTGCGCGTCATAACGGCGTCACACGACATTACACGCGTCACATTACCGTTACACCGTGATTAACAATATCTCGTGTCTCCGCTGACACTCAGTGAATATTACGCGCTATCTCGCGGTGTCGTCACAACTATGCAAACTATGGGTATTAACCTTGACCGACATATCTTAAGGAGACTTAAAACAACTAAAACGTGGAAATGTAAACTCAAACAACGCAATAAGTTGGTTGTAAAGTACACCGCACCGCACTACTCCGCTCCGCTCCGCTCCGCTTCGGTCGGCAAGTGAAGGCAGTTTATTAGCCGCTCACTTTATAACTGTCGTTCAATTTGTCGGAGCGTTCGGCGCCGAGAGCGTGCATGTGAGATGTTATAAATGTGATGTTAGCGCACAAGCGGTAGCGGGAGCGACGAGCGACCAGCAGCGGGCGGGGAGTGTGTGTCCATTGGTGCAACCGATATAATTCTAAAGAGTAATCATAAAATATCTGTTGATGACTTTTTTCTGACGTGTAAACCGCGGTTTCGTTGGATCCATCGCGTTAATGTAGGTAAACGGCATTTAACAACGTTTAATTTAGAACCTTATCAGACAAAGAACATCAGAATATGGATATGTACAAATGGTGCAGGGGCTTGTAAGGAGTGATTGGGCACGCGGCACGCGGTGCCTCCGCGCGGCATTGTCTTATTGATGCGAGAGTAACTCACTGATATTGAATCTGTAGCTCTACCATGAGTTTACACAGCAAAAACTCGCTAGCGTCTCCGTAAATTACTTGTATGAAATATTGTACAGCGCCCCTAGCGGTCACAGAAAGAACTAAAATTCATACCATGAGCACTATAGATTACGATAGGTTAAACACCTAGCGTAATCTATTCGATAGTCACTAACGTTCTTCAGCTGTCACCATACAAAACGGTACCATGAGTCACTAATTTCACTGAACCTATCGAGTAAGACGCTTACTTTAGTAGTTACGTAGCTCACTAGCATTTCGGCGTGTGAAACATATGTTTACATTAAAATTATATACGTTTTTGAGTCTAATATAGTCAAAATAATGTCTGCAAGTGGTTATATAGAATGGAATATGTCAGTGGTCACTAAATTTGAAGACCAACGACTTGAATAACATGAATTTCATGCCAAAATGTTAGATACCAATTGGAAAATATAATTTTGAGGAAAGTTCAAACTTACCTTTCTATAAACTCTACCAACAATTGGAACTGTGTGACACTGGTCCTCATTGTACTAAATAATCACAATTACTTTTAAACTACACAACGCAGCTCTGTCACTCAAGGTCAACTATCAAAATTACAAATTGAATACACGACAGTGACACATTATAAGGAATAAAAATTCAAAAACCACATAACACTATGTGTAGTCTACTATCTGTCAACTTTTCAATTTCGTCGGTTTATTTGTGTAGATACCGTTCTCTCTGCTTATTAGTGGGAAAGAAAGAAACAAAACATGAGTAGAGTGAAGTTAGCTAGACGACACAATCTATCGAGCTTACCTTTGCGCCTGCGTAAGACTCCGTAAATCTCATGGTGCAAACATAAACGTAATCTATTTGATCCACGTTAGCACGCTAGCGAGTACAACGCTAGCTATTAAGTTTTCGATGACAATTCATGGTAGAGCTACTGATCTGTTATCTCCGCTGGTTATAATTCATGCGAAGTATTCCACATCGCGTCGCCGGCGCCGGACGGCGGCCGCTCGCTCCCGGACACGATGCATCAATAATCGCCGGACGTTTTAAATTGCAACCACGTACGACTAGTGCACCAGAATATAACTACTGAAATATCCAATTCAATTTGAACGCTTTTAATCTACCGACATGTAACAATCGTTTTAAAAATTGGAATTAACTTTCGGAGTTGAATTGCCAGTTCAAAGTTCAATAATAGACAGTTCGTAGAGCAGAGAGCGCACAATCAAATGAAATGAAGTTGTGCGTGTCACTGTCACATAAACAAATTAATTTAGGCTCGTTTTACTCTTAGTAAATACTTCATTCTGGTTTTCATCATGTTTATGTTTGTATGTGTTACCGGTGTAGCACTATAGCGACAGACTGCTACGCACGCAGCATATCGTAGCGCTGGCGTAGCAATCACGTAGCAATCGCGTAGCAGCCGCGTAGCAATCGCGTAGCAGCCGCGTAGCTCATAGCAGTGTCACGAAGCGTTGATTGAATGCAATTTGGAGCAATCCGTCGGTGGCTCTTTTTGCGGCCCTTTGAGGTTAACTTCAATCGGAGGTTTTTGTGCACTAACTGACCCCCCCCCCCCCAGTCCCCCCCGCACCGCTGGGCGCTCACTGACCCGCGTCTCCACATGTATGACGCGGCCAGTTCTGATCGGAACACGCTTTTAGTTATTGGTTTCAATATTTGCAAATGGAGCGCTCATGGTTATGGGGTGCCTCTGAATATAAACTTGCGGACTGTAATATTTATTATTCAGTCATCGTAAAATTTAAACACGTTTTGAAATATATGTATATTTCGATTTTAAAAGTTCTGTTGTAATTGGAACGTTTATCGTTCGCGGGTGTTTTGTGGTTAGTTAGTGTCCGCAGTTATTCGTGATTTATGGTACATCCGGTGGCAGTGCTGTGCCGGTGGTCTCTGCGGTGTACTTACTTCCACCACTGCAGCACTGGTACACGGTGCACGCAGTGCGCGGTGTCACGTGCGGTCGAGCTGACCGGTGTGAGTGCGCTCACTGAACTGGTCAATGCAGTCTATATCTTTTGAATTTATCATCTTTTTAATTTAATTTTGAAAATTGTAGAGTTTGTTTTGATTGAGCTCTTTTGTGCTTTTTAATCATCTCTGTTCTCTTGACATAAATAGTGTTGTACCTACAGTTGTCAAACACAAGACATATCTTTATTATTAAACCAAGCCAAAGTGAGAGTCTATAATCAGAGGCATAACATTCTGACACCAGGAAGAAGAAATTAATAAACGAAAAATAAATTAACATTCCAATATTAATACATTCTGAATCAGCCGGAGAGACACTAAGTTATTCTTATGCTGATTGATTGATCGCAGAGGACATTGTTCTCCGCTGTGGCCACGTGACTTGACGTGACGGCTTCATACAGCAGTATCGAAGTAGCTCAGCGTGTTTGTGGATCAATGTGGTTGCGACTGAAACTCCAGTTTTGTATAAAATTTTAAATAAACCGTAGGGAAGCGCGCGAGAACCGAACGAAAATAGGCGGCGTTTATTTTTGGTTCCGGCTTCCGTAGGGTCGCATCCTGTGGCGTGCTATCGGCTAGCTAGCGGCCACACACACACACACATGAACTCTGTGCCCCGTGCACACAAACTACACACATCAAAAGTGTCTAGGGATCAAGCATTTTTATGCGGATTTCTTGAGATTGAGATGTGGCTTTGTAATAAATTTATGATTTTATAAATTTATATGGATCCTTTTTGGTGCATTTCATAATTTGAATCAGGAACTGTTAATCAAATTCGAGTAAAAGATGAAAATCAGCTGTCAATATTTTCCCTATAAAAACATACAACGCATTGAAGACATTATTAGTGCTACTGTTTCCCTACTACTGATTAAAACCAACGTTATTATGGAGCGGCGACGTCATTTAAGCAGGGAAGAAATGCTCAGAGCCGTGGGAATGATAGAAGCTGGTTCCCGGCAACGTACTGTGGCTTTAGCTCTGAATACAAGTCAGAGTGTTATCAGTCGACTTTGGACACGTTACCGAAGCACTGGTACCGTGGCTGAGCGCCATGGAGGACGGTATCGCTGCACCACACGGAGACAAGACCGATACATTCAAATCTTAACTCGAAGAGCTCCAACAATAACCGCCATGATGTTAGCCGTGAGGCTTCATCACTCTTCAGACCAAACAGTCAGAAGCCGCTTGCATGAAGTGAACCTTCATTCCCGAAGACCGCTACGGGTACCACCTATAGCAATGCACAATCGTGGGATTCGATATCAATGGGCTCTTGAACACAGAAATTGGGCAGAAGAACAATGGCGTTTCGTGTGCTTTTCTGATGAGTCTCGTTTTGGTATGAGACCGGATACAAGACGTATACGACACTGGAGAACCCCTGGACGCCAACAGCGATTAAAATCCTGCCAGGAAGTCCATCCTTATAGTGGTGGAACCATCATGGTATGGGCGGGTATTTGGATCGGCGGAAGAACTGAGTTGATTTGGATCAGAGGCAACCTCAACGCTCAAATTTATGCTGAGACGATTGTATCAGACGTCATCGTTCCTCTACAAGTGCAAATCGGTCCCTTATTTCAGTTAATGCATGATAATGCACGACCGCACACCGCAAGAGTTGTAAGACAGACTCTCGCCGCAGCTAACATCAATGTCCTGCCCTGGCCTGCTCAGTCGCCAGACTTGAACCCGATTGAGCATGCATGGGATATGCTACAGAGAAGAGCTCTGCCGAATATGGAGGGTATCCAGTCGCAAGAAGACCTTTTTTTGTTGTTGCAACGAACATGGGCGGCCATTCCACAGCGTGATTTGGATGAACTCATTTTGAGTATGCCAAACCGATGTTCTTGTGTTGTTATAGTGTTCGCGGTAGAAACACGGATTATTAATTGTTTAGGTTACCCAATAAAATTTTAAAGAAAACTGTTATTTCAGTCTTTTTTTCGAACTTTAATGTTAGTGGTTCAAATGTCAAAAATCCCTTTATTAGGAAAACGGCAAATTTCTTTATTAATGCAAAGGTGACTTGGTTTATCGTTACTGTGACAAACGAAAACACTTTATTTGATGAATCCTTAAAGAAAATTTTAATTAATATCAATCAGGAGAAAAGTTATTGCAAAAATATATGTTGATCCCTAGACACTTTTGATGTGTGTAGTCACACGCTCGACTACACTCCCGCTGGCGCGTGTATAAGCGAGAACCTAAAATATTTGTTTATATCAAGTCGCTTCAGGAATCAAGTAATAGCTTAGCGAGTCCTCTGACTCGAGCACGAGCGCGAAGTGAAAACGTTACATATATACGTCCATTTTAAAATTAAACATACTCGTTTCACTTATCAGATTCTCATTATTTTAATAACTTATTCGTATCTGTGGAACGAAACTGGTTTGCGCTTGTTGCAAACAATGCAAGTAGAATGCTATAAGTAGGGTAAAAATGATATTTTCGATTGAAAACTCAACGGAGGCTCGTGCTATGGCATCTGGTACTGTTTAAAAATATTTACTACACAATGCTGTGTCGTTTTGTAGAAGTTTCAAAATACGATACAGGAGCTCGTAGATAAATAAAAACAACCGCTCGGGTCGATCTTTAGGTTAAGCGCCTGTCTAGGTAGGATAGATCGGTGACTAACTATTACATATCAAGTTTCCTCCGTGCATCGGAAACACGTTAAGCCGTTGGTCAGGGCTGTTATTTGCAATGGCTCGTAAGTCTGACAACCAGTCTTACCAAAGGGTATCGTATTACCCAGTATTAACTGGGTTGTAGAGGTCAGATAGGCAATTACTCCTTATAAAATACATGTATTCAGCTGCTTCCGGTTAGACTTGGAGCAGATTTTAGGCAGTCTTGAAATAAAAAATACTCATCTGTAAGCCTATACTTGAACAGAAACAGAGAGCAAAGCCGTGGTCATTAATGCTAGTCACTGTCACTACATTTTATAAAATACAGTCCTCCGCTGCGTCTATCTGTCTGTCTGTTCGCGATAAACACAAAAATTACTGCACCGATTTTCAGTGGTTCTTGAAAAAAAAAAGTTTTAGTATAAATATATAATTTTTTGAAATTTAACCCCTAAGGGAGTTAAAATAGGGGATGAAAGTTTGTTGGGATATTTTTCGACACCCACGCGGGTGAAGCCGCGGGCCAAAGCTAAAAAAATTCACTATTGTTTGACCCACCTAAATATTTGTTTAATTGTGTTTTTAGTATTTGTTGTGATAGCGGCAATTAATAGTAGTTTTACACTTTGGGTACGGACTTTTAAAAACAAAGAGCTGGTCCGAGCGCCCCCGCGCGCCCAGTGAGTACAAGTGGCATCATGGCTGTCAACTGTCTTACGGAAAGTGTTAATATCGCGCGCACGACGAGCCAAGTGTGCTGTGTGTGGGGACTGTGCGGAGCTGCCAAACTACTCGCAATTACTACAATAACAATAATACGGCTTAAATTAGTTAATTTTATCAACACTATCTAGTTTAGTACTAGAATAGCACCCATAGTAGATGCGATGCTACGTAACACGCACCAATTTTATGAACAACATTAATTGTTGAAATGATGTTCACATTCACACACACACGTTCCATTAGTCACCTTTTATTTACAATGTCTAATAATGTGTGGCAAAATAGTTGTCGGTCTGTTTGTCACTAGCTCGACAAGAGTGATCGTTATTACATGCTACACACTCGTCGAAACATACCAATGTGTCAATGGTGATAATACGACACTTGTTGTCTTGCGTGGCACATATTATTATGAAGTTATTCACAAACGCGAAGTTATTCAAGTTTTTAACCGATATCAAAATACTATTAGAGTGACGTACGAGCGGCGCGCGGCGTGGCGGAGACGTGCCATTATTACTCAATATCAGTAGCAAACCGTGGCCGTGGCGTGGCAGTGGTGTGGCAGTAGCGTGGCGCGGCGGGCGGCACATCGCCGGATATTGTAGTTGAGAACACAAACGGCAAGTTGGCTCATTCGCGTGCGGCCACTAAACTGGCGTTGAACCAAGCAAGCCTTCCACTGGCGTGCGAGCAGTACAACGTTTTATTCATGCGTCTTATGATGTCAAATCTAAAGAGAATAATTAATTACATGAATCAATATACAAGACGTAAGTATCTACAATAAATTGTTAATAATATTTAAGTTATATCGCTCATATTCAGCTGCATCCAGTTAGACTGGAAACCGACCCAACATAGTTGGGAAAAGGCAGATGATGATTTAAGTTATATCGACCGCACGATTGGCACAGTGACTAAGCGATTGACTGCTGCACTGCGTGTCGCTTGTTCGATTCTTACAGAACAAATATTTGTATGGCTCCATAGCCATACAAATATTTGTTGTGTAGAGAAACAGCCAGACCCAGAACAACTACTTATTATTAACACCCTTTATCAACTCCGTGCCTTAATATTTTGTCACGGGTGGTTTTGAACCAGTATGCTTTGAAACAGTATGACACAAAAGTTATCTCCGGAAGATATATTAATATATTGTTACGACGGTCATCTAGAATCTTCGAGAAACCGCGCTAATAACTGTGTAGTACCTAGAAAATACGAGTTCATTCTTTTAGGTACCTATTTCCGTAGTAGGTATAGAACTTACATTGTATTCAAGGTCAGGCGCCGGGAGTCGCCGGCAGTTGTCATTGTAATTTCGACCGTATGACGCTAAGTAACTTCTTCCTTGTAGGTTCTTTTATCTTTAAGTTTTTTTTTTTGTTAATGTTTTTTTGTGGATGCTTTCTTGAATAATAGAGAATTATCTCGAATGTCTTTTGTTTGCTTGGGTATAAAAGGACCGATTGAGGACGAAGTGAGGCAGTCTACTTTTAAGCGAGACAACGAAAGGATCGAAGTGAAATCTAGTACGATAAAGCGTTCAGTAGTATTGAAGTGATTGTGAATAAGTGTTTATTGAGTAATAAAGTTAATTCGTGTGTTTAATTGGTAGTGATTTTATTTATCCCATACCCAGCTCGTAACAATTTGGTGTCAGAAGTGGGATAAATAATGCCAATTCTACCCAAGGACGACACGGATAGTATCCGTACGAGGAGTCAGCGACAGCAAGGTATGGACCAAAGGCGATTTGGGGACTCCCCGACACAGACACCGGGCGGTGTCCAGCCTACGTCAGAGCCAGTCGCTGGCCCATCTGGAGCTACTCCAGCATCAGCGGCGCCTGACTTGTCTGCCTTAATGGCACTGCTGCAAGACCAGGCTCGACGTCAAGAGGAGCAGGCTCGCCAGTTGCAGGAGCAGTTGCAACGGGACAAGGAGGAGCAGGCTCGACGTCAAGAGGACCAGGCTCGCCAGTTGCAGGAGCAGCTGCAACGGGATAAGGAGGAGCAGGCGCGCCGTCAAGAGGAACAGGCCCGGCGCCAAGAGGAACAGATGCTCCTGATAAAGGATCTTCACGCATCAGTTGGGAAAGAGCTGAGCGTGATGAAGGAGCAGGTACAGCAGCACGACAACCGTATCGCAAAGGCCGAAATTCAGATCGCCGACGTGAAGAAGGCCTTGAGTGGAATTAAGGTTGGAGACGGGGCTGTGGCGTCAGTGATTGCTGCACCTTCAGTACGCGGGTTTAAAGTGCCTCCATTCGACGGAACATCTTCGTGGTCGGCCTATAAAATCCAATTCGAGGCCGTTATGAAAGTGAATGGGTGGACCAAAGCGCAAGCCATGACCGCGCTCACTTTGGGTCTCCGAGACCAGGCCCTTACCATTCTTGAGGCACTCGGGAAGGATGTGACCTACGAACAGCTGCTGGAGGCATTAGAGTCCAGATACGGCGACGCGCACCTGGAGCACGTTTTTCGTGCTAAACTAAGGGATCGCGTTCAACGTAGTGCCGAGAACTTACAGCAGTGGGCTCTGGAAGTTGAAACGATGGTTCGGAAAGCATACCGGTCTGCCCCTGCACTCATTAATGGAAATTTGGTACAGGCGTTTGTCGACGGAATACGCGACTTGGAAGTGAGAGCCGCTGTGAGACTTGGACATCACGAGACGCTGAAGAACGCCTTAGCACATGCTCTGGAAGTAGAAGCAGTGAGACAAGACCATCGAACACACTACGTCAGAGAAGTTTTGACATCACCTATAGACGACCGTCTGCAAGGGTACAGTCCCAGCTGCTACACCGGTAAAGAAAGCGATCATCTCCGCTCAAGCTGTCCAAAGCAAGTTGTGGTAACACCTGTACATCAGCGTCCGCGAAAGTACAGCCCTAGGTGCTACGCTTGTGGAGAAAGTGGTCACCTACGGCCAAATTGTAAAAAGCGACGCACACTGAGGGAAGACCAATCACAGCGGGAAAAGGCGACTGATATGACTGCCCAGCAACAGTGGATAACTCGCGGTAACAATGATGAACTTTCAAGACCTTGGCGTGAAGACTGTATGCAGAGTTCCAGACACGAAACTAAGGAAGTTGTGTCTGTGAGAAGGCTAAGAACAGATCTTAGCGATGAATGGAAGGAAACAATACAGCAGGCTCAGCAAAATGACCTGGACATCAAGCCAATCTTCGACTGGATCAAAGCTGGTGCTCCGAAGCCCAAGTGGAGTGATGTGGCTGCGATGAGTTCCATCACGAAGAGTTATTGGGCACAATGGAACAGCTTGGTGATCCAGGATGGAGTATTGTGCCGTAAATGGGAAAACGCTCGAGGGGACAGCTGTCATCTACAAATGGTTGTTCCTAAAGCTAAGGTACCGGATGTTTTACGGCTCTACCACGATGGATGCTCAGGAGGACATATGGGGGTGAAAAGGACTCTACTGAAGATCAAAGAGCGCTTTTACTGGATCCACTGTCGAGATGATGTGGAGGACTGGTGTCGCAAATGTACCAGCTGTGCGGCTGTGAAAGGACCTCACACGCGAAGCAGAGGTGCATTAAAAGTGTACAACGTGGGAGCCCCCTGGGAGCGGATAGCACTGGACGTTGCGGGACCATTTCCAGAAAGCGATAGCGGAAACAAGTACTTCATGGTTGTCATGGACTACTTCACAAAGTGGCCAGAAGTCTTCGCCATTCCTAACCAAGAAGCAACAACAGTCGCGGATAAATTGGTTCAGGAAGTCTTCTGTCGTTTTGGAGTACCCTTAGAAATTCACAGCGATCAAGGAAGGAATTTTGAATCGCAAGTTTTTCAGGAGACTTGTCGATTGATGGGTACACACAAAACCAGGACCACCTCTTACCACCCACAATCTGATGGAATGGTGGAACGATTCAACCAGACATTGGAGAGATATCTGGCTAAAGTCGTGGAAAGCAGGCAAAGGGATTGGGACAAGCACATACAGCCGTTTCTTCTGTCCTATCGGAGTGCAGTTCACGAAAGTACGACTGTAACTCCAGCCTTCGCGAACTTTGGAAGGGAATTACGGTTGCCTGCAGATTTAATAACTGGAACTCCCCCTGATGTCCCACGCAGTGTAACGGATTACGCGAATGACCTGCGTAACAAGTTAAATTATGTGTATGAGCATATCAGGCAATCCGGGCAACAGATGTCTGAGAAGATGAAGACTCGTTATGACCGGAAGGCAAACAGTCGTGGTTTCGACGAAAGTTCGCTGGTGTGGTTGCATAACCCAGTGCGGAGCAAGGGAAAGTCTCCGAAATTGCAAGCAAAATGGGATGGACCATACAGAGTTGTGACCAGGATCAACGATGTCACCTACCGAATACAGAAGGGTCCGCGAGGTGCGCCTAAGGTTGTGCATGTGGACCGACTGGCGCGATATTACGGGACTAATGATGCTCGGGACGAGCATGTCTAAGGAGGGGGCAGTGTTACGACGGTCATCTAGAATCTTCGAGAAACCGCGCTAATAACTGTGTAGTACCTAGAAAATACGAGTTCATTCTTTTAGGTACCTATTTCCGTAGTAGGTATAGAACTTACATTGTATTCAAGGTCAGGCGCCGGGAGTCGCCGGCAGTTGTCATTGTAATTTCGACCGTATGACGCTAAGTAACTTCTTCCTTGTAGGTTCTTTTATCTTTAAGTTTTTTTTTTGTTAATGTTTTTTTGTGGATGCTTTCTTGAATAATAGAGAATTATCTCGAATGTCTTTTGTTTGCTTGGGTATAAAAGGACCGATTGAGGACGAAGTGAGGCAGTCTACTTTTAAGCGAGACAACGAAAGGATCGAAGTGAAATCTAGTACGATAAAGCGTTCAGTAGTATTGAAGTGATTGTGAATAAGTGTTTATTGAGTAATAAAGTTAATTCGTGTGTTTAATTGGTAGTGATTTTATTTATCCCATACCCAGCTCGTAACAATATGATTGAGATATTGAAGACAAACTGCGATTGCCTGCGATCACGAGCTTGGGGACGCTCGGCCATTCAAGCGTATAGTGTGAAGTGTAGCTCATCAATGTCCACTCCGCACACGTAGGGTGAGTGCGCCGGTAGCCGGTAGTAGTCCGCGCGCTCGCTGGCCCCGCTCGCTGTGCGCTGCATTTTTGCTGAGCGACGCGCGTCGTTTGTGTTGCGGCGCGTTATTGTGCAACTTTCCCTATTAGCGCCACAGTGGCAGTGTGGCACACAACACACACTGACTGCGGCAGTTTGTCTCGCACTGAAATATTAGTTTGAACAGCGGTGCTCATGGACGTACAACCAATTTTTTAGTTTCTTTTGGTCTAAGGATATACGTCAGAAGGAATGAAGTATAGCTGCACACACAGAGCAGAGGACGCGGCGACGTCACGTCACGCACCTCGCACGTCGGCTTACTGCGCCCGAGCCTGACGGAGTGCGTGCTGGGTGCTGCTGGCTCCGTGTGTGCTGGGACCAAAACGGTGTATTTTATATTAAACTAGCAGCCCGTCCCGGCTTCGCACGGGGTAGACAATTATTTATTTTTAGAAATTCGGATATAAAAACAGTTTTTCACAAATATTTTTATGGCACCCCGCCCACCGCGATGCCCGGCGCGCTTTTCAGACTGCATCGCAAACAACGGCCACGGCGCTATGGCGGTTTTGTTTACTGTTTGAATTTTTTAATTCGTAATATCTTTTGAATGGAAAGTCCAATTTAAATAATTTAAAAACTATTTTATAGGTAGTTAAATGGTCTTGACCATAAAATAATTTATTTGGATAAGGATTAATATAAACACATAAATAGCATGGTTTGGATTTGGTTAGCATTTTCATTAATGTTTAAAATGAAAAAAGTTGTTGTAGTGACATAACTACAATAGTTGGACATATGCTACCGCGGAGTTTTTTGTAGACATTATGATGTTCTTCAATATTGTTGTACATTATTTTGTTCTATCGCTAATAGTTTCGGCAGCGCATTCGACGAAAGACATTTTAAGACTCATTTTTCTACACCTTCGGTTATATTGTTCAAATTTTACCAAGGATCCCTAATTTTTTTCAAAATGAAATGTAGCCTATGTCAAATTGGAAGAATGTAGCATTCTATTGGTCAAAAAATTTTTTAAATCGGCCCAGTACTTTTTGAGCCTATTCATTACAAACATACAAACATACAAAAATAGGTACAAATCTTTCCTCTTTATAATATTTTTATTATTATATTATACTAGCAGCCCGTCCCGGCTTCGCACGGGGTAGACAATTATTTATTTTTGGAAATTCGGATATAAAAACAGTTTTTCACAAATATTTTTATTTATTAAAAAAATTATTTGGATAAGGATTAATATAAACACATAAATAGCATGGTTTGGATTTGGTTAGCATTTTCATTAATGTTTAAAATGAAAAAAGTTGTTGTAGTGACATAACTACAATAGTTGGACATATGCTACCTCGGAGTTTTTTGTAGACATTATGATGTTCTTCAATATTGTTGTACATTATTTTGTTCTATCGCTAATAGTTTCGGCAGCGCATTCGACGAAAGACATTTTAAGACTCATTTTTCTACACCTTCGGTTACATTGTTCAAATTTTACCAAGGATCCCTAATTTTTTTCAAAATGAAATGTAGCCTATGTCAAATTGGAAGAATGTAGCATTCTATTGGTCAAAATTTTTTTAAATCGGCCCAGTACTTTTTGAGCCTATTCATTACAAACATACAAACATACAAAAATAGGTACAAATCTTTCCTCTTTATAATATTAGTGTAGATTAAATAGAACTACTACTAATATTCGAGTAGAAGAAGACCAAGGAAACGATGGATGGACGGTTTTTAGAATGATATGATAAGAATTAGGTGTCTCATGAGATGACGAAAAACAGAGAGGTATGTAAGCGAAGACTTGCTGCGTCGACCACAAATGAATTGGGATAAGGGCAAGAGAATGATGATGATGGTCGAAGCCACTACTACAGTATTTAAACAAATAAAACATTGAACACACTCATATGCATTTGTCGGCGCACATTAAGATGCCAATGTCAAGAGTGACAGCTTGTCACTGTCACTCTAGCGGAGCGTCGAGTCGATGGTAGCGGGGCGGCCATCTTGGTACGGCAGATCGTACAGAGCGGTCGCAAGCGCAACACGTTTTCGACGAATCGCTATCCATCCTCTTATTCAAAGTTCTTTTTGAAGTGATTGAGTGTTAATTAGAGCCTAAGTGATTATTGTTACGTAATTTAATTATTATTTCAAGTAAAATCGTTTAAGTTATCAAGAGAACGGTTTTAATTCAAATGACCCTACTTGGACTACCCACATACCCACGCTGCAAGTTGAATAATTCTGATGAAGGCCGTCCTGAGCTTACACATTCTTCTCACAAAAAACACGAAAAAGTGAAAAATAAACTTTAGAAAAAAAAACAGTTTCTGAAGTCGGTGACTTTTGTTTGTTTGATTTCATTTTTTTGCCACCGACTTCAGAAACTGATTTTTTTTCTAAAGTTTATTTTTCACTTTTTCGTGTTTTTTTTTGAAGTCGGTTTTATTTTTTGTTAAAAAGTTTTTATTTTTCACTTTTTAGATGAGTCATAAAGTGGAAAATGTAGTTTTTTTTTGAGTT
Organism: Diarsia dahlii; assembly: GCA_949775195.1. NCBI lineage: Eukaryota > Metazoa > Arthropoda > Insecta > Lepidoptera > Noctuidae > Diarsia > Diarsia dahlii. The sequence goes on from OX459198.1 coordinate 217,275, forward strand.
TTGTTGATTTTTCAAAAACCGCTTGTCAGATTTCGATAAAAAAATTATGGGACCATTTCGGAAGTAACAAAAAAAGAGTTTTTCAAATCGGTTAGCAAGTGACGGAGTTAGGCCCGAACAAACATAAAAAAAAAAGAAAACAAACATTCGAATTGAGAACCTCCTTCTTTTTTAGAAGTCGGTTAAAAATAATTCAAGAAGGTGTGTGTTTGAGGTCAGGAAATCATTAATAGCGGTTAATGTCCGAGAAGTCTTGGGCCCAACGCACACCGGCGGAGGCGCGGCGAAGATACTGAGAATAAATCAATTTAAAAGTCCTATGTCATGCGGTTGCGGTTGGTTGTTCCGTGTGGTGTCGGACGTAAAGAATAGCACCATCCCATATCTTCCCGTGGGTGTCGTAAGAGGCGACTAAGGGACTTACCAGAGAATGGGCAGCAGCGTTCTCTGTGCCTTTGTACTTAACAACCATACTGCGATCGCCAACCCGCCTGCCAAGCGTGGCGATTATGGCAAACCCCCCCAAAAATGCCTGGGGGAGGCCTATGTCCAGCAGTGGACGTCTTTTGGCTGAAATGATGATGAATGATGTCATGCGGTTGAAAACGGCATGCAAAACGAGACGCGCGCGGTGAGCCGTCAAGCTGCCACGAGAGCAGACAAAGACTTATTTTAGGTTTATTTTAAATTGATTTATTCTCCAGTATCTTCGCCGCGCCTCCGCCGGTGTGCGTTGGGCCTTGGAGTGAACACTCGCGTCACGAATGCTCACGGTAACAACGGTTTAAAGTAAAAGAGTTACAGCTGCCTCCCCTTGCGACGCCCATGATGTCTACTGCTCCTGCTGAGCGTGTGCGCCTGATGGCTGAGTGTGAGTAGGAGTCGAGTCTTTGGCTTCACGTACTACCGTCATCGAGCATAGACACGTTACCTGGGAATCGAACCCAGGAGTCCAGGATCTCATGCACAGAGTAGTACTTGTGACCACTTGACCAATGACTTGTTATGATTATTATATAAAAGACGTTGAATACGAGGACGTCCCTTACTGTTTCATAATTGTATTTTGTGACTTACATCATTTAAATAACAAAGTAGTTCTCGTTACTTTATAAAGTTGGAGTTTTGAATAATAATAAACTGAAAAGCGTTTTAATATTTCAGCTTGTTTGGAAAGGCTAGTTAAGGATACAGTCGCGGAGAGCTTGGTGGGTTAGCAAGTTATATGAGCTGCAGCGTCGATTTACTTCATACTGGAGTAGGTACTACAGTGTTGCTCAACATACAAATGACTATTGTGACTTGTGTCATTTGTATATTGTATACTCTGATTCACTAAATAATAATAACCTATAAATTAAAAAAAATCTTATAATTTTAACAAATAAGTCTTAACTCCTAGTGATTGGAGCCTCTTTATAAGCGAACAGCCTGTATTAAAAATAAGCGGAGCTTATTTTTAATACAGGCTGCATATTTAAAATAATTGATTCTGATATTAACCAAATAATTATGTTGGACATGTTTGATCAGAAATACAGATTACGTAACCATAATAACGTTCAAACGAACAAACTAAATAACTATAACCAATGTACCTACTGATACTAAATAATATATGTTTTTCGGGGCCCTGTTTATTTGAACCTCCAAATTACTAAATGAGATTTACATCGTAGCTCAAAATACGACTTCCTATCTAACTGCCGCTGATATCGGTCTAAAATTTAATTAGACCGATATCAGATATTCGGAGAAAAGATGTTTGAAGCATCTATTACGTGATTAAAGTTAACAATGTTTCCAGCAGAAGGGCTCGGCGGCTCGGCCGCTCGGCCGCTCGGCCGCTCGGCTAGCCACCACAAAAGGGAACTGCGCGCAATATAGCGAAGGAAAAATATGCGCTATTTGATAGTGGCGGGCGAAGGTCGGGCGCGTCCGGTATGCCTTTGTGGAACAACAACCCAGCGCCGCCGCACCGCCCGGAGGATACCGCGGGCGCGCCGGACAAGCTCTAATCCGATTATGTGTCGAGCGCCTCAACACCTACACCAGCCAAGTAAATGAAAATTACCCAAAATTCTGTGACCGCCGAGATACATCAATATCCTTATAAAACATGAAATCCTGCGAGAAACGTGATAGTGTCCAGAATGGAGCCGGCTGATTAACTCCGCACTCACCGCGGTAATTGTAGGAAACGAGCGGAAGGAGGCGGCCGGCGCGTGCGATAACGAGCTCCCACTTGTATCACTTCACCACACTCGCCATACATGAGCACATGACGACCTGCTGCTATAAGTATTCGGAAACAAAACATGCAGGTCATATTTACATTCATGCAAAATATCCAATTGTAAGTTGGTATGGAAATTACCCCGTTGGATTTTGGAAAATATAACACAGTTTGATCACCCCATTCAAAGTTCCCTTTCCTAGAGAGGAGGCCTGAGTCCCTGCAGTGGGAACAATTATAGGCTGATGATGATGATTCAAAGTTCACCGGTTTTTTTTGTACCCACAGGATGTTTATAAACACATTGTTTTCCTGTAAAACTAGTTAGCTGATGTTACGGTTGCTGAGAATTTTAACGAACAAAAAAGTACATTGATCTCGAAAAAAGTATTTGGAATTTCAAACAAAGTCAATCGGTATATGCGCAGTTGGTCGACTCACAGCTCTGCGTTGTGGAATATATTGTAACTGATATCATTGATTCTGACACGAACAATGATTTAGCGCATGGATATGCACAAAAATATTATACAATACGTTCATAGTTTTTTAACTAAGTACTTCTTTAGTCCAAGTAACATCTTAATAAAAAATGTGTCTCATATAAAGACTTAATGAAAAAATAAAGGCGTCCGGTGACATAATTATTGTTGTTTTCTGGAACTCCCGGCAACCACACTAATGGACACTGCAAATTGGTTTAGAAATGTTCAATTTTCTTAGTCCCGCTGAAGATTGTGTTTGCTGAGTACGTTATGTTGTGGTTAGAGGACTCGATACCGGGATTCGAGTATAGTCCCGGGATTGTTAAACAGAAAGTCAGTTAACTATGTAAAAATGAGCTTTTTACTTTATCTTTAAAAAGCCGCATACTTCAACTTCAAACTTCTACTAAAATAAACAAACTCACCACTTTTTGTAATAAGCTTTACTTATGTATAAAACTTAACAAATCTCAACTTAAACTTATTTAGGTTACAAACCCATAACAAAAACTAAATGCTACAGAGATCCATGTTTAAACCCGTTCATTTTTACAATATCTTGCCCCACACACCCAGACTCGGAACAACTATCTTGTTGCTAGCGGCTGATCGACTGCTGCGCTGATCGAAGGATTTTGTATGTAATTTAATATTCCACTAAACTCATTTCGTCGACGATCTTATGTAAAAATTGTATCATGATTACTAATCCCGAAAATTGAATCCCGAAAAGTTTGATACTAAAATATAACCGGAATTCCGGGATCTATCCTCTAGTTGCGCTGTATCGCTGTCGTCACTAGCACTATTAGACTAGCGCGACACGCGGGTGTGTCTTGCCGCGCCACGTGCTTGTATTGCCGGGCGCCTTATCAGCGCCAACAAACCACTAATGAAGCGATCAGCCGCTGGCAAATTAAAACGTCGGATTTGGTTTTATTTCGTACAATTACCAAATGTATTGCTTTCCTCATCCATGTGTTCGACTAGAAATGACTTAGTTCAATTTGTTGTTAGCGTTATTTGAGCACTCTGCAGCACTGATGAAAGTCCAGTGACTGGTGCAAGTACGCTATTGTGCTCGGTCGCACTAGTTCCGCTTGTTGTTGTTTGTGCTCTTAGAAGACACAGTCTCACCCCCCCCCCCCCCCACCACGGCACAAACTTGTGACTCTTTTGTCAACGTTGCTTACTTTCCGAACCACTACTATTGTCATACTTCCGGGAAATAACCTTTTTTTGTTGTATGAAAATGCATTGAGATATTATTTTTAAAAACTTCGCATTTAACAAAGTACAATAAGAACAGAAAGTAATTGAGCACTATGGAGGAAAACGGCGCAAGATAATACTGAAACTTCATATCCCTGAAGGAATGTTAGCGGAAAATAAAAATCTCGTTATAATATAACGGAGGTTTTATATGAGGAGCTATTTCAGAGGGTGTAGTATCACAGGTAAGTAATTGGGCGGATATGAGTTTGTTGAGAGTATAATTTGCGAAATGAAGTCTGGAGAGCGTCCCTCCGCGGGCCCCGGTACAGTGCGGCGCGGGGGACGGGGGACAGGGGACCGGACCCACGTCCTGTGTCCGATATATTTGAGATTTTCAGTTCGTTACTTTCAGTTTCCCAGGCGCATCGTTTTTATTGTTTCATTTGCATGTTTGTCTGAAAACAAAGGACGTATGGTTCATGGTTAAGAACCATCATAAATGGTCTAATAAAAATGGTTTATTTTGACAGTTAATGTTTCTTTTATTGTTAGTTTTGATCTAGCTCGGGTAAAGTTTAGTTTATAGTTGCATACTGTTTGGAATTAATCCTCTCAGGTGTCATATTGAACGCATCTTTAGAACAGACTTAATTATGTTGCAATAAGAAACTGCTGGTGTATGTGTCGCATGTTTGTTCGCACGGTAGGTATCACGTCACGTCACGAACACAGGGTCGCGTTGTATGCGTGTGGACATGCGATAAAACAACACTTTTGTCCGGAACTAACCGTTTTACTTTGTACACACGGCTACACATCAAGCTATACAAAACCAGTTAATCTTGGCCTCACTTTACTAGACCTTTTCGCACAATGAACGATCAGATTATACTGGTTTTGTATAGCTTGATGTGTAGCCGTGTGTACACACGAGCCGCCATAAAACTACCCGCCGCTGTCCCGCCGCCGTCCCGCCACCGTCCCGCCGCCGTCCCGCCACCGTCCCGCTGCCGAGTGCAGCTATAGCGGGCGTGAACAGAAGGACCACTGGTTCTGGCACCACCTCGTGATTAGCTTGCTGTAGAAAGAAGTAAGACACAATATAGCTTTTGAAACATACTTAACTGAGTGACCGAGACGACAGTTACAAAGCTGAACTTTGTCTTATTTACGAAACTGATATACCGTCCTCTATATGTCGTTCAGAGTATGACTTCTTTGCATGTTAATTCGGGCCTACGACCGGCCCGGCTCGGTCCGGGTCTGTCCCGCGACCACACTACGCTATAAACCCGGCCCTTGTTCTGTGCTTGATTATAATTTTATCGCATTGAGTAACTTATACTCGACTGCTTAACATATTTTAACGTGTTACGGTAATTATGAACGAAATAACACGTTCACACTCACGTTTCCAGTTCCAAGATGTCCTAGATCACTATGTTGTGCCGCCACGTCTTTTGGGTTAATAACACAATGTTTATAGTTCGTCATTAGTTGCAGTGTCGCATGTCGTTCGGTATGTAATGAGGTGCCGTCTGCCGAGCGACGCACGATACGTAACTTATATTGCGGCACAACATAACATCGTGAGCTCATCACGTTACGAGGTAATCGCGTTATTGCACAAAGAATCCGCGCGTCGCCGTCGTCGGCTGAGACTCGCTCCAGAAGCGCCGCGCGCCGCGCCCGTGGGACACGCGCCGGCTTATCATGTTATACTCTATTGTGAAAAGACTTACGTCGATATAGGAATTGACAGTGATAAGTCTTTGATGAGATTATGTACCAACGAACCGGGACGACGGAGATATTGATAGCACATGGATTACAACCGCTCTGCTGAGTATGGGTTCGATTGTCTTCAGTCACAAGGAAGTACTCGTATTCGCAATGCGTGGGGACGTTTTGATTCATAAGCAAACAGGTGCCTATTTAGTATGTGTTGATGTTTGTTGCAGATTGCAGGTAGTTCCGAATGACACTGATTGTTACGAGCAGATAACTCAGTGCAATCTGCGAGACCGTGTGCTCTTATTAGCATAAAAGGCAGCTCTATCTGATGGCCGCTGCCGCCCCCCTTGCCCCCCCCCCCCCAAGGGGCGAGTGCACGATGAGCTTATTTCCGATACGTCCTGGCGGAGTCGTATATCAAGCTTTATCAAGTTTTACAATTAATTTTATTACATGTTATTATACCGTTCCGGACGTCCCGCGCGGACCGATCCGTTCATTTCAGCACGTTTCACCTTCAGGCGGATATAATTATTATAATCAGTAAATCTTCTTTACTTCCCAGTTTCGTGCTTAGAGTAAATAAACATGGTCGTATAGTGAGCTGCACGGTAAATAATGCCGAACCAATGGTCACAAGGTGAGTTGCTCGTGGCTACATCGTGGTCACAGAGAATTTCGTCAAAGGGTCGCGGGGCATTCAACGGAATCCTTACGTTCAGCGGCGCGCGGACTTTGCGAAATGGTGGTAAAAGCAAAATCTAGTAGGCGGGTCCACTGGCTGTACATGCAGTGTGTGCCCACTGGATACTGTTATGTAGCTCGTGAAACTGTGCTCTTCATGATAAAGCAAAGAGAAGTTATAGTTTCCACAAATGAAAGCTTAGCTACACGAAGTTCTATTCGTGTTCACTTGTGATGCAAGTGTTGAGACTGGTTCAGTTACGGGTACCTACATAATGATGCTTTGTTCGTGCTATCATTGACAATGCACTTGTAATATACTTTCATAATAGATAGCAGTTGTGCTGAATGCACATATGAATATGACACTCGATTTACCTTTAAATGTTAACATTGAATGCGTTATGTTGTTCCGATACGATATATATAGTTATGAACCACTGCAGTCGTTAATATATTATTATGTTTAACGGCTACAGTGGGTAATGACTAATAGACATACCTACGATGAGAAGCTGCACAATTATTGAAAACTTGTGATGTATGACCAAATGAAAAGTTGGTGTGGGTACTGTAGAGCATTGATTATATCTATGACTATGATTGGTGCGTGTTGAGTTTGACTGACACAGATAAAACTCTACAATAATTTAGAAAATATTGCTTACTAGCTTTTGCTTTTGTTCCGTATGGTGTCGGACGCAAAGAATAGCACCATCCCATATCTTCCCGTGGGTGTCGTAAGAGGCGACTAAGGGATGTACCAGAGAATGGGCAGCAGCGTTCTCTGTGCTTTTTGTATCGACCGTACTGCGATCGCCAACCCGCCTGCCAAGCGTGGCGATTATGGCAAACCCCCCCCTAAGCAAAAATTACACTTAGGGGAGGCCTAAGTCCAGCAGTGGACGTCTTTCGGCTGAAATGATGATGATGATGATGATAGCTTTTGCCCGTGTATTCGCCCTCGTGAAAATGTTGATTTTCCATACAAACTTTGCCCCCATTTTCACCCCTGAAAAAAATCCTTTTTTAGTGGATGCCTATGTCATAAGAGGAATATGGGTGCGATATTTCAAGTTTGTGGCCCTAAGGGTTTGCCCTGTGCGTTGATCCTCAGTCAGTAAACTTGGCCTTTTATATAAGATAGATAGACTAACAGTTACAGCTAACATCATCAGGTTGTTGCATTCAGTACATAAAGCGAGATAGTTGACCTACAAATGTATGCCAGCTGTCTCAGTTTGGCGGTTGCAAGCTCGGGTGCGAAGGTAGAGGAATCAATTACCGACGCTCCCTCGATGTTTACTCTACTAGACACCAATGATACGAGTGACGTCACGGAGCACAATCACTATGCAGATAACTCACATGTACTATGTACTACGTGTAAGACACTGTACACCGTACACGGTTGGTCCCAATATAAGCAATATGCGCGTCGCGGTAAACACGCGCGACGGCGCGAGTAATATTGTAAAGAGGACGGTTTTATTTCTTTGTGCGATAGGAGCACACAATATCTGTAGTTGTATTGAAAGTTATATTGATTGAAAGGCACCTTAATGACTTCCTATGTGGTGTAGCGGTTGCAAGCACGGCTGCTACGAGTACTCGGTGTGATCCCAGGGGGTAGCGTGAATAGGATTTTCTAGAAGGTATTGCTCAGACACTCAAAAAATAAAATATAAAATTTAAGAGACTGACAAAAAGTCAGACGATGTAGGTCTGGTTTAAAACCTTTGATGACGAAATTATAAAAATCCTAGGTAGTTTCATCTCAGCCTACACCTCCTGGGAAACAAAACGCAAGGTAATGCATAGTTAGGTATAATCATCAGAGCACATTATTGAACATATCTCTCATCACATCTCCTGTGTCCTAGGGTCCAAGAGTGCGGAGATGCTAATTTTAAAAACGTTTCTTTCCTTTTCGGTTCCTTTTGTTAATTAATTGTTGGAAATTATTGTGAGGAGACCACTGTTGTTTAATTGTATGAAATGTGTCACATAAATCAAGGTTTATGAGAAAGGTACGAAAATTTCATACAATTTTACGACTTGGTAGTTCAGGAGCTATGTTACAGTATTTTGAAAGCGCACCCACCCATCCGTATAATAAATGTATCACGAGTTGTTTCAGCATTGTAGCCACGTAAGAACTATGTAGGTACTTGATGGTTACTAACCTAACGTTAAGCAAGTCATTGTAGCTTTGATATTCTTATACTAATTACTAAAGTATAGGACAGTTAATACTTTACCTTACCGGTACCTGGCAGGTGCACTTCGACGTACGCACAAGAGACCGCGGATGCAGACTTTTTTACGCAACGTGCTAAAATCTCTTGTACTTATACGTCCCTTTGGTCTATTGGTCTTTTTCTGTTCTGCCTTCTGCTGATATGGAGGGAAATTATATTTTTCCTACTTCTCCGGTATTCTTTTCTGAGTAGATAGCACTGCGTGGGGCGGCCGTTAAATCTAGCAGAGTGCACCTCGCGGGGCGGACGATACTGCGAGCACTCGAACCGCGGTCCTCTCTGTCAGACTGTGAGTGCTAATTGAATAACTTCAAATTAAAGATTCATAAAATTGTATAGGATAACAATAACCTATTTCGATTTAGTAAAATGAACATAATTTCTCAGCGAGCGATCGTTAAGTTTTCTGCGAAATCCTTGAGTCGGGGTAAAATTGTATTATTTAATTAAGAACAGGCTAATTTTGTAAATGCTTTGTTCTCAACTTGAGTATGATTAGTTACTGTTTACGTAAATTAACTTAATTACACCCGTGATACTCAAGACCCGCTAACCTGATCACGATACTAAGATATAAACGTGCTTCGAGTGTAAACATGAGATCTATGTAATTAGCTGAGAGTTTTAACCAATTGATGTTATTGTCAGTTTGAACGTATTTGGTTTGTAAGCAATGCAGCTCATATATCAGAATATCAGTGTTTCATCTCTCTACCTACGCCTTGTAAAATCCGTTCTCTTAATTCAGTTTATCTACAGACTGAATATTAATCGAGTACTAATTTATTCACATTATTGTATTATCGATGTGGGTCGCGACCACAGATTACAGAAACAACAGGAGATATGGCAAGGAGGCGTGGTACATGCGAACTCATGTGGCCACGACGGGGCCTTATGCCACTTTCAATAATAAGTCGAATGTCAACTTGCGACGTCTTCACTGCTCGTGATTTTTTACAAAATGCCGCGTTGTTCAGTGAATGTTTGTAAAAATAATAGCTGTATTGTGAATTACACGAAAGATGGTATCTCATTTCACACGTAAGTACTACAAAAATAATGTTTTTCATATTAAATTCATTAAAACATTACTTCGTGGTACGAGAAACATGATGAAAAACCAAATCAATTGTTTTCATTAGGAACAAAAACCATTGCTTGTTTAGTAAAAATCGACCAGTGAATCGGCTGATCTAATAGCGCAATGGATAGGTGTTTTACTGATGCTCCCACTCACACAATATTTTCGAAAAGCTGCTGCTGTCAGTCTTTGTGAGCTAGAGATGTCTAATTGTGATGTTTGTAGTTGTCGATATTTTATACGATGATTCTGCGTATACGTACGAATGGTTATACATATTATGCATTATACAATTAATTACTCTACACAATTGTTACTGCAGTATAAGGCGTATTTTATGGCGTTACTGAGCGTTGCCGTAAATGGAGATAAGAAAAACCAATATTCTGTACTATGTATTTACTAATAAAATATAAATTTATTTTTAGTTTAAACAACAAATTATAAATATAGGTAGGTACTAATAACAACGTTTATATTATCACGCTTTCTTATTTTTGCAAGCAATACTGAAAATAGAAAGTGCTTTTTATTGCTTAATATTGACTGAATAAATAGTATTCATTGGTTGCTCGAGTTATCTATCTATCTATCTATATACTTAAATAAAAAGAGAAGTCCTGACTGACTCACTGACTGACTGACTCATCAACGCCCAGCCCAAACCCTTGGATCTAGAATGCTGAAATTTTGCACAGAGGTTCCCTTTATAATGTAGACAAGGAATAAAGAAGGATTTAATTTTTTGAAATTCAACCCCTAAGGGACTTAAATAGGGAATGAAAGTTTGTATGGAAAATCGTCATTTTTGTAGTTAAACCGACATCCACGCGGGCGAAGCCGTGGGCAAAAGCTAGTCTTTTATTAAATCAATAGCTAATGGGAATGCATGTAACTGGGAACTTCAGAATTCGGGCATTAAATAGCCGATGAAATGTAAAAAAGTATTGTGTAAAAAAAATTAAGCGATTACTTAAAGACATTGGATTTTCTATATTGGCGACTCACACAAGCTACACATCAAGCTACACATTTCTAGTATATGCTGATCTCGCATTGTATAGGATTTTCGTCGTACAATGCGTGGTCACTGTAAACTGAAAATGTTCCCATAGCTTGATGTGTAGCCGTGTGTACTCGTGCATGATTCTTCTTTCATTGCATCTTGCTTTTATTATTAACTAGCTGATGCCCGCGGCTTCACCCGCGTGGATGTCGTTCAAATTATATACTAAAACCTTCCTCTTGAATCACTCTATCTATTAAAAAAAACCGCATCAAAATCTGTTGCAACACATCTGTGGTGTAAGATAATATTACGATTTACTACAGACACAAATCAATATTTTTTTTTTAATCAACCTGTTTTGAATAAATGACTTTTTTTTACTTTGAATGATTTCTGGACATATTGTTTTTTATTTATAATATATTATTTTCAGGACCCCAAAAGAACTTTATTACAATATAATAATAAATAGAACGAATCGATAACTTTTCGATTTAGTCAATCACTAGCGTCGAAGTAAAACAAAATGTATTAAGTAAATTGTGCGGTGCATGGTAAATACACGCTGTGACTGAAGGGATAAGGTTTATAATTGATTGTGTAGTACGTAATGTTTTAAGAAATGCGGATGTGTTTGCGAATGCGTATATCTATTGTTTTTACTGCTCTGCGTGTGTGAACTGACGACACAGGTCCCCATACATTTTCGGCTAAAGGGCATATCTCCTGTTGATTCTGTAATCTGTGGTCGCGACAGACGCACTACGTGGGTATCGCGCAGTAATCTGTCGCCAGGCGTCAATCGTCCGGTGAAGTCAAGACAAGTTATGTGAAAGAAACAAATGAAACACGTGCGTTACGCTTGACGCAAGTCGCTTCGCTTGAGCTCGTGAGCGGGGCTGTGTACATACACTACGTTCGCTCGCACGGAACCACAGCACGGAACAGATTGAAAGATACTAATATAAAAAGGGAAGTAATTAATTGCTTTAGAAATTATAAAATCTGGTGAGCGAAAAAAAAACAGCAATTAAATAATTTGGTCGGCATACAAAGATTTTGTTTGCAATTAAAAGAATCAGGCAGCAATCCTTGTTCCGCAAATAATTTTGATAATGGTCAAAAATTAAATCAAAAATACGCAGCTTACAATAACATGAGTTTGCATGTAATAAACATTCAGTCCGCAAAATAACTACTTGGTCAGCAAGATTTTATGATCGATCAGCAGACCAAACATTATAAATAGAAGCTGTTTGTTTGATCGGTATGCATATTTAAAACATGGTGAGCAAAATAACTGGTTGAATTGCGAAAATCGGCAATGTACGTTAAAAGTTAGGTTAGGTTATTTAGCATTCCGGTAGTTATATGCTGCTCAAAATTTTTTTTTTTGCTTACTCTCTGAGTGCTTACCAAAATTTTATTAAACAGGAGCAGCTCATTGCAGATATGCTGTACAAAAATAATTACAGCCATCCACAATGACATAAATTGCTGATTGATTTTGAAATGTTTGCTGGCCATGAGTTGCTGACCAATTAGCAATTTCTGCTGACAGATTATATTTTTCTGCTGACCAAAATACCAATATTAAGTAAGCTAACCAGTTAAATAACATCCATATAAAAAAAAACTTTAATATGATGAAATAATTAGTCAGCGGTTTCGGTTTAGAAAGAATTTAGTGGCAGGTTGGTGTTGTAGGAGACAGCGAAAATGGGGGGGGGGGGTTTGTAATGAATACGAATCATTGGAAGTATACAAATGGGGTGTAAACAAACAAATAGGGGTTTGTATCTATGTAGATGATTTCATTCCGTTTAACTCGTTAGTATTACGTTACTGTTCGTCACAGAGCCGAAGGCTATCTTACGGACACATTAACGGATCGGCGGTCTGTGTCCGGAGCACAACAACATTCTGATTGTTGACAGAAGCTCTCATCAAACAGAACGGAGTATAGGTTTCTTGTATAGACTTGCTATCGTATAGCTTGTCCCTGAGGCTCCGATAGGTACATTGTTTTAGGTAAAGTTGGGTAGGAAGGTAGGAGAGGATATATATTATACACACACCACACACACCTACACAGTTGTATCACTACCGCATTACGTGGGACTTTATTACAATAGACAAGGAAGTAGAGAATACTTGTAGTCATAGTGTGATTTTGATGGACGTTTTCTTTTATGAGAAGTACTGTAAGCAGTGAGCCTTCTCTTCTTATGTTGATATGATGGGTAATGGTCGCTCGTATCTCCGGTAACGATATAATTACATTGGGTGTGTTCGCGTCGCACAGACGACGTGTGGTCGGCAGAAAAGTTTACCTCCAAGTAGACTACAGATAAGAGCTAATTCACAAAGCTTTATACCTTAGGTTACCTCGTGTGATACTTATTACGTGACGTAAGCACGTTTATTGGCCTGGGCCGGTCAGAACTTTGTGTCTTTGCAGTAAAAGCAAAAGTAAATTTCTCCACCTCGTTTTAGTCAGACGACGCGCTTCGATGACTAAATAAATGCGACATGTGCCTCCATTGTACTAAAACTCAAAACATTTATTTCAATTAGACCGATATATGTAGATAGTTTTGAATGTCAAAAACAAAATGATGAAGCTACGTTCACAAGGCGTATTAACTTGTAGAAGTACTGTAGTTGTCCGTTCCAAGGATAATCTTACAACCTTCTACACTTCTACAGCATCCACAATAATTTCACAAGCCAATCAATTACTTTAACCCTTGGTTGTGGAGCCAGGACCAGCACTAATTGAGACAACAATTTTTATAATCAATATTATTCCCCAACTTATAATAATTATACTGGCCTACATACATTGTGTGCATTTCATAAAAAAATTTAATGTCGTCCTAATCAGTAGTAGTATGTGAGGAGGTATTTCATTGTTACAAGTAAAACAGTACTATGAAAGATGAACTGCATTGCACTGCGATGCACTGAAACCTTCTCTCCTCCTTCTTGTCTTTTGTTTATTGAGCCGCGTTGTCATTATTTTGAAATATGCTTGCAGTTCTAGAATAACAGTTAGGTACTTGGATTCCACAATTAAATGCCTTCAGTGTTATTCATTGAATGCTTACGTATCCGAACATGTAGGTCAAGCGCGGAAGGCATATATTTGTAAAGACGTTGTTTGTGCTTCATGCTTGTGTGCTCCGGTACACACCACTCGATTGTTTATTAAACCTCGGCCGACATTGTCATGTTTCCGTTTTTGTCATCGCTCGGTCACTAGTCACTACCCATTGTGCACGGCGACGCGGGCCTTAGTATTCCGTCGGGAGGTATCTTTGTATTGATGTAAAGGTTCATTCATCAACAATAACGCTTTGACGAGTTTCCACTACACAAGCACTCGTGTTAACAAGGTCTATTTTATTTAAAAGCTTTTATTTAGTTTCACCTGTCTCGATACATGTGTGTTTGTAATAGAATTTGGGAAGTTAAAGACACACTTCTAACTAACTTTGTTTCAATTAATCTAACTCTATAACTGGCAGGTAAACATTGACCATAATGTTCCATGTTTGCGTTTCATTTCTGGATTAGTAAAGTACGGTGTTAGTGTTGCGACTCAAATATTACGAACAGTCATTTTAAACGAGAGTTCCTCTACTAACATTGTAAATGAGAAAGTTTCTTTTGTTTGCGACGCAAATAGACGACAGGACTGAGAGGATTTGAATTAAATTATAAACAAGTCTGTAATTAGTAATGTGTAGCTTTTGACAAGCTTTTATTTAACTTTTAACGTTTGTTTGTCGGTTTAGGTAATATGTTGCAACTGAATTTTAAAACAGTTATCCTGAATCTATTGAGCTGAAATTATACACACACCATTAGTTCTAACAGTATTTTTTGTAATATTTATTTATGACTTGATCCTACAGACAGAATCACCTCCTCACGAGAGAACTCCTCAACGAAATACAAAAATTATAGCGAATTCGAAAAATTGCATACGTGCGAAATGTGAATGTTAAATCAATAAGATCATTTCTTTTTGCTATTTTTCTAAAATTTCAAGACTACGTAGACAACCGCAGTCAAATGATTTGTCTGTAATAGTGAAGTTTGTTTGTTCGATCCGCTGACAATAACAGAAGTAGAAACTGGGTGAAAAAAGCTTTTCCGAGATATTCTAGTCTTGAACTATTATTGCCTGAAAGAACTACGTAGGTACGAGAGAGGATCTGATAGTTTGTTACAAATAACATTGGATTATCACAATGTGTTCAACTAAAAGTTTGGTAGTATTTTCCAGAACTTACAAAAACCTTGTACGACTGCGTAAACTGCCTGCCAGTAGATGTACTCCTAGTGGTTCACTCCAGCAAGTTGCTCCTCCGCGAGTTAATCCCAACTTCAACAAGTCGTTCGTTAGTAGGGCTTCGACTTGTGACTTGTGTGCTTTACGCGCACTTCACATAGCTGCTGACATACAACTGTTCTCGCCAAACTGCTGTAAAGCTGCAGAAGTCAGTTTTAAGTTTTCACATTCTAACCAAACAATTAAAAAAAATATAATTAACGTTACCTTAAGTTAGTTTTGCTGCCCTAAATTTTATTGACAAAAGTTAAGTTAATATGGGGGACCACGGGATCGGTCAATGTGGCGACACCTGGAGGAGGCCTATGTCCAGCAGTGGACGTCTTTTGGCTGAAATGATGAAGTTACTATCATTTACTCTGAAAACGGGATATTTACCATGCTTACTTTTTGTTTCGAGCTCCCGATATTTCGACGCCGTTACAAGCACCATGAACACGGATAAACTGACGTTATGACCATGTCAGTTTATATACTTATAAAGTAATATATATAAGACTAGCTGATGCCCGCGGCTTCACCCGCGTGGATGTCGTTCAAATTATATACTAAAACCTTCCTCTTGAATAACTCTATCTATTAAAAAAAACCGCATCAAAATCCGTTGCGCGGTTTTAAAGATTTAAGCATACAGACAAACAGACAAAAATAGCGACTTTGTTTTATACTATGTAAGGATAACGGGAATTGTTAAGAAACCTTCTTCGTACGGATCACACTCAATTAAACGCAGTGTAGCCGACGCGGCGCGGTGGTCATTGATGTCAGTACAGCTACTGAGGTAGCAGTGTGTCAAATGTTTAGCAAGCTCCTCCTAAGTATTCTCTATCAGGCGATAAATGTAATGTATATGTTACAGTCAAAACTCTTAATCGGTCAAAACTACTTTTGACTGGATTCAGTCAAAACCCTTATAGCGTTAAAACGCGTTTATTCTAATGAATTTTGACTGGTAAAACAGTTTTGACTGTGACATATATATCTTGAAGCTATAGTGGTATAGCACTCGGCAATCGAAGGTCAGCGTTCATGTAGCAGGTACAGATGACAGCATGTAACAGTGCGTGTTGTGTACCAGTAACAGTAGATACTGTCCCACCTTTGTGATCGTGGACGGGGCTCCAGACGTGGGGCTCGGGAACACGCTCATGTATGTACAACTACTCGTTTAGAAGGTCCAGTATGCTCCCGCAATAAGCGACAGCAAAGTAACTTCTGGACCCGAAAAAAATAAGATGACACGAAAAGGAAAATACTTATTTTTCTTTTCGTGTCATCATGCTTGTGAAATAAGAATGTTTTTTGTCAAATTCTTGTCGGTCGTTGTGTTTGACGGGACTTTCACTGACAGATAGCTGATGTTTTAAGGAGCAGGTAACTTGGACTACTTTCATGTAAGAACAAAGATTAGGGTTCCGCAAAAAAATTAAAACCAACGAAATTGTTAAAAAAATCAGATTCAATTAAGGAAGTAATATTTTTAAAATAATTTCACGAAGTTTGCTAGCAACAGTTGGTGTTCAATAAATGAGCATTACATTCTTGCGTTTCCTGATCTTTAGGGCGGTTTTCCTTGAGTTTACAAGGTATATCCTGGATCACCTTAGGAAGCTACCAGCTTAGGAAGTAGGTCACCTGAAGTCGCAGCATAATCTGAGATATATCCCACAAACAGATGAGCGGCCGCTGTCGTGCGCTATGACTTACTGCCGCCATACTGACACACGCTGTCTACTATGTGTTATGGCTTGCAGAGGCTTTGAGCTATGGCTTGTGAGCTGTGACGTCGAGCACTAGTACCGTCGCGCGACATTAACACATTACAATTTATATTTAGAAGCAAATATAAATAAAAAATAATAAGTACCTTTTAAAATATTTATAATCATTACGTACTGATGATGTTACAAAAAAAAAAAATTAAATATGTTAAGTTGGTAGGTACATGACGTACGTTGGAATGTTAAATTGAAGTCATCCCAAATGCAGCGTCTCATGCGCTGCACGACGACGTGCAATTTTATTAAATGTGTATTTAAAACGAAAAAAAAGTATAAAACAGCATAAAGAGACGAGCCTTCATTTCTTGATGCAGCGGCTGTGAGCACCTGCCTCCCGCGCCACCGTACTACCGCGCCGGTACGTAGCGGCAGGTAGTGGGAAGTATTTCAATCAGCGTCGTCCCTCGAGTCCCGGCTAAGTATTATTGCCTGATTCTTCTGTGATTAAAGTCCGCTGCGCGATATTAAACGGAGCGGGACTCGCTAGCAGTTAATTGAAAACGTATCCGGAGACCGGCGGAGACGGCTCGGCACCGTCAGGCACCGTCAGAGAGGCAATGTAGAAGACCCACTCACTGTTTCCTAGTAGATGCATCGTGACTTCATGAGACACTTGCACAAATTTCTGGCCCCTTATTCACAAAAACTCCGATTCGATTTGGAAAGTCGTACCTATGTGTATCTTGTTGACTTTCGTAATGCCAAACAAACATTGACATACGACTAGTCGAATCGAAATCTAATCGAAGCTTTTGTAAACAAGGGGCCTTGATGGTACATTGTGACTCAGGTGTATCGGTCTACATAAATATTTTAGTTGTACACCATTAAAGTTTCAGGCGGTCGCGATTAAGCCATCATTACTTGGAATCACACTGGGCTCGCACTTACCTTCTGTCCGCATTTATTCGACATCGTTCGGCATTCGGCGTTCATTACCTCGCGCCGCATTCCCCACACTAGCTGTCATTTGATAAAACTCTGTTCGCCCGATCGGGTTACGGATTAATCTAATCTATCGGTTGAAGCACCTAACTCACTATTGTTGATTAATCTGGAAATCTGGTCGGGACGCTGACCGGTACTTTACGCTGTTGTGCTATCGCTCGCGCTGCTCTACCGGCCAAATGAAACGTGGAGGCAGTTCTGTTGGTAACAGGATAAGTTGGAGCCATTACTACTTATGAGGTTCGGGAGCCGGTCATCTGAAACTGTACCAGCACGCGGCTCTTTAATAGAAAATCCCTTTATGACGCTATAAATGGCGATGGGCTTGTTTCCCATCACATTACCTCTTAATACTATTATCACAAAGCTCCTAGCGTTTTACGGAAACAGTGACTCTTATTGCTATGATAGGTACCCTGAAACATAGATGTAAACTGCTGCACCTTATCAATAGTTTTGTTTCACTCCGTACTGTATGCACAGGTAACAATACCTGCGCATTCACAAAGTCATTGTGATGTTCACATACCCAACTCATTGAGTGCATAACGTAGCAGATTGAATAGACGTGAAGTGTGAGCCCTTCTTGCTCACTTGCGGTTATTTCCACGCATTGTGTCGTACTGTACCGTACTGTGTCGTACTGTACCGTACTGTACCGCTCGTGTGTCCCACGTGCAGTCGTGCGGCTAAGCACGCCCCATCGAGCGCTGAAGCGCTGTGTATCGCCACCGATACAAACTGTTCTGAAGTTTCAAGCGTGCTGAGTGCATTTCGATGTAGATGCTTAAATTGTTTCTGGTGCACTCCCAACTTATAATATTCTTAAGAGTTCACGAATGACGACTCAATTTGGAAATGTTATTTAGACAAAAGCTCTTTACCAAAACTCCGCTGAAGTACGGTTAATGTTGTCAAGAAAATATCTTACAATTGTTAAAGTAACACAGTATGAATGCCGCAGCCGTGGTGACACATTTCCAACGATGAAGAACCCTTTCTAATATCCAACAAGGCAGCAATTTAAAACTTTCATTGACGAAGCCATGGAAAATAAAGGAATATGGCGAGCGACTGGAGTTGTGTAATTGGTTTGGAACAGTTGAACGTGTCAGTGATTACGTGCAGTTTATCGAGAGCGCGATATCGACACACGACCAAAATAGCATTTACCGTTGCAGTCGCGAGTCGCGCCACTTAACCCAATTACCACCTGTCGGGGACCAGACTGGTGGGGGGGGTGGGGGCAACGGGGAGGGGGGGGGACGAGGGGGCAGAGGTCAAAGGTCAGCGACAATTTTTGGATGTTTCTTGTTCATATTTAATTAGCGGCGGCGGGTCGCGGCTGTTTGTTGACCGTTTGTTCTTGACTGAATGGCGTGGTTTAGCCACACGACTACACGATCACCAAACTGCTCTCACAATGTGAAGCGCGCGCTGGCCTTCCCCAGCCTTGTTTGTGGCGGCCAATTATATTTATACTGAACATTGCAATTTATGCGACGAGCTGGTGGGTAAATAACAACAGCTACTCGGGTAAATCTTTAGGTTAAGGCGCGCTTGCCTAGGTTGGTCTGTGAATGGGTGGCCACCTTTTTAATACCCAGTTTCCTCCGCGCCTCGGAAAGCTCGTTAAGCCGTTGGACTCGGCTATCATTTGTAGACTTTTCTACAGGTAGTCAGTAACCCGAAAGTCTGACAACTAGTCTTACGAAGGATTATCGTATTCTCAGTATTAACTGGGTTGTGGAGGTCAGATAGACGAGCTCCATGTAAAATACTGGTGTTTAGTAGATTCCGGTAAGACTTGTCGACCCTAACATAGTTGTGAAAACGCTGGACAGATGATGATTGCGATTTATGCGACACGTTTAAGAAGAACGTTCATGAAAGTGTATTTGAGTGAAGATCAGCGTAGAAGTGGAGTTTCAGTGGAGTTACGAGTTACCGGTATAAAATGTAAAATTCAGTAAGTCAGCCATCTTATTATAATTCGTGGGCTCGTCCGCGCCAACCCTCGGCGTGTGACTACGTGGGCCTGACAGACCGCTACAAAGAGTATAGTAATATATGGACCGCTATCTGTGGGTCGGCTACTGTCGTGTATCATCGGTCATGATCGGCTATGATCGGGGCGGTGCGTGTGGCCGTATATCGCGGATGTCCCGCGCGGCTCGGGGCCTGATAGCCTCTTTATGAGCTCCTTATTCACTTGTGAATGGGAGCTTAACTTATATTTACTTTCCCTCACGTTTTGCATGTGGAAATGTGAAGTAGGTATTGGTTTTATTAGTAGTTAAGTAAACTAACAACCCATACTTCATCATCATTCATCATCATCATCATTTCAGCCAAAAGACGTCCACTGCTGGACATAGGCCTCCCCCAGGCATTTGGGGGGGTATGCCATAATCGCCACGCTTGGCAGGCGGGTTGGCGATCGCAGTATGGTTGTTACAAAGACACAGAGAACGCTGCTGCCCATTCTCTGGTAAGTCCCTTAGTCGCCTCTTACGACACCCACGGGAAGATATGGGATGGTGCTATTCTTTACGTCCGACACCACACGGAACGGAACACGGAACCCATACTTACTCAAAGTTAAATTACATAAGCTTTCCGTCGAATGAAGCTTCAGTTATTTATTAGGCTTATAAGTTGTAACTGCGGAAACATGCGGATCAAGAAATGTACATAAAACTTGTTATTTCTAAGAACTATGCGTGATAATATTAATTCACTTAGCGTGGGCTTTAAAGTTCCATGCTAACTAGTCTTCAATTATCCCAGGGAGCAAAATGCTCGTACCATTAAAGTCATTCATGTACTTAGTGATAATTTGATGATACTTATTATTTTAACCTCTAACTAGTATTTCTAGTGAAGACTACACACACATGTAATAATTATTGTGCCAACAAATATCAAAACAACATCGCATAGATACGAAAACCTGGCGATTTGACGGTATATAAATGTGATAATGTAGGTAAACTGCGTAGTGGATAGTCTGTCGTTACCCTTATTGATATGAAATCGAGTGATAAATTACAAGTCGTAATATCAGATATTTTCGAAACGTATCAGTGTTGCCATGTCTGTCCGAAACACTTCACGAGAACATGACAAACAGAAGACTCACTCTTCTTACCAACGCAAAATAAGGACGTACACTATAATTAATTAACTACTTATTTGCTTTAAGGGTATCCCTTATGCCTGCGATACTGTCATTTGTCCTTCAAATAAAGAGAAGTAGCAGATGATTTGAGTTGGCCCATGGTGTAATGTTATGTGGAGTAAGT
This sequence comes from Diarsia dahlii, assembly GCA_949775195.1. NCBI lineage: Eukaryota > Metazoa > Arthropoda > Insecta > Lepidoptera > Noctuidae > Diarsia > Diarsia dahlii. The sequence goes on from OX459198.1 coordinate 238,377, forward strand.
GGCCAGTCAGCTTACAATCAATTACCAGTCACTACTGCCATGCAGGCTACCGTACATTACAATGTACATTGTAAACATGTAGCTCGAACATCTCTAGTACGTAGTGTGAGCAGTTTTCACAAAAGTTAAACTGATAATTATGTTTTGAGTGCTTGTTTACGTGCTTTCTTTTTCTTTCAACCTTTATAGTGAACTTTCTGTAAGTTTATTTTTCCAATTCGCGGTAGCGTTGTAGAACTGCCCCGGGCGCTGGTCGCGGTCGTCGGTCGCAGTCGCGGTCGCCGGTCCTAGGAGGCCTGATTGCTCAGCATATTGTAGACGCGAGGGCGCTCGTCGCCCCTATCGTCGTTTTATTGCATTTTGCGGATATTTGCCCTTATAACATACTCGGGATTCCTGGATTTTTCCTCTTCTTGAACTAATAACAGACGGCAGTATTTTTTTCTTTCAGTCTATTGAGTGCGGCGTCCTTGTGTTCTCTTTATGTATGTATTTAGTAAGTCACTTGTGTGTGTGTGTATTACCTGTTCGACTCACACCGCAGTCCGGTCACTTTTGCATCCACGAAGGGTATTTATTGGCTTCTGGTAATGAGACTGGATGCGAGCTAGTGATGTGCTAATGATCGGCGCATATTGCGGCGCGTGTAAAGGGATAATTACTGACAAATCCGGTACAAAGAGCCAGGTCAGGTATGTTTGTAATGTTTCGCATTGATAAAATAAAAACATTATTTTCATTGCAAAACAATAACATGAATTCAAGGTGGTACCTATTTTAGTTTCAAATATCTAAATTAATACTTTAACTAATCTTTGACGTTCTAAAAGTGCTGATTAACAGCCTAGTTTGAATAAATGACTTTTGATTTTGATTTTTGATTATCTTCGAAGCAACCTCAGATCAGTCAGGTCATACCGGCTGGATACATATTTAAATTACACTGTTCATATTCGGCGGAAGAAGAAAAGATGGATGGAGAGTGTGAATAGCGATATGAAGGAAAAATAAAAAAACCCGACTACGACAAAAAAAACGACGCTGAAAAAGTATGAAACAAGATTTTCAGGATAGAACAAAAAGAAAAGCCGTAGTCACACGGTATTAAAGTGTTTAGGTTGGTACCTATAACGTGTGACTACGGCTTTTCTTTTTGTTCTATCCTGAAAATCTTGTTTCATACTTTTTCAGCGTCGTTTTTTTTGTCGTAGTCGGGTTTTAGTTTTTTACTTTTTTTTATTTAAACAATTTTGGTGCTAAATATTTTTTTTTACTCTTGACTTTTTGTCCGCTAGAGGGCGTGATTTTAAATTTGAGCAATATTTTGGAAATGTACAAGTGAGGCCCTTTCAAATGATACCAAACACGGCGTATTTATCTCCATTTTTATTTTTTAAGCCTTACTTTTTGTCCGCTAGAGGGCGCCAAATCACTTTTTGTGACACGACACGTAGCCTATGTTCAGCGGAAAATTAAGACGGTTCTAACGATACCTCTTATGTTGAGTTCCGATAAGTAGATTAGAAGCTATGAGGGAACAGATGAAGATACACACATACATACATACATACATACATACATACATACATACAAACATACATACATACATACATACATACATACATAGCCAGTCAAAATCATAACCCTCCTTTGGCTTTGCCGTAGTCGGGTAAAAACAAATGATAACGTGATGACTAACAGGGCAGAATGGAAGGAAAAAATGTGTTGCGCCGACGACACATAACACGGGATAAGGGCAGGAAGGTGATGATGATGATATTCGGTGACTAATTCTATTTAATATTTTGAAATAATGATCGGGCAGGTTATTTCAATGTGCCTGTGATGAAGTAAATAATTGACGCAAGGGTTAAGTGTACTGTCCATTGGACGCACGGTGCGAGTGGGCCGGGTCGACCGACCCGCAGACATTGTCCGCGTCACATCCCTCGGATCACCTTTTGATTCACAAACAAGTAATGGACGACCGCGACGGTAGTCCCGCACCAACTATACAAGTATGTTTGGCCAAACATTTACACAATCATACGCGTGTTGTCTACCGGGGACTGTGGTGTGGGAGGACATAACTACCTACTTGACGAATTCTTAGCGTATGATACTAATCAAACACGAAAATATCTGACGGGACAGTTTTAGTTAATGCAGCGATCGAAGATCGTTTGACAAAATATTTTCACAGTAAGTACTAATATTCAAACCTAAACACATTAAATAACTGGCGATGTAAATAGACGTAAATGAATTTACGTGGCACACGGCGGGCGGGGTGGTTCGCAACTAGTCGAGTTTGTACCTATGCAGATAAATAATCTAAGCCCGGTAAATTACCCCCTACTCAAAACTGACCTTTGAATGAACCCAAATTCATATTTGTTTTGATTGTCTAATTCCAAAAAGAAAATCCGTAGTCACACGTATAATAAAAGTAATTAAGTTGGTACCTATAATGTGTGACTACGGATTTTCTTTTTGTTCTATCCTGAAAATCTTGTTTTATACTTTTTTAGCATCGTTTGTTTTTTGTCGTAGTCGGGTTTTAGTTTTTTACTTTTTTTTATTTAAACAATTTTGGTGCTGAATCATTTTTTTTAACACATGGTTTTTTGTCCGCTAGAGGGCGTCACTTTAAATTTGAGCAATATTTTGGAAATGTACAAGTGAGGGCAAGTGTTTCAAATGATACCAAACACGACATATTTATCTCCATTTTAATTTACACATTACTTTTTGTCCGCTAGAGGGCGCCATATCAAGTTTTGTGATAGCCTATGTTCAGCGCACAATTAAGACGGTTCTAACGATACCACATAATTATGTCGAGTTCCAATAAGTAGTTTAGGAGCTATGAGGGAACAGATGAAGATACTCACATACATACATACATACATAGCCAGTCAAAATCATAACCCTCCTTTGGCTTTGCCGTCGTCGGGTAATTAAAATCAAGGTGAGTTGTCAAAAACAATTTTCGCTTCAATAAGATCAACGGGGAAAAGGGGGATATTACGCCATGACAACGTCCCAGGTCCCAGCAATATTGTTTGCGTTGGGTTACTTAGTTCGATGTACATAATGTATGGTTGACGGCTTCGTTAAGGGTACGTTTACATAGACCGTAGATGTTTCACAATAAAAAAGCAAATCTGACAATATTGCATACATACGGATCGAATTGATAACCTCGCCTTTTTTGAAGGTTAAAAAGATGAAGCTAGTAGCCGATTCCAAAGAGTTCCAAGGTTCTTAAAGCGTGGAGCAGTCTATAATTGCAGGCGGCATCTTTGTTGTGCACCGCACGCGCAGCAGCTTGCCGTGTTTACCTGTGTGTTGCCGCCACGTCGCGCGTCGCCACGTCGCGCGGTTATTAACGATGCGCGGCGCGTCTCGCTCGCGCGTCATAAATCACGCGCCGCGCGCTGTGTATCTACATTTTATAATTTTAAAACTATTTCGCGAGGAATATCCCGCTTCCGCTATTACCGCCCCTCCGCGTTGCTATCATTTTTCTTCCTTTCATTTCCTTCAGGATTTGGTATTATGTGAAGGGGACGACAAGAGTGCACAAAATAATATTATACTTCCAATGTAGGACGTCAATGTTACACACATTCGTCCATTTTAGCACTACATTATCAAGCTCGGTACTCAAAATTGACATTTCAACGAGTTGAAATAATTACGGAATCTAAAAACGCTAAACATTATGTGGTCATATGAGTCATTTATCGGTCGGTCGCACGCGCGTCGGATTACTGCCGCGCTCGCTCGCTCACATCGCTTACATCGCTCGCTTTCGGGAACAATGCCGTATTACTGTTATAGTACGCTCACAACGCTGATCCGCTTAAATTGTATTCCATATTGAAAAAGTAGGCTTTTATACTTATGCTTTTATGTTTTGTCGATCGAGTATCAAGTCTCGTTATACATTTATGATATGATTGGTAGTTAGTGGAGGGCACTTGTCCGCGTGTGTGTGGCGCCACACGCCCGCGTGTCGCTCGCCCGGTCGGAGTAATGCTCGCTTGGCTCGCACTCGGTAATTAATATGACAAGTGGCGCTAACTATTGACATTCTAAGGACGTCATAAATTAATAACACACTCGTGCTTTAGACTTATGTTCAATGAATGGTTATGAATTGCTTTTGCATTTTGTTCTAATTTACAGTGTCGGGCACTCCAATGGTCTCAATCTCCCTACCTATCATTATAGGTAATATTATGATGAAATATATTCAAATCTCTTGAAGCCTCAAAGCGCTTTGTCCGAGCTAGTGCGAGCATAATGAGATCACATTAGCATCTAATATGATGTCCGCGGCTCATTGATGTGAGCGCTAATTGTTCGCATGTGAACGCGGACGTACCGCGCGACAAGCTTCACTTGTTATGTATGCAGATGTGTGGGGCGGGCAGCTCGCGCGATTTCATTCAATCCAACGTAAATATGACAAAGAACTGAACGAACTCTGTGTAAATGTAACGAACTGTTTCTTAAGTAAGGACTACTATTGCACTAGTTTTCGCAATCCAGTGCCTGGGCGGGGTTGAATTTTTAATATTTTAGTGTCTATAAAGCGCTAAAAGAAAAAAAGGTTTAGCGGTTTATGTGCTCATAAAAAGTAGTGCAAGCGCGGCGGCATGCCGGCGCAGTGTGTGACCAGCAGTAACGAGTTAAAAGTGTATGCATGGCACTGCGGCACAGCAGTGCGTCCAGCATCTCTACACCTCGCCTGTGAATGACGCAGCTGTAATTCTGTCGTACCTACCGTGCGTACGCAAAACGGTGATGTTTGACAACTCAACACACAATTATTTTGCTATCGTCACAAGCCTGTCCATTGATTTCAGAATATACCACAACGAGTATCATGTTCATGAAGTTTGAACGTTACGTTCGCGCTAAATGTTCCCGATATCATCACATCATCGTTTTGTAACGCATCGAGCGTTTTATTTGTGTTACAGGCAGTTATTGTGTATTTGTTATCGCGCTGCGTAAACGAATTTCTGTCGTTCGGCTGTAACAAAGCGTAAGCTCGTCGATAAAATTTGTTTTATCTGAGAGCGCAGGAAATTTTCTAGCAACGTCCGCCGCCGCGTCTGATCAAAATTTATCGATAACTAAACGAAACTCGGGGGAAACGAACGAAATATTAGATATATTTTTTCTTAAGAACAAGCCTAAAATATTACAGATACCGGCACTAATAAACCTCGTTAGGAATACAAGGGCATTCTTAGATGTTATTATTTTCGCTAATACAATAAGTTAGCGATCCCGTCGCGGCATATTAGGCGAGCCCCTAATGAATAGCAGTGATTAATCACGAAGTGGCAGCGAGTGGCTTCGAGACAGATGCGCGCTGTTGACGCCACTGATAACGTCGACCGCGCCCGTCTCCGCCTGTACTACCATAAGCGTGTGTGCGTGTGTGTGTGTGTGTGTAGGTAGCGACGACATAATCGTTGTTTGTGACAACAACCCGCTGTTGGCTCACTAAACAGCTCGCAGCGGACGTACAAAGCTCTCTTGTTATCGTTCTAAAATGTTTTCTGAACAAAATGCCAGCCTCTTGTTTTCTTTCGATATAAGTACTGTTAGACGCTGGAAAATATTGGAGCTTGTGACATGAAATGTTTACAAATACTCCGCTCTCTTAAGAACGTATGAGCCGCCTTTATTTTATCAAAGAGAACTTTAAAGTATCGCACAGTACATGACAAGGAGAAGTTGCAGTCCGTACAATGTATGTCACTAGATCTGTGGTTCAGGATGGTTCCGTTTCCACCACATTACAGTAGAACGTATGTCTACAAAAAACTTTTTTACAAAAAATAAAACCGACTTCGACAAAAATAAAACACATAAAAGTGAAAAATAAATCAGCTTCTGAAGTCGGTGACTTTTGTTTGTTACCCGACTACGGCGAAGCCAAAAGGAAGGGTAATGATTTTGGCAGTCTATGTATGTATGTATGTTCCACCGTAGCGCCTAAACTTCTGAACGGATTTTAATAAATTAGGTGTCAATAGATTCGTAAGAATAGCCCGGGTGGCGTAGGCTATATAAATTTTATAAATTCTTTTTATGACGGAATTTAAATGTCAAAAACTTACCTCAAAAAATATTAAATTGAGATAATCATAGCAAATTTGGTATCAAATGAAAGGTCTTGGCGAGCACATTACAAATATTATATTATAGTTTAAGTACACACAAAATAAAATTCAAATAAAAAAATTAAGTTCAAAAATCTAAAACCCGACTACTAACAAAATCGCGGTCTTAAAAGTAGAAAACAAGAAAATAATTCGTGTCTGATATTCTTCGTAGTCGCATGCCACCTTGCTAATGGCAATTAGCAGCTGACTTCTGTATCAATGAGAACGCCATGAAGGAGCATCAGGTATCAGTGGTGCTAGTTCCGTTGTCTATCTCCGAAGTTCTTCATCAGATGTTCACCAAATAGTTTTTATAACCTTCGTAGTGAGTACAGGCGTGATATTATGTTGTGTGATGGCGTAAACAATGCTTAGATATGCTATAGCAACAATCGCGGTTAATCTGCTGTTATTTATTGAAGAGTTCCCCCGATTTCTACAAGATCTCATCATCAGATATTAAAATGGTGACAATGGGACCACACGGAAAGCACCAGCTTTCAAATAAAAAAAGAATCATGAAAATCGGTTCACGCAGTCGCAAGTTACGAGGTAACAAAAAAAAAAAAATACAGTCGAATTGATAACCTCCTCCTTTTTTTGAAGTCGGTTAAAAAGTGGTTTTTCTCTATGTTCTTGCTATGCGGTAATATGGCGTAGGCTTTCAGTAGTTAACACAGTTAGCTGACAAAGTGTGGAGTCGGCTCGCGACGTGGCGCGCGGCTCAATGTCAGAACTCAAGTTTTAAGTGAAATTCTTACACTTACATTCACCTAATCAGAGAAGTTGGTTCCTTGTAATTGCTAAAGTAATTCTTTATTATAAAATATGTTGGAGTCTGGTTTGTGCTCGACTGCTCGCAGATATTTGGGCGAGTGCTTGAGATTGTTCATTATTATTAGACCGGTTCTGTTCGAGTATATAACGTACCTAGACAAGTGCGCTGTGATGCACGGGAGGTAAACATACTTAATGCATATTTTATCAACGAATGAATGACGAAATGAGTCGGAGCTGCATCATCAGGTTGATTATTCCGTCAGTCAACCACAACAGGGATAAAGAACAAAAAACAATTTGGCTCCTCAAACCTCCCTGTCCGTGGGACATCTTCTCCCATAGCACACCTGGAACATCCTAAATGGAATGCGAAGCCAGGTCGCTGCTGATACTACTTGACCCGGTTGGAGTATTCCGGTGAAGCAGGGTGCGACTGCGGTGCCTCAACACAAACCATGGATCACCTAGCTGTCTCGCTCTAATTCCATTAGCACTTTGAAGCCACAACACATGCCGTCGAGTTGGTACCGTTTGGGCTGAAACTTATGAGAGTCATGAAGGGAATCATCAACACGACGAAGAAGATAACTTAGTCACTTAGTCAGTTATGATCAATTATTACACCATTATCATTTACAAAATCATCCATTCTTAAAACAATCCGAGCAATATGAAAATCAAAAAAGCAAACGATACTTTTTTGTCGCACCATGGGATTGCACAGGCACAGATGTGCTCAATCACTTGACCACATTGTCTCGGCGAAGTAAAAAATATTCGCACCACATAGTGGACGGTGAGGGCGAGACTAGCCCGCCTCCCGAGAGCGCTTGCCAACCGTATGTTGATACGAATCTCGCAGTAAGTTCTGTAATGGTCCTCTACTTCAAATATAAATGAGCTGCTATTTGGTTTAGTTCGAGTTTCTCAATGAAATTTCCATTGAATTCGTAAACTTTTGTAGATTGGCGAGTGCGGCACATGAATGCCTATTTGCTCGAGTTTTGTTGATATTATTTAGAGAAGAATGTAGAAACTACGTAGACACGATAAATCTAAAAGGGAGATGATTTCTGCAATAAAGAATAGAATTTAGATGTAGGTTTGGAAGAAGACATGCTGCGCCTTTCAATAAATGGATATAGGTCGTAAAATGAAAATCATCGTTTTCTTGCTATTGCATACGTATGCAATAGCAAGAAAACGATGATTTTCATTTTAGGAATGTCTCTACCCTAACTGCCTTATTAATAAAAATTGTTAAACCTGGTTTAACTTAGACTTGGTTTATCTCGCATGCCGTCTTCGAAAATATTCAAAAGAAAGTGACGGCATGCGAGATAAACCAAGTCTAAGTTAAACCAGGATTAACTATTTTTATTAATAAGGCGGCATGTGTTCTCCGTACGAAATTAAAACAATTTAAGTACCGTTTGATATTTGTGAAGCATTTTGCATTTGGGTGAAAGGTCTTAGCACTGAACACTGACATAATAATCTAAGTCAACGCTTCCCACCATATTACATAACATCACGCCTGTAACCCCCGCAGGGTTAGGCAGAGGTGTATCTACTAGCACACCCACATTCCACCAGTAATGCTTAAGTGTCATGCAATAGAGGGCGAGCACTATGCGCTACTGAGATATTCTGAATGAAAAGCCCAATAACACTTTGCCCGACCCGGGAATTGAACCTGAGGCTTCGTGTTCGGGGCTGCGGGTCCCGCCGGGGCTGCGGGTCCCGCCGGGGCTGCGGGTCCCGCCGGGGCTGCGGGTCCCGCCGGGGCTGCGGGTCCCGCCGGGGCTGCGGGTCCCGCCGGGGCTGCGGGTCCCGCCGGGGCTGCGGGTCCCGCCGGGGCTGCGGGTCCCGCCGGGGCTGCGGGTCCCGCCGGGGCTGCGGGTCCCGCCGGGGCTGCGGGTCCCGCCGGGGCTGCGGGTCCCGCCGGGGCTGCGGGTCCCGCCGGGGCTGCGGGTCCCGCCGGGGCTGCGGGTCCCGCCGGGGCTGCGGGTCCCGCCGGGGCTGCGGGTCCCGCCGGGGCTGCGGGTCCCGCCGGGGCTGCGGGTCCCGCCGGGGCTGCGGGTCCCGCCGGGGCTGCGGGTCCCGCCGGGGCTGCGGGTCCCGCCGGGGCTGCGGGTCCCGCCGGGGCTGCGGGTCCCGCCGGGGCTGCGGGTCCCGCCGGGGCTGCGGGTCCCGCCGGGGCTGCGGGTCCCGCCGGGGCTGCGGGTCCCGCCGGGGCTGCGGGTCCCGCCGGGGCTGCGGGTCCCGCCGGGGCTGCGGGTCCCGCCGGGGCTGCGGGTCCCGCCGGGGCTGCGGGTCCCGCCGGGGCTGCGGGTCCCGCCGGGGCTGCGGGTCCCGCCGGGGCTGCGGGTCCCGCCGGGGCTGCGGGTCCCGCCGGGGCTGCGGGTCCCGCCGGGGCTGCGGGTCCCGCCGGGGCTGCGGGTCCCGCCGGGGCTGCGGGTCCCGCCGGGGCTGCGGGTCCCGCCGGGGCTGCGGGTTGTTCGAAAAGAGATACCGCGGCCTCGGCAGAAGAGCTAAGAAGGAACATGGGTGGTTTTTAGTCAGTAGAAGTCTGACACTCCCTTCCGCTCTGCCCAAGCCAAAAAAGAAAAAAAGGCTTCATGTTCAGCAGTTGGGCTTGCGACCACTAGACAGACGAGGCAGTATCCCGCTATATTAAAATACATTATTTCATCATCATCAGCCTATTAATGTTCCCACTGCTGGGACACAGGCCTCCTCTCTTTGAGAGGGAATGGGCTATAATCTACCTAATCTAGTTCTGAGAGCAGCGGTGATGAAATAAATTACACAAAGTAATGCGCCTGCCTGGGTTCGAACCCACGACCAACTGTTCGTAAGTCGGGGCCGCAACCACTGGGCCACCACTGCTCTCAAAATACATTATTTATAAATAATTAATTAGGTATGTAGAGGAGAGAGATGGATGTCGTCGATATAACATAATATATTACTACTCCGATCCCGTGCACACCGGATATACCGTCGGATGTACTCGTGTAATAAGCCGCTCACAGCGACGCGTGCAGATCGTCACATAATGACGTTATTAGCTCACCGCATTGTGCGGCGCCTATCGCCGGCCATTAGGCGCAGCTGCTAATTGATTCAGCATCCCGATCACATCCGTCACACCGACTAGCGACTGTAAGTACTTAAGTACTGTACGTACCTAGTCCGGATTAGGCTCTAAGTAGACATTTATATTTATAGATAAACGTAGGTACGAGTACTTACTAGTGCTCTAAAATATATTGAAGTTCGGGAAAACTGAGAAAGAAATGGGTAAATTATTTCTAAGGAAAGGGTTAGGGTGTTTAGTTTTTATGCATGCTTCGTAAAAAATCGCAGAAAACACTAGAAATAACGTTGTTTTTTGTCTGTTTTGTTATCCGATACTTATCGAAAAATCATAAAGTGTAATCGTAAGTGTTGCCATGAAAAGCTCCCACAGTGAGGTGGTCATATCACCGCTATTTGTTACAAAACTGGCATAAACTTTTAGGATTATCATTAATACCATTACAAGTATGAAAAGGTTAGTTTCACGTTTGTTATCTATAACAAAGAACTTGCTAGAACTAAGCCAACAAACAGAACTTTATTTAAACGCTTTTGTATCATCATCAGCCTATGATGTTCCCACTGCAGGTACTCAGGCCTCCTCTCTTTGAGAGGGAACGCTTTTGTATAAATAATAATAAATATTGAAGCCCTAGTAATAACAAGAATACTTATGAACTAGTTTCTGTTGTTCATATTCATGAGTAGGATCCCTACTCTCCTATCGCTAGTGTCCCTAAAAGGAATATTGAACACTATTTTGTTGGACGTTACCGATACTCATATTAAGTCCTCCGACATCGTCAGTCAATACGAATTTATTTTTACTCGGATCAGCTGAGTCACGTCGAGACAAGCCACTGCCGTCAGTCGCGCAGTCCACTATCGTCGGCAGATAATTAAGCAGTAATTAAGTCCGCGCCGACTTCTCAGCGCTCAGCGGAAAAACTCACGTTAGAGATCCTACTTTGTAGATAGACTACAAAAGGTCCGTTTAAACAACTCAGCGGTATAATCACATTTTTCAGGTAGAAAGTTATAAAACCTCATGAAAGTTATAAAACCACTCCTATTTCGAGGGTGGTCTCTAGAAATTGGCACCTGTTTGCCAAAATGTTATTGGAATCAAATTAAGGTTCCATTCTCGTTAACGTTAATTATTCTGTATAAAATCTGCGTTTGTTACGTTTCAGGTCTAGTTCCATATGAGCATTGTAACAAGTAGCCCTTCTCCCAGCCTCGCACGGGCCCGCACGAGGGCGCGAACACCAACACGGTGACTTATCGTCCGCGGCGCGTTATTAATGTCCCGCCCTCGCGCACTTCGTTCCACTTATCGTGCCCTTGCGCCCCCGTACCTCCCCCCTGGACCCCGCACCACCCTACCCTACGCCCCACTTAATAGTTCCACAGACAGCTAACCTTGTTGTGATCTCAAATTAGTTTACCTGTATCACATTTTTGTCTGTTTCTCTATTCTCTGCGAATTGTTACACCCTTTCTACATCGGAAGGTGTAACAACGTATTTCTTAGTTTCATAAGCTGATATTTATAGCGTCAGAATGCGAAGATAATGTAAAAAACGAACTACAACCTTCGAATAGTTTCTTCAAAATCAGCCGTTCTTAAACAAATATACTAAAAATCCGCGACCGTGAGCTGCTAAGCGACTAAATTAGATTTGTAACCAGTTGAGTTGTACCTATAATGTATACGCTTTTTAAATGAGAATCAATTGTATTACTCTAGGAATGTTACAGGTACAGTGGGTACTACAACACCGCACACAATCATGTTTAATACCAACATTATTTTCAAATAAACAATGAGGTAGGTAATTAATAATTCTTATTCTAGTGGCACTAATTAATTCACACATATTTCTAGTTGCTATAATCCCCGTCGCATAATTATAACAAGTGGGCGCACATTCGCACAATCATGGAAGTAGATAAAGAGGCGCTAATTAATTTTCCACATTCAAAATGAATTTAATTGAAAATGTCGAATGAAATCGACATACGGAAATTAGAATTCCCGCTAGACAAAGTGACTGCTAGAGGTGTCATAGAGTAGAGTGCTTATATCCAGCTCGAGTCCCGCGCGTCCCGGCTGTGGCGATGCAAATGAATGGCGCGGGCCCCGGGACCTCCGGGATTCATTTGTAAGCGTTTAAATTGTCTCTCCGACGTACAACGGTGTTACACAGCCATTATTAAAAGTCAGCGATTTATCTTAAAGACTTTGATGCTCGCCGCTCGCCGCTCGCCGCTGTTCTCTCACTAATGTTTCACTGTTACAGTTGATCTCTTTGTGGTTTTTTGTTCTTGGCTTACTTAGTCAGTTGTTGCTATAATTTTGCTATTGATATCAAATCAACTTATTAGCTACAATTTTTTGTACAATTTTGGTCTTAACATAAATAATCCAAATCCATAATACTTAGTCATAATATGACATGCAAATATTTGGCTTTACAATTACTATTATAGAACTTACTCACTTTATAGTTGTTATCTTATCAAATACTTTACTTACTAATAAATAATTATTTCCCCATGGGTGTCAGTTTATGTGTATGTAATTATTTTCCCTTAACCATACTATAGGACACCTTTCAAATGACTCGTCTCGCTCTCGGCGGAGCAGAAAGGAGTGTCAGACTCTTACCGACTAAGACCCATCAGTGTTTCTTCTAATGCCCTTTACGTTCCAGGGCCGCGGTAACTCTTTTGAACAAATTCCTAGGTCGTGGTCCTAGTGGCCTCGTCTACTTTGCTGACAACTCTATGAGACGCGCGTGGAACACAACGACATTAAGACACCTAGGAAATTCACTAGCTAGTTTAGTATACCCTTAAGAAGTCAAGCTGGCTTTAAGTACAGTAACAGATGTGTTGCACTTACCGTACTCACCTGAGGTGACACGGTGAGTTCATCAGTGTGCGGCGAGCGAGGCCGGGCGGCGTCATTAGTGCGCGGCGGTGGCGGTGTCCCGCGCATTAGTCCGGCGTCCCGGAGACGTGCGCCATCTGTCGCACGTCCCGCAGACTTAGACCCGCATTATCCACACGCCGGCTAATACATCCACACGAGGTGTCAATCCTCCATCGTTACATACGCGTGCATACGTAGCAGGTAAACGTTTCGCTGAACGGCTCAACTCGAGCTATTGAGCTGGGAGCTAGACTAGAATAGATCTGAGCCTATCTCACTGAAGGACTCGCTTTTATATTTTACTTTACTTTCGGATTGAGAGTTATTATTTATTTTACATTTAATTGCACAATACCCATTACAAGCACCCCGGGAGGAGATGTAACAGACAATTTTCAGTGAGAGAACAGATACCAATCATGATTAACGGAAAATGTCTGTTCTTCGCAATGAAAGTCAGTAAAGTAGGTTAATTGCGAGCTATGTAAAAAGCCTGCAATCTGTCGACGTATTGATTGGATGCAAGCCGTCGTACTTCCGGACCAGCTCGTAATGTTCAGCGGCACTTCTCTCACTTTTACCTCTGAGTAATTAACGCTGCGGTCACTAATCAACACCTAGGAGTACCTAACTTAGCTAAGTATTAAATTAAGTAAGAGAAAATGGGTTATATTAAGATGGCTACATCACTTTGTTTAAGCCCTACTTCACCTGAGAACAATTCACTATGAAACAATATCTGGAGACCTTTTTCGTACGATATTCGATCCATTCACCAATCAACACAAAACTGAAAGAATTGTACAGTTGTAGTTTCATCGCGGCCGTCTCTGTTCGTGACAGCGTTTACAAAAACTGAACTGGACGAGCGATAACCACTCGCGAACCTAACACACACAAACATACTCACATGTACATGTATGTAGGGTACCATACTAACACATATGCAACTCTGTCGAGCCACTCAAACGGATACGGATATTAATCGACGTTAACCCTCTGAAATGTTTTACTGCATTCGTTTCAATTTCCATGTTTATTTCGGTGTAGGAATCGGACTTTTTCGTCACTACGCACGAAAAAGTCCGATTCGTAAAACTACAATAAATGCACACATTCACTACACGCTCCTGTCTTAATATCTGCCTATCACTTATGTATTACCTACGTGTGCTCTCTTTGACAATGCCAACGCTCAATACATCAAAAACAATGGTTTCATCTTTTTCGGCACCAATTTCCTCCTTGCCAAGGCAACGGCTATTTCCGTGAGGAAATTACTGACATCCTTCAGATAATATGGAGATAATCTCCTAAACGTCTTCCTCTCCTCACGGGTATGGCTCACGACTCACGACTCACGAGCTCTACGTGTTTCATAATAATATAAAGTATTTTCGCAAAAATAGTTCGATAAGTCATCGCTCCAGATTCGCTCCACGTTACAAACAAAGCAAATATTGTGTGTGCTGCGCTGTGCGGCGATATGATGCAAATATATTGTGGAGGTAAAACGATAGTCTTTGACATTTGTGTACAATGCACAACTACTGTCGATTTAATATAGATGAAATCAATCTTCGATCTGAGAGTAAAGAAAAATTTAATCAAAAGTTGTAACTCCCAGGGAATTTGCTGATAGTTTTTAGTTTAGTTTTTTTTTTAGTTTTATTTATATCAGGATAAACTAGTTCTGTTGAGTGTAATTCAGATTCAGAAGGAGATGCCTGCCTCAAATTGGCAGTCTCCAATTCGGTAATCCTGGTGACACCCTGTGAGTGCAGTTCAAAGTTCCGCTTATCGATTTGAAAAATTAAAGCTTCTAACGTGCACCGGACACACACACACACATACATACACGTACGGTCACGCAGTTTTACTATAGTGCAAGTTTGGCTGCTATAAGAATTCTCATAGAAGTAGTGAGTTGTCTAAAGTTCGGTGAGAGCCACAAAGAGTTCTGGCTCATGCCGCGCTGCAATTAAGGTCATTCAACGCAATCTTTAGCTTTTTTGTTCTTCCCAGACTTTTCTTCTAACTATTATAAGTTGAACAAGTAGCGATCTATCAACATTAACAAAAAGCTGCACGCTGTTCAGTGATTTACATTTTAACATTTTTCTTACAAACTTGAGGAAATTCGCACAAGTTACCTTGGTTTTATGGCTTATTATTAAATTGTAGCTCAAAAGAATTTATATTATATTGTTGATAAAGAGAGAGCTGACGGAACAGCTTTAAATCGCTGACTTACGCAGACATCGCTGGTGGATGAAATCCTTTTAAGAAGACCGCCGAGTTGGCTACAAGACTGCAATACGAACGAGGACTGGCCTCTGTTACTTTTTAATTTAAAACTTATGAGATCAGAAAAAGTGAGATTAAAAATAAGACGACCGTCGCCAAACGAATGAATGAGATGGCAGAAATTGCATTGCAAAGAAGAAACACGTATGTTGTGCACATTTTCTAGACAATGCTTATATGTATAGCTATAGTGCACACATAGTGGTATGATACGATGTAGCGGATTACGTGGACGATCGTTAGACTTTATCCTTTGTTCAGCCGAAGTCTTTTTGTCGAGCGGTGTCGTGCGACGCGCTGCGAACTGGCGCGGTACGGTGCAGTGCGATGCGGTGCGGTGCAGCTCACTAACGTCACTCAGATGAACGCTGTCGTATCGTGTGCCTAGTGCTCAGAAGATGGTATTTATATATCTTCTGAGGCATAATAATGTCGAAAATCATTTTTGATATCCCACGTCTGAAGATATACCCGTCCGAGTTCTTTTAGTTCACCATTCTAGACCATTACAAAATATTAGCATGAAATATACTATATTAGCATGAAATATAGTATAGTAATAAGTTATTGGTAGTAACGTAAACCAATTACTAAAAGTAACATAGTACTATTTTATCTCGGTTGGGTACAATTTGTATGGTAATTACAAGTACAATCAGATGCAACTGGTGAGGCGCCGCGTTTTTCTTCCATTTAGTTCTATTGGCTTCCTTACTTCTCGTTTTGTTTGGATTTCCATTCCGTGGGTACTTTGAATTTAAATTGAAATTTAACAAGACCGTGACTAAATGTATTATACTGGGAATCTGTCACCTGAAAACAGTCGTAAAAAATTGGAACAGAAAATCAATCTGATCATCTTATTGCAGACAGTGTAGAATACTAGAAAGGAACAAAATTGTACCGGTAAGATGGGATTACATGAGCTGCAGCTAATAGAGTGGGAGCCGTGGGAGGTGAAGCTATACCGTCAGCATTGTGAGTCCATTGTGCGCGCGCTCGCCGCACCGCTTGTGACGGTGCGACGATAGCCACACGGACGCCTGTCTCCACGACTGTGGTCCGTCAACAGTTGCCGGAGAAACCCGAACTATCTATCATAAAATAGTTTTGACTATAAAACCTCAAATTCCATTTTCATTATTAAATAAATTGCGTATTCTTTTTGCTAGAGAGCGTATTTCCAATAAGTATTGGCCTTGAAGTGACGTTACCGATATAGTTTGCAGAAAAGTATGTTAAAGTGGCAGTTGTCATGCCACGTTTGTCGAAAGATTGATGGCCGGTGGGGAAAATGAGTTCTGGAGAAGAGATCGCGTATCAGCAAACGTAGTGTGGAAACCACCAGCAGCGACCGACGATCTTAAAGCAGTGGCAGTGGCAGTGGCAGTGGCAGTGGCAGTGGCAGTGGCAGTGGCAGTGGCCGGCCACTATTATTTTTATGTTTTGACGTTGTTGTAAACACGAATATTGTCCAGACTTGAGCAATTAAAAGTCGCTCGTATGCGCGCATAGTCGCACAAGTACAGTCGCGTTCGGAGCGCTATCGATAGTGTCGTGGGCAATTGTCTCACGTGGCGACTGCAGCACATCCTCGCCTCGCGTGCCTCGCCTCGTCAGGAAATTGTTTCTACTTAGATTCAATAGATACTCTTGATGACTCGTGGGGATCCAAGAAAAACATTTTAAGCTTATCTGCTATTGAAAGGCGATTTAATTTTAGTTTGTTATTAACAAAACATGGTGAAACATTACGAGTTAATACAATGTGCCACAGAAATGCAATAATGAAGTCATTACTGAACGCAGCGTTTGACAAATTAGTGCCGGCAATGATGTTCTGTTATTATTGTTTAAAGCGTGGCCTCAGGCGTTGAGCGAGGGTCGTTACGGAGGGTGCTGATAAATCCATCGCCTCATTTATTCTCAGCCCTGTTTCACTCTCTTTCAAATAATTTCCAAGTTTCTTGCTTTGAATATTGTTTGCCGGTGAATTTATTTCATTAGTTAATTCAATTATTTTAAAGTACAGGAAGTTTTCTTGACGCCAGAAACCCATTTTGTTTGAGTTAGGTTTGGTCGGCTTGGTCTGCACTGTTTGAAATTATTTATGTGTATTATTGCGACAGTAGCATACACATACATAGCCGGGGCCCGGTGCGGGACCTCACGACTGTGTGCTAGTTAGTTTATTGCTGCTCGGAGTACACTTCAAACACCAAATAAATTGTTGTGACTATGACGATATTTTATTTCCAACAAATATTGTTTTCCGAGAATGTTCTTTGATAACCAGAGGACTGTGTTATTGGGCTCTCACTTTATATTGTTCCATGAAACTCGCGTTGTGTAGGAATATATTTAAACCGTTTGGTTTGTAAAGTGTAAAAAGTAGTCGAGTAACAAGCATGAATTCTACGGAATCAATCGATCATATAACATGTTACACGATCCAAATTTTTTGTCCGAATTCAAACATATTTTATCTGTAAGTGGGTAACATTGTCCCAGTCGGAGCGCACACCCCATCGTCCTAATTGATTTTATTTTAAGCTCGAGTTCAATATCGGTTGGTCCCGCATAGGACGAGGGTCGCGTCTCCCGCAGCCCGCCGGCACGCGACGCGACGTCTCATATCGTTGTCACTCGACATGACTTCAGTTGAGTGTCCCCGCTCCGGAACTTATTCCGACGCTCTTTTACTACAAATCAAGTTTCATTGATGTGACAGAGAAATGTCAGAACTTTTCCCGACACTGATTGTAGTCGACAGACTTCTAAC
Source organism: Diarsia dahlii (assembly GCA_949775195.1). Lineage (NCBI taxonomy): Eukaryota > Metazoa > Arthropoda > Insecta > Lepidoptera > Noctuidae > Diarsia > Diarsia dahlii. The sequence goes on from OX459198.1 coordinate 256,459, forward strand.
ACTTAAATAACAATTTGACAAAATAACTGTCTACATCTACACATAATAATTTGTCAAAAATCTCTGATAATGAACATCAAACCCCAATCATTCTGGTACTCATAGTCAGAGTATAGGAATCATACAAAGAGTATGGTGGTTGGAATATCATGTTTTTTTTAATAAAAGGAAATATCACTTAAAATAAAGGTAACTCATCAAACAGCAAAACCTCAGTAAATTCAAGTGCTAAAGGTAACAGATCGTTTGGTTAAAACATAGATTTACATTTAAATGGATGAAAGCTATCAAAGCTGCCAACCAAATCAGGTCTAAGACTTTATAGTGGAGGTATAGAAAATGTGTAGTCGGGGGTCTAGTTTAAAAAGGTAGCTCAAGTAACGTATGTATAGGTTTCTCAGACGGTCGGCAAGACGTCGCAACTCGCAATCCGTCCGCTATTGTTCCTGTCTATTACAATAAAGGTTCGTTCAGCCACACTTCCCGCCGAGGTCGCCTGTCGGGTTGTGCCCGTTGTGCGGGTTGTACTTGTACAGAAGGACTGAATATAAAGTAGCACCTAGTTTACCTGGAGGCCGATATTATTCCAGGCAGGTCTGCGTCCGTAAGTCTTGTATTTATTACAATATTATTAGTGAAATACGGTCGAAATATAATATGATAAAGGCAGGAAGCAAGGCTCATTTTCTTCGGGTACTTTAATTTTCCAGTCCATGTGGTATAGTCCCCCCCCTGCCCTTATCCCCGTAGTGTGGGGGGAGGGGGGTCACCTGTGACCGTGTCCTCATTATGCATCCATGGGGAATGCTGTTTGGTTCCACATAACATTAAAGGTCGCATTCCGTGAAGGGTTCCGTCTGTTACAAGCGCTCTTACTGAGATCAGTGGAAAGTTTGATTTCTTGCTAAGCGGACCAGTACAAGACTGTTTGTGTAGAGCAAATCACCTATTTCTCTAGTAATCTCTAGTTTATTATTCTAAAGTAGACATTAGAGATCAGCATCAATATACAGTCACATTTAACTGTCAGTATGGTTTGCGAGAGTCACGTCATGCGTCACGTCATGCGTCAGTGTCCGACGGGTGACGGGTGGCGTCAGGCATCCCTTCTGATTTGCATTTTATTGACCGATATTATACTTTCATCTGAATGCTACAATTCTATGAGATACTCAATAAGTCTTCGTGTCAGCGACAGTGCGACAATAAATGAAAACACTGTTAATACATAGTCACGGGTATATTTTACAACAATGAAATTTAAAAAAAAAACAAATTGCGTAACATTTATAATTTTAATTGCACATATTATAAATACGTATATAAACTAGGTCACTGTAACGTCTTCCACTAACAGAACTCTCGCCACTTGTTGCTGAAGCTCATGCGAGCGAACGTGTAATGTAACGTGCTGCTTGTTTCTTGTTACATTATAAGTTTGTCTGAATGAAGCCAGGTGAACTAAAGATATATATATACCAGGTGTAAACGGACCATTCACGAATCCGTAACAAACCAAGCATTCTGTTTGTAACTCTACGGAAATATTATTGCTAAGTAATGACTTTTATTTTTGATGTGAAACATCCTGATGTGCGTTTAAACTCAATGTAACGTGTCCAAATCATTTTGCTTATTTTGAGGGTTCCGCACCTCAAACAGACAAAATGATCCAATAAGCGTTCCGTTGTTCTCCGTCTGTCTGTCAAGACCCTTTTTCTCAGGAACGCGTGGAGGAATCAAGCTAAAATTCATATCAAATACTCAAGTCTACTGTCCCTTGGAGCTGTAAAAAAAACAAAGTTCTAAGCTTTCTTTATCCTGTGGTTAGGCACTACCATTTTCCTGATAAATAAAAAAAACCTGTGCAAAAGCTGGAACTGCTATATCTCCGTAACTTGAAGGTTTCCAGGTATGGCCGAGAAGAAAAAGAATATCACAATGATGGGGGAAATAATCTCAAGAAGTCATTAGTATGACGTGAGGCTATTATAGTAATGTGCAATATATATAGTGGGAAAGCGCTGAGCTACGTCAACGTCTTGCCAGCCATAAACCAAAGCGTACATGTCTTTGTCGGCGACATGATTTCCCTCAATCCGACCGATGTGCGGTGTGAGCATTCAAATAGAACGCCGAGGTAATACCGCACCGGATAATACGCACTAATCCCCGCGACGTTCAGACGTTCACTCTCAACTCATTCACTCACTCGCGATACAATTGATAGCGCCGCGATCTATCGCCGCCACACTATGACACGTGTGTTTGAACACGGATTAGCTTTTCACTGTCACGTCTTTCACTCGAACACTATTGAACAGTATGTTCTTTACCTTTGTATGGTTGGTTGATATGGCTTTTAATTTGGTGGTATGTGCCGGGACCGAAGCGGCACCGTGACGACCCATGGAGCGTCACGTCATTACCCGCCGTCCGGACCGACCCGGACCGACCCGGACCGGCCGCCCGGCAAATGAAACCGTCTCGCCAAATGAAACGGCCGGGCTATTGCATTCTATTACCTGCACTGCCAACGTTGTTGTTTTTACTAACACCCTTACCTTCTACTATGGAAGCGTAACATCGCTATTTTATTTGCATTTAAACGAACCTTTTTTCTCCTGTTTTGCAAAAAAAAAAATGTTTTACAAAATTTTCAACATAGGGCTCAAATTCCTTCTTGAATTGCCAATTACGTAGCGTAGCCAGTACTAGCAGTGTGTAGTGTCGCTGTCACAGTTTCCATTACATTGTGCTGAGCACACAGTCACACAGCAGACCCGCCGCCGCCCGGTGTCAAGCGAGGCGCGCTCATTGTGTGGCGCACAGGACGGTGCTACGGGGTCACATCTGTAGCATTTGTCTACGCCGGCCGCTACGCGCTACGAGCCCGCTACGAGATCGCTACGAGCCCGCTCGAGCGAGTAACTGGGTGCTACGAACCGTAGACCGCTTAACTCCGTGTTACAAAAGTGGGAGTTTCTTCTTTATATTTATTATTTTTATCGCGAATCTGTTGTTCCACGCTCAGGAAGTTTAACTTGAAATGAGTTTACGTTATGATGAGAATGCTCCGAAAAGCAGTTTGTTATTAAATATTTTGGAATAATTAAGTTATACTTACAAAGTTGTTGAAGCACTCTTTTGAAATATAGTGTAGTTAGTAAATCTTCAGCGTTTTCATAGTGTAAACTTTTGTTGAATTTGTGTAGTGAATATAATATTAGCGTGATGCAGGTCGTTATTTATAATTTAATTCCTATCAAGTTCGTGTGAAAGTATAAACATAAAGTGGAAGCGTGAAGTTTTAATTAAACAAGTTACAGTTAGTATTTAGAATTGCAAAGCGCGCTGCACGTACCGCGCGGGCGATCCGCTCCCGCCACGCCGTCGCCCCGCAGCCGCCACGCAGCCGCCACGCCCCCGCACTCACCGGCCAACGCCGACCGCTTCTTTCTATTTGCATTTACATGCGTTTTAAGCAAGAAAATACATTATGCTCGCCCGAAGCAATTTATTTGATGTGACGCTTCTATTTAACTTGTAAGGTTATACGCAATTTATTCGGGGAGCTATTGCTGGAGTTTTAAGGTTTTGAAATTATAAAAAGAAAGGTGTTTACGCTATAAAATTTGAATGTAAACACAAAGCGTACTGTTCGGTCACAGATATAATGAACGCAGAAGGTTGGATATTTTATTTTCCATTTAAAGTAACGAAATGATCACATTGTTGGTGCTCTGGTAACTTGCGTCTGATCTCTGTCTGTGACACTCACACTGCAGTGACTGTGAGGGAGGACTCCTAGTACGTATCGCGACAGAACCAACAGTTGTAAGTTTATAGCGCGAGTTTATTGTTGCGTCGCGACATCTCCGCGACATCAGCAATATTACTAGATACAACGTTATGTCCTGTATGAAGTACGTCGCGCGGCTGTTTACACACACACGTTGTTCTAACTTTTGTTGCGAGAGTTACGCAACGACGACGCGGAGTAAACATTTGTTTGTGTTTAGTATCCACGGCGCTGTTATTAAAGTTGTTATTTTTACTATAATGAAAAGTATGCAAGCTTTTATCACAGATGTAAATTAATTGAGTTGAGCATACACTGAATACAATAAAACGTTTGTCATCTTGAGAGATGACAAACGCTTTAATGTAATGCTGAGAAGCTTGTATGGAGCGATAATTAAAATACAATACAAGAGGAAAGAGAGAGCCAGTGGTGGCCCAGTGGTGGCGGCCCCGACTTACGAACAGTTGGTCGTGGGTTCGAACCCAGGCAGGCGCATTACTTTGTGTAATTTATTTTTCATCACCACTGCTCTCAAAACGGTGAAGGAAAACATCGTGAGGAAACCGGCATGTCTTAGAACCAAAAATTCGAAGATATGCGACATCTACCAATCCGCACTGGGCCCGCGTGGTGGATTATAGCCCATCCCTCTCCTAGAGAGGAGGCCTGAGTCCCTGCAGTGGGAACATTATAGGCTGATGATGATGATGATGACAAGAGGAAATACGAAAATTAAAAATACCTACATTAAGAATTGTTAATTCCTTTCATCTCATAATAAATAAAAACTTTCAGACTCGATCGAGTGTTATACTGTAACAAGCCCTAAGACGCTGAAACACTACTTCATGTGTATGTCGTGTGTTAATGTACGAGTAGGTAGGATAGTAGGTAGGTGGGTACGAGTTGCGTGTTAAGTCGTGGTTGCAAGCGAAGCACGTGGTCAAGAATGCAGCGCTACTATGTCGAAGTATGCGCACAGCGCACTAACTACTCGCAAGTACTTCGTAAAGTTTCTACACGTACCTGTGTATTAAACTGTTGGCGGCCATAACTCGGGGAAGGCTCGAACTAAGAACTAACTCGGAGTAAACTATCAAGTACGTATCTACATGTGAGGCGCACGCGGTGGGATACATTATCATCAATTTGTGTTTACTTCGCGGCAAACATCCACCCATTGTTGATTTGATGTGTATTTAGTGTGATGTAAGGGCGACACACTAAACAACTTTCTCCAAAGGACTGTCATGCTCATCGCGAAATATCTGATATAAATTGTACGTACATTAAATTCTGAATATTCTGATCATGTACATTAATGGTACATCGGCCGAACTACAAGGCAATCTCTACGAGTCAACTTATGGGTCATTGTCAATCTACAGGGCATGAGAGGTGTTTAGAGGAGGTTTGAAAGGAGAGCGGATGATTCCTCCGGTCGACCATCTCAATTTGGCACACGATGTACCAAACACCCTAAAGCCTACTTACCGATAGAATTAACTTAAATATTTATTTTTTATCTTCAGATATTCTATCCTACCTCATACATCGTTATCATGATTTTACAAAATGGACAAATACGTAGAAATGTGCGCATTTAAGTATACGTAACAAACCCAGCGTTAAATGAGAGAACTGAGGGACATATGTAACAGGTATGTACATGACAATAAAAATGAGAGTAATTAAACAAAGGTGTTCGCCCACCAGACATCGTTACTACAACTGTTACAAAACGTCCGCTGCCAAGGGTTGGCGCTCACCGAGGCAGGACCGAGACAGCGAGGCACCTCACGGGCCCGCTCGGATATTTCACAAATAGCACGGTTTTGTGACAGTTTGTCGTGTTCATAGTGAGCGGGAAATTAAAACGTGTTTTTATTTTTTATTTTTATTTTTATTAATAGGAACAGCAAACAGTTACAAAATAAGGACTTACAACTAATTTAACATAGTAACAATTTGTTCATAAAGTAACCCACAACGCTGTTCACAAGTAGGCGTAGAATTTTGGGAATAATAGAACTAATCGCTAGGAATATTGATAGCAGCACGTGTGACAATTAACTTTTAGATGATAAAATAACGACTATTAGAAAAAAGAAAAAATAATTTGTTTAAAATTAAATATAACAGAAATATACAATAATTAAGTTATACTTAGTAGGGAATGACGAATGAGGTTTTTGAATTTACTTATTGTGCAATTGAATATATCTATGTTTACAAAGGTACTGTTATATGTGTCAACCATACGGCGGATAGGTGAGCGTAGGCCAGAGTTAGTTCGGCAAGTGTTCAAAGCGAAAAGTGTACCCGCGCGTACCTGCCGCCTGTGGATGGTTCGAGGTACAGCATAGCAGATCATGCTGTTTAGATTTGTACAATTAAATTTGTTTCTGACAATTTTAAATAATACTGTGGCTTCAAGGTAATTTCTTCGAGAGCTAAGGGAGAGGAGCTTGTACTTACTGAGTAATTGGGAGTATGATAAATACGATTTGTGGCATCTGTAGTGCATAGCACGCAAGAATTTGTACTGTACATTTTCAATCATTTCAGAATATTTTTTGTAGAAAGGGTTCCATATTGACACTGCATATTCTAACTGTGAACGAACAAGCGCTTTATATAAGCATAAATATGATGAAGTTCTCTTGAAGTCAAGGGTGGACCGCATGATGAAACCAAATAGCTGGAAAGCTTTGCTGACAATTTTGTTAATGTGTGAGTCTAGGCATAGTTTAGAGTCAAGTATAACGCCAAGGTCGCGAATTAAATTTAGTTGAGATAAAGGCGCGTGACAAAGGCTGTAGGCGAACTTAATAATATGCTTATTTTTAGTAAATGTAAGGTAGTTGCACTTCGGTAAACTGAGTTTTAATTTGTTACTGTGGCAGTAGTCTGTTAGTCTATCAAGGTCTTGTTGAACCAAAATACAATCGTCGATAGTTTTGATGGCCTTGTAGACCTTCAGATCATCGGCGTACAATAGAAATTCAGTGTAGCGGAAACAGTCGCCTATATCATTTATAAATAAGTTAAATAAAAGCGGCCCAAGGATGGAGCCTTGTGGGACACCAGATGTGACTTCGATAATACTTGATCTGTAGCCATTAATTACTACCCTTTGACATCGGTTCGAAATATACGAAGCAAACCACCGAAGCAAATTGCCACGAATTCCGTTAAAGGCAATTTTATTAAGCAGCAGTTCGTGGTCCACCTTGTCAAAGGCCTTGCAAAAATCTGTGTAAACAGCGTCTACTTGCAGGCCATTGTCAAAACTATCAAATAAGAAGCTGGAAAAAGACAGGAGGTTAGTGGTAGTAGATCGCTGTTTAACGAAGCCGTGTTGCTGTGGTATAATGACATTGTGTAAGAATGGATATATTTCATTATGGACGAGTCTCTCAAAGACCTTTGACAAAGTGGAAAGGATTGAGATTGGACGGTAGTTCTCCACATTACCCTTAGACCCACCCTTGTGCACCGGCGTGATATTTGCACGCTTCCACTCTTTTGGAAAAACTCCCTCAGTCATGCACTTATTGTAAATTATAACTAACGGTTTACAGATGTAAGAAGCGGTGTAGCGTAGAAAATAAGCTGGTATACCGTCAGGTCCTGAACCTTTGGCAGGATCCAGAGACTTAAGTTCTTTTGTGATCTTGTTTTCGTCAAAATATAAGCTGGAGATAATATCACAACTTGAGGAAGTTTCAGCGGGTGGTTGCCATTGTGACAAAAGCGGCGACGAAGGTTCATAAACGGAGTGGAAGAAATTTGAAAACATATCACAGATTACTTCTGGTTCAATGGATTGAGTGTCTTTGTAGTGAACCTCTAATCAATTTTAAGTTCAAGGTTTCTAATTAAGCTTTGGGACTGTTCAGAGTTGTGATAGGCGATGGTCTCAACCCGTTCTTGAAGGTCCTTATGCTCAGCTGCCTGAAACTGCACGGACGATTTTAATTCGGAAACATCATGAGCCACTGTACTAACTTGTTCATTTAAGCTGTTGTGTGCGCTACGGAGGGAGTTCATTTCCTGCTTCATATCAGTTATGCTGCACTGAATACTGTCATTGAATTTCGTCATGCTGATTTCCATCTCTACACGCCAGCCGCGCAGCGTGGTCTTGATATCAATTGTGAACTTGGCCATGGCGTGGTCCATGTCAGTCCGCCAACCTTTGAGTGTTTTATTTAGTTCTTGAGATAGTATACCAAGGCTGTCAGTCGAGTTGGGCGCGGTGCCAGCGACGATCGTTGATGTAGAGTCTAACGACGAGTTTGGTGACCAGGACTGCTGCTCCAAGTTGTCGCAGGACATGTTTACCGCGTCTTCGCAGTTCGCGGGGTAAGTAGAGCAATTAAGTGAGGAAGATTCGGGGCGGCTCCTCTGCGTGATGTTACTGCAGGGGCGACATTTCCATGCGGCTTTCTGTTCGCAAGTATAGCCTGAGAATTGTTGTTCAGTGACGTTAAGGCACTCACAGTGGTAGATATCAGCACAAGAATGGCATTTTAGTGCCAGTGCCCTTGGCCCCACGGTTCCATTGCAATGACTGCAGATGTTATTCATGTTCGTAAAATGAAATTCAAACTATACGAAGGGAAGATGATTATTTACGATACCAGTAGCGCCACCTGTCCTTAAGTGTAAGTGTGACGGCAAGTTGGATCGATCACGGATCGAACAGAGATGTTTGTCGATAGTATGTCAAAAAAAGTTACACGAAGAAAGTATAGATGGCGCTATTCCAAATAATAATATATGTTGCAGCCGGGATGATAATGCAAATTTGAATGAGGTTATTTTTCGCACAAAAGTGTTAATTAACTTGTATTCCTCAAGATGCACATAGATCACAGAGAGTAACTTCCAGAAAACTGATTTTACACTGGTTTGGTAGCACTTTGAGGCTTGTGAGAGCCAATATTAATGTCACAGAGGTCCGAGTATTAGTCACTAAATATGATGTGTTTTCTTCACAGATGCACAACGTTTATAAAGATTAATCATATCTTTAACTGTAGAAACGATTTTCAGTCGGAATATGCACTTAAACAATTTTTAATCTTTAATATACTGGGAGCTAAACACAAGATGTCAACACACGTACAGCGCCACCTAGCGAAGAAGTGTTACAGACTGTACCGCCACTGTATATGGAACCGAACACGACAAACTAATTGTTTAAAACGTGCGTTCAAGCGTTTTGCCATACCTATTATTGGAATCAAACATAACAGCTCACAACTTAGGACCCTGTTATATTAACGACTAGCTTTTGCCAGCGGCTTCGCCCGCGTGAAAATGACGATTTTCCATACAAACTTTCATCCCCTATTTAACTCCCTTAGGGGTTGAATTTCGAAAAATCCTTGCTTATTCCTTGTCTACATTATAAAGGGAACATCTGTGCAAAATTTCAGCTTTCTAGGTCCAAGGGTTTGGGCTGGGCGTTGATGAGTCAGTCAGTCAATCAGTCAGTCAGGACTTCTCTTTTTATTTATATATATATTATATAGATATATATAGATAATAATATCCGTGGTGCTAGGCAACTGGGCTTTTCCCAGTTGTATACGTCCCTGTGTGCCTATTGGCCTTGTTCTGTTCTGTCTCCTGCTGATATGGAGGGAACTGGAAAATATGTTTTTTTCTACTCCTCCGCTATTCTCTTTTCTGACTAATTTCGTTGCGGGATCCAAGACAGTTAAATTGTTTCTCTGGGACTTTCTCAAGCTTCATTGACTCGGCACTTTTTTTGTGGTCGCCAATGTAGATATTGGCTTTCAGGAGTTACAGTGGTTTGGGAATAGTGTGGCAGGGTTGTCCCTTAAAAAAAACTAATTGTTAGTTCAAGTAGATGCAAATTACAACTTTTAGCATATTGGTTCAAATGATTCACGATGTAAAAGTTATAGACTAGCGCCGTCATCTTCCGGTCTTTGACCTAAAGTTACTTAGGGTCAGCGCGCACCTGCACGTTAATTTGGGTTTTGCAGAGATAAATATTTTTTTTATTTAGCCTGTACTGTCCCACTGCAGGGCAAAGGCCTCCCCCAACTCCTTCCAAGAGCTCTTATCTTGTGCCGCTTCGAACCAGCCCTCATGGTACGTGTCTAAATCGTCACGCCACCTCTTTCTAGGCCGGCCTCGGCGGCGCCGTCCGTCTTCCGGCATCCATCGTGTTGAGGCCTTTGCCCAGCGGCTATCTTGCATGCGGCTGACGTGACCCGCCCAATCCCACTTTAACTTAGCAGCCTTCTTGCCCACGTCCACTATACCCGTTTTGGAGCGCAGCGTGGTGTTTCGTATACTGCTGCGCTCCATTGCCCTTTGGCATACTCCAAGGCGGAACTTCTGAGTCTCGGTGAGTGACCATGTCTGAGCACCGTAGGTTAGGACGGGCAGAATGCACATGTCGATGAGTTTGCGCTTCAGGGAAACCGGAAGATCACCCTTCATTAGCGTCTTCATGGACCAGTAGCTTTTCCAGGCGTTTTCGACTCAGCGTTCGATTTCCCTTTCTTGCCTGTTTTCGAAAGATACTAACTGGCCCAAGTAGATATACTCATCGACATAGTGTATTTCTTGCCCATCTACCTCGACCCTACGCTTAGTGCTGTTGGTCATAAGCTGGGTTTTAGACCGATTCATACTAAGACCCACCCTAAAGCTAGCCGTGCTCAGTTCTTGGAGCATGGTCTGCAGTTCCGGGGCTGTGGGGGCAAAAAGGACAATGTCGTCGGCAAATCGGAGGTTAAATAATGATAGGTGTATTATTTTGTCAACCGCCACGATATCATTGAATAAGAGTCCTAGACTGTGATATTAATAATCGCATAAACCATCAGATGTGGACGTCTTTCGACTAAAATGATGACCATCAGATGACAGTTTGCTGTTATCGATGGCTTTGCTATTACTAAGCTGATATAATATATAAGAAGGCTATTTTGAACCTTTTGAACATGTAACAGAGAGCAGGGCGGAACAAAGTGTTCAGACCAGGAACACTGTTATTGTGTACATTGCAGAAAAATAAACGCGCCCCGACTGCGAGCCCAACGGTACGGACGTGCGGTGTACCGGGTAGCCGGGTAACCGGGTGCCGGCAACAACTATCTAGTAACAACTGTGCTAAGAAAATACCTTCTAAAACAAAAACATTTTAGAGAACTCAAATGTAACATTACAAAACTTATTAAGTGGTATGAGTGTTGTACAAAATGTATAAAAAGGTAGCGCAAAAAACCTTATATATGATTAATTAAGCTACCTTTTTCAGGAGGTTCATTCTAAGTATATAACTATATACTTTGTTGTTTGTCTGTCGTTGATTTGTAAGATAAACACCTAATCCAAGATTTAATATTATAAAGATGTTGTATAGAAAAAAACATGAGATGTGAATTAGTAAGCACCTGATGCTGCCATAAAAAATAACATTAATGATCCAGTAAGCATTAAAGATAGTTAAGGAAACTTCAGAACTCGGAGACAGACGCGGACGGTCTACGTGTTTCACGAAAGAAATGTAGTTTTGTAGAAGCATTCACGTCGATTAAAAACACATTTCTAAGTCAACTCTAGAGCATAAAGAGGAGATACCTTCCATCAATCATACACAGCGTCACCATTACTCTTCATCAGCGCACGCTCTTCCAAAATATTAAATGAACTCATCCATCTACTCGTATCAAGTACTTCATACTTTGGTCCATCACAGTTCCAGTTCAGTCGGCTACGTAGTTGAGGTGTACTGTGACAGACTCGTCTCGTCGCTTCCAACAATTACTTTTGAACAGTGATTTATAATTTTCCTCAAGAAATTGGAAGGTCTTTTAAGCGGCTTACGTGTGGTAGCGGCGGTTTAGTGCTCGCTCGCTCTGTGAGCGCCTCGATAAGTAGGCGTCAGGCGCGCAATCGGCGTCGGCTTTTTTAATTTCCCCCGGGAACAGAACCTTAACGACCGCGACCTGACTACCCGAGATGGAGCCGCTGAACACTGGCGACATTGTTTCTAATGTGTTCCTTTCAATAATGTCGATGAGGCGTCGCCGGCACCCAACACCCCCCTCCCCCCCATTGCCCCTTGCTCCATCACACGCCCACACGCGGTTCAACACATACATCGTGAGGTATTCCGCTGTTTTAGAGAATTAAATCGTGCTTTCGCTCGGAATGAGAGTTATTTGGGTGACTCACTCGCGATGTTACGTAAATTGCTGCGAACAGACTTCCATTCAAAGGTTACATAGCATAGCACCCCACAATGATAGACTTCTGCTAAACATCAAAGATGAGAGGTATACATCGATTTATAAACAGTAGATCAAAGTTAAAGTGTTGTACAATAGTTTCAGCTAAAAATGTTTCGTTGAGGAACTGCATTGGAACATTACATCTTATGAGGCACAGTTCATAAGTACTGTTGAAGTGAATTTATTCTGCGTTGGTAGTAGACGGCAAACCGCCAGCATTGTGACGATGAAGAAGCGCTGCGTCCATCACGCGATACTTTGAGAGAGCCGGAACAGCTTACAGTGTCTGTCGATTAAGTGACTGTTTGCAGTTCCACTCGCGGCTCTCGGATTTCGGTGACGTATTGGACGGCTTGTACTACAAACTAAGTGCATCGCGAGTTTGGATTTCCTGCTCGATAAACTAGACGCAATGACAAAATATAAAAGATAATTCTCAGTGTAAGTAGCGCTAAGGGCCGAGCATTTTAGTTTCCCGGGGCAGTTATCGGTAGTTGTTTATTTTATGTTAGATCAGCTCTAAATAACAATCGTTTTCGTCGGAAAAAGGTCGATCATAAATATAGTGTATTCATGGAAGGAGTTACATCATAGTTCGGGGCTAATGGTCCACAGTGGAGCAGTAAATATTGGTGCAGCAGTGCAACTATTAGCAAGTGTATCTACTGGGAGTTATTAATACTTGTCAACTGCGTATCGCGGCCGCCTGTGGCTATGGGGCAGCGGTAGTCCAGAGACGTCTGTGTTGTATCGCAGATGAACGTTGTAAGCTTGTTCAAATCATAGTTGACCGCCAATGATCATAGACGACACGGTTGGCGCAGTGGCTGAGCGATTGGACTACTGCGCCGCGTGTCGCGGGTTCGATCCCCGCACGAAACAAATATTTGTATGACCTACAGATAGTTGTTCCGGGTCTGGGTATTTGTGTATGTGAATTTAAATGTTTGTAAACGCACCCACGATATAGGAGAAATTCCTAGTGTGGAGCAACGTTTAAAAAAAAAAATGATTGGTGAATAAAAACATGTTACTAATGACTTATGTTAAATCATCATCATCATTAGCAGACCCGCCTTTTCTCAACTATGTTTGGGTTAATTTCCAGTCCTACCGGATGTAGCTGAATCACAAATACACGACTGCAAGGAAAGGGTTAAGTTTTCACAATTTATCATAAACTATATCTTTTATAATACCGTCATGCGAATCGCAAATTTATTTATAATATTGTTTCATTCGTAGAAAAAGTAAATGACGGAAAAGATTCCCAGGTAAATAATAAAGGTATTATTTACCTGAGGATATTTTGTGATGTTATTTTTTTCATTGTTGTCAACTAAAATAACCTTCTTACTTGTGGGAGATCCTGGGCTTGTCGTAAAAAATAATAATCGACGAAAACAGGCAGACATTTCAAACCTAAGCCAAGCTTTCAGTTTACACAATAGCGAGAAATGTGAAACAGTTAAACAAATCGTACAAATACTTTCTTACAAACTGTTAGCCGTTTTTAAAACAAGCATATTTCCGTTATTGTTACTTGAAATACAACTGAAAATATTAAATGCATTTCGTTTAAAGATATAAAAGATCGGAATCTCCATTTATCGTAGTGTGATAGCTGACAGTGCGGCTCATCCTACCGTCCCGCCCATGCGACATGCGACGCGTATTTTACGTAAATTCTACGCTGTCTGTGTAAATCCAGGACAGGCGCGTCGCGTGCGACTGCGACAGGCGCGACGTGTCGCCCCCCTCCGCCCCGCCCGCCAGGCGTCTCTTTCGTCCTCCGCTTTAAGCCGCTTTGCACTACTACCCATTTTCCGCATCAGAATATTTCGCACATTTCACCCCCGACGAAATTTTTATTTACATAGGTATACACGTCTTAGATTTTACATCTCGTGGAAATCCGAGAATCCTCTTCTTAAAACGCTTAAAAGGTACATTGTTGTAATATTATGGAGAGAAGTCGTACATTTACAATACGTATAAGAGAGTAGGTATATCACTGCTTCTAAATAAAATCGTTTAAGCGGTGTCCCAGTGGTGACAGCCCCGACTTACCGTGAGTTAGAACCCAGGCAGGCGCACTATTTGTGTAATTTATTTCATCACCACTGCTCTCGAAACGGTGAAGGAAAACATCGTGAGGAGTTTTTAAAACCAAAAATTGGAAGATATGTGACATCTACCAGTACGCACTGGGCTCGCGTGGTGGAATATACCATATCCCTCTCCTAGAGAGGAGGCCTGAGTCCCTGCAGTGGGAACATTATAGGCTGATGATGATGAAGCAGGATAGTTAACCTTCACTAAATAAATGTAAATTAACATGAACGTAAACGCTAATTTACTCGCAACAAATACAATGATTGTAGACAAATGAAGACATTCGTTAGTTGGAGTTAGGCAATAAACAAAGTTGAAGAGTTAGCGGCTGTGTACCGTATTGTGAAATTAATTCTATAAACTAATACACTAGGAGGCGCTCTCAGTTAATTTTTCCCGAGAGTGAAGTATTCGCATAAATTACCCAAAGTTTCGCGACTAAATAAATACTTGGAGTTCTGTAAACGTTTGCGTTATTAACATGACTTATAGATATTGTTATATTGTGTATTACTTGCTCAACACTGCGGTACGTTAATAAATATAACAGATGGTTGTTACACGAGTGCCAGGTACACCTGTGCTGTTGTTACCCTTCGCCTGAAGTTCTGCGAAATGTCGGCACATTGTGTAACCGTTGTGTGTCGATGACGGAGCGTCTCCCGCGGGACAACCCATGCAAATGCCATGTAAGCCACACTTGTGTTATTGGGGACAATTGTCATGACTACGTGATTTTTGACGAGTGTGTCATTCGGGCTGTAATTCAATGTCTTTCACTAAGAACGTCATACCTAATCGACATATCGTGCTTACCTATGTCAAGTATTTAACTTTTACCTATAATTATGATAGTGATTAGGACCCATAGTCACTGATCATATGTAGTTGTTTAGAGGGAAGATTCTCATCTAGAAACTGTAGACCTGAAATACCACCCTAAAACATGAAATGATTATTATTAGTGTGCTGAAACTGTAAAATAAGAGCGATACCTAATTTAGGCGCTTCATGAGAACCGCGATTGTTCCCAACTGCATTTGGACACCTGTAACTGACACTAAGCGCCATCGGATTACTTCACAAACCTCGCTCAGCTCAGCTCCGCTCCGCTCAGGCCGCACTTACATTCATTGTGATTAAGAGTTGGATTTATTGGCGGAATTACGTCCCGGATCGAGTCATTCACAGGTGTACCCGCGATAACAGATACTTTGGACACGTTCATGAGCCTCCTTATCTTAAGTCTAGACGTTTTTATGACGAGAACAAGCTTTGATTTACATTAGGGAGGCTCCTTTAGAATTTGTTCAGGATATTGTGTTTGAGCCCGGGTTGGTCTAGCTAGCATAAAGAATAAAAATATATTATAAATTTTCAGAGTCAAAATTGTTCCGATTGATTATCCGAATTCATATCATAAGCTAGGGGAAAAAAAAGATTTCTGTAAAAGTAGACCTTTCAAATAGTCGTATAAACTACATCGTTCAGAGAGTATAAAATCAACCGTATCATCATCGTATAGTGTGAGCCGGTGTGGCACATGTGTGGAGGACGTGGCCGCGTGGCCGATATTCGGCGTCTGTTTACACCCGTATTTACGAGCCGTGTCGTAAAGCCGAGCCCAATTCACAGCCAAATCTTTATTCAAAGTGTACATAAAATCGCAACAAAAATACGATCGTTGTTTTATGTGTCGTATCGCGACAATTACATTATAATGTTGTGTTCATGTACCGCCGAATTGAACCTGCCGCCTGCAGGGAATGGTCGCGTTGTGTGGATGCCTTTATGTACTAATGGATAAATCTAAAGGTAAAGATGACACAAAGTTTAAGACAATAAGTATAAATCGAACACACAGCTCGTACTACGAGTATTAGCTACTACTAGCTCTAGCACTATACTCGTTCATAAGACTGGTTATATCAAACTGTTGAGCCGCTGACTACCTGTGACGAATGTCAAACATGTACTAATGACCTGCCGGGACCAACGCAATGGCTTAATGTGGTTGAAAATTCGGTATAAAATGAATAGTCAATGGACCGACTATGGCAAGTGTTGCGTAACCTTAAAGGTGTCGGTGTTCAAAGTTAAGCAGCGCTTAATTTCAGCTGTTATTATTTATTTATATAAACCTTCTGTTTTATGTACTAGCGACCCGCCCCGGCTTCGCACGGGCACAATTTAGATACATATGAACATTCCCTCCTTGAATCACTCTATCTATTGCTAAAAATTGGATTAAATTACGTTATGTATTTTACAGCTGAAGCGATTTTGTTTTATTCTATGCAAAGACATTAATTTATTCCTTTGGAGGAAATAGTACTCACCTATAAGGTGAGCTGGAGTCGAAGGACGTGGCATGTGTTCCAGCCACCCTGCCATCACATACCGCGTGTATAGCATCCTTAATGTGCATATTAGTGATAACTTGCCCTATACCGAGCACCTGTGCCAGCGTGCGCTCATAAAGAATCATTTTAATTCCATTACCCCTTCAGTTTGATTTAGTTGGTGGGGCACGCGATCACGCGCCGCGAGTTACTGAGTACTTAGCGATCATACATGTCGCGGCTCTAATGCATGCCAAGATTCGTTATTTGGGGGTTATGTTACAAGGTGACAAATACTTAGAATATATAGCACGGTGTACCCCAAAGTATCATGGGACAAGGACAGGGAGGCAATGATGACTTATTTCAGTTAAAGACTTCCTTGATCCAGAAACAAGATATCGATCTAATAATCACTATAGAACCGATTATCTGGTTCAAAGCTACGGAAACCAGGCAGTCAGTTTCCAGAATATTTCTAGTGATTATTTGAAGGAGGTTTATCTTTATATCAAAAAGTTATGTCATCTGTTCAGTAAGTCATGAGAACCGTGTGAATGGCGCGTGTTCCCCGACATCTCATTGATAAAACAATACTGGCGGTGCAGGTGTGACCGTGTGACTACTCCTCTTACGTATTCCAAGAGATCAGCAATGTGTTATATTGAGATTGATTCCATTTCACGTGTTACTGAGACACCGACGCGTTGGTGTATATGATCTGATTTAGACTGAACTAAATTGGTTAGAGACACATCTTCATCAAATACTTATTACGGCTTTTTTCGCGACGCCTAATACAAAACTCGTAGAGGCATTGCAGTGGCAGTTCTGAAACAGACTATTTATATTAATTGTGAGTATACCTGGTTGTTTTCTGGTGATTTGCCACGGCGTGTTATAAAACAATCGCAACATTAGGCACGCGTTGTTATAGCTGCGGTTCAGATAGAATGTGGAAGCTGAAACACGCCGATATCACCAGCGAAACACCACGAAATATAGTCAGAAGGATCAATCCATTCAGTACTCGTAATTTACAGAGCATAAGTATTCATATTGAACTTACTGAAGCAAACAATTATCAACATTGTTTTTACAAAGTGTTTCTTTAATCTTCGTGATGGTGTTTGTATACCAGACAGAATCCTTCCAGTTTAACAGTATACCTACTCATGGTGACCTTGTAGTACTGACTGGCAATCACCAACTGAACAGGAAGGACTAGCTTTCATGACCTGCTTGTTGTTATTGTTTTGGTAGAGAAACGCTGAAGAATTTAAGTAGCTATTGGTACGTTTATTATTATGGCTTGTCGACAGCTTTGGTCCTTCTGAGAGTGTTTACACAGTGTTCGGAGGCAGCGTATAATTCGGCGCGCGGCGCAGACGCCGGTCGGACCGGTCCTCCTCCCCCCCCTCCCCGCCGTGCCGCAGTGCCAGCTCCCCCCGCTGATCTCCTCCCCGTACCGCGACCAGTTCTGCGAGGCTAGTGGCACTCGCAAAAAGTGCCACAGTCCCGCCGCAAGCCTTCGTCCTATTTGTTTTGGTAATGTCCGAGAATCGCGGTCAGTAGAAAAACGTGAGTGTCGTGGAATGTCAGCGGTGTCGGTGCAGTGTCGCGAGTGTCCAGTGTCGGGGATGTAGTGTCGGCGGGAGATGTCGCGTGCAACAACATGCTCGCCGTCCGCCATGCGAAGGTATCTACTCCTACATGTCACAGTGTCACGATGAGCCCTAAGGGTTACTCGCTGCTGTACTTCAATTATTTTGAGCTGTAAGGCTGTTGAGGACCAGATCATTTTAATTTCTTGTTTTATCAAAACAAAATACCGGTTGATTATATTTTAGTAGGCATTAAATTGATCAGATAGGTGAGTTATTCTTAATTGCGAGTTAGACGTAGGCGTAGAGGCAAACCACTTTTGTATTAATCATAACACGATCATTGATCCTAATAATATCGAATCGTTACGAATTTAAATATGTTGAGCACGATACGTTCATCGTGTCAGTTTATAGTTTCAACGTTAGAACATGCTTAACGTAAGAACGCTAAAAGCCCCGGCAAACAGCAACCCTGGGGACCATCACTTGCGTGGAATATGGCTCCACTACTTACAATAACCTGCACAGATTACACCACGGAGTAGTGAATTCCACATCCTTACACAAAAGAGGAACATCTCACAATGTTCGCGTCCCGAGAGAGGTGTTAGACGATGTTAGAAGCGCCTAACACAATGTTTATAGACGATGTCTCCCTAAGCGGCGCGGCGGCGCTAGTGCCGACAAATAAAGTGAAGCAGGATACCCCGGTACTACCGTACCGCTGCTGATGGTGTACAAACATCCGCGGGATATTAAGGGCAGCTGCGGCTAAATGACGCGGCACTAACAAAGGAACCCCGCCATAACCAAGCAATGACGCGGAAACTCAACGGAACTCCTCGCGAACGCCATGCAGATGACCTACTCATCGATTGCAAAGTGATTTACTTATCGACGGATTTGACCTAACTGATGAACCAGTTCATAACATCTTTGTAATGCGACTTGATCACCATTATCAATGTTTTAACTGACCGTTTGCACCGTCAAGAAGAGCGGAACTCTTGCAATTGCACACGATTATTTTCGAAGTTTGAATAAGTTTTCCTGAAAAGTGCTTCCCTACAAGTGTAAGCTACTTATGAGCGTTGTGCTGTATCGTATGTAGTTGTGTACGACAGCCAACACTGGCAGCCTAACGTGATCTCCGTAGCACGATGTGTCGGGGCGCATCATATGACGTGCTGAACCTTGTTGGCTGTTTATTTATGTTCCGATTACACACGACATCAGAACTAACAGAAATCCCACTCCACACAGTGCGCGGTATGAAAGGCGCATAAAAATCACTAATTTCGTCAAACAACTAAACCCGATTGTACCACATATTATTATAACGATTTTTGCTGCAGTTCTATTATTGTCCGCCACTGACTGTGAGCACGCGTTACGCAGTTTATCGCTTTTCAATATATATTTAACTTCTTGTTCACACCGAACCGACTATACGTTATTACGTAGATCCATAGAGACAGTGAGCATACTTACAGTCGGCGGCGGACAATACGTTTGGTGTGAACGATGCCTAAAGGTTGCTTTAACATGTTTCTAAGGGGTATAAAAGCAAAGGCGCTTCAGTCACAAAACATCTGAACTGAGTAATTTATAATTTTCTACTGTGTCGTAAGAAATTGTTATTTTGTAATAGTTAGAATAGTGGTACATCGACAGAAAACAACAGAAGATCCACTGAGTAAATTTTACTCAGTGGATCTTCTGTTGTTTTCTGTCGATTGTATGTGACGTAGTGCAACAGCACTGAACACTGTGGAGTGCTAACGTTTTACGACACGAGTGCGAAAACAATGGGATGTACCGGTATCACTATTTCACGGTTAGGGATGCAATATATAACACGAAATATATTTATCTTGACCAAACGATGTGTGTACACGTTGACTGCGATATGCAAGTGTCACCGCTCTTCACCACAGAATTATTCCGGTGAGCGTGATGTGTAAAAAATCTAAATCTTCGCAATATCTGGTATTCTTCTTTTTAGCGTGTCGATGGCAATCTAAATTGTGTCGGCCCAGAATTGGGCTACTAGTTTAATCTGGTATTAAGCTGCATCCAGTAAGATTGGAAACCGACCGCAGCATAGTTGGGAAAAGGCTTGGCACATGATGATCTTCTGTTTTTCCGATTTTTCCCTAACTAATTAGTGTTTGCAGTAAAAATGAGCAGAAGCTACACCATATTTTCCTACTCATAAACTAGGTCAGGTGACAGGTGGACTATTCAAATTGCGGTTTTAATTTTCGGGTACTTTTTCCACAGCCGTCCGTCAATACGAAAGCTGGAGTTTTTGTTCGTTTGCGCGCTATGCCGCTGTGCCGCGATGGCGCTATGTAATAGTCATCAGCGGTGTAAACAAACGGAAGAAGGCGGGCTGTCGCCGGCGAGTGGCGAATGGCGAGTGGCGACACAAAAACTTGCATAACTTATTGCGTCCGACACCGGACATGAAAGAATTGGATATGGAATTTCGCTTCAAATAAAATGTTTATATTTTTTGTGTGTATACAAAATTGAGATAAAAGAAGATGGATAGAATATTGCATGTAGCAGAAGTGAGAATTTTGAAATGGATGTTTGGACTGACAAGAATGGATAAAGTAAGAAATGAGCTTATTAAAGGATGTTCAACAGCGGCGCCTGTTACAAAATATATTGGCAGGTCATCTGTCTAATGGTATGAACGGACATGTGATGAGGAGACATGACACTATTTAATAGAGTCAAGGATATGAATTTTGATGGATTAAGAGGAAGCTGTGTGATGTGAGTAATGATATGAGATAAAGCAGTAAATGATACCGTAACGTTTGACAGGGGATTATAGAAGAAGATAACGTGTTGCGCCGACCACAAGTAGGATGGGACAAGGGAAGTAAGATGATGTCATTGTGTACATATAAAGTTGATTGGAAAAAGAGCTTTAGATGTAATATAGAGGAAATGAACCTTGAATTCTAAAATAAACTAAGTACTTCCAGCTATCTCTAACCCCTGGGTCAGAAAATAGTCATAAAGCACCCTGAACACGAACACGACTTTCTTCTATAATCCTTGACTTGATACATCTCAAAGCAAACAGAAGAAATTTAAACAGTGTTCTTTCGATTAATGTTATTCTAGTCAGCGAAACTAGAATGGTACGTAGGTAATTTAAAGTAGTACCGAAACCTAAACAAGCTAAAGTTGAGTTTATGTCATGTTCTGAATGTTCTGATACAGGCTCAGCGCTCAGCGGCTGATGTTTGTTTAGGATGAGCACTGATTTTACAAGATTTATGTACTCTGCTGATATAGAACGACTGCGATTTAGAAGAGGGTGAACGTGTTCTGAATGAGCCTCGCTGGCGTTCAAATTTCATTATAATACTATCAAGCCTGTCATACTCCCGAGCTTACGTTGCAAAAGTATTCAAAATCATAACTTTACAAACACATCTTATGTTTATAGGTTTTTACGTACTTATAGCGTACACATAAAACCAAGGAATCAATACAATATTGTGCCTTCTCGTGCACCGTTACGATTCTGTTCTCAAGAAGCACTTTTCATAATATGCGAATCAAGAGAGCAAACCGATTTCCGACCCTTTTAGAGGACCTTCTTCAACCCCTCAGAGCATTGTTAGCCACATGTGTCCGAGTCGGGCAGCACTGGTGTAGTCGCACGAGCACGAGGAGTCATTAACCAGTGCTGACAGGACAAAGCGCATAAATACGGCGGGGGCGAGTGAACGAGCGAGTCGGGTGAACGAACTGAACGCAGCACAAACGATCATTTGTACCTGCACTATAACAATTATTTTTGCATACGTGTGAAAGTGCGGGCTAGCTCTTTGTTTTAATCTCTCTAGCTAAATTATATTTTCGTCTAAGTGTGCAAGCTCTTGTGTGTGATCCCCGAAGGGTCAAGCAGAGGTGAACCTAATAGTACACCCACATTCCGCCAGTTATGTTTAAGTCCCATGTAATAGTAGGGGGCGGGGGCTATTGCCATCCACCGGGCTTCAGTATAGACTCCTTGGCTGCTACGAGAAATACCGGGAAGAAATTCCATTAGCACTGATGACAATAAAATTGCCAAATTGTGTAACAAGTTGTTGAATTTTAAAGTAGCTTTTAGTAGTAGGTAGTGTAGGTAAGATTACAAACGTCAATGTAATCGGAATACTGTCTTCATTTGAACTTTATTTGCGTTTTGTAATAATATCAGTTAGGCATATCAAATCACATCTGAAAATCAGGTAAAAAACTTTTAAACGATTCCAATTACAAAGATTTATGTTAATTCGAATGCTTTATCATTATCTAAAAATAATGTCACACACACCGGCTTTATATAGCCGCAATCTATTTCTATTATCGGAGTTTAACAACCTCAAGCTCGTTTCGATCTCCAAATTATTCGAAACTAAACAGAACGTCAATTCACCATTACTTCCACCCGATCGTTGATCGTTGCGAACTTGAAGTGATTACGGGCATTTACGGGTGAATATGTCCTATTGGCATCACAAAGCGAGCATTATCGAGTGTGTGTGTCGCTTGTCGAAGTGCCGCCACGCGCGTGCCTCGTGCGAACAAAAAGTGTTTACTGTTGTTTATAAGTACCTAGATTATGTCATCCATCAGTAAAGTTGTAGAAGGTTCACTTCAGAATAATTTGATCGGTAGCTAGCCAACCAATGAGTGGTCCACGAAAACAGTCACTTTATTGACTGTCAGCGTCAGCAGATTGACATGATTAAAAAGTTGAGAAAAGAACCTTTTGGTATTTTTTTTACTTGTTTATCATAACTTCCTGCCCATATCCCAATTTAATTGAGGCGGGCGCAGCATGGCATCTTCTTCCATACTTCACATTTAATCATCATCTCGGCAGCTTTCACATTAAACTCTTGGATTGATTCGCCCAAAAGAAGCTCTTACATGGGGCTATACAATATAACAGCAAAATATCCAAAATACTTTTTGAGAGTAATAGCTACCAGATTCAGTCGTAAGAGCAGATTCGCAACGGCTACAACTATTTGCAAAACTACAACCTACCTACTAGTTTGTTTGTGGACTTTGCATACTTTAGGAAAATGAAAAAACTGTAGTCCCAAACTGCAAACACTCTCGATTAATTCATCTCGCTCGATGACAAGAATATTTTGAAGTAGTGTTTGGATAGATCGTCTATGTATCCTGTTTAGTGTTCATGATTTGTGTGTTTGAGCCGATCGAGTTAATACATGTTATTATAACACAAAATGATTTTGCGCAAAAACTAGTTCGCTAAAAAGGTTGTTGCTCGGGTTACAGACCGCAGTTAAGGAAATCAATGTTATGTTATAAGTATAATCGACTAGCAGTTGCCCGCGACTTCGTTCGCGTAGAAAGTTTGACTCTCTTGTCTGGACTGCCTGTGGATGGTACTATGTCAAATCGAATGCCAAATGCCAATCGAAGCGATTATATTCCCTTAAACCAGCCCTGTCGTAAAATCTGTTCCTACCTGAAATGTCTTAACTATATTCTATCTCTCTGCCAATTTTCAGGTACAAAAAGCCAAGGATTTCATATGGACTTACGGGAGCCCTTAGTCCAGGTCTTCCTTACAAACTTAGCTTAGATCTCCTACTCCTAAACTCTAGACTTGTTAAATTTCAGGTTGTTAGTACAAAAAAAAAACAGTAGGTACATTTTTACAAACATGTGAAAGCCCTCAGACCTCCTTATTCTGGCCATGTTGCTAAACTCGCTAAATCCGTTCTTAGTCAACGTCTACTAACTATAAAGTACCTTCCTGCCAAAATTGTAGCACAAAAAAGGAAGGACTGTCATACAAACTCGCGTGAGCCCTTAGACCTCCCTAGTCCGGCCCTGTCGCAAAATCGGTTCTTAGCAAACTTCTACTCACCTACTACAACCCTGCCAAAATTCAAGTTAGTAGCACACAAAATGATGGACTTTTAAACAAACTTGCGAGCGCCCTTAAACCTCTCTAATCCGGCCCTGCCACAAAACCTGTACTTAGCAGAGTTCTTCTAACTATAAACTACGTGCCTGCCAAAAATCAAGTTTGTAGCACAAAAAATTAAGGATTTTCTTACGAACTTGCAAGAACCCTTAGACCTCCCTAATCCGGCCCTGTCACAAAATCTGTTCTTACCAGACGTCTACTAACTATAAACTACGTCCGTCTCAAAAATCAACTTTGTAGCTCAAAAAATTAAGGACTTTCATACAAACTGGCGAGAGCCCTTAGACCTCCCTAATCCGGCCCTGTCTCAAAATCTGTTCTAAGCAGACGTATACTAACTTTAAACTACGTCCCTGCCAAAAATGAAGATTGTGGCACAAAAAATGAAAGACTTTCATACAAACTGGCGAGAGCCCTTAGACCTCCCTAATCCGGCCCTGTCACAAAATCGGTTCTAAGCAGACGTCTACTGCCTATTAACTACGTCTCTGCCAAAAATCAAGATTGTAGCACAAAAAATGAAGGACTTTCAAACAAACTTGCGAGGGCCCTTAGACCACCCTAATCCGGCCCTGTCGCAAAACTAATTTATAGCGGATGCCTACTGACTATAAACTACGTCTCTGCCAAAACTCAAGATTATAGCACGAAAAATTAAGGACTTTCATACAAACTTGTGAGGGCCCTTAGACCACCCTAATCCGGCCCTGTCGCAAAATTAATTCATAGCAGATGCCCACTGACTATAAACTACGTATCTGCCAAAAATCTAGATTGTAGCACAAAAAATGAAGGAGTTTCATACAAACTTGCGAGGGCCCTTAGACCACCCTAATCCGGCCCTGTCGCAAAATCCGTTCTTAGCGGACGTCTACTAACCATAAACTACCTCCCTGCCAAAAATCATCTTTGTACGTCCAGCGGTTTTCGAGATTTCGTGATGAATCAGTGAGTGAGTGAGTGAGTGACCTTTCGCTTTTATAGATATAGACTAGTATTTGCGTGGCTGCGCGAGCTGCGCGCAGCTCGCGGGTCGTGAAGGGGGGGGGGGAGGGGGAGCTTTGAAAAATGATTTCGACTAACGCATTGCCCCTTTCAATGAAGCTTAAAAAAAAATGTTCCAAGTCTCATAACTTCCGAGATCTGCCTAAAGGGAGGAAAAGGGGGGCAAGGGGGTCAATTTTGAAAAATGGTTTTTACTTTCCCGAGCCTCCTCTATACGAATCCGTAAACAAAACAGAACACAAATTTAAAAAAAGGGGTGAAGACGGGGGGAGGATGAAGGGCGGGAGAGGGGGGGGAGCTTTGAAAAATGATTTAGACTAACGCATTGCCCCTTTCAATGAATCTGAAAAAAAATG
Source organism: Diarsia dahlii (assembly GCA_949775195.1). Taxonomy (NCBI): domain Eukaryota; kingdom Metazoa; phylum Arthropoda; class Insecta; order Lepidoptera; family Noctuidae; genus Diarsia; species Diarsia dahlii. Next base: position 281,963 of record OX459198.1, read on the forward strand.
TTACAAGTCTCTTAACTTTCGAGATCCGCCTAAAGGGGGGAGAAAGGGGGCAAATGGGGCAACTTTGAAAAAGGTAGGATGGGAAAATGGGGCAAAAAGGGGAGGTTTTGCACTTTTTAGCTAATCATGGGAGTTACATATACGCTTCACCCACTCAACCTTCGTTACGCTACGGAGGTCGCCGGCTCGCTTCGCTCGCCACCTCCCCTCTTCGCTTCACTCAAGACCTGCCTACCACCGAGGAAAAGCTATCGTGACCTTATCCCTACGCTACGGGGGTCGCGGTCAAAGTCTTCATTCTAAAAGTCTTTACTTCTACTTTTATGTTTTTGGGCAAAATCTGGGAAAATACCCTAAAAATGTGGAAAATTTTTGCACAACAAAGTAAACAATCGCTTCATACAACACAATCCAGTCGGGAGATGCCGGCTGTCCCATTTATCGTGTCAAAAATTTGGACTTTTCATCATTCTTACAAGATGGCCGCCACACTGTCCGCCATCTTTTTTTTCAGAAAAGTCATAAATTTACTGAAATCTCAAGGATATAGGCCACCGACCGATGTACTTGGTGTTGCCAACTTTTGAGTTTAGTAGAACAAACTAATTCGCCAAAGTCGGGTCCGACCCAAAAATTCAAACGCCAATGGCTCTCGGGGTTGCCAGCTGAAAGTGATGAAAATGGTCAAACCTCATTCGGGGGACTTCAATGTTGTCAGCTAGTCAAAGTTTTCTTTCGAATTGTTGTTATTTCTACTTTTCATGTTTTCGGGGAAAATCTGGGAAATTTCCCTAAAAATGGGGATTTTTTTTAAACCATGCCACACTCCTTGACGAATCACCTAACCGGTCCATACAACACAATCCGGTCGGGGGATGCCGGCTGTCCCATTTATCGTGTCGAATTATAGGATTTTTCATCATTTTTACAAGATGGCCGCCACACTGTCCGCCATCTTTTTTTTCTGAAAAGTCATAATTTTCCTTAAATTTCAGGGATATAGGCCACCAACTGGTGTACTTGGTGTTGCCAACTTTTGAGTTTAGTAGAACAAACTAATTCGCCAAAGTCGGGTCTGACCCAAAAATTCAAGCACCAATTGCTCTCGGGGTTGCCAGCTGAAAGTGATGAAAATGGTCAAATGTCATTTGGGGAACCCCATTCTTGGTGTTTATGTAAAATTTCCACTCAAAATGTCGTTATTTCTACTTTTCATGTTTTCGGGGAAAATCTGGGAAATTTCCCTAAAAATGGGGGAAAATTTTGCACCAGGCCACACTTCTTGACGAATTACATAACCGGTCCATACAACACAATCCGGTCGGGGGATGCCAGCTGTCCCAATTATCGTGTCGAAAATTGGGATTTTTCGGCCTTTTTACAAGATGGCCGCCATGGAATCCGCCATCTTGTTTTTCTGAAAAGTCATAATTTTCCTGAAATATCAAGAATATAGGCCACCGATTGATGTACTTGGTGTTGCCAACTTTCGAGTTTGGTAGAACAAACTAATTCGCCAAAGTCAAAAAGTCCCAAAAATTAAAAAGTTGAATATTTTTTGGGGTTGCCAATTAAAACGAACCAAAATGGTCAAATGTCATTTGTGGGACCCCAATGTTGCCGGCTAGTCAAAGTCTCTATTTAAAATGTCATTATTTCTACTTTTCATGTTTTCGGGGAAAATCTGGGAAAATACCCTAAAAATGGGGAATTTTTTTGCACCAGGCAACACTCGTCAACGAAACACACAACCGTTCGGTACAACTCGAACCCGTCCGATGTTGCCAAGTACCCGAAAAATGGATTTGAAAAAAATCGAAAAATCCAACTTTTTACAAAATGGCCGCCGCAGCGTCCTCCATCTTGGATTTTCACAATGTCATAATTTTTCCCAATTGCCATTACAATTACCAACAAATTAGCAAACTCTTTGTTGGCGGTTCTAGAATTTGGTAAAAGAAAACAATTCGTCAAAGTCGAGTGAAAAAAGTCGACAATTTCAAAACGTCGAGGCGCGGCCGCCATCTTGTTTTTTTTTTTTTTTTACTTTTTTTTTTAAATGGTTTTAGATTTGGTATAGGACCTCTGAGTCGAAATCCATCCAAGTCTTTCCCCCACCGAAACCGGAAATGGACTCGCCCTCCGTCTTGGATTTGAACTTTCCCTATAATTTTCCTCTACTCGATTGGTCAGATAGCACATTTTTGCAAAACATACCCCTAACCCATCTCTCACCCATTCCGAGAAACGACATGTCAATGAGTCAGTGAGTCAGTGGTCTTGTAGTTTTATATAACTATAATGTGTGTTATGTGTGAGTCGCGTCGTTGGATTTGTTGAACTTCTTATAGATGGTGGAAATGCGGTTACTCAGCATCAGGTCTTAGATTCGATTATGGTGTCGGTCAGTTTTTGGTGTTTTCTGTTGAGAAAATACTCAGCAATAGTTCGTTGTTCAAAGTTTTTTTATTAACTAGTCCTAAAAAAAACTGTGGCTCAGTAGCGAAGTTTTATACAACAGTACTTTTGGGGTATATAATATTATAAGTAAAGATGTGTATTACTTGTATATTATGTTCCTACTTATAAGGTCTCTCAGAATAACTTCATCCCAAAGTTGTATTATTATGAGTTGCTGAGAACTCGTTGTATCAAAGACTTTCGTACTGAGACGTGAAATGAGACGTGTATCTATACTATTATTGCGACGATAATGATCTTGAAACGCGTCAAGGGCGCACTTTAACTCGACCTTGCCTCCTACTAACTGAATAAACAGAAAATCACACTCTGCTACATATGGAATAGGGTTCAAATCAGTCGCTAATATCTTTTATGTGGTACTGTAGATAATTTCTACAGAATGCCCAATCTGAAAATTGAAATGAGCGGTAAATTGTAGGATTTTTTATCTCCCTTTATTCATTTTTTCTGCATTTTATTTACATTTCAAATATTTCTTTAATAAAAAACATATTCAAATTCAAATTCAAACATTAAATGGGTACAACGATTTTTTAAATATTTAGTGACTTATTTAGCTATGGTATACATTGAACCTTCCATAATTATACTGGAGATGATCGCAGCACCGCGAGCACGCGCGCCTGCGTGGGATACGCGTGCGCACGACACTCGGCCGGCTGCACTCGCGCACACTCCCATTGTCGCTGAAGTGTGTTCTGTAAATAAATAATTGTATATTTTATTAATATCAGACATTAATTTGGATGTGCGCCTCAATAGTCAATTAAGATACATAATTCATGGGATGAGTCTATATTTCTATACTGAACGATTCATCCTATAATCCTTACTATTTGTAATCTTTTACTGTAATACAATTTCTGTAATTTAATACAGGTCCCTGCGTTTTGATACATATTTGGAGAAAATTAAGCACTGAATTAATACATGGTTAGTAAAAAAATCCTAACAGTATGAACCCAAATTAATTTCGACAGCAAGAAGTGTCCTTAACCCTCTGATTTCTTGGAACCTGCATACTCGTAATATAAGCATATTATTGAACTTGTTTGAACGTAGATTTCAAGTAGTATTAATGTAGCAATATGTTGATACTTTGATATTCAATGACGCATGTCGCATGCCGGTGAAACATCACAGAGATACAGGAATGGGGAGGGAAAGGTTTTTATTATAATTTGATGTGTTTGCTCTATTAAGTTAATAGGAGACAGGATTCTATTCTCGTCATGTTTAGCTTAATGGGGCAGAATGTTCGCGGGCCAGGCGATGGCAGGGTTGGGGGGGAAGGGGGGACGTGCTTCTGATCATTACATAGCTCATTAAGTTCATTTATAGTCATTTATCTAACATGCACGCATCGATTATGTGAGACACAGAGACAATGTGCTACTAGGACCAAGTAGCAACTTACAGAATTTAGCTACCCGGAATGATAGATTATTGTATCAAATCGTGATGTAAATAATTGCATCTATGCTAAAACCTAACTTAAGTAACTTTGTTTACTCGTCTGTGTTCCATTTAACCATTCCTTACATTATAAATACTGCCATCAATCTTACTATTCTCCTTTAAATAGCTGAGCATTTACGTCTGATAAGCTGAACAGTCACAGATGTACTAAAAGCATTGCAAGCGATACTCGCGCGATTCAATTAATCGCGTTAATGTACCGCGCGACTCTTTGTGCGCGTAATCTGCGTCGCAATGAATTCGGTCAATTTGATCCTATCAACAGGTTATAAAGGGTGTTCGTCTATCGTGACGTCACAGCAAAGCCGGCACCTCATTGGTCGCACCCTGCTGACTGAAGTCGTAGTGTTTTATGGGATACTTCTGCAAGCAGTGGGGGACTTTAATCAATGTTCTGAAAGAATGGGATTGATATTTTATAGCAGCTGTCCAAGTGTCCAGTCTGGAAATACTCGTAAAACAAAAGCGTGTGTGTCGTGCTTGTTTGGTAAAACTGATTTGAAAACATGGAAGATTAGGTTCTTGATCTCATGCAATTCTCATCCCTTCAGGGATTTCACCATTTATTTTTCACGTAATAAAGTTGAAGTTGAGTCGGCAGTCGGCAGTCGGCGTGTTTGCAAGCTAGGCATTTAACTGTGCTGCCAGCGAGACGTATGGTGCGCGATAACTCTCGGAACAAGCGAGTCGGCATAAATCATAGAGTTCCCCGAGTACATGAGTACACGCCGCACCGGCGCGCGGCGCGCGGCGCGCCTGGAACACGAGATAAAGGAATTTCGGAGGGTTTGTGTAATCGCTCTTTCGTTTGCATTGAAAAAAGAAAGCTGCAAATGATTGGTGGCGGTTAAGAACTCGGTAAAGAGAAATCGACCAACAATGAATGGGGCCTCTTATTCAGGAGAATTTCCGAAATAACGACTGTGATGGCTTAAGCCTTCATTCAAAATCGAAAGTACACATAAATACAGTAAATATTTAAATTAGCTATAGTTCACTTATATGGTCTGATGATATTCTAATTTGACTTTATTTAGACCATAATATCCTCAAACATTGTCATAGGTAGGTGCTTCTTTAGTTGCAATATTCACTCCATGCAGAAAAGCTTGAAATTCTCACAGTTTCACGACTGGCGCGCGTTGTAATTCCACATAATCATAATATTTATAGTTGAATACAGCGCGTCGCGTCGCTTGTCGCTCGTAAAAGCGGCGTCACGCGTCGCTTTACTTGCGCGCCGCGATAACAGCGCGCGGTCGCACGTACACGCGTTTACGACGCGCGGCTTATTACTACCTGCCGCGATGATATTGTTTCCACGCAATCTCGATTGAGCCCTTCGTTATGTTGTGTGTGGTGTGTGCCGTGTGTGGTGTCGCAGATCGGGGAAACAAAGAGGATACGTCGTATGTTCTCTTATTGTTAGGGGTTATCTCCGACTTGGATTAGCTACATTGGGCCAGCCGCACTGCTATACAAGGATCTTTTGGCGTTTGAATGACAGTGACAAAGAATTAAGTTGCATTAAGACTTGATTAAGCCACTCTGTAGAGATAATTATTCTACCTATCTTGACGTCGTCCCACGTTATGCTTGCCGATTCGCGGTCTTCACTCAGGAACACGTCTAACCCAACGGTCATCGGTTCTACTGCTGATATTCTCGCTTCAGCCTAATTCTGATAATGAGCTATGTCAACAACTTCACTGGTTCTCTGACGAATCACCTCATTCCAGATTCAATCCCTCAGAGAGACTCCAAAGACCACAGTAAATTACCATTTGCACCTTTTTGTAGATATCTCCTTAGAAATCTCTTGTTCTTATATAATTAGAGACGCCTCCACCTCGGCACCTTCAGTGTTCTGTATCGCACTGTATCGCTGTATCACTGTACAATATAGTATTTGTTCCACACAAGCGCGGCGTCACGTGGAGGGTGTAATTTTTCCAGACTGCCTCCAATATGATTACGCCACGCTTTAGACACACTCAGAAGGACTAACATCTTCAATACTAGTCCTTCAGCGATGTTAACCGAAAGTAAATCTAATGTCTATTGCAGTTCAGTTTTCAGCTTTCAAAACATGAGATCCTGTTTAAGACGGAACCAGGGCTGTGATTCTCCATACAAACTAATGGAATATATTAATTTGCATGGAGGACCACACGTTTTTTATTCCTGAATATTTTTTTTTCATGGAATCATTATTTGTTTCGCTCCGTATTGTTTAGGTAACAGAATAATGTAGGAAAGGAGTGGTCCTTCTGTGCACGCATTCGATAGCAATGGTCTGGGGATTCCCTCTCGCCGCAAATTGGCCGCACACGCTCCGAACGTCCTTGACTCAACTTAAGTTGATATTCTCGCCTCACAGAGGAAACTATTAACTTAGGTCCTCTTTATATACCTATCTCCACTTCTGGGACATGGACCCAACTGCTTTGTGTACACAGTACACAATTATATTAGGAAGCGACCGTTGAATATTAAATCGGTGTGTTTGTCACATTTCACTACGAGTGCGTGGGAGACCGAATAAATCACATATTTTAGCATTTTTTCTGTATAATTTGCAAGTCAATATGGAATAATTTGTGAATGTTTCGTTTTAAACGACTTCTTTATTTCTACGTGATGAAGTGTTATTACTCTTTATGTTAGGCTTAATGGCGATGTAAAACAACCATTCGCATAATTATAATACGCCTACTTACTTGTAAATAGCAATGTCCTAGACCAATGCCACTGGCGGTGATGTCAACTGGCACGTGCCATATCAGATCTGTGAGATTAGCTCACAGCTATCTGATGTGGTCATTATAGGAACAACAAACGCCCCAAGCGCACCTCCACTTTTTTGATTTTGTGCCTTAAAACAACCAGAACATGTTCGTTCAATATGATGAGATAATTACGAACTCTTAAATGCACTTAATTATTTAAAAATTGAAATAAAATAAAAAGCTAAGAAATTACGAATAGAGGAAATGTAGGTACACACGGCTACACATCAAGCTATACAAAACCAGTATAATCTGATCGTTCATTGTGCGAAAAGATCTAGTAAAGTAAGGCCAAGATTAACTGGTTTTGTATAGCTTGATGTGTAGCCGTGTGTACGACATGTGTCAGTTCTCATAGTTTGGATCTGTTTGTAAACTATCTGAAGCAGCATACCAAGTAACGAACACAAGAAGTGAGTTCATAACTTGGCGCATGTTCACTATAATTCGGGAAGTCTGTGTACACACACACAACGATGGATCTTTAGACAAGGAATGTTGCATCGGAACATGACAACATTGATCTTAGGAAAATAAATAAATAATAATAACATGAGCAACTTTTAACCATAAGATAGGATAATAAAATATGCATATTTTATTACCATATCCCCGGAGGCAATTTGCCTGTTGCTCGCCCGGGGTTTCCCTGAAAAAGCAACACAATTTAGTTTATTACATTTTCCGGAAATTTTCCCTCAAAATAATCTGGTTAGTTCAGAACCACATCGTGAATCGATACGTTGTGATCATAAAATATTTCATTACAAAAGAATGTGTCGTTTATCACAACGGACGGGTGGCACAGTGCACGGGTGCGTACCCATCTTTTGTGTATACCCTCGTTAACTTAACGAACGGTTAGCGGTATCTACACAACGTACACATCCAACAACTTCCAGTTTAAACTTAGCTTTAGAGCTTAAAAAGAACGTTCCTAAATCAGTGAAAAAGAAACACACACGTTTATAATCACTTAATGCCTGCCTGCTCCTGTTCAATAAACAGCCAATTTCTGACGAAACATTTCTCGGAAACATGTTCAACATCAAAGGTGTTCCAATAACTCTGGCAAAGCGTAGCCTAATTAACTGGTAACAGTTACGAATTTACTATTAAGTAGAAGTTGTGTGTTTGATGACTTGTGATTACGCACTGCAAACACACTACAAAGGTCTGCTACGAGATGCTACACTACAAGTACAATAAAAACCAACACGCAGAGCTTGCAACTATGAACTCTTTAGTTCATAGATAAACGCAGATATTTGTAACCTCGGTTGAACTTTGTCCTTTGTCTAACCTTTCGCCGGCATTAATAACGGATATGTTATCTGATCTAATAATCTAGATTCGCCTTATGTAACAAAAAAACTGCCACAAAAGAATTCACGCTAGAATATTTTCAGAGGCACTTTTTGAGAGTCAAATAGGTACCGTTCCTATGTAGGTCGGTATCAGTTGTGCCCAAATTGAATTGGTTTCGTTTAATTTTTGAAGCAATAATACCTTAGAGCCTATTTTTACCCGACTACGGCAAAGCCAAAGGAGGGTTATGATTTTGACTGGCTATGTATGTATGTATGTATGTATGTATGTATGTTTGTATGTATGTATGTGTGTATCTTCATCTGTTCCCTCATAGCTTCTAATCTACTTATCGGAACTCGACATATGAGGTATCGTTAGAACCGCCTTAATTTTCCGCTGAACATAGGCTACGTGACGTGTCACAAAAAGCGATTTGGCGCCCTCTAGCGGACAAAAAGTAAGGCTTAAAAAATAAAAATAGAGATAAATACTCCGTGTTTGGTATCATTTGAAAGAGCCTCACTTGTACATTTCCAAAATATTGCTCAAATTTAAAATCACGCCCTCTAGCGGACAAAAAGTCAAGAGTAAAAAAAAATATTTAACACCAAAATTGTTTAAATAAAAAAAGTAAAAAACTAAAACCCGACTACGACAAAAAAAACGACGCTGAAAAAGTATGAAACAAGATTTTCAGGATAGAACAAAAAGAAAAGCCGTAGTCACACGTTATAGGTACCAACCTAAACACTTAAACCTAAAATACCGTGTGACTACGGCTTTTCTTTTTGTTCTATCCTGAAAATCTTGTTTCATACTTTTTCAGCGTCGTTTTTTTTGTCGTAGTCGGGTTTTAGTTTTATGTGCAGTGATTGCATTGAATTATTTTTAGTACCTAACTAAAAAGTTTATCATGGCATAATAGTGGATAAGTAGATGTTTCTACATCTAAAATAAAAAAAAAAACAAAATATTTTGTTTTTTTTGGGAACTTCTAAAACGCTTAGAACAGGTGCATGGTTCAGATTGGTCATTTTCATGATCAAACTGGCAAGAAACTCCATGATTTCTCTTTTAAAGCACTTGACAATCTCAAAATAAAGTTGTAAAAGAACCCCATTCACTGAAGTCGTAAAGAACAGAACACAATACACACAGACTAGAGATACGAGTGTATCCGAATTACCTTGAATCAGTTCACTGCGCACCCACTCTAACAAATGCAAAATTATCTAGATTAAAATCTAATTAAATTTACAAGGCGAATAAATCGGAAGGCGCGGGACGAACACAAACAACTGAGGATATCACGCGAATGAATCGTGAATTAGAGAACAAGGGGAACATGCGCGAGCACACAATGTACTTTATATTAACTCGGCTAGTTCAGGAGTCGCGGTACACGACTGACTCGCTACCTGTAACCGGGAACTGAAGGACACAGTTGAAGCTGTAGGCTCTTACTGTGGTACCAAACTTATAGTACATACACTGAATACTTTCACAGGTTTATGTTTAGTAGTACCACTTCCTAGTAAGGCTCTTCTCCTTATTACAATCTATTAAAATACACAGTTAAAAGACGAGCGCCTCACTAGAGTGGCTCTCCTTGTGACTTATAACAATATCGACAAATTATATTTACCCTTTTCAAATTAAAAGGATCTAAAATAGAAAGCAAACCGAAAAAGCTAATAACAATTTACAAAACGTGCTGACTGAGCCGATCTTAAAGTAAAGCTTTATTTATTTATACACCTTGACAAATAAGCTTAATACAAACTGTTCTCTCGGGATCTCCTTGCATTGCGGAGCGCGGCGTGAGGCAGGGAACTGTGTCGCTGGTCCTTCAGCGGTTTATATAACAAGTGATAATATACACATCGACGTTTCGTTCAGATTGTATGTAAAGTGGTTGCCTTACTGAACATGCCTTATTATCTGTGACGTAAGGAACTAAGACTGTATTACTGCTAAGCTAATAAACTCGGCATAGCAATAACTTCTTGTCTTTTCGTAGCGTTTAGCAAACATTTGTTTATGGTAATGACAGATAAATTAAGTATATCAAATAAAATAAACATAAGCTTATGAATAAGGGTTCAGTTGGAAATTAGTCTGATTACATCATTTGATAGTTAGTAAGGACATTCAATCAGTGAGATCGTATTTAGATAAGTAATGGATAAACTTATCCAATTTGCATAGCAGGAATAGCGTATTGCGATTTCAATGAATGATAAACAAACAGTGCTGGCATTGCATTCGTCAATAAATTGGCTGTAGTTTGGCATTAATCGTTTAATAAATCAATCCACTGCGCACTGCTGGTCACACAAAGCAGTGACGCGATCAATGGCAGTCAGGGCGCGGAACATCGAGTGTCCCGACGACAACCATCAACCGACTGCTAGGTTTAATAGGTACTCATAATTCTCTAACCTCTGCGGGGCGAGCACGGGCGTACCCAAGACGTTGGTGACAAGACGTTACAAATTATGTCATGTCTTAGAATTTGTCGTAAATGCTAGCACGGGTACCACATGTGATATAATTTAAGACGCGACTTGTCTTTCTTGTTGCTGACTTCATAGTGTGACCTATTATATTAAAAAAATAAAAATGTCTATGACCATCTGAATATGCGACCAAATAAAATAATACGTATAAAAGAGCACAGTTCATACAGTTAAACAACTTTTTAATTTTCTTGGGTACTAATTCATTTTTGACATAACACGTACGCGGCACGTCTTTCATTTTCTTTTTTTATTTATTATTTGATAACTTGCTACTTACTAACTAAAAGTTCTGTTTTTCTTTTAAAAGTTTGATGTGATTTGTTTTGAAATATATTGTGAAAGTTTTGAAGTGAAATAAGAGTAATGGAAGGAAAAAAGCAGTAATCACGACTTTGTATTCCTTTCGAGAAATCGTTGCCGGTAGGACGATGCTATCAAAGAATATACTAGGCTACGGACGATCGTGATCGTATTCTTCACATAAATAAACCACCTTATGCTTTGTCAGGCGGAAAATCCGTTGGAACTCCCTGTCTGGCAACTCGAACGGATTAGAGGAGTCCCGAATGTTTCATTGGAATATTTTCCTACTTTGGACCTCTTGCCTTCGGGCAAGAACATAATTATAATAATTTACTGCCATTTGATGCAGTAGTAAGCAGAAAAATATACTTATATTTTTAATTTACTTTTATCACCACCTCCGAACGAACGTGATATAAACGAGCATATTCATCTGTCAAAATGTGACATTTGTTACAAAATGGGTGCGCCCATATTAGCAAATAAGACATAGGAGTCCCAACTAAACGTCAAGAAGTTGTATCACGTATCAAGAAATTATCTTACGCCGCCGTGCTAGCATTTAAGACAAAACGGTTTTATCGCCCAAACTGTGATAAAATGTGTGACTCATGCTATGTCACTGTAGGCCGTGCTCGCCCTGCTGTTGTGAGCTTGGTTAATCATATTTGGTATTGGACAATGAATTCATGGTGGTTTTCTAATTCTGTAGGTTTATAATATCTGGTACGTTGGTATCAGCTACGTGATTCCGTAAATGAGATTAATAGTTTTCTATTCACTGAAACTGCTATTAATAATTGTGAATAACACTGGTATTTTTACTGAAAAATCAATAAGGATGAAAACTGTCTGTAGCTGTCACATCTGAAAAATATTTAGGCCGTGCTCATTTTGTGATATGATTGCAGGTAGTTCCGCTCTTTTTGATGCAACCATGATGACTCTACCAAATACTTCGTTAAATAAGAGACGAAAGATACAGAATAAAATTAAACGGATGTACACTGATTTACAAGCTCACATCGACGAAGAACATTTTAATTTCGAAAATTTTAGACTAAAAATAAACATACAAAAATATATTAAAGTAATAAATGCATATAAAGAATATTCAAATAATTTGACTCCACGTTCGTGTTGCAAAAGGAACAAGGTGGTTTAGGCTAATGTTAGCGTTGTATTTCAAGCTAAATAAATGAAACAGCAATCATTTCAATAACACTAATCATTCAACAATGTTCAACCGATATCAATTCAAATAGTATTTCACGAACCATAGAACTAATATTGAATACTTATTTATTATAATATTGTTACATTTATTTACGAGTGTATCGGGGATTACTGCCACAATTTGATTAAGCAGAGCTTCGGATCGCTAATACAAGTCGCGACTGTAATACTTGATCACGTCGTTATATCACATGAAACTTATTGGTTTCATTCATTTATGTGATAATACATATTATGCGAATAATATGTTAGCTTAATATATAATATATACGCCTTGTACTATGTTGCAAGTACTGTTTATTGGCGGTTAGTGGTAATGATGTGATTTCAAAGTTGGTTGATCGAAAATGTTTCTGATGTCGGTTGCGGTTGTCTGTCAATAAGTAAGTAATGTTGTTCATTACATAATGGTTTACAACTGCTCGTTTTGTATGATAAAATTAACATATACAAACAAATGAAACTGGCACGCTTATTTATTACACAGAAATATAAGGTCGCATTAAAATAGGTGAACAAATTTTAACACAGCGTTCAGTAGGTCTAACCAAAGATATCTAAACAAAAAAAAGCATGAAATAAAGTGATTTTTTTTTACTTAAAATAATAAATTGCTGGCACTCTAAAACAAACTCATCCTTTATGAGTAGGTACTTAATGCGTTTTTCTTACTATTTTTTTACCATCGTTTTTATTATTTTTGGTGGTCTGAATGATTTCTGAAATTTTGTCTACCTATTTTAATGGGACCTTATATACATTTAAGTTCAATGAGGCATTTAATAAAACAATACAATGGGCTAAATGCACAGCCACATGCATACTTCAGTCGATAAACAGAGTTTAATCCCTGAACTTGCGGTAGTTTAATCACTAGTCATGTGAAAATAAGTTAAACTGTCGTCAAGTAAAGTGGAGCACACGCCGGGAGTGAGGTCAGAGTCGGTAGGAAGTAAGTAAGTAGCGCCTACATGCAGTACAGTCATGTAAACGTGGCACTTCAACTGCTGACCCGGTCATTAAGCCGGCGACCGCTCGAGATAACGCGGAGAAGGATAACTACACTTTATGGCTAATAATGCTGGCTGGGGAATATAAACCGCTGAACTTGGTTAAAACGGTATTTTGTATCGTGTCGTGGTCGGAAACGTGAACACTTAATAAACTTTCAAAATGAAGACGTTGTTATATTTATGAAATAATAAATCATCTGCACCAGGCTTTATCAGGCGGATGAAAATGATTCAGAACTGTTACCTGAGCGCATCCTCTCGTGAAAGAAGTCTGTGTACGTGAGCATCTTCTAATAAGAGTGGACTTTCTGCAACTAAGTATGTTTTTTTGCTCGCTCGCTCGGTTCGCCGTCCCGAGTGAAATTAAAAGATGAGTCCTGTCGGCAGTAAGTGTGTCGAGAGGCTCGTCCTCGCTGCTCACTCCTCACAGACTACTCGCTGCGACTTCTTTGATTAAAACTTATGCAAATCGTAGGAGCCAGTCAAGTGGCTTCGGCAACTTACCAAACGATAGTTGAAGAGTCAACGGGATGCGAACTATGAGCGGAGAACGGGTTTAAGTTTTACAGACACTTGACACTTTTTTGAACGTGTAAAAGTGTTTCATTCGTTTCTTGTGTGAAAAAATTAAAATTCTATTGCAATGACACTATTCTAGTGCAAAGTTTAGGTACGTAATATTTTTTTTTCCCTTATCCTAGTGTTCATCAAAATGATGAACCCTAATTTTATTACAATCTAGCCTTATACATAGACTAATAAGTAATTTAATTATAACTTAAAATGCTAAATTGTCTAGGTACGTAATGCGCACTAACTTTAGATTATTTGTTTTGTTGAAGCCCATAAAATAATAATTAATTAATCAAACTAAATGAACTGTTAATGCCCGTAAACACAGGCTTTATCACAGTTCCGTAGGTATGATATCGTGAAGGCGACACTGAATACCTGAGGGAGCCAATCCATCAAACTTTAATCGAGTTATTAGTTGGATCACAAGCGAATCCATTAAGATTTACGCGCTGTAAACAAAGCTAATATCTATCGAGTCTCGTCTAATTCGACAGGTTGGATTGGAGATGTAACAGCCGTCGTTTAAACGTGAATGGCCCTTAAATGAGCTCGTTAAAACCGTAGCCTATCTACCTAAAGACTGCTAGATTGATACTGTTATTACGTTTTATAACTGTAGAGTTAGTTTGCTATTCATCAACAATAATCACTGGATTGTTGTCTAGTGCTTAGTATTACTCAAGATTTGACACAAGTTCGTAAATATACAAATTACAATATGATTTTGTTGTGTGTACAGTAGACATGCAGTGACTTATAAACTGATGTTTTTGTCAGCTGTGCTGGTTTTCAGCCAGTAAGGGTAGCACCTTAAGTAAAGTGTGTATATCACAAGTTAACAAGACTGTGTATATATGTCAGTACTACATTTTCCGAGAATGTAATTCCCCGCTATCGCTCATGCCTTGCGGCTCATTTGTTGGCGGCAGCACGACGCTTGTGCTAACTATTTGTGCGGATTTTAATTAAGTTTGCGCGGTTTGAGTGACACTCCCCTCCCCCCTCCCCCTTTCAGTACCGCACCACCACGCAGATTCTTCATCGTGGGCGTCAGGCACTCGCGCGCACTCACATGTGCTAACCTTATATTATCCGAGTCAGTCAACATTGAAGCGAATGTGCATAAAGGTTTTAAGACTTGTGAATGTAATTTTAATCAGTATAAGTTGACGATAAGTTGTCCGCAGCTGAGATATTAGCAGACGATATTGTTGGTATTGGTGGTGGAACTTGGATGAGACAAACACTGTGCGCGGAGATTGGCACAAACAATAAAAACGTCTTGCTGTAAGAAAACTCAACTCTGGGTTAACTTCTCCGGTGTACATAAGCTATATTATTACTGATACTGTTAGCCTGCATCATCCCACTGCAGGGCTAAGGCCTCTCCCATGACTTCCAGTTAGGTATTTCGATCTAAGGTCAATGTGGCCCACTGGTCGCTGGTCTAGTCCAGATCGTCTCGCCATCTTCTACGAGGTCTACCGCAACACTATATTATTGCAATTTGTATTTATATTTTTTGTGCACTTATGACTAAGAATAAGAACAAAGCCCACAATACCTACGAAAAGTAGAGTAGATTTGACAAAACAAAACCAATACTTGCACAATACAACCTTATTAATTCAGCGTCACACTATGTTCTGATATTTAAACAAACCAATGCACGCCATTATGCAATCGAGGCGAATATGAATAATTTGCTGTTATTTGGACTAGTTCTAACAGTAATATATCGACGCTGATTAATTTTAGTGGTGTAAATAATGCATGTATTTGCTTTAATTACACAGAACTGTTTCATGTCCCTCGTGCCGCGCGTTGTGGAATCTGTCATAACTAATTATCATTATTATTTACTCACTGCAATTATTTTAGAGTTTTAATTTGTGCACAATGCGAATAATACACTAAAATGTTAGTAACTATGCTGCCCTCGTAAATAAAAACACAGTAACTTCAGTACACTCGATACTGAAGTTTAACCGAAACCGTAACCGAACCTTCGGTATTGATCCCAGTTTCGGCCGAAACCGAAACTTATTTTATTTTTTATAGAATGTTAAATCTATTGTATTTTTACGCATATACAAAGTAACCCATCACACACCCGTCAATCAATCAATCAAACTAAGTACCCCCTACGTAAAATTTTTTGCTGGGAAACGACTTTTTTTTGGGGTCAAAAATCACATTTTACGGCAAAACTCAATGTAGCACTCTTAAAACATTGTGCTAGTGGATGCTTTGAATAGTAAACGGGTCATGGAGGTAATGTAAGTACAGTTATAACCTGAAAAACTAGTATTTACAAAAACAACTGTGTAAAATTTGGAACTTTGACACCCATTTTCTCCGTAACTAGGGGGTTCCCAGGTATGGTCTAAAACAAAAAAAATATCGCCGTAGCGGGGAGAACAAGTGCCCTTCGTTTGCGCTAAGGGTACTTTTACACCCTATAGAGACAGTTAACACGTGTAAAAAAAAATGCAACAATTAAAGTAGGTATGCATGTAACAAAAATAACTCTTTAAGTTAAAAAAAAATAATACAATCAACGTATTTGTCCTCTTCCCCCCGGACCGCCACAAGGTGTAGACGTGCACTAGTTCCGTAACAATCTATTTAAAAAATAAATTCACAAATTTAAACCAAATTTAAATTCAGTGAAATAATAAGACATCATAAAACGCAGGAGGTGTTCGTTGCTGTTCGCCGCGCGTGAGTACCGCTCAAGATACTAAACAACAAAACACTGTCACCCTGGTACTACTGATCAACGTACGCGCTAGAGGCGGTACCAAATTGGGTCACGCCCGCTCATTAGCACCCGCTCACGGACGACAACGACTCAAGGTTAAGCGTCACCTACCTCAAGGACAAGCACCGCCCCACTAAACTGTGATTGATCGCTTGACCTGCGCTCGCGCCTACTATCAGTTGTGTCCATTCACCCGGCCCCAAAACTAACTAACGCCTTGTACTCATCACAGCCTAGTACTTGAAACGGGTATAATGGACAAATCTCTCTCGGACACCAATATCAGCGTAATGATGGACTCGACTCCCCCTAATTTTATTTCTACGCGCAACAAGAGAGTAAGGGAAGAAAACTTACCAGAAGAGTTTTCAAAATTTAAATCAGAAATCAAAGACATGTTTTCTTCATTCATTTCAACTCAACAAAATGAATTAAAAATAATTACCTCGAACCTCAAGGATATTCAGCAGACAAATATTAATATTGAAACCGCCATCACTAACCTATCTTGTCAAAACGAAGAATTTCGTAAGAAAATAGAATCTCTTGAGTCACAAGGAAAGAAGGACCGCGAGTACATTGCCCTATTAGAAGAAAAGATCGAAGATTTACAGAGAAGCAGTAAAAAAACCTGCATTGAGATAAAAAATGTCCCTAAAAAGCCTCAAGAAAATAACATTGACTTGATAGACATGGTTACAAACTTAGGAAAACACCTATGCCTTGAGATTGACTCACGCGACCTCAAAGATATCTATCGGCTGCCTAGTAAGAAAGAGGGTATTACTAACACACCCATAATTGTTGAACTAAACTCCACTATGTTGAAGACTAGTCTGCTCAAAAAGGCAAAGTCATACAACATTAAAAACACTAGTAAACTGCAGGCGAAACATCTTGGAATAAAAAACAACGCGGAGGTTCCTGTGTTTATATCCGAACAGTTGACCCCAAAAGGTGCCCGACTGTTTTTCTTGGCTCGTGACCTAGCGAAAACTAAGCAATACAAGTTTTGCTGGACTGCTTTTGGACGTATTCTGGTCAAGAAGGATGAGCATGCTCGTGCGATCGTTATAAAAAGTGAAGCACAGGTACACCATTTAATGCAAGAAGCATGACTAATTTGTATTTTGATGTTATTGTTAAAACGAAAACCTTTGTTATTCTCTGTTTATATAATCATACTCAATGTTTCCGCTAACTTTAAACTAAATAGATGTTTTTCAAACTCTTTTTACTGTAATCATGATCGGCTCGCTTGTACACATTCAAACGCTACATTTCACACAATCCATTTCACACAAAAAATACAACTAACTCACTCAATACACTCACTCCACTCAGTGCCTAATGTAACAGGTCTTACTCGCACTATGCGAAGACAGACATCACGCGACTACAGTGCAATTTTCCAAAAGTTTATGAAACAACAATCGTTTACTTTATTCAATAATGGATAGTAACTTACTTAGCTTACAGGAATTGGATACTGCTGACATTGCTAATTCGGCTACTCTTGATATTGCAAACCTAAATACTTACCTACAACATAATAATAGTAACTTAACCGTCCTGACTCAAAATATAAGAAGTATATACTGTAACATCGATGATCTTCAAATAACTTTGTCCCAAATTGGAGTTGAAGTAGATGTCTTACTTTTAACAGAATGCAGATTGAATGCAAATAAAAGAATACCTGTATTAAATAACTACACTTCGTTTAACACATCTAGACATTTAAATCAAAATGATGGCGTGGTCGCCTATGTAAAAAACTGTCATTTACCCCAGGCCACAGAGATAGTTTTAAAACATGCCTCAGCTATGCAAATCACTATCTCTAATTTCACCATCATTGGTATTTATCGGTCTCCATCGAACGTTTCCGCGGACAGTTTCATTGCATCGCTTGATCAATACCTTCAATCTATAGACTCACATGGGAACACTGTCATTACAGGTGATATAAACATAAACTTAATAGGGAAGCCAGCAGAAACATCACAAATACGGAATAACAGATTAAATTATCTAAATATGGCAGCCGTACATGGTTTTCTCCCAGGACACTCTTTACCTACCAGGGATGACAGTTGCCTTGATCATATGCTTCTTAAGCTAGACAAATCTAAAAACTCAGCTTTCGTGGCAGTTTTAAATACATCTGTCACAGATCATGCAATGGTACTACTAAGCATATCCCACACGTACCAAACCAAGTCTTATGTCAAATCTAAGACCGTGACTAACTTGGGGAATGCCTACAAACACCTTATAAATACAGAAACATCTATTCTAAATGCATATAGAGACCCTAACATATTTGCAGATGCGTTGATACATATGATTAGGTCATCTCTCCTCCAAAACACTAAGGTTGTCTCAATCTCTAGCTCTAAGCGTACTCTAAAGCCCTGGATATCCCCGGGGGTCCTAAGATGTATTAGGCTTAGAAATAAAATGCAACTACAGTCGAGGAGAGACCCTTTTAACCTTATCTTAATCATAACGTTTAAGCGTTATCGAACATTTTGCTCAAATCTTATTAAGAAACTCAAAAGACAGTATTATAAGAACCAAATTTTAACTTCTACCAGAAATCCCAAGCTACTCTGTACTAAAATTAACGACATAACACATTATAAGAAATCCAGGACATCTAGCATACACCTACTTAAAATCACACCACATCCACTCGACTCACTAAATTGCGTAAATCACTTTTTCGTGACTATTGGTAACACATTGGCGGAAGAAATCATGACCCTAACTGGACAACTATATAATCCTGATGTTGGCACTCCAAATATACCAGCTCAAGCCAACTCATTTGTGCTCCTGGATACAGATCCGGCTGAAGTGGATAGTACACTCATGGCACTTGACTCAGCAAGTGCTTCGGGGTGGGATGGTATACCAGTGAGTTTCCTTAAGTTGGCACGAGACTTTGTAGTTCCCCTCATTTGCAGATTAACCAATCTGTGTTTCGAAACGGGTATATTCTGTAATGCGTTGAAACGATCTATCATCACGCCTGTGCACAAGGATGGGGACAAGAGCGATGTCAATAACTACCGACCGATTTCCGTCTTACCGTCACTTTCAAAAATTGTAGAAAAAATATTAAATAAAAGGCTTACAAATTACTTAAATAAATATAACATTCTTTCCGACTCACAATATGGTTTTAGACAGGGGCGGTCAACTCAGGACGCGGTTATAGCTTTAACGTCAGAAATTACAGATAAGGTAGATAAGGGGTTCAAATGCGTTACGGTGTTTCTAGACCTCAAAAAAGCATTTGACACCGTGTCTGTTCCCATCCTTGTGCGGAGGCTTGAGGCTATAGGGATTAGGGGTAAGGCTCTTTCTCTTTTTGATAGTTATCTTCGGGGGAGGAGACAACAGGTTAAAGTAGGCGAATCGTACAGCAATGAGGAAAGCGTTGTTTTCGGTGTTCCCCAGGGCTCCGTGCTCGGCCCGCCACTTTTTTTAGTGTATATCAACGAGCTCTGCAAACTACAAAACAGTGGCGGGAAAATCTTCTCATATGCGGACGATACGGCCATAGTCTACTTTGGCGACACATGGGAAGCGGTACATGATAAGGCCGAGCAAGGGCTAGTTATTATTGATGGGTGGCTAAAAGAAAATCTGTTGACCCTTAATATTGCAAAGACAAATTACATTTGTTTCTCGCCAAGTGCAAGGTCTAAAGCATGTACTGATTTCAATATGCGTATTCATACGTGCACAAGCAGATTGGAGCAAAACTGTGACTGTAAACCCATCAAACAAGTACCGTCAACAAGATACTTGGGAGTCATAGTCAACGAGCGTCTAGCATGGCACTCGCATGTCGAAGTTATTATGTCACGTGTTCGAAAATTTATTTGGGTCTTTAAAAATCTTCGACATGTGATGCCTCAAGGCATACTAAACAACGTTTATGTTGCACTCGCGCAGTCGGTAATCACATACTGCTTACCAGTTTGGGGAGGAGCCACAAAAACAAAATTTCTAGAGTTAGAGAGAGCCCAAAGATCACTTCTAAAGGTTATGTATTTTAAGCCATATAGATATCCTACAGTTGATCTGTATAGAATAAGTGGCCTATTATCAGTCAGGAAACTATACCTCGTATACATAACTCTATATTTACACAAATACATTCCAATTAACCAAGAAACCCAGACTAGGAGAAGAAAAGATATCGTGGTGTACTCTCCACGGGTAGGTACAGTTTTTGCAAGGCGTCAATATGTATGCCAATCAGCCTACGTATACAACAAAATTAACGCAAAATTAAAGTTCCACCGCGAGGTCTCGTATCAATGCAAAAAATTAATAACGGAGTGGTTAAAAACTCTAACATATGAAGAAACAGAGGATATCCTAGTCAGACTTGCATGAAAAAAAAATGAAAAAAAACTGACTATAAACACACACAAACACAGTCACACGCACGCACACACACACACACACACATATTTACACATTCACACTCACTCTCATCTATCACTACAGACACACATACTAACAATTATTATTACACAGCCGCGAATTTATTTATTGAGTTTTAGTAGTTATTTTAATTTTAAGTCTCAATATTGTTACATGAAGGGAAGGAGCGAAACGATCCCAACACAAGTATTGTTTATTACTTACTGGGGCTGTTTCATTACATGTGTTCATTTTAACTTTGAGACAAATAAACAATTTTATTTATTTATTTATTTATTTTATTTGTCAAACTTTTTTAAAAATAAGCACTAAAATTACTATACTTAATTATTTGTTTGTAATTTCCAAAAAAAGAAAACTAAGCACCTTGCGTACTAAAGGGAAAAAATGCGACATGATTAATAGTAGGTACTGAAGGTCATTCAAGGTAATAGTTAAATAGCCGGAGATAGTTAATTGTGTATCGGAACTACGGGGCGATTCGAATACGGGTACAAAATTTAATTCATCAACAATTACAAACAAATATAGTAATGTTTGAATCCAACATCACAGGTATCTTCACACATCTTTTAATTGTTACATAAATTTCTACATAAATTCATATTGTATAAGTTCTAGGGAATAACTCAACAGAACCAAGTAAAATATCCCATGAATTCTTTTCTATACACACCTACTTACAACTTATTTATTTTCCACTGTAGCACAAGACCCTAATGAATGCCATAAAAATACATCATCATTAATCTTATGTGAAAACAAATACCTATTTTTTGCGCGAGAACAATCACATAACCTCAAATCATCACGATCGCGCCGGTTAGCGAACTCAACTGGCACTCGAAGTTGCTGAATGATGCGCGACAATACACGTATACCTTGTTTCGGCGGGGCCGAAAGGTTCAGCCAATTATTGGTCGAAACCGAAACTATGGCCGAAACTAGATTTTTTGGCCGAAACTAGCCGAAACCGAAACCGAACCTTCGGTCGGTCCTTACTGAATTTACTGTGTTTTCGAGGGCAGTATGGATTCTCGTGGTTCACTCGTAGCTGAGTTACTATTTGTGAAGCAACGTTTGATAGTGTTCATGGGCAGTATCTGATTACAAGTAGTATGGCCGATGGAGTAAGATTCTGACCGAATGGTGGCCAAGGTTGGGCGTGAGAAACCAGGGTCGCCCTAAAGCGCGTTGGGTGGACGATATCGTCAGGAGCTCGGGAAATGGATGGATGAGAGACGCACAAAGCAGAGAAGACTGGCAGAAGAAAGGCGAGGCCTATACGCGACAGTGGGTGATTACGGGCTGAAATGATGATGAAAAGCTATAGCCGTAAAAGTTGTAGAAAGTTTCTTGTACTAACATTATGTTACAAAACGGGGTTCCATAAAAAGTAACTTCAGTGTGTATGCTACTTCTACTGATCTTGAGTCCCATAGGAACAACTTTGACATAAAACTTAACTTCGTTGAAAGGAGATGGCTAAATTCAGTTAGGACGACTGAACCAAGCATGTATAAACATGGCACCTAGCAAAATGCAACGCTTAATAGCTGAATATTAGTATTTCATTTAACAAACACTTTCGAAAGTTGATCGTAAGTTGAAAATCCTGAAAATAAAATCGTTTAGCTCCTACGTCAATACGTTTAAAACTGCAAACAAATGTCATTGCTATGAACTTTTACTTAGGCATTTGGATGTATCTGCATTGAAATTGATATAATTGTATTATAGACTAAACGAGCCACCCCGATTTCGCATCATGGTACTTTAGTAAATATACACAAAGGGGTAATTGCACCTAAAAATGTAATACAACGGCCTTTCTGCAATCCGCGCAAAAATTACTCCCACCCGCGTTTTTACTCTTGTAAAACCTAACGGACTCATCCAAATGAGTAAAATAAAGACGGTTTTCACAGACAATGTTCATAGGTGGTGTTCTGTCTGTGTCGAGTAGCGAGAGGTCCGTAAGTAGGCGAGCGAGGGTCATTGAAAATCCAAACGAACATGCAAACGGCAAAGCGTTAAAACGACGTCTGACATATGACGTGTGCTTTTTTTAGAGATGAAATAAAATAATCGAAACGATTAAAAGAAAAAAATAGAACTACTTTTTAATAATCATCAGTTCATATTTTTCGCAAAATATGTAGCACGATTAAATGAAAAACCATAATTCGAAGCTATCCCTTGTTTTATTTGATTAGGATTTAATTAAGCTGAATTGGGTAGAATCGACAGTCACTTTCAAACAACCCCATTTTCAAAACACAAGGAACTAAACAAGACACTGAATTGCACGCCATAGATTCCCACCAAAAACTCTGATTACCACTTCTTAGTTTCAAGTAAATAAATCGTTTTAATAACTGTTATCAAGAATCGATATAAGTACTACTTCGATTTAACATTCTGAAAAGCGATATGGACCATCCTTAGCTTGCAGTTGCTATAACAACTAGCAGCTGTATTACGAGTATTTCACCATTTTATGTCAATGAAAAGAGAGATTTAATTTTTGCTTTTTCTTTAGTTCATGCAACTTCTAGGAAATTATTAAACACTAAATAATTAATGTTTGATTGTTTAAATACTACGAGTCAGTGTGGGAATCCTATACTTGCTGGAGGCAGTCATTTAGCCATCTCCTTTGTAAATACATAGACTGGTCACTTCTACAAAGAGCTATAATATTAAAAGGACAAACAGAAAAATAACAATTACAATAAAGAAACCTGATTTCCGAACAGAAATCGGTTCTGTTTGTGGAGTTGAGCAATGATCATAAATTGCCGGCTGCTGATAACCAAACGGCTTCATTAAGCGCTGACATTGTAGGAGTCGTTAGTGATCGGAGGTCGCGAGGAGTGACCCTGAGGTCACAGGAGAACATTTGTGCACCGCCACCGAGGAGCTAGGTCCAGTAAGCCTACTTCACAAGTAGAAGGACCGCTATTCGCTTAAAGTAGCTAAAACTATGACAGCAGTATCTTTCCAATAATTTGATAACATTTTTTCTATATAGTATTCCATGTCGAATTATACTGATATGATTTTGGAAGAATTTTAATATTTTTATTTATTTTAATAAAGTAACATAAAAGTAATGAAATAGCGTTTAAGTAAACACCGCATTTCTTTACGTCATATTTACATAAAACCACTGCAAAGTAGTGAAGGACGAACCGGCTGGAAAGTAGAATTGGTGCTACAAACTCGAGCAAGTACCTAATATTTCATAATCTTCTGTCCTCATCTCTGTAGTGACAGTACATGATCACCCGTGGTCCATCAGTCGTCGCCCGACATTAATCACTTAGCGATCAGGTCGGCGCCACTAACTCGGTTACACACACCTACAGCAATACTATAACGAAGTTACACTGAAAGTTTATCATTTAGTTTGTATTGTACACCAGCTCACCTGGAAAAGTGAAGGACGTTCACTCCACAGCGCTAACTTGTTCCCGTAAATAGATTATCTGCCCGCGCTCTGCAGCACTGATATGGGAATAAAGTCGGATGAGAGAAGTGACGACAGATTCTGTCAGTGAATGGTGATATTATTGTAGATTTTTATTGCAATGAGTGCTGTGACTGTTTAATGAATGCTAGCAGATAAGTTAATACAGAAATTTAGCAAAATTACCTAACTTGATTGTTGATATTGTATTGTTGAAGTATACTTTTGCTGGTAAAGGCTACCAGCATCAGTATACTTCATATCTGAGTTATTCGCACTTTCTGATCCTGACGTAAATGTGTCTATTTTTCCCGACTGCAGCAAAGCCCAAAAAGAGAGACATTTCAAATATTGAGATCAGAATAAGTATGATGTGTATGTATTTCATCTTAGCTCGTGCTCGTGAGTGGTTTTCATGCCTCGGAAAGCGCGTTTCATTAGTAGATCTTTGAGAGACACTACAGGTAGCCAGTGGCCCGACAGTCTGACGACCAGTGTCACCTTACGATACCTCTTGTATCGTATTACCCAGTGCACCCAGTGCTAACTGGATTGTGGACGTCAGATAGTATCCAGTTATTACCCGACTACGGTAAAGCCAAAGGAGGGTTATGATTTTGACTGGCTATGTATGTGTGTATCTTCATCTGTTCCCTCATAGCTTCTCTAATCTACTTATCGGAACTCGACATAATATGAGGTATCGTTAGAACCGTCTTCATTTTCCGCTGAACATAGGCTGCGTGAAGTGTCACAAAAAGTGATTTGGCGCCCTCTAGCGGTCAAAAAGTAAGGCTTACAAAATAAAAAATGGAGATAAACACGCCGTGTTTGGTATCATTTAAAAGGGCCTCACTTGTACATTTCCAAAATATTATTATTGCTCAAATTTAAAATCACGCCCTCTAGCGGACAAAAAGTCAAGAGTCAAAATAAATATTTAACACCAAAATAAAATACTAAAACCCGACTACGACAAAAAAAACGACGCTGAAAAAGTATGAAACAAGATTTTCAGGATAGAACAAAAAGAAAAGCTGTAGTCACACGTTATAGGTACCAACCTAAACACTTTAATACCGTGTGACTGCGGCTTTTCTTTTTTTTGGGTTTATGTATTCTCTTGTAAAGTTAATTTTTCACAAAGAAACGTTGCACTTGTTTATTTTTACTCAGTTATATACGACGAAGTTCGTCAGCCTGTCCTGGCAGAATATATTCTGCATACAATTATGAGCAGCTATGACATTCATATTCATAAAGTTGTTGACTTGCAAGCTGCATACAACTCCACGTACATTTTGTACGACAGCGGCATTCCATCAACTAACTCTTACAGCACGCTTTCTAAATGCACATATTTTTAAGTTTGTATGTTTACACTCGTACACTACGGTTAAGTTATTCGGTTTCTCACACTGAATGTCTATTCCTTTGAATGACAAACAATAATACCATAACACAAGCTCTGCTTAGCTTGGGACTAGATGGCGTTGTGTGATAGTTGTGGAATATTATTATTATTATTATTATTATAATAATATGTTTTCTTGCAAGTTTTACTGTATTTTTAAAACAATACCATATTTTAGTTGCATTCATTATGGTCTGACAAAAATAAAGAAAACTTATTTATTTGGCACGTGCCACAAGTGCACACAACGAAAGTAAAATAAAAGAACTTAAATCTCAACAGAACGAAAAGTGATAATATTGTGTGTGTACGGCTGCGCCAAATAGGCCCAGTTCAGCAAACTTCCAAGCAGTTTGTACCCGATGCTGGTTTTCAAAAGATGCAGTGTGCTCTCGTATTCTGAAACCTTGATTATAGCGGAAATTCCAAGCCCCTAAGTTCATCGACACCGAACAATGAGGAAAAACAATGTAGTGCAATCTGTTTTTCTTTCATTTCAGGTACATAAATTACTTGAGTAGTATCCTCGGCTTGTGGCAGCCATTCGTTGTCCAGCAGTGGGGTGTGGGGCGAGGTGCTTCCGACGTCAGATAGATCACCGCGTGTTGGTTTAGGTCTCGCCGAAGTTATCGCGTATCGATACGCCGCAGCTGCGACCCTGCACACCCCGCCTAACAACTGTGTCGAGGTCATGATACAAACTTCCTACAATGCACTTTTTGTTTCAGTCAATAGGGTACACTTCACATTGGCAGCTATGGCCAGAAGTGGACGAAGTTGCAAGCCATTTATTGTCGGACGTGTGTGGATAGTTTGATTCATATCTCGCGAATACTCGCGATATCGTCTTATCTCTATCGTTAATCTCTCGTGAGCCAGTCTGTTTCACAAGCTTTCATGGTTCATTATAGCTATTACTGCCAGCTGTGGACTACGACAGATTGAGGTGACCGCTTGAAGATCGAAGTGACCTAGACTAGCACTTCCAACAAGTAAATCGAGTTGTTTGGTTAGCTTTAGTCAATCATTTCCAATGCCGGGTTATTGCAATGTAACATAATTGGCAAGTCAAAAGTTTCTGCAGCTATTGCATCTTTTCTAGACCCTTCCGAGAAACATTCATTTCAAGAATGATTATAATTTGCTTGAGCACGTCTTCAAATCCTCTTCATAATCATCGTCGTATCGTTACTCTTGAAGCTTTATTATGAACCCCATCCCTCCAGTTAATATCACATCAAATATAATTATATTGTTATCTGCTCATAATTTTAATCCGATTGTTATTGTCAATAACTTGAGTGAAGAATGTTCCGTTTGTTGTTGTTTGTGTCGCAACTCCCAAATTTAATAAAGAGTGCGACAGAGACAGCAGATGTTCTCATTTCTACGTAGACTAAGACACGTGGAAGTCGTGAGATGTTAAATGATCGGAACATTAGGGTTTCAGACGAGCTAGAGACGTAATGTCATTAGTTACTTGTGTACACGCTTGATTGATCACAAATATTATAACACCAGTTTTTTGTACTAGATAAGCCTTTTGTGGTAAAGTCCGTCCCGGAAAAGATAACTTCTGTTTTCTTCTGTTCTGTTTGCAACTGAATTACAAATAATCCTTAAAAGTTGGGGTGCGTAGTGCCTGGCTTCCATTGAAACCATTACGTATCCTCATGTTTTTTTTCAACGTAGCATTGACAAGAAACAATTTTATTAGTCTTTCCTCGATTCAAATAGTCTGTTAATCGGCCCTTCCAGCAAACGCCACAGCCGCGCCACAGGCCACACGTCGCCCGTGCTAATTGCGTGTGTCGTCCCCACCGCGCCGCCTGTGCCGCCTGTGCTCCACATTCTATTTGCGACGATCACGTCGACGTAAATAAAGCCTTAATACAGTTCACGAGCAGTCCGCACATATTGCATCTATTCCGGGATCATTGCTGTACCATTGTACATTATAGATGTGTGTGTCACAAGTAGTTACACCAGCAAAAAGTACCGATTTCATAAAGGAACTCTCCGTAGCTTTGAAAAGTATTATTGAACATACTTTGCCAAACCCATTGTGACTCTTTTCAACTTTTAATGATATAGGTTAGAAAAATATATAACTGTATTTTCTCAGATTTAAAAAGGCGAATAAATCGCTGGGATATTTAATCATAATCTGACAACAATTAGAGTTTGCTCTTGACGCGGTACAATGGCTGGCCGTGAATGATTACCGAACACACAATGAGTACGTCGATTAGCGTCGCTTTCAAGTAATTACTCGTATTATTATCCTCTTGTTGCTGAGATTTAATGCCGATCCAATATAAAAACCAGCCTTTTACCCACTTCTTCTTCTTCCTGCCCTTATCCCATGTCATTTGGGGTCGGCGCAACACCTTTTTTCCTTCCATTCTGCCCTGTTAGTCATCACGTTATCATTTATTCCTTTTTCCTTCATATCACTCCTCACACACTCCATCCATCTTTTCTTTGGTCTTCCTCTCCCTCTCCATCCATCCACATACAGTGCCTTGTACCCGCTTATAATTGTTTATTTCAAACACGGAATATAACTAAATGGAGGTTGAGACCGCACATCATTGTCCAGTTCGGTAAAAAGTGATTTATTTGTTAACAAACTCGTAAACAACACCATTACACAATAACAACATTAAAACGTGCCAACGCAAAGCAATAACTGCTTAACAGAATGGAGTTAGCCAAACAAATACAACATTTATTTTATTTGCGGAAATGGACAATGAGTTGACACTCTAACAAAATAAAAGGCAAATTCTAGTTAAAAAACGAATCAAAGTAGATGCAAAATGGAGTCAAATTAATAACATTCAGAGAAATTTTGCCTGAAGAGATTTAAATTGTAGACTCAACAGACTTCAACAGAGTATTTACTACAAAAAAATCGGCATTGTTTAGTTTAACATCAGACAGTGTACCCTGTTCTATGTGATGATGTAGTGAACGTGGTCTTCTGCCTAACCTTTCCCTAATAGCAAATATTGGGTTTCGGATGCCAGTCTTACCTGGTACAGCACCATTTCAGCCAAAAGACTGCTGGAGGCCTCTCCCAGGTGGCGCTCTGATGCAGTTGAATATCAGTATTTTATATGGAGCGCCTGCCTATCCCACGAACATCTCTGTAAGACTAGCTGTCAGGCTTTTGGGTTTTGAGTTTCTATTTCTCGTATGGAGCACACAGTATATTATTCACACTGCACAGTGCACATTCCATTTACAGCATACTCTTTGACGCAGCATCGAGATCGTTGGTTTAGTATGTCGTTGCGCTAATTACCGGTGGATTACCGCCACCCGCCCCGAGCTCACCTCGCCCTGGGTTCCGTCATCATCATCATCATTTCAGCCAAAAGACGTCCACTGCTGGACATAGGCCTCCCCCAGGCATTTTGGGGGGGGGGTTTGCCATAATCGCCACGCTTGGCAGGCGGGTTGGCGATCGCAGTATGGTTGTTACAAAGACACAGAGAACGCTGCTGCCCATTCTCTGGTACATCCCTTAGTCGCCTCTTACGACACCCACGGGAAGATATGGGATGGGTTCCGTACGGCACGGTTTTACGGCGCAGCTCAATGACTCCTAAAGTGGATCCATCGAATGTATTGATAATACGCTCTCGGCAGCTAATTGTGTTTATTGCTTGTGTGGTATGGCTCTCAAGATTAGCTCTAATTAGCGTTATCATGCGTATTATAGGCAGATCATTCATCGGTAGCTGATCTTTGTTCGCTTTCTAAATACCTTGCCTAAACCCATATACAATTCTTTATTGTTTGTTGTAAGTAAATGATTTTTCATTTCAATGCCCAAGTATGTTAACAATAAATGTATTGGATTTCTCGAGGTATTCTGATACTGTTCAAGTACTCATGAAAAGTTGAGCGGAAGATCATTGAGGATGGCAACACTTAAATCCACATTAAGACATCCGCGTCAGGTTGTCAGGTGCGCTCCAAACTTGTTGTTAACTCTGAACTCGTGACGGATCACTGCCGCCGACGTCGACGTGTTGACTTACTCACGTCATAAACTTATAACTTACTTACCGGTGACTGAGCGATTTCATGTGTATTCTCTATATTATATTAATGGTTTTAATAGTTCCTAATAGTTTGAGACAGCCAATCAAATCTGAAGCTAATCTGTGTTTGCTGAAAGTGATGATAGTGCTAAACTATTCCATCAGATATATAATGTAAGAGGCTAGTTAGTGGCACTAAGGTTTTTAATGTATATCAGTAAGTGGTATTCAATTGATAATAAGGCAAAGCTACAAACCACTCCTCATCAGCTGAGGCAGAGATAAAGAGCTCATTACCGTGGCTTAACTACTGATATAAATTCACATAAAACAGCCCAAATTACTAAGAAGTTTCAAGTTCCACATGTAAACTACTAACAAATGCTTGTATTATGATATTTAACTAACCGTGAAACAAGACGCCGGAGCTACCATTTAATCAACGCCGCGACGATGGTACAGTTGCACTCAACTAAATTCTCAAACAAAACTCTCATGACATCTCCGTACTTGTGCAAGTACTTGCACTGTCCGCCTAACTACTTGCCGGCAACTTGCTCCAGTGCCCCCCCCCCCCTCCCCAGCAGTGGGCCAAGTTCGCGCACGCCCGACTTGTGAGCAACTTTATGAATTCCTAATCTTAATGTGTTGTTTATGTTAAATTTGACGTCGTATTGAAGCTCGCCAGTCGCCAGATATTGCTGAATACCAGAACTTCGTTATGTGCTACTTTACAAGTTTTGGGACGAAGCAAGAAGTAGATTAGATTCGTGGCTGCGTAATGAATACTCGCCTGGTCTGGGAACGATCAAGTAAAAGAAGAACGTTCAATGTTAGCTTATCATCGTGGCGGGAATTGTTAAAGTTTGTGGAATTGGTTCATTTGTCTGGTAGACACAATCCAGACTGTCTATCGCGTATTTAGTTTTATCGTTAAGATACTAATTGAGTTTGTAGGCAGGAAAAAGAGATAAACTTTTACAATTTCAAATAATTATAAACAATGAACAATTACTATTGATAGTCACCATATCAACAATAAAGCGAGAGGACCATTCTGTTTAGCACGTATTCAGTGGCTGTCGCTAGTGATTCCACTTGATTGTAATACATATATTGATTGGATGTGCAGTAGTTCGGATACATACTGGCCAACCAACCATGCTTACTGTCGGTGCTCGAGGTGTCGAATGGTTAAGTGCCCGAACGTAATGATGATCTAATTGATGGATCCGTCCAGTTGACAGCTGTTGTTAATGGTTTAGAAGTTGCGATATCACATGAACGCTTTGGTTTGGTTCCGAAGGCGTTATAACATAACATACCGAAGACTTAGGCAAAACATTACAGTGGGTATTAATTAATTATAACATTAAGGTTTTATGCAGGTACTTGCTTACCTTGCAATTTTTAAGAAAAGTTTTTAGTTTCCTCATTTTCCTGCTGCAACTTTCTTATTAGCCATTCTTAACTTTGTACAGCTCATTAATATTTTTTACTTCGCTGGTATTATTGTGTTATGTAGTAAGGGAATAGAGGTAATTAGATCTATTATTTTCTTAGAACATACAAATACCAGATTTCTTAAAGCTATAAAATTCAATACTTCTGTGTGTTTTTCGTTTTTTGATACTTGCACAATTTATTTTAGTTTCAATATACCCACATAATTTTATTGTGATAGTTCCAGCTACTTTCCAGGTATACTAAGGTATCAGTTGTGTTTCCATCATGTTACAATGATCAGTGTCGGAGCCAAATGTGCCAGTTATGGCACTGCCACGCAGGCTGCGATGTTGGCACTCCATCCAATGGGTTTGCGAACGGCTATCGTTCCTGATAAGCGGATTGGCATTAACTGTATTAATATTACATACTTAATACAATATGTATGTATGCACAAAACACGATGTACAAAAGATACAGAGCGTTAATAAAATTGTTTGAACAGCGAACTGCAAACAATATAAACCGAGAAACTACTTCATAAAAATCCTACTATCAAAAACTTTCACACATTCATATCGTAACAACTCGTGTTAGAATGAAGTTTTTATTGGTACTCTCCATTATGATTCGAAGTGCCTCACGTAATGAACTAACATTGTGCAAACTTTTACAGCATTTGTTGAAGTGGAAACTCTTTTTATTAGAGTTGAACTAATTCATTTATACAAGGGGGCACCATCTAGCGGGTCTTCTTCGCAATACACGCAGCCGTAGTGAACGAGACAGAGCGTTTCTAAGAACGAGACCATTTTCCAGCTAGAACTGTTGCTAGTATCTACGCCACCCGATAGATGGCGTTACTAGTCGCATCAAATTTTTCATTCGCTTTTCTCCGTTACATTTTTTTAAGGAATTTGATTTTCATTGTTGGCAAGATTTCAGGTAAGAACATAATTCCAATTAAAGAAATCAACTTTACGTTGCATAGATTTAGTAAATTCATTGTATTATCAAAGTTTAGTAGTTAACCAAAAACTTTATTTCATTTATTCTTCACGTAACTTTAGCACTATCTCATCCTAGACCTATAAAGAACAAGAAAGTTTTTACGCAAAGGATGACACAAAAGTGCCAGCTGTTTCGTAAGTAAGGCTAAGCGTGCCGAAAGTGCCGGAAACTTGCTCACATCTGTAATTTATCTCCGCGACACATTGCCTCAACATTAAATAACATTAATACAAGTAATACAACATTTTACTTCTTGTTTCCTTAGTCATCTTGAATCCTTTATAAATTACTTAGTGTATATAGGCATTTACACTCTGAGAGTGAATAAAGTACAAAATTAAATAGGTGTTCGAGTTTAAGAAGTTTCCTAATATAATTTATAACTCTTATTTCCATTTACTTACTTATTTATGATAAAAATTTACATTGTCTAAGTTTAAGTGCAACTTGGAAGATATACTGCTAATTGGAGCACACCTGAAATACCAGTCACTACTGGTATTTTATGCAGCAATGTTTCTTCTAAAACCGACTTCGACAAAAAAAACACTCAAAAGTGAAAAATAAACTTGAGAAGAAAAATCAGTTTCTGAAGTCGGTGACTTTTGTTTCTTTGATTTCATTTTTTTGTCACCGACTTCAGAAACTGATTTTTTTTTTTGTCGAAGTCGGTTTTATTTTTTGTAAAAAAGTTTTTATTTTTCACTTTTTAGTGTTTCACATGTGCTTACCCCTTACAACGTACCGGCGTGATGTTATGTTAGGACTGGTGTAAACAAAAGTCGGTTAATAGACAGACAATATGAGATTTCAGCAATCCCAGTCCATTTGCTATCATTTATTGAGGAGTTCCGTTGAATATCTCCGAAGTTCTTCATCAGATTTTCACAAAATAGTTTTTATAACCTTTGTAGTGAGTACAGGCGTGATATTATATTGTTGTGTGATGGCGTAAACAATGCTTAGATATGCTATAGCAACAATCGCGGTTAATCTGCTGTTATTTATTGAAGAGTTCCCCCGATTTCTACAAGATCCCATCATCAGATATTGAAATGGTGACAATGGGACCACACGGGAAGCACCAGCTTTCAAATGAAAAAAGAATCATGAAAATCAGTTCACCCAGTCGCAAGTTATGCGCGAACAAACATAAAAAAAAAAAAAAAAAAAAAAAAAAAAAATACAGTCGAATTGATAACCTCCTCCTTTTTTTGGAAGTCGGTTAAAAACTGTGCATATTTAGTAGTAGTTCTCGGTTCATCTATTCCTGATATTAAGACTAGAACAGTACTCCTAAACGATATTTCTATTGTAAGCGCGACATCGCTTTTGGCATTGAAATGCAATTATATTTCAATATCCTTTGTATTTTAAATTTTTCTCTAAGCTAGCTATCTACGTCGTTGTTACTAGGTATGAGCCGACGATGTGCGTCTTCTGGGAAATTACGCGTCGCTCAGACGTGTGCGTGTATCAGACTTACGCCCTACGTAACAACGACGTAACAAGCCGGCCCGGCCCGGAGACCACCTGACACGGGAATTTATTATCACTTGCGGTGACCTGAGACGGTTTGCAGGTGCTATAGATTTGAATCGTTTAATCTAGACACAGGTCTCTTGCAATAGTAGTAAGGTCCAAGTTAGTGAAAGTGAGGCTTTTAACCGGCTTCGATAAAACTTTCAGTTTCTTCACCCTAAGATTTGATCGTCTACGACTGTTTCTGATGCTTTAGAATAGCTTCCAAGTGATGGAGGATATTTAATGTGAGTCAGATACTCATTTAGAGAAATGCGTCGTGCATCGAAAAGTTTAAATACTACCCATTTTAATAAGATCACGTCACATGTGTAGCTGTACTTATAACTTACTTAGAACTCATTAATTCCTTTGAAAATGTATTGTTTAAACCACGAATAGTGGTATGAACTGACAAAACATTGTTTATATTTCATAATATAATATCTCCCAAGTCTTGTAACTTAATAGTTAAATGCCCAAAATTTCTGTATATTCGCCTGCTAAGTACACAAGGTACGTATATGGTCGGTATTAGCAATCCGCTACGTAATGTGAGCCCGAGTGACCAAGCAACCACACACCACCACACGCGACAACCAACCGCACGCAGTCGCCGCGGCTGCGGTCGGATTTAGGCGCACTACTCGGGTTTTAGGCATTAGCCAGATATAAAAGTGTTGCATTATACAGGTTTTCGTTTTAGGAATGTAATAAAGATTTTTCTTTTTAATAACTTTTATTTTTGCTTTGTAATTTTGTTTCTACCAATGTAACAATATCTACCAACCCGCACTGGGCCTGCGAGGTGGATTATAGCACACTCCGTCTCCTATGCAATCCCAGCAATTGGAACATTACAGGCTGATTATGATGATCTTTGTAACCGGGTCTCATTGGCGTTAACATCCTCTGCAGTCACATTGAAAATACATTCCAAGAATCAGACAGTACTTAGTAACCATAACTGTCATACCCGTATTTCATTCAAGGTCTTGTCTAAAATATAATCAAGTTTATGCGTGTCTATGCTCGTGGGCTTAAAGTTTAGTATTTCACGGATTAAGTTGCCATATTGCCGCCAGTGTGTAGGTGTGACGTCTGCGGTTTGCGTTTGTAAGTCATCATGCAAACTTGTTACTAGATCTACCCATATCTGACTGTAGATAATTTAGCTAGGTTGAAAGCTTCAATACGGTAACTCTTTCATCTAGTTTAGTACAAAGCATGTCTTGTAGTAATTGAAAATGTCAGCACGCTCGAACCGATGTAAAGCTCAGTCGTTTGACCCTGACACTGAACGAATAGCATCGTCCTCGGCGCGACACCGATACTTTGTCGAATCGCTGTCACTAGCCTCAAAATAAACGAATACCTACCTACTCTGTGTCTGAAAACATAGAATTTTTGACTTACGAGTTATTATAACTGTAAGCCGGCTCTACTTTACCAAAAAAAGTATGCGGTCGCGACGAGGAGATGGGTATGCAAATAGATATTATTTGAATGTGAATCAACTACATAGGAGACCATAAATATTCGCCGAGCTTCTTGGTACGTGTAAGTGTATATCAGTTACAATATAGCCATCTCCTCATATAAGAGCAGACATCAACATCGGCAAATAACGCGCGAGTGCACGCGACTATCAGCCGGGTTGCTTTCCCGTGCAGACAGGCGACAGGCGCGTCTCGAACACATATTAATGAAACAAGTCGCGAGTCGCGGCCGATCGCGTCTCGTAATTAAACCGACGGACGACGAGACGCGACGCGATCTGCGACGGAATAGCTTATTATCATTACAGACGTACAGAGTTATTGTTGTGTGTGGGAAGGGATTCTATTTACAATGTACTTTTTGTAATTCAATAACAGGCAACAGCGCTGGTTGGTTTTCGACAAATTAATCTTTGATCGTACAGTTTGGAATTACAAATTACTTTTGCGGCAATACAAAATCAAAGCACCCTTTTCAAGAAACTCTCTGCAGCATCTCTTGGAAGACTTAGCAGCTCTATTGTTTTTTGCGAAAATACATCGCATTTCATCTCAATCTGCTGAATCGAATAGCCACCTCCAACGAGAGCCACTAGGGTTGGAGTCGGAGGGACTTCAAGAAGTTTTCCATAATGCTATTGTAATGACGTCACTGAAATTTGGAATCCTCTGTGGAACTCCACTCATTTTATTTTAATCTGTCCCTCTAGGCGTATATGTCATGCGTGTCTAATTAATCGTTTTCCGCCACACGTGCAACTGTGAGCAATCAACTATGTGCGGCACTGAATGACTCCTCGAGGTAATTACGTGGCGTCCACTGCGCGCATTGTTGGAGCACCCTCGACGTCGCCACGTGAAGGGCGGGTAATGAACACCACTACATTGCGGTCATTGTGCGATTGTCGCCAGCGCTGAGGGCCCAGCTGGCAGACTTATAATCGCAAGCATTTCAAATAGGGGTCGATGCACTTGCGAAATGCCAAAGGTTTATTTATTCGAACTAAATGCTGTTCCTGCGTTGGGCATGTCAGATCACGGTCGTAAGAACACGATGTGTCAATTACTTTTGGAATATTCATGTTCAGGCTTCGATCTGCGCAATTATTATAAGATCTATTGTTGCAGGAATACAGCTATCAGCTAGGTACTTACGTCAAACGCAAACAGTTATTGTATTTGTGTCGTGGAGTTTCGATATAAAGTTCCAAATGGAAGAAAGAGCCTAAGTTTTCACGCATGGAGTGGTACTTAGACAGAATTCAGGGTATCAATACAAAATACAAAACGACTTCGTTGTTACAATTCCCATCTCAGCTACTTCTCTAACAGTGAGCTGTTACTTGGATTTTCGGTAAACCTTTCCGAGAATAACTGTGATTAAACACGACTCTTGTTA
Organism: Diarsia dahlii; assembly: GCA_949775195.1. Classification (NCBI taxonomy): domain Eukaryota; kingdom Metazoa; phylum Arthropoda; class Insecta; order Lepidoptera; family Noctuidae; genus Diarsia; species Diarsia dahlii. The sequence continues at coordinate 318,724 of OX459198.1, forward strand.
CACACAGTTACTGCGAACCTCCAATATTGTGATCTGCCGCCTGCGGCGTCACGTGTGGCGTAGTGATGTGCAGTATGTCGATAACGTGAGTTATGTTAATTCGTGTCATGTCGATACCCTGCGGCCGTCGCGGCCTCGCACTTATCGCGAGCGGCTCATTACTCGCCCCTCATTATACCCTCGACGCGAATTAAACACTTTATCAGCGTCCGTCATCTGGATACGCCGTGTCTGTCAATTATTTAAATATTTATGGAAAAAAAGGAATATTTCGAGGGTTAATCGTTTTGGTGTTATATTTAAGTCGTTCATTGACTTGCATTTTATCGTCGTTTGACTCTGATTCCAAATAATATGTTGCGGTTAGCACTTCATGTCTCCCATTCCAGCATTCAGGGTAATATAAAATCAGCGAGCGACATTCTGCAAACGAGATAGGCGTAAATTTACATGTTAAAACACTGCCAAAACACTGATTTTCTCCACTGAAGAGTCAATTCTAGAGCTAGGTAACTGGATTACCAGCGGTCGTCACGACCCAAAATAGCATCTTAATTTCTTTGCATTGATGCAATAAGACATAACGTTTCATCAAGTGCGTCTTGCGTATTTCCGTTAATTCACTCGAACTTTGAATAGATCCAGAAAGTAATGATCAGGGATGCCATCAACCGGCACAAATCCAGACTTCGTGGCTGTACTGTTGAATTTGATTGAATGATGGAAAAATTAAATATCACATTATCCGACTTAGAAATCGAACCCGATCGAACGACCTCATGGTCAACGGTTGCTCTTGGCGACTACTAGACTAACAAGTCAGTATGATTAGTCGTGTTAGAACACCATGACCATTGCGGAAGTTTGCTGGCTAATTGAATATGTCCGTTCATAGCTCCCGACTAGACTAAACTGCAAATAAATAAGTAATATTTAGTAAATGCTGTTCATTGTTGCAGTACCTGGGCTCGTTCCCGGTGTCCGGCGGCGAGCCGGCGGCGCGCGGCGACCAGGTCTCCGCGCATCTACACCTCATGAAGGTAAGTCACCTGCTACACTGGCACCACTTGCAGTGAACCCAAAAACAATGGCTGAATATCTTCTCTCTTCCTAGTCGTTCGCTCTTGACGGTGTGGTTGTTGCCATAACTGGGGTCGCTGCCTCCGTGATCCTTTTCGACCTGTTTCTATTCGAGCACATTCTGCCAGCGGAATTTTGGTGAGAGGTTTCATGAAGTCTGAACTTACCTTTCTGTAATTTATTTCACCACTGCTCACAAAGCTGAGAATGAAACAACTGTAGAGAAATTTGCTTCTTCAAAATTCCAAAAAATATAGACATTTTGTGACCCACCACGTACGGAGAAGGAAGACCTATATTCTAGCAGTTAGGACATAGTTAAGTTGGTAGTACTTCTAGTTAGAGGACATCTTTCACAAAGAGTTCTGCTATTACCTACTACTGGTACTTGTTAGTTATCTCATATCGTCACAAATAATGCACAAACTGATATTCGTACACGTCGACTCGACCAAAGCGTGCGTTCTGTTATTGCTCATCGTTCCGAGCTAGCTTGTTGAGGCTCACAATCGGCACACCCGCCTGTGCATTGTTGTAAACATACTAGTATTACATCGAAACACACTCAACTCTCCCTATTTATTACCTTTCCCTTAGATTTTACAATGAACTCTGTCTCTCTCGCTCTGATGTGGGGAATTACGATTGTATATCAATTTTACGAGTGGCTGGAGAATATGATGCGTTTATAACATGTTTATAATGGGTTAATGGTGCATTAGTGGCGTAACGACAGGTTGTGTGGCTGTTATCAGGGATATTTTGGCACTTTATACAAGCTATATTTGCATAATATATATTTGTATAATGGTGATTTAAAATCAATGCCAATAACGTCATGATAGCCAATTTTAAAGAGTTAAATAATATTTATTTGTGAGTTGTCAATTCAAGTCAATTGTTGTACGACGCTTGATTTGTGAAGTTAATGTGTAATAAATTATTCATGTGACGTCTTGTGTCACTCGAAGCAATTAGTATATCTATATACGTACTTTAAAACGTCTTAGTATTATTAATGTGTAGCAGGTTTGGGCAGCAGATACCTTGTAACTCTTAGGGCCTCGTTCACCATCTCCAAGTAAAGCGTTGATTAGTTACTTCTTAGTTAACGTTAATCAGCAAGTAAAGGTTACGAGTATCTTTTGTCAATTTCACAAACGAAAAATAAGCTCCGAGTAACAACTTGCCGGATAGGTGAGTAACGTAACAAATTATACGTCACATTCGTTCAATATTACGTCAATGTCATTTGTCAAACGTCATTGGAGCTGTCAGTTGTGCAGTGTGTGCGCATGGACCTATAAAAAAAGGTTTTTTTACAGGTCATGGCTTTTTTTTATAGGTCCATGTGTGTGCGATTGTTTGTGACTGTTTGGTTGGAAATACTACGCGTGTGATTTAAGTTATAACTATTTAATTATCTTTAGGATGATAAGATGTAGATCTCTTTTATGTAAAATACACTTGAATTATTAAAAAAATACCACACACCTTTGCGATTTAGGCATTATTTTATGTTTTATAAAGTTATGCACTTGGTTCACTGCATATTTCGATAGACGAAATCTAGCGAAAAAATCAGTTTCATCCAGGTCCGTAAAATAATAAACACGGAATCTAAATACACGAATCCTCGCTACTCGTTGCGTCGAAGAATATTCTAATTCATCCAACTGGTGATCAATTAAATCAATTATATCCATTTTTGTTCGTTTATTTTAAAACAATCGCTGGTGTTAACCAAGAAATGACAACAGACAATACTTAATCGTCGAGTAAGACACGCTAATTGGCAGAAGCTGTGGCAAGTAAGTTACGGGTCGGTTAATCTTATGATTAGTGCTACTCAAACGTCGTGAAACTGGCACGTCAAGTTACGGGTCACTTTAACTGGCGATTAGCCTAATCAACACTTTACTTGAGGGTGGTGAAAGAGGCCCTTAGCAAACGTAACCGAAGGGCTGCTACGGCTCATGTGACATACAGAGAAGTGTAGGTAACATTGAGAGGTACACTCGTGACGGATGACGTCACGGCGCGGTGACCTCGATGTCACGCCCTCTTGCCCTGCTTATTTGTGACTATGTAGTGCAGGCGACAACGGCGAGACAAATCCACTTAAATGTTACCTGAAAATTATAACAAGCGTTATTGAATCTACTTGTACAAAGCGTCTATTTCATTCAGACAGGCAGGTACCTATACGGGACCCAATACTGCAATGACGACTAACAGTTTGATCGTAATGAAGTAAGTGCCTTGATAAGAAGGAAAGAAAGAAAAATATTTATTGTCGCAGAAACAAGAACATACACAAAGAACAGACACAAAGAACAAATACACAAAGAAAAAATAAGAAAAATACAACGCTTACAAACTGAAAATGATAACAAAAATAAAAATATAAAATGTTTAACAGTCGCAATATTCTACAAATAAGTTTAGGCCATAGGTATTTGAGTACAACTCCTTTTTGGCAGACTTTTGGGTAGGAACCTCTAAAGGTATTAGGAGACATATCACCAAAAGACAACATAACATAGGTAAACATCTCATAAATTGTAGCATTTGATCTTCTGTCCCGCTCCCACTGCAGCTCGCAGCCACTCCATCCATCTCGTGTCCTCACTGAAGGTGTCGCGCACAAAGCCGCTCTGTCTGAGCGCCGCCGAATGCGCCGCGTTGTGTGCGCGCAGTCAGACATGCATCTTGCATGCGAGACACTAACAACAGTCTTGCATCAATCTGCTTCTTCAATATGCATTTCACTTGTAGGTTACGTTTTTAACTAGTTAAGTGTGTGGGACACAGCAGGTATCTAATTACATTCGGCTTGTTGTTTACAAAATAACTTTAAGTTATTGTGTTTCTGCGGAAAAGCAAAACGAGTGTGTATGAATCGTTTTCTTTAGATTCTGCTTGGGAAAAAATCGTAAATAGATATTCCAAACTACGAGTAATACTTAAAACTTTATATTTCACTAAGAAAGTAAAAAGGCACAAAGTACAAGACCCAAAATGTTAACCCCGTGACCCCACTCCAGTGCACATAAACAAGAACAAAGCGTGGTTGCCCCACATTCGCGCTCAAACACCGGCGAGCACTGTGTCACATGTTTGGGGTCACGGGATGACCCCTTGACCGCATCCCCCGGACTTGTCTAATATAATCAGATGATGCTGGGAAGTAAACTTATATTAGCCTGCAACGGCAGCGTTTAGGCTAGTCATAAAATGTACAGTGCTTCCCTGCTATGTTACTAACAGGCGGCGCGTAGGCATTTTGCACTTTGAAAAGATAGACAATAGTCTATCTTTTACTAGACCTTTTTTTACTTGAACTTCAGATTAAATGAAAAAATAAGTCATTAATTTCCATCCGAGAGACTTTTTGACTATAAATATTAAATAAGTAATGTGTGCTTGAGTGCTCGAGGCAGTGGAGCGGAACAAACAAATACATATCGCAGTGCTCACTGGGGTGTGAACAGCGTCCAGTCAACCTGTGTTTACACTTCACTAGATACAACTTACTGTTCCGAGCTTTTTGGCCTTGGCAGTGTTTTAGAACGAAGTTTACATGAAACACAATTCAGTTTCATAAGATTTTGATTCTAATAATTTTTAAAAGAGAATTTCGAACACTCTATCTTAAATTATGTAGTCCGTTCCGTTTGGCATGTTTAATCATACTTTTTCAATACCTACAGGTAGTAGGGTGATGGCAAACTGTGTTAGTACGCGCTACATGAAGTTTGATACATGGTTGGAACTGCACCGAGATAAGACACACACAAGAGTTACAGCTGTCAAAATACAACAAATCATCCGTGTGTTGTGTGTAGTCACAGATTTATAGTTTGTTCGCTATGACTGACTGCCACGTAACTAGAACTATCTACTGCCAGTTATAAGCGAAGATACTTACGATACTACAAAGTAGTATAGAGTTGAGGAAGACCAAAGATGCGATGGATGCACTGTGTCTGTGCTACGAATGAGATGGCTTAAAAGTAGGTGTCTCATAAGATAAACAGAATAGTGTGGAAGAAGAAGACATGTTGCGTCGACCCCAAATGAATTGTGATAAGGGCAAGAGATGATGATGATGATGACTACGGAAATTAAATGATAGAAAAAAAAACAAACAAAATAAATATAATTGTGTCTGTGAATGAATGTGACGTCACAGGTACCGACAGCAAGCTGATTAACATTTCGTTTGCGCTATCCGCTATTGCAAGTATATTTAAATGTCTGCGGTTTAGGTAACAAATATTCCCTACATCAAAATACCCGAAAAAGGCAAGGGTATACAAAAGCAAATGGCAGTCAGAGTACAGCCACCCCTATCAGTATTAGATTGCGTGGCGCGTGGCGCGTGGGGCGCAATGTTGACTGTTGTGCACTTGAACGTCGCGGTGTTTGATCGAGACATTGCTCTTGTTGTTAGTGCCCCCTCGTCACTACAATATTAGACAAGTATGTATGTAGCTGTAGCTAGCTTTTGAAGTTTTAGGAGGTTTTAGTGTATGAAATTCTTAGAGTAGGTATAAAATTCATTTTTATTTATAATGTTTTCATCTACAATTACTAGAATTTATAACTTTGGCAAACTTTAATTAATTGGACTACTAAAATGCAGTCCAGCAAACAATAAAATAATATGTTTAGAAGAAAATATATTATATAATTTATTTATCAAAAAAGTAATTAAAAGCTTTTAATTTGCATCTGAGAGCAGCGGTGGCTCAGTGGTTGCGGCCCCGACTTACGAACAGTAGGTCGTGGGTTCGAACCCAGGCAGGCACATTACTTTGTGTAATTTATTTCATCTCCGCTGCTCTCAAAACGGTGAAGGAAAACATCGTGAGGAAACCGGCATGTCTAAGAATCAAAAATTCGAAGACATGTGACATCTACCAATCCGCACTGGGCCCGCGTGGTAGATTATAGCCCATTCCCTCTCAAAGAGAGGAGGCCTGTGTCCCAGCAGTGGGAACATTAATAGGCTGATGATGATGATGAATTAGCATCTATCCAAAATTCCTGCTTTGTAGACAGGGGCTACGAAAACGTCAAGTCTACGTAGACTCGTAGATGTTAGTCGAGGCTCGTAGCGCTACGCTGCTACGCCGTAGGCAGCGGATGATAAACAAACTCGGCTATCCCGTAGCGTCTGTTATAATTAATAGTTAAAGCACGCGGCTTATAAAGTACTCTTTATTAGTACGATTGAAGTTTATGTTTGATTAATAGACAGTAAAAATACGAAGAATAGGGTAGTTGACAAAAAAAAAACTAATTAGTCCGTAGTCAGATAGATTTCAAAAAAATATTGTACACTTAGTTTTTCTTTTATCGACGATAACGTGCTTCGAAAACTCATGTGACGTCACATCGCACTACATTTTTTACCACGCAGTAACGTCAAAAGCCCCCTCTCCTGATCTTTGACGCGTTTTATCTTCGTCAATTTTCATTAATTTGATAAAACAAAAAACACGTATCCAATATTTTTTGATAATCTAACTGACGGACTAAACAGAATCATATTTTTTTTTTGTCAGGACATAGGGATAGGATAGATAGGGATGCCTATTACAAAATACCATTGAAATCAATTTCTATTATACTATTATACTAAAGATAAATTATTGTTAAATAGATATTATTGTTAGCTTAGAAACAGGCAAAATATTAAGGCAGTTTGAGTCAGCTATTAATGGTAATCGGTTTAAAGTTTTAAACATTATAATATAGGATAGTGAACAGTGTGTACAATTTTCCGATAACCTTTTTTTAGTACACCTTATTATGTAACCTACTAAATACTTGTACACTTTACTACACTACTATTAATTATGCCAAAACAAAAAATGATCTTATCACTAAACACCTATTTACCGTACCTCATTTAATTTTAGTTGGCACGTTAAGCCTCAGTAGTCATTAGTCATTAGTCGGCGGTTGTTTACTGTTGTTGTCCATAGATGGCGCTGTTCACAATTTTCATGAAAGGCCTGAGAAGGCGCGATAACGGACAGAGCAGCGCTTAGCGGAAATGTTATTATGTATTAGCTTCTTATTAACTTGTTTACTGCATAATAAAGAACAGGTTTTTCGTCTTAAAGCACGATTTTTTGCCGTTTCTGTCATTAATTTTGGGATAAAATGTAATTAGTTGTAAACATACCTAGATAAACAGACTGTGGATCTGAAGGTTTAAGAATAGCTTTTCAGATATCAAAAAAATTGTAAAGATTTTGTTTTTGTAGTGTAGTTTTAATTTAGTCTGCGTTTAGATTTTACATAGACTTATGCATTAGTATATGCGCTTTTAAATAAAACTTACCGTTGCTTTATTGCAAAATAGGTACGTACTGAAAACTAAAGAGCGCCAGGCGATGACAAAAGATACAAAGTTTCATTTGTCCGGGCTAGCTGCGACGAATTTACTCTAGAGTCGCAGAATGCATTAGACTACTTTCTACTTTACTTACATTAACAAAGATTTATATGTTACGAGCATATTTACGAGTGAAGTTAATAGCGTTAGCTCATTATTCCATAATGGTATAATGCATTTCGAATTACGTAGCTCACGTAAATGTCACCGAGCTTTTATCTAACAAATATAAATAGATCATTCAGGACGAATACTGTAGAAGGATTTACAAATTTTGTAAAATAATAACAGTTCTAGGGTAGTAATAGTAATATCAGTTTTAATCTTAACAGAACGGTCTGTCGAAAAAGTAAACATGATTATCAAGATTACATGATATTAACAACAATCTCCCGTCAGTTTAAACGCTGTTGTATTCCCCGCACGTTGGCGGCACTTGTATCGTTTTGATACAGGTTCGGCTCCCGACTGCGACAGCGCGGCGGGAAATTTATTCATTGGCTCATGTGGCATGTATTGAGACACAAAGGAAATGATAGGTTCAGAAGACTAACTCTGAATTTTAAGCCTTTGTCTATTCAAACACTTGTTAGACGGTAAAGACAGGAATGATATGATAGAGAAAAGAGTAAATGCCTCCGTGACGTCTAACAGGGCAGAATGGAAAAAGAAAATGTATTGTGTTGCGCCGACCCCAAATATAATGGAAGATGATGAAATGATAATGAAAGACAACGAAAAATACGAACAAAATGCTTCGGTTTGCAATGTTCTAGTGTCGTGTCATATAGGCTAACAGAGTGAAATAAGGTGTTGGAGATAATTACTATAAACTGGAAAGTGTATTTGTGAGGCTTTTTAGTCGCGTATTTTTACTTTTCACGTTCTATGCTTCTAATAGGGTACGGAACTTCTGCCGTTTCGTATTGTGTGTCTGTCGCCTGTCGCCTGACAGCGCCTGTCGCGAGACAGGCTGGACAAATTGGTGGAGCGACGCCGCGGCGCATGTAGAGTGGAAGCTAAACGACAACACGCGCGAATCTGTCGCCTCCAGGTCACAGCTAGACAATAGATGCTGTTAGCTCTTTTAAAATAGTGTTACTTAGATCTGGATTAAAATGTAAGTGACTTTAGAAGTAAACTTCATGGTAAGTTTGTACTGAGTTAATTCTCTTAGTGAAAAAAATAAAAACTTTTTAACAAAAAGTAAAACCGACTTCAAAAAAAAAACACAAAAAAGCAAAAAATAAACTTTAGAAGAAAAATCAGTTTCTGAAGTCGGTGGCAAAAAAATGAAATCAAACAAACAAAAGTCACCGACTTTTTCGCTTTTTTGTGTTTTTTTTTTAAGTCGGTTTTATATTTTTTCACTTTTTAGTGGTTCACATGTAAGTTCACATGTTTATGGGTCATAATGTGGACAATGTAGCTTTTTTTGAGTTTTGTTGATTTTTCAAAAACCGCTTGTCCGATTTCGATAAAAAAAATATGGGACCATTTGGGAAGTATACCCCTTCCAACAAAAATAGAATTTTTCAAATCGGTTAGCAAGCGACGGAGTTATGCCCGAACAAACAAACATCTGAATTGAGAACCTCCTTCTTTTTTTAGAAGTCGGTTAAAAAGTAATGAAAATAAATGTAGATGTTTAGAATATTTTATGGAACTTAAACAAAACAAAAAACCAAATTCAAAACAGAACCTGTGAATTACTATAGGCACATTCCTGCCAATGCCTTACTCTCGATGATATAATGCGGTGTCTGTGTTATGCTTTAGGTTTCGGAACAAAATAAACAAAATATTACATACACACATCAAAAGTGTCTAGGGATCAACATATATTTTTGCAATAACTTTTCTCCTGATTGATATTAATTAAAATTTTCTTTAAGGATTCATCAAATAAAGTGTTTTCGTTTGTCACAGTAACGATAAACCAAGTCACCTTTGCATTAATAAAGAAATTTGCCATTTTCCTAATAAAGGGATTTTTGACATTTGAACCACTAACATTAAAGTTCGAAAAAAAGACTGAAATAACAGTTTTCTTTAAAATTTTATTGGGTAACTTAAACAATTAATAATCCGTGTTTCTACCGCGAACACTAACAACACAAGAACATCGGTTTGGCATACTCAAAATGAGTTCATCCAAATCACGCTGTGGAATGGCCGCCCATGTTCGTTGCAACAACAAAAAAAGGTCTTCTTGCGACTGGATACCCTCCATATTCGGCAGAGCTCTTCTCTGTAGCATATCCCATGCATGCTCAATCGGGTTCAAGTCTGGCGACTGAGCAGGCCAGGGCAGGACATTGATGTTAGCTGCGGCGAGAGTCTGTCTTACAACTCTTGCGGTGTGCGGTCGTGCATTATCATGCATTAACTGAAATAAGGGACCGATTTGCACTTGTAGAGGAACGATGACGTCTGATACAATCGTCTCAGCATAAATTTGAGCGTTGAGGTTGCCTCTGATCCAAATCAACTCAGTTCTTCCGCCGATCCAAATACCCGCCCATACCATGATGGTTCCACCACTATAAGGATGGACTTCCTGGCAGGATTTTAATCGCTGTTGGCGTCCAGGGGTTCTCCAGTGTCGTATACGTCTTGTATCCGGTCTCATACCAAAACGAGACTCATCAGAAAAGCACACGAAACGCCATTGTTCTTCTGCCCAATTTCTGTGTTCAAGAGCCCATTGATATCGAATCCTACGATTGTGCATTGCTATAGGTGGTACCCGTAGCGGTCTTCGGGAATGAAGGTTCACTTCATGCAAGCGGTTTCTGACTGTTTGGTCGCTAATTAAGTTCCCTGAAGAGTGATGAAGCCTCACGGCTAACATCAAGGCGGTTATTGTTGGAGCTCTTCGAGTTAAGATTTGAATGTATCGGTCTTGTCTCCGTGTGGTGCAGCGATACCGTCCTCCATGGCGCTCAGCCACGGTACCAGTGCTTCGGTAACGTGTCCAAAGTCGACTGATAACACTCTGACTTGTAGTCAGAGCTAAAGCCACAGTACGTTGCCGGGAACCAGCTTCTATCATTCCCACGGCTCTGAGCATTTCTTCCCTGCTTAAATGACGTCGCCGCTCCATAATAACGTTGGTTTTAATCAGTAGTAGGGAAACAGTAGCACTAATAATGTCTTCAATGCGTTGTATGTTTTTATAGGGAAAATATTGACAGCTGATTTTCTTATTTTACTCGAATTTGATTGACAGTTCCTGATTCAAATTATGAAATGCACCAAAAAGGATCCATATAAATTTATCTATACTAATATTATAAAGCTGAAGAGTTTGTTTGTTTGTTTGTTTGTTTTAACGCGGTAAACTCTGGAACTGCTGGTTGAAATTGAAAAATTCTTTTTGTGTTGGATAGTCCATTTATCGAGGAAGGCTATAGGCTATATAACATCACGCTACGGCTAATAGGAGCGGAGCATAAATGAAAAATGTTTCAAAAACGGGAAAAGGTATTTCCTTTATGAGAGCTTCCGCTGCGTGCGCTGCGAAAACGGTTTAAGTTACGCAAATATCATGTATGAAAGAATTGTTCCTCTTTAAAAGTTCTAAAAAAAAGTCCGCGACAGCATATATCTATCTTTTAAGATTGACTCACTGTAACCTTTTTTTACTGTCAAACTTTTTGGTTAAAAAGAATTATTTTTTGCGAAGCTTATTAACCCATATGGTATTAATCTATATCTAAATAAATGTGTTTGTCAGAACGGAAATTTAATATAAAATATTTGTGCCCTTTACTCTATACAGTTTAAATAAATATCTTAGAAGATATCGCAATATAAAAGAATCCGCGCGGCAAAATAATTCGCGCGTCGCATTGTAGGAACGGGGGATTCTGGCTGGCCTCCGGGAAATTCAAATTCAAAATATTTACTGCATCATAATGTTTACAAGTACAGAGTGTTATAGTATATTTAACAGTAAGAGATACCTATAGTAATTCACACTTTAATATAATCTAAGCTAATTTAAACCATCTAAACTATTTTAATAAAGAGGAAAGATAAGATTTTTTGTTTGTTACGATTTAGCTTAATTTATGTCGGATAGTCGATATATCGAGAAAGGTTATAGCTATATTTATGTGACGCAGACGAAGTTGCGTGGGTCAGCTAGTAAAATCATAAATTTATTACAAAGCCACATCTCAATCTCAAGAAATCCGCATAAAAATGCTTGATCCCTAGACACTTTTGATGTGTGTATTTGTGATCACATAACGTGGTTTCATCTCAAGAGCCCAAACTTGCCGTACAAAGTATCATCAAAGCACACAGAGCGAGGTTGAGCGATCACAAAGCACGGCAAACAAACAAAAAGCACATTATTGCAGGCACCCCCAAACTGCAGGACCCTCGAGCTGAACCCCCTCCCCCCAGTGGAGGGTTCACATGAAAGTAATCACGCACTCCAGCGCTCGAATGTGCGTGAAATGCGCACCGCAGACTTAGACAACCCTCTACCAAGTGCCAGGGGAAAAAGGTGCACGCCACAGGCAAATCAAACTGAATTATTTTGATGGTTGAAAAGTTAACGTTTGTAATAGCGAAATGATTATTCTTTTTAAATATTCTCGCATGAAAACAAGAAACAATCTCTTAATTCTGCTGATCTCATTTGATACATTGCACCGTTTCACATCCCATCATTGACTCGTGTCACATCAGCGCAACGATTCTTTAGTGGTGAAAGATATTAAAATCTGTCGACACACACACATAGATTCACTGAAATAAAAAAAAGAATGTGCGTATTGTGCAATCCTAGTTCATTCCACTTGTAAATTAAAGAGGAATTAAAGGGGTTTGTCGTAAAACCTATTTAGAGTTTCAAGTTACTGAATGTAATCTGCACCGCGGGAACCCCCCGTCGTTCCGCATTTTATTTGTCCTCCCCTTCTCGGTACATACGCACTAGTCTATTGTCGTAACTACCCTTTCGTCTTTGTATTAGCTAATTAGTTGCTCTTATAAAGTAAGGCAAACTGTACCCATGCCGCCGTGAAACTTCAACAAAAAATACCTAGTTTATAAAAAATTGGTTGAAGTTCCACTTAGGGGTTAGTTAGGCCTCGCAGATTCCTATTTGAGGCCTTACTTACGCCTAACTTTAAATTAAGTCGCCCTTCAAAAGCTAGATATTTAAAGGTAAGTTTCACAATGTAATTTAGAACTTCTTCTTACATTTTATAAAAGAAGGTTTTCCTACAATGTTTCGTCCGGTAGCGGTGAGAGGGGATGCCGTCGGCTACACAGATATTACTCGGCAGCCGTTGTGCGCAGACAAACAGACGGACGGGAAATTAAAGTAAAACGACAGTGACTGTGGGGACATCGGAGGATTCTTTGCACGCAACAATGCGTCTGCGTCTAGAGCCTACACTGCCTAGCTATTAAATGAATAAATATGTACAGAAGGATCACCACTATTAATTTAAATCTTTGAGATTTTCTCACTGATCCTCCTCATGACTGTGATTAAGAAACGTGTAACACCGTACTGGCTAAGTACGTGGTATTCAACTTCGTTAATGTGATCTTTGTAGTTCGATTTAAATTGCAAGTTTGCCTTTGCTAATAGCTTCTCTATTCAGAAAGTTTCTTTATTTGGTTTAATATTGCGGTAGCTGTGTCTTCATAACCAAAGATCATTATTTCCAATTATTTCGTTTAAATAGATGATGATGAGTCTTAAATTTTGATTTGTTCATTTATTTAAACTCCGTGTACAGTTTAGTAGTTCTACACAAAATACACAGACCTTACATTGGTGAGAAAATACTAGATGTTCTGCATCTGCCTATATCGTGGCACGGCTCTGAGGCTGCAACAAGAATGCCATATTCTGCTCCACAATAGATATTTTTTCTCATTTGCAGCCTTCGGGGGTTTATGAGTAACGTGTAATGACTTCTTTCGCTTAGTTAGTTCCTTTCCGCTTAAAATAAAAACAATACCCAACGCAAAGACTGCGGAAATATTTTGTGCAAGCTTATTTCTTTCCCCGAAAATGTTTGTAAAATAATCTTTTGAATAAAGAGACCGTAGTCGCGAAGCTTTGTTGTGTATTCGGTAATGGAATCTACTTTCTAGGTATCCTATTCAATTTTTGTTTTCGATAAGGCCACGAGCTTTTTCTACACAATTGGTGTGATCTTTACAATTTTCTAGAAAACAGTTGAAAGTGGTTGGAGGCCGCACAAGCGTATTTAAATGTTGCGGAGTAATAAGTCGGGGCTAGATATTGGGGGATCCAATCTAGGCAATCGTCCCAGCGGCGCGGCTCGTAAGGCTGGCGGCACACAGGCGGGCGCGGCGAGGTGGCGCGATGCCGGTAGGACGCCCGCGGGAACACTTACCACGTTTGCCGCCGCTAGGATTGTTGACCGGAGAAAAAAATGTTTGAAACGTATACTGAAAATTAATAACTTGAAAAGATTTTGCGCAATCATTCTGATAGTTAGATAATATTATGTTTACCTAAGTGTCAATAAACATTTGCCTATGAGCTTTATTTACCAAATCTCTTCTATGAGGGCACTCAACTTGGTCATCATCTTGACTTACATCGCCATGCCCCTGACCGTTGCTATACGTGCACAGCACGCGCGTCCCCGCGTGCCCGCGCCGCGTGCCGGTCGCGACCTTGCATTACGTAACCAGCATTCAGTTTCACGCTCCACTTGCAACTTTATTCTCTCCCACTTGTTGTGATTGTTCCTTAAATTGAACATTTAAATACAAAATGTAGATAAACTGATTAAACTCACAAACGAAGCCGGTGCGAGTATATTTTGATGTTTAAGCTGAACGTTTAATTGTCTTAATTCCTGCCGGCTTACGGCTTTAAGATACAGGCTAAACAGTTCCATTTTCCGCAATTAAATCTCGGTTTTTGCGTGACAAAAATGGTGTAATATAATGTAGGCTTATCGATCAAAATTGATAATATTACTGGAGTGTTAATATTACGCACAGCCTTCATAAATACAATGTAGACGAAGAGAGTAGAACCACATAACATATCCTACATACTATAGCATACTTATATACCCAAAAGTAGGATAGGTTCAGTAAAAATAAATGGTGAATGAAGCCGTGGCGGCCGGCCGGGCGATGGCCGGGGGATGGCCCGCCGATATTGGATGCCGATAGCGCCGGCCCGGACGAACGGCCGCCGGCTGCCGGAATGATGCGATATCAACGGTTCTATTACTGACTGCTCCACTTCCGAACAAATCCGCCTCGGACAAAAACTATCATCGTAGAAAGAAATAACTTCATACCAGAGATATTCGATAAGAGAAAGTACTTCTTCCACGAATGTGAATACTAAGGAAGGAAAATGTACTGTAAACATTTTCGGGTGCGGGGCAGTGGTCCAACTGCTCTGTCCAACTAGTTGGACCATGGGTCTTTACTAGGGGCAGTTGTCCAAATTTAAAAATAGTTGGACCACAGCACCTTTTGAGAGTTCCGTGGTCCAATTCATTTAAAAATAACTTACCAACACTAAAAACCTCAACTGCATCTTGTGTGCAATATAATTATAGGAGTATATAGGAGTACCTCCTATATATTTCTGGGCTGAACCAGAACCATTAGAGAACTTCACTGTTATAGAAGTTATACGCATGACGAAAACTAATTTTAAAAAAAGAAAAAAAAATGTTAAATCAGGTTCTCTAATGGTTCTATACTTCCTATATATTTCTGGGTACCTGCTACTTTGTGAGACTTTACTGTCCTTGTTTCTCATCTCCAACAAAAAAAAAACTGCATGGTATTAGAAAGGCATATAGATTTGATTTTAAGATTCCAATTTCCAATACCTCCTAATGTTTCTGTTCTCCTGGTAGTTTGATCGATTGGGATTAAATTAATTAACTATCAAATTCAGTCCTTTTAGGGTAGGTAACTTATTTTTAAATGAATTGGACCACGGAACTCTCAAAAGGTGCTGTGGTCCAACTATTTTTAAAGTTGGACAACTGCCCCTAGTAAAGACCCATGGTCCAACTAATAGGACAGAGCAGTTGGACCACTGCCCCGCACTGACATTTTCATTGACGAAGTGTCATATTTTAATTTTATTACTCATCCAATTATCATGTTAAATGAGTTGAAACGCGTCGCGTATTCCACCTAATCGCGCCACACTTAATAGAACGTTTCGTCTCAATACATCGTAAACTTGTCAATGGTTGTCAAAGCAACGCTGCTCCATGCTATGAGGGTGAGGTTACTATCAACCTGCAATTAACTCCACAGTAATATCCACAAGCTTTCGTGATGCACGATGGAGCAACCCTGGTGTAAAGACAGGGTTGCCAGGAGACGTGACAACATATTTAGGTGATTCGAAGCTTAGGACTCTGGCAAAAATCATTTTCTTTGTTTTCAGAACAAGATTTAGGTCAAGAGGACGCCTAAAAATGTATTTGTGCAGCACAGTAGAAAATAATTATCTACAAAATATGATTTTGAAGAGAAAATGAACACGTAACTAATCGTTGGGAAGTCATCATCATCATTTTTGCCGAAATACGTCCACAGCTTTGTTGGGAAGTCCGTTGGGAATTATTTTTAAAGATTTTTTTTTTAAGGTTTTGTCGAGGTTTTTTTTATCGTTATGATCGATTTTCTTGTGTGCTGAATTAAGTTATTTTTCAAGCTACTTATTTCGGTTTTATCGTAACTTACCAATATTGCTTACTAAACATGTCTTGCAACCCTGGCTCGAGTGCCTAGGGGGTGGTCTGTCGTAAAATCCTAATGAAAGTTTCATAGCTAGTATAAAAATGTGTAATAAATGCGAGCAAGTTTGCCGTGTAGCGATTAACTCAGTAAGCAGCTGTTGACGTAGTAACGCTCGTTTACTCAAATAGTTTCATACTAAAGTCAATAGTAAAACACTTCAGTTTAGGACCCAAATAACACTAAACTAGAGGGTCTATAAAATCTTCTCGCACACACGGAATGATGAAAATTGTCGTTTATGAGGATGAGAAGACAAGACGAAGAGATACTTCAGATAATGGCTATCATTATTAGCAAGCCAGCAAGTTGGTGGCTGGGTTAGCTACCTAAGGTCTATATTTAAGTTGTGTCAAGACGGCACGGTTGGCGCAGTGGCTGAGCGATTGGACTGCTGCGCTGCGTGTCGCGGGTTCGATTCCCGTACGGAACAAATATTTGTAAGGCCTGCAGATAGTTGTTTCGGGTCTGGGTGTGTTTGTGTATGTGAGTTTAAATGTTTGTAAACGCACCCACAATACAGGAGAAATTCCTAGTGTGGGGCAATGTTTAAAAAAAAAAAAAAAAAAAAAGACATTCGAATATCTGAAGAGAGAATGTGACCAAAATTAAGCAAGCAAGTAAAGCAGCTGAAGCCGTAAAAGGGTAACATTTCAAAATAAGCAAATATGTCATTTTTATAAACAGACATGATAAGCGATTTTTAACATAATAATAATAATAATAATCAGAGGTACCGTACTACAAGTATGTGCCCGATCCAGTTCTCGAAAAAGACCATGTAACGTTGTACTGGGATCAGTCTATCATCACTGACAGGACTATTGTTGCCAATAAGCCTGATATAGTGGTGATAGACCGATCAGTGCGTCGCGCAATGATAATCGATGTTACCATTCCGCATGACGAGAACCTCGTGAAAGCTGAAAAAGAGAAGCAAATAAAATATCTGGATTTAGCACACGAGGTTGTCGATATGTGGCATGTGAGCTCGGCTATCATTGTGCCGATAGTCGTAACGGCCAATGGCCTTATAGCCAAAAGCATGGACCAACATCTATCAAAGCTTTCGCTCGGCGGTTGGATCAAGGGCCTGATTCAGAAGGCAGTACTTCTTGATACGGCTCGTATTGTGAGGAGGTTCCTGTCTCTGGAGCCCTAACCACCGGTGGCTTGGACCCTGCTCCCGTCACTGGTGGACGACTATTTTTTATATTTTTAAATGTTTTTTGATATCTTTTTTAACAAATATTTAAAAATGTAAATTAGTATGTAAGAAAAATAAATAAAGAGAATAATAATAATATATTCCACAACTATCACACAACGCCATCTAGTCCCAAGCTAAGCAGAGCTTGTGTTATGGGTACTAGACAACTGATAAACATACTTATATATTTCTAAATACATACATATTATAGATAAATTACACCCAGACACAGAACAAATGATCGTGCTCATCACACAAACATTTGTCCTGTGTGGGAATCGAACCCACGACCTCCGGCATAGCAGTTAGGGTCACTAACCACTAGACCAACATGCTTTTATTTCCTCCATCTGTAACTGACCTTGTAAAACAATGTTAAAAGTTTTTAGCTGAAAATGTGCATACGACATGTTTAGTTCGGATGACAATGCATTTTTCATTTCTTTTCAAGAAAAGTTATTTTAAATTCAAAATTGCGGATTCCCAAATATGGCGGAATAGTTAGTTTTATGCATTCCCATCATGTGACCTTTAAAAATTAAAGGGTTTGTTGAGAGGAATGCGAGAAATAAAATGGCGTAAATCTAAAGTGGGTTTTAAGACTCTAATTTTTTATGGGTACCATCTATCTGGCAGAAACTTGATGCTCCGAAATTTATTTGGCATAACACACTTGGCATATTCTTCTTTGAACGAATGTGTTTATGGCAAAACAATTATTTGGCCGAATTTTCAATGGCATACTTTTAAGATGGCAGAATTTTATTTGGTAGATTTTTATAAGGCATAATGCCAATTCTATTACAATAATTTTGAACTAATTTAAAATTAAAAGTCAATACCTTTTGCTACAAAAGTTAGTGACAGAAACGAATAGCTGCAAAACCGACTCCACGTAGTCTCTTCTGCCCTACTGAGTGTAATCTAAGCCCGCGAAGGCGCGGAGGGGAGAGGCGGCCTACAAGCTGAGGCGCAGGTGGTTTAAACGCACGCCACCGCGGCTGAGGCTGGCCGGCTGTGCCGGCCAGCAAGCCGAAGCTACGGCGGTGTGTGTTAAGGCGAGACCCAACGCACCCGTTCGACTATATTATAGGCGTAGTGCTACACTCCACCTTAGTCGGATTCAATAAGGTTGCTTTTTGGGCGTACAGTGTTAGGCTGGCTAGTCTTTGTTAGGCGCTTGGGTTTATTGATATTCAAGGGTTTTCCTTTAATTATGATAAATAACTTAACATAATTTGAAAAAATAACCGGTATTAAATTAAATAATTGTATTCTTTATTTATTTCTAGAAAAAAATACTTATGTTATCGCTTAAATTACGGAGATTTTCGACGATAAAGATAAAAAAAAGAGGCAATTGTATATTTTTTTTTTTATAGAGTTAGTAACTGTATTCGGAGATTTGATTCGGTATAACGCAAGTTTAGTTCTTTCTCTTTACAGGATATTTTTCCCACCTCGGTACTTCAAACCTATAGTTCACACTTGACGTTCAAAGACAGTACGTTTTTGGTAAATCCTGGTTGGGTCTCGCCTTAAAACCATCTGCGACGATATGCTTGCGTGGGACCGCCGGAGCACCGCAGCGCCGGAGCCGTGACAGAAGTCATGCCTGCTGCATGTTACACGTATAGTATGAAATGAAAATATGCGTGCCAAAAGACGATTCTGATTTATGAATTTTCTGTGAAATGGTGGTTCTGGAAATGAAGTTTATGCTCAAAGATGATTCTGACTTACAAAATTATGCGTTTTGAATTTATGGTAAACTAGCTGATGCCGCGGCTTCACCCGCGTGGATGTCGTTCAAATTATATACTAAAACCTTCTTCTTGAATCACTCTATATAATAAAAAAACCGCATCAAAATCCGTTGCGTAGTTTTAAAGATTTAAGCATACAGACAAACAAACAGACAAAAATAGCGACTTCTTTTTATACTATGTAAGGATGATTTTCTGCGAAATGAAGTTTCTGCCATCCACTGCTATGCAAAACAAAATTCGGAAATAAAAAATTCTACTAAAAAAGGTAGACCCATTTTTTATGCTACATTTCATGATAACGTTCCATTTATAGAGCTCTCTAGAAACGTACCTATTAGAACCAGCTTGACTGTAGTGATTCAGTGTAATGAATTTCTGTCCAGACACGTGTCTTAGGTATTCCCTGCAAGTTTATGTGATGATGAATATTGCAGCGGTGCTTGCAGACGGGTGCGATGGGGGGGGGGGGGGGGGGTTCTAGGGGTAGGCGGCCTAATACCAGATAGTATCCTTTCACAGTGATTGGTGCGCCAGACGCTAGACTGGTCAGGGGCGGACTGAGGGTGCCGTGGCTAGTTTAATGACTATCAATTTGTAAAGAATGAAATAAAGAAAGTTTTGTATATCAATCTTTTTATTAAGAAAATTGTAGTCATTCAAATTAATTCATTAAATCTTTTGAACAAAATTGAATTTCATCAAATTCATTCATTCAATCTTTTGAAGAAAATTGAATTTCTTCAAATTCATTCATTAAATTTTTTCAAGAATTTTTTATTTATTCCAGTACATTCAAAACACCTTCAAAATTAAATCAAATAAAATTAATAATGCTAAAAGAAAAAAGGCAGACCGTATTATGCAAAGTTTTCAAACACTCCCAAGAAGATTAGTTGACAATAAACTTGATTCGCTATATACTGTTACGACGGTCATCTAGAATCTTCGAGAAACCGCGCTAATAACTGTGTAGTACCTAGAAAATACGAGTTCATTCTTTTAGGTACCTATTTCCGTAGTAGGTATAGAACTTACATTGTATTCAAGGTCAGGCGCCGGGAGTCGTCGGCAGTTGTCATTGTAATTTTGCCGACGACGTTAAGTAACTTCTTCCTTGTCGGTTCTTTTATCTTTAAGTTTATTTTTTTGTTAATGTTTTTTTGTGGATGCTTTCTTGAATAATAGAGAATTATCTCGAATGTCTTTTGTTTGCTTGGGTATAAAAGGACCGATTGAGGACGAAGTCAGTCAGTCTACTTTTAAGCGAGACAACGAAAGGATCGAAGTGAAATCTAGTACGATAAAGCGTTCAGTAGTATTGAAGTGATTGTGAATAAGTGTTTATTGAGTAATAAAGTTAATTCGTGTGTTTAATTGGTAGTGATTTTATTTATCCCATACCCAGCACGTAACAATACCTTTGTTGTTGTACCTATTAGCAACTTCGTTTACCAATAAACATCCAATCCGTCTCTGCACCAGTACCCCTGTGGGGACAGTTCATACAATAAGTTCGCTCCAGCAGACGGGCTATTGAATGCGATAGACGATGGGCCCGATAGCGCTAGATACAGCCCGCTGATACAGCCGGTATACCCCTGCCGGTGACACGACACTGATGACGTCACACAACACTGAAGCACAGTGGAAAGACAATGGGAAAGCTATTTTACAAGTTAGACTTGGCGAAGAAGAATTTTTTTAATATTTTTTTTTGACTTGTTTTTCAACTAGCGAATGTACACCTCGTGCATGACTGCAAATTGACACCTTCCCAATTTCACCTATTTTTTTTGTCGACAATAGGGGATCGGACAAAAAAAAACTAATTAGTCCGTCAGATAGATTTCCAAAAACTATTGGACACGTATTTTTTCTTTTTTCACGTAAACTTAAAATGAAGACGATACAGTGCTTCGAAAACTCGTGTGACGTCATATGATAGTACATTTTGACAACACAAGTGACGTTTCAAGCCCCACTCCAAGATCTTTGACACGTTTTATCTTCGTCATTTTTTATTGATTTGATAAAACAAAAAACACGTATTCAATATTTTTCAATAATCTAACTTACGGACTAAACAGAATCATATTATTTTGACCCTGTCCGATCCCCTATTCGCTCGTCCTACATAATTTTGTAGTAGATCTACGAGTAGTTCAACGGAGTGAAACCAAAAACAACAAATAACTAGCTATCGGCGCCTTACATTTTAATAAGATATTTTTGTATCTGCCTGTTCATAAATACTTCTGAAAAAAAAGTACAAAACTAAAACCCGACTACGACAAAAAAAAAAACGACTCTGAAAAAGTATGTAACAAGATTTTCAGGATAGAACAAAAAGAAAAGCCGTAGTCACTCGGTATTAAAGTGTTTAGGTTGGTACCTATAACGTGTGACTACGGCTTTTCTTTTTGTTCTATCCTGAAAATCTTGTTACATACTTTTTCAGAGTCGTTTTTTTTTTGTCGTAGTCGGGTTTTAGTTTTGTACTTTTTTTTTTATTTAAACAATTTTGGTGTTTAATATTTTTTTTTACTGTTGACTTTTTGTCCGCTAGAGGGCGTGATTTTAAATTTGAGCAATATTTTGGAAATGTACAAGTGAGGCCCTTTCAAATGATACCAAACACGGCGTATTTATCTCCATTTTTATTTTTTAAGCCTTACTTTTTGTCCGCTAGAGGGCGCCAAATAGCTTTTTGTGACACGTCACGTAGCCTATGTTCAGCGGGAAATTAAGACGGTTCTAACGATACCTCATATGTCGAGTTCCGATAAGTAGATTAGAAGCTATGAGGGAACAGATGAAGATACACACATACATACATACAAACATACATACATACATACATACATACAAACATACATACATACATACATACATACATACATACATAGCTAGTCAAAATCATAACCCTCCTTTGGCTTTGCCGTAGTCGGGTAAAAAATAGGTAAAATCAGAAGTTGCTCGCTAGTTGACGACTAAGTATTTTTCCTACTCCTTATTTGGATAACATAATATATTAATTGATACAGTTATTTGGAAGCCCATGTAACCACATGATTGCTTGTAAGGCAGCACCTTCTGTCATCTGCCAGATTTCATATCAATTGAACAAGCAACTCTGGCAACAGTTCATCGAGTTTGTTACAAACAACTCTTACAAAGTTGCACAATTATCGTCGCGGCTCCAATTAGGACGCCGTGATGAGGTGCGCGTGATGTATGACCGCAGCCGGGATCGAACCCGCGACCGCCACTAATGAGCACGTCATATTATGTTTTATTTAGTTACTCATTATTGACGTCGTGAATAGTTTGTAGTTTACAGGTGTCGACGAAACACTTAATGTTTGTTTGCTGGGAGATAGATCTGATTTTCATTAAGATTTAGGTATCAATGAAACTGAAAACTTAAGCATAGGTAATTCGCCGCAGGTTCGAGTATCAATATTCCACAGCAATGATGACGCTGACAGCTGTTGAACGCCGTTTACATGTGCTGATAGCGTTCTATTGTATACGGGAAAGTCGCCACAAGTTTCTCGAAGGTTGATTCTGATTTGTCTTACCAACCTCAAGACAGTGTCATTCTTTCTTTAAGATTTCTTTCACTAAAAGGTTCACGACTAGTGTAGTTTCTTGCAAAGATCCGTCTTCCCTAACGTTGTGTGGTTGAGACATGAATGTCCAAAACAGTTTAAATCCTACATATAATGTTATACGATGGCCACAATAATAGTTCCACAATTAGTATCCTTACAATGAACAATAACTGTCCCAAAACGGTTCTATTCGTGTAACACATTCCATTCATAAACGCTAACCCTGTTAGACATAGCTACCATTGAAACTGGCACGAATGTAATAGAATCCAGGCCAACTGGCAGGATGGCTGGATGGCTGGCTAGACGTAGAGCGGCCACTAATCCTGCAGACACAGGTAGACTGTAATTAGTGCGGGACGTGCTGCCCTCTGCGCTGTTGTACACTCAGCTTGTACTATATCTGGATGAAGTTACAATTAAAATGATTAGAACAACTAAAATAATTTAACTAAAAGTCGTTAAGTTCTGATCGAAATTATAAGTCTTTAAGTGTTGGCTCCTCGAATCGATGACGAGTGTGTAAGAAAAATACATGAAGCGCCGACCACAAATGAATCGGGATAAAAGTAGGAGAATGATGATAATTTGGACTCACCTAAATGGCCAAGAAAATAAGCTGTTGTCATGAATTTTATCTGAGAGACCATTAAACAAAGTTAAAAAAATAATCCCATAATAATTAAAATACAGTAATTCTGGTGTGTGATAAAGTTAAATTCAAATCAATCAACTAATCTTCAAATTAAGCTTTTTATCTTTCTTAGAGCAATTCCGACAAGAACTTTACGTTTAATTTTCAGTTTCGTCATCCATATAATATTTCCGCTGACTGTACAAAGCGATTACGTCTGACGTGAGGGGCGGCTCATATAATATGTGGGTACGTTATATTACGAAGATTAGTTAACTTTACGTATTAGACGGCGATTACTGCATTAATGCGGAGCTTTATTGATAAGGGATTAATTGATAGAGGCTGGTATTGAATTAGTAATCACGGGTTATGTGTAGGTATAGGATAGTGATAGGATAGGAAGTCAAAATGGGAAAGTGGTTTAATGATCTTTATGGCTGTTGATCCATTAAATACTTTTGGGGTTGTGATGGTCTGAACAGATGAACGTATAACGTATAATATATAAGAACGTAATAAGAGGACACAGTTTTTGATGTCACCCATATTGAACGACAAACATTCATGTTACATGTTTTTGGGTTAAGACATAGAAATCGTCTGAAGATAAAATAGATTAGAATCGAAATACGACATTTAAACTTTTATTTTAATGTATCTACTAATTTCACAACCAGTAATTAAAAGTACATAAGAACAAGGGGCATGAAAAGAAAATTGAACGCACAACATCAACATTACTGTTGCTCCTTAGAAATATTTCGAAAGAAGCCTTGAACACGTAGATATTACCACGAACCAACAAGCCTTACACACTGCACCTTCATTATTGAAAGAGCCGCCTGCCTCCTTTAAAAGTTTCACTTTCAAAAACTCTTAATTGAATAACCTGCATGGTCGCGTCTCCCGAGCAATATCCTCACATCTTTATGTGGCAACTTTAAGAGCAAGTTTTACTATGAAGGATGTGTTGGCGACAGTTTGCGTCAGGGATAGATTCGTAATAAAACCGTCTGTCCCGCCTCCCGCCTCGCGCCCATCTGAGATACTGTAAGCATTTTGTTTTACCGCTCATCCTCGTAAACTCAAATAGAACAATGTTTTATGTTCGGCCCGACATTCATAACATCAATATTGGAATGCCTCTCAAATCTAATAGATCGTTCATAAAACTGTTTGTAGCAAGTACACAGGTGTTTGTTTCTATTGTTAGTATTCTATTTTGTGACAATAGGAATATCAAAATCAATCTGTTTTACCATTTTCATGTCTGATTAGAGATATTACTCGATAGCATGTAAAGCCAAGTCATAGGCCTATGGGCTTAGAATTAGAAAACTCTGACACAAAGACGATGTCTGAATTTTCAAGCACAAATCTCTCTTTAACAAGCTGTAAACCAAATATTACATTGAAGGATATATTCTATAAGCATTCATAAATTATACCTTTTCATTCAGGGATTTCAATGTAAATATAATATTTAAATGGAAGTGAAATTATTCCCAGAAGTGCTTCTGTAATTTTGAAATTGGAGTGATCTGAATATATATTTTTATAAATGTGAAAATTTAAAAGCGAGTGACAATTTTCCCTTACATTTGCACGTATACGAGGTATGACTTAGTAACCCATTTAAAACGCTTTTCTTCCTGAACAGCGGTATTATTTACGAGGCTCCTGACTCTTGTCGGTAATACTCTCAAAGTAAGAGAATAAAACACTGGAGTTGCTCCACACAAAGTTTTCCAATAAAATGTCGCAAGTAGCCGACTTACTTGTCAAGAAGAACCGGTTACCGAACCGGACGGACGACCAAGGTATCCTGACCCCCGCCCGTAAGGAAACTCTTTACAACTCATTCAACGATCACTTTATTCTGTGGTTTATTATGGGTCTTGGTAAACTAGTTACTCAATTATGACACTATTAAAATTTTACGTTTATTGATTTTACAAGGTTTTCCTGAGTTTGGGTGTAACTTATGCCTATTCGGTTTTTAGTTACTTAATAGCCGGATTCAAGTTGTTTGAGCAGTAAAGGGGTGTCATTAAAATGTTGGGTCAAAACATTTTGGATATTTTTGGTATCTCTACGTGGTCTATGCTGTTAAAGTTTTCACACACTTCACTTACGTCATGAAAACTACTTCTACGACAACAACAAGCAACATCCACATCTATAAATGAATCAGTATCATCTCCTAATCCGTAACCTAGATCTGAGCACGTCTCCCGTCTCCGTATTAAGTCAATCTATCAATCCGCGCGCGTGCCTCCAGCGCGGTCCCAGTGTGGTCCCTCGTGTGGACACGAGCTAATCAAACGAAACCACATCTGCTCAGATAACCAAGATAAACCCAGCCCCAACATTCAAGGGTAATCTACAAATATCATTTTCTTACAAATTCAAGGGTAAGAATTGTAAAGGCGGTGACAGACTTGTTGCAGATTACGCGAGTTGTGTTTTATTCTATGCATTGACGTAGCATGCACTTTGGTGATTCTGATTGTACTAAATGCTTACTTTAAGCAGAATCTCTTCTCATAACATAAAATAACATCATATTCTTAATAACATAATCCACGAAGGGTTTAGCAGAGGTGTACCTAAATTATACACGGCGCATTTTACCAGTTATATCATTCTTAGTTTCATGTAGGTGAAGGGGGCGAACCTAATGCCATCAACCGTTCATATATCCACATTTTGATTGCTACTGAGAAATTCGTGATGGAAAAACCCAATAACACTTTGTCCGACCCGAAAATTGAACCTAGTACCACTTGCAGCACTCGCGCTTGTGACTTCTAAACCAACGAGGTAGTCTCTGCCTCCTTTTAGAAAACATTGGGACAACACTGTTCAGATTATTAAAGAAAACAACGTTTAAAGTTTCTTACACAGTATAATTCATGCAAGTTTTTAATCCTGCTTCATAATTAACTTCAGAAATCAGCCGCGTCATACGTTACAAATCTGTTCTTACCTTTATATTACTCAAGAAAAATCTTTTCATCTAAAGAAAATGGTTTTCGTCGATATGTTTTGTGGGTTCAGTCCACAGAACAAGTAAGGTCAACTCATTTGCTCCAAACAGTGGTCATACGCGTATATGTAGTTAGATACTACATACTCGTAGTACCAATATAGGTACGAGTCGGTACGTAAAAGTAGTGTTTGTGCGAGATTGAGTTTGTTTTTTTAGCAGACACGTGTAACAAAGATCACACGTAAATATTTATCTCTTTAGTTGTAAGGTTATGGTAATCGTTTATTTATGTAGCCAGGTTTAAACAATATTAAAGCAGCGACAGAGATGACGGATTTGACGGAGCGACCTTTTTATCATGAACTCAAACTCTCAAACTCAAACTCAAATCGTTTATTTCAATTAAGCCATTACAGGCACTTTTGAATGTCAGAAGGACGGAAGAAGAACGAAACTACGAGTGCAATGCGCCATTCCGAAAGCCACCACGCCGAACCACACGCCACCGAATGCCCGCAACAACGAACACTGCGAGCACGAAAGCACCCAGCGACGCAAACCGCAGCAACGAATGCTCGAGACCCCGAATCACAGAACAACGAATACACGCCGCCGCGCGCCCCCGCACCTACACCACTCGCCGCCGGTAACATCCGGCGCCGCGCAGCCCGACGCAGCAACTCCCGAAACGACGCATTGCACTCCTACGCTACAGTCACAATCACAAGGCATAATAACTTGTGAAAGTACTGTAGTTGCCAGTTCCCTAACGTAGATCTCATGAAGAAGAACGGGCAAGAAACTCCATGGAATTTGTTACATTATATCATTCATGTTGAGATGGTATATTATGTGATAACTATGTAGCAAGACGTGCAAGTTAAGAGCGTCCAGAGTAAAAAGATATCAAATCAAAAAGAAAAATATATTTACACCATGGCAACTAAGGAATGACCAGTCTCCACTGACAGCGCCCGTTCACGAACATGACGCATGGATCAGCACCATTCAACTCAACCATTTTGAAGGGAACTAAATGATCCGACACACCCGCCACCATCAGCGAGACATTTGAGTGAGCATGACATTCTCTCAGCCACCAGGGCAACGTCACTAAAATATAACTAAATGTAAAAAGGGGCTTTATAGTACATAGTACTCACACATGTGCCATGCAATTATACAATATTAAGACATTGAATCTATACAATGCAAAGCTATATATTTATGCTATCTATATATTTTTACAATCTTCTGCAGCCTCTACAATAACTTCACATGATAATCGATGTAATTGCCCCTATGGTTGTGGAGCAGGACCAGCATGGAGCCAAGCATTTTTATCATCAATGTAATCCCCCAACTTATAGTATGCTTGCCTACATAGTGTGCGTTTTACACAAGTTTTAAATTTCGTCTCACTCAGTTGAAGAATGTGAGGGGGTATTTTATTGTAACATTTTAAACAGTACCCCATGAAAGATGAGTCTACTTTAGCTAGCCTGAAACCTGGCTGAACTAGTTGGTCCCTATTTCTCGTATTATAGTGGTGTCTATCACCTCTTTTGCTAAATAAATGCAGATTTTTCCTGACGTACATGATATGTTTTCATAGATGTATTGACAAGGTACTGTCATGATGTTAATTTCCTTAAACAGCTCTCTCAGAGAATCGCGCCTTCGTAGACCATATATGGCTCTAATAGCTCTTTTCTGCAGAATAAATATAGACTCGACGTCTGCAGCCCGTCCCCATAGTAAAATACCGTATGACATAACACTATGAAAATAGCTAAAATAGACTAGTCTCGCGGTATCTACGTCAGTAAATTGACGGATTTTCCTAACAGATGACAAGAGATGTTAAATGCGGACCCCACTGTAGCCTTGAGTCAATCGTTATCCCCAAGAAAACAGTTTCATTGACAAATTCTAGTTTCTCTTGATTCAATACTATGTCACAATCAATACTTTTGACATTTGGTAGAGCAAATCTTATGCACTTCGTTTTTTTCCCATTTAATACTAAATTATTAACGGTGAACCAATTATGAACCTGCAGTAAGGCGTTATTTACGTCATCAAGATTCGTGGCACGTCTGTTTACCTTAAATATTAAAGAAGTATCGTCGGCAAACAATACCATTTCAGGTTGGTTTTTAAATAAATGGGGTAGATCATTAATATAGACTAAAAAGAGAAAGGGACCTAATATCGAACCTTGTGGCACACCCATGCTTACTTTTAAGCCCATTGAATTGACACCATTTATTTGGACTTGCTGATGTCTATCGCTTAAATAAAACTGAGCGCAAGATTCCCTAAACCGTAATGTTTGAGCTTTATGAGAAGGGTTTCGTGGTTGACGCAATCAAATGCTTTGGAGAGGTCACAGAAGATCCCTATGGCATCTTGTGACTCTTCCCACGCAGTAAATATATGTTTTAATAAGGTGACACCGGCGTCAGTCGTACAACGTCCTTTGGTGAAACCATACTGTTTCTCATGTAAGATTTTGTTGGTGTTAAAGTGGATGAGCATTTGATTAAGCATTACTTTTTCAAACACCTTGCTGAAAACTGGCAAAACGGATACGGGTCTATAATTATTGGTGTCTTTACTGTCACCGGATTTGAAAAGTGGTATTACCTTGCTGTATTTCATAAGGTCCGGGAAGACTCCCTGGTCCACACACAAATTAAATATTAAGGCTAAGTACGGAGCGACAGTCTCAATAATAGCTTGACAAACTGTAATCGACAGTCCCCATAGATCTTCGGTTAATTTGACTTTAATTTCCTTAAAAGCTTTAATGACTGCTATGGGGTTTATATGTTTAAATTGAAACTCAACCGGACAGGCTGAAACGTTCGCTCTTAATAACTCAATAGAAAGCAAGGGTGACGAATTTAAGGTTTCAGTAGTTTTAAGTGGGATACCAGTGAAGAAATCTACAAATTCTTGAGCAACTTCGTTTTTGGAACTTAAAAGGCCACGTGAAGTCTCTAGAGTGATATCATTATTATATTTTTTATTTCTATTCGTTTCACTATTGATAATTTTCCAAACCGTCTTTATTTTGTTATCAGCGGATTTAATCTTGTTACTAATGAATAAGGCTTTAGCTACTTTGCAAGCGTTTTTAAAGATTTTAGAGTAACTTGCAACATATTTATTGAAAGTTTCTGAGTTAATGTAGGGCTTAAGACCGTACAACTCAAACAATCGCTCCCTACTTTTCCTAATGCCCTTAGTTGCCCAGTCACTGAACATAAACTTAGGGCAAATATATTTAGTTTTCGTTTTTATTGTATTATTGAACTCCGTGTGAATCACCGAAAAGAATTCTTCATAAAATAGATTTACATTGTCGATAATCTGGCTTGGAATGCCTAAATTACTAATTAAATTATCATTAAATTTATTTAAATTGCTGGGTGTTATCTGCCTAGATTTTATTTGGATTTTTTGTACTGGTGTGAAGGATTCAAACACAACGACTTGACCGCTGTGATCCGAAGGAAGGTAATTACAATGAATTTATCCAAGTAGTCGCAGCAACAAAAAACATTATCCAGACATGTAGCAGTATTTGTAGTAATTCGGGTTGGATCCGAAAACACGTTTAATAAATTAAATGATTTAAAAATTTTTGTCAGCGCCATCTTGGATTTTCATTTTGGTCTCATTTTCGGAATCAGCGACCCCAAAAACCATGAAAACGACACCCATGACGGAAAAACCTAAAATTTTCCTAGCAGCCATCTTGAATTTTAATTTTGAGCTCATTTTCGTAATCAGCGACCCCAAAAACCATGAAAACCACACCCATGACGGAAAAACCAAAAATTTTTCTGGCCGCTATCTTGGATTTTCATTTTCAGCTCATTTTTGCAATCAGCGACCTCGAAAACCATAATAATATAAACGACACCCATGATGGAAAAACTAAAAATTTTCTATGTTACTTTCACTGTCATAAAATATTAAAATTTGTATTTCATTATCACAATAATAAAATAAAACATTCCATAACTTGTATTTTTTCCCAATTCAATTCTAAGTAAACCGCAGTGAAACGTGTTACGCACCTCTGCCGCTGCACGTGTGTGTATGAAGAAGCGTACATCACGCACACAGGCGCAACAACCGTCAGTCGCCGCTCGTTTCGAAGTTACTCGATTTTGTAACAACGCTCTTAACGCTCTTTACTTGAGTGATGTGAGGTGTAAAGTTAAAGCTGTGTTTTGAAGTTACGATACTTGTAACACTATTTAGACGTCAAGGATTGAGGTTGATTTAAAAAAAAAAAAAATTGGTTGCCTGTAAAGTCGGTATACGGGCGAAAGTTTTACGTGACAACGACTTTGAGTGGTAAAATAATTTTAATGTGAATATTCATTCGTATAGTAGGAAGAAGGATGAAAAGTGGAAGGGACGCGTGCTCACTCGCTCTCATTGTGAGCGCATAACGTGAGCGGAGCGTAACGCAGTTTCTTGAAGTGTCACCCGGCAAACCAATTTATAAGACGTTGTCACGTCAAAAGATGCAAAAATCTAATGCTATTTGAATTTTTATCTAAAATATTAACATTAAAGTCGCCACATATAACCACTGATTTATTACCAGTTACAAGTTTTGGTTATGGTTATGGCATGTCTTGCTTTTCTATGACCCTCACAAATATTTCATAAATAAGACGACTAGGGAATCACGGTACACATCCACAGTCCCGGTCAAGTAAGTCTCAACAACTGTCAAAGGAGCGCTGCGTTATTACACTACTTACAAATATTTTTAAATGAGATGATCATTCCTTTGAAAAAGCAGACATCGAATAGAAAATCTGCCTTGGTAAGCTACCGTTGTGTTGCTAACTCAGTATCATCACATATCATCACACAGTCACACTGCCATCAAGTCGTCATTGCCTGCCGCGTCCCGTCCCGTCCCGCCACCGCCGACGGTGACGCGACGCTGACAACAATATCGCTCTGATGGCGAAACAACGCCACAATCACTCGCGGCTTTCACTCTGTCGCGTTCTAAGTTTTTGGGGTAAATGTAGATATTTCAGAAGGACCAACACCCACGTCTACAACTTATTTAGACAGTAGTAGGTGTCCGCAGGTGACCATACAAATCACTACATAGTTTATAACAAAGTCGCTTTCTCTGTCCCTATGTCCCTTTGTATGCTTAAATCTTTAAAACTACGCAACGGATTTTAATGCGGTTTTTTTTAATAGATAGAGTGATTCCAGAGGAAGGTTTTAATATCTTTTATCCACCCGTGCGAAGCCGGGGCGGGTCACTAGTTAAGTTATATTAATGAAAATAATTGTCAGCCATTATTCAAAACATCATCACCACAAATGGCAATTAGGCTCAATCTATTGGTCACCTGGGCACTGAGAAACCTTTCCGAAAACAGTTATTTTGGCATTATGGTTGTGGCATGAGAGCAGTTGTGGCTGACAGCCCCCTGGCTTTTGGAAGTGTAAACTATCTGAACATTTCAATATCTAGGTAAACAAACTGATGAAACCTTCTGCACCCTTCTACAATACGTCCCGAGGTTAAGCGATACTTGTGAGCGAACGAACCGTTCCGAAGAGACACGAGTGTCGACCATTACATGAGCAGTTTGAAACCCATCCAGTGATGTTTCCTGCTCCACTGACGTGGCGATTTCAAGCTGACTGTTCTTTTAAACACATTCTGTGCTCGTCTATGTTTACCCACGACGGAACGGAGACAGTATATGCGTTTGAGGTGAGAGGTTGTTTGTTTGTGTGTTTGTGCAAATACATGTTGCTATTTTTCTCCAAAACTGCTAGTCCGATTTTGATGCAGTTTTCAGTTATGGGTTCGGGTTTGATTGGTGCATGTTCTTAGATAGTGTTGCGGTGACAACTCACCAAGGGGCGCTGCAGCAAACATTTTTTGTGCAAATCAAAGTTGCCATTTTTCTCCAAAACTACAAGTCCGATTTTAATTCAGTTTTCAGTTATGGGTTTAAGTTTGATTGGTGCATGTTCTTAGATAAAAAAATAAAAGTAAAAAGTTTAAAATTAAAAGCAAAATTAAAAATTTTGAAAAAACCCACGAAGGTTGAAAATTAATTGAGAGCTGAACATTGCAAAACTAACATTTAATGGCAGCCCCCGACGGATATTCTTGGGTTTTTTAAGGCGGGTGTTTTATGTTATTTTATCCTTTTTTCAATTAATTTTTGACCGTAGTGGGTTTTTTCAAAATTTTTAATTTTGCTTTTTTGATGGTTAAAAGAGTAGGCTGGTTTGAGCTAATAGACAAGATTTATGTGTTACCTTTGTAACTAATGTCGGTAGATATTATGATTATTAATGCTAGCTTTCATATAAGAATTTCAATGAAAGAAACGAGATTCCATCAAAAACATAACATGTCCAAAATGTGCAAGTTTGCCAGAAGTCGTACGATCTCCGATCCTCTCGATCGTATATATTTTAGACATCTATTATAATAACACTAGTCAACAGTGAATTTGTTGCTCTTGATATGAGAGTGGTTTAAGTATGCCCTTGTACCCAGAAATAACGTAGTATTAACAGTTTTTGGAAATTGGCTCTAGTTTTTTATTTATTGCGGTTTAAAGTTTGTATGAAATAGAACAATTTGTATGGAGAAGCAAAAAATTTTTAAAAAAAAATCCCTGGTTCGTTTTGATATTTTAAAACTCACTATTAAAACAAGTACAACCAAAATAAAATAAACCGGAATTTTATGTTTTACATCAATTGGGAGCATAAATTTTTTTTTTTTCTCTTACTTAGTTTTTATTTTTACACTCAACATGTAATAGAATAAAATCCATTTATTTTCAGGTAACAAATACCCATAAATATACATACACACATATTTTGTGTTCGTATAAACAACTTAAAACTATGGTAGTAGTACTTTTCTTGACTCGATGTTTTGTGAATTCTTGTAGAAACAGGCCCAAGTATACCCTACACATACCCTAATAACACCAATGACTTTTTTCTTAAAATATATGTTATCAATAAAAAGATCTCACAAAAATATCAACACAAAAAAAAAATTTTTTTGTAGACCTGTGTAATAAGTCTTCTATTTAAATAGGTCTTATTGAAGACAGTGCCAGTGACATAAAAACAATGCGCTCTGGGCACTACTATTAGTTTAGTTTAGTTTAGTTTAACGGGGCTTTTATCCGCACTTAGCCTCTTGATTGGGCCATTGTGCGTGATGTTTTAGTAATACCTACTCCAACCAACATAGGTCGTCCCAGAATTGCAGCAGCCTTCCCAGACTGCTGCAGGCTTCCGGGAGAGTTAATGGGGATCGTAGAGTTTGTGCCCGGTGATCTGCTACGCTCCTGCACTCTAGGAGTACGTGCCGTGGCGTTTCTTCCGCTTCCATGCATCCTCTGCACAGTGGGCTGTCTGTTACACCTATGTTATGTAGATGTTTGTTTAGGGAACAGTGACCCGTTAAAATTCCTATGATTTTACGGAGTTTGTCCCTTTTAAGTTTGATGAGATTGCGAGTAAACTTCATTGATGCCTCCGGAACTGCATCTTTTGTTTGCCTGCATCCTTCACTGTTTCTCCATTCGGTGAGGTGTTTTTCTGTGGTTCTTGAACGCAGCCATGTTTTTATTTGGGCCTGAGGTATGGGCAGTAGTGGTTCCGGTCCAAATACTGTATTGCTTGAGCCTCTCTTGGCCAGCTCATCTGCTGCGTCGTTACCCAGCGAGTTGCTATGTCCTTTTATCCATTGCAGGGTTACACTATTTGTGGTTGCAATGGATTGGAGTGCATTGTGGCATTCCAGTATTAGGACAGAGGTAATTGTGTTGTTTTTTAGGGCTTGAAGCACCGATGCACTGTCTGAGATGATCTTTATTTTAAAATCACTGACGTCTCTGGCTGCAACTGCTTGTGCCGCTCTGGTGATACCGATACATTCGGCTTGGAAGATTGTGTTTAATTTATCTAGGGTATTTGATATTGAAATGTTTAGATCATTCGAGAAGACGCCGGCTCCAGTACCGTGTGAGGTCTTGGAGCCGTCCGTATATATCCTAACTTCATTGATGCCAGAGCTATCTACTGCTTCTGCAGTGAGTTGGATGTCGTAACTTCTATCGAACACATGGTGGCATGAAGCTTTATCCATGGGCGCCTCAAGGAGTGGTATTTCCTTCAGGATCCCATGCAAAACTTTTGAGTGTGTTGTTTCTGTATTTACTTTCCATAGTCCGTTTGATCTTAGTCTTAAAGCGGTTGCCTGAGCTTCCTCCTGTATGACCAGATCCAGAGGTCTTAAATTTAGAAGATACTCTAACGCTGCTGATGGAGTTGTTCTCATGCATCCAGTGGCTGCTACACTAGCTAGGCGTTGCAGACTCTGGAGTTTCGTTTTCACCGTGGTCAGCTGAGTTCTGGGCCACCATACAACTGATCCGTAGGTAATAGAAGGTCTGATGACTGATGTGTATAGCCAGAGTGTGATCTTTGGGTTAAGACCCCATCTCTTACCAACTAGTCTTCTACACTGATTAAAAGCTATACAGGCCTTCTTTGTTTTAGCCTCTAGGTGACTCGCCCAATTCAATTTGTTATCAAGAATTATGCCCAGATATTTCACTTGCGTTGATAGGGAGAGTCTTGTGTTGAAAAGCTTTGGTAGTTGTAATTCTGGTAACTTCCTTTTGTTGGTAAAAAGGATAAGTTCTGTTTTCTTGGGGTTTACTGAAAGTTCGTGTTCTTCACACCATTCTTCTACTATCTGCAGAGCAGAGCGCATCACTTTGCATAGCATATCTTCAGCATTCCCGTTTATCAGTATAGCAAGGTCGTCTGCATAACCAATAGTAGTGTATCCTCTGTCATTTAGTTTCTTTATGAGGCTGTCCACTACTATGTTCCAGAGAAGTGGAGATAGAACGCCTCCTTGGGGGCATCCTCTTACTACCTTGGCTCTTGTGGTAGTATTTCCCACTATCTGAACCGCCCTTTTGCTGACCAGTTCAGTGATCCAGTTTCTTATTACTGGTTTTACACTAAATTTTTGCAGGGCGTGGTTAATGCTGTTGTGTATTGTTTTATCAAAAGCTCCTTCGATGTCTATGAAGGCAGCAAGTGTTGAGTTTTTATTGGTTATAGCCGTTTCTATTTTGTGCACTACCATGTGTAATGCCGACTCTGTTGATCTGCCTTTCCTGTACGCATGTTGTTGGGGATGCAGTGGTTTGCTTTTTAAAGCTCCATCCCGTAAGTGTCGATCTACCAGTCTTTCCAGTGTTTTCAGAAGAAAAGATGTTAGACTGATGGGCCTGAAAGATTTGGCTTGTGTGTAGTCCTCTTTTCCTGGTTTAGGTAGGAAGACTACTTTTGCCTCTCTCCAAAGTGTGGGAATATATTTGAAAGCTATACAGGCCCGGTAGATTGGTATTAGGTGCTTGGTTACCTGTTTTAGTTGCCATTGTAGTAGGGCCGGGAATATTCCGTCCAGCCCTGCGGATTTGAAAGGCTTGAAGCTCCTTAGAGCCCATTCTATTCTATCCGCAGTTACGAGCTTGTTGGCCACATCCCATTCGCTGGTTGTTGGTGCGCTGTGGTGGTCATTAGGCCACTCTGAGTCGGATGTGATTTGGCATCCGGGAAAATGGGTCTCCAGCAGTACTGCGCTGGTTTCATCGTCCGAGGTTGTATAGGTGCCGTCGTCTTTTTTAAGGGAGCCCAAAAGGTTGAGATCGCCTTTAGCAAGAACTTTCTTAATTCTTCCGGCTTGGTTTGTTGAGTTTATACTACTACAGAAATTACGCCAGGCTTCTGTCCTTCGATACCTGATCCGTTTTTTGTAGTGTTTCTGCGCTGTTTTATACTTGTCCCAGTCCTCGGTGGTCCTGGAATTTTTCGCTTGGTTGAAGAGTTTCCTAAGGCCCTTGCGCAATCTCTCTAGTTCTGGCCCCCACCATGAACTCTTGTCAAGGCTTTTAGGAGTTATAATTGGACATGCCAGTTCGTATCCGCTCAAAAGAGTGTCGGTTAGGAACTGTACGCCGCGTTCTATGTCGTTCGTACTGAGTAATGCATCAGCTGTTTGTGCATCACTTAGTGCCTCGTTTGTTAATTTGGTATACCTAGTTATATCTGTTTTTCGGGGGTTACGATATGGAACAGGGTTTGTTATCTTATGCCGTAAATTGAAACACACACGGCGGTGATCTGCGAAAGATGGTTCGCTCGACACGTGCCATCCCTCAACAAGATTTGCCGCCGCATGTGTAGCTAGAGTAATATCTATAATAGTTTGGTACCTAGAGCTTACAAAAGTGGGTTCCGCACCCCTATTCATAATGTTTAGGTTTGTTTGGAATAAAAATTCGGTTAGTAACTCACCCCTTCTGTTTGCATTCTTACTTCCCCATAGCGGATGATGTGCGTTGCAGTCAGCCGAGATGATGAGTTCCCAGTTCGATGCCTCGCAGTGTCGCACCAGTTCGACGAGTTCACTTGGTGGAATGTCACCGTCGCTCGGCATGTACACTGAGGCCAGGACTAGGATGGTTTGTGTTTCTGTCACAAGTTTCACAGCGGTGAGATCTCTGGAACAGAATTGGTTAAGCAGTGTGGCTGCTATGGTTTTGGGAATATAAATACAGGTTCTAGGTTTGTCAACTACCGTGTTCAGCATTAACTTACCACCGATGTTGTTTAGACCGCATATTCTGTTGTTTCTTATCCAGGGTTCCTGGATAAGGGCGACGGTCTCGTTGTTTGCCTCCAGCACTCTGCGTAAGGTCGCCGCCGCTATTTGTTTATGCTGGAGGTTGGTCTGTATGACGTTTAGGGTGGAGCTATGGGCTGAGCAGGACATCTTCGTCGCTGGTGTGCCCGCCGCTCTGCGACGACGAGTTCAGGTCTCCCCCGCTCGTACCCTGTCGGGGAGCCGAGGTAGACGGCGTCGAGGCTATTGCCCCACTCGTCGCTGCTGGTTGTGCTTTCGCCGTAGTCGCCTCGTCCGATGTGAAAAAGCGGATGTACCCACTTCCCGACATGTGTGCTACACGTCGGTCACGGCTGAGGATTACCTGTTTTTGGTCTTCGGGGATGCCCAGGGTCAGGTAGACTACCTTCTCCCCGTCTTCTGGTTCTTCGGGTTTGTCATCCACCGTCATGTCGTACAGCTGCCAGGACTCGACTTTGTACCACGGGTTCTGGGCGCAAAGGACCCTGTGCAGTGTAGCAGTCTCCGTGATACGGGTGTGGATGAGAAGCCCTGCCTTTATCTTCTTTTTCATCTCTGATTGTCTAATGACAGCCAGAGTGGTGTCAGGAATAGGTGATGGGATGTTTTTTACTGACCTTTTTATCCAGCTGAGAGCGTTTGCGTCCTCACACCACATCGCTAGGGCCCCGTCCATGAGGAAAGGGCGACCGCGGAAAGATGGGGCCGGCATGCTCGGAGACTGCAGAGACAGAGCGGCTTGCAGAATACTGGCATCAATAGCCACCTGCAGCTGCTTGGCCTGGCTGGTCGAGAGGTCCCTAGGTGGAACGGTAACAACTGCTACCATCAGATGCGATTGTGTCGCATCCGCGTAACTTACCGTCCGCTTCGCTCCGGTTTTCGCGCGCTTGGCATCCCCTCTAGGAGTCTGGGTTTCATCAAGGCGAGGACGCTTCGAAGAAGCGTGCCCGTCCAGACTTACCCCTCCCCCAGACTGTTCCTGCTCAGGAGCAGTGGGAGCCGCCGCAGCTGGCCGCCGTCCGCGATGACCTCTTGGCCTGCGCCTCATTGTCTGCTGACCAGATGGTGGTGGTGGTGGTGGTGGTTGGTTCTGGGACTCCGTTCCCTCGGGTGCCGTTGCCGGTGCCTTCGGGTCGGACTGATCGGGCTCGCGCCGCGTTTCCGTGGCTACAGTCACCGTCTCAGTAGGAGCGGATTTAGGGTGGGGTAAGGGTTGGGGCTTTGGGGCTTTCCTTCCTGCGCGCCGGTTGTGGCGACTACATCCAGGTAGGCCCTTCTGCCCTTTGGTATTCTCTTGTTGCACGCGCGAGCTCCTTTTAGAGGGTCGCTTATGTGCGGCAACATTCGTCCATTGTGACGTGGTGTTGGTGTCACGTGGTATGGCCTCTGCGAGGCCCGACAAGTCAAGACTTGAGCAATTTTTGTCCCCCCCAGAATACGTGGGACAGACTGAGCTAGGCTCAGTGAAGGATTCTCCACTGCCTGAGGCAGCGGTACCTTCCTGGGGTAATGTCTTTTTAAAATTTGCCTCCATCTTATGGTTTGGGCATAGGTATTAAAAACCAGACTCGCACTTACCTGCCCTTGGTGAGTGTGGTACCGCTTTCTGAGGGTATTTAGTGCCCCAAGGCCAGGTGGGCCCGAAATGTGGTTATACGCCGCCACTGTTCGGCTCAGCCAGTTGGTTCGGTTTTAAGGCGCCAAAGGTTCGCCTGTCGCTCTTTATATTTTGCTGCTGTGATCCCGAGGTAGGTGGAAATGTACGGGGACTCGTTGCAGACCAC
Source organism: Diarsia dahlii (assembly GCA_949775195.1). Taxonomy (NCBI): domain Eukaryota; kingdom Metazoa; phylum Arthropoda; class Insecta; order Lepidoptera; family Noctuidae; genus Diarsia; species Diarsia dahlii. Next base: position 357,786 of record OX459198.1, read on the forward strand.
AGCATTGCCCGGGGAGGACGACCCACACTGATGTAGGTGTGGGCACTACTATTATTAAGTAGGCTTTGTTGTATGTGGATTCTATTGCCGGGTACGATTGCCAAATCACAATATTTATTAAAGAAATAAAGATTTCTGACGGTCGAGAGGATTGGAGATCTAACCAATTTTTTGCGGTAGAACTGCGTTGCAACTGTGGGAGACTAACGTTTTTGTGCACGTTACGATTTAATTGTTATAAAATTGCTTTTCTATGAGACACATAATTTATGCAAATTAAATTCCTTTGTCTATTTGTTACTGTAGCTGCTTACTTTGAACATACTGGCTGGTATAGCAAACGAAAGAACTAGTTACCATCGCTCGGCACGGAAGGCATCGTGCTTTGGCGGGGTGCTCTCGTGCCGTGCCTAGTGAAGCTCGTCGTAACAAGGTAAACGGTAGTTCGTTTTGTCGCGACTACATCACACTACGAATTCATGGAGGTGGTTTTTGCTATTTGGGTGATAATACTGTCTCATACAAACATCGCTAAACTTATAGAAAATGTCGATTAGCTGGGTTGAATGATTGAGAAAGATTTGGAAACTCAATAGCTCTTAAGATTTATCAATGAAAGCATGTTACACCAATTTATTTTGCCAGTGTCATAAAATGGTATCCATCACAAGATAAAGTGTACTGATTATTTCCGCCGAAGGAAAGAAATCGATCTTTCTGTTAAGTAAGGATCTGATTCAACCAAACATTTTTACATTTTGTGTCCCTGAACCCTCTCCCAATAATCCCAGTCAGTGCAGAGCGGAAGCCTAGACTTTACTCAATAATAATAATATTCTCCCGCCATAGACGACGCGAGACGTTCGTCGATCACAAGACGTCTGCGCACCGGAGCACGGAGGCGCTAAGCACACCTCAAATACTTTCCCAACTCAACACATACGAGCATTCTAACTGACGGCACTTCGTTATTTCGTTAAAGAGAAGGTTTTAGCTCTTGATTGACGGAAGGAGATGAGGAAATGTTCGTCATATTCGTTTCAATTATGTCTTTCTTGCGAAATTTAAATATGTACTGTCACATAATATTATACAAAGGATGTGACTGACTTACAGCTGTTCCTGATTTTGCTGTTTCCTCTACTCGTTTATATATTACGATGTCTCGTAAAATATTTTAGAACTAACTAAACGTGTTGTGGCAGTTTGATTAATTAAGATGGAAATATACGTGTCTTACCAATTTACTCAGTACGGAAATTGTAAACAAAACACAATAATGTAGACGTTCTTGCGACTCGTGTGTCTCACACTGTAACGAAGACATATTTACAGTTACCGGAGGACGAGGACGTCGCGTCGTGTCGGGCGGGAGGCGCTTGTTCTCTAAATTGCACTTTCAGGCCCCAACCGGTTATTGTCAACTCTCCACTTACTTTACGTCCCAAACGAGATGTTTTAATGGCTAGTTGCTTTCAAAAGTTATAATTAGTGTTCACACTTCTGCTTAAATATTAACATCAAGTGTGAGCTTTTTGTGCGAAAGTCTGTAAGCTCCAGGTGAGGAGAATAGATGGGATTTTGATATTAATCTTAATCACATTTAAAAGCTCACAGAAAGGCGTAGTAGTAATGACACGCATTACTACTGCGTCTTTACTATTGATACTAATATTATACCTGTGTAATACTGGTAATATGCACCAAATAGATTAACGTGAAATTAGAACAGAATAATATGTTGATATTATCGTTCATAACAGTGAATGGAATATTTTGCTGAATAGCTTGCAGTTATACAAAGTTTTATGAAAAAAATAAAAGTTGCGTTAAAAACAAACTTTAGGCGTTACAATGTTAATAAGATTTCATTGTGAAAGAAATGTTTCATAACTTTCGAGTTGTTTAATTAAAGGCTGGCATTGATTGCGGCGTTCGCCTGAATAATGCATAAAGTGGCGCCTTCCACGAATATTATGTTATTTATATGTTAAGCAGATAGCTCGGGATGTCTTCTAGAGGCTTTCTAGGGATCATTTGCTAGCGGTAAATTTGATATTACAATTTCCCGCTGTAACAAATTGCCCAGGACACAGGTTAGGTCGGAACTGCTGGAACCATAATATTTCGTTGTGCCATAAATTAGAGCAATGTGGAGTTAACCGTTTCTTGGAACTACGTTATACTTATTGCATTCTGTTAAAGATAAATGGTGGAACAAATAACCGTTCTGTGTACGTTGCGTTGCTGAATGTTCACTTGAACAGGGGCACGTAGCTACGAGTACATAGTTGCTTTTTGCTAACTTTTGTCTGCAGCACATTATTAACTTTTTATGAATGAATTGACAAGAAACTCCTTCGTCTTGGATTCCATAATAGGTATAGCTACTTAATGGTTTTGTAAATAAAGAGCATTCTAGTGGCCATACGCAGTCATATCAGTTTGGTTATAATAAGCTTTACTGGTGACCTTGTTTTACTTTCTGAAAAACGAACTGATCATGATTTACAGCCAATCTCTCTCCTTCCATAAAATATCATTAGTCACACATTGAACTAAAACAGTCAACTTTATACGTGTAAGGCTAACACTGGTATTATCCAGTATTGATATTAAATGATGTTTGTCAACTCAGAGCTACGACCGCCAAGTTTTTGCGATCCCGAACAAACGATGATCGATGTCCCTCAGCGGCCTTTTGTCTCAGCCGAGCCTATTGCGTGATTGGTGGGTTTAAATCCTGCTCGTGTGTGATTGGTTGATTTGGCTTCGGTTTTTGTTTTATGGCTGAGTGTGTCGTGCAGAATAAATCCTGTTCTTATCCGGTGTCGGTGTAAATCCTGCGGAAGAACGCGCCCTTTACTAGCGACACGCTTGTTGGGTTTCAAGTAGATGTTAAAGTGTGTCGGTGGAGTCTGAACAAACGTTCGTTTAAACAAACGGAGTTGTCATTTCTTCTCAAGGTGACTACCTTAAACATGTCAGACAGAAAAGGTCAATGTTTAAAGACGCGTGAAACGGATTTTAATATACTTACTTATCTAAAAAAAAATCAAGTTACTTCATTACTTTTCATTATCATTAGTGTTGTTAACTCATTAATTTGTTGATTCACTGGTTTCTGTTGTAAATATTTTAACAACAACACCTCTGTTTGTTGTTCGATTTATATATCTATGGGCCAAAGTTGCCTGAAAATAAATGAATGTTATGCTAAAATTAATTACTTAATTTTCACTTGAAATGTGTATTGTGTGTATTACAAAATATGAAAATGTGAAAAACAGATTAGGCTAAAATATTATTCTGAAACAATTATCCCAAAATAACAACGAATAGATATTCCTGATATGAATTTCTGTGAATTAATATGTAGGCCTTATTTTACAAAAAAAAAAATGCCTGATTACTACTTAATTAATAATTATGTAACATATTTTTAATATTATAATAGTACTAGCTGATGCCCGCGACTTCGTTCACGTGGAAAAATGTGTGTCTGTCTTGTTGATCCAGTAGCCCTAAGCGCGACTACTGAGCATGAAGTCCGGAATTTGATTCCCGATACGGGCAAAGGGTTTTCTCATTAGAGGCCACGGAGTCTCGTTATGTGCCCGGTTGATGGCAATAGCCCATAGTACATCAAAACGTCAATCGTCCCCATTTACATGGCGCTTCAAGATCACTGCGAAATAACGGTGTACGATTAGGTACACCACTACCTAACTAACCCTTTCGGAATTACAGGCGTGATCATGTCTATAGATGTGCATAAGTACTTTTGAACTGCCAAATCTTGTCTAAGTTATTTTATTGTGATCATCATCCACACGTTCCTTGGTGACAGCACCTGCCTCCCTAAAAACCACTATTCTTATTTTATTTACCTACATGAACCTCAAAAATAGGTAAAACGTGCATAATAAGTTCATCCTCTGTTGGCTGAAAAAAATCTTTAGAAAATAGAATATTCCCATCTGCCTCCAGATTCCTGACGATTCTCTCCTATTTGAATCAGTTTATTTGCTAAGACGCCTGCTTCGTGGTCGTTGTACAGTTAACATAAGACGCAGATTTTTGATCCTGGTCCACAGCGACGACGCTTTGAGACATGTGTTTATTTCATCCACCGGTGTGTCCCCTGCAATGACTGGCAGGGTCTGACTACAGTCGCCTGTGATCAACACAACAACGCTGTCCTGCAAGCTGCGGTTCAACGCCTCTAATGCATGCTTGTGCGATATTGTGCACTCGTCCCATATTAGCACTGTTGGCACTGGATGGAAAAAATATTCGGAAAATAGAATAGGGGATCGGAAAAAAAAAACTAATTAGTCCGTCAGATAGATTTCCAAAAATTATTGGACCCGTATTTTTTCTTTTTTCACGTAAACTTAAAATGAAGACGATACAGTGCTTCGAAAACTCGTGTGACGTTTCAAGCCCCACTCCAAGATCTTTGACGCGTTTTATCTTCGTCATTTTTTATTGATTTGATAAAACAAAAAACACGTATTCAATATTTTTCGATAATCTAACTTACGGACTAAACAGAATCATATAATTTTGACCTAGTCCGATCCCCTATTGGCCCATCTGCGTCCGATTCCAGACTTATCTTTCCTTTTTTCAGTTTATTTGCAAATACGCAGTTTTTGGTGATGTTGCAATTTAGGGCAAGATTCAGCGGCAATTTGGAAACGGAATGTGCAATTATTGTGTAGTCGGGCTATTGTAAAACAAAGTTGCAGCAATGCCCGAGGAACCCACAGCCACACAGCTATATGACGGCACGGTTGGCGAAGTGGCATGGCTGGGCGATTGATTGTGGCGCTGCTTGCCTTATTTTACTTTCGTTTTATTTTCGTACTGTGTGTATTCGTAATTTTTTTATTCAGAAAATACAAAATTTGATTCGTCAAATGTACAACGCCATCTATCGAAGACGAAGTGAAAATTTAATGCACAGAAAGCGAACACACTTTAAGGTTTATATTATAGGCTTTGTCGATTCTCAAAGCAGTGTCATTTAGACTATATAAGAGTACCTTAGCTATCATAACTTTTTGAAAAAATAGATTTTAAAGTTATCTTGTGAACACATTTATTAATTAGTACCAATTTGGTGTAATAGATGTCGTTGCATGTATGTATCTTTCGTGATGACGATAGGTAAGTTCTTCTTTTTTAATCAATCAATGCTCGATGAGCTCAGTGGAGCTTCCGAAATAGTTGGTCTTAAAATGAACATGGACAAAACCAAGGTTACGTTGAATGTCCTTGTATCACCTACTCTTATCAAGATCGGAGACACTACACTTGAAGTTGTGGACGATTATGTCTACCTGGGACAAACGGTCCAGTTCGAGAAAGAGGTCAATCGACGAATCCTACTCGGCTGGGCAGCGTTCGGGAAGTTGCGCGGTATCTTCTCGTCCAACTTACCACAGTGTCTCAAGACGAAAGTCTATGACCAATGTGTGCTGCCAGTGATTAGATATGGGACCGAAAAATGGTCGCTCTCAATGGGCCTCATCAGAAATCTCAAAGTCACCCAAAGGGCAATGGGGAGGGCTATGCTCGGAGTTTACTTTCGTGATCGAATCAGCAATGAAGATATCCGCATGAGAATCAAGGTTACCGACGTAGCCCGACGATTCGCCAGACTTCAGTGACAATGGGCACATTATTCGCAGAACGGATGGCCGATAGGCCGAAAAAGTTGTGGAGTGGCGACCGCGAACCGGAAGATGTTGCGTTGGAAGGCCTCCCGACAGACTACAGACAAAAATTTCTAAAACACGCCAATTGAAAAAATTTTTTTTTTTTAATAATATGTTCAATGTACAGAAAATCCACGTCTACACATTTATTATTATGTATTTAGATTTATTATCACTTTTTGTTGTTTTTATAATTATTTTAAAATCATAAAGCATCAAAATAAAAACAAATACCAAAAAAAATACAAAAAGTGAAAACCGATTGGGGATCGAACTCGCGAACATGTTTAAACAGTTTTGGAAATCTTACATCATTATAAAAAACACAAAAAGAAGGCACTGACTGAGATTTGAATTTGCTTACCCTTGTTTACAGGTAGGTCGCCGAACCGTTAGGCTACTTTCATCTGTATCAAAAAGTTTGAAATAGCCGTTCGCTTTTAATTCATAGTATGACAGAAGATAGCTGTCAAACAGTTGAAAAATATGCACATAATGCAATATTGCTCACCCCCCTAAGCTATTATAGCGCTAATATATAGCCCATGTGTTATTCCAGATTATAATCTATCTCTGTGCCACATTTCATACAGATCCGTTCAGCCGTTCTGGCGTGAAAGTGGAACAAACATCCATCCATCCTCACAAACTTTCGCATTTATAATATTAGTAGGATAGTATCAAACAACTACATTCCAATAAATACTTTCGTTCACCATAAAACCAAACGTTTCCATAAAACGTGACTTTACACAATAAAATAATTAGCTCGACAGTAAAGTTTTAAATAAAAAAACAATTACCTGCGGCCGGCCGTATGTGCGGCTAGGGCGGGCGGCTAGGGCGGCAGTCGAGCGCCGCGAGCCGCCCGGGCACCACGCGCCGCCCGCCCTGCGCTCACACGAACTCGTAACTTCGGAAAAGTTCGGAACTACACGAAGTTCATAACAACTGTATGACGGTCTGGGACGTTTGTTTTATTGCTTTGGAGACTTTTTTTGGTAAGTCAGGCCATGTTAGTTTATAATTAAATTATGGAATAATTAAAACATTTGAAAATTGATTTTTAAACTAGTTCTAATCAAAATGAATGTACTTAAGAATTGATTAACATTAAGAAACACAATTGAATGCCTCGTCGTTATAGTGGTAGCACACGAGTGACTGCTGAGTATGAGGTCCAGTGTTCGATTCCCACGTAAGGCAAAGTGTTATTGGGTTTATCATCAGGCAGTAGTACCACGGAGCCTGGCTTTGTGCCCAGAGGATGGCAAAAGGCTCACTTCATTTATCCTCATTAGATTTAAACCTAACCTAACTTGGGAAATGTTGATGCACGTACTAATGTCACTATACATCTTTGCCTTACGCTTCAGATATAACAGACGTGATGATAATATGTTATATAAATAGCACAATAATTCCTTTTTCACTTCTCTCGCTCTAAAATTCGTCTTTATGTCGTGCGTAGGCGACATAAAGTAGCGTTTTATGCTCTAGAGCATAAAGTAAAATCTTCGTAAAATGTCGAAGACCAAGGTAATCGGCACAGGTAATCGGCCCAACAGCCACAGGAACAACTTCATAGAATAACCTCTTTAATTTAATTCGTTTCTTTTAATAGGCTTCCCCCAATTACCTAAATCGCTTGATGGCAATAGGCTTGCTCTTAATTAGGTTGGTTGATGGCAATAGGCTTGCTCCTAATTACATCATTTGATGGGAATAGGCTTACTCTTAATTACATTGATTGATGGCAATAGGCTTGCTCTCAATTACCTAAATCAGTCGATGGCAATAGGCTTGCTCCTAATTACATCGGTTGATGGCAATAGGCTTGCTCAAAATGTTTTTATAACTGAGCAGTATGAGTAACGACATAAGTCAGGTGTTATGTCAAGTTTCCTACTGAAAAAAAAAGTTACTTGGCGGGAACCATAATTATTTTTACAATATTTACAAGTTGCTGTTGCATTTCCTCGCAATCGAAGTGAAAAGTAGAGTGTAAAACTCGTCCATAAAACCCATTTTACTCTCTACTTTATATCCATCCTCGCTCGCAAGCTCGCATCGGATGGATAAACGTCTCGCGCAAAATGGTGCGTTTTATGCACTTGGTGTACAATCTACTATAGCAACACTTTTAATATGTACAATTTGAGACTATCGAATATAGTATTATTTTAAGTTTGTTTATGCTCTTTTACATATATATTTTCCAAGATTACAGTAATGGGAATTCAAATACATATTGCAACACTATACCAACATAATATTAAGTTCAACAACTTTCTTTCACGTAAAATCAAAAGCTCGTCCTGTAAGCAATATCAGCCACAATGCAAACCGCTGCAAATATCGTCACATTGTTCCTCTCGCACTAAATCACGGAACAACCCGCTTCCTCCTCAAATACTCACATTTCAGAGGGGAAACTGCAATTACGTTTTTGTGTTACATATTTTTTCAGTTAGAGCACGGATTGGAATTTGTTCCAATAAATTGTGATGGGCTCCCTCCTATCATTGGACCCTTCTGTCCTTATCGGGGACTGGAGATGTTGCCCTTTTTCTACCCTTTTGGGGATCAATGTTTGTCAATTACATAACGTTATCCTACTAATATTATAAATGCGAAAGTTTGTGAGGATGGATGGATGTTTGTTCCACTTTCACGCCAGAACGGCTGAACGGATCTGTATGAAATGTGGCACAGAGATAGATTATAATCTGGAATAACACATGGGCTATATATTAGCGCTATAATAGCTTAGGGGGGTGAGCAATATTGCATTATGTGCATATTTTTCAACTGTTTGACAGCTATCTTCTGTCATACTATGAATTAAAAGCGAACGGCTATTTCAAACTTTTTGATACAGATGAAAGTAGCCTAACGGTTCGGCGACCTACCTGTAAACAAGGGTATGCAAGTTCAAATCTCAGTCAGTGCCTTCTTTTTGTGTTTTTTACAATGATGTAAGATTTCCAAAACTGTTTAAACATGTTCGCGAGTTCGATCCCCAATCGGTTTTCACTTTTTGTATTTTTTTTGGTATTTGTTTTTATTTTGATGCTTTATGATTTTAAAATAATTATAAAAACAACAAAAAGTGATAATAAATCTAAATACATAATAATAAATGTGTAGACGTGGATTTTCTGTACATTGAACATATTATTAAAAAAAAAAAATGTTTTCAATTGGCGTGTTTTAGAAATTTTTGTCTGTAGTCTGTCGGGAGGCCTTCCAACGCAACATCTTCCGGTTCGCGGTCGCCACTCCACAACTTTTTCGGCCTATCGGCCATCCGTTCTGCGAATAATGTGCCCATTGTCACTGAAGTCTGGCGAATCGTCGGGCTACGTCGGTAACCTTGATTCTCATGCGGATATCTTCATTGCTGATTCGATCACGAAAGTAAACTCCGAGCATAGCCCTCCCCATTGCCCTTTGGGTGACTTTGAGATTTCTGATGAGGCCCATTGAGAGCGACCATTTTTCGGTCCCATATCTAATCACTGGCAGCACACATTGGTCATAGACTTTCGTCTTGAGACACTGTGGTAAGTTGGACGAGAAGATACCGCGCAACTTCCCGAACGCTGCCCAGCCGAGTAGGATTCGTCGATTGACCTCTTTCTCGAACTGGACCGTTTGTCCCAGGTAGACATAATCGTCCACAACTTCAAGTGTAGTGTCTCCGATCTTGATAAGAGTAGGTGATACAAGGACATTCAACGTAACCTTGGTTTTGTCCATGTTCATTTTAAGACCAACTATTTCGGAAGCTCCACTGAGCTCATCGAGCATTGATTGATTAAAAAAGAAGAACTTACTTATCGTCATCACGAAAGATACATACATGCAACGACATCTATTACACCAAATTGGTACTAATTAATAAATGTGTTCACAAGATAACTTTAAAATCTATTTTTTCAAAAAGTTATGATAGCTAAGGTACTCTTATATAGTCTAAATGACACTGCTTTGAGAATCGACAAAGCCTATATAATATAAACCTTAAAGTGTGTTCGCTTTCTGTGCATTAAATTTTGACTTCGTCTTCGATAGATGGCGTTGTACATTTGACGAATCAAATTTTGTATTTTCTGAATAAAAAAATTACGAATACACACAGTACGAAAATAAAACGAAAGTAAAATAAGGCAAGCAGCGCCACAATCAATCGCCCAGCCATGCCACTTCGCCAACCGTGCCGTCATATAGCTGTGTGGCTGTGGGTTCCTCGGGCATTGCTGCAACTTTGTTTTACAATAGCCCGACTACACAATAATTGCACATTCCGTTTCCAAATTGCCGCTGAATCTTGCCCTAAATTGCAACATCACCAAAAACTGCGTATTTGCAAATAAACTGAAAAAAGGAGAGATAAGTCTGGAATCGGACGCAGATGGGCCAATAGGGGATCGGACTAGGTCAAAATTATATGATTCTGTTTAGTCCGTAAGTTAGATTATCGAAAAATATTGAATACGTGTTTTTTGTTTTATCAAATCAATAAAAAATGACGAAGATAAAACGCGTCAAAGATCTTGGAGTGGGGCTTGAAACGTCACACGAGTTTTCGAAGCACTGTATCGTCTTCATTTTAAGTTTACGTGAAAAAAGAAAAAATACGGGTCCAATAATTTTTGGAAATCTATCTGACGGACTAATTAGTTTTTTTTTTTCCCGATTCTATTTTCCGAATATTTTTTCCATCCAGTGCCAACAGTACTAATATGGGACGAGTGCACAATATCGCACAAGCATGCATTAGAGGCGTTGAACCGCAGCTTGCAGGACAGCGTTGTTGTGTTGATCACAGGCGACTGTAGTCAGACCCTGCCAGTCATTGCAGGGGACACACCGGTGGATGAAATAAACACATGTCTCAAAGCGTCGTCGCTGTGGACCAGGATCAAAAATCTGCGTCTTATGTTAACTGTACAACGACCACGAAGCAGGCGTCTTAGCAAATAAACTGATTCAAATAGGAGAGAATCGTCAGGAATCTGGAGGCAGATGGGAATATTCTATTTTCTAAAGATTTTTTTCAGCCAACAGAGGATGAACTTATTATGCACGTTTTACCTATTTTTGAGGTTCATGTAGGTAAATAAAATAAGAATAGTGGTTTTTAGGGAGGCAGGTGCTGTCACCAAGGAACGTGTGGATGATGATCACAATAAAATAACTTAGACAAGATTTGGCAGTTCAAAAGTACTTATGCACATCTATAGACATGATCACGCCTGTAATTCCGAAAGGGTTAGTTAGGTAGTGGTGTACCTAATCGTACACCGTTATTTCGCAGTGATCTTGAAGCGCCATGTAAATGGGGACGATTGACGTTTTGATGTACTATGGGCTATTGCCATCAACCGGGCACATAACGAGACTCCGTGGCCTCTAATAAGAAAACCCTTTGCCCGTATCGGGAATCAAATTCCGGACTTCATGCTCAGTAGTCGCGCTTAGGGCTACTGGATCAACAAGACAGACACACATTTTTCCACGTGAACGAAGTCGCGGGCATCAGCTAGTATTAAAATAGTTATAAATATTGAGCTGTTTATTTTGTTGTGAAGATAAACAAGTACAACACGTTAAGTAATTTTTATCAAGCAAGTCATGTAAACTAGAATAACTTCTGTCTAGGACATTATAACTTACTTCAAAGTAGATTTAAAAACTTGCATAAACTTATAACTTTTCAAATAGGTAAAAATCAAAAAATCAAAATATTGTATATCACAAAAGCCTACTAATAATAAATAATAATATAACCACTTATAGAACGTCGAGAAAAGATGCACGGTTCGGGTTGGTCGTTTCCAATGGAGAAGAACCGGCAAGAAACTGCAAGGTTACTCTTTGAAATGATTTGGTTTAACAATGGTGTCAGCCGATACTATAGAAAGGCACCTATGGATCGCAATCCATATACAGTCACACTCCTTCTGCTTCGCCCACATCAAACATCATGCCACGTGATTCTTAACACGATTTTATAACCGATATATTTTGGGACCTAGTTTATATACTGGTGACCAATAAAGTACGATTGCAAGCTTGTATCAACGCGTCACGTTTTGTAGCAAATTACCCACTGGAAAATGTTTCCGATCTTGATTGGAGCTCAAATTACCGTACGAACACGTACGCACGGTAGTGCAACAGATAGAAACGGTATACTGAAATTTACGTTTATAGTTGGCTTAAACAATCAAATTTCGTATAAATGTTAACATAATTTTTGCTTGATTTACTTCGAAACTGAACTGTACTGTATTAGAAGAAGTCAGCTGTACAAAACAGATGACTATGTTTTATAAAATAAAATATACTATGGACATCCGGAACATCAACATTGCGTTCAGCTCTCCGCCATTAAAATTATTTCGAGCGTAGTTCCTATAACGTGCATTCTATATTTCCGTGTTGTCGTTGGATTAGAACGTTCACCACCATAAAACATAACACGAACCCGTGTTTTATTCACATAAATCTCGTACGCCTGACGGACGAATAAAAGACGGAGGACTTCGCAAACTTACATAAGTATTCATCAAGGACTTTATATCGTATTCCCAAGGGTTATATTTGAGCGGCGGGACCGCACTGATAACGGTGTAGAGCCGAAAGTTAGTCTGTTATTGCGTAACTTTTCCCATTGTAACGTGTCACTAGAGCCTGCCCCCCCCCCCCCTCATCCCCCCCGCTGCTCCCCTCTGTTTCCCCTCACATCTCAACCTGTCGTCTCGAGTAATTAGCTCGGGTACAAAACGACACAACTCAATGTTGTACTTTTCTCTTAAAGTAATTTAAGAAAAATAACCTTTCACCCTCGCCATCTTTGTGATCGACACTTGACGGGCGTCGGGTCTCTTTTGTGAGCTTTTCGTTTTCGTGAGTTTTTCGGCGGCACTTTAAGGGTTTAGAAAGAAAGTGCTTCATAAAATATTTGTGTTAGAATAAGGTAGTATCAAACCCGTACTTACGCTACAACACACAAAAAAATATAAGTTTGTATGTAACCGATAGTTTTATTGTTATGACAAGGGTTAGCTCTCCCAGATTTATCATACAACTACATACTAGTCACACAGATGTGAAACTTTATTACAAAGGTCTTTTTTCCATTCAGCCCTTAGATTATGAACCTACTACGCCATAATTTATACCGACAATGGAAAAATTGTATTTGTACACCGGCTGATCGTTCATATACAATAGAAGCTCGTCGTCGAGTACGCGAAACGCACTTTACGAGCGTACAGCGTAGTGCACTTTGGCGTACTCGTATTAAAATACGCGATCAATGCGTCATTAGCGTACGATGTGCGATCCGTTCGGCATCAATTGTTGCACTTCACTCGGAGCAAATACTTAGCAGCGAGAGGTTTTCCCTGTTTCGATGATCCGTTTGAATGGCTCGAGTGATGGATACGCAGGATCCGCGGCACTTCATAAATGCTATTTAGGTAGAATGATATTGGTACTAAACATTTAAGGTTGCACAAGCCAGTCATTCTTCCATACAAAGGTAGTATGGTGATTACTCCTCTGGTTGACGATGTAGGTTCAAAATTAAAAATTGTATCAACTGGTCTTATCATTATCTAGGCCTCTATAGAAGTAGAATTGGAAAAAAATATTGGTTTGGAAGTTATGAGCGTCGAAACTTTCATATTTTAGCACTAATTTTAACCATCTTTGGGCGTAAATAAGTTACGTAAATAGTACGAAAATGAAAAAAGTGAAACCATACAGGCATAGATTAGTTATTAAAAAATTCAAATAATTTTATTTTGAACAGATACATTCAATGGATTTTTCATGGTATTCATACTACCAAAGGTCTGCATAGAACCAATCGCGCGCCTGTTTTAGTTGTGTCTCTTTCGCTCTATGCATTTCGCTCGTGATGTCGGATGAAATAGCATGCATTTTAGCCCCGCCCACCAACTAGTTCGTGCCATTGGCTTGTTTACCCTTAAAACAAACATTCTGAAGCACTATTTAGTACATAATTTAAGACAGGGTTGGCGCAGTGGCTGCTACGCTGTGTGTCACGCGTTCCATTCCTGGACGCAACAAATGTTTGTATAAGTTGTTTCTGATGACTTTCTTAACAATAACAAACAAAAGATAACAAACGCAATATTTTTCCAAACTCAGTTTTCCTAAATGGACAACAAAATTATTTATCATAGTTTTATGCTGGATTAAGAAGAAATGATGAATTAAATAGAAGGTCCTTTGTGCACTTGCGACTCCAATCAGCGGATAGTGATAACGACACCATTAACGTCTTATTGATTAGAAACACCCTTTGCGTCCTCAATAGCTTATTGTGACAGGAACCGGCCTGACACGGCCTGGCCGAGTGGCCAGTGAACCCCTCCAGCAATAATTCAGTAATTAGCTGGCCTGTAAAAATGTGTACGTTTGTAATGGGCTAGAGAGACAGAAGGTCCACCGAGAAGAATGATAGGAGAATTGTAAATGTTGGTTATCATGCTACGGTCACTTCAACTCATTATTTTTCTAAGAACATCATCATCATCATCTTCCCCGATTTTGTTTGGGCCAGCGCGACACGTGGTCTTCTTCCCTTCTCTCTGTTAGATGTCATGGCATCATTTACTCCATGCTTTTTCATATCATTCCTCACACAATCCATCCATGTTTCTTTGATCTTCCTCTCCCTCTCTAAGACCATGGTTTTATTATATTTGAATGGCCTGACGACATAAACCCAACCGTTGCCACAAAAACCAGGTAAGTGCTTCTTGTATCCAGCGGACTCTCGTGATATTCATGGTCTAATAACTTAGACTAATACCCATCATGTGGGATTGACAGCAGTCTGCTATCATTACAAACACACTGTTTTCTTAGAATGTCCTGGGTACGTCATTAAACTGAATAGAAGCGATTCAGAGCTATTCCACTTTTCGCTTTTCTGATTTTCGCTTTATTACGCACAGATCAGAAAGGAGTGGCAGGAAAAGGGGAGGCCTATACTCAACAGTGGGTGATTCCGGGCTGAAATGATGATCATGATTATTGTTAGATTTGTCATGAAATCAGGACTCAATTCCTTAGTCTTCTGTCTTTACTTTCTGCGTTGAAGCGAGGGCTGGTGGTTAGTGGTAACTCGTAAACTTGTATCGGTGCTCGACTGCTAGCTCCGCGCTAATGGATTTGCACTATTATATATACGTTTGAGGGGAGAGCGAGAAGCGGGTTTTTTTTACTACATATTAAAGTAAATGGTTGGATGTTTCTTTTTTCTATTCGTACGAACTTCTGGCGTCCTACATCGTAATCATAAAAGTGAAACGATCTTTCATCAATGTATATTTTGATAAAATTCGTCCATTCCTATCTTATAGGGAAGTACAACCCAACTTTTCACGTTTTCTTCCTCATCACCATACCACCATCACCACCATAATAGTAGTCAGATCAGTCAGACCAACGTTCAACAGATGTAATCAAGCTACATGTATAAATCTCTTATTCTGTCATCACTTTAATTTGGGACTTTATGATTCATATATAAGAAAAAATGCATGCCGTTTGATTGTCGATCGTTGATAGGGTTCTCCTTGCGTCGTTTTTCCTCAATGCTGAGGGTCGTGGCCTCTTCGGATCACTTTCTCTCTGACTGTCTTGCGCCAGCTCACTCTGTCTTCGGCAGCATGTAGGGCATCGCAGACAGAAGTGTTTAGGGCCGAGCGGAACTGGTCTGACCAGCGCATTGGACTTCTGCCTCTGGGTCTTCTCCCGCCCACCTTGCCCGTTATCAGCAGCTTCTCCAAGTTTTCACCTCTTTTCCTGGCAATGTGCCCAAAGAACTCAAAGCTTCTTCTCGAGCATATGGTGCTGAGCCTCATTGGTATCTTGAGCTCGGTTAGGATTGCTTCATTGGTTCGGTGTTCTGTCCAATGAATTCCGAGCATTTTCCTCCAGCACCACATCTCAAACGCATCTATGCGTTGGCGGTCAGCTTTCCTGAGCGTCCAGGTCTCTGCGCCATAAAGAAATATAGAAAAAACTAGGGTGGTAATGAGCTGCTTCTTCGTCTTCCTCGAGATGTTCCTGTCAGTACATACACGGTCCAGCTGGGCCATAGCAGTTTTGGCCATGCCAATCCGTCTTCTAATGTCCTTTTCACATGACCCGTTGTTCGCTATAATTGAGCCTAGGTATGTGAAGTCGTTTACGATCTCTAGGTTAAGTCTGTTGGTCATAGTGAGCGACATGCTACGATCGACTGTCATGACTTTGGTCTTGGCTCTGTTTATGAGTAGCCCCATCTTACAATCACTAATCACTTAATGAGAAAAATATCAATTAAACTCATCGAACCAGCATTACTGAGACATAAACAACTATATATTTAATTAACTATACAGTCCGCATATGTCTCATGACTCGCGCCTGCTATAACTCAGCTCGCGATAGCTGTTACTATGTAGACTCTACATTGTAGAGGCTGAAAGGAAGTCCCAGTTGTGCGTTCTTTACGCGGCGCCACACTCTCGCACTGTGGCTTAGCGCTAAATATTTCACTTTACTCTCGATGGATCTCAAGGAACGGATTAATTGAGTTTCTTATTGCTATGTTAAAAGCAAATTCAAGAAAGTACTTTTGGAGCTAGAAAATATTTCATCTAGACACGGGTAAAGAAAAGTATCTATTTTTCGAGAAAATATTTGCCCTCATAAAAAAAATTAAGTAAATAAAGTGAGTAAAGTTATCTTCCACGAGACCCTTAAATATTTAGGACCTCATAAAAGGACCGCTAGATACTAGGAGGACATAACCGTTGACACGTTATACGACAGATATCAGACAATTGTGCGGAAAAATTGTCAGCGAACGTAATGAGGCGATCATAACATCGCCAGTGTGGCATGCGATCCTGGTAATTGCGCTCTTCAGTTCAGTCCGTTTGTGCGGGATGATTGTCATACTCCCCACCCCCCGAACCCTGTGTTCACCCCTACAGTCCCCACAGACGTGATACTAAATCACGGAATTAACCTAGCCGGCAGAAGTTAGTTGAATGATGAACACGAACTTGAGCCGTTATATTTTGTCTAATCGCCCGGCGTTGTTGTAAGCTGTTTACGTAAAGGGAAGGATTATCTAAATTTTTCTTATTAACAATTTTCTTGAGTTTATCTTGTTCAAGATCAACTTCAGTAAATTGTACGCTTTTTTTAAAAACATTCCCAATTCAAATATTCTATTCCGTAGTTAACATAAAATTTTCAGTATGTGGTATGGAAATGATATTCGAACAGAATAGCCAATAAAGGTCGGGCGACAATAGGGTCGGTCCTGTGGCCACAAATGTCATTGGCAGTAGTTCGCGGCGTCCCCAGGGGCGCGCTGTGCGACCGCTCGCGATCGCTTCCACACGTGACGACCGTAGCCACAATACGCACATGTGCCCTGTCGATTATGTCGGTAAATTATATTGATTGTAAAACAGAACGTTGGGTTTATAGTCGGTTTGTGCTTGTTCTATTCTGAAAAAAACTGTTGGTAAAGATATACATTATGAATACTCGTTCGTACCATTTTCTAAATAGGTACACCTACTTACGTTACCTATTTAGAAATTGGTATCTTAGAAAAGAAGAAAAATATAATAGAATCGGAGAATATTTATTTGAAACCAGGTCACACGAGTTACTTCCTAATTCCATTTCTATTGTCAAAATGTATTTCCTGAGCAACAAAGAAAAGGGGTACAACAAAACCGTTCCTTTCACCCATCAATCAGAGCCGAAGTAAATGTCAAAGGCTTGAAGCCGTCAATCGTACGAAATCGCAGGAAACTGCGAACCGTTCTGTATGTTATTATCAGAACAATCAAGTACACACGTGCTCATCGGAGCGAACTCACGATGACGTCATTAGGGCCACGCTGTAAAACAGAAAGGTACAAAAGGGTAGGTTCATAACGAGCTGGGAAATGTGGAAATGAAAAGAAAATATCAGTTGCGAGTGCAGATTTGGGACTGCTCCAATTTGCCTGTACAGTAGCACGTATAAAGTTTCTTATCACGTTTTGTTGGGGGCTGATTCTCGGTAGCTATACATTTTGCAGTCATGATGAGCGCGACACTAAAACGTAGCACCAAGGTCGCAATAAGCCGCACCACGAATAATTCACCATTTACATACAAACTGCGGCCACCCGCCATCATACGCCGCCGACGCGATACCTACTCTCGGGACCCTTTACATCGCTCGCTAGCGCTGAATATAAAAACTTCGGCCTGATTAAAAACGACCGTGAATAAAAAAGTAGATGATATCTCGTTCCAACAAAGTGAGAGCGTTTACCTGGCGATATCGCTCGTTTGCTTTGTCAGCAGGAAAGTGTGTTAGTGGAGAATGTGGGGAGCACGCAGCTGCGCCGACAAACTGTCATCAAAGAATATTTAATAAAGAAGCCTCAAATGTATTCTGCGTGTGAGGAGGGAAAGAGCGCTGCGTATTTATGACAAAATGATGATGGAAGGCGAATATTTTATCAATTTTACCAAGTTGTTTGAGATATAGAAAGTTTTCCCTTCAATATTTTCGGCACACAGTAAGTAAGGTACGGTTTGAGCTAACATGTCAAACTTTGTGAACTTTGAGGTTTTAGCAATTCATAGCCAAAAACAATTATTCTTTCTCCGGTTTACTTTTATTTCTAATGTAATTATAACGAAATTCTATATCTCGAACAGCAAAAGCACAAATTAAAGCTACAGTACGCGGTAGGTACGTCGAACTTACGCAGGGAGGTTCCATCCGTCAGTTGGGCTTACACGCGTGGTTGTGTAGTCTTTGTTATTTACATGTTCAAAAAACTTATTCTCAGTCCTATGAATAAAACAATTAATCGAGTAATTCGGAGAGATACTTACATTTATTTTTACCCACAGCTAGTTAACCTTTAAATAGGTCTCTTGAGAGTAAAGGGCGCAAGAGCAATGTTTAGTAAAGTTGCTCTGATGTCTTGTCACCATTAATATAAAGTTAAGTCATGCGTACCTGCGACCCCATCTCGATTCCCCTGAGCTTCCCCAAGCACACGGTTGCCAGATTGAAATTTAAAACAAGTGTGCTTTAAGTCCGTTAGTGTAACTGTTATTAGCAGAGTGAGAACTGTTCGCAGTTCGCATTAAAACTTCCAGCTCCTACATACTAATGGCTCTCGCGTTGTATAATGTACTTCCTGCGCTGTACAACACCCACTACTTGCAACCGCGGAGTGATAAGAAATAACGTTTTTAGTTTCTTCAGTGTATTTCCGTGTGTACTGTGAAAAACTTATCCTATCAGCCTTTTAAATATTGCAAAGTGCCCTAAAGTTAATTTATATTCATGTGCAGTATAGGTACATGTGATCAATGGACTTAGTGTTCCATTCGCTTCCAGTTAACCGCTGGGTGTGTTGTCTTTTAATCTTCTCCACAATGATGCTCTTATCCCACAGTCAGTTAGCACAATGTGAATACAGTGAAACGACTACCAGCTCGTCCTTTATTCTAAACATTTTCACTTTTAAATAATTAGTTCATCTCTCGTTTAGTTCACTTTACTTGTTAACTGTGATAAATCTTGTTGCTATTGAGGATCTTGTGATTGCTTCTAATTCATCTGCACGGCGAGGGTCTCTCATGCTCCGTGCCGCGATTCTCATCACACTGATCCTGTACACGAAATCAGGTCAAGAATTTGCTCCAGAATTTAATATCAGTTGACAAAGATGTAGTGTGTAGCAGGTAGATAGTGGCCGTTACGGCTTGTGGCCGCCCGTCTTAATTAAAATGCCTAATGAGAGCCGGCGGGACGGCCTCACTCCCCCTCCCCCTTACACCCCGCATCCCTCGGCCGCGACCTCTCGCACAATCACCATTGCTACTAGGTTACACCCTCTTACTAACAAATGTTGTTTCGTAAATCAACTCGTTTGGGAACTGTTGAGTTAACAATATGTGTGCATCAAAAAGGATAATATACTTCCTGGTAAACATGGTTTTAATGAATGCGAAATTCTTTTGGGATTTAGTTTGGAAGACTGGCATTTAGTCGTTATAATTCAAAGTAGGTACATGTAATTTTATCTCTTCACCATCGTTGGTTAACTGGCAGAAAATGGCAAAGACAATCACTCCGCCTTCGTACCATTTGTGTACGAGAAGTTTGCATAAGTATTAAAATGGAGCTTCTGGTGGTAAAATGATTGCAAAAGCAATGTAATGGTCTAGCTCAAATGTAATTTTGTTGATTACAATACAAGCTGTAAACCGGTAATTAGAAGATGTTATTTATAGCCGAGCAGCTAGTTATTAAAGACATCAGTTGTTTCTCGTCCGCTGCGAGCAGTAAAACTCTTCTGTCGGAAATATGCTAAATAACTAATATTACAAAGCTCTTCTAGCGTATTATATTGCTAGAAGTCGTAACGTTTAGTACATATACATTTATTGAATGTTATTTTTAGAAAAGTTTACTTCATTCATTAAATAACGCATGTATTTCTCAAAGGGTAATACAGAGGTGTCCTCTCTACAGTGCACCCACAATTCATTACTTAATGTTTGAGTTCCATGTCATAGGAGCTGGGGGCGAGCTTAATGTGAATATAATAATGAAGCCGGGCGGCTAAATTATAGGACCTCACTACTTTTATTCCATATCCCATAACTCTTTCGCTAGCTCGTAGACGAACTATGTGACAGCATAAGCATTTTGAATGTATTCCATTGGTGTTGTTAACAATATTATTAAAAGGGTTAAGAAAAACGAAATCTTTTGACTTTCACTGTGAAAGAAAAAACATTTTTTTATCGCGATGATGTCAGACTATTATAGTGTTTTAAATAATATCATTAATTACATTAGGCCTTGATAACGTTTCGAGTGGCCTTCGTAATAATTTATAAAGCAAGTTAATAATATTAGTCGCCGTAAGCACCGCACTTACCGCCGACACAACGAATGTTTCATTCATTAAAACAAAGTGTCTAATGTATCATTTTAATGTTCCACTTTTGTTGCGAACGATCTGTTTCTTTATAAAATCGTGTAATGGCTGAAAATAATGTATATATATTAATTACTAGCTGTTGACCATGACCTGCTTTCGTGTGAAAATATACTTATTACTTTTCTTTTTCGAATGTTGTTACTAATTTCAAGAGATTTATTTGGTACCCTAATTCTTATTCTAAAATAAAAGTAGTCTAAATTACTCCTTATAACATCAGCTATCTGCCAGTAGAAGTACCGTCAAACAGACACATAGACAAGAATTGATAAAAATGTGTTTTTGTTACGATTGTCGTATATATTTTCATATGCATTTAGTATATTGTATTTAGTGTACTGTTTTCATTATTATAACTATACAAACAAACCTATATCCTTATTCTTGACAATTTATGGTTCATTTGTATTAATTATATTGTATGTCAATTTTAATGTTAAATTTTAAATGTTAATTTTTATTCTTTATTATAAATTCATTACCATTATTCTTTAAAATATTTGTACGCTGGAAACAGCAGAATATTATGGACATCAAATTATGTGTAACACCTATAGCAACAATATTCTGACAAATAAATTTATTATTATATTATTATAAAATGAGGACGTTACAAAGGGGTTTGAACGTTTTTGTATGGGAGCTGGCATATCGACTCACCGCCATTTTGATTTTTTTTCGAAATCGCGGCCCACGATTAAAGTGATATGTATGGATAGAGGATATATAGACGAACAAAAAATGTCCAGTAACACGGTATCCAAAGTGTCACGTTACCGAGATATTTGAAGGTAAAGATGGACATATGAGTACAATGACCACATAAAAAAAATAGGTAAAAAAACTTTTTAAGTTAAACGGTTTTATGTTAAACATACATTGCAATGTTTAAGATAAATGTACTAAAAACCAAAAAATAATAAAATAGATACAGTCGTGGGAATTATAAACATATGCATAGACTAGACTAAAATAAAACCGTGGGGCACGTCAATTTCAACGATTGTAGACAATTCTCACATTGTAGACAACACCTATTTTTATTTTCTAGTTTTTAGTTTTTATTTCGCATTCTGTTTAATTCATTTAATTCATTACCTTTCATTTGATACCCATTTTGATGGGATTGATAAAACCTAAGTTATCCGCCATTTTGTAGAGGCCGCCATCTTGGATTTTAATTTTATATAGTACATTGTATTATACTGGTTGATCACTTTCATTTGATACCCATATTGATGGGATCGAAAAAACCTACGTTATCCGCCATTTTGTAGCGGCCGCCATCTTGTATTTCAATTTTTTATAGTATATTGTATTCTGCTTGTTGAGCCCTTTCATTTGATACCCATATTGATTGGATTGATAAAACCTACGTTATCCGCCATTTTGTAGCGGCCGCCATCTTGGATTTCAATTTTTTATAGTATATTGTATTCTGCTTGTTGAGCCCTTTCATTTGATACCCATATTGATTGGATTGATAAAACCTACGTTATCCGCCATTTTGTAGCGGCGGCCATCTTGAATTTATAATGATAATGAATAAACATAATTGTATTGTCACCAAAATCCAAAGTGTATACAAAATTTCAGATTAATCGGTTGACAGGAAGAGGGTGAAATTTGAATTACTACATTTGACCCAAGAATAATAAATAAAACAAACGGGGTGAGCTAAATAAAACCGTTTAAAATTAGACCTTTTACGTGTCTATAGGCGTTTATTATTATGATTACTGGTTATTAAAAGAGAGTAGGTACATTACATACTACTTAATAGGAGCACGAGAAAACTATTTATTTATTTATTTCTCCATCTTACGACTATCTATTTGTTGTCTATTTGTTGTTATCTATTTGTTGACATAACATCGTTTCATTGCGATGCGAAGCGATTTTATTGTGCGTATAATAATAATCAACCTGGAAACTATTATTTGGATACAATTTAACACGTAAAAAGGCTATTTTTAAAATATTTAATGATTGTCGATGTACTCATTTGTCGATCTTTAACTTCAAATATCTCGGTAACGTGACACTTTGGGTACCGTGTTACCGAACATTTTTTGTTCGTCTATATGTCCTCTATCCATACATACCACTTTCATCGTGGGCCGCGATTTAAAAAAAAATCAAAATGGCGGACAGGTTGATATGCCACATTGGTTCTATCCCCGTGAATTCAAACCTAAAATATCTATGACAAAATAATAAAGGAGATAGGACGGGATACCCTCGCTACAGGCAGTGGTAAAACACCTCCAAACTAGTCCAAACACACGTTGATTTCGTTAGTCATTACTAGCATTCGTTGTACGTATGGATAATGTGTTTGATAGTGTCTGTTTGTTGTTGTACAGGAGAACGGGCGTGCGGTCCCAGTGTTGGTAGTAGTCGCGCTCTCGGGGGTCAAAGTATGCGACCCCGAAGATCAGGTACACACATTTAATTATTTACCACAATTTTTAGATAATTTCCGCAACGTTTGTATGCAGGACAGTGCTTAGCTTAAAATTGTTTTCTGTTTAAATCTCCTGAGGTCCTGTGGTCTTTTCTGTCTATATTTATTGCGGGCATGAGATTTGAAGTAACAACAAACTGTAGCGCCTACTCTTCAACGGATATGGCTCTCCCGTCGGGGCTACGGGTTGTTTGAAACAGATACCGTGGCCTGGACACAAAGGGCTAAGAAGGAACGTGGGTGGTTTGTAGTCAGTAGAAGTCTGACACTCCCCAACCGCTCTGCCTAGAGCGGGAGGAGTCATTTGATGAATTCCCACCATCCAAAAAAAAATGGGATATGGCTCTTTAAAAAATTTAGACCTGTATCACAGCAACTATTCATCGTATCAAGGAGAGCAAAATCTATAGTCGAGGAACGGATAAATAAGTGCTTTTAAAATCTTCCTTGTCGTGTGGATTGTAACCTGGTGTCAGAGTTGGACGGCACGGTTGGCGCAGTGGCTCAAGCAATGGACTACTGCGCTGCGTGTCGCGGGTTCGATCCCCGCACGGAACAAATATTTGTATGACTTACAGATAGTTGTTCCGGGTCTGGGTATTTGTGTATGTGAGTTTAAATGTTTGTGAACGCACCCACGATACAGAAGAAATTCCTAGTGTGGGGCACGTTTCTAAAAAAAAAAAAAGAAAAAAAAAGAGTATTTTTATACCACCCATAGGCCTCTGACTTTGGCTTTACATGCCGTCGAGAAATTTTATATCTCTGAGGCATGTTGCTTTCCACGCGATGTTTTCCATCTCAGATTCAAGTGATAATATACAATTCACACAAGACTCTCAAAAATCAGAGGCATGTGTATCCTAATTCGAACTTTGGGCAATCCGAAGGTCACACCACGGCTTTTATAATAAGTAGGTACCTTAGTTTTTCGCAAAGGTCCTGTCCTACACTAAGTCCCCTATATATTGCAGAGCGTGCGCATGTGTCACGCGCTGCGGCGCATCTCATACGCCACTTGTGAGGCGACGCGCGCGCTGTTCGCCCTGGTGGCGCGCGAGCCGCGCTCCGAGCCGGCGCACCACTACTGCCACGCCTTCCAGACCGACACGCCCGAACAGGTCAGTTTAACACACCCTTACAATAGAACAACATAGTACGAAACATACTGTCTAAGGGAACAAGTCTGCGCCAACAGCCTGTATTATAGAACAGGTCTGTGTGAAACACTTGTATGATAGCACAAATCAGTGTAATCAGTCCGTGTAGAACGGGTTCTCTAGGTTACTTCAAAACTTGTTATTCTGCGAAAATTGTTTCACAGAAAACTATACATCGAAGCCTTCATACTGCGAACAGGTCAGTACGAAACAGCATCTACCTATAATGAAAAGGTTTCTTTGAAACTTCCTGTGTAATCGAGCAAATCATAGATGACATCGTATGCATTGAATCCTATCGGTTGAAAGGACTGGTGCAGAGTTAGTTAGAAGAAGTAAAAGTGACTAGGAATACATTGACAACAACGCTTTCTGGACTGTTAGTAATATATTTTTCACTCCTCTTGCTCAAAAAGAACGTCATAATAGCATACCAGAGCGGGCGTAAAATTGCATTTATTGCCCTAGGGCTAAAAGTAAATCTCGTACGACAACTTGTTCAGCCAGCTGGTGCGTGATTTAGTTTCAAGTAAAAAAAATGTTTTATTTTTAAAAATGGAACTAAACGCGCTGAACGCCGAACTCTTTGGTAGAATGTGTGCGTTGCATTGCAGCTACAGAAGAAATAAAAAAAAGGCATTGGCGCGAAATTTTTGGAATTGTATTATTCAAAATAAAAAATAAAACAAAATCAAAATCAAAGCATTTATTTCAAGTAGGCCAATTACAGGCACTTTTGAATAGTCGAATTAAACTAACTGCGGCACTCAGAGATATCCAACAATTACTCAAGCCGCCACCCAGCAAAGGCCTGACATACTTTTGTATGACAAAACTGCCAAAAACCTTTACCAAGCAACCACTGAAGCTCTCCGAGTGCGGCAGTAAACTACTAAACTAATGAAGCTAAATAAACTAAGCTACAGTCCCAGTCACAAGGCATAATAACTCGTGAGTGTACTGTAGTTGCCTATTCCAAAGCGTTGGTCTCATGAGAAGAATGGCAAGAAACTTCATGGACACTCTTTTAAAATAGTTTGGGTTTACAATATGTTCAAGGTACAGACATAATCTTGGTATAATACCACACATGAAGACTATGCAGATTAGTGTCCGAGGTGGTCTTTTGAAGAAAGCACCACACAGATTTGAGTGGATCCGTCCAGTCAGTGCAAGCATTTGTTAGTTATCGTGGAGCTCGACTTATAATAACTCAAGGAGCTCAACGTCATGACAAACAATACCAAAGAAAGGACATTTGGGTGGGTCGCTTATAGTACTCAAACTGCCAGACAATCGTTAAAATTAAATAAAAGCCCACACGGTCATCACATTCACAATATAATAAAATACATGAAGACTATGCAGATTAGTGTCCGAGATGGTCTTTTGAAGAAAGCACCAGACAGATTTGAGTGGACCCGTCCAGTCAGTGCAAGCATTTGTCAGTCATTAAATTGAAAATAAACATAACATAATAAACTTATATTGAACATGGTTATTTTATTTTCTCGCAATCGTAGTGAAAAGTACAGTGTAACACACGGCGCTAAAATCCCATTATAACTCGGTTCCTATTTACTACCTCGCTAAAGCTCGGTAGTAAAACTACCTCGTATATAATGGGTCATTTTAGGCCCTTGTGTTACAATGTACTAATAGTGGTCAAGCATAACGAAAAAAATTGGGGTAGGTATGAGCAATTAGTAACACGGATGTCTCACGAAAACCGAATAAATTAATCGTAAACATAGTAAACACGTTAAAGCACAAGCTACACAATAATTTCATAAATCTTCGATATAACAATCTGAAATCTCTAGTTCTTAGACAAAGGAGTAGAACATTTGTTGGTGTATGCAAATTCGATCGCAAGTCACCGCCTCTCGGTAAACTCGTCCCGGCTTTGTTCCACCCGACACTTTCTGCTCCTAATACCTGCCGGCTGATGGCTGCAAGCTTTGAATCTTAACCCGCTTCATCTCTCCGAACGTTGAGTGTGACATGGCTCGATCTTGTGATCCTGTTGTGAGAACGTTCTCGTTCATATACTCCTCTGAGTTCATAGTATTAGTTCATGAATGTATAATTTTCTTCTATGTGTTCTTCTGTAGTAGTGTCCATTTTGGCATATGGACGATGTTTCTTTATCCTGCTATTGCGTTAGTTAGTGCTTTGTTGCGTTAGTTTATCAACTTTAATGAATGTATCATTGTCATAGGTTGATGTAATAAATCTATCAAAGATTAATATTACAATTATAACTGTGTCAGTTTGGATAATTTCATTAAATATCTTGTTATACATCCAATACTTTTGCCAGTAACTGCCAATTATACTGCCACCAACATATCAATCAGATAATTATAATTTGTGTAAAAAGTATCCACAGTAGGTTGCCAATACTTTGAAAGCAGCGGAGAAAGTAAGAACGCACGACTTTCAAGTATTTACGTATCGCGTCAAGTTCGAGGTCACGCCAGATAAGCTCGCCTTCACTGAGCTTCGACAAAAGCCTTCGCTGAATAATAATATAGTGACATATGAATAACTGATAACATGAGCCGCGTGCTACAATATACATGTGGTGACAACGTACGAAACAGTCGTGACTTTGGATTTTAGAGGTTCATGATGTGAGTGCGGAAATAATACTTGGGTTTGGATGTTACAAAATTGTTTTGATGACAGTTGCTCCCAAAAATTCTGGGCAACAGCTTCTTCACAACCTTTTCATGACTGTTTAAGTATTGTAAACCACTTAAAATGGATCCTCATGACATGTATGAGACTGATTAAACTCTTGTCTTCATTATCCTTCATCTTTCATACTATGTTTAACACGTGTCATGCTAGTCATGAATATTGAACAACAAGGACATGATGTGTTATTGTAAGACGTGCCAGCACATTAATGTGCATGATTTATCGTACATTCACGCAGTTTAATATCTAAATCGTAAGTAATCTATAAGTCGTTAAGCTTAGAACGTTTTATGTACAATAATGTGACAATGGCTGTCACATTTGCAGGCTTTATTTTTTTGTAAATCTTGCTATTAGCATTATTATTCCCTAGTGTGTCTTCTTTTATGTAGATTGTATTTTTTGTCCGTCTATTTTATTACAGCTTAAAATTGATTCGGTTGGTTATAAACTTGAAGTGGAAGCGGCCATCCTTTTGATGTATTCCTTTTCTTACCCGGTTGCGACCAAGGCCAAAAGGAGGGTTATGTATTTGACCTTATATACAGGTCAGTTAACATATATACAGGTACATTGTATGTTTACGTGGCCATTTCTTTGTTTCCTTGTAACTCTAATACGGTTGAACGGATGTGGAAAACTTATACGTCATTTAATTCGACTTGGTAGCGCGAGTGTCACTGGTCCAAGTCATTTAGATAGATATTTATGCCAGTGCAAAATCACCGAGTGACGCATCGCAATCAAGTTAAATGACTTCTTTGGTATTTGTGAATGGCTGCAAAAATATTTAAGCTCCCATGCCGACACCCACCTAAGGAATATATTTACTTAATCTTAGAAGTAATTTGTAGGTACTATCAGCAGCATAGTCCTTTACCGAACTATGTCAACATCACCACCTCCAATATTGGTGCTTCTCGATAACGTTAGTGCCTTTGTGCAGCAGCGTTATCATCTCGCGAACGAGCGCAGGAAGGAAATTGCACTTTAGCTCTTCCTATATAATATAGAGTTCAGTTCAATTTCTGAGGAGTTGTAGCAGTCATATCCATATCTAGAGTTTTATATAAAAGATGCCTTTGGAGTTTTGGGCTGCATGGAGTTTTAGAAAACGCTTTTTGACTTTTTGGGGGTTCGTATAACGTACGTAAAAAGCGTCGATCATAGGATCGAGATTAATATTTTCATGTGCAAAGCTTTGTATAAGCTAACTTTTGAAAATTTATCTCAAACAGTAGAATCTGTAGAAAACTTAAATAGCATACTAACCGATATTGCTATTGATTTGATTATATATTGCTAGATAAGTAAGGGATAGAATCAGGCATTATTTTGTGGAAATCTATGGCGTTAAATGTTATGTAAAAAGTTTTGTGTTAGTTCCACGAAAAAAATTCAAGCTATTTTATTATGCAGTATAAGTACAGCAATTTTCCCCACCCGAAAAAAAACTAAACGTATTTATTGAAAATTAACATACTTACCTAAGCATCCAAGCTTGGAAACCATTTTTCTAGGATTGGGAAAAGCACAAAAAAAATCTTCTTCATTTTACTTGAAACGCGCATGTTACATGACCGCGTTGAGCTGAAAACGAAATAAAATAGAGCTGAACAGTTTGCAGCTCAGTGGAACCGCTGAGAGAAGTGAGAGAAACAAATGAACCGTGGAGCGCGGATAAGATACGTGTCGAGTGCCGTCTTCGTTACGTATTAAATACTAGCGGACGTCCCACGGTTTCACTCGCGTAGATCCCGTTCCCGTGGGAATACAGTGATAAAAAGTAGCCTATGACACTCAGCAATAATGCGGCTTTCTATTGGTGAAAGAATTAATATATTTTAATAATTAATAATTAATAAAATCGGTTCAGTAGATCCCGAGATTACCCCAAGCCTTACAATTTAACAAATATACAAACACACAAACTTTACTTCTTTATAATATTAGTATAGAAGTATAGATATAGGTTTTAAAATGTTACAGTGCTTGTTCTAGATATATTTTATCACAAAATGCTATGGATAGATTTTTCGCAGGTTAGTTAATATTTGTATTTCAAGATATTATTACTTAAATCAATATGATGTCATTATGGGGCGAATGGAATTAGAAAACGCATTGTGCCGACCCCAAATAGAATGTGAAAAGGGCAGGAGGATGATCATGAATTATTAAATCAATAGCAACTGTTGATTAGTGGCGCAATTATAACGTTTTTGCGTTTTATTAAATCTTTTGGGAGTTGTCGTCAACAATTATTATCGGTTGTTAATCCAATGATGTCTCCAGTAGTAAAAGTAATTTACTAATATTGTTCTCCAAGACAAAACAGCAAATAAATCTGCCAATGGGAATAAATTGAAACTTATAAGATTCACTTCAGCATCGTCGTAAAAAAGTCTGTAACCTGAATTAAACATAACTTTGAGAGAAACCTTTTTCTTAACTCCGGCAATATTGCAGCGGCGCAAGAAATCGCAGCGTTTGTTGTAAAGCGGCAGTTGAGCCGCTGAGCCAGTGCATGTGCACTTAGAAGGCGCGGCCC
The DNA here is from genome assembly GCA_949775195.1 of Diarsia dahlii. Classification (NCBI taxonomy): domain Eukaryota; kingdom Metazoa; phylum Arthropoda; class Insecta; order Lepidoptera; family Noctuidae; genus Diarsia; species Diarsia dahlii. Next base: position 387,479 of record OX459198.1, read on the forward strand.
AAGTTGCGGTGAGCAGAGTGTCGCGCCAACTTCGACTGCAACTTGCACAGAGTTGCGGTGTAAGAACTGCTGCTAAGCCTAGTCGATATATAGAATGCTGTTTGTTTGAGCTGCATCTTGAAGCGACTTTGCATATAGTTTTGTGTGGGGATGTGATGATCTGTTGTTTCCCTAGGGATAGCCTATAATTGTTATGTTTGTTTCGTATAAATCAGTTCCGTACTCTATGTCCTTTTTTTTTTTGGTGTGTGGAAAATCATCGAATGACCCCCCCCGCTCTTGGGCAGAGCGAAGGGGAGTGTCAGACTTCTACTGACTAAAAACCGAACCCATGTTCCTTCTTTGCCCTTGCGCCGAGGCCACGTAATCTAGTACAAAAATCCGCGGCCACGACGGGGTACTCTATGTCCTTACAGAGATTTCTAAAGTCACATTGCACATGCATTTACGCAAAATATTGGTAATTCATTTTAATATGACCACGTTGATCTTAAAGTTATCAAGCATCGTCACGTCTATGAACTAGTTCACAGTAGTTCTTGTTCATAATTCCGCGCGAGCCTCCAGTGCAACTAGCAACTCTGATTGAGATCGGACAAGTTTCCACTAACAGATAAACGCACTTAGCTGCTATCTGATCAATAACGTGCAATTAGGGTTCTTGCTGATCATGGAATAGAAGATATTTATTCGCGTTTACATGGCCGCTTAGCTTTCTACGGGTTTCTTCGATATTTATGGTGGATTTCAATTGTTTATGTTGTAAGCTCGAAGAAAGTTCGACATTATATTGTTAGTATTCGGATTCGCGTGTTCATTCTCATATGTTAATACGCTTGCTTATTTTGTATTATCACCAAAATCAAACAAGTATAAATCTCACCAACTTTCAGGTAAAAACTAAGGCAAAGAGAAGTCAACCTGTTTTTCTTTTTCAATTTCTTAAATCCCTAATCAATCTTTTACGCGTAATGAAAATAGTCTACTAAAACATTGTTCTTGTCTCTTTAACCCAATTACCACTAAAACTAATCACCCATGGACTGGTAGCTGTTATACAAACGCAGGTAATGACGATGACTGACGGCAGCATTCGTCACGACTTGTACGATAGTGCCGACTCATCCGTTGCACTTTAAGCATTCATCTTTGGGTTAAACAGGTTGAATTCTGTATTTTTTTTACTGAATTCTTTCAACGGTAAATAGAGCAAGTTCTTATACATAACTTGTACATATGAATGGAATGCAAAGATAACATATTATGTAGGACTATTATTATATTATATTATTATTATTGTGAAAGTTGCCATAGAGCCTAGACCAAGTAACAAAACGGTGATGTAAATGATTGATGAATATAGGATTCACATATAGGAAGGCTGTCATCATCAACTGTCATATCAATCTCGTTTTAAGTCATTGAAACGCTTTGAAAGGGATTTCTCCTAACTATTACCTAAAGTGAATTCATAATGTAATATTGCGTGTGTCAAAAGTTAAGTCTTCTCGCAAGTTCTGTTTGCATAATGTATTCAAAGTATTACCCACAATAATTCCAAATATGGTTGTGAATACTGCAATAAATGTGACTGCTCACCTATTTCAGGAATAAAATCTTCACGCTAGCATACAAATTCAAAAGCTCATCTAGTCCATAACTCTTGGCCGCATACAATAGAATCAGACTATCTTCAGCCAGCAGTTCATTTGAATATGCTGAGCTTAATATTATATGAGGGTGAACGAAATGGGCGAATGAACGAAATTGAGTGTATCAGTTGTTTAATTTCCCGAGCGAGCTGTAAGGAGTGAATGTTTTGCGTGGACACTGTATTGCATGAGGAGGAGGTGAGGTTCAGAAGGCTCATACAAACTTGTGGGCACTTGAACTATTGTTAATAAAATTAACTAAAAATGTGTCCTCCCAGGAAAGACTACTCGTATATTATTTACTAGCTGATGCCCGCGACTTCGTTCACGTGGAAATTTTGATGTGTGACTGTCTCGTTGATCGAGTGGTCTCAAGTACAACTACTGAGGATGAGGTCCGGGGTTTAATTGCAAAGTATATAGACATCAAACGCCCCCTATTACATGGCGCTTGAACGTTACTGGCAAAATGTGGGTTTACGATTAGGTACACCACTGCCTAACTCTTTCGGGATCTTCTGTTGGCACTGGATGGGAAAACTCTTCGGAAAGTGGAATTTTCGCATCTACATCTAATTCCAGGCGACACTCTCCTGTTTAATACAGCTTATTTGCAAAGACATCTGTTCCATGGCCAGTAGCAGTTTTTTGGTAATGGTGCAAGTTGGGGTAAGATTCAACGGCAATTTGTAAACGGAAAGTGCAATCTGGCCATTGTTAGGCAAAGTTGCAGCAATGCCCGAGGCAGCCACAGCCGATAAGATGGCACGGTTGGTGCAGTGCCTCGGCGTTTGACTGTGGCGCTGCATCTCCTGTATTCGATTTCCAAACTGAACAAATAGATTTACGTCGTGGGTATTATCTAATTTTAATTAGGTTTTTATTTTAAAGTTTTTACTGTTTTTCTTACTGTGTACCGGTCAATTTGTATTTTTTGACTATTCACGACAAATATTAACACCGCAATTCTGAAAATCGTGTCAAATGAACAATGCCATCTGTCGAAGACGAAGTTAAACTGCCAAAATTTAATGCATGGGAAGCAAACACACACGATAGGGTTTAGGCTATGTAGTTTCCTGCATGAATGGCGAGCGGAGGCACTACACTGGGGGATAACTCCGCTGCCGCGGTATATTGCCGCTTGGCGGACAGACGGTGGTGTGATTTCATGGCGACATGGAGAGAGCGACTGTCGCAACCCCGTGCAGGGCACAGTGGTGGTAAGTCTCCTCTTTGAGGTGTGGCTTGAGAGGCGCCACGGCGCCATCACCTTCCGTCTGGCGCAGGTCCTCACCGGACACGGTTGTTTCGGGAGTCGGGAGGTACCTGCACTGAATCAGGCGGAAGGAAACGCCAGGATGCTACCATTGCAAGGATCAGCCGGAGGACACGGTGGAGCACACCGCGGAGATCTGCCCCGCTTGGGCGGAGCCCCGCTTGGGTTGAGCCCCGTCGTGCTCTCTTAGCGGCGATCGGCGGCGGCGACCTCTCGCGTCCGGCCCTGGTTCAAGCCATGTTGCGGAGCGAGAGGGAATAAGACGCCGTCGCCACCTTCGGTGAAGCAGTAATGCTAGCGAAGGAGGTGGCGTAATGTGAGAGAGAGAACCTCTCGTCCCAGCCGCAATAGGAGACGCTCTGGGCGTCGGGGGTCACGTGATGGCTTCCGGCCGCAAGGAGGCGGCAGGCCTGTGGACGGTAAGTAGTGGGCTAGCTCGCCGTCCGCCTGTCTTATGACGACGACAGGCCGTGTCGACGGCGCGTTCGGTTCCACGCGCGCCTCACAAAGATGTCAGCAATATGGTTGAGGCCCGCAAGGGCCGCTGCTTGTCGGGGCTACGGGTTGTTCGAAAGAGATATCGCGGCCACAGCATAAAAGGCAAAAAAGGAACATGGGTGGTTTTTAGTCAGTAGAAGTCTGACATTCCCTACCGCTCGGCCCAGAGCTTGAGGAGTCAAATGATGATTTCCCACTCTTCAAAAAAAACCCTATGTAGATTTTCAAAGCAGCGTCATTTAAACTAATCAAGGGTACATTTTGCTATCGTAACTGTTTGAAAAAGACGATTTAAAAGTTATCTTGTGAACACATTTATTAATTAGTACCGTTTTGATGCAATAGATGTCGTTGCATGTATGTTTCTTAATGATGATAAGTTCTTCTTAAATACTTTAAATTCGTATATCTTTTGATAGAGAGCACCAATTGCAATGAAACAAAAACTAAAACCCTAATCTTATTAGTTTTAAAATGTACACGTGATAATACTATAATAAACTAAAACACCCAAGACACACAGACTACATACAAAAATTCTAAAAATGATTTTAACACAACAAAAGAAAACATATTTTTATGTTTTTTAATAATTATGTTCAATATACAGAAACTCTACGTCTACAGATTTATAATATTGTATTTACAATTAAAAGTAGATTATATTAATTAACTCTGAATAGATTTGAAAATCATATAGCATCGAAATGAAAACAAATACGTGGAACTTACAAAAAGTGAAAACCGATTGGGGATCGAATTCGCGAACACGTTTCAACATTTTTGGAAATGTTATACAAAATCACAAAAAGTGAATACTTACTGTGATTTGAACTTGCGTACCTTTGTTTACAGGTAAGTCTCTGTACCGTTAGGCTACGTACACCAGTGACAAACAGTTTGAAATAGACCTTCTGTTTTAATATAGTATGACAGTTGACAGTTCGATTGTGTACGATACCGGAAATTTGAAATGACGTAAGGGACTTCAGCTTTCTCTTGGATTTGCAACGCTCGCACCAGGTGCTTAAAGTGAAAAATTGCACAGCACGCTCGATGTCCCTTGCGTTATTTCGTATTTCCAGTATCAAGCTGTAAAACAGTTGAGGATTATGGATAATGCAATACTGCTCACCCCCTTAAGTTATTATGGGGATAATTTATAGCTCATGTGTTATTCCAGACTATAATCTACCTCTGTGCCAAATTTCATCCAGATCCGATCAGCCGTTCTCGCGTGAAAGAGCAACAAACATCCATACATCCATCCATCCATCCATCCATCCATCCATCCATCCATCCTCACAAACTTTCGCATTTATAATATTAGTAGGATGACATCAAAGTAAGGCATTATTGGTCTAAGTTATCAGATGCAATACGGCTTTTCTTAAATTACACTCTAATGTCGAGAATACTCGAGAAACTACTGAACTTATGTAGTTTTCGTTTAAATGTGTTTTAGAGATTGTAGTCCTGTATTCAGTTTCCATTGTCTCTACTTCTCCAAAAATCTGTAGCGTCGCTCGTTTGTCTGAATTAAACGGAATTGTTTTACTAAAGCTGTCACAATCAATCAAGGGGGTAAGCTCCGGAAGATCAATAAACACTCGATCTGCTGTCAACGTGTGAGTATTTGGGCTAACAGTCGCATGTGACGGCGGCTGTTAATTTATTGCCGAAACATTCAAACGTCGGGAATAAGCTCGCTACGATAATAAACACGTGAATGGGCCATTAATACTTGACTCGCCTTATTGTACCGTTTGGACAATCTTGTCGTGTTAAAATTTACTTGTCTTTATTTCTGTAATCGGATTAACTTAGCCGACATGTTTATTTAGAGAGCAATCGATCCTCCCTCCCCCTGACAGATCGTACATTTTCGGTTCATTGTAATCCTTTAGTCGCGAGTCGTGACTGTCATCGATCTGATGCCCCTCGGGGCTTCGAGTGGGCTTTGTGATGCTTAGGTACGGTTCATAGTTGTGTTGTCGGTTAGTTACAGTTCAGCAACTCTAGCATACGCGGTCACTTAAACATTCAATACTGTTTCATTTCACTTACTCACTACGGTGGGCCTTTTGTGCTTTCATTTCGTTTTGGCGCGCGCGCCGCGCATTCCTCCGCGAGCGACCTTGCAACGTCGCACGACCGCGGGGGAGGGGGGCCCGTGAGCGTGCGGGGGAGGGCACATTCCTCACAACCGCCTCCCAAATAGTAAACAGTGCAGTTTCACGAACGTCCGCTATCGTTAGCTTCATCTAGCTGTCCATTCATACGTCCCTCCGCACACCGACGACGAATGGAAAAAAGCTCTTGATGAATTACCGACCATTATGCGATGGAACGTTGTCTCAAATAAACTTGCCGCTGACTGCTTGCCAAATGAATAACTACATATTAACATTGAATGTGAATTGTTCGATCGATGGCGGTTGAGGTCCCATTATATTATCATTAGGGACTTGTGTTTAGGGTCATCAACCGTTCGTCCGCTCGCAGAAAAGTTCGACGCCTTATAAAATTAAAAAGAAAAAGGAGTCATACGACACAGGTGCGCGGGCGCTCGCGTTTCCCATTGTGCCTGCGCCACTTACCGTGAAGGCTTTAGTAGAGCTCAGAACGAGTTTTTAAGCATCTCTCGGAGCTCAGTCGCGTTCCAGCTCTCGAGGAGCTCGCATGTCGCGTCCCGTTACCCGTACATTAATATAATATCGCGTGTGTCGTTGAGTGACGTCGTCGTGGTGATTGATTGTTTGATCACGGCGTGTCTGTGCCTCTGTGCTGTTACCCGCGTGTAGTGAGGTGTGATTGACCTGTGAATAGTTCCATTTTATTGTTCGTAACAAATCGTGGGAGCTTTCCTCAGGTATGCAACTGTATGCTTTTGTATAGCTGTGTGGAGAAATTCTTCTGTGTTGTCCTGCTAAGCAGTTGTACTGTACTCAACTTTATCTCCTGTTGCGGCATCTAGTTGATATGTGTTGTTATGTTTATCAAGGGTTGCAACTTCTATATCGCTATAAATAGCTGTAGTCCAGTATTTACGTCCAATGTTTTCGCCGGCAGTATAAAAAGTGCCACAATAGACAGCGGGTGGTCGTGTATTCGCTCCCGCTGCACTGTCTACCTGATCTTTTAATTACAGCTCCCTTTGTGTCCTGCCAGCGTTTTGTTTAGCAGCTATTGTGTACTCCCCTTTTGTCCCTTTGACTGTCTATATTTGTACACTAATCATAATCTCAGCGAACTATTTGTGTAATAATCTGAGCTTCCCTCTGTGTCTGCCATATCACTATGGAGCGGAAGGTTTTGTTTACAGTCCAAGAAAAAAGAAACAAAACATAATGCTGCAAAAATGTAAGTACCGTTAACTTCACCAGCGGGCAGATTCAAAGCTCTAACCACAGCCATTAGCTCTATTTTATTAGCTCAACTTTTTCTAATATGAACTTGTATTAAGGTTGAATTTGCAGTGCAATGTTTATACTGCACAAATCAAAACGTTAATTGACACTACAAACTTGTCTTCCTGTGAAGACAAAAATATTGCCATTTTCAATAAGCACAACCTGCACAACGTCCACTAGATTCAGTACAGCATGAGGCAACAATACATCAACATAGTCAGGAGGTACGGCAACCACCAGAGCTCGTATATTTCTTGTTTTTACGACACGTTGCACGTCGCACGCCGGTCCAGGCCCATCCGTCGGTTAATACTCATCTGTTGTGATGCCCGTCATTGTTTCACTGCCATTGTACCCGACTTCATTGAACGTCCAGTTATTGTTTGTGGAAGTTCAAGCTAAATACCGGGGAATTTAAAGGGCTCCATTGTTTTGGACCCTGTGTTGCTTTCATTGAACTTAGCTCCTACGTCGTCCATGTTTCCAATTATCAAATACAATGCAATTTCGTGAATGACGGTTTTTTTTATGACTGCAGTTTCAACATTCTTATCGTTAAGTATATCTAAATAATCTAAGCAAGAATCGTGAAGAGGAAACACTTAATTTGAAGTTGGTTCGTGCTTCTGCCGTAATAATAAGTTAGGTCTGTTTATAAAAGTGTTCACATCCTGTTCCACTTCAGTGACAGATTTATACACGTTCACACCTCCCAGTGGACTCGACGCATTTTATATATTCTCGTGGATATTAATAATTCTGACGTAATGAATTGCAATCTGGCAAATGATGACGCCCAATATTATAAAAGGATGAATATTTTAGCTTTAAAGGAAGATGTCTATCTCGACATATTGTGCAATATCATTTAGAAGCATACATCATAATCTGCTTGCCTTTTCCGAACTATGGTTTGGTCTGCTTCTAGTCTAACCGGATCCAGCTGAATACCAGTATTATACATAGAGCACCTGCCTATCTGACCTCCACAACCCAGTTAGTACTGAAAATTTCCAGAAGCATACAATATAATTATCAGAATAACAAAATGCAAAAAACCTAATTAGATGGAATTTCTTCTTATAATGAAACCCACTTTATTAAGTTCTAGGAACATGGAAACAAAGTTATAATAATACCTCTTGTAAGACAATCTCGGTTAATTAACCGTTTAATATGGCGTAACTTGATAACGCGCCGAAAAACCGCCCAATTCGGGGAACCTTCGCTCCGCAGCTCCGCAGCTCCGGTAGAGATCGTTAAACATCGGTTTGATTATAATTTATTTTTGCATATACTCGTATACCCTGGAATTTTGCCGACTCTGTAGTGTTTTGCAAGATTTGTGAAGAACACGGTCCGATCGGAAAAATACTTTTTTACCTCATACTACCTATTACTACTGCCTACCTAAAATTATTGAATCTTGAAATGTAAACTTTAATTATACGGTTAAACCTATTGTGGAACGTTCATTATCTAGAACGAATTTGTTATAATTAAAATCCTTTTAAAATACGATTGCGTTCAACCCTCAAAAACTAATCTCTCACAAGATTCCGTAATCAAAGAACCGAAAACAGAAGACAATAAACTGTTAGTGAAGAATGTAATCGTCGCTGATTGGTCGGCTGGATCCGACATTAATTATAAATTTTACATTGGACAGATGTCGGCCGCTGGGAGCCACCAATTGAATAATAGCCCGTCGGGAGCCGATCATACCGCACCGGATCACATAACCCGGGGATTAGATACTGTTATTGCATTATCAGTTATTACGGTATTCTTGATTACTATAAGATCTATAATATAATATGTATCGGCTTGCATTTCACATATTACTTCATTCACTTTAAAAAAAAAATGTTTCCATTCTTACTAAACTTTATAAAACTAGTTTCGTGATCGCATTTCTAATATTCCTCTCACAAAATCCTAAGCGTATAGAAGATAAAGTTTAGTTATATACACCAGGGTATTAAGTTACTAGAAATTGGGGCAAAAACAATTCGACCAGCGTTTTATTCCAACTCAAAAGGACTTGACCTGAAAAAACATACCAGTATATTTTGCAAATATTTTATCCACTTTACCTGTCGGTACGTTAACACAAACTATGTATATAGAAAGGCTCGACTTTTCTATTAGATATTTGATCCGGGTCGTGGAGTTTTGTTGGATTTTTCATACATTTCTAATTCTATTTTTTTAGAGCATTCATAAAACCGTTGTGTTCGAACTCCTACATGAATGTTGTTGAATTGAAATCTATTCAATACAGCCGCAGTCGTTTAAAGGGAAATTGAATGTGGTAACGATAGCAATGAAGTAGATTTATTTGAATTGTAGTGAACTAAGTTTTTTGCCTAAAGAATATTAATTTATAACAGAACTGTGAACAGATTTTGTTCTGAACTGTATGAAAGGTAATTTATTCTCAAAATTAATTAATAACTAAATCTGTCTAAGCCTGAAAGGACACGAGAGTGCTCAATAACCTGTAACTTTGCAAATATGTATTTTGAAGCCACAAACAAGTATTTAATCACACTCTGTTGGTCAGAATATTTAAGGATTTTGATTTATAGTTCACCAACGAAAATACATTTCATGTTATTAATTGAATAAATCATAATGGCGGCGGCATTATAAGCTAATGTAATGGGAAAGTTAATAGACCAGAATAACACAGTAAAAGCTTTCTGTATGGCGGGATGTATCCATTAATGAATCGACTTCCTTTCAGTTTGTGGGGCTTATTGATATTAACAATGATAATGAGATCTCTGCGATTTCCTCTCTGCAATGTTGTTTCCTCATCAGATATAATAAAGTTACGCAATATCTGTTGCTTTGAGCAAATAACATGGTTTACAAGACTCCCACAACTCGGGTAAGTCTATAACATTGTTACTGCATATTGAAGCTGATGTGGCGCTACAAACATGAAACTAACATAGTCACTCAAGTAAACGGCTTATAAATTAACAAGAGTGACAAGTATGCATACCTAGTATCTAAATTCATCATCAACAGCCTATCAATGTTCCCACTGCTGGGACACAGGCCTCCTCTCTTTGAGAGGGAATGGGCTATAATCTACCACGCGGGCCCAATGCGGATTGGAAGATGTCACATGTCTTCGAATTTTTTGGTTCTAAGACATGCCGGTTTCCTCACGATGTTTTCCTTCACCGTTTTGAGAGCAGCGGTGATGAAATAAATTACACAAAGTAATTTGCCTGCCTGGGTTCGAACCCACGACCTACTGTTCGTAAGTCGGGGACGCCACCACTGGGCCACCGCTGCTCCCCTATGTATCTGTATCTAAATTATATGTTTTAATTTGAAGTAGGTAACGGGTGGCAGTACTGGTAGCGATAGTCTAAAAGTATGTGATCGAATAAATCAAAATCATTAGTCATGAACATTACATATGAATTTAAACCGAATTAAGAAAAAAAAACAAATATAATTTGAAACGTTTTCGTTGATATTACATCCAAAATACATGTAACAAGAATAGGGTCTATCTTCGGGAAGTCTGCGTGGAATAATCAAGATATTTGTTCGTATGTTGGTGAAGATCAAACACCACGTGGTGCTGTGTAAATAAACAGGTATCAGAGGGTGAGCAGTGATGGTGCCATGGTGGCAGTGCGTGCCGGATGTGACGTGCGTGCGTGCAGTGCACGAAGCGGGGAGAGCTCGGTTTGTCTTGAAGATAGTGATACAAGCTGTATTTGTTGTAAGGTGTTTGATATTATTAAAGTATGGTAGTTGAGTTTAACATCGAGGTATTTAGGAATACAGAAGTTGAAGCTACAAATGGTCCTTTCAAGGAGTATGAAAAAAGCTTTTATAGGGAACAGACTTGCATTGTCTACTATAAAACACATTAGGTATCCATGAAAGTATATTACAAGCCCGCCACACCATTCCTAAACCACTGTAACTCCTGACAGTCAGAATCAACAGTGGCGACCACAAGAAAAGCGCCGAGACAATGAAGCTCGACGAAGTCCTAGAGCAACAATTTAACTGTTTTCGATCCCGCGATAAAATTAATCAGAAAATAATAACCAAGGAGTACGAAAAATTATAATAACTTTAGCATTTATTTACACAAGCATAAGCATAATTCGGATAACAAATAACGACAACTATAAAAGCATAATGACCGGATTTAAACCGGAACTCGTGCCGGAGCCCACATTTCACAAGAGTCTTTAGAACCGTACAACATCGTAAAACAGTCAATAAGCCCATGTACTGGTGACGTCATTTATTCGTTTTATTAACTTTAATAGCGCTTCACGACTTTAAGTGCTGGCCTGGATGTGTCTCGAATTATATCGCGGGAGGATCACTCAATGAGAGGAATTAAGACGATCTTCATGTCGTTTTCATTTCTTGAACCATGTTCATTATAATGGTAGTCATTATATTATAGTGGATATTATGTCTCTGGAAAATATATACAAAACTACTCGACTTTCAACCTTTTAATTTGGTCAACAATATGCGGGAAAAAGTAAGTTAAATTTTAAACACTCCATGAAGTACCGTAGCTAATTCACTTGTACGTTTTTATTAACAACATTGTTTTAATGTCACACACTGCATTCCAACTTCACCATCATCTCTTTAAAGTTCATGCTCAAGAAAGCAGGTGTAACATATCTAACTACATAGACGCCACACACATTCTGTTTAATTATAGGAGCTATAAAATGTAAGTCTTAATAACTTGTCCCTACAATGTCAAACGAAACTAAAATATTATAACTACCGGATTAGGAAAGAAGAATGTTAACAGTAAAAAGTTTGATGGTGCACTTAATAAATAACGCACTTAAAATTAAAGAAGCGTTTAATTAATTAGCGTCAGTAATTAATTCTGGTCACAGTCGTCCGTCACCGCGTCCCGCAGTCGTGGCATAAAGATAAAAGCGATATATCCAACAATTTCCAAGCGGAAGAGATCAATAAAGTTGGTCACAGCATACGCCGCAGATCAAAGTGTTTCCGTCGACGGGTAAAAATAACGTTTACTGCCAAACAACAGTAAACACATGCGTTACTAAGTCAATAATAGAAGTGAGTTACTGCACGTACTGCAGAGCTGTCAATGTTATAAAATCAAATATAGGTAGGAATTTATATATTTATATAATATTTCACTTTCGATGGCAATTATAAACAAGTCGTAAAATGCCAGAAAACACTGTTCTGCCGATAGTGCCTAACAGTTGTGCACTTGAAATATGTCCCCGGAAAAAAGGAGACACTGTAAAGTCTAGCGTCAATACGTCGGCATTCCATCAGCTGTATAGAACCCAATGGCTTGTCACACGACGATGGCAAAAGACCGGACGGCATGTTTTTGTTTCCATGGAAGATGGGTAGGTCGATCTTTAGTGTGGGACGCAACATGTGTCGATTCTCTTGCGGCATCCCATCTTTTTAACAGCTCATCGTGATGTGCTGTTCTACTAACCTAATTTGCCGTTTGGAGTTTAAACTCTAGAAACTGTAAGGGCTCATATCCTTTTAAGGGTAATTTCAAAACGCTTAGTTGACATGGCAACGCTGGTTGACAGCGTTGAGGAGTTTTTAACGGCATTTTTTAGTTTATTGTTAAGTTGTGTGTATAATATTGTTATAGTAAATACAAACAATCTTATACAAATAAACAAACATGGAAGCAAAGAAATAAACTTGATAGTAATGAAGCACTAAAACCATCGGACTTCACTTGTTTTAATAGAAGATTTCAACGAGTTCAAGCGAACGATTGGAAACACTGGAGTAATAGCGACTTTTACAGCATACTTCTCAGCTTTTATTAACGTTCAAACGTTTGAACCTTAATCTTCAAGCAGCTGAATTAAAAGAAGCTTTAAATTTTAACGTTTCTTTTAATTTAGCTACTCGAGCTTTAAAACCTAAAATTATATTATGTAAGGGTAAAAAGTTAAGTAACAATTGCAACGCACAAGTAAGTACGTCAGGATATAAATCACTTTTATGATGTTGATGGATCTCGATGTGTTTGTGTCCAGTTAGCTGGAGTAAGGGCACTATGCTAATACCTATACTGCTTCACCAACCCTATTGCTGAGCTGTTGGGGAGTCTTTGATAATATGGCCATGATTGGCTTGCAACTAAATGATTATGTTTATAGGACATATGACAAAGGTGAGTGCGATTCTTGACAGAATCGTACTTTTCCATACTCCTATCCTTTTCTGTCGCTCCAAAACCGTCCTTTGCTAGCAAGAAACAGGACGAGGTACAGAACGCATCATTAATGTTCTTAGTGCGATAGCATTCCCACTCTTCAACCCTAATGCATTTTATTTTAATTACCTTTTAAAATTGCGACGTGAACTTCGGAAAGGTCTCTAAAACTTTATTGTCACAACATTAAATCCTATAACGTCAGAATGTGCAGCATTTTTGCAGCGGTCCCACGTGGAGGCGCGGGGGGCCGCGCTCGGTCACGCGCGGGCACCCAAGCGCCCGTGCCCTCCATTATATATTACATTACGTCTCTGGGACCCCAGCGTGTCCCCGGTGTTCCACGAACGAGGAGGTACCGATATGTCCTCGATTCGAATTCTCTTGTGGGTGAGACTTTTGAATTTATGCAGATTTTATGAGGCCGTGCTGTATGAGGCTATGAAAAAAAAAAAAGAATTTTCATTTTCGTTTGAAATTAAATAACAATAATTTTGTCCTTAAAGTATAGCAAGATTTTGAATAAATTAAATATTTCTCGTGACATTCCACCATGGCGAATGCCGCTATAACATTACCATCTATTTCAATGATTAGATCACTGTTCGATAGGTTCCAAAATGTGTGACATCATCTTCAAACAAAACCCGTTTATTGACAGAGAGCCCCATAATCTAAAATCGACAACGATAACCAAATATTGTGCAATACCTCTAAGTTAGTGTGAAGCTCTACCAAACACCGCTAACCGTCCCTAAAAGTATAATTACCGCTTCCAAATCGTCCAAATACGCGTAACGGCTAGTAAAACGCGTAACGTCTGTTACTGGGTACTCTGGGTAGACTCGCGGAGTCGCGGCGTATAACTCAGTTTGCGTGCGAAGAGATTTACTGCCCGTTACTTCCCGTGCTCAAACACCGCGGGGTCAGAGTCGTACATACTTGGTCCCAACTTCGTCCCAACTTCGACTGTTTTCCCTAACTTGAACGTTTTGAGGTTTCCTGCAATTTAGCTTTTACAATTTTAAGACTATTGGAATCCAGTTGGTATGTTTATATACTGTATGTTAGTTCATTAATGCTAGCTTGTAATTTTTAGTAATTTTAAACCTTATTACTGTTAGCCATTTGTGTCATTTGCCTGGTGGACTAAAGCCTCCCCCATGATTTCCAAAATTTTCGATCCAGGGCCAATGTGGACAACTGGTCATTGGTTCTGTCCAGTTCGTCGCACCATCTCCTTAAGCTTTATCTCTATCTTTATCTTTATCTCCTTTAGTTATTTCCCTCATTTCTCTATTCACCATCATGTTTATTTCTGAATTGTAGTAACCTCGTAGTATTAACTATTTCTGTCGCTTTGTGAAAAGACATATTATTATTAAAACAACACGTCTACAAACTGCATATTGTCATATTCTGAAACATCATAAAATATAGGTTAGTTATAAACAGTTGGTGCATGGTTTACACTCGTCGGTGCATCATTCACACAAACCATGCGCTCGCTCGTAAACATGTAACACATGCCTCGCAACGGAAATAAATTGTGTTTAGACGATATTTATAATGCAAGCATTGCATTCATAAATAAATAAGATGAGCTGACCTATAATAAGTCTACAGTAAATCTTGATAAACACTTTCTCGTTTATGCTCCTTGAACTAAGATTTGTCATCATTCCTGCCTTATGCAAAAATATAATTTGGTGTTGGCACAAAAAGTCCATTTCTTCAATATTCCTTCATTAGACGTCATCTCAGTACTCTCGTTTTAGGTTTTACTCTCCTTAAAAGTGAAAATCGTGTCTATATTTTTGTGATTGTTTGCTGATACTGTGATGTAGGACTGACAGTTGGTACAATTTTCATTCAACGCTTTGTAGATTGATCTATGCGTAGTTTGTAGATCATACTATCAGATCCTTACTAAGCTTTTCTTGTCAATTTCGACTATTTGATCAAAGGCTGGGTGCGTTTGAAGCTGGAAGCTCAATTTGCAGTCTGACCGCTGACCCTTCACGTGCACTCCGTAGTTTATCAGCTATTGAACTACCATCAAGTAGATCAGTGCAGAAGTTTTGATTTTTATTCCTCCCTTCCGTGCCTTCAGTAATGTTTCTTTATTCATATATTTTTCATTCAGAGAACGTCCGGCTTTCAATGTTTGCATGCCATGCTTGTTACTTGATTCAGTATATTTCTCCAAACCTATTCATTTTCTCTCTTCTTAGTATGTCAACGGCAAACAAATTTATTTTTTCACATGTTTGGCTCCGAGATTGGTCCCTCATTAGCGTTCATCAGCTCGTCTGCGACAGACCCCAGGAAACGATATAAAGTTCCAGCCAGTCCTATTTTTTGCGGAACTAAACTACACCACCTATTTGCTCTTAGCCTACAACAGATTTTCCCAGTTATAGGTAGGACAAAATCAATATCTTTAGCCCTATGTATATCAGAGTGGGTTTTCTGCCCTCGTACAGTCAGTGCTGAGTGCACGTGTTCTGGACAGGAAACAGACGCGTCCTGCGGGAGCACTTCCCCAGATAACACCGCGCCCGTACCACAACCGGTACTAGCGCGCAGGGGGGCAGGGGTGAGGCGTCTATTCAATTAATATATTGAGTTTGAACCAGTCTGTGACTGTAGCTGGGTGGTTTACTACTTGTTAAATAAACCGTTTTGCAAACTTGTTGACTTTAAACTACAAATCTGCTAGAACATGACATGATAATTATCCCGTATTCGCAAACTTCGAAACAACTAATCACATAAAAAGTGCAAAATCGTATACTTAATAAGAAAAGTTAAATCGACTGCAAAATCTGTCCCCAAACTAAAAATAGTTGTGACTATGAGAAAGCTATTGAATAATTAATAAACCCTCCTTTTGGGCCTCGTCGCAGTCGGGTAAAAACCAAAACCATCAACTTCTAACGTTGACGACACGGTTGACGCAGTGGTTCAAGCAATTGACTGCTGCGCTGCGCGTCGCGGGTTCGATCCCCGCACGGAAAAAATATTTGTATGGCCTACAGTTAGTTGTTTCGGGTCTGAGAACGAGTGTGGGCAACGTTTTATAAAAAAAAGAAAAACCTCTGCACACTGGTACGCTGGTACTGTAGTGTCAAATAAATGTCTAAGGACTTACGCCACTGGTTCTTCAGTGCCAATATGAGGAATGTTCGGGACACGAGTTTATGGTTGAAAAAGTTTCGTCTTGTATCAATTTTATTCTGAAATACAGTACTGAATTGTCAATTTTTTTGGGTTGGTATTGCGTAACATGAGCTCAGCAATATCGTGTCTAGAACTCGTCTGTTCAATGCCAGTTGTTCGGTGCCATTTAGACCTAAATCGAGGCAGTTGTTCTAGATTTTCTTTTTCATTTCGATTGACCACATTTTGTGTATCGTGCTTGCGACTCATCAATTCTCTTGAATGTAGTTCTGTCTCGGCACTGACTAGCCTTTTCATTTTGATTAAAGTTTTTTGTGAAGATATTTTTGAAGCTTTTGTAGCTACGTATAAATAAGTAGAATTAACGAAATGATATCACGTGTCTGTGGGTACTATTGAATTAAAAAAATTGTGACTAAGAGTAAATTCAGAAAATAATCAACATGATTTTTTCAGAGCGGTTCATTCCTATGCATTGTGTTATTTTCTGGGTCAGACGAGCGCGCAGTTCGCGACAGCGGCGCGGCGGTGACGACGTGTTATTGTTTTGTAGCGATGGGGGTCGAGGGGTCGAGAGTGGACTAAACGGAAACAAAACAATGCTTGGTAAAAACTCTCGACTCGTTTTACAGAACTTGTGAAATGTTTCATGTGAAATTTTTTACACGAAAACCAATATATTCTAAGATGTCCGTAAGAAACGAATGTGCTAACTGTATTTATGGCAACTTGCGTAACGTTTAACCCGATCGCATCGGATCCCGTACGAAACAAAATAAATATTTGTATGACCTACTGGTACTTGTTCCGGGTTCGGTGTTGTAAGTCTACAGATTTATGTCTGTAGACTTACTCACACACAGTGCAAGAATATGTAGATTGTAGAGCTTAGATAAAAATGTACCTCACATTTTAATTCACTAAACTTTTGAAGGAGTTTTTAAACTGATTACAAATAATTCTAGGTTTATTTTTATAATTTCGAGACTCATTCAATTGTCTGCCATCCCTATCGAATCTGGCCTCGAACAGAAAGGGTCACGGTTGCCATAGAAATGCCATAAAGCCAGCAGATCCCTCCTAATGTTATGAGATGTAGCCTTCGCACAAATTGACCGAACCGGGAACTCTCAGACATGAAGTGAACGCAACATTCATCAAGTAGAGAGCAGGCCTCACTTTTATTGTGATTATTTCTTGCTTCTTCCTTTGTGGAACTAACTAAGGGTTGGATCACGTTTACTCTTTGATTAAGTACAAGTGCTTTCACCAGTACCTCGGGGGGAAAGTTTCGTTAGTAGTAACACTGCTGTGTTTTAGTTTAATCAAAATTATTATTCATCTCAGTGGCATTTGTTGCAATAGTTCCTATAGGAAGTCAGATCCCGTAATAATCATGTTTTAGGCATTTTTATCCGTAAATAAACATGGTTTAGGAGCAATTGTAATTTAAACTTATAAAGCACTTTGTGTTTTATTCTAAAGCTTCCACACGAGGGTGATCTTATTCGGCAAGAAAACGGGCGTAATGAAAAAAGTACAAACATTATTTTATAAGTACAAAGTTAAGTTCCGACTATTATTTCTTTTTATTGCTAGATCACGTCTCAATGGTACAATAATTAGGTATTGTTGATAAAACTTGATAATTCGTATACGACTAATTTTCTAAATGAAACTAAATTGTAAGCTGTGTTCAAAAGGTTTTTCGCTTGTTTTTCCTCAAAACCGGAGCCTTTCCACTAGATTCCGCGCAATAGTCGTGTCGAGTCGCGTCGTACCGAATAGTGCCGATTCGCAGCGAGTCGGGTTTCCCCTAGCTTTTGTAAACAAATACCGATACACGCAAGAATATAAGCTTTCAGTATGTGGTGCCACTGATAGCGACAACAGAAATATGAAAGACGACGGAATTATTGGAATTAAACATGATTTAAACGGATAGTACAGGGAAATAGAGAAGACAAGCAATAAGGGCCATAAAGGAGTAAAGTCGGGCTGTGAATGATAATTACGAAGTTACATTGTTTTACTCAACCTGATGGAAGAATCTAACTTGCATCTAAACATGTAACTAAGTCTCCTGAAATTAATTTTACAGTCTTAGAATTCGCTCTTTCTTGGGAAAACTTGGCAGACTACCCAGGCAATTGGCAAAAATTAAGGGCTTGGGAAAAACAAATGACTAGAGAGTATTTTGTCATTATAGTAGGTAAAAGCAATATTGATGATCAGTCATCATAAGCGTCTATCGCTAGTGGAGGCACCCCATGTGTCGCCCGCTATCAATTCGCACGCATTCGGCGGCGCTCGATTGAATTACCGTAGTGTTTTGCGGCTCGAATAAAATGTAAATGAAACGATCGCAATCCTGTTACGGACGGATCGATGCGGAGTTGCGGACGACGACTTGCGGGCCGCGGGTACACACACAGACAGACAGACAGACACGTCAGTATGGGATGGTTTATGTATATGAGTTTGTGGATGTTTTTGTGGGCTCATAAAGATGCAATTATTTAAAATAAGACTAGATACAACATGTTGATCCCTACGAGATTGTTAATTTATGGAGATTTGTATCTTATTGTTTACATTGATTTTCTTTAAATAATGAGCTGTCTCATTTACGTTGTCACTCTATCTTTATAACTTGCGAAGGTTGCACAGTAGTGTATGGACTTAGTATGTCGCTATCATGAATAGGGGATCGAACAAAAAAAAACGAATTAATCCGTCAGATAGATTTCCAAAAAATATTGACCACATATTTTTTCTTTTTTCACGTAAACAAAAAATGAAGACGATACAGTGCTTTGAAAACTCGTGTGACGTCATATGATAGTACATTTTGTACCTTCAAGTGACGTTTCAAGCCCCACTCCATGATCTTTGACGCGCTATATCTTCGTCAATTTTTATTGATTTGATAAGCCCGCCACACTATTCCCAAACCACTGTAACTCCTGTTAGCCAGAATCAACAGTGGCGACCACAAGAAAAGCGCCGAGACAATGAAGCTCGACGAAGTCCCAGAGAAACGATTTAACGGTCTTGGATCCCGCAACGAAATTAATCAGAAAAGAATAGCGGAGGAGTAGGAAAAAACATAGTTTCCACTTCCCTCCATATCAGCAGGAGACAGAACAGAACAAGGCCAATAGGCACACAGGGACGTATACAACTGAGATAAGCCCAGTTGCCTAGCACCACGGATATTATTGATTTGATAAAACAAAAAACACGTATCCAATAATTAATTTTCGATAATGTAACTGACGGACTAAACAGAATCATATTTTTTCGAGACTGTCCGATCCCCTATTCTTACAAAACAGTTAGAGCCTTAAAATAATCAAACTTGAACAAAAATGTATTTCGCAGCTGGCGCCGTCTCACAACACCATAGAACGCTTGATGGCGACCAAACTCGTTTGTTTCACATCCATACATTAATGAAGACAACGCATTAATATTCTAACGACTTGACGAATATCAACCTTCTTTAATAACTTCAGATATTACTTATTAGTTTAGTAGGCGAATGATTTTGATGACCACTCAAATTGTTACGATCGGTCAACGCCATGTTAGCCAAATTTTATAGCATTTTGGTTATGAGTTTTACTAATTTACTGACATTTTATAGGTTCCTAATTTAAACTGCCCAATAAGGTCTTTCGTTACAAAGTATAACTGTGCATTGGCTTTATTTATGATGTCAACATTAAGAAGATTCTTTTATCTACCCAAATATCATAAACCCTCTCTAATGCGTTCAAAAACCATAGGCAATGACCAGCATTACCAACCAGCAGAAATAAACAGAACTGTAATGAACTCATAATCTACTGAAAACAGTAGGTTATGAGTTTGGAACAGGTGTCAAATTCAAGTGAGTCTAGTAAATAAATAAATAAAAATAAAATAAAATGCCTTTTATTTCTTGCATTATAAAATACAGCTTAGTAATTGATTAAAAAGTTGTTTGGAAAAAGAAAAGAAAAAAAGCCTATCGATATATACCTATCGATACGAAACCCCAATTCAGTATGATTTTAATTATAAATCGCACGACATTTTGATCTCGAGTGACACAAGAATAGTGACTTTGTTCGTTAGTCTATGATTTAAAAAAAATGACAGATATCCGAAACGCCGCCATTTCGAGCTGTCATTTGTTCGGTATTTTTTATTGCATTACACTGGTAACAATGCTGGTCATTTCCCTATGGTTCCTGAACCCATCATAGAGCCCTTATGATTTTTGGGTAGATAAATTAGTGTATGCAACTATTTTGTGTTGTAATGCCCTTCATTATGCACAGTCGCATAAACTACTATTATGCCCACACAACAATGCATTCACAGTTAATGAAAAGATTGTTTTCGAAGATTTAATAAACAATTTCCTCTGCCTTAAAAGTCTCCAAATACGTAAAATAAACCATTTTGACTCAACTCTTTTACAAAAGTACGTAACAGTTTTATTTATGTCAAACTTTATAAAAAAAAAGTCAAGGTACTAAATTACCATAAAAGTAAAGAGATTACAACAAATCGTTCTATCACACTACTTAACACATGGCAGCGTTTAGCGGTCCCCGTTACGTCGTTTAACTAATTAGTTCGTATCTCCTATATGCTAATGAAGCCCTGGGGTACCTCCGCACTCCGCACTCCACTGCCTGACGTTAAGTATACGTATTAAGACGATTATTGCCACTGAAAGTATTTTTAAGAGCTTGATTGACGGTCATTCTCATAACGTAAACGTTTGTTAGTCGGTTTCAAAAAATAATTACAGTTTATAAAACAGTGGCGTAACAGGGATCATTGTCAGTATAAAAATAAATCGTAGTTTATGAAGATTTGAGGTAATACTCACACGAGTGTGTTTTAGATAAAATAGTACATAAAGTGTAGAATTGAAGAATAATAAATATAGTAAAAGCTTCTAAAAAGAAAACCCGCATTTCTAACCCGTCTAATAGAAAAACTCGTAGGAGTTTCAAAAGAAACTGGAGCAGGGTCACAAACCTAATGCTCCGTATCCGCAACATTTGACAACAGATATTATGATAAACCCTTCAGCTGTTGGCCGCATCTTCCAACTTTCTTCACAAAGAAACCTTCATCCCGGACGCTTCACACGTCGCGTAGCTTAGGAGTTTAAGTACAGTTTCAAAGCTGTGGGAAACTGTTTACCATATCAAGTTAGTTGCTCGTTATCAATTAGCTGCTGACCGTAAGTGAGGGTTTATTGGCTACTGGCACGATCGGATGGGCTTCACGATCATATATTTAGACATTATTGTATCGTTTACAAGTTTATGGTATTTTGCTAATGTCTTGGGATAAGTGATCGATGTTTGTGTCAAAATTATGAAACTTTGTAAGTGAAGTAAGCGATAATTTACCAATTAGATTATTGGCTAAATAAATCTTAATGTTTATGATGAAGATATAAGTTATTGTCACAATTTCCATAAACGGTGTATGGTGTTTACGACCATTAAATTTGAAGACCTATTCCAAAGAAGTAACATTAAATTATTACTTACTGTAAGAAGTTAATAAGCACTTACCTTTCATTAAGGATAACACATTAAAAGACAAAGTTCTTACTAATGCACACTGCCTATATTTGGCTTTACTGCAAACCATTCCAGATACTCACGTAAATCCTAGAATTTTAATTACCGTTTTAGTACAAGTTTAGTACATCATGAGTATGTACCAGGTACATTCCATGTACGTTAACGGCTATATTATTTACAACTCCCAGGGAGTCGGGAGTAGGGTAATCAGGCGCGGATCCACCGTTGTGGGCACTATGGGCATGCCCACAACCCTAATAGACTTGAGACGTCACATTTTCACGGTCACAGGGGGTCATGAACCCCCAAGATCTGAGAAAATTGCTATTTTTTGGAAATTTGATAAATTATTAACTTTCTGCACAACAGAAACTAACCATTCTAGGGCAGCAACCAAATAATGTAAGCTCGCTTCGCTCGCTTTGCATTTTGCCCTTTTTTATTAAGGTCTTTATAAGTTGACGTTCACTTTTGTTGTCATCTCTGTATTAATTAACGAAAAGAACCCTATATATGGGTCGGAGGTGAGATGCTTAAATTTGGAGCTCTCGATCTTCTATCGCTCCTGCATTCTGTTATGATCAAAAGCGGTTTCAGAGGCTTCCGCCTTTGTGGGTGGAAAATCATCAAATGACCCCCCCCGCTCTTGGGCAGAGTGAAGGAGAGTGTCAGACTTCTACTGACTAAAAACCGAACCCATGTTCCTTCTTTGCCCTTGCGCCGAGGCCACGTCATCTAGTACAAAAATCCGCGGCCAAGAGGCTTCCGCCTTAGAACCTAATCCTTTCGAGGGCCGGCTTGCTCCACTTGGTCTTGTGTTGTCTTCATCTTGACATTGGAAACTCATCTCGGTGAACCTCCTTACCTTCCCCCGAAATCGAAGCGATCAACTTATACGAGGCAGAATGCAATAAAAATCTCTCGTTTCTACAAAAATTGCCAGAGTGGACTGTATTCTCAATCCCGTATGAATGAAAAGAATCTAATTTTTAAGAGGGACTGAAAAATTTTCGAGCTCGCTCCGCTCGCTCTCCCAATTTTTTTACCATAACTCCTGGCAAGACACAATTTCAGACAGTAAGATAACCTCTTAAATTTAAACTGGGTGCTAACTTTTAGGAGCTCACTACTCTTATTTTTTAAACCTGTCTTATCTCGACACACAAAACCTAAAGAGTTCTTTTCGGGAAACTTAGAAGCACCCCCCGCCTAAATAAGCCTGTCGGCGTCCACGCACGTTTTACTTCAGAAAGCTATCGATTTTCAAAAGTAGTTTCTAATAGTGTCACTATATCGATCATGAGCGAGTTCATACTCCAACTCGCACTTGCGCGATTTTCGGGTGACTGTGCCCACAACCTTTTTTGAGGGCTAGATCCGCGCCTAGTAGGGTTACCATTTACAAAAGTCCTGACGAAATGCCGGACATATTCGAAAAACAACTCGTTCGACCGTGAAACCGTGACCGTTCTGACGTATTTATGTACAGTCAGCTACAAAAACATCTTGAAAAATTCTGTGGCCTATAGCTCGTTATTTATAGTTATTGGGTTAAAATTTTCAATCCGTTTTTATTTCGTAGGACATTTTTTGATGTGCTAACGAGTTGTCGATAGAAAAATACGTAGAATCGGATGATATAACCTAGCGCCACGCATTCGCGGGTTTCTATCTCCGAAGTTGACAAACAAGCCACAATACCGGACGAGGTCCGGACGTTTCCCCGTAAAGCAAAGCCATGTCGGATGTATACCCTAGCTGTGGCAGGGTACTGCTGGTAAATATGCGGGCCCACATTATGATGGATGCGCGCGCGCCCGCCGCATGCCTAATTAAGTAATTAAGATGAGATAGCGCTCGTGGAGATAGCGACTGGATTGGAGCGCAGGGCCGGAGAGAACAGTGGGACGAGTCTGGTGAAGCCAGGGACCGCTGGACTCGTCACATTGTGTTGTGATCGGTATCAGTTTTGTGGAAGACTGAGTTAGTATGGCTTTGTGATTTATGTACTTGCATGTGGTTCTTTTAATCGGATTATTTATTTGCAGTCATCGTGTAAGTATAAAAGGTAGGATAGAACACTTTCAAAGAAATACAATTGATTATGTAAATCCTTTTCTTCTGAATAGTTTAATATTTAAGTACCCATGGACAAGTTCTATTTTTCTCTATGGAGAGTTACTGCTAGTCGAGTGTTTTATAGTTCTCCGTTTCATATAATTGCGGGGGTATAATAAATTGTAAAGTACTGAAGTGGTAATAAAACGACGTTATTACGACGAAGATTTATTGTAATGTTCGCTAAAGTATGTACTTGTACTTCAGAAATAGTTGAAAGTAAATCACAATTTTTAAAGAAACTAGAAATGGCCCTGTGCCTCAAATGAAGCAAATAATATAATTAATGAGTCCACTGCTCCACTGACACGTTCGCCGCACATGAGGGAGGCTCCACATCCGCTACAACTCTCTGCGGTTTCGCGGACAATTAAAACAGTGCGCCTCATCCGTACCGCACCGTGCCGCACCGCACCGCACCGGTGCCGGTCCGTAACCGTCCGCACCGCATCGTTGCGGCCTCGTCCGTTTACGGCGGGGCATTGTTATTGCATTAGACGGCACATACAAAATGTATGAAGCTTTCACATTTATACATTCATACTCGCGCCTTACACTTGGCAGAAAAGTCCAGAAGACTATGGATTAATGAAATAATCTATGTAGTCCTACTAAAGAGACAGTGAAACCAGAAAGGGCATATAATTGGAAACAAGTTGCGAACACAGGACCCTGACCGATACTGTACCGAAATAGAGCCGCGTCCGAAATCCCCGTACGGTAGAATGGAAATCATTCTTCAACTTTCTTTGATCAGTTCCTTCCTACTTTGGGAACTCAATATTTTTAGCAGTTACTTTTACCAACTTTGGCTGAATCAAGATGCATCTGCTCGGGACTGTATTTAATTGATAGGGCCTTGGTGACATTATAACTGGCGTGCATTGGGCTTCTATACCTTACTGTTTGGTGTGTTCACTCTAACGTACAATGACAGAATTTTAACGTCACTAAAATGTTAATAGGGATGTTTTACCACTTATGTGGTTCATTGTCGGTAGCATGTCACCTCTTCAACTTGAGGTTTTTCTCAGAATATTATCAAACCTGTTTATGAGAGAGAGTATTTGGATTTAGTTGTGTTTATTTGCGGACAAGAAGTTCTGTGGGAGATGACGTATGGAGCATGCGATAAAATTCGTAAATCAAGTGCTTCTTCGTCAGTTTCCTGCGAACTGGAGAATTATCCTGTCACTGAGAGCTAGCGGCCGAGACTGTTTATTTATATAATTACATGCTTTAGAAAATTGTGCCAATTTGCCGTGCACAATTTGTCTTTAACACAAGGTAATACCGACCCTAGTCCCTTAAAATAGAGGCTTGTAGAACTGCAGGTGATTGGTAAAGCGCAGGTCTCCCCTCAGGCCAGCCAGTGCGGTTGCAATTATAACGCAGTTGTTCGGTCCGCAACCGATCGTTAGGCAACTGCTACCGGCGACACGCCGCCGCGCCGACCGACGACCGACGGACGAAGAAACATCGCTGTTATCGAACTATCCCCAACTTCCAACGGTGCCACAATTACACAGACAACTTGATGCCTTCAATTAATATTAAAAACCATCTTTGAAGCTTCCGAGTGATATATTAGTCGATTATTGGCTGCCGATAATCGATCATTCGCTAATCGATTAATCTATTTTTTGTGATATTCTTATGAAAGCACATTTATCACAATCAAGTTTGTGCTACCAACGTTTTATAATGTAATTGTTTTTGACAGAGTTTTTGTTGAGTATTTACTAAAGATTTATGTTAGTCGTGTACGTAAATAATTGGTTGTAAATCGAATGCAGTCTGCGAACTTGCTAAGTTGATTAATGCAACGCTTAATACATGAACATCGTTAAGAGACAATGAAAATTTTGTGCTTGAAGATTTATTAATTCGTGTGGGAATAGGCCCCGTCGTCTCTTACCGTGGGTGGCGGAAACGCTAATAAAATATTTTATTGAATAGCCTATTTATAAGAGAAGTCGAAAGTAGGTCGAAAAGGTCAACGAAGTAAGTAGTTCTATTTCAGTATATTTACGAGTCAACAATCATTACGATGAAATCAAATCCTTGCTTGTGAAAATCTCCGGTAATCAAAGTACCTCGGATTATAAGCTCGCCTCGAAGCGTCGACCCGCGAACAGATCTAATTAGCTAAAACAAGCCTGTTAATTAGCAGTCAATAGCCGCTGTGTACTACTCGTAGCAGTACGAGATCGCGCAAACGCAGAAACGTGTTAATCCTAGATACTCACAGATTGAGTCGGAACGCGGCGTACGTCGCGAACGCCTATGCTCGGGCGAGGTAGATCGCAGAAGGTCAACGAATAACAGAATATCTGACAGCCTAAGCTTCTCCTTAAGCTTAGCAACATTGTTACGAAGAAAATTAAATCACTACTACAGTACGTAAAGAACTGTGAAACGACTGTAGGAAAGAGATCCCGGCATCCCGTATAAAAACGAGTCGCTAACAGATCAATCCTGAAGAACTTTTTAGCCTCATTAAACTATGTTACAGCTTTAAATGCTCAAACAATCTTGTATAAGTAGTGTAGTCTGTCAGATCGGTGATAATAATTTCCTTTAGTTTATACCTATGGCTAGTTCAGCAGTAGATTATATTTTATTATGGATATGGATTTGATGATGCTGAGGGAGGGTTTCAATAATTACAGCGCAGATTTTCTTATCATTAAAGGTGGCTGAAATGTGGGCCGGTTTAAAATCGAGTAAATGTAAGTATTATATACACCTTCTAAGCCTATCTTTCGTATGAACCTCGCGGAGGCACGTCCGAGGTTTATGTAAGTCTGTAACAGTAGGAATTAACTCCACAACAACCGCTTTAAATACGAGCGACTGTGCCCAAAGTAACAACTCACTGTACTTTATCAATGGGGAAGGTAGTTTAATTAACTAATTCTATTGAAGTATGCTCTGCTGGTGTCTTATTAGCTGGTTAATAAGTCATTCCGAGCTTGTTACAGTTATAGTCGTAAAAAGCACTATGAAACTATCTGGTGATCCAACCATTTGTGGCGATGTGATAGCCCCGATCTACTCATTTGTAATCTGTCACTTAAAGCTTGCTGAAAATACATGAAAATGCTTTGTGATAGTAGATAGATCCGACCGAGCTTTTTCCACACTTTGTATATGATACCCCTTGGTAAGGCTGGTTGTCAGACGTTTGGGCCACTCATTACAACTGTCCAGTATCAACAAATAATAGTCTGAAAGCACGCAAAACTAGGCAAGCGCTTTACCTGAAGATTGATCCGAGCGACTGTTATTATCTAGCCACGAGCTCCTCGTATACGAATGTATAATAAAGATCTTTGCGAGCAACT
Source organism: Diarsia dahlii (assembly GCA_949775195.1). NCBI lineage: Eukaryota > Metazoa > Arthropoda > Insecta > Lepidoptera > Noctuidae > Diarsia > Diarsia dahlii. The sequence goes on from OX459198.1 coordinate 414,816, forward strand.
AATGGTGACAAACATCACATTTAAAAAAATGATTTTCAGCGGTGTGTGTTCGAATATGCCCGATTCCTACCATTTATTGTGCAAAATTAAATACTGTATGTTTATATTAATATTTCTACAGTGACTTAACTCTGTATTTCTGAAATCGAATTCAACCACCAAATTATCCATTTAAGACCCAACTAACATGCACCATTCAAAATCAAATGAAGCGATAGGATCGTTTACCGCTAAACACATGTCAGCGAAGTGTCGTTAACCGCCGGTTTACTGGCTATCGTTCGATATCGCTTTGTATCGCTATCTGTAGCTCTACCATGAGTTGTCATCGAAAACTTAATCCCTAGCGTGGTACTCGCTAGCGTGCTAACGTGGATCAAATAGATTTCGATTATGATTGCACCATGAGATTTACGGAGTCTTACGCAGGCGCTAAGGTAAGCTCGATAGATTGTGTACTCTAGCTAACTTCACTCTACTCATGTTTTGTTTCTTTCTTTCCTACTAATAAGAAGAGAGACCGGTATCTACACAAATAAACCGACGAAATTAAAAAGTTGACAGATAGTAGACTACACAATCATAGTGTTAGGTGGTTTTTGAATTTTTATTCCTTACAATATGTCACTGTCGTGTATTCAATTTGTAATTTTGATAGTTGACCTTGAGTGACAGAGCTGCGTTGTGTAGTTTAAAAGTTTACTATAGATTCAAACAGATTATTTAATACAATGAGGACCAGTGTCACACAGTTCCAATTGTTGGTAGAGTTTATAGAAAGGTAAATTTGAACTTTCCTGAAAATTATCTAACATTTTGGCTTGAAATTCATGTTATTCAAGTCGTTGGTCTTCAAATTTAGCGACCACTGACATATTCCATGCTAAATAACCACTTGCAGACATTATTTTGACTATATTAGACTCAAAAACGTATATAATTTTTACCCGACTACGGCAAAGTCAAAGGAGGGTTATGATTTTGACTGGCTATGTATGTATGTATGTATGTATGTATGTTTGTATGTATGTATGTATGTATGTATGTGTGTATCTTCATCTGTTCCCTCATAGCTTCTAATCTACTTAACGGAACTCGACATATGAGGTATCGTTAGAACCGTCTTAATTTTCCGTTGAACATAGGCTACGTGACGTGTCACAAAAAGCGATTTGGCGCCCTCTAGCGGACAAAAAGTAAGGCTTAAAAAATAAAAATGGAGATAACTACGCCGTGTTTGGTATCATTTTAAAGGGCCTCACTTGTACATTTCCAAAATATTGTTCAAATTTAAAATCACGCCCTCTAGCGGACAAAAAGTAAAGAGTAAAAAAAAAAATTAACACCAAAATTGTTTAAATAAAAAAAAGTAAAAAACTAAAACCCGACTACGACAAAAAAAACGACACTGAAAAAGTATGAAACAAGATTTTCAGGATAGAACAAAAAGAAAAGCCGTAGTCACACGTTAAAGGTACCAACCTAAACACTTTAATACCGTGTGACTACGGCTTTTCTTTTTGTTCTATCCTGAAAATCTTGTTTCATACTTTTTCAGTGTCGTTTTTTTTGTCGTAGTCGGGTTTTAGTTTTTTACTTTTTTTTATGTAAACATATGTTTCACACGCCAAAATGCTAGTGAGCTACGTAACTACTAAAGTAAGTGTCTTACTCGATAGGTTCAGTGAAATTAGTGACTCATGGTACCGTTTTGTATGGTGACAGCTGAAGAACGTTAGTGACTATCGAATAGATTACGCTAGGTGTTTACCCATCGTAATTATTATAGTGCTCATGGTATGAATTTTAATTCTTTCTGTGAGCGCTAGGGGCGCTGTACAATATTTCATACAACTAATTTACGGAGACGCTAGCGAGTTTTTGCTGTGTAAACTCATGGTAGAGCTACTGAGCAAATAAGCCTAACGTGTGGACACGAAACACGCAATTACGTGCGATCACGAGTCATGATATTGCCCGATATTGTTGAGCTTTATGGGATGGTAATGTATATGGTAGTGTAAGGCAATATTACTTTTACTATCAAATGAATATTCGCTTTGAATACAGAAGAAAGGATTAATGGACTGTGTGGGCATGATAAAACTAGAAACGATGTGATTCCTGAGTAGACGAGTACAATGGAGAAGCAGACACCCTACATAAACTGATGCCAATGATAATAACTGGAACTTGATTTAAAATAAGAAATGAAGCATTCCGGGTGTGTTTAAATCTACTTTCAACTAGCTTCTCTGTATCTTATGTCAAGCAAATATTATGATTGACTATTCCATGATTGCTATCACTGATAGGAGGACATGGTGCAGTTGTTTAGGTCCCCTGCTATTTTTTTGCCTTAACTTTCATTTCATTTTTGTTACAACAGTAGCTTATGAAAGTAAATTAATAATTAAGTGATCAACGAATGACGCTGAGTGCTGGCACAATAGGAACTTGATATGTAATTTGATTAAAAGTAATAAGAGAGAGAAAGTTCAATTTAAATTAGTCTTGAAAGTAACATCATAATAACTCGTTAACAAGGTTCGTAATTACGTATTACGCGATGGTCAGCCTTAAGCTACTCTTATACAACTAATCATAATAATTATTACAACTCTGCTACTATAATAAAGAAGGACTGACCTTTCTGTGTATTACTGGACATAAACTCGACCCATCTGAAGAGAACATGGTCTAGACATGAAAATAAAAGCGAGTTATTTCTACAAGCAGATATATTACGTCACTGTCGTCATTACATAATTATATCCATATCGTCGGTCTGTCTGATACCTATCCACACTGAACGAATTTTGGTTATACATATTTGACAGAAAGGTAGCTAACCTACATTATGATATAGTAATTAAAAGTTACAGATACTACCCGACATCTAGGTGGGCAAGGCTGTGGCCTAAAGCTTTGCTATTGTAATATTTTCAGTAGGTAGTATGTTTGGGAGATAATTATTGGTCACGTCAATTTTCCACTTAATGTTCAAACTAACAGTTGTTTCCCCATTGAAAGTTTACGACAGGAACCTACGTTAGCTATTAAATTGGTGTAATTTGTCCATAGTCGCGGACCGTTAGACGATCGTGATCATAAACATCGATTGTTCTCATATTTCTGCCATGAAGTCACTGCCATAGCTCCAACAGGGCTTGCTGCGTAAGGCACACACTTGAGAAGCGAAGCTATGGATATTTATATCTTAATTATACCACATTATTGATTCAGAGTCACATAGGCAGTTGCTCGTTGTAGAAATCTTGTTTCCTAGTACATCCACTAGGATGTAAGTCGACCAGAACACTGTTCAGAAAAGGCTAGACAGATGGAGTATTTAGGTAATGTCGTGATGTTTCAGTATTCTATACTTTTGAACTTAAACTTAGCTGGTAGTTGGCTTGAGCACATGTGAAAGCCATCTTCAGGATGTGTTGCTGAACTCGTCAATAGCAAATCAAAGGAGATGTACTGTTATAGAGTGCTTTCACAAAGTGTTCAGTTTATATGAGCGCGCTGAAGGCTTACCAATCTTTACGGGCAAAGATTTATCTCCCCAAGGACGTCTCCGGGGAAACAAATTCCAACTCGTGAATTAGGTCTTTAACTTAATCCAGTGGGAACAGTGACAAATAACGTAATTTCTCATTTAAATCGTCTTACTTACACGTAATTGATGTTTAGTCAACTTGTCTAAGTTTTATAACAAACAACAAAATGTGCTTTATTTTTAAAATCAGCCCTACTTTATTTGAGAGGAGTATCGCTTCACGCTAGTATATAGCTGTAGCTTACACTGAGACATGAGTTTTAACGTCAATCGTTGTCGTGCTCGTGGGTGCCTGACGGCTATCATTATCACATATCGCTCACACCCACCAAACCTTACTATTTATGTTACAAACACACAAACAGACATCAACTCTAACAAAAGCACCATTAAGTTTAAAATCAAAAGTTGAGTTTAAAGGAATGTTTACAAAGCATACAAGGTAACATAACTTCCATATTAGTTTGTTTGTTTTTAAGCAATCATATTTGGATGCGAGTATTTGACAGTACAACAGTCCGTGTTTTATTATTATTTACTTTAGCAACGGGCTCTTTGACGGTAGCGTTATCTTGAAGAAAGTGCGCGTACATGATACTTATATTTACAAAACAGCATACGATGGACTGGTCAGCTTCTAGTATTCAGTCGTCAGCCGATTTTTTTTTTTATTATAAATGGGCTTGCTCTAGACTTCAATCTTGCCTTAAGGGCAGAGATGATGTCGACGATGGAACGAGCTTACCCAGTAGAAGCCTGTTTACTCGCGACTTAAACAGAATAAGGTTATATGAACTCGGAAAAACCGACGCAGGCAGGGAATTCCACTCCTTGGCTGTGCGCATAATAAAGGACCCAGCAAAGCGCTTCGTTCGAATGTGTGGAATGTCGACTAGGTATCGGTGATACCCTGCAGTGCGTCTAGTCTCCCGATGGAAGAAGGGAGATAGTGGGATCAGCTCGTGGAGCTCTTGCGCACACTCTCCGAAGTACAGTATGTAGAAGACCGACAGACATGCGACTTTGCGACGGTGGGCCAGGCTATGTAGCTTGATAACCAGCTTATCGCTTATATATATCTTATATTATGTTATTTTGCAAGCAGGAACTCAGACAGTGGTCAGATAAGCATTTATTAACCTCCACAACCCAGTTGCTGGGTAAAATGATTGAAAGCATTTAATTGAACGCTAACTAAACGATGTGAACGAATGTGAAGATGTTATCAGAAGCAGAAGTTGTCTGCCGAATAGTACCTACATTTTCACATTCCTTTCAAAATTCATAGAACACTAAAAGATCCGCTACTGAAAATTTCCCAAGTACTTAACACCTAAGCTATACACCCCATTTAATACTGCACCCGGCAGAGAGCTTCAAAGTTATTTCCATCTGCAGCTCGTTTCAATATCCCCGTGCAATGTTCCGTTCTATTGTGTGGGTAATATAACCACGATCCGACCAGACTTTTCCGATTAAGTCGACCACATTGAGTAGCGGCTCACCCGGCGTCCTCCGGCTTCCGTACGGTTTCTGTCCGGCTTCGTACCGGCTCGGTAGCCGTGACGTTTGGGTTTAATATCGCACTGCCACCCGTATAGTTCTCTAGTGGACCATTGTGCAAAGTGCTTACAGAATGTATAGGTGCAACAAACAGTAGGTTAAATAGGTTGCACTTTTGTAATAATGGAGTTCCACTGGAGAGTATATGATTTTCGTTGTAAACTCTTCTCGATATTTTTGCCTTTATATTGATTGAGGGATAAGTTTTCCATTAACTGATTAGTAAAACTGTCTGCCAGTGCGTGGTTGAAATTTCAGGATAAAAGTAATCTCTGAAAGCTTGAAAAATATTAATTTAGTCAGTTCTAAAAGTATTTTTACCTCGTGTCTTGGTGTGAATAAGTTATGTTTCTAGTTTCTTGGTTGCAGAAAAACGCGCCGCAGCTAAAACAAGCAAAATAAACTAAAACTGCACAAGTGCACTCCTCGTAAATGTAAGAAACTATTCGTCTGTGTCGTAAAACTTCTGTGTTTCCTTCTAAGTGGTTATAGTTGGTGTAGAAGTGGTGGGGGTGGTCGCAATAGCGCAGACTCACTTAAAACTTGCCGCTCAGCCTTTGGAAAAATGTTATTCCTTGTTTATAGTAATAGTCGCTGTACACCATCTGTAATGTTGCACGAGCTTGTACTACGTGTAAGCAGTAATGGGTCTACATTTTGTGAAACTATTTTAAGTTTTAAGATGTGAGAGCAAACTATCGTCATAAAAGCAATTTAGACATCGAGGAGAAAAAAACACACATTGGCGTAGTATATGAAATGTTTTGCCTCTAAAACTTTTCCTAGTCATGATCCTTCCCTCTAGTTTTTTTCAGCACCTGAACTCAACACTACTGGAGTCGGTCAGATGCATGGAGTCTCGATTTGTGCCTGATTGATGAAAATAGGCTCGCCCATGGGACCTAATCATAATTGTGGCTAAAAGTGAATGCACTATGTGTACACTTCTACCTAACCCTCTGAGGATTGAGAGGCGTGATATTATGATGTTGTGTCCACGTTTTGTCATGTCTAGTGAATAATTTAAATAACGTATGTATGTTTGTATTGTTCCAGGCGGAGGAATTGAACTCGCTGGTGGGAGATGCGTTCCGAATGGCGTTCGCGTCGCAGCTGCAGCCCTCTGCGCCGCTCTGGGTAAGACTAAACCATGATTTTGCTTTACTCTGTTCAAGAATATGACTGTGTCTTCTTTTTTTGAATCGATGATCAATATGCGGCAGCAGTAGCGTTTTAAAAGTGTTCAGAAGTACAAGTGTTTACCCACTTTGGAGACTCGAATATAGGTATGGGAAATGGTTTGGTACCAAAGTAGTATCGTATCACCCAGTATTAACTGGGTTGTGGAGGTCGGATAGGTAGTTGTTCTATGTAAAATACTGATATTTAGCTGCACTTGGTAAGACTGGATGCCGACCCGAACATGGTAGAGAAAAGGTTGGATATGATGTTTTGGTCACCAGCACTTGGACATGCACATGGACACTTATAGGTATCTGTGGGGTCTACAAACTTAAGCGGCCATTATGGTTATAAATATTTGAATAACTGAATCTATAGCAGATTAATAATCTCATTACGATTTCAAAGTAATAAATCACAAACGGTTGGCGATTACGACACGGTTGGCGCAGTGGCTCAAGCAATGGACTGCTGCGCTGCGTGTCGCGGGTTCGATCCCCGCACGGAACAAATATTTGTATGGCCTACAGATAGTTGTTTCGGGTCTGGGTATTTGTGTATGTGAGTTTAAATGTTTGTGAACGCACCCACGATACAGGAGAAATTCCTAGTGTGGGGCAAAGTTTAAAAAAAAAAAAGAGAAATGTTTTTAAATGGAAACTTTGATGCATTCCTCTATTAAACGTAACTAGAGGTTCGCACAACCTCTTCAGTAGTTAATATTAATAACCCTGTATTTAATATAACCCGCTCTGTACAACACTGCGGGAGTTCAAGCTGAACCTTCGAGTTTAATATCTGTTGCACTTACTTACGTTATTATGAGAACGTGCAGGTGAACATTAGCGTTGATTTACTGCCAGCTAGCTACTCTGTGGCGCCGGCTACTGTTGTGTACACCGGGAGTTGTGCTACGGGAAACTTATGTGCTGTTGTTTGTTTGTGCTGATTTTTGTTTTTATTTCGAAGATACCTCTTTTCGTTTTCAAACTTGATGTCGTAGTTTTGATTGATCTAAGTAATGGTTAAATGATACATAATCATTCATTTAATAAGGCTTTTGTTTGGAAACAAGTTAACAGGTGCTTTGAACACGACAGTTATTAAACTAATATAGCCATCATCGTCCATAGCCCAATTTCACCCCGTTCTCTGAATGTGCAAGATCCACGCTCTTCTGTAAGTCTCATCCAAGTCAAGAAATGTGCTTAGTTTGTGCAAAAGATTAGCCACTTTCATACAAAACTACGTTGCTTTTTGGCGGGTGTACATTAGCAAAGATTTAGTGCTGTAAACACTTAGTGCTAATGTAGTGCTACTGTTGGACCGGGAGCTATGGCGCCGTGAATGCGGGCCCGGGATTTAGTAAACCGGTTTGAGAAACCGGATCATTTTACCATTTAAAAACTATAATCTTCCCATAGATAAATAGGAAACAACCATTAAAAGCTATTTTAAAAGTTAAATGACTATTATTACAAGTCACTTGATAGACTACTTCTGTATGTCATGAAATGCCATCTCTGTAATTATAATTAATGTTGTCTCCTCCCTTATCTGATAGTTGTCTGACATTATAGGGGTTCAGTTCCCGCCTCGAGTAATTTACAGTACTTAAGATGATAGTGCATCTTGTGCGGTGACAATCATTATGGTAATTTATTCGTTTAAATGTAAGAGAAAAAGTATAATTATTGCAAACCGAATCGCTTTATTTGTGCGGTAAGAGGGGTGGTAATGGATGTGACATTTGCTACATTAAAGTATTGTGTTTAAGATAATGTTTTACAAACCGGTTACGAAAGAAACGTGTTTACAAGAGTTATTTTGACAACTATTCATGTGACGTTCTTTATGTGCGAACGTTTATTTAGATGGCATTCAATAACATATTATCCCACGTGAGTATTACCTAATCTAACGCAATACCACCAATATTATCCCAGTTAACGTTTACGTATAAGGCTTAATATAATTAACCTCTCCAACGAATAGTGTAGGTATAGGTACCTAAAGAAAACTGGCAACGAATAAAATCTAACTTGAGATAAAATATTTACAAGCATAAAAAAATACTCTCCACTCTCACCTAAAATGTTCACACGTACCCCTATAATTTCCAATCCATCAAGACACTTAAAATCCAATACCCACAGTTAAAAATAAATTCATCATCTAAAACAATCAATCAAAGCACGTGTTACAAATAAAACAAAGCGGGACATTGAACTAAAGCTATCGAAACCGAGAGGTATGATTAGTGGCGCTAAACGGTCCCGGCTCCCGGTCTAACGTGCCGCGTGCGGTAATCATACGTTATGAACGAACTACTTATGAAGCGCCATGTTTGCTTTGGATGATGGGTTTAGCTTTTTTTGGATAAGTTTAAGGTTAATTCTCTGTGTTACGGAAGCATGATTATCTTTTTTTTGTGCCCTTAAAAGAGGATCCCCCTGATACTGAAAAAGGGCTAAAGGGCACAAACAACTGTTAATCGTTTCCAATGCGTTACGTAGGTATTTTGTCAACGATTTTCAATAGAATTTTTATGCTCCGGTAGCTCATGCTAATCCAAAACGATTTTGATTTTCCATCGTCGTTATTGCTGATAGATTTTCTCTTTGTACAAGCAGTTCACGATGTAGCCATTAAAAGACAGAAGTTGATATAACACCGATTATTTCCTATATTTCACTAAGCAAAAAAAGCAAAGGAATATCTTTTGTAGAGCTTTACTAGAAATTAGTTTCAAGACCGGGACTAACATTCTAGTAAAGACAGACAATAGGATCTTTGAAATCACAATAACAATTTGTAAGATTTACAAATCTCCTAGCAATGAAAACATTAAGATTAGTCACTAACTTTATAATAACAATAGTTATAGAAGTCTGATCTGCTCCAAACATCTCCAAACTCTTAAGTATAAGATGCTCCGATAAAACTGAAAGTCGGCAACTTCACGCTGCTGATGATTACGACTCAGTGTTCCGCAACGCGCGAGTTTTATCGAGCTCTTCGACAGGTAAGCGTTCTTAATGACACTTGAAAAATGTTTCCTTCATTATTATATTCCGGGCTGCTTTAATAAAGTTAACTTATAACTTGATAAAGTATTTGGAGGGGACTCGGAGAAAACAAGACAACGACTGTAATAAATCACCGCAGTTACCGCAAGTTTGACGGTAACATTTTGTTTGTTCCGCAAAAAGTTTACGTTCATATGTTACAATGTCGTGTAGCACAATATTGAATGAATCTGTTTGTCGTATTGCTAGCTGGTGTCAGTAATCCTCTTTAAATTTATTATTCAGCGTAGTACTCAAACTACAAACCCAAACGAATAGTTCACTTAGTTATTTACTCAGTTTTGTTGTAGTATCCCGTTTCTTTTCCTTCATATAGTGTATCACGTAGTATTCTGGAATATTTACAGCCCGCCATGAATTAGTTACTTTATTCAAACACACAAAAATAACATGAAACATTCTGATATTTCCCCTTCATCCTCATTCCGGACACGTGCGGGGCTCTGTTCGGACTGAGCGGTCTATAATCTAGCCCACTTTGCGTCCGTCCGGCGCCGGCCGAAGCCGCTCGATTTACAACCGGGCCTGTCCGCCTGTCCGGTGGCGGCCGTCCGGCTTCTGTTTTGTAATTAAATTGTTGGATTTCTCAATGGAGTTGGTCTTTGGGTTTCTGTTGTTTGGCTTGGAGGTAGTTTTGATTGGTTGTGCGAAAGGTGTTGCTTTGTTTTAGTGTTTGTGAGGTTATTTATTCTGATTTCGATGTATTGGAATGGGGCTTGCGCGATTCGATCACACAATCATAAACTTGTATCTTTACGAGTATATCAAGCTGAAAGGAGAAAGGAATATTTTTATTTTCTTTATCGAATATTCAACCCAAAAAGCAATTGGATGCATATCTCTTCGAATCGCGTTGAATCTGCGAAATCTCATGTATATTTTAAAAAGTTGAACGATAAACAAAATCCAAGTGCCCAAGTAGCCATTAAAAGGGTATTTTACTTTGTTTATATAAGAATCGGAATGACGTGGAAATATTTAATTAATTACTCGGCAATTAAGGTGTTTAGTGCGTGCGGGCACGCGGGCACGCGGGGCGCGGGTAACGCGCGCGCAGATAACGTGCGATTTATGGGAAGTCTCCTGATGCTGATAGGGTTGCCGAATAATCGGGATGCCCTCATTTTTACAGGATTATTCGTTGATCAATTGCCTCAGCAGTGGGACGTAGAAAAAAGGATTGACTGCAAATCAATTGATCGTACCAATGCAAATCATGGCACATCCACAGTACGTGGGGATGTTTTCTAGAGAACTCAATGCTTCAAAGTTTAACTCTAAAAATCATAATGGCGGTTCTCTTGTATCCCTTGCGATATGTATTTAAATTAACAGATGTCAACGTTTGGCGATGATGACGTTTAGCTTTCGATGGCGAGTGTCATGCTGACTTGCTAAAGCTCGTAAGTTTTAAGTCGCACACACAATGTGCAGCATGTCATTTTAAATGTATTATTCATTCATATAAAACAAGACAGCATGATGACATGCGTTTTAATGTTCCAATTGTTGCAAAATTCAATGTCTAATCTTTGTAATTTCTCTCTCTCAACCAGATGATGTTTTCATATACACATGCTCACATGAGCTTTTTCCAACTGCAATGGAGGTGGGATCGAAAGACACCAGCTGTGATACTAAAATACCTCCTTTTGCATTGTACACGTCGATATTTATCTGCTCATGTAGAGTAGAGAGTACATAAAATCTCCGATTCCCAAATTTTTCTGCTTTTTAATCTAGATTTTTGCCAACCCTGATTCTTGGTTACTTGTTACTTTCTACAGGTATATTATTTAGATAAAGAACTGCGTCTACAATAAAACTTTACGACACTTTTAACTTTTCTGTTTTTAAACCTTTCGCTTTTAACGCACTGTTTCAGGTCATCGCTTTGAGGAAGAAATGGTTTTCCTATTACAATGTTTTATTGGCTAAGTTTTAAGGCAAAGATTTATTATTGGAAAAAAAAAAAAAAAAAATCTAATTTAATAATTATGTACGGACTGTGAGGCTTTTACAACCAGAGGTAGGTATATTTATACAATATTTTTGTTTTTAAATTCTCGCTGTTAAAATTAGTGCTCAGTTCTGTTTAAATTAGGTTTCTTCTTATATATAGTATTCACGTTGCAGGATTGCAATCTAAATAGAAATAAAATGTTGCTTCACCATTTCGTGCTCTTAAAACTACACTGTTTCCAGTGTCTTGAGACGTGAGCTGACATGCTCCATTAAAAACGTTTTATTTTCAGCGCGAAGTGCAAAGAATTAATTGATGAAAATTAAGTGCGCTACTTTGTTGCTGAGAAATAAATTTACATTGTAGGAACTGTAAAACTGGGTAGATCTACAGTCACGAGCTTAAATACAGACTTAGGTAAAGTTCAAAAGCGAATTTTTTCATGTGATGATTGGAACTTGTCGTTTTAACAGTACTATGTTCATACCAGCATACAATTTCATTTTTTTTTTTCTGCTGTATGAATGAATATTCTGCTTATTAAGTTTTATGAAATGGACACAATTGTTTACGAAAAGTTCATTCTTCAGAATTGAAACTGAAATTATCTGAAAAGTTGTTGTACGCCTACAATAATCCAAGAAACAACATAAACTTTCACTAAAACTTAATCTAAACATTTAGCACTACTTCTACATGCGATACGAATATATCAAACCCACATTTCCGACTCACAATCCATAATTTCCACATTCACGAAAAATGTATTCAACATTAGAAAGTGACACCCATTGACCTCTATATACCTGTATTACTCGTAAAATAAGTTCAGCAGTAGTTCGGAAAGTTCAAACGACGTGAAACACTTTCTAACCGTGGAATTCTGTCCCGCAGTCCCGCTATCCCGCTATCCCGCTCGCGTTGTCCCGCTAATTAAATCCGAGCGACCGAGCTTTGCCCCGCTCGCCGATACTGCCTTCTTGCACGCCAATCCGTACGACCCTGACTTCCATCCCTTTCACACTTTACACTGAATCTTATACACCCATCCCTCTCTAAATGAAAGTGACTTTCAGACGGCATTCCCATTATTACGACTGTTTAAATTCTAATGGAACACGCTCCTACTTGTTTTTAGAAATGTTTATTATTTCGTGCGTTTTGTTCAGGTTATTTGAATTTTTTGGAGGTTGGTTTTCACGAGGGTAAAATAAAAGATTGCTGAAATTGAAATATTGATGACAGCTGTTTATTTTACATACATACATAAACTCACGCCCTTTTCCCATGGGGGTAGGCAGAAACCACAGAACGCCACCTGCTACGATTCTTACATACCCCTTTTGCCTCATCCAAATTCATACATCTGGTCATACACGCACGCCGGTTTACAGAACTAGGTTCTGTTAAATTGTTTTTCTGAGTTACAATACATTCTTCAAAAGTTTACTCCTGCAAAACTTTACGATTGAAAAGCCACAAAATCTATAGGGTCGAGCACAAGGTAATCAATTTTGAAATGGGTTAGTATTAAAACATAAACAGATAGGTCAGAAGGTTCACCACATAGAATGACCTGTTGCAAGCTCACACATCAATCGAAGAAAGGGAAAGGTCATTTCAAAAGTCTTCAAAAATCGTTCTTCTGCCCCTTTCTTATAATGTGGTCCTAGGAGTTTCGTGTTCACGGGCAGTAACGGGCAAACAAAAAGCGAGCCCGATTTGGCGCTCGCCGATAAATGACCGATATTGGGCGCAGCCGCACATGGGTGGAGCTACTCCAAGCGACACAATATCCGGTTTATACGAGCTCTGATTATAATAATATTGGATGGCTTCAAGATTACTATAACTTTCGTGTTGACTTTGAAAGTTCAGGTACCGAATTCATAGTCTTCTGATACTCACTTATATAAATCTCTGTACACTGTAAACTCATAAAATATAAACCAAATAACTTTTACTGAGGTTGCAAAACCATTTGAATAAAAAATTATGGTATAGTATAACGGGCTAGTGTCCGCAAATCCACGTCTAAGCGCTTATTTTGTGTATTAGATGATAAAAATAAAAGATGAAACTCACAATCTAATTTGCGCAAGCCTTTCGTTGGAGTCAAGGTAAATTAAATAGCAACTACGTTCCTTATTAAACACTTAATGCTACAAGTTTTATGGCAAACCCAATCCATGCAACAAACAATACGTGCAAGTAATTGCACCTTAAGCGTACTGACTATTCTTGTGACGAGTACTCAGTATATTTAGACACGCAAGAAATTAGTAAATTGTTATTTTATGAAATTCACCTCAAACTGACCAAAAAGCTTCTTTCAATGTCTTTTCAACCCTGTTTGAATTTTGAAGTGATGGTTACAGAATAATTCCATTCTCAACTATCAAAGTAACGTCAAATAACTTTGACAGCGGGTTTCCTTGCAAGAAGCGACACTTTTGAGGGTCATACTACAGTGTGGGTACTTCATTCATTTCTAAATAGATTTCCATATTCAATCAGCTTATGTTAATGTTAATGAGTGAGGCCTCCAACTGATGTGTTCCACGCCACTAAGATATTCTACATGATGTATTAGGCCATTCAATCGGACATTTGTATAGAAATTATATTAGAATTCATAATGTTGGATTACGTGGAGAAATTAATAAAAAATGCTAATGTCTTTATTACCTTTTGGGAATTTGATTTATGGTTAATATCTAGTTTTATTATTACCTTGATTACTTACCTATCATGTGGGATTAAGAATGTTCTGTACTCTTTGTGGAGAATCAAATTGGGAGCCTTAACTATTAAAATGTTTTTAATATTATCTTCTTGCTCGAGTATCTAAATCATATCTAACATAATTTATTGGTCGTTAAAGATAGAACATTATGAACCGTAGTGCATTTTGAAACGAGTCTTTTCAGAACACTAACAGCATGAATCTTTGTTTGCTTGCATCAATAAATAATTCGTGGAAAAATGTGTCTCCAAAAAAATCAAATCAAATCATATCTCACCGCTGTAAGTGGCACCGCGCGTCACATGTGCAAGTCACCGTCCCTGAGGGACGTTAGCAAGGAATTCATCGTCCGTTTACACGCTGATAGAAAATGTGGCCTCCACTGATGTGTTTACTTGAACCACCAGCCTTGGGGCGACAATCATGTAGGGTACGGCCTTGTGGGTCCCACAGGAGTGGCCGTGATGACTGACAAGGTTTTTGTGATTTTGTTTTAGAAATTGGATACCTTTGATATTATTATTCTCTTTAATAATTTTACAAAGGATCACGCTTGTAATCTTCGAAAGGTCAGGTAGAGGCAAATGATAGAGATGAAGGAACGGTGAAGGAAAACATCGTGAGGAAATATCTGAACCAAAAAATCGAAGATGTGAGATCTACCAATCCGCTCTGGGCTCGCGTGGTGTATTATAGCCCATCCCTCTCCTAGAGAGGATCCCTGAGTCCCTGCAGTGGGAATAATATAGGTTGATGATGTAAATTTTGACTGGCCTGTTGGTCTAGTGGTTAGTGACCCTAACTGCTATGCCGGAGGTCGTGGGTTCGATTCCCACCCAGGACAAATGTTTGTGTGATGAGCACGATCATTTGTTCTGTGTCTGGTTGTAATTTATCTATAATATGTATGTATTTAGAAATATATAAGTATGTTTATCAGTTGTCTAGTACCCATAACACAAGCTCTGCTTAGCTTGGGACTAGATGGCGTTGTGTGATAGTTGTGGAATATTATTATTATTATAATGATGTGTATAGGTAGGTTCACATTTTGCTACTTATGTTAAGTCATTTGGGGCAATCCTATTGCCAACCAGTCTCATATCGTATCAACCAGCCATAAAAACGGACATAAGAGAATACTTTCTCTAACACACGGTCTGAATTTCATAATTTGGTAGTTAAAATATAAATCAATGCTATTTTGAAAAATATAAGGACGATTTCGAAATAGAATTCTTTGGAAAATGGGTATTTTGCCAGTGAAGCATCCTAATCGGTTTAGTGACCGTAAAAATAATTTGCCTGTCTTCGGTGAAACGGGTGCGGGAATAGACGAAAATCTTTAAAGTAGTCGTAAAACTGTTGATAAATCAAATTGGTTGCTCTTTCCTCGTTCTTTGGTTATAATTTATTTAATAATACGAATTTTGTAGATTAAAGGTAAAGAGGCCTAGAATTTGTTCAAAAGGTCAAATAACCGTGAAATTACGCCAACTTTCATTTGTCAAGCTTTTTGCCTATATTATTATCCAAAATACAATTTAGATACACAGTTTTAAAGGCTAAACAAAACGCCCATTCAAAGATAAGGTTGGGCCCTAATTTAATAAAAGCGTACAATTGCGTGTTTGTGTCCAATAATTAGTGAAAAAGTACGCCGCGTAGTGCGCGTAGTGCAGACAAAGTCGGCGTATCGCGGCCGCGGACAAAACTGCGGGAACGCACGCGACTCATAAATATACTGAGCAAGATATACATCTGCAGCTGCTGAACTACTAATTGTATTAAATGACAAATACTGAAGGTTAGTTGTAGAAAATTGAAAATTCTGGGTATCCACGATTTTTTTCTATCAAGAAGTTAAATAATTCTGCGCTTGTCAACAACCCAGATAGTTACAACTTGAATGCTCACTAGGTTCCCTTGTGGTTATAACTAGACCTCATACAGTCCCAACACAACCAAACTTAATCCAACTTTGGCAATAATGTAGGAATACATTATCTCTAACATTAAATATGAGGAAAATTTGAATTCCAAATGTTTCTCCAGCTCCCAGCTAGACCATCAAGATAACCGCTCGCATAATTCACATTTGGTCCAAAACTATTATGTTCAGGACTTTATGATTTAATACGAGAAACTAAAATAGTTTCAAAACTAAGCGTCTGCGGTATAAAAGGCCAACGTTCAGTAAAATCTAGGAAATTAATTACCCAGCAATAAAACACTGAAAATATTGGGGTAAATGAAATAAATTCAGTCGCGTTCGGACGATAAAAACAGGCATTATAAAGATAAAGAAAATAATTGCCTTGAACAGTCGTTAATTGTGCGACGATCGTAAAAATGCTAAAACTCGGCAAAACCTTGTTAGAGTTTGTCCGCAGTGAGGTACATGTTTGTTTATAAGCCTTCAACTTAATTGAAAGTAGGTAATTAAATCTGAACATGAGAAAAGGCATGTCCTTACAGCAAAAGATATGTTTCTCTCAGTCATGATGACAGTAATAGATCTCAATGATAGTCCGATGCGAATGGTGACTGATTTATTTCAGGATTAATTACATGAGTGGCAGCACATTATACTGGACATTATAATAGCATAAATCTAGGTTCTTCTTTCGTTTTCTTGTTTGTTCATATTATATATATTATTATATATGTCATATTATATAACTATGTGTATTCAGTGCCACCCACAGAGAGATACATTTATGTACTTGATTTGTGTTATTTCTTGTGATAGCATTGTCGTTATTGACATAATATGTCTACAGCGATAACCTGGGAGGTTATGCCTTAACCCTGGTGTAAGCTAATCATAACAAGTCATTGTCTGTGGGTTACACAACGCTCGCGTGTCTGCACGGAACGCACGAAGCGCACCACTATCGTCTATAACAGACCTTATAGCTGGAATTTCTTCAAATTCATATAAAATTGCCTCTGAATGGGTTTCACAAAATTAAAGCACTGACGATTTAGCTTCATAATTTGTTCAAAAGTTTCGCTAGCCTTGAGACTGTATAAAGTTTTATTGTTTCAAAGATATTTTGAGTTCTTTGTTAACTAGCAAATGTTTCAAAATTACCTTTCGGGTTGTTTTCGTTATGAAACTCAAATCTCGTCCATTGTTTGGCGACTCGATGATTAATGAGCTCACAACAAATTATAATCGGAATACAGCTCTTGCTCGATCAACTCGAAACGAAAACAGCTGCTAAAGCAATCATAATTGATATTCCCCTACAAACAAGTAACGAAATGATAAGGGGTGATCTAATATTATTGAGGTTTCACCACACATTAGTGTAGGCAGAGGGAGAGGGGACGATGTGTGCTCATCGGTTGTAATGTGATCATCATTCGTATGGTTTATTGCTGTTACGGTAAATAATGGGGCTAGACCGTAATTATAGATTTGTTGTGTGGGGGCTCTAATTTAACGGAACATGTTATATTGATATTAACTGAAAGTGAATATAGAAATTAAAGTTGCAATGTAATCTAATCTCTCTATGTTAATTCTACTGCATTATTTACTCGTCTTTCTTTCAAACAGATCAACATGGCATTTACGTTTGGCATTTTCCTTTTTCCTAGAAATCAGTTAATGGGATGCTTGAAGAGTTTCATCATTGTATCTTAACGATGCCGGGTTAAGGTTGAACAAGCCAGTCATTCTTCCATACAAACTTATGAAGGTGATTGCTCCTCTGTTTGACGGTGTAGGTTCAAAATTAAAAATTGTATCAACTGGTCTTATCATTATCTAGGTCTGTATGGAAGCAGAATTGGAAAAAAAATATTGATTTGGAAGTTATGAACGTCAAAACTTTCATATTTTAGCACTAATTTTAACTCATCTTTGGGCGTAAATAAGTAACGTATATAGTATGAAAAAGAAAAAAGTGAAACCATTCGGACATAGATTAGTTATTAAAAAATTTAAATAATTTGATTTTGAACAGATACATTCAATAGATTTTTCATGAAACCAAATATACCAAAGGTCTGCATAGAAACAATCGCGCGCCCGTTTTAGTTGTGTCTCTTTCGCTCTATGCATTTCGCTCGTGATGTCGGGTGAAATAGCATGCATTTTAGCCCCGCCCACCAACTAGTTCGTGCCGTTGGCTTGTTTACCCTTAAAGGTGATTTTCAATATCTTGGGGTAATAGATACATACTTTCACGGCAACGTCTGCAGTCTTGTCATAAATGAAAACTTCAGCTATTCCTAACTGCTCTCACTTAACAATTCCTTCATTCGCATTCTTCCGAACTTTATTGTCGCTGTGTGCCTCGAATTCCCCCTACCGGCGCGCCTCCATGCCTATTTGATTCGCCATAAACCGAGCCACACGACGTGCTGCGCGTCTCCACTAAACTTTTACGTGTGAGCATTTACGGAAATGCACGAACCTGCCGCTGTATCGGCTGAATATTTTATATTATGAACGTGTGTTAGGCCAGCAAACAGGTGTAGGATAGATAGACGAATGATTTTGGTAATTGGAGAAGTTTTCATTCTATATTCCGTGTTCAATATCATTTAAAACTTCAGCCTAACTTACGCCAATCTAATAGAAAAATAATATGTACCTACCTCATTATTTGTTAGGAGTTCCAAATCCGCTCATAGGTATGAGCGGATTTTGTTACAGATGTTTAACAACGAATTCTTAAGCTATGAATAAGTATAAGGTACATGTTTTAAGAGCCTGAGAAAATAGTTAGGAAGTTTGTAAAGCAAGTAAAGTACTTGACGTTATCACATTCATTGAAGTTTTTAAGCTTTGAAATAAAACTTAGATACACTCTGGTTTGCATTTATACTTTACTATTCTTATAGGCTCATTCAAGACAAGCATCGAATAAAAAATATAATTTCCAGGGGCCCAATTCTGTAAAATAGCTAACTTATCAATAGTGCGTCGATAGTGTGTCGGTTGTGTCTCAATAGACTACTCATTAACATTTGGTATTCTACAAATAATTTATGGTCATTGACTTGCCACTGTAGTGACATTGAAACGCCATAGTAGGACTTTATGGTAGTCTGTAAATATATTTCAAGTGAAATCTGACAGTTGTGTCTATCGTGTTTGGCTATCGAACTGCCATTGTGAAGCCATCGAACAACGACACCTCTTTTCCCTATTGCATAATAATGTCTGTAGTGTGTCGATAGAGTGACAATGGCATGTTGCTTAACTCTAAGTTACAGAATTGGGCCCCAGTAATGAAAACACTAACTGCCTCTTTGGTCTAGTGGTCACGAGCGCGACTGCTGAGGCATAGGTTCTTGGGTTCGATTCCCGGGTCGTGGAAAGTGTTATCGGGTTTTTCCATTTTTTCCTCAGTAGCAGTCACGGGCTTTGAATTTGTGTTCGTTTGATGGCAATAGGCATCCCCTTATTACAGGGGCCTCAAACATAACTGGCGAATGTAGGTTTATTAATGGGAACGCCTTGGCTCAACACTTCCGGGATTACAGGCGTGATTCCTTTATTTGAATCCGTGTCAGTGCAGCATACAGACACAGACACTATATACCTTCACTAGAGTCGTACGTGAAGAGTGTTGTTCCCGCGGGCCGGTTAACTGTGCTAGTTGGATGAGCTGAGAGCTGAGCGCCAGAGTGTGACATTTTGTTAGGTGTCAGTGTATTTGTTTTGTTTGCTCGAATTGGGTCAGTGTGATCTCTGGGATATGTTGAGCTGGTTTAGAGACTAAACTGGTGCCTGAGAGCATATTTTTTACAACATAACATTATGCCTGTACCTAATCCCTGAAGAGTTAAGCAGAATACTAAACAGTGCACCCACATTTTGCCAGTTATATTTAAGGCCCATGGTATAGCGAGAGTGACTATTACCATCAACAAATCCAGAATCCATCGCTGGTACTGAGGAATTCTAAGGGAAAATCTCAACCTGAGAATCGTACTCTGGACATTTTGCTCAAGAGGCGCACTTGGTACCACTAGGCCAACGAGGCGAGGTACGAGCCATGTTTTAATACAGTTAATAATACATATAATATAATATAATATAATATAATATTCCACAACTATCACACAACGCCATCTAGTCCCAAGCTAAGCAGAGCTTGTGTTAAAAGAAGAAGATATTGCAAGACCAAAATCTGTTACGTTATAATGCCTATAATTTTGCTGAACGTAGACTATGGGAAAGAAGCCATTTCAAATGACAACAGATTCTACTCTACACTATAATGACTAGTCTTATTTCCTTCTTTGCCGTTAATCTTAAATTAGTTCCGTCCTCGGACCGTGTTTTGTGACTCTCGAGTGGTTTCATTGAATTGCAATTTGGGCCCATAAAAACTCCAATTACACTATAATGTTCCAACTGGGATTTAAACCAGGGATATCCTTAGTTAAGTTTACAGTTTTAATGTTAGTAGTAGGTGTTTTAGTGTACTCTGGTTGACTAATAAAACAATCTTTGTTTGTTTAGATGTCGACCCATCACATAATGTCCATGTCTAAGCTAGTTCATATTCCCCGTCGGGGTTGTTCGAAAGAGATACCGCGGCCTCGACACAAAGGGTTAGCCCTAAGAAAGAAATTGGTTGTTTTTAGTCAGTAAAAGTCTGACACTCCCTACCGCTCTGCCCAGAGCAGAGGCGGGGTTACCCCGATAAACGTCGTCAACAATAGCGTTTTACTCGTACATGGAACGGATTTAAATTTTGAAAAAAATGTATCACATAGTTGACTCTTCGATCATGATATGTCGGGCATGCGATACACGATTACTTACACTTCACTGCATCCAATTAAATCGCAAAGACATGTCCAAATGATGGCTAAATAATCATTTTACTTGAGTTATATTAGGCTTTGAAAAATAAAACTTATATCATAATAAAGGTCGTAAAAAATGTGTATTATCTCGGGTCACAAAATGTATAATTTCTTCATCATTTTTCTCCAAGAGAGAAAAAACAGTCAAAATTTAGGCATTATATCGCTCGCGCGGCAGGGCGGGGGGTGAGGTCGTGCGTACATAAAAACAAAGTAGGGTAACCTCGCCTTAACACCCTCCAAAAAAAATTGTAGTTTATTTTATTTGGTCCTTCTGAATCACATTTGATTTCAAAATACATAAAGTGTGAGCTTTGTTATCTTTGCTTACAGTCTCGAATTGTCTCAATTGATGATTTTCCACCCACCAAAAAAAACAAAAAAAAAGGTATATCATGTGCAGAGTATAACCAGCTTATAGCGCTTATTCCCACTGCTGGGAAACGTGTCCTCTCTGTAAGGGGTTGAGCCATAATCCACCACGCGGGCCCAGTCTGGGTCGATGGATGTCTCAAATTAATATCTTCGTGTGTATTCATCGTAACAAGAAATAATAATAATATTAATGTTGTTTTAACGACAACGTTCTCATACAAACAAGCTAATAACTTGTCATCAACATAATTTGATTGAAACCTTTTTCAAGTAAACAGTTTTACGTCTCCACATGAACATTAACTAGGGGACGGCAAGGGGGACAGCAATGGGACGGATACCGGAGTCACAACATGGCTTATTTGTGGCATCGGCAGGATGCGTGGCGTCACGCGAACTAACACAGCTATTAACATTTCCCCCACACATAATTATTATTAGGAGAGTATAATCTTATTATTTTGTACTTTCGGAGTTTATTTTGAACGTCCATGACGTCGGTGAAGACAGTCAACTTCGCGATAATCATTGCTCATGACTTCTCCTCATCCTGCAGCAGAACAATAAAATTATAGTACATTACATTATAGTACATTTCTTAGATAGCATGGCAGTAGTAATTTACAAAACTGGTTGTTAAATTCTAGTGAGGTAAAATTTGTTTTCGACTGAAATTTTTAAGCAAAGTAATTTTGATTTACTAAACCATTAAACCACTTTAACGCTTTAGTCTTTAGGACTTTGAATGATAGCTCCAATGAACCTTTTAAAATAATTTAGATAAAAGTGATGGTCAAAAACAGTCTCTATTGTTTTAAAATAGATTTAGGTGGGTAGGTAATTATGACGCAAATGCAACGGTATTTGGTTATCAAGCAATGTGAACTTTAGAAAGGGACCAAAAGTTGTTTATTTTACAGTAATGGAAATAATGACATAATAACGATGGTTGGTAAAAGTGTTTAGTGGATGATTTTATAACAAATAAGTCTTAAGAAATATTGTATGTTTTAAAGCTATACTTGCTGGCAGTTTTGAACTTTGTCTAAAGCGGATTCTTGCTGATGTGGAGTGTTTACGAAAAGGTCGTTAATGTGAAAATATGATTTTAGTATCTAAATTACGAGAAGGCCTTTACCGTGAAATTACTAAGTACCTACAAATTTTAATCAAAAGATAATTTTCAATTCATTCTAACAGAGCTGCATTGGCAAATAAATTGTAAGTCTGCATTGAGTACAACTGTAATAGTTTGCTAAGTGCGCGTTACCATTCAGATGCGGTATGAATAAGAGCGGTAATGCGCGGTAATATCTGGTAATACGCGGTAATGTGCGGTAACGTGCTGTAATGTCGCGGTAAAAGACACGGATTATATTGCTGCGATATGACCATGTGACAAGAAGGTACCGAAGGACTACTAACAGTGATTTAAGACGTGTTTAAAAGAAAATAGCTAAAAATAATAGACTTCTGGCTAAGCTGATGGACAATTTTTAACTAGAGAAATTCCGCTAAGGATCCATCAGTGCTGATCAACAACTCGCTTTCCTTTAATACAAGTTAAGGATCAGTCCAACTGGTACAGACGAACTGTAGACTAGTCACGGATATAGACCACTTAAGAAATGGATGAGTGTTCTGTTTCCGGGTCGTCACTTATGCGTAACGGCTGGATAGATCCTAACATCAAATTGATTAATATGGATAACTCTTAGCAATATTAAAGTCCTATTTCCCTAACGAGAATCATGTTGCTGTGAATTGTAAAGAGTGAACCTTCTTTAAATCTTTACTTCTCTTTGTGTTCTAACTGCATTCTTGTAGTGGAATGCGGTTACATCGAGCAGTTATCAAGTCGAAATATTGAAAACGCATTGTATTGAGTTATTATCAGAGAATGTCCTTCATCCAACGGCCTTTCGAGACTGTCAGCACTTTGAAATGTATTGCCTAGTATCAGTAATCATAGTGGACCAGTAAGTATTGCCCTGAAGGTAGCATTCCGTTGTAAATCTTGGGTAATATAAGTAGTAAAATATTTAGCAAGTGGCATAATTTTCGCGAACAATGTTAACCGGTTAAGAGTAGGTTCCGAATCATAAATGGTTAATAGCTGATCTTTCTTCTTATAACATTTAATTTGCCGAATAACTTATTTTTTAATTCATTTGTAGGTAAATATTTCCGCTTAAGGTGTTGTTAAATCTAAATGATGTGAAAGCTGCGATAGACCAGCAACATTAGTGCTGTCAAATCCCCATTGCAGGTTTAAACTGAGTTAGTCAATAAACTTAATTTTATTACTATTATACCTTCCATCAAATCTAATCCCTAATAAAAACCAACTAAAACTGGTGACAGTTCTCAAACGCAGATTGTTAATCCTCTTACGTACACTATAGAAAGACACGGCATTAATGACGTTCTGATGTTGTTTCAGAGCAAGGAGCTAAGCGGGAGCGACTGCGGCATGGGCGTACACCCCGACACCTTGCCCGGTCTGAAGCACCACTACTGTAGTGACAGGTATTACCAACATATCACAATACGTATACAATCATCTCCGTAGCGTATCGATGGCAAAAACATAATTTTTGACTCGAATTCAGCTATGCGAACCTCGCCATAAAGTGCATGCATCGCAAGGCGGAAGATGGGTGTACTTTGACTTTCCTAGTCAATTTACCACACAGAAACTGTAGGTTCTAATTTCTTGACCTAGACCTAGGTCGTTACTCTATATTGCGGGGATTTTTCACCATACGTATTATTTATTTGACAAAGAAACATGTACAATGTAACAGAAAAATCCAAGCTATT
Source organism: Diarsia dahlii (assembly GCA_949775195.1). Taxonomy (NCBI): domain Eukaryota; kingdom Metazoa; phylum Arthropoda; class Insecta; order Lepidoptera; family Noctuidae; genus Diarsia; species Diarsia dahlii. The sequence goes on from OX459198.1 coordinate 438,962, forward strand.
ATGCAGATAAAACGCAGATTAAAAAGAAACATAATATATTTATCTACAATAAGGAATAAAACAAGAAAAAGTCATAATTCGTGCATCCTCTCTAACAGAACAAGCACAACAGATAATCATGAATGATATGAGAGATAGATATAAAAATCTTCTGGGCAGTTTGTTTTCCAAAGGTCTATCTAATCTTTCAAAATCCGATTTCCAGGTGATTTACCAAAATTGGACTCTATAGTAAAATATATGACTCAATCTAAAATATTCAGAGCACCTGCGATTTTCGACAGTATGACCTAAATTGGTATTGCAGTAAGATATTTCGTGAGTTTCTATGCAATACGGTTACTGCGCCGTTCATGCAGTGCTGGGTCGTGTAATATTGTATGAGCCCGTGCCTCGTATGCAGCGCTGTAAAAGTTTCAGTTAGGTAGTTTCAATTTGTAGAATGACCTCTGTAGGTAAAGTAAGCTTTCTTGATATTTTTATAAGACTTACATAGGCTACTGTATTGTAACGAGATGCCTCCTATTACATGTGACTGAATATAACTGGCAAAATGTGGGTGGACTATTAGATATACCTCTACCTAACCTTTCGGGGATTTCAAGCGTGACGTTATTTTATGGTATAGCTATATTATTAAAGTCTGGAGGCCCAGACAAAGTGAAATTCTATCAGTGAAAACAAAGATGAATAAGTAAAATATATAGGAAGTGACATAAGCTACCGAAACTCTTCTGTCAATATCCTGTAGGAATACGATTATAAAGGGATTGCCACTTTTCAAGCCCCTCTTATCCTAACTTCCGTGTCCCACTAGCTTATCACAAATTCTTCTCCAATTTTCCAGGTCGCCAGCGAAATGCAACATAATGGGCGTGTCGAAGCTAATGAACGAGCCGAGCCCCAGCAGCTCGGAGGAGTCGAACTCGCCAACAGAGATCAATTGCTACCGGCGCCTGGGCGAGCGGCCGCCGCTCATGAAGCGCCTGGCCATGGGGCTCAGCGGAGCGCTGCTGCAGCCCTCCGACGACGACTCCACGCCGCTCGTCGCAGACACACCCACCACGTAAGTGTTGGATTTTATAAAATCCCTACTTAATGCTCATCAACCAAAGTTAAGTGAAAATGGGCAGGGCACATTGCTTGCAGAACGGATGGCCGTTGGGGCTGAAATGTTCTTGAATGATGACCGCGAATCGGAAGACAGTGCGTTGGAAGGCCTCCCACTAGGTGAACCGAAGACCTGGTGAAGGTTGCGGGGATCTGTTTGATGCGAGACCCACGGTGCCAGTCAATGTGGCAATGGAGGAGGCGAATGTCCAGCAGTGGACGTATTTCGGCTGAAGTAATGATGAATGCTCATCATCATCTAGCCTATTCCCAACTATGTTGGGGTCGGATTCCAATAAAACAATGTAAATTGCACTTATCTTGGGAAGCTGATCAATAACGGTGCCAGTAACTTTTGTTTACATTGTGCCTAGTGCTCTCAACGGGAAAGGTTACAACTTTTGTTCACTGTTTGGGGAACCTGTGATCATTGCGTTGTGATTTTTTTCATTTACCTCATTTGAGGTCATTTGAGATTCGATCACTATGGTGTTGAGCAATGTTTGTCCGTTAATTTTATGAGTCTTTGAATGAGGACGAACAAACACTTTCTTCCTATAAGAAAATCAGAAGTGTCAGATCGTTGGTAGATGTCAACATTAAATGCTAGATGTAGATTTGAAAATAAAACTAATAAATAGGGTAAAATTTGTTATATTAAAAAAACCAAAGTTTAGAAAAGAACCGGGTCGTCGGGTACGTCAATTTCGCTGAGTTGATTCGGAGCTGTAGTGGTTGTCCGGAGCAGTTGTGGTAGTTGATGACGTCACGGACTGGCAGTTACAATAGTGTCGGCTTCAGGGACGTAGGCAGCAGGTGAAATTAAAATTTAGGGCTCGAGCGTAGTCTCATAACGGGACCCTGGAATTCCGGGAAATTGGACATTTTAGAAAAAGTTCGATTTCGTGTATGTGACTGCAACATCGATTCTCGACCCGGAACCGATTTGGCGAAGTGGAACCACAGCATGAAATAGTGATATATAAATATATAAATTCTGATTTTGTGTCGGAAACCTGTCTGCCAGCAATGGGACCATCATATTGCTATTCTTTCTGCCTGGCTGTAGTGCAGTTTAGTTGGCTAATTGTCCAGATTCATATGTCATTAGTCAAGACATCTTCTGTTCCTATTTTGGCAGAACTTCTTTTAACACACTATAATATCCTCTCCTTGCAGTCCCACAAACCTGCCGCTGTGCATGAACGGGGGCTACATCAACGAGGCGTCGGAGGCGGAGGCTCGCACGCGGGAGAGCAACCGCGAGCCTCCCGCCGTGCCTGCCGCGCCGCGACGGACTGAGCAGTTCATGCACTCCTCCGACCTTGACGTGGACTTCAGGAGGTGTAACAATATGAAGAACAGGTTAGTGGTGGGGTACCCCTTGCTTGAGCATCTTCAAACAAAACATCTACAATGTGAGAACCACTAATGATTTCTAGAAAACTCCATTCAAAATGTAAGGACAATTTGATACTAAGTGGTCAAGGAACGGAAAACCTAGCTAGGAGAAATATTTAATATTGAGAATTTGCGATCACTTCAATTTTATTTCGTGTTTAAAACATTATTCTAGCTTTAAAAAGCTTAAACATAAATCTACCTCAGGACTTTAAAGTTACGGAAATCGAATTATCCCGGAATGGTCTCTGAATAAAGAAATACAGCAACATAAATTCTCAATTGACACCTCAGTCCAGAACTTTTAAAGTTGCACAATAGGCTTTATAAAATCTATTCCGCGGATTTAAAATATTCCGTAACGAGGCCCGCAGCACTGGGTCCATTCTATTTACTTTTTGCTTTGAAAAAAGTTCTATATTAAATTACCGCGATGATAGCGGCTTAATGGAAACTGGGTCACGACTTTTCATTCTTGTGAATGGTTCCCAACAATATTTTACTTAAATACTTTGAAGCTTAGAGAACAGAGCAAATGATGTCAGAACTTTTGTTGAATGAAAATTTTGAACGAGTATTTGAAAAAAAGCTTTACGAGTGTTTGGAGTTTTGGTGTGGATTGTGCTGGAAGGTCGTTACATTTGAATGTTTTATTCTAGTAATGAATCCGTAAATCTGTAGATTCAGTGAATAATTTTTCTTCATGATGATAGTTGTTGGTCACAGAGAAGTTGCTGTGTGAGTGATTTGATTTGATCTACAAATATAAGACTTCTTGGACTCTTTTGGAGACTCCTTTCTTACAGTAGGGTTTGTAGAACGGGTTTTTAGAACGGCATAAAGAACAGAGAGGGATATGAAATGACATAGATGTTAGTTCTTGAAAATACCACCTAAGTATTTTGCGTACAGTCTGTATCTATTTCAACTCTAACCACAACTTTGAGAGACTCAAACAAATCACCACGTGTTTCCAGTGAGTCAGCAGCGTGCAGTCGCACGACATCGTCGTCGTCGGGCGCGTCGTCGTGCGGCGTCGTGCCCGGCAACAACAACGTGCCGCGCGCCGAGCCCGAGTTGAGGCAAGCGCCTTGGTTCCAGCACGGCATCCCCAGAGAAGTAAGTTGATAAGTATTGTTTGCAATTTAGAAGTCGGAGTTTTCATCGTCATCGAATGTGCGTGCAAGGTTACCGACGTAGCCCGCTGAATTGCCAAACTTATGTGGCAATGGGCAAGACACATTACTCGCAGAACGGGTTATACACACTAGGTGGATCGATGACCTGGTGAAGGTTGCGGAGATCCGCTGCATGCGAGGCGCATGGGACCGGTCAATGTGGCGACACTTGAGGGAGGCCTATGTCCAGCAGTGGACGTCTTTGAATGAAATCATGATGATGATGACTTTAAGGTTCTACAAAACAGGAACAGGGGCAATCAAACCGATTCTTCCTACCGACTGATTAGAGTGGTCCTTTACATGAAAGAGCATAAGCCTCAGCTGTTACAAACCGTGACTCGCTTGAGCTTGTAGCTTGTTGCCAAGTGAAAATGTGTTTCTGATTTTGTGTGGATGTCCTGAATCCATATTCGTCATCATATTTTATTCAATTCTCTGCCCATGTTCCAGATAGCACTGGAAGTGCTGAGCTCGCAGCCAGTGGGCGCGTTCCTCGTGCGCGGCAGCACGACGCAGACGGGCTGCTTCGCGCTGTCCGTGCGCGTGCCCCGGGACTTCACCCCCGCCGGCATCGCGCACTACCTCATACTGCGCACGCCTAAGGGCTATAAGATTAAGGTTGGTGTTCTTGAAACCTATTATCGGTTCTAAATTCCCTTTCTTTACTTCGTAAGGTAGGGTTCTTGTGGGGGATCTGAAATTGTGTTGTAAATAATGTTCGAAGCAAGCACGATGAAAGAAAATATCTACAGTGATTTTCATGTGTTGCATCATTGAGATGCACTAGTGGATGCTCTTGGTACACCTGAAAGAATAACGCACTCAATGTCCTGTACTCTTACCTATTGCAATGTTATCCTAAATTATATTGTACTAGCAGTTGCCCGCGACTTCGTTCGCGTAGAAATTTTGACTCTCTTGTCTGGACTGCCTGTGGATGGTACTATGTCAAATCGAATGCCAAATGCCAATCGAAGCGATTATATTCCCTTAAACCAGCCCTGTCGTAAAATCTATTCCTACCTGAAATGTCTTAACTATATTCTATCTCTCCGCCAATTTTCTGGTACAAAAAGCCAAGGATTTCATATGGACTTACGGGAGCCCTTAGTCCAGGTCTTCCTTACAAACTTAGCTTAGATCTCCTACTCCTAAACTCTAGACTTGTTAAATTTCAGGTTGTTAGTACAAAAAAAAGTACAGTACATTTTTACAAACATGTGAAAGCCCTCAGACCTCCTTATTCTGGCCATGTTGCTAAACTCGCTAAATCCATTCTGAGTCAACGTCTACTAACTATAAAGTACCTTCCTGCCAAAATTGTAGCACAAAAAAGGAAGGACTGTCATACAAACTCGCGTGAGCCCTTAGACCTCCCTAGTCCGGCCCTGTCGCAAAATCGGTTCTTAGCAAACTTCTACTCACCTACTACGTCCCTGCCAAAATTCAAGTTAGTAGCACACAAAATGATGGACTTTTAAACAAACTTGCGAGCGCCCTTAAACCTCTCTAATCCGGCCCTGCCACAAAACCTGTACTTAGCAGAGTTCTTCTAACTATAAACTACGTGCCTGCCAAAAATCAAGTTTGTAGCACAAAAAATTAAGGATTTTCTTACGAACTTGCAAGAACCCTTATACCTCCCTAATCCGGCCCTGTCACAAAATCTGTTCTTACCAGACGTCTACTAACTATAAACTACGTCCGTCTCAAAAATCAACTTTGTAGCTCAAAAAATGAAGGACTTTCATACAAACTGGCGAGAGCCCTTAGACCTCCCTAATCCGGCCCTGTCTCAAAATCTGTTCTAAGCAGACGTCTACTAACTTTAAACTACGTCCCTGCCAAAAATGAAGATTGTGGCACAAAAAATGAAAGACTTTCATACAAACTGGCGAGAGCCCTTAGACCTCCCTAATCCGGCCCTGTCACAAAATCGGTTCTAAGCAGACGTCTACTGCCTATTAACTACGTCTCTGCCAAAAGTCAAGATTGTAGCACAAAAACAGAAGGACTTTCAAACAAATTTGCGAGGGCCCTTAGACCACCCTAATCCGGCCCTGTCGCAAAACTAATTTATAGCGTATGCCTACTGACTATAAACTACGTCTCTGCCAAAAATCAAGATTATAGCACGAAAAATTAAGGACTTTCATACAAACTTGTGAGGGCCCTTAGACCACCCTAATCCGGCCCTGTCGCAAAATTAATTCATAGCAGACGCCCACTGACTATAAACTACGTATCTGCCAAAAATCTAGATTGTAGCACAAAAAATGAAGGAGTTTCATACAAACTTGCGAGGGCCCTTAGACCACCCTAATCCGGCCTTGTCGCAAAATCCGTTCTTAGTGGACGTCTACTAACCATAAACTACCTCCCTGCCAAAAATCATCTTTGTACGTCCAGCGGTTTTCGAGATTTCGTGATGAATCAGTGAGTGAGTGACCTTTCGCTTTTATAGATATAGATTTAATCAAATTATTGTCGCTCGTAATTTCCACCTTGTAGGTATTCCGCTTAGGTCTCAAAGGAATCAAGCAAACATTTTTCTGTTTTCCAGGGTTTCACAAAAGAGTTCACATCCCTGTGCGCGCTGGTGACGCACCACAGCGTGATGCCGGAGCTGCTGCCGGTGCCGCTGCGGCTGGCGCGCGCGGCGCGGGCGGGGGGGGGCGCGCGGCGCGACCACGCCGAGCTCGACACGCTCGCGCGCGCGCCCCCGCACGACCACGCGCGCCACACGCCGCGCCGCAACCCGCACCCGCACCCGCAGCACCAGCACCAGCACCACTTCCTAGCGCAACTCGATGTTTAGACCACTGCTTAGTCATACCGTGTAGGTCTAAGTCAAGTGACACTCGAACGTGTACTTAAACACGGGCAAGTTTCACAAATGAAACTGTCCGCACCTACGTTCAATATGGAATATTGACAGTGACAGTCCGCGGACGCGGTTTAGTCGCTCTGTTCGCGTTCGGTTTCATTGGTGGAATTAGCTCTTAGTGTGTTTGCTGGTCGTGGCAGTCTGTGGCTTATCGCAAAAAGACAAAGACGAGGACCGATCGCTGTGAGACATTTTAGTTTTTACCACGTTGTGTCTGGTCCCTCGAAATGTCACTTAGTCGAAACTGTTGTCGTGATAGAGCTGCACTGTGGTTTTATGTTTGTCTTTTCGATGTCACTTCTGTTTCTACATTTAAAACAAAGTTTTAATATTGACATTAGCAAGTGAAACGGAATAAGAAGTGAATTCGATGGAGATTTTATAGATTAGCAAAATAAAACTCATGAGTGTTTGTTACGAGCCGACATGCGCCTAATGTCGACGAACGTGCGTTTAATTGCAGTTTCATTTATTTTACATATTTTAAAGAATTGGCTTCCCGATTGCCATATTATACAATTTATGCATCACTGTGTGTTTCAAGTTTTATGCTGGTAAAATAATTACTTGTTAAATCTTATGGAAAATGTGTTCCTGTCTGATGGCTTCACTGTTAGCAAGAAAAGAGTGAAAAGATAAAGTGATCGGTTATTTAGACGCACATCTATAGATTTAATACCGAAAATACAAATTCTCACTTAAATAAAACCTTACAATAATATCTTTGCATTAAAAATAACTATTCACTATTATATAAAACATAAATAATCAAAAATATAAAGATTTCTATATTATTGAGTAAAGAAGAATATCTAAAATAGTCATGTTTAAGGAGTCATTAAATTATTGTATGTTGTCTAGTATCTGTTGGTAAGTTCGTTTTTGTAAGAATAATGTGATAAATATCATACTTAGGGTGTGTACGCAAATGTAAAAAATATATTTGTAAAAATAAAAATGTGTATATGGATTGTAATTATTAGAAAGATTCGTGTCATAATCTTAGTTTATACGATAGTTATATAGAGAAGGGAAATGCGCATGGTTTGGGTTCAGCGACGACATCAATATTCTGCTTATAGATGCGTTGGTTCAGATTATCAAAAAGCTTTTTAATTGTTCACGGTTCATATGATTTGAAAGGTCGGCTGCGCCGAGAACTCCTACCTGCGCTTCTCCTTCTTTAGTTGTCGACTGCTGTAGAATGTGGACGGCGAGATATCCCACGATCTTTGCGAGTTTGATCTGATAGTCACCGTCTCATTCGTGCGCAGCGAGACACTTGACGATCCTCTGAATCGTGAGTAGTAGACAGGGGTTCCACAGGTTCCCTGTGGAACCCCTTTTATCAAGCTTGAGTGGAGATTCAGGCTATAAGCATTACTTATTCTGAGATCATTTGTATGAACAAAACATCAAAGTCGTATCTAGATGTAGCCGATGTTTGGTCTATAGTTAGTACCTAACAAGCAAGTGTATATTCCTCCTCTTGTAAACAGAACATTGATGTGGTCGAGTTTCAGCTGGGTTGCGCTTTAATAGTTTTATTTGAAGTCGTGTAGGTATGGTCTAGTCTTATGAGGTGTACAGCGAGTGTGTGCACGGTTTGTTTCACGAAGGATACCACACAAATAATAATTAGTTATGTTAGATTGAGTAACATGTTACAGTCACTGCTGTTGTTGACACGATACCTTCGTTTAAAGGGGAAAATACTTTTACATACCATTTATGGCCATCATGTTATAAAACCATGAATAACTTGGATTGAGCAGCCTCGACTAGAAGTTAACTGCCTCAGTTTAAGACCGTTCGCTCTGAGGTAAAGATTCGAGGCACGTTCAACCTGAGGCAACGTATTTTTAACCGACTTCCTAAAAGGAGGAGATTCTCAATTCGCATATATTTTTATTATTCGCTTTTTTTTTTAGTAACCGCTTGGCTCTCTCAGTGACAATTCGTGTCAACAACAGTCAGTCCTTTGCAATAATATAAGAGTTAACATCGGAGCGACGACAGTGTTGCCCCCACGGTGTATATTGTAAACAAGTTGCCTTTTAGCGAGTACCTACACTACGGCTTCGCGTTTATGAGGTGTAGACACACAGACATGCCTACTAAAACAAAAGTTAAAGTCTAGTTAAACCAGTACGGACAAAGTACGGACTAATTGTGGACAAGCTGCGGACACCGGACACTGACAGATGCTTCAGTAACAGTGCGGTCAAACCAACCGTATTGGATCAGGACTGGGTCAGACTGTCGACACCGGACTTTGACAGCTAATGTATTGAAATATCTGTCAAAGTCTGATGTTAGTTCGTGGTCCGGTCCGCCAGGTTTAACCGTTATTTTAGAACTTGAAAGGGGTACCCATTTTTGGAGCAGTGTCTACAATTTTTCCGTGCTGTTTCAAACGAACCAATACCAATCGAAATCTAATCAAGAATAACATTAACTAATTAATTATTGAAGTCAGATTTACAAGTTTGGAGGCTATGTCCATCTGTGTGTCTGTCCATCATACAAACTGTTGATTGTTATACACTGCCTTAGTACGAGTCGTTTGTATAAACATAATTTTATTATTGATATCAGTAGCTTAGTCTGTTGATGTTATACTGTAACTTGCCATCTCATCAATAGTTTAATATTATAGGACGTTAGAACTCGAAGTTTTTTGATATTGTAACACTGGCAATACTCATTACTATTCACTGTACATTCAAATTCTATTAATCCTCTACTTTATTTTATTTGTTGTGGGTAGTTTTAGAAACTTTGGTAAACTGGTAAACTTAATCTAGCTCGGCATTGATAAACGGTAATCACACAGTTGAAAATTCCTAATACTGCTGAAACACTATAGACATCTGATTAGATTAATATTAAATGTTTACCAATGATTCTGAAATTACTCATTTGTAATCAAATCCATGATAAAGCAAAGTAATAACAACTTAATGTGTAATATCTGAATAACTGTACCTACTTCAAAGCTTCACCACAGGAACATGGGTAAATTATGACCTGTTTTGTTCAAATATTTATCTTCTAAATACCGAAAACAATGTATCATTGCTTGAAAAAATAATTTGAGACAATAAACATTGTTTTTCTCTCATCTTTTTCTAGATTGTTATGTATTTCACTGTTCACAGTTCCGACACTAGATGTCGCTAGGTGTACTGTGAGCTAAACGTCAGTTTTGTACCTAATAAGCGAATTTTATCCACCTTTACAAATGTAGTTAACTACATCAGTGAAACTAATAATTTATTTACGTATAAATAAAATAAATATCAAGAATATTACATGAAGTCGTTTCATTTTCTTATTTATTTAGTAAAGTTTTAGTGTCCATTCATGCATGGGTAGGTAGGTACATACTGGGCACTTTTTTATGTATGATCACCGACTACGCTGAGATTTAAGATCCGATTTACGTAATTCTTTTTTAGTTTGATGCGAAATAGTTGCCATTTGGTCCCATTAAATTTAACAAAGTTGGGCCCAGTACTTTTCACGTTATGATTTATCTTGATTTTACACTCAAGGCACTTGAGTGTAAGGTTTCCAGTCAGAGCATAAAAACTCAGTCCGCTAAGGGCAACCCCTGCGTGGTAGGTACGAACCTCAGGTAATGGCGTCATTGGGAAGGGCAGCGAAGGGAAGATTTAATCTGAGTGATCTACAGTAGGTCTGCTGAAAACGTATTTTTCTCAAAAATGGTATGTAATGTTGCCATAACATCTCTAAAATGTATCCAGAAAGTGAACTTTACCGGAGACTTATTCACAACTGTCCAGTAAGAAGCGAGATTTTAAACTTGGAATCTCCTACTGTCCAGTAAGTAAGTATGTAATTTACTTACTGGACACTAGGTCATCCTCTTTAGATCTGTTTAGAAAAAAAAACATAGTACCAGACACAGATTAGAGTTTAGCCATTATAACATGGATATAGAAGGGAGGTTCCAAATATATATCTATCTCTCTTTTTGGTATGACATTTTATGAGATACATTAACTCTTTTGCAAAAAAAAACGGGCACTTCATATTTTTTTCTCTACTTCAATGAAGAAGGACAAGTAAGATGTTTTATTAATTTGACGATGTATTGGCATGTTATTTGAAGAATCCTGGCATGATTCTGTACGTTCCAAATTTACATTTTGAAATTAACAAAAGGAAAATAATGATTATTGTAGATTATTGTAAAATTGCTTTACTAATGGCGCGAATTGCTGAAACGATTTTATTACTGATTACTAAAATTTTAAAACTTTTTGGATATTTTCTGCAAATTAAACAATTTTATCTTTCTTTTTACATTAAATACCACTTTTTGACATGAGTGATAAAGCGATAAGGGCCGGTAAAATTATAGCCCTACTTGAAGAAGGTTGTTCGCAAACTTACGTGTCTCAGCGGCTAAATGTGAGTCGTTCAACTGTCCAGAGGACTTGGCAACGGTATCAAGAGACCGGTTCGGTCAAAAGAAGAACCGGTTCGGGAAGAAAACGACGCACAGAACCAAGAGATGACCGCTTTTTGGTGAGTCAGGCCTTGCGGAATCGTAAGGCGTCAAGTGTGGACCTGAAGAAGAGCCTTGAAGAAGTAAGAGGAGTAGAAGTTAGCTTGTGGACCGTCAGGAGGAGGCTTTTGGCTGCCAATATCAGGAGTTACCGCCCGGCTCGGGGACCTAAATTACTCCGTGAGCACCGTGTTGCTCGACTTCAGTTTGCTCGAAACTGTGCTTCATGGACTCTGGAGGACTGGAATAAAGTATTGTTTTCTGATGAAGCTAGAATCTCTTTGTGTGGAGAGGACCGACGCCGGCGAGTGCTACGAAGACCACGGGAACGCTATGCGGAAGTGTGTTTCGAAGAAATCACTCCTTATGGCGGAGGCTCCGTTATGTTTTGGGCAGCAATTAATTAGACAGGGCGTACGGAGTTAGTTCTCATAGAAAATGGAACATTAAATGCACACCGGTACATAATGGAAGTCCTAATTCCATATGCACAACCCGCATTGACTGCACTTGGGGAAGATTCCATTTTTATGGACGACAATGCTCGCCCGCACCGTTCTGGCGACGTGGAAGCGTACATGCAAGAAGTTGGGATCCGTCGTTTAGATTGGCCAGCTCGAAGTCCTGACCTCAATCCAATTGAGCATGTCTGGGATGTTCTAAAGAGACGGGTAAGATCAGTGCAACATGCTCCACAAAACATCAGGGAGCTAAAAAGAGTCATTGCAGAAGAGTGGGAACGTATTCCTCAAAACGTCATTAAAAACATCGTGGAAAGCATGCCCAGAAGGATTCAAGCTGTGATTTTGGCAAGAGGAGGTCACACTCGTTATTAGGTTATTACATTTGTAACTTTATTTAATTAAACAAAGTAAAAAAATCTTCTTGTATTTATTGCCGACCACTTCTTATTGTTTGGCCGTGTACATCGGTTTTAAAGAATTCATAGATTTTTTTTTTTAATTGCCACAGTTCACTTCACGCGTATTAATTTACACGATTATAAGTATACAGACTACGTCAAACAATTAAATTTCATTGAATTAACTCAAATCGACCTTAGAACGTAAATTTCCTAAGGTGCCCGTTTTTTTTGCAAAGGAGTGTATATTTTTGGAACCTTAAACAGCCATTTTATACGTTGCGTTTTGTACTTAGTAATGTTGTAGAAGTATAGTGTGGGATTTTATGATTGTATTTAGTAATTTCAGTTTATTAAAAAGTTTTTTCTAAAGTTGTTTCCTAAACTGCCTCGTTGGTCTAGTGGTCGCAAGCTTCACTGCAGAGCGTGAGGTCCTGGGTTCGATTCCCGGGTCGGCCAAAAAGTGCTATTGTGTTTTTCACATATGAATGTAACCTTCAATATTAATTAAACGAATTTGTTGTTAAACTTTCTTTAATTTTTGAGAAAAGCATTATACAAACCTTAACCAGTAAGAAAGCCATCCTGGCCTCGTATATAACCAGACCACACCTGCGGTTCGGTCCGGTTAACTCATACTTGGCCAGGAAGGCTTACTTACCTACTGGATTCTGCAGTAATGTACTATATATTCACGTAAAGGTAGGAAAAGAATGTCTCTTATTATTATTGTCGTGCTTACAAACTAGCCAATATCGCAGGTATTAGCAACCTACGAAACAATAACTTGTAAACAAAAGCTCCTGAAACATAATAGTAATGCCATCTAGCCTTTGAAACAAAAGTTTAAACTTTCATGAAGTAACCGGGAAAAGCGCAATCTACCGTCAACACTTAGAGCTACGGGAACTCCAAGCAACGGAAATAGTAACATTTACTTCGAGTACAGGATTTTGTTTTACTCGTGAACAGTCTGTCTTCACGTTCGTTACGTTCTATCCTACCCTACATGTAGTGTTGGCACCCGCGCGTAGATGTCGCTAGTGTTTGAGTTAACAACTGTCACTTCTTCATCGTGTGGTTAGTGCCTAACATGGTGTCTGAGTGTTTATGCTGCCCATTGATCTCTGACTTACATGTGCTTATATTGTCGTCAAGAAATATTTATCAGTCATGTAGGTTTATGTTACAGTCAAAACTCTTAATCGGTCAAAACTACGGGTAAGGGTTTTGACTGTTTCAGTCAAAACCGTTAAAACGCGTTTATTCTAATTTCTAATGAAATAAATGTTAGCTATCGTACAAGGTTATCCAAAGGGTCAAAAAAAAAAACCTAACAACCTAGTAAGTTTCCTAACGACCTTTACGTTATTATAATTTAGGTAGTAGAGAAATAAAACAGAAACCGCCGAATAATTTGTTATAATAAGTTTGACCGGTCAAACGTAGTTTTGACTAGTCAAAAGTAGTTTTGACTGATTAACAGTTTTGACTGTGACATATCTGTCAGGTTAATAGAGGTATAATATCGCGTTAAATATAAAGCCACGTGAAAGTTTTCGCAACAAATTAACTTTCCGGGAATCAGGATGTAAAACGCATAAATGCGAATAGTAACTCTTTTTAGAACCAATTATTGACTAGCAGCACTGCTGTGTTCCAGTTTAGAGGATATACCTATAGTGAACTCATCTAACTTCGTGATAAAGGCATTTGTAGAAATATAAAAAAAAAGTACTAACTAACTATCAAATATCACCGAATTAGGCGAATCACAGAATTAGATGAGTTCACCCTACATTATATTGTCGAGCAGGTGCATTTGAGTAATTACATTCACAAAGCATATTTCAATTTCATGTTTTATGATCGACTGCATCGAACAAAAGATTGACAGACTGGCAGACGACAATGATCCATCTTGATGACAATCTAAACAAAATTAGCTACGTATTTCTATCGAAAGTAAACCATCAGACAGTTTGTTAATTATTATCATCCTCATAAATTGATAGTCAATCTTCCTTGTAGCAGGTGGCCGTTGGTACCGCACTCGCCTCACGAACTAGTAGGTCGTATTATTTCATCACTGCTCTCAAAATGGTACAGGAACACATTTTGAGAAAAGCAGAATGCCCTAGAATCAAAAATTCGAAGACCGCGTAGTGGAGTACAGCCAATTCCCTCTCATAGAGAGGCGGTCTGTGTCCCAGGGTGAGAAAATTTTAAGGTGATTACGCTTATTTCAATTGTAAAAATAGCTTTTCTATACATACCATAGTAAGAGGATCAACAGTTACCAAACAAAGGACAATGCTCAGCATGGCACAGGCACGGGCGGTCGGTGAACATCAACGTAAGTATTCCATTTGAAGGGGTTCGCTTCCAGTCGGATGCGCCCGCACCTGAGGCCATGTCGACAGCGGGGATAGCACTGAGAGTAATGACGCGTTTGTGTAAGGTTCATGGGAGATTTAGTGTGAGATGGTTAAGGATAACAAATGTGTCACTGTTATTTTTTAAAAGGGGTAGGTAGGTAAGGGGGCGTATTTGTGTCGTATCCAATGGATCCATCTTCATCAGTTTATTTTTCAGCATTTGTTAAAAGTGATATTTACCTCAAGAGAATTAGATATAGTATAGTTCAGGTAGAGTCACGGGAAACTTTTCTACAATCATTAATCATAAAGCACAACTCACAGTTTGATGCCCGCAGCTCGTTTTATCTAAAGATGAAAGCTTGAATATAATTATAATAATATCATAAAATTCAGGTAAAGAAAGATAAATAATAACAGCAGAATTAATCTCTGTCTTCACAATAATTCGACACTATAATAACATTGTCTTGTTTATCTCAGGTAGGCACGGTGTCTTATTCTTATCTTGTTACATAATTACGAGAATTCTCATAATGGCCAGTCATTATGAACAATAGCCATAAAATAAGAGCCAATAATCAGTATTGGTTTCATTTCATTCGAAGAAATATTACATCAAATTATTATGTCGAGTAACGATAACATACTTTTTTTGTTTCTCTGTAATTTTATTGAAAGTACGACGAAGTAGGTAAGCTTTAATATTTTGTGTCGAGTTTCATATTACATTTTTTTCTATTGTTCAGTATTTCTGATACAATTACTGTGCCTATTGAATGGAACTTATATTACTTTGATATTGGCACAGTACCTAGTGATGCGCAAACCTTTGAGAATATCGATAGCTCTGACTGAACGTTGAAAAAGCTCTTCAGTATTAAGGACCAATGTAACTCTTTCATGAAAAACTAAAGTAGGTACTTGGTAATAAATGTATTAAACTTCACAATATAGATCTAAGATTGAAAGTCAGCGTCTGAAAACCGAAAAATGTTCACTTTCGCAAACCGAAATGCGAATATGAACAACCTCACTAGCTACGTGACCAGTGTTAGCTTTCAAGTTTATCGTTTGAGTACAGTTATAAGTGCGAAAGCAAAGTCGTGCAGTTTCGTTGTTTATGAGCCACGTACCACCACTACAAAGATTTTCGTTGAAGCCGAACTTACCCGAATCATGCCGAAGTGAACCCGAAGCGAAAAGCGTTCGTGCTGCTATCGGTGTAGAATTTGTATCGTTTATTATGATATGAGCTTACGTTCGGTTTAATAATGCCTTTGCGAAGTTCAGATAATAAACGGTTGAAACATGACGCGTTTTAAAGACAATAATATCGTTCTCTAGTTTACTTTTGAAGCAGAGAAAAGCGATTACCATTAGATGTTAACTTGATATTACTCATATTGATGAAAAACCTTTTCAGCTAAGTTGAGCAATTTAGCAAAGCTTCGAACAATGCAGCAGTCTTTTCAATTAGTACTTGCGTGAGGGCTTGCGTGAGAATATGAATCGTTCCTGACTCATTGGTCGAAAAAGGTAGACCACAAAGAACATTCAAAAGGTATGGGCTAGTTTTTGCCCCATTGTGAAATGGAAAAGCAAACGTCAACAATCGCTAGTTTAGTGGCCACGCATGGAGCACCTTCACCTCTGAACGTTTTAAAATGTAAAACGAATGGACATTACGAGTCTTTGCTTTATTCGTCTGAAGCTAAACGCGACCGGCGCCGGCTAATGGGGTATTTTTTGTTGTTTGGGTATTTATAATAACTGTTCATCCATAATTATTATACGAGTTTGATATCACATAGTAATCATGTGAACAAGAACAGTCCTAAAGATCAACGCACACTTAAATGAGCTTGGCATGGTTCAGCATCGCCTCACTGATGTGGCCAAGATTTTGTAGCAATATATTGATTAAAAAAACAGTAAAAAACTAAAACCCGACTACGACAAAAAATAACAGGATAGAACAAAAAGAAAAGCCGTAGTCACACGTTATAGGTACCAACCTAAACACTTTAATACCGTGTGATTACGGCTTTTGTTTTTGTTCTATCCTGAAAATCTTGTTTCATACTTTTTCAGCGTCGTTTTTTTTTGTCGTAGTCGGGTTTTAGTTTTTTACTTTTTTTTATTTACCTAAACAATTTTGGTGTTAATTTTTTTTTACTCTTGACTTTATGTCCGCTAGAGGGCGTGATTTTAAATTTGAGCAATATTCTGGAAATGTACAAGTGAGGCCCTTTCTAATGATACCAAACACGGCGTATTTATCTCCATTTTTATTTTTAAGCCTTACTTTTTGTCCGCTAGAGGGCGCCAAATCGCTTTTTGTGACAAATCACGTAGCCTATGTTCAGCGGAAAATTACGACGGTTCTAACGATACGTCATAATTATGTCGAGTTCCGATAAGTAGATTCGAAGCTATGAGGGAACAGATGAAGATACTCACATAAATACATAGCCAGTCAAAATCATAACCCTCCTTTGGCTTTGCCGTAGTCGGGTAAAAAGAGTTTGCATGGATTTTCTTCCCATTTTTCTCCATAGACATCTACGCTTTGGAAAGGGTAACTACAGTACTTTCACAACCTATTACGCCTTGTGACTGTGACTGCCGCTTCGTTTTATTTGGGTTTCTGACATTCGAAATTGCTTGTAATGTTCTAATTGAAATAAATGCTCTTGAGTTTGAGTTACTTTAAGTTTAATAACATATCCCGTTCCGAATAAGTACCGTTACGATGGAGTATGGAGTTGCATTCAAAGAATCCGGAATGGGTCGAGTTGAGGCAATACGGACAGTGTCACCACAACTATGGAATTTTGAGGAAGTCACAGCTAAGGAATATATTCATGAACTCGGTTAAGTTTTGAATTATGATATGATAGAAAAAGGAGTTGACAGAGGAAAATAAAAGGAAATCGTGTTGCGCTGACCTACAGCAACATGGGACAAGGGTAGGAAGATAGTGAACACGGTTAAGATTCACTGATCGCGCTCAGATCTTTTAGGGAAAGTTCTCTAATTATACTTATAATAAACTCAAGAAAAAGTTTTCAGTTCATAAGAAAGTACTTAGCACTGCTTGAGGGCTTTCAAAAGAGCATTTTGAAATAGAAATTGAAGCACTGTAAGTACCTAGCTATTATTTTTCTCAAATTAGAAACTAAAAGTCTTTTATAAAACGAAAAAATCTTCTCGCTTCATATTTCAGGCAGTTTCGTGAAGAACAGGCGCGGGTACAGCGGGTAGTGAAATTTTATCGCACCTCAAAGACGTTGCCAGCCGCCGCACCGCGGGTACATACCGAAAGCGCTCCTACTCTCATAACGCGGAATGAAAGGCATCGAACAAATGTACGTAGGAATGCCACTGAAGAAATTAGTGCAAAAGAACAAAAAGATTCTTTGGTCTGTAAAATAGTTCTATCTCTTTTTGAAGTTATGCAGTCGTTTAATCGACGTATTTAATTTTAAATTTTTGCAAACAATTTTTATTTTTGTAACAGTAATTAATGGAAAATGATTGTATGGCTATAGGCTCATCCACTATTACGTGGGCCTTTAACAAAACTGGGTGTGGTATTACTGTAAGGACGGCAGCCTGCCGTTTGCATCCACCGGCTGCCCGCAACTCTCACGATGTCGTCGATCCACCTGGTTCAGGCCTACCTGCGTCTTCCGATTCGTGGTCGCTACTCAAGAACCTTTTTTCCTCATCGGTTGTCGGTTCTTCGAGCGATGTGCTGTAAAGTTATTCTTAGGATTCTCAAGTTCTTCTCTTCTAAACAACCATTCCTTAAACATAATTACAATTTAAGTTCTATCAATGATTAATTCCATTCATCCATCGCCTACAAAGATGAAACTATATCGATTAGTAGGTGTGAGCATCACCGTGTTTAAGGAACCTAGGAAATTTCCTGTATATCTTCTCGTGGAACTTCTGGGTATAAACCTACTTGGCGGTATCTTAGAGAGAGCGCTAATGACGTCATCGCTACCTGCCTCCCGTGAATAGGTACTTATTGCTCGCGACTTGTGACTGCATCGCGACAGTTCCGCTAGGGTTTCTAACTAGCAGGTCCTGACACTGTGCGATAACCCTCATCAATAGCTAAGGAACACATTTGTCAAGTGAGTTATGCTTATATATTGCCAGTTAGTCCGTGGATGGGTGACCATCATTAATATATCGATTTTTGACCGTCGATGTAATCATCATCACTTCAGCTGAAAGACGTCCACTACTGGGCATAGGCGTGTGTGTCGCCACATTGAACGGTCCCGTGCGTCTCGCATCCAGCAGATCTCCGTAACCTTTACCAGGTCATCGGTCCACCTAGTGGGAGCTCTTTCGATTCGCTGTCGCCACTCCAGAACTTTTCGGCCAATGGATATCCATTCTGCGAGCAATGTGCCCTGCCTACTGCCAATTAAGTTTATAATTCTTCGGGCTACGTCGGTAATCTTGGTTCTCATGCGGGTGTTTTCATTTCTGATTAAATCACGCAAGGAAACAGCCAGAGTATTTAATTTTATTTAGATCATCATTTAATATAGTTGGCAAACCTTTTAGGCAGATGATTGCAAGTTTGCAACATTGGAGTCTCATCAAACAGTAACACGAACCATCCAAAAGACAAAAGAAATCACATTCATGTTTAAGTCAATGACATCAAAACAAATGACTGTCTAATAACAATAACCTGGACATTATCCCGGTCCACAATGACCGTTATGCAACAAACCCGGGTCTAATTCAGTAATTAGCATCGAACCCGCACTCTCACTGCCTCTAACATTGTTCACGGAACTCTAGGGGAATACTAATATTTTCCTATCTGTATTTATGGAGAGCAGCGGTGGCCCAGTGGCGTCGGCCCCGACTTACGAACAGTGAGTCGTGGGTTCGAACCCCGTCAGGCGCATTACTTTGTGTAATTTATTTCATCACCACTGCTCTCAAAACGGTGAAGGAAAACATCGTGAGGAAACCGGCATGTCTTAGAATCAAAAAATTCGAAGACATGTGACATCTACCAATCCGCACTGGGCCCGCGTGGTAGATTATAGCCCATCCTTCTCCTAGAGAGGAGGCCTGAGTCCCTACAGTGGAAACATTATAGGCTGATGATGATGATGATTTGTATGAGTTATAGATGTACCTTATTATTATTTAAGTTTATTGTAAAGAGACTCATCGATCTCACAGTTAAACTGCGTAAGCAGTTTTGTGGGGATTTGTACTTAGTTCTAAGATTTTAGAAGTGAAATAAAAATCATTCATTCATTCAACCAAGTGGATGTACTTTTACCTCTGCCAAATCCTTTGAGTTTACAGGTGTGTTGATGATGTAAACTGTGTGTATCCAGTACCTAACAAACTTACAATTTTATTCTGAGCTTCTGCATTATCTTTATTTAACCCACATCATAATGATTGCATAAAACTTCTCACATAAAACGACATTGTATCATTAATAGTTTCAGAACCGCTTGTTAAATCCACATCCCTACAATGTAAGTCACTTGATTATTATACTTAAAATTATATCGTATACGACTCAAACTTCTCTGGGACATAATTGGTAAAAATGGAGGAATGGTGTAAACTGTTGAGAATGAAAGAAAGATGTTGTACATTCCCGTGTTAAGTTCTATTTACAGTCATGTTTTGAGTTAACAAGGTCGCAAGTTATTTAGTTCAAACTTGTTTACAGACCGGGACGGGGGACCTCTGATATTGTTTCGGTATCTCTTCTCAGAATAGTCTGAGACACAATTAAGGTTGTCGTCAGCAGACATGACCTCTTTCTTGATCATGTCTCCTAACGACAACCATACCAAGAAATCGCTACTACCATATTGCCAGCAGCCCGTTCGTAAATTGAAAATTTTAGAAAGTATTTTTTTAAGTAGAATTATTAATTTATGGTAACAAAATACTATTCTCCTAATTTATTTATTTTTGTACTCTACCACAATGCTTTCCTATTTGACCCTAAGGTTGACTGGTAGATTGAACTCATTGAACTCATTGTATGGAGAAAAATCATGATAGCAAAATTATATTAAGTCAGTCAGAGGTCATGTTAAATAGCATAATGATTATCGAGCAATCATTCCTATCCTTAGCAGTGGTACACAGTCTGGAACACATTACGACAACTTTCAATAGATTACCAAAAAAAAAGAACAAAAAACCACAACGGTGTCAATGATCAACCATCCTTTACCAATTTCATTAGCACACTCGGGTCCCAGGGGCAGACGGTACCGTCTGCCCCTGGGACACACAAATATGTACATATTTGTGTTCCCCGGGGAAGACAAACAGATCGCCTCTCTGTCCTTGGCACGTCTCCAAGGTCAAATGGTCCTCCGACCAGATTTAGTCCAATTAATATACGTGGACTAACACTTAGTAGTAAAATTGGTCTATTTAGGTGACAAAGGGCTCCTAATTAAGACAGGCGAGCCATTTAATGGATGTATAGTGACAATGAAGTAAATCAACGCCTGATGAATGTCACTTCGGGTCTTAACCCCTTTGTTTGATTGAACTAACAAGAGCTCTTGATTTTAGTAATGACTGCTACAATGGATGGAGGTACTGTTTTATGTTTTAGGACTCAGAGACATTTTAATGAAGTTATTGTTTAATGGCTAAGTTGAAGTAAGCTTTATTAACCCAGTAATAGGGTTGCGGCGTTCAGGTAGGCAGTATTCCAATATAACCTTTTTAAGGTTATGAGATTTTAAAAATATTATTAAGAAAATAGTAGTTTATGTTTAACAAGTCCAACAATTAGCAGAGAGACATTACTTAAAAAACTTAAAAGTTTAGATATTAACAAAGGAGCTGGCCCTGATGGTATACCGCCAATATTTATTACGTCTTGTGCGGAGGACTTAGTGTGCCCTCTTATTCTTATATACAGCAAATCCTTATCTTCTGGCGTATTCCCTCAAACTTGGAAAACAGCTAAGGTGGTGCCTATACATAAATCAGATAGCAACGATGACATTACTAACTATAGGCCTATCTCAATCCTTTCAACGTTCGCTAAAGTGTTCGAGTCACTGCTCTGCCCTTATTTCCAAAACCATTTAAAATTATTCATTAGCGATCATCAGCACGGTTTTGTTGGATCACGGTCCACAAGTTCAAATTTGGTCCATTTCACTGAACTTTTGACTGAAGCAGTTGACTCTGGTCACCAAGCTGACGTCATTTACACTGACTTCAGCAAAGCTTTTGATAAAGTTTCCCACAAAATCTTGTCTTGTAAGTTACGTGCTTATGGTATTACTGGTGACTTGCTTGAATGGGTGATTTCATACTTGAGAGGCAGATCGTTTTATGTTGTGGTAAACGGTTATGAATCTAAAGTGTATAATATTTCATCTGGAGTCCCACAAGGCTCTCATCTAGGTCCAATATTTTTCAATTATTTTATTAACGACATCCCTATGTGCTTACGTCACTCTCAAATTTTTATGTATGCAGACGATTTGAAGTTTCTTAGAATTGTTAAGTCTAACGGAGACGCTTCACTTTTGCAGATGGACCTTAATAGTCTGATTCAATGGTGTAAAAGTAACGAAATGTATTTGAATTCCATGAAATGTTACCACGTTAAATACACAAGAAAAAAATTTCCATTAAAGACAGTGTACTACATAAATGAAGACAAAGTTAATGAAGTGGACACTATTCGTGATCTTGGAGTTCTGTTTGATCAAAAACTAACTTTTGCACCACACTTGGATTCCATTTCTAAAAGAGCATCCAGGATGATGGGTTTTGTCATAAGACAATGCAAGGGTTTTCGTCAATTTAAGACTAGGATTTTGCTTTATCAGAGTTTAGTGCGTAGCATATTGGAGTATTGCAGTGTGGTGTGGCGACCACACTATGCAACAAATAGTTTGCGTCTAGAACGTGTCCAAAAACGCTTCGTTTGGCATCTGGCCTTTTCTGTGGGAATAAGTAAAAAAGTGCGTTCTTACAAGAGGAGATTGAAATTCTTCAACATGCACACCTTGGAAGAACGAAGGTGTCTTAATGACGCAATGTTTGCTAGCAAAATCTTGAAGGGAAATATCGACTCACCGCCGCTGCTAGCACTCATTAACTTTCGTGCTCCGTCAAGGATTCCGCGCAAACCTATTACTCCACTTTATCCTCCAATGAGAAGAACGGTGTTGGGATCTAACTCTCCATGTGCTAGGTTCTGTAGGGTATTAAATAGTTGTAGTGATATGGTTGATTTTCACTTTGATTCACTCACTAAGCAAAAATTTAAGTTTCTGAACTGTTTGTCAGATTTGTTGTAAAAGTTTTTGGCTTGTGTAGAAATGATGCTTTTAATATTTATTTAGTATATAATATAAGCAAGTGGTACACAGTTTTATATTCTACTGAGTTTACTTGTACAATGTGTAGCTTAAGAAATTACTTATTATCGTTTTCTTTTTGTCCATGTGGTGTTTACCTATAAGTAATTGTTGCACTGTGTGAAGTTTAAACGCATGTTTTGTTTTTCCTTGTTAAAGTGTAAACAATTGTTGGTAGACCTAATACATAAATTAAATAAATAAATAAAATAAAATTTTTATCTTATATCCTAAAAAGTCACTGTATCCTGTAATATGTACGTGTTTTTGATTTGCATTTAGTAGGCAGGAAGCTGACTCCAACATGATAGAAAAGGAAAGGTGGGTCATGATGGATTACTTATTATGTAAATGATATTTATTTGCAAATAGGTTTTTACAACTGGATGGTCCGTTGTTTCGTACCTGAATACTCTGTGAAGATTTAGGAGGGACATAAATATATCTAGTAACGGCCACGTTTTAGCTAAGCTTCATCAAGCCTTAAGACATAGGTATCCCTAGGCGGTATGACTTACCTATTGAAACAATAAGCCGTTGCCCACGTATCACGTAGCCTCATTTACACGGCGCCAGCGCTGGCGGCTAAAGTTGAAAGCTCTAGTAATCCATACCTTCGGCAAATTAAAAAACTTTTACGGCAAGTGGTTTTTCCTCCACATATTGTGCAGTTTCCGATCCTTTAGTAAGACAACACGTTTCAGAGTTACGTAGTGTTGTTTAGAAATTCAACTTGCTTATGAACTTTTACATGAATCTTGTGTTATGAACAGATTGATGAGGCGGGTTGTTCAAAAGAGATACCGCGGCCTAGGCACAAGCTAAGAAAGAACATGGGTGGATTTTAATCAGTAGAAGCCTGACACTCCCTACCGCTCTGCCCAAAACGGGAGGAGTCATTTATTTTGATGATTTCCCACCCTCCACAAAAAAAAAAAACAATTTTCTGTGATATTCTACGCTAGATAGGAACTCATAAATTCGAAACAAAATGATCAAATAAATTACCTGAACGGGGAACACAAACACGGATATCCGGTTCCTTAAGGCTATTGAAAAGCTTTCATTGAAAAAAAATAGAAACTTACTATTTGTGGAACGAAAACAATTTATATCGTTATTGTATTACAGGATGTTATTATTAATTTGAACGGAAATAAATGTTTGCTAAACAATAATAAGCGAGCAGTTCTAACGTAAACTCATATTATTGACATATTATATTACAATGTTAACAAACAATAAACTGTTATGAACAAATAATTTCCCAATGATTTTTTTGTGTGTGTTCAATAATCGGATATTACTCGCAGGTATTGCAATAGAAATTTTGTGAACATAACATTTAATCATTAACATAACCATAGCCGCATTTTCACAAACCTAACTGGCAACTTTTATCTTTGGGACTTCGCCGAGCTTCATTGTCTCGGCGCTTATCTGGTGGTCGCCACTGTTTATTCTGGCTTACGGGAGTTAAAGTGGTTAGGGAATAGTGTGGCGAGCTTGTCAAAAAAAAAAAACCAAAATAAAAACCTAACTAGCAAACTTATGTGCTGTTATTAAATATTTCGTGCTGTACTGTCCTAGAAAATCATGGAGTTTTGCCCATTCCTTCATAGTCAGAACGGGCTACGAACTTCAACTGCCTAGCTAACTAACATCCGTATCTATAGTCAAGTTAAAGTAATTACTTAAGTTCAAGTAATTACTTTGTTTGATTTTCTAGGCCAGTACAGCACGAAATATTTAATAACAGCACACAAGTTTGCCAGTTAGGTTTTTATTTTGGGACAAGCTCGCCACACTATTCCCTAACCACTTTAACTCCCGCAAGCCAGAATAATCTCTCTAATAAAGTAATTAATTAGGTTCAAGTAATTACTTTAACTTGACTGTAGATACGGATGTTAGTTAGCTAAGCAGTAGAAGAATTTAAATGAAGTTAGATCCGTCAATGAAAGCAAACCTAAGAATTCAAACCTTTGATCGTTCTAGCATCAAGTAATTACTAAACTATAGAGAAAAAATCGTATCTTAAACAATGACTTTTACTCAAATAATCACTATGACTTGTTTATAGATACGGGTGTAAATGATCAACGCCTCGTCATTTAAAAGTACCTATTAACGGTTAAACGAAATTAATGCTTTGAATTTACACTATACATTTTTTTTCATATTCTACCCTAAACAATTTACTGGTTAATTCTGGAGCTAACCCAGTTGCTCAAATTAGATTTAACACTAAACAACTACGATAATTATAATTATCGACACAGATGTCAGTGTGGCGACCAGCGACATCTATCGCAACACCTGCGTACTAACAACGATCTACAGAAAATCCTACATCGCGCTATCAACATTATCCGCGACATAAGCCTATATAGGAGTTCCCGACTTACAACTGTCGGGCAGTTAGCCCGCCGGACACAACACCCGTCCGGTCGGAGGATCCTCCCTTTTCTATGGGGGATGAGGAACTTTACACCCTGTTCCTCATACCCCCCAAATCAGCTTTGACCCAATCAATAATTTGACACACCTTTATATTACAGCGTTTTCCATGTACAAAAAAAAAAACATTTAAAGAAAATGCCGGGAGTCCACACGCGCATGCAGTGAGGCGACCATTAGGTGCGGGGTCCGGCGCAGGCACCGGCAGCGATATAACTCAGCGGAGGTAACGCGCTGGAAGCGACAAAAACGATGCGATCGCAAACGTCTTACGACAAGCTTGCCATGTCAGACTATACGCTTTTAACGTTAAGGAGCGTCTACACTGACACGTTCACAAGGTAATAGCTTGTGATTCAGTAGAAAATCGTTGGTTATGTTCGTTACAGAGACAAACATGAGTTTTTATAATTTCCTTGTCCTTACTTTTATGGGCTTGTTATTGTTGAATCTCAAAATACGTAAGATTTGGGATTGTGGTACTGGTTTATTTCTGGTGTTCTTTTATAAAACAACTGCTCATAATCCTTCATCGTTTCTGTTGAAAGTTGTGAAAATGACCAGTGCAAAGCTAAATTAAAACTTGCAACGATTTCGTTAGGGGTGGACGTGTAATACAACAATCATGTCCTGCCACCCCATTTTACCCAATTCCACAACAAAAGAACTAGAAATAATCAAAAAAGTTTCAAAAACAGTGCACTCAACTGCAGCAGCGCAAACTAATTTTAAAAACTTCCCGAGCTCCGTGCGATATAAAATTAACATTGGCGGACCATCTGCCACCCGAGCAACCCGGGTACCCGGGTAGTGCTCAAGTGTGCACGCTCCCTAACTCTGAACTGTAACGGACCTTCATTTCATGTTTGACATCTTTTGTTACGCGCGGTCGCGACAAAAACATAATGTATTGTACGATGTCAAATTCCAACAAATGATACGACAGAATTTTCAGGGCTTTACTTTTTTAATAACTTTTATTATTAAAAATTTATTAAAAATATTATTATTTAATAATAAAGTGGAATTGGGCGGGCCATGTCAGCAGAATGCATCAGGACCGATGGGCTAGGGTCGTCACGCAGTGGGTGCCAGAGGACGGGCGTCGTCGCCGAGGGAGGCCTAGAAAACGCTGGCGTGACGATTTGGATGCTTTTGTACAAGATTGGCCGGAGAAAGCCGCACGGAGAGAAGAGTGGAAGACTATGGGGGAGGCCTTTGCCCAGCAGTGGGACAATATAGGGTGACAATATTGATATGGATGCCTATACTTGTGATAGGGATTGCTTCCAAAGTTTTACGTTGTGGTCATTTACATATGCATAGAATAGTCAGCCATTATGTTTCCACTGCTGGGACACAGGACTCCTCTCTATTGGAGAGAATTTGCGTTGGTGATTGGCTCATGAGTCCACAAAGGTGCAAACACTGGCGACATTTTGTCAGCATGTTTTAAATGACAAATGCTCCTGACGTCTGCTATCATATTCATTTAAAGCTTGTTTGATAGTTGATCTGTTTTAAAAACGACGTCCTCTTTCCCTCGTCTAATAAAACTTCCTAAAATTACTAAAAGCAACTCATCATACCACTCCACAACTGAACAAACTACTCCATGATAACGCAGTGAGCATGCCCAGTCGCTGTGGACTGACGTATCATGTAGGCAAGCAACCGCACTGTTTTTGCAGCCCCAGGATTATAATTATCTGCCAGCGAATGACCACCATTTGCCACGTGTCATAAATGAAAACGAGATTGGTATAACGCGGGTTTTTAATACTATTGTGAAAAAAATATAAGGTTTAGATTATCGAGTTAAGTTAAGATAATGAAGTTGTGAGCAAGTATTTTTATGTAATTATTAAGTATCTGAAAGTGAGAAGTTGAAGCTTTAGTTACTCACCAGTAAAAAGTTGAAGTAGAAGTCTTTTTTTACTGGGTGCTTACAGTCACGCTTAATGTGAGTAATCATGATTTGCTGTACTTGAAAAACTTATTTCCGATTGGCTGAGTAAACACTAAATGACTGCTCGCCGTATGAATTTGATTTATAGTTCATAAACTAAGTCATATTAATTTATTAAGAAGTCATAATCAAGTGAGCTTTATAGTCAAAAAATATACATTAACGTTGACAAGGGTGAGATGTAACTGCTGTAATTGAGCGCGCGCTGTTTTCGCAGTCGGGATTTTGCACTTTTGTTTGTATGTACCGACTGCAAATTATATTAACAGGGCTTTAACGGACGAGTATTAGTTGCAAAAGTATTTCCTATAGTGTATAAACTAAGAGGGTGAAAGAGTACTAGATAAATCAATCACGGTCGCCCATGAGAGCATTTTCCCGCAAAAGCACCTTAATTTTGCAAAATAGGCAAATAACCTCTAGGCCTCTTTAGTCAGGTTTATGTGAAGTTATATCATTTACCTGAATTTTCGATTCGGGATACTTTTGTAAACCCGACATGCTGCCACTACAAACTTAGATCGAGCGCACACTCATCGACGCATTCCACCGGACGGCGAGCATGTAGTTATAATAACAGACGAGCATAAAACGCACATAGTAGTGGTGTGCACCCGTGCTTACTGCGGGACTGAACGAGTGAGCAAGTGAACGAGTGACTGACTGAACGAGAGCCGTCTATGAACGAAACTCAATGGGGAACCATTTATGATTTCAAACGGCGCAGTTTGTTGTGTTTTGGCAAATATTTTATTTAACAGTGCTGTATGTGGTTTTACAGTTAAATTTTACCGTCCGACATGTCAGTTAAACAAGTTGTTTTTGATAATTAAACTATTGAGTTGTGTCCAATGTGTTCTGTTTCAATCTATTAGCTTTTTTAAGCACCTATGGAGCGCTTGCTTTGTAGATCGGTACGTAATAAAATCACTTATCAATTCACTTTTCTTTCAGGCTGACAAAAAAAATCATTTCCATCCTTAATGACAAACGCTACACATAGAAAGTTGCACACTAACATAGTTCTCCAGGTTCTTTTGTTACCGGTTTAGGTCTAGAGCAGGAGAAAAAAAATCATGTACCTTCGAATTATGTACCTATGAACACTTGTAACGAATTAACACATATTTTTATGCATGTGACGAATACACTTTCAATGTTTGAAATTAACAAAATGTGATGAATTTACTTTGTGGCAAATGTACAATTATTATATTATTATATTCAAGTACTAGCTTTTGCCCGCGACTTCGTCCGCGTTATACTAAAAATGTTATCTTTGGTAAGTAGATCTATCATTGATTTTAATTTTAAATGAAAAACTCTTGCGATAATATCATGGCGGTCATGCGGTACTTGACCCTCAAGAAGCTCCCGAGTGATTTCATCCCACTTGGGCTTGGTAGTTACAGTAATAAATAAGTCGGGACGTCCATATTTTCTTACGTAACAAAAAGCGTCGTGAGTACGTAAATTTTACCCAAAGGAAACATTCCTTTATTTTTGAATAGAAAGCAAACTGCATTCAAAAATTTTCGAAAATTCTCTTCTCCCACACCCGGGAATCGAACCGGCTAAAATCTGGAAAAAATATACCCTGTACTTTTATTGTATCGATCGTTAGGGTCAATTATAAGGATGAAATCTCTCTAACAAACATGATAAATTAAATGAAAAGAAAACCAGGAAATCTTAAATTAATTTAATTATTTACAAAAAATGGTAAACTAACTAATTAATTGCTCGAAATGAGCTCCATTCTCTTGGATACACAAATTTTTCTAGTAACCTTTAATAAAGTGTTGTGGTGAATATTATAAATCGTATTCTGAACTTCAACTCTCAACTCGTTGTCATTCGCATAAGATTTCATGTAAATTTAATTTTTTACATATCCCCACAAAAAAAAAATCTAATGGGGTGTTAACTGGCGATCTCGCAGGCAGGTTTTCCTTTCATTTAATTTATCATGTTTGTTAGAGAGATTTCATCCTTATAATTGACCCTAACGATCGATGCAATAAAAGTACAGGGTATAATTTTTTCAGATTTTAGCCGGTTCGATTCCCGGGTGTGGGAGAAGAGAATTTTCGAAAATCTTTGAATGTAGTTTGCTTTCTATTCAAAAATAAAGGAATGTTTCCTTTGAGTAAAATTTTCTATCTGCAGTATTAAGAGTATATATAAGAGTATATACTATAACCTCCCCAGGAGTATGAAGAATAATTGTACCAAGTTTCGTTAAAATCCGTCGAGTAGTTTTTGTTTCTATAAGGAACATACAGACAGGAGGACAGACAGACAGACAGACAGACAGACAGACAGACAGACAAAAATTTTACTGATTGCATTTTTGGCATCAGTATCGATCACTAATTACCCCCTGATAGTTATTTTGAAAATATATATCATGTACAGAATTGACCTCTCTACAGATTTATTATAAGTATAGATTTCCATGTGTGTCGAATGAGTAGTACGTAGTTGCTGTAGGTAACTGAAATAAGGTAGATGCAATCATCATACACATTTCTAGGAAGTAGGTACAGTTTCACAAGAAGCTCCACAGCTACTAATAAGCTTACTCCAGTACAGTGTTACTAACCCAATCTATCAGGCAATCTTACAACATGGAGGCGTTGTACAACGTTATGAATCAATCTCTTGCGCGTTGCATCACTCCGGCCATTAATCATGATCCCGAGCGCGGCGCAATGCGGCAGGTGCCCGAATTAGGCGCGACTCAACTTAGATTGTGTCCGACAACTTGGATGACGCGGGACCCCGCGAGATAGGGAACGTGGGCGAAGGAAACGGGAGGTGAAAAGTTAATCCCTGTTGTTAAGTCGGTGTGTAATGCATTTTTGAAGATCACTGTAGCTGTGGCAAAATCTTTTTATATCACGCTTTACTTTGTGTGAATTGTTTAATTACCACTGCTCTCAAAACATAGAGATATGTCTTAGGACTAAAATTTCAACACATGGTGACATTCAAAAACAATAGTAAGTTCCTTCCTTCAGACAGAGAAGTGAGTCCTAGCAGTGGAAACATTATAGACTCATTATATATAGAAACTAACACATCCTGGGTTAGTTTCTAGAAGAAGATAATTTCTTCGCGCAGTTATTTGATGTTACAGAATGTGTGTTGTTTGATTGTTAAGTGTGGCATAATTATAAAATAGAAAACATGTGCGCATCTTCAATTACGCGCGAGGAGACACTCTAAGTCTTTTGAATTTTATACAATAGGCAATTCTAATAAAATATGGCTAGTACGCTTCTTTATTCAGTGACATCAAAATAGCAAAGGAGTTTTCCACATGGTGGAACAGATACCTATGCCTATAGGTAGAGAAGAACACCAAAATGGTTCCTCTGTGACGTCATTTAAATAATAATAATCTCCTTATTCAAAACGTATTAAAATGCAAATAGACTTATTCTTGAGCGTTACTTTGATATCGTAACGCAAGACGCTCGGTAGCTTCTTTTAAAATTAACTTCCTTAATCATACTCCTTTCCACACTATATTATAAGTCTAAGGCTCAGTTATTCCCGCTGTAAAAGTGTTACAATTAAAGTTAGGAATCTCGTCGCATCGAGACTTTAACTGTGCCGATGCGGCAACCGGCGCGGCGCGGCGCGGTGACGTGTGGCGGTTTATACCAGAGACAATCCGTTACCGCCGACAATTTAAATTTTAATGTATGGGGGATGGACTGTGACCTGCAAATAACTATAATACTTTTCTTAGTTTTTCTCTTTTAAAAGTCGTTAAATTTTCCGTAGTTTTCAGAATATTTGAGTACACTGTTTGTAAGTCTATAAAGTTATAAACATTAGACTAGCTCGACTTGAATATAGATTTCGATAGGATGATATTTTGTGGTACATCTATTTGAAGTTTTAACTAATGACATGCAATAGGGGATCGGACTGACTCAAAAAAATATGATTCTGTTTAGTCCGTTAGTTATATTATCGAAAAATATTGGATACGTGTTTTTTGTTTTATCAAATCAATAAAAATTGACGAAACTATAGCGCGTCAAAGATCATGGAGTGGGGCTTGCAACGTCACTTGAAGGTACAAAATGTACTATCATATGACGTCACGCGAGTTTTCGAAGCACTGTATCGTCTTCATTTTTTGTTTAAGTGAAAAAAGAAAAAATATGTGGTCAATATTTTTTGGAAATCTATCTGACGGACTAATTAGTTTTTTTTTGTCCGATCCCCTATTGGAGACGTTCCAAAACTATAGTTTTCTAGTTCAACACCATAACTCACGTTACCAAGACAGATTCAATTCTCGAATCAATAAAGTCGGATTGCAATCCGATATGAATACGCGAATAACATTAAATATTGAAAGGTGTTCGCACGAGTGCACCCGTAAAGCTGTCCGGTCCGGAATGAAGCCGTACCGGAATGCATTGGTCGTCGCGACCGGCGCACGGCGCTCGCAGGGTTGAGTTATACCGCCACGTGCGACGTGCTGATATGCGCACTATTGTGCACTATCGTATTCGGAACGAGGAAGTTATTATTGTATGCATAAATAAAAGTGAGTGAGGTTATGATGTAGACAAAATACGTGTGATTGGATGCGGCACTTGTTACTAAAACAATTAATGAGATAGTTCTCTAAAGACATAGTCTGAATTTACGAAATTAGGTTGGAGACTGGATAACGGTGATGTTTCTGTAGATAACAAAGAAGTACTTAGTTGCTCTTAAACACATATTTAGGTACTAGTACAGAATAACCTTAATCAGAAGTGATCATAGTTTTGGTTGTTCAGCAGCATAATGGCATCAGTATTTGTGCTGGACACTACATACATAAATCATGACAGCCATATCCGTGGTACGATAGCGGCTCCTGCGATTAAATCCAAAGAGTAAAGTAAGTTATGACAAAACGTGATTTGTCATCAGGATTGATAACACAGGTTATCTATACTACATTCCGCTATAAATACAGTCATCAGCCAGTGACACTCTCATTTGACCTATTCGATGGTTCCAACAAAGATGATGCCAACGAAACGATGGATGAACTGTGACGTATGGAAGAAGACATACTGCGCCTACCCCAAATAAATTGAGATATGGGCAAGACAATGTAACAGTGGTTGCTGAATGACAGACGACGCCAGTTGTTGTCGTCATATTTAATCAGTAAGTATATTCTTAATGAAACTATTTGAAATTGAAAAGTACACAAAAACTGAATAGTACGGTCAGCATCAGAAGTAGCTGAACATTTCGGAATTTTAATTCTTTTATGTACACGACTCTAGCTATTATTTTTAATGTTTCAGAAGATTATTCGTTAAAATAGACCTTACACTCCAATAACATGTAGTAACGAGTAATATAACAAGTTTTTATTAAAAAAACAGCTTCGAAACTTTGAGTAATGTTAATTATTATACTTCTGATGCTGACCGTACCTAGCAGTCAAAATCACAAAAGCTGGCCAAGTGCATGTCGGACTTGCACATAAATGTTTCCGTACCATTGTAGTAGATACTGAGAGATTTTCCATGTTATTTTAGCACCATAGACTTCTTATAGGTTTTCCTGTAATCTATAAGTGTTGAACTAATATCTGTGTTTTAAAAACAAAAATAGGCTCAATAGTTTCGGAGATAAGGGGACGAATGGTCGGACAGACAAACAGACAGACACGAGTGATCCTATAAGGGTTCCGTTTTTGCCTTTTGAGGTACGGAATCCTAAAAACGTGACTGCAGTGAGCACACAACATAATTAGATAAACAAACACATGAGAATGCTGTCGGATCACGTTCGAGTGCTCCCTTTACAATCACACGAATCGTAACAGTCGCTACTCTTTCATTTCACAGCCGCGGTCTTTCAATAAACACACATTAACCACTCTTAATTAATTTTAAAGTAGTAAATATAACATCAAACCAGTAATCACTGAAGGGTAGAATATAGGTCACGTTAGGGTTTGGGTTGTCCGAAAATGATACCGCAGCCTCGACACAAAGGGCTAAGAAACATGGGTGGTTTTTAGTCAGTAGAAGGCTGACACTCCCTACCGCTCTGCCCAGAGCGGGAGGAGTCATTTGATGATTAACCTCCACCCAAACAAAATGGTTAGGTGTTCCGTGTGGTGTCGGACGTAAAGAATAGCACCATCCCATATCTTCCCGTGGGTGTCGTAAGAGGCGACTAAGGGACTTACCAGAGAATGGGCAGCAGCGTTCTCTGTGTCTTTGTAACAACCATACTGCGATCGCCAACCCGCCTGCCAAGCGTGGCGATTATGGCAAACCCCCCCAAAAATGCCTGGGGAGGCCTATGTCCAGCAGTGGACGTCTTTTGGCTGAAATGATGAATGATGAAACAAAATGGTTAAATAAAATAGAGGTGTGCCTTTTTTTTTTTTTTTTTTTTTTTTTATATGGGACAAGCCCGCCACACTATTCCCAAACCACTGTAACTCCTGTTAGCCAGAATCAACAGTGGCGACCACAAGAAAAGCGCCGAGACAATGAAGCTCGACGAAGTCCCAGAGAAGCGATTTAACTGTCTTGGATCCCGCAACGAAATTAATCAGAAAAGAATAGCGGAGGAGTAGGAAAAAAAGAGGTGTGCCTACGATACATTCACATATCGCAAGTATCTTTGAAGTATTGCAATCGCAAGTATCTTTGAAGTATCGCAAGTATCTTTGCCTGGGTCCCGGCAGTGAACTGCAGTGGCCCATCTGGAAAGCCCTAAAAAGATTGCGCACCCAAGTGGGCCGCTGCAAACATAATTTGGCAAAGTGGGGCATCATTGGTTCCTCCAACACCGAGCGAGTGCGGCGCTCCGGACCAAACAATGCCTCACCTGCTGGAGTGTCCCAGATGTCCGTATACATGCACCCTTGGCGACCTGAACAGCGTCTCTGCCGCTGCAATAAACGTGGCTACCTACTGGGCCCAAACCGTATAACATGGAAGTATTTATTCTAAACGAAAAGAAGAAGAAGTATCTTTGAAAAGTTCTGAAGTGGCAACCGCAAATCAGAAGACGTTGCTTTGGAAAGCCTCTACGTGTGTGACAAACTCCTCTCCAAGTCTCCAGCATAATTCTGATGATAAAAAGTAAACGTATTTTGGCTATAACGATGATGATGAAGTTATCTTTAAGTTCCATGTTATATGGGGCGGCTCCACAACCATGTAAATATGCACTAAGCATCCAAGTAGCTAAGTATAACTTTATTTTAATAAAAGTCTTTTTCGTGTACTTAGGGTGTTTTCATTTTGAGATGGCTTTTATTTTTATTTTCACTCTGTTTATAACAGGAACTAGCAGTTTTCTATTTAGTAATTAACTGGAGCAGGAACACTCGCTGCAAACTCAGCGTGTAAGTGAAAACTTCTAATTGGTAAAAATCACGCGAAACTTTTAATAGAAAGTTCCTTAATGTTCTACTGCATGCAACACACGATGTAGGCTACCTATATTATACTTTGGAGAATGAGAACAATCTTTTGTTTCTTTTCACAGCATATTATGTACTAAATCATCATCCTCCTGCTTTTTTCCGAACTAAGTACCGGTATGTTGGGATAGACTTCCAGTCTAGCTGATCACAGCTCTATCAATATTTAGTGACTACCTATCTGACCTCCCCAACCACCTCTGAGAATTCGTAACGACAGTCTTAGATCAACGAAGGACAGTCGAAGACAATTCCTTGAAGTGCAACCCTTCTACGAAAATCAACCTAAAATGCCTGGTGGACTATATCATCTCATCGTTAATGTACATATAAGTAAATAACTAAATAGGTACGTACATCAGTTCCTATTAACTTGTCGTTCACAAACATGAAGCTTATCAATAAACCTACAAATCCGTCAATGTGTTCCAAAGTTCCGAGTACTTTCGAGTACAAGGTAAAGCCACGTGTTGTCGACATAAAACTTGGCTCTTCAACAATTAATGGGGGAAACCCGTTATGCACTGATTGCCACCCGTTCATCACGGGGCTCGTTTTTATAGATTTAATTAATAAATGTGCCGTTAACGTCAAGAGGGTGATTGTAAGACGTCAGGGTGGAAACTGAAGGGTTTTAGATATTTTTTAGAAGGCAGCCTTACAGTTTATTATGTGAATGGTTTGAATATTTTGGTCTATTAGTATGTAGTAGTAAAGTTTAAATCATCGCATACAAATAGCTTTAAATGCAAGTCGTAATTTATCTCAACGATTGATCGTTGATATAAATTGCTAGAACCAAAAGGTATCTTATGTATGAGAGATATAAGACATTTTTGATAACAATATTTTCTAGCGTAGGTATCATTAACTTAGATGTACTCAGAAAGTATTAATGTAAGTATATAATATATCGATCTTCTATTTTTTAAGTGTGCGACGGTGTATCAGCTATTTACAAGTTTGCCAGTAAGCCTTATTTTGTTTTGCTCAGCTTTGATTTTTTTGTTGTACGACTTACGTACAGTAGGTCGGGTTCGAACAGTGGGTTCGAACCCAGGTAGGCACATTACTTTGTGTAATTTATTTCATCACCGCTGCTCTCAAAACGGTGAAGGAAAACATCGTGAGGAAACCGGCATGTCTTAGAACCAACAATTCGAAGACATGTGACATCTACCAATCCGCACTGGGCCCGCGTGGTAGATTATAGCCCATTCCCTCTCTAAGAGAGGAGGCCTGTGACCCAGCAGTGGGAACATTAATAGGCTGTTGATGATGATGACATTTGCAAACTCATCATCAGAATCATCATCTTCCTGTCCTTGTCCCATTCTACTTGGGGTCGACGCAACACGTTCTCTCTGTCAGTCGTCACGGCATGATTTTCCTCTTTCATATCATTCCTCACATAATCTAACCATCTTTTCTTTGTCGTTCCTGTCCCTCTGCATCCATCAACATTAATATCTATCACTTTTCAGTCACAATTTCATTACGTTTACAATTTAATAGCACATTCCTGTTTCCAGAACAGCTAATTCACTTTCGTTAGAACTTGTTCTTACTTTTGTTTTATTCAAGGATTGTTCAGTACTTGCAGGCATTACAAATTCAGATTACTTTAAATCTAAATAGAACAAGCAGACAATGTAAACATCAGATACGTAGCTAAGTACTACAAGTCTAATTTATCAAATGATTTAAGCAATATCGGCATGGGCCAGTATGCCTCGCCCCCCCTCCCCCCTCTCCCCCCCCCCAGTGTGCCCAGCTGCCTCGCCGTGCATTATTTATGAAACAGAAACAAAACCAATAAAACTTATTGCAATGAATTTCATTTCGTATATTTTTCTCCGTTTCGTTCGTTTCCGTGAACTTTTTCTTTGCTCACGATTAATGAATGCGCTCCGTATTTTGTGGTGATTTCACGAAATATTTCAACGTTTTTAAATGGCCGTTTTTGTTTTTGTTTAGAGGGTAATTTGAGCTTGGTAGACGTAATGTTAGAAAGTTAACAGATTGGTGCTCACCGCTGCCTATTGTTTGTTTTCGTAATAGGTCTGTTCTTTTACTTAATTTCTAGTTAATAAATTACCTGTTATATAATTATTGTCTAAAGAAAAGATTCATAATCAAGAAATATTAGAAAATAAAGCATTTGTCCTGAGGGTAAGGTGGTACTTATTCGTTTCTACGGAAAATAATGGCCACAGATTAGTACAGAGCAGAGATTGTATGCTCTCGTCGTGACACTAAACTATCAGCAACAATTTAACGGAATTTATTACACCTCCAAATGTTTGAAATAATGGGAAAATTTAATCTTTCAGCAAAGCGAATTCGTTTAGCTATTTCCTTTAACTATCGGAACCAAGTTCGGCATCAAAGTGAATAAATTCAAACTCTCGAATTGCCAAAAAAAAAATGTTTCAGTGCATTCAAATAAATATTTTCATTAATTTACTCCATAAAATGTAGTTTTCTTTGTTACATTGTGGAGTTATTAAGAAAAGTTTCACTACACAAACACCAAACTACATTGTGTCATTCAAATAATAGTCATAACACCATTTTAATGAGACCTCCACTCGTAAAATGTGTTTCCTCTTCATCGTTATATATTTTAGTATGTTACAGGGGGAGGGGGGTGTCTTGTAAAATTGGTGTGTAAAGAATGGAGCAGAGATGTTAGTTCACCAGTAAAATAAAGTTGGAGTGTTGGCAACATTGTGTTACGTACAATATTTTCAGTTGTTTTGTCAACATCGGGTGAATGTGCTCGGAATGTTGGCACTTCCAGTAAGTGTCGATGTCTCGATTTCGCCGTCTTTGATCATTTGAATGTCATTGTGTGTCGTCTGCTACAAAGAGAGCTACTTCAGAAATGTGTTCGCATTCTGCTCGTTTAACTTTCTAGTAGTATATTTGGCTCAAAGGTAACTAGATATATTTCTAAGAAATACGTCTCGAAGTTTTCAAAGAAAATGCATTCTACGATATTAAGTTTTATAGTTGGTTGACTCATATAAATACTTACAAAATACTATTGGTTCAATTTCTAGTAACTAGAAATATTACTTTAGTATCTAGTAAAGTTTGGTTATAATAGTAAAATGTCAATGAGCTGGGTTAGCACCTTAGAATAAGAAGGAGGGACAAATCTTAATTTTACAACTTCAATCTCTCCTAATCTCCTAGAGTTATTTTATCGATGCACTCTAGATTGTAATTCCAAAACCCAACAAGGAAATGAAATCACCCTGAAATACCTGTAAAAAGAACCGAAGAAGTCCCCGTTGATATGATTAGTGATGAATACTTATGACAGTCGCGTACACCGCGCGCCGGCGACGAGCAGTTGTTAGATCTGCATGTCTGATTGCGACTCACCCGGAATTTGTAACGCGATCATTGAATAATGCAACTTTTTATTACACTTCATTATGGTGGAGGGCAGGAATAGGTATCATGTTTTATGTTTAGAGACATTGAGCTCAGGTTTGTGGGTTATTTCTAAAACTGATAGTGTAGGCATGAGGTTATAGGGTTGCTTATAGGTGGACGGTCAATCTATTAGGAATGATAAATAGCTACTGATTTTTGAAAATATTGAAACACCTACTAGTCTAATCAAGGCGTCATGAAGTTCTGAAATCTCGAATAATTTCTAAGCAGACATGTCTGATATACGGGTAAAATAATAAACAAAAGCAAAATTAAATAGTGCTCATCCACAATGCCTATTTGAAGTTAATTTTGTTGGCAATAATACCCCGATCTTTTATCTACAATCCTTTTATTTGTGTTGGTCAATGGTCCACAAAATCTCATTAAACGTGGCCGGTGCTGGCCGAAGCTGGCCTGTGTTGGCGATGGGCGCGTGGCCAACTTGTCCACTAACGTGCTAGTTAAAGCAAACATGTGATCGGTGTCCGTGACTTTAGAACTGAGATAGTTTTGTAACCGGTTTGTGAAGTTCGTGTTGGAAAACATATGATTTACGTATTGAGATGGAATTTTTGCAAGTTCATTGAGGTTGTGTGTCTAGAAAGTGTATGTGTGCATACATAAATATTAGGTATACGATAAAGACTGTTATGATACAAAATCGTATCATTCTTGTATTTCACAAAAGGTTAGGCAGAGGAAGCTACAATTCGTTAGATAATAATATTAGGCGAAAAGTTTATAAAAAGGCCAAACGCTTAAAATATTTTTGTTTTTTTGGGGGGTGTGAAATCATCAAATAAAATCCCAAAAGTGGGAGGGGTTCCACTTTTGGGCAGAACGAAAGGGAGTGTCAGACTTCTACTAAAAACCACCCATGTTTCTTCTTAGCCCTTTATGTCAAGGCCGCGGTATCTCTTGCGAACAACCCGCAGCCTACGCTTAAAATACTACATGCATGTTTAATACGAAATTTTTGCCAGATAAGTTAGCAACTCAATTCTGGAGAAAGTTGTGAATGGTGTTTGTAGCTTTCTACGATTATAGTTCAAGCCTGGTTCAAAAAAAGTATCCGAAAACCAATTAAAACGCGGTGCGATGGTTTACCAAGACCACTTATAGTTTACGGAGCTCTGATAGCGCAGACACCTACACTTAATAGTTTCCATCCCACTACAAGACCGCTTCATACCTGACTCCCTGAGGGAAACTTCTCATGAATATATGAATACAGTAATACTGCTACTACTGTATTAAAAGAAAATTACTCTCGACGTGAATTTGAATCAGAAGCATATAATTCAATTTCACGGTAAATTTAATTTAAAGAAGTTCTGCTCAATCATTTGGGAGAACTATGTAAAAGTAGATTAAGACTTGTGTGGCGTTGAGAGTAAATAGATAGGAACAAAAACTTCACACAAACTGAGTTCACATAAACTTTAACATGACATCATGTCTATTTACTGAATATTTATGGAGGCAGAATTCATTCAGCCATTTACCATCGACCTTCCTTACGCCGCAAGGGCCTCTGACATGGTTTGACGACCGCCATTTGGCGGGCGGGACCACCGTCTTATACGTGCCTTCCGAAGCACGGAACCATCTTTTAATCAGACAATCAGGTGATTCAAGCCTGCAATGTCCTAACCAAACTGGAAACAACTTTACAAAGTATGCTTCCCGTGGGAATCGAACCCACGACCAACGGGTCACAAGGCAAACGCCTAAACCACTCGACCACGGAGGCAGTTGACCATCGACCTGACAAACCCAGACTCTATGTTGTAAATGAGAGATTCCTCACGAAAAACCCCAAATAATTTAATCAGGTATACAATTAGCAAGGGCAGATGCGAGCAATGATAGGGGTATATGGTAGTTCTTTTGACTTTCTCGTTGGTCTAGTGGTAGCAAGAGCGAATGCTGTGCATGAGATCCTGGGTTTGATTCCCAAGTCGGGCAGTGTTGTTGGATTTTCCATCAGATTTTTTTTTACTCACTCTTTGTATTCAGTGTAAACATGATCTTTAATTTGCAGTACTTTCCCAGTCTAGTTTTACAAAGGGAAATGGTAGGTAACAATGAAAACTAAACACGTAAATTATAATGAGATTACAAAAAATGCTAAAATCTCAACAATATAATTAGTGTCATGGGTCTGAAGGTAATATAATTAAACGTAGTCTAGACACCTGAACCCAACTACACTGCTTGTTAAACTTTATCGCTATTTAATATTTAAACTGTCTGAGTTTAAACTGGCGGTTTTTGATAAATAGACTTCTCCCCCTGAGAAATAAACTACATTATTTACTGTGAAAGGAAGTGGGATCCCGATGGTGTGAATTAAATCCCTTAAGATTTGGATCCCTTAGGATTTATGTCAGCCCTTCGGATTAGGCATTCAGTTATTAGTTAACCGATATGGGTTGAACCACATTCGGGTAGCGGGATTCGATACAGCAATAGGTATTTGTTCAACAACAATGGTAGCCTGAAGCAATTGCTACACGTAGCCAGCTTTCATTCACCTAGTGCGATGTGATTTTTACCACCTGGATGTAAGCCGATTAGGTATTTTCGGAGCATTATATGTATTTGATTAGGCCGAACATCCCGAACATCTGTATAAAATTATTACCTCTAATGGGATAAAAAAATAATTGTATTCTTATATTACACAACGGGGCTTATAACAGGCATTATAACGGATGACTTATAAGAGTTTGTAAGTTTTCAAGAAATGCACGTGATTTGCTTCAATATTAGATACATACAAATCGAAATAACCCTTATCGTTCTTCGCAAATTCAAAATATTCAGATTTCCGTACTAATTTCTCCCTCGCAAGTAGAAGGCAAATACAAAGGTGTTTGCACACCGTAACTGCGATGTTCGCGTAATCGAATCGCGCCGGGTCGTCATTAACGGGCTCGTTTTGATGGCCGAACTCCTTACAGCCACCTCGATCGGAGAACTTTCTGAACAAAAGTTTCGCTGAATTCAATCCGGAGAGAAAAATATTCCAACTTTCAAGTTTTTTACAGAGATGGTTTACTAATTAGTTGTTCTGAGTAATTAACACTTGTCGTTACTGCTTCATTAGTTCTTTATTCGTGTTCTTGTTTTTAGTGTAAAACGATAAGTAGGAGATATTATATTTATCACTGTGTTAGTCTCTAGATGAGACGTGTCTTCGAGACGACGAGACGAGAGTACATATCATCAGCATCACCAAGCTTTCAGCCTAGTGGAGAAGTATGTTTGTAGCGTAGTATGATGTAGGTGTTTATTGATTGACCACTACACGAGTATGTACAAAAAAAGAAAAAGAAAGGACATTTTAGGACACGTTTTACTTAAGGTATTGTACTGTTTGGTAACGATACCCGAGGCTTTTTCAAAAGCACCATAAAAAACAATAAAACATAAAACAATAACAAAATTTAAGCACCTTTTATTAAACGTACGACTTTATATCTAAATCTCAATTAATTATTAAGTCTTTGATTAATAACCACAAACCTCAATTAATAACTGTCCAGTAATCAATACGGGAATCATTAATAGCGCCACTGATTATGTAAAGCAATCAGTCAGCACTTAATGGGCGCTAATTAATCAATAAGCTCTTACATACAGAGTACTTAGCTTAGCCTAGCCCGCTGATGTACTTAGCTTAGCGCGGCGAGCGTCTGAATAGTAATAACAATTATGTTTGGTTCCCATTGTTTGACTAAGCTGAGCTACTTGGATATTTGTTGACTATTCATGTGCACTCGAGTATACATGCAAGATTGTTATTCTGTTATCATTATCAAACAGTCAAGACAATGAAGTCATCAAATAATCATCGTCGGCCATCAATGGCGTCTACAGATGCAACAACTAATATAGGATCTGTTTTGATACAATTCTTTAATTAGTCACAAAGGTGGTTTACAGTTTAAAAGTTTATATGAAATATACGTTATATGAAGTTAAAGCAAAAAAAAAACTGGTGAACATAGCCGGATGCACCTAACTACTCGTATAAAAAAAGAAATCAAAATATGGCCTAGTTTGAGCCGAACAGGCGAATAACTTACCTATCAAACTTTTACTGCAAGGGAATTTCCAACGAAAGTTTCAGCAGTAAAGTATTTTCACTATTTTAATTCCAAAATGACTTTCAAGAGTTGGAAGTGCGGGGATACACTATCAAATATTAAATGGCCGCCCGTTAGTATCAACCAGGCGTCTAATAAACCGATGAACACAACAAGAGTGTATCACACTAGATAAGACAGAAAGTTCACTCACTCACGACATTTGAGTAAACGAGTGAATGGTGTAATCAAGGTGATTTAAAAACAAGGTGACTTTGTAATTGGTATATTGGTTCTAGTACGACGATTCTGCTAATATCAATACACAGGCATCGAGATATAAATAAGTACAAACGTACTAGAGAAGACACCGTAAATTCCTACTTTGTCTCGTTCAACTGCGGCGATCGCGCCGCACCGTCGCCGAAGA
The DNA here is from genome assembly GCA_949775195.1 of Diarsia dahlii. Taxonomy (NCBI): domain Eukaryota; kingdom Metazoa; phylum Arthropoda; class Insecta; order Lepidoptera; family Noctuidae; genus Diarsia; species Diarsia dahlii. The sequence continues at coordinate 481,618 of OX459198.1, forward strand.
AAAGCGTAAGTGCCGTGATTTACATGGTTTATTAAATTATTTTATAATTATATTATATTATTTATTTATATTTACATCATCATTTACATGTTTAGACGAATTGTTATTATTTTAGCGCTGCAGCGAACTAAAGATTCAAATTACGAAATAGGACAATTCAGTTATTTGACGTAGCTTCTCTAGTACGTTAGTACTTATATCTCGAAGTACACAGGTGATAAGTTGAATTTATATTTGTGCAGACTAAGCTGTTCATCATCATCACTCTCTTGCCCTTATTCCAATTTATGTGGGGACGGCGCATGTCTTCTTGTTCCATATTTCTCTAATACTCATCTCTCATCAGACACCTTCTTTCTTGCCATATAATGTTTTCCATAGCTGCTTCTACTCTGGGGGGAGAAAATCCTTACTTCTGCGCTAGATTTAGAGTAAAAATATACCCCTAAAACATAAAGGGTTCTACCCAAAATCTTTCATGTGATTTGATGGCTTCAAAACTGACACATCCTCAAAAAGACAATTGGAAGCTTTAATCCTTCTGTATACACCTTTGTTGTGGCTATATGCCGATCACGATCGCACGATATGCGATCACGTCCGTACTGTCGCGTGTCGCGTGTCGCGCGATGCCGGACGGATATCCGCCATGATTGGACACACGCGGATTAATGATCCACGCGCGACTCGTTGCCACGATACGACTTGTTTAGACGTTTAGATGCGTTTGATGCGGCGACGAAGAAAATTATGGAAGTTATTTTAACTGTTATTTCAGGGAAACTATTTTATAAATATTTTCTTTTATAATGTCGTGGAATACTTAGATCTGCCAATATTATTATAATGAGATATAATTATAATCGTATAAAAAACGTCGGGCTCAGCTATACCTACGCACGTAGTTCGTATTAAACAAAAATGGTGTTTTGAAAGCAAAAAAAATATTTTGTTTTAAAAAGTTCATACATTTATCGTTTTTATGAAAATGAGTCAAATACATGATGTAAGTAACACGTCAAGAGATGACACCAATCTGTTACGACAATCTCTGATACGACTAAAATAATTTATTACATTGAACGTTCGGAATAATAATTGCAGATTCAGTTTTTGGGATGAATGTAGATAGTTTGTAACTATTTATTTGTTTACTGAAATTACACTCATGTGTAAAGCTTACAAAGGAAAGTAATTTTCTTACTACGAATTCTTAGAGGATGAGGACTTTATCTTTAGTACAAAATCATTACCTCGTCTATATAATTATTTATCCATTCGCCAGACACGTACATACGTACATAGGTATAATTCAAATTGTATCCTCTTCTTGGCAATAAATGTACAAAACACGATCAGCAAATAAGCCTAAGTAAGTAATGCAAACAGTTTGTAAGCCCTGAACGCCACAGTAGACCTGTAAACAGAGAGTTCACATATTTTGGTACACAAGAGAGTATTCTTTCGTTCCAATGAATACCTACACTAAATTATTGTTATTTGTTTACTTTTCATATTGATACCTAAATCAAAACAACAGTGTAGGTAATCTACAAACCGTCTGTCCGAGCTGGCCACTGCTGATCCAACGAGCGAAGCATAAAATCTTCCCATACATTAAAACTGTGTGGCCCCGTGGCTGCTTATACCGAACCTTCTCTCCGTCTTAACCTGTCCGTCGTGATCAACCACTTGCATCCTAAACGATTTACCTGAACGAGGCAAATGGCAAAGTTGTCCAGATCTGTTGGGACCAGATTTCAGTGGGCAATAAATAAAAAGAAGTAAGAATGGTGTCTGGGGAAGTGATCTCGTGGACGCAAAAATTACCCCTAACCGTGGTTAGACTGTCGCATCAAACCAATTACTATCACCACACAAGAATCAGTTAGCTCGATCAATCTCTACGTGAGCTATTTAAAACAAAGCCCTTCTAAGTAGCGAAGTGTTTCCTCGGGGGAAATCACGGCCCTCCTGATTGACGCGCTTACACCTACATTTAACATTTTATTTATTTCACCCTTTGCGAAGCATCTCCTTTGTTCCTGTCAGCATGAAAACACCTTAGATTTATATTTACTGAATTATTTTACGCAAATGTTTAATTAATTCTGATGTTAATAATAAATTATTTATTTATTATCTACGTGATGATTTCTCTTTCATTTGCATGTTTGTGTTCAGCAGGTGGAATGTTCGTATTCAATATTAATTATTATGATTTCATTAATTTCGATAATTTGCTGCGTGTTCATTGGTGTATGTGACTGTTATTGAGTTGGAACCTGTATGATATTGGTGTTTATTAATAAAATTAATGTACCTACAGTGTCATACAGGAATATCTCAGGATATTGTAGGTAACAAAAACTACCTAAACCTTATCAACTACCTTCCTTTCCTTATATTCCTTTCCTTGGTTACGTTAGGTACTTACCTTTGTGCTGGTCCTTGTTGGGAGATCAACGCATCTCCCAACTTTGTAACTAAAACATGCTTTTTACGCGTTCTAAAACCAAACCACCAAACCAAACTCAGAACCACTACTTAATTACTCCAACTTTGACTAATTCATTCATTATTTTCATAACAATGAGTTATCTGATTTGGCAAAGTCATAAGTTCCACAGGTGGTTTTAACCAAAATCACATTGACTTACAATATTGACTCACACACACATTCCCCAAACCTCGTTCCATCTGAACCCACTCCTCAGCTGCCCACTGTGCCCCGTACCCTGTGTGGTACGCAGGTCACGTGACCCAACTAAACGGTCACGTGTGAGCCCCGCCGTCGTACAAAGGCGACACCTTTCAAATGCTGCTACACTACTTACTGCCAGTCGATTCCTCAAGATATATTCGTGGAACGACGTTTTATGAAGCCACATTTTAATGGTTTCTGAGGAAAGTAATGCTTACCGCTGTTAGTCTGAGAGTGTTTGACCATCCATTGCATTATTATGTCAATACGCCTAGAAGGCACATTAAGCCAAACGGTTTACAACAGCGTAGATCAATGTCCTCAGGGTCATTTATTGACCTTTGACTTTCTTTACGCGTAGCCAAAAGCATGAACGTTTGTCAACAAGACATACAGATAGGTTATACTCTAAATAAATTGTGGAGGTTATTTAGGCAGTCGCTCCATGTAAAATACTGGTAACCATTTGTGCTACGCTTCTGTCTAACATAACAAAACTATTTCTACCGTCGAAGCGTTTCTATGAAGGCACACAAAACTAGCTATGAGAGGGTTTAGTATTGATATAGCCTATTGTAAACGATCTTTGTATTACAGCAGATAGTTAATATTATTGATAGCAGACAGACGTAAACGTGTTCAAGTCAGGTTCAAGTTGGTAATACGAATAAACACAAATCATGCAGATGAGATAAACTTCTCTTGAACTAAATAGTTCTGTCTGTAATGATACTTGTTCTCAACTGATACCTTAACCTACGAGATCGTTGGGTATACAAATTATATTACTTTGTAACTAACACCTGCATTCACAGACTGATTAATATTAGAGAGTCAATAAATTAATAGTTACGCAAAAATATGTAGACAATGACTGATAGACACTAACTATTTATTAATGTAACACACTTTGTTACTTTACAAAAAATATACCCCGTTTAACTTTCGACCCTGTATACTGTAGCTATGTACAGAATGTTCGCACCACTATGACCAAGGTCTCTTTTCTGTGACCTCTCGCAGAAAGAATAAAATTCGAAGACTTGTGACATCCAACTCAAATCCGGACAGTTGGTGAATGCCACAACACTTCGAATATTTAATTCTAGACAAGCCGCTTTCCTAATGAAGTTTTCATTTACTGATTTTCAAACACTGTACAGAGCGCGTTTTTCTTTGGGATTCACAATTCACTGCACAAAGAGATTATGAGAACACGACTGCTAAACGTTGTAACACATCCGCATTTATCTCATCGTCTCTGAGTTATAATTAATGTCTGATAGAACACTGTAACTACTACTCAAAAAAATAAAGTAAAACACCTATTTATTAAAACAACGCAAGTTCCGGAGCCGAGGCGGTGCACAGTGTTCCTCCGCCGGAGTCGAGGTGGACATAAATGTGTGTCGCACACTGTGCCGCCCTTCCGTTTCCCATAACAAAATCTTTGTTGGTGACAGGAACAATTTATTTTTGTTTTTGTTCTTAATTGCCATCATGTTTAATAAGAGGGATGTTCGGGTAAAAGGGGATGTGGGAACTATGTTCAAGGTTCAGCGTTGTTTATATAGAAAGCAGACTTTATTGTTCTATGGACTAATGTGGTGAAAGGCCAGTGTTTTTCTTTGTTTAGTTTGTTTTGTTTTATTGGACTTGTCTTAAAATCACTGCGATGTGTTCTTCTTCTTCTTATGTGTTGTTGAACTAAAATTTTGTAAGTTCCAGTATGCATAGCACAGCTCCAATATAAATTCCAATATTTGCTCCGAACTCTTGAAATCTGAAAGTGGTTACATAATTATAATATACATTTGTGGAAAACTTTTAGTCTTCCTATTTACTATAAGTATTTAAAACAGAACTTTTTTTCTCTCAGCAACCTAGTATAAACTTTCTTTTTAAAATTGGCGGCACCTTTAGTACATCATAATCATAATTATTCTTTGTACATAAATGTAATACTTTTTCTGGTCCTTTCTTCTTGTAACTATAAATTGTTGAATTAAATCACAATTGTTATCAATAAACAGCAACCAGGAACTCATATATAATTAGAAATTAAACGAACTTACCTAAGTGAAGTTCCATTTTAATTGTACGAGCTGCATAGTCTCGAAATGATAAAGAAGACATGTAGTAGTCGCATCCGCTAGCCTTAAGTCACGATTTTTTTAGAGCTCAAAAAACTCTATACCCCATCTCTAAAAACAAACTATTATGGGCACAACACTATATCTGTCATTTAGTTCAGAGAATCAGCTGATACATATATGTATACCTACTAACTTTCATTATTTTACGACAGATTCCTTGTTTACAGGGTAGAAATTATTTTTAAATAAGTTTGGGGGGGGTTGGGATATAGGTTATCATTTCGAGACTATGCAGCTCGTACAATTAAAATGGAACTTCACTTAGGTAAGTTCGTTTAATTTCTAATTGTACTTCACTGCATAGTCTCTTCATGATAAAGAAGACATGTAGATGTTTAGAGAGTCGTAAAATAATATGAGTAACATGCATTTAAAAATATTTTTATTACGTATTTTAAGTAATAATGAATAATCATAAAATTACATTCTGGCATTCGTACTTAAAACAACAGATAGATCTTCATTAGTGACAACCTCCCTATTATAATACTGAGCAAAAGTTTTCGAAGAACTGCTCCAACCAGCTGTTCTTCTAATGGTATCGATGCTGACACCCAGGCGCTTAGCCGCCGAGCTGGCTGCGTGGCGTGTACTGTGTGCTGAAAATATCGACACGTCTATTCCGCTCATTTCCAAAGTATTCTTGATCCAGCGGCTAAGCGTCTGAGGCGTCACTGCTTTGTGCGGTTTTTTATAGGCAATAAAGAGGTTGTCACAGTCTCTTAAACATGATGTACGTTCTAAATAATTAAGTAAGGCACTGGCCGGACAAATTTTTGCATTGCTTGTAAAAAATGGTAACATCAGACTTGGCTGTACACTGCCTGGCCTCGACGTTTTAATAAGATCTGGTATTTTTATATACACTTTTTCAGGTAAAACTTGAATGTTTGCTATCTTAATAAGGGAAAATGTTTGGACTCTATGGGCAGTTACAATTGCTAAAAGGGTAATTAATTTTTTAGAAATATCTTCTAGAGATAGAGGGTTATTTTCGCCTCTCTGAGTTAAATAACTGAGAACAATTGATGGATCCCATGTAATATCATACTTGGGATGAGGTGGGCGAAGTCTAAATACTCCTTTCTAAATACTCTTCCTATTTTAAATGTGTCTCAGATATTCAAATCTGTCTCATGGGACCCCAGTATGAGTTCCAGTTATAGAGGTTTCTCACTTATCCAGGTCCCAGTTAACCAAGTTTCACTGTAGTAAAGTAGGTAAAGTAAATTTTGACCTTCGAAAAGTGCTGATTATCAGCCTAGTTTGAATAAATGAATTTTGATTTTGATTTTGATTTTTCAAGAAACGGGAGATCCTATCGTCATTGCATATTTTTGAACCAATAATAAGGGATAAAGCTGATCTACAACAGTTTATGCTGCTATAAACTGCACCATCGTCATATAATTTTGATAAAAATACCAGAATATGTGGCACTGATGTTTGTTGGTAATCTAAATTAAATTTAAGACAGTATTCATACCACTGCTTCAAGTAAGTACTGTACTGTTTGCAAGTATTTTCAGATAAAGATGCCAGCATGACAGTCATTGGGCCCGCAGACACGCCGCGTCTTGTAAGCGCTTCCCTGACAAGCGCGCGGCAACCAGGATAAGGCGTTGACGAAATTGGAGATTGCTGGAATAGGATTTAAGCAAGTTATCACAGGGGCCAAAGCGTATAGGTTTAGAAACGGCAAGTCTGTGGAATACTGGGTACCAAGGCTGTGTTGGCCAGTCTGGTACTACCACTATACCCTCCGATTGTTCAGAGATTACTTTTTGCAGGACTTTTGTTATCAAGACAAAAGGCGGAAAAGCATAAAAGAAATATGGCTTCCATGATAAAGTAAAAGCATCAAGTTTAAAAGCATCAGGATCATTTTTCCATGCCACATACAAATCACACTTAGCATTAGCCCGAGTAGCAAATAAATCTATTTCTGGGACACCATATGTTCCTAAAATAGATTTATAATAATCATCATTAAGTTCACATTCAATATCAGAGTGGGATTTTCTAGACTCTGTATCTGCAATCACATTCTGTTTAGATTTTATATAAGATGCAAACAAATAAAGTTTTCGATTTTCACACCATTGCCATATTTGCCTAGCAACAGAACATAAATGTGGGTATTGTATGCCTCCCATGCGGTTTATGTATGAAATAGCTGTAGTGTTGTCCACACGCAGTAGAATTTCACAGTTTTGAAGGTTGTTAGTAAAAGCTTTAAGAGCAAGGAAAGCTGCCATTAATTCTAAGTGGTTGATGTGCTGTTGTCTTTCTTTTTCATTCCATAACCCTGCAGCTTTTTCATTACCGCATGAGGCTCCCCAGCCAGTGAGCGAAGAGTCTGAAAATATTTCAAGAGTATAATTACTACATTTTATCTTGCTGACATCTGTGTCAATGTGTGAAAACCACCACTTAAAGTCAGGTGTTATTTTTGCTGATAAAGGCATGACTTTTTCAAAATTATTATTAAACTTGTTTAAATAAATAAATTTTTGTCTTTCCATTTCCTTAGTGTACAAAAAACCATAATCTATAGCAGGACATGCTGCCACAAGTAATCCAATCAGATGTGCAAGTTCTCTTATTTTACACAATTTTAAGGATAAAATTTTTTGAATTTCTTGTTTTATAATAAGTCTCTTTTTAGTAGGCAAGGAAATAGTGTATTCTTTGGAATTGAATTCAAAACCTAAAAATGTAACACACATACTAGGTGTTAGAGAACTTTTTTCTTTATTTATTATAAATCCCAGATCAGATAAAGTTGTCATGGTTTTTTGTACATTAATACAACAATCAGCATATGTGGTACCGGAGCACCAAATATCATCTAAGTATATAACTGATATGAAACCCATTGATCTTAGATGTTGTACAACTGGTTTTAAAATCTTTGTGAACACATATGGAGCGGTATTAAGCCCAAATGGGAGAACCTGAAACTCATATAATTTTTGTTTCCAAAGAAAACGTAGGTATTTTTTGTCACCATTATGAATGGGTACTAAAAAATAAGCATCTTTGAGGTCAATGGTGCTCATATAGCAATTTCGAGTAAGTAGTTTAGTAACTGTACGGTAATCTTCTAGTTTAAAGTGTTCTGTGAAAATAAACTTATTTAGTTCTTTTAGGTTTAAGATAAATCTAGTCTCACCATTAGGTTTAGGTACTGTAAAAATTTTTGAAAGGAATTGTCCTTCACATGGTTCACAACAAGTTATGGCGCCACTGTTCAGTAACAGTTTTACAGATTTGTCTATTTCTAGACTATCTTTGGAAGAAAAGGATTTATTTATTGGGATAACTTGTTGTGATGGTGTACAATTAAAAGGGATTTTATAGCCCGTTATCCAGCTTAAAATTCTAGGGTCAGAAGTTATACTCATCCATTGATTTATAAAATATTTTAGTCTACCACAGTGTGTTTGACTAACCTCATTTAGTTGCGATTGTTTATTCGCATGGGAGTCTTGTTCGGGTAAGCTTTCTGGAAAGCTGATTGTGCCGCTGGTATTGGCTTCTTGTAAGACTGGTAGAAACGTTGTGGCCCGGGCTGGTATACACGGCCCCGAGGCTGGTGTGTTGCCGGGCCCTTGAAGTTTAAATGCTTCTGTTGTTGCTGGTTTGTTGGCTTTTTGGGTTTATTCATACTGATTTCTTGAGCAGATTTTTTAATTGCCTTTGAAGCCTTAAGTTTTTCAGCAAAACCTTCTCCAAAAAGCCAAGTGTCTGTTTCTGTGTCTTTGATGGCCTCCCTAGTAGTTTGTTCCAACCCTTGCAGTATGAAATTCTTTCTTGTTGTGGTCTCCTGATGTTGGTGATCACACAACAGACGAGCAGCATCCACAACTACATTGATTATAGGGGCATTTTCTTTGTTTTTGCATAGTTTTCCAAAAACTGTAGCAAGTGCAGTCAATGCACGACCAACTTGATCTTGTTTGGCTGCAATAGCTTTGTCTCTCTTTACTGCCACTTCTACTATGGCAGCTTGTGCCTCTAAGTTCAATTTGGGGGCCCCAAGGGTTTTGCAATTTTCTGGTGGTGGATATTTTTCTTTGAGTTCACTTCTTTTTTCTTTGGCTAGGCCATTTTTAATGATATCAGCCCATCTTGTGGCCAACTCTTTATGGATTGGTGGTCCAAAATTGCTGTCTTGGGGGGCATCCCCGAGAAGATTTAAGATGTCATCATCTAAAGGCTCCTCTGAAAGAAGAATGAAAGAGCCATGTCAATACATGGAAACAAACGAAATACCTATTTCTACTAAATAGTAGAAAATAGTATATAGGGTGAATACCCATTTTGATACGATTGAATAGGGCTAAATAGCCCGTCTTAGAGTGCGGTTTGTTGATAGATAGAATGTCTCAATAGACCTCTAACAAACACGTGGTTTATGTTTAGGTACCTACACTGTATTTTATAACTTAGGGGAAAAAGACTACCAAATATGAACATTTACCTTCTTGGTCTTTATTTTCTCCGAAGTTACCATTTTCGCCATCCTGAATAGGATCTTCTTGAGTGAGATCTTCGATTGATCCCCCAATTACATCGTTATCTGGCGGTATGGGTGACGCTGACGGCAATGGCGTCCGTGACCGCGTGCGCGAACGGCGCCGGCGACGCTTCATATTTTGCAATAAGTCGCTGTATTTCTTTAGTTTTCTTTCAATTTTCTCTTCACTGCACTCACGTTTACGTTTAGGCATTGTTTTTATGAGAATAACTCTGATAATTACTTAAATAAAGAGTGAATAATTTTTTGTGATGTGACGCAGGCTGCACGAAAAACGATAAATGACAGATATAGTGTTGTGCCCATAATAGTTTGTTTTTAGAGATGGGGTATAGAGTTTTTTGAGCTCTAAAAAAATCGTGACTTAAGGCTAGCGGATGCGACTACTACATGTCTTCTTTATCATGAAGAGACTATGCAGTGAAGTACAATATAATGTAGTAACAGTTTACGGGCTGACTGTAACCCCCGAGGGGGCAGCGTCACGCACCTGACGCAACTGACTGCTCTCCAGTCTACCTCGGCCTAACGTAACGACTCCCACGGGACACGTGATTCATACCCACCATCTATATTAGTGTGGGTTTATCTTTGTTTGCTAAACGTTGCTGGTTGAGGACGCTTTGATGGTGCAGCTAATATGCTCATTTGTTATGGTTTATTTTGTTGCTTTTAATTTTATTGAGAATGTAATCTTTTCAGAAAGCTGTAGTCGTTTCGTATAAGAGAATATTTTTCATCTTCGTGTGTGTCAAAGGTTTAATTTTTTGTTTTTTGGACAATTATGCATGTGTATGAAGCAAAAGGATTACGTAAAGATCGTATTTAGAAGGGGTTCTGCCGTTTTGCTTGTTTTTATTAGTACCTAGGGCCAGAATAAAGCGGGTCAAAGAAATATGATGTAGGTAGGTACACTAAATCTATTTCAATGTGTGCTTGTTACTTTGTACTAAATTCAAACCTCACTAAACTCCTTTAATAAACGAAACCAGCTAAAAAAGCGCTCGAACATTGTAATAACATTCCGGCGTACTTACTCGTACAAAGCGAACTATTTCCAATCCCTTTGCTGTCTGCTACATAAAGCGCTTCAAGCACAAAACAAATATCCCGTGAAAACGAGATAATAACTATGTATCGAAACGTTCGCAAAGGAAACCTTGGAGAAAGTATGAATAATCTTTGTTACTTACTTCAAGGTTTCCGTTGCTGAAGTCTGTCTGTTCGGTCTGTTGGCTGTTTGTTGGCGTTATTAGTACTTAAGACACTATTAGTATGTCAGTTAAAAATCATTTATCAATACATACTCACATTTAATAAGGCTGGATAAAAAAACTTTTAAACCGACATGGTCACTACTCGTAATATTTTAATGTAATTTGATCATGGTGCTTGCATCATAATTATAGTAAACTAGCTGATGCCCGCGACTTCGTTCACGTGGAAAAATGTGTGTCTGTCTTGTTGATCCAGTAGCCCTAAGCGCGACTACTGAGCATGAAGTCCGGAATTTGATTCCCGATACGGGCAAAGGGTTTTCTCATTAGAGGCCACGGAGTCTCGTTATGTGCCCGGTTGATGGCAATAGCCCATAGTACATCAAAACGTCAATCGTCCCCATTTACATGGCGCTTCAAGATCACTGCGAAATAACGGTGTACGATTAGGTACACCACTACCTAACTAACCCTTTCGGAATTACAGGCGTGATCATGTCTATAGATGTGCATAAGTACTTTTGAACTGCCAAATCTTGTCGAAGTTATTTTATTGTGATCATCATCCACACGTTCCTTGGTGACAGCACCTGCCTCCCTAAAAACCACTATTCTTATTTTATTTACCTACATGAACCTCAAAAATAGGTAAAACGTGCATAATAAGTTCATCCTCTGTTGGCTGAAAAAAATCTTTAGAAAATAGAATATTCCCATCTGCCTCCAGATTCCTGACGATTCTCTCCTATTTGAATCAGTTTATTTGCTAAGACGCCTGCTTCGTGGTCGTTGTACAGTTAACATAAGACGCAGATTTTTGATCCTGGTCCACAGCGACGACGCTTTGAGACATGTGTTTATTTCATCCACCGGTGTGTCCCCTGCAATGACTGGCAGGGTCTGACTACAGTCGCCTGTGATCAACACAACAACGCTGTCCTGCAAGCTGCGGTTCAACGCCTCTAATGCATGCTTGTGCGATATTGTGCACTCGTCCCATATTAGTACTGTTGGCACTGGATGGAAAAAATATTCGGAAAATAGAATAGGGGATCGGAAAAAAAAAAACTAATTAGTCCGTCAGATAGATTTCCAAAAATTATTGGACCCGTATTTTTTCTTTTTTCACGTAAACTTAAAATGAAGACGATACAGTGCTTCGAAAACTCGTGTGACGTTTCAAGCCCCACTCCAAGATCTTTGACGCGTTTTATCTTCGTCATTTTTTATTGATTTGATAAAACAAAAAACACGTATTCAATATTTTTCGATAATCTAACTTACGGACTAAACAGAATCATATAATTTTGACCTAGTCCGATCCCCTATTGGCCCATCTGCGTCCGATTCCAGACTTATCTCTCCTTTTTTCAGTTTATTTGCAAATACGCAGTTTTTGGTGATGTTGCAATTTAGGGCAAGATTCAGCGGCAATTTGGAAACGGAATGTGCAATTATTGTGTAGTCGGGCTATTGTAAAACAAAGTTGCAGCAATGCCCGAGGAACCCACAGCCACACAGCTATATGACGGCACGGTTGGCGAAGTGGCATGGCTGGGCGATTGATTGTGGCGCTGCTTGCCTTATTTTACTTTCGTTTTATTTTCGTACTGTGTGTATTCGTAATTTTTTTATTCAGAAAATACAAAATTTGATTCGTCAAATGTACAACGCCATCTATCGAAGACGAAGTCAAAATTTAATGCACAGAAAGCGAACACACTTTAAGGTTTATATTATATAGGCTTTGTCGATTCTCAAAGCAGTGTCATTTAGACTATATAAGAGTACCTTAGCTATCATAACTTTTTGAAAAAATAGATTTTAAAGTTATCTTGTGAACACATTTATTAATTAGTACCAATTTGGTGTAATAGATGTCGTTGCATGTATGTATCTTTCGTGATGACGATAGGTAAGTTCTTCTTTTTTAATCAATCAATGCTCGATGAGCTCAGTGGAGCTTCCGAAATAGTTGGTCTTAAAATGAACATGGACAAAACCAAGGTTACGTTGAATGTCCTTGTATCACCTACTCTTATCAAGATCGGAGACACTACACTTGAAGTTGTGGACGATTATGTCTACCTGGGACAAACGGTCCAGTTCGAGAAAGAGGTCAATCGACGAATCCTACTCGGCTGGGCAGCGTTCGGGAAGTTGCGCGGTATCTTCTCGTCCAACTTACCACAGTGTCTCAAGACGAAAGTCTATGACCAATGTGTGCTGCCAGTGATTAGATATGGGACCGAAAAATGGTCGCTCTCAATGGGCCTCATCAGAAATCTCAAAGTCACCCAAAGGGCAATGGGGAGGGCTATGCTCGGAGTTTACTTTCGTGATCGAATCAGCAATGAAGATATCCGCATGAGAATCAAGGTTACCGACGTAGCCCGACGATTCGCCAGACTTCAGTGACAATGGGCACATTATTCGCAGAACGGATGGCCGATAGGCCGAAAAAGTTGTGGAGTGGCGACCGCGAACCGGAAGATGTTGCGTTGGAAGGCCTCCCGACAGACTACAGACAAAAATTTCTAAAACACGCCAATTGAAAACATTTTTTTTTTTTAATAATATGTTCAATGTACAGAAAATCCACGTCTACACATTTATTATTATGTATTTAGATTTATTATCACTTTTTGTTGTTTTTATAATTATTTTAAAATCATAAAGCATCAAAATAAAAACAAATACCAAAAAAAATACAAAAAGTGAAAACCGATTGGGGATCGAACTCGCGAACATGTTTAAACAGTTTTGGAAATCTTACATCATTATAAAAAACACAAAAAGAAGGCACTGACTGAGATTTGAACTTGCATACCCTTGTTTACAGGTAGGTCGCCGAACCGTTAGGCTACTTTCATCTGTATCAAAAAGTTTGAAATAGCCGTTCGCTTTTAATTCATAGTATGACAGAAGATAGCTGTCAAACAGTTGAAAAATATGCACATAATGCAATATTGCTCACCCCCCTAAGCTATTATAGCGCTAATATATAGCCCATGTGTTATTCCAGATTATAATCTATCTCTGTGCCACATTTCATACAGATCCGTTCAGCCGTTCTGGCGTGAAAGTGGAACAAACATCCATCCATCCTCACAAACTTTCGCATTTATAATATTAGTAGGATAATATCCCGTTTGCAGTGTTAATGATAAACAAACTTTTTTTAGTTCTGTTTTATCATTTTCACAACTTCTGAGTTACGTTAATTAATGTATGTTAGCCCTGTACACGTACTACATATGTTCTGTATAATATAACTAATTAATTATCTATACAATCATGAATAATGTTATGTGAAAGCTGCAGGCAAAGTAAAATAGTAAAATAAAAGCTGTATGCTTTCTGTTATTTGTTAGTAAAACGAAAAAGCTGTTTGCAGGTGTACCAATGGGCTGAATACATTATTATACAAATAATAAATTATTTTCATTTACATTTATGATAAACTAAGGAAAATGTATGCGCTTTTAAATTAAAAACACACATTAGAGTTAAAAAAGTAGCACAAGACGGTACAATTTAGAATTAAGCCACAAATAAAAATTAAAGAGTATAATAAATTCAGCTACACAAACATTTGCGACATAAAGTTGTGACATTAAATAAAAAGGTACAAAGTTACTACCCGTCCACATACATTCGTATAACAAAATCCTTCTAACAACTGCACACTGCGACTTTAATTAAAAACGCGAAAAAAATTGTAGGGAACTGTATGAAACCGTGTAACATTACTAATTCAGAAGTTTTCACCTCTCATAACGGACAAGTTCACGGCTTCCAAAATTAAAAAGTTCCGACGTACTTCGGGATTAGTCGGGTCGGACTCGGGATCAATCGGGTGCAGCCGACGAAATTGTTTCACTAAGTATTTAACGGTAATCCCATGTTTGGAGTTCGTCTAGAAGTTGTTTATACTTAGAAGTAGTTCGTAAGAATGTTTGCTGAGTTATAGTAATTATTAGTTTACGGAAGGCTCCAACTGTTTTTGTAGCTACAAACAATTATATTTACTAACTTCGGCGGGTGTCAAACACACTTGTAGAGTGTGTGGACTACTTAGAGTTCTCACCTCAATAAGAATTCTACTACCAAGCACAATTATTATTCAAAAAATATTCCACGTTCATAATTGAATTACCATCGTAAACACACATAGAAAAACCATTCACACAAAAGAACGTAAAAGTGTACAACAAGCCGATTATCCCCACCGTCATTTATATCAACAGCTGATGTCAACACGTCGATTCTCACAAGATATCCCTCCGTGCCACTTCATAAATCACATTGACCGCTTTCCCTCTGTCGGCTAAAAACTCGCTCGATTTTCGCTTAAAACAGCCGAAGGCCCCCCATTTATAACCGACGCCCTTCATACATAAGCATCGCCCTTTCCGCGCTAGAGGTGGGCCCACTCGATTTATTACGAATAAAAGTCGAATCGGAGGTAAATCTATTTAGCCAACTCGAATTGATTCCAAGTAGTATGATAGCGTAGCTTTATCGCGAGGTGAGAGACGAATGGTGAAGAGACTTCATAGATATATCACCACGATTGGGCGTTACTGCTATATTTGAAGGTGTTTTTTCACACTGTTCGTCAATTTTATCAGTTAAATGTAACTTCGAAATGTATCTTGGTTTAATGCATTAGTTATTATCATTTATTCAAGTATTAAGGAAATCCAATACGAGTCTATAAATTATACCACACTACATCGTAAAACCCCTAACGTCTATAAAATGCAATCTCCACAACCGCCACTAAAAGTTAAATCCACGAACTATGAGAACGCGTAGCCGCTGAAAGCTGCACGTAAAAGCATGTTTATTGTTTAAACAAGCAAGTCAACTGCGAACAAATCTCGACACAATTTGTGTGAGCTCGGCCGAGTGCGGGAACATTCACTGTACGTACACGTATGACTCATGCAGCTGGGCTTTTGAAAAAGTATTTTAGCACTGGGAAATTTTGGTGATGTATAATTTAAGTACGGGCAGGACAGTAATTACACACATTAATAATGTAAATTATATATATTATTACATTTAAAACATTCATATTGCTTGGATGCTTATCTGCCATCAGCGGAATCGCAGCCGCAGTGATATCCGTCGGATTGCCACAAGTCTCGAGTTCGGATAAATGTGCGTACTCACATCGTGGCTTGACGTGAATGAAAACATGCGTAAAGAACCCAAATTAGCATACCTTAGATGTTTCTCGACAGAGTGTAAAACCAAATCAGGGACCCCATTAAAACCTTTAACATCAGGTTAGACACTAACCGCATGAAAACAAGAAGAAGAAGCAAAATCGCTGAACAAACTTTGCACACATCCTAATTTATGATCCCTATAAAAAGATAAGTTTATGTCCTTCAAATTAATGAATTCGAAAAAAAAAACAATGCGCTTTATATAAAGTTACATCAGCAAAACCAAGATAATCAAAATCGTTTTGGCGACCAGCTAACAAAAACACAGTTTCCGTGTAATGTTGTTCTAACAAACGATCATTTTATTCGTATAAAAATAAGAGAGCAACACAAACTAAACCCCCACGTCCCAACACTAGGCTGACGGAAAATGATTTGTTGAGTGCTACGGAATATTCCATTATGCAAACACTTGGGCCGCGGTTTTTATTCACATATGGCTGCTATGGGAATGTTCTACATCGCGCCGTAATCGCCGGGAACCGCGCTGTTTACCATTGATTGAGTGATTTATAAAAAAATAAGAGGTTTAAAACATCTTGCCTGATCAAGTGATCAAACAACGATTGTGTCACAATTATTATACACTAGTGAGTGACCCGCCCTGGCTCTGCACGGGTAGAAAAAAAGATATTAAAACCTTCCTCTTGAATCACTCTATCTATTAAAAAAAACCACATCAAAATCCGTTGCGTAGTTTTAAAGATTTAAGCATACAAAGGGACATAGGGACAGAGAAAGCGACTTGTTTTATACTATGTAGTGATGATATGTATCGTCAAATATAACCTATCACCAGCCCTGTATTTGTTGAAGGGTTACTCAGAGGTGTGCCTAACTGCCTATACGAGTAGTACAGTGTACTCACATTTCGCCAGGTTCATTAAAATTCCATGTAGGAAATACTCGACGAGCCTACTATTACCCGAGCATAGTTCCGGGTTGCTACTGAGAAATTCTTGCCAAAACGCTT
This sequence comes from Diarsia dahlii, assembly GCA_949775195.1. Lineage (NCBI taxonomy): Eukaryota > Metazoa > Arthropoda > Insecta > Lepidoptera > Noctuidae > Diarsia > Diarsia dahlii. Next base: position 498,451 of record OX459198.1, read on the forward strand.
GCCGAACTTTGAAGTCTGTGGAGTACACTCACTCCACAATTAAGGTACCTATAAGTCACAAATAGGTTTGTACATATTAATAACTAGCGGACGTCCCGCGGTTTCACCCGCGTAGATCCCGTTCCCGTGGGAATACAGGGATAAAAAGTAGCCTATGTTACTCAGGGTAAATGTAGCTTTCCAAGGGTGAAAGAATTTTTGAAATCGGCCCAGTACTTTTTGAGCCTATTCATTACAAACATACAAACATACAAAAATAGGTACAAATCTTTCCTCTTTATAATATTAGTGTAGATGTAGATAAAACACAAGGTTTGTATTTTGGGTACCTACATCCAACGCCCAGTGATCGCAACAACCGTTCTCTTTGATGTCTGACAGTGAAGTGACCCTAACTCTGCCATAGTATTATTATTTGTCCCTACCCACATTGTCGGGGTGGCCATCATGCCCGTTTTATGCACATTTATTTTAGGTCAATATATTTATGATTTTATAGCAGGACACCACAAAGTCGAACCCAATACCTTGCTGTATTGCTCGCGCCCCTATCATTTTAATTCGTGGAAAGACAGGGTCATGTATTGTTTTAGTAAGATACCCTGCTTTTCAATAGAGAAAACTGTCTCGAGTCAAGATCTTCCATTCTCCAGCATCTTAATCTTCATTTAGTTCTGTGTAGAGCTACATAAATCTCGGCGGTAGTATTCTAACAACGAGCTTCTCACAATTAGATTGTATTCAACCTTCCTTCAGAAATTATCGCGTCTAGAAGCGACCTGTCGCTTGAGAACCTATAGATTGGTGGGTAAGTATTGTTTCAGAAAACCCACTTCACATTCATTTGTATTATCATCATCAAAATGCCTTCATGAGTGGTGATACTCAGGCTACGTAATAACTAAAGTAATAACTTCGTGAATACTCAACCATCGTTCACTTCGTTCGGTGAAACCGAAAACGTACGGACGGACATAGGACGCGTTCTAGCATCCCAAACAACTGAATTTATAAAGGCAACCACGGATTCGCACAGTCGATCGCTTTAGTTAGTATGCGGAGTGATACACAGCCCCACTGCCGTTTTAATAGAGCCATTATTTTTCAAACTTTGAGTTAACACAAAAGAAGAACGAAGCCTAAATTAATTTCCATTTCTCCCATTATATTTTTATTGGCCTTCTGAACCTATTTTGCCGCGTCTAAGCTTGGCACCGTGACTTTCAAACCTGTCTTGGCAAATGTTGACAGAGCGTCATAGTCCCGCTGAAGTTGGCGCAACTCAGCGCAAACAAAGCGAACAATTCGATAGCTGCCGCCGAACTAATACTTACTTAGCTAATAATTCTACCTACCTGCCTGTCTGCTTGTATTAGACTAGTTATATTTTGATAGTTGATTATTCTAATATTAGTTAAAATAGCTGATGATTACACAAACTAACCTTAGGAATGAAGTTCGAAGTAGTTCGTCCAAAACTATTAGGATTCGCGGTCTTGATATGTATGGTTATACCTATGTTTACTTATACAACTTTATCAGTAGTCTATGTTATATTGAAGCTCATAGGTAGTCTATAATAGTACATTCATTTTATTAAGCTCGTAACAATTAAAATGTTGATTATTAATTATTTACTTCAAAGATTTTTGTCACTGCCAGAGAAGAGGTAATTTTCTTATCAAGAGAAAGTATAATATTAATCATTGCTGTCCATCTTTAACCGTCCCTTACAGATGACGAAGGACCGAACATAAAATTATTCGCCCGTGAGGGTAGTTTGATATTCATAAAACTTTTATTTCAGTTTTATTCAATTGTTTACGTTACAAAACACGAAAACACGAGCATAAAGTTGTAAAGCGCAGGGTGGAGGGTCCATTCATCGGGCCACCCTCCGCGAAGTTATTACAGAGAACAATGGACACAATAGCGACGCGTTACGGACGGCGAAAATAAGAATTAATAAAAGTTGCGCCTAATACCTCACGTGAGCTAAGTTCTGGAGCGAGACGCCTGACAACTGGTGCTGCCACCATGTGTGTAATGTAGAATTACCATTGTGTCCGTTCGTGAGATTTATTTTGTACATTTTCATGTATGGCAGTTTACTAAATGATATCGATAATAATATTGTGAGTCGGATTACTGCTGGGATTGATGGAGACCCCTATGAATTGTTGGTTAAGGCGAGGTTGCACTACTTTGTTTTTATGTACGTACGACCTCACCCCCCGCCCTGCCGCGCGAGCGATATAATGCCTAAATTTTGACTGTTTTTTCTCTCTTGGAGAAAAATGATAAAGAAATTATACATTATGTGACCCGAGATAATACACATTTTTTACGACCTTTATTATGATATAAGTTTTATTTTTCAAAGCCTAATATAACTCAAGTAAAACGATTATTTAGCCATCATTTGGACATGTCTTTGCGATTTAATTGGATGCAGTGAAGTGTAAGTAATCGTGTATCGCATGCCCGACATAATTATCATGATCGAAGAGTCAACTATGTAATACATTTTTTTCAAAATTTAAATCCGTTCCATGTACGAGTAAAACGCCGACGACGACGACGTTTATCGGAGTAACCTCGCCTTAACATTTAATATTCCACTGTAAACATAATTTTATAATATGATATTACAGTTATATAAAACCATATCTTTACATTCCAGATTACAAAGTACAGAAATTAATATCATTGGAGCACTGAAGAATAAACTATGTAGACAAGTTTTGTGATTAAACTTCGCTACGTTATTAAAAATTATCTAACTACGTTTAGCTACAGCTCAGAGTATTTAGATAAGAAGGAAAGAAGAAAGAAAAGCGAAAAAAGAAAGAATACAGCCATAAAATGACTTACGACATAAAACTCAAAAGAACACACACTGAACAAACTTGATCCTTAAATCACCGAAGTGGATTTGATTAATTCATCAAAGAGGCGCAACCCTGCCTCCGTCTACTCGTCGCCTAGTGGCCACAGTTGCCGATAGATTTTAATTAATATATAGTTCCCGGGAGTTATTCCTGAAGTTTAGAAGTGGATCGCGCCGCGTGCGTAATTAGAATTAATGCTTGCAACACTGGTGGCGGCAGGTAGCACGAAGTTGGTCGGCGAGCCTCCCCAGCCGTCGCGTACCAATTAACTTGGGACGTTTTGTTTGTTGGCAACATTGCCGAATAAATTCTGCAAGTTTTTGGAGGCTTCGTCGGATAGATTTGCGTGGCTAATGTACTTAGGAGGAAAAGATTAAGATAAGTTTTGGTGCGTTGAATATTTAAGGAATGAATTCAGGGAGGAAGTCCTGAAGGATTATTTCAGCTCTAATTGATGAAGGAAAAAACTTTATTCAACTCACTGTCTCAGTATCTATGTGTTTTCCAATTTGTGGTTACAAAAGAAAAGTGTCAAACTTTCTTTTTGTAACAAAACAGACATCAATAAAAGAAAAAGTAAGGTAAGTTCCCAGATAAACTCTGACGCGAACAGAATCCCAACAGACACAACTATACAGTTACAAGCTCATTGAATATCACTTCACTACAAAATTCATAAGCCAATTTATTCGTGGTCCTTCCAAAAACAGTGCCGTCGTTTGACGCACGTCACTGTCCGCTCAGCCCTCAGCCGGCGGCATACGAGTAATTTATCAAATAAACATGTTTCTAAAGGGATGTGTGCTTCCAAACTGTCACGCAGTAAAAAGGATCTCGGTATACCGAAGTTTATCGTCGGGAGAAACTACAGCTTACTGTAACGTATGCAAAGGACAAATGATTATGGGGATATATCCCTAGTCTGTAGCGCTTTTACGGTAGTTTTCTTGCAAAAAGAATGGGAAAAGATTAGCCGGAATTGCCTGGGTTATGGGATTCGGAGTGCACATGATTGTGGGGAGCATATATTTTGTAGTTTTAGGCCGATAATACTGTAATAAAACAAGTTTTATACGCATAAAAAAGAGTGTTTACGCAAAGGACATCCATGCTTCAACATAATTTATGAATTAATAAAATTTTATTTTACTTTTAAGATGCTAAAAGGTACCGTTTACATTTAACTATTTGTGCAATAATGGTTCTTCTACACATTTTATATTTTTTTCAGCTGTTATTTAAAACACATATTCTGAATAAGATATAACCGAATATCATCTTTACAGAATAAGACTTCAAAAAAATTCACTCACAAACACTTCAAAGGACCATTTTTCAGTCACAGCAGCAAAAGCGCCACGTAACGTAATGTTGGCTTAATATCAAAACATCAACGGATATACAAAAATCCGAATGCAAAGGAAGCCATATAAAATTGTCGAAAAAAAAACGCTAACAAGGCTCGCGACCTCGTTTTCAATCCACGCCACATTTGGCAGGCGCGGCGAGGGAATTTTAAAACAAAGACCAAATGGAAGTGGGTCGGCAACTGGCTGCTCTACCTTACTAGTAGGCTCGCCAACTTTTATATGATTAACGGGAAATGAGTGGAATACATATTGTGTTAACAGGAAGCCTGTGTCGAGTAGTTGTGCACTGCGCGCAGCACTTTATTTCTGATACAAATGTTTTTAATGGGTAATTTGTGGGTACGTTTTAAGCGTTGCTGTAATGAAGAACTTTATTTACTTGTTAGTTTTGGTGACATTGTTGTACTGCTCTTGTATAGTATCACAATAGCTGTTTCGTTCTTACAGCTGGACACACGACTTTCTCGATATTACAAAAGGAGCTCGAACCCAGTGATAATACAGTTGAGAATTATTCCGATACACGGAACCATTTAATTTTATTAGCATTAAAAACCAATAGTGCCTTCCCTCATACGAAGCATTAAAGAAAATGTTCCGCTCGCTAAACTTGTACGACTTGAGCCAGGAAAGGCAATTTTGTTGTACTTTTTACCAAAATCAATATGCAAAATATTAGACATTTACATGCCTTTAACGGAAAACTTAGCACATTTCGGCTCTGCCCTGAATTCTTGGATACTCTAACAAACAGCCGTTTCCGACGCTTAGGCTCGGGAAAACCGCTCTTATGACTATCTAATAAGGGTGAGGATGGATGTAATAGTCAAATATTGGAGTTCAAATGTTTCTGAAGAGACGTCGTAAAAATATAACGCATAGTGGGCGACACGCAAATACGGAATCCAAAGACCATTCCGTGTTTATTGATTCATAAATTTTATTTCCCCGTATCATTTGTTAGGGGAGAGAGAAAAATAGCGGTTATTCTTAGTTATTTTCATTTTTCGTAAAACGTTGTAAGCGGTTTGGACGTGATATATGTCCGCTGCTAATGATCGGAATTAAGGGAAATAACACGCATTAGTAACTGTTTCTTACGTAACTGTTTGTAGATTTATCAATGGGGTGGCAACAATTACTTTATTTATAGCCGTTTTAGAGGCCATAACAATTTGATGGCTGCTTTACTGAATCAGGTCAGGTCTTTAATTTGATTTAAAGTTTGTAGAAAGCGTGGGTTGAAATAAATTGATTTTACTTCAGTCGGTCCGGTAATGACGGATTGCGGAGGTGGTGACACCGAACTTTGACAGAATTATAGTGAACCATCGGTTAGTTTTCGGTTTCTGCAATCTGTTCATAAACGATTAGTCGAATTATTTTCTTACAGTACTTTCACTATTTTGACCCTGTATATAGAGTTACTTCTGTCACGGATTGCTCTGTTGGTGTAATGGTCGCAAGCGCGACTGTTGTGAATGATGTCCTGGGTTCGACTTCAACATTACTGGCGCAATGTGGGTGTACTATTAGGTACACGTCTGCCTATTTTTTCGGGGATTACAGGCGTGATGTTATGTTAAACATAGTTATTTTGAGACATTAACCAATGGACAGTAAGGCAACGGCCAACACCCTGGCCTGCCAGACAAAAGGAAGCAATTTACATGATAAGCATCAGTGCAGCACACGCGACCTCGTAAAATACTTAATAGACGATAAAACGATATTATGTTCCTATCATTCTATCCGTTAATATAACGCTTCTGGATGGTGAATTCAGTAGTTTTGTTTAGACAATATCAAAAAAAAATCTGGTATCTCCAAATAGTTCTTTGGTTTCTAAAGTTATTTGGTTTTCTTAAGTCGTTCCTTTTTTATTTTTTCAGCAGAAATATGTGAATAAATGAAACACGGTACAGCCTCTCTAATAAAATAGAAGCGCTGTAATCCGGTAAGGAGCGTCTCGGTTATAAACCACAGTATGTTAACGAGTGACGTGAACGTCACCGCGTCATGTGTATACACGCCTCGTTCACAACCTCAGATGATACAACCTCCCGACTTTAGTCAGTAGAAGTCTGACACTCCCTACCGCCCAGACCGGGAGGAGTCATTAATTTGATGATTTACCAACACCAAAAAAAAAAAGTTGTGTCAAGATTATTACCTCTTTTTTGATAACTCGGAAAGCATGCTACAAATGACAATACAGCCTGAAATACACATGCTACTAGAAAAGCATGCTTGTTTGCTACTAGGTAGTATTGTCATTTGTAGCATGCTTTCCAAGTTATCAAAAAAGAGGTTTTATATCTCGTGCTAGTTAGCACGAAAAGTAGACTGGCTTGCGATTAGGTAGCATATACTTATTCAAAAGTATGCTCTTTTCGTATACACGTGCTACTTGTATGCTACTAAGCGACAGCTGCTCGAAACTAGCATGATTTTGTGCTACTACGAAGCATGTGTATTCCAGCCTTACTACCTAGTGGCAAACAAGCATGCTTTTCTAGTAGTATGTGTATTTCAGGCTTAAGGACCGACGCATCACAAACTATGTTCAGTTAGCTTGCAATAACTGGACTTAAGTTGTGGCAAGTTTTAACCAATTTCTTTCAATTGTTTTCTTTACAGTCACTGTGGCAACACGTGTGTCGCATGAGCTTGTTGCGCGGGAATGCGTGACGTAAAGTGACGTCAGCACATTGTGTATGAATGCCACACCGCACTGATTGAAATGAAGACGTGAGAGAATGATGAGGGCATTTGCTTAGCTTTGAAAATGTGAATGGTTTGATCTTTCGAAAATGGAGGGTTAAAGAATAAACACACAGACGTTAGACAGGACAGGAGTCTTAGCTTTATGAAAAGAGTGATAGTAGATAGGGTGGTGGCCACAATTTTATTGGCCAGTACCATTGTTATAAAAAGTATAAAAAGAAACGTGTTATATATTGTTGACTGCTGAGATGACGATGGAAGAAGACATCCTGCGCCGAGTTCAAATAAATTGGAATAGGGGCACGAGAATGATTATGAGTCGAATTTATATTTTTTAAAGTTGTGTGATAGAAAGGAGCAACTAGTATCAGTAGTAGATGTACTCGTAGTAGACATAAATAAAGCACGTTTAAATTCCTATGTCATAAAACAACCAAATTATACTAATTTTATTTCCACATTTAGATGTACTTACAGGGGACAGGTTTCAGCTGATTTATATGTAAAACGTTGATTGTGATTTTCAATGGATGACAAAAATGGAATACACTAATTATATGAATTTTCGGAAAACTGTACATTTTCCGATAATTCATATAATTTATTACACTTTTTACAGGTCTTCTTGGAAAAATATTTTGCTGTAGTTTATAGAAAAGGTCTTTAGGAAGAAACTAGCGAATGACAACATAACAGACGAAGGACAGTTAGTAGATCGCGAGGAAGACCTGGTTGAGACTCACATTACCAGAGTGGCATAAAAGGAACTACGAGCAGGAGGTACTCAGCAGTGAGTGGAATAAGGTTGCTAGAGATGATACAGTTTAGATAGAAATAAATCGTCTCAATTCGTATGAGACAGGTAGCAACTTTTTATTTTGTACGAAAAGGCTGGGTTCTGAAACATTAAAAAGAATGATATTTTCATACAAGTATGGAACAATAAGCACATCAAACAGGATATAATAAAGAAGGTACGCCATTAAAAATTCACGTCACTACGAACTTCAAAAGAGAAGTTTTAGAAAAATTAAGTCCATGCTTCCATAGTCGACTATCGAAAAGTTTATAATGACGCCGCTGGCTGCCGAGAATTTTACAAAAGTCACGAAGAAACGCTCAGGACGATTTGTTTGAGAAACAACGTTATTGAAGGAAGTTTTACGACATCGATTTCTAAGAATTTTAAGGTACAGTTGATTGATGTCTGGTTAATGACCTTTAACTTTTGTTTTCACTTAAGGTAACAAGTTCTCGTTGTCAAAAATTGTCGTATATTTTTGGATCCATCTCAAACACCTCTACTTTTTATCAACCTGGAAAAGCCCAGACCGTGTCTTAATCGGGTCCGTTGGCAGCTGTAGGTGAAATCTGGCTAAATGGGGTATATACTCGATCCTTGCAGGTCGCAGCGGTTTTCACTTCGCCTCCAGTGCTGTTTATCTTGCACAAGCAACTGCACATTTCAAGATTTAAACGAAGCCAATAAGACTAAAGAGACTAAGAGAGTGTTTAAATACTTGTGAAGGTGGTTAAATACAGATCTGTCACAATAGGGAATATTCATGTTTTTCTTTTTTGTCTTAAATTAATAGTTTATTATTTTATAACGTAGAAAAAAATATTAATGGGCTTCAAAATACTCTAGATATTTTTAAAAATGAAATTTAAAACTTTAAAAAAAATTAAGCAGTTCAAACGCCGCCATTTTGCGCACGCTTTGCGTGACGTCACATGACACGTCCAGTGGGTGTTTCACAGAACATCTACATACCCTAACGGGATACAATGTCGTGTCAGATGACGTCACATTTCGTTCGACCAATGGTGGCGCGTTTTAGAAGTTTGAATTTCGCTCCCTTATTTTGCACTTTTTGAATATTATTTTAGGGGTTTAAATAATCAGTAAATAAAAAAAATCTTTTTCATTATAATATTACGATAATAAGTATTCGAGAAAAAAATATTTTAGGCCATTTCAAATTTTATGCATATTCCCTATTTCTCTGTTGACCTGAAAAAGAAAAGCGATAGGCTGACAACTGTGCCGCGATATTCAAGAGCTTAGCCTTAAACTTAACTAAACAAAATGTTCTAAATTTTTAAGTTCATAAAATACATGCAACACTGTCCCATAAACAACACTCGAAGCAACATCAGCTTACGCCACCCGATGACGTCACTGAACAAGTCGCACTATTTCTTAGCTGTTATCACACAAGTTAGCCGCGAGCCAACAAAGCGGAAAGTAATGACCGCAGTGTGTCCCCGGGGTTATAAAAAATACGTTAGTTCCTCTTTGTATAGGAAAAGGGTTTATTCAATGTTTCGTGAGTCGGTAATGTAGTCCAAAGTAGGTTTATATCGTAATCGAGACTTGTGTATCGATGGGAGATAATATTTGCATTGTTGTTGTTATTTGCATTTGTTGGTGGTGTGTACCGGGAGAAAATAGGAGTTAAAAACCTATGTAGTTCGTGCTTATATAATCTATACTTAAATTATAAGTTCGAAAGTAACTCTGATAGTATGTGTTTCTGCGGTTAGCCGTGTGTAATTATCTCCAAATACGAAGTATGTAGTAATGCCTGGTCAGACCTTAATCTTGGGGATCTTGGTTGTTTAAATTTAAAGTATATACTAAAACCTTCCTCGAGAACCACTCTATCCATTGGTGAACAGCATGAAAATATGTGTAGCAGTTTTTGAGTTTATCTCTCACAGACAGACGGATGCGGCGGAGACTTTGTTTTATAATGTGTTCTGATATTTGGGTATTCTTATTTTCATTGAACGTTACATTGACATAAAGCTGTTAGTAGATGTAAGCTTATTTACTCGCTTCATACTTAAAAAAAAAAGTGTTTACTGAAAATTTAACTAAGGATGTAATTTAAGACCTCTCTCGGCACCTTTATTAGTAAACGATGTGCCAACATGAACTAAAGCCAATTAAAATTCCATAAACGCCTGTTAATTTCGGAGCCTAGAATTTGGGAAATTAGAATAAATACGTATTCTGGTACAGTGAGCTATAAGAATTTAATTCGCTGCGTCTCGCGGCGCTCATTAAAGTGTCCGAAACAAAGGAAAAAACTGTCAACTTGGACCAAGTTTAATTGCCTTAATAAATCTGGAGGCGAGAAATTTACGGCAATGAAGTGAGCGGCGACGATACAGGTGGATGATTAGCTTAATTTATAGAATACTAGGGGAGCGGGGAAATGGGGGGAGTTAGGGGAGCAACGTGGGGGAGTTTTTTGTAACAAATGGGATGTTGTGCTATATAATGTTGTGCAGGGTATGTGTTAAACATCTGAAATATTTAACGACAGCGATAAAGTGGCGTTTCCAAAAACATTATAGAACTTGTACACAACTTATTTATACATGAAGTTCCTAAAAGTTGAGCTACAAGACCGCTACGTTTTCGTAGCAGTGGTCTACGCTTTCGTAGCAAGGGTCTACGCCGTAGCTTGTTGCACAGGGCATCGTAACTTGCTCATCGTGGAATACTGACAGCGGTGCGTCGAAAGGCTGTGTCATTCGAGTGTCGTGGATTAGTTAGTAGTTATTCTAATAAACATAATTATAATATATTATACAGTGTTTGACAAAATATACTATAAATTGGTCAAACCGACAACCTTAAATTCAATTAACTTCAAAAGATCCCATAAATAGACAAACAACAATACGAGCTCCTCACTAAGCCTCATTAAAAACAGAATTAGTCAGAACGACCGAGGTCGGATCGGATCGCACCTTCATTATGTACAGCGTGGATGATCCACCGATTCAGTGGCCTCACAAACACTCGGATGCAAATGAAACTCTTTGTAAGGAATCTTAGGGGATTTATACGTAAAAATTCTCGACCGAAACCCGGCTCAGCGTGACAAAAGAAAATAAATTGGACCACAGTGAGTTTAGCTATAAGTTTATTTTGAAATGGTGTAATGAACATTTAATTGAGTATGGTGAAATTGTCATCTGACTTTCTCAAATATCTTTATTTTCGGTTATCATCATGATCATTATTTTAGTGGGCTAAAATCTAGTGCTTAACATTAAATAATATCATAAACGGGATATTTACCATGTTCACTTATAGTTTCGAGTTCCCGATATTTCGGCGCTGTTACAAGTACCATGATCACGGATAAACTGAAGACCAGTGACCATGTCAGTTTAAAAACTTATATAACATTTTGTAATTTGGTGTACATAATAAAGAGTATTCTATCTATCTATCTAACATTAAATAATATTTCGCTTGAGACGACCTGTGTAGAAGCTCGATCACAGACCTCATCCATCACTTTCTCAGGCAAGGTCACGGTCAAGAACATGGGTTGGCTGTTAAGCCTTTTCTCTAACAAAAAAAAATAATATAATAATCTGTAGGAACGCTCTCACTAGGTGGATCGATGACCTGGTGAAGGTTGCGGGGATCCGCTGGATGCGAGACGCACGGGACCGGTCAATGTGGCGACACTTAGGACTAGACTTAGGAGTGGCCTTTGTCTAGCAGTGGTCGTCTTTGGGCTGAAATGATGATGATGAATCTGTACGCTTGCATAGCGATTGAAATAGTAATTCACCTATAACGGTCTTTAACAAATCTTGATAAATTATTCACAGTTTCGTTGTACAAGGTGTCTCAAAAGACAGTTCATATTTAATAAATCGATTAAAAAAAAAGTAAGCAGTGTATCAAAAATTTTTTTATAAATTATTTAAGTACACAATTTGGGAATTTATTTCTTAAAAATAATATTGTGCAAATGTAGACTCTTGCACTCACGGCACTCATTTAATTGAACCGTAAAATTACTGATCACGGCTCGGCAGATGGACTCAGTAAAGACTGATTAACACTCTCCGCGTTTTCTACCGTTCTTGATAACCTTGGTGGCCCGGATTTTGTTTTTTCCAGCGTTGTACCGGTCTCTTCAAAGTTTTTGGCCCATTTTCGAATAAGAGGAATGCTTGGCGCATCATTTAAATGGAAAACCTCGAACACTGCAAAATCTTCTACGCGCTACAGTCGCTAAAACACCGTTTTGTAAAACTCTCGTACGCACAACGCACGGTCTGTTCTTGAGAAACGCTCCATACTGACTAAATTCCCAAGAGCCAGGCTACCGACTGAAATAACCCCCGCGCCCCTTGGAATCGTATCGTTCACGCAGTAAGCTAAATAAATATGAACTTTCTTTTGAGACACCCCGTACACACCAATTTTACAGGATTCCAGAGTGTATAACAGAAGTAAGCTACCTAGGTTTCTTTTCAGCCTAAAAAATCTATTTGTAGGTGGCGGAGGTTGAAAAGGAACCTTTTCATCTAAGAGATATCTTTTCACGAATCTTGAAAAGGGGAGCATTAATTTGGGATTCTAATAAGTGAAGTGTAAGGGTCTCGTTAGTTTTCAAATGAGCGGATGTAAATCAGACATAAATGAATATAGAACAGAATGTAATGTTAAATCAGGCTTGTAATTCATCGATAGGGAGGACAAAATGTACATATTAGTAATTAGTTTACTTATATTTACAGATGATTATTAGAAAAAAATATTGTGAAGTTACTTAAATTTTAAATATTATAACCTCACGAGAAAATGGTTGGTATTTCTTAGTTGGAGACCATTGATGCAGTTAATTCCATGGATAGATTAAGGCAGAGTTAAGTGAAGGTGTATTACAGGTTGTTCGAAAGAGATACCGTGGCCTCGACACAAAGGGCTAAGAAGGAACATGGGTGGTTTTTATTCAATAGAAGTGGGACACTCCCTACCGCTCTGCCCAGAGGAGTCAATTTGGTGATTCAATCAATCAAAATTCATTTATTCAAACTAGGCTGAAAATCAGCACTTTTCGAAGGTCAAAATTTACTTTACTTTACTACAGTGAAACTTGGTTAACTGGGACTTGGATAAGTGAGAAACCTCTTTAACTGGAACTCATACTGGGGTCCCATGCGACAGATTTGGATATCTGAGACACATTTAACCAGGTTTCACTATATTTACATTTTTATAAGACAGTCCCCCAAAAACGCCCACCCATCGACACTTCCTAGTGTTTAGCTGGAAAGAAGAAGTGGCGGAACAAACTCCCCAGCACACATCTGTCTGTTGGGTTGGTTAGAAGAACCAGACTCGATACAATAGCAAGGTGTCAGTTAAATTTAAGATTTACTAAAGACACAAATCTTTAAATTATCACTATTATAAAAAAATTATCCACCCTCCAAAAAAATATATTATTTATGTAAGGTGTGTACGGTATACCACAGCGTAGTCAATTTGGTAATAAATAGGTACTTTAATTTATAAGTCGTTATTAATTTAAAACAAAGACTGCTAGAACAACGCAGTTCTTCCACGAAATATTGTACGAGACGTTTAAAAACACGGCCATAATTTTTTTCCTGTAAGTATTAACAAGCTGTGAGTGGAAACCATTCCCTTCTAGGAAATGTATCAGACAAGCGGTTTACTGTACAAGGAGCTTTATAACATTAAACGCAGGCCAGGTAATTATGAATCTGAGAGTTAAATTGCTTTCAGTTCCTTTTTATATACGTAGAAATAAAATGTAACAGGTATCCAGTTGTTGGTAATATGTGTTATGATCATTACTTGTTTTAATTTCTCGAAAAAACTTATGAGGCAATGTAACTTTCGTTCTTAGTCCCTCTACAAATGATTTTCCTAAATCGTGTACATGTGTTTTTGATCGACGTACTGATGTATACAAATTGTTATAGTTTAAAGTTTTAATCTAAAAAAAAATATTTTGAGAAAAATTACATGCAAATTGTATGTGTCATCTCCTTTTCCACAGCCAGTACGATAACGATATGATACATCAACTATGTAGTTATTATACAGAAAGGTATCGTAACAAACTACTTAAGTATACCTACATATAGGTAACCTATAATTACATATTTAAACGAGTACGAGGTCATAAGATACACAGACTGATACTTTCACAACCTTGAGACCTTTAGACGTAACCTTTCAGACTTTCACTTTATTACTTACACTAACACAAACATGTAACCTCAATGGCCTAATTTAAAACAAACAGTACCCATCGAAACCACCGCTTATGGTAATTCAAATTGAATTTATATCCACGTAAAATATTACAAGAAGGAATAATTAGTTTATTCTCTTTGCAGTGTTTTATGGTCAACACGGTAATGTTACACACAAGTATTTGTGTGCAAACAAACAATGGTTTTTGTAAAAATGCATATTACTGTAAAATTTAAATGAAGGTTAGGTTAGGCATCTGCCTTACCTTTCTGCGGTTACAGGCGTGATGTTATGCTATTATTTGTCAATGGTGCATACCTAGGTTTAGTCTGACGGCACGGTTGGTGCAGTTGGTGAGGGTTTGGACTGCTGCGCTACCTGTCGCGGGTTCGATCCCCGCACAGTATATATTTGTATGGCCTACAGATACTTGTTTCGGGTCTGGATGTGTTTGTGTATGAGTATTTCTCAAAAAAAGTGTACGTAACGAAAAAGTTGTTACGAAATATTGTTATGAAATAGTTCTAGATGTTACTAAATAGTAAACATAAGGCTATAAACCAACCTATTAAATAAAGCATATGAGACTTTAAAATTCGTAAAGAACTATTTGCCAGTGAATGTTCACTAAGGTTTTAATATTGGCAAAGTTTTAAGAACTGTATACACTCAGATTTACACAATACTTTTTCATAACGTAACGAAATTCATAAAAAACGTTACGAAAAAGCAACGAAAATTTTACAAATTAAGATCATATTAAGTCGATGGTTTGATAAAACCTGAAACTGCAAATAATATAATACGCTTAAATGTTCGTACGACACGTATTACAATAACATACATATATAAATCAAGACTTATCTTAATGTGAAAAAGTGAAAAAGTATTTCTTATTACGAAAAAGTAATCTCCCTTGGACAACACGTTCAAAACTGATTTTCACATTAAAAGATATGGTGGAGACGTCAGACCTACAGCCAATCAGAATGATGCTAGTGTTGTCCGTGTTAAAAGGTAACGGATGCGTTCAGAAATTACGTGGAAGTAGAAATAAAACGTAACTAAAGAGTAAGTTACTAAAAAGTAAATGGGCACGACTCATTTTGTTTTTCGCATTTTTTTAGATAATCACTTTAATTAAGAAACTAAATTTAATCAAGGTCTGTAATACAAAAAATGCACAATATTAACGCGACATATCGAATTTTATGAAGTGTTACATGTATGAAGTCGTAGGGTGGCAATTTGATTTTTATATGAAACGCAAAAAACATCTTATAAAAAAAGCTTTCTAAAATTGATTGAATACTATGGTTTTACCATTTATTCTTCACAACTTTAAAGTTTAATAGTTTTTCTTCACAAATATGTTATTTTTTGTATGTATGGTTAAATAAAAACATTGAAACTTTGTTACTATTTCGAGGCACACTTTTTTTTCAACAGATGTACACTTATTTTGAGAAATACTCGTATGTGAGTTGAAATGTTTGTAAACGCACCTACGTTACAAGAGAAATCCCCACCGGGGCACCGTTTTAAAAAAAACAAGTTTTGGTGTCTTATTCATATCGAGATGCCTAACAGGCACTTGGATATGGGCATCTACCCAACGATACCTTGGGTGGTCGTCTTGACTTGTTCACAACGAGCCGTGCTTATAAGTGTGCAATGGCCTTAAGACTACAAATGCGGACTTAAGTGAGTTATATTCCCGAACCACATCACGTAAGACGTATTAAGATCTTTTATAACACTTTATAGTTAAGTGAGCAGGTATTTACTACCACCAATAAAATAACGAAAGTAACAGCTATAAATTCAATTTGGTTTGACTCAGTTTAATGAAATCCCCCATGGCAGTATATTGGCAATAAATAGTGTACAATTAAACTGAAAACATAAGCCGATAAATACACATTTTATTACCGCCGCTTAACGAGGTTAAGTAGCCACCTGACGGGTTTACACAGCTCATGAGTTATTGATGGACATGAAAAGCTACTCACGAAATAATATTGTGTTCTCAACACTCTGTATTTTATTGCAATTCAATATGAAATGTGTGGACGCGAGCTATTAACAAAAACATTAGGGTAGACTGACTAAAGTAAATTAGATATGATTCTGTTTAGTCCGTCAGTTAGATTATCGAAAAATATTGGATACGTGTTTTTTGTTTTATCAAATTAAAAAAAAAATACGAAAATAAAGCTTGTCAAAGACCATGGAGAGGGGGTTTTTGACGTCATAGTCTGGTAAAAATGGACCAACCTTTGACGTTTCACGACTTTTCGAAGGACTGTATCGTCTTCATTTTTTGTTTACGTGAAAAAAGAAAAAATACGTGTTCAATATTTTTTGGAAATCTATCTGACGGACTAATTAGTTTTTTTTTGTCAACTACCCTGTAATAGAGAAGTATGGAAGAAGAAGACATGCTGCATCAACCACAAAGAAATTGAGATAAGGGCAACAGAATGAAGATGGTGAACATGTTGGTGAGGTAGACAGAATACCACACAGGTTGTTAGTAGGAATATGGAAGAATCGTAGAAGGTGACGTTCCTGCCTACACACACAGAGGGTGATTTCTACCTCAATTGACTCCAGAGAAACTTTGAATATAATTAAAATAGACTACAGTTTTGTTTGTTGCTTTGTGTAATTTATTTCATCACCGCTGCTCTCAAAACGGTGAAGGAAAACATCGTGAGGAAACCGGCATATCTTAGAACCAACAATTTGAAGACATGTGACATCTACCAATCCGCACTGGGCCCGCGTGGTAGATTATAGTCCATTCCCTCTCTAAAAAAGGAGGCCTGTGTCCCAGCAGTGGGAACATTAATAGGCTGTTGATGATGATGATGACAGTTTTAAAAACTATGAAAATTGTAAAACCTAAAAGCACAGAAAGTTAAGGAATATAAAGTATAATGCGATAAAACTATAATATATCAATCATTATCCAAGGGTATCAAAATATCAAACCGTTGTCAGAAATAAATACTTCTTTACAATAAATCCCCTATTATACCAATAAAAACAATTGGAAAATATAAACACGTAAACTACTTCGATGAACAAATAATTACTTACTTACTCAAGTTATTACGAATTACAGATACAGGTAAAATAGCTTTCATTAAACTGCAGGAACCAATTAATTAATTGAAGTCATTACATCCACGGATATTGGAACCAATTAAATTGATTCATCACAAGCGAAGCGCTTCAAACTGCATGCTTCGATCAATCATGGGCAATCCCGGTTTATTGACAATTGACTTAATACCGAAGCAATTGATTGCTAATTTAAATAACGCATTTTTAATTAGCTTGCGTAAATGAGTGGGTTCGTTGTGGACTTTAATTTAAATACAAATTGTCTAATTAAGCCTTTAAAAAGATCAATCATGAATCCAATCTCAAAGTGAATACATTTACTAATAATGTGAACAGCAAAATAATAGCCCAACAGATAGATAGCCAGAATGACAAGTGAAAGGTAGCTAGTTCGAAAGTCATTCATCTGGTATTAATGTAACTAACGTTTCTATTGCATATAAAGTTTAGCATAAGTTATGAAGGTCAGCGACACTAAAAATAGAAAAAATAATACTAAGAAACTTGTAGACACTCGTATTACGTCTTTTACAAAAACTGATTAGTTTTTGATGTCATTAGATCTCGTAAAATATAGGTTTTAAATATTATAATAAGTTAGGTTCATTACCTATTATGTTAAGCTAATACTTTAATTACCATGCCTTTGAACTCGCACATTATCTACTTAAAGTCACTTTCAGTAATAAATCTAATTATTTCATCGCCTCAGATCGTGATAACGTCAATGCGATCACAATAAATTAAGAAAGGAACGTATGTATACCTACTACGTGACTCCCATCTTTAGTGTCCACACTCTACAGGCGAATTCAACGACTTTTCGTACAAGATAAATTAGGTGACGATTTGATCGTATTTTTATAGCTACTCAATTAAGAAGTATTTGAAATACATTTGTTTTCATTGCTAAGATAGTTAATTATGTGTGTCTCTAAATGTTTTACGCTTAATCAAAAACTAAAAATAAACTCATTCCAAGCTAATCAATTATATTTTTTTACAGTTCCATATGATTAAAGGTTACAAAACTTTGGCTGATACGAAAATGTGGAACAAGATTAGCTATTAAAGCTATTTTGAATGTAATAGTATCACAACATTCTTCTGTCTAATCGAATAATTATTATTAAAATGCCTAAAACAGGGACCCAAACTGCCCCGTACCAATTAGACAGGCCCAACGGAGCATAACACATACTAATTGGTAGCAGACTAATTATTGGCAATAATTGGGCCGCGCCTCGCCGCCCCGGGTATATTTTATATCAAATGCGACCCTCCGATCAAATGGTCAGATACCTAGTCATTAAAATTAGCGACGTAATTGACGTTTTGGTTATCTCTAGATATGTTTGTTTAGCCGATATCTGATGTATGGGATCAGTAGATTGCTCAATTTGTTTATCGAATCGAAAGTATTTATTGCGAATTTGTGTTCATAAAATAAATTTCTTGACATCTGATTAATTTTTGGAGTGATTTTCAAACTGGGAAACAGACACGAAAAACGGATGTTTTTAATGACTTTTCTACTTATATCAAAATCTTTAAAATCTAAACTCAAGTGATGTATAGATTTCTAAAACCTTAAAGTATTGGAAGAATTGGGACTAGCTAGGAATTTAATACGCCACCAGTTTGAATTCTTCATGCTTGGACTATTCTAAAGCGAGATGAATTTGTGGTTTTTCACAAAGGGTACATTGCCCTTTTATAGAAGCACGAAATGATTATGATTGAAGTCTTACGTGAAAACTTCAAAATTGCCACCACCCTGCACCCTCTTCTCAGAAAATATCTACAACAGAAAGCTACTTCCATTACATTCCCACAAGTCTTTGAGACTTTTATATTAAAAGTTCAGAACAGACATTTATACAAACATACTTCTTTGTACTTCGACATTTCAATTTGTTCGTTGAATTCAACGAGAATATTTAACACTGCAGCAATAAAAATTTCTATGCAATTTTACGAAAGTAACTGCTCAAATGAAAAGGCATTTCTTGGAATTTTGCGTTTTATGACTTCTTTGATTTTAACGTAGTAAAAATACACCTATCTTAGATACCAAGGATTATGATTGTATGAGTCTTGTGTAAACATCTTTGTTAATAAAAACACGCTTATCATAATACCATAATGCTATCATAAACTATGTATGTAGTTTGGATCGCAAGCGTGCCCTAACTGGTAGTTAAAGAGTTCCATTCTAAGGCTTAAGGTTGCACAAGCCAGTCATTCTTCCATACAAACGTAGTATGGTGATTACTCCTCTGGTTGACTGTGTAGGTTCAAAATTAATAAAATAATTAAATTGTATCAACTGGTCTTGTCATTATCTAGGCCTCTATGGAAGCAGATTTGGAAAAAAAAAATTGGTTTGGAAGTTATGAGCTTCGAAACTTTCATATTTTAGCACTAATATTAACCATCTTTGGGCGTAAATAAGTTACGTATATAGTACGAAAATGAAAAAAGTGAAACCATACAGGCATAGATTAGTTATTAAAGAATTCAAATAATTTTATTTTGAACAGATACATTCCATGGATTTTTCATGGTATCCATACTACCAAAGGTCTGCATAGAAACAATCGCGCGCCCGTTTTAGTTGTGTCTCTTTCGCTCTATGCATTTCGCTCGTGATGTCGGATGAAATAGCATGCATTTTAGCCCCGCCCAACAACTAGTTCGTACCGTTGGCTTGTTTACCATTAAGAACTGTTTGTAAACTCGGTAAAGACACAAAGTTCATGCCGATTTGTCAAAATAAAACAAAATCAAAAGTCATATTTTGTTCAAATGCGGCTGATAATCAGCAGTTCGCCACATCCTCATGTTTTAGCTGGGCAGAAGATGTGGGGAAATAAACCAGATTTTATATAATAGTGTCTAAGTTAACAAAGCAAAATAAAAAAAACAAAAACTAAATGTGGCACTCAGAGACTGCCGCGGTAAAGCATAATTGCATAGCATTTTTTATCAACAAGCAAATAATTAATTATTTAATCTGACAACCTCGGTTGACAACCTTGTTATTTTCCGTAACCATAGCAACCTGGTTGAATATTTTCGTTACGGAATTTCTGGATTCGCTCTCCACGCTCAAGGCCCGCGATAGAAGCTATGCAATAGCTTAATAATGTTACATAAAACAATGGTGCATTTAAATCGGAACGATTTAGTGTCACGTTACTTGCTCCTTAGTACACAAACTATTAACCACTTTTTAACTGATATGAGATTGTAATAGAAACATAGATCCCATCTTCTCATTGAACCCATTGTACTTCTAATCCGTCCATAATTAATGCCAACCAAACAATATCGCATCGTCTCACTAACATAGCGACGTATTAAAATTGAATATGCATCGTTCGTTCTCTCGCTACTTTAATATTCATCGCTCGCTCACTACACAACTCAATAAAACGTGTTTACGAGCGGCAGGCGATGTATAGCGAAGCGCCCATGAATTGCTAACGTGCGATCAACTCGCGTATTATGTAGGATTTTATTCGACTCAGATATGCGAAGTATCGAGTTTAGAGTAACTGCACTTGGTATAAAATGCGGAATTATTGCAGCTTCATATTTATGTGAACGAGCGAGAGTTAGAGGCAACGTTTAGAAGTAGTTATACTCGTTGGAAAGTAGTCACGTATGAAAGGACATTGGGAACTTTACTATGGGAAAAATCCCCACGGCGGACAGAGATGAAACGGACCTTATTTAAAAGTTTTAGACCTGTAGGTATGTTTACTTAAAGCGCTATGTTGTGACATATGGGAATTCTGAGGTAGGATGAGTCTAAGTTGGAAATATTTTTGTCTTAAATGTTTTTTTTTTTTACATTGTATGTTGTTTTGCATCGCAGAATAACTAGCTTGAGCAGCGCTGTTCATTAAACGCGCGATGTTCGCCGGCTTAATAGATAATCTGCCGCAGCGCGCATTATCATAGCTATTTTTTAGCTTTGGGCCCGCAAGGGCTGACACCCGCGCCCGTCGGGCTTGGCCTCGGCACAAGGGCTAAGAAAGAACATGGGTGGTTTTAAGTCAGTAGAAGTCTGACACTCCATACCGCCTGGCCAGAGCGGGAGAAGTCATTTGATGATTTCCCAGACCCAAAAAAAAACGGTGTAATCTGAAGTGTACAAGAGAAAGTACCAAAGTATTGAAACCTAATTTTCTGAATGTTCCCATATGTAACAGAAAAATTAAATGCACGGCAATAAAGTGGATAACAGTATCTATCATCTGTAATAGATTTTGTTTGTGTCCGCTACTTTTCGAAAAACGGGGCCAAAAGTTCCCAATGTCATTTCATTTAAAATTGTGAAGGTGAACATTTATTGTGTGTTTCAAAATCACGTCGCGAAATTAAAGCTAATAATATTTATTTTGAATGTATGTTTGCTTTAACTAAATGTTGTATACATAATATTTACTATAGAATACTTTCATCACGGCTGACAGTGAAGGTAAATATTAATACGGTCACCTTTATTTCACTAATTTTATCTAGACTTCAGACTGCTTCTGAAAATTCTAGAAGTAAAAAATGATAATTCTAGAAGTCTTGACTCGATCTGGGAATCGGGCCAAGATCTCCATACTTACCAACAAAGAAAGCAATTTACCCAATCGTTATTACGTTATAAATAACCAAATCACTTTAAACCACTCAATCACATACACTCGGAGACATTTAAAATCCTTACGTAATCTGGTACAGACGTGCACAAAAGTGGGCATAAAATGTGGTGTGTAATGCAAGTTGCGGTGAGCGGTGTGCCGCGCCATTACACGGAATTGCGGCAAATTGCTGGAAGTGCTGTGCGCGACTGCCATGTACAGATACATGTACGGGGAGGGAACAAAAGACTTTGGCATGCAGAAAATATACGTGTTTTCGCTACGAGGCCAACTTCATTGTGATTTACAGTATCTAATAGAAAACCCGCGGCTATGTACTAAAAAAAAATACTGATATGACTATGATGCACAAGATCCACTTGTGCAACAACTCACACCCATAGAGAGAACTCTTATCTGAGGTTTTGGGGAAACGGGAAACAGTACAGATTAAAAAAACTACAAGAATGTCACATATTTTCCCCAAGAAGAGAATTTTAAGCGCTACTTAATTTTAAATTATCCCATACTGTACCTACGACACTGAAAGTGTATAAAATGTATATTACGAACATCCACTTCGTTTGAAAATCAAGGGGGACGTTGGCTGCGGGTTGTTCACAAGATACAGTGGCCTCGACATATAGGGCTAAGAAGGAACATGGGTGGTTTTTAAGCAGAAGAAGTCTGACACTACATTTCGCTCTGCCCGTGAGGGGGTTATTTGATGATTTTCCACCCGACCAAAAAAAAGAGAGTTCAAAAAGAGTGTTTCACATATTTATAAGACCAATTTAGTACTTTCAGAGAAAGGAAACTAATCTATGCTGTTGGATTTGTCAATCAGTCTTACTACAGCTTTGCTATTTCGAAATGTACAGTTTTCATGACTGAAGAGTGGACAGTGAGACTGTACATCCCGATAAAGCAACAAAAGTAATACCATAAATAAACGTGCAGTGTCCGACCATCGCATCGGCCCCGGTCACCACGGTAACCTATTTGCCTACAACCGATTTACTTCCCAGGGAGGCAGCTGATCAATATGGAAATTGATGGAGGATAGCATGCAAATACAAGGGATAATAAAATGTTTAAAATAAATAGGAGATCGGGTCAGTTGTGTGGAAGACGCACCGTGCTGAAGATACTCAATATTGTGGTATAAATTGGCGAATGAAGAGAAGCACAATATTTATTAATTAATCCTTATCCTTACATAGTATAAAATAAAGTCGCTTTTTTGTCTGTTTGTTTGTATGCTTAAATCTTTAAAACTACGCAACGGATTTTGATGCGGTTTTTTTTAATAGATAGAGTGATTCAAGAGGAAGGTTTTAAGATATAATTTGAACGACATCCACGCGGGTGAAGCCGCGGGCATCAGCTAGTTTAAAATAAAACGTTGCCTCACTCTAAGAATTTCCGCTGTGTCGTGGGTGCATTTACATACACCTACAGCCAGACTCGGAATAACTACCAATAGGTCATTCATCGAACCCCCGACACGCAGTGCAGCAGTTAGTCGCACAGCCTCTGCGCCAACCGTGCTGTCAATGCGCATCAATTACAAAAACTACTATAGATTTTAAATATTAAGTACTGTACCTTGAATTGGCGCACACATTTGATAATAGTTGGGGTTGGGGTTGGGGGGTTGGGGTTTGTTGGGGTTGGGGTAGTTGGGGTGTTGGGGTAAGATGATGATTGTCTTAAGGCAACTACACAAATGTGACACAAGCAGTGTTTCGGTAGCCTCAGGTCTAGACTTGAGAAAGACACTTGTATAGACAACGCAGTGAAGAATTTACACATACCATAAATTAATTTTTTGTTTTTTTTTAAACGTTGCCCCACACTAGGAATTTCTCCAGTATCGTGGGTGCATTCACAAACATTTAAACTCACATACACAAATACCCAGACCCGCAACAACAATCTGTAGGTCATACAAATATTGTTTTGTTCCGTGCGGGGATCGAACCCGCGACACGCAGCGCAGCAGTCCATTGCTTGAGCCACTGCGCCAACCGTGCCATCGAATTACTCTCTTACTAGACACCAGAGCTGTTCTAGTAAATAACACACTTATCAGATTAACAACATAAAACGATTTGTCTTATCTGAAACTCCAAGCGATATACTGTACAATATAAAGCTTTACACTCCCTTAGAAGTACATTAAAGTGTTCGCAGACTGTTCGCAGCTCGTAAATCAATTAAGCTGGCCGATTAGCTCGTTGTATAAGCTACTAGAACATCAGCTACATGTGTAGAGGAAATCCATTATTTAACTGGCACTAACTTGAATTGGGACAGAATAGAGTTTGTATCAGTTCGAGCTCAGCGTGATTGCCTTACGGTTGCGATATTATAAATACTCGTATGCGCAATATTCTCCGGCTATCTTGGTATAAAGGACTGTTGGTTAACTAAACAATATTGAAAACACACATCAAGTTAATAGATTGGTTATTTGCATAGCTTGCGTAATTATACTATAACGTTCCTAATGCTAGGCTGTGATACAGATTCCTTTCTGTAAAGAGGGAGCGTACATAAATCCACCACACAAGCCCAGAGCTGATTGGTGAATGTAAGATGTCTTAAAATTTTTGGTTCTGTGAGTTTTCTCCTTTTTCTCTTCAGGCAGTTTAATTGTAATTTTTACAATTGAGTCTTGATCTGTTGAATGAATTTCTTTAAAGAAACCTTAGAAAAGAAACGTAATTATTACTCATTTTCATAGAAACAAGTGTCAGTTTCAAAGAAACATTCCTAATAGTAGCTGCTTGGTACAAAATAATACCAAAAGCAACTCGTCTTAAATTACAGCAAGGTTTCTCTGGTATGCAATTAAGTAGCTCCCAGAGTCACAAAACCAGGCTTCACGTCGCAGGCGAGAAGTTAATTACCGTTCTTTCATTCACTATTTATGTAATTTTCAATAGCTTCGCCTACTTAAGAAGTAGGTTTCACGCTAAGGGCGGCTACAAGCTTACGACATTATTTTCCCAACATATTTCTTGTTTCATTAGTCCTCATGACCGTTTTAGCGGAGATTAGCCGGGAGATATTATGATGCACAAGTGTGTGCGCAGGCACAGGTGCATTCTCTGTTCCTTTTTCTCTCATAGTCCGTTGGAACGGCAATTCAACAGGACCGGAGAGAGATTCGGATCCGCCAGGACCAACGGATTAATGTGCTTACCGAAGCACGAGGGTATCATGCCGCCAACTAACCACTATATATTATAGTGATATCTTTTTCTTGCTACCGTATAGCATAGCATAATAAGTTTGTGACTGAATTTCTAAAACCTAGGCTCTGAACTAGAGGAGCTAAGATATTTCACGATATTCTCCTTGGAGAGTAGTTGTGATGAAATAAATTTAAAACTGACTGAGTTTCAACCCACAACCTCTACGAGACGAAAGTCATGGCTTTTCGCTCTGAGCCACCGCAACTTGGTTGAATGCAGTGCTTTTCCTCAATTTTTGTGCCTTATTTGAATAGGAAATCGATCCTAAAACAGTGAGACGCCCAACCCCACACTTCCAACCACCTACATCCCAACAAATCTCGTGGGACGAGCAGGAACCATTTGTTTTTGTCAAAGACGAGTCCGGTTGAATGGGCTTATTTTATTTGAGCCAACAGTGACTGTTAGGTAATTATTCAAGCGACTAATGTGAGTGGCGCCGTCTGCCCTTGAATTAGTTCGGATAAAAAACGAGGATTTTTTTTTTGTAGGAGTAGGTAATAAAATATGAGATTTTTACATGCGTTTTTATAGTGTTGTTGGGACGTAGTTTTTTATACCGGAGTAGGACAGAATAAATGTTAAAATACTGTCTGTTCGCAGTCAGTCCGAAAACTGTCTGACCACGTGTGGTGGCGCCTTACACCATATACTTGCGTGGAAATATAAAGTTTTGCGTTTATCCCTGACGCAGGGAGCTGGTTGATTGATTAGTGGACTGTATTGTTGCGGGGGTTGAAAAATGGCGTAAATAAGTAGGTCTGAACTTGCAAATGCGACACGAATTAGGACGACGAACTTGTGAGCTTGGACAAAGGAATCTGGCAGGAAACATGCAGCACCACTGACCTGTAAATTCGCCGTCTCCAAGATCTCCTCCGCGTGGGTCGGCAGAGAGGTCGAGTCCTTGCTGGATTCAGGGCGGCACACGAGGGGGCGCGCACAGATGCCTTTCACCACTTGAACACGCACTTTCCGTAGTGTTTTAGACAATAGTTCGTAATTAGGCACTCGCGGCAATTCGCCACCGTAAGTTAAGAATAAATTAATAAGGGAGCATGTTCTTAGCAACGCTACTCTCGTTCAAGCGTTCGAGAATCTTCACACAGTCACCGTCGGCGGTGACAAGGACAGCGATAGTCCAGGTGTGCATGTGGGAAAAGGATGGGATATGGTAGGATAGTGACACATTTTGCAAGTCATTTTTACTTCTACCCTACAATGAAAATTATGAATGAATACGAGATCCAACATCCCCCCAGCCTTGAAGAAACCCTTCAAAAAGGTTTGAAAAGCAAGAAAGTCGCTATATTCAGCAACTTCTACTATAACTCTCGTTCGACGGTAGACAGCAATTCGTCCGCACGCATACGCTTCGCGACTCGGTGTATAACTACTTAGACTACGAATACTACAATTCTCAAAATTCGACGGTAGACACAAATCGTCCGCACGCATACGCTTCGCGACTCGGTGTACAACTACTTACCAGACTACGATTCTCAAAGTTTCCAACCGTCTCAAAAATGTTTAAGTGCAAGCGTTGCCAGGCTGAGACCAGGGACGGTGCTAAATGCGCGGGATGCCTGGGGCAGTTTGACTTTCCCTGCGCAGGCATAACAGAAGGAGGATGGAGGAAACTGGGTGATCGGAAGAATACATGGAAGTGCGGCAATTGTAAATTATCGGCAGCATCCAGCCCTCGCCCCACAACTGCAGCTGCAGCTACACCCGTAACCGTGGACATGGACTCCATTATGTCCGAATTGAAAGCCCTCTCAGCCCAGATGGACAACCTACCAGCTTTAATGGAGAACATAAAAGCTATCCAATCGGAACTGGCGGAGCTTAAGTCGATCAGATCGGAATACTGTAGTCTTAAAACTGATGTCGAGTTTCTGGACCATTCGGTGGAGACATTATCGAACAAGGTGTCGGAGTTGGAGGCTGATGTGAACTGCCTTAAGACAACTAAGGAGGAGATGGTGGCGTTGCATGATCGATGTTCCAAAATCGAGGATCTACATCGGGAAACTGAGCAAAGATCAAGGATGAACAACTTAGAAATTAAGGGTGTTCCGGTGGCCAACTCAGAAAATCTGTTCTCAATCATTGGCAAGATAGGAGACATCATTGGGTGCACTATCCCTAAAGAGCAGATAAACTTCATTGCTAGAGTACCAATGCGAAACAATGATCAGAAGAAAAACATTATTTGCTCAGTTCACAACCGGTACCTTAAAAACGATTTCGTGGCCGCTGCTAAAAAGTTTAAATCATCTGTAACTGCAAGCAAGTTGGGTCTGCAGTCCGACAGTGTCATCTACGTCAATGATCACCTAACCTTTGAGAATAAAATACTGTTGAACAAAACGAAAAAACTAGCTAAAGAACGAGGTTTTTTATACACTTGGGTGGTTGGTTGCAAGATCCTGATAAAGAAAAATACCACTTCTCCAACTCATCACATAAAAACGGAAGAAGACTTAAAAAAGTTTCTGCATTGAAAATGTTAAATCTTTATTATAATTTGTCGTACTTGTTTACTCGCACGCACTGCGCCAATAGTTTGAGAAACACTGGTGCCAGTTTTTTGTGCACATTCCTTTACCGCTGCCCTTTTGTTCGCTTATCGCTCGGTGTTGACCATAGTTATTACTCTATTGAATCTTATTCGCATGAATCTAAGGTAGTTATTAGATTGATCTCGCTCATTTTCTTGTTGAATGTACCTTATATTATAATTTCTATTGAAGCACTAATAAGTAATCTTTCTCACCGCGATGTCACCTATTAGTGTGTTTTACCAAAATGTTCGGGGATTGCGTACAAAAACCTTAATGTTTTATCGTAATGTGTGTGTTAATTCCTACGATATTATTTGCTTGACTGAGACTTGGCTTATTGAGGGTATTAAAGACAGTGAATTGTTTGACGACCGTTACATAGTTTGGAGGCGCGATAGAAATTACGCTAGTACGAAACAAACTTTAGGGGGTGGTGTGCTTATTGCAGTGCGACGGGAACTTATCAGTGATCTCCGCAGTGAATGGTTTTCGTCTGCTGAAGACTTATGGATTACTGTCACCCTTCACAGGAAGAGACCGCGAGTGTCGTATAAAATGCATATTTGTGTAGTGTACATTTGCAATCAAAATCTTGGTCACTCCCAAGCAGGTCAGTTAACAAATTTTTCTAATAACCTAACAGACATTATTCAGAAGCATCCAGCTGATAAATTTTTAGTTCTTGGTGATTTTAACCTCCCTAATATAAACTGGGAACCAAATGATGATGGTCAGTCTGTATGCCCAAGTAATATACAAGGTCATGTTCAGGTCAATTTGTTTGATAATTTTACCATTTGCAATATCTCGCAATACAATTCGCACGCAAATGTAAACAATAAAATACTAGATTTAGTTTTATCTAATAGCGAGGTTTCAGTAGCAAGTTGCACCGATCCCTTGGTGCCGGAAGATCCACATCATAGGGCGCTCTGTGTGTCTGCTGATTTCGTGGAACTCCATACTCTTCCTGCGCGTCCGCGTATAAAATTTTTATATCGGTCGGCCGATTATGCGGCCATTAATCTCCGGCTGAGCCAGATTGACTGGCCCAATGAAGTAAGCACTAGGCCACTCGAAGATGCCGTATCATTTTTTTATAGTACTCTTAATGAACTACGTGATAACTTTGTGCCCATTAAGACAGTAGTTGCAAGCAGCAGATACCCTCTCTGGTTCAAGCAGCCTCTGATAAAAATTATTAAAGAAAAAGCGAAGTACCACGCTAAATTTAAGAAGTACGGCAACCTCGCCGATCATGAGTCTTTTGTTTTGCTTCGAAAGCGTGCCAAGGAAGTTGAAAGTGAAATGTTTAGCGCCTATATTAAAAAAATAGAAGAAGACATATTTAAGACCCCTAAAGCGTTTTGGTCGTACGTCAAATCAAAAAATCAAATAAATGCTTATCCTTCCTTATTTAAATATAAAAATAGCGTTTCAAGTACAGGAGAGGATATCTGTGACATGTTTAGCGACTATTTCCATTCTAATTTTCTCAGTTCTACTAGTATCAACGGTGACAGCGATCTTTCTAATGACTGCGCGCAGGGATCAAACATACATTTGAGCGATATGGTTTCTGACATACATTCAGTCGAAGTTAATGAATTAGAGGTATTCAACCTTCTTAAAGGAGTTGACTTGTCAAAATCTGCGGGACCAGACAATATTCCGCCGGTTTTCATTCTCAACTGTGCCAAAAGTCTAACTACTCCTCTTTCACTTCTGTTCAGGCGGTCTCTAAGCTTGGGTACGGTACCTGCAATTTGGAAGTCGGCGTTAATCACTCCGATTCACAAAAAAGGGCCGAGAGACCTCGTGGTAAACTACAGGCCCATATCCAAACTATGTATCTTCGCTAAAATCTTGGAAAAAATAATATACAAGCAGCTTTATGCTTGTCTTAAACTAACCATCAGTGACCGCCAACACGGTTTCCTGCGAGGTCGGTCCACAACTACCAATCTTGTTGTCTGTGGTGACTACTTGACCGAATGTATGGCCCATCGCACACAGGTAGATGTTATCTACACAGATTACAGCAAGTGTTTTGATCGTTTGGATCATGCTATACTTCTGCGGAAGCTACTAGCTATGGGTATTAGTGGGAATCTCTTCAGATGGTTCTCATCTTATGTTGCCAACAGATGTCAAACTGTTGTTCTTAATGGGTACACATCGAGAACTATGACTATCCCCTCAGGGATTCCACAGGGATCGCTATTGGGTCCCTTGTTATTCAACATCTTCATCAACGACGTCTCTTCATGTTTCTCGAACTCAACAGTTCTTTTGTTTGCGGACGACATGAAGATTCTAAGTGAAATCAGAACTTATGAAGATGCTGAACGTCTCCAACATGATCTGGACAGATTCCAAGAGTATTGTATGGCCAACCGCTTGGATCTAAATGTCACGAAATGCTATACATGTACCTTCACTCGTAAACCTAAACCTATTCTTCACGATTACAAACTGGCCAACACTTCAATAGCCAGAGTTAATACTATTAGAGATTTAGGCGTCACTTTTGACTCGAAACTTACTTTTGACACTCACATCGATAACATTATTAAAAAAGCTTCTAAGGCATTAGGCTTCATCTTGAGGATTTCAGCCGATTTTAAAAATATCAAGACACTCAAAATTCTATATTGTGCTTTTGTACGCAGTCACCTCGAATACTGCTCACCAGTATGGAATCCGATTTATAATATCTACATCAATCGCATAGAAAGCATTCAAAAGAAGTTCTTAAGGTACATTCAATACAGATCTAAAACCTATTCACCTAATTATCACAGCCGGTGCAGGAAGTTCCACATTCTTCCACTGGTTGAGCGGAGAAAAATTGCCGACATTGCTTTCTTGTTCAATTTGGCAAATGGTACAACCGATTGTTCCGAACTGATAGGCAAAATTGGGTTGCGTGTTCCATCCTTCACCTTAAGGAACCATCAACCGCTTTATGTTCCCTCTGTGCGGTGCATTTACAGGCAAAATTCTTATATGATAAGAGCTAGCAGGTCATACAATTCTATGTGCCGGTGTTTCGATGACTTTGACTTATTCTCCACCAGTGTTCCAAAACTAAAAAAAATTCTTTGTAAAAACTTTTTTGAAACTCACTAAAAATTGTTCAATCAATTCAATCCTTTCTTGATTCTCTGCGAGTGCTTACTTCTTACTCTCTCTTGCATGTCTACTGTTTCTTGTGCTACCCTTATATTGTCAGTGAAAACTTTTAATTGGCCTTCTTTCACTATCTGTCAACTATCTGTACCCTAGCTGTAAGTTTTCCTAAGAAATAAATAAATAAACTAATACAACTAGAGCGGATAAATGTAATGAAATTTCTAAACTAAACTTATCTAACGTAAGCTAATTAATACTTATGAGCGAATATAATATGTATATATATAAATATATTGACTATTGAGTCGGAAGCGGGCATAACCGCACTACTGGTCGTTTATAACTACCGGTCTTAGTTTTTACTTCCGCTACGCGAACAACACCATCCTTACCAGGGTATACATTGGTAACAATTCCTAATGGCCACTGCAAGGGTGGAGCGTTATCTACATTTAACAACACTACGGTTCCGACTGTGATCGGGTTACACGGAGTATTCCATTTCTCGCGTTGTTGCAAATTATGTAAATATTCCGACTTAAATCGTTTCCAATATGATTGAACTATCGAATCCATTAAGGAGAATCGAGACAACAGATCTGTTCGTTCCTCGGATAAGTCGGCTGCAGGTAAACATTCTAGCGAAAAAGTAGATAAAAAATGCGCGGGAGTAAGTGCTAATGGTTCTGATGGGTCAGAGCTCAAAACATAAAGAGGACGGCTATTTAGCACTGCCTCAATTTGAATAAGAATGGTCGACATCTCCTCAAAGGTTAGAACTTGATTGCCGATTGAACGAAACAAGAGCGACTTGGTGCTCTTAACGTTCGCTTCCCATATCCCTCCGAAGTGACTAGCTGTAGGAGGGTTCATTCGCCACGTGATACGGTTCTTCGCGAGTTCATGACTAAAACTTTGATAGTAATCAGCGGTTTGTAAAAACTCATGAAGTTCATTAAAATATTTTTTTGAAGCGACAAAATTAGTCCCGTTATCGCTATATAAGAAATTACAAGGACCTCTTCGCGATATGAATCGTTTAAATGCGTCGATAAACGAAGCAGAAGTTAAGTTAGAAACTAATTCGATATGCACCGCTTTTGTTACGAGACAAATAAAAATACAAATATAAGCTTTTACACTTCGTACGCCCCGTTTGCGGTAAGGAGTAATATAAAGCGGCCCTGCGTAATCGACGCCCGTATGTAAAAATGCTTTGCATTGCTCTAATCTACATTTAGGCAGATCAGCCATAGGCGGAAACGTAGGCTTAGGATTAACTCGAAAACAATCATTGCATTTGTGTATGTACTGTCGAACCACACGTCTAGCGGAAATAATCCAATATTTGGATCTCAATATCGAGATTAATAACTGCGGCCCGGCGTGACAATTGTCGCGGTGATAAAATTCAATTAATAATTTAACAATATGTCCTTGCCCGGGAAGTAAAATCGGATGTTTAGAAGAATATTCTAGTGTCGAATTCGATAAGCGACCTCCGACACGTAAAAGTCCGTTACATAAAAATGGAAACAATTTTCGTAACTTGGCCGAACACGGTTGTCCTTTAGAAATATTCTTAATGTCTTCGGAAAAGTATTTAGACTGGATCGCGCGAATTATTTCCAATTCAGCTGTATTTAAATCTTCAGCGGTGATTGTATCGTTTTGCGGCAATTTTTTTATAAATCGAAGCGAAAAAACAGTAGCTTCCAGCAGCTTTTCCCAAGTGGAACACTCTGAAGCTAATTTTAAAAGCGGGTTATCATTATCTGTGACTTTAGTCACGTGCGAAACGGTTTTTTCTTCCGGTAATGAAGACCGGTTGGGTAAAAATCGCTGAATAGGCCAGTCTTGTCTAGGCAAGGAAAGCCAGGATGGACCCTTAAACCATAGCTCATGTTGAATGAGCTGCGAAGGCGTAAGCCCACGAGATACACAGTCTGCGGGGTTATGTAAGCCAGAGATATGATATAAGTTTTCAGGTGAAATATTTTCCTGAATTTGAGAAATGCGGTTGGCAACATAAGTGTTAAATCTGTGTGGCGAGGCAACAGACCAACAGAGTGCTACTTCAGAGTCCGAGAAAGCATAAATATTTTCGATTTTATGTCGCTTAAATAAAGTGTCATAAACGGTTCTAAGAAGTCGCGACATTAAAAGTATTCCGTTTAATTCCAAGCGGGCGACAGTGATTTTAGGTTTAGCGGATGCAACACGCGATTTGGAGCACACGAGTGAAGTAATAGGCGATTGATCGCCATTTACGACGTGCAAATAAATCACACAGCCGTATGCGGATTCACTCGCATCTGAAAATGCGACTAAGGAAACCATAGAACCGGTTTCTATACCTAGATGGCGTGGAAATGATAAATTAGATATGTGCGGTAATTCTATTAAGTATTGTTGCCATATTTTAACAATGCGAGAGGGGGGTATATCATCCCAATCGAGATTTAAAAGCCAGAGTTCTTTAATGATTAATTTAGCGAAAAGAATTATAGGGCCGACGAGTCCTAAGACGTCGTACAACCGAGCGGTAGCGGATAAAATGGCGCGTTTAGTACAAACAGGTGGGGGACTTGATATTTCGAAAATAAAGGTATCCTGAGCGGGTAACCAACGCAAACCTAATATCTTAAATGTATTTCCATCGTCGAAGGAAATGCATTCAGATTGACGGTGCGACTCGGGAATATGTTCGAGCAATTCCAGCGAGTTGGAGGTCCATTTAACTAAATCAAAACCGCCAGTTTTGAAGATCTGGATCAGATCGGTAGCTGTCTTAACTGCTTCCTCGAGAGAAGAAGTAGATGAAGCTACGTCATCCATATAAATGTCCCTTTCCAATACGGCTGCCGCAGTTGGCCAGTTATGCCGTTCATCGCTAACGAGTTGACGTAGCGTGCGGAGCGCCAAAAATGGTGAAGATCGAAGCCCAAATGTGACTCGAGTGAACTCAAAAACCTCGAGCGGGTCGGTTTCTGAAAATCTATATAAGATTCGTTGATATTTGCGGTGCGGAGCATTTGTATAAATGCATAAATACATTTGTTTCACATCTGCACAAAAGGCAATGTAATAAACACGAACATTCAAAAGTATATGAAATATATCAGCCTGTAGGTTGCAACCCGTATAAAGGACATCATTTAGTGATAAGCCTGTATCGGTCTTGGCGCTGCCATCCAGCACAGGACGAACCTTAGTTGTCGCCTTGTCGTTGCGAACTACAGGATGGTGCGGTAGATAAAATCCTGGAGCGGCTAATGCCTCAGGTGCGGTGCGGGATAGTATACCTTTATTTAGGTAATCACGAATAACATCGTCATATTTTAATTTTAAACTTGGATCCTTAGAAAATTTCTTTTCTAAAAGTAGAAAGCGTTTTTTAGCCGTAGTATAAGAATTGCCTAGATTATTTGGGTCTTCTTTAAAAGGAAGATCAACTGAATAACTGCCGTCGGAGTTACGAACAGTGGTTGAAGTATAAATATTTTCACACTGCTGATCGTCGGGACTTAAAAATGACTGCGAAGGTAATTCCTCGACTGCCCAAAATCTTTCGACAATCTGGTGTAGCGAGTCAGAAGTAAAAGCACACAATGTGCGGGTAGCGGGTTGCGGAGAAATAATAGGAGCGTCACCTAAAATTAGGTAACCTAATGTCGTTTCAAGGGCAGAGGGCATACCATCATGTGAGCTTTTAATTTGATCAGAAAGTAAAATTTCACAATAAAGTTTAACACCTAAAAGTATATCTATAGTTCCCGGTTGTGAAAACTCGTCATCAGCGAGAGGTAAGTTCCGAATAAATTCAATAGACGCGGTATCAACACAGGTGTCCGGCAACTGTGACGTAATCTGTCCTACTACCATCGGCCTTATAGAATATTCGCACTTATTATTAAAGCGAGACGTGAATTTAACTGAAGTAACACCGAGAATTTTTTGTGAAGCTCCTCCAATGCCTTGAACTTCCGAATAGCGGGTTTGAGTATAAATAGGAAGCGATAGTCGCTTACAACAAGATGCGGAAATATAATCACTTTGAGAGCCAGGATCCACTAGACATCTCAAAAAGTGAGTGCGGTTTAAAGAATCAACAAACTTTACTTTTGCGGTCCCTAACAACGTAGTCGTTTGATAACGAGCTGCTCGATCGTACGAAACTGTACAGACCGATGCATTATTTACAATAGTTGTAGGGTCATTAGAAGCGGCGAGCGAATGAGTCATTGCGGACTCTGTATGACTGCTGGCCGGGGTAGGGCGCGGCGAGTCATGAGCGGTAGCGGGAATTGGATTAGCGGTGTTGGACACCACGGAGCCAACGTGACAATTTGTTTTATCATTTTGAGTTGGATTAAAATGTAATAAGGTGTGGTGTCGCTTTGAACAATGAGAACAAGTATGTTTCGAAGTACAAGAAAAAGTCTTGTGTTTTGTACTTAAACAATTGTTACAGAAATTATTAAGTTTTATAAAATTATATCTTTCTCGCGGTGTTAATTTAGTAAACGATGAGCAAGAATATAAATGTTCATGTTGTTTGTCATTGCATAAAGCGCATTTATCGCTTACGCTTGGACCACTCCCTATGTCTGTATTCACAAAAGACTTGGACGGTTTAGGGATGTGCTTAGTTTGACGCTGCTGTTTAGACTGAGAATGACTATTATCTATCGATTTACTAAGGTTGGTAGAACGAGACAAAACTTTACTTTGTTCCTTTATGAATTCAATTAAATTATGGTAAGAAGGTATTTTATCTTTACGATAGGTAATTTCAAATAATTTAATTGTGTCTGCGTCTAACTTTTGCAGCGCCAAATGCAAGAAAATAAATTCGGTTAAATCATTAAGCTTTAATTGCTTAAGAGCTGCTACAGATGAATCAAAATTATTTATAAATGAATCTAGCCCATCAGAACTAGCTATGGATAGCGGTTTAAACTGTAACAATTGGTTTAAATAAGCGGATGCGAGTGAGCGAGGATCGTCATACTTTTGCACAAGTGCCTCCCAAATAATAATATAATTTTCTGCGGTTGGAGCCAGCCCTGCGCAAACGCACGACGCCTGCCCAGTTAATTTACCCACTAAGTAAAATACTTTTTCACTATTAGTGAGCGATGCGTTATCGTGTATCATGCTTTTAAATTGTTGATAAAACAATGGCCATTTCTTGACATTACCGTCAAATGACATCAAATCAATGGGCGGAAGGCGAGAATTAGATTTTTGTAATGAAGGCTGAAGCTCAGGTTCAGGACACTCGGGTTTGTTATCGAGTAAAACCTGTTTTATAAAACAAAACATTTCTTCAAACGTTAACCAGGAATCATATTCGACCTCGGAATCGGGGTTCAACTGTAAATTTAATATATTATAGGAATCTAAAACTTGTTGATAATCATCACGCAATGTATCAATATTTGAAGCACTAGAACAAAACGACTTAAAATATTGTCGATCATCCTTTGTTTTGTGTGCAAGTTCGAAAATATTTTCTACGCGTTTGTAAATAACATCACGCTTGACTACGTATAATGATAACTGGTTTTTATTAGTACTCGTAGTGTCGAAGAACAGATCTGCATCACTACTCTTTCTCTTAGGCTTAACCATTGTGAATAACTGTAAATTGTATAGCGGCAATAAGTACGTAACACGAAGTAAACAAAGTATTTATAAGCGGTTATAACGTAAAAACGATTAATTTTAGTAGCGAAAATAAAATAGAATTATTGCGGGTGAGTGAAAAATATCGAAGGAACTGGTATGCGAACGAGCGCTTACGAAGCGAGCCGAAGTTTACCGAACAATTACGAACAAGTTAACTAAAACACGATCCTATTGGAAACGATCTAAAATGGCGGACTACAAAAATGGAATGAATTGGAAAGAAATAACTTTTACGTTGTGTTGTACTATGCAATGCGGGTGCGGAAATAAAAGGAAATAGTTGTCGGTGCGGGAAAATACAAAGAATAAACGACAATCTATTTAGTTACGTAGTACAGTGACTATTTAGTTATAACTGACCATGCGGTTTGAATTTAGAATCCGGCTCGAAGGACCAAAAATAATGGTGGCGCCTTACACCATATACTTGCGTGGAAATATAAAGTTTTGCGTTTATCCCTGACGCAGGGAGCTGGTTGATTGATTAGTGGACTGTATTGTTGCGGGGGTTGAAAAATGGCGTAAATAAGTAGGTCTGAACTTGCAAATGCGACACGAATTAGGACGACGAACTTGTGAGCTTGGACAAAGGAATCTGGCAGGAAACATGCAGCACCACTGACCTGTAAATTCGCCGTCTCCAAGATCTCCTCCGCGTGGGTCGGCAGAGAGGTCGAGTCCTTGCTGGATTCAGGGCGGCACACGAGGGGGCGCGCACAGATGCCTTTCACCACTTGAACACGCACTTTCCGTAGTGTTTTAGACAATAGTTCGTAATTAGGCACTCGCGGCAATTCGCCACCGTAAGTTAAGAATAAATTAATAAGGGAGCATGTTCTTAGCAACGCTACTCTCGTTCAAGCGTTCGAGAATCTTCACACAGTCACCGTCGGCGGTGACAAGGACAGCGATAGTCCAGGTGTGCATGTGGGAAAAGGATGGGATATGGTAGGATAGTGACACATTTTGCAAGTCATTTTTACTTCTACCCTACAATGAAAATTATGAATGAATACGAGATCCAACAACGTGTTATGATGAAATATGACGAGAAATTCTACTGGTTGAAATAGTATCATAATTTATTATTCCAATAACATATTTTAAAGGATTTACAATGATCGTCCGAGCGGCGAGTTGTTCGAAAGAAAGACCGCGGCTTCGGCACAAGTGTTAAGAAGGAACATGGGTGGTTTTTAGTCAGTAGAAGTCTGACACTCCCTACCGCTCTGCCCAGAGCGAGAGGAGTCATTTGATTTACAATTAGATTGCTCAGGCAGATGTATCGATGCTGATTCCGTTCGAATTTGCTTTTCAATCCATTGGGAAATCACGTTTTTGCTGTACAATGCCGTGTATAGACGGATTCTGTCCATTCAACCGGATCATCTCTTAGGCACTTACTATCAGTTCGTTAGTGAAGAACAGTCCGAGGTGGCTGCATCAATGACAAAAACTGACAACAAACAAATCCTGGTGGTAAATATTTGATGATTATCATAATTCTCTTGCCCTTATCCCAATTCATTTGAGGTCGGCGCAGCATGTCTTCCTCTCACATACCTCTCTGTTTCTCGTCATCTCATGAGACACCTGTCTTACCATATCATTCTCAACATGGTCCATCCATCATTTCTTTAGTCTTCCTCTACTCTTATATTTGATGATGATTGATTTAAAGGGATGTAAGACAACGTTCCGTATGGTGTCGGACGCAAAGAATAGCACCATCCCCTATCTTCCCGTGGGTGTCGTAAGAGGCGACTAAGGGATGTACCAGAGAATGGGCAGCAGCGTTCTCTGTGCTTTTTGTATCGACCGTACTGCGATCGCCAACCCGCCTGCCAAGCGTGGCGATTATGGCAAACCCCCCCTAAGCAAAAATTACACTTAGGGGAGGCCTATGTCCAGCAGTGGACGTCTTTCGGCTGAAATGATGATGATGATGAAGACAACGGTTGTTTTCCATGAAAGGTTACGCAGAGGTATTAAATTCCTCTACTACATATAAATCTCACTAGTAATACTTAAGTCCGACGTAATAGGGAGCGAACCTGTTTTTTATTTTCAATTAGGATCACCAGGTCTGACTTCGGACTGCTCCTGAAATATTCCTGATGAAACTTCTCAATAACACTTTGCTCAAAGTTCGAATCAAACCCAGAACCGTATGCTGGGTGCTGGTAGTATTTTATGGCTACTATACTAACTACACTATTGCTGGTGGAATATAAAAAGAAGTAATCGGTAATTTATATAAATGTGCAGAAAATAATGCAACCCCATTTAGTCGCACCTTCACAACGCACCTAACGCGCCGTCTACCCGGATATAGCCGGCACAACCGGGCCGCAGTAATTAACCTCCGTGTTTGTCTTGCGCCGACAGCGACGGCCAACCAACCGGTTTACTTTTACACTAACCGGTTTATCCTCACACTAACTGCTGAACGATTAATCCCGCAGGGCTGGCAACCAAAGTTATCGGATCTAGAACGGAGATAGAAAACTGAATATATTTGCAAATACCACCGGCGCTCAGGGTTTACGGGATGCCATAGTACGGATGTGTCTAAAGGTGTGTTATGTGTGGCTGGGAACAGGAAATCGGGAAACGTTGATCACGGTACCGAATCAAAACTGTATTTTTTTTAAATTTCCAACGAAAGACTTTTGTGTGTGTTTCTACTGAAATCTAACAACGCACGGGGCTTTTTTACTAAACACACTTTTAGGGTAAAACTGTGTAGCTTTTTATTATTCATAGCCGTTATATAATTACTGTATAAACGATGTGACATTTAAATTAATTACAAGCAGTTTCGGTTATTATAAACGTGGTACGCTGTGAATGGCTACGATCACGCGTTCATGCAATGTTTCTAGTTCACGCCACATGGACGCAATTAAACCAAACTAACCAAAATATGTAAATATAAACTACATTCAGTGCAACATTAGGCCTATGCGCTTCATTTTGTTGCTGCGCTGCGTGTCGCGGGTTCGTTTCCCGCACGCAGCAAACATTTGTATGGCCTCCAGCCGGCTTAGCATGACCACCGAAGAAACGGGTTTTGTCGACGGAAGAATCGACAAAAACTTATTTACAAAAAAAAAAACCGACTTCGACAAAAATAAAACACAAAAAAGTGAAAAATAAAAATCAGCTTCTGAAGTCGGTGACTTTTGTTTGTTTGATTTCATGTTTTTGCCACCGACTTCTGAAGCTGATTTTTATTTTTCACTTTTTTGTGTTTTATTTTTGTCCAAGTCGGTATAATTTTTTGTAAAAAAGTTTTTATTTTTCACTTTTTACTGGTTCACATGTGCTTACCTCTTCACAACGTACCGGCGTGATGTTATGTTATGAACTGGTGTAAACAATAGACAGACATGAGATTTCAGCAATCCCAGTCCATTTGCTATCATTTATTGAGGAGTTCCGTTGTCTATCTCCGAAGTACTTCATCAGAATATGTTCACCAACCTTTGTAGTGAGTACAGGCGTGATATTATGTTGTGTGATGGCGTAAACAATCGATTGTCGTGATATGGACATGTGATGCGAAGGAATGAAGGAAATGTTGTGAGGAAAATGTTGAGTATGAATGTAGATGGCTATAAAAGGAGAGGAAGGCCAAAGAAACGATGGATGGACTGTGTGAAGGATGATATGGCTAGAAAGAAGGTGACTGCTGAGATGACGAGAAATAGGGATGTATGGAAGAAGAAGACATGTTGCGCCGACCACAAATAAATTGGGATAAGGGCAGGAGAATGATGATGGCGTACTACATTTAGACACTAGCAACACTAACTACTCGTATGTGCCCGACAGAGTTACAAGTGTAAACAAAAATGTCACTAACATTTTAATTAGTCCATTAAAAACATGTCAAGTAATTTAATTTGGCTTCCCACAAAACAAAGCAACACTATTCGCCAAAAACCACTCAATGAATAAAATGACCAACTCGTTTATCAAATTCTAAGCTCTGCACACGCCAGTAATTAATATTTGATCAGACTCAGTGAACCATTAAAATGTCCGTGTCATTTAGTTAGCCAGACAACGTGCTCAAAACTCAATCAATTATCAAATTGTATGCTATTAACACTGTAGTAACGACTGGTGGACATTTTGCTGTTATTAATTCTGCCAATCACCGCTTTTAAGTGAGAGTGTACAAGTTTTTGTAAAAGAGTGATCAATTAAGAACTTTTCTCTTAGCGTTTCACAAATAGTAGGGTTATTATATAACACACACATACTCTCTAGGAGATAAACTATCGTACTCGTAACATCCCGCATGTAATGTCTATAGGATAAGGTAGGGGTACCTGCGGTACCCACACACACGTTTTGGACCTGGTACAATTCTCACATCGGGCTGCTACTGAGTAATTAAACCCACTAACACTGCCAAATTTGGGAATCGGCATCAGCAATGAGACAGCCAGACATTTGGATTTGGATTTTTAATAAGGAGACATTTGACATATATATGTTCTGGTTCGTATGAATTCATAACATTGTATCACATACAAGTTTCTAAGTACTAGGTGTGTATAAGTTTGCAAAACAGTGAAGTACCGAAGTGTGACGCGTGTTGCTAACGGGCGGAGTTCACAAAAGAGGCTTAAGTGTTAACTACTTGCAGCGACTTGCAGCGACTTGCAGCTACTCGCAGCTTAGCGAGGAATTTGTAAGCGAAACATCCCTGAGCTGGAACGTGGCGCTTGTTTCCTTACCAAAGATTCTGTAGGTACTACAGTTTTGTGAACAAGTCTCCGAGGAAATGTCAAAGAAATTAAATTACACCTGTTAACTTTAACAAAACAGCAAAGACTCAGACGTATAAGATAGACTCTTATACGTAAAGGTACGGTTAAACCGGAACGGACAAATTACGAACGCAACTCCCACAACGTTCCAATTTTGATAAATATTTACTGAGGTGTCTATCCGAGTCCAGTGTCTTCTGCCGTTTGACCCATCCTTAAGGCCTTAACCTCTCAAGGCTCAAAGCCACGGCATATTGCAGGGATCTCCCTATTTATGGGTTATATTTGTTTTTTAATTAGTAATTGACTTTAAACACTCGTACGCAATTTTTAAATGCTATAAATAGACTAACGTGAACGGAGCAAAATCATGTATGCATCGTAGCAGTACAGTAATTTCTGGCTACGGAAAAAGGCGTGAGCTTATGTTCGCAACAAAACCGTAATTTCCATATTGTTTTACGAGGTGGTTGATTTACGCGATGTCCGTCACTTTGTCCACATATTTCGCGCAGTACCAACGTCATATTGCACGGATATACCGGATATACCCGTCAGAACGTTTGTGTGGTCAGATCATTGCACCAGATACCCTCGTAAGGTAATTGGTAAAACCATTCAAATGCGAACGAACGGATTTTTTACCAGTATGTTACCAAGAATTTTATGATTGATAGCAAAGAGTTGAATGGGAAAATTGACTATCGTAGTTTGTTGTTCAGTTTTACGCCCGGGTAGGAAATTGCTTGGCCGGTTAGCCAGTTATTTATTTTCAAAAAATTATAAATCTATAAAGCCTCATAGCTGAATACATTTACCGTATAATTATTGAGCTGGTGATCAAAGTAGCTAGGACTCTTTATAGTGACTTTTATTATATAATCAAATCATAATGCATCGTGGCGCGACAGACTTTGTAAATGACAGTAAGACGAGCTGCACATAATCAAGTACCAGAGGAATTCTATATTAATAAATAATTTGGAGACAGTGAGATAAGACAGACTCACAGTAAGAAAACCCTAAAAACGTACCATTTATAATAACCCAGCCATCGCTGTCTCGAGCTCACAAAGTTTGTCATACAAAAGAGAATAGGGGATCGGACAAAAAAAAACTAATTAGTCCGTCAGATAGATTTCCAAAAATTATTGGACACGTATTTTTTCTTTTTTCACGTAAACTTAAAATGAAGACGATACAGTGCTTCGAAAACTCATGTGACGTCATATGATAGTACATTTTGACGACACAAGTGACGTTTCAAGCCCCACTCCAAGATCTTTGACACGTTTTATCTTCGTCATTTTTTATTGATTTGATAAAACAAAAAACACGTATTCAATATTTTTCGATAATCTAACTTACGGACTAAAAAGAATCATATTATGTTGACCCAGTCCGATCCCCTATTACATATAATATTTATTCCACACTCAAACACGTTTTTGTTCTATTACCTGTTAGATAGATACAAATCAAATTTCCATTCACTCCGAAATCATGTGAAACATAAGTATTATTCTCAATTTCGCACCTTTCATTACGTTTTCCTCCGACATTATTCTCTCTCCTTTCATTAGTATTCGAAATCACAACACGTATATTTCTTTTGCCGGGTCATAAATATGACCTACCCATTACGAGCCTGAATCAGGCAGGTAGATTCAGCAGGTGGACTTTTATACAGTAAAGCTCATAATGTTACAAGCTTGATGTTAAAATTAAAATTATAATCGTTTCAGCCCTCGGTTGGTGATCTATAGCAATTCAAATTTACCTTCAATAGCAGATGAACATGAAAAATAAAACAATAGTAAACCTAAGAGGAAGCTCTTTTCCCGCTTTCGCGCAGACTGCAGATTTTCTGTCGCCCGATAGAAAATCTTTACTTAATATTTAGTGGGATGACTTTAGACAAGAGCGCACGTAGACAATCGTCGGTATAAGAACATCATTGTGATCTAACAGTCGACCGATAGTATAGTTTAAAGGCAATCATCTAGCACATTAAAATGGATTATCGGCTGATACCGAATCGTTGTTATATGCGCTAGCATCCATGTTCATACTGATTAAGAGTTCGATAAAAGTATCGGCCGATGGAAAGTATACCGTCTGCGGAACTTGGTATCGTAACTTTAGTTTTCGCATGAAATGTTTTATGCGCTAAGTGACTACTTAAAGTCTATGAATATTACTTACGTTTCGTCTAGTGTTTATGAAATCGGAAATCACTCTTCCAACAATGAGTTTCTGTGTTGCACCTTCTGAGCTCATGTTCAGTATAACGGGTACTCATGGTATAATTCATCTCAGTGGGGGTAAATATTCGTATTTACCCTTATTTCGCGTGACGGGTACTTAATCAAGTCAAGGGTGTTTCGTACAACACCCGCGAAGTTGTTTCGTTACACAAAATTGTTTCACTTCACTGTTTAGTGATACGTTGTGATAGTTCGAGTGAGTTTAAATACGTTGTTAAAAGGTTAAGGTAAGGTTGGTTATTCGTCCCGTCGGGGCTACGGGTTCTTCGAAAGAGATACCGTAGCCTCAACACAAAGGGCTAAGAAGGAACATGGGTGGTTTTTAGTCAGTAGAAGTCTGACACTCCCCACCGCTCTGCCCAGAGCGGGAAGAGTCATTTGATGATTTCCCACTCTCCAAAATAATATTGGTAATTCGTTGAAAGTGGGAAAATATTGTTTTATTTGCATTTAAGCTTGCCGTGCTACGAAGACTTGGTTAACTTTTGGATTAGACTTTAATTACCATTTTTTTCTTGTTAAAATCCGCCATGTTACAATATTCACTGATGTTTATATCGACAACCTGTTGTTTGTTTCTATCATAATTTTAATGAATCTTCAGCTGTCTAGCTTTTATTTCCACACTATTTATTGACACAGATTTGTATTGCAGGTTCCGTGTGTTTGCACACACGGAACCTGCACTACAAATCTGTTGACACGTCAAATCCGTTCAGAATATCCTTCTATGAACATGTAAGATACCAGTCAAAAATCGACCCTTTTCTCAGTGCCATAGTGATCAATAACTTCCGCCAATTACTACGTGACTCCAGCGTTTCCAATAAAACTTTATTGATGTTTAATTTGAACATTCCTAATAAACATGGCCATTAGACCATGACGGAATTGTCTAGTGTTCCGATTACTAAAATGTAATGAAATTTCACTAACTCTGCCTCGCCGACAACCGCAGACCTA
This sequence comes from Diarsia dahlii, assembly GCA_949775195.1. Lineage (NCBI taxonomy): Eukaryota > Metazoa > Arthropoda > Insecta > Lepidoptera > Noctuidae > Diarsia > Diarsia dahlii. The sequence continues at coordinate 542,941 of OX459198.1, forward strand.
TAACGATATAACTGTAGTTCTCGTCACGGGATTAGCGCACGTATTTCTGGGAGTAAAGGGTGATTATTGTGTGAGGGGAAGTTTTAATTAAATTATAGCATCTTGTGTACAAAGCGGAAATTGTAGTAACATTAACAGATCATCTGCTGCGACTGACTCGAGCTGAGTGTGAGCTGCAGAGAAAAATGGTGTTAGCGTTGGTTTAGATTAGGTGTCACCACGCGGTGCGAGAACCGAATTTAGTCTCATGATAATCTGTCTAAAACTATATCTGTCTGTCGCGCTTTCATGCCAAAATTACTGAACCAATTTAAATGAAATTTGGTACACAAATAGTCTAGAGAAAGGATGGCAAAGGAAGCCAAAGGCTATTTTTAATGCGAAAAAACTTTTTTACAAAAAATAAAACCGACTTCGACAAAAATAAAACACAAAAAAGTGAAAAATAAAAAATCAGCTTCTGAAGTCGGTGACTTTTGATTGTTTGATTTCATGTTTTTGCCACCGTCTTCTGAAGCTGATTTTTTATTTTTCACTTTTTTGTGTTTTATTTTTGTCGAAGTCGGTTTTATTTTTTGTAAAAAAGTTTTTATTTTTCACTTTTTAGTGGTTCACATGTGCTTACCCCTTCACAACGTACCGGCGTGATGTTATATTATGAACTGGTGTAAACAATAGACAGTCATGAGATTTCAGCAATCCCAGTCCATTTGCTATCATTTATTGAGGAGTTCCGTTGCCTATCTCCGAAGTTCTTCATCAGATCTTCACCAAATAGTTTTTATAACCTTTGTAGTGAGTACAGGCGTGATATTATGTTGTGTGATGGCGTAAACAATGCTTAGATATGCTATAGCAACAATCGCGGTTAATCTGCTGTTATTTATTGAAGAGTTCCCCCGATTTCTACAAGATCCCATCATCAGATATTGAAATGGTGAAAATGGGACCACACGGGAAGCACCAGCTTTCAAATGAAAAAAGAATCATGAAAATCAGTTCACCCAGTCGCAAGTTATGAGCGAACAAACATTAAAAAAAACAGTCGAATTGATAACCTCCTCCTTTTTTGAAGTCGGTTAAAAAGGGTCTTAAGGAGTTGAAAGGGGGGATGAGAATATTACTTTTGGTCGCGATAACAGACATCGGTCGCTATAATCGACCTACACACAGGCGAAGGTGCGGGCATTAGCTAGTATTAATTAAAGCCAAATATAGAAACGATTATACATTGTGCCCGGGTTAGGTAGCTGTGATTTTCAAATTAGTTTTCAATAATTTTGTGAATGTATGCAGCTGGCCTTGCATTTGAAAGTTATTGAACTCTATCCAAAGAGAAAAATAATTTACGGTTGAATGGCTATTTTAGCGCGTTTTATAAATACTAACAGGATGGTGCTGTGAACGTGTAATAAAAGAAAAAATATATGAATTGGAAAATGTGTGTAGGAAATCGTATTTAAAAATTAAGCGTTGTTAAAACTTCGCGTTAAAAGAGTTTGCAGAACTATATTATAAGCAAATAACTAATCCCCGCGCGTGAAGTCAGGAAATTGTCCTAAGTTATCGCACTACTTGGATAAAAACAGTCGTTCATATTAATAAGACATCCATTGAGGTTATACAAATCGAGAAAAAAAAAGGTTATAAACTATCTGCGTGCAAACAGTAACAAACATCCATCTATCTCCTAACTTTATCTCTCTAAAACTATACCTCTACACAATTTCTAAAGACGTTTTCAATAAACAAATGCAGTAAGCTGCTAAGCCCATGGGAAGGTCTCTCAGGCCACACGTCAGCGCGACTTACGAGCAATAGTAAAGAAGTTGGTCGCAGATACGCTGGAAGCCGGCCAGCAGCAGCCGAGGTTCGCGCGAAGCCGCGTGTGAGACGTAAAGTATATGTTTTTAAAATGTTTGTTGTGAACCTCTGCCTGTCTGGTTTGGTCGTATCTGGTTTTGGGATTTGGTTGGTTTTTGTTAAGACTTCACCAGCAATAATAGTGTGTAGAAATTAGATTTCGAATATTTTGTAGGTCCTGTTGGCTAACTTGATGATCGAATTAAACAAAACCGATTTTCTAGTTACGATTTCAACCGATTTGTTAAGAAAATCGTTATTTAAATTGTTTAAGTTTTCAGGAAACTTAACGTTGCTTATTGATAGTGTCATTATTTTCGAACTGAAGTTTTGTTGTAGGTACTCTGTCGAGTGAAGTTTGCAAGCGTTTTGTATAAACACCACGTAATAAGATTATTTAAACCACACAAGTTACTCCTCATTTCTTCCGCAACATAACCACACAGTGGTACATGTGATTGTGTGTGTAACATTACCCTCATTACCTCTCTCGGGCCATTGGTCCTCAAGCGTGTAACGTTGCTTGTCACTCGAGTGTACTCGCATGTAAAGCCGATGTTATTGAATTCCAATATTATTGTTGGTCGCTATGGAAGCGGTTTAATGAGCTGCTGACAACTCTTGTGTCTTACAAGATATGTTTGGCAAGCTGTCAGCTATGGACCTGATGGTTAACTGGTCATTGGATGATTTGAAGAACTAGATATCACTCAAAGATGATGATGATAACATGTGAAGTGTTGAGTTTAGTGTCAGACACTAATGCGTAGTCTGAGAACATTGATAGTAGTAAGTATGACAAAGTTCTTACTCAGATCAAAATGATTAATTGTAGTTACTTGTTGTACATCGTAGTATTATTTCATATTATTTTCAGATACACCTAGATCACTGTTTGTCTCTGCATCACCCAAAGGTTGATAGGTAGAAAATGCCCACGGCATTAAGTCGGCCTCATACCTATTACTTTTATAAACCACAGGTTGTTGACAAGAGACTTGCCCCCAATTAAAAGGGACTTAAGTATAAGTCTGCCTAACTTTTTAGGGAATACAAACGTAATATTATGTTATGTTTAATTATGTGAAATATAACATGGGGTATAGGTACAAAAAAATATGCACTATATTTTGTCTAATTTACAGAAAACTAAGCGTGATGATGTGTACCAAAACCAATGCAAATAATGGTTGATCTGAAGGAATGAAATTGGCAAATGATAGTCTATCATGTCCATTACCAAACCCACGTAATACAATTAGCGTAATGTACAACCACTTGCAAAGGTACACATGGAGCGTTAACACGCGTCGCCAAAACTTTGATAATAACATTAGTCTATTGCGGTGACTTTGAGTAATGAGTGCGAACATCAATTTCAGATGTGACGCCTCGATTCACTCACAGTGCCTACCTAATTACTGGCTCGTATCGGAGTCATTTACAAATGGAGTAATCATTTGTAACCTTGAATAATTTCAAATTACAGGACGTATAACGTATTACTATGTAGCTCGTGCTAGACATTAGTATGCATTGTGGTCTAGATGAAAGCTTTCTACAACGATGAGGTTACTATTAGAAACTTTGGCTATTTAACATAATCAAATATAACCAAGAATTGTTTGAAAATTGAATGTTATTTATTTTAAGTTATCTTAGCGTTAATAAAGCGTGCATTAAATAAATTAACAGACCTCCCCACTATGAGAGTTAAGCAGGTAGTAAACAGTAAGAATTTGTGTGTTTTTTTCTTATATCAATCTTAATCTGCTATCTCTCTGACGCACATAACATACTTATTCGACGTCGTAGTTCCGGTACAAAACTAATCTACAACTTGGGAATCCGAGTAGCAAGTTGGAATAAAAAAAGCATAGGTTTTAAGTATTCCATTTATTTCATACTCCGTTGCCGTAAGTAGTGGGCGGCAGAAAATTCGTAACTCACGTAAATTCGAGTCTAGACTTGCGTGAAGCACTTTGTACAGTTTTTGTTCAGCGCTTAGGCTGCAAAGAAGTGGATCTCCGTCAATCTGCTGAAGTGGCCTTAAGAAGCCTGCTTTAGACTTTTTGCAAGGTAGGTATGAAAAGTTTATCTGAGTATCTGGACTGAGGTCATGATAGGTAGTTAGTTAGTGAAAAACATAGTGTGTGAATAAAATTGCGACCTTCATTAATGTATTATAAAAATAATGATTCCCACAACAAACTGGTTGTATGTATCCTACCCGTCATGTCATGATAGACATCTTATAACCATACTTTAAGAGGCTATTACCGCTAATAACTCTAATCCAGCCACAGAACGTTACTGAGAATGAACTAATATAATAGTAGAAGAATATATTAAAAGAGAGAATAAACGTATTATGTAGGTATGTTCGTAACATAATATTACGCTTGTATTTTAAGTATAATCCATACTATAATATTGTAAAAAAAAAAAAAAAAAAAAAAAAAAAAAAAAAAAAAAAAAAATGCGAAAGTAACTCTGTCTGTCTGTAACTCAATCACGCCTAAACTACTGAACCAATTTGCATGAAATTTGGTATGGAGATATTTTGATACCCAAGAAAGGACATAGGCTACTTTTTAATAAAAAAATAAAATAAAAAATTATTCAAGGGGTTGAAAGGGGGGTACGAAAATACTACTTTTGGTCGCGATAACCGGCATCGGTAGCGATAACCGACATCCGCGCGGTCGAAACCGCGGGCATCAGCTAGTGCTGTATAAACCGTACTGCATACCCCTTTATGAAAATACAAGCTTGATTTCACAATAATGTTAGAGCCCTATAATTATTTTATTAGTCTATTGCCATCAATCGAGCTCAATTAATTCAGACTCTTGGTTTTTTATTAGGTAGACCGCCAAGGAACTCAAAAAATTCTTCACAAGTAATTCAAATATTACGTATCATTAGATCAATATAATACTTACATATCCTGAAAGACAATTAAGTTCATCTGCTACTCAAAGCCTATTTTCACGAACTGTTAATGATAACAGCGCTCATTGCGTTCGCATTTCATTAAACACTTAGTAGTTATTACTGTGACGATTAGAATAACATCCAACCAACAGATTGTGTGCTCACGAACTTGAAATCTTAAGGGTTATGATAATTACCATTGTGAGAGTAAACGTTCTTATATTATGATAGTGTATGCAGATAATAATTTAATGCTACGAGCATGATGACGAAGGTTTAAAGCAGAAGGGTACCTGAATCAAATACCACTAGATCAATCATCATCTGCCTAGCCTTTTCCCAACTATGTTGGGGTCGGCTTCCAGTCTAACCGGATGCAGCTGAATACCAGTAGTTTACATGGAGCGACTGCCTATCTGACCTCCACAACTCAGTTAATACTAGGTAATGCAATACCCTTTGGTAAGACTGGATGTCAGAATTTCAGGTCACTGACTACCTGTAACGACTGCCAAAGATCTATATATATGGCAGCCGGGACCAACAGCTTAACGTGCTTTCCGAGGCACGGAGGAAACTCGGTATGTCGGGCGGTCACCCATCCACAGACCGACCTAGGCAAGCACAGCTTTACCTATAGATCGACCTGAGTGGCAGTTCTTATTAAACCACGAGTATAGTAGTATTTATGGCCTTAAAAGGCCAAAAATACAAAAAAGAACGTTGCGTCAGTCATACTGAAAATGTTTTTAAACACTTTTCCGCATGATGTAAGTGTGGTGCAGACACATCTAACTTTGAGTTTGAAATTGTTGGTGTAAAGTTTACATTTCTATTCACAGGCAACTCAGAATTTAATCTCTTTCCCTTTATTGAGCATACATGTTATGCTACGTTTTTGGGAACTGACCTTTCCAAAGAGGTTCTACATGGACCCCTTTTGTTTACTAACCTTCGCAGAAACCTTATAATATGGTTTTGTTTGATCCCGTTTCGGGGTTTGTTCCAGTAGAATAACTTACGTGATTCCCACTCATGCGTCATGAATTTAATATTATGTTATAATCGCTTGTGAAAATTCATGACGTAAGATGGTTTTACATTTACTACAATATAAAAGGATGTTCATCATCATCATCATCATCTGCCTATAATGTTCCCACTACAGGGACTCAGGCCTCCTCTCTAAGAGAAGGATGTTGCTCCCACGCAAAGCGAGACAGAGTCTCAACCTCCAAGACAACTGCTGAGTCTAAAAGCATAGAAATTCAATATGTAAAAATAAGTGAGCATTTTTTTTTCATAATTTTTATACATATTTCTGTCTGTGGTATTTAATCAAATACGTTGGTTAAATAGGGAATAAATATTATAATTGTACACATGACATCTCGTTTCTAATCCCCAAACTAATAAGTCAGAGGTTTACCTAATAGTACAACCACATTTCACCAGCCAGGGCGAGTCTATCCTCATAAAATATATCGATATCAATAACATCGGGTACGCAGTTTGAAAATAAATATAAAATATCACAATTGTGTCCGACCTAAACATCCACTTTTAAAACCCACCATTTTTTATCCCCCCACTTTCTTATCTGAGCGGGGCGCACTTAGCGGTGCATTAGTGTCTGCTCCGAGAGGGTTTACGTGTCACGCGGACTTCAGCTGATTCAGCACTGAAGCAAGCTGTTTCAGCTGGGCTTTACATCTGCTGCCTTTGTTTTATCTTGAAAGGAAATATGCTTGAAGATGGAACAGGGAAATTACTGTAAACGATTTCTTTTAAACAAAATTTTAAATGAAAAACGACTAATTGGAGCCATGTTCAAAATTTTTATAATTACCACCAGTGTCAGAAATATTAATTTAACGTGAAGATAAAAATCAACAAAGCATTAGGTACACAGTAGCAAATTATACTATATAAAGCTAAATTACCACTGACTGACTGACTTATTGACAGAATTGTTCTCCCAGATGGTGGATGGGGAGGTGGGTATATTTTGACAGATTCGTAAACAAGTAACTCTCGTGAGTATGGAAAAAGTCCCAAACCCCCCCTTTCCCCCCCCTTTCTCGCCCCTCCCTATCGTATCTCGGAAAGAAAGAGACTTTACGTGTTTTTGTTTTGGGATTCGTATAGAGGGGGCTTGGTTAGGTAAAAATCATTTTTCAAAGTGGCCCCCGATTTCCCCCTTCTCCCCCCCTTTAGGCGTATCTCGGAAACAAAGAGACTTTACGTGTTTTTTTTTAGGGATTCGTATAGAGGGGGCTCGGTAAAGTAAAAGTCATTTTTCAAAGTGGCCCCCCTTTTCCCCCTTCTCCCCCCCTTTAGGCGGATCTCGGAAATAAAGAGATTTTACGGGTTTTTTTTTTAGGGATTCGTATAGAGTAGGCTCGGGGAAGTAAAAACCATTTTTCAAATTTGACCCCCTTGCCCCCCTTCACCCCCCCCTTTAGGCGGATCTCGGAAGTTAAGAGACTTGGAACTGATTTTTTTTTCAGATTCATATAGAGGGGCATTGCGTTTGTCGAAATCATTTATAAAACTCCCCCCTCTCCCCCCCTTTACCCCCCCCCCTCTTCACCTCTTTTTTTACTTCTGAAAAAAATTTTGATTCTTACCTAAATCTATTTGGGCGTTGAAATTTGTATACCCTCCCCTCCCCAACCTCCCCTAAAATTAAAAGGGCTGTAACTTCATAACGGTTAGGCGGTAAAGCGAAGGGGGGAGCGGGCGAGCGAAGCGAGCCGGCGACCCCCGTAGCGTAGGGTTAATGTCATGATAGCTTTCCGGTGGTAGGTAGGTACTGAGTGGAGCGAACCTGCGAGACCGAGTGGAGCGAAGGGGGGAGGTGGCGAGCGAAGCGAGCCGGCGACCTCCTTAGCGTAACGAAGGTTGAGTGGGTGAAGCGTAACTCAGGGGCGACGACAAGCAAACTTTAGGGTAATGTATTTTTAGTGGTAGTAGGAGGTAGTTGATAGGTAGGTAGTAGGTAGGTGTAGGTAGGTAGTAGGTAGGTGTAGGTAGGTAGGTAGGTAGGTGTAGGTAGGTAGGAGTAGGTAGGTGTAGGTAGGTAGGTCTAGGTAGGTAGGTGTAGTTAGGTAGTAGGTATGTGTAGGTAGGTGTAGGTAGGTGTAGGTAGGTGTAGGTAGGTGTAGGTAGGTGTAGGTAGGTGTAGGTAGGTGTAGGTAGGTGTAGGTAGGTGTAGGTAGGTGTAGGTAGGTGTAGGTAGGTGTAAGTAGGTGTAGGTAGGTGTAGGTAGGTGTAGGTAGGTGTAGGTAGGTGTAGGTAGGTGTAGGTAGGTGTAGGTAGGTGTAGGTAGGTGTAGGTAGGTGTAGGTAGGTAGTAGGTAGGTGTAGGTAGGTAGTAGGTAGGTGTAGGTAGGTGTAGGTAGGTGTAGGTAGGTGAAGGTAGGTGTAGGTAGGTGTAGGTAGGTGTAGGTAGGTGTAGGTAGGTGTAGGTAGGTGTAGGTAGGTGTAGGTAGGTGTAGGTAGGTGTAGGTAGGTGTAGGTAGGTGTAGGTAGGTGTAAGTAGGTGTAGGTAGGTGTAGGTAGGTGAAGGTAGGTGTAGGTAGGTGTAGGTCGGTGTAGGTAGATGTAGGTATTTTTCAAAGCTCCCCCTCAGCCCCACTTCACGACCCGCGAGCTGCGCGCAGCTCGCGCAGCCACGCAAATACTAGTTATACTATATAAAGCTAAATTACCACTGACTCACTGACTGATTGACAGAATTGTTCTCCCAGATGGTGGATGGGGAGGTGGGTATATTTTGACAGATTCGTAAGCAACTAACTCTCGTGAGTATGGGAAAAGTCCCAAACCCCCCCTTTTCCCCCCTCTTCTCCCCCCTCCCTATCGTATCTCGGAAACAAAGAGACTTTACGTGTTTTTTTTTGGGATTCGTATAGAGGGGGCTTGGTAAAGTAAAAATCATTTTTCAAAGTGGCCCCCTTTTTCCCCCTTTTCCCCCCTTTTAGGCGGATCTCGAAAGTTAAGAGACTTGGAACGATTTTTTTTTCAGATTCATATAGAGGAGGCTCGGGGTAGTAAAAACCATTTTTTAAATTTGACCCCCTTGCCCCCCTTCACCCCCCCTTTAGGCGGATCTCGGAAGTTAAGAGACTTGGAACGAATTTTTTTTCAGATTCATATAGAGGGGCATTGCGTTAGTCGAAATCATTTTTAGAAACTTCCCCTTCTCCCCCCCTTCACCCCCCCCCACCTCTTCATCTCTTTTTTTCTCCTGAAAAATTTTTTGATTCTTACCTAAATCTATTTGAGGGGCGTTGAAATTTGTATACCCTCTCCTCCCCAACCTCCCCTAAAATTAAAAGGGCTGTAACTTCATAACGGTTAGAGATAGCCATTAGGTGTTTGAACAAATATTATAGTAGGCGTCGAAACCTGTCTGGTGGTGGAACAGCGGTACAGCGAAGGGGGGAGCGGGCGAGCGAAGCGAGCCGGCGACCCCCGTAGCGTAGGGATAATGTCATGATAGCTTTGCGGTGGTAGGTAGGTCCTGAGTGGAGCGAACCTGCGAGACCGAGTGGAGCGAAGGGGGGAGGTGGCGAGCGAAGCGAGCCGGCGACCTCCTTAGCGTAACGAAGGTTGAGTGGGTGAAGCGTAACTCCAAGCAAACTTTAAGGTAATGTTTTTTTAGTGGTAGTAGGAGGTAGTAGGTAGGTAGTAGGTAGGTAGTAGGTAGGTAGTAGGTAGGTAGTAGGTAGGTAGTAGGTAGGTAGTAGGTAGGTAGTAGGTAGGTAGTAGGTAGGTAGTAGGTAGGTAGTAGGTAGGTAGTAGGTAGGTAGTAGGTAGGTAGTAGGTAGGTAGTAGGTAGGTAGTAGGTAGGTGGTAGGTGGTAGGTGGTAGGTGGTAGGTGGTAGGTAGTAGGTAGGTGTAGGTAGGTAGTAGGTAGGTAGTAGGTAGGTGTAGGTAGGTGTAGGTAGGTAGGTGTAGGTAGGTAGTAGGTAGGTGTAGGTAGGTAGTAGGTAGGTAGTAGGTAGGTAGTAGGTAGGTAGTAGGTAGGTGTAGGTAGGTAGTAGGTAGGTAGTAGGTAGGTAGTAGGTAGGTGTAGGTAGTAGGTAGGTGTACCGCGAGCTGCATTGGAACATTGTTTTTTTCAGTTTCATTGAAAGGTGCAATGCGTTAGTCGAAATCATTTTTCAAAGCTCCCCCTCTCCTCCACTTCACGCCCCGCGAGCTGCGCGCAGCTCGCGCAGCCACGCAAATACTAGTTATACTATATAAAGCTAAATTACCACTCACTGACTGACTGACTGACAGAATTGTTCTCCCAGATGGTGGATGGGGAGGTGGGTATATTTTGACAGATTCGTAAACAAGCAACTCTCGTGAGTATGGGAAAAGTCCCAAACCCCCCCTTTTCCCCCCCCTTCTCCCCCCTCCCTATCGTATCTCGGAAACAAAGAGACTTTACGTGTTTTTTTTTAAAGATTCGTATAGAGGGGGCTTGGTAAAGTAAAAATATTTTTTTCAAAGTGGCCCCCCTTTTCCCCCTTCTCCCCCCCTTTAGGCGGATCTCGGAAATAAAGAGACATTACGTGTTTTTTTTTAGTGATTCGTATAGAGGAGGCTCGGAAAAGTAAAAACCATGTTTCAATGTTGACCCCCTTGCCCCCCTTCACCCCCCCTTTAGGCGGATCTCGGAAATAAAGAGACATTACGTGTGTTTTTTTAGGGATTCGTATAGAGGAGGCTCGGGGAAGTAAAAACCATTTTTTAAATTTGACCCCCTTGCCCCCCTTCACCCCCCCTTTAGGCGGATCTCGGAAGTTAAGAGACTTGGAACGAATTTTTTTTCAGATTCATATAGAGGGGCATTGCGTTAGTCGAAATCATTTTTAGAAACTCCCCCCTCTCCCCCCCTTCACCCCCAAATTTTTTGATTGTTACCTAAATCTATTTGAGGGGCGTTGAAATTTGTATACCCTCCCCTCCCCAACCTCCCCTAAAATTAAAAGGGCTGTAACTTCATAACGGTTAGAGATAGCCATTAGGTGTTTGAACAAATATTATAGTAGGCGTCGAAACCTGTCCGGTGGTGGTACAGCGGTAAAGCGAAGGGGGGAGCGGGCGAGCGAAGCGAGCCGGCGACCCCCGTAGCGTAGGGATAATGTCATGATAGCTTTCCGGTGGTAGGTAGGTCCTGAGTGGAGCGAACCTGCGAGACCGAGTGGAGCGAAGGGGGGAGGTGGCGAGCGAAGCGAGCCGGCGACCTCCTTAGCGTAACGAAGGTTGAGTGGGTGAAGCGTAACTCAGGGGCGACTACAAGCAAACTTTAGAGTAATGTTTTTTTAGTGGTAGTAGGATGTAGTAGGTAGGTAGTAGGTATGTGTAGGTAGGTAGTAGGTAGGTGTAGGTAGGTAGTAGGTAGATGTAGGTAGGTAGCAGGTAGGTGTAGGTAGGTAGTAGGTAGGTGTAGGTAGGTAGGTAGTAGGTTGGTGTAGGCAGGTGTAGGTAGGTAGTAGGTAGGTGTAGGTAGGTGTAGGTAGTAGGTAGGTGGTAGGTAGGTGATAGGTAGGTAGTAGGTAGGTAGTAGGTAGGTGTAGGTAGGTAGTAGGTAGGTGTAGGTAGGTAGTAGGTAGGTGTAGGTAGGTGTAGGTAGGTGTAGGTAGGTAGTAGGTAGGTGTAGGTAGGTAGTACCGCGAGCTGCATTGGAACATTTTTTTTTTCAGATTCATTGAGAGGTGCAATGCGTTAGTTGAAATCATTTTTCAAACCTCCCCCTCTCCCCACCTTCACGCCCCGCGAGCTGCGCGCAGCTCGCGCAGCCACGCAAATACTAGTTATACTATATAAAGCTAAATTACCACTCACTGACTGACTCACTGACAGAATTGTTCTCCCAGATGGTGGATGGGGAGGTGGGTATATTTTGACAGATTCGTAAACAACTAACTCTTGTGAGTATGAGAAAAGTCCGAAACCCCCCATTTCCCCCCCCCTTCTCCCCCCTCCTTATCGTATCTCGGAAACAAAGAGACTTTACGTGTTTTTTTTTAGGGATTCGTATAGAGGGGGCTCGGTTAAGTAAAAATCATTTTTCAAAGTGGCCCCCCTTTTCCCGCTTCTCCCCCCCTTTAGGCGGATCTCGGAAATAAAGAGATTTTACGTGTTTTTTTTTAGGGATTCGTATAGAAGAGGCTTGGGGAAGTATAAACCATTTTTCAAATTTGACCCCCTTGCCCCCCTTCTCCCCCCTTTTACGAGAATCTCGATAATAAAGAGATTTTACGTGTTTTTTTTTAGGGATTCGTATAGAGGAGGCTCGGGGAAGTAAAAACCATTTTTCAATGTTGAGCCCCTTGCCCCCCTTCACCCCCCCCTTTAGGCGGATCTCGGAAGTAAAGAGACATTACGTGTGTTTTTTTAGGGATTCGTATAGAGGAGGCTCGGTAAAGTAAAAATCATTTTTCAAAGTGGCCCCCCTTGCCCCCCTTCTCCCCCATTATAGGCGGATCTCGAAAGTTACGAGACTTGGAACGATTTTTTTTTCAGATTCATTTAAAGGGGCATTGCGTTAGTCGAAATCATTTTTTGAAACTCCCCCCCTTTAACCCCCCCCCCTCTTCACCTCTTTTTTTACTACTGAAAAAATTTTTGATTCTTACCTAAAACTATTGAGGGGCGTTGAAATTTGTATACCCTCCCCTCCCCTCCCCAACCTCCCCTAATATTAAAAGGGCTGTAACTTCATGACGGTTAGAGATAGTCGTTAGGTGTTTGAACAAATATTATAGTAGGCGTCGAAACCTGTCCGGTGGTGGTACAGCGGTAAAGCGAAGGGGGGAGCAGGCGAGCGAAGCGAGCCGGCGACCCCCGTATCGTAGAGTTAATGTCATGATAGCTTTCCGGTGGTAGGTAGGTTCTGAGTGGAGCGAACCTGCGAGACCCGAGTGGAGCGAAGGGGGGAGGTGGCGAGCGAAGCGAGCCGGCGACCTCCTTAGCGTAACGAAGGTTGAGTGGGTGACGCGTAACTCAGGGGCGACGACAAGCAAACTTTAGGGTTATGTTTTTTTAGTGGTAGTAGGAGGTAGTAGGTAGGTAGTTGGTAGGTGGTAGGTAGGTGATAGGTAGGTAGTAGGTAGGTAGTAGGTAGGTGTAGGTAGGTGTAGCCAGGTAGGTAGTAGGTAGGTGGTAGGTAGTAGGTAGGTGTAGGTAGGTAGGTGTAGGTAGGTAGGTGTAGGTAGGTAGGTGTAGGTAGGTGTAGGTAGGTAGGTGTAGGTAGGTAGGTGTAGGTAGGTATAGGTAGGTAGTAGGTAGGTGTAGGTAGGTAGTAGATAGGTGTAGGTAAGTAGTAGGTAGGTAGTAGGTAGGTAGGTGTAGGTAGGTAGTACCGCGAGGAGGCTCAGGAAAGTAAAAACCATTTTGAAAAATTGACCCCCTTGCCCCCTTCTCCCCCCTTAAGGCGGATCACGGAAGTTAAAAGACTTGGAACATTATTTTTTCAGATTCATTGAAAGGAGCAATGCGTTAGTCGAAATCATTTTTCAAAGCTCCCCTCTCCCCCTCTTCACGCCCCGCGAGCTGCGCGCAGCTCGCGCAGCCACGCAAATACTAGTCTATATCTATAAAAGCGAAAGGTCACTCACTCATTCACTCACTCACTGATTCATCACGAAATCTCGAAAACCGCTGGATGTACAAAGATGATTTTTGGCAGGGAGGTAGTTTATGGTTAGTAGACGTCCGCTAAGAACGGATTTTGCGACAGGGCCAGATAAGGGTGGTCTAAGGGCCCTCGCAAGTTTGTATGAAACTCCTTCATTTTTTGTGCTACAATCTAGATTTTTGGCAGATACGTAGTTTATAGTCAGTGGGCGTCTGCTATGAATTAATTTTGCGACAGGGCCGGATTAGGGTGGTCTAAGGGCCCTCACAAGTTTGTATGAAAGTCCTTAATTTTTCGTGCTATAATCTTGATTTTTGGCAGAGACGTAGTTTATAGTCAGTAGGCATCCGCTATAAATTAGTTTTGCGACAGGGCCGGATTAGGGTGGTCTAAGGGCCCTCGCAAGTTTGTTTGAAAGTCCTTCATTTTAAGGGTTCCGTAGTCAACTAGGAACCTTTATAGTTTCGCCATGTCTGTCTGTCCGTCCGTCCGTCCTCGCTTAATCTCTGTGACCGTTAGCACTAGAAAGCTGAAATTTGGTCCCAATATGTGTATCAATTACGCCGACAAAGTGGTAGAATAAAAATTGGAAAAAAATGTTTTATTAGGGTAGCCCCCCTATATGTAAAGTGGGAAGTGATTTTTTTTTTTATTTCAACCCAAACGTGTGATATATTGTTGGAAAGGTATTTAAAAATGAATAGGGGTTTACTAAAATCATTTTTTGATAATGTCAATAATTTCGGAAATAATCGCTCCAAAAGTAAAAAAACAATGCGTCCCCCCCCCCTCTAACTTTTGAACCATAAGTTTAGAAAATATGAAAAAAATCTGAAAAGTAGAACTTTATAAGGACTTTCTAGGAAAATTATTTTGAACTTGGATGGAAACAACAGATGGAAACAACAGTTAACCAATATAATTTGGTCCCTGAATCGTATGAGCGCCTATACAATCCAGAGGTCAAGTTTCATTGGTCCTTTGAAGAAATTTTATAAATTATAGCATACCGTTTTGGTACGGAACCCTTCATGTGCGAGTCCGACTTGCACTTGGCCAGTTTTTTGTGCTACAATCGTGATTTTTGGCAGAGACGTAGTTAATAGGCAGTAGACGTCTGCTTAGAACCGATTTTATGACAGGGCCGGATTAGGGAGGTCTAAGGGCTCTCGCCAGTTTGTATGAAAGTCTTTCATTTTTTGTGCCACAATCTTCATTTTTGGCAGGGACGTAGTTTAAAGTTAGTAGACGTCTGCTTAGAACAGATTTTGAGACAGGGCCGGATTAGGGAGGTCTAAGGGCTCTCGCCAGTTTGTATGAAAGTCCTTCATTTTTTGAGCTACAAAGTTGATTTTTGAGACGGACGTAGTTTATAGTTAGTAGACGTCTGGTAAGAACAGATTTTGTGACAGGGCCGGATTAGGGAGGTCTAAGGGTTCTTGCAAGTTCGTAAGAAAATCCTTAATTTTTTGTGGTACAAACTTGATTTTTGGCAGGCACGTAGTTTATAGTTAAAAGAACTCTGCTAAGTACAGGTTTTGTGGCAGGGCCGGATTAGAGAGGTTTGAGGGCGCTCGCAAGTTTGTTTAAAAGTCCATCATTTTGTGTGCTACTAACTTGAATTTTGGCAGGGACGTAGTAGGTGAGTAGAAGTTTGCTAAGAACCAATTTTGCGACAGGGCCGGACTAGGGAGGTCTAAGGGCTCACGCGAGTTTGTATGACAGTCCTTCCTTTTTTGTGCTACAATTTTGGCAGGAAGGTACTTTATAGTTAGTAGACGTTGACTAAGAACGGATTTAGCGAGTTTAGCAACATGGCCAGAATAAGGAGGTCTGAGGGCTTTCACATGTTTGTAAAAATGTACTGTTTTTTTTTTGTACTAACAACCTGAAATTTAACAAGTCTAGAGTTTAGGAGTAGGAGATCTAAGCTAAGTTTGTAAGGAAGACCTGGACTAAGGGCTCCCGTAAGTCCATATGAAATCCTTGGCTTTTTGTACCTGAAAATTGGCAGAGAGATAGAATATAGTTAAGACATTTCAGGTAGGAATAGATTTTACGACAGGGCTGGTTTAAGGGAATATAATCGCTTCGATTGGCATTTGGCATTCGATTTGACATAGTACCATCCACAGGCAGTCCAGACAAGAGAGTCAAAATTTCTACGCGAACGAAGTCGCGGGCAACTGCTAGTTCTATTATAATATCCTGAACGCGTAGCAAATCGGCTACGCCGTAGCCACCGTAGCGCGGTTACGAGCTACGACGTAGCGTATAAAAATATGGGTCTTACATCAATTTATTTGCAAAGAAATAAAAAGTCGGGCTGCCTTACTGTTCTAGTAGTCACCAAACGTGACTGATGAGAATGAGGTCCTGGGTTCGATTCCCAGGTCAGGCAAAGTTTTGTAGGGTTTTTTTACTAAGAATTTTTTAGTTGCAGCCATGGAATCTAAATTTGCACCCAGTTGTCGGCAATAGACTAATCCCCCTATAAAATGGAACTTTAACAGAACTGGCATAGTGTGAGTTTAATATTAGATACAACTCTGCCTAACTCTTTGGGTGTAACAGCGCTATATTATGTTAATAATAAATCCTCTAACTCGTGTTAATCCCGGGAGGAAAGTAAACCGACTATTTAGCTTTGATGCCAACTAGTTCGTATGCTTAGTTCGAAAGCTTTGCCGAAACAAGTTGCGAGTAAAAGTAAACGTATGCAACACTTTGTACTAGCTCTACGGAAACAAAGTAGTTTCACGTGAAATGAGAACACTGTTTACACCCACCTTACATTTAACATTGAATATTCTTGTTATTTTTCAACCGACTTTCATAAAAGAGGAGGTTCTCAATTCGTCTGTATGTTTTTTATCCTAAACAGTAAAAATGAAGTTGGTAATTGTCGTTCATTACACATAATTAACGAAGGTATTTGTTATTATCATGGACGTATAAACCTACAATTTCTTCAAAGATCTAAAAGATTGTACTCAATATGGTAAGATTCGCCTGAATAATCCTTATTACTGTGAAAAACTGCCAAAGTTTTCAAGCCACTTTCTTTATTTCACCAAAAGAAAAACCACAAAGGTAAAAGTACCGCAGTCTCCAAACTCGGTGAGCGAACAGCGACTAGTGACCGCAGAACACGTTGCCGACGAGGTCACAGGAATGCAACGTCTGCTGGTTAGTGTTCAGCTCAGTGTTCAGTGTTCAATGTTCACCGCCTCACCTCGCCGCGGTGGAACGAACCGATTGGAAATAGGTGGCAACTTCCACTGAGAATGCTTTGAGAATGTGTAGATCGGGTGGTGACGTCAGTGTGAATGTTGGTGGAATTAGATTCTGTTTTGTTCTTTGGGCGGGGGGCTTACTGATTTCATAAATGGAAATGTTTGGGTACCTGGACCTTAAGTTTAAAACAAACTTAATTATTAGGTAGGCAGTAGTTTAAATAAAAGAACAGTCGTTACTTACGAGAAGCTACATCAAGCGCATTTAAGGTTATATTTGGTTGCGAAGCACTAGCATAAGGGTAAATTATCAATAAAAAAGTTTTCTGTAGTTCAAATAAGATTTGGCAAAAGCTACATAGATTGTAATGGATCTAAAACATAACTGACGAACTGTGTGCACAGGGCTACCTGTAATGTAACCCTGCGCACTAGCGTGACTTTATATTTAACTAGCGGACGTCCCGCGGATTCACCCGCGTAGATCCCGTCCCCGTGGGAATACAGAGATAAAAAGTAGCCTATGACACTCAACAATAATGTGGCTTTCTATTGGTGAAAGAATTAGTAAAATCGGTTCATTAGATCCCGAGATTACCCCTTACAATTTAACAAATATACAAACACACAAAGTTTACCTCTTTATAATATTAGTATAGATGTATAGATAGTATAGATGTGTAAATTGTGCAAAACCGTCAAGAGAGGACAAGAATTGAAACTGCGATTTCTAGGACTATTTAACTACAAAGTCACCATACTCGCTTTACTAGTAATCTTAATCCTTACAGAAGCCAAAGAAACCATTCCCTTGCTCCTCGCTCAGTGAACAAGATTTCAGCCAGCAAACAGTCGCCGTGGAAATGCAACGCTGCTGTTTGCATTCTGACACCGAGGGGGAGTGAATTGTGGCGATTGAAACCGAACTGCTACGGTAAGGTCGTTTCATTGACGTGGCAAACTCAAGGCAGTTAAATTCTCAAGGCCCTATAAGTCTAATTTTTGAATTTTTATTAACGATGTCTGTACAACAAATATAACGTTTTCTTGAAATTGTTTCAATATTTCGTATTCCGTTCGACTTATCACCTTATACCAACTTATCACCAATCAAGGGACAGGCTTAATAACTCAATTTTTCAACTGAGAACACAAAATCTCATTGGCAAGCACATAATTGTGTACATCAGGCTATACTCGTCTGTACTAAAGTAACAAAGCAAATCTAGACTTTTAAAAACAGAATCACTTTCCCCAAATTTTCTATAGACCATTAAGTGTAAAGCATATTTGGGAATGGTGTGGCGGGCTTGCCCAAAAAAAAAAAAAAAAAGTGTAAAGCCTATCGTATACGACGCTGCTTAAAAGCTGTGTTACAAATCAAATTATCAGAATGTCACAGCACTAATATGCGGTTTGTAATATTGCATTTTGCACCCGACGACGCAACGAATCATAAACTAGTAAATAAGAATGCGTTGGGAAAAGCTTTGTCATTCATATTTGTGGTGCCGAATCAAGTCCATTTTTTTATTAAAACTTGGGTCGACTTTCGTTGTCATGAGGACATGGAGACACCGCCCACCAAATAAATTCAAAAATTTCGGAATTCGGTTCGTGTACAGGGAAGTGTATGTCATTCTGGTTACTCATTACTTATTATAAACTGGTTTCGGTAGTCGTGGACTGAACTTTTGAATCGGACTGGAAACGCCTACATTGCATATCATATCATCCTGCGCTGTGTGGCGAGCAGACTCGATTGTCTATATGTGAGTCGCTGCTGCAAGCTGTCCACATCTGTGATATGCGTGTGGCAGTGACTCACATGTATTCATGGTTTTAGGTTAAGTGATTAGAATAGGATTACTAACATAGGAATAAGGAAAATTGTTACTAACACAATGAGTCAATGTTACTTTAAATAAAGAGATATATATATATTGCACTCCATTAGACATGAATTAACAGCTACAGTTTATTTATAATTTGACGTACGCCTGAAATATTGGTTACAGTGCAACTCAAACAGAATGCAACTATGGGTTTGATGGCTGATGTAAGAGACAACGTGGCCAAGAAATTCTTGCATTGATTTGGTGGGCGATGTCTCCCTGTTTCGCACTTTTGAGTAGCGCCGTGGACGTTGGACCTAAGTGTACAAACAAAAGCGTCAGTAGGTGGGTCTATTTACATAATCGCGTGGCGGTCGGCGCGGTGGTGCGCTGGTGCGGCGCGGCGATGGCTCGTGAACGCGCCGTTTGCCGCAGCCGTGCGCGATCGGCGCTGACTTATGTACTCCATGCCAGATTTACAAGAACTCACGCTGTTTGCCTTAAGGGATGTTGAGTTAGTAATGGAATGAAAAGGTCAAATTTAAAGTCATATTTCTTTATCCTTGCACTGAAGAGCTATACCAATTACCCAAAAAAAATTCTATAGCTTCTC
Organism: Diarsia dahlii; assembly: GCA_949775195.1. Taxonomy (NCBI): domain Eukaryota; kingdom Metazoa; phylum Arthropoda; class Insecta; order Lepidoptera; family Noctuidae; genus Diarsia; species Diarsia dahlii. The sequence continues at coordinate 562,065 of OX459198.1, forward strand.
GCATTCAAGAATACCCCCAAATTACTTTCTTTAACGATTCACATGGGTATTTCAATTAAGAAGACCGGTAATTAGAAGTTTTTAATTATTATAATAACGAGTTAAATTCATGAGTTTTAATTTACACCCCTCGCTCTTCACCTCGTGTGGCGAGTAGTCGATAACGTGACTGGTCTTGTGTTTGATTGCCGCGTCGGGCAAAGTGTTACTGGTTTTTCCATCAGCGATCTCTCAGTAGCATCCTCAGAGTCTGAATTTGTGCCCGGTTTACGGCAATAAGCTTGCCCCCTATTCTAAATTATGTCTATTGTACTAATAGATACGCCTCTGCCTAACCTTTTGGGGATTACATCCGTTTTGTTATGTGTTTTCATAGGAAAAATCAAGCCTATTTCTATTACCCCTTCGACAAAATTGGTAACTTCTTACAGAACCCCTATAAAGCAGTACAAAGGCATTGAAAGTGCCTCGCGAAGGTTTAAAGCGGTGCTTATTGTCACACGTTTCTATTGGCACTTCGTTTGAATCTCCAGACACATTGTGATCTAAACTAGGTGACGTAAGTACCATTTCGCGACACATGTGACGCCTAATGAAATCTTAGAGCGCCTATAACTATAATCACAGATAATGTTATAAGATGATACGCAACTAAAGTAAACTAAAGGAAGATGTATGTCAAAACATTAAAACTTGAAGTATTGGATCGCATAGTTTGACCCGCATTTCTCTGTAGGGACATCAAGCAAAAGTGTCACTGTTGGGTGGTCTCATCACTTCGGTATCATTCTATTGCTCTCGTTCATTCATTCATCTATTCCATATCTTCTCTGTTAGTCTTCATCGATCATACCAAATCATCGTTTACACTATCCAAACATCGTTGTAATAGTCTTTACCTACTCAGTTTTCCTCATTCCTCTAAGTAAGAGACAAAGAGAGTCAAGGAAAATGTCATCATCATCATCAGCATGTAACGTTCCTACTGCATGGACTCAGGCCTCCTCTTTAGGAGAAAGATAGTCTGTAATCCACCACGTGGGCCCAGTGCGGGTGCTCACAACACGGAAAACATCGTGATTAAACCGGCATGTCATAGAACCAAAAAATTCGAAGACATGTGATATCTACCAAGGAAAATGTAAACAAAGCAAAAGGAGTAAACTCGTATAAAGATACGAACAGAACAGCTGACAATCTATAATTCCTCAACGAAGTACATCAACGCATTTAACTTTCTCTTTATCACACACACTGATCTAAGGCCTAAATTGAACTCTCACACCTTTGTTTCTATCCACATAATGAAGACAGACCGAGGCGATAATCACTGTTAGTACTAAAGTCCCTTAACACATAGTCCGCAGTCCCGCGCTCATTAGACCAATGAGTCGTGATCCCGGTCTAAAGGCCCCTCAACTAATCCTAGCGCCTATTTATTTAGGTGCTAACGAAATTCTTTCACGACCCACTGGAATCTAATCAAATTAGAGACAGATTTACTGATTGGTGGCCACTAAGTTAGCGTTAGGTAGATGGACGGGTGACTTTAATAAAGTTAATGGGAAAGACTCAATTTCTAGAGGACAGAGTGTTGGGAATTTTGAATGCAGTTTGGTGTAACCCTAAGTTCAGCAGTCGATAGTGATATTACCCGGAAGTCAAGCAGTAGGTCGTCTTATTACGTGGATTAATTAAAAGAAAAAAATAAATCATAAAGTTTGTGTATTTGAATCTATACGTCAAAACGGTGGTTCATTATTCCAATACCCTAAATGCCTAGAATACATTCCATTTACATCAGAATTCAAAGATGAAATTTACTGTCTGATTAATATGGAATAAATCTAACACTAACTGTCTGTTCTGGATAAATTATTTCTGCGTTTTGCGCTATTATATCTCAGCCCGCTTGTTTCACAGCCACACCTCAATCACTTCGTACAGGCTTTATCCGATTTGACATTTGCAAAATTACATTTGCCCTTAAAATTCCTCTCGTTTCCTTACTCATACCTACATAACGCATATTATTATGATTGTGTTATATTTGCTCACGGCTATAACGAACAAGATCTTACAATGTATCTTAACAATACTTTTCTATAATATTTAGAATACTTTTGAATTGTAGCGATTTTTGTTTCTAAATCCATTTAAAATTATATTTCAATGCTTTACTTTGAGTCTAGTTGGTGTTGAGTTGCGTCGGTGTTTGATGACCATTAGTTCGATAATTCAAAGATAGTTTTACATCTATCTCATTGTTTTACAAAAGACTATTAGCTATCAAACACATATTTATTTACTAGTTCTATAACCCAATACAAAAACGACCAGTTAATAGGCGTAAAAGTATGAAGACGTGAAAGTCCACCTCATCCCGACGGGACGCGGGACGGCAGCGGGACGGCGGCGGGACGGTGGCTGCGCAATAACACTGGATATTGGAAAAGTTCCACTAACTTTACCTCTGGCCCGCGGGTGCTGTTGGTAACCGCTTAGATTTCACGCCTCAGTTTAATCGGTAGAATGCCGAGGGACTACAGTGATGGTTTGTTTGAGTTACAAACAAGAGCTACTTTGACCAGAGGACCTACACATTGACATTCAGCAGTGGTCCGGATGACCAAAAACAGTTCCGCCTAACTAATTTTCTTTCCGAATTTAATCTAAATCTCGTATATTCCAGGAAAATAATGGACTGTTAAAGCGCAGACCACATCAGAGCGGTACAAAACTAATACATAGTACGCCGCTTACTCCACAAAAGTGCATTACTGCTCACAATGTACGGTCCACTCCGCGGGACATGGGACCGCGACGGACTATAATAAAGCACTCTCGGGCCCGCTTACGTCAATTATTCGGAGCAACGGGCCCGCTTTGACGATGGTTTGTGCCTAATTTGAAACAATAAAATATGCTGTTTTAGATTTTTTTTGGCATTTTTCATTCGTATGTGTTAAATGATTTAGTGTCATGGAATATGTTTCAATTTAAAGTACCTACACCAAAAACCTAAGATTAGCCAAGATATGTTCTGTTCTCCAGCCATGCTAGCATATATTATTCACTCATAATTAACTAATGAAATGTGGGGGTAATTAAAGTAGTTTGAATCTCTCGTGAATTACATGCGTGATGTTCTTAAAAAGGAATCCAGCAATAAAACCAGATTAGTCTGGTACATAACGGTATATCCAGATAATATAAGTACGCAAAGATATCTTAAAAATAGCTTAGTTTTAATACGTAAGCCGCGGCAACCGCAAGAGGCGTAGTTACCGTGTAATGAAGCCCCAGCTTTACGCGCGGTACGCCACGTATCGCCAGACGTTGCGTGGCACGTGGCTCTTATTACAATTAATATCATTCTTTGCTAAAATATTTGTTTGTGGACAAAATAACTAATCAGTGCTAGTGCTAAACTAAGATTAGATTGTGTTTTATAATTAAAAGAAACCTCATAATGAGAGTACGCGGTGTAAGTCAGTTCGTGACAATGATATCCTGGGTCTAGAAGCACGTGCCTTGGTAAAAGTTTGTATCACGACTGGCATTACCTAATAGCGTGTTCAGCTAGATCCAATTTTTGCCAAAATATTTTCCATACAAACATTTTACCGTATTATTCAGTGTTAATTTAGACAATTATTGTTTGTTAGCACTTAGTTCTCGGTATTCCATCATTCACCTACATATCCCGAATAATTAAACCGCACATAATTACACCTGGTTATAATTTATACTGATACAGTCAACCCTTTGACATCCCTAATTCTCAGTAACCAATTCATGTCAACAAATTTTAATTATGGAAATTCCACATAATTATAACAGTAATAATAAACAGGCATATTGATATTAATCCTATAATATTCCATGGTTCTCGGTAAACTATGCATTCCTGGATTGTGGAGCATTTCACAGGTTATTAACATAGCTTAATTCCGGGGCAATGCATTACAGATCCTACATCAATAAGAGTAGGCATACATATAAGTATAATACGTATTGTAGGGGAATCAGGAATTACCAGGTAGAACGGTTACAATTGATATTCACAAAATTATTAAGTAATCCTAGTGAGAGATCGTAATTCGGAAGCGGGGATTTGGAGAATCACTATTAATAATTATGTGAAATTCGAATTTCTCGTTAATTAATAACTCAATTCATAATCCTTTATTACAATAAATTATTGTGGAATTGTGAAGCCTTGTAAGAAGTAAAGCTACAAAGAGATCATTGTTTTACTGAAATAATTGTTTTACCGAATAAAATTAAAGTTAAATAATATTTGGGCAGAGGTTTCAGCTCTCTCATCTCTTCTCTATCTTTTAAATGCTACGACAAAATCGCCTTCATACATTAGGCACGTTAGTAGTTTGGAAGTATGACTATGACGAACGGGGTTTAAGGTTCTTCAATCCCCATGGAAAAGGGAGGATCCTCCAACCTGACGGGTGATGTATCTGGTGGGCTACTGCCCGACAATTGCTGTCGGGTTTTTCTTTTACTCTTAACCTTATCCGCGCTATTTAGGATTTGGTATGAATACTTCATTTGTGGCATGAATGGTGTTAAAGTATTTTTTGATTTATGTAACTGTAGTACTTTTTGTAGTGCCGCTACAGTAGTTAAAGAACTATGACTGTTTTAGATTAAAACGCCTAATCAAGTTATGCTAGCTCAGACCCAAAGCGATACTATCGAAATACGGACGACTGTTATGTACCTATATGAATAAAGATAAAATAATAACCTAAAGAAACAAGTTGTGTAGTTACATTACACCGAGCTACACGCCCAAACGCTTACATAACACAACGCGCAATACAATACATTCCAAGTAAAAACTCAAGTACCAAAAGTAGCCTACATTAAAGACGATTGTACAAAATTTTATTCCGCGCTAAATTGCAATTTTATTCAACTAAAATAAGATTGCAAACACGATTCCGTCTGAGAAGTGCTTTTTGTGCTCGCGGCGTCGAACGAGATCCAAAGTTAAGCGTTATTATTCTACTGTTTTCTTATTTACAAACATTACGCCGGCTTACGGTCGCCAGAAAGAAAACACGTACAAAAAGGTATTGCGATTTAACGCACTGAGAGAGAAAATTGTACCGAGAGAGTATTCTTAGGATCGGGTTGTTTTACGCGGTATTTCAATTTTTGTGTGAAGAGTAATCTCATCTTTAGAACAATACTTGCTTGTCTGATTGCTTGCTTGTATCTTATCAACTATTTTTTTGATCATTGTTTATAGCTTGACATTAGAAGTATTCTTAGGATCGGGTTGTTTTACGCGGTATTTAAATTTTTGTGTGAAGAGTAATCTCATCTTTAGAACAATACTTGCTTGTCTGATTGCTTGCTTGTATCTTATCAACTACTTTTTTGATCATTGTTTATAGCTTGACATTAGAAGACTGCCCAAAAGGGCGTATGACGTTGTAAGGACGTATTACCCAGAATTATCTGGATTGTGGACATCAGATAGGTAGTCGTTCCATGTAAAAATGCAACTGAATACCAGTAGGTATTCAGTTGCAGCCGCTTAGACTGGAAGCCGACCCCAACATAGTTGAGAAAAGGTTAGGCAGATGATGATTAGAAATTATTTATTTATTTATTTATTTAAACTTCATGCACAAGAGTGGTACATAGGCGGACTTAATGCCACAAGGCATTCTCTACCAGTCAACCTTAGGGTCAAATAGGACAGCACTGTGGTAGAGTACAAAAAAAAATAAAAAAAAATAAGGAGAAAACCATTTTGTTATATATGTTGATATACATAAATAGGTACATACTAATACATATTATTAAAGATACAGATATATTAAAATACACTAATATATATTATAATACATACAAAACAGCTTAAAACACGAGAAACCTTATAATAATACTGTGACCAGAGTTTGATTGTGAGCAATTTAGTTCGATTTTAAAAAGTACTTCCGAACTGCATAATTCTGCTCTAAAAATATGCTCGTGAGTTTAATGATAATTGTGTATTGATACAACTCTTAAACAAAACTTAAGAGGTACCTATATAAAATCGGCGAACACTTACTAATCGCTCTAATGTTACGCGTAAACCAATTTCCTTTTCGAGGACCTTTACCAAGCGTGACTAGGCGGGAAACGTTTTGTACTCAACGAAGAGCAGCGAAATACAGAACGGATTGGTGCGCTAAGCTAGCTCCGCTCCGCTTCGGTGCGTTTTTGCGCAGCGTTTTTAGCTCACCACTTCGCCAGACGCGTTTCTTAGTTTAAGTTTGAAGAGCGTAGGTTAGACAGTTGTAATTGTCCACTTTAGTCTGGCTGCGGTTTGATTGGACTTCTTTGGAGTGTCTGCGATTCTACAGTGCAGTGGTTTTGTGGACCCCGAACTTTCAGGTTGAGAGCGAACTTATAGACTTTGATCTAGTTTAGCGCGTAAAGTTAATGCGAATGTGATCAATATGAGAAAGATACGAATAAGAACATTAATTTCATGCAAATAAAGTTTATTTTCAGACAAAGCGCTACTGAGCTAAGTCTAAATCCGTTCTATAAAAGCCTGGATACTAGTGGAGATAAGTCCGATGTCTGTACCCTGACCTACAACCTGACATTTGTTCGTATCTGTCCTACTGTTTATTCCATATACCTGCGTCTCCATTCAAGTATTGGCCCTAACTTGATATAGATTGCTTCGTGATATGTGGTGATATGGAATACCCAAGGAAAATTAATTAATCAATTCGATGTTCTGAAATTATACTGTTGTAGTACTGTCTAGTATTGTATATCTAAGGGCAGGAAAGGGTAGCTGTGGTTTACATAGGCGAATTAATGTTGATATTATCAGTGTTCTGTAAACGTAGTCCTACCAATCACATTGTGTGAATGACTGCTCATACGGTAAGAGTTTTTTAACGATATGAAAGAAGTTGATAGTCAATTATTGAAGTGTTACGCGCTGTCAATATTTGTTTTTGGTTGGTTTCGAATAAAGATGAAATTATTTTTATCCGACTTCCCAAAAAGGAGGAGGTTCTCAATTCGATTGGTATGTTTTTTTTTTTCTATGTAGGTACACCGATTACGCTGCGATTTATGATCCGGTTTACGTGATTCTTTTTTAGTTTGATGCAGAATAGTTGCCATTTGGTCCCATAAAAATTTAGCATGGTTTGGCCCAGTACTTTTCATTTTATGATCATTTTTTAATAATTTATGAACATTTTTCGTTCGTTTTTTATGTGTGTTCGCGAATAACTTCGTTGTTTATGAATCAATTTTGATGATTCTTTTTTTATTGGGACGGAAATATTTCAAGGGGTATACCATGATATGGAAACCAGATCCTGGTGATGGAATCCCAGAGAAATCGAGGGAACCCTCAAACATAGGCACGTATTACGTGTTTCGTGCTTTTTCTGACGCTATACAAGTATAGGTTTCATAGTAAATATTTCTATAAGATACACAACTAAAAATAAAAAAATAAAAAAACAACCGACTTCAAAAACACCAAAAAGTGAAAAATAAACTTCAGAAGAAAAATCATCATCATCAACAGCCTATTAATGTTCCCACTGCAGGGACTCAGGCCTCCTCTCTTTGAGAGGGAATGGGCTATAATCTACTACGCGGGCCCAGTGCGGATTGGTAGGTGTCACGTGTCTTCGAATTTTTTGGTTCTAAGACATGCCGGTTTCCTCACAATGTTTTCCTTCACCGTTTTGAGAGCAGCGGTGATGAAATAAATAACACAAAGTAATGTGCCTGCCTGGGTTCGAACCCACGACATACTGTTCGTAAGTCGGGGCCGTCACCACTGGGCCACCGCTGCTCTACAAGGTAACAGACTGTTAAAGTTAGATACCTATTATGTATTTATAAGTATGAGTTATGTATTTATAAGTATGAGTTATGTATTTATAAGTATGAGTTATGTATTTATAAGTATGTATTAATTATTATACTAGTAAGAACTGAATCTCAAATCCAAGTATTTTGGTTAATTTAAACGTTCAAGAAGATACCGGCTCTAGTGACCGATCGACACAAACCGAGTTAAGCGTTAAATAAATAATGCTCGGATATCGGAGCTTCTTGGACGTAATAAGATATCGTAATCGAATTCGACGCTGAGTGGTAATGAGAAGTACAAATATTCTCCTATCGCGAATATTGAGCCCGTTAGCAGGTGGAATCAGAAACTCTTGGGTCGATTTCACAGTCAGGAAATGCAGTATCTGGTAGAAAATTAGTACCAACATACCAACGTTACAATCTAACTTTTCACTCGCAATAACTTTATGGCATCATATTTGAAAATAAGTGATCTACGAACACTCTAAAATATCATCATTGTTGCCATTTATTTTAGAGGGTGTTAAATCATCAAATCACTCCTTCCGCTCTGGGCAGAGCGGTAAGCAGTGTCAGACTTCTACTGACTAAAGACCACTCATGTTCCATCATATCCCTTTGCGTCGAGGCCGCGGTATCTCTTTCAAAAAACCCGCAGCCCGGACGAGGATTATTTTTGCACACTAAGGAATCATTGAGTAGGTTCTTGGACAAATCCAAAGTAATTGATGTTAAATAAAATCCTTTGAAAACGTTACTTTTTTATCAGGTAAATAAACTCAAAGCCTCTACCCGAACTCAAAACAGGAAAGTGAATCTTTTTTCGTTAAACACGCCACTATATCTCAATAGTTTGCGGCTAAATAGAGATAGATCGCTCTCCGATACCTTTCCGACACGTTTTACTGTATTTACTAACTTTATCTTTTATTTATTTTGAATACTTCTTTAAGGGGTAAAAGCTAAAATAAATTTATCTTTCAGTCACTAGTCTGTAATAAAACATTTGTTTGCTAATGATATGAGGTTATCGACTAATCTGCGAACAAAAGAAAGTATAAAAACACAAGTATATAAAAAAAAAACTTTATCGGTACGTTATGACAATAATTGACAATTACGAGCGATGCTGTTGCTGTTGTTTTGGGTTTGATTCCCGGTCCGGGTACCGGACAATTCTACAAATACGTCGAAACATTGAATTCTATTTTCTTTATAGGTATATCTAAAACTGGTGCTTACTGCATACCCTATCTCCCAGGTCGTGAAAACCGCTTGACATCGAACTCTACGCAATAGGCTTGACCCTTATTGCATGGGATTTAAAGATAACTAGCGAAATGTGGGAGTACATACTATAGAGATACCTCTCCCTAACTCTTTAGGTGTTTTTACTAAAAAGCATTGTAATGGTCTAAGATCTCACTGTAGAATTAAATTAAAGCCATATTTCGTTCACTTGTAAACGAAATATGGCTTTTTTTTTCCCAAAAATTAAGTAACAATAATTTAATTAAAAACACTAGCGGCCACATTTTGATAGGCAACCTGGTGGATATTATATTCTCCTAACCCTAAATATGCGGAAAAAATGGTTTTAAGCAACTACTCGATGAACGTAGAAATTCTGCAGTAGGATCTCGGACTATTAGTGTTTATATTCCACAACAATGAGGACACGACTCTTGAACTAATCGTTTCACTTTAATCGGAGCCAAATTGCCCGAAGTATATAAAGTCACAGATTACATTTATAGGAACTTAAGCAATCTAGTAGTCAATGGGCACTAAAACTACATGTACTTACTGTCTAGATAACGCCAATCCAGTATAGAGGTATTGATAATATCACTCCATTTTACGAGTTAAACGGCTCATATACGGCTAATATTTTATTATTCTGTTTGTCTTTTCCCCCGAATCGGGGTAAAAGATCTTTATGGGGGCATTACATTTAATAGGAGAGATTACTCTGAAGGGGGCAGTGACAAAAATGTGGGTAATATGACACAATTCACACCGGGACAATGGGAGTCACACATCCCTGAGGGCCTCGTTACACAGGTGGCAATGAATAAAATTAAACATAATGACGTCACCGCCAGAAAAAGCCGAGCAATTAAGCAAATGAAAACAGAACGTTGGGACCTTTGCATAGAGACATAGATATAGGTACATACCACGAGAGCATGACTCTTGGTGCTTTAATAGGGTCCGTTCACATAGACCGGCTCGCACCACTTGGTTTGTTCTTGAGAGCAATTTGTTCTTGAACTTAGTGACATGTTAAAATAAATCTTTTTACAATGATTCAAAACTCTGTTATTATCGTGATAAAAATCTGTTGTACTCTACGAGCCGGTCTGTGTGAACGGACCCAAATGCTCACAGTGCACATTCGAATGCTCTTTTCAGTAAGTATGTAATATTTCCCTTCATAATGTAATAGTTAACTTTCAACTTAATGCCACAGCTGCATAAACGATGATGATGTCAGATATCAATGAATCATAATAACAACCAAAATCAAAATATATCCAATCAAGCAGCTTTGCCATTGGCATGAATGTAAAGTTTTTTTCGGTTTTATTCGGTTAGACCAAACTCACAAAAATTAGGCTCATGATCCATCATCATATTGCTTTTGCTCATTGTATTTATTGTGATGAGGTTTTACATTTTTTTCTTTGATCTGTAAGAGAGGGGCTGGCAGAAGAGAGACAACGGATGAAGTGAGGCTTTTACATTTTATTGTTGACGGTACAATTAACTAGATTGCACGGGTCGGCTAAGGAAACGCTAAGTGCCATTGCAATGGCAAGTGTTTGTTTACGCACTTAGACACAATCGGATAATATGTATAGTGGCTTTGTTTAATTTTCGATTCGAGTAAAGTTCAAGGAATTATTAATAATCTTGCAAAATTAGTATTCTCTTGAATGTGTTCTAATTTATTTTAAAAGAGACATGACTGCGATAAAATGTTACATGTTTCAGGCTTTGTGTTTTTATTTTAGGCCATGGACATAAAAAATTATGTCTTGGTCATCAGATTTATTAAAACACACATACCATCATATTTTTATGTGGTACTGCGCAACTTTGAATCTTCAAAATAAAATTACTATAATATGTCGGAGATTGCAGTCTCTGAACGTGGATAAAATCAGAACTACTGGAATGTCGAGCAACTTGTAGTTCAACCTCTTTAGTAGTTGCTTGGGTGTGTTTAGTTCTGGCACGATTTATAACGACAACTGTCAGATGAATGATGACGGAGGCGCTCGTCAATTTTAAAAGGAGCCCAAGCCAGCAGGGGCTTCCGGGGCGGACGGCGCTGCACTTGGTCGTGGTCGTGTTTCCTACTAACCTCACTGCATTCCATATGGTTGAATTCATCGTTTATCATGAACCACCGACTGTTATTTTGAGATATCCATCCTGTCTTATCATCGTCATCATGAAGAATACCGTATTCTCCGATATCAGAAGTGGCATAGAACCATATTCACGTGCTTGGTGCTCAACTGTCGACATAATATGTTTGACCGAGCAGCCATTGGAAGGCGGAGTCCTAATCATTGCCCTAAGCAAGGCGCTGAAAGGTATCACGTCGACCTGGTGGTCGCATGTATCGCATGCGGAACAAATAACGGTATCGGTACACAATCAAATCCATTATTGGGTAAGTATTGCAACAAGCCCGACGGCGACGTGTGGACAGCGGCTCTGTGAAGTTCGCAGCGTCCTTGGACAGCTACAGCAATCCGGTGAGTCGTACTCATGTTGTTTGATTCTGGCGCAGAGTGTTCTCTTGTTGAACAGTGTAGCTTCTAAATTCTCGGGTAAACGTGCACTTTCAACCGTGCCAAGTAAATTGGTATTGGTAATAATTCGAGCGTTTATAACACCGAACAAATTCTTAGCGTTGTTGTGATTGATAATAAATAACGATTTGACGATTTTATCTTGCGTACTACCTGACGACTGTATGAAATACGACGTTATGATCGCACGCGTTATTTGGCCACTTGGCTATTCGGTACATTTCACTGAATCAACCCTACCAATTTCGTGAAATGAAAATGTAAATTGTTGCGATTTACTTCCTTTATTTGAGTTTTACAATGTTGATTCTGATATTACAAACGAAAACAAATACCGGTTGACGTCCTTTCTGAACGCGTTTTCGAATACTTTTATCGTTGGTTTACCGTTAGCTTGAATGACTACTGGTTAATTAAACATTCGATTAGTGAATCCAGCTCGTATGGTAAGGTGAACAGCAAGTGTAAGCGAAAAAGTCAGTGAGATATTGAGAGCTAACTTCATTCATTTTATTGGGCGATAAGTAGGACGGAGACAAGTGTATGTGTAAAGACTACCGTGAACTAAATCTTAACATGGTGTCTGATCTATTCCCTCTGCCGTTGATGGGCGATCAGATTGCACGATTATCAGGCGTTTACTATTACACCTGTCTTGATTGCGCGAGTGGCTTTCATGATTTCATCAGAGTCCCGTCAGTGAAGATAGTATTATTGCTGCATTCGTCACCCCTCACGGGCAGTGAGAGTACCTAGCGATGCCGTCTGGTCTTCGTAACGCTCCGAGCGTATTTCAGCGTGCGTGTCTAAAGCACTTGGTGAACTTTCTCATCGTATGCTGCACTTTTCATGAACGACAATTTCTGTCACGTGATAAAGCGGAAAGTCTGACTCGGTTGCAGAAAGTTCTTGCGGCACAAAAGCAGGCCTTTCTTTGAAATCTTCAAAATACTCTCTGGAGAGGAATGGTGTGTGTGGAATTTGATAAGTGGTGCTCCATAGAGGATGAGTCTACTTTAGCGAGTCTGAGTTCAGATCTTTACAGATTTCTCAAGAATAAGACGTGTTCCATTGTTCATTCTCATCAACAGTAAAAAGTTTGAATGGAAAGCTGAGCACGAAGTTGTCAGACAACGTGATTTCGATTATAACGAGTAAACCCGTCCTCATGATATACAACGCAGAGCTTCCAATCGAACTTCATACTGACGCGAGCGCTGAGGGTTGTGGTGATCCTTTCCAAAAGCTCTCTCGATGGTAAATGGTGATGGTGATTGCATGTTGTCGAGTATTTCAGCAGGTGAACCGCGGGCGGAGTCAAAGTACCAATCCTACGTATTAGTAACTCTAGCGGTCGTGAACGTTGTGAATCACTTTCGACATTATCCTACAAAGTTATTGTTTTACTATTGTCACGCTGGTGGGCTTTCCTTCAGACTTTCTATTTCGACATTGAGTATTGACAGGGTAGGCACATAAGTCATGTTGACTTATTGTCTCGAAACCATTTTGCTGAGCTTAACAAGACTCCTATTCTTAAAGTTTCCATCCAAAAGACAGAGGAAAGGCGTGTAGAGTTTGCGATTCTATCTGAAAATTGGCATTTCGCTGAACAGTTCCAAGACTCAGAAATTCAGGACATCGTCTCTAAGTTCAAAAACGGTTAGCTTTTAGCGGAAGTTGTGAAAACTTATGTGTTACGAAAGGTGTGTTACTTCGTAAAGTTCTGTTCTTTTATCATACCTTGAGCTTTTCGTTGGTCCTTGGTGAATCTTGTTCATGAAGCCCTCATGCATCTTAGTTGGGAAAAGAGTTTGGAGAAGCTCTATAAAAGTTATTGGTTCGAGCACATGACCAAATATTGTCAGTTCGCGGAAAATTGTATTAGATGTAGAGTCTTAAAGTCTTCTTCCGGTCTGGTGCAAGATGAGTTGCATCCAATCCCAAAAGTGAATGTCCTATGGCACACGGTGCATGTTACTCAGAAAAGTTGACTGAGAATAATTACGTGAAAGAGAATGTAATAGTTTTCATAGACGCGTTTACGAAGTTTGTGTTATTGTACCATTGTCTACGTCTCTATGCAGCCTGCACTATTAAAGCTTTGAGTTCCAGTGTTGCTCTATTTGGTTTGCACTATTATCACTGACCAGGGTCGTTGCTTTGTCAGTAGCGAGTTGACCTCGTACAAAAATAAGGCCAAAGTGGTTAATTTCAGTGTTGGTGATTTGGTCAATTAAGAGAGAAACCAAACCAAATTAGAACCCAAATTTAAAGGTCCTTTCAAAGTTGTAGAGTCACTTGAAAATGGTCGCTATGTTTTAAAATCACTGACAGGAAATAGAACGCACAAGTACGCTCATGACTGCATTCGAAAACTGCCGCAAAGTGGAGTTTCCTCTGAGCTTAATCCTATTATAGCGAGAGCAATGAAGACTAAAGAAATCTCTTTTATTTGATTGTATGCACACTTGTAACTATTTGGCCGCACTGCACGTCTTGTCGTAATATCTGTAACTGCAGTTCGAAGCTGGACAGCGGCGGTGAGCGGCGGTAGACGTTGTGGCGGGGGCCAGGGTCTTGTAGAGACTAGATAAGTTTGGCCGACTTGGACGGACCAGGAAGTCACGAGGACTTTAGGGCTTGGTTGGCCCAGGGTGACATATGCCACTAGATAGACTGTGAGTTTTGGGCCTGGTCAGCCCTGGGTGACATATGCCACTGACTGTAAGTGTTTGGGCCTGGTTTGCCCTGGGTGACATGGGTCACTAGACTGTAAGTGTTTGGGCCTGGTTTGCCCCGGGTGGCATGTGTCACTAGACTTTGTGTGTGTGAAGGGCTTGGTCACCCCTGGGTGGCATGTGTCACTAGACCGTGAATTAAGGGTTTGGTCAGCCCAGGGTGGCATGTGCCACTAGACTGTATGTGTGACTTTTTGCTAAGGGCTTGGTCAGCCCTGGGTGGCACGTGTCACTAGACTGTGAATGTGGGCTTGGTCAACCCCGGGTGACAGTTTGTCACTCTAGTACTATGAATGTGGGCTAGCAGTCAACCCCGAGTGACGGGCTGTCACTAGGACTGTGAATTTGGGCTTGGTCAACCCAGGGTGACAGGTTGTCACTAGGAATGTGAATTTGGGCTTGGTCAAGCCAGGGTGACAGTGTCACTAGAATAAGCTGCCTGGGGCAGCTGGGTTACAAGAGTGTGTGCAATTAGTGAAGTATTGCTTTGTTTGATTGTGCACAGTACGACGCGAGTTTTTGATTGTTTTGAATTAATGCGATTGGACCTTTGAATTAGATTTGCTTTAAGTTTGTGTTCTCGTCGGTACAGATACCATATCACCACCACACGAGGACGTGTGATAGTCAGTTCTGGCCGTGTCGGAGATTGCAGTCTCTGAACGTGGATAAAATCAGAACTACTGGAATGTCGAGCAACTTGTAGTTCAACCTCTTTAGTAGTTGCTTGGGTGTGTTTAGTTCTGGCACGATTTATAACGACAACTGTCAGATGAATGATGACGGAGGTGCTCGTCAATTTTAAAAGGAGCCCGAGCCAGCAGGGGCTTCCGGGGCGGACGGCGCTGCACTTGGTCGTGGTCGTGTTTCCTACTAACCTCACTGCATTCCATATGGTTGAATTCATCGTTTATCATGAACCACCGACTGTTATTTTGAGATATCCATCCTGTCTTATCATCGTCATCATGAAGAATACCGTATTCTCCGATAAATATATAAATTAGTTCGTCTACCTATCTAAATTAACAATTCTTTAAGAATTCAGTAACAATCTCAACCTCATGATTAGAATATTAGATTGCAATGCACATAGGTTCCATTTGCATACCGATACAGTAATTAGCCAAGCACAATACAATTATACAAATTAATTACAAACAAATCGGGCTAATCAACGGGTTAATTGGATCAGAGCGTATTACTACTAAATATGTAGCTAGCCGTAAATAATTACTGCTGTAATATTGGATCGCAAGTAGTGGGGAGTGATCGGTATGGAAGATAAAGTTGCAGAAGGTCTGTACAGCATTTGGTCACAGGTTCTCATCAGTTACATTTAATAAATGCATGTCTGATAAGAAAAGAAGCAAGGAAGACATCAAAGATTATTAGAAGAGCAGCTGATGCAGCTAGGCTGCGGGTTGATCGAAAGAGATACCGCGGCCCCGGACATAAAGGGCTAAGAGTGGGGTGATTTTTAGTCAGTAGAAGTCTGACACTCCGTTGCGCTTCGCCCAGAATGAGAGAAGTCATTTGATAATTTTCCACCGTAAAAAATAAAGAAAAGGTGATGCATAAGTAAGTACTGAGCTAGGCTAGTGGGAAATTAATTCTAGCTTTGACTAAAATGGAGAATTTTTTGTTTTGCAAGCTTAGTGAAAAAAGGCCAACTAAAATTCAGTCTAGTCGTGAGCGGAGGATGCTTTGGTGGTATTGGGCTGGTCTAGTTACATGCCTATGTTTGGTTTAAGACCAGTGACGTAGCGGACCTTAGACGGGCCCTGTATCAAAATTTGTTGGGGGCCCAAATGAAGGGTCAAGATTTTTACTTTTTTGACTTTCGTAATTTTTTAAGTGAAACTTCTTTAAGCACATCGATGATTTTTTTCTCGGGAAGTACGTCATAAGAGCTTAAATGAGATTATGGGTAACGAATTTTTGCTTTCACACGTTGGGGGCCCCTGTAGCCCGGGGCCCGTACCATTGATACGACTGATACGGCGGTATCTACACCCCTGTTCAGGACTCGGATACCACCAGTTGATGAGGTGAGGTGATACAAATCCTTAGCAGTACTTCTTCGTGTGCGTTGATCTTTAGGATTAAGCCAGGAATTCAGTAGGCCTTTATTTTCGAGCTTTTATGGAGTGAAACTATTTGATCTTCTTTAATCTGTGGTATTATTCCACACACACGGTACACACAAATCCATTATTCAGGCACATTAATGATATTCGCTGCTGATTGAAATCGGATTATCGGCGGCCTGCACTGATGCAGCCTCTCGCTAAAAATTGATACCCACCAATGAAACGGTTAGTTAAATAATGAATGGAATGTACGGACAAATATGCAGGAAAAATAATAATAATATTGGATGGAGTTGCGTGGAAATTGATATGTCGACACAAGTGAGCAGTCGACCAACATTTTGTGAATGCAAGCACAGGACAAAGTTTTGTCTAATGAAGGTATTTATTACACAAACCCTGTACTAGAAGGTTAAGAAGTTTGGCTGTAAAATAATGCATTTATGTGCAATCTTAATAGTAATTGGCACAATTTATTTCAGGTTTCTTTGCAAGCTATATTACATTTTTTATTAGCTTGACCCACAATTGACGATGCCAAATTCTGCAATGCATACTAAAGTATGACATACATTTCAGAATTTTCATACGCATTTATTTTAAAAATTGAGTAGGTACTATCACAATTGGGTACTTGACTACAGCTGGTAAAAAAACGAAAATGTTATGTTATTTCAAAGAACTAACATAAATAATACGAAGTTTAAAAAATCTAATAAAATCGATCAAAAAATGGAATAGCTACCACGCTTCAGAAATTTTTGATGGGGGCAGTTACTGTCCTTGTCACGAAATACGGCCATTTGTACTACGTAACTATGGTGGTATGAGTTATGACGTCACATCTCCATAACGCTGTCCTTGTCTAGCAAGTCATTTTAAATCAGTTAAAATTAAGCCATTTTTTAGGATATCACTAGTTTTTTTACTTTTGCCTATCTTTTTATTTAATGTTTCCAGATCACTAGTAACAAAAATAGTCGTGTACCCAATTCAGCCAAAATTACAGCCCAAATCAAAATAAAACAAGTCAAAAACCACCTGGAAAAATCCGCGCTTCATAAAAAAGCGAAGGCGCCGCTGTATGAGCAGCGCTGAGCTAAACGACAGCTCATATATTTACGAAGGGTGATATATGGCGGGGCTATGAATCATGTACCTAATGTACGAATATCTGCTCACCTGGCCGAGCTCTTGGGGTTTACTTTCTGAACGTATGTTACGTGATTCTAAGATCTATAGTCTTTTTTTAAATAAAGTATTGTTTAATTAGGAAAACAAGTTTATAAAAATACTTTTGGCGTCTATTCTCTAACCAAGTTTGAATCGCTACAAACTTTTGGCGTATATCCTATAACCAAGTTCGAACAAGTCAACCCTTAAAAGTATGACAATATTAAATTTAATATCATATAAAATAATGATACGTAATAAACATATTTTTTTTTTTTTTTTTTTTTTTAAATATCAAACTCACAAAAATCATAATTATTATTATTAAACCCACCTAGGGTTTAAACTTACAGTGCTATAATATTTTCTCCAAACTGTTGACAAAAATGCTTTACATTTTAGTTTTTGTTGTAATTGTTTCAGTTTGTTCCATTTTCAGTCCTAATTTACTTTTACCTTCATTTTTTAAATGAGAAGAAACTAAGAAGGGTGTCGTTATCTTAATATTTTTTTCTGCTTTAAAAGTTCTGCTTGAGACACTATCGTGGCTTGGAATCCACTTCATTACAAGATACTTCATTAAAATGTTAAATTTTATGCGCACTAGGCCTTGTCTTCTCATTGCCATTTCTAACAAACAATACACAACAAATTCCGACGAATCCAAGTGATAATATTAAAAATATTGATATCACAACGAAATGGTAAGTTCGACCAAATCATACTTTTACAGACAGAATTCATAAGTTTATAGGTATGTTAATGTTGCTCAAACTATCAAAATAAAATTCTAGTCATATACCTAAGCAATCACTTCTCACTTCACTATTAAAGTTTAATATCGTCGTTCAGAATTCGGTCGTTTGGCACTAAACCCCCGTTTCCATGGTAACGCGTTTCCGCCGCCCAATGAACTCGTACAAAAAGGCCAGAACAAAGTTTTTCATATAGTCCATACACCCCATAACAATTATCTGTAGGGTCTGTGCGTGGGTGTGTGTGCGGCGTTTTTTGCATGTTATAATATTTTATGAGGTGCCCGTTCATACTGTTGGCTACGGGCGGTATTGTGTGGTTCAAGTTATAAGCGCTACGAAAGCGCTAAACTCAGATTTCAAAGCCCTAAGACGTCTTTTTTTTAACGACGGGAAATCATGAAATGATTCGTCAGACTCTTACTGACTGAAATCCATCCGTATTCCTTCTTCTGCCCTTTGCATTCCAGGGCCTGCAGTCTCTACACTAATAACGACGCTACGAATGTCGCTAAGTCAAAAAAACTTTCTTTAATAGATTTTCAACCTTATGCTGCTGAAATAAAGCTGAAAATCTATTACAGAAATTTTACGATTTTTCGACTTAGCGACATTCGTAGCGTCGTTATTAGTGTAGAGACTGCAGCCCCAGGACCGCGGTAACTCTTTCGAACACATTCCGAAACCCTGGTAGGAACTGGTGCTTGTGGGCCCCGTCTACTTTGCTGACAACTGTTTGAGGCGCAAGTGGAACACAACGCGCCGTCGGCAAACTACCCAACACTCACCGTCCGCAGAAGGCCTGGGCCTGCAGTCTCTACAAATATTAACGATAAAAATCGGTCGCTAAGTCGTATCGATGTCAAATTTCTTTAATAGATTTTCAATCTTATGCTTTTGAAATAAAGCTGAAAATCTATTAGATAAATTTGACATCGATACGACTTAGCGACCGATTTTTATCGTTAATATTTGTAGAGACTGCAAGCCCTGAGACCCTAGCACAAGCACACGGCTAAAACGTAAAGTACAAATTTTCGTGTAAAGACGTCCAACTACAAGTTTGCCTCTATATTTAGGTTGAGAAAAGTTAAAGACTTCCAGAAGTAAAGTAGGTTATGTATTATTCCAGACTGCATTACATAGCAAGTGTGTAGTGAACGTTGAAGTATTTTTTTGACTATATTAGTTATAGGTTATGTTTCTATTTTTTAAGGGATTGATCGGTTCCTAGATTTGTCAAGGAGACTAATTCACTACTAAAGATAAGTTATAAGCCACATAATTTAGTCACAAAATTAACAAAACTACCCACGAATACCTCAAACCGCTCCACACTCCAGTCTTAGACCAGCACAACAAAAAGCCAGCTAGTGGCGTATTGTCGCTCGCTTGCCAACTGCCTCCAATGTTATTATTATTATCTTTTGAAACGCAACTTACGCCCCGCGGCGTCGCTCGGTACCGCGGTATTAACATAACTCGCGCACAATGAGTTCGGCGCGGGTTACAGAATACGGATACAGGATTAACTGCTACGTATGTATGTATGTGTGTATGTTGTGTACTTAGGGAAATTGTGACGTCATGCTTAGAATGGCGGCGGAGTTAATCATTTTATCGGATTATTGGATTGACACGTATTAAATTGTGTGGCGGTGCGTTTGGGGTCTTTCTGAGCTTTGGAATAGAACAGGAACCTAGACAATGCGATATTTCGTTAGTGACATAATGATTATGAAGTTTAAAAAACTTATGTGGAACCTGTTGAAAGTGAAATAAATAAAGTTTTTGGTCTTATGCGACACATGCGAGCCTGTTTTGATCAACCGGGCACAAATTCAGAGTCTATGGCTGCTGCTGAAAAATTCCTGATCGAAAAACCCTTAGATAACACAGCCCGACGGAACCCGAACCTACTGCCTCATGCTCTACATTCGCGCTTGCGACCAACTTGACTAACGAACCAGTTAGAGTTAAAGATACATAAACATTATGCTCTGTCTAGTTTTGCATGGTCTATAAGAAAATAATGCAAGCAATAGGTATTTCATATACCTAGGTCCCACACTGATCCCGCCACAAATTTTAATAAAACCTTATTCTAGACCCAAACTTTAATCAAACTCCGAACTTCAAAAACACAACAACCTAATACTAATTTTGTTTCCAGTCAAATTGGGTTTGTTTTCCCACACAAATAATAGGCTTGGGACGTGACGGGCATTCGGGCAAGCGACATGCCTGTTCAAATTGAACATGTTTCCTTCGTAATGACTGACACGGAGCCTTCATACGAATCTAAGGATAAGTAGGGGTACATCGTGACGGAGGGAGGGGGAGAGGAAGGTTCGATTGAGAGGCTATGCTTGTAGATATGTAGGTTGTGTCAGCTGGTACTGATTGTGTTTCTTTATGAAATAAAAGGCAATGATAATACAGTTCAGACAGGACAATCATTGATGGCCGATGGTGGACCAATGACCTGGTGAAGATTGCGGGGATCCGTTGAAAGCAAGACGCACGGAACCGGTCAATGTGGCGACACTTAAGGGAGGCCTGTGTCCAGCAGTGGACGTCTTTCAGCTGAAATGATGATGAAGACAGTTTCACACTGAATTAATATTAGTAGTAGCAGTAGAGCCTGAAAGAAGACTTAAAAATAATAGTTTAATAATAATATACTAGTGATTTTCAGCTCTTCATCGTCATCATCATCACAGCCTGACTTCACCTACTTCTGAGTACTTACTGGCTGAAAATTGTATCATCATCATCAGCCTGTAATGTTGCCTCCTCTCTAGGAAAGGGATATAATCAACCACGCGGACCCAGTACGGCTTGGCAGATGTCACATGTCTTCGATTTTTTTGATTCTAAGACATGCCGGTTTCCTCACGATATTTTCCTTCACCGTTTTGAGAACAGTGGTGATGAAATAAAAATAAAATTAATAAAAAAATATACAAAGTAATGCGCCTGCCTGGGTTTGAACCCACTACTTACTGCTCCTAAGTCAGGGCCGCCACCCCTGGGTCACGCTGCTCGAAAATTGTCTACTGTCCAAATTTTATTCACATTCTTTTTTCAATTCAAAATGTCGAAGATATTTATCACTTAGCACGACTCGTTTATCTTTTAGGAGCTTTTACGTCCAACATTGAATTTGATAACATTTTCAAAGGCCCAGTTAGGTATTTTTGAAGGTAACTATTGGAAGACAAAGACCCGTCGTCTATTATTTATCGATTGATAGCGGGTAGGTAAATCATTACTAAAAAAAGATATTCATTTATTGCTTTCCAAAAGTTCCATTATTCTCACAGTCATGGATGGAATAAAATAAGGGCGTACCTTTTTCTTACCTTTCCTGTTAATACCTGAAAGAAAAAGGAAAGGGTAGGGGAGAGCGGGGCTGAACGTGCCGATTTTGACAAATCCTTATATGATTCGGATAAAACAAGTACTATGTCTGAAAGTAGTGGTTCATCCTAACCCAAATTTAGTCTATAATACGAATTTACCTACAGATTTTGCACATTTTTCATAGTTTTTAAGAAGAAGTGTTTTTTTTACACAGCGGCGGCAAGGCACTACCAACCCCACTTTGGGGCAAGTTGTGCCGTAGCTGGGGTCGGTTGTGCCGTTGATAATGCTAGGTGTTTTACATAAATCAAAATTAATTTAGAATTTAAAAGACATCAATTTTATAATAATATATTTATTTGTTATAATTTTTACCATAAATCAACAGTTTCTAAGTATTATAGTTTAAAAAAACAAATTACCCTTACTTATGTAATTATTTCAAACTTAAAAACATATTTTAAATCAAAGTTTGTACTTATTTTTATGCGAATGCGATCAATTATTAAAAATGCGAATGAGATCAATATTTTTTTTAAAAATATCAGTCTCTAAGGACTATATTACAAAATATCATATAGATTTCACAACCAACCCCTAAGTCGGGGTTGGTTGTGCCGCGGCACAAGCAGCCCCACATGAACGGCACATTTTACCCCGTGAGCGAGAGTTTGAAATTTTGTCTCACATATAAAAATCACTATGCTCAAAGCATTAAAATTACACTGCATAGCAAACTAGGATAAATAACAAACATTTTACTAAAACTCTCATATAAAAAGCACGAAAAAAGCTAGCTTGCGACCAAAAAGTATCGAAACGAAAATATTTACTGAGGTGGCGCTGGACGACCCTCACATGCACTGCCACTCGGTCCGCGTCGCAGACGCAACTAAAATGGCAGCCACGCGTGCCCGACTGTTAGGCATTACGCGACACAATACGATCGTATAACTACCTCTTTTTGTTTTCGAGATATTCGCGTCGGCACAATTTACCCCCGGCACTTTTAGCCCCGCTCTCCCCTACCTATCTTAAAGTTTGTTCGTAATAGATCCCTTACAATAGGAGGCTGGCTTGTAACTATTTATAAGACAAGTGTTAGAGGGACAATAAAACTGGACAACTTTTGTAACATAGCATCACGTCAGTACTTCCTGAAGAATTATGCAGAGGAGTACCTAGTATATCAACATTTCGCTTTTTATTTTTAAGACCTATTTAAAATAGGGCGGACCAATGTCCGTAATGTTCCGTATGGTGTCGGACGCAAAGAATAGCACCATCCCATATCTTCCCGTGGGTGTCGTAAGAGGCGACTAAGGGATGTACCAGAGAATGGGCAGCAGCGTTCTCTGTGCTTTTTGTATCGACCGTACTGCGATCGCCAACCCGCCTGCCAAGCGTGGCGATTATGGCAAACCCCCCCTAAGCAAAAATAACACTTAGGGGAGGCCTATGTCCAGCAGTGGACGTCTTTCGGCTGAAATGATGATGATGATGTCCGTAAATATGTAAAGAAAACAAATAGCCTAGCTGTTTCAATGCTATGGTTAGTCTAACAAGTGGTTGTAGGGTACTGTACCGACATTTCTTGCTAACATATTTTCCAAAAATGTTAGTAAGGAATTCTTCCAAAGACCTACCCTAATCTGCCTAAACCGATAACAAGAAAACTTCTAATAGCCATGTAAGCACTTATTTATACGAGTTTGTCTGACTATCCACTTATGAAGGTTCTGATAAGTTAGACAGCTTTTTGATTAGCACAACAAGTTGAACTGACCCCTGGGCCCAACTTATTATTTTAATCAAACATGTTTTGTGGGCTCTGTTTAATTGAATTATTATTTGTTAGAAACAAAATATTGTTTGTTTCTGACATATTGCAAAGTTGGCACGTGATGCGGGGTAGCGGAAGGATGAACATTCTGGAAACATTGAAATCTGGTTTAAATTTTACAATTATTTTTGTGTTGTTTTGGGAGATAGATTATTATTTTCATATTACGTTATTGAAATCACAAAGAAAAATTCTCTTTACTTAAGTAATAGGATTTTGCAATATGATTAAACATAACTGGGACTCGCTGGTAATTAGGATTTTAGAATACTACGAAACATGTTTCCCACTTTCCGATCAGTTTGCTCACAGACAGACAACAAACACACTCCATAAGTCCATACACCCCTACTTCTAACAAGTAAGATTAGAAACACTTGAATTACAGAGAGGTGGAAGTACCGCACATTAACGATTCAACCACCACACAACACACACACACATACACGTACACACACAGACACTGTCGGCAGACATTCTGCTATTAATTTGATTAAGAATGCAAAGCAAATCTATTCGGAGCAAACACTTGTGGATAAATATGTACTTTCTGCTTTAAAACAGTGCTTTGTCGTGAGAGGATTGAAAAGTTTTGAGAGACAAAAGAATTGATTTAACAAGTGAATTTAGAGTAGGTATCAGTAGTTAAATTGTCATTATCATTCTCTTGCCCTTATCCCAATAGGGGATCGGACTGACTCAAAAAATATGATTCTGTTTAGTCCGTCAGTTAGATTATCGTAAATATTGGATACGTGTTTTTTGTTTTATCAAATCAATAAAAAATGTCGAAGCTATAGCGCGTCAAAGATCATGGAGTGGGGCTTGAAACGTCACTTGAAGGTACAAAATGCATATGACGTCACGCGAGTTTTCGAAGCTCTGTATCGTCTTCATTGTTTGTTTACGTGAAAAAAGAAAAAATATGTGGTCAATATTTTTTGGAAATCTATCTGACGGACTAATTAGTTTTTTTTTGTCCGATCCCCTATTCATTTGAGGTCGACGCAGCATGTCTTCTTCTTCCACACCTCTCTGTTTTTCGTCACCTCATGAGTTTAAATAAAAATAAAATTGTATTGGGAATTAATCTTCACGTTCATATAATATGACCATCATCATCATCATTATCACCAAATCACATAGAGATAATCATTATAAAAAATCTCCTTGTGTATTGTTTGGAACCTTTTTGAACCCCTTTTTGATGAATTGGCTTAATGGACAAGAGAGTAATGATATTGTTTGGAAACACCACCTCTACATTCACCGTTTGTTTGTTCACGTTCAGGCGATCAAATCAAGTCAAGAGTGCAGGTAAACGAACAGTCAGTTTGGGTCATTCGACGTTCCAGCAAAGAGATCGTGGTTAGATGTTGTTTATATTAGCATACTTTTAATATTTAGCTATTTTAACCGTTCAGACCCGACTGGAACGACGTCGTTCCACTAAGAAAATTCCGTTGAGACCCGCTGGAACGACGTCGTTCCAGTCGGGCGCAGCAAATTCAAACCTTATTTTTACCTAAAATATGGCTCTAAATTGTCTGGCAAAATTTGTGCCAAAGGGTAACTAGCTAGAGCTGCGTATGGCACCAATAAATTACTAAACATAAACCTGGAACACTTTTAAAAAAATATTGAGAGGTGCCATAGTGACGTTTGACAGTTGATGCAAAAAACGGTGTGGTAAAGTGTGGGTGTCGTAGTGTTTTTGTGTTTTGTGTATGATTTTGTTTGTGAAACGTTGGTAAGTAAATGTTTATTAGTTTAGAAGTCCCTATTGCAACTTTGTCGATAATAATTTGCTTGGCAATTCATATCCCAAAATTAGTTTTCGAGCCAACAAAATATCATAACAAAGATTTCGTCGTCGTCATTGAATGAGCGAATTGAAAATATGAATTTGACTCCTTTTCATTGAAATATGGTCTTGGAAACATTATTATCAACATAAAATATAGTGATAATTCATTATATCGTGTATTCGAAGCAAATAATTTCGTATTTATTTATATTTCAAGGTTATTTCGCAATTCTAAAATGACAGTTCGCCAATAAGAATCTTATAAGAATTTTGAGTTGGAATCTTATTAGAATAATGTATGTAGGTCTCCTAAAAAAACACTATCATTAGATTACTTGTACATTTGTTATATTAGTTCTAAAGTTTCGTGTAAATTGATTCAGTAGTTTTACCAAAACAAAATAAGATACGCAACAAGTCGAGTGGCGGCGAGTTCTGTCCTAAATCCGGTCGTCTGTGGGATGACAATATACGTCTTTTAAAATAAGAGTTGTTTATATAATAAATACATCGTCTAGCTCTTCAGAAACAAGAAACTGTTTACCGTTTGAGATAAGAGATAATAAAACTCGAGCATTAAGCGTTTTAGTGAGCAAGGTCAGATGACGCATGCGATGACGTAACTAGGCGGTCCGTGAGGGAGTTGAGTTAAAATCTTATTAGAATAATGTATGTAGGTCTCCTAAAAAAACACTGTCACCGTATTACTTGTACATTTGTTATATTAGTTCTAAAGTTTCGTGTAAATTGATTCAGTAGTTTTACCAAAACAAAATAAGATACGCAACAGGTCGTGTGGCGGCGAGTTCTGTCCTAACTATACGATATTTATAATTCTAAATAAGCTATAAAAGAGTTGTTTATATAATAATACATCGTCTAGCTCTTCAGAAACACGAAACTGTTTACCGTTTGAGATAAGAGATAACAGAACTCGAGCGATAAGCGTTTTAGTGAGCAAGGTCCGATGACTCATGCGATGACGTAACCAGGCGGTGCGTGAGGGAGGGGGGCCCGTTATTGCGCGCGGCGCTTGAGAGGTTTAAATAATCGAATGTTATTTTAAGAATTTCAAACTATACTTTCTGAAAATGTTTAGCACAGTCATTCACGGTTAGTTGTACCCTTCAGAGAATCAATTACATTAAGTAAATATCAACCTGACAATCAACCAGAAATAAATTCCATTTCCATTCCTTCTCACAACATTTACTGCGGTTACCGATTCCTAAATTTCTTAGAATTTACATTCTAAAATAGATCTAAAGTAAATTATTTATGACTGTAGCTCTTGTCTAATTGGATTAAATTGTCAGCAGACATGCCGTGATGGGTTGGAGTATTGACACTGTGAGATAAAGCTATAGCAAACCTATAGCAAATTTATGGTCGAAACGTGGCCAGTGTGGGATCAGAGGTGAGTCAACTGAACACGATGAAATTTTAATGGTTTTAAAGACGTGATGCGCTTACTGTTTATCTAATAGATTTATTTAGACGATAAGATAACAAATAATTGATCATCATGCCTGTAATCTTTTATAAAAAAAAGATTAGGCAGCTGCCTCTTCCCTTGGACAATCAATAAAAAAAAAGGTAACCACTAACCACGTAATTAATACTTTTGTTAATAACTTAATTCCTAATTACATTGAAAGCAAAACAAACCATCTGTATACGACGCTAACCACACAGCATTTCATACTGCAGTATATATACTAGAAAGTAACCACCCCACCATTACCGACAAAGAACAAACTATTCCTCCCTGTGATTCCACCTATACTAAAAGAAAACAGCTTCAAAAGAATCTCGTATACATTTCACAACGATTAGATAAACAAACAAATATATCCGTGTGCGGTCTGCAATCTCGTAAATACGTTTAAAGCGAGCCAGCGCTATCTGGCGGCCACAAAGTGAATTATTTAAGTGCTTGCAACGGAGAGATGTTTTGAGTTATTTAATTTAGTAGTCGCCGCTTCGATTCCCAGTCGGGGCGGACGTAAAGTGCACTGGACGCCGCAACCCGTTACAGCTGCGAAGATAGTGGATGTGGTATTCAATGCTTTGAAGATATTTTAGGAAGGTTGGCGTGCTTCCATGCTATCTTTCTGTTAAAAATACCTTCATAATATAGTCTCTGAAGAGAGAAGAAGATATTATGGCATTACTCTTATTATGCACAGTATTAAATGTGTTGACTTACATTGGGTTTATGTGGTTGATTACCGCCCACTCCCCTTCACATAGTACAATTATGCAGTGTGTTTGCAATGAGAACACTATTATATAGACATGATGCTTGCTGATCAATTAAATAAAAATGAGATGAGTGGTGTTCATTTGTTTATGTATCGTTTATTCAGTATAACAAAATATGTTACACTGAATATATTTTATGTTACACTGAATAAAATAATATTACACGGTACTTTTCATTGGTATTTATTTCCAATCAACAGTAGCGGTTTACTCCATAATATGACTCATAAAAAAAACAATAAATATTTTATTAAAATATTTTGCGAGCTCAAAGGTCAAAATAAATTAATCGCATGTTTCGCCATTTCACATCCATTTTTTTGCCTGTTAAATACGAATGCTGGTAAAATTTTGCATATATATTTTATTATGGATGTAAAAAAGCTAACGCATGAATTTTTCGAAGTGCCTCCGGGCTATGTATCGACTATGCTATCGACGGTTTCCAGTGGATTTTTATCTAAAAATATGATATTTATATTTTTTGTCTAAAAAGATAAACGTGATAAATAAAAATAAGCGACGCTAAGGTAGGTAATTGCGAAGTGTTTTAAACGGTAGTTAACGTAAATATTTTCCAGTGTTGTTTTATGATTTTACTAAATAATTTAATCGGGTTTATTATTAAAATATAACGGGTAATCTAGTAATTTTATCCAAAGCAAACGAGTACTACCGGGAAAGAAAACAAACCAAGCATTATAAGTCTTGAGCCTTAACAGCTTCAAGCAATACTTTGATCAAATCATAAAATACATCCACATTCCTTCCTACATCATCTCACAAACACAATCCGGTTGAAACATCGCTACCTTCGGGAGGTCTGACGATTTACACAGCTTTGCTCCCTGACTCCGCCCACTTTGTGTACGAGTGCAGTCAAACAATGAATTAGGTACACCGATGTCTAGACTGCGTTGAGCGTACAAATTATGTCATTGACTACCAAAAAGCTTTCGGATTCTATCCTTCATTGTTTTGGTTAATTTTAGACTGACTTGGGACTTGATCTTTGGGTCTGATAAAATATCCTGTTGTGAACTTTTTCCACATGTAAGCAAGCAATCAAATGGAATAACTATAATATTATTGACGATTATTAACTTTCGAATTAAAGTCAAGCACAGTAAGTGCGTGTTTAAATTTTCTGAAATAACCAGTAATTAATTCATTTCTCGGCTCAATCAAAACGATGGTTTCAATATTATGTAAGTTGTAATTCGCCATTTGTGTGCGTTTTCAGATGAAGAAATAATTATCCAACGACCAACTTATAAAGCAGGAACGTTGAATGTTGCCACCTAACCTAAAACCAAGTCCTGTGCAATAAAAGAGCTAGTTGTCACCAAAACGGTGCCTCGTATATCCGTCAGTGAAGACAAATGCGGCGATGCGGCGATGCGGCTCCAGCATGACTTAGCATGGCATAGCCGCAGTGAATTGGTGCGGCGGTCACACCACTGACGATGTTGCGTTGATGGGATAAAGGTTACAAGAGAAAAGCGGAGTAACGTCTACCGATATACTACGCTCCACGTTTATTTTCTACTTAAAAAACATTTTACACATGGCTTTGTTTTGTCGAGGAAATTTGACTTTTGTCCTATCAGATTCAACCTCTTACACAAATGTTTCTTTAGCTTATTTCTATCTGAACAGAGAATTCCCCATTTGGCTATATTATTTTCGCAGTGAACATTTGAACGACTTGGGTCCGACATCAAGATTGACCACTGCAGTTCGTGCCCAAGTGACAGATGTTCCACCGGAGGTTGTCAGTTGTTGGAGAGCCGAATAAACTTGATTTCTCTATGATTCACGTTTCAGTACGAATAGTTTCAATTCAATCCATGATTTGTTAGTTTTACTTAATGTTTTCTGACGCTTCCTTTTAAACCTAATTTAAAACTGCAATTATTATAACTTTAGCGATATGTGTAATGATGTTTTTGTTGCTTAAGCATAGAAATTGTTGAACTTTGCGCTAGTTTCAATTACTCATATCGTTAGATAAATCTCTTTTACTGCAGGAACAGTTCCTAGTAACCTCAGCTGCTCACTGTCCAAATACAGGCACGCAGAATAGCTATCAAGGCTCCACTCACTTCAATGTAGTAGGAATTTTACAATCAATTAAGTGTGGTGGTGGGAGTGGTGGGCTGCACCGCGCACCGCAGCTCGCAGTGAAGCGGTCGGGGCAGGCTCCGTGCTGCGCGTCACACTGCGTTAACGCGGACATTGCTACATGGCATGGAGTATTGGTGGGGTGCAAGTGAGGAGTGGATAACGGTTCAATGTTGTTGGTAATTGGAAATTAGTTGTGTCTCAGAGGTCTTTGTTCCGATTTGGAAAAGTCCTGTGTTTGAACCATTTGTGAGTGGTGAAGGAAACGATCTTAAGGAAACCAATAATTTAGATGACGACCTTAACAATTTCTGGCGGTGGGAAGGAACCAACAAAACGGTCTGGGAATTAGGGAAACCACTTCAAATAGTTACCCAAGTGTTATATTAAATTCAGATTTAATAAAATCACCTAAGTTCACTTATAATTTAATATTCTTAATAAGTTTGGCTGTAGAGGAAGTGAATCATTGTACTAAGGCCCTTTGTGATATAAAAAATCACGCTTTACAACTTTGTAACCTGGTATCTGTCAAAGTCACTACGACCATTTCATTTTTTTTTTCATGCTTTACAATTGTTCAATAATTGAAGCTGAACTTTTTTTTTATTTGTTTTTTTTTTTTTTACTTTTTGTTGATTCCTAAAGGTACTTCCAAAGAAAAAGTTCAGCTTTCTCGCAAAATGATGGTAGTCACGGGATCTCCCTCTATATTACAATTTAAAATTTATATATATTGCGTCATCTTGTTTCAAAGTAAGTATTTAACAGTGCTTCAGACTACCATAGTGATGAGACGTACTTGCACCATCAATACCATCATCGCTTACAACTTGACGCAGTTCGTTAATCAGACGGCCGCAGTACCATCTACCGTTCCCCTGATTAATATCAGTCGTCCGCTCAGGGACTCCATGTTTGGGAACTGCAATTGGGTAATACTCGCTCTAAGCGCTGCGTAAAGCGGCCTCGCTCCCCGAACGAAATGGTGCAGCGGTGTTACAAGTCGCTGGAATTGCTGCATGTAAACAATTAGTAGGAAGGGTTATAAGTTTATTAGATTTTTTATGTGTGCTGTAGGAAATTGAGTGGTTGTTTTATATATGAACTCGTGTAACAAATGAAAGCGTGCTGTATCTTTTGTGGATTATATTAAACACGGATTGTAGAAAAACTTCTTACAATTAAAATATGCATAATTTGAGTACAATTCAATTATTTTTTTATAAAACTTTTTCAAAAGTCTCGGTTTCTTGATTAGGTTGATTTGAATCCTTTATAAATGTTTTCTTGGACCTGATAACTCCATTTTGTGACCCTCACGTAATTCATTGCTTACTCAGATACAAATAATTGGATAAAACAATCGTTTATAAATTCAAAATGGTGAACTTCCACATCAAAACTAAAAAGGCCTCAACCAATAATAACCCCACAATCTCTCTTACAACAATAGTTCATTCAATCTTACAATTTCCCGTCACTTTGTGTGCGCCGATCCCATCAAGTCATGCCATCAGATAACGGGGCGCAAAGCTTTACCCGCGACACAAACACAGTTTGTCAAAGGGACGCGAGTACGCGACATCATTCAATTTAAGCCCGTACTGCACTGATGCCACTGTCACCGATGAGCTCAGCTTTCAAGTTATTAAAAACTGTGTTCTGTTTTGTTGATGGCATGAACTGGGCTTTATTTTTGTGTTCGTTTCGGAGTTAAATTGGCAAATTTTTGCTGTAGTTGCAGTAACTATTATTTTCTTTTGTAAAATCAGCACATAGTCCTATGAAAATGTAGGAGTTACACCGGTTTGCGCACAATCTTATGCACTATATTTCCCTCATACCTGGTCAATCTTCGCTCAATTTTTTTCTGCCCTTAGGACAAGATTGAGGTCAAGAGTTTAGGCCCATACAATTTATAAAAAAGCGGTCGTGAGCATATTCTTATTATTTTCAAAAACGTGGGAATAATTGCCATGTTCACGATTGACAGTGAGTGAGTCTGCCATTTAGTTTTTGTACATTTACAACTAAGCCAGCAAACGGTTAGTCAATTAGGTATGTTTTTGATAAATTGCCCATCAATATGAATAATAGTTTTTTTTTTGCAATCTCAAAACATCACACATCTGTTATTTTTAATAACATTATTTTGTTCGTTAAAAAACGTGTACAACCGTTAATCCTTTTGAATGTTTAAGTTATAATCCTCGTCCGACACACGAAAAGTAATTGAGTTTTATACGTACACGTAAACCTGACTCATATTTTAGTACTAGGGGATTATAGACGTAAAGAGCACCTACCTATCTACATGGTAGAATATCAAATTACTTCTGGATTCGCTGACTCGGAATATCAAAGGTTTTGTTATACAAAACAATTTGTAGGTAACTCTAACTAGACTTGTCCTTTGTCACAAAGTGGTTCTCAAACTCTTTTCTGTGTATCCTCTGGAAAATAATAAAATATTCCGAACATTATAACAACGGTCTGTTTTGTGTTCTATTTACCATGCAAATAAGAAAATAGTTTTGCTATTTTATTATATTCCTATTTATGGAACTTTTTTAAGTTTCTAGTAATAAAACATTGTTAGGAAACTAATTGTAGTGTTTCACGTAAGTTATGCGTACAAACCACTAACTAAATATTGTCCGACAATCAAGACGTCAAGAATCAGCAGCTCATTTTACAAACAAATAACATTCGATTTGAAATCTTTGTATTTCGTTCTACGAGTTTCAACAGAACGAACTATTTTTCGGTAACATAATTATTAAGATGTCAATCCAATACAGTTAAACATTATAAATTATTACTTGCATCATCACTTGTCCCCTTTTCCATTGGATTTAAGCATAAGTGGCAAAATGTAGGTGTTCTATGAGGTACACTTCTGCCTAACATTATTACAGATTATAGGCCTGATTAACATCACTATGTCTATGCCCACTGTCGGCTTTGTCCTAAGATGATAAATACAAGTACATCATCAGCAATCAGGCAAAGTGCAACATGGTATTATGAGATGTTTTATCTCATAATAAGTAAATATAATTAAGTTATAGAAAAAAGAAGAAAACATTTTATTAATGAATTGAAAAACTCAATACAGGTAAGTAATAAATGTATAGTAAGAATATCTAGAAAGGCAAACAACATGTTAATGTAAGAGCATACAGGTAGCTAACAGTAAGTCAATAAAGGCAAGTAAGCAGAAATAATCTAATTACATTAGTGCAGACGTAAGCAAACAATTAATTAATACTAATTAAAACAACTACACAAAGGAATTGAATAGGAGAACATAATTACTTACCTTGTTCTTGTTCTTCGTTGGTTTAGTGGTCGCGAGCGCTACTGCTGAGTCATGGGGTCAATTCCCTGCTCAGTCAAAGTGTTTTTGGACCTTTTTATCAAGAATTTCTTCGTAACAGCCACAGCTACAACTGTGTGAAGTGGTTAGGGCACATTGCTCGCAGAGCGGATGGCCGAGGGGGCCGAAAAGTTTTGGAGTGTAGTAGACCGATGACCTGGTGAGGGTTGCGGGGACCCGCTGGATGAGAGACGCACGGGACCGGTCAATGTGGCGACACCTGAGGGAGGCCTATGTCAAGCAGTAGACGTCTTTTGACTGAAATTATGAGTGTCCATTAGTTTTCAATAAGGGCTACGAAGTCAATTTATGTGTACAGTAAACATCTTAATCTGTGTCACTTTAATCTTAACAAGACCTCCTGGCCACCTATTTATACAGTGCGATAGATAAAATCTAATAAAATGACTAAATAAAAAATACTAAAACCAACTTCAAACTCTTTTAGTCACAAACTCAACGTCAGTGGGTCACAGAGGAGACATTTCGTTGCACTTTTAAACTGGCAGCAGATTGAAACAGCCACTAAATCTAGTTAGTGTTTGTGTACAGTCGCGAGCAAACGCGTTCACTGCGCTCTGTGTGTGTGCGTGATGTGTG
The DNA here is from genome assembly GCA_949775195.1 of Diarsia dahlii. Taxonomy (NCBI): domain Eukaryota; kingdom Metazoa; phylum Arthropoda; class Insecta; order Lepidoptera; family Noctuidae; genus Diarsia; species Diarsia dahlii. Next base: position 595,919 of record OX459198.1, read on the forward strand.
TGCATCTTTGTGCACTGCCATAGAGTAAATAGTAAAGTAAAAAAGGGTTCCGTATCATTGTAATAGATATTGAGATTTTACCATGTTATTTTAGGACCATAGACTTCATAGAGGTTCTGTAAACTATAATAGCGTTTAACTAATTTCTGTATTTTTTTCAGAATTTTAGGCTCAGTAGTTTCGGAGATAAGGTGGGCGGGGGCATGGTTGGACAGACAGACAGAAAGACACACGTGTGATCCTATAAGGGTTTCTTTTTTTCCTTTTGAAGGACGGAACCCTAAAAAGAAAAGTGGTAGTAGTAGATTTGTAAACCACCAAATCTGTGAGCTGTCAATAATCTGCCGGCTATTGACCATTATTCATAAGTAGTTGTTAACTGACGAGTATGTTCCAGACACTTTTCATGAGTAACAAACAATTTTTTTTTAAACATTGCCGCTCTTCAGATTTTTTTCCTGTATCGTACTCACATAATTATACAAACACCCAGACCCGAAACAACTATCTGTAGGCCACATAAATATTTGTTCTGTGCGGGGATTGAACCCGCGACACATAGCTCAGCCAGTCAATCGCTCAGGCCTCAGCCACTGCGAATATACCAATACTAGTAACCTACTTTAATTTGAACTGGTATGGTAGTTATGAATAAAATCGTGAACCCAAATACTTCAAATGTAGGAAGGGTAATTGGTCCTATTCAGGACGCCCACTGAACTGAATTCTTTCCATATCAAAGATTTCTATGTAAATGAGTGTTTACATAAATTTTTGACAATAATCTATCCGAAAACTGAATCAAACCTTCAAGACCGGTAGTCTGTCGCAACGGAAATTATTGCCAATACAATTATCATCAATCGTAGGCACCTATCATACATCTACTCCCTTCCAAAGTCTATGGCACTAGAGTCGCGCGCAATTTGGTGAAGCTCGCGGCCGCTCGGCTGCCCGCGCACAAAGGAGCTACTGCTAGCGCGCTTTACATGCTAATGTGCACATTTTTACAACTACCCGCCATTCAGATGCATATGCGCCTCGTTGCGCCGACTGTGTGTTAATTGATTTATTTTACAGAGCATGCAGTGTTGAGTCCAGTGTTTGGTTTTTAGGAATATTAAAATGTTTGGTTTCAAATTAAATGATGTATCAGGGCCAATCTTGTACATCTATGGGAATTATAGATAAGTAAGATGATAAAATTTAAGATTTGATAAGTGACTATTAAGATCAATTCTATAAAACAGTATATTTTACAGACACCACTTTAATCGTACTATTCATTTTGTGTGGCATCGCAGCAACGTTTTAGCTACGACGTAGCATGTGCTACGCCGTAGCGAAATCGTAGCATCATGATACTGGAAATTTTGCTATGAATCATTGATCTCATAGTAGCTATTCTGTAACCAACCCTATAGAAATTAGGTTTATGTACAAGCACACTATACTTCATGGATAATAATTTAATTAACTAATAGCCTACCGTCCGGTATTCCCACTAAGACATACAGACATTGCAAGCATGACGTTTATTATAACAGAATACCAGATAATACGTACGTTACGTATTTAGTATTCGAGCTCAAGTTTGGAGGTGTAATGTGGCTCACATTACAGTTATTACGAACCGGCGTCAGCTTCTAATGGAACACTGACTTCTGGAACGTTCTGGTATGTTCCCGAATATTCCGAGGCGGAATGAAACTTGAAAGGATTTGTTTAGGAAGTAGGGCGTGTCGAGTATGGCTACGTGTTTTAATTTTACTTGTCAAATTATTTCGTGAGTTCTTTTGCAGTAGATTAAATAGTCGTAGTTTATTTGTATAGCTTAAATAAGTTTGTTTATTAATATAAATAATAGGTACAGTTTTGTCATATACACACGGTAGGCCACAAGTTGAGCATTGCTTGTATCTGGTGGCTGTAAATTAATTTGCTACATCCTGTGGTATCGTATCGTATTGTCAATTTCGTAATCAATATTAATTACTTCTACAAAAACTTTTACAATTTTTTTTAGCTAAATTTGACATATACGCAAATGATAAGGCAGCATCTATCTCCTATTTTCCTATGTAATTTTGTCGTAAAATGAAAATGATCAGTCACTCGAGTGAACCATACAATCGAATGAAGCATCTTTTTTTTTCGAGGGACCACCCTCGAAAAAAAAAGATGCTTCATTCGATTGTATGGTTGGATTTACCAAAATCATCCAATGACTCCTCCCCGCTCAGGGTGGAGAGGAAGGGAATTTATGTCCGATTTCTACTGACTACAAATCACCCATGTTCCTTCTTAGCCTCTTGTGTCCGGGGCCGTGGTGTCTCTTTCGAACAACCCGCAGCCCCATTTAATTTGAACTTAAAACTAAAATTGACCTTGTGGATATTAAGGCGAAGGGTAACATTCAACCTTCAAAAATTAAAGGTGTTTAAACAATTATGACCTCAACTGTACCCACAGCTTGGTATCTACCACATACCACCCCTATTTTTCCCTTCAAACCCTCAATCTATCAGTGCACAAAACAAAAAATCGTTCAATAAGTAAAGATTACGGGTAATATGTATAAAGCAGCGCACACACGGGCGCAGGTGGCGGCGCTCGTTAATCAGCGCCTCAACGCTCAGCGGTGAGCGCCCGCCCCGTGGTAAGCGCGCGATTAACGCTAGCCTTATAATTGTTGTTTTTAGATTTGTTTTGTTTTTAATTGTTATGAGTTTTATGTTTGTGCTTCAGCTTCGATTTGATGTAAGATCATAACATCTTTAAAGTTATAATAATACTTGCACATTTTCGAACACGCAGGCCAATCTCAATGGAGATTTAACCATTCGCGCGGGAGATAGTATACAGCTCAAATATATGCACTCTCTCTTCACTCTCTCTCGCTGTTCGACGGCAACGTTCAACACAACCGGAGAGAGACCAACGGCTTGTCAGTTGTGCTTTCCGAGACACGAGGTTACCATACCGCCAACTTACAAACTTCGGGCTGCTACTGAGAAATTCCTAATGGAAAACAACTACACAATGGCCTATCCAGGAATCGAGCCCAAGACCCAACACTCTTGCAAGATGTAAAATAATATAAAGGAGCGTTGGCATCCTAGTGGTGTCTGAACAATATTAATTCTTTGTCACAACTCTTGATTAAATTTGTCCTTGTGTATAATTAAATGTCAACTTTTACACTCTTTGTAATTAAATTGTCCCACGTCAGTTTACTTATATATTTTGATTACTATCCCAAAACAAATAAAGTTTTTGATTGAAAAAATCCTAATTAACCTGTTTACTTCAAGTTAATCACTACTGGCTATGTTTGAAGTAATAAACAGTGTCCAAAAGGATATTCCTACTCTTTCTATCCCTACGGGCACGACCTTAAAACTTCTACAGTAATAATAAACCGGAATATTTCTCCTTCCGATACTCCATTCCATTAATATTATATTGCCCCATACTACGGACGCCACTGGACCATTCTCGCTAATTACCAGATTATGCTAATCTCTAAGAGCAGACTATGATGCAGGCTGTAGCCGGTGCCCCGTGGGAGAGGTTAACGACCACTAATTATAATATCCTGGCTAATTAGATAACTATTATCTGATTGATAGGTTAAAGGTTATGATTTGCATATAAAAATTCTGAGGGCCTAAACTAGTGTCGATCACTTTCAAAGCGTTTAGTATTCCAAGAAATGACAGTGACTTAAACATGTTTGACTTTTCTATCTTTATTTTTTGTCCCGTCTGTCTCTCTGAACCATATTTTTTTTTCAAGAACCTTACATGTGTTTTTACAGAATTAATATTATACTACTACTAATTTATTTTTTAACATTTCCCCATACTACCATTTTCTCCTGTATCGTGGGTGCGTTTTTAAAAAGATATTTCACTCACATACACAAAAAGCTAGTCTCGGAACCCATGCTAACAAACATAAAACAAAACAAACTTACAAACATTTCTTCCGCGCGACTCGTAAAGCAGCAGCCGACCGCTCAGCCGCTGCACCAATCGTGTACCATGCTATATTTTTAATCGTGCTAGTACAATTAGATTTGGAAACAGGTATACTAACTATTTCTTAGTGAGTACAACCACTAAGTTCTAGTAAATCGCTGATGATACAAGCAATAACACAAGTCTTATGAATTATTTACTTCCTATCTTTGCCAACACGGCAATTATAGGAAGCGAGCAAACAACTAAATAAGTTAATATTATGGTTTTATCATTAATGCTTTTACTATCCCTGATTTTCCCTTAACAAAGTGTGGTAACCACCAGGCTACTTTCAACGGTACATATCAGTTACACAAGTACTATTGTAACTTACTTAACTGGGGTTGCCTCGGTTTACGTATGACACATTGTTTGAGATGATATAAATATTTTTGTCATGAATTACAAGAAAATTTCGAGTTTATGTCATAACCTTACCTTATCCTACCCCTTCCGGGGCTGCAAGTTGTTCGAAACAGATACCGCAACCCAGACACAAAGGGCTAAAAAGGAACATGAGTGGTTTTTAGTCAGTAGAAGTCTGACACCACCTTCCACTCCGTCCAGAGCGGGAGGAGTCATATTATGATGATTTCCAACACACCAAAAAAAAAACGTAGGTAGCAATAAAAGTTTATTACGACTATAGTTCTGTTGTCTTCACTGTATTTGTTAACAGAAATAGGTAAAATCCTCCATTTTCGCAGATTTCAAAGTGCACATTAGAGGCTGGCAGGTGACACATCCCACGATTCGGGAACATTTCGCACGATTACACACATCTCATTATGAATGCGTGGGTTTCCGAAACGTTTCCGATTTTAGTCACAGGATCAAAACATTTCACGCTTTTTTGGGTATATGTGAAAATTTTGAATAATATTTACTGACCTGGCTATGTTTTAACGATCCCGTGGCTAGAAATGGAAGCCACGAGTAAAAGCTAGTGAGTAAATAATTTTAAAACATCTGCTCTGAATTGTCTTTTGTAGGTGTGGGCGCGCCTATTAGAGCGTAAATTCAAACTGGTCACTACTGGACCTGGTGAAGGTTGCGGTGACCTGGTGAAAGTTGCGGGGACCTGCTGGATGCGAGAAGCACGGGACCGGTCAATGTGGCGCCCCCTGGGGGAGGCCTATGTCCAGCAGTGGACGTCGTTTGGCTGAAATGATGATGATGATGATTCACTCATGCAGACGAGGTATTTATTATTTATTTTACATAAATATAATTATCACGAATATGACTATTATACTGCTACGGGACAGTAACAACCAGATCTTATAATAATATAAACCTGTAGAAACAAAAGCCCCTCAGCAAACACTAGCCGGGCACAACACACGAGCATCTGCACGCCACCTAAGCTGAGATCAAGAGGGCTGGCAGAGAGCCAGGCTCCGCAACAATTGACCTAATTACGTGCCAGTTAGCCGATCAAGATGGTTGCGTAACCATAGAGTACTGCTGGTTTGTTGGTTTAGATGTGTAAAGTTTTCAATTCATTGTTGTTTGACCAAGGAATCTTAGGCAATAAAAACAAACAAACAGCTTCAATGAGAGCGGGCTTGGGTGATGGCAGTTGACCCGTAAAGGGGAAGTGGCTGACCACCATGGGAAACGGGATGTCTTCGTTGTGGATTGGAAAGAAATACCGCAGAATCGTGACTGGTGGAAGTAATGGAGGAGGTCTTTGTCGAGTAGTGGAACTGTTCGGTTTTGAATTAAAAATAAAGTGGACGAGCCCATCAGTTTACTGACTATAATGCATAATCAGCCTTAAATGTTTCCACTGCTGCGACTCCACACATCCTCGCTATAGGAGAGTATGGGCTATAATCCACCATGTGAACCCAGTGCGGGTTGGTAGATTTCGCATATCATCAAATATTTGGTTCTAAGATTTCCTTACGATGTTTCCTTCACCGTTTCAAAAGCAGTGATGATGAAATAAATTTCACAAAGTAATGCACCTGCCTAGGTTCGAACCCACTATTTACAATCCGTAAGTCGGGGTCGCCACCACTGGGCCACCGCTGCTATTTTCATCATCATCATTTCAGCCGAAAGACGTCCACTGCTGGACATAGGCCTCCCCTAAGTGTCGCCACATTGACCGGTCCCGTGCGTCTCGCATCCAGCCGATCCCCGCAACCTTCACCAGGTCATCGGTCCACCTAGTGGGAGGCCTTCCAACGCAACTACGCTACGCTGACTTTTATAACTAGGTAGCTTTAAATATTCAAAGCTCACAAATAATATATCACGCTGCAAAAGAAGAGCAACGCCTAATCTGTGTGGAAATAAACAATACATTTCCCGCTAGTATCTAACTAACAAAAGCCCAAATAAACTACGACACACCTACGTCGTAACAAAACATAATTCTGTAGAATCCTCTCATTTCTCCCGACACGCCGCTGGCAAATAAATACGCCATTTTTAATTCCATACAGCGCTATTTCGCTTTTAATTATATCATTAGTAGTATTTACGGCAACGGTTAGTGCACGTTCATTATGAATTAGTGGTACGTGGAACTTTGAATTTAACTTATTTCATATTGTGTGGTGGTTTATAGAGACGTGTAAAGTGCTTCCTGCACCTCTAACTAACGTAACTGCAACGAGCATCGTGGTGCTTGCATAAATATTTAAATTGTCCGGAAAACCTATGCCTTTTATGCACCTGTATGAACAAACTGACACTTGAACCAGCGCCTGTATGTTCATCGTACATTCAGCGGACGTAAAATCATTTAACCGGCACCGATCGGTAAAAATTCCGTTCTTTCTTAATAAAAGCATAATAATCCTTAACGATGCAAGCTGTACTTTATTTTCTAAATGTAAGCATATTAATTTTATAAAGAGCGATTCTGATGTGCGTTTTCAGTCAGCCTAGTTACAAGATTCCACTTCCAATCACCATTCACATACCATTCATGCGTACTATCATCAAAAATAAACACAAAAATTGACACCACTACCACGTGGAGAGAAATGGATAGTTATATTATTCAAACATTTTTTGCTTCTGCATACTTCTCTCATAATATAATTATGTTGCTGTCTTCAAAAGCGAGACGACACGGTTGGCGCAGTGGCACAGGCAATGGACTGCCGTGCTGCGTGTCGCGGGTTCAATCCCCGCACGGAACAAATATGTGTAAGACCTACAGATAGTTGTTCCGGGTCTGGGTATTTGTGTATGTGAGTTTAAATGTTTGTGAACGCAACCACGATACAGGAGAAATTCCTAGTGTAGAAAAAAAAAAGGAAAGATGCTGTATTTTGCACTCGATGAGACCTTCATTGAGTATTTGATTAGCAAACAAACACGCTTCAAATAAACACCATGTTCCACAATTCTTCGAGCAACAGAGTAATTACACTCTAACAGCTAAATCTCCGTGTGTTTGGTTTCTTTGGGTAGTGATCGGCATTCCCTGTGGCCTGCCAGCCTGTCTGGGCGGATTACTGAGCGGTTTGCCTGTGGCTGCGGCCCTGCACGCGCGCGTTTTGCCAAACAACTGGCGCTCTCTGGCACATTACATAGAGACGTAAGTTATAAGCGGAAGGCGTCTGATATATACGTTGATTGTGTTTAGAAATGTTGATGTTGAAAATGTTTATGCCAATAGTTTGTTGAATTACTAAAACGATACTTAGTCATTACCATGACTAAGTGAAAACTAACTGAAAACACAGCAGTTTCCATTACATACTTTTAATGGAAACTGCTGTGTTTTCAGTTTTAACTTTTTCAACAATACCGTTCTTAAAAAAAATGATAAGTAGATGGCAGGCTGTGTATATTGACAGGCTACGAATATTGGACTTTGACAGATATTTTCGTACATTATCTGCCAAACCGCAGTAAGTCAACCATAGTTCATAGGTTGCATGTAAAATAAGGTACACTAATATAATGAGGTTTTTAGTTCACCTGCTATCTCTTCCACCTAACACCACACCCACCAGTAAACTACAGAGTACATACATCGGCTGCAAACAACTTGTATTAGTTTCAATGCAATCTGAGTGTTCGATGCAATGCCGTTAAGTGCTGTTTGTAGCACAACTCTCAAAGAGCCGGACTCCAGTTACCAAGTATTTTGTAACTTAGAGGGATTCGAGTTTAATTGTAATTGTTGGACTGAGAGCACTGGCCCTGGAGTTTCTTGCAGATGTTCTGCAGTTTGATACAGAGGAACTGAACTTGGTCTGTGACAAGTCCTTGTGTGTTGGTGACATTTTTATGTGATCTGAACTTAATAACTAGTTTTACTTACCCAGAAGAACATGCTAGCGATTGATCTCTCATCAATAAGGTGTGTGCATGTGTGGATTTATGTTTGGTAAATTAAAGCTATAGATATCTTTGGCAGTCGTTATAAGTAGTCAGTGGCTTGAAAATCTGACAACCAGTCTAACTAAGGGGAATCATTAAATAATAGTTGTTAGTAATAAGTAATAGTGGGTTGTGGTCAGTTATATAGGCAGTCGATCTATGTTTAATACCGGTATTCAGTTGCATCTACTTAGACTGGAAGGCGACACCGCCATAATACAGACTAGGCAGAAGATAATTATATTTGTGGGGCAAACGTGGACAGATATTGCAAAATCGTGAGAAAAATAAAAAAAGAGTAAATAAAAAATAGGAGAAAGGGGTGGCCTATTCCTAGTACCAGGCTAAAATGAAACAGACACACTCCCTGGTAAGGTCTTATACAGAAATATCAATGTTCGTAATACCAACCAATACCAATGCAAGAACACATGATGCAAGCCACAATAGTTTGTACTTAAACACTGTGGGTACACAAAACAGCGTCTCGTGCTCCGTAGCACAAGCTTGCTTCAATGTAAGCCGGCTTTAGACCCCACAGATATTATGATAGACGGTATGATTTCAAAGGACAAACGATTTCAATTGAAGCCATACAACCGTAATTACCTTAACTGTTGTTACAAGTACTACAACGATATAAGACGATTCAATGTTCGTTAATTTTGGCCTTTCTCACTCGAAGTGTATTCCGATTATCCTGCCGATTCTGGCAGGTTGACTTCTTATTTTTTTTCATACAGACCTGCAGTAGGTAAATGATGAGGCAGCTTCTTCATTTTATTCTCTTCTAGAATTTACTAACAATACTACAAAGGTTACTTCTAGAAGTTACATGGTACAAACGAACAGTCACTCGAGTGGACCGTACACTCGTATGAAGCATCTGAAGTAGCCTTTGAACGAAACGAATACCGCAGAGTATTCGTTGCTAACACAATGAAATCATTACAGATACGTACAATAGGCATCGCAGCATCGGTAAGTAGACCCTTCCCTGCTTATGAATTAATATAATGTGAACGTTAACGTAGTGTGAATAAAATAATAATTCCTGGTTGCGCAGCCCTCCGGGGTATACTGAATAACTTTATTTTTGCAACACACAGTAAACGCCGGTATTGTGCTCACGCTTACAAAGGATATTTTTCCTTACATACGTCTCTTGGGAAGTAAAGAATATGTTGTAAACGGTTTCTTGTTGCTTCAATTATGTGTTTTATTCTTTGTAGTTTTCCTAAGAAACTGTTCAGGTAAAAAGACGAGGTAAGAATAATTTTAGCAATAAAAAAATAAATGACGAGCGGCTATACTGTTTCTATTTCTGATGTATAGGACCATTCTTCATGTAAGAGAGTGGTTCACCTCATGGGGCCGGTACGTGTTGGTACATGGCACAATTTTCTGTTGTGCAATCTTTAGTTCCAGGACAAGCTGCATAATATTTTTTTTTTATTAATTCATTTATTTCAGATAATAATCCATATAACACAATTAACATACAAATTCGGATCAGATTGCACAAAACAAAAACAAAAAAGAATAAAATAAATGAAATTACAATCAAATTAAATAAAAACCGAAACATAATGATAGTTAGCAAATCGTCATAATTACAACGATTTACTTAAAAACATGACGAATATTGAACGTTATGCTGGGACTATCCTTTGCCCAAATAATTTTAATTCACAAAAACAAGATGTCTCCTGAAAAATGCTTACCAACGAACAATTACATGAACAATGCCTGATTACAGATGATTCTGTAATCAGGCATTGTAGCTGATATTTTGGTGTGGCGGTGTAGTCTCAAATTTATTAATTATAAGGAGCTTGGAGCAAAAACAGGCGGCCATTTGTTCAACAAATTATGTACATAAATTAGACATAATCGTCGTACCGGCTGCGCTTCTCGCGCTCTCGTGACATAACCCCCTAAATGTGGAATTTAAAACGAAACATTTTATTTTTTTACTACTACTTTGTATTAAGGCTGTCGGGTTTGGGGGCTTAGCGGGATTTCTCTTGACGGCGCGCTTTGCTTTTGTTTAATATGCTGCAACTTCATAAGAATATTCTATTACTGAAATGTTTTATGTTTCTTAGCGCAGGCAGTGTCTACTATCTACATTTATATTGAGTTCTCTGCTTATAGATCTGTTGGCCCATGCAATCTACAACAAGCAACGTGGCGTGGTTATAGCTAACTGAAATTGAGTTAGATATAGCTACATTGTATCTTATTAATGTAAGATCATAATTACATGTGTATGAAAACCATCTGAGGTAGATATCGCCTATCAAGGCAGCAATTAGTACTAGCTATGTTCTCAACCTATAATTGAGTTTAATAATTATTATAGTATCTGCAGATTAAATGTGATGTTCGCTGTGACAACCCTGACTACGGAGTACAGATCAAGGCTTAAAATTAAAGAACTAATCGGACGGTATGCTAATTACGTATTGAAATCTAAATCTAAATTGCTATGACTAAGCTAGTTGGAAAACATACGGGAAAGCAAATCATTGACTTATTTTGTGTGTACAGCGAGAAAAATGATTTATACTCATTTTACAAGAATGTTTTTATTTTGTTCGAGTTAATTCGTTTTATTGATTGTATAATTAACTTATACAATCATAAATATCACGCCTGTAATCCCCAAAGGATAAGGCAGAAGTATACACAATTAGCACATAATTTTGGCAGAAAAAAAACAGTATTTCAGAGCACAAGATTAGTATTATCATTAGAGTACCTAGATGAAAAAATAAAACTTTTAACAAAATATGGCTACCAGATAATTCCACATGGATGCAAATTAAAACCGTTCTGTATGTTTCCAAAGTTAGTCAAATATTAATGTAACCGATTTCAGCACGTTTGCGATGTTCGATTGATGGACCATTTGCATATCTGCAAATATGTAGATAACTCCGCGGTATGATAAATCCCTTTGAACTCAAAATTAGCAACATTGATCAATACACAAGGGTGTTAAATAAAATTCTTTTTAGAAAAGTTCATCAAATTATTAATGAAAACAGATTTTTTTAGAGTTAACCGTAACCCAGTCAGCAAAAACATAACCCTCCTTCTGCCGCAGTTGGGTAAAAACAGGACTCTTATAGGAACACGTCTGTTGTCCGTCTTTCAAGACCTTTTTTGTCAGGAGCACGGAACGACTTCAAGCTGAAATATCAAATCATTCATCAATATAAAACACAAATTACTATCTACACATTAACGTGGAGCTGCATCAACTTCTGCCCGCTGATCTGCGAATACAAAATAATTATAATAGTGTGTACTTCACTCGTACTTGTGTCCATTAAAAAAAAGAAAGGGGATCAGAACGGAATGATAAATTACAGTGGATCAGAAAGGAATAAACAAAAGAAAAATATTGGCAGTGGATCGGTTTGGGGGATCAGACCGGAATAACTCGTGGTAAGGTAGATTGTATGTCTTATCGTTATATTCAATGGCTAATCCTTTGCGGTGTTGACCCATCTGTTTTTTGCAGGAGTTCACGACTCAATCTATCCGTATAAAATGCTACCATTCAAGGTTAGTGGCATACATAGCATTACATCCCACAATACTACACTACACTTCGATACGATATGTTATCATACCCCAAAAAGCAAAAAGCACTTAAAGCGCTTCATTCCAACTCCATCCCCAAAACCAATTAATAAACAACAAATAATTAACTTAATATTAGGTATATATGAAGACGGCTCGATTATAACAACCCCGCCAACCCCCGCCAACCCCAGCCAACCCGGGTGTTCGCGTTACTCATTTTAATCGCAGCCCGTCAGTCAGAGCTGAAGACAGTAAATTTGGCGGGAACGTCAATTAGGCCTGATGGTAGTCGTTAAACCGATCGCCCATTAGACGGCTTCTATTTGGAGAGGAAACATTTTTTGGAAGGCTTGCGAAACTTGAGAGGGGAAAAAAATAAGGAATAGCTACGCACTGCATTTAAGATAATATAGAAAATATCAGAAGTAAGTTTGTAGAAAAACTATGATGACATTAATACTAAGTTTGACACCTTAGCTGTTGGTCTGTTAAAGAATAATTATTTTTAGACTGCATTTAAAGCAAAAACCCAAAATACCGCATTTAAAAGCTAAATTAATAAATTATATCGTTTATTCCGGACAATAACTTTTGCACGATATTTTATGAATCTACTAAACTGCTTAAAATCTTGATATTACTTCGCTTTTAAAAGTACCGCAAAGTGTATTGGTTACGCCAATAAAATTACCAGAAGTCGATGAGTTAACTATCATAATCGGAACGAGCGCAGCCGAGCGGAGCTGAACGTGCGAGCCACGCGCCGCCCTAGGCTAGCGCCATTCATGTATTTCCTTTTGTATATATTATTAAAGTTATATAGAAAACTAATGTTAGCACATACTGTTCGCGTCATAATTATTATGTTCGATGTGTTAATCCGTTCGTCGACCTAGCAAACCAGACCTAGCTCGGCGACCTTCTTCAAAATAACCTCAGTACGTCAAACTAGGTAAGACCTACATTACCAACCTTTGCATAATATTTCAAATCCTATTCCAATATGCGATGAAACATATCTGTACCGAGATGATCACAGTAACCGAGTTACATGGACCCCCGGGAGACGATAGACAATTCAATTTGAGACCTTTCTCTTAAACGAGTCAAAATCAAGATTTGATTTGGAAAGTCTCACTGAATAAAAAAATGCTAAGCAATCCTTTCGCGTCTAGAATATTCCACACCTCGTGGAACGACTGGTCAAAGAATTTATACACGATAATGTAAACTTCTCAATTCATACGGGTTTATAAACCGTAATTTTGACAGATTAGGGTCTAGCTTTTGAAAGTAAATATGTGAGTGAACCTCTTTAAAAAGGGTTCTCCGTTTAACTACATAATATCGAACTGCAATCAGTCAATCACTTCAGAAACTTCAATTTGGCGAAGATAGTTTAGTTAACGACTTTATTTTGTAAACAGATTTTTTCTAAAGAAAAATACCTCAAAAGCGTCTGGAAAATGGAAATTCAATTACTTTACTTATAAGAAAAAAACTATCAAGTAACTCTGACGCACTTATACGGTAATACTAAAGCGAGCCATAGACGATAGGTGGCATGGCGGTTTTAAATGTGCATAAAAAAAAGTTCCATTCTAAGGATAACTGTACAGTTATTTCCTATACACGGTCATTCATTCACTGTACACTTTGACTATAAAGGCAACACTGTTTATGGCTACCTAACTTACCGTCTTCAGTGGGATTTAGGCACATTTGCTCAATGACTCTTTAGTACCTTCCATAACTCAAAAACTGCATTATAAACTTAGGTTTTATAACGCAATTTTTATATTCGGCAAATCAGAGAATTAAAAAATACAAAAACAAAATAAAATCAAGGATCATCTTTTCAAATAAAACAAAACAGGTTTTCTTCTAAAAGATGAGATGGCCAGTGATAATAGCCACTGAATCCTCTTGAAATTATCCCATAAGACAGGGAACATAGCGAGCTATTGCTAGAAATTGCCTCAATATTGCGCGGAGCATCGCTGAGGGCAATGTATCGGAAATGTGCAGTAATCTGCTTGAAATTGTTGGTGCGCAACCAACTTTGAACTGAGTGGTGATGTTACATAATGTTGTAAATAGGATAAGTGTGACGATAGAACGTAATATTATAAGTTTAAAGAAGTTAAATGTTTTTTTAAACTTAGGACCGAAAGCAGAAACCTAGATAAAGTACATACCGACACACTGTTTTGCACCTTGGCAAATAGTAATTATTATATTTTTTTGGGAAAGCAAAAATCGTGTAACTGTACCTCAGAATCGAATTTTCGACATGTTTGAACTATCCTTATTTACCTAACGTGAACTTGCAAATGCAGTTTAATCAATTAACAGTAGCTAAAATGCAGTATTAACATTTTTATGATGTTTGTATATTCATCATATCAGCCTGGAATCACCCACTGCTGGGTATAGGCCTCCCCTTTTTTTCCGCCACGCGTCCCGATCCTGTGCGTCTCTCATCCAGGTCTTTCCCGCAACTTTAACGATGTCGTCAACCCAACGAGCTTTAGGACGGCCCTGGTTTCTATGGCCTAACCTTGGCCACCACTCAGTCAATGCCTTGCTCCATCGGCCATCTCCGCGTCTAGCAAGATGTCCTGCCCACGTCCACTTGAGGCGCACCGCCCGGTCCCCGACATCGTAGACTTTCGTCCGACGGCGGATTTCGGTGTTACGCACTTTGTATATTGTTTGTATATTGCAAATAAGAAAATGAAACAGGTACTTTATGTTATATCAAAAGAAATTGCCACTCTTGTACAATAGGAAAATCACCTAAATGGTCATCAATACAGCAGTCAATAAGGTCGAGACTCACTTGAAGGGTGTCAGAGGCCAGCGCCAGTAATTAACTGCGGGCTGTGACTCGACACAACACTATTAAAAACTTCGTCTGACGGTGCCGTCGGGCCCCGAAACCAACGAGTTACGACTCAAGTGAACGCAATAATATTTGTGTTGCAATTCCACTTATAATTGGGCTCATGACTTGCAAAAGGATTTGTTTATTGTGGGTTCGTGTGAAACAAATGGATTATGTGTATAAACAAGAAATATTGGTACTGTCTAGGTATTATATAGTACTTGGGTATTTACCACCAAGTCAAGTTATGTTGTTAATAGACGGTACAGCTGCAGCAGGCATTCGGCGGCCAGTGAAGTCTTCCCACTGGCCAGTGACGGGTTTTATATAATTATACACATTATGTAGCATATAACCTTCCTCGATAAACTATCCAACACAAAAGAAATTTTTCAATTTCAACCAAGTAGTTTCTGAGATTAACGCGTTCAACCAAACAAACTCATCAGCTTTATAATATAATGTGACTGTTCCTAAATTACCCCAAGCTAATAAAATTTTCGTTTTTCCTAAATCATAGTATGATATTAGTATTTCAGTCGGTTTCCGTTTGTTTTTGAATATATTCGGAAAGGCAAGCGCCCCACCACGCGCTCGTCTGTCAGACACAACCATAGACTTGGTCATCTGCCCACCGATTCTGAGAGGACTGAATTCCCAATTGTGGTCAGCCCAGTCCCAGCTTTCAAAGCTAGAGACTGAGAGGGGATACAAGGTGAAGTTAATGGGAATTCTGAATTAGAAATATACATGAATAATATCAAATCCAATAAGGCAAATCAATCGTAAAGTATGAAGCTAATAAGACAAGAGGAATCAAAGATATTATATAAAATAAAAGGGTTGGTAAGGGAAACGTTACGCTTGCGCTTAAGAAATTATCTATTACGTTAATTTATTTGTTTCCAAAATATTAGATGCCGATTCGCGAACGCAAGTGGTTCCATGTCAAGCCATGGAACCACTTTACAACGTCAGCCGGCGTACGTTTACTGTTAGACCTAAATGCATAGCCCTACTAAGGACACTGCTACGAACTCTAACAGATCACGTTCCCTAAGCACTACTTACATGTCCGTCCCAATCCTAAGGCAGTGGGTTGTGAGGCCAGCCACCATTGAGGAAGACAGGTTTTCAGTATTTTCACTTAATCGCGTACTTAATGACACCCTTACGGCAAATTACCCCAATTACTATATAGCAACAACACAACTTGCACAAGCGTACCGTAGATTCAGTCTGTAGCAGAACATATTGCGATTGTATTGGTGAACGCCGAAGTGGTAATTCTTTCGTCACCTCACATTTTCTTAATCTGCCCCATGTCGTGTTTGCGTGTCTCGCTAAATAGTGACGATTCAGAATACGGCCTACAAGAACGGCCTGGGTTGAATTTAACGAGACACAGTCCCTAGCGTTCCTTGAAACGTAGCTAACAATTCAGTTTGGGATACTTAGTGAAGCCTACCCCGCTCTGAAAATGTGCGCCAACAATCTCAACGCAATGTTTCTGGGCTAGACCTTTATAGGAAGCAGTACTCATCAGCAACGTTTGATTGGTTTATACTTCAAGTACAAATTAGCATTTGCTAACTGGACAATAGTCTTATTAGTAAATATTATGGTGCTGTCTATGACTCAGGTGTGTACCTGAATCATAGAGATTGTTCTAAGCAGAATATGAATGTTACGGATCTGCCTTCCATTGTTGATGCGTCAGTTAAAAGTCAACATTCGTCAATAGTCAGGTGTTTAGTGTACAGGGTACACGTCAAATATAATGGAAGACCTTCCCGTCTCTCTTCAACCGCAGCTGATAGGTATTTGCCAATGTAAGGATTAGAAGGTGAAACATAATTATATGACATATACATATTCATCGAGATAATATAAATCAATCGCTCCATAATGCTGAAATAAATGATTATTAACAGCTTCCCTGCATTGCCATCAAACTGCTACTAAGAGCTCAGAGTAAATAATAGTTAACACTTACCACGTGTTTATGTAAATAGATCAAATCTGTAACTCACTTACAGAATACTTCACACATTACCAGTTTCGCCTGCGTCTCAGCTTTCTTCTTACTCGTCTCGACACTGACTTTAGCTAGACTTATTACTATTACTTATATAATTTAACTTATTAAATATTAACCGCACTTGGTACCAAGATTCCGCTAACTTCACGAGCCTAATCTAGGACGTCCTAGAACTTTACGCAACCCTGACTTAGTTCCGCTAACCTCCACAACCGAGCCCTTCCGTGGTTTCAAATCAACTGTCCCTTCGTCATCTCCACAAATACCACGCTGCACACACGGCTTGCAGCCTCGACTACTTCCCACGGGTTTCTTTTATCGCTGTTTTTGCCCAAACTTCTCAATTGTTTTAAGGGTCTCTTTAGGTAGACTGAGCCGGGGTTTATTGCAAACAGATGTGTGTATGCTCTTGTGAGCTACGCTTAGAAATCGTATTATTTATTATCGCTTTTTAAGAATTTGGTGTAATATTCCATTCGGCCCGTCAACCGGCTCTTGTCCCTTTCTAAGAAGTCGAGTATTGCTTTGCAATTTAAAATAAGAAGGATCGTTTCGTTATTAATTAGGGTTACATGTCGGGCTGTCAAGTCATAAAATAGAAACCTAATGTGTTTGTAAGTGGCCCGATAGCTCGTGGTGATTTTAAGATGAGAATAAAAACTAAGATATTTCTTTAATAATTAGGAGCAATGTCACAGACAGTCACAATAAGTATAGATTTTGCTTCAATCATTGCCTAGCCGTTGCCATGTCGGTGCGGGCCAGTGGTGAAACACCCATTATAAGGAAGAATTCACATTTTCGTAGCTTTTGACTAGTGGAAATCGAAGCTAACACGGCTGCCATTTTGTTTTATTTATTTATTTAGTACATTGTAGACTTACAGCTAAAACAAATATACAAAAAGAAGTAACCATAGTCACCAGAAAGCCAATTACAAGTCCTCACGTATAGACATCTAATAAAAAGATAAAGTTTTAAAATAAAAATATTTTTACATAATTATGGTTATCCATCAGCCCTTTTTTGTCAACGCCAATCAATCAATGACCTATGTGTTTGTAGCACTGTATCAATGAATTCTTCGCTCATGTCTCCACGCAGTTCTAATGGCGCTAGTGTCACAAAAACGCTAGAATTTCAGTAAGAGTTTTAAAGACTTGGCGACGATAATTTCTAATTAGGATTTAAACGATAGTTTTTATTAAACTATTTACTTTGTTGTACAGCGTCTCTCAAGATATTGTAGTTCATTCAACCATTTATAAAACCGTGAAGATGAAGTTTTAATATTATTTTATTTTTTCTTAGTAGAGTTATTAATAGTTGTAAGATTTTGTAACCGTCTAGCTAGAGTATCGAGATAAATTAGTAGTAAGTCATTTATTTTAGTACCTACAAAGTTTTCAGATTTAGTTGTTGAGTTTCATGTAGTTTCTTATAAAATTAGGTTTAAACACAAGAGTTGTTTGAAAAGTTATTTATTTCAGAAATTTACACTTGTAGGTATAAGTAATAAATAACAGACAAATTCAATCCTCAATTGCAAATCTCACTTTCAAGATTAGGTTTGCTGTAAGAAAACCCAATTCTGGGTTAAGCTCGCCTTTGTACATAAGCTTTATAATTGTAATTTTTGTTTATATTTGTTATTTTATGTGTGCAATAAAGAATAAGAATAAGGTATGATAAAAATATTATATTAAATAATGTCATGCATTATCTCACACAACAACTACACTTGCAGACGGAACATCCAAGAATGTCTCCACGTCGTCTCAGTTGGTATTCGAACACGGGAAGAAACAACATCTCACAAGCTGAACTGCACACTAAAAAAAAGTAATTACGCCTGACTTCGAGAGAGCTGAATTTCAATAATCCTGTTAAAAATATGTTGAGGTACAGAAAGGGATAGTACCCAAATAGTTATGTTAAAGATCTGCATTAGAACGAGAGTTTAAAGTTTAATCATGATACTGAAAACATACCCTATAGTTCCCTGTTTTACCCAACACACGCTTCCACACAACATTGAAATGATTACACTAAAAGTATGCGGCGTATAAACGCAAATGCTGCGACTTGAGTGTTTTTGAAAGTATCCCGTGTGTTCAACATAGTTCTCTTGAATGCAGTTTGGGTAACATCCAGTTTTTAGGAATATTCGCTAAAGAACATAGTTGGTAGTTGTGCTTGTTTTGATGCAGAAGTTTTTTTTTTAGATAAAACGAGCATTTTCACATCTTCTAACTTAGCCAATCTTAAACTTTTGATTTAAGTCTTGCTCGAGAGAAAACCACGTCACATTTCTCTCAAGTAAACCCAACACACCTTTTCATTTGAGAGAAATCTTTTGTCCATCGTATACTCTACAATACATTTACAGTTCCAGCGATTTGCAACTCACTTAAGGTAGAATGCAGCATTGAGCGTCCGAAGAAAACGCCTTAAGTGCTCAGCTGAAGTGATTCCCTTGCGTGCAGTTTGGCAAGCCGCCAAGCGTGCCACTTCACTGCTCAGCCTCAAACTGTTTGCAGTATGACACACTTAAATAAAACACTGATTTAAATAAAAAAATGTCTCGTTTAAAATGCAGCACATGATGAGGTTCTGTTAAGAAGTATCTCATGCTCTCAACCAACGCTCCCGTCGGTACAGTTTGGCAGAATGCCACGACATCGCCACTTTATGGTCAAGGAGAATGGGCGCCAGTTTTGCGTATAGTACTTAAACTTATGTAAAGTAGGGATACGGATAGCCAATTTTGAATAAATCGAGTTTGGAATATGGGTGATAAAGACGATTATTACGTAACCTGGTGGAAGTCCCACTGCGGGGTTTGCCTATATACCACCCACACATTTAGGAAAGGTGCGTGCAGTGATCTTCCCACTTAACTATTTCACGATTCATTTTTGTTCCTCGTGATCTTATCTTTCAACACTTTTGAATCGTTTTTAGAACAATTTTTAAAAGAACTTGCTTATAACAGCGGTTTAACCCACACGGACGTTGGAAATGTTTCAGTTATAACTTAGATCATGGAAATCTATTCAGACAAACAGTTACTTTCGCATTATCATTATTAAATAGTGTACATAGGTAGTTGCCACTGAGACGTTGAAAAAAAGTTGATGTGGCACTCGGAGACTGCCGCGGTAAAACAATTGCATAGCATTTTTTATCAACTTATGCAAATAATTTTTTGTTTATTTTATTTAAGCAGTATTTTTTAAAAAGAATTTAAATTATATAAGTAAATCAAAAGTAACCTTCATAGACTAAGCTAGTAAGAAACTATAGGACAGAAAATTTAAAAGAAAAAGTATTGACAGCTTGTCAGCCTGACGTAAGTGTCGTATCATTGAAAAATATGAAAATTACTTATTTATTTTATTTTAGATATTTTAAAAGAAAACGAATCGTTTTCTAAGACCAATTCGCAGAATAGTAATGCAAAAACCAATAAAACGTATGATAGATGCGTAATAATAATAAAATGAATGTTTAAAGAGTACTCTAGGAGTACTCACTCATTATCTTTCACTATTTTTTCGTGACTTTCTTCATTAATAAATGCACTTTGTTTATTCATATTTAAAACACTTTGTACACAAATTATACGAGTAAGAATATTTTAGAATGAGAAAGCAGAGAGACAAAACAGAAAAACTTTACATCTTTACACGTGAGGTTATAAATTATTTAATTTGACAACCTCAGTTGACAACCTTGTTATTTTCCGTAACCATAGCAACCTGGTTGAATACTGAATCATGAATATTTTCGTTACGGAATTTCTGGATTCGCTCTCCACGCTCAAGGCCCGCGATAGAAGCTATGCAATAGCTTAAACAATTAAATTGATCATCATCATTTCAGCCGAAAGACGTCCACTGCTGGACATAGGCCTCTCCTAAGTGTAATTTTTGCTTAGGGGGGGTTTGCCATAATCGCCACGCTTGGCAGGCGGGTTGGCGATCGCAGTACGGTCGATACAAAAAGCACAGAGAACGCTGCTGCCCATTCTCTGGTACATCCCTTAGTCGCCTCTTACGACACCCACGGGAAGATATGGGATGGTGCTATTCTTTGCGTCCGACACCATACGGAACTCCGACACCATACGGAACAAACGGATTAAATTGATGAATGCCAAGATTTTTTGCTCTCACAACCTTCAAGCCACAAAGACTTACAGCAGGAATAAGAAAAAAAAACCGTTCTAAAGCTTCAAAACTAGTTTGTGAAGTCCTCCAACAAGTTCCCGGACCAATCTCCCGACGGTCCGAACTCTGAACGTCGTTCAGCGAAGTTAATAAGTTTTTTAATGCCCTCTCGCCCTTCTGATTACTTGTTAATCGATACTCAAGTAATTTGTGTTTAGTAAGCGAACGCCAACGCTTTTTGCGAGGAAATTGCGGAAGTTGAAAAGGGTGATCGGTTTCTTTGGCGAGGTAGCCAATTTGAAAAGAATATTCTTGTAAGATTCGTGGCACGCTAGTTTTTCATAGCACTGAAGAGAACTTTAATAATTTTATGGAGTGTCTCTTTTTGTTGTCCATTTAGAAATGTTTTCAATTTTAGGACAACATTTTAATAGGATCTCACACTTTTGCAAAAGTAATTTGCATCACCATGAAAGCAGACTTAATAAATATTAGATAATAAAGGAACTTCTCGCAAACTCACTCAAATTATTTATTTTTCTTGGAATTTCGGCGTGGGCTAGCCAAGTCAACCACTTTGTAAAATAGACAGAAAAGTAATTTCTTTCATGAATTCTATTAAAAATGTACGTTAAGAGCCTGACAAATAATGTTAAAAGCATACCTAACGTCCAATTGTCTGATTATAATAATAACTTTTGTAGAAGAGTCTATGTTTAAAAACGAACTAATTTAAAGTTTTATGGCAAATCGAGAAATCTAAATTGGAACTGAATGAAGTAAATTGACTTGAGAATTGTAAATTGAGTATTGTTAGCCCACATTCCAGTTCTAGTCATTTGGATAGTTGGAAAGTTGTGAGTTCAAAAGTCTGAGTTTTGAAGACTTTTGAAGAAAATTTTTTAGATTGAAGTCAATTCGTTAGTTGATATGTCGACTAGGTCGGTGTTTTAGATAATATTTGAAAAAGTATAAAAAGAAATAGGTTGTCCAATATAAAGTTACCCTATAAACCTATTAAGATTAAAGATGGAAGAAAAATAAATAAAATAATAACCATCAAAAAATCAGGGCCTCCGTAGCTCTCACAGTTTACCACTACTTTAAGAACATCATGATGTTTAAAACGGTGTTACACCTAAAATATAAATTACTTCTAAATATTAAACAGTGTCATGCAATTTAAATTAAGTCCTCCAATTTTCACCACATAAACCAAGTCAGAAATGTCAGACCTCATAAAACGACCTAAAGTAAGGAACTTATTAATTTTCATCCACTTTACATGAGTTTTTAATGAGAAGACTCGCTTGCTACTTTATATTAATTAAAAGTTAGCAGTATTTCAATTTATTCTCATCAACGGTATCAAACGGCTTAAGAGCTGCAGACCTCTTACAACCGACGAACTTCTAAACAGACTTAAAAATGAGATATTATTATTTGTATTGACGTGAATTATGTTACGCCTTGTTTTGTGATGGTATTTTCCTGTGTTATATGTAACATAAGCCTTTTATCCCTTGAGGGGTTGGACAGAGGCAAAGGTACCTTTTATAGTAAGGTCGATTAAGCTATTTGGTATACACGCAGAAATATTCATAATAATTCTAGTACCCTGACAATATCAATTGTAATTTTAACTTATACGTACGTACGTTTGTTATTATAAATTAAACGTTTTAGTATCAAACGCTGTATAAACTGACTTTGAACCAAATACCTTATTCTGTACAATTATACATGACATCTACATTTCGTCAATTATGTTTGAGTCCTATTTAATGGTTGTGATCCTATTGCCATTAACGCAAAGCTATATAAATTGAATGGCAATTAAAAGTAGACCAAATACCTAAGGACACTGGGTCATTGGCGGTGGTCGGCGATGGTACGAAAGTGTCCAAACAGTTACAGCACAGGCAGTACCTCAAACACAAGCACATATTATACAAGAAAAACATAAGCAGTGCGCAGTTTCCAGGTTATAAAGTTCAAAGCCGAAAGTGAAGGTAAAAGAGCTCCCGTCGGGGCTGCCGGTTGTTCAAAAGAGATACCACGGCCTCGGCACAAGGGCTAAGAAGGAACATGGGTGGTTTTTAGTCAGTAGAAGTCTGACACTCCCATTCGCTCTGCCCAAAAGTGGGAGGGGGGTTATTTGATGATATCTCACCCCCCCCCCCAAAAAAGGTAAAAGAGCTCAGACCAGCCGGTGACAGTGGAAAAGTACTCCTAGAATCGTGCTGTTCCACTAGCTTAGTGGCCTGCGTCGGAATTTGTATCGATTGCGGATTCATGTTTGATGCTGTGGCGCTTGCCATGGTCGGTTTATTTTTGGTCAGAGCTTTTTCACATTAGTTACAGATAGCATAATTACAGTACCTATAGTTAGACTGGAAATTGACCCCAACATAGTTGGGTAAAGGCTTAGCAGATGATAAGACTGTAAGTGCCATAAGTGTATGATTTTAATATAATGATGGTGTTTATATAATTTTATAATAACAATACCTACACCATCCATCTCCAGGTCATAAATTTATCACCCCAGAATCCCCACATCATCAAATTACGTAGAAAACGTAGCATCAGTTTAATTGAACTTGGTAGCTGTCAGTCGTGAGCTCGAGAGCTCGATTTATAGCTCCCTAGACCTGCGCCACAGTAGTAACTACAAACAGTATTTCAATGTTTTCGTAATAGCTGAGTGAGAACTGTGGGGAACGTACACTAAATGGTGTGCAATTGGAGATACTATGTTCTGATAACTGATGTTGGCTGTTGAGGATGATTTCAACTAGGTGTCGATAGTCGACTAGGTAACAGGTTGCTCGTGCTACGTCGGGGCTGTCGCATCGATTCGGGACAAGTAGTATCGTTTCATATTTGTGGGAGCAACATATAAAAAAAAAAAATTGACTACCCTAATACCAAACCACCTTTAATTAATTATGTTATCAAGGTGTGTAACAACATTCTAATTTAAAAGAATCTCCATAGAATTTATTTCCCGTTCTTCTCCGTAGAGATCTGCGCTTTACAAATACCATCAACAGTCCTTTTTTTTTTTTTTTTGGTACAAGCCCGCCACACTATTCCCAAACCACTGTAACTCCTGTTAGCCAGAATCAACAGTGGCGACCACAAGAAAAGCGCCGAGACAATGAAGCTCGACGAAGTCCCAGAGAAATGATTTAACTGTCTTGGATCCCGCAACGAAATTAATTAGAAAAGAATAGCGGAGGAGTAGGAAAAAGCATAATTTCCACTTCTCTCCATATCAGCAGGAGACAGAACAGAACAAGGCCAATAGGCACACAGGGACGTATACAACTGGGATAAGCCCAGTTGCCTAGCACCACGGATATTATTGTCGTTAATATTACTGGGTCCTAAGTTGTGAGCTGATAAATTTGATTCCAATAATAGGTATGACAAAAATGCTTGAACGCACGGAAATTTGTTCTAGTTTCTACAAGGTCCGTATATCTACAAGATCCGTACACGTATATCAACAGTCCTGTCACAGTTACATGCCTTTTGGTTAAGACTGTAGCTTCATATTATGCAACCTTCTTTGTATAAAAGCCAGAATCATCAGTGGCGACCCGTAGAAAAGCGGTTTGACGAAGTCCCAGATAAAAAAATTACCGAAATTGGTTTCGCAAATAGTGCCGCGTTAGTTCACTGGTTATCTTTACACAGTGGCCGCGTCGTGAGTGACCGGCGTGCAGCCATAGACAGAGCTCCGGTATTTAAGGCACGTTCCGATTATGAAGTGAGATTGTACTGCAATTGGGTATTAACAGCATTGTGGATGTATTGCTTGTTTTTATTGCTGACCTGCTTTTGCTGGTTGTGGTTCAGAGCGAAATATTTGATGGGTTTTAGCGTGTGATATATAATTTTTGATGGATGGAGAAAGTGAGGAAGACCAAATAAAATATGGAAGGATTGTGTGAGGAATAATATGAAAGGGAAAGGAGTAAAGAATGCCTTGTCGTCGGACAGGGAAGAATGGCATGGAAACGTGTTGCTGACCTCAAGTAGAATGGGGTAAGGGCAGGAAGGTGATGATAATGATGAGTATATGTGAAATACTGCGTCCCAATGGCACATTTTTATAAGAATAACATGTTTTGTTATATTTGAAACTTGGACACAAAGGACATCAACCACTTTGTATGGCGTTTGGGCTTGAACACGGACATAAAAATATCGTACTATTTTTAATTTTGTTGAGTGGCTTACAGTACACAGAAAACATATAGGTAAGAAGTATGGTATCAAATTGATTAGTATAATACGAAACAAAAAAACTTCAATATTTTGAGTTAAATTGTTTATTTGTAAAACTATTCATTTTCATTATGTTAATAAAACATGGTCTACAAACTGACCAGGTAGAGTGACATTTTAATACCTTGCCCAGCGTAAATACCATACCACAGACACGATATGAGCGCAGCAACTTACAGTCCTTCGACCGACTATGCAGTTGCAGCAATCATGTTTAATAGCTCGGATTTAATTTATTATTTATTTTGACACTCCCGAATAGAGACAAATGTTTTCAATATATATTACTAAATTATTCATAAATTTCTTTTTTCCCAATACGGCTGTTCACCGGCTTAGCCCATTTTGGTTGATGTCCTTTGAAGTCGTTTTTGGAAGGAGGGACAGATCAGAGATTTACGAATGACAGCCGGACCAACGGCTAACGTGCTTTCAGCTTGGTACGATGCCACTATAAAACCAGACATAGTTAACTAACGTTTAGATCCACAAAACCCAACCTCGTCATCATCATCATCATCAACAGCCTATTAATGGTCACAGGCCTCCTCACTTTGAGAGGGAATGGGCTATAATCTACCACGCGGGCAAAGTGCGGATTGGTAGATGTCACATGTCTTCGAATTTTTTGGTTCTAAGACATACCGGATTCCTCACGATGTTTTCCTTCACCGTTTTGAGAGCAGCGGTGATGAAATAAATTACACAAAGTAATGTGCCTGCCTGGGTTCGTACCCACGACCTACTGTTCGTAAGTCGGGTCCGCCACCACTGGGCCACCGCTGCTCTCAAACCCAACCTAACGACAACCATTACAATACAATTATCCGCAAACAATAAATCCATACACAAATAAATAGCTCGTATTTATTGTTCCAGAATTATCATTTATCGATATTCCTCGCAACACAAACAGATGAGCAATATGATTCACTAAATCTAATTTCCATTCTATTGTGCGTGCGATACCACACGATACAATTCAATCACCTGATTGGATTGCCTCTCTGTCTTACTGTTAAAGGTAGAAAGGGATGGGTATAGCAATCTTTAGTCAACAGGAGCATCTTGACGTTTACCTTGTTATCATTAGATCACTTTATACAGATTAAATCTGAAATATATTTCGGTACGAAGTGCTTTGTTAGTTAAATATGTCGACGTTGTGTTCGGTAACTTGTTCGTAGTGTTGAACATTTGGACGAAGTTTTAGAGATTGCTGTAATGTTGTTATTGTTTTGTTGAAGGTGTGCTAAATTATGTTGTACAACTGATACGTGTGTTGTAGTTGAAAGTGTAGTAATGTGTTGTAGTGGAACACTGAGGAAGTTATACTCGTATTATGTTCTATTAAGTTTAATACTTGGATACGCATGGTTTCCAAAATGCAGGGGCTTGTATCATTTCGAATGCCTAAATGTTTTATTTGTACTTTACGAGGTTTTGAACACGGGATGCCTCTACATGAATGGAAACGATGCCTTACGTATTTACTGGTAGTTCTCGTCTTAACATAGTTTAGAGAGTTTTAAAAAAAAATGTTATAAAATTTCAGTTGCTACTGGAAAATTTAAAAATTAAATGTCATTGTAACTTAAACTCCAACTTAAATGTGAATGAAAGCGTGACTGCAGAACCCACGGTTAGTAGTCGTATTTCGATCCACAACAGTCATAACTATTATAATTTTGACCACAATTTGTAGTACCTAGATCGTCAGTTGGTCTATCATACCAAAAGGCTCACTACTCCTACCCAAAAGTTACGTAACGTAGATAATCTAGGCTGCTCAGTTCATGATCATTGTATGTTTTTAAAGTTTCTCCTATAATCGCAGCATTGCAGCAGATGCGACGGAACTAATCCTTGGCCACGATACCACTAATGCGCTTAGCTGTAAAATTTATCTGTCATTAGAGACTTTACATGCTTAAGTACTAAGGCAGCAGAAGTTCGCAGCAGGAATACTGAACGAGGGCTCGATGTGAACGGATTAGATTGCCTTCGATTTGTTTGTTTATATTGTGCACTAAAGTTGTACTGGAAACTTGATCTGAATTTAATCTTGAGCTTGATTTCATTAGGTTCTAGTTACGTTTTATTAAAGAAACAAGCGGTTTAATTTAGGTTAAAAAATAAACTTTGACAGTCAGTGGTTACAGGTAGTCCTAGAAGCCCAAAACATTAACTTTGCCAAAGATTCCGCCAACGCAACGTCAAATATCGTTCCCCCATGATGCATCTTCGATGTTTATTCTACACACAAGTCCTAGATATGTATGTATGGGCACTATTGTATTGTATCACAGGTAAGAATTCAGCGCTGTATAGAGTAGTAGATTAATTCTCGCTGCACGACGAGCGATAGCTGTCTGCGCTTGAAAGCGTCGCGACGACTTTAGCGGGAGAGAAGTGCAGTATAAGATAGTGGCTTATAGCGTAGTTGCTACGTTGAAGGCAAGGAGACAACAATTTGAAAGCTAAGTGCGACGGTAGCATTACTCTATTATTTTAAACACACACATACATAAACTCACGCCCTTTTCCCATGGCAAAAACCACAGAACGCCACCTGCTACGTTCCTTACATACTCCTTTTGCCTCGTCCACATTCATACACGCACGCACGCTGGTCACACACGCACTTCGGTTACGAGTACTACGGACCTGTCCTTTCTGAAGAACGTCACCAATAAGATCAGTGTATGGGTTCGTGTGTGTGTGTCTATTATTTTATGCAGTGATTACCTTCACTACTAACCGCCTCTTTGAAGACAAAAGTCAGCGGGATTTTAACAAACGCACATTTTCTGCTCTTTTTCTGCAGAATGGACCCGAATGTCCTTTCATATTGCCCAATAAAAAGTTTCTCAATAGCTGTCTTTTCGTGATATTGGTGCTAGTGATCAATGCTCTAACCTTCTCTTAATGAATTAATGACAATCTCTTATTATGTGACTAGCAGATTCTACTGCGAATGAATACGAACAAACTGACACGCGCAACAGCAACTACGCTACCGCTCACAACTTCCCCCGAGCTAGAACTCAAATCAATTTATCCAGCGCTCGCGCAGAGCAAGTAAATCGATTACGTCGGCGACTGTTTGTCCGGTAATGGAGCTATCCGTGACGTCGCTCAGTGATTCGTCTTTGTCTCTCAATAGCTTTTGTTTTTAAAGCTAAATAATAACATCGCTTGTTGGGACTTCTCTGCTTTTGAATGTATAGGTATGCTCTTCTTGAGCGCGAGGTGGTGATAAAATTCAAATTAGGTTTTGTAAATGTAGTAATTTACTATGGGCGCTTATATTTTGCAGAGGGAGGTCGTGTTTAAATCACAACAGCTACCCTAGCACGCTGCGTTGAAATAGGTTAGTACGTAGATTGTTGAACACCACATAACATACCGTGTTTCCATGGGGGATTATAGCCCATCCCTTTCTTAGAGAGGAGGCCAGAGTCCCTGCAGTGGGAACAATATAGCCTGATGATGAAGATTTTAATTGTGAGGAGATATCCTCACACTGCTGTGAGCAAATAATGGAGATGTTCTTTCTTCGCGAGAGCTAGCTAGCACCTTTGGGCAATTAGACAACACATTTTTTGTCAAATTTTTTGAGTGTCCCACTGCTGGACAACTACTTAATTAATATCTGTTCTCAAATTGCTTGTCAATAAATATAGATCACTTGTGTATCAACCCGGATGTAGATATTTACTCAGCCGGATCTAGTTATTTGCTCCATTGGTAGAACGATGAATAAATATCGTCCGGTATTTGTAACGTACTCTATCGATACATTTATTTTCTATAACTTCCATCTCCAATAATATCTGACTTATTGGTCAACAGAGGTCATTAGAGGTCACTGGACTTCATTCCAGACGGATTGCTATTTGAGCACAAAATTATTAACAGCCATTTGGAACATCCACTATAACCGAATTCACGACTATGGCTATTCAACATCCTGTTTTTAACAGCCGATTCTCAACCTTATTGCAACGGAATAGAACTACAATAAAACCAGATGCCTCTCTTGAAGTATCGCTTCATTTTTGCATGTAACGTGTAAAAAAACTGAACATCTCA
The DNA here is from genome assembly GCA_949775195.1 of Diarsia dahlii. Classification (NCBI taxonomy): domain Eukaryota; kingdom Metazoa; phylum Arthropoda; class Insecta; order Lepidoptera; family Noctuidae; genus Diarsia; species Diarsia dahlii. The sequence goes on from OX459198.1 coordinate 625,388, forward strand.
CCCCAGACGACCCTTAAGCCTTTTCCCGTTACCGTTACTATCACCCAGCTATAACCAACGCTATCTGCTTCCCGCTTACAAAACTGAACTTTATTATAAGTAGACACAGTTGAAAATCGGATGCAGTGAACTGCAAAAATAAATTGGTCATGCTGACCGCACGAACAAAATTCTGAGTGCACATAACTCTTTCCTTACTTCCTTGCAATAAGGTTCAAAGTTTTGTCAAGCAGCTGCGAAGAGATTTGGAAATATTTGGCCTCCCGCCAGCGCGTCAATAGACCGTAGTGTGCGGAGTGACGTCTCGTGGCCGTTACAGTGTGTTTACACCGCAGTTACCGCCGTTTGCTGGTGTAATGTGCTCTTGAAGCCACCAGTAAGTGGCTTAAAACCTTAAACAGAACAGATCTCGACATGTATTGGGGATTAGAGCCCGAAATTCGCGCATCGTTTAGCTGAATTGCTGAAGTTTATTTTTATGATAGGTTTAGCAAATACGCTGAATGCCACCTGATGTGGTTATCGTCACCATAAAACACTTAAAAATACGAAGTCTGTTGCTGAGGCTTTGTTGACCTTAAATTACATAACATCACACCTGTAATCTGTAAAAGACTGATTAAACTATCTTCATGGTGGCAAGTGTCCCCATGTTGGTAAAGCTTCTCTAGAAGAGCCTGTTATAATCTCTGAAACTGCTAGAACAACAGATCCGACGTCATTTGAAACTGAATCAAGTTATCTAGCAGTTGCTTGCGTTTATTGCAAATAGTTTATCTTCGTCTGGTTCGTGATCGATCGCTGCTGTCGTCAGCTTGCATTTTGGCTTAATGTTTCCATTTACTCCGTTTTCGACGATTTCGCTAGTTTATTAAGTAGTCCCCAGTTTTTATTTACATTTTATTTAACAGTCAGCGAGACACTTCTTGTCTTTTTTCCCGACGTAGGCTTCGGTTTAGCCGCTGCTCGCACTTTCAATAGATCTAGATCATAATATAGATTAAAGGGTCTAAAATGCAATCTCTTTATGAACATGAATTGCGTTAAAAATCGTAAAATGGACGAATTTAAACGCAATTCATAGTATTTTCCTTTAATGATCTATTTTTTTCCTAAATGGTCACAGACGCAGTGACTAAGAAAGGTTCATTTTACGCTTTTTAACGCAATTCATATTTTGATCTGCTTATGTGTCTGTTTTAGACCCCTGACAAATAATTGTCAAGACACCCCAGTCCTACAATTGTATAGTGAGCAGTCTATTTAAAAGATCTTCTTTTGAGAGGAATATTCTGAAATCTACACGTGTCTACACGTATTTTATATCCACGTGTAACTTTTTACATATTATGTAGTATTCGGTTTTTATTACAAAACGTTTCACAAATTGTACCGATAAACTCAAAGATAATAAAAAGGTTAGCTGTTTCAACAGAACATGTGATGTTATTATTATTATGTCCCAGTGTTGAATTTATCTAAGTTTTTTGTCGCATTGGAGTTCGCATTTTTTTGTGAGAAATCAAATTATTATCACCGTCTTGGGATTTTGTGACCTGAAAGTCTGACAACCAGCCTTACCAAAGGGTATCGCATTACCCAGTACGAACTGGGTTGTGGAGCTCAGATGGGCTGCAGCTTCATGTAAAATACTAATATTCAGCTGCATCGGGTTAGACTGGAAGCCGAGATGATGATGATGATGACCTCTTGGGATACTCTACAGAACCTCATCAAAAATCACATCACTATAACAGCCACCATTGCATTATCAGTTAGATAAAGTACAAGTCACATTATCAAGGCAAGTTCATTTAAAAATGTAGGCGTATCGAAATTGTTCGCGCCCGATACGTTGCGAATTCATAGGGACTCATTGTACACGCCACTCGTAAACCTACTTTACTGCCTGCCCCCGATACCTTCACGCCTTCTAATAGCCTGTATGAGGGACACACTGAGCATTCGTAAAAATAACAAAGAAAATATACTCCGTTAAAAATAAAAAAAAAACTGAAAAAAACAATTCTTGATCGTTATGGTCGACGCTTATCGAGGCTAGTTCGTGGATGGGAAACCATTTTTACATAATTAAGCACTTCCGATTCTCCGAAGTTAAATTAATAAAATAAATAATCGGGAATAGGCTTGGCAGATGATGAATGAATTGACAGAGGACGTTCGACTAATTTGTTGGTCAAGTGCCACTGCTTAAGAAAATCTGCACAATTATAAGCCTATGTCCGTACAATATTAGTTGTTAGCAGATAAGAATAAAAAGATACCTTTCCAGATCTCTCAGTGTACCATCATCCCTCCAGCAGTAGTTACAGGCGCGCGGTTTTTACGCCTTCCACTGAATATTTAATCGGGATGAAGTGATAAAAAAATGTAGCCTCCTCGATTGGGATGCCCATTGCCCATTGCCCGGGCTTCGGGCTCCACTGAGCTAAGTAGCTTACTCTACATAATAATGAAATAGTTCTGTTGCCGGTTCTAATTGGTGTTTCGAGGCGAATAGTTTATGTTATATCTTGTGAACTGTGTAACATTGTTATCTCAACTAAGGCAGTGATAGTGGAAACTTTGGTTCCGCGTTTGTATTTTCTGAAGGTTTGACTTAGTTTCACTGTTTGTTAATTCTTGATTATTAAACATGAGTCTTTGGATTGATGCTCATTATCTTATTATGACACAGACATGTTAATTTTGAAAATAACACAATATTTTTTTTTAAATTACTGTCGTGCGGGACAGTAATTGTAAGAAAAAAATATTTCAAGATTTACGTTAGCTTGAAAAATAGACACAAAAGCACTAAAAACCTTCATCGAATTTAACATCTACTCGTATTTTTCGAAACGAGTATCAATTTCTCGTGTAGTTCCCGTTCACTTGTACATACAGTGTTATTTCGTTATCGAGTCGCAGATCAGATTGTCCACGGCGCTGCAACGAGCGGATTGTTTGATTCCATCGACAAATACTACGCGAGAGAACTATTTTTGCACCTTATTTCCTTGAAATTTTCTATTGAGACTGATCTTTCATTCTTGCTTGTTTATTTTGTTTATTTTTAATAGCATTTCCTGTTTTATGAGTTCTTTGTTTCAATTATTGAAACTAATGGCACAGTTTATTTTGTTACTTTCCTTAAACTTCGCAATATTTCACTGAATCAATTTATTACTTCTGTTGGTGCCCATTTTCAACGATATTGATGCCTCTTCGTACGAAGTCTCTTCCACCTGTCGCGTTCTAAGAAAATAAGCCAACACGTTTTCATACTGAAAGATATTACACTCATTAAACCATTCAAGACATTCTCAAGACCTCCACCTTTTACTAAATTTCATTTAATAAGTACTAGGTTGTCATGAATTCAAGCAGCACTTTGCCGACTCATTCAATTTCTTTACATTCGTACTTGCAAATGAAATTCGTACGAGTATAACACAATTTTATATTCGTAATGTTATGTTAGCTGTAACATTTTAACTAAATCGTGTAGTTCAAGTCGTGGAACGTACAATTGCAGTTTTCAAGAGCGAAAACAATTTTCCCTTTATATTTGCGAGATTTCAGCTTAGAATGTTGCGTCGCCATGACAGTATGTTGTAATTAATTTCTTGTACCGTTGTGGATGGTTTGTTTCCCTGTATTGTTTCATTTACACTTCGTGTGTTGAGTGTGTTTAGTGCTGAAACAGTTTGAAATAATTGTTGAATATGCTGACGGATTTTAAGTCTGAGACACGCTGGTTCTATATATTCCATTTTCTCCAATGCTTGGTATACAATGACTGAACGTTGGCCGTTATCTCTCAATATTCAACCTTGTCCTTTGCGAAGTGGAACCACTCTGCAGCTTCCGTGAATCCGGCCTATTTGCAGAATCCTCCGCCAAGACTTTTTCTCCTGCCTGACACACACCATGTTTCACTGCTTCTTTACCCATCATTATAAGTTGTGGTAAGTCATATCTCTAAAAAACGTGATTACGGTCAGTGAACTTACTTTGCTTGACTATCTGAATGGGTTTGTCCTATTTAGCTTGCTGATTACACAGTTTAATTTTTTTTAGAGATCAGCACCCAAAATCTCCTGCACCAGCAAATTTCCCTAACTCCATCACAAAAGCCGTTCTCTCAATAAATAGCTGCCGAAACTCGTGCGATGATTTATATCTTCCCTCAGCTGAGTTATAGCTTCGCATCGAGCTCAACTTTCTTCGTCTCGCTGCGAATTTGTTCCTTCACTAACGAGTTTGGTGTCTTACTTTCTTTTAGGGAAAAGGAAATAGGTACGTTTGTATGGAATTATATGGCTGTCATACAACGGGGTGTAAATGGGTGGTAATTAGTGTCAATGAGGTTACAGTTGCTACTTGTAACTGCTGTGGCGACGTTTTAGCTGAAGACACAAAATTTAAAAAAAATGTTGTTACTTATTGACAATACAATCATTTTGTATTCACACACCGGAAGCGGTGTTGCTGAGGAATAAGGAAAATGTTGAAAATGAATGTAGATGGCTATTAGAGTGGAGTAAGAACAAAGAAATGCTAGAAAGAAGGTCACTGTTGATGTAATACAGAAGTTTAGAAGTCAAAGTCAAAGTCAAAGTCAAAGCATTTATTTCAAGTAGGCCGTTACAGGCACTTTTGAATAGTCGAATTAAACTAACTGCAGCACTCAGAGATATCCAACGATTACTCAAGCCGCCACCCAGCAAAGGCCTGACATACTTTTGTATGACAAAACTGCCAAAAACCTTTACCAAGCGACGTCCCAAGCAACCACTGAAGCTCTCCGAGTGCGGCAGTAAACTACTGAAGCTAAATAAACTAAGCTACAGTCCCAGTCACAAGGCATAATAACTCGTGATTGTACTGTAGTTGCCCATTCCAAAGCGTTGGTCTCATGAGAAGAATGGCAAGAAACTTCATGGACACTCTTTTAAAATCGTTTGGGTTTACAATATGTTCAAGGTACAGACATAATCTTGGTATAATACACACATGAAGACTATGCAAATTAGTGTCTGAGATGGTCTTTTGAAGAAAGCACCACACAGATTTGAGTGGACCCGTCCAGTCAGTGCAAGCATTTGTCAGTTATCGTGGAGCTCGACTTATAACTCAAGGAGCTCAACGTCACGACGAACAATACCAAAGAAAGGACATTTGGGTGGGTCGCTTATAGTACTCAAACTGCCAGACAATCGTTAAAATTACATAAAAACCCACACGGTCCTCACATTTACAATATAAAAATAATAAAATACATGAAGATTATGCAGATTAGTGTCTGGGATGGTCTTTTGAAGAAAGCACCACACAGATTTGAGTGGACCCGTCCAGTCAGTGCAAGCATTTGTCAGTTATCGTGGAGCTCAACTTATAACGCAAGGAGCTCAACGTCACGACGAACAGTACCAAAGAAAGGACATTTGGGTGGGTCGCTCGCTTATAATACTCAAACTGCCAGACAATCGTTAAAATTAAAGAAAGACCCACATGATCCTCACATTCACAATATAAAATAATTAAATATTAAGCATATTAAATAATAATGTCAAGCTATTTAAACATGTCAAAAATACGCAAAATTAATAAAAAACAAAATAAAAATATTTAACAAGGTAAATATTCATCAAAAAAATAATAATATCATACTTGAAAAAGTAGAAGAATACACACTGCACTGACTCCAAATAAATTGGGATAAGAGCAAGAGAATGGTGAGATCACACACCGGAAAATTAATACTAGAACCGCAAACCACACCACATCAAACTACTATCATTATTTTATCCTTAGTTTCTAAATGAAGTAAGTACTTTTTTTTTTTTAAAAAAAAACGTTGCCCCACGCTAGGAGTTTCTCCTGTATCCTGGGTGCGTTCACAAACATTTAAACTCACATACACAAATACCCAGACCCGAAACAACTATCTGTAGATCATACAAATATTTGTTCCGTGCGGGGATCGAACCCGCGACACGCAGCGCAGTAGTCCATTGCTTGAGCCACTGCGCAAACACTAAACCTTTGATTACCTTACCTTTGAAACTAAAACTTTGATTGTAAGTAGAATCTATAGCTTACGTAATTATCCTGTTGTAATATATTTAGATACTAAACTAGCAGCAGGCACAAAACACCAAAATACACTAGTCTCATCCACAATCATTTATCATGATTAATCCCTTACTACATAAAATCGAGATAGTGTGTCAGTATTTATGGTAATAGCGACGTGTCTACCCACCCCCGGCCATAAAGCAGCGTGAAGAGTGGCCGGCGTGAACCACGGGTTACGTTTTAGGGGACTTGTACATGCACTTGTGCTACGTGGGGATGACATGCTGTTAGTGAGGCTTTAGTTTAGGGGCTTGTCAAATATTTATACGGCGTTCCGTCAAAATAATTTTAGTGTTAAGGATTGTACATATTTAAATTAAGTTTGTATGGTAATTTAGTTTTAGATTTCGTTAGTTTTAATTACTTAATTAACAATCGATGGTTATGTGCGGTGATTACTTGGGTACCTACTCACCTGTTTCCAAGTAGGCACTCAACGACGAATAAGTTGTGCAAGTTGTGCTTCTCTGAAGGTTGATACACTTGTCTGTGACTCTTATTTATTTATTTATTTATGCACACACAAAATACAAAAAAAAGGATAAAAACATAACAAATAGAAGAGCACAAAGGTACTGCTTATTTCAAAAGAAATTTCTTCCAGCAGACCTGCGAGAGGAAAGTTTGATTAGAAATGTAGACACAGTGTGTAAATAAGAATAACAAGATTTTAATTAAAATTAAGAACAAAAGTTTATCCATATAAAATAAACATACATACTAATATATACACATATAAAAATAAATACTAGTATCCGAATATATACCTATAATAAACATACACATAATATACAGAATATTACAGAATAGAGGAGAGGTAATGCTCTCTGACTTGTTTTTTGAAAGTAAATAAAGATTTAGAGTCTAAAATTTTAGGCGGAAGTGAGTTCCACAAACGTACAGCGTGAACAGAGAAGGAGTAGGAAAAGAATTCAGTTTTATGGGAAGGGAAATTAAGATGATGCCTAAGGTGGGATCTACACAGAGTATCAGAGGGACGGGTAAAGGAAAAACGATCGCGAAGGTAGCTGGGATATGCAGGGTTATAAAGGATGTTGTAGAGAAGACATAATATCCGAGTGTTCCGGCGAAGACGGATAGGGAGCCACTTGAGTTCTTTGCGGAAGTGAGAGACATGGTCATATTTCCTCAGACCAAACACAAAACGGATACAAAGGTTTTGCAGGCGCTCAAGTTTGTTTAAGAGCTCCTCGGTGGCATCCAAATAGCAGGCATCAGCGTAATCAATGATCGGCTGGATCAGAGTTTGAGCTAAGTAAATCTTCGTTTTAAACGGTAAGAAGCTCTGTAGAGATTTAAGTGAGTGGAAAGAAAAGCGCACCTTCCGACTAACCTCATTCACTTGAGCTCTCCAAGAGAGATTACTGTCGATTAAGACACCAAGGTCCTTGGCTGTTTCAGCATAAGCAATGGTCGAACCACCCAGAGATAATGGAGGCAAAGATGACAAGTCAAGTGTATTGCGATAATATCGGCTGCCTATGATCATGGCCTGTGACTTAGCAGGGTTAATCTGTAATCCGAACGACTTTGCCCATTGATAAATGCTTTCCAGGTCATGATTCATGGCAATGATAGTCGATTCCGCATCAGCCAATAAGAAATGCCGATACAGCTGCAAATCGTCAGCGTAGAGGTGAAAACTGGAGGTGATTATTTTGGTAACAGTGTTAATAAATATAGAGAAAAGAAGAGGAGAGAGAACACCACCCTGAGGGACACCAGCAGTAAGATCACACCAATCAGAGAAGGTCTCATCTTGGCGGACACACTGTGAGCGACCTCGAAGATACGAGTTAAACCAGGCTAACGTAGAGGCAGAGAAGTTAAAACATTGAAGGACCCCAAGAAGGATGTCGAAATCCACTGAGTTGAACGCACAACTAAAGTCAGGTAAAACTAAAACAGTCAGAGATTTGTTGTCCATAGCCCAGCGGATATCGTCAGTAACCTTCAGGAGCGCAGTAACAGTACTGTGGCCAGTACGAAAGCCAGATTGGAATGGGGAAATAAGAGCATTAGACGATAGATATTTTGAAATTTGGCCATGAACAATGTGTTCGAGAACTTTGGAGAGGAAAGGAAGAATGGAGATGGGTCTAAAGTGAGATAAGGAAGTAGGACTGCTGACTTTGGGAAGTGGTATTATGTGTGCCTGTTTCCAAGCCGACGGAAATACACCAGAGAAGAGGGAAAAATTAACAATATGAGTGAGGATGGGCAGCAGCTCAGAAATAATGGGAATTATCATTCTCGAACACAACTTGTCATGGCCCGCAGCAGAGGAAGAGATAGAGAGAAGGGACTTTTTGACATCGTCTTCAGAGACAGGACTAAAATTGAAAAGTGCACAACGCGGCAGCGGCAGGTTAGAAAGCTCAGACAAAGTTTAAGCTTTACTGCTAGGGTCCAGAGAAACAGGTGGCAAAGAAAAGTGCCTGTTAAGAGCGCACAAGTCGACATCTTTACAGGTATTCGTGGGAGATTTGCCGATACCAACAGACTTTAAAAATTTCCAGACATCAGAAGAGCCACGACCAACGAGAGAATCGTGGAAGTAACGTCTTCTGGCATCTCGACAAAGACGGTTGCAGCGGTTACGCAGAGCTTTAAAGTGAATGAGATTATTTTCCGTAGGTCTACGCCTATACCTGCTCTTCGCCTTATCTTTACGGGCAATGGCACTTTTAATATCAGTTGTCATCCACGGCGCAGGATTATGCTTAATTTTAATACGCCGAATAGGGGCATGTTTATTATAGAGATCTAATACTGAGGCATTGAAGCTGTTAACCTTTTCATCAATACTGGTGGTTTCGATAACGTTAGTCCAATCAATATCACCAGCATCCCGTTTTAAAGCCTCCAGGTCTACGCTATTAAAACTCCGGAGAAAACAGAAACGAGGCTTACGTTTCGGGGGTCGGATACGATACGAAAGGTAAATGAGGTCATGATAAGAGAAGGTTGCAGTAAGCTGCCCAAACTCAGCAACATTGGGAGAAGAAGAAACGATCATTAAGTCAAGAAGAGAAGGCGTACAATTCGGGAAGTTATGTGTCGCAGAAAGAGGTAAAATTTCAAGATTAAAAGAGGATAAAAGTGAACGGAGTTTGTGTGAACGTGAATCATTTTTAATTAAACATGTGTTAAAATCACCCATTACAATAACATGCTCGTATGATGGGCAAAGATTATTTAAAGAGGATTCTAAGGAGTCAAAATAGTCAACATGAAGGTTGGGAGAGTAAATCACAGCAAGCAACACGTTGGTATGATTTACGGTGATCTGTAGAAACAATGATTCAGCCGACCCAGAGTACTGAGATGGAGACGAACTTACAATTTTATGCGGGATATCGGCGCGTATGTAAACGGCAACACCACCACCACCCTTGCCAATCCTGTCATTTCTGACAAGATCAAAACCAGGAAGTGCGTACTGCGAAGAAAGGAGTAAGGGCTTAAGAAAGGTCTCAGATATTAGGAGTGCATCAAGATGAGCACTGCTAAAGGATGCCAGAAGATCGGAATGGTGAGCGGGAACACTCTGAGCATTAATATGAGCAATATGCAGATTATTAGGATAGTTTGAAAAAAGAGTGGAAATGTTGTCATGCAAAGTATGAAGCGAAGGCTCACTGTCCGCACTGACGTAACTACAAGTCGAGGAAGAACAAGAGAAAAAACTGTCATTTAAGTCAGCTGGAATATTCATAAATAAATAAATATAATTAATATCCTTAAAAATATATTAAACTGAAAACTACTATAACTACAAAATATACGGCTGGTTCTTCTCTAAAACATAACCACCCTAACTCACTAGTTTGTTGGAAGAAATTGAACAGTAGTAGCAGAACAATAACATTATAAAAGTAGGCACGAAAAACAAAATAAAAATAAAAAAATATTAAGAAAACTAAAATACAAAATTAATTACGTAAAACGGAACACAACCGTAATGCACATGACATTAAAGAAGTGAATGGAACGCAACACGTTTGACGTTATGCTAATGTCATTTCAAATTGACAGTACTGACAGTAAACAATATGAAGGAAGAGTGACATTGGTTGTTGGTACTAACGTTTCGTAAACATACCGACAAGACTTAGATGTAACAAAAATAAAATACTCTGAAGGTGATACAAAGAACAAAAAAAATCTTAAAAGTACCTGTATTCAAAAGTACAGAACACAAGAAACGCACTCGAACAATGCGATGCGACTGATTTACAGGAAACAGCAACATTAGTTACGCCGGCGAGCCTTTCTTTGGCCTTTAGGTGTAGCGACAACTTCGGTGGGGCTCACACTCTTAGGAGAAGCACTAGCATCACTTGTGACCTTGGGGAACCGTGAAACTAGTGCTCGAAGTTCACCCGGTGTCTCGATCTTGTGACGGTTACCATCGGACGAGATGATCATTATCCTGCCCTCAACCGACCAGCAGTTCGCCATCCCAAAATGCTTGCGCGCGTCCATGAATGTACTGTGCCTTGTGTGCGTCAAGAATTCCGATATTGTGATGCCAGTACCTTTCAATGCTTTCTTGGTCTCCCAAATCAAGTGACGTTGCTCATTGGTATAAAGTCTCACCAATATAGGCCTGGCTTTGCCCTGGGAAGAACCCAATCGGTGGCAGACATGGATACTTTCCTTTCCAATCTCAGACAAGCTCATTTGATTTGCTAAGATTTTGTGAACCACATCATTCAACTTTTCGTTTTGTACCTCAGCAACACCATGAAACAGCAAAACCTTTCTTCGCATTAAGGTTTCATGTCTGTCGTAGCCAAGGGAAAGCATTTCTATTTGAGACTTGAACTTTGACAGTGCTTGCCATACAAAAGTTTTAAATTCTGTGAACTCACGTGACAGTGTTGTGATGTTGTCAGATGCTGGTTCCGGTCCTGAAGATGCTTTTTGCAACTTCATCTCATACTCATTCATTCGTGAGCTGAATAACTGCTCCAGATCCTCCAAAGTTGTAGCCATTTTAGTGTCCATGGTAGACAGAAGAAAAGTGAATAGTTTATAAGAATGTGATGTCACAGAGACTTGGAAATAGTAGAAAGTGAGAGTTGGGTGGTTAATAACAATAATATATAATTAAAACATCTAAAAATTAATTTAAAATATATAAAAAATAATTAAAACTTGGAGAAACCAAAATAAGAGTGTTAACCCTGTGTCTACCCACACAGGGAAAAAAAAGTAGTCTTATGTACCTATGTATCTCTTTTATTTGTGCAGTGTATTCAATCGTAGGTGAAAAAAATACTTCTTCCAGTAAGTTTCGCTGGTTTATATTGGTACATGCTTTGTCTATACTCTTAGCATTATTATGTTATACTAATTTCTGATACTGTTAGCTTGCATAGTCCCATTGCTGGTCAAAGGCCATTCACTTCTAGTTTACACACTCATTGACTTCTAGTTATTTCAATCCAAGGCCAATGTGGAACGTCGGGGGCCACGTGATGGCTTCGCGTCACCGTAGGCGCGGGCCTGTGGACGGTGAGTAATGGGCTAGCTCGCCGTCCGTCCGTCTTAGGACGACGACAGGCCGTGTCGACAGCGCGTTCGTGTTTCACGCGCGCCTCAAGGAGATGTCAGCAACATGGAAGGTGCCCGCAAGGGCCAATACCCGTCGGGGCTGCGTGTTGTTCGAAAGAGATACCACGGCCTCGACACAAAGGGTTAAGAAGAAGCATGGGTGGTTTTTAGACAGTAGAAGTCTGACACTCCCTACCGCTCTGCCCAGAGCGGGAGGAGTCATTTGATGATTTTCCACCCCATAAAAAAGGTGAATGTGGAACTCTGGTCTTGTGCAGATCGTTCCACCATCTTCTACGAAGTTTGCCGAGACAACTTCCACGACGATTTCTTCCTAATTATTTGTGGTAATTCCGATATTAAACCTTATAGGTACCTAACTTGTGCTTTGGGTTATAGAAACAAAAGTAAAAATCCATGTGCCTCAAGAATGTGGTTTTACTACGCGTTTCTTAGTAACTTTATGAAGAAAACCATTGCTTTATCAGTCAATAGAAAAGATTTGGAATCAAGGTTCATTTCTATGCAGTTCCTACATAGTAGAGTCCTTCCACATAGATGTCAATAGTACCGGGAAACGTGTCACCGGGTTTATTGCACCTATATACCGACACCACTTCGCGACACCATAAAATATTTATATTTTATAGCTACTAATAAAATATTTACGTCAGGCTCCTGATACTCGAACCTACCTGACGAATAAACAAAAATATCTCTTTTCTAATTCAACATTCCCTTTTTATATAAAAGTTCTCTCGGAACCGTATAAAATTGTGTTTAAAGGTTACAATTTTGCCGTATCCTGTCTGTTTACGGAGTGCCGTAAATTTTTATTTGAGCACTTTTTATATTTTTTTGTAGGTAGATACGACTCTTTGGTTTTTGAAGGAAAATAAAATAATAGTATCAGGTTGTTATTTTTTAGTATTATGTGTGTATTTGCAAAAGTATGGATACGAAACCAACTTTAGTAACGTAGTAATTTATGAGGTTTCGTTTATAGAAACGTATATTTTGTTATTGGAATTATGGCAATAAGACAATAGTTTTTTTTTATTTTTTTATCATGTGTTAAATAGTTAAAAGGACTAAGTTTATTTATTCACTAAGGGTATTGGATAATTGTGCGTAAAACATCGTCGTTGTCAGTCTGAGATCCATGATTCACAGTCTGAATTCACCGACGGCTGGGTATAGGCCTCTCTTTTCTTGTACCAATCGCCACGGTCCTATGCCAGCCTCAACCATGTTGCCTAAGATAATATTAACTTTACTTTAATTACGATTAGGTCTAATGTAAAAATCTTTCTAATACATTTCCTATTTGAATACAGATTGCATTGATTATTAGTCTTGGAACATTCGTCAAGTTCCAAAGTAAAGAAAGTGAGTAAACTTTGGTGTCAACAACAAATCTTATTAGTCTAGATGTTGTTTACTAAATGACATTACCTTCGTAATTAATTTTCTTGTAAAACTACAAGCTCTTGCCTGTAAATCTATGACAAAATAAAATAATATCAGTTTCTACCCGACAAGTCTGAAGGCGCTGCTAACTTTGAGAAACGCTGTCAAAACTTATAAAAGCCTGCCAGGCGATGGAAGTTGGAAAAATCTGTATCGGGCGTCGATTTAATAAATATCTGCTCACTGTGTAAAATTGTGCATAGTGAAAAATACTTAGATGGCAGAAACAAGAAATAATTTTATGCAGATAGGAATTTGAAACCGCCCGTTTTGCCAAATCCGATTTAATTTATGCGTTATGTTATGGTTATGTTAGATTATTATGCATCACTATTGGTTATTTCTTATCTGATAGTTTGACTTTCTAAGTTTTGTACACATTTAATATCTGTCCATGCATGAGCAGCAGTAACTTTAGTAATTTTACCGCTTGTCAATAAAAACTAGAGGTAGGTATTAAAAAATAGAATAGTTTGGTTCTCATGTACGACTATTTCTGCCATGTCACACTTGCTTCTATGATCTGTGCTCCTAGTAAGAATGGTTGGTAGTGAAGAATTCAATCCAGAATCAAGTGTCCGCTTCGCAACTGAAATCTCGAAAAAGAATTGTTTTCAAACGTAATCTAAGATAGAAACAAGTTTAAACTTATAAAAATACTGAAAGCTTCCTCGCGAGAGTCGGTCTTAGAGAAAAATCTAGTATGAAATCGGCTAGTTTTCTTGTGAACGGAAATACAGAATATAGTTACGATACAGGTAAATATGCTGTTGTCATGTTGTGAATCTCAGCAATATTTGTATTTTATATTTTTGATACTGGAAGTGTTTGACAGGTAGCCCGTAAAATCGGGTAAAAATAAAACGTGCGTCAATAAAATAACAACATCACCAGTAATCCAGTGCACCCACATTTTGCTAGTAATATTTTAGGCTCATGTGATAGAGGGTACTGGTCTGTCTCTATTTGTGTATTAAATATAAGTTTTTAAACTGACATGGTCACTAACATTATTATTAATATTGAAAACGGGATATTTACCATGTTTAGTTTTATTTCCGAGTTCCCGATATTTCGGCGCCGTTACAAGCACCATGATCACGGATAAACTGAAGTCATTGCGGGTGGATGTTTATGAGCAGACAAAACGGTCTACCCTCTTTCTTTCTCTTTCTTTTCTTTTTTTTTCTTTCTTTTCTTTCCTTCGCACCTACGATACGAGAGAGATTCTTAGACTGAATTTAAAGGAATTTCTCCATCGTAATCATTCTCCTGCCCTTATACCAAATTATTTGTGATAAAACAAATACAAAAAAATGAAAAGAAATAAAATCTTGTGATTATTGAAAGAAGATTTTATTATTCCTTTAAGTAATTTCTCTGTTTAAATAAATTTATTATAATAAATCTTTTAATGACAATATAATTTAGTAATACAAACAAAAACAGCAAGAAATATTAACACTTAGCTTGTCCTATTTACAACTTTCAGTTCCCAACAACTTCACAAATGCGATCAACATCAGACAAAGTGTCAGTTAATCACGCCACAATTACGGAAGTCCCAATCTTAGACACGAGGACCAAAAACTGGCATCCTTAGGAGTAAAGGACCATCTTATTTGTACGACCGTATAACCCGTGATTGAGGGGGTTGTAATAAAGGGGGAGAAATGTCGAGGAGACTAGTTTCAATGGGGATAGTGGCAGTTTAGTGGGTAGTTGATTATGTGGAGTTGAAGGGGTTGCAATTGTTTTTAGTTGCAGGGGTAATAAGGGGTGAGTGATAAGAGAATTTGTGAATTAGAAGGAAAGTTTTTGTGATGTATGTATAAGGCGGTAGGTGCACATATTTCAGTATCATAGTTTTACCACCCTACCGCCATTATGTTGCCGTAATAAATACTTTGTACTGTTCGGACGTGTTTATTTGTGCTCCTGCTAGAAACCCATAAGTAGCCTAGATCACCTGGATTAGGCTTTGGACTTATCATTGGCGACGAGGTGGTGCATCGTTTCGCGTAGTGCAGCAGTATTTCGCGTATAAACAGTGCGAAAAATGTCAGTGGGCAAGATCGGGCCGTTTGACGTCACCAAGGACAGTTGGAAATCATACGTAGAACGGTTGGAACAATATTTTATAGCGAACGACATCAAGGAAGCAATAAAAGTGGCTACGTTGATTACAGTGATAGGAAGTGATGCTTACGAGTTAATGGTTAATCTGTGTACGCCAGCCCGGCCGGCGAGCAAGACTTTTAACGAACTTGTGGCTGTAATGCAAAATCATTTACAGCCACAAACGAGTGTTCTAGCTGAGCGGTATAAATTTCGGCAGCGTAAACAGTGTAAGGATGAAACTATAGCGGATTTCGTGGCTGACTTAAAAAGACTATCGAGAACATGTAACTTTGGGGATTTAATAAACAATCTAAGGGATCAACTGGTGTGTGGCTTGTACGATGATGACACAAGACAGCGGTTATTTGCAGAGGAAGAATCGACGCTTTCTTTTGAAAAAGCGTGCAAGATAGCGGTCACGATGGAGGCAGCTAGAACGGATGCAGCTTTGGTAGAAGGAAATGGACTAGAATCGGGTCAGCCTACATCGGTTTATCAAAACACAGTAGGAGCCAAACGAACATGGGAACGTAAACAAAGGAGCAGCGGACGGGCAGCGGAGGCGGCGCCGCCGCGGCCTGCGGAGTCGGGCGGGACGCGCACGCAGGCTCTCCGCGGCGCGCGCCGGCCACGTGACGCCACGCAGGCGCCCCGTGCAGGCGGCAGCGGAGCAAACGGGTGCGACGAAAAATGTGAGCGGTGTGGCGGCAATCATCTGGCCAAGGCCTGTAAATTCATCAATTATGTTTGTCGAATTTGCAATATAGAAGGGCACCTGAAAAAGATGTGCCCAAGAGTGAGGAAAGAGGATTCTGCGAATTATGCACGTCAAAACTATGTGGAGGATGAGGTAGATAGTTATCCGAGCTCGGACGAAAGTGAAGAGGTAGTTATTCATTCTATTTCTCAGAGTAGTGAAAATTTTAAACAATATAGCCCATATTTTGTCACTGTTTGTATTAATGGTAAAAACATTAAAATGGAGTTGGATACAGGAAGTACCATATCGTGTATTAGTTACGATAATTATTTAAAATTGTTTGCCAACTGTCCTATTGTGAAGTGTAATCTGTTGCTAAGATATTACACCGGGGAACTAGTGAGGCCAAGGGGAAAAATAAAGGTATGGGTACAATTTAAAAACAACTGTCAAAGCTTAGATTTGTTTGTCATAGATAAGGGAAAAACTACATTATTTGGACGACAATGGCTGTACGAATTAGGTGTCACGACTCCACTAACAGATTGTTTAGCGCTAGAAAGTAAAAATGAAGGTTTTAACTTAGAGAATTTCAGTTCCAGATTTTGTGAAGTGTTTGCGGATGGTTTGGGACGGTTTACTGGTGGGCCGGTGAGCCTACGCGTGCGCGCTGACGCGAAACCCGTGTTCATGCGCGCTCGACCCATACCCTACGCGCTGCGCGAGCCCGTGGAGCGCGCGCTGGACCAGCTCGTGCAGGAGGGAGTTATGACACCTGTTGAGACTTCGGATTGGGCTACGCCTATAGTGCCTGTGGTTAAGAAAGATGGCACAATACGGGTATGCGGCGATTTTAAACTCACTATAAATAAATGTCTAGAAGTGGACCGTTTTCCTCTACCCAAGGTAGAAGATCTTCTTGCAAAGCTACATGGGGGTAAGCGTTTTTCAAAAATTGATCTGTCGCAAGCTTATGCACAATTAGAATTGGATGAGACGAGTAAGTTTACAGTAATCAACACTCACAAAGGCCTTTTTAGGTATAACCGTTTAATATATGGGTTATCTTCTAGCCCGGGTATTTTTCAACGAAAATTAGAACAATTATTTGCGGATATGCCAAGGGTGGGTGTTTTTCTTGATGACGTGATAATAACGGGGGAAGATGACAGGCAACATCTTTTGTATTTAAATATGGTTTTTGAACGACTTCGAAAATACGGGTTAAAAATCAAGAAAGAAAAATGTACCTTCTTTGCAAAGTCCGTTACATATTTAGGTTACGTAATCAGCCAAGAGGGGGTGCATACGTGCCCAGATAAGATCGAAGCTATTAAAAGTGCGCCGGTACCTAAAACGGTGACCGAACTAAGATCATTTTTAGGATTAGTTATGTATTACGCAAAATTTATACCTAATATCAGTACATTACTGGAACCATTGTACAAACTTTTAAAAAAAAATGCTAAGTTTCAGTGGAGCTACGACTGTGACGAAGCGATTAATAAAGTCAAATTATTGCTAGTATCCAGTGAGGTGCTGGCACATTACTCTCCGGATTTACCGTTGGTATTGACAACAGACGCAAGTTCCGTGGGTATAGGCGCGGTAATATCCCACTTAATACCGGGAGACGCGGCGACAGGCAACACCACTAGGGAAAGACCTATTGCTTATGCATCCCGCTCTCTTAACGCAGCAGAGCGGGGTTATGCTCAAATTGAGAAGGAGGCTCTGGCCATAGTCTATGGTGTACGTAAATTCCACCAGTATCTGTATGGCAGGAAGTTTATTCTAAGGACGGACCATAAACCGCTAGTTTGTATTTTTGGAGAAAAAACAGGTATACCCGTGATGGCCGCGAGTAGAATGCAGAGGTGGGCGGTGCTTCTTGCGGGATATGATTATGAGATTGAATATGTACCGACCGATAAGAACGGGGCTGATGCATTGTCTAGGTTACCTTTAGATAAAACTATAGGTGCAAAAGCAGAAGATAGTACTTACTTGAATTTTGTCCAGAATTTTGTACCTATTACTAGGTTGGCATTGAAAGAAGCAACAGAATCGGATAGCGTATTGAGACACATAGTCTTGTATTTAGAGTCAGGTTGGCCAGCCAAATGCAGTGAGGAGGAAGTGCGACCGTATTGGACTAGGCGCGCGGAACTATACTTAGACTTGGGATGTATTATGTGGGGGTACAGGTTAGTAGTTCCAACAAAATTGAGGGAATTAATACTAAAGGAGCTACATCTGGGCCATTTAGGCATCGTTAAAATGAAAGCCGTGGCGCGTAGTTATGTATGGTGGCCAGGTATTGATAATGATATTGAGCGAGTTTGCAAAGAATGTACCACATGCATAGAAGAGAGTACAGCCCCACCCAAGGCACCCGTTGTGCCTTGGCCATACCTAACGGAACCCTGGAGTAGATTACATGTCGATTTTCTCGGACCTTTTCATAATAAAACCTTTTTTGTTATCATAGACTCCTCTACAAAATGGATAGAAGCATTTCTCATGGCTCGAACAACAGCATCGGCAGTAATTAAAGTTCTACGAGAGACGTTTGCCCGTTTTGGGTTGCCCCGGGAAGTGGTTTCTGACAACGGTCCCCCATTTTCTAGTAAAGAGTATGCAGAGTTTATGCAAAATAACGGTATTAAATTAACCTTCTCGGCGATCTACCATCCCTCTTCTAATGGAGCTGCAGAAGGGGCAGTTAAGCTTTGCAAGCGGGCGGTAAAGAAATCCCTTCGTGATGGACAGGATATGGAAGCCGCGCTTCAAACGTATTTGTTAGCTTACAGAAATGTGGAACATAGTACTACGGGGGTATCACCAGCGACTTTATTACAAAAAAGAAATCTTAGGTCCAGATTGGATATGATTAAGGGTGATAGGCAGGTAGAGGACCGGGTACGTAGCATGCAAAAACGACAAGTGGAAAACGCAGGAGGTATCCCACGAGAATTTAGGCAGGGAGATAGGGTATGGATGCGTAATTATACCGGGGGAAGAAAGTGGTGCAGTGGAAAGATAAAGGAGAAGCTGGGAACTCGTAATTACATGGTAGTAGGGGAGGACGGTTCACACTATAAGAGACATGTAAATCAGTTAAAGAGTAGATCGATGGCAATGTTTGAGTGGCCAGTCCCTGATCCGGAGTCCGACAAGCGGGTAGTCCAAGTGGAGACGGCGGATGGGTCGGGTACGCATGGCCCAAGGGTTATAAGTTTAAATACAGATTCCCCGGAAGGCCGTTCCAGGCGAGTCCGTAGACCAGTTAAGCGTTTTGTAATAGGCATAGATTAAATGTGTTATAGGTACAGGTTAGTCTTGACATAAGGGCCTGCCTATTCAAAGTGTTATTTGTTTAGTTAATTTCTTAGACCTAAGGCTAATTTAAGTAAGAGGGTGTGATGTATGTATAAGGCGGTAGGTGCACATATTTCAGTATCATAGTTTTACCACCCTACCGCCATTATGTTGCCGTAATAAATACTTTGTACTGTTCGGACGTGTTTATTTGTGCTCCTGCTAGAAACCCATAAGTAGCCTAGATCACCTGGATTAGGCTTTGGACTTATCAGTTTTATACCAATTAACGTTCTCGTTCGTCCAGTTAGGTAGGTCCAACTTTGAGAAAGAGGTCAATCGTCGAATCCGACTCGGCTGGGCAGCGTTTGGAAAGCTGAGAAGTATCTTCTCGTCCAACTTTCCCCAGTGTCTCAAGACGAAAGTCTATGACCAGTGTGTGTTGCCAGTGATTACAGACGGGACTGAAACGGGGTCGCTCACAATGGGCCTCATCAGAAGGCTTAAAGTCACCCAAAGGGCAATGGAGAGGGCTATGCTCGGAGTTTCCTTGCGCGATCGAATCAGAAATGAGGACATCCGCATGAGAACCAAGGTTACCGACATAGCCCGAAGAATTGCTAAACTTAAGTGGCAGTGGGCAGGGCACATTGCTCGCAGAACCGCGACGGTGGCGACCGCGAACCGGAAGACGTTGCGTTGAAAGGCCTCCCACTAGGTGGACCGACGACCTGGTGAAGGTTGCGGGGATCCGCTGGATGCGAGACGCACGGGGCCGGTCAATTTGGCGACACTTAGGGGAGGCTTATGTCCAGCAGTGGACGTCTTTCGGCTGAAGTGACGATGCTGATGATGAATTAACGTTCTTATTAATTTGTTGTTATCTTATCGATGAGATTCAAAAAGAAACAGTTTCTCGATTATTGGATGAATGGACTGAAAATAGTGACTGGATAAACCTGTGTACGGAAGGTTGGGGGCAGAGCTTTGTTACGCAGTATAAGAGTAGCCTTTGTCCAATAGTGAACTGCTATAGGTTTTGAACTGATTGATTATTTGAGGAAAATCCTTCCTATATTTTGTATTAGTTTGTCACGACGACGACGCCGACGCCCAGTCGGTTTGGCCGGGAGGCTTCAAAATTATCTTTCTCACTTAACGTCAATTTAACAATCGCATCATACGTATTCCGCTTCCAAGGGCAAGTGCCACATAAACACACAGTGACATAGTGCACAAGTGAAGTCATCATCATCATCAGCCTATCGCAATCCACTGCTGGTTAGAGTCCACGTTTCAGCGTATGTCATAATAGTAGCACTTCACTTGTATAAGTTGTTGTGTAAGTGCTAAAACTGCGTTTTCTGAAAATACACTGATGGTTTGTTATGTTAACTTCTTTGCACATTACACAGATACATCATCATCATCATCATCATCATTCTCTGGCCCTTATCCCAATTAATTTGTGGCGGTGCAGTATGTCTTTCTGTTCCATACCTCTCTGTTTCTTGTCATCTCATGAGACAGCTCCTTTCTTGCACATTACACAGATACTTAGATAAATTAATCAATCTGTTGAACACAACCTCAGAGAAGTGCTGCCAATGAGTACTAGGCTCACATAAGTATCAGACACGTTGATTCAAGACTCTCAGACTAATTTGTACAGATCGGTGTTCGTACGGGATTGCTACCGCTGGACTCCTTCCAACCCCAATTACTGCCCTCTAACAAGATATATTATTTAGTTTCATGGCTGTTTAGCTGTATACGTGGTGGTTGATTAGTTTGAATGAGCCTGCAGTAGCTGGCGATGTGTAGTGCTATCGGATTACTGTAGTCTGTAGACGGAATACAGGAAAAAAGTCACACAATTTTGCGTTCAACGAATACCAAAATTCCTACCAAGTGGAAATGGCTTTCAAAGCTTGGCGTCTCTTAAGTATATTTCTACGGATTGGCATATATTTTCTCATTTTTCTATGATCATTTTCACTGATAAAATGTTACTTTGTTAAGGCTCTTTTGTCAACATTGTCATGCTTACCATTTTTACTTTAAAAATGTAACTGTGGTCCAAGAAATGTGAACACAGTGATCTAGTTTTACAACCCAGAAAACATCAATATCCATATTTAAACGTTTTCCCAACACAGAACGCGTTTTAAAATGCACGCTGTGTCGCGTTACATCGTTTCGATAGTTCGAAACGTTTGAATCGCGGTTCAAACAAAAAAGGCAATCGATGCACTCATCGTGAAGTTATTTCGTGAGTGTCGGTGTCCAGTTATGCGCATAGTTGACCTCCTTTTTGAGTTAGAATTGAATTGAAACTTTTTGGACAGTCAGGAGTGAAGAGTGGAATTTTATTTTCCTTTGTTCTTTTTTCTGGTGAGCTGGCACGTAACACTTTTGGACTTTTGACATTTACTTTGGAATACAAAACGAAAGTGGAATAATTAAAGTCGTGTTGGAAAATTTTAAATGTTATTTTACCTGGAAGAAGAAAATGAAACCTCTGTGCTACTCAGATTTTTTATTCATAAATAATTCTCTTTGGAATTTGGGGCTTTCAACCGAACCCACGCTATGCTTCAAGGCTGTTTTTGGTATTGTAAAGTAAAATTAAAAGTTTGCTCCTTTTATATTCAGTTATCAAAGAAAACACCATCATAATGACAAATAATACAAAATCACTTGGTTGCTATTAGGCAACTTTCAGTAAATAAGAACTTCTTCAACCAATTATTGTTGAAGAAGTTTTATTTTTACTAAATTCTACTACTAGACTGATCATAGTTTCAACAGCAATTACTAAAAGATCACTAGAGCACCATTTATAGCTGATCAGTAGTATTTCAGTCGTCGGGTCGTGAACACTTGTAGGTACGTATCGGAAGCCTTGATAATCCTTAAATTACTCACGAATGTCTTCTACTATTAGGCTAAGGATATAGTGGATTTGAGGAGTAAGAGATAAGCGGGTGTATTGAACTAAATGTATAGTTATAGATGCAGCAGACTACACTCGTTATTTTAGTCGACTTCTACTAGTTCACCAATGCAATCGTCTTTCTTAATGCACCTGGCTGCGCAGGTTTCTTCATACTGGTCCAACACATTTGAGATCATCGACACGTAAAAAAGAAGAATGCACCTGTTTAAGGATGTTTTAAGAACGTATCATCGGCCGGGAGCTGTGAGTAAAGTATTCAATAATAAATTAACTTTTCTGGTCTAAAGTTAAGTATGGAATGAAGTCAAAAGCTCAGAGCCATAAAACAATACCTACCAGAAAATGCACGTAGTACCTTTCATTTTGTGGTAAGAAATGTCTTCCATTACACTTTCTACGAGGCTTTATTTCAACAGCTACCTTCTCGACTTTTACTTATTGTTATGGTATTGCAATGGGTTTAAAATAAACTTTTCTTTATCAAAACTTCAACCGAACTTCCAATAGTCCCGGAAGCCGCAAGAAGTCGTTCTTGGAAGTCGTCCTTAAATTGTGCCGTGTCATAAAGGTGGCTGGTCAAAGCGCCGACAATCCTCTTGCGGCGGATTACAGAACCGCCCGAGGACTTACGAGTTCGAGCGAACCAGTCCTCGGGATCGGCGTCAAATGTTTGCTTCTCATTTGTGAAGACGCCGACGGTATTATTAATTTGGTTTTGGTGTCTCAGTATTGTTGTATTGATTTATCTCGTTGATGTGATCTCAATAATTAAAATATTTTCGAAAATAGTACCAGAATAGGTATGTTTTTGCCTATTCTGCGCTTTAGGATACAAAAAACTGGCTACTTTTTATTCATGTTTTATAAGTGGCCATGTACATACGGCTACACATCAAGCTATACATTTCCAGTTTACGCTGGTCTCGCACTGTACGGAAATCCTCTACAATGCGAGACCAGCTTACACGGGAAATGTATAGCTTGATGTGTAGCCGTGTGTACGTATAATAATATATTAATAAAATATTGAACTTGTAGTTTAATTATTTCTTGTGGCGCATATTTTCACAAAGGTTTTCGTTAGGATTTAATTCATCTATTTGGCTAAAACTGCGCCATATCTCAGAAAAAAAAAAGCGCAAGGCGAAACAAACACAACTTTTTACAGAATTTCAAACTCAATTTGCTGTACAAAAGTATGCGAACCAATACACCTCAAGTTGGGCACTTTGTTTGCACACAATACGACATGAAAACTGTCCCATAACAGCTTTAGACAATACTCGCGGCACAAACATTGTAAGCGATAATAAAGTTGAAGAAAGCGGAGAACTAAACAAACTCCAAGTTTTACTTCAAGTGGTTGGGAGGGGATATGCAGTGAAGAGAACAGAAGGTAGACTTGTTGTGGGCTGTGGGTTGTTCGAAACAGATACCGGGGCCTCGGCCACAAAGGGCTAAAAAGGAACATTGGTGGTTATTAGTCAGTAGACGTCTGACACTCTTTAAGTCTCTACCGCTCTGCCTAGAGCACGAGGAGATTTGATGATAATTTCCACAATAAAAAAAAAAAAACAGGTACACTTGATAAAATGATTTAAAAGTCGTGAGGTCATCTTGAATAACTGTAGTCGCATGCAAATAGAATTAATATTTGACTATAAAAAAATTACTTGTTTTAAAGTTTATTAGAAAGTATAAAACTATATTGTTTTAAAGTTTTTAAGTACGAATGAAGTACTCACCAGTTCATGGTTTATTTTTTATTTATGAAATCATTTTAATTAACTGTGACTGTAATTTAGGAGTAAAACTATCTCAAGGTTAAAACTCAGATATATAGCTATTATGATAAAAATTCTTGATGTTGTGATAATACCTATCTTAAAAATTTAGAAGTTCCAAAACTCCAGTGATCATACATTTAACACCATTAAGACGGCTCCTTTTAGACCACCTTGTAGTCCTTTCCTAGCTCAATGTGACCCTTCTGCACTTACCTGATGCATGATAATGGTGTAACGCAATTTATGCATTACATTTTGTTTGTGCGAGTTGTATGGGAGCGACCCTTCCTTTTTATATCATAATGGAACTTGAGCGAGGCTTTTGTCTCACGAGTTCGTAATGAGTGCTGGATGAGGACACGTCTTTATTGATGAGAGGTAGCGGGTTGCGAGGTTATGCTAAAAACCAGAATATTGTAAGATAATAGGGATGATGATAATTGATGATGACAGTCCGTCTGTTAGATTATCGAAAAATATACGTGTTTTTTGTTTTATCAAATTAATAAAAATTGACGATAGTAAAATATGTCAAAGATGATGAGTTCGGGCTTATGACGTCACTTTTAGTTAAAAAATATATCTTTTACCTTTTCGAAGCACTGAATTGTCTTCATTTTTTGTTTACGTGAAAAAAGAAAAGATGTGTCTAATATTTTTTGGAAATCTATATAAAAAAATCTAATTAGTACTACGTACTAATTAGATTTTTTTTGTCAACTACCCTTTTGTATCCGGACCTGTTTTAGGACCTCAAAAAAAGTTCAGGGGCTAATTGAAATGGTTCTGCATGGACTATACTCTACCACGCTTGCCCCGTTCGGGCGGGAGAAATAATAGTGAAAAGGCCCCCTACTGGATAGCTGTCAGTGCTAGTCGTGACAGACGACCAACAACTTGTATACCTGGGGCCCAATTCTGTAACTTAGAGTTAAGCAACACGCCATTGACACTCTATCGACACACTACTAATACAGACATTATTTTGCAATAGGGAAAAGAGGTGTAGTTGTTCGATGGCTTCACAATGGCAGTTCGATAGCCAAACACGATAGACACAACTGTCAGATTTCACTTAAAATATATTTAAAGACTACCGTAACTTTGGCCATCACGTTGACATTGTTCCATTAAAATGAACCAGACTACCAATTTTTACAATAGTCCTACTATGGCGTTTCAATGTCACTACAGTGGCAATAAATAATTTGTAGAATACCAAAATGTCAATGACTATTCTATTGAGACACTACTTACACACTATCGACACACTTTTCCCAAATTGATTATTTTATAGAATTGGGCCCCTGTTCGTTTCAATGTAATAATAATATGTATAGACTTGCATTCAAACATAAACAATATAATTGTTTCATTATGCGTAGACGAAAGAATTTAAAAGGTCTACAAAAATAGGTTAATAGCTTAAATAAATACAGACTGAAACAGTTTTTCCAATTACGATATTAAATTTCAAATACCAACTAACTAATTAACTAATTTCACGGTCAAAAAGACGATTACTATTTGATATTAACGGTTTAATTGAAGATAGACTAGATTATTTATTTTATTCAGAACTTTCTATTCCCAGAAATACTAGATATTTAGAATTTAAGGTTATTAAAAATGTTGTTTAATTTTAAGTACTACCAAATCAAATCAAATCATTTATTACTTTGCAAACATGGGTAATTGCAGAATTTGATTATAATGTTGAAGAACATGACTCAAAGGTTGGTTCTTGGTATAACTAGATTTCAAAATTACAACTTAGATCAAAGATTTATAGAAAATCATAATTTTATTGAACTTTAAGAATTAGACTTAAAATTTAATTAGACAAGTGATTATTATGATTATTTTTACGAGTATAACATATGTTATACCTGTCATCTTTTAGGCGAATAACATAATAAACGATATAGGTATATTATCGTAGTATATCGTGGTGCATGTACTCATTCTCCTTTTAAACCTGTTTGTCCTGTCAAGTTTATTTGGAAATCAGCAGTCCCGAATACATACTCGACAATTTACAAACAAAGCCAAAGCCAATCCATTTATTTCAATAAAGCATTTTACAAGCTGTACTTGTAACTAACTACGCAAAAAAACTTTTTTTTTTGAAATTTTGCTTTTAATGTTAAGATTAGATGTCAATGCATGGAGTTTGGTTTTGACGTTAAATTCTAAATTCAATGAAAGAGCTTAAAGTTGAATGAAATGTATCAAATGAAAGCGTGGTTTTTTAGTTTGAAAGAAAGAAAATGTATAAATTAGTCTCACACAGGACAACACAATAGACAGCCTATAACAGCACAGTTTGACTAGCCTATAATATTTGATTAACGCGTGTGCTTAACAACATATCCACATCCTACGGTTTATTGGAAGTACATAGCAGAACGTGGAGTTTCGTTACTCGTTAGTAAAACGGTTAGAACGGGGCCGCCTTGTGAATACGCTTAATGTAACGCCGCGCACTCACCGCGTATACGACGCGCGGCGGTGTGTTTACGCGCTAATGTTTCTAATGGCTTTCACAGTTAACTAATGTGGTTATATTGTTCTTGATGCGTTGTTCTAGGTTTTGGCTAGAAAGTACTAGGACTTAATAATATTTTGAAGGTAAATTGTGGTTTGTGTTTTACTCTGGATAACTAGTTTATTTTATTTTGTAAAAATAAAGTGAACAGAAGAGCAGATGTTGTCTTTATCTGTGTAACTTTTAATAACAGTAAAAGTATTTTTATTACCGTATAAGTAAACTAATGGATTGCGGAAAAACGGTTCACAGTCAGAACAAGAGCTCTTGGAAAACAACATGCTGCCGCTTCCTTAAAATAATTCATTCTTCATCAAATGATAATTTTTAATCTACTAACTTATAATACTATACACTGAAGAATTCGATTTTTTACAAAAATAAAGGTCACATAATCTTCTAGAAATCTAGACAGAGATATAGCACTTAATATTATTTTGAAATATCTGCCATATGAGGTTAATATAACATAACATCGCACCTGTAATTCCCAAAGGGTTAAGCAGAGGAGTACCTAAATTAAATATTTCACCCACATTTCACCAGTAATGTCTAAGTCCCATGTAATAGGAGGCGAGCCTATTCGAAGCTAAGCTTCTTTTTCTGGAATAAATAATAGCGAATCGGATGACCGGAGTCTGGTAGGTATGGAGGAGATACATCTCTAGATGCTCCGACTTGGTACACCAAGCCCTTGATCTGCTAGATGAGATCATTGAAATTCAGTTTTAACTTACGATTTAGTGAAACAGGCAATAATAGTATCCAATTAATTGTTCACAACAAAATACGTTCAAATAAATGCATCATACTATGTGACTACTAGAAGCACAGAAGCATCAGGTGTCACCGCGGACAATTTGTAGAAGTCGTCTCAAGCAAATGGCATACCATCGCACGTTTGTAATGTATACAGGGATGTGTGAAATGATGTAATGTTTCATAATAATTATACGGTGTAGTTTAGCAACCTTGTCAAAATTCAGGAGATTCTCATAAATAATCAATCGGTTTTTTGTGGTGTTGCTGTTAAAATTTAAGAGTATTTCAGAACAACCCCCGCGACGTGGTCCAGGGAGTTAAAAAATATTGAATAAACGTTTGCGCATGTTTTGTGTTTGTGAAAGCGTGAAATGATTATCGTGCGAGAATCAAAAGGGCAGCGTTTTACCACGGTTTTAATTTGTCTCCTGTTGGTGGAAATAGATTTACCCTTTAATATATTTATTACATGTAACATAATATAACTGGCAATATGATTGTGTCGATCCTTTCAAGAAAAACTAGCGTGAGTGATCTTGTGTGCAACTAAAGTGAAAATTCTCTAAATTGAAAAAGACAACGAAACAACAATACAAATATAATTTGAACACAACAAATTCTCAGAAATTTCCAATAAAAGAAAACGTAGCAACAAACACTGTGTGCGATCAGTCACAGGTGCAGCTATCGATCACGACTTACTGTAATGTAAGACGGAGCACCGCGACACGGCGACAACGCGACAACGCGACATTGCAACAAATCTAATTCTTAATACATTTGTATGGGTTTACAAAAATAATTGCACAGAAAATATTTACTTTTCCTACGTACTACTTTAATTTCCCATCGGGACTGCGGGTTGTTCGAAAGAGATACCGCGGCCTCGGCACAAAGGGCTAAGAAGAAACATGTGTGGTTTTTAGTCAGTAGATGTCTGACACTCCCTACCGACCTACCCAGAGCGGGAGGAGTAATTTGATGATTACCCACAGTAGAAAAAAAAATTGAACTAATTTAATGCCAAGTTCATAAAAACATTTAGCATACCTTGACGAAGCTGATGGATGCGAATGTGGAACCGCATCGCAGATTCGCAGTCTGCATCTCATCTCTTTTTCCAATGGCTACACGTCTTTAAGACTACTAGAAAAGTGAAAAGTATTGGGTATCAATTTGAAATAAATGGTCCCAGCTCTGTATAATTTGTTTACAGTAAGCTCAAACTACTTAAATAACACGTTTCAGACATTATTCTGATAGCTTCTATTGACGATCATGAGCATACGTCCCCTTTGTACGTATACTCAAGATCGTCTATTCAAAAATTCTTCTTTGCTACATATTTGCTACGAAAGCGTAGCTCGCGTAGCGGTTACTGCTACGGCGTAGCACTCGCGTAGTACTTTATTGTAATGTTGCTTGTATGTGCACGATGTACGTTACATTGGCATCATATTCAAGCACTGTGCAAGATGTTATAAAATGCATTTTGCGAACTAAATTTTAAATAAGAGTGACTAGATATTTAACAGTCTGCAGTTCATACTTAAAAAAAAAACCTAGGTTTGTAGAACGCAAAACATACTTTCAACTAAAATTGGTGTGAATAAGTTTTATATATTTTTTTTAAGAAATTGAACTTTTTCGTAAAACTGCAGCAGTAACATTGTCTTTCATTACAATTATATGAAAAGCCAATTACATAATATATTATAATTATATTTGTGGTATTATATTTTAAGTCAATTATTATAGTTTTACTGTAGCGTGTTTTACATTATGAACGATGCGATGTGATTAAAAATATTATTATTAGGTATATCGTTTAGTCCTACAAAACTTTGCGTGTGTGAATCAGTTGAATTAGTTCTTGGCAAGTTTTTTCTTTGGTCATACATCGAGAGAGGATGCAATCCTTATACTTAGTCACAGGTGTCCACCCCCCACTGTCCAGGTCTAAACATATTGTTACTGTTATCGCAATGTTTTATTGTTGCCTGCACTTGTCTTCAGAGCCCCCCTGCGACCCATCGCGTAGGGAAGGCGTATTGGCACGTTTGCTATGGAGATACGGTTTTATTTGTATCGATACATATGTTACAAATACATTTTCTATTTGAACATTTATATTTTCCACTGCAACAGATTAAAAAACCGAAAACAAAATAAAATAATTTTCTGCGTTTATTTCAGGAAACTTCTAGTTCAGAAAATCATTATTACATTTCGTACTTTTCAAAACCGAGCGTATCAATTACAAAACGAGGAGATTAATTTTCATATTATTTGGTTTTGAGTTTAGTTTATTGATAATGTTATGTATTTATAATTATATTACAATGTACTGGGCCAAACAGCGCACGTTACTCGTCACGGTGCAGCGGTGGTTACAGTCGAGGGGATACACATTATTTTGGAATAATATAGGCATAAATTATATAAGAGTTTTATTTATCTAATATTCATGTACAATAGTAGTACATAATATGCAGACTGAATGCCACAAGGCAATTTCTACCAGTCAACCTGTGTTTTAAATAAGACCACAATGTGGCAAGTTACAAAATAATATTCTTTTACAATACCTATAATGTTTTAGTCCTTGAGACAAACGGAGTATTTGCTTTGGACCTCGAATTAGATTTCATTATATTTCGTAAAACATTGGTTCTGTTAGAACGCTGTGGTTTAGACTAGACTCAACCACAAAATGACTTTTGAGGTTGTTTACAGAGTAAATACAAATTTAATGATCAACTCAGAGTGGCTCGTGGCTACATAAGAGCTTTGAGGATTAATTGATAAGTGCAATGAATATGTATAGTCTGCTTTAGAAATGTGTGGAAATTCATACAACATTAAACTGATAACAGACATTTTTTTTTGCTGAAAGGAAATGTTTCAGAAAACAAAAATGGAAGCTACATAATTATGTTTCCATTATTTAAATCAAAGCACTTACACGAAAACGCTAAGAAAGCAACATTGAACAAAAACCCTGGAGACTTTCTCTCAGGTATTTAACACAAACAAAATCAACATAATCAATAGTCATTTATTCAGCTTACTTCGCCCCTCTCTTTGTCTCTTTCGCACACAATACATTCCTTTCACCTCATTTGCTTGCCTAATCGACGAGAAAGCACGATATGAGACGATTATATACCTCTACAGACTTGCCAGCACTCGACCACAGTGTAGAACTACCTCTTAGTACAATACCTCGCAAAACACGGTATAACAAAATGTTGAAGGTCTCTCTTCTACTCTGTGGTACAAGGTTGTCTAATTCAGTACTTCGTGTAAAGATGAGGGTTCATTTGGCTGCAGAATTTCGGAATTTCGACAAAATTGTGCATTAAATTTAAGTTCCATATGACTTTAATGCTTTCGTTCGTTAAAAAGGTATATTTCTGAATAGCGTTCGCGTTTGCAGAATACTTTTAGAATTTTATTCTTAACACAGACTTAAAAATGTGTACGTTTGAGGCTACAAAATATAATAATATTCTTTTGTTCAGATGCTGATTAGGTTACTAGATAACTGTTATAAATCTTGTTTATTTAGCACTAACACACCTGAAACTACCTAGGCACTACAAAAGTACTGAAGTATTCTTTCAGAACAAAAGTGTATTAAAACTTATGAAAATATGTCTATGATTTTTTCAAACTCTCTCCAACAAGTCCTATTCAAATTCAACCAATTACCTTCTACACGAAACTTTTGCATAGACGGGCGTCCCACATTCTAGGGCGCGGTGGAACTTCAGCCCGCGATTTATTTCGTGTACATTGCTCGCTGCTCTTGGCGTGTTTACGGCGTGATTTGGCGTTCGCCCGTATAAACGTCAATGGAACCGATAAATAAATTGTATTTTATACGCGACTATACTTTTTGTGAACACTCGGCTGTGCCAAGCACTGCAGTTACATTTGAAATTGGGTCTAGTGGGCAGTGTGTGTGAGAAGCTTAAGCGGGAGCGGGTGATGATGAAATCATTGACCAGATGATTCTTTTATATTTAATCAAATTATTAAGTTGAACTTTGGTTATGACCTAATTTGAAATTCTTACAAGTTTAGTTATAACATAAAGTGTATGGTTTAGAAAGTTAAGTACATTTCCTACATCTAAACCGTTTGACTCACGTCGGAGACGTTATTAACATAAGTTTAATTTAAATTATATTCGACAAGCTTTGAACGAAAACATACTGCGCCAAATGAGTTGGAAAACGGACAAAGTATTGATGAAGAACGAATGGTGACGTCTGAACGTAAAAACGCACGATAACCGTCAATGTTCAAACTATCAAAAGATATAGGCAACCACAAGCGTCTTACCGCTGTCTCTCACAACTTACACCATCAATTTCGTTTCGCTACACGCCCCTCACCACAACACGCTCGTCTTTTTCTCGAACATTCGCTGCACTGCCAAACTCCATACAGTGTTTATACCGCCAGTTTTTGTGCCAGAATGAATGGAATATGGCCGGCCAGTCTGGCGGGCTGGCAGCTTGGCAGATTGGCAGAATGGAGGCACACCCAGGACTTCACGGGCTATTTAAAATTATTCACTGTTTGTTGTATCGTTGTATCGCATTTTTATGTGTGAATGCACTTCAGCTTATGGGAGCTTCTGAAAATACATTTATATAAGAAACAAATAAGTTTCATAAGTCTAAAGAGAATAAGGAATAGATTTTCTCTTAAATGTATAAGATTGTTATATCGTTATTTTACTATGTAAATGTATGCGTCACCATTTGGCAGGAAGAAAAACGCACTTAATTTCTTTTTAATGCAAATTATTTTTACGTTTCGTAACACAGCTGTTTGGATGTGGCTATACGAAGAATTTGTAGGTCTACACGTACATAGTGACTATTGAAATTAAACTAATGTTTGTAGGTGGATCTTGCTTTCTAGGAAAATGCAAAATCGATTCAATCAGAGTATAAATATACCTGAATATAAATCCCAGCTTCCAAGTTACCGTAATTACATCGGTTTGATACAAACCGTACCTGATTTTATTGTTATAAGGAAGGAATACACGGTTGCCATCCCTTTGTCAGTCCTTCCAGGGAACTAACCCCGCCCCTGGTATATTAACATTATTATCTACATATGTACACACCCTTAAGGTTGACTGGTATAAATTGTTAAGGGGTCGAGTTTACCTTTGAACAGTTATTTTTGCTTGTGCATAAAAGTTAAAAAAATTATAGGGTGCCAAACTGAGACGACTAGAATTGTGTCTAAATTAAACCTGTTGTCAACGATGCATACTCGTAAATACTCTTTTTTTTAATTAATTGAATTAACGGTTTTATACCCATTTTGTACTGTCTTTGTCTCATAATAAAATGTATCTTAATGTTTTTTTTGGTCTCTTTTAATCACGAATCGGCCGCCTCTACTGCAGATGAGCTCATTAGCAATCAGTGTAATCCAAGTCCACACCTGTGGTATTAATACATTACCATTACATTACATATTATGTAATGTGTTAGTAAATAGTGGGATATATTCCAGGGTTACACACAACACGTATGTTGCGAGTATTGCGGTCGTGACAGCTGCTTGGGTACAACTGTTCGGTTCTTGGCCCTGTATCGCGGTACACTTCCACCATTGATACATGTAACACGGTGAGCAGTTTGAGGTTATTTCGTTGAAGGTTGATAATGGGATTGAAGGGTTTGATTGGGCTGCGGGTTGTTCGAAAGAGACACAAAGGAGGCACATGGGTGGTTTTTAGTCAGTAGAAGTGTGACACTCCCTACCGCTCTGCCCAGAGCGGGAGGAGTCGTTTGATGACTTCCTACCTAAAAAATATTATGACGTGCAAGTGAAACTCAACCATGGGTCGGAAAAGTAAACTCTTTTGCAAAAAAAACGGGCACTTCATATTTTTTTCTCTACTTCAATGAAGAAGGACAAGTAAGAGATTTTATTAATATGACGATGTATTGGCATGTTATTTGAAGAATCCTGGCATGATTCTGTACGTTCCAAATTTAAATTTTGAAATTAACAAAAGGAAAATAATGATTATTGTAGATTATTGTAAAATTGCTTTACTAATGGCGCGAATTGCTGAAACGATTTTATTACTGATTACTAAAATTTTAAAACTTTTTGGATATTTTCTGCAAATTAAACAATTTTATCTTTCTTTTTACATTAAATACCACTTTTTGACATGAGTGACAAAGCGATAAGGGCCGGTAAAATTATAGCCCTACTTGAAGAAGGTTGTTCGCAAACTTACGTGTCTCAGCGGCTAAATGTGAGTCGTTCAACTGTCCAGAGGACTTGGCAACGGTATCAAGAGACCGGTTCGGTCAAAAGAAGACCCGGTTCGGGAAGAAAACGACGCACAGAACCAAGAGATGACCGCTTTTTGGTGAGTCAGGCCTTGCGGAATCGTAAGGCGTCAAGTGTGGACCTGAAGAAGAGCCTTGAAGAAGTAAGAGGAGTAGAAGTTAGCTTGTGGACCGTCAGGAGGAGGCTTTTGGCTGCCAATATCAGGAGTTACCGCCCGGCTCGGGGACCTAAATTACTCCGTGAGCACCGTGTTGCTCGACTTCAGTTTGCTCGAAACTGTGCTTCATGGACTCTGGAGGACTGGAATGAAGTATTCTTTTCTGATGAAGCTAGAATCTCTTTGTGTGGAGAGGACCGACGCCGGCGAGTGCTACGAAGACCACGGGAACGCTATGTGGAAGTCCTTATTCCATATGCACAACCCGCATTGACTGCACTTGGGGAAGATTCCATTTTTATGGACG
Source organism: Diarsia dahlii (assembly GCA_949775195.1). Classification (NCBI taxonomy): domain Eukaryota; kingdom Metazoa; phylum Arthropoda; class Insecta; order Lepidoptera; family Noctuidae; genus Diarsia; species Diarsia dahlii. The sequence goes on from OX459198.1 coordinate 659,589, forward strand.
ACAATGCTCGCCCGCACCGTTCTGGCGACGTGGAAGCGTACATGCAAGAAGTTGGGATCCGTCGTTTAGATTGGCCAGCTCGAAGTCCTGACCTCAATCCAATTGAGCATGTCTGGGATGTTCTAAAGAGACGGGTAAGATCAGTGCAACATGCTCCACAAAACATCAGGGAGCTAAAAAGAGTCATTGCAGAAGAGTGGGAACGTATTCCTCAAAACGTCATTAAAAACATCGTGGAAAGCATGCCCAGAAGGATTCAAGCTGTGATTTTGGCAAGAGGAGGTCACACTCGTTATTAGGTTATTACATTTATAACTTTATTTAATTAAACAAAGTAAAAAAATCTTCTTGTCTTTATTGCCGACCACTTCTTATTGTTTGGCCGTGTACATCGGTTTTAAAGAATTCATAGATTTTTTTTTAAATTGCCACAGTTCACTTCACGCGTATTAATTTACACGATTATAAGTATACAGACTACGTCAAACAATTAAATTTCATTGAATTAACTCAAATCGACCTTAGAACGTAAATTTCCTAAGGTGCCCGTTTTTTTTGCAAAGGAGTGTATTAACATCAATTTATATTTAGAAAAAATGCTAATATCAACAAATAAAACGTTTACGTTTCTGAACTGTATACAAAACCGTAGTCTGCGTTTTGTTATGACTAGCTCTACACACAAACAATAGTTAACGTTTGCAATTTCATTTAGTCTTACGTCCCGTTCAGTCTGACGAGAGATGTCTGTTTTATACAATTGGGAGCGAAACACCCAGTTATAGTGCATCCTCAAATTATTAGGGAGAAGGTTAAACTTTTCAAAATGTGTCAAGGTTTTATACCAATACCAATAAATACCAATTTCTACTTCTAATCATTAAAACTTTTGCAGTTTTTTACCAACACTTGATGTTAGTATGAAAATCGATAGCAGTTTTGCTCATCGACTATGTCCTCGGGCAAGCACGTTAAATATAAATATTAGTGACCGAAAAAAAAATGTTTTTTATTTTTGTAGATTATTGTATTTTCATCTTATTTATAATTCCAAAACTCGATAGATTGAGACTCTCAAACTTTCGTAACTCTCTAAAGAAAACACAAGTTAATACTGTCTTAAATCTGAAATAAGTATAGGATACAGTCACGTAGCGGTAACTTATAGGTACACCTAAATAAAAAATTTAATGATCCCAAAATTAAATTATGAACCTTCTGTTTTGTTCTTTTACTTGGTTTGTGCATCCATGTTCTCAGTTCATTTACTTAAACGGCATCCATCTTGTCGGTCGTCTTAATTAATTGTCTAGTTCTTGGCTACAAAAGCTTTAGAAAAATGAAAGGGTTTCTGAACATCCCCTATAATGTCCGCCCCTGAATAACTAGCAATTAATTACTTTTGCAAATAAAAAGGGAATGACTTAATTAATGGAGGGGCTCACCATTGTTTATAACAGCTCTTATTTGCATTGTAGATCGTTTTTTGTTTTTTTTTTTGGAGAAGAATATTTTTCGGTGATTTTGTTTTGTTATTTTTTTTCCTCGAAAGTAGCAGCTATCAAGGGGTCCTCTGTATAATGTGATTTACAGGAAAAAGTCAGTAGGTATTTTATCGGGCGTTTTTTTGTGATATTTACGTACCTACAATTTATTAATTTAATTAAAGATTGTGCAATTGTGCATATCAAATTATGGCAGTCTTTTCTGAATTAACTGCGCTTCGAAATCTTTAATGACACAAAGAAAAATAAATCCATTCGTCAGTAAAAACATGATCTGGAAAAAAACTCATTTTCTCACATATATAAGCACAAATATTTACCTCACACTATGCACCTACACAATACAAGTCCGTAGTGATTGTTTGTCACTGAAACACGGCTGGTGAGTGCTCGTTGCGACGACGCTGTTGATATAAGAGCGCCTCAACAAGTGCCGTGTGAACCTGCAAGCGACAACGCGTGGAAATGTAGCTTTATTTTGAAAAACCAAACGCTGAAAACTGACGAGGCGTACTGTCTTATCTAAAAACTGTATTGTTTCTGATGCATTCTAATAGTGGTTCCACCTGCATTCCTGCCTGTGCAGGTACTTCATTATTTACCAAATTTAATCCTATCGTATAAATCCTGTCCTTCAAAACAACAATAGCTGACGTGGCTCAAATGGTTGCCCAACTCAAAAGGGGCAGGACATGTCTGTCGCATGCCTGACAAACTGTAGGCCAAAATAGCAGGAAGCTGGTGCCCTAATACTGTAAGGTGGCGACAGGACACGTAATAGATGATGAGACACGGATTGCAAATGAGACAGGTTTCGACAGAACTGGAAGAAGGACGCGGGGTTTCGCGAGAAATTAAAGGGGGGGAAGGAAGGCCTTTATCCAGGAGTGGGATAGAGCAGGCTAGGAAAAAAAATTCAATACTAAATATTATGCTTAGTTAATAGTTTGTACAACAATACTTTACTTGTATCTGTGGAACCTTATAAATGGCTCGTCATTGATTATTTAACTATAACTTTTGTATTGTTAACTAGTTACCAACAAAACACAAGAAAAAACAGCATCCAATATATATTTCATCATTTCTAAAAACCAACGTCAACCGACGAACGCCAAAGTTCTGCTAAAGAAGAACAATATCACGAAGTCAAACTTTGTACAAACTTTCCTACCTCTTCTAAGTTACACTGGAAATAGGCAAAAAATATATTAATTGATGTCGGAAATAAACCGGGCGATTCCGAGTGAACTCCGCATAATAGAGTTAATCTCTCGCAAAGAATAAAAATCGCTCGGAGGCAAAAACTCAAGTCCGTAAAAAAGGGAAAAAAGGAACCGGCCAAGTGCATGTCGGACCACGCACAATGAAGGGCTCCGTAGTTGATCATCAAAAAATGTGAACTTACTAAACTGATTAACCACCTTACCTATGACTGGCCTCTGTACGATGATTTTTATTATAAAAATAAAAAAACTTACATTTACAGTTTTAAGACCTGTGCTGCCATACATTTGGTATACGAAAATACTTAAACAAGTACATTTTATGAGTTGGACGACTACGGAACCCTAAAAATCCGGTGCAAGACTACGTTCCAATCTTCACTTGGGTGAAGGAAAAGCGACTAAGATGCTTTGGACTTGTATTTCTTATTTACTTCTCGGCTTTGTGTAAAAGTAATTTCTTTTAAGTGGAAAAAATGTGGACACCGCTTTCGAATTGATTAAAAGACAGGAAAATTATATGACGATGGATTTTCCGAGAAAGATTAGTCGAATATTTTAGTGGACGTAAATTTATTTTATCGTTTTATCTGTTGATGTTTTTTGTGCGACTATTTTCCTTGCAATATTGTATTGTACAAGCTATTTTTGGCCAAGTTTACTCCGAGCCTTCAATCCTATTTACAAGTTTTATTTGACTTGAGTATGTTTAGGTCAAATCTTGCAACAAAATTTTAAAACAGTTAAAGATAAAATGTCTCATAAACGTTTAGTTTGAATGACAATCATTGTCATCCAAACTAAACTTGCATTATGCATGGTTAGCTAAGTGACGTATTTATAATTCTACTACCGAAGATAGTAGACTAGTTATTTTATGCTCCTCCTTGATATGGGTATCAATTAAAAAGGTTTGCTGAGAATAATAATTATAAGGGTAAACAAGCCAACGCGACGGCACGAACTAGTTGGTGGGCGGGGCTAAAATGCATGCTATTTCATCCGACATCACGAGCTCAATGCATAGAGCGAAAGAGACACAAATAAAAAGGGCGTGCGATTGTTTCTATGCAGACCTTTTGTAGTATGAATACCATGAAAAATCCATTGAATGTATCTGTTCAAAATAAAATTATTTGAATTCTTTAATAACTAATCTATGCCTATATGGTTTCACTTTTTTCATTTTCGTACTATATACGTAAATTATTTACGCCCAAAGATGGTTAAAATTAGTGCTCAAATATGAAAGTTTCGACGCTCATAACTTCCAAACCAATATTTTTTTTCCAATTCTGCTTCCATAGAGGCCTAGATAATAACAAGACCAGTTGATACAATTTTTAATTTTGAACCTACACCGTCAACCAGAGGAGTAATCACCATACTACGTTTGTATGGAAGAATGACTGGCTTGTGCAACCTTATTCGTATTTTTTGCTTGTTTTAATACAATGTTTAACTGACTTGCAAAAAGGAGGAGGTTCTCTATTCGTGTGCATGTTTATAAACTTACTTACACCTTGCCATGAACCTGGTCCGCCATCCACATCTAAATTGGGCTCAAGTAATTTTATACAACAAAAGTAAAATAAAATGTAAGTACATAATAAACCTTCATGCTTCGACCGTTAAATAACAAAAAAAAACTGTATAACCTCCAATTACACATCATTTAATTCCGTAATCTTTCACTTCGCTCCGAAAGACGTTCGACGGGGGATAATGGAGGGTTGATTTACATTTGTATCACTTCCTACCCCCCTACCCCCCTACCCCCCTACCCATCGTCCCGCCACTTACAATTCAATTAATTAAATGATGGACATTATTAGACGGACTTTATGGGCCATTCCCTTTTTATTAACAAGTTTATTTGTTTGTTAATAAATTGGAGCGTTGCTTCCGAATCGGTTTAAAGTAAGTTTTTTGTTAGATTGATTAGATGGTGAGAAAGTAAATATTTTTTTTAAGAATTACACAGTTATGTGTTGATAGAATACGGACAGCATACGGATAGCATTTAATGTCATGGATTACCGCAAAGTAACGCCTGATTCCATAACTTAGAATACGGACAGTTTACAACCACGAGACTCCGAAGACGCGTACGAATGAGTACGAGAAAAAAATTAAAAGTTATTTCAAGTAAAACCTCTCCTTTTCTTAAGCAGTGGGTTAAAATACAACATTCATAACATCACGCCTGTGATTCCCGAAGGCAGTCACCAGTAATGTTTAAGTCCCATGTAATAGGGGCCTATTACCATCAACAGGACACAAATCCAGATCATATCTCCTACTGAAAAAATCCTGATAAAAAACCCAAAAACAATTGGCCCGACCCGGGAATCAAATCGAAAACCTCGTTTTCAGCAGTCGGGATTTCGACCACTCGTCCAACGTGGCAGTCAAACATAAAATAACTTAAAATACTTAGAGGCTTACTAATTTTCGTTCTCGTATGACGTATGTGTCGTCATGGCAGCCATTATGACGTCATAAGTCACTCGGCAGCCATTTTAATTCGCTCATAAAGTGGGCATACATCACCGACGCGGGACGGTGCACTGCGCCGCTCAAATCGAATTCTTGGCTTGCTTTTGCTCGACATAGTGGATGATATTTTATGCAGTAAAACCAGTATGAAATGTTTTGGTTAAGAGTATTTTTTTTACAAGATTACTATTTGTGTTAACTATAACATGAAATTTAATGTTTCAGACAAGTTGATTAATTTGAGAAATGGAAAGTAACATAGTTAAATACATTATTGAACAATGCTTCTTTAGCAGTAAACGAAACTAACGGGCATGCACCACCTTTTTTTTACTACTTTCACAAATTTTTAGTCAAGCCATCAGCCTATCAATCAAGCACTTTCACAAAATAAATCTGGGTGCAAAAACCTAAAAAATCACAGTGCTATAATACGTTTTAAGAATATTAACAAAATGTAGCTAAAAAATTTATTCATTTACCTACTGTCACATTCTGTACTGTAGCTTTGATACTAACACGGAAAATATTCTCGAATGTTTTTAATATGAGGGGTGCAGTCACACACATAAATTATAGCAACGTAACATTTTGCACTCAGCTCGTCCTCTCAGAGGCAGGTCGTGATTGGACAAAAAACTTAGAATCGAACGTTGCCAAAGATTCTTTTATTTTTGGGGGGTGGGAAATCATCAAATAACCCTCCCGCTCTGGGCAGAGCAAAAGGGAGTGTCAGACTTCTACTGACTAAAAACCACCCATGTTCCTTCTTAGCCCTTTGTGTCGAGACCGCGGTATCTCGTTCGAACAACCCACAGCCCCGACGGGGTTGCCAAAGATCAGACACTTTGATTGCACCAAATGAGCTCGTGGTGAATATGACTCATATTTTTGTATGATATTACCCTTCAGCTTTAATTTCAGTTGTTCTCGTAAAAAATACTTGGCAAGCGTTGTGCTACAGTAATTAAAGTGACAACAGTGAGAAAATATGAGAGAATTAAGTCTAAGGTCAGGTCTTTTGGATAGCACTGACTGTTACAAGGAAAATGCAATGCGCTTTAACATAAAACAAGGCTTACTGCTTGGAAAGTTGACAAGGATATTTAAATGAAATACCGGGGCAAAGAATAAGTACGAATATGGAATTAAGAATAGTCACTTCTTTGAAAAATAAAAAATAATAGCATTGTCATTTGAGTTTGGTGTAATTTGTGAACACGTCTTCACATGAGAATAAAGGTTTTTTTAATTGCCTATATTGTCCCACGACTGGGCAATGGTTTCCTCCGGTCAATCTTGCAAAAAAACCTCTTAGGCCTCCCACAGTAACGATGCCTGTCTTCCGGCACCCACTGCGTGACGAGCCCGATCCCACTTCAACCATCAGCGACTCCAGTTTTGGAGCATATTGTGGTGATATTGGGAATTCTGTCGCTGACCTTAATATTCAATACGCTACGTTCCATCACTCTTTGGCAAACCTAAATGTAATACTTTATTTAAATTCATTTTATGAAAATTCTATAATCGCTCGTTTACTGGTTATAGATAGTGAGTAGGGTTACAGACACAGTGAGTAGGGTTTAACAAAGGTATTTAACAATTTTATCGCTAAAATATTGCCTTCACAATTTCAGTAAACTATTGATTACATTTCACGGTATCATTGAACCTTATTGTTTTATTGAAATTATGTATTTTGATATAATATTGTGTGGTATTTCCGACTAGCCGTTGATTTTATTCAATATTTGTGGATTACAGTACAGACTGATTCCTGGTATAAAGTAATTTGAATTGAAATTAAATCGGGCTGCGTCTAAACATTTTGGTTTAATTTAATTTATTCAAAAAAACCTGAAGGTTGTACTGTTCCGGCCCTTTTTCAGGATTGTACAAAAACAACAGGATTACTGAGGTTTAGGGTATTGCAATGAATGGTATTCCTGTTTTCTATTCACTTTTGAGATTCTTGTGGGTGTGGGTAAGAATAAATTGAAGTATTCGGAGAGCCAGTCTCGTTTTTAATTTCGTTTGGTCTTAAATTACTAATTGACGGACAAGCTTACGGTGTTTTTTTGCAAATTAAATTTTATTTTCCTGTTGGGTTGTGGTAGGTAAGATAAAGCTTTAAATCCCCTTAAAATTATTCGGTAAATATAAAGACCCTGAGCCTGTCTATTTGTATACGGACGAAACCTTCAGTCAGTCTTTTTATAATCTACATCAATGACCTTCCAAAAGAGACAAAACTCAACACAATAATATTTGCTGATGATAGTACAGGAGTGTACGGTTCATTTGAATTTAAATTATGAAAAGAAAAAATGAAAATAGAATGGACCCCGCCTGCTTCCAAGTTTTGTTTAATTTAAAATATGCTTGTTTTTTGCTTTTCAGTTTTTTTTTGTGTTTGTTTATATGATTTGTGACTTTGAATTTCTTTTAAACATATAAGTGTTTTACATTTTTGTAATCTCCTTTTAAAACCCTTTATTTTGATGCCCTACTCGATGAAACGGGAAAAAAAAAATTTTAACTCCGCTTTATGCAACTTTTCTTTGTTTTTTTTTTTTTTAATTTTAAAGTAGCCTATGACACCCGCGTCATCAAGACGAATCTAACGACGTATATTTTAATCAAATCCATTCATCCGTTTAGGAGTTACGAGGGAACAAAAAGACAGACATACATACATACCTACATTACATAATACACGTCAAACACTCTTTTGGGCTTCGCCGCAGTCGGGTAGAAATACAGATGAAACATGTTCCCTAACTTGTTTCCCAGCCTAAAATACAACGACACGAATATTTTACTAGCAAAATCCCTAAATAATTTAACAAACCCACAACACAATTGATATTATAAATGCAAATCCGAGTTCCGTAACAGATTATATTGAACATGCAGACTTCCCAGCAGTGGACTTTAAAACGACAGTATTAACTCCAGCAAATGTCGCCATCATCTCATTTCAATATTAGGATTGAATCGATTTAAATTTATGAATTGTAAACGATTTTGTGATTCGATTTCCCAGTTCGGTTAGTTTGAATTTTGTTTGCCCTTAATTTTGTTTTGGTCATCGTTGATATCGATGACTCTGTTCTCTCATTGACTTTAGAATATAATATAGATTTAATTGATTTGTCAGGGAAGAAATAAGTTATTCATGACAGTTTCAAATGTGGCTGTCAAACCTAGTTTCGTAAAAGACGTATTATACTGTAAGACTGTCGGTTGGTTCATTTGCAAGCATGGCATTCTGCAACACAAAACGATATTATGTATCTGATTTTGTGGGTTTATTTCTCATACGCTTTAAAAATAGAAATCAGAGAAAATATTACTCTACACTTACTCAAACAACTTGGAACTAAGAGTTGCACTTGCAATTTTATCTGCGGAATCGTAAGTTACGCAAAACGAGGCGCAAAATAACTATTTCGAAATTATTTATGTTGAATACAGGCAAGGATAACTCTATAAGTTTTTATACTGACATGGTCACTGACACTACTATTAATACTACAAGAAAGAGGGTAGACCGACTTGTCTGCTCATAAACATCCACCCGCAATGACTTCAGTTTATCCGTGATCATGGTGCTTGTAACAGCGCCGAAATATCGGAAACTCGAAACAATAAGTGAACATGGTAAATATCCCGTTTATAGTATTAATAGTACCTAAGGATAACTCTGGCGAGGCTGCGGGTTGTTCGAAAGAGACACTGCGACCTCGGACACAAGGGGCTAAGAAGGAACATGGGTGTTTTTTAGTAAGTAGAAGTCTGACACTCTCTACCTGATTCCCCATCTTCCAAAAAAAAAACCAAGGATAACTGTATAGTTTTTTTTCTAAATACGTTCATGCATGACTGCACAGTGTGACTGTACAACCTGTACTGCAACTGCATAACTATGAAAACCGACTTAAAGGACACACCAGTTTGCTCCAGGCTTATCTGGCTGGTTCTAAAATGCTTTGTACAAATAAGTTTGCCCCAGGGCAAATAAGTTTATCTGAAAATCTGGTTTTCCGTTATTATTGTGCGCAAAACTGTTTAAAATACCCGTAGGTATTTGTTTTAAATACATAGCTTACTAGTGCATAAATAATATTGATGTTTATACACAAACAATTTATTGTAAACAATAATTGCCAAACAATGTTACTCAACATTCATAATTTCATTAATTCTTTTGTTACGAAAATGTATAGAACATAAATACAGTGTTTTGTGAGTAAAATTACGAAAACTAGCGGGAAACATTTAGATGAGGTACCCACAAACCCGGAAAATATGGCAGTAGAGAGGAGGAAAAGAATCCTGAACTGATAAGATGATTGTAAAAATTACAAAAGTTATTTTTTTTTTTGGAAATTGATAGCCAGCTCGTCTTCCAGTTGAATAAAAAAATATTGAAAAATACGATTTATTTCCTGACTGTTACAGAAACAAATAGTGTAGTGAATTGTAAATGAATACATAAATCCATCAATATGTTCCGGACACACTTTGACTGTGTGTTATTAATTTTTTTTTTCATGACTGTTCCCTTGTAAAATAACAGAATTTAAAATTTAAATCTCTACGGAAAATGTGCGGTAGTTAAATGTAATGTCAGTTATTGAAATTCGAATGAAACTTTTTTATTTATCGCTTGAAACACGTTGTGAGCACGTTTGTGCATTTTAAACTTACTTTTTAACTCTTTCAGGCACCATTTACTTATAATTTTTTCGTGATTAATTTTAGCGTGAAACTGAAACACATCATGAACTCAACAGTTAGTACGTCATAGGGCTGAACTCAGCACATGTAAGCATAATTAATGAATCATCACTCTTAACTAAAATACATAATAATATCACTTAAATAATAATTGATTAATCAGACGAACTTACCTTAAGTGAAGTCCGATTACAATTTCATGAAGGATGAACTGAAATATAATTGATTACAGTGTAGTTCCCAATTCGCTAGTATTTGGCATCGCAGTTTTAGAGAAAATAAAACAAAACTTTTTCTCTATAAATTGGCAACACAGATTTGACACTCTTTAGAGATAGCGTTGCTCTATTAGCCCATTCGACAAGGGACTAATCCTAAAAAGGATGGGTTGGGTGGGTAATTATATTTCAGTTCATCCTTCATGAAATTGTAATCGGACTTCACTTAAGGTAAGTTCGTCTGATTAATCAATTTCATTTCATGATGAACTGAAATATAATTGATTACAGTGTAGCTGTTTAGAGTCTAAGTCGACATGGGCCACTCTTTTGGAAATATACAAGACTTACCAAATCAATCTTATTGTTACATGAATCAAATTTATTTGAGACCAATATAGTCAACCTATGCTTGTATATCTTAGGTAGGTATGATTCATAATCATCAATCTTAAGGTATTATATAATAAGTATGTATGTGTAAAAAGACAAAATAGCCATTATGTGGCTTACATAACTAGGGCGTCATTAAAGACAAACCAATGATAATTGGCTACTAGTATTTTCATGCTAATAAAATACTATCAGTCCTGTCTCATAATCAGATACAATATGAAACAATAAATGCTATAAGTATGTATAGCTAATAATGCCATATTACTAAATTAAAACACTATTAATGACAGTGTACAAATAAAATAAATAATCATTAATAATAAGGAATGTTTGAATAAAACTTAAAACTGAATGTTTAAATTTTAACTTATTAAGTTTGTGTAAAGATAAATAAAGGAATGTAAATATGATTTACATCTTCAAGTTGGTATTTAAGACGGTATTTGCCCCACACTAGGGATTTTCCCTGTATCGTGGGTGCGTGCACAAACATATAAAGTCACATACACAAATACCCAGACCCGAAACAACTATCTGCAGGTCATACAAATATTTGTTCCGTGCGGGAATCGAACCCGCGACACGCAGCTCAGCAGTCCAACCGCTTAGCCACTGCGCCAACCGTGCCGTCAAACAGACATAAACCATTAACATTCACTGATACATCATAAACCTTGTCAATGTAATAGAACTATCTGGCTAGCCAATAGTTTTCCTAATGACATCTAATGACACCCCTGCCTGTTTAGCAAAATATGTGTCTGCATAAAGTGTGTTATGTGTGGTACATAATATATCAGTCAATCCCACTTCCCTTCATTAATAATTTAATTCTTCTACTAATTGTTTGTTTGGATGCCTGTTATAAAAGGAAAGCAGGTTTCAGTTTTTGATGACAGTGATATTTTTATAAGAATAGTAATGTACATAATGTATTATGTCTTGTGACATGGACATATTGTCTTTTAATAACTGATAGAGTCTGCACTCTTTGAGCAGTAGCAAGAGCTAATAAGGTGACAAGCTTTTTACTTAATTTTTTAAATTAAAATTCAGATTATCCCCAATTAGACAGTGATTACTACTACACTACTATTGTAGGATCACAAGTATTCCCATACTTGTATAAAGCGGGTTGAATTCTTTAAAGACCCATGAGAAAACGCTTGATGTGATCATCCCTGTCAATTCATTCATTTAACAGAGAAGCGAAAGTATTGATCTAGCCTAATGTAACAAGCTGTAGCCAACATTATTTTGGTTTATGTATAATGTATTTCAGTGAGGTATTGTATTAGATCTGGTATTGAATCACACTGTGATTTTGGCAGAATAAGTACCAACTCTTTAAGTGAATGCATTTTGCAAAAGATGGTCGCTGCCGGAGTAAGCTGGTTGCTTTATGGGTGTTTGGTACTGAAAGGAGATTGTAATAAATTATTATTAGAATAGAATATGATTGGTTTTATAACCATCGTCATTTTTACCAAAGGATATCTGACAAGTCCACGGTGGGTACCTACACCTACTCATATTTCCTTGCCCCCCCCCCCCTTTTTTAATTTTTGAAGACAATTCGTAATTAATGTCAATGGTATGAATGTGTATAAAAAAAATAGGAGCTCTATTTAAATGAGAAGGCATCTATCTGAAATGCATATGGGTCTCTATATCAAGTTCATGACACATATGCTTTACAATTTGAATTAACTCCGGTAGCTAGTAAATCATAATTGATAATTCCCACTCTGTGGCAATGTTAGTATGCCTTGATTCCTCATATGACAAGTTATATTTAGATTTTATGTAAGGCTAATAAATCATAAATGATAATTCCAACTCTGTGGCAATGTTAGTATGCCTTGGTTCCTCATCTGACAAGTTATATTTAGATTTTATGTAAGATGCTTGGAGATTAATACACCTAGCTTCACACCAAACCCATATCCTTCTACTACCATCATTTAGGTTAGACATTGAACACTACCCATCTTGTTAATGCAAGCAATGGCAGTAGTGTTATCAATCTGAAGAAGAATATCACAATTATTTTTTGAATTTACAAAGCGTTTTAAACCAGAAAATATTGCCCTTAACCTGGTTTATGTGATATATTTGCTCTGATTGTGACCACAGGCCTCCAACATTTTCACCATAGCAATGAGTATCCCAACCTGTCAGGTCTGTATAAACTTGTAAATCAAATTTTCTTCACTGCTATGCTTCTAAGTTTTGCTGATAAGCATGGTGTCATTGGTGGAGGAATAACATAATTATATTCCTTCTCCATTGAAAGTCAACGGTCAATTATTGGTCATGGTCAATGTGGCGAGGGGGGCTTAGGGGAGGCCTATGTCCAGCAGTGGACGTCTTTCGGCTGAAATGATGATGATGATGACCATTGAAAAAGTAAACCATAGGTAATGTCATGGATGCATCATAATTAATAAAATAATTGATTGATTGTCTGATAAAAAGATGGTTTGATTTCAGTAATGGTATTCCATTTCCATTTGTTTTGTATGTACTATGCCATATTATGATAAAGCTGGCCATGCTGCTACTAATGTGCCTAAAAACAAGGCAAAATTCTCTTATTTTAAATTTTAGAATTTAACATACCTACTCTTCATTGTATTTCTTTTTTTCAAAAGGTATGGTTGGTAGGTAGGCACAATGATTTGGAGTTAATCATGAATCCCAGTTTACAACATTAACAAGGTACTAGGGTACTTTTGTCATAATTAATAAGGGTTCCTAGTTGACTACGGAACCCTAATAATAGCATATGAACTTTAACACACTAATTGTTGTTTTCATGTTTTGTAAACACTCCTTGTAATATGCTTGGTCAATATATAAAATATCATTAATGTAGATTATGAATAAGTGGCCTAAATTTCTTGCATAAACAACCACAGGTATTAACAATTTGATGAACAAACTAGGTGCAGTACAAATAGTCCATATGGCAATGCTGTAAATTCATATAAGGTTCCATTGAATTCAAAACAAAGGAACTTTAAATCATAAATATGACTTCCTTATGTCTATGCAACACACTTATTAATGATCAGCAATTAACCTTACTGCAGTGCTGACTTTTACATACTTGTTCAAAGGTTTTAGATTTAAAATTAACCTGTTTGCCATCAGGTTTTGAAACAAGGAAAATCTTTTGAGATGTATTCTCCCTTTGGATGACAATATGGTGTTATAGCTCTTAATTGTAAAAGGTGAACAATTATGAACAAAAGCTTCCTGCATATGTGTAATTTCACAATCAGGTAAATTATTTTTAGGACTGAGACATGAAAGGGACATGAAATCCTTAATCCACTGCAATATAATGGGGTCATTTGTTGATTACAACCAACAAACAAAATATGTACCTTGTTTATTTCCTGCTGTTGTGGTAGACATCCCGGGTTCTCTCGGAACGCTGTGGGTTCGAGGATGTTCTGCGGTGTGATGGCTGTGGTCGAGTCTGTGGTCCATCTCATACCATCTCCTTGGTTGGTTGATGCTTTCAACTGTTGTGGTTGACTCTTTCTGTTTCCCATATATTTGTTACTTATGTTTTAAGCAGAAATTGCTGGCTTGGTGCAGTTTTCTTAATAGAATTTGAACTCTGTTGTATTAGGCATCTTATTTACCGCAATTCTTTGATAAATTGCCACCATTTAAAAATAGTTTTATGAGTAATTTCTATGAAATGCTTGTGCAGAGCCACTACAGACCTTGTTTTTAGTTTCTTAATGATAGAGTTCACACACCAACTTGTTGCTTCACCAAGTGATTTTAAAATAGTTATTTTATCTAGTAGGATTTTTATTATAAGAGACCTGATTTTGTCTATTATTGTAAGTGCTGTGCCCACCTGTCTTTGCTGGTGAGCGATACACTTATTTCTAGTTATTCCCATTTTAGAGATCACTAGCTTTACTTTGGTGATGATAAGGATTCAATATCTGGGATTTCAACAAAATGAGTGTCACGTTATTCATCAGGGCCTGATGTTTGACAAATTTCACACCTTTTAATGATTTTTTTTCTCAAAAAATGATGAAAAAATACCTTACTTGGTCCCTTAAGGTTTCTCAATAGCATTTGACTTGCACTACACAGTATCTCGTACTGTCGCATATGCTGGTTTTGATCAAGTGGCATCACGTGCCGATATAATAGAAATCTGACATCCAAGTTGATATCTTGTAGTGTTTGTAAACACTGTATATTGTAAGGTTTCTCAACAGCATTAGAATAGCACTGAACAGTATCTCGTACTATAAGCACATGCTGGTTTAGATCAAATTGGCAGCTCGTGCCGTTTGTCATCAAAGTCGATAACTCGTATCAAAGTTGATCTTCGTGTTTGGTAACTCGTACTAACACGGTAAACAGTATTTCGTACTGTAAGCACATGTGGGGCTGGTCGGCATCGGCAACTCGTGCCGGTAACAGAAATCTGTTATAAACATCAAAGCTGATATCTCGTATCAAAGTTGATCTTCGTGTTTAAGTATCTCGTACCAACACGGTATATTATCCTCGACCATTGCTGTAGCCAGCCACGTTTTTTTTGACTTAGTTGCACCTAAAACAAAAAGCTTACCTTCGTTATCCGAAGTAATGACGAGCAAAGGGCTCCGGTCAAGTCCGGTCCCGGTCGACACTTTGCCGTTGATTTAAACTGAGGTTGCGTTTGGCACACCATCGGGACTCCGTATTTTGTTTCGACGTCGTCAATCCAACTTATACAAGAGTATTTCCACATTTTTCCAATAAGTTTTTCTTCAGAAACCATTTTTACTTGCGATGCCGTTCAACGCGCGAAAAAGAAGTGTCAAATCTGTGTTGCCAATTTATAGAGAAAAAGTTTTGTTTTATTTTCTCTAAAACTGCGATGCCAAATACTAGCGAATTGGGAACTACACTGTAATCAATTATATTTCAGTTCATCATGAAATGAAATTGAAAAATAAAAATCATCATAAGCGTCATAAAACGTACACGAAAGGTGCACGGTTCGGGTTGGATGTTTTCTATGGAAAAGAACCGGCAAGAAGTCTATAGTAAAATATATAGAAGGAACATGGGTTCGGTTTTTAGTCAGTAGAAGTCTGACACTCCCCTTCGCTCTGCCCAAGAGCGGGGGGGGTCATTCGATGATTTTCCACCCACCAAAAAAAAAAAAAAAAAAAGGACTTAAACTCAACATATTATGCTACCTATCACGAACCTGATCTATCCGCAGAACTACACGTAGTTCTTTGGAAAGGCGTACCTACTGCTCGCTAATTGTTTAATAATGCTGATTATGTAACCCACTGCAACGTTCATTACATAAACCTAGTAAGGCAGAAACAAATGAAAATCATTCCTAATCCCACTCAGCCATTGAACTAGCAACTGATTCGAGTATCGAATTAAAGCCTATCACTTGAAACCATAGTGGTGTCAGTGATAATTACACTGGAGCAGATTCGCTCGGATATTGCTACCGACGTCGACGTCGATGCTAAAATCGCGTTATGCTCTTATTACTGTGATGTGCTTTATCCGTCGCGTATTACACGTCACGCCTAATTTTCCCAAAAGGTTCGGTAGAGGCGAGGTGAGGGTGAGGATGTTCCCGTCGCGGCTGCGGGTTATTCAAAAAAGATACCGCGGCCACAAAGGGCTAAGAAGGAACATGGGTAGTTTTTAGTCAGTAGAAGTCTAATACTCCCTACCGCTCTCCCCGGAGCAGGAGGAGTCATTTAATGATTTCCGAAACTATAAAAAAGGGCGAGAATCTTAGTGTGCACATTTCATCAGTTATGCTGACGTCCCAACATCGCATATATCATAGGGTGTGGCCTTCTGGCAACAACTGGGCTTAGATGCCAGTAAAAGGCTACTACTGAAAAACTTCCGATGAAAAACTGGATATGGCTATTTGTGAATGTATCATCATCATCATTGTAGCCAAAAGACGTCCACATAGGCCTCCCCGAGGTGTCGCCACATTGACCGGTCCCATGCGTCTTGCATCCAGCGGGTCCCCGCAACCTTCACCAGGTCATCGGTCCACCTATTGGGAGGCCTTCTAACGCAAAGTCTTCCGGTTCTCGGTCGCCACTCCAGAACTTCTCCTTTTTTGTGTATATATGAGTTTAAATACTTGTTAACGCACACACAATACAGGAGAAATTCCTAGAATGGGGTAATGTTAAAAAAAAAACAAAACTGTGCCCAATCCGGACATCAAACCTTAGGCATTATGCTCAGTTGTAACGCCTTCTACCACTAGAACATCAAAATTGACAATAAATCTTTCACATAATTCATAAGTTCTATAATATTTTCCTACGTTTCCCATCTCTACCGTTTAATAACGTAGGCTACGCTTTGACGCGACATGTGGGGATGCAGCCGCTGCAGCGCTGCAATCCAATCCATCTGCCACTTATTACCTCGATTAAAGCGCTTGGAGGTATGAGCTATGGGAGCACTTGTGTGGTTACAATATTGAACTACACGTTCGTCAATATGAGTGGAAATAATTGGAGAGTTTTTGGTTGTTATTAGTTTAAATGTGAGTTATTTGCGTTGCTTCTCCACTTAATTAAAATTGAAATCTAGTTTCTAAACCTTTTTTGGGCAGTCTATACGATAAAACTAAAAAAAAAACAGATATAGTTTGACCTAGACAAACGTCGCGCGCCGTTGAATACTCCTGGAAGTCATCAATTACTTTCATTAAAAAAAAATATCACCGTACCTACTTACCTCCCAACATAGGAAAGAAAATATTTTTCTAATACAAAATTACATGAAAACGTCCTCTACACATCTAATGTTCAAAATATAATAATCCTTTTGAAGAAACGTTAGAGCAATTACTTTATTTTCACAACGTCGCTTATAAAAATTTATTAAATTACCATTAAAACTCTAATGGACGCCAATGAATTTTTAATTACAATAAAAATCTTAACCACGAGAAGGTAACGATCGTTATAAAAATACTCGGCTACGTTACTTTTAATAATAACCTTAGTTAAGTAAGTTAGCCAAGCTAATAACAATTTGAGGCAGATGAGTTCGTTTTCATTAACTTAAGGAACTCTTAAAATCTTTAACCTGTCTTCTGCAGCTAAAGAGTGTATCTATGTAAGTATCTGTATAAGACTGCGGTGCATTTACGTGAGGGGTTAAAATTCACGTGGTAGCCCTTAGTCGTTAATGTAGTTTCTTGGTATAGTGGTTCATTTTTACACAATTAATAAAAATAATGAAGTAGAAAATAATTACATGTCTTTGGAATTAGCATTTGTGTTTAGCAGATCATGTTTGTAAAAAATGTGAACCGCAATAAATAATAGCAAGTGGGTACCTAAACCATTTCTACCTTGGGTATCTTTATCAGCCTGGCCTTTTATATAGGGGTTAACCTACAGTCTTCCTAGTAGATGCAGCTGAATATTTTACATAGTGCGACTTCATTATGGCTGCCACAACCCAGTTACTGGAAAACACAGTATATTGAACTGTGAAAACTGTATACAGCATGTAGGTATCAAAAAAGTGTCCTGATTGGAGGGTGCTAGATACACCATCAAACTGAACCGCTTTCTGTTCGCAACCGACATCGTAGCCGCAAAACAATAATTAATCAGCGTTCCTTTAAAAAATTCAAAACACACTCGAACCAAAGTGTCAGTAGTTCTCAATTAACACACTTTTCCAACACAATAGCATACTACAATAATCACCATTTACTTTTATCACCCGCTGACAATGGAAGCCCGTTTAAAAATTCACAATTACAAAAAATACGAAACGAGTAAACATAAAAGTTTCAACTTTTCCGACTGATTCGATGCATGTGATTGTAAATTGGAGTTAAAACGATAATAACACGGCCGTCCGGTTAACAATTATCCAGAATTCGCGTGCCTAACCATTTCACTAAGGGCTGTCATTTCAGACAACCTGAAAATCCTAAAATTGTAGTTATACCTTATACTGTAAGTTATCTGCTTTTATTCAGAATGTTCTGGCTTACACTGACTGGAAAGGTTCACTCACATTTGTGTGGTCTTCTAAAACATAAGATGACATGACATATAAAAGTGTGACATATAAAAGTGTTTTTAAAACCCATTTACTGAAATAAAATGTGATTTTGAATTGGAGTCGTAATTTTAAAACCGAGACTTTGCGGCATTTTAATAAAGTTTAAAAGTTATAATATTTTACAGTTTAAAACAGCAATAAAAACAAGTCAGTTCTGTGTATTTACCAAACAGATAAACAACATCGTTTGCCAACCCTAGCCAATCGTAGCATTTATCAATTTTTAGTTCCCAACCGGTGTAAAAATGATAAACGATTGAATTGCAGTTTAGTCTCGAATATCTGCGAATTGATTCCCGTTTTGTTTATTTCGGAAAAATACCATGTATGATGTTATTAGGTTCTTATTTTTTGAGACACAAAGAGCTAATTTATATAAATGTGATTTGCACAGTTATGTATTTTGTGATGAATATTGACATCACTATCACTACATAGTATAAAACAAAGACGCTTTTTTGCTGTCTGTCCCTATGTATGCTAGATCTTCAAAACCACGCAACGGATTTTGATGCGGGTTTTTTTAGTGGATAGAGTGATTCAAGAGGAAGGTTCGCGTATCTTTTTTGCACTCGTGCGAAGCCGAGGCGGGTCACTAGTTATAAATAGAACATCTCGTATCATAGCATTTTGTTTAAGCGTAGGAAAACGATGTCTATACTTCAATACCGTTCACAGAGAAAGAGTACAGTTTCATAATTGCTTTTGTAGTATTTATATAAAGTGAATACTGTTTACAAAATACCAATAATGCAGCTAAGCTATCGGATTCGGGGTAAAAAAGACTTTAATCAGGAAATAATCATAAATGCAATATTCTCCTTATATAAGCGATAATAAAGTCAAGTTTTCAAGCCAAAACCCTTTTACCCCTTCGAGAACTGAGACGTGAAATTATGTATTACAAGTATTTATTGCTCATCCTTGGCAGCAAGTAATATGCACCAAAGGACATCATCCATTTTGGTCCAAATGTCAAAGAGCCGGCCAATAAAAAAAAAAGTGCTTTATTCTGAAAGAACTCGTTCGCCTTAGCATTTTTTTATATGACACCAAAGCTGTAGCACCAATATACTTGGTGGTATTCATGTTAAAAAACCCTGATTTTTTATACATTTTTCCTTTCAATGAATCTGAAAAAAAATATGTTCCAAGTCTCTTAACTTCCGAGATCCGCCTAAAGGGGGGAGAAAAGGGGCAAATGGGGCAACTTTGAAAAAGGTAGGAGGGGAAAAGGGGGCAAAAAGGGGAGGTTTTGCACTTTTTAGCTACTTTTACGCTTCACCCACTCAAGACCTGCCTACCACCGAGGAAAAGCTATCGTGACCTTATCCCTACGCTACGGGGGTCGCCGGCTCGCTTCGCTCGCCCGCTCCCCCTTCGCTTTACCGGTACCGCCACATGACAGGTTTCGACGCCTACAATAATACGTTACGGAGGTCGCCGGCTCGCTTCACTCGCCACCTCTCCTCTTCGCTCCACTCAAGACCTGCCTACCACCGAAGAAAACCTATCGTGACCTAATCCCTACGCTACGAGGGTCGCCGGCTCGCTTCGCTCGCCCGCTCCCCCCTTCGCTTTAACTTCCGAGCCTCCTCTATACGTATCCGTAAACAAAACAGAAAAAAGGGGTGAAGAGGGGGGGGGGGGTGTGAAGGGGGGGAGGGGTGGCTTTGAAAAATGATTTCGACTAACGCATTGCCCCTTTCAATGAATCTGAGATCCGCCTAAAGGGGGGGGTGAAGGGGGGCAAGGGGGTCAACATTGAAAAATGGTTTTTACTTCCCCGAGCTTCCTCTATACGAATCCCTAAAAAAAAACACGTAAAGTCTCTTTGTTTCCGAGATACGATAGGGAGGGGGGAGAAAGGGGGGGTTTGGCACTTTTCCCATACTCACGAGAGTTACTTGTTTACGAATCTGTCAAAATATACCCACCTCCCCATCCACCATCTGGGAGGACAATTATTATTCTGTCAATCAGTGAGTCAGTGGTAATTGAGCTTTATATAGTATTTTTAGAACTCAAATAATACCAATTAGAGTGATGCTACAGCTTTGGTGTCATATAAAGAAATTCTAAGGCGGACGAGTTCTATCAGAATAAAACACTTTTTTTATTTGGCCGGCACTTTTACTTTTGGACCAAAACTGTATGAAATGTGGATGATGTCCTTTTATTTATTCGCATTTTCGTTAATGTACACTTTGGTACGACTAAGGAAAAGTAGGGGAGACCTACCCCCATTGTTATAAATTACTAAAGGGCGTATATTTAAAGAGCAATTTTCCTCAAAATATCAAACAACAATTTAGAGGCAAACAAGCTTCATATTTTGAGTGAAGAGATTGTGTTTTAATTGTGATTTGTGATATGTTAATGAAATGTTTAACAAGCGTCATTTTACTAGGATATTTAGGTGTACTTACGGTGTTACTTAAATTAATGCTTAGTAAAAGCTCTCTGTTTTATTTTCAAAGCTCTTCGTTCACGCCGAGAGTTCAAATTCCAAAAGCGCTATAGCAATTAGGCACAAACCGTAGGTGTCGAACCGTATAGAATAACATACCTCTTCGGAAGTAGGTTTAACGCGAAATAAGCCTCCGTAACTGGTCACACGCCGCTCGTAGCTCGACCCCGACCCTCAGGTCACGAAGGTCGTGAACTTAGGGTTGAAATGAATCACTCGCAGCTGAAATAACAACCCTTATCATTTTTATATCATCGGTTTTCACAC
Source organism: Diarsia dahlii (assembly GCA_949775195.1). Classification (NCBI taxonomy): domain Eukaryota; kingdom Metazoa; phylum Arthropoda; class Insecta; order Lepidoptera; family Noctuidae; genus Diarsia; species Diarsia dahlii. Next base: position 681,040 of record OX459198.1, read on the forward strand.
GGTTATGTAGGTAAGCGCTGACAGAAACATTTCCTGTAGTGATGTTTGTTTATGCGTGTAGAGATAAAGTCGTCACGTCATATAATGATCTATTATTTTCGGTTAGCAACTGTTCTCCTTAGCAATAATACCTAGTAGATCAAAATTTTATACAGACGATATAAATATTTACAGTAGCAAAGATTTTTCACGAAAACAATCATAACCATTCGCTTTGTTGCAAGCCCTTTCCCTACACAATGAAGTTAATTGATCCAACAGTTTAAATAATTAATTTACAAGTTGTAAAGTGATTTCAATTCGAAGCGATTCATCAAAAAGATATGATCTTGTTTTGAATGTAAGTAAACGACGAGATATTACACAAATTAGGACATCTTTCCGAGTCTTTGGAGCCATTGACTTTTAATTAGTTGCTTATCATTTTGGAGGATCGTTATTTTACTTTGTTTGTTCAACGAATGAGTTTTGAAGGTTCTGTAATAACGCAACTCTCACAGAGTTGCGTTTCAGTGTGCTTTGTTTTATTCATTCAGAAATTGTCATTGATTTTCATGCTAAGTTTACATCATTGTGATTTTAAACGTAAATATCGTTTACGTCGTTTCGTCGTGGTTAATCGTTTTTGTCGTTTTTCGGTTTTGGAGTCGGTAAGGGTTATAAAATCACTATCACTATCGCTATCACTATCACTATCATCACTACATAGTATAAAACAAAGTTGATTCCCGCTGTCTGTCCCTATGTATGCTTAAATCTTTAAAACTACGCAACGGATTTCGATGCGGGTTTTTATAATAGACAGAGTGATTCAAGAGGAAGGTTTTAACGTTTAGTTGCACCCTTGCGAAGCCGGGGCGGGTCACTAGTAATAATTATAAAATTGTTTATTTATTCATAATAAACACAGACACAGTTCAAAATAGAGTGACAGAAATACAGTGAGCATAATAATATAACTTTGAGCACAAAAGATTAGGTAAGTGTACAAAAAATTGTCTATGTACGAAATAGTAATGAACCTATCTGTCTCTTAAACTAGGAGACCTATCTTATGAGACAGTGGTTGAATATGCTAAAGAAAATTCGATGGATTGTGTCAAAAACAATATAAAAGAAATGAGGCAGAATAAGTCTGACGGTAGCCAGAGGAGAACGGAAAAAGCAAAATGAGCGCACGTAGGTAATACACAAGTTCGGAAACAAATGAGATATGTGCGTATTAATCATATGTATTGAAAGAGTATGATTAGATAACTGGCTTCCACTATGAAAATAAACATTTCATGAGTCAAACTCAGTTACCGTCGGTCAGTGTTTAATATTTAGCGTGAAAACATTCGGGCTCAACTGGCAGGAGACGAGGTGGCTCAATTCGTCAGTTACTACCAAATTGTATTTGCGAGTTTGTGCACCCATTTCACGGTACTGTCTGGTAACGGGTGTGATCGGTGTATGATGGTGGCGTTTGATACTTGTCTTGTTTTCTTTATATTAATAAAATAATACTATAAATACAGTGCGATCAAATTATCTTGGCAGCTCTGAACATAGGCTTTGCGAAATTTTACGCATGTAAACTTGTGAATAAAACTGTTATTGCCAGATAAACCAATACTTAAACAATCAGAAAATATCTAATTTAAACAGTGAGAAATACAAATAAAATAAATATCATAACACTTTTATACATTCGTTGTAACAAAATGACCTGCACGAAGTTCGGAGCTGCCAAGATAATTTGATCGTACTGTACTCAGCATATCAAAGAACGAAGACGGCTTCTTCAAGAAGACCCGATAGTTTTTCCTTGAAAAATAATTAATTATGTTCACAGGCGTGGTAACATAATTCTTGACTAAATTGTATTGAGCTGAAAATAAATTAAAGTTTGAATCATAGCAATACAAATAAATACTTACAGAATATGATATTATTTAGGTACAATTTAGTTGAAATTAGCATTGAAGTTTATACGCAATAATTTTCCTACAATATTTAATTTGATAAAGCCTACGCAGAACTGTAACTGTGTAGGTTGTAGAATTCTTAACATATTAATAGTCTTTTAATATTATATTCAATATTTCAGATATTATCACTTACTCCGATAATTTGAAGTAGGTATTTAAAAATTAACGCTTTAAAAATTAATTTTGCCCACAAAAAAACGAACCACGTTAAATAATCTTTAGATAAAAAGGATCTTGAAAGCAATAATTCAGGTATAAAAATACCGAGGCAATCTTTTATCAGATTAAAAGAATTTCATAAATCAGTTCTCATCCAAAATGAAAGAGAATTTATGATCATATTCTTTTTACAAAATTGTTTTCTGGTAACAAGATAGTCGCCGTTATTGGTTTAATAAGATAAACTTAGGCGTTAATCGCTGTAACATTCTTTGATCAGTTCTATACATCGGAGTTTTTTTTTTAAGGAGGCTGCTTTTTACTAGATGTAGCTATGGATTACCTAATACCACGAATTGGTTAAACATATCCCATAACAGAACTATTATCATGAGCAAGTTTGAGTATTCGTTGAGCAAGGGATTATAACTCTATTGAAAAATAATCTTTCCAATTAAGTATCTTCTCTCAATTAACATTCCTGACCCACAGAAACCATACATTATTGATTCATACTGATAAATCAGTGAATTATGTTTAGAGTCATACATCATCATCATCATCAGCCTATAATGTTCCCACTGCAGGGACTCAGGCCTCCTCTCTAGGATAAGAATGGGCTATAATCCACCACGTGGGCACATATCTTCGAATTTTTCGTTCTAAGACATGGCGGTTTCCTGACAGTGTTTTCCTTCACCGTTTTGAGAGCAGTGGTGATGAAATAAATTACACAAAGTAATGCGCCTGGCTGGGTTCCAACCCACGACTTACTGTTCGTAAGTCGGGGCCGCAACCACTGGGCTACCACTGCTCACTAGAGTCATAATACTTCATGAAAATCAAACTAATAGACACAATCTCATAAAATATAAAGGGTGCAATATTATGACATTACCGCGAGCACCTACGTCAGACTTATTAGTGTGTCAGGTCACGTGTGCAGTGTCGCGTCGCAACTATCTGCCGCTCAACTATCGCGCTCAACTTTGTCTACCGGCAGTCGGCAGTTATAGCACACCTACACACCTATGCGTGCCAGTTAGCAACACACAACTTATTTATACATATTTTGGGCACGTGACTTTGATCCGAGTTTTTGTCGATTTGTGTTGGAGGTGGGTGTTTATTATGTGGTGGTGGTTAGGAATTGGTTTATTTTAGTACTAATTTTATCGATGTGAAACAACTTGATTTTTAGGTCGGGATAAATGTTATAAAGTTATACTTTTGTGCTCGGTTGATAGCAATAACCCTCGTCCCAGATAACTGGCGAAATGTTCGCGTTAGGCACAAGTAGACCGCAGGGGTAATTTGATACCTGCCGGGACTGCAGGTTGTTCAGAAGACATACCGCGACCCCGGATACAAATGGCTAGGAAGTTCATGGGTGATTTTTAGTCAGTAGAAGTCTGACACTCCCTTTCGCTCCGCGCAGAGCGAGAGGAGTCATCAACCGTCAAAAAAAAAACCAATCGAGTAAAAAGGCACAGGTAGACATGTATAACTTTTGCCTAGCATTTCAGGGCTAACAGGCATGATGTTATGGGAAATAATACAACGCAAATCAGAACTAATTCTCCATACATTTGATTTAGAACAGTCGCAAAGTTGAAATCAACTATTGTAGTGAAATCTGAATTGAACAACAACACTATTAGAACAATAATTATATGTAGCTAAGTAATATCTATTACAACACACGCCACAAACATGATTACTTACTAATATTACTATCAATAATATTACAAATACCGTCCCGTTGGAACCAAAGCTAGAGATATTCGAAGCTGTAATTAAATTAACCGTCGATGTTGTAAAGTTTTGGTACTAGGGGAGCATAGGAGTGTAGGAGCATAGGATATGAGGCTCGCTTCCCGTCTGCCAGAGATATGTACAGTTTAACCTCGCTTATCACGCGTCGGATCCTAATGAACGTGGTACATGGAATATAGGGGAAGGATTTGTGAGCGGGTCTCTAAGGTTTAAAACATCTTATCTTTCTACTATTATACATACGCAAGTTTCTGAAAATGGATATTCATGCTGTTGTATCTCAAATAAACTCTCTAATTTATTAATAGATGTTTATTCAACACAGAGCCACACATTACATTGCAGACATTTTGAGAGAAAGAGAAAGCAATATAAGTGCGAGTGAGTAAGGTGAACGCACCATTAAGGTAAAACTGCGTTCAGGATCTCACACATGCTTATTGCTCTTTCACGTAAAAACTACTGAACGGTTTTGGACAAAACTGGCACGCAGAATGTTTACAACTGAATTAAGACAGAAGATACTTTTATCCTATGCAGTACGATTTATCTATAATTATGTAGTACGTCCTATGAACTTTTATCCCGTAGGATAATTACCGAACTTTATGCAAGCGATCAACGGGAATAAGCCAGCGCTTCATATAATATGGTTAACGGTCTTTTCAGCTTCGAAAACCCGTTATTAGAGAATAGAGTTTTTGAAGAACACTTAGCATTTGACTTATAATTATGATTGATTGGTTGCACATAAACAAACACTGATTGATCGGATGCCAGATACTAAGCAAAAACTCACTTTTAAAATCTACTGAAAACATTCACTGGATGAAAAATCATCTAGGTAGTATACATTCAAAATCAACAACTTGCAAAATATCCGAAAAATATTAATATAAACACATTATATTCCATCTTCCTTCAAAAAATATAGTGTACAACCTTTTTGTCACTCAATTCCGCTACCCTTTTATGCTATCAGCAGGCATATTCCAGAGACTGATGGTTCCCATAGCTGTACAGAGGTCGTAAATAGCTGTATAAACAAAAAGTGTGTCGCGAATAGTGAGCACTAAAACGCAAATGACGTTAAAAGCAGAGTACGGTCCCACATTCACCCTGTACTACATATATAGTATCATCGACTACGGAACCTTGGTCATAAGGAGTTTTTATAGCCTCTGGGCACAATGATTAGGGTAAACATACCCTAAGTAATGATGGACGATGTGGACAGAGAATGAATGATATGGATTTAATTACCAACATGAAAATTCGGTTTTCTGTTATGGTGAGTCTTTTACTGATGCATTTAATTTGTCAACATCATGCAAAATAATGGAAAAAAATATAGTTTGCAATACGAAATTTGATAGAAACAGACTCGTATGGTTCTAATACTAAAAATAAATGATGATGATGATGATGGTTCTAATTAAGGTGATGCTAATCCAGCGCCGGCGGTGCATATTATTTTTAAAGCTGACATAGTTTTTGAATAACAAACCTTTTTGAAGAGCTCATTAGTCTTAGAAAGTGTCAGGTATGTAGTATTTGCAGTCAAAGAGAGAGAGATGACGATTTGTAGTTTCTGCTTACCCCCATCGAAAATAAGCGTGAGTTGATGTATTTATGTTTAAACAAAAGTTGAAGCGGACACGTGCACATTTTATTTGAATATGTTTCGAGACCAGACCGAGATACAAGAGTGTGAACCCGAGGTTCACAGAGATAAGCCTACGACACGCACCTACTCGTTGACTATGAATTTAGCGCCGACACCGCTAAGCGCAGGTTAGGCTTACTCTAGGAATATTTTATTATCTCTACTTCTTTCAGAGAAATTCGAATATTCGTGGAATTAAAATTTCATTTCTACCCAGGCGTTTCCACTTTAATCCTGACTGAAAATTGCATTCATTTGACTGGGTTTGGCACACTGTTTTGTCAGCTTGAAATCAGTTTTTCTTTTGTTTTGACAATTTTGATTTTACTATTTGAAAGTCTATTTAACCACCACAATGACATTCCATTCGCACACAATCACGATTCAATTTCCTCATTTCCATGCTAAATAAACGAATTTTTAGTTTCATTAATCGTAGACGACACAATAATCCAACTGTGCAATTTTAGGCATTCATTTAAAAGGGGCAATTAGTTAAGTGAAAAGTGGTGATCGCGTTATGTTATTACTTACTTGCCCACTTACTTATATCGAGAATTTCAATGGAAATTGATAAATTGGTAAAAATCTGGGTCAAGAGCAAGACTCCGGGTCCGAATAAAATAGGCAATCGTGTTCAATAATTAAAGCAGCCTTTGGTATCTGGTATATTTTACACAATACTAAATGAGTAGTGGCAGTTTTATTATGCTTTTTTCTTCCTACTTGTCCTTGCCCATTTAAAATAAACAGACTATAACAATCATTTTAAAAAAAATACTGGGTCATTTAACCCAGGTGAACACAGGACAATAAACCTTATCTATATTATGTGTCTGACGGTACTTTGCCTCTAAAAAAGGATTCGTCCGCAACACCACTCAAAAATATTAATAACAGTGAAATTTCTGTCTCGACCGGATCGGGCGAGCTATAGCGGCCGAGTCGCCTACTAAGCCTGTGATAGGGAGTCGCCCCATTTAAAATATTTGTATTCAGCTGCATTCGCTTGGACTGGAAGCCGACCCCAACATAGTTGATAAAAGGCTAGGAAGATTATGATTGTCCGTTAATTTTACCTTACTTACTTGCTTTTTACCCGACTGCGGCGAAAGCCCAAAAGGAGGGTTATGTGTTTGACGTGTATATATGTACGTATGTATGTATGTCCGTTTCTTTGTTCCCTCATAACTCCTAAACGGATGAAGGGATTTGAATGAAATATACGTCGTCAGATTTGTCTTGATGGCGCAAGTGTAATAGGCTATATTAAAATTAAAAAACAAAGAAAAATTGCGTATTTTGGGGGCCAAATCGCGGAGTTCAAAAATTATTTTTTAACCAAAACCATCGAGTAGGGTATCAAAATAAAGGGTTTTAAAAGGAGATTACAAAAATATATAACACTTATATTATGTTTAAAAAATAATTCAAAGTGACAAATCCTATAAACAAGCACAAAAGTTAAATCATCTACGAAGAATTTTACGCGACCAACGAAAGAACAAACACAAAAGAACTAAAAAGTTGGAAATAAAAAAAGTAGTTAAAAAACTAAAAAACCCGACTGAAAAAAACTGAAAACCAAAAAACAAGCACATTTTAAATTAAACAGGAAAGCAGGCGGGGTTCATTTTAATATTAAATTATGAAATGAAAAAAATAGAACCCCGCCTGCTTCCAAGTTTTGTTTAATTTAAAATGTGCTTGTTTTTTGGTTTTCCGTTTTTTCAGTCGGGTTTTTTTTTTGTTTGTTTTTTTTTTTTTTTTAACCTTACCTACCTTGTTTACCATTCCTTGTATCAGATCTTGGAAATTCCTTTAAACTTCTTATCCGGGTAGGTCCTACCCGCACCGGGCCCGCAGGGTAGATGGGCCCATCCCTCTCCTAGGGCGGAGGCCTGAGTTCCTTTGGTGGGAAGATTTTAGGCTGATGATGATCCATTATAACGTAACTAAGAAATCTGTGATGGACAGAAATACAGTCTCTCCATGGTCCATACTGGTATGCAGTTATGCCTATACTGAAAGTACAATAATGTAATATGTTTATACTGAAACTCTATTCTAACATCGTGCATTGGTTGAAAAAAAAAACAAAAGTTGGTTGATTTCACGGTTACATTTCATACACAAGGTCTATTATTTAATCTGATATTCATTTCCATGAATCATCACAATTCAGTAAATACTCATCTTTACAGGAATCTCTACTTTCTGAGCTAAAGTTGGACTGTTATTACATGAGTTGGTTATTAGTTGTACGTTTCGGCAGTAACTGACTGACTGACTTAACAGTAATATTGCTCGACACATGCGAATAGTCGAATACTGTCTCTTGCTTGAATACCTGTCACTTGTTCTGATTGGGGACGGCTCATTAAGGGCTGATGGGGGATGATGGAAAAATGTAATTAACTTCCTATTTGTATTTATATGTGGACGTATTACTTAGTATGTAGCTAATGTGACCTTTCATTTATACTTAAAGTAATACCTAATAGGTTTTTGTGTGATTTGGCAGAGAAAAAACTAGCGTTCAATTTTTTTTAACAAATGTCTATATTTTGTAAAGGAATATGATCTCATACATCAAACCTAAGTACATCTTGCAAATTAATCAATAATTCTGCCGTCCTGGTATTTTTTAACCACGACATAGCTTTCTCGTTGTATGAGCTACACTGTACATTGACTTTTGTTTAGTTTGTTCGTCATACTCATTTATGCCTATCTTTAAAATAGTATAATATTATTTATACTGAAAACGGGATATTTACCATGTTTACTAATTGTTTCGAGTTCCAGATATTTCGGCGCTTTTGTGTTTTGTCTGCTCATAAACATCCACCCGCAATGACTTCAGTTTATCCGTGATCATGGTGCTTGTAACAGCGCCGAAATATCGGGAACTCGAAACAATTAGTAAACATGGTAAATGTCCCGTTTTCAGTTTAAATAATAGTGTTAGTGACCATGTCAGTTTAAAATCTTTTATAGTATAATATACCTTACGATTCTACATAACATTGTCACTGTTGAGCATCATACCCCAACACTTAGAAATCTTAAAATGTATTAGAATAAACGAATTAGTTTTATTTATTTGGGAAAACATACTATTTATGCCCCTGTGATCTATCTTTATCCTAACAAGAAATCATCCTGAAGTAAGTACTGCATGTTTTTTACCCACGACGGAACGGAGACACTATATGCGTTTGGGGTGAGAGGTTGTTTGTTTGTTTGTGTGTTTGTGCAAATACATGTTGCCATTTTTCTCCAAAACTCCTAGTCCGATTTTGATGCAGTTTTCAGTTATGGGTTTGGGTTTGATTGGTGCATGTTTTTAGATAGGTGTTACGGTGACAACTCACCAGGGGGCGCTGCAGCAAACATATTTTGTGCAAATCAAAGTTGCCATTTTTCTCCAAAACTACAAGTCGGATTTTGATGCAGTTTTCAGTTATGGATTTAAGTTTGATTGGTGCATGTTCTTAGATAAAAAAAAATAAAAGTAAAATTTTTTAAAATAAAAAGCAAAATTAAAAATTTTGAAAAAAACCCACGACGGTTAAAAATTAATTGAAAAAGGATAAAATAACATAAAACACCCGCCTTAAAAAAACCCAAGAATGTCCGTCGGGAGCTGAACATTGCAAAACTAGTTCATTTAATGGCAGCCCCCGACGGACATTCTTGGGTTTCAACATTTTTAATTTTGCTTTTATCTAACATTGTGCTAAAGCAATTCTGCATTGTTCTGCCACCAAACCCTCAAGATAAAAACCTAAACCTACACCAATTTACATCTACAATCTTAATCCCCAAGAACAGAAACACAAGTCAGGGCCAAGCATTAGCCGCAAGTATTCAGCGGGCACGGCATTAAGGCAACAAACGGCACAAGTTGGCCATGTCGCGGCCAACGAGGCCAACAGAGCAACACGATGCAGTTTGTGTGGAATTAATCCTTGTTGCTACACTTTGAGGCTTCGGCAACAGTGACCATTGTTGCTCGTTGTCGTTGAGGATATTTTGGGAAATTTCAAATGGGCAAAGTTTTGTTGAGGTCGCAGCTAGTGGTGTAGTGTGGGCACAGTTATACTTTAGTGATGTGACACAATGTCTTTATGATGTTTTGTGATTACTGTGTTGCAAACTGTGAACGTACGTCCTAGAATTTTCTCGTAGAATATGGATGGCTGTAGAAACGATTGTGGAGTGACGGATCAAGTCGTTAACAAGCTGTGGTCATTGGAAATTGCTATTCTGTGAGTTTTGTTACTAGGATTAAGTTACAACGAATGAAAATTGTGAAATGTAATAACCGTAGTAATGATAGTAGATAAAGTGCAGACAGAATGATGTTAGGGATAATAGATAGTTTGGATGTAAAACGATGTTGGTCTAGCGGTTGCAAGCCGTACTGTTGAGCTTAAGTTTTAATTTCGATTCCCAGATCGGAAAATGTTTTTCACGTTATCTCGAGTTTTTCATTACGGGCGTGTTGTTATGATCTAATGATTTTGTTTTGTGAGTGACGTCAAGTTAGTTTCATTCATGTGTGTAGTTTTGGAAGGCATCATCAACATAATCATTATTTCATCCGAAATACCACTGCTGGGGATAGCCCTCCCCCAAGTGTCACCACATTTATCGATCCCGTGCGTCTCACTCTCACCTCGAGCGATGTAAGCCATACCAACCCCTAACAACTAATAACAGATTACTATAAACTAATAACAGTCACAGTGGTTGTTTGATTTATAGTGATATCTGATATTGCTTACTCAATATGTAGTTACGAGGTTACTTTGATTATAATTGTTAATTACCACAATACTGTGTTACTGCGTATTTCCATCATGAATTTCTCAGTAGAAGCCCAGGGTTTGGTTTAATGGCAATAGGCACGTCCCCATCACATGGACAACTTAACTGGCTTAATCAGAGGTGTATTAAATCATTTCAATCTATCAACAGTATTTTCATTCAATAGAGACTGACGAAAGAATTCTGACTATTTATTTATATCTCCAAAAAAGCATGATTCACAGATACTTAACCAAAAATGGCTGTCCAAAGACGTCACAGTAAACCATACGTAGCGTAATTTATCGCATGTCGCCGTGTCGGTCGGTATGAAAACTCACGGCTTACTTCACGCTAAATAGTTTGGATTGAGAACTTTAAACAGCCATAGTTTTTCACCGACGAATAAAAAAAATAAGTTCAAAAATCTAAAACCCGACTACTAACAAAATCGCGGTCTTAAAAGTAGAAAACAAGAAAATAATTCTTGTCTGATATTCTTCGTAGTCGCATGCCACTGATAGGTACCTGATGCTCCTTCATGGCGTTCTCATTGATACAGAAGTCAGCAGCTGCTAATTGCCATTAGCAAGGTGGCATGCGACTACGAAGAATATCAGACAAGAATTATTTTCTTGTTTTCTACTTTTAAGACCGCGATTTTGTTAGTAATCGGGTTTTAGATTTTTGAACTTAATTTTTTTATTTGAATTTTAGTTTTGTGTACTGAAACTATAATATAATACATATTTGTAATGTGCTCGCCAAGACCTTTCATTTGATACCAAACTTGCTATGATTATCTCAATTTAATATTTTTTGAGGTAAGTTTTGACATTTAAATTCCGTCATAAAAAGAATTTATAAAATGTATATAGCCTATGACACCCGGGCTATTCTTACGAATCTATTGACACCTAATTTATAAAAATCCGTTCAGTAGCTTAGGCGCTACGGTGGAACATACATACATACATAGACTCCCAAAATCACTACCCTTCCTTTTGGCTTCGCCGTAGTCGGGTAAAAAAGAGGAGGAATATTCTAAATCCGGCACGAATTTTTTTTATCGATACCTTTTGATTTTCATTAAATTATTTACTAGCCAGTTCTTGGTACAGGTTACATGGGTGGCTAAAATTTTGAAACTAAAATAAAATGACGGAAAAAGGCCGGCTAAATAAATTCAAACCGCTTTTGTTGAACATGTTAAAGGTTTCACTCAAGTTACGGATAGATTTTAAAAACAAACAATAGTTCTTTTGTTTGAGAATATTCACAGGGGCAATATTCTCAGCATAAAGCGAAAAAATACATACCTACGTGTAAACCGTTCACTTTGCTTTAACCAGTTTTTGGAATACAAAGTGCTCTATACTGCCTAAAAGAATGGAATAGCTTTGCAGCCTGAACGAAAATACAATACGTACTATAATAGGTGTGTTCGGTCTTTCCAGAACATAATCGCCACAAATCACTGCCTTGTTTAAATAAATAACAAACATTTATGTTTACTTTTTAATTTTTTTGTCAATTTGTTTTGTCCTGTGTGAAACCAATAAATACATATTCTTATTTTTCTTTCTTTTCTTTTTTTTCTTTCTTTTCTTTTTTCTTTCTTTTCTTGTTTTTCTGTCTTTTTAACCGACTTCAAAAAAGGTTATAATATGTTCGTGTGTATGTTTTTTTTTTTTTTTTATGTATGTTACCTGATTTCTCCCCTATTTGTGGACCGATTCTCAAAATTATTTTTTTATTTGAAAGAGTATACTCCTGAGGTGGTCCCATTTTAATTTGGTGAAGATCTGGTGCTGATCTTCGGAGATATACAATGGAACTCTTCAAAAATAGACGGCAAATCTGTCGTAATTGCTGGAATCGCTTGGATGTTTATTGAATACATTATCATGACGTAACAAATATCTAGGTATCCAAATAGACGAAGGATTACGATGGGACAAACAGGTTGACGCCACTACCACTAGATGTTTAAAGCTCTTGCACATTTTCAAATCCCTTAGAGACTCGGCTCCGCCTGACACCCTGATGATGGTGTACTATGCATTATGCCAATCCGTCATTGGTTATTGCATCACAGTCTGGGGTGGTGCAAATAAAACCAGTCTTCTAAGGGTTGAAAGAGCGCAGAGAGCCGTACTGAAGGTTATGTCACGCAAACCCTATCGCTATCCCACTACGCAACTATACGCTGATTCAAAAGTACTTTCAGTGCGCCAGCTTTTTGTTTTGCAGTCTACTGTCAGAAAACACACCAGCGTTCCCCCATCTGACCCTAAAAAAAGGAAAAAACTACCCTTAAGTACTCCTCACAAAACCTCCTTCGCTCAACACCAATACTACACATTAAGTACATACATATACAAATTCACAAAAACCTAAACATTGTTGATCTAAATAAATATGAGATAAAATCTAAATTAACGAAATGGCTACTGGAACAGGACTATATACAAACAGAATCCTTACTTAAATACGTCTCCTAACTACCTACATATCCCCAATCACACACAACAACCTCACACACTCACACATACACACACACTTGCATGCATACACACACGCAAACACACATACACCACACATCACGTTTAAAATTTACTTTTACTTAAATTAACTTTATATTCTTAATCGCTCAGGTGGATCGACACAGTCTACTATTATACTTTTAGCATAACTTTGTAAGCTGAATCACTGTCTCTCAAGATACAGGTTTACCTAGTTTGAGAGGCAGGGTTTTCCATACTGTGTACAGATTTCGATTATTAGATTGTGCTCCATTGTATAACTATCAAGTGTCATGTACATTGTGTGTATATAAAACATGTTAAATCTGCTTTTTGTGAAATAAAGTTATTATTATTAACATCACGCCTGTATGCTCGGAGGGGGTATGCAGATGTGTACAATACACATTTTTTTTAGTTGTTATGTATGAATTTCATAGACACGTATTACGTGTTTCGTGCTTTTTCTGACGCTATTCAAGTATTCGCATCTAGCAGTCATCACTTGTCTTCATGTTGATGAGCTGATAATGGGTTTTTGCTTTTAACTCTTAACCGTTGAGGAGTAGTACAAATAAAAAAGAAAAAAAAAACTTTTTTGCAAAAAAAACAACCGACTTCAAAAACACCAAAAAGAGAAAAATAAACTTAAGAAGAAAAATTAGCTTCTGAAGTCGGTGGCAAAACATGAAGTCAAACAAACAAAAGTTACCGACTTCAGAAGCAGATTTTTCTTCTTAAGTTTATTTTTCTCTTTTTGATGTTTTTGAAGTCGGTTGTTTTTTTTTTCTTTCATTTCTTTCGTTTCTTTCTTTCTTTCTATAGTAATTAAGCACTAGTCCAATATTTGAACAAAACCTAGACAATACTAAACCTATTTCTCCATTTTCATAATGTGGAACCACCACTATATACTACTACTTAAAAAGCTCTAAAAATACGAAACCGAAGCTAAATTCAATTGACACCTTAGAGTATCTCTACGTGTACAATACCTACTTAACTGTTGCTATGTAAAACAATACTTACCATTAAGTGCGATGTTCGTACAGCTACTCGTACAAGTAAATTGTGTTTGTTTACGAATGTAGGATATTTTGGGTTTCTATATTTAGGACAAGAAATATGCGAGGACTGCTTGCTATGGTTTAAATAATAATTACTAGTATTTTGTTTTATTTTTTTTATTAGCTTGAACTGTCTCACTGTTGGACTAAAGCATCCTCCAATTTCTTTCAACAGCTCTTTTTCTGTGCATTTTCTAACCAGCACTCGCGCTACGCGACGAGATCTGCCCACCTCTGCCAGCAACAATCGTACGAAGACTTTTGCCCAGTGGCCACCGTTTATGATAGGTGAGAAAAAAAATAACATCTTCACAAAAAAATACCATTTCTAATGTCACAGGTAACAGGTTTGTTGTCATTCCACTGACAGCAAATCGTCGTGATGCACAATGTTTTATGCCCTTCAAGTAGAAGGAGAATATATTAGACGAAAGGCCTCCCCAGTTCTTGCCAGGCATTCGTTTCTTATATCCCAAAATACACACAAAAGACACAAAATTGTCCCAGATTATCGTAACTGAATCCAGACTAAACTGTCGGCCAACCCATCATTTAACTGAAAGGCTTATCAAAAGGAAATCGAATAGTTGCATAAACCATCAATACAGCCCACTACAATACCCTTACATAGCCTGATGCGAGCATACAATGCACTACATACAATGTACGTATAGAATTATCGTGATTGTAACGGGACGACAATAGCTCACCGATGTACATACATACTCGTATATCGTGACGTCACGGATTTATCTCGTAGTGTAGATCTGTAGACTAGTGGTTTCAATATTTTGATACAGATTCATGGATAAATAATAAACAGAATTTGAGTTCAGTAGTTTTTATTTACTAAACCTGTCAGATGCAATTTTATTCAACTTTAAAATAATTATATGGGACATTGATAAAATATTGTGTCAATAATGTAACAAAAACCACAAAACATTTGCTTCAATTGTTTATCATTACTTGTTTGCCTGCAAAAGTGCGAAAAACCTTTTAAGCTGAAAAAAGTACACTTAAGTGTGTAAACAACAAAGTATAGGTAAATAACGCTTAAACCTTTAACCGAATAACAATTCTGAAAAGAAACAAATTGACATAGAGTTCATTTTTGAACTGCCGACCAACGACCATAAACCAATTAACTTACATGTTTTGACACTACAATTACAACTAAACCAATTACCTACGTCCAAAACTTTGTTAAAAACACATAATATTTTGTAAATTGAACTGGAAATTACAAAGAGAGCCACACTAATGTTTACAGAAACAGACTTTATTTAAATGAAAAATATTTTAGTGCTTTCCACAAAAATAATTAAATAACTCTGGCCCACGGCTACATTCCAAAATTGTTTCGTATTTCAATGAACAACTCACTCTAAATTATTGTTCAGAAAGTTATTAAAATATGTAGAGGATGTCGCTAGAATTACAGAAATATGGTTGTGGAAACTTTAGTAAATTGTATTTCGAGTATGTTAGTGTAGACCTCATCACTCCGGATTAGTTAGGAAGATCATAATATTGTTACTTTAATAATATTTTTGAATTCAGGTGTTCTTCGAAGATATTTTGGTGGGTGATCCATCACATCCAGGAAGCATAGACATGTGGCCATCACTTTCAAACATATTTTTCTGTCTTAAACGGCTATTAACAAATTCCACATGAGTCTCGCACTTTTTTGACAGTTCCATCATCAGTTTTGCTGTTAAAATATCTCCATGCCACAAGCCGATTTAATCCTTTAAAAGGTTTAAGCCTTTTCAAAACTTCAATCATGATGAAAATAGTTATCGTACTTTTCTCACCATAGTGCAAGACAAGTTTCATGTAAAATCTGGAGGTCATGAGATACAACAATCATGTTAAGTTTATTTGGTACCTACAAAATTAACTTAACACGTAGAGGGGCAGTGTCAGATAGTAGTACATACTGAAGGTAACACGTGGCCATGTGGACCGCATTAAAATAGCCTCCACGAGCAGCAATGTGTTTACAACCGGCATGAGCTGACTACTTCAGTTTGTTTGAAGATAATTATTTTACCCAGCATGGAATTTCTGTATAGTAACCTACTTCTAAAAAGAAAAGGAGGTTCTCAATTCGGTTTTTTTTTATTTTATGTTTGTTCGGGCATAACTCCGTCACTTGCTAACCGATTTGAAAAATTATTTTTTTTGATGGAAAGGGTCATACCTCCGAAATGGTCTCATATTCTTTTTATCGAAATCGGTCAAGCGGTTTTTGAAAAATTAACAAAACTAAAAAAAAAACTACATTGTCCACATTGACCCATTCATGAACATGTAAACCACTAAAAAGTGAAAAATAATAACTTTTTAACAAAAAATAAAACCGACTTCAAAAAAAAAAAACACAACAGTGAAAAATAAACTTTAGAAGAAAAATCAGCTTCTGAAGTCGGTGACTTTTGTTTGTTTGATTTCATGTTTTTGCCACCGACTTCAGAAACTGATTTTCCTTCTAAAGTTTATTTTTCACTTTTTCGTGTGTTTTTTTTGAAGGCGGTTTTTTATGTGGTCTAGTTTGTGGAAATACGAGTAAAGAACTGATGGATGGAATTGGGGTGCGGCCTTTGAATAGTAGTGGGACAGTAGAAGTTAAAAACGAGTATTTCTACGTTCCACATCTACTAAACAAAAATCCATGAATTCACCCACTGACAGACATCATCTATCAGTCTTTTCCCAAATAATATGTTAGGATCGACTTCTAGTCTAATCGAATGCAGCCGAATTTCAGTACAGCCGGGCAGCCTATGAAGTTCACAATCTAGTTAGTATACGATACCCTCGGTAAGACTTGTAGAATTGTTAGGCCACAGAGTACCTGTAACGTTATTATTAAGTCAGGAGCTCCTCCTCACTGGTAGACAGCGCGTAGCCTAAACCAATTGGTCTAGAAGCATGGAATTTTGCACTACAGTTCTTTATACAACAAAAGTGAGCACTATAAGGAAAGAACTTTGAGTGAGAGTAGGTTTTTCAGTTTTGCCGATGGAAAATGCAATTGGACGTACGTTCTGTCAATACAAAAATCCAAGAAAAATAATCCTACAATATCTCAAGTATAAGTCAAAATAAACGGCGCAATAGCAACACAACTTTTCATACACCACATCGATATCATCCGGCAGACTTTCGTGCAGTTTGTCTCGCTGTAAAATATAGCCTTTCCCACTAATATATTGCGTGGTATTGTCATACGAGGCTCGCAGAATATGAATAACAAATATATGGGATTGTTCAGGATTGTTCGGCTAACGAAACAATGCATGTTCCTCGCATTCGTTTAAATAATGCACGGAGTAAATGTATGGCTGAGCATTGATTGAATGGTGCGCGAATTAAATGGTGTGAAATGTAACAATTCAGTTGGTTGACGGACAGTCGGCCACAAAGCTTGATGTAGCGTTCAATGTATTTGTTTTTTTTTGTGCAGCGCTATTGTGGAGTTTGATTTCAAAGCTACAGCGTTTTGCATATTTTATTCTGAGTATATTGTATTCGCTTTTTTATCGTATGGCGTCAGTAAATTTATCATTGCCTACTTGATGTTAATTTTAATATCAGTTAATTAAAACATACAGTAAGCACTCAAAGGCTAATTTTAAAATTTAATTATTGCGGGGAACAAACTTACGTAACAAGAGTAATTTTGCTTCTGTGTCAGGCCTAATTTTGTCACGCATAACTTTCGAAAGGCCTAAAATGTTTGATCCTTAATAATATTATATATTTTATTCAGCTTTCGTTTTCATTTACTCTTGTAAGCTAAATAAAATTAATTAATTTTGAAATGCAAAAATTCGAATGTAGTTACGTTGCCGACTGTACATGAGTAAAACAACATTCTTCACTTCTGAATGTGTTAAATTATTTCAGAAACTGTTAATATAATTCAGACTGAATACCGAAGTCCACATTCTTCTTCATCCAACTGAATCAACGTGTTTAATTAACCTACAGAATTTCACGTAAGAATATTTGAGAATCTGAGAATATTTTTGTTATTGTATATCCTCGATAATACAACTGATTATCAAATAAATGCATAGTTCCGATCTTAACGGCTGCTGGCATCGTATGAACTTGATTGAGTTACTGTCATACTTCGATTACAAATAGAATTCTACAAAGTTCATAATACTGTATTTATAGCGTGTGACCAAAGCCAGAACTAACACTACCATGTTTTATCCATTTTTTTTAAACAAGTTTTTAAGAACAACGTCTCCTGTCACAGCGATTGAAACGCTAAAGTTACGCACTATCTGGGGGCTTGCTTAGCGCGTAGAGGTCAGCGAGTAGCTAAGTGAAACGAATGTTGTAAAAATCTTCGTGACCGCTGCACTACGCGCTACTTAGATTGGTTGGACGACTCGCTAGCCTCTAGGCGCTGAGCTAGCCACCTTTTTATGGAGTGTGGTAAATCATCAAATGATTCATCCCGCTCTGGGCGGAACGGAGAGGAGTGTTAGACTTCTACTGACTAAAAACCTCCCATGTTCTTTCCTAGCCCTTTGTGTCCGGGGTCGCGGTATCTCTCTTTCGAACAACCCGCAGCCAGTATTTAATTAATTTATAATTATTAGCTAGTTTGACTTTTCAAATTGCACAAACATGCATCCATTAGGTACTACTATAAAATATCAGCATATAAATCGTGAAAATACGAGAAATAACCGACTGTTTGTCTGCGGTATAAAACGGGTAGGTAAATTGAAAAGCGACAAGCCTACCTCACCCGCATGAAATATTTAGCTCGTATGAGCGGCCGACGGGGGATAAAAATTGTCTGGTCATGTTCGAGCTGCATTGTTATTGCATATAGTTTTTTCATTTTTTGGTTTAATAAAAAAGCAGGGATTATGGCCGTAGGTATATTTTTGCGGGAGTAAAATATCGCTTCATTTTTAGTACATCCCTATATGTTGCTTGTTTCGATTCTACAGAAAATAACGTTAGTAGCTCCCTCGTTAGTCTAGCGCGACTGCTCAGCAGAGTTCTTGGCTTCGATCTCCAGGACGGGCAACGTTTTATTGAGTTTTTCTATCAGATATAATTATTCTCAGTGGTAACCCAGAGTTTGAATTTCAGCCCTGCAAAAGGCTCATCCTTTATAACATGGGAGTTAAACAATACTGGTGAAATGCAGGTAGGTTGTGTACTACTATTGTCATTATTTAGAACAGGTTCTTTCACTAATTTCAGTAATGGATGTTTAGGAGTAACACACGTCATTATTACTTGACAACGATTCCATTGCAACTGTTTTTACAAATCACTTACAGGACAATGTGTGCAACATTTAGTACCCCTAGCCAACCTAATAAAACTACACGAAATACTTCCAGCGTTCCGTCAGTAATACCATTACGGCAGACTCACATACTCCTCAAGACACATACAGCAAGGTACCGAGTCTATTTGCTCAGCCACTCGGCGACTGAGTACACTAAGTAACCCAGTTTCACTAGCTCCAGTTAACTTAAACTTGTTCGGGACAAGCTGATACGTTCACTGTTTTTATTTCGACTAGTGCTTCGGATTAGAGAGGTATCTGCTATTTGAGGAAGTAGATTTTGTTCAGTTGTGTAACTTAGTTTAGCTTAGTTGTGCTTACATTGTAAGCGATGGATAAATTGTAGCATGGTTTAGCGTGTGTTGTATTTTTTGTCGGAAAACCTGTTTCAATTAGTTCAGTTTATTTTTCGTGTGGTTTGTGCTGAACCAAAAAAAAACAATAAATTGGGATAAAAGCAGGAGAATGATGAGTGCCTAGCCTGGTATCAGAGATTATATGCCACACACATGGGCTTTAGACTTAATTTTAACCACTATAAAATGTGCATCTGTGAGATACAATTTCAGGAGTACCCTAATCAAGTATTATCTCACCGCTGCTGGTCCAAGACCTCTTGTCTATAACATTCTGTCATATGCTGTTGTTGGTTTGGATCTCGGAACTTAACAAATTATATAAGGTCTCATTAAAATAGGTGGACAAATTTTAACACAGGGTTTTCATTTCAGTACGTCTAAAGAACCAAAGATATCCAAGTAAAAAAAACACTGATTAAATTGTTTTTTTTTGACATAAAATGTTGGGTAACTAACGCTTTTAGTGTATTTTCGCTAGCTGTTTTATTTTCTTGTAAGTATCTAATGCATTTTTCTTATTTTCTTTTTTTACCATTGTCCTTATTTTGGTGGTCTGAATGATCTCAAAAATTTTGTCACCTATTTTAATGGGACCATAATTATATTAAAACCTTACTCATGAACCACTCTATCTATTGGTGAAAACAGCATGAAATTCGCGGTGCAGTAACTTTTGAGTTTATAGCGAACAGACAGGCAGACAGACGCGGCGAAGGACTTTGTTTTATAATATTGTAGTGATGACTTTATCTTCTACATCAATATCAGTAACAGAACGGGATGATATTATGACCACTAGTAAAGACGTACGTAAGAAACGTCGTACCGACCCAAAAATAAATTGGGATAAGGGCACGAATAATAATGTTATCAATGTCAAGAATCCTTTATGACATTCTCAAACATCTTTACTGTAAACACTTATCCCTTTCTACGAGTCTTAGCGAACTCTCAGTGGGCAGTGAGCTACTCTAATTTACTATTCAGTTGCCGCAAATTTACGGTAATAGCCGACAAAAAGTTATGATTAACGCCAACCCTAGCTGCAAACAGTAGGGGCTCTAATTTGAGAAGAAAGAGGTAGGGTTGCTCAATAACTTTGAATTTCGAATGGATTTTTTTCTTAAACGACACCGCGGTCTTTTATATTTTATTCAAATGTTTGGATAAACTTTTTTCTTTTGTTTTGTACTTTTAGTTAAGGAATGAACGAGATTGGTGAATGGATCGCTACGATGGACGCTCTCAAATACGACCTTATTAGTGATTTCAAAGTCAATTCAGTCATTAAAAAATCAAACTAAAGCAGGAAAAAGACTTGAATCTAGTGGTCCTTCAACAAGATCAGCTGCAAAGTACTTGCAGTTGGGAATATGGAGCATGTAAAAGTAGTACAAATATTAAAATTGTAAATCTTAGCATTTTGTATGTTCAGTATACACTCGAAAAAAGTTTATTTGTTTTGAATACTGCTTTGTATCAAAAGTTAAGTAAAGTTTCCGGCAAAGAGTATGCCGTAAATAAAGAGGAGACAAAGAATGTCGGAAGACCCCTTTGATATGTTGAGTAAGTGTACTTTGTCGCTTATTATGATGATCTAGTGGTATGAAGCTACTTAGATAGGTAACGTAAGTTGCTGATAAATCACCAACAGATATTATTGTCTTAAAACCTCTTAATTGCATTACCAAAGTACACAATGGTGAAGCTAAGATTCAGAGCATCTAAAACAAGCGATGCCAATATTGAATTTACTAGAATATTCTCAAAATGAGAGGTCCGTGCAGATTAATTTCGTAGGAAATGTTTCCGTTACCAAAACTTCCCAATACCTTTGATGATTTACCCTAACAATAATATTTCTTTGAAAGTTTCTTCGAGATGGTAGTCTTCAATAATTCGCAAATGCTTTGTTAATAATTATTGTTCTCAGTAATAATGTAGGATGTTTATAGCGAGTTATGCAGAGCAGTGGTGACAAAGACCGTAATCGGTCATTCTTTATTTAATCTTTAAGCACAAGAAACAAATAAAGGCAAGAAAATGCTTGAAACATGAACTCCACGTCCATTTTAAATCATTTTCTTGCCTTGTTTATCAAAAGAGGTGCATTATTAGCTATAGAAAAAATAAAATAACTAATGATGACCCTTTCACAAAGACACAAAAGGCGAAGTGCATATCCACTTTTAGAACCATTTAAGTAAAAGCGAGGATACTGTAAAATCCTGTTACTTTAACGATTTCCCATAAAACCTTACACAGTCACCCGATTACCCCCCTCCATTAGAATAGAATAGAATAGAATATGTATTTATTCGCTAATGGACAGCAGCAACACAAAAGAGCAGCACATATATAAACAAATAACAACAAACAGCTTAACAATTAATTAAACAGCTCAACTGCGCTGAGCATGCCCATAACGAAAGGGTAGCCAACTCAGCATAATTATGCTGGGTGTAAAACACTCAGCGCTGGTTTTCAGTAGGCCCCCCGCAGTGACACACGGATGACGGTAGTAGGTAGTAAATAAATAATTTTATTTTATTAATTAATTCATTACGCCTTAACACTGACAAAACAAACATCACTCGCACAAATGAGTACAGATGTCGAAGGGAGGCTCGTTTACACAGTACCCCACGTTCGGTTCCCGTGTAGTTAATTTGCTCAGCCGATCGGCAATGATTCGATTCTCCGGAGAGTATTACTACGAGGATCCAGCTCTTAGCACTTTGTTACTGTGTGCTTTTTACTTTATTTTATGTAACTGTATGGTTCTACGGGTTGGGAGACAAGGTTACCTCAGGGTCAATTTCTGGCTTGTATTATTAGCCTCATCAAGCCTATATTGATGTTCCAATGTTTGCCATTGTTCTTGAAACAGGGTATGTTTTTAAGGTTAAGTTGTATAAATTTCACGGACTCCCAAAGTAGCAAATATATCTTGTAGCAAATTTCAAAGTTTGCTGAATTGATATTCTGATTTGACAAGGTGTTCAGACCATCATCCAAAGTTAATGAAATCATATTTTATCAACAGTTAAATGGAGTCACTGCTCTTAATTAAAATTGTTGCCTACAAACCAATAAAGGGCATGTGCACCCAGTCCGTATATTTACTCAAACGCACGCAAAACTGATGGCATCTGCAAACAAACCAAACTTGCCATGGCTAACACAAATTCATTCCCGCGCACACACCAAATGAATCCAACTGCAATTTACGTCGCAGCCGCGAACTAAACCCGCCATTTGCCACATTTCCGACATTTTCCCTACCCGCACCATAATCTCAGTTAATCCTGACGAATAAATAAAAGGTAGGTACGATTGATTGGGTCCCGAACAATAGGTATAACACAAAGGACTGGATGTAACGCAAACAGAAATCAGTCCGATTCATCTTGTTCAAGTATATTCTCAGGTGGAAATTTGTCTATAAACAAAGCACAATATCTGCGAGCGCCGACCCGCATACTAATGTCCCAGTGTTCGTGGCTCCACTGCTGAGACGAATTATGATTCTGGATGCCTGATCTATGCTAATACGAGGGTAAGGACCGTAAACAGGGGGTGTTTTTTGAAAACAATATAGGTGGAAAGTTATTTTGGTGGCGAGCTTGCTGAACAAACAATTTGATCGGCTTTGTTGGAGCTTTTGATGAATAAAATGTAGGCAAAAATTTATGATTTACGGTTGGCAAGTTTATTTTATAGTTTGTTTGTTGTTTATTAATTCGAAACTAAAACTGAATATTGAAACCAAAACACGTGTCAACAGTTTTTGTGGACACGACTGCCCAAAAACAAGACAGTGTTTAATATTTAGGAAAACAACCAATTCGAATGGTGTACTAACTGCAGACGTTTTTCAAATGACTACATAGGTTTGATAATATTTTTTTTTTGTTATAATTGTTATCTAAAACGCTTCAATCATCTATCACGATAAAAGGAAAACGATTTATAAATCAAACCCGTAACAATGGAGTTAGAAGTAAAGAGCCGCGGGCGCTGTGATGGTGCCCTGCAACGTCAGGCACCCACCCGGGAACCCGCGGACTTTTGATTCAATTACATTGTTGCCGTAACGATTGAACCTTCGTCCTGTGTCGGTCGCGGACAGATTGATATATTTTCATATTGTACGGAAATAAACGGTGGAGGAAAATATTAGGTATAAATTATGTAATGGTATATAGCTACGCGCCTCTTCAAAGTCGTTACAAGTCCCCCAAAAGTCTAGGTTATGGAGGATAGATAAGATAGCTTCATATTTAAATTCTGATATTCGGCCGCGTCCAGTTACACTGGAGCCGACACCAAAAAGTGAGGAAAAGCCATGCCAATGATGATCTACCTACCTTACATCATGTGGTAAGTGAATAAACTGGTGTCGGAGTGTTTATGCCACCCACGGACCTATCATCATTGGCATAGCAGGATTATGTGGCTACCATCGTAGCCACGTACTCCCGCTTTGCTCTGTGTGGCACAGTTTTACGACTAGGCGATACAATTTATTTTTACTGTGCTTATTTAATATTAACTTGGTGAAAACCTCATCAAAATCCAAGGCGAAGTTAAAAGAAGGATACCTACAAGAAGCAAATTTATTTATATTGAATGTATTGCTTTATTACAAATATTAACAAAACAAAAGGAATTTTACATTCTAGACATTTTATAACAAGACCAATTTACACCCAACGCTACGTCATACGTTTTATTGTGAGTCAAGCGCCGTGATACGCAGTTGATTGATGATGTTTAGAGAGTACACGCCGCGCCGGCTAATGTTTCAGCAAACACCAGCCGATAGTTTTTACATCACACTGCTCATAGAAACGAGAACTTTATTAAATAGTAACATATTAGGCTAGCATGAAGAATGAATTTGATTGATATTTCGATGATTGATGATGAAAGAATGGTTTCTATATCAGATTACTTTTCTGTAAACATTTCTTATTTGAATTTTCTTATTATTTATAAAGCACAAGGTATGATAATATGGTATAACTATACACTGACCTGTTTGATAAGGTTCTTCAGAAAGAACAGGTGCGTAATACTCGCAACTAGCGTGCGTGTATGGCCAGATGTATGAATGTGGACTAGGCAAAAGGAGTGTGTAATAACACACAGGAGTATGTGTGGTCGTAACATGATCTATGGTTTCTACCTAGCCCCATGGGAAAAAAGCGTGAGTTCATGTATGTGTTTATAATAAAACACACACTTTTTATATTAAGCAACCAAAATTGTACTACTGCAATAAAACTTGTAAATGACATTAACTTGACATTTTAATTTGTTGGTTTAAATACGAAACTATTCTATCCTTCTCTTGTTTATGAACCCATTTGGTCACTGTAAAACAATTATTAGCCCGTCAAACTAATAGGCAATTAATTTGTCACGGTTACAACGCAGATTATTATGTACTACGCCATTGATTGATAGTGTTTGTTTGACCCCTAACAAGTTAATGTTCGAGTAAGTACCTATCGGCTACTTTAGAGTAAGGATTTCAATCCCTATGCCTTCTGTTATCAAAATTTTCATTTACGTCATATTACTGTGTAGTAAGGTTGGTGTAACATTGATTCTCCTATACTAAAAATGCTTCATAATACCAATAATAATATATTCGAGTCTTGGGCAAAGGCGTCCTCCACTCCTTCCATTTCTCGCAAACCCGCATAATCCTCCTTCCAGTTTTGACGTATTTTGTCTAATTTTAAACTCAAAATGTTCTTCAAAATAATTTTAAATGTCTAATAATACGCGAAATGTTTAGAATAATACGCCAAATATTTACAATAATACGCCGCTGATTGTTGATGTTTGTCTTGCCGTGAAACAGCTAATGTTCAACAAACGCCGCGATCCTAGTTCAGTCGGATTCAATATACTGTTATTGTGATTTATGGTAATGTGAGGGATTGTGAGGGCTCGTGAGGGCTTGTGAGGGGAACCAATTGTAGGTAGCTTTCACGAGTGAAGCACCTACCTCACTAGTATTTTTGTTTCTTTTTCTTCGTCAAATATATTCATTTTATTTTGGTAGTACGGTATAATTTTATCTGGAGCTTCATACGTGACTATTGTCTTTGTTTTTACACATTCCAGTTGTGGACCAAGTTTAAAATGTTGGCAATAATACGATGCGTGTACAGCATGCTTACCGCATCGTGATGATATTTCCGCTTATACTGTAGTGCGCAAGCATGTTATGTTATGTCTGCTGAATCGAGAGTTGGACTTTTATACTATAATCCAATCGCGCATAGCTTCGATCTGCAGCATCCTTCGAGAATCGACCAATCATCAGCTGAAGGCCGTTAGTGAGGATTGGAACAGTTCGATCCGCAGGTATTGGCTCAAAGTCCACCGCAGCAGTGACATAACGTAAAGGTTTATTTTTTTGTGGTTTCATTTTTAACAAGCGATGCCCGCGGCTTCACCCGCGTGGATGATCAAATTACATACAAAAATTTTCCTCGAGAATCACTCTATCCATTGGTGAAAACAGCATGAAAATCTGTGCAGAATTTTTTGAGTTTATCGCGAACAGACAGACAGACGTGGTGGAGGACTTTGTTTTATAATATGTAAAATGTAGTGGTTTCAATGTACTGTTATTTAAATAACATTATAGTATTATTGATAAAATCTCTTGAATCTGTGGATGGTTGAGCATCTATAAATTATCAATCAACACCCTTTCGAGCTACGGAAAGCACTGTATACTTTTGGTTCGGGTTGTTATTAATACATTTTTAAATACTTCTTTGTAAGAACCAAACAATATCGCACTACCTTGTTACTGGGAAGTGACAATCAAGCAGGCAGTTACTCTATATAATTATAAAATACTGGTATTTAGCTGAATATTTAGCTGGTTAGATTAAAAGTAATATAGTTGGAAAAAGGCGAGGCAGATTAAATGACTTCTACATAATATCAATAAAATAATATTTATCCAAATTTTCCAGATCTATCTTTTAGATCAGATATTCAACAAGCTAAGGTTGCCTGACCATGTTTGTCGAGGTATTGAATTCACTAAGTGGGGACATCGAATTGGCTAACTTGGCGTCGGAAACCCGGTAGTCAATTACACCCAAGATTTGATAGGACTTAGGGACACAGGGAGTTTGCGACCGAAAGTGGACATCCAGGCCTAGTAGTAGACTTCAAAAGGTTGAGGAAATGTTTGGTTGATTGAAATCTATTTAGACACGATTTAAAGGATATTGTTACAAAAACTTTTGCTATAGATTTGGAAAGTATTTTAAAGAAATCAGCTGGGCCATACATTATAACCGTGTAGTATTTTTGCCATCGCCTGCCTAACGTTTTCCAAAACTATGTTTAGGTCCAGTCTGACCGGATGCAGCTGAGTACCAGAACTTTATATGAAACGACTGACTATCTGACCTTCGCCACCTAATAACTACCCCTTGATAAGACTGGATGTCAGACTTTCAGTTTCTGACTACTGGTAACGACTGCCAAAGATTTATTAATGGAGGATAACGGGTTTTCCGAGGCACGAAGTAAACTCGGTGTGTAATGATGGTCATTCGTCCACAGACTAACCTTGAAGGCTTAACCTGTGCGGCCATTATTATTTTACTCACGAGTTTCTCAATAATTGAATAAACTTGTGTATGAAACCATTACGCTGTGGTCTAGAGGTCTAGAATCAATCATATAGGTACCTTTTTTATTTGGCGGTGGGAAATCATCAAATGACTCCTCCCGCTCTGGGCAGAGTGGTAGGGAGTGTCAAACTTCTACTGACTAAAAGCCACCCATGTTCCTTCTTAGCCCTTTGTGTCGAGACCGCGGTATCTCTTTCGAACAAGCCACAGCTCCGACGGGTCCCGTAGCCCCGTCGACGGGATCATGTAGGTACTGAACCATGATAATAGTTCGTGTCACGATATATCTCACACCGCGAAGGAACCTTACAAGTTTAAGCTTTCTAGGCATGAGCTTTGAAGAGAATTTTTCGCGAAAAATACCATTTATTAGTTTAGCCTAACAAAGGAAAATTGTAGTTCACTAAACAGTATAACGACAACAATGTCGCAAAGCGGAAATTAAGAATGTCTACTAAAAGTCGCTATTCTTATTTTTATGAGAATCATTATGGACCGACAACTGGAGTGAGGACAATTTTGTACCTTTTCTTTTTATAGTTGTTCCCGATTTTATTTACTTCATTCCTAATGGATATTAATTTATAATTTCGATAGGATTTGATTTTGCAGAATTTCATGAAGAAAGTTTGGAAATCATCATAATCTGCCTAGCTTTTTCTCAACTATGTTGGGGTCAACTTGCAGTCTAACGGGATGCAGCCGAATATCGCTTGGTAAAGGTTTTTGGCAGTTTTGTCCTACAAAAGTATGTCAGGCCTTTGCTGGGTGGCGGCTTGAGTAATCGTTGGATATCTTTGAGTGCCGCAGTTAGTTTAATTCGACTATTCAAAAGTGCCTGTAATTGGCCTACTTGAAATAAATGCTTTGATTTTGATTTTTGATTTACCAGTATTCTACATGGAGCTACTGCCTATCTGACCTACACAACCCAGTTCATCATCATCATCATCATTTCAGCCAAAAGACGTCCACTGCTGGACATAGGCCTCCCCCAGGCGTCGAGACGCACGGGACCGGTCAATGTGCACATTGACCGGTCCCGTGCGTCTCTCATCCAGCGGGTTCCTGCAACCTTGACCAGGTCATCGGTCCACCTAGTGGGAGGCCCAACCCAGTTAGTACTGCGTAATACGAGTACAATTTTGGCAGCATCTTACAATAAAGAACTCGAACACATACCTAGACATATTTACATGCTCCATAAACACATTTCGGAACTTGTTGTATGAGACGCTTAAGTCATTTGATTGATTAATTAATATTATTATTTGTATTCATATAATCTAGCATAAACATAATTTAGTACGCATAGTTATTTATTTTTTCCTTTTTGTATTTTTTATGTTTTAACTGTCTTGCATGAACAGCTTCTTTCCTAGCAATTTAAGTTTTTAGTCATTAATGGTAAACTGTGAACAGCGCTGTGGGCTACATTATTATTTAAGTTATTTGTTATCATGTTCTAATATTCCATAATGTAGCTGTTTGTTGTTCCTTTTTGATAAAATAAATAAAAATAAAATAAAATATTCTTTGGTAAGCCTGGTTATCAGACTAAGGCCACTGACTACCTGTAACGACTGCCAAAGATGTCTACATATGCCAAAACCAACAGCATAATGTGCTTTCTGAGGCTCGAACAAAACTCGGTATGTATTGGGTGCTCACCCATCCACGGATCAACCTAGGCAAGCGCGGCATAACCTTTTTTTTGGAGGGTGGGAAATCATCAAATGACTCCTCCCGCTCTGGGCAGAGTGGTAGGGAGTGTCAGACTTCGACTGACTAAAAACCACCCATGTTCCTTTTTAGCTTTTTTTGCCGAGGCCGCGGTATTTCTTTCAAACAACTCGTAGCCCCGACGGGCAAGTGCAGCATAACCTAAAGATCGAGTTATTAAATCATCAACGAACGTTCGAAAAGACTAAAATGCAATTAAAAATTTCAACTATCACAAAAGTATTTTCCACCTTTTTCATATCTATCTCCGTAATAAAAGCCAGTAGTATATCTTGCTTAGTCAGCGCCTACCAGGATCGGCGCCACGGTGTCAGCTAATCTGTCCATTCATCTTTCCCGCCACAAACGCTCTTCAGTTAGAAGACACATGTCATGGTGACGTCATGCTATCACATAAATTGTTGGAGCAATCTAACGTAGGAATATCTCTCGGCCATTTGGAAGCTGAGAGTTCATAGATTATGTTATGGCTTCGAATTTTTTTCTTTTATTGAGTTTGATTTAATGAAAAATGTTTGTGGGAAATGTACTTACTCTCGGTTTACCACTTGACATAATAGATAGATTGAACTTTTACTAATTAATCGTGTACGATTGGACCATAAACTCATCCAATATTTTTATTAAGTATCTTGTAACAACGTGCGGCGGGCCTAAATAGCAACTATGACATAGTCAGAAGGCATTGGGACCGATCCCTCAAACGCAGCAGGTCAAGCTGATTAGAACCGAAGATGCTCCGCAGTTGGCTAATTTAGGCGGTTGTAAACAACAAACTTCACTTATTCAAAAGTTTCTAGCCCAACATTTCTATAAATTCCATTACCCAAGAAACAATCAGTTCAACCGTAACATTCACAGAACAAGACGACAATTATGGGGACAAGACTCATCCCCGAGGAACACCGAAAACCTTTTGTTCCATTCCAAGGAACCACCGGCCTTTGAAGGAATGCACCAAGTCAAAGGCGCATCGAGCGGAACGTCAAAAGGAAATACAGTATAATTCAAACTAGAAACACCGCTTTCTGAAAAGCGAAGAAAGGTTCGCGCATGCGTGGTACGGAACGCTCAGCCTCCGTTGAGCCGGTCTGACAGAACAGTTGCCTCACGAACACCGCACCGAAGCTAACCCGAGCGGATTGTAACCGTCCTCGCTCCCGCGTTCGATTTACGAAAACTTTTTTGAAAATGCGACGTTCTAGAATTTGGAACGTTTTTTGAAGTTTTGTTTTTTTTTGTCCGTTAGTGAAGATGAGTTTGTTGAAAAACTTTGTGATGAAGTGGTCACTGTTGTTTGTACTCGGAGTTTCAGTGTTGTTTCGATGTACGGATTCTGTCGGTAAGTTGTAGAAAAACTAATAAACATTATTACTTACTCTACGAACCATATTACTTGATTAAATTAGCCTGTCAGGTTTATTTATTTAAGGCTACAACCTGTATTTAATAAACGGGCTTCATTTCAGCATCAGTATATATATTTTTCAGCCACCAACGCTAATTAATCGTGAAACTTAATTCAAAGTGAACTAAGTTAATTTGTCAGCAGTAGCTTCGTCTCTCGTAGTAAATAACCAGCTAACTGCTACTTAATGAGGTAGCGACCCAGGGGACAGATGTTAAATTAGTAAACTATATAATATTTTAACTTTTATAAAGGTTAAAGGTTACTTTTATTTTGGGAAAGAAACTGGTTGACTGTGACTAACTTAGTTAAACTATGGAATGAAATACTTCATTTCGGTATGTGTAAATTGCTATAATACTTTTTGACCAATAAGTACCTAGTTTATAGTCAAGAGTACTCAAATATGTACACCCATAGTTTTATAGTTGATTGTCTACTGTATCGATTGTTATTTTATGTCGGTGTGAACATAGTAATTAGGCACTATTGCTATTAAAATGATAGTATCATAATAATAGGTCCTATCTCGAAGTAACGATCGATTTTCAACGGGAAAATTGGTTTTGAATTTAATAGAAGTATAATATGTTAAGTTTCAAGGATTTCAAGGCGGGTGTCTTAGAGGAATGTAATAATAAGTAACAATGTTTATTGATTGAGAATTAATTTGATATCAATACAAATTATAATACAAAGTCCTCCACCGCGTCTGTGACAGACAGACGCGGCGGAGGACTTTGTTCGCGATAAA
The DNA here is from genome assembly GCA_949775195.1 of Diarsia dahlii. Classification (NCBI taxonomy): domain Eukaryota; kingdom Metazoa; phylum Arthropoda; class Insecta; order Lepidoptera; family Noctuidae; genus Diarsia; species Diarsia dahlii. The sequence goes on from OX459198.1 coordinate 712,302, forward strand.
CTCAAAAACTATAGCACCGATTTTAATGCTGTTGTTACCAATGAATAGAGTGGTTCTCGTGGAAGGTTTTAGTATATAATTTACACGCGGACGAAGTTGTAGGCAAAGTACTAGTTGAGTATAATATGAATACTGAGTATCAAATTGATAAGTGACTTTGATTTTGTCCATTTGATTTTTGAAAAATCGGTATCTGTATGAGTTGCGATGTATTTCCACCTAAGTAAGTTAGTACGATTTTATCAGTACACAAACCCTTTGATATCGGATCCGTTGTTCGCCCAGGGCCGTCCTATTGTAACGTTACAGTACTCACATTGTGCTCACCTGATATGTGATTGACATGAAAGGAAGTGGTTACGGTTCACTATATGGTATCAGAATAGCCAGGGAATAAGTAAGTCCAGTTAAATGAACACAATTTGACATTATCTTTATGTCGCAGCGGTAAAGGTGATTTTTGCAGTGGAAATATTGTGACTGATGATGGAGCCTACCTACCTAGCTACTTTTCGATTTACGCATATCGTAAGAATCGGGTTATAGAAAAGGTATTTGCAGGTTTCAAGGGATGGTTTTATCATAGAATATGTAAGGAAGAAAAAATCTGGGAAATGAAATGAAAGTTCTCGTGAACACACAGTATGAATGCAGTTTAAGAGGTTGGTTCTCATGCGGGTACACTTAAAAGTTATTTGACCTTTGTCTTTGGGGTATCCCAGAGTCTTTGCTTCTGTTTGACCTCCCGTCATACGCCACAGTGATCATTACCATGATAGAGTCTAGACTAGACCATTGGCGAAGCATTCCGTATCGTTAGAACGAAGTTCAAGAATAGTGATGTGCCTGGTGGGAATATTGCCACTGCCGGTAAAATACCAAAATTTCCAGCAGCATTGGAAATATGGCCAAAGTTGCCGGTCAATGTAGATTAGGGCCTATAAATGCAAATTATAAGTGTATTACATAGTTTCCGTACTTAATTTGACTTATAATTAAGAAATATTCCCCGAATATTTCCACTCCCGGCAATATTCCCGGCAATTTTGTCACCAATTCCCACTTCGGGCGATATTGCCGGCAACGGCACATCTCTATTCAAGAGGATGGACGTAAGCCTTTCGGTAATTTCCGTCGATTCAATTTTGAATTTTCCATTTCTTTATCGTTGATAGATAGTTACTTGGTTGGGACTCACGTGGCCACTCAACGACAAGGAAAAGGTTATAAGTAAGCGCTTAATTAACAACGGTAATGGGTCTAAACTTTGAAGTTTCAGAACTTGTAACTTAGATCAACTACATGGATACTTACGTATGTTTATTACTCTGACTAACATTTTTGGTATCAGCCAAGAGCCTGGTGAATTGCAATTAACTCACCCACTACCTATATAATTATAGAATTTGGATATTGCTAGTAAAATGTGGGTTTAAAGTGGCTTTTAGTTATATTTTCTCCTTTCTCTACGTGGTTATACTGGCGTGATGTTATCTTACGAAATACTTGTAGTAGAGTATTTCTCTATACCTTTAAATCATAACATAACATCACGCCTTGAATACCTGGAGGGTTAGGCAGAGGTGTATCTATGGATTTAATAACACGCTGAAGGTAACTGGGGTTTTGATTTTTGGATTACATCCACGTACCTACCTATTGCCTAGTAGTGTACTCTTTTGGGTCATGAACTTTTCGTAGGCCCCGGGCGTCCATTAAATCGACCTCTGGGAAGGCCCCAGCATGTTATATTCTCGTGTTGTAATCAGCCCTGAGGGAGTGTTCATGGGTGGCCCAGATATATCTTGTGATGTTTAGGCACTGAAATGGTTTTAGATCAAAGGTCTTGTAAATATCCTTAGGGCCTATTGGATGAAAATACTACCAATAAGTTTAAGTCAATCCTGTTGACAGTCGTACTAAAATTCTAAGCGATAAACGATTTCTAAGTCTCTCCGTTAAGTTGATAAAGTGAAAAAAAAAGAAAAACTGATTAAGTTTTAATGAGTCTGAATAATTCGTTTTCCTAGATCCTCTATTTTTCTCAGCTTCTACCGCTACCAATATTAGAAAAAACCCCAATTAAAATTCATCCCACGCCGTGATAACCCTTTTTAATACCAATAAGGTATTTTCTCCAAAACACGCTAAAGGTCATCGAAGTAATTATGATATCTAGAGTTCCAAAGTTTAGTTACCAAGTGATAAACTGGATCAGCCTAATAACCGTCATTAATAGACTGGATCGGCGAGGTCATGATTAAACTCAAACTATTGTTAGTCATAAGGTTCGACGGAGATAGGCCACTTCGCCTCTTAGAAGTTAGGGAACTTATTGGCTTGTGGGGTTTGGCAATTAGGGAATAGTCTTAGTTAATGTGAATATTTAAGAAGTGTTTGCATAAGCTAACTATTATTATTTGGCATGTTTGTAACCGCTTTTATAAACGTTGGACTATAAGTGCTAATGAAAGAGTTAAGAAGAATATAAATTTATTTATTACTAATTATAATATTATCTACCAAGTATCAAGGTGTTAAATGATATTTATAGCAATAGCTTAGTACAATCTCTGGTAAAAGCTCTGAATTATTGATAAAGCACAGAAATTGCGATGTGAATGATTCTTTTGTCAATTTTAACGTCGTATTTTCTAGATATCTAATAAGCTCAACGATGATATTGGAAAAAACACAAAACATCAAAGACATCAAGATCTAAACCAAAAAAAACTAAATGTGGCACTCGGAGACTGCCGCGGTAAAGCTATTGAATATTTTTTTTTATCAACAGCAAATAATTAATTATTTAATTTGACAACCTCAGTTGACAACCTTGTTATTTTCCGTAACCATAGCAACCTGGTTGAATACTGAATCTTGAATATTTTCGTTAGGGAATTTCTGGATTCGCTCTCCACGCTCAAGGCTCGCGATAGAAGCTATGCAATAGCTTAATAAACAAAAATTTCTGCCTATACATGTGTAATGAAACCCTTCCACACGTTTCGGTTCCACGTGTACGAGATAATAAGGCTACCTGAGTACCTACCCAAGTTAGGACAAAGATTACTTTTTATTGCGAGAACGTCCCCGTGGGATAATTTCTGACCTTCACACGGACGAAGGCAAACGCTAAGATGAATAAAAAATGTGAAACAAAAACCTTTACTAAATTAATTAAGCGAGGCGAAAAGAAGCACACCATCGTAAGAAGTGGAAGGAAGAATGTCCCACTCCTGAGCAAAGGCCTGCTCAGGAGTGGGACAATACCGGCTATCATCATCAGCCTATATAATGTTCCCACTGCAGGGACTCAGGCCTCCTCTTTAGGAGAGGGATGGGCTATAATCCACCACGCGGGCCCAGTGCGGATTGGTAGATGTCGCATGTCTTCGAATTTTTGGTTCTGAGACATGCCGGTTTCCTCCCGATGTTTTCCTTCACCGGTTTGAGAGCAGTGCTGATGAAATAAATAACACAATTTAAATAATAAAAATAATCAGAAAATGTTACACAATCAAATTAACGCGTCTATATTTCAATGCACTAAATCCGCACATCACAATAATATATCAGAATCCACTCAAATAACAATCGAATATACTAAGTAAAAGTTATGAATCGCGAATGGATCGCATTAAAATTAATTAGTTCATATTAAACACCAATAAAGGGGCAATCGAATAGAGATTAGCTGAAAATTGTGAATATTGCCGACTCATTTTATTCGCGTTTCGTTTCAAATTGATCTTGTTTGAGCACAGTTTTGGGATAAACTAAGGTATTTGTTAATGGCGTTTGTTATGAAAGATTTCATGTTTATGTTGTTTTTATGGTTTTTGATTTTAATATGGCGAAAAGTTGAAAGAAAATCGACTGTCTTGGTAAAGAAATTTTATGAGGAGCTACAAATCGCATGTAACCTAAAGAGTGATGGTGAATAAATATGTTGATGAATCGAGAGGGAGAGGAGGTTGTGTGAGGAATGATATGAAAGAAAAAGGAGTAAATTACAGCGTAAAGAGGAGACCCCTAGCAACACCGTTTAGTCCACTCTCGGCCCCTCGACCCCTAAAAAAAGATTTGTCTATTTGTTTCCTCTCAACCCCTAAACGTAGTTCACACTCGACCCCCAGGGGATGAGTCTGAATTTTCATACAAAGGACAACATACCTCGTCCACTTTCAACCCCTAGTTCGATAAGTACCTAAAATTAATATTTTGGTACAGTGAGGTACAAACTAAAGGCAACATTCAGAAATAGTTTTTTCTTAATCTTAGTCAGAAGGAGGTTAATGTTTTTCGAGCGTGTGTGTCCATTTCTTTGGCACGCCCTGCACCCCAAACGGCTAGACGGTTTTTAATATATGAGGTGTCGTTGAATTCGTCAGAATTGTAGTGACATAGGCTTTGTAAATTTTGAAAACGCAGTTTGATGAACAAGTCCCACATCTCAAAAAGTAAACATCAAATCTTATTCAAACCAATTTCCGTTGAAAGTTTTTTTTTACGTTCTCCTATCTCCTATACTAATTTCAACTTGCATTAAAAAAAAATTGAAAAAAAAAAGTGACAGGATCTGTTTCACTTTATTTTTGTCACTATTAGTTTGGCATAAATGCACATTAGATTTGACAACTTTATTTTCCAGTTCCAATATTGTCACAGTTCCGTGACATGTAGGCCTATTAATACACCGCCAATATGATGATCCGTTTTGAAACTTTTTCTTGAAATGGTATTGATGACCTTCCAGAAGTAGTACACGTCCTCCTCTCTGGGAAGTTATAAAACTGAAATGGGCCCTACAATCACTAGTAGTCGGTATATCAGACATGTTTGCAAATTTATACAACTTGTGCATGCACCAATCACTTGATAACTATTATAATACAGGTTCAGAAATAATTCAACTATCGAGGATTACTTTTGAAAAGACAGATTTATTTTAATTAAAATATAAATTATCTCAAAAACAAAAATCTAGTTCGTTCTTTTTTTACCCAAACGTCAATGTCGGAGTGATCCAAAAAGTCTATCCAGCCTAACTCAAAATATCACTCCGTCATTTACGTGTACAACCTTCTTTCTATAACTAATATAAAATCTACACTAATATTATAAAGAGGAAAGACTTGTAAGTTTATAACGAATAAACTCAAAACTACTGGACTGATTTCAAAAAATCTTTCACTATTACATTATCCTTGAGTAATAAAAGCTAAATTAAATTTTAAAAAAAAAGGAAATGTCCTCCCGTGCGAAACCGGAACGGGCCGCTAGTCTATCTGTAGAAATAAATAAAATTGAAGTGTCTGTTTGTAATATCAAAATAACAGCTTTTCACTGATTGCTTGAAAATGTATACGGCACTTACCTTTATCAAAAACGACGGGACTTTTACTAAAATAATTAAGGTGCCGTACAAAAAAATGAAAACCCTTGAAATTGGAAACAAAATTTGATTTGTTTAAAATAATCATGTTTATCTATGATATTAAACACAATTTAAATACTCAAAAAATATTTATGACGTAAAGAGGCATCGCTTTGCCGAGATTTAAAAAAAAAGCAATCTCCGGCGACTGTAATCATTGAACCTATTTGGACATAGTATGTATAAGTAGAGTCTGTTAACTGTGGATTTTTTTATTTCCGCACGGGTGCGGAAAAATATTAAAAATCCACGCGTGTGAGATACATTGCTAATCGTAGTGTGATAAGAACCAGTTTTCGAGAAAGTGTATTGAAAAATTATATTGAGGGTATTTTAGCTAAATAGTATGCAACTATAGGGTATACTGATGATTTATCATCGTAACTGTACTTTGGGGGTCGAGCGCAAACTCAAACTTGGCTGGAAAATAAAATCCACTTTTGACCCCCAGGGGTCGAGTATGAACTATAGTTAGGGGTCCAGTGGACACATTATTTATTGGGGGTCGAGGGGTCGAGAGTGGACTAAACGCTGAGACAAGGGCAGGAAAATGATGACTTCAAAGTGGTGGTGAAGCTATACGTTATTTTTTCTCTTATGGTCATAATCTTTAATTTAGTAACCGTAACCGTGACTTGACTTGTAAGTTCAGATATAAATAATAATCAGCAGCTGACCATACCGTCTATACCACATTGCAAACCTATCAGCACCTATTAGCTCTGCACCACAAAGTTTATAACACTAATAAATAACCATTTCCTGGCTAAGCTTAGGGTCTCAACAGACATCCAAGTTAATACTACTATTAATATCATAAACGGGATACAAGGATATTAATAGTAGTGTCAGTGACCATGTCAGTTTAAAAACTTATCCAAGTTAATATCTGTTCAATACTGCGACGAAGTTCGGCGGTACAGTTAATAAATTGTTAATATGTTTCTCTCGGGAACCGCACGGAACCGCCCGGTGCCGTACGGCATTGCACGGTACCGCAAGACTAAGTGTGGCCAAGAGCCGAGGTGTTCTTGCAAGTTGAAGTTCTGGTAGGTGAAACATTCCTTTAGTACTTAAACTTTGTGTTCTGGTTTCTTGGGAATGTTCTTCGTGCCTGTGTGTGAGCTTAAAATTGGAACGAAATTTTCTATTGAATGATTTTTTGTTGTGACAAAACATTTTTGAGTACATTTTGTGATGTGCTTGTCATGTATCTACTGTTCGATGAAACTTGTTAAATGTATATTATTATGTAAATTGGCGTTGGGAACAGATGTTTGTGAAAAAAAGAAATATATTTTAGGAAATACATTTGAAGAGTCCTGCGGAATATTATTTTGTAGACAAGTTTGAACTTTTTCAAAATAGTCCAGGAAGCTACATGTGGATTATTCTCAAGGAAGCTACGTTTCTGGCCACGGAAGTATTTTTTAAGTCACCCGACAAAGCATCAGCTTCTGAAATCCCGTTAAGAATTTCGTCAACCAATTTAGTTTATCCTTGTAGTATATTACGAACATTATGAAGCTTTTGTTTAGCACACTTAACACTAACAAAATCAAGCGCGACCAATACACCGAATACTCGGTTTAATCAAAGAAAAATACATTTTCGAATCTCCAGTTTCTTTTGAAAGTCCCCATCGTGTGGATCCGGGTATAATTGGGTTCCATTGAAGGCGGTTCGGTCTCGAGTATTGAGGCAATTAGGTATTAATTTGTTTAGGAGTACCGTCCGAATGAACAATTGATGTGGTTACTGGGAACGCAGCCATATTGGATCCGCTCCTTGTATTGGATTAGGCGTAAGTACTTACCCGTTACGTCATCAGAACCTCGTGTTATTTGATTGGTGATTAAGGACGTGTGCTTCGAAATATAGGAAGCATAATAATATCGGCATGAAAAGGGAGTCTTTATGATGAGGGATGTCTATTTGAGATGAATCAATGAATCTTGAGTAATGTACACAAAATATTGTAAATACAATATTAGGAAGCTTACCTTTTTTTTTGGTGGGTGGAAAATCATCGAATAACCCCCCCCGCTCTTGGGCAGAGCGAAGGGGAGTGTCAGACTTCTACTGACTAAAAACCAAACCCATGTCCCTTCTTCTTCGCCCTTGTGTCGGAGCCGCGGTAACCTTTCGATATCCACAGCCCCGACGGGAGGAAGCTTACCTCAAATTTCGTTGGGTATTATCTTTTACTCACATTTTAAAATGAAACATTTAAGTTATGGAATCAGGCGTTACTTTGCGGAAATCCATGACATTAAATGCTATGAAATATATGTAGTTTTAATACCGCGAGACATATATCCAGGTCTGAAAGCAGGACTCAATTCCCACCGTCATGCATATGCACATGCACACATGGGCCCACCCTCCCGCCCTCATGCATATGCACACATACAAAACAAGTGTGAAATAATTAGCATGCCATGCAATCAAACCTATACTCGACACGTGTGTGGATGCCCCGTGGAGGGGCGAAACACGTGTCGAGTATAGGTTTGATTGCATGGCATGCTAATTATTTCACACTTGTTTTGTATGTGTGCATATGCATGAGGGCGGGAGGGTGGGCCCATGTGTGCATGTGCATATGCATGACGGTGGGAATTGAGTCCTGCTTTCAGACCTGGATATATGTCTCGCGGTATTAAAACTACATATATTTCATAGCATTTAATGAAACATTTAGGTAAGCCATGAGGCAGACCATTTATTTAAATGAGTAATATCCGAGAAACGCTTAAAGAAAACCTCTATATTAAAACTACAGAATGAAATGGCCACAAAAGAGTTATAGTTTTAATTTTAAATCTGGACCTTTTTACCTGCCATTTTTAGTTAATGTTTTTAGTTTAACGTCTGAGAAAGAATCTTTGATGTTTATTTTTACCTTAATATTTTCGGACGCAGTGAAATGACGCCAAAATGCTTTTGTTCAAATTGAATAATATTTCAAATTGATGTTGGCATTATTGCACGTTCAATCAAACAAGGCCGATCAATCAACTAAATCAACAGTGGATGGGTTTTACAGAAAAAGGGTTTTTCATTCACTCTTTTCAAAAGGGTTGATGTGCACATAATACTAAATTTAAAATAATGCCGTATTAATCTTGTCAAACCCCATGATATAATGGGAAAATTTTATATTTACATATTACTCATTTGTGCCATACATCGGTCAGAAGAAGAGAAATCAGCAGAATATACCATGACTCAGTCTCAGAAAGATTTTCAGGAGTTCGAAATTCTGCCAACCAGTCTTTTCGAAGGGATTTGGGTACCCAGTAACAAGGTTCTGGAGGGCAGGTCAGATAGGCTGTCCTTCTATGTACAATACTGGTATTCGGCCACGTTTACATGGATAGAATGGCACATATTATTATGACGTAACCCCATTTTCTTGATAAGATTGCCCAACAAGTAAATACTCTATTTGAAGACGAAATTAAATAGCAAAAGTATCGGAGGTGCGTTGTCAAAAAAGCAAAGCAATAAATCTGGTTCTAGTACCCTTGTTCTTCAAAACGAAGTGCAAAAAATGGCTTCGAACCTAAAATTGGAACCTGTAACGATTCGTAGAACTTCCATGGTAAAGCTCTTTTACCATGAAAGTTCTACGAATCGTTACAGGCTCGTTCACAGAGAGCTTAAGGCTTCTGTCTAACCCCTTATTCCAATTATGTTAGGGTCGGCTATGTGACCTCTTCTAACCTGTTAATGTGTCCAGTAACACTGAAATCAGAATAATGTACAAAATGCCGTATTAAATATCACAACAGTTAATGGTAAATGCCTTATCCCTCGGTGCCGGGAAGTCTGATTTAGTCCGTAATCAGTAAATCAGCTGTCAAACATTGTTAAAGATTAAATTGGACGGGCTTCTACAAACCCGGGTTAAATCAACGAACTGCGAATTAGATTACATTACCTACTGAGAATTGTAACTCGGCTGCTGACTTCATTATAGGGTTTAGCGTTTTTGGTTGATTATTATCGTATTTTATTTCTCGTGGCTAAATTATAATGGCCTCAGGGATTAATCTTTAAGGTTAAGCAGCGTTTACCTATGTTGGTCCCTCTCCACCCATCAACATACAAGGTGCAATGGAAGAGTGATGGATAATTATGTCGTTTTGCATCCTCGTCAAAATTCAAAAATTTGTCATTCTTAAAACACATATATGCTTGCGAGATTTATTAACACTGTCGTTTGGGATCATTCCCACTAGTTCAACTAAACAATCGTTTAGTTGAACTAGTGGGAATGATCCCAAACGACAGTGTCGTTGTGTGTTAACACTGTCGTTGAATGAAGAATGACAAATTTTTGAATTTTGACGAGGATGCAAAACGACATAATTATCCAACTAAACGATTGTTTAGTTGAACTAGTGGGAATGATCCCAAACGACAGTGTTAATAAATCTCGCAAGCATATATTATGTTTTTTAAGAAACAATCGTTTAGTTGAACTAGTGGGAATGATCCCAAACGACAGTGTAGCGCTACGGTACACTGTTGTAACGCTACGGTAGGACTCGTGAGAAAAATAATTCTCACGAGTCCTACCGTAGCGTTATATAAATTTATCAATTTATGTTTTTTAAGAATGACAATTTTTTGAATTTTGACGAGGATGCAAAACGACATAATTATCCATCACTCTTCCATTGCACCTTGTCTGTTGATGGGTGGAGAAAAATAATTCTCACTATTTCTACTGTAGAATCCTACGGTAGAACTAGTGAGAATTATTTTTCTCACGAGTCCTACCGTAGCGTTACAACAGTGTACCGTAGCGCAACACTGTCGTTTAAACGACTAAACGATTGTTTAGTTGAACTAGTGGGAATGATCCCAAACGACAGTGTTAATAAATCTCGCAAGCATCATTATTGCAACCTGTGATTGCAACCGAATTTATTCGTTGGTAATTAGCAATCGAAAGTTAGCGATTTTGTCGTTATCTCTGTCGAGACTGCCGGCCCAGTGCGGGTTGGCAGATGATGTGACATCTGCCATATCCATTATTCTTTTACTCACATGCGTTTCATCCATTCTCATGACAGGTCTATGCCAAGACACAGCTCGCTTATTATTTTATTCTGGAACAAGTTCCACTTTCAACCTTTCCTTATTATACTCATTCCCTATTTTGTCAATTCTTGTCGCAGCTTACCACTTCAGAGAATACACGCGGGAGGTAAAGTTATGGCTTTAAGATTCGTACAATTAAATTGTACCAGCGAGTTACTCCCCCAATTAGCAGCGAAATAATAATTAGGGTAATTATCAGTGCTAAGTAATCTTACACATATTATTATGATAAGTTTACCAGGAATTTGTGTATTCGAGGCTAAATTATCTGTACATTTTGTACTTTCATGAGTTAATTCAATTAATATATATTTCATTTCCATTCATGAATATAATTTACCACTGAAATAAATATGAACTTTGTACTAGTGTAAGTTTAATTTCAGAATGATTCACTTAATTTTATTTGCACATAATATTACAGTATTTAAGTTATTTTCACAAAAAATGTAAGTAATTAAATTTTATTTAGAAACGATTTATTGCAAATATGGCCGTTATTTTTATCTGTAGTACACTCACGATTTTATCCATTTCAAATTTAATATTGTCTGCTGCAGTTTAAAATTGCATTTTATGAGATAATTTAAGTCCATAAAACAGTAGTGAGCGCAATATTAAAATACTTTTCCACGAAGAAATGCAAGTAGCGTACCTAGCCTGCACGTAGCATTAATAAATGTCTTGTCTACGTGCTAGATATTGCATCAAACACACGCTCAAAGCGTTTTCTTCTATATTTTGTTCACTTCTAAATACTGTAATCTTCGTAGTGTTAGGCAGAGCTGTAACTAGTAAAACACCTTTTTTATTTTATTAGGTGGTGCCTTAATAAAATCGCCTTACCGCCTTGTGGGATAGGCTTTTTTTCAACTTGTGACAAGCTCGCCACACTATTCCCAAACCACTGGAATTCTTGTAAGCCAGAATCAACAGTGGCGACCACCAGAAAAAACGCTGAGACATTGAAGCTCGTCGAGGTCCAAGAGGAACGATTTAGCTGTCTTGGATCTCACAACGAAATTAATCGGAAAAGAGTAGCGGAGGAATAGGAAAAACATACATAATTTCCACTACAACGCGGATAGGCTGTGAGAACTACGAATAACGTTCGCGACCCATTTCGTTCTGCCTGCCTTCAGGCTCCACCACTCCACCTCATCGTGAAATGCGACATCGAATGGCTCCCGGATCTAATAGCCTAACCAATATCACTTTGTCTGTCTATGTAAAATTACGAGTATCCAGCCTAAAATCCATGTAACACTAACTAAATCTTTAATATTACAAAAGGTTAACGTCACCAACAAAGAAAATTGACCATACAATTTTAAAACCCCATCAAATCTCTCCCGAAACTCAATATGTCCATCCCTCGCAAGCCGTACCAGTTTAGTGGATACCAGGATCGCATAACACTGTAGATAATGACATCGATAACCACAGACAAGCGATACCGCACAGCGGAGGTGGATGTCGCGGTGATAATAATAAGGGAGGAAATGGATGATGAATGTGGCTTGTAGGAATAGTTTTAAATTTCAAAATGTATTATTGAACAACAAAATATATCTGGTGACAATTATAATTGTAGTTGAAATCTATTCGGCACGCCTCTGCTTAAATCTTTGAAGATTATAGGCGTGAAGTTATGTTGAATATCATAATAATATATAAGAGCATTTTAAGCTCTTTAAAAAGAAAGCTTGCTCTTTGAGCGTCGTGTTATTATTTTCTCGGAGAGGTATCAGGAATCGTACAAAATCTTACTGTACATAATCTATTAGCCCTCTAATGTACCACATAATTATAAATCTTATCAGTAACGACCTACCTTTCTAAAATTACTGCCAGTACATTACTTCATTATTAGGAAACCTCGTTTACACAAGATCTGTCAAGGGATTCAGGACCCTGGATCACAGGAAACCGCAGCCACGACCGACCTGCGAGCCAAATCAAATAAAATGACCGAATACTCGGCATAAAATACCGCTTGGAAATCGGTATGAGATACCGCATCGATAGCAACGGTACAACCGGGGTTTAAACTGAGGAAGGCAGGAGTTAAAATATTTTTTTTGTTTACCTTTCTTTGCCACAGTGAGTATTTAGAGGGATCGGATTAACCTGGATTATTCTTCATGTTTCGTTAATTTTTATTGTCTTTGGAACTGGGTTTTAAAACTGAATTAATACAAAATTCTTGCTGCTACACAAGTCAATTACTTAAATTGACATAATTGACTGATCATCATTCAGTGATATCTCTGGATGACGCTATTGAAGATGCCAAACTCGTCGGCAAAGTTTGGACTGAATCAATTTAAATTGCCATCGACATTCGAATGTTGGCTGTAAACTTATCTGACGTTACCGTGTGAGTTTGTTTACCCCTCATAGTAATTATTATAATAGTATATACATAGTAAGATGATGTGTGTTCTCGATTTACAAGCTAGTTTTACTAATTAACGACGTAGTACGATGTTACGTCATGTAGCGTGAAGACGGAAACTTCTGTACTATTTACATTAGTATCGACTTCTGTGCGAAAGCGCTAACATGATTACTTTGCCGTTACCTTGTTATTAACGCTATGTAACTTTAATTTATTATTACTTTTTGTTATCAATAAAAGCGTAGGTAAATAATTCTCATCTGCCCAGTCTTTCCTCAACTATTTTCAGATCGACTTCCAGTTCAAACGGGTGCAGCTGAATACCAGTATTTTACATGGAGCGACTGCCTATCTGACCTCCATACCCAGTTAGTACTGAGTAATACGATACCCTTATATGGTAAGACTGGTTGTCAGATTGTCATAGAACAATTGGCAAACGATGATATTGACTGTCCAAATTACTATACCTTTTGAATTGCAGCACACTTGGCTTTTCGATAATTCCCTCCACATATTAAAAGCTTTTATTTATTTTCACCTGTCCCGATGTCTATCTGTAAACAAATTTTACGAGTTAATTTTGACACACTTCCTGGTTTGTTTAAACTCCTGTTATTCCCACTTAATCTCAAGCTCCATACAGCTTGTCAAACAAAAGGCGACCTGATCAGTGAGTCGAGTTACCTGCTATAATTAACGGTAGGTAATCTTGACATGTTCGCTCATTGCTCAATGGGCCGCGCTCGCTTACCGACTCGATTACATGTCGGATTTATGACGTGTTACTAACTCAGCATGTATTGAACGCAGATCGATTGAGATGAAGACAATGGTAGCGAAAGTTATGGAGTGGTTGCTTGATTTATAAATAGGCCATAGCTAAACTAATATAGCGTAGCATATACTACGCTGTTTCAACCAGAGTGGCAAATTGCTAACTGATTCATCATTTCATCATCATTTCAGCCAAAAGACGTCCACTGCTGGACATAGGCCTCCCCCAGGCGTCGCCACATTGACCGGTCCCGTGCGTCTCTCATCCAGCGGGTTCCTGCAACCTTGACCAGGTCATCGGTCCACCTAGTGGGAGGCCTTCCAACGCAACGTCTTCCGGTTCGCGGTCGCCATTCCAGAACTTTTCAGCCCCATCGGCCATCCGTTCTGCGAGCAATGTGCCCTGCCCATTGCCACTTAAGTCTGGCGATTCTTCGGGCTACGTCGGTAACCTTGGTTCTCATGCGGATGTCCTCATTTCTGATTCGATCACGCAAGGAAACTCCGAGCATAGCCCTCTCCATTGCCCTTTGGGTGACTTTGAGCTTTCTGATGAGGCCCATTGTGAGCGTCCACGTTTCGGTCCCGTATGTAATCACTGGCAACACACACTGGTCATAGACTTTCGTCTTGAGACACTGGGGTAAGTTGGACGAGAAGATACCGCGCAACTTCCCGAACGCTGCCCAGCCGAGTCGGATTCGACGATTGACCTCTTTCTCGAAGTTAGATCTACCCAACTGGACCGTTTGTCCCAGGTAGACATAATCGTCCACAACTTCGAGCGTAAAGTCTCCGATCTTGATAGGAGTGGGTGTTACATGAACATTCAACATAATCTTGGTTTTGTCCATGTTCATTTTAAGACCCACTCTTTCGGAAGCTCTACTGAGGTCATCGAGCATTGCACTGAGGTCTTCCATGGTCTCAGCCATGACCACTATATCGTCGGCAAACCGAAGGTGAGTGATGTACTCGCCGTTGACGTTGATGCCAAGTCCTCTCCAATCCAGAACCTTGAAGATATCCTCCAATGCAGCGGTAAACAGTTTCGGAGATATGACGTCTCCCTGTCTCACACTGCGCTGCAGAAGGATAGGTTCCGAGGTCTGGTCCTGAAGTCGGACTGACATGGTGGCGTTTTTGTACAAACACTTCAACACCTCGATGTACCGGTAGTCGATTTGGCACCGTTGGAGAGACTGCAGCACAGCCCAAGTCTCGATCGAATCGAAGGCTTTCTCGTAGTCCACAAACGCTAAACAGAGAGGCAGGTTATACTCTTCGGTCTTCTGTATAACCTGCCGTACTTTTAAATAAACTTTCAACGAGATTGACCATAAGTTTTCTGAATCTTGTGTTACAAACACTGTTTTAAGCTTTCACGGTTCATATCTAAACTATTACTAGCACAATGTACTGGTAGACACAGAGGGTAGACAGATTTGTCTGCGCCTTACATTTGATTTACCATCCAACCGTATTCTCCAGACATCAATCATCATGGCGTATGCAACAACGTCGAATTATTTGGACCTTATAATACACAATAATTTCCGTAAGTATAAGTATTATAATTTGCTTGCTTTTTTCAAAGGTACAGAGGCATCCCTCCCTTGCTTGTGTTACTCTTATAAATATTTGAAATACCGCTATGGCTAAAAATTATTCCATACATAAAAACTTATATTATTACCGAGTGCCATAGGAGGAGTTATAAGTTGTAGTTGACTTTGACACAGAAGGCAGTTGGTAAAATATTCCGAATAGCATAAGTCAGCTGAACTTTTTACTGTTAATGATTTTAAATTAAATATTTGTTTCAGTAAGAAAAGACAGATTTAAAAGGAATGCTTGTTCCATATTAATTAATTTGTATTATACTGATTCAATAAGGACTAATTAAAATAACGAAAACGGATCGAAACAATAAAAAGACAAACAAAACAAACTGTATGCAAACGAGAGTCTTCATAAAGGGACAATATTGAGCTACTACAGAATCCGCATTATTCTGTAATTTACATATTAATCGAAAAATCACATTTATTTTGTAGATAACACTCTGCTATAAGTATTAATTGAGTATGAATTTATTATGTGGCGACTCGCAAAAGCAATTACATCAATTGTCGTGTGATAAATAAATGGCGTACAGTCACCAACGCCAATATTTACACTATTAGTAACTTTTAAAACTGGTTTTCTCTTAATTCATTGATTGCAATTTATTTTATTAGATTATTTTTGGAAAATTTACAGCTAGGCAAACACAGTAATTATTTTATAATAACAATACACAGTAGTTCAATAAAACAAAAAATAATTATTAATTTCATATTATAATATAGTGTTAGTATTTTGTGTATTATAGTGATTTAAAAACTATTAATTGCATTTAAAAAAAATACGTTTTTCGATATAGACATTGGTGCTCGCGACAGTACATACAAAATTAAATATCGCATGAAATTGTGTTGAAACTTGAAATGTCATATTGTTGTATTTCGTTTAATTTTACAAATAATGTATAGGCCTATTAAATTCTTCATTGGGACTGTTATTACATAATTCGTGGTTTCATTTTGACAGCCACTTGAACAAGGGCTGGTTAATGCGCAGTGTTGGTTTAATTTTGAGGTTATTTGGTGTTCGTGGGTAAAAAACGGTTGCGTGGATCAATCCGATTAAACGACACGTGCTAGGTTAAGCTGCGCTTAATTGTATCATCGTGTGTTTGTATGAGTAGTACGCACAGGTCACACGTGTTTCAGAAAGCTGGGTGTTAAAATTATACTCGTATTATTGATAGGACTACTGTTTGGTACCCCTTGCTGCGACTGACATATCAGTTTTCAAGACGTTGTTGTTTTGATTTGACTTGTTTACATTTATTTAGCAAATACAATAGACTTAAGAGGAAATGTGGGAGGTCTTTTCTCCATACAAACGCTCTCGTCTGTTTTCTTTCTTGTTAATGACTACACAGCTATGATTTTTTAAAGAAGAATAAGTATTAACTACCTAC
Source organism: Diarsia dahlii (assembly GCA_949775195.1). Taxonomy (NCBI): domain Eukaryota; kingdom Metazoa; phylum Arthropoda; class Insecta; order Lepidoptera; family Noctuidae; genus Diarsia; species Diarsia dahlii. The sequence goes on from OX459198.1 coordinate 729,063, forward strand.
TTGTACGCCCCTATGTTTTTCTTTTTGATGATACATTATTTTTCTAAGCACTACAACCTTCAAAAAATGCTCATTTAGATCGCTGTCAACAGAGCCTAGTGTACGAATTTGGCAACTATCAACGAAAAAAGAAAAACATAGAGGCACAGAATATATCCTTTTTAATTTAATGTCTAAAATATCTTATAAATTGGTACAATATTGGAGGAGGAAATAGGCGAGAGACAACCCTAAAAATATGACTTTTATTGAGTCGCTATTGAGTCGGATCTGCAGTTGTCCTTATAAACCAGTAAACTTATCAAAATAATTAAGAAATAAAAGATAGATACATTTTCTACACAATTTATGAAATCACTCTTCTTAGTAGGCATTTCATGTTCAAAAAATAGATTCACCTACTCAGTTCTCAAAATAAACAACAATGAAAAAATCTCTGAATGGAGAGATTACCGTTCAGCAAAGGTCATGGAGTTATAGGTAACTCTATGACCTTTGCTCCATACATAATATAGAGGGAACCATTCACCATTACCCTAAGGTTTGCTCCTAACATAATCACATTTGTCCTAAAACTAACACACTAAATACTGTGCTAAGTCTAGTCATCCTCGGGGTAACTTTTTCACGGACGTATATTGTCTAAGTTTATCATCATCAAGAAAAACGTTGTGAGGAAACCTGATCCAACCTATAATATTGTAAATCTGGAAAACCAAACGTAATAGGCTGGCATTCATAAGTTTTTCAACTGACATGGACACGCTTATAACGGGATATTTACCATGTTTACTATTTTGTAATGATAATCTGTTGATCCTCAAAACATGCAGCCACTGTAACCTCTGCGCTGAAACGGACGTAGCCATAGAAGTGAAATAAAAATATTATATTCATGTCTTTTTATGTCATGCCCGCAACGAAGAAAAAAAACTAAAGGCATCCCTCACAAATTGACTCAAATTTTTATTCTAAAAAGACTTACCTAGTCCAATATTTTATTTAAAAAACCATAAGTTTAACTAGGTACACAAAGAAAATGCAACTCAATTAAAACGTAAAACGATGACATTAAGTACCTTTTTATATCTCCAAAAAACCTTAATTTACAAGCATGAGCCAACATTATCTGAACTCATAAATCACCGGGACACGCTATGAGGTAACACCTTTACTTCGCGGCTCAAGTTTTTGTAAACATTTGTAAGACTAAAAGTAAAAAAGTAATCTCTTCTGTCCGTCTGGAGGTTTGCGTTGACTTAGGATAATGTTGAGTGCGTTCATGTTGTCTTTGGTTTGGTTTGGAGTTAGGGAAAATAACTCCTTACGAAAACGTTTTATTCTTTTTAATGTTTCAGTCGTAGTCCCGGTTTTTAGATTGAGATACAGTGAAACCTGGTTAAGTGAGACTTCAAGGCAAAGTCTCAATTATAGAAATACTAGCTTTTGCCCGCGACTTCGTTCGCGTGGAATAGTGACTTCCGGCAGATTTTTGGTTTATTTCGCGAAAAAAAAAAAAAAAAAACAATCCTATGTCCTTTTTCAAGTTCCAAACTATGTCTGTACCAAATTTCATCAAAATCCGTTCAGCCGTTTAGGCGTGAAAGAGTAACAGACAGACAGATAGACAGAGTTACTTTCGCATTTATAATATTAATATGGAGTATGGATATATAAATATAATATAATATAATATAATATAATATATATATATATATAGTAATATAGTATATATAGTATATAGTATGGATTCCACTTACCCAGTGTCTCAGATATCCATGCAGTCCAGAGTGTTGGGACCTCAGCATGAGTTCCAGTTATGGAGGTTTCTCACTTATCCAGGTCCCACTTAACCAAGTTTCACTGTATTAACATTGAGAACTCCTAAACTGCACTTTAGAACTTAACATCAAGCACCGTTTACGACGTCTGGTGATGCGTTATTCTTAAGTTTTTATAAAGTGGTAAAAAAGCGTTAATTCATGAGAGACGGTTTGGTTATGTTGCAGGCCTACTAAAAACTTTAGTTTCAACTTGGCAGATGGACCACGAGAACTGCTACTTATGACATTCGCAACCCTAGTCACGTGATGAACCTTTTGTTTTTTTTTGAGCGTGGGATAGTCATCAAATAACCCCCCCTCCCGCTCTTGGGCAGAGCGAAAGGGAGTGTCATATACTTCTACTGAATAAAAATCAAACATGTTCCTTCTTAGCTCTTTATGTCGAGGCCACGTGATGCATCTTGCGTCAAGACAGAAATGACATCAAGCGACAGCGGCGTTTGTCACTTCTTATCTTAGAACTGTCGTGTGTTCTTAAGTGAGAACTGTCGTGTCGCAAAGACCTCTGGCGTGCTTTGTAATTTCTTAGCTGTTTTTTGTCGCAATACGCCTGTAGGTCGTAGCCAAGTCCTTACGGTGATAAAAAGACCTTAATTTTTCAACTCGCACCTGGAGTGTAGTTCTCCCAACTGAACCGCAGAAACCTTGACCCACAAACAATTCGGTCAACGAGAAACCTCATAAAAGAAGTAAAAATATTTCCAAGTTTAATTATGTTAAGATACTATTATGTCCAATGAATGGTGCGGTCCAATTAGTTCTGTAGATATACGGAAGAGAAAAGTCATGAATACACAATGAGTTAAAAAAAGCTGTCCTGAGAAACACAAACATGTAAAAATAAATGAATGAACGTCTCTCAAGATAAACATATTGTTGGTAGCCAAATTGAAATCATGTTTAAAAAACTTAAAACAACTTTTTTTAAAGGGCAGAAACCTCTAATATTCCTTAATAAAAAAAAAATAAAATAAAAATCATTTAATTCAGACAAAAAAGTCCATAGACAAGGCAATGTTTGTTAGTAACAAAATGTTTGTTAGTAACAAACAATTTATTAGAAATAATCTTAATTTTATATAATCAAAGAATTAATGTCGATTTCTAGAAAACTGAAATAAAAATCTAAAAAATTGAGCATAAATTATTGTATGAATCAAAATGGTTATAATATTGATACGCAACCGTCGTCGAAAAACTTTTTTATTTCATCAAATAATTTTTTATTGCTTTATAATTAGCTAGCAACACTTTTATAAATAGATATCTATTTGTATTCCGAAACATATAATAATAACAACCATTTTATGGCGACGTGATTGTATTTCATAAAATATAACGTCTGGATTTTGATAAAGATGTCTTTTTAAAAAATACTTGAGGCAAGACTAGCAGTCTAAGCTGAGATTATTTTGTAATATACACACGTCTGTCTGTCTTCTGAGAAACTCGTAACTTACTCGCATAGACTCATAAAATGAAGCACAAGCTAGGCATAAAACGTATTGGCCCATAATTCTTTGATGCGATTGCTTTAAATTCTGTCTGTACACAGTGCTAGGTCCACAATCCCGGTAAAAAGGACTGGGCAGGCCTATTGTGTGGCAGTCCATTATTATGGGGTTCTATTGTGGCCCCGCGAGCCACAATGCCACGATTATTGCTAATAATAAGATTTACCGGCGAGTGGCTCTCCGACTAGGCGGATTTTTTATACACTTACGTACTTGACATTGGTTTGTAAAGGTTTTTCTTTACATAGTAAATGGATTTTTCGGGGGAGGTGGACCACGTTAATTTGAAAATCTGCTAAAAGGTTTTTATTTGGAATTGAGTTGAACCGCAGCGTGCGAGGGTTTTGTGGACTTTGACTTGATTGACGGGTGGTTTCATCTCGTTTCATTTTGCAGTAAATCGAGTGTCAGTCTGTATGATTAATTGTTCTGCGTCTGTTATTCAACCGTCTCATTGTAGTGAACCTTTGCGGGGATAGAAAGAGCTCACAAAGATGATTGACTAAAACTATAGAAACTGTTTTGTAGGTATTTTATGTATGACTGATGTGTTTGCGACGGGCAAAGTCCACAGGGTGTGTGGAGTCAGCTCCGGCGCTCTGTTGACATATCGCTCGGTGCTGTGCTAACAAAGCGCACGTTTGATCAGTTTTCGGATAGATACGAAAAACATTTACTATGTGGTAGCGGAAATGTATCCTGCTATCCAATAGATAAGGTAAGTTATCTCCCAAATAGAATTGCCAAAAAAAAAACATCAAACTGGTTTCTTGGCCACTCAAGTGACACGCGGATTTATATAAGGTATAAAAAATAAATTTTAGCGTCACATTTTTAATATCACTTCCGTTCACCCCTAATTCCGAAATTTACCCCATAGCCTTTAACAAATTATTTTCACCTGAACGGATCTTAACAAAGACACGAGGAAACGAAATACGTGTGTTATCGAAATAACAATAGCGGAGAGAACGTCAAACATTCTTTGTGGCTCACAATCAGGAGGACAGTACGGAAAAGGGGGGAAAATGTCGTATTATTGCGTATTATTCGGAAATACGTATTATTACTTTATTAAATACGATCGTTGCATTTTGTTCGGGCAGATGAGAATTGACGTTGCGAAGCTAGTCCCACGTCTTGTGAAAAGGACAAGTAAGGGAAATATCTTTCATCTCTGCGTTAGGGGGAATTCGAAAAGATATATTGTTACGCATGTGACAAGGTACATTTTATGACATTTTCATTTTGACGAGTCAGCGCGTCGGGGGAGCTACGGACTTTTCTTTTATTTTGTTGTGCGTCTACGTTTTATGTAGTCGAGTTGATACCTGACAGAATGCGGCATTATATTTTACATTATTTCTATTGCATATGAGTCCTTAGTATTTCGAAATGCCACCAATATTTTATTTTTTATTTACAACTCGTAAGATCTTTCATTTTTAACCGACTTCAAAAAGAGGTTAGAGGTAAGGTTTTCTTTTTATGTATATGTTCCCCGATTTCTCGACGATGGCTGGACCGATTTAGATTTTTTTTGTTTTGTTTGAAATGGTATAATTCCCAGGTGATCCCATGATCATCAAGTTAGGATCTGATGATGGAGTCCTGGAGAAATAGAGAGAACTCTTCAATTTTTATAGGTACACTTGAAGTGATTTGAGTAGTTTTTAGAAGAGTACTTTCTTTTGTGTTTTATTTGTGGTTGAAGTCGGTTTTATTTTTGTTAAAAAGTTTTTATACTTTACTTGTTCTCCTCGAGGCATGCTAAACAATGTCTAGGATTTGTATATGTTGCCATGTAAGCCATTTTTTACGGCTTATAACTAAAATTATACTGTCACTTGCGGTAAATCTACCGTGTTATCCGTTATCATGAGCTCCCGATATTTCAACGTTATTGTAAACGCCATTATCGGGGGATGATTCGGGAAAGCGGGTGGATGGTAAATGTATAGTAATATATGACATTCAAATCTCCACAGACTTGATCTTTTCCTTATTTGTTTTTGCAGGTCAATAAACATACATCTAAAAATAAAACAACGTACGAAAATGGCGTGTTATTTCAAAGGTATACAAAATGACAAACACAAGGCCCCGTACATTACCTTCCATCATTTACTTACATCTGTCTAATTTAGGAGGAACCCGGTATCCTGAGTTATTGGCATGTCCCGCCCACCGCTAATTGAAGGCGAAATTACGCCAAGAATTAATGACAGGCACACACGAGCGGCGCAACAATCCGTTTAACTTATCATTGTGGTGTGCCAGCCAAGTTTCGTGTGTAGCTGGCCTACAAGGTAGAGGCGGGCAGCGAGTTGCTTTATTGTTTCGCGTAAAAAATAAACTTTTTGTTTTAGTAATGAGGCTTGCGATTGGCGGCAACTCTCTCACTCTCGATGTGAAGCGATTACACGGTTTAAGATAGCACACTTGCCTAGAACAAGCGTACTTTAAAAAGATCTAGACAATCCACAGGGTTCGCACAATGTGGTGTGGTCCTTTTGTTCGGATCCGTGAACTTCAACCATAGTGACGCTGACTTTTATGGTTGACCACCACTTGTATTATGAAAGTAATACAAGTTCCTGTTTTTTTAATTAGTTTCATTTGCTTAGAGCAAAGACAAGCCGATAATTTATATTAGAACGAGGAACAATGAAAAGTTAGATTCCTTTATTTGCAAACCAATTACCTTATTCACAAGGATCGTCCCTATTTAGACTATGCTCAACGCTCATTGTAGGTTGTCATCGTAAAATAAGTCTAAACAAACCGACAAACAACCAGCCCCATATCTATCTATTCTTGACAGTTTTAATCTAATTTCTATTAGCCGCTAAGCTCTTGCAGCACGCGCTGGGACGGTTGTATCCCAGACGGATGGCGACCATTCTACATTGTAACTTTAACATAATAATATACTGCTGCATAATAGTTACCATTTGTCTGCCACTTCACGAATTCAAGCTTTTCTTACTGCCATTACTTTCCCGGGATTTGTTTCTTACGAACTTCCGAGATCTTGTAGTCTGCCAAGTTGTAGTTCTGCTTTTAATTCCATTGTTTTTCTGATATAAAAGAACCTCAATGGTAGTTTCAAAGTGGTTGCTCGTTTACATTTTTGTTCAAAACAGAATTTATTCGAATTTGAGTTCTGTGTTAGAATTTGTGTTTAACTGACTTTCAGTAACATGTTAAATGATTCATTAAGCACTACCTTCGTGCTCTTTTTGTTTTTTTTCTTTATATTTGTGTTTAACGTTACATAAATAATTTATTATTAGTACCTATTTATTTTTATGTTAATAATAATTGTATCATCCTCTACAGCGACTGTTGCCACTGCTGGGCATACTCTTTTCCTATCCAGCCTTTTTCAAGTTTTACCCGTAATTGATATTATTAGAAAATCTTTTTGCGAGTCTGATAAAAACTTTATAATTTTATGTCTATTTATACATACTGACAAAATCACCATAAAATTGTTATTAATTTTCCCCACCATTAAATTTTCATTCGTCGTTTTTATTTTCGCCGTTTTCTTATGAAACATGAGACTGTAGGAACGATTACCTGTCAGAGTGGGATGGTCGGTTTCGCTCGCAGATGGATTGATGCCACCCTTGGAGTATTTCCGCCCACTTCGATTTTACTTATTCATATTATATACAAGGTTGGAAATAAAATGGTTTCTAAGAATGAACAGGTACTGTACTCTCTCGCAATAACTTTGTTAAGTGAACCTTCTTTTGTTATTAGGTAAGTTAGTTTTGTCATAATTTTCTACATTTCTTTTTCAAGTCTCCACCGTCAAAGTCACATTCTCTTTCTTGATTTTTTTTATCATCATCATCATACACCTATAATGTTCCCACTGCAGGGACTCAGGCCTCCTCTCCAGCCGGCTTAGCATGAACACCGAAGAAACGGGTTTTATCGGAGAGGGATCGACTATAGTCCACCCAGTGCGGGTTGGTAGATGTCTCATGCCTTTGAATTTTTTGGTTCTTAGACATGCCGTTTTTTCACGATGTTTTGTACCACTGGACCACCAATGCTCTACAATTTTATGTTTTGTGTCTTCCGCTTCTACCTTGGTCATAGTACGCTCTAGTAATATTCCTAAGTTTGAATATTACTACGAAGGCTAGCCTTCATAACACCTAAAATTGTAAATAAATAGCTGTGGCGACATGGTCTAACAAATGGGCAGGAGAATAACACGGCGGTGTCCTGTAGTTACTGAAATATGGCAGCAATTTATTTGAGGCCTGTGTCGTCGGCTACGTTACCAAAATGTATGGAATCTCACACGCCTCTTGTTTTGGAGCGTTAACTGTGAATAGTCTATGGGGAAGTTAACGTTGAAGTGTAGTGTTAGGATTACTAGTTGGATTAGTAGTTTAAATGAAATTAAGGTTACAGACACACATAATGCATGAATTATTTGAAGAATACGTCTTTTCTTTTCTGCCGAGACATCTGAAAGGAATTAATATTATAAGCTTTATTTTTTTTTTGTTAAAGCGTCAGTTTTTCTTCTCTATGTGTCGATCAACTTAAATTATGTTAGAACGGTATGTAGCCATCTGTTAAAAATTTGCTTCTATTAAATATAAATATTAAAGGTGCAATTGGTTTTGCAAGATGGGTAGGACAGGAGGTGGTACATAAATAATAACGCAAACTCGAAGCGTAGGTTAATCATTTGTATTCAAACTTCAGATAGGTATAAGGCCTTCTTTGGAAGATTTAGAAATAAACCTTTTATAAAAAAAAACGGACATAATAAGTAAGTAGTCAAAGTCAAAGTCAAAATATTTTATTTCACATAGGCCTACATGGGCACTTGTAAAACGTCGACAAAGAAAAAGGAGCCCCGTTCGGTGCATTGGTCGATTCTTAAGGAGTAATTTTACATACCCCATCCAAAAACCGCCTTTCAGTTTTTATTCCATCGCTAGTATCTCGTGCCCTAGCCCGTGAGAGACCGATGGCCCGTCAGTGTCGGTCGGACTGACAGACGGTCGTGTTGTCAGATGGATGGCCGCCATCGCTTCCTGGTCCACCGCCTACGTGCTCGGCCATTCATCCTTCTCACTAATTAGCCTTAGAGGAGCTAGTATCTCTTCTAATAAAATTACGGACTACATTTTTTGGGATGTCAATTTGTTAGCAACAACATAAAAATAATTCTTGATAAAATTTAAGTATCATTGGCTATCAGGCTAATAAATAGTATTTTTTTTTGTATTGTCTTTACTGCACGTTGAGCGCCAGGCTTTAAAACCGTGTTTTATGATATTTGGAACTTTGCTTTTTTTTGCCTAATTGGTATTCCAATGCTATTTTAATAAAATAGATATGAAATAAATGCATGGTTTTCCAAGATTTTCCACTAATTTTCACGCGTGCCTAAAAAATACACGGGGCCCCTGAAAAAGTATTAGAAAAAATATCTCTATGCATAATAAATATTATCTTTTCAGGGGCCGCGTGTATCTTTTTGGAAACACATCTTTTTTTTTTGTTTTCTGTAACTTTCTTCCATATTTTCCTTTGTATTTTTTTTTCAGACCAAATTTGTTATTTTTTTGTTGATTTAGCATGCTTATAAGTCGATTATACAAAAACCAAATAAAGGACATTTATTAAAAAAATATGCGTTTTATTTTTAGACATAACTTTTGATCAAAACGTCGTACAAAAAACCCACTTACATCGAAACAACCGTGGTGGCCAGAGGTATTAGAATTCATAGTAAAATGTATTGAAATGGGTTTCCTGGCGGACACACTGACCTACCAATAAAGCACTGCTCGTGTTTCCCAAAAGAAACACGCGGCCTCTAAAGGTGATGCTTTGTGTTTCCAGAAAGATACACATGGCGCTCAACGTGTTAATGTAACTAGTGGCAAATAAATAAATGTTGTAGTGGAAGCACTAAGGCACTTTCTTTTCGCTTATCCAACTTACAGCTAACTTGTATGGTCACGTATCTTTTTTTAATTATAATTTATTAAATAAGATACTAAGAGTAATATGTAGAGGCTGTGTTCCCAAATTGTACAATAAATAGTGTGCATTGAAAGCGTCTATAAATTGAAGATTCCTCCTGGTACCCAAAAAGTATTTCCTGGCGTGCATAGCAAGACGGGTGCCCGCCAAAATGTAATGATTGAAATATCTTTTTTAAAAGGTTACCACGGTATAAGTGGTTACAGACGTTTGATCTATACTTAAAAGACCTAAAAACCTTATTTGTAGTACGTGAGTTCACAAAATAAGGATTGATTGTTTTGAATGTTTCCTTTATCAAAATATTATTTCCATTTACTCGATTTGGAAATATTACTTTTTTGATGCGTATTACATACTGGTAAATGGTTGGTACTCTGAATATGAGTATGAGTTATATTATGTATCAACGTACAATGGGTGAATTGTGTGCCAAAATTATACGAAAGATAAAAGTGTAAGCGATGCCGTAATGTGACGGGTGAGAATGAAAGAAGAAAACGTGTTGTGTCGACCCCAAGTAGAATGAAATAGGGCAGAAAGTTGATGATATACAATGGTTCACTTGAAGAACTAAGTGCGCAAACCAAATCCCTAACATAAAACATAATATTTATTATGTATCATTATCTCCCATCTAATAATTTACCAAGAATTCGTGATGAGTTAGCGAAGCGAGCTTCTTTTGTATTAAATCCACACACAAGAACCCCAGAATACGCCATACATACAAAAACCACAAACCACGGTATTATTGCCTTATTCCGTCTCATATTCCGTCTGCGAACCAAATGTGGATACTAAGACAACACATGTCGTTCATAAATAAAGTGCGTTACAGCCACATAAAAGCGAACTACGCTAAGCGCAGCCAACCTCGGCTTTCCTTATAGCAATATTTTCATAAAAAATGTAAGCGACGGCAGCGATTTTTCCGCTTAAAGCTCACATTCGTCACACGTCAGTAGCGTATGAAGTCGCCGGCCAAATAAACACAACTATTATTTGTCAAAGAGCTGCCGGTACAAGGATGAATAAACCAGAAATGAAATAGTAAGGATGAAATGTATTGTACTTGCTTTAGTGGTTTGGGTAAGGGAATCTGTACACTGCCACTGGAAAGAATTTGCGAAATATGTATTAGGTCTTACATTATGTTAAAAAATTACAAAGTAAGTGTAGTTTTGTAACAGAAATAGCCCTATTTCTTGAGCCACAATCTACATAAACTACAAATTTTTAAGAACATTTATTGGATTATCTTGATAAAAACTTATTTATTGAGCCCAAAATCTGTTACGGTATCAATTTTAAAAAGTATCCTCCCTGACCCAGTAAATCAAGTGTACACGCTCTGGTGGTCTATCTAACGTTTCTCTGGCGTTCATAAAAAGCGCCTTTTATCAAATGGCCGAGACCCACCCTTTCTCTGTCGCCCAAATTACCAGCCATTCGGCGTTCGCACATACTAGGGGCTAAAGGGCGCTAGGAGATACGATAGTTTGGATTTGTCGCCGCTAACAAAGTGCTTGTACTTCGGAATGTCCTAGTTTTACGAGGCGGTTTGTCTGTTATTGCATCTTGATGGCCTACTGAATGTGAAGGATCCGTTTTTAGGTCTCGTTCGACAAACGATTGGAAAGAACGATCATTCATCTCTAGAGACGTATAAATAAAATGTCAAACCGCCAGACGTATTTTTGGGCTATTAATGATTTTATTTGAGACAAATTATCATAAAACTTTTGAAATAAAATTATGCATCTGTGGCAAGTTTAATACAAATATTTCTGTAGCAGACATACGCTACAAATTCCACCGAAGTGTCTCATCAAAATCTTAATACCACATGGCCTAATGAGGGTAACATGACAAGAGCAGATAGTAAAACAGATACGGACCACATTGACCCAATTACTCTATGCACCCCGGATCACTTATCACAAAGTGGCCTATTACTAGGAGATTGTGCCAGGATATCCACTCGACTATGAACAATTTATGAGTAATTGGAATACCATCTCTAAGCTGGGGTAGAATATTTGAATTTTTTATTTAATTCCATCATACTCAAAGTTTTAATTTTTTAATGCAAAACAATTTATAACTTTGTGTGAGGAATTGTGAAGTCATCAAGGCCACATCGATCAAAAAATTTAAAATACCAAAATGTATTTCAGACCATTATTCCCTATTTTCTCATAAGACGCTTTGTGATCAGTCTCCCATGAACGAATAACATTTAATATAAAGGCTCCCCGATTTTAAGACAAAACATTTTTGGAGAAAGCGGAAATATCGGAGCGGCCGTCAAAAGTCGGCAATTTATTTTGGCACTGAGTTCATCCGTTGAGCTGACTCCGCCTACACTTAACGTAATTTTTCCGAAATAAAAAGTACAATTTTCTAGCAAAATGTTCACACCTCGGATTCCCCTCTTGTTTTTTCAAGCAAATGGTCCAGAACAATGCGGGGCCGCATTTTGTGGCCATCTTTTAAAACTTAATCGCTTGTCTCAGGCGTCGGGCCGCGACGTTCATCGTTTTCCGATATTCCGATTCGGTACACTTCGGCCGACTTCGGTTACCATCGTATTGAGTTCGTAAAACTTCGCCGATGTACACGGAATTTCGGAAACTTTGAAATCTTACGAATATTCTGAATTAATTTTCTCAGTTCCCATCTCGCAAAGTGCTAAGACCTTTGGCAAATTAATTAAAAATATTTCAAGCTTATTAAACTAAATTAAGTACGGTGAATAATTTTGTACAAGTTGAGGAGTAGATCGGTGAGCTTTATGTAAATTTCGTAACATTTTACATTAAAGTCACCGGGAAGTATTATTACGAAACAATTACTTTGAAGTATTATCATAACAGTGGCTGTATTGTGCAGTGATTATGAGGTATTTCTTCTTCTTTATATTTATTTATTTTCTCGAGGTATTATATTTTCGAGGTTAACAATAACTAAGAAAATTACTTCCATATTTTATGATACAATACAACAAATACAAATAAAAATAATTTATTTTCATTCTTATGTTATGTACTACGTCAAGTATTAGAAGTGACCTTTTAAATAAAAAAAATGCCTGTGTTAGGTCACTTCGCTCTTCCAAATCTTTAAGTTACGTGGTGTATTATGTCCGGAATTATTTGGTTAATTAAATTGTGATTGGTTATGAATATTTTATATAGTTTACGATTATTAACTTGATAGACTTTACTTTTGAAGTTAGTTCACTACATTACAAACTAGGTAAAAGACAAAGTATCAAATTAAATTAAAACCTCATTCAGAACCCGAAGGTACGTTAAACACAACAAATTCCCATAAGACACCCCCTTAAACACACATCCATTCTACTCCAAAGTTTCGTCACATCGGAGCGAAAAGCCTACTGCTTAAGACTGCGTATCATTACTCTCATCTAAACCGTCTAGTTTCAAAGAGCTTAGTTATAAATCCGAAAGTTTCCGAACAATTCCGAATATGGCGGCTTGCGATTAAGCATCTCACACAATTAAGCTGACAATAGCGTCCCTTGATTAAAAGGAGAGAGGGATTAAAATGGCTTGGAGTCGTTTGATTTCCAGATTATGTTGATGAGTGTCGTTTGTTTGTCTGTCTGCATAATAGATGGTTGCTTATTGTCCGGACTCACCAAGTGAACAATAATGGATTGACAGTGGATCATCTTTTATTCATCCCGCTATTGAGCCTCTTTCGTTGATTTTTTTGGGATCGTTAAGAGTTTGTTTGATTTAAGGCTTGTTAAAAATTTAGGTGAAAGCCTCGCTGAGATGTTGTTTTTAGTTCTTTTTTGGGAGCTGTAATTGGGTAGGTACTCGAAGCTTTTTGAATGTGTGGGTTTCGGTCTTAATATTCAGGTTGAGAGGGGCTATTTATAAAATTCTAAGAAATCAGTGTTAGAAATGAACACGTCTAGAGTGGGAAAAATAAATCTCACAACTTTATAAAATTATAGAAGGTAATTTAAAAATATTTTATCACGGCATGTGTTTTTTTTTAATCTATTTAAGACGAATATCTGGCACATTTACCAATATACTCGTATATTAACACCGAAATATGCACGTCTCCACAGTAGCTCATGTGCAGCAGGAGCGCTCGCTATCTCTCACAGGATATTACACACGTTCGATTACCGACCGGTGCACGGCGCACGGTGTGCTCCTTTTAGTGAACACGTTTGAATTTATGTGACGACATATTTTATCATGGAACTAAATTAAATCTAAATGATGAATGGTGTTATTTGAAGGTGTAATATTTTTCATCTTGTATGGATCAGAATGTAGGGCTACAAAAATGTGGCTGAGATGAGAATGCTAAGAGGGATTATGTGGTGTAACGCGAATAAATAAAATAAGGAATGAGTACATAAGAGGAAGTCTGAAAGTAGCGCCGGTAAATGAAAAGTTGTGTGGGAATCGGCTATCGTAGTATGGACATGTGATGCAGAGGAATGAGTGAAATGTTGTGAGAAATTGTTAAGTATGAATGTAAATGGCTATAAGAGTATAGAGAAATACCAAATAAACATATGGACTGTGTGACGAATTATATGGCAAGCCTTCGGCATGCCTGGTGACTGACAGTTACACGGTATGCCTGGTGGGTTTATCAGACCCGGATTTTTAACTTGTAAATTCTAAAATATTTATTGTTAAATAAGTTATTAAAATGTACTAATATGTTTACTAGAGGTGTATGTTAGAAAAAAAAAAAAAATTGCAAATCACCAACTTTTAACAATTATAATGCCAATTAAACTTAAGTAGTGTTTTTAAATCGTTTTAAATTTAGTTACTCTTATACACACTTTACTTATTAAAAACTAAAGAGATCTCAATCAGACTATATAAACATATAAGGCACTTCTATGTACTTATAAATAAGTAAAGAATATTCAGTCCATAAACATTTTCCAGAGTTCTGGTCCGAAAGGAAATTGCACATTGGAAAACTATACGCTCATCCTACTACCACGAGAGTGCGTTCTGGTCTCAGGTAGTGGGCTGCAGGTGCCTACCAATTCATAACGGCCAGCTACTAAGTGCGGTTAGGCGAGAAATTCGAATTTAAAGGAAATACAATGGTTTATGTACACAGGTGGGTCTGACGGACCCTACCAGGCATGCCGAAGGCTAGAAAGGATTGCTGAGATGATGAGTAATAGAGAAGTATTGAAGAAAAAGACCTGCTGCGTCGACCCCAATTAATTTGGGATGAGGGCAGGAGATTAATTATGAAAGTCGTTACTCGTAATTAAATTAATTTTCTCTGTCGTGGGCGTTTGTCAGGTTCACTCTCTTATTAGTACTTATTTTTGTAAATATGGGTTTCATATTACAAGAGGGTTAGCTATAGACAAGCGATAATACGAATAAAACTATGACTTAACGTGATGGGATTATTATTGGTTTTCAACTTATTTATACGGCAAGTGGTCCTAGCTATTTGACAGTTTTTTTTTTGTTTGAAGCTACGGGTTTTTATTTTAGTGACCGACCCATAGTCACACTAAACTAAATTATCCGTAGTCACACCAGTGTGACTACGGATAATTTAACCTGATCCGTAGTCACACTGGTGTGGTAGTTTAGTGTGACTATGGGTCGGTCATGTTTATTTTTCTCACGAGTACCTAAAACCAAGAGAAGAAAAAGGAAAGCACTTTATTACAGGGCTAAGTAATCAGCATGGTGGTAAGGCTGGCTTCCCATGGTATTTTCTTGTGAAGTTTATTAGCAAAACTGTCCCTCAAGATCAAAAAATCGAAACCAAAAACGTAAACAAACTTTTTCCTCTAGCTTTCAGCTCCTAAACCGATGAGTCAAAAGAATTAGTTAACAAGTTTACACTAAAAGCATTTGGTACACTTGGAACTTGTTTCATCATGTTCGTTCTCCTTGTTCCAGTAACTTGATTTACTTGAGCTTAACTATTAAATCTGACATGCAGCAAGTCCTAGCTTGCGAGTTCAGCTATGTCGGATAGTTTTACTCTGACAACTTACTCGTAACATTATTCTAAGTGATTGTAACGTTGTTATATTAAGACTGATAAAGTTTGTAGATGTGGGAGGATATCGTTAATCAACTGGATACCATTATTCGCTAGGAGCAACAATCTGAAATCCTTAAACCAGTTACTAGGTTTACAGGATGCTAAGAAGTCATATGTTTGCTTTCCCGACTTTGGAGTGTCTTACAAACAGTAATGAGTATGACTGCCACATATCCGTGCAGTGTTATGTAACTATGCTGCCAGCTACTCAGCCTCTGGTAAAATACAGACGGACTCCAATTATCTGGGTTCAGTAAGTCGTGGGTTCGAACCCAGGCAGGCGCATTACTTTGTGTAATTTATTTCATCACCACTGCTCTCAAAAACGGTGAAGGAAAACATTGTGAGTAAACCGTCACGTCCTAGAATCAAAAATTCGAAGACTTGTTACATCTACCAATCCACACTGAGCCCGCGTGGTAGATTATAGTCCATTCTCTCTCAAAGAGAGGAGGCCTGTGTCATAGCAATGGGAACATTAATAGGCTGATGATGAAAATAAACATAGTACAGTTAAATGAACTTCCATTCAACACAAACTACACAAATATTATACCAAATAAAAAACAACTAAAAAGCAACCAGCCAGAACGAAGATATACGAGAACTAAAAGATACCCAAACTCCCAAAACTATATGCGATAAGATAAATATCCCGAAACTTTAATAACAGACACTTTCTGTGTTTTAGTTCTTTGTTTTATTTTCTTTGAGTTAGTATTGTTATGTTTCTGTTGTTCGTGTGACATCACACTTGATGACGTAGGCTTATAGTGGTTACGGAATTAGACTAGCAATCGATCGCGGCTGACCGTCTCATTCATTAAATATGTAGGAATATTAGTTTGGACGTTACTAAATGTTGGTAACTTTATTTTGTATCAAGAAAATGAATTACAATGCCATTATTTTTAAAATTAAAATATTAATGAACTGTATGAGAGTAGGTATTCAAAGTTTCAATTCAAAGCTGGAAAAGTACGTGATTTAAACTAAACTATTCTCTATGATTGACGAAACATACCATTTTCTCAAAACAATTTGAACGACCCCTTATGTCTTCAACCCAAAAATTAGCAACACATCCCTGATAAAAAAACCAATACACCCTTCCCATTATAAAATCATCATTTTCTCTTTTCAGCATAATGATACAGCGAATATTCAGCAAAAACTTAATCAAGAAACAAACATAATCAAAGGCAGCTGTTTCAGCGTATCAGCGACGCGTATTCAGCGATTCAGCGCTGAATTTTATCATTTTATCGTGCGATCGACTCGATACCGGATTACTTTCTCATTATTGTCATTCTGGGTAATATGGCGGGCGAAGAAAAGCGGAGATAGGTTTCTTTTTTATTCAGATCTTTCTAGATTAAAAAACGTTTTTCTTTGATAAAAAAATAAAGAACGCACGAGCTTTTTTATTAAATGTTTGTACGAGGGAAATACCTAATTCTTAACAAAATTTAGGTAAATGACGAATGTCAACATAAGAAAATCGTCGAATGAAAAGAGTTAGGCTATGTTAGTAGTTATTAGTAGGTATTTTACTAATAGATCATACGGGATCGATTCCCGCATCATTCATCACCGGTTTAATATTTTGTACATGATCGTAATTATGTACAACGTTTTGTGCAATCGTACTAGTGAACTACGAAGTAAAATGAACATTCAGGATAAAGTAAACGTTATGGTTCTCAGGCAAGACAAAAAAGTATCAATAACAGCCGACAGACAGTATTAATTAAGCAAACGTTTCCAAACCCGATCAGGTGATAATCCCGATCCGATCCAAAGTAAAACCTGATTAAATCCAAGTAGAACAAAATGTCCAACTTAGAAGCCTTACACTTTGTCATCAAAAACTTTTTGATGAGGCTTCGTTCGGATTAAAATATTTCCCTCGTCGGTTCATTAACCCTGCAAGTGAGGTTGTTACGAGAACTAATAAAGAGAGCCTTATATTAATTTCCGTCGACAGCCGGTCTCCGAGATTATCAAACAAAAGTAGATGTATTACACAAAGGGATTTAGCAGCGATCCGTCGTTTTAATGAAGCTTAGAAACCAGAAAACGACAGATTATGAGGACGGAGCGTTTGAGTATAATAAGACACTCGTTAAGTTTTTTTGTCGAAGAAAATTGAGGATTTGAGCAGCGAGAGGGCTGTTAACATTGACGATCGTATAGATTTGCGTTATACAGTACTCTCGACGTAATTGATTCAGCATTCATGTATTTAAATTACATGGAAATGTATGTATAGTCGTAAATAGGGGATCGGACAAAAAAAAAAAATTAGTCCGTCAGATAGATTTCCAAAAATTATTGGACACGTATTTTTTCTTTTTTCACGTAAACTTAAAATGAAGACGATACAGTGCTTCGAAAACTCGTGTGACGTCATATGATAGTACATTTTGACGACACAAGTGACGTTTCAAGCCCCACTCCAAGATCTTTGACGCGTTTTATCTTCGTCATTTTTTATTGATTTGATAAAACAAAAAACACGTATTCAATATTTTTCGATAATTTATCTTACGGACTAAACAGAATCATATTATTTTGACCTAGTCCGATCCCCTATTGACGTGAGTTTGAAGACATAAAGGGTAGGTTTTCAAGACAGAAATTCCGAAACATGCGGGATTTTTCCGTCGCAATGTTTTACGCTGTTCATGAAAGAAGACATGAGAAATTGTGAGATACTTGTTATAAATGTTGGGCTCCAGCACGTTAGGTTTATGCAAAGTGTATGCTAAATAGTAGTACTCTTTATTGTAGTGATTTAGTGGAAGGTTTATGTTCAGGAGTGGTCGTTTACTGCTGATGTTGATTATACTAAACTGCGACACAATAGCAAGTAGTACAATAATTTATTTACTTGTGGATTACTTAATATTTTCGATACTGCTATTTATGTAAACGTTCTTCTTACATTGTGTCGGTAAAATTTCTTTTAACGACATAATTTGTTTCGTCGCATCTATTGAAACATTTCTTCGCACATTTTTTGTTGTGTGTTTTGTTTTGACACGCAATTACTGTCATCAATTCTTTTTGCACAAACCTACATCGTGACTTAAAATAGCTATGTATAGGACTAGATGAATAGGTTTAGCGCTCCCGCCCACGACAGACTTTTTGTCGGGCCGATTTTCTGACCAAAAAAAATCTGTCACCGATTTTTTACGAACAAATTTTAATCGGTCACCGACAAAAAGTCTGTCGTCGTCTCTTTCTATCTATATCTCTCTAGCCGTGTTACATTACTTCTAGGCAAAGAACCTATTGTTTTTAGCCTTCTACTATTGATACGAGTCATATTAATCCCTCTACCTTTGCCATGATATATCGCGTATTGTGCTTTGGTTAATTGTTATCACTGTGCGGCACGGGAACATCTCTATTAAAAAAAAAAAAAAACAAAAGTATTAGACGTGGACAGAGTAGACTGGAACTTCCGACTTCATTCATTTCATTTCATTTAGACTTTCCCAATGTATTAAGCAGAACTAGAAATCGTTTTTCAAGAAGTAAATAATAAAAAATAATAATGAAATACTAAAAATTATACATCTAGTACTTACGTCTTTCTTACGATTTTTTTTTAAATAACGATGTTCCGTTCCGCACCCTAAACAAAATTCAAAAAAACTCTATGACTGCCATAACATCCCTTGAAACTCCCTTAAAAGATATAACGTTGATAGACACCAATGTAAAAATAATCTTTCATACATTCCCATTGATAGGAACCCCATATAAAACCTATAAGTGCCGATGTCATTACATACAGTTCAGTTTATCTGATGAGGACAAATTTTTTATCCCATCCCTAGAACGGTTTATGGCACCCCTCGATTATCATCGCAGGGGTTTGTGGGTGATTGGGGATTTGAGGGAAGTATTATACTGTATGAGATAAGGGTTATCGATGTGATATTGAACAGCAACTCTTTAAAGGGGCGTGAAACATTTTATGATTATGAAGCATGCGGAAAACTGAGTGTATTTTAAAGAGAAGCTATGAAAAAATGTAAATAGGTTGCATTCATTTTGCTGCGATGTTTAATGAGTTGTTGTAAGAAAATAATTAATTCGTTTTCTTACTGCTGACGTGCTAGTTATAATGAACTTTATTATTTTATGTGTACAAGATTTTGATGAAATTATTTTTTTTTTAAATCATTTCGTTAGCTAGATGTTTGTTACATTCAAAGAAATTAGTTGGTACAGCACTATCTAAAGAACTAATTAAGATTGTTTCAGGAAATAGGTCAGCAAAAACCGCATCATTATAACTAATTATTATAAAACTTTTTAACCCATTCACTATTAAACTGTTTCTTAACGTATATTTGGTAAAAGCTAAACGAAAAACTCTCATGTCAAGGTCAATAGAAGTTGGCCAGTCAGCGAGGCTGTAACGCACTTTAGTACCGTCACTCCAAAAGGCACTTGAATGCACTCTTTGACAAGCACTTAGTTATTTCTTTGAAATATACAAGATATATCGAGAGGCAAGCGTTGCTCAAAGGAAACATTAAACTATTCAACGTTCCTGCACCATTACACATACATTTCCTGGTTCGTTCATTTATCTACTTTGATCTCCAGTTTCTGTACATGACAACGGTTTGTTTGACTAACTCGGGGGTCTATTATAAGTGGTGGTCAAGGTTTAGTTTGAAACAAGGTATTAGATAAGAAAGTCATATTTTAGTTCTATCGTATACCGTAGCATTTGGCAGCTATGGCAGATATTTAACAACAAGTAATGTATATTTATATTGGTGATGACTAACCAAGGAATAAGCTTGCTTGTTGCGTGCCAATACAATCTAATACCTAATTTATTCAAAGTAACAAATCTTAATTCACCACAAATAACAATAATTATAATCTACAAGGCCAAGCTTAACTAATACTACTCTGTTAGATAATAGAACCGATCATCAGACGGCATCGGTTAAATGTCATGTGTCAATACGGAGGTGCTAAGTTTATCAAAACTAGGTCAAGGGGTTAAATGTATAGTTAATCGTTTTGCAGACCAATGTTTTATAGATTTTTTATTTAATTTTTTACCAGTATTGTATTGTAGATTTATAATATAGTCCAGATGTCGAGTATTTTGTATACGCGGGATTAGTACAATACAGGTAAATTATGTCATAGCATCAGCATAATTAACCTTTTACGTTATTATTGCTGGAAATTGGGACTCTCTCTATGAATAGGAGGTATTTTTGTTATAACCTTGAAGAAAATAATAATATGTCAGCAATAGATACAGAAACACTTAGGTACTTTAATTTTATTCAGCGAGCACAAAGAGAAAGAGTATCAAAAACTATGAATATCAAAAAGAATGAATGTCGTGTACTCATCTTGCCGCTGGACGACTAACACTACAACAGTGGTCGCTATAACATTCTGGGTTTTGCTATCACAAGGACGTGGATCTTGGTTCAAGCAAAAATAGTTCTATTCCCAGCAGTGGGTGAAATCAAGCTGTAGATTATGATGATGATAGTGTGCCAACATAATATGATACACCTATCAAAATACCTATTTGATTATATCGAACAAAATATAGACCAGAAAATCACATCACGTAGGTCTAACATTATTTTGTCAAAGGTAACTATAGTAAGGGTACACGAATCTTTTCCGATATACCCCATTACTCGGGCCCGTTAGATGTCTGTAACAGGCTATTTGAAGATTGCTTACTTTGATAACCGATACCGAATCAGGTTAAATGGCTATTTCAATTTCTAAGAGCCGAGCAATCTAATAATTTTGTATTATGGACTCCATGCTGGGCTAACGTCAAATTGTATTATTGTAGTTACTTTTGCCTTTTCTGTTTTTATTTTAATATTAATATAATATGAAATAATAGTGTCGGCCTGTGACTTTGCCTGAAAAGGGAAACTTAGAACTTACAACCCGGCAATACGTCTACGTAGGATGTTTACGTATTACCGAGTTATAAAGTTTCCTATATGCTAACCTTAGTCATGTCTACTCGTCTGCAGAATCTGTTGGGCGTGAAAGGATAACAAATAGACAGACAGATTTTTTTCACATTTATGGTACTAGCTTGTTCCCGCGAATTCACCCGTGTAGAGTATGGTAATTGTATCGCGAAATTTGCAACCGGAAAAAAAAGTTAAAGGGTAAAGGAGTCTGCCCATAACACCTTACCATACCATACCATACTTTGTTACATTATACAGATACATTCTGCACAATGATAACTATTCCAAAATATCTTCGTTCTTCATAATACTTAATACAAAAATTACAGATAAATACGATTCCAAGTACCTAAATAAATTGCTTTTGAACTTAACTGGTCGTAATATCATGTTATCATATCCAGTACATTAATAAAATAATAACATTGAATGTTTACTCAGGATGTTGGACCTTGTTCTATAGTAGCTGAGTAAACTCAATATAATGTACGACCATGTGAAAATACTTCTTAATAACGTATTAGAGTACGGTATTACATCAGTCTGATACAGTGTACATATTCCTGTGACCTGTACCTAATTACTGGCAGTTCGCGTATATCGGAAGACAAAATCATTCTGATGTATTTGATGTGAGTTATTTATTTAAGTTATTGGATCATTTCCAGTAGTTCTACTGCACAAGGCCTCCTCTGTATGAGAGAGAATGGGCTAAAATCTATCACGCTCGGCCCAGTGCGGGTTGGTAGATGTCATGTCTTTGAAGTTTTGGTTCTTGGACATGCCGGTTTCATTACGATGTTTTTCTTAACAAGGTAAGTCGGGGCCACCACTGGGTCACCGCCTGCTAACTAAACAATACCTGAGTGATTCATATTTTAGGGTATCCTTCTTATTAAAAACTTCCTGGTTTCTCCGTCTACAACAGCAGCTGTGGTATGACAACTTTGATTTGCTAACGTCAATATTTTCTTCTACCTTGCCGGCTCTGACGTGACGGCCTCTCGCTCTAAAGTCTCGCGTTCCAGACTATTGTGTAATTTATAAGACAAAAAAACACTTCACAACTAAACTTCGTTATTTAAGCTACAATTTAAAAAATCAACATACATTTTCAAGCCACTGAAAAAATAATATCTCGCAGAATATTAGTATTTCCTCGTATCACGTTAATATCGCCATGAAAAGTTGTTTGGTATGCTTTAACCACATTAACCGCTCATGGTGGTTTATTAAATATTGAAGCACTTTAATAAAACCACGCGCAATGAAAACAGTGCGGCGAGCCGACAATGCCGCTAAACTTGTACGTAATTTACGGGAACATTTAAAATATTTTTATGGTACTTGTGAACAAATATTGGTTATATCATAATAAAGTCGACGCGATGAAGAAGAAGAATAAAGTCAGTCTTAGTAATTAATAATAATAAACTAACCCTGATCTTTTTTACATATAAATGAAGATATTATTACGAGTACCTATTCAGTCGAATTGGGAAACCTGTTAAAAGTTGTTTACCGTCATAGTATTTTTTTTTTGTACATCTATCATAGATATCCGCGATATCCATAGCATTATAAATCATCAGTAGGTAGGTAGTACAAAACTTCTGTAAGTACCATTGAGTAGTACTAAAATATAATAATTTACCGTAATTGCAATTATTGTCTTGATTACCCAATTAATAAAATTATATTTTTTAGTTATGTTGTAATCGTCTTCTATTTATTTCAAGTATGTATAACCCCTAATCTCTCTGATTCATCTACACAACAAAGATATAAGATAGTAACTACTAGTACAAGAAGCACGGATTTGTTACGATCTCATGTGCTACGGGCTACGTCACGTGCTCGGGAGAGTGCTACGTGCTACACAATGCAGCTACGCGCTACGACGGCCACTTTCGTAGTGTCAGGGTTTCCTCAATAATCCAGTAGTTTATACCGATGTTCTCATTTACGGAGATGCGCTGTGTCACGCGGCGTTGATCAGTGTAAAATATTCTTTAAGTTATGGCTATTAAAATCTTAAATAATTTACACAAAAATACACCTAGGGTATATTTAACAAAAAACTTTTTTTTTTCATGACGTATTGCACTCGTAGTTTCGTTTTTTTTTGTGAAATGTTCTTCTGACATTCAAAAGTGCCTGTAATGGCTTAATTGAAATAAAGGATTTGAGTTTCAGTTTGTGTTTTTAAGTGTTTTTGATACACACTGAATGTTAGTTATTTGCAAACTACAAATGTATCAAAACGGGAAAAGAATTACAGGGCGCCAAAAAATTCGTCCACATCACTTTCAATAGAAAAAGTGCTCAGAACGCTGACAGCAACACCACGTCTACGTTAAAGTTACGTAAGTTGCGAATAATAATACCACTAAACTATATCACATAATTATACAACGATAGCAAAATTATTTTTTGTTTTACTTTTACTCACATCTTAATTTTGAACAGCGTTTATGAATAAACACTTCAGTGTAAACGTTAAATTGTCCTCTTACAATTTGTGTATACCAGTAAAAGAAACAGTTCTTGGAATCATTTTAATATCAACTTACATGGCTTCGTCGGCACACTGTCATGAAAATTTCACAATTTAATTTTAATGTAATCAAATTATTTCACTTGAAAAAATATTTTCTTTTACATCTTTTAGTAAAAATATAAATAATAGTTTGTGTAGATAGATAGATAGAATACTCTTATGTACACCAAATTACAAAAAAAAAAAAACAATAGTAAAACATTTTACAAGGGGTGACACAATGGCGGTCTAATCGCATAAAGCGATCTTTTAAAAACAACCTTCAGTCTGTTACAGAAAAAAAATGAAAGGAAGTCGTCTGACTGACATGTAATGAGGAGGGATGAAACGCATGTGACTAAAATAGTGATGTATATTAATGTAGGTAGTTGGAGAGGGAGAATAAGGCCAAAAAAAAGATGGATGGATTGTGTTAGAAAGAAAAGAAAGAAAGAAAAAATATTTATTGTCGCAGAAATATTATAAATAAAAAAGCAGTAAACACACAACTTACAACTATTATTAACAAAAAAAAATAGGTACAAAAAAGAAAAAACAAGTTTGCGTTTACATAAACTTAAAAATGGAACACAACTGCGACAAATAGGTTACCACTCAGCATGGTGCTGTGCTATGGGTTGCGCTGGTAGCGCTGGTTTTCAGTGGTAACCCTTGAAAACAAAAAAGTACGAACGTCAAAACGGATAGGTATTTAAAACGTATGTTAATTGTAACCCACATAAACAGAAAATAAAATAAAACCCTTTTTATAATTTAAAGCTAAATATACTTAATAAGGAATACAATAAACTTTACAAACAAAAACAATCCTAAATAAATATAATATTATGTTGTCTCACTCCCCTCCCAACCCTTTTTTTTTTTTTGGTGCGTTTAATATCATCAAATGACCCCGCCCCCCCCCGTTCTTGGGCAGAGCGAAGGGGAGTGTCAGACTTCTACTGACTGAAAACCGAACCCATGTTACGAATGATATGACAGAGAAAGGAGTTAATGATGCGATGACGAGTGACAGAATGGAAAAAGAAAACGTGTTGCGCCGACCCCAAATATAATGAGACAAGTGGAGGAAGATGATGAGACAGATTAATGTAAAATGTATTGCAAAATCAACTACATATTAAATATGTATATGCAACACCTAGTACACATATCCCGAAGAATCTGTGCACACAAATGATTTATTACTAACTATCATATATTATTATACGGTTCCATAATCATAGATGTACTTTAAAAGCAAAAAAAATACTGATTATCATGATTTTATTTTGACCTAAGATGCTGGGTTACCAACATTTTTAGTGTTTTTAAAGGTAATATTTTTTGTAATTATCTAATGCGTTTTTCTTAATTTTTTGAATTGGTGGTCTGAATGATTCCTAAAAGTTTGTTCCTTTATTTTAATGGAACCTTACATTTTATAACAAGTATCTTTTTCAGACTTCAATTGACTGTTCATCTAACAAATCATTAGCATGCCTACATAGACTACTGGCCCGTGTTGAAAAAAATATGGGTCATGTGAACCACCAGGTGACCTATCTAGAACGATATAGGAGCATAAAATAATAAGATTCAGCACTATGCCGTCACTTGTAAGCTGTCCAACCGAGTGCAGGTGAGAATTCAAAAGTACAGGTAGACTGGGTACATTTTGGTCATATATTTTTGTACGGCATTCTTACCATCGATAGATCCATGAAAAATAATAAGAAAACGCGTAGTGCCGTAAAAAAATGTTGGGCCACAAAGTCGGAATTTTTATTTTAATTTCCGACAATTTCCAGGGTAAATTTGGTCATTTGATTTTGTACGGCATCAGTTTCATACTATTGCAATACTGCTTCTAATCCATTATTCAGCAACGCCGTACAAAAATCATGCGACAAGGGGAAATAATCGAGGGTTGTAACCCCCTCTCTTTCCGCTGGTCCAGGGGGTGATTTGACACAACATAAAATTAATTTATTTTGAAAGTATTTTATGCATAGATAATATTTTTTCATATGCCGTACATTTTCGTTGGTCCAAAGGGGAAAATGAAAAAATTAAAAAGAAAAAATCCATATATCGAAATGTAAAGTGAAATTCATCACGATATTTTTTTATACGGCATTTAGATAGTTTATTTGTACTAATTTTCATACTCTTTTCGTGATTCTAGGTTCCTAGTTAGAAACTATGTTAAATATGGGTTTGTATACTATCGATTTATACCAAAATATAGACATGTTGTCACTGATAATTCCAAAATACAACATATTTTTGAGAAGTACTCGCACATTTTCGGTTGAGGCAACTATAAGTCTGTAAGTCTTAAAATAATTAACAAGGAACAGTTGACGTCAACTGTTCCTTGTTAATTATTTTAAGACTTCTCTTAGTCGTGTAGCTCATTTCAATCCCTAGGTAGATCAGTAATTGTTTTGAAAGTAAATCTTTTGTGGGAGCTGTAAAATTGAATTTCCTACAAGTCGGCGCACCGTCTAGTAAAGGTGCAATCGTGGCGACACCTGGGAGTCCGGTATTAGCATTCTTTTTTCTTTATAAGCAACCAAACATAACAAATTGGTTATGGTTTGGTACATTCTTTTCTTAAAAACTCACCATTTGACAGTTATTTGATAGACACTTTAAGTTATCCACTGTCATCACAAAATGTACGTTTTATCTTAACGTATTGCCGACTAAAAATATCATACAAAAAAAAAAACAAAAAAAAAACAATTATATATTTAAGTATCAATAATGTTTGAAGTATATTATAAACCAAAAAGTATACAAAACTGTTGATACTGGGATTGGCAGTTTCAATTCTTGGATATAATATACACACCGTTTCAGTTCAGTTAGACGTCATAGTGATTTTATCATATTATCAATTGTTCTCTTCAAAAGTATGTTAATGCCGTACTGTATCAGATTGATAATATACTACGTTTGTATGGAAAAATGACTGGCTTGTGCAACCTTAAAATGGTAGCGTCATTTTCATCAGCCTAAAAGATAATGGTCTGCATTAAAATGTACGGCATCATTTTTTCCTCATTTATTTATGTTAATACTATTTAAAACAAGGGATAAAATTTAGAAAACTGCTATATTTCATTAATCTATGATATTAAAACTTTTGCAATAATTTGCAAAATTTCAGTTTTTGTATTTCTCTATAACTTTTTTTTTAACAGTTTCTTTTGAACGGCAATAATATATAACAATTGTATTTTACAATATCGTGTTAAAAAAAAGTTCCCGTACAGGATCAAATGACTTTACAGCTTTAAAAATCAAGGATACGATGAAATTAAGATAATTATTGATATACATTTAAAATGAACAATAATTTTTTGACGGCATTATTTTTAATAGTACTTTTGAGTGCTAGATAATGTTTTGGAACCGAAGCCGTACTTTTTCAAATCACCCCCTGGACCAGCGGAAAGAGAGGGGGTTGCAACCCTCGATTATTTCCCCTTGTCGCATGATTTTTGTACGGCGTTGCGGAATAATGGATTAGAAGCAGTATTGAAATAGTATGAAACTGATGCCGTACAAAATCAAATGACCAAATTTACCCTGGAAATTGTCGGAAAATAAAATGAAAATTCCGACTTTGTGGCCTAACATTTTTTTACGGCACTACGCGTTTTCTTATTATTTTTCATGGATCTATCGATGGTAAGAATGCCGTACAAAAATATATGACCAAAATGTACCCAGTCTACCTGTACTTTTGAATTCTCACCTGCACTCGGTTGGACAGCTTACAAGTGACGGCATAGTGCTGAATCTTATTATTTTATGCTCCTATATCGTTCTAGATAGGTCACCTGGTGGTTCACATGACCCATAATTTTTTCAACACGGGCCAGTAGTCTAACAGCTTTAAGAACCGCTTACAAGCTAATCAAAAAGCTCTGACGAAGCAATGCCATTGGGAATATTATACGCGACTGCCTTTCGTACTTCCCTTTAGTAAGCCATCGAGCATACACGACTAGTCAACAAGTGTACTGCCGATGTGGTATGGGAATTATGTAATTGCTTAATATTTATTTTATGTACTAGAAACCGTTTAACAACTTTTTTCTAAGTTTCAAAATTATGCCCATGATTTAGCGCTTTAAGGAGTTTGTCTACTACACCGTACTATTCCACGACCTTGCTTTGATATGACCGTATCAAACATGTAAAAACATGGCATGAACAACTAGGACAATATTTGAGCGGTCGGCTGCTACACTGCGTGTTGCCCGTTGTGATTACCGCATCGTGAACTCACCACAGGAGTACAGGAGTCATTCCTAAAAAATGCAATGTTTATAATTTTACGTTTAACTTACAACATCATACAATGAGTCTCCTCAATCATTCAGTATCACTACAAAAACGATGAAAAAAGGATAATTTCCCAGCTTTTCTCCAGTGAATGAATTGGAAGACTGCAAAAGATTTCAATGATAAATTGGCTCAATTCATTACCAATTCACGGGGGACTAATGAGCCATTGTGTACGGAATTAAAGTCGTATGTATTATAGACGTGTGGCGACTCCGTAATTGAATTGTTCAAATTGCATCCACCTGCAGTCAGGGTTGGCTGAAAAGCTGGCTGAACAATGAGAGAAACCGGATCTGTGAGGCGGTTTTCGTATTGTACGAGTTTATTTTTTTTAATTTTCATATAGCTTGATGGACATATAAAAACCCCTTTATGTATGGGTAAGCACGTTCAGGCTCTGATTTTCCTGGAATATTTGGCAGTTACCCCAAGCAGATTAATCCCAAAAGCTTCCAATGAAATCGTATTACCTTGTTACTGGATATGGTATAAAACTGGACATGTATTTCTAATAAAATGTACGAACACTTTCGTAGAATAAAATCTACCACACATTCTTTAAAATCCGTGTGAGGCAGCCCTGGTGCTAGCGCGCTGCAGAGGTTTTGAACAAAAGGTAAATTATTTAAACGTCCGTGTAAATCACTATTAGTGGTCTTGAGAGAGAATAGCCGGTTTCTTTACAATTCTGAATGGGAACTACCCTCCGGATAATTGTGAAAACCTTGCCTATTGTTTGCTTCGTTTTTACAAAACCCTTGTAGATTTTTAGGAGTACCTATTATAATAATAGCACATTTATTCCATATTTTCTTAACAAATATTTTTACAAATTAATCGTTTATAAATTTTATTTGGATATGAATCCCTTTTGGGTAAATGCCTCCTCCATCCCGTGCCAATTTTCCCTGTTTTGGGCCAAGTCCATCCAACCATTCAACATCAGGAGTACCTATTATGTAAGTGATAATATGATTTTGATTTGTCATGTTGTGTGGCCTTGGGCCTTAAAGCCGAAGTCATTACTATTAGGCCAATAAAGGCACTTCTGAACGTTAAACTGTTTACATGGAAATAGATTGATTCTGTAAGTCAAATACACCAATGTTTGTGCACTTCAATCAACGTTGCTGTGCGGTTACCACTCGATCTGATTAGATAGTTCTGAGTCGACTCAGAAGAATTCCTTATTTTCATATTTTTCTCTGTGGGAGCTACGTATCTTAAAGTTTGCACATCCATGCCACGCATCTGCTATGTATTTTCATTAAATGACCTCGACAAAACAGAATATTATGTGCGATACACAGTTGGTGCACGAACGAGATGGTAGTTTTTCAGTTTTTCCAACTAATTTGACTAAGAATGAACGAAAACATAATACCGAAGTATGAAAAATAGGCGAGCTGCTTGAAAATTCCTCATACGACGACGCTAATGAAATGGAACCACAATCTGTTTTCATCCGGAACCACGCGACATAGAAACTGAAATTCTCCACAAAAGGTCACCACAGTTCATTTACCCCTTTTAGCGAAGATACATAGAAGAATATTCATTGCAGAAAAGGCAAGAAAAATCAGTTTTCATTTCGCTGCAACGTACGGCCATATATAAAGCGTTGATGTGTTTCGGTGGCTGCCAAGTTTGCACTCTTCCTCAGTATACGGGGCATTAGCAAAGTATGTTATGAATGATTCTTTTTATTATGCTTGGGTATGTGTGTATTGCTGGAAGATGGGCCATGTCTGAATATTTGATCATTATTTGTTTCGGAAAATTGTTAGTGGTAGTCAAATACATTTTAAAATGAGATTACAACATCGGCGATCTTTGAACTTGTGCATAATTTCGCAAAGATAACTTGTTCATTGAGTGTCAAACTAAGCAGAAAAATAAGCCAGTTAAAGAGAACTTTTACGCTCAAGTAACAATTATGTTGTCAGTGTTTCGAAAGTTGATTTCACAGTGAAACGATTCGATTTACAAACACGAGAGTGTCAAGTTCATTTCCTTTAGTTTGGTGTATCTGTTCATTATTTTATAACGTGGGTAGGCCCAAATCCAAAACATAATGGTCGCACTTAATATAATCAATGAGTGGATACAATGAGCACAACGATCACATATTCACACGACCGATCGTTTTAGTTGGGACGCAGGATAAGCTTTCCAAATATTCATTTTCAAATTCTTTTACTTGTGTCTATACGTTTGAATACTAGCGGTTCGCTAAAAAATATACTAACAGAGAAATATACGCAGTCATGGACTGCGCAATAATTTGCGAAATGCTTTCTTAAACAGCTAAGAGGATTATCATTACACTCTGGTCCTAAACAATTTATTTTATTATTCTGCATAAAAAATGTCGCAAATATCTCTGTAATATACATAAAGGTTGTTTCGCATCCCAGCAGTACTTAGCAGTAAAAGTATAATTTACAAGTTGTGTTATAAAACATCTCTTATTCACCGACTTTGTTATTGGCAGACGGTTTCATATTTCTTTCGACTTTTACTATCGTACAGACAGTTTATTCTGTTTTCTAACGGCTATTTTATGGAAGTGTATAAATATGAACGTAAAAAAAATGGAAATAAATTTTACGTCACTCTTTCGCTGGTTGTATGGCAAATAAATGTTATTTTTCGATTATTATGATGCGTTTTGCTGTAAAAATATACTCAAGTACAAATATATGTCTGCCCGTCGCTTGTACCTACTAAACATATGGTCGTGTATTTTTGTATCGGTTCCGAGAGAAAAGTTAGAGTGGGTTCCAACATTACATTAAAATAAAAGTTTTATTTCGATATCAAGTTTTCATATTTCTAAAATCATTTTTATGAAACATCTCGGATTGTTCCAAACATCGCACATTGAATACATTTGCGGTAAAATCTTTTCGGTTTTCTTTAAATGATTAAACTGGGGTGGTATAGTATTTTACATCTCTGCAGTAGCTATTCGATGTTTATTTCATAACTACTGACAAAATATACAGAACATCTGCAGACATTATAAATATTAACTACTATGCGGCATTTGGGTGTACATTTTGTTTTTACTTGTAAAAACTGCGTGTAAACCAAGTATATAATGGATTAGTATACGTTGTTGTACGAGAGCAGTGGTGGCCCAGTGGTGGCGGCCCCGACTTACGAACAGTTGGTCGTGGGTTCGAACCCAGGCAGGCGCATTACTTTGTGTAATTTAATTCATCACCACTGCTCTCAAAACGGTGAAGGAAAACATAGTGAGGAAACCGGCATGTCTTAGAACCAAAAATTCGAAGATATGCGACATCTACTAATCCGCACTGGGCCTGCATGGTGGATTATAGCCCATCCCTCTCCTAGAGAGGAGGCCTGAGTCCCTGCAGTGTGAACAATAGGGTATTTCACCAAAAAAATCTAATTAGTCCGTCAGATGGATTTTCAAAAAATAAACGACACGTATTTTTTCTTTTTTCACGTAAACAAAAGATGAAGACGATACAGTGCTTCGAAAAGTCTTGTCAAGTCGTGTGACGTCACAAGGTTAGTACTTTTTTACTCACAAAGTGATGTCAAAAGCCCCCACTCATGATCTTTGACACGTTTTATTTCCGTCAATTTTTATTTATTTTAAAAACCAAAAAACACGTATGTAATATTTTTCGATAATCTAACAGACGGACTAATTAGATTTTTTGGGTGAAATACCCTATTATAGGCTGATAATGATACGTTGTTATAATTCAAAGAAAAGTAGACTAATTGCATAATAATATGCCTTGCAATATACATTGACTGTTACATTAGGTACAAATACATACACGAAATCACGCCTTTTTCGATAGGAGCTAGGCAGAAATCACACAACGTCATTTGCTGCTATTCTTACATAATAAATTGATGTTCTTCAGTATTACCATAAACAAACCAACAAGAAAAGTGGTAGTCCAACTATTTCATATAGGATAGTTTCAAAGTGAAATGGGTCTGTCAAAATCAAAATATTTTATTTTGATTACATAGGCCTACGTGAGCACTTATAAAACGTCGACAAAAAGGTGACCATATTTTAACTTCAAGATATTAATTTATAACCTACGCCAGTAGTTAAACTCCAACTACCTCATCAAATAGAA
The DNA here is from genome assembly GCA_949775195.1 of Diarsia dahlii. Classification (NCBI taxonomy): domain Eukaryota; kingdom Metazoa; phylum Arthropoda; class Insecta; order Lepidoptera; family Noctuidae; genus Diarsia; species Diarsia dahlii. The sequence continues at coordinate 761,586 of OX459198.1, forward strand.
CCCAAAAAGTTCCAACGTGTACAAAACCCCAAACAAATTCACGATTCAACACAATTCGTACTCACAGTACACAAATCACGTCAAACACAGCATGGTAACCTCATCCGCATCTACGTAGGCAGGTAACCTCACCCGCAACTACGTAGGCAGGTATTTGACGGATGGCATAAATTATACCTTTGTCTGACTTTATGACAACCATATTTTTGTTTACGAATAATTTAGGAGGACCTTTCGAATCTCTTTTTACGTAACCCACAGGAATGTGGGTCTCACGTGTATTTGTATATGTTTGCTGAATTTTGTGCGTGAAAAGGTCTGCTTTTGATTGCTGTTGAGATTAATGTATTAGTGTTTTGATTTGGGTTTTTTAATAAGCTGGAAGCTCATCGTCTGCTAAGCCTTTTTCTAATTATGTCTTTATCTAATCAGATGCATGTGAAGGCCTTTATTTAATTTGAATCAACTGCTGTTCGATCTTTTGTTAATATATTGTAAAAGCCATTTTAAAAGAGGAACCATGGAGTGTCTTGCCGGTTTTCCTCCCACTCAAACTGTGCACCTTTTCTAGACATTTTATAAGCGCCCTTGTAGTCCTGCTGGCCTTGTGTCCACATAGGCCAGTCCACAATAGTCCAATCATAGACCTAGATACCTATGGTCTATGATTAGCCAGCCTGGGTTCATTGATTGACAGTGGGTGTTGTTTTGAAGCGACTAATGTTGAATCTTTAAGTTGTATACTGTATGATTACTCCTTCTATTTTTTTCTAAACTGCTCACTGTAATTTTAATGGTTAAATGGGAGATATTGAATAATGCGGACATGGCAGCATCGAGTCTAGCCCAACCCGTTGTACGTTTTGTAGTGCTCAAATTATTTTTAGTTTTATTCTTGTGTACCTACAAAAAAGTTTATGAAATGTGCAGCTGTGTTTGTTTGGACTTTTTAAATACAGCAGCACTAAACGATATACCGTGGAAATAGAGCCTGGCACTCTGCTAGGAAACTAAAATAATCAGACCTATTTTAAAAAGCTTTTTTAGCAGATTTAGTTTAGTTTTTACTGGCAAAAAATGTATTGAACATGAAAAAACGATACGTGCTTTTAAAATATTATGTTTTTTATACTGGTAAAAAATACACTGTCCAGTGTTCACCAATATTTTGTAGAAACAGACTAGGGACCCATGGCCCATTTTCGCACGGAATGGGTTCCATAAAATAATTACCAAACAATGGTGTTGTGATTATGGGCACTCCCCTTTTAACTACCCATTACCGCGGGTGATGAACGAAAAGAAACATTTGGCAACATAGGGCGGAAAAGTAAAAGTGGGTTATGTACAGTACAGTTAAATTCTTAGTTCTAAAGCCAAGGTGTGTGAGAGCAGGGCCCCGAGTCTGCTATTCAATAGTGTCAGAATGGTCAATCATTGATCTCATAATTGTTGATTTTGACAAGTTTGGTGTTGTCAAAATCAACAAATGAGATCAATGATTCACCATTCTGACGCCATTGAATACCAGACTCGGGCCCCAGGTGTGTGCAGCGGCGCGCCGTGTGGGCACGCCTTTGTAGAAGTGTCCTAATCGGAAACCGGAGTGGACTGTTTATTGCTCAGGCGATGGTGTTTTAATAAAGACGTTAATATTGACAGTTTACAGGCGCTAATATTGAGAGTTTCATACGATATACAAAGTTTTGAGACCTTTCCTTTCAAGATTTTACAAATAGGTGTCCTAAAGACACCATAAAAAAATTCGAACAATCTAACTTAACTCCATGGAGCACGTTAATTAACGCTGCAAGACGCTGCGGCACACTGCCTGTTCCCGTTGGCACTTGGCACCAGGGCCCCGAGTCTGCTATGTTTGGTGTTGTCAAAATTAACAATTATGAGATCAATGATTGACCATTCTGATACTATTAAATAGCAGACTCTGGGCCCTGCTCGTGAGTACGACAACTCAGCGCAACGTCTTTGTAATGTTTTAAGACTCTGAAGCGTTTATTCGAAACGCACTCGCTCAAACCTGGACCCACTTACCTACATGACGAAGTAATTGCAAAATTACCGCGACTGCCAAATGATGATATTCGCATGTAGTGATTTACATTTAGGGGCAATTAAAGCGATACTATCAGGCTTCGTCACATTTACGTCATAAACAATGAGTCCAATAACTCAACATAGCTAGACGTTCTTAAACAAACACTGGCTCCTGGCACTATAAACGATGGCTTGGCTCACTGACTCTTATTTATTTGCCAAAGGACCTAGATTCGAGTCAAGTTGATGAATATTCCTTGTTGCCAAGTATCTTAAAATTAAACCGGATTAAACTCGATTGTACTGGATTCTGTAAGGGTATTTGCTTTGAATCGCTTTTACTAATTAAATAGTAGTTTAGTGCCGTTGTAATTAAACGGAGGAGAAGAAATGTGTATTCATTTTGTTCGATTATACGTGTTAAATGTAGATTATAGGGTTGACTGTCTTGTTGGTCTAGTGGTCCCAACGCGACTGTCCTGGACTCGATTCCTGGGTCGGGCAAAGTGGTATTTGGTTTTTGAGTCAGGAATTTCTCAGTAGCAGCCAGGGGGTGTGGATTTGAGCCCGGTTGATGGCAATAGGCTCGCCCCCTATTACATGGGGCTTAAACATAACAGGCGAATTTTGGGTGTACTATTACGCACACCTCTGCCTATCCGTTGGATATTACAGGTGTATGCAATACAATTGTTTTACTCTAAAAGTTTTCTCCTTCTTCAACATCTAGGATAAACACAAAAACACTAAAGCCGACTTTTCACTATAGGATGTAATATTCCTTCAAATGACCTCTAAATATCGCTCAGTCTGTCGAAACAATATTTTATAGTTAGGGATGTAATACACATTATAGCACAGTGTGAACGGTCACGTATAAAATGTATGCGAGAGATATTTAGAGGTCATTTGAAGGTATATTACATCCCATAGTGAAAAGCCGGCTTAAAGCAATTTTAATTTTCTGTATTTCATCTGCTGAAATGTGCACATTTTGATTTAAATTCCACTTGATCAATAGAACTGGCGGAATGTGAGTGTACTGTTAGGTACATCGCTGCCTAACCCTTCGAGGCTTTCAGGCGTGATGTAATGTTATCAAGAAGCAATTTTAACGAAACACATCGCGTTTCCTTTATTTTCTTCGATATCTTACATTTTCTAATATTGAATAATTTTCAGCCTCGTCCATCTGTTACCATTCGAAGAATCCAATACAATTTAGTTTGTTTAATGCCTTGTTCAATATTTCTGAATAATGTATTAAAACAAAGAATATATTTGCAGAACCTTTTGTGCTCGTTGTTAAGTTAATAAAAATCGTCCCTCAATTTCACAGCCAATTTCTAAAATGTGATTTCAAAGTAATAGTACGATTACAAAAACCTTTGTCATATCACTATCACTAAACATATTATTAAACAAAGTCCTCCGCCGCATCTGTCCGTCTGTTTGCGATAAACTTAAAAACTACTGCACAGATTTTCATGCTGTTTTCCCCAATGGATAGAGTGGTTTTCGAGGAAGGTTTCAGCATATTTTCGAAATTCAAAGGGAATTAAATAGGGGACGACATTTTTGGGATATTTTCGACATCCACGCGGGTGAAGCTACGGGCAAAAGCTAGTGTACTATAAAAACATATACTGCTACATACTCGCATATTACTAACAAAGTAACACATTAATTAACACTTAACCAAAAACATACATACTAAAACTTAATTTAAATAATTTCTTCCAAAATTAACATATTTTCATTAGGTATACCTAACCCAACTTCCCTTCACACGAATTACAAGATCGATCTTCTCCACCAGAAACCACTAATACATTACATAAATAACATTATAAATAGCCAACCCATGCATCATCGCAAAAGACTTCCGGAACAAAATCCGTCACCAAAACAAACGAATAGTAATAAAGAAACAACGCTAAGCTTATCAATCAATTTGCAATGCATTACGTATTCCAGATATGACTGTCGAAACACTCATATTCGAACCAATCAATTTTCCTTTTTGAATTAAATAGAACAGCATTCAATGCGAAGTCTTGTGACTTCCACCAACACACATCACTGGGCCACTTGGTGGATTTTGGTCCACTATCTCTAACCAGAGAAGAGACCTGTGGCCCAACAGTGAGAACGCAACAGGGAGGAACTCATCATCATTTCAGTCTTTTCGCTTTTTACATTAAAAAAACGCTGTTTTGTAAAACAACAACCCTCCTGTTGTTGGGAATATAGAGAAGGCTCGATTGCCACTCTAAACAAATGTTTGTATGGCATACGGATAGTTTGTTGGTTGTTTGTACATGTCTTATTTTTGTCTGTTCACTATTCTGTTTACTTAGCACACTAAACTACTATATACTGTGTTTTAGGAAAAAAGACCGAAATGTGAAACAAATATAATTTACAAAAATGTTTTAAAAGTCAAAGGCGTAGTTTAAATATGTATGTGCATTTTTAATTGACAGCTTATATACACGACTCCAAATAGATCAATTTGTAATGCAAAACAAGCTAATAAGTATACAAGCAGAAACCTTTATAATTCTAGTTCACTGAAAATATTGATTGCAATTTTGCTTATAAAGCGCTGCGATTGATGTAAAACGCTGTATCGTGTGACATCAGTCTCTAAATAATCTTAAAAGTAAATGCAAGTTAGCTGACTGTATACTTATTAACTTGTTTGACTATACGACTTTTTCACTCTAAAAATAGCTTACAGATTCTATAGCCACGGTACGAAATTATAATTGTGTAAGTTTACACGAGCGGATCCAGGACACAACTAGTAACACAAGACCTCAACCGTTGCTCCCCCGTCATCCGGCTAACATCATTCAAACTAATCCAAATACATCTTAAACAGTTTCACCCAATTCTGTCATTCCACAACCCGATTTCCATAACACAGGTAGACGTCCCAGAAACTAATCTTGACTCGATTCAAACGTTATTTCAAATTGTTACTAAGTAATTTTCATTTACGAGTCGTGCTCCTAATTAAAATGGATAGCCTTTAGGGAAACGGTTGCTAAAACTACGTGGAACAGTGTAGGGGACCTTCAGGGTTACCTTCGAATCAATTCTAATAATCGTGCCTTGTTAGAAATTTCCTAATTGTAAGGGACGTCGGAAATTAATGCTGTTTTGGGAATTAAACGGCAGTTCTTTAGTTCTTTGTTTGAAGGTTTTTCTGTTGGGAATGTTGTAGTACTGGGCAGTGAAGTTAGTTGGGGGTTGTTTTATTTATTATTGCTTTCGTTATTAATAGTGGAACGGCAAAGTGAAATTTATTGGAGGCTTTTACTATAGTTTGTTTTACAAAGGTCACAAATTTTGTGCAACAAAACTGGGTTTTTGATGTTAGTATTTGTAATTACGCATAACTGTTGATCGTGATGAGGTTTTAGGATCGATTCTCCGGTAGAGCAAAGTCTTATTTGATTTTTCCATCCGAAATTAGCAACCCGGAGCTTGGATTTATACCCGGTTACTGGCGCTCCCCTTTATATGGAACTAAAACATCTGGGGAAAGGATGGTGTCCCATAGATACAACCTCTCAGAATAATAACCCAATTCAATTTATATACCTACGTATCTGTTGGGTCGTATGGTACGATGACGAAGTTACTTTGATAATTTTCCGAATAATAATGGAAACTTGAAAAATCTTAAAAAGTCTATTGTCGTACATCGATTCCCACACGTTTCCCATATATCTTTCTCTCCTTTCGTCTCTTCTTTTACTCTTCTACACCTTTCAGTCTTACTTGCTGGGGAGTTTGTTCCGGCACTACTTCTTCCCGGTTAAAACACTAGCAAGTCAAGGGAGCGTTTTAGAGGACAGTCTCTTGTAAAAAAAATCGACGTTCGAAAAGTGCTGAAATCAGCCTTATTTAAATAAATTACTTTTGATTTGATTTTGAAAAAAACTCGCAACATTTCGCTCGTTCCCATTTACTCAAACTCATTCCAAATCCCATACAATCCAAATTACATGATATTTTATTTGTCTTATCAATACGTCAAAATTTCAAAGAAACTCAATACTAAAGTGATCGAAATATTACCAGTACCTACTCGCAAATAATATTGCCATTGCCAATAAGATATAATTAATACAATCATTCCTTACGACACCAATAGGAAAACTTGGCGACAAATAGTACGAAATAACTTGTCAGCACTTCGAATCAATCTTGTTTCTAATTAAACTTGTGCTTGAGCTACAATGATAGACTGTGACATAATTCCAAATACTGAAATAGACGCCCATTTGAAGTGGTGAAGCTTTGAAGCATTTGGAACCATAGTATGAAGTTAATCAGTAGAACAACTGGTTACATAACATAACATTACACCCAGATTTTGCCAGTTACCGGTACTTATGATTAAGTCTCATGTATAATAGGGGGCGAGCTTATTGTCAGCAATCGGGCACAAGTCTAGAATGAGATCTAACTGAACCAACATAATATCACGCCTGTAATCCCCGAAGGGTTAGGCAGAGGTACACCCATATTTCGTCAGATATGTTTAAGTCCCATGTAATAGGGGGTGACGTTATTGCCGTCAATCGAGCATAAATCCAGTGTCGAACATCAACTGGACCTTTTACTGAAATCAAACGTCGAAGTCAGGTTTGTCAGTAAGACTTTTAGTTATGTTGTCAAGACAAGTGGTTCCGTTCTACGTGTTTACCAAACTTGTCTCGCAAACAAACTCAACTACTTTGATGATGAGATACCCTCGACTTATTCAGGAGTAACCTGTTACCTCAAGCATGGTTAGAATTTGTGTAAACGCTTTGGAAGTAACTCAGCGTATTCTGGTAATTTTGTTCCGAGTTGAAATACTAATGGGTCTGTATACTGTGCTGCGGTTTCAACCATCTTGATTTTGTTTGTGGTCGACAATGGGACGGTAAAGTTTCGTATTTCAATTGTTTACAGGTGTTCACAGCGTCTGTTTAGGATAGAACTCAACTTGTTGGAGTCGGGCAAAGGAGCAGCGATGAAGAACGGGCGAAACCACTGTCTGTTCTTTGTGTGAATTTGAAGGACGGAAGTTTGGTGGTTTTCATAATTTGCGAAACATTACTTTTGCTTTAAGTTCTTCGTCACGCAAATTAAATTAAATACTATTTGTTATGTATTGGACTATAGGTAAAAGCATGGAAACAAAAGAAAAAAACAATATTTGATGTAATACTCGTAAATCTTTGTACTGCCTGTGTTGTTATTTATAAACGTATTGTTATACAGTAACTGAAACAAAAGAACAAACAACGCAATGACATACAATTTGTGTCCAACGTATGTTTTTATCACACAAGTTTTTTGAGTGGACTAATACCAAAGCAGGCAAGAAGTGTATCAAGCCCGTACCTAAAGCTTTATGTACGTCTGCTACAACAAAACGGTAGAAATATTTCTTACAAAAAATCGCAAGTGACGATGCAAAAAATAAAATCTGAGCATTTATCTGCTATCAGCGTAAGAAACTCCGAGAAAAACGCAACTCGACAACATTCCCGCATCCCTTTTGATGCTGAGCGAAGCGATTACGCACTTTCATCTAAACAAGCTTACTCAGAGTTAAAAGCCAATTTATCAGCGCGTCTCAAATTGTGCATTATCATTTGTACCCGTCCTTTCACGCATGTGTGTGTTCAAACATTCTCACGTGTGTGTACGAACCGCGTTCGAATTGACATTTACCTTTCAATGTGTGCGTGAATGTTTGCCCATGTGTGTGTCAGTGGATGTGTTGATGTATGAGTGTAGAATAATGTTAATGTTCGTATCATGTGATGTGGTCGGGTACATTACATGTGGTATATCGATGTTGTATTTAGTAGCTACGGTTAATGTCAGCCTGATGGAATTAAAGCAATAAAGTTATGTGTCGGGAGGAACTTGTAAAGAAAATACCAGAACTTTGAAGAAACGCGATTATGATATTTCGGAGAAATGAAACAACTGTTAGTACCTTTTGAATTGTTAATATTGCGGGGAATATTCCCGGTAATACAAAATATGTTATAGAAATTATTCCCTTTAACTAGGTTGCAAATATGTGTGTGTTCAGCGTGTTTACCACAATAACTTGTGCTCCGGTTCCCAGTCGTCGTAAGCAGAAGTACCGCAATACACGCGGTTCGTGGAAGCACTAAACTGTTTGTTTACATCATTGGCTAAGTAAATAGAAATGCTTGATTAAGTTTCTAGAAGGCAGTTTATTATTCTGTTCTTGTTGATGAGATGTGACATTATCTTAAATAGTGTATGTTTAGGATAGAACCCGTGAGTTAAATGGAAAAAATCTTATAAATTTTCTGCCTCTATTTATTTCTTTAGGGGTTAAATTTGCTGACGCTGATTAAACGGGTCTTGTTTAAGAAATTATCTTAATGCCCTTACCTTTCTAAAAGGGGTACCAAAACTTGCGTTTGGTACGTGAGTACAATTCCAAAATAATCGTGTACAAAAAGCCTAACATCACGATAATAGATACGCACATATCGCTAAAACAACCAACTTTTAGCGAACCCATAACCGATAAAAGTAAAAACAAAATGGCTTCCGATATGAAGTGTACGACCGTACGTGTGTTGTTTGATCACGTAGCGATAAAATGCGACAAAACTTTGAACGGGAAGTAACATCGCTATCAAGGACGCAGGCCACTTGTCATCTTACCCTGAGGGGGATACGAACATATTATTTATCTTTGTAACAAACAGTTCAACTGATCTACTGTTATTTTTGAGAAGACATTTTTGTGTGGGATTGTACTTTGATGTAAAGGGTGGGGCGTACGACTACAATGGTTTATTAAGAAATTGAGGAAGATACGTAGGTAGTGCGTAGGTACAGTCAGCATCAGAAGTAGCTGAACATTTACGAATTTTAATTCTTTTATGTACAGGACTCTAGCTATTATTTTTAATGTTTCAGAAGATTATTCGTTAAAATAGTCCTTACACTCCAATAACATTAAGTACCGAGTAATATCTAACAAGTTTTTATTAAAAAAACAGCTTCGAAACTTTGAGTAATGTTAATATACTTCTGATGCTGACTGTACTACCCGAAAGTCTGATAGTCATGCAGTCAGTATTAGCGGGTATGACATCATCTAGTAACTGTATTTTGGAAATTATGTTTTTCCTACTCCTCCGCTATCCTTTTCTGATTAATTTGGTGGCTGGATCCAAGGCAGTTAAATCGTTTCTCTAGAACTTTGTCGAGCTTCCCCACTGTTAATTCTGGCTACAGGAGTCACAGTGGTTTGGGAATAGTGTAGCGGGTTGTCCCAAAAAAAACTGGATTTTGAAGGTCAAATAGGTCGGCTTTCGTATACCTACGGTAAGACTGAAAGCCAGCCCAACATCATTAAGAGAATGCTAAGCCAATGAGTAGTACAGTAGTACATATCATTACCACAATCACTATATTTTACACGTGGCTACGGTATAAAAGCTATCTGTGAAGAATACCATCAATGTTCTAATTAGTTCTCTACCTACTAAGAAGATTACGTTCTCCCTGATTTCGTTAACCCTTGTCGTGAACCTCTAAATCTACGTCTAGTTATCCACTAAAATAACTAAAACACGGGCAGGTAACCCAAAACTACCGGCGTGACCCTTCAAAACTTACCTAACTTGCTACAAGTCCTGTTCCCTAATACCAGGGGCGCCTATACGTAGCCGTGCCTATATAACTATCCCTAATTCCGTCACATAAACGTAGGAAGGGTCCAGAGAATTTAATCAGAACTAATTCACGGGGTGAAGGAAAAGTTTTCGACTTTACTTACCCGTTCCGGCCCTAGGTGCGATTGTATGGACTTACGACCTTTTGTCTTAGAACTGTGTGCCGTTTTAAATGTAGGAGAAGTTTTGATTAAATGTTTGTATAGGTTATGTGTATTATTCTTGAGCTATACAGACAGGTCTCGGTTCATGTTTGTGAAGGAAACATTTAAATACGTTCAACTTATGAGAGAAAACCTTGACAGTGGCTTACTAAACTCTACCCTTACTAAATCAAATATGTTATGTATGAGACAAACATTTGTGTAACCTACGTGAAGAATAGTCTAGACATCATAATCGGCCTTTTTCTAAGCTGTGGTCCACTTTTAGTCTAATCACATTTAGCCCAATATTTTCCATGTCCAACTGCCTATCTGCCCTCCACAACCTAACCCGAAATTGGTTGACTTTCGGGTTTCTGATTACCCATAAAGGGCATAATCTTCGGGCTATTTAAACACTGAACGGGCTAGTCACAAATTACAAAATGAACCAGAAATACTTTACTAATTAAAACCACCTGAAACATAACAAAGGGTGGTACCTACCCTCACTTCAGCTCCGACTACTAAATCCCCAGCCGGTGAAAAATTACATGTACTTAGTGGCCCATTTCTATTTTAGTGAGTTGTTGGTTCAGCCGGTTTCCTAAGCCCGGATTAGCGCGTAACTAATGTTCTCAGATTTAATGTGAATAATGAAGTACTACGTCAGTAATAATTAAATTGCTTGCTGAGCTAATACTGGAATTACGTTTGAAGATGTGGGGAGAAAAATGGTTTTAATATTTTGTGTTGTTGCGTCACGTTTTGTATTAATATTTTGATCTACATTAGGTTTTCGTAATGAGATGAGATAAACCGATAGATAAACCGTGTGGTGTCGGACGTAAAGAATAGCACCATCCCATATCTTCCCGTGGGTGTCGTAAGAGGCGACTAAGGGACTTACCAGAGAATGGGCAGCAGCGTTCTCTGTGTCTTTGTAACAACCATACTGCGATCGCCAACCCGCCTGCCAAGCGTGGCGATTATGGCAAACCCCCCCAAAAATGCCTGGGGGAGGCCTATGTCCAGCAGTGGACGTCTTTTGGCTGAAATGATGATGATGAATGAGATGAGATGAGATGAGATGCAATTTTTTGTGATTTATCGGATGTTCCTTCTTCTTTTCGAATTGACAACTGAAATTTTATCCGTCCCGTTTCTTAGCAACCTAAACAGCTCTGTCATTTGCTTCATCTAAGTCCTTGAACGTGCAGTCAGTTGCTTTCTTGATAATTATAGGAAGATAACAGCATCCTTTCAATAAATTGCGATTAATCTAACAAGACGTGGTAAATTTTGTGTGATTCCTTCTTGGTTCAGTTATAGCTGTTTACTATAAACTGCGTAGTGAAACTTTGAATATTTTGCTTCTAAAATTACTGAAATGCTAGTAAACGGTTATCGAAACCCCGCATTTCCACCCTTATACTCGAACAAGTTATGATAAACGACTTATCAAAACATATCGTGTGTAAACATAATATTAATATTGTTTTTCTCATGTTTGTTAGCTATTTTGTTCCGCCTTCTGAAGTTACTTACATTTTATGTATACAAAGTCTTTATAAATGGTTTTAACATGTAAAATAAACGCAACTAGTAGATAGAACATTTAGCTCACATGTTTTTATACTTTAGTAAACTGCTTAAGTATGTGCTTACCAAAACAGAACAGAATTTGTTTGGAATTATCTACCAAGTAAATTAACCGAAATTAAAGGTACCTAGGTAGTAAATAACAGGTCTTTAGTGTAAACACGAGGTTAGAACAACCAAACAATGTACACAAACTAAATACATTCGTCATTCAAAATAACAACAGTAACATAACAAAGAACGGTCCAGAAAATCTGTCCCTGGCGGAAACCTCGACCAATACCGACTTGTCCATTATTTTCCTTACTAAACCTTTTGCTTTCGTTTTGTCCCAGAACGTCCCAGGGCGGCCCAAATTGTCCCGACCGGGACGCTTCCGTCATAACTGTATCTACAAGTTCCGTCTCCCGGGACTATTGGCAGACGTTTGTTTAACGTTCGGTAGAATTTATTATAAATTAATGTTGTATCAGGTATTTTTGTTTTGAAGTTGGAGATAAAATATTTCGGGTTGTCAAAGAGATGGAATATTATTGCAGCGTTGTCTCAATCAAAAGTAATGTTATTCATGTTTTATAGAATATGAAATTAAATCGAATAGGCATTATTTTCGTCTAGAACGAAAAAGAAAACGCGAGCTGTAAGACCTATCTTTGAGATCATGAACTCATCAAAATAAGTATTAAAATATTTATCAACAACAATTGCTATAAAAATGCATAAAATGCACATGAGTAAGAGTCACATGCATTTTAAGCAATTTTTTATACCAGTTTAATATTAAACTAGCTATAAGGATAGTAATGAGACCAGGGGGTCTAAAACGGCCACTTTAGCAGTTCATAATAGGAATTGCGTCAAAAAGCGTAAATGACCTTTCATAATAGTAACAGCGTCTGGGACCATTAAGGAAAATAGATAATAGGTAAGTAATAATAGGAAAACAATATGAATTGCGTTAAATTCGTAAAATGGTCACAGACGCAGTTACTATTTTGAAAGGTCAATTCATATTCTGATCTGCTAAAGTGGCCATTTTAGACCCCCAGACGTTTAGTTCGCATCGCACCGCCACTGCCAGCTAATGGTTATGACCTACGGTTTTAGTCTAAAACTAGCCCGGCAAACTCTAATAAAGTGCACATCATGGACGGTATTCTAACAGTGCCAATTTCCTATTGGTAGCGATGTACACCTACCCATATTTATAGTGCTAATTCAAGTCCATTATTGAACTTCAGTCGACCGTCATTCTCATGACAACAGGGAGACATACATTGACTGCAAATAAGGTACTTCCTCCATAAATGTACGTTGCCTCATAAATCAGCTATCCTTGTCAAACCCATAGTTGCATTTCTGATTTAAACAATGCTAAAGATGTCTTTCGTGGCATTCTGTATTGAACCGGGCATTTATGTCAAATTATGAACAAACTGTAGTTGTCAATATGTCCAATGAGGCGGAATGTAGCCGTGTCAATTCCGACTCAAGTTCAGTCCACGACTACTGATACCAGTGTTAGACATATTTTTAGACGTCTTCTAATTGTTTTCCCAGCAGGCCTTAAATGTTTTAAAACAAAGTGGGCGACCACGCTTAACAAATAACTCGCTTCGAATGTATCATAAATGAAGACTGCGAGTTCCGTCCCTCATGAATAAACATCCGCAAAACTGTTCCGAGAAAATACTAGAACAAAACATTTTCTCCTTTTGATTTGTTTCAGGATATATGTTTGAATGTTGGTATATATTCGTTTAAGCTGTCAATTTAAACATTCAATGATCATAATTATGTATTTGATGAAGTAAAGATGTCGCTCATAATAATATAACTATAACATATTCTTTTTTCATTATTTAATCTTTCTTCATTCAATGATCTTATTGAGAACAGCTGACGTGCAAGGCCTTACGATTCGAATGAATAGGTACAGGCATCATCAGCCAAGTGTAAAGAAAAAAAAAACAAATCAACCTAATTTTAGACTCATGATTCTAATATTTATTAGTTGATCATCTATTTAAATTGATCTGTGGTGTCAATGTTTTAAAAATCTATTGATGCATTACTACGCCATAGTATCCGACATTTATATTGCTTTCTGTTGTTTCAGATCTACCACGGTTCGTGGGACCAGGTTCCAACGTGACCGTGGCAGTCGGCAGAGATGCAGCTCTTACCTGCAGGGTTGATAATCTGCAGACATTCAAGGTCAGTCAATAATACATAAATTATTATAAAATATCTAAATAATAATATTAACCCTTGAAATCTAACAACAAATTAAATCGCTTTTTTTATTGTGTGGGTTCGCGTTCACAAAATAATAAATGTTCCTAAAAGAGGGTGACGAACTCTTTCGCCCCGGAAAATTAGAAGTGTGCGGAAACCGAACACCAAACAATAATTTATCAAATAAAATCATCTACAAATAGCACCCATATAAAACCTGAGACAAACCACATCCACCCGGATACCGTAAAAAATAGGGCTACACATTCTCCCATTAGTTTCTCGCTCACTTAACCCCTTATCACTCTCCGTCAGGTCTTGGAGATAGGCCGTGCCCAACGAGGCTTAGAAAAGTGTTCCGCGTTCCACCCGAGAGGGCTTGTTATAACCCCTTTGCCACGAGATCTACGATCTAGCGTCATGCGTCTTACGATAGCTGCAGCTGCGGTGAAAACAAATGAAATTAGGCGCTTAGAACATGCAACAAGGCCGCTAGAATACAGGGTTTTGTAAAAAACTATGGTTACGACTACGTCGTGTATAGGCACGGTGTCAGTATTGTATGGATCACTAAAGATGCTTGTTGATGAACATTGTAAATGGAGCAGCGGCGCCATTTCATGTTACCACTGTTGTATCTGCCACAATCGACTTTGCTGCGACGCGACATCACTCACGCAACGGAAACAAATATACACACTTGTTGTGCTTGACGTAAATCGCATCACCCGTAGCCGTGAACGGACCTTTAGCATAGGTCGCAATTGTTGGGCCCATGTGCCTTGTGGAAATGGAATTCAGTACTAGATTTTCTTATTTCTGTGTTGAAAGATGTGGGTTGCTAGGGACTAAAGTGAAATTGATGTTAAGTTAGCTAGCTATTTTGAGAAATCTAGTTTGGAAATGTCTGCTAATAAGCAAGGCTGAGTAGGCTTAAAATGGTTGGTACAATTACTTGAAGGAGTTTTCAAAAACTTGATTAAGTTTCTGGACGTCTTGTAAAATTCCAGCAGTAAGTATTTTTGTTACTGTCTCACAAAATTTTCTTTTTGTTGTCTTTGCCCAGAAAATTAGAGTGATTTAAGACAGTAATGTTGTCCCAACGAATTCTTTTAATTATTTCTCTCCAGGCTTCCTTTTATTAAGGGCCGTCCGTGTGAACAAGTCACATTGCTGAATCAGTGAAGGGCCGGAAGCCTCCACAATTAGTGGGACAAGGCTCTTCGCTATCTTAATTACTCCTCGTGTTTTTTCCAGCATGATAATTTTGGGTGACTTATCTCTTCTAGAGACGGAATTTTATACAACTGAGGTTCTTGTGGTGATTTATTGGACCAAGATAATTAGAATATATTTTACTAAAGACCATGTCTCAGACTCCTACTAACGAAAAGTCATGGGTTCGAACCTTCCACTGTTCTCAAAACGGTGAAGGATCATCGTGAGGAAACCGGCATGTCTTAGAACCACAACATCGAAGACATGTGACATCTACCAACCCGCACAGGGCCCGCGTTCTGAAGTATAATTAGATATTAATAGATAGAATTATTAATTAGATAGAATGGGCTATAGCTCATTCTATCTTATATAGAGAGGAGGCCTGAATTCCTGCAGTGGGAACATTAAGGCTAATGATGAATATGTGACTTTACTACTATTATTACTGAAAACGGGATATTTACCATGTGACTACATGTACACATTATACATGAATGAGTTTAGTACAGAAAAAAAAATTGAAAATAAATTGAGAGCGTATCTATGTAGGTTGTTTTCAAATGGATGGAAATAAAAGCTTTTCAAACATTTTTAATAGAAATGGTCCGTTTATTTTTAGCAACTTCATATTTTTTATTTACATCAAAGTATCCTGTTAGTGACAGATCCTAGCACTACTATAAAAAAGACAAATAATTAAAGTTTGTAAAGTTTTCTCAAACAATATTATACCTTGCCTGATGAATTGCTTATTAGGACTGAAATTAAAAACTTTTATTAATGACAACAACGAGTTTTGAATATATTTAATATTTAAAACAACCTTACTGGTAATACTGTTAACATTTAAAGTTAGCAATCCCTTAATTTTTTGGTGAACTTTATTTTGAAAATTTAGAAATTAGTCTCAACATTCAGATAGGTACATAGGTACTTTCATAATTCCCTAATGTAACTTTTTGCATTCTGAGTTGTTTTTCAAATTTTATTAATATTTAAATACTGTCACGAGAATTTTGTGGTTAATGGTTCATTTTTTACTTTTTCTTGAAAAAAGAGACTTTTCTTTTTGTTTGTTTCGAAGTAAAGTTCATGGCCCTTTGATAACTTTCTCCTCGATATTTTCTTTAATGTTTGGTGCAAAATGTTTGCGGTGAATTGAATTTGTTTCGGGGAAATTATTTCCCCGAAACAAAATGCCTTCTCGTATGATACGAGAAGGCATTCACGTTTCCTCACCTTTCCGGAATCTTCCATCCCTCTTTTGTAGCGTTCCACGAATCATTTAGTATTGCTATGTGATTGAATAAATACCAGTCATGCGGTTATTGATTCTCAACATCCGTATAGGCATAGTATTTCTTCAATATTAATATCACACCCAACCTACCTTTAACAGTACGGTATTGTGGAATTCGTAAAATCGTAACTGCTTATTCACATATTTATTATGTCAGAAATTACTCCTAAAATAAAACTTTATTGTAGTTGAAAATAACTTACTACCATACCGTAACAGTGTAACAGTACAGTTCAGAGTTGTGACGCAATGTCGAGGTGTTTGGTTTTTTTCCGTTCAAACAATTAACTTCGATCTTGTGTTACGACCTGCGTACTGTATTGCACGGTGAAAGGTACATCGTACTGTTACACTAGCACTTAAATTTAATTAGAAAAACCCACAATTACACAGTTATAACTAGTTTAGACTAATACACAAATTCACCAACTTATAATAACTACCAAAATATCTGATGATTTTGGAGAAGGTTACCAAAATTGGTATACGCGACGGCGTCCAGAATCTAACTGACTAATTTATTTATTATTAAAATTATGCTTCTGTGCGACAAATGCAATTCAGCGTTTCCTTTACAATGGAAAATGCTAGGCCGACACTAAAGTGCAGATGTCGACTTTATTGCCCAGTAATAAGGGTTGTAACAGTACGTAACACAAACGGTCACTCACACCTTACATCATCATCTGCCTAGCCTTTTCCCAACCATAATATTTGGGTCGGGTTCCAGTCTAACCAGATACAGCTGAATACTGAGTATATTAGATAGAAGCGACTGCCGGTCTGACCACCCCAACCCAATTAGTAAGACTATTAGTACCCCTTGTTAAGGACTGGTTGACTTCTGGTGATTTTTTGGTTCTAGGACATGCCGGTTTTCTCACGATGTTTTCCTTCACCGTTTTTCAGAGCAGTGGTGATGAAATAAATTACTCAGAGTAACGTGCCTGCTGGGGTTAGAACCCACGACTTACTGTCTGTAAGTTGGGGCCGCCACCACTGAGCCACCGCTGCTCTCGACTCTAGCGGCTGTTTTTATGTAGCCACTCACTCGCACCTTTTATAGGTTGTGTAAAATATGGAGCTATTCCTTACATACATCTCGATGTCCAGGTGGCGTGGCTCCGAGTGGACACGCAGACAATCCTGACGATCGCTGGCCACGTGATCACGAAGAACCACCGCGTCAGCGTCAGCCATGGTGACGGCGCGTGGACCCTGACGCTCAAGGAGATAGGCCCGTCTGACGGCGGCAGATACATGTGCCAGGTCAACACTGAGCCTATGATGAGTCAGACGCATCTGCTACAGGTTGTAGGTAAGATATTTTGAAATATTATAAATCTGACGCTCAAGGAGATAGGCCCGTCTGACGGCGGCAGATACATGTGCCAGGTCAACACTGAGCCTATGATGAGTCAGACGCATCTGCTACAGGTTGTTGGTAAGATATTTTGAGATGTTATAAATCTGACTCTCAAGGAGATAGGCTCTTCTGACGGTAGCAGATACATATGCCAGGTCAACACCGAGCCTATGATCAGTCAGACTCATCTGATACAGGTTGTAGGTAAGATGTTTTGAGATGTTGTTATAAATCTGACGCTTAAGGAGATAGTCTTTTCTGACGGGCGGGAGATACATTCTGTCAGTTCGATATACCTAGCATAAGAAGAGTCAAATGCATGTGCATACATTTTTTTTATTTTGTCGTAGTTTTACACTCGAGGTCAGATACTATCTCATTTATTTTAGAGGCTATTTAACTTTTCACTTAATTAGAGCACCCTCAAGGCATTTACACTTATTGAGATGGAAATAGCACACTGACATAAATTTTTGCAGGCAAACATTAACCTTCTTATTTCTTCTAGCAATTATTGTATTATACAGTGACCGGAGTAAAGTAAGCATTGTCGTTTATTATGATGAGTACCCAATAAATGATTTCCTAAAACTTAAGCTGGATCAATAATAATTAACGAACGTATAACTCAGATCCCTCCTAAAGCTGTCTTTACAGACTATTCAAATATTTAGTAGGTAACTCCACGTAATCCACGTTTATCTTAGGTTAACAGATCAATTTAGTAATAAATATTAATCCCTATCTATTTATTATTTAGAGGAGCTAAGCGGTCCCTGAATAATGATATATTATTATTGGGATATTAGTACGTAAGGATTCTATTATCCCCAATACAATATTAATATGGGACGAATAGAAAAACAAAACATTATGATGACCTTCGTGTATCGTCGAATCTCAATCGGAAGGTCGATACTTTTTCTGTGGACTCTGCAAAAACAAGGGCGGTATCTACTTACCGGAAAATTCGTATAAGGAAATTATGTAGAATATATGCAATAATGATAAACAACCACAAAACAGAGATTATGCTCGAAAAAATAACTACATTACCTACCTACTGGAATTTATACCACAATTTAGTACAAATAAAGGTTCGGTCATACTAGTATGGATTAATTACTGACGCGGCTCAAAACATCGGATTTTGAAACATAATGTAATGAAGACTAAATTAACCTTCACTTGGTATCCAAACGTAAAGCCTCTAATGCATTATCTCAAATTCAACAGTACCACCAGACATTGATGACGACGCCAGCAGTGGTGAAGTGCTGGTCAAGGAAGGTGAGAATGCGGCGCTAAGGTGTTTCGCGTCAGGAACTCCACCTCCCATCATAGCGTGGAGGAGAGAAGACTCCAGGCATTTCAAGATTGACAACCAGACACTAGGTAAGCCATTTCAGTGGGTCTTTATTTTTATAGAAACTTCTCGTAACGGGTACAAAACGAAAAGCAAAATTTAGTAATTCTTCTTCAAACTGCCGAAGAAGGCTTAAATTCATAGGTATTTTAAATGCTAGATTCAACTCAGAATGTACATAGTAATTTTGTCGCAAAATAAAAGGGAACAAAACTAATTTTAGTTTTCTAGCTCTTCCTCCGTCGGAGTTTCGTTTTTCAATTACCACATCGTTACGCCCCCGTCGCGTCGTCAGGAACAACTGTCGACCGTTAAAATAATTGGGGAACGACAATTCCGAAGAAAATAGCCCAGATTTTAGACAACACAGCACCAGTACAAACAACAGTATGCATAAACAGAACAGTAAAAGCAAATTTCGCAGATCCCGTTAATTCCGTTCAAACAACAAGTACAAACAATTGTTTTATAAACTTGAAGCCAGAAATAACCTTTATCTGTTATTCACACTACCGCACAGAGGACCGCAAACATTATAAAGCGACAGTGTGCAAAAACTGTCACAGTATGCACACAGCCAGTCCGTACCAGAACTAACTATATAACACAAAGGGAAACTTTGCAACCCGCGACTATAAATTGAATGTAAGCTCTCTTATTTGCATTGTGTGCTCAAACGAAGTTGTTATAAAATTGCGCTGAGTATCGCCGGGCCTTCGGCAACACCAACACAACAAAGTTCTAAATAAATTCCTAACTCATTATTGTCTCAAATTAAACTTGCTTCGGTCCCCAATAAGTAGCCAGTTACTTTCTTGTGTAAAGTATTAAGTATTTAAATTCTCGAACTTGTCCGTCAACAATCTGTATACAAACAGTAACTTGCCTTTGAGTCCAAAATACTCAGCAAAAAGCGCGGAAGTTCCAATTTCCAATATACTTTGCGAAAAAGCGGCTGTCCGTATTTAACACAAGGACAAAGTTTGCCTATTTCCTTAGTAGGCGAACAGGAAATGTATCAAACGTAGCTTTTATTAATACGGATATCTTCGTGAGGGAATTACTTTTCCAAATAAGACAGACAATGGTCTTATCAGCAGATCAGCGATCAAATCGCGCAGGATGGAGGGAGGATGTAGTATCAACGAGTTTACGGCGGCTTAGTGGTGTAGCCCTCGTTAGAACACGTAAAAAGACACACAAAAAGTACGAGCTCAGTTTAAGGAAGCATTTCAAAAGACGGAAGATGTCTCTATTATTTACAAATCATTAGACCTTTTTCTTTGACAAATGAATTCATGGAATCAACGTCTTTACACAGGAAAAAAGTAATTCTAGAAATGTTCTGTAAATAAAACTGATTTGTGCCGTGATTCGAGCCTATCCTTGCTTAAATTCGGTCAGTACTTGAAGATAAAGATACTTAAAAAGAACTTTAAGCCGTTAAGTGCCTCTTTAAGTAAAAAGATTCTGAAAGAAACTGGGTTTTATGGAAGTTGAAAACTAGTGTAAGATTTTGATCAAGCCATTTTTCTTTATTTTATATCCCAAGAGGGCTCAATTTGGCCATTGATATAACAAAGTTGTAAAGAATAAAATAAAAAGCATATCATTTTCTTCGTTGACCAAAAATAAAATATTAAAAAGTTGAAGTAATAAGAAAGAAAATAGCCATTAGACTTTGACAAATCAATCAGTTTGATATAACATCTAGCAACAGCTTTAACCCGTGACTTCGCCTGCGCTATGTTTGGAAATTACCGCCACGGATCAGTAGTTCAGTACATTAGTAAGATACTACATCCGAACTAACAAACTATAGAAATACAACATTAAAATAATCTCTCTTCCACAGTGTCAAAATGGAGCGGTCCCTGGCTAAACCTCACGGGCGTCGAGCGAGTGCTGTCAGGGGCCTACCTATGTATCGCCACCAACGGGGTGCCCCCTTCAGTCAGCAAGAGGATCCAGATTAATGTGATATGTGAGTCGACAGTTGAATTAATTACCTCATTTGTATCCGGCACAATTAAGAGTGTCCTTGAGCTGTCGGTATGGAGCCGGTAAGATGACACGCGCCGTTGTGATGGATCGGTTTCAGTTGTGGTGGTTTATTTATAATATCGTAAGGCAAAAATGTGTAAATTGTGTCCCGGACGTTTCAGTCGGTAAGGAAGTATTTTGAAATGTATTTTTAGGGTTCAAGTTTTTGGCCTGAATGTCTGCAAATTTGTATGATATTTGTAATCTGTTAATGTTAAGTTCCACTTGTATTATTCATATTGTTTTGTAGATATTTATTTTATTTCTTTATCGTGTGTATGTTTTTTGGTGTCAGAGTTTTTTGCCACACAAAGGCCTCTGATTTGGCTTTACATGCCGTCGTGAAATAGATCTGAGACATTCTGGTTTCCTCACGATGTTTTCCTTCGAGGAAGCAAGTGATATATAATTAAACAATGTACACATGCAAGCACAAGGCTATCAATGCTTTGTAGATTCTGTGAACACAGGATATAATAAGCATTGAGGTATAACGTACTAGAGAAGCTATTTCAAACAAAAAATGTGCGCGCACTTGATGACAGCGGGGCAGGCGGGGGGTGTCATGTTCTCATAGATTACTATCAATACGTGCAGATGCGACATAATGTTATTATTCTGCCTACTTGATATTGTACGTATGTACTTAGAAAATAAATAAAAATTTACTTAAACTGTAACAATAATTTTTATTTTATCTGTGATTGAATGTTGATGGCTGATTCAGTAAATGTTGATTCAAATTTGCAAATACTTCTTTCCTAATTAAATGCTTTACGGTGTTTACGGACATATAACTAAAATCACATTTCAGGACAAGACCACTTTGCCGTATTAAATTACGTACCTATGATAGATGTGTGAAGTGGAAGTTTAGTATAGTCAAACTATCAATGCAATCTTCACATTTTAACTTTTTTATTAATTGTCTTGATACATAAGCAAATATTATACAACCTACTATCAATTTTGACTCGCATGCAGAGGATTCGTGGCCAAGCATTGAATACGTCGATAGTGTCTGGTCTGAGCATTTTATTCTTTGACATTCACGTAAAAATGGCCGCCGCGATGACATATTGCAATGGAAAAAATATAATTAAATTATGTGTGTTTTAAAGATAATAGTTATATTTACTGGTGAAAAGTCACTCCTTGACTTTTACTTATATTTATTGAATTATTTCTACAGTATCTAAATGCACACGAAGGCATAATTTAGACAAGAAAACTTTACTCAAATATGTCATGTCGCAGCAACCGCTCGGCATAGACTAAATGAGGTTCAGTGCACGAACCGAAACGTGTGTTACAAAAAATCTAGTTGAGGCGTCTCCTCTAGTGCGTAGTACATTATACCTCAATGATAATAAGATACTTTTTATTATTTTATCAACAACAATAGAGTTAGATTTAAGACTAGAGCTTAGAAACGGTATGTGAAAGCATGACTATTGTTTAGCTAGACAGATACCTACTTGTTTTTTCTTGAAAGCCAAAGTAAAAGCTATCGTTAATCAAAGCCTTGAGAAAAACTTAAGAGTACCTACTAAGCACTTTAATTTAAAAAAATCAGGATTCATTTCAAGAAAAGTTCAGACAGGCTTTTAAGATTACAAAAATCTTTTGTAACGTGAAACCTCAATGAAATAATGTACTTTGACCAAAGTGCCAGTTTTCCATTTAAGTTGGTCGTGTGTTACAACTTTCTTGGTTATTTCCTCAAATATTCGCGCTTTCGCGGTTCGAGGTTCATTAATAACGAACAACTTTTAGAGATACTACCCTTTTGAAGTCGGTTTCAAGGAGAAATTGAATTCGGAATTATTTTATGGTCTTAATGGTATTTTAGTAAGTAAGAAACTTAGTGTGGTTTGTAATGCTATTTTAATTAAATTGATTTAATCATTGAACGCAATAAATTTTCTCGAATAGCTTTGCTGTGGGTTAGTTTTTAATTTACTTAGTCTTAAAGTCAGACAAAAATAACTAGCTCTAGATTCTGATTCTACATTATGTATTTTCCATTTCAAAAATAAGTATCCGCTTAAAATTATTTCTTTCGCTACAGATTTAAATTTACCTAAGACCCACACTCATTACTTCAGGGATAGATTCTTTAAAGTTATATGTCATGTACCTACTCGTGTTAGGTATATTTATTGTTGGTACAAAAATATTGGTGCCAGACCACTTGCTTACATGTTTTGTAGTCCAAGATCCCAGGGCTGCCAGACGTCACGTATTTTCTGACGAAGGAAATGTGGACGATTGGGTAGCGTTATTATATACTAAGAACGCATGCCTACCTGCTAGCATGCTTAGACGGCCAATTTTCTGGTATCAAGTACTCAAGGTACATAAAAAAATTACTTACTTCACGTATTTTCTCCAAGCTGATTTTTACGTATATTTTAGGCAATATCCTTAAAAATAAGTCGCCAATACTCCCAGACACTTTCCGTCGGCCGTATTGCTTAGCAGACGCTTTACAAGAAAACTAAACTCCTTATGATTTAATACTTAAAGCTAATTGATCGGGTCCATGCTTTATTGGGCAGGCGCTCCAACATGCACCCGGGCGTTGAAAGCAACATTTTCAACAAAATTACACAGGCAATGGGCAGATCCTGTTGAATGCCCACCGAAATAGTCCAGTGGAGGTCTGTATGTCAGCCACACGAGCGATGCCATGCGTTCTCGGGTAAACAGCCACAATACGTTTAAGTCTCCACTTTTTGGGAGTTTAAAAGCGTCTGTCAAGCAATACGGCCGCTAGAAAGTGTCTGGGAGTATTGGCGACTTGTTTTTAAGGATATTGCCTACAATATACGTAAAAATCAGCTTTCAGAAAATACGTAAAGTTAGTACCTAATGTTTTTATGTACCTTGATAGCCTGATACCTGAAAATTGGCCGTCTAAGCAAGCTAGCTGGTAGTCGTGCGTTCTTAGTACATACTTACACTACTCAATCGTCCACATTTCCTTCGTCAGAAAATACGTGACGTCTGGCGGCCCTGGGATCTTACCCTATTGAGTATGAATGTGAATGACGTAGAGTGACCGAAGATATTATGGATTGTGTGAGACGTAATTGGAAAGTGATGGAAAGCAGCAAGTATGACTACTATGTTACTAACATGATATTTGTGATATATATCTGAACGCAGAGACATGCTGTGCTATTATCCTGCCCTTGGCAGCAGCACGTTTATCATCTATTGACACCGTCAACTGACACGCTCTTTTTTTGTTTATAATTACATAATTTTTTTATCCGTCAATCCTCACACAACCCATGCGACAAGTTGACCACATTAAATTGGAATTAGGATAGGAGGATGTTGAACCCCATACACATCATTCATCCCGGTCTATCGCAGTGCAAAACTGGCCATAGACCTCAAACAACCTAAGCCGCCATCCGCATCCACGAGTAAATTTTTAAGGTTGCAAATTTGGTGGTCCAGGACTTGAAATCGGCCATCATTCGCCTACCTTTCATAACATCTACCTACTAATATTTTATTTCATTCGTACAGTTTCCCCGTCAGTATGGGCCGGTCGGGTCGCGATACGGGCGCCATCTGGTGGCTCCGTGACTCTACAGTGCACTGCTGAAGCGTACCCAGTCCCTCAGGTCCACTGGACTCTTAATGGAGAACAGAGGCTTATTAACGGTAAGTTATGAGTGAAAGTTAACTTTTATTTAGGTATAGCTTTAGTTCAGTTTTTACTCAAAGAATAAATTCAATAGAACATAAAGAAAGTCGCACAAAAAATGGGACATTAAAGTGGTGAAGATCCAGTTTAAAGCCGTTGTCGTAATCAAAGCAATCGTCGCGGGAATATGCAAATTTTGGGTTACTTTACTGTCTATGGCGGAAAGAAAGAAAGGTTCAAGGCACAGGCAAAGAGCTCCTGGAAGAAATTGGGAAAACCTCTGCATTGCCCAGCAGTCAGACAGAACAGGATTCCTGTCACCGATCTGATTGATTGGTGGCACATGAAACAATATTCTCATTATCTTTTTTGTATTAAAAAGTCCTCGTGTAAGAAGGAAAAGTAAAACAAGGTCAAATAAAAATAGCGTTATGTTAATGGTGTTTCGCTGTTAAATAAAAAGGCAGAAAACGAGTCCGTTTTGCAGCAACTCTGAAATAAACGGTCTACAAAGATGTCATATTAGCCAGACTTAAAACTAATCGTAAATAAAATACCTCTTTTGCGACACACAAGAAAATACGCTAACCTTTTTCCAGAGCCCGAGGTAAAACTTTCTTCCCGCACAATAGGGTATTTCACCCAAAAAATCAAATTAGTCCGTCTGTTAGATTATCGAAAAATATTAGATACGTGTTTTTTGGTTTCTAAAATAAATAAAAATTGACGGAAATAAAACGTGTCAAAGATCATGAGTGGGGGCTTTTGACATCACTTTGTGAGTAAAAACGTACTAACCTTGTGACGTCACACGACTTGACACGACTTTTCGAAGCACTGTATCGTCTTCATCTTTTGTTTACGTGAAAAAAGAAAAAATACGTGTCCTTTATTTTTTGAAAATCCATCTGACGGACTAATTAGATTTTTTTGGTGAAATACCCTATTATATAAAGTTAAACAAATTGCTAAGCTGAAGCGGTTAGAAAATAAAAGAAATAAAATAAAATAATGACAATAGGAACAAGAAAACAAACGTACGATCGTTCTATATAATTGCAGTCTTTTGTTCTCATTTGTGCTACAATCACTTTAGTTGAAACTGCAAAGAAACGTCGTTGTAATTACATCGTGAAGGCACATTGGCTGGAAATTAAAAGTTTGTAAAGACACTCATTTTAGGATTTTCTCAGTTTATAGGTATTAATGGTTGTGATTCATAGAGGTGGAGATTCATAGATGCCTCTACCCTGGAATGTAAATGTGGTGTTGCCCCACAAACGATGTCGTGCCTATCCTGTTATAAAATTTTCATATCACGCTACTAAAAATGCCAAACTCTTCGCCAAATTTTGGGCTGGGTCAATTTGAATTATCATTGAAACGGTAAAAAGAAGATGTAAGTGGTGATGGCTGTGATGGTGAGATTATAAATGGCTAAAAAAGACTGACTAGGACCTAAAATGACAATTAATAGAAACCTATCGAAGAAGATTTTCTTCGCCTACCTCAAACTATTTGGCATAGAGGCAGGAAAGTAGTGGGTTACGGTGATGAATAATGTAGAAAATAAGTACGAATAAAGTTGAACTCTATTTTCCTGAAAACATGTAATTCTAAAATGGAGTTAATTGTAAAAACTCATTGTTAACCCGCATTCTTCCAAAGTCTAACTCTAGAAGGAAGAAAACGAAACAGTACGCTGAAGTAATAGAAATCCAAGCAACCGGGATGACAAAAGGAAATTCGATAAAGAATCCAACCAAAAATAACTAGGTACAAAGTGAAATAGATTGCTCCACAACTCATAGTTAAAGGAACATTCAATTAAGGCTTATGAAACTTCAAAGCATTCACAAAGAAGCCATTCTATCTCTATAATGTAGTTTTTCAAAGCCAACAAATAAAATATCCTCGAAGGATGACAAAAGGCATTCTCTGAGTAATCATATCTTCACAAAACATCAAATTTTGCTCAAAAGTTTTTAATTACAATTATTATTTAAGATTCCAGTTTATTACTCTTTGATGTATCAGTTGACGAGTGCTCCAGAGTTTTGAAAGTTTGCCTCTCAAGAGTTATGACTCGACTAGAATTATTTTTATTATGAAAAGCTTTATGATTCGGAACTTTATGTGGAGCCGTAGAAAAGTAAAATTGATAATAAGGAAGCTGTGGCAAAATTAATTTTAATAGTAAATTTTATTGACATTGCATTTTAGAAGCGGAATTTTAGCTATATAAGACGAACAAATTGCGAGTTTCAAATGGTGACTACTAAAACAGTAGCTGGTATTGTAAGTAATTTATCAGCAGTAAAATAGAATACAAGACACGAAAAGCAAAGAGATTTGGAGAAAGAAAGGGAAGGCCCTTGCCCAGCAGTGGGACACAATATATATTGAAAAAAAAAACAAAGAAAATTTAATTTTCAAGCAAGTTCAAGCATTACATTTTTCTTTTGAAACGATCTTTATTTTACTATTATCTTTATTTAGCAAGTAGGATTAACTGATAGACATCCATCACTGGACACAGGTCTCTCATCCTGAGCAGATTTCCATGACCTTCATCGGGACATTGATCCCTTCTGGCAGGTGCAACGTTGATATGTCTAGGTATTCGATAAATACTATTGAACCAAACCAAACTGATTTATTAATAAAAACAATATAACGAAAGTTATTTTCAGAAATATATTGGGAACCGCAAACCGAGTTTTCAACAAAGATTTAATCAAAACAAAAACACGAGAAAACCACAGAATACTAACAATGGCAAAAACTTTACCACAGACTATGAACAATTTCGAGCCTAGTCTCAATTATTTTATCTCTGGTAATTAACATTTTTGCCACTGGATTTCTATTTTTATAACATTTTCAACTACGTTTTTGTGCTGTATTGTTATAGACCTAATGTGTGTTTTGTAATATTATTTTAAGGTTAGACTTAAAACTCCCTGTAGACCATTGTTTTGTTAGGAGACCTATTATTTAAATGTTGTCCTGAGTTCAGTTAATAGACTAATAATATGTACGCCGTAAACCTAGAGCTGGTCCGTTTGGTATGTTAGAACTTATTTGGAATTAATGCAATACCTTTATTTTCTCACTCATCTAATAATCAGTTGATCTTGATTTACAGAAACAATACAATTTTATCAGATTTTTTTTTGTAAACGTTACCCGATCCTAGTGTTTATACTGTATTGTGAGTGGGTTTACAAACATTGAAACGCCTATACACAAACAGCCAGACCCAGAATATTTACCTGTTAGCCCATACACATATTTTTTTGCGTACGGAGATCGAACCCGCGACACATTGCACAAAAGCGAATTGCTCTGCCACTGCACCAATTGTACCTACTTTTCTTCTAACATATCTTTCAATTCTCAGGTTCAAAACACAGGCTCAGCATGACGTCCAGAGGATACCGCCACACCGTCAGTCTGATGGTGATGGAGATGTCCAGGGAAGACGCGGGGGCATACCGGTGCCATGTGGAGAACACCCAGGGAAGGGCACAGGCTGAACTGTTCTTACATTGTGAGTTGTAGGCTTAGATTTATATATGAAGCGTACGTACTTAGACCTTTCTGGGGGTAAACACACAGTGTTATGCGAAAATAAACCTTATTTTAACACAGTTAATGTGCATTTTTATATAAACGACTATGATCAGCGGTACATTTAAATAACTTGAGTTAAGTCAAAGTTTTTTCTATGTATATCTTAACTTAGCGTCTATGTTGCACAGCAAACGCTGTTTCATTGAGCGTATGCTGTCATGATAAGAGAAACTGAGATTTATCTTTTATTATTTAGTTTTTGTTAATCTTAATGCATAAGAATCTATCTATCTATCTATATCTATATAAATAAAGAGAGAAGTCCTGACTGACTGACTGACTGACTCATCAACGCCCAGCCCAAACTCTTGGACCTAGAAAGCTGAAATTTTGCACAGAGGTTCCCTTTATAGTGTAGACAAGGAATAAGGAAGGATTTTTCGAAATTCAACTCCTAAGGGATTTAAATAGGGGATGAAAGTTTGTATGGAAAATCGTCATATTCACGCGGGCGAAGCCGCTGGCAAAAGCTAGTATGTTATATTTCCACTTGGGAGAAGGCACTGGCTCCTGTAACACAGGTCTATCACCTAGCACAGGAGTCAGGGAATTCTCACAATTTTGTAATCACTTTATTTCTTAAGAAAGCTCATTGATTAAACAATATTATAAGTTCTGTGCCATATCTACACAGTAAGATGATTCAACTTTCGGTAGCTTTGGAACCTATTTGACTAAATCCCGTTTTTACCAATTCTAGGCAGCACCAGAAATTTAATACTTAAGCACGACATTGAATTTTCAACTTATAGCACCTAAAATTGAAATTCCAATAATACAATAACATCAAGATGCACTCAGCCATACACCAGTTAATAAAACCGGGCACAAAGCTCAGTAAACCCACTTCATCTCCTCAATTCATCAGCGTCCTACTCCTTGAGCACTAGAAAGTGCAGACAGAGGTAAAGGCGTAACGTACTAACGGGATTTTAGTCTACTTCAGTTACCAGCAGTTCGAATTTGTGCATCGTAAGCGGTTAGATTGAATTTAAAGTTTCTTCGTTCTGTTCGGATTTAAGAGAATCTTGCATTTGTTCGACTGAAGCTATTTAAGTCTCAAAGAATGTTAATGGCTTAGTGCTTAATTTAATAGAAAAGAAATTGTGAAAATTGTGACGATGATAATTATCTAGTGAAGTACTTTTTATTGGTTTCTAATTTATGATGATTTTATGTTCAAAGTGTACTCTGCTTTCCCTTATCCCTTATTTTTTTTCTTATAAAACTGAACGCAATCAGCAGATGTTCAGACTGCGTTCAAGAACTGTCAAGTTCATAATTGTTACGGCAAAATGATTGTTAAATCGTAAGATTCACACTAAATTTTTCTTTATGTAATCTTTGTTTTAAACTACGCGTCTCCAAGACGGACGCTTAAAGACGGATGAATGCACTACGTTAAGCTAAAATCTATGATTTCTGTTTGTTCAGTATTAACAACTACAACAACTACTACGACAACAACTACAACAACAACGACAACAACAACTACAACATTACCACCGCCAACGACAACGCTGTTACCATGTAAGTATGCATGTTTCTACCAAATTAGAGTAAAGCCTGTAATACACATGCTACTAGAAAAGCATGCTTGTTTGCTACTAGGTAGTATGCTCATTTGTAGCATGCTTTCCGAGTGTGTACATTTGCTCCAAAGCACAGACCTCAAACGCATACTTTTTACGATCATACTTTAAAACGTCTGAGTGGCATTATCTTAAGTCGCGTCCCCACTAGAGCCGGGCGGCCGTAGCTCGTGAGTGTGGACGTAAGCGAGGCCTGAGCCGCGCCGCCTAACAGGAACGTCTGGCCGCATCTCCACTTGGGCCACGTTGCTCCGTGAGGCAGATACTCGCGCCTAACAGGAACGTTTCGGTTGACTTTAGTGGGGACGCGGCTTTACAGTATTTTATTCAAAAAACTGACAGAAAATATCAGAAAGGTGACAGCACGATAAAAAAACATAAAATAGTAAAACTAAAGAATATCAAAAAAGAGGTTTTATGCGTCGTGCTAGCTAAGCACGAAAAATAGAAATTAGGCTCGATTAGGTAGCATGCCTTGAAACAAGCACGCTCTTTTCATATACACGTGCTACTTGTACTCTACTAAGTGACAGCTGCTCGAAACTAGCATGATTTCGTGCTACTACGTAGCATGTGTATTCCAGCCTTAATTGTGATAAAATCACAATAGGGTATTTCACCCAAAAAATCTAATTAGTCCGTCTGTTAGATTATCGAAAAATATTAGATACGTGTTTTTTTGGTTTCTAAAATAAATAAAAATTGACGGAAATAAAACGTGTCAAAGATCATGAGTGGGGGCTTTTGACATCACTTTGTGAGTAAAAACGTACTAACCTTGTGACGTCACACGACTTGACACGACTTCATCTTTTGTTTACGTGAAAAAAGAAAAAATACGTGTCCTTTATTTTTTGAAAATCCATCTGACGGACTAATTAGATTTTTTTGGTGAAATACCCTATTAAGGCTGCAGTTGTTACAACAACAACGACAACGCTGTTACCATGTTAGTATGCATGTTTCTTAAATAATACAATCTTCGAGTGTCTTTTTTTTATTTAATATGGGCTTACTATTGTACTCAATCTTGCCCTAAGGGCAGAGATGAGGTCGACGATGGAAGCTTACCCAGAAGTGTCTCTACTAAGACCCTTCTTTAGTAGTTTGTACACAACGTTACTTACCAATGCGGTATTTAGTAGTGTTTGATTATTTACGGACCGCCATTAAAGATCTTCTGATATAACGTTCAGAGTACTCATTGGTGGTTTGACTTCGTAACACGATACATTTGTGGACGATTAGCGTAATGTTTGGGTAACTTTAAATACTCTGATTGAAAAGTCTACTTGAACAATCTATTTTATTTTTCAGTGTTTTATTAACACTCCAGTAGGCGCACCTCTATTTGGGACGTTAGTAGTCGCGCGCTCTACATTTGTAGAACATTTTTAATGATGGAGTTTTAAATCAAAGTTTCATAAATAAAAAGTATTTGTAATATATCGAGATAAA
This sequence comes from Diarsia dahlii, assembly GCA_949775195.1. Taxonomy (NCBI): domain Eukaryota; kingdom Metazoa; phylum Arthropoda; class Insecta; order Lepidoptera; family Noctuidae; genus Diarsia; species Diarsia dahlii. Next base: position 793,012 of record OX459198.1, read on the forward strand.
ATTTATTAATAAAAAGCTAAAACAAACAAAACAAAATCATATTTAAACATAATAGGAACTAAAAAACAGCCTTTTCGAAAATAACAAAAAAATACGCAAAATTTATGCTCTTATCATTATAAGTCTCATATTTCTTAATCAGTCATGTCTTCCACCCCCATTTCTTCGTTTTTGCACAGTCGGGACAAAGAAGAACCTGATGGTCGGGACAAATCCACTTGTTTATTCACTTCCACTTTTTTGGTCAATTTTACAACAAAAAACATGAGAAATTTCTAATGAGAAAAATGTCACACGAGTGGTCGCGCGCTCTACAATCGTAGAAATTCACTTTTGGCACCAAATTTCACCAAATTTCGGCTGCGTCCGTCGCCGCAATGACACTATAATTGTTTATTACCTAGTAATAGAGGAATACTAAGAATGTGTGCGTGAGTGAAGTTCAACTTGCAACAAAATTCAACAAAATGTACACGCGTTCTACAATGGTAGAACGCGCGACTATTGGAGTGTTAATATTGCAATTCAAGTTATTAATGATCTTACTAAAACTGCTTAATTTATCATACGCATTAAATAAAACATCAAAGAATTTGTAAATATTAATGTACTTTACAAAGTCTAAATTCCTAATGAAAATAAAGGCTGAGATGGCAATGCTCCTTAATAATGAGTTAAAAGCTTACAATACTCAATAGCTCAGTCTACATTCATTTATTTACTTGAAATCTAGAAAGATAAATAAATCAAATTACCATGATTTTGATACTAACGACGATATCGCTTAGATTTTAATGAATGAAATGGAAATCAAAGTCAAACTGTAATTGTTTGTTCATTTAGAACAGAATAAAGCACTTTTGAATGATTTGAAAGTTAAGCATTCAGAACTTCTGATAAGCAGTGAGGCTGATGTTGGAAATAACTTTATTTGTGGAAGTTTATTGATCTGACAAGAATTTGTTCGTATTTGGCGACTGTACTTTAGCCATTACAAGTTACCAACTTGACATCAATTTTGTATGAAACTTTTCATGTAAGGGTTTGGTAAAGTTAAAAGCTTCTGTTTCATCTACTAGATGACACAGAGCGTCATCTGGAGCAGCTGCATCGAGGGGTGCTAGAAGATCCTGGCCTCGACAACCCATACATTGTTCTGAGTCAACACCAAATGCAGAACCTGGGTAAATATTTCTACCATCTTTTTTATTATCATCATTCATCTGAATAACATCTACTTTGGGAAATATAACTCCCACTAACATTTGTCCAGCATTTATACCTAAAATACTTTCTTAAAGATTTTATATAAGCCGTTGTCGACGAAAAGTATAATAATTTAAATAAAGTGGCAAGTTAAACTAAAAAGGTTTTTGACATTATCGTAGCATTACTTTAGGATAGTAAAACTTTTAGTTTTTACACTTCTTTTTACTGTTACATCAAATTTTAAGAGCTTACTCGAATCACAGTCGAGAGTTTCATCTAAATGTTGGACATAGTTGGAAAGATTTTTTTACGCCTGTTTAATTTTTTACACCTATTGGACACTTCTTTGTCCTGATTGCCCCTAATTGTGTTTGATTTGGATAATTGTGACATAGTCAACTGAGATGGTAAGTTTTGTGCTAGACGACTGTACTATGTCTTTTGTTTACTAAATGAACACACCCACCTTTTAGGTCCTAGGCAGTGAGACAGGTGTCTATGATATCACTATTCTTAAGCCCGATCCTCACCAGCTTCATCTCCACAGAGATGGTGACGACGATGTGACCTCCGGCGGGGGCGCGCGGCCCCTGGAGCGACACGCGCTGGCCCCCGCAGCACGACCGCGCGCCCCCCGCCGCGCGCGCACCCCCGCACGTGCTCGTGGCGGCGCTGCTGCTGCTAGTGCTCCGAGCGTGACATTCAACCAATCAGTGATAAACAAACAGAGGTTGTTAACGGCTTGCACCATTCAACTTTCATTTAACACGTTACCATAGAATTGATAGGTACAGAATGCCAGTTGCGTGCAACGAGCAAAAAAGGTAAAGTCTACCAGCTGGTAAGTTACCCAATTTCAGCATTTCAGGTTTTACCTTGCACAATCAGCTTTGCAGAACATATTCGCTCGTTACATGTAGCTAACCTTCTAGACCTATCTATTCTGTGACGTCAGTGACCCATGAAACTTTGACTTGTAAATTGTAATTGTAATCTAACTAAACAACGACTGCTGATCACAATTTTGTATTGTTTAATGTATATATTTTAGGGTCGATTATAGACGTGGCTGTAAATAATTTTGCACGAAGATAGTCATATCAATTTATAGGACACGATTACGAATAAATTGTTAGTTAGTCTGATGTTATCATTGTGTGATGTTTCATTGATTTTGAACGCAATAGCGTCTTCATTAAAGTTGTGTTTTGATTATTTCTCTTCGATTTCGATGTCTTACTATTAATTTTGTAAATAGAAAGCTGAGGTAACTTTGACATGCGGAGTGGAATTCAGTAACTTACTAACTAGAATAATAAAAGGCCAATTTCGCTTTTAGGTTCTGAGTGATGTATTATTTGTTTTAGGTTTGTTATCATAGTCAATATCTTTGAAGGCTTTATTAAGTAAGAGAATGTCGGCCTAAGTCCAAATTGTGGTTGTAAAGATACTGAATAAGTTAAAAATGTTTATGGTTTAGGTAATTGTTGAGAAATGTTTGGCACGTCTGCAATGAGTTTTGAAAACACACATTGTACTCCGCCCTAAATATTTTATATTATGTACAAAAATCTTTATGCCTGCATTGACCCTTGAGGACATTAAATAATATTCATTGACAAAAAAATTGCAAGAATATTACAAATAGACAGACAATTTGTTCTTTATCACATTACAGAATATTATAACTAATACTTTTTTTATCTGTTCGTCTATTATCCTACCAATCGACGATCGTCAGCCTAAGGCTAAGAGACAATAAATTCCCTTCAAAAGGATCATTTTGATTTTCCACAAAATGATTATCTTATTTTTTTGACGTCACTCCTTAATATCTTCAGTCGTGATTTGGCATGTTGTATGATGGATGGTCCCAAACCCTTCTAAGTTACGAATAACATCTTTCGTTTCCTAATTTTAAGGAAATTACAGTGTCCAAGAGTTATACATCCATCAAGAAGAAACCCGAAAGATTTCTCGTTTATTTTTATGAATAGCCCGAACGGTTAAAGTACACCTATTTGTAAATTCCTATGTAAGTATAATGTAAAGAATTAAATTGTATTGAAATGTTCCGTTGTATAATATAAAAGTTTGGGAATTGTGAACTTGTTTTATTTATTTCGAGCCCGTTTTATCATGAGTCTACAGCTTCCCATTTCTCAATCGACTCATCTTTCTGTGCAAGGTTGTGAGTTTTTTTTTTGAAGGGTGCGAAATCATCAGGCCGATGTAACGCGCTTGATCGAATCCGATGAGAGCTTTTAGCTATACGCAGTCGCCAGTGGAAAGCATACTCAAAAATCTACTGGCTTTCTCTCCGCCCTGATTGAGAATGTAATAAAAAAGAAATCCGACTTCCATAAAAAAAAAACACAAAAAAGTGCAAAATACTACAGCTATACCTACTCTTGGAAGTCGGTGACTTTTGTTTGTTTCACAGACTTTTTTCCGAAAGTAAACGTTAGAAACCACAACTAAAATGTGAAATAATGTCCACTTTTTAGTTGTGATTTCTAACACAAGTCCTTGTTAAGTATTAGTTTTACATTGTAACTAGAAAATATTAGCACATCATTCAGAAGAGAGATGAAAACACGTTTATTTTAGAGGATAACTCATAGGACCTAAGCAAAGTAAATAAATTGCGTAGAAATGGGTGAACATACATGAAAAAAAACGATGCTGATGGAATTCCTCCTCCATTTTTATTAGACGTCGTAGACTACGTCCATGACTTCGAGCGATGCGACTTGCGTTAAAACACGCGCTTGAGTCTTCTGTTTTCTTGGTATTAGTACTCCGCAAAGCACGCCGTAGTAGCTTGTGGCCTGCTCTTGTTGGCATTTGGGCGTTTCGCTTGTGACCAAAATAGCAGATTACGACAAAACAGCATCAAATTATTAAAATACTCGTAATAGTAGTTTATGCGACTGTGCGTAATGAAGGGCATTACAACACAAGTGTGGGTTTAAGAAACGAGCCGAAGGAATAATAGCATCACACGAGTGTTGTAATGCCTAATTATGTATATAATAGTTGCATACACTACTTTATCTACCCAAATATTATAAGGGCTCTATGATGGGTTCAGGAACCATAGGGAAATGACCAGCATTGTTACCAGTGTAATGCAATAAAAAATGTAGATGTTCACATGTCTTTATGATGGTCTTAATGTAGATACTAGAATAGCACACTCACTTGAATTTGACACCTGTTCCAAATTTAAACATAACAACCATAACAGTTTCGTTTATTTCTGCTGGTTGGTAATGTTGGTCATTGCCTATGGTTTTTGAACGCATTAGAGAGGGTTTATGATATTTGGGTAGATAAATAAAATTATGTGCTTCCGTCTCTCAGTAGAGAAATACTAGAAATAGTAATAATAGTTTGTTCCCCTTGCTTGTGAAAGCTACCCCACCGGAAAGTTAAAGCACAAACATGATGGCCATTGAGTAAATAATACTTAAACCACAGCGTAATAATGTTTTAATTAATTGTTCATTTTATTTGTTTAGTGGAATGAGGAGCTTCAGTGTAATGTGCAAGTTGTGCATCGCTGAGTTGTTCTTGTCTGTTTTCAAATGGTTCGTAGTTTAAAACTTAATCAGATGTTGTATTTTCATTTTAGTTTGTTTTATTTCTTTGGTCTGCAGCATTATTATTTTTTATTAGAAGTTCAACAGTTAGCATGTTATCTCTGTTGTCTGTGGTTTTATCTGCTTTCATAATTACTAATGCATTATGAAAAAGGAATTTTTATGGAGTATAAATATTGCCACAGCTTCTCACTAACATCTAGCATATTCTAACTAATATTTAGCCTTTCATAAGAGAACAGCAAACTCAAACCAAATTTCGCAATGTTTATTTTTTATTTATTATCATCCTCATTCACATAAACGCTAATCACATTTTCATTGCCCTTTTTTTCTAAATAGAATACGGTTCTATTTGCTACAATATCAAGCATCCTAAAATCCATTATAGCATTACATTGATCCAATACTCCATTAACGACTACTCCTTAGGGTGCTTGCATAAGATGCAAAATTTCCGATCCAGATCTTGTAGGTTTCGGTAAACCTGTATTTTATCTCCTGTTCTTTTATTTCCCTGCATTTGTTTCCTTGCACGATTTTGCATTCAGAAAGTATGGAACAATTTTACTCATATGAATCGGTATTAATCCCTTTGAATTTGTCCGTAATAGTAGCCTGTATCTTTATATAAGCACCTTTAGGTCAGTACGCCCCTCGCATCTCTCGCATAAAGAAGTTCCAACAGTACAAATTACATCTCTTCAGTGATTCATTGCCCAGATTGGGAGTTTCCCTAATCTCCCTCTTTTACTTAGCCTCCAGCCTCATTCTGAATTACAATACTAGAATTAGCAGTTTATAAATCTGCGGAGCTTGCGATGATTGCTTTTGAATTAGATTGTAGTTGGCTTTGAGATTCATTGTCTTTGTTCAAATCTGTTGGAAATGGGCTCATTTTGTTGCTTTTGGCTGGCGGTAATATTATAGGTTTGTCTGGGTAAAGAGAAAATTGTAACATTGTTTCGATAGCTTTACAAAATTCTGTGTAATTTTAACGTCTTGTGCGACTATGAAAAACCACCTTTATAGGATTACTTATGTGTCTATCTGCCCTTCTGTTAATATGCTATTTTTTTCAGTTTTTATTATTTAGACAGGCTGCGTTAAAAGTCTCATACAGCTCTAATTTAATCTCAACTTAAGTATTATTTATTACACCACTACGTTTTTTTTCAACTTTTTAATTTTTATCCCTTAAAATTCTCCCGGCACCTAAACAGAACCTCAATTTTATCAAATCCCAGAGCCGTGACTTTAAATCTAAACTTGCTACAAGACTATTGCCTGTCCCATAACCGAATAAACCTGGAGCGCGTCTCCTAATTAATCTCCAGGGTGGTTTGCATTTTGTACGAAACTCTAGGTGGTAACACTCGCGCATAAAATTACAATAAAACAGAGTTATCTGCCGTAATGGCTGCCGCTCTTATTTATAGCACCTGCGTCGATAAATTCAAAGATGTTGGATTCATGGATGTGTTCCTTTTATAGCTTTATTTTCATGCTTGATTTGGTGAAGTGGAAGTAATGGTGTGGGTGTGGGTGAATGCTTAAGTGAAAACAGTACGTGTGTCAACATCTATGGTTTATGGGCATGGTTGGAGCTATTTATTTCATCGTTGAGTGAATGTGTTTTTGGAATTTAGCTTAGCATCAATATCACACTAAGTTATTAGATACTAGACTACTGAAAAATGATTTGTGTTCTTATGTAGGTCTGTAAACATGTAACGAAATATGTTCTATAAAAATTCTGATTCGCATAAACTTAACAGAATCTGATCACTCAACAGAATGCATGCCTTGTCCAAAATTACGGTTTTCTTTAACAGATTCTTGAACCATTCATCACCTGTCATATTCCTGTCGTTTGACCAAATGACCATGTTACTATGGTTCGGCTTATCACATTACTTTTCTGCTTCTATATTCCCTGTCAGTTCACTGCTTTTTCTTTCATATTATTATCATCGTTCAAAACCCCTGTATCGAAACTAACTTAATCAAAATCATTCCAAGTACTATGTAACTCCATACCAGAGGTAATTTCATAAGCTCCTGTTTGACAGTTTCAAATATATGAATAAGTAAACATCTCGTAGCGACGGAGAACTCGTGAATGCAATTAGTAGATGAGTGTTGACATGATGTTGGTAATATATCATGACGAGACGTTCGTGTTATTAACAACACCTTCGTTGTTGAGTTATTATACAAGGGTGTACCTGGTCTCCGTTCTTGAAAATATCAGTTAGGGAAGTTTGCGGCTCTCTGTTTGTATAAGTTTGAGGCTCTCTGTTTGTATTAGGGTGAAATTATATCAGTAGATAAATCTTGTTTGGTTTTTTTTGACAATTTGTAAAAAGTTAGAGTGTGTGTTGTTCATGCAATATAGGGAATATATTTTTAGAGTTCGCACCGGTAGGAAGTCTGACTGTTTGAACAGGACTGTATCATTTGAACCATTGCAGGTAGACAATTGAAACTTACACAGAGTGTGAAGTACATCCTATGATAATTGCCGCCATAAAATATTTTTTCTTTTTCTACGGAGCCTCGACTTGCACTATTTACTGCAAGATTATTATTGCAATAAATATGCACGATGAGCCCACTGGTTAACACCGTCTGCAAATGTCTGCTTCTGGGACATGCACGATTTCCCCAGGAATTTTCCTTCGCTGCTTTAATATAGATAATGCCTGAGTACTGAGCTATAACTAAAGCAAATTCAGATCTTCCTGTACGATGAGAGATCAGCTTAATTTGGTTTTGTAGATCGTCGTGCGTACATGTCATATATTGACTACAGTTACTAGAAAAAATCAAAATTTTAGTAATTTATAAAAGTAGGCTGCGTATTTATAGGTAGTCAAAGAAAAAAGAACTAATTAAATTATAAACAAAACTTGGACACGTCCTGTTTCTAGCCCAATAACTTACAAATTAAGGTACGACAAAATTCCTAAGTCACAGGGGAGGAAAACATTTTTTCACAGATAAAAGCGAAGTTGGACAGGTGTCCCGTATTTAAATTCGGTCAGCGGAATATCTTTACATAATGCATGAGACAACACGTCAAATGTTTTTCTTTCAGGCGGAATTCAAAGAAATACATTATTTTGTATTAAAAACTGAGAAACTTTAGCATAAAAAGGTAAGTAATTTTATGAAATTAGATTAGCAGGTTGCTTGTTATTTTACAACTTTTTGCCTAACGTTCCTATAACATAAACATGACATTATTCCTGTAATTCCCGAAGGGTTCAGCAGTGGTGTATCCATTAGTACACCCTCATATTGCGAGTAATGTTTAGTCTTATGCAATAGGGGGCGAGTCTGTTGTCCTTAACCGGCAACAAATTCAGCGCGCGGCTGCTACTGAGAAATTCCCAATGGAAAAATCCAATAACACTGTACACGACCTGGTAATTGAACCATGCACGGTAGTCGCGCTTGCGACTACCGTGCATGAGGGCATGCACCTGCAACGAAGCAGTCAACAAATTCATAAATATTATTATTGAAAAAAGTAAAAAACTAAAACCCGACTACGACAAAAAAAACGACGCTGAAAAAGTATGAAACAAGATTTTCAGGATAGAACAAAAAGAAAAGCCGTAGTCACACGGTATTAAAGTATTTAGGTTGGTACCTATAACGTGTGACTACGGCTTTTCTTTTTGTTCTATCCTGAAAATCTTGTTTCATACTTTTTCAGCGTCGTTTTTTTTGTCGTAGTCGGGTTTTAGTTTTTTACTTTTTTTATTTAAACAATTTTGGTGTTAAATATTTTTTTTGACTCGTTGACTTTTTGTCCGCTAGAGGGCGTGATTTTAAATTTGAGCAATATTTTGGAAATGTACAAGTGAGGCCCTTTTAAATGATACCAAACACGGCGTGCTTATCTCCATTTTTATTTTTTAAGCCTTACTTTTTGACCGCTAGAGGGCGCCAAATCACTTTTTGTGACACGTCACGTAGCCTATGTTCAGCGGAAAATGAAGACGGTTCTAACGATACCTCATATGTCGAGTTCCAATAAGTAGATTAGAAGCTATGAGGGAACAGATGAAGATACACACATACATACATACATACATACATACATACAAACATAAATACATACATACATACATAGCCAGTCAAAATCATAACCCTCCTTTGGCTTTGCCGTAGTCGGGTAAAAAGTAACTGGCTGTCTATTTCATTTTCACGCCCTTACGGCTGAACGGATTTAAATTAAATTTTGCAACAAGATAAACCATTAGCTAAGTCCGGAAATGTGATAGGCATCTCCTTTTATCCCAAAAAACGTATTACAGAGAATCCGCCACGGAAATCCTGCGACCTTCATCGACCTGCCATGGGGATGGAGCTGCAGTCAAAAACTAGTCTAGAGTGAACACCTAGACATATGTTTTTTCTTATAATAATTACAGTTATTCTTTCCTAACATAATACTCTACTCTGTTCTTAAAAGGCTTACCAAACACAGGTTCCACTTAATTGCCTTTACCAGAATTACGTGCGAAATAAATTACATTTAGCTAAGTATAAAACGTCTGATAAAAGATAACACTGTTATGGCTTCCATTATCTTCCCTTTGTCTTCCCTTAAGTACCTGAGTAATTACTTCTTATAGCTGCTTAGTAAAATATTACTTTGTGCCTTAAGAAGTTATATTTGTTTTTGGGTTTCAAAAGTACAAAGTATAAACTAGTCAACAACATCATCTGCCTGGCGTTTTCTTTCGACCTGTTCTCGGTCTGTCTGACCTTGTCAGGTTGACAGGCACTTCATTTAAATACTGGTAAGTATTCACAAATATTGAGTGGTTGCGATCGCAACCAGTGTGCGTGTATGACCTGATATATGAATGTGGCCGAAGAAAAAGGAGTATGTAAGGATCTCAGCAGGTGGTGTTCTGTGATTTCTGCCTATCCTCATGGGAACAGGGCGTGAGTATATGTATGTATGCAAACTGACAACAATAACCGAGACCATTGCTTCAAGTTATTTCCGAGACATGAATGGGTCTCGGTATCTTAGGAATCAAAATCAATCAAAATATTTTATTTCAGGCCTACATAGGCACTTAAGGTGCAAAGGTGAATGTGGACTTGAACACCCATCCACGAACCGACTGCAATAGGGGATCGGACAAAAAAAAACTAATTAGTCCGTCAGATAGATTTCCAAAAAAATATTGACCTCATATTTTTTTGTTTACGTGAAAAAAGTTTCACGTAAACAAAAAATGAAGACATAATTATGATAGTACATTTTATACCTTTAAGTGACGTTTCAAGTCCCACTCCATGATCTTGACGCGCTTTATCTTCTTCAATTTTTATTGATTTGATAAAACAAAAAACACGTATCCAATATTTTTCGATAATCTAACTGACGGACTAAACAGAATTCCCTTTTTTTTTCAGCCAGTCCGATCTCCTACCTTCAAGATCGACCCGACTGACTCCATTTAAAAAGTAACTATTTAATTTTATTAGACGATAAATAAGCGTAATGTGAAACCAATTCGATTTCGATACAATATAAATTCGATAAACATCCCGATACGAATTCTCATCAGAATTCGGTATAATTCTTCTGGAGCTCGATACAATTGAATCGATAAGTACGCCGCGGTATCATTACACTGAATGCTCATTATTTTACATTTCATCGTTTCATTGGGCAAGTAAATTGCTTGGGACAATTACTTATCATTTGCAGATGGGAATTACTGGCTCGTTTCATTAAGTATGAGTTAATTTAAATTGAGCCATGTTTAATTAAAAATATTTTTAAATGATTATATCTCGTAATAATGTCTTTAAAATTACATCTTAATCCACCTACTGAGGTGGAAATTTATAAATGACTCTGTTCTGGTGCTGTTCTTAAACAATGGGACTCTTACTAAACATCGTGTCTTGTTGTTTGTTCACCACAGAAACTAATGGACGCTTTTGATTTGGCAAACTAGTAGCTCAGTTTTGAGCTGACACAAATTGGATTCCAGTCTACACACTGATATGAAGAAAAATCACATCATTAATTCCCGACAGGGTACGCAGCTGTGTACTTATAGGTGCAACCCAATTTCGCCAGTTATATAATATTTAAGTCACTTGCATTAGTGGGCGAGCTTTTGGTTATCAACTGGGCAGACATCTGGACTACGGTATACTAAAAAAATCTGATTACCTTAAGTTTGCATGAAATGAAAATACACAAAAAATCTTGTGTTCACCCTTCTCCACGGCACCCATATAACTATCAACAAATATCTTCCTCTAGTATAAGTGATTCAAAAGAGGTTTTATTTTTCCAGTACAACGTTCAATTGACGTTTCACTTACCCGGCTACATCGAATACGGGTGTTAGTATGACCCGGCATTCTACCCGGATAAACGCTATTTTATTTTGGGAAACTCACTTATTTTCTTATATAAGATCTGTTTTTCGTTAAAAGGTTTGCAACTTCTGATACCTATTGATGCCGGTTTGTTTTTTTTTCATGGAAGGGAGTTACTTGTATGCGGAAAATGTTATGTTATGAATTGGGAATTGCGTTCGATAACATATAAGTAAAAGGTTCATGCATTAAGTTGAGAGGAAAATAGAAAAAAAATTAAATACGTTAATGCAAAATTGTGTGTGTGTTGAAAAAATCTACGAATAGAAACATTTTGGTCTGATTTTAAACTGCCTTTGTCTAGCTCTAACCAATTCACAGAACGGGCAAAATATGATTTAGTTTTTTCATAAAGGATTCACAGTAACACCTTGCCTTGGATTTGTGCTCAAAACGTGGAACTTTTAAAAACGTACACCTACACACTACCATTACCCCTGCAGATTATGTTATATTCTGATTTCTGAAGTTCAATGGAAAAGGTTTTGTAAATTATTCTATCTGAATTCCCAATTACTTCGAGCGTGGGATAAAAAACATCTGCCATTAGTCCCACTCGTCCTAAACCACAAAATAACAAGGAGCGATACTACATTCCGAATACTTGAGGGGCTTTGTTTAATATTAACATGTTCCTAAATCCTTGTACGTTCTAGATTAGGGACCCACCGAACTGTCGCCCTACCTTTATTTATTAGATTAGTATTTACTTTTCACATTTTTTTTTGCCTTTCACGAATATACGAGAATTTTGTGGTAAATAAAACGACGTGTTGTTTCAATGCTTTCAACGACCGCATTTTATTTTCATACTCTTCAATCTATTCAAAGTTGCTGATAGAATCCCAAATTGGATCAACGTTTTCTATGGTTATGTTCGCAGCTATTGGTTTTTACGCTAAAAACCGGACTGAAATAATCGTGGCAGACATGCTCTATTTGTACCGGGATGAATGTGGCTCCATAAATTGCTCGGACCAAAAGTTTTATAAAAACAAATTGCCCTAAAATAACGGGAAAAGAGTAATCCGCAATGCCCTCTATTTATTGTTTGTTTAGGGTTAAATCAAATTCCCAAATGAACTGTTACATTTGAAATCTTTTAGACAATTTTTGTTCCCGCTCCGCGAATATTGCTGCGTTTCTGCTTTCTTCCATTTTTATGAGAATTCTCCGAGTGTAGCGCTAGGAATGGTGTTTTTTAGATTTTTCTCGACGGTTATTATCTACCCCATTTTATCTAATATTTTATTTCATTATTGTTTTGCAATTTAAGTGAAAAGATACCGGAAGAATCTTAGTATACGAAACAAGCAGTTTGATTTGAAATGAACGAATGTTTTTATTAAAACAATGGATAATTAAGTATTAAAAATCTATTTAATGAAACGCGTATTCGCACTTGCACCTTTTCTTATAAAATATTGGATGGTTATTTTAATCATATTCTACTTCTTTTGAAATGGTTCGGAAATTATTGTTAGAAAATAAAAAGTACAAAGGACACACCATTCAACATACTAATAACCCTCCTTTTGGGCTTCGCCGCAGTCGGGTAAAAAGAAAAAACTCATTTTGCTTACTTAATTTAAGCTCTAATAATATAAAACAAACATTTCGAAACGAAAGCAATATCGATTCACACGTAACAGATACCACAGAGTTAGTCCCAACTCCCAACAGTCGGAAAAACTCACAACAAGCTAGGTACCAACCTAACCAACGTAATCAAACGGCGTCCTAATTAAGGGCCATGTACCGCTCCCGTGGCGTCGTGTTTAGCTGAACGGGCAATGTGTCAATTTTATCAAATGCCCCCTTTAACGTCCGAGTATCTAAAAACATTACGAACCAGTTTGCTCGCGGACAAATGAAAAGGTGAGATGACCTACAAAGTTTGGTCGACTTTTTATGTAACTGTTGTATAGATTTTGAATAAATAAATGAAGTGGGCGATGGGAGTTTTTTTTTTAGGAAGGTTATTGTTGAATTGGTTATGCGTGACAGAGGTAAGTTGAGTGCCCGTCGGGCCTGCGTGTTGTTCGAAAGAGATACCGCAGCCTCGTCACAAAGGGCTAAGAAGAAACATGGGTAGTTTTTAGTCGGTAAAGTCTGACACTTCCTACCGCTCTACCCAGAGTGGGAGGAGTCATTTGACAATTTCCCACCAGCCAAAAGAAAAAAAGAGTTAAGTTGAGTGGTCTGTACTTCGGTAGTCTCTCTTTATGCCTGAATTGAGAATCTTCCGTGCGAAATTTCGATGCGGAATCCAAGACACTTAAATTGTTTCCCTGGGACTTCGCCGAGCTTCATTGTCTCGGCACTTTTCTGGTGGTCGACACTGTTGATTCTGGTTTTCAGGAGTTGCAGTATAAATATAATATTTGCGACGTATAACATAACTTAGACCTATATAAAACTAATCTTAAATTTACTGCCTGATAACGTACAGAGTCTAACATGAAAGCACAGAACCATTTTGAAATCGGGCTTCAGAAAATTCTTATATTATATTAAAGGCAAGTCTGAAGATGACATACAATTATTTAGGTCTAACGTATGTTTATATCATAAAAAGAATTTAAGTTAACAAGGTCTGCCTGCGGCTTCCTACAGACAGATAAGTCAGTGTAATCTGCCTGGAAAATTACTCGCATAGTAATTACCAGCGTGTCTGTACTGTAGTACCCGGGTAATGTATTATCAGTTTCGTAATTAGAACTTAAGAAGGAATATATTACTTGTTATAAGACTAAGTTCGCTTTTCCTAGTAACTTTCTGATTAAAGCTCAGAGCACACATAAATTAAACATACTATAAACGAAATACAAATCACAATACATCATCATTATCATCAGCCTATGATGTTCCCACTGCAGGGATTCAGGCCTCCTCTCTAGGAGTGGATGGGCTATAAACCGCCACGAGAGCCCAGTGTCGGTTAGTAGATGTCACTTAATATGTTCGATTTTTTGGTTCTAAGACATACCTCCTTACGATGTGCTTCACAATGTTTCCTCACGATGTTTTCCTTCACCATTTTGAGAGAAAGAAAGAAAAAATATTTGAACCGCAATACATGAGAAATGAATTAAGATGAGCAATAATCCCACTGACAAACTGTTACGCGGTTTGCACCCAGCATAATAATATATAAAATGCGGAAATTGTTTGGTCCTGAATAAATGTTTTTTTTTTATTAGCCTACATTGTGTCCCACTGCTGAGCAAAGGCCTCCCCTTTCTCTTTCCATAATGACTCTATCATGGGCGATCTCTGGCCATGTTAGCCCCGCAAACATGATCAGATCGTCACGCCACCTTCGCCGCGGTCGACCTCGACGGCGCTGTCCTTCCTTCCTCAGGCGTAATAAATGATTTATTTCTTTTATTTTTTCACTCTTTCCTTAAGGCAGTGTACTGAACCAGCGTCACTTCATCAAATTTTAAGGATCCGAACCTTGAAAGGAAAACAATGGAAACTTTTTAAAGGATCACTTCGCTGTTTATCTGTCCCTCAGTCTCTCAAGACCCTTTTCTTTTTACTAGCTGATCTCAAACCATGGTGGTGCCGTTATGATGTTAATAAGGGTGAGGTTCATTTTCAGATTTTCACAGAAAATAAACCTGGACAGCTTAAAATTGAGGCGATGTTGATATCTGCTACAACTATACGTTGATCTTTAGAAGACTGAATATTTGCCTACCAAGTAGTTCCCCGAAGGAAGATAAAATGATTAATATTCTTCCAGGAAAGGATGCCTTTTCTTGACTGGCTTTGAGACTTTCAGAAGCCACAGAATTTCTCCCCCATTATGTCCAAACGTATTCCCTCAACAGACGAAACCTACAAGACAAGGAATAACAAACAAACTTTGATTAGATTCGTCTTGTTTCTCCGAATTTCTCTCCGAACAACTTATTCCTACTACAGATTACAAATGACAATCATTTCAGATGTACACTCATATATTATTACGTTCTCACATAAAATACATAAACTTACGCCTTTTTCCCATGAGGGTAGGCAGAAACTACAGAACGCCACCTGCTGCGATCCTTACATACTCCTTTTGCCTCGTCCACATTCATACATCTGGTCATACACGCACGACGGTTACGAGCTAGTCACCTGTCTTTTTTTAAGAACGTCACCAATAAGGTCAGTGTGTGTTTTCCTAGAGTGTCCTTCCCGGTGTTGCCACTAAAACTGCCTTGTAAATACCTTTCGTTAATCGACTTTTACTCATCTTCTCCACATGCATACTCTTATTATTTTTGTCACTATATCTTCTTTTAAACCGCAACGTTCTCGTATAACCTCATTCCTCAATTTATCATTCAGAGTTACACCACACATGCTTCCTAAAGAACGCATTTCCACAGCATTAGTCCCACTTTCATGCTTTGTTTACCACACCCAACATTCACTGCCATACATAATTATGTTCTCATTGTATCATATCACTGCAAACTTAATATTAGTATGTAAATTAAATTAAATAAAATGCTTTGTTTGTCTAGTGGCAGGTGCTACTACTCTGAAGACTCAACACCTCAGGCGGTGACACGATTCCCAGAAAACGTGTACATGAGTTTTCCATTTAACAATTTCTGAATAGTCGTCCAGAGTCTGTTGTCTGCCCGGTTGATGACAAAGGCTCGCCCTGTTTTGGACTTAAAATATTTAAAGCTCCCTACCTAGGTTTTCTGGGAACACCAGCGTCCTTATAATAATTATGCAATGTTTTAATAACACAGTATGTTTAAAAATCTAGTTATGAAAGAAAGACCTACAACACAAAGAGATAAATCCATCAAAAACCAAACAACAATATCAAATCAAAACCATATTGGTACCTTTTACAAAGCAATTATGAAACACAAGCGAACGAGCCAATTGCCTTTATAAGGAGAATTGCCTAATTCGATATTCGGTCGAATTGGACTCTTGAACGGAATTCTGATGACTCACCTATGACCTTTTCAAGGAATTTGAGGGTTCAGTTGACCCTTTCTGTGACGCTTTAGTTCACTTTTGTTATTGAAATCGACATTTACATATCGATCTTGATTTGAATGCTTCCTTTCTCTTGCTTGATTGGTCTGATAACGAAATTTACAAAGGGATTCGTATTTTGTAGTGACTGACTTGTAACATCACGCCTGTAATCCCCGAAGGGTTAGGCAGAGGTGTACCTAATTGTACTACCACATTTCGCCAGTAATTTTCAAGTTCCATGTAACAAGGGTCGAGCCTATTGCAATCAACAGAGCACACATCCAGACTCCGTGGCTAAAACTGAGGAATTCTTGATGGAAAACCTAATAACACTTTGTCCGACCAAGGAATCGAACCTATAGTATAGGACCTCTTAGTCGCGCTGGCGACCACTAGATCAACGAGGCTGTGCCTGTGTTGTAGAGGTTAGACAAGCAGTCGCTCTATATAAAATACTGGTATTCAGCTGTATTGGCTAAGAATAGAGACGGACCGATCTTACCTAATCACAGAAACCCTAATCGAGAAGGTTCGTAATTGTACCTCTGATTTAAGTCATTGTAAGATCTCCAAACATTATGCAATGTAAATAAATATAATTATGAATAATGATCTTAAAATAATAGTTGGAGAGTAATGAAAACAATACACACAAACGTACAGTCGAACAAGCTATTAAGTATACAGGGGTAGAGATCTAACACTGAAAATATTGATTGTAATTTTGTTTTATCGAGTGTTTCGCTTCGCATTAAGCTACTGATTTCAAACGCAGTAACGTTTGACATCAGTCTCTAAATGTATCTGTTTCATCTTAAAAGTAAATACAAGTTAGCTGGCTGTATACTTATTAGCTTGTTCGACTGTACAATTGAAAAGTCAAGGTACATTAATTTAAAATTCAGATAAAATTCATCTTACATCCACATACAATACTAGACTAACAATAATTAAATTACACTTATTACATAAACCTAATTAAATTAATACAAGACGGATTTTGGTACAGCTTATTATTTACTAAAAAAACTTTTTTACAAAAAATAAGACCGACTTCGACAAAAAAAACACTCAAAAGTGAAAAATAAACTTGAGAAGAAAAATCAGTTTCTGAAGTCGGTGACTTTTGTTTCTTTGATTTCATTTTTTTGTCACCGACTTCAGAAACTGATTTTTCTTCTCAAGTTTATTTTTCACTTTTGAGTGTTTTTTTTG
Organism: Diarsia dahlii; assembly: GCA_949775195.1. Classification (NCBI taxonomy): domain Eukaryota; kingdom Metazoa; phylum Arthropoda; class Insecta; order Lepidoptera; family Noctuidae; genus Diarsia; species Diarsia dahlii. Next base: position 810,471 of record OX459198.1, read on the forward strand.
TCGAAGTCGGTCTTATTTTTTGTAAAAAAGATTTATTTTTCACTTTTTAGTGTTTCACATGTGCTTACCCCTTCACAACGTACCGGCGTGATGTTATGTTAGGAACTGGTGTAAACAATATACAGACAATATGAGATTTCAGCAATCCCAGTCCATTTGCTATCATTTATTGAGGAGTTCCGTTGCCTATCTCCGAAGTTCTTCATCAGATCTTCACAAAATAGTTTTTATAACCTTTGTAGTGAGTACAGGCGTGATATTATATTGTGTGATGGCGTAAACAATGCTTAGATATGCTATAGCAACAATCGCGGTTAATCTGCTGTTATTTATTGAAGAGTTCCCCCGATTTCTACAAGATCCCATCATCAGATATTGAAATGGTGACAATGGGACCACACGGGAAGCACCAGCTTTCAAATGAAAAAAGAATCATGAAAATCAGTCGCAAGTTATGAGCGAACAAACATAAAAAAAAAAAAAAAAAATACAGTCGAATTGATAACCTCCTCCTTTTTTTGGAAGTCGGTTAAAAATAGAATATAACGGGAATAATAACCAACACAGTGACGTTATTATTTTCATTAAATAACTCCACTGAGACTACAATAGGTGCTCTTAACTCCCCGACATGTACTTGTCTAGATGTCTTTCCCGAGGCACGACACAATGTCAACGAGTCCTTTCAGTGGGTGTACTATTTCATCCCTAAAAATAACTGTTACTTCTATAAAATTGTAGGTATTTGTAAAGAAGTATTTCAGATCTGGTAAGTAGGCTAATGCCTGCGATTGAAATGGAATCGTATTACTTACATAAGTCATCTATATAAAGAATTTGGCGTTTGACATATGCACGTTAGGTTTCTTCACCGATACCTAATGAGGTGTCTACATCTACATTTCGAGATGGATATTTGAAATGTCTGTGATTTTAAACGCGATGAAACTGGAAAGTCCAATCGATACTGTTTCACTATACCCTACTCTGCCTACTTGCATATTTTTCCCACTGCTGGGAAACAAGCCTCCTGTAACCAACTACAGGGGCACAATGCTGGTGAATTATTTCCATAACTAATGATTCTAAATCTAGGTACAACTACGTTTTCCAGAAAAACAAGAAATTGAAGCGTCAATTTAGCGCTAATTTAATTTGGATCAGACCAATCACGCACAAAAACAGAAATAGATCAAGACAAGTCCTCTACAGTCCCTCCGAGCCGAGCTAAGGATCAAAGAAATAATTAAATCAAAAACAGTCCTTCAGAAATCACAAATAATCGAGACAGCGAGTGGCGCTACCTAGTACCTTGTCCTTTATATAACACAACAATGCCGACGGGGGAAGATACGCGTTCCACTGTCAGCGGTAAGCGATAAGCGAGCAGAACTAGAAACTACAAACGAGCATCGAGTAGTTTGGATGATTTTCACGATGGACTATAAGTGAGGAGTGTGCGATGGTGCATGAATCGTTGTGGTAATGATTTACACCATACACCCCCTCTTGTACCCCTTATGGGGTAGGCATGGTACGGTTCCACCTGGTTCCACCTCCATTCTAAACCCATTCCTGACTAATTGACCGGAGAAAGCAAAAGAAGAGATAATAAAAAAACTGTGGGTGATGACTTCCTGGCAGTAAAACAAAATAGTATCATTAAAAAAAATACCAAGTGTACCAAGCGATTCTCTCACAGTGTCGGTTCTACCCGTTAAGTGTCAATGAAGAAGTATTCTCTTTGATAACTGTTGTCACTGCGGTAAACGAGAGTAAATAACTAAATTGTATTCGTATATCAACTAAGCTGTGGTACAAACAGTTTGCCATAAACTATTCATAGGTACCTAACCTTACGGGGGATCAACAATCTTGAGCGCGAAAGAAAATAGTTGCTAGCTATACTCGCTCCCTGCTGGCAGAGGGACTGGTGCCTTCGGGTCCGAGAACCATCGAGCCGTTCCGTTAAGGTGTCTTTGATCTTAGTATTAGTTTAGGATCCAACACCCAATTACCAGTCGCAGTGCAGGTATAAATGTAACTAATCTGTTTCAGGATTCCTTAAATGATGGTAAGAACACTGGTTTTAGTTAGAATTAAAAGTTTTTAAACTGACATGGTCACTGACACTACTATTAATATCATAAACGGGATATTTACCACGTTTGATTTTTGTAAAATCAAACATGGTAAATATCCCGTTTATGATATTAATAGTAGAATTAAAAGTATTACCATAATAATAATTGGGGTTGTTAATCAAATAACACCATAATCATAATTTCTAGTCAAAAAGACTTCGAAATCGGACATAGGGTAGCCCAAATATCGTCATAAGAACGCAATAGTGCTACCTGTAGCTAGGTGTCCTTTTAGAATGCCCTAGATATAGAGAAGTCTAAATAGTTTTCAAAAAAACTTTCATTGGTCTCGAGTTGGAAAGTGAAAATGTAAAAAAAAACTGCGTTATTAAAATATTCTTGATAGAAGCTGATTGTTTGTCTTTCAACGACTTTTGACTTTCAAAACAAAGTTAGCCGGTTACTCTGACTATCATGCTGAATATCTGATTTATTTATTTCAGAGTCCCAAGAGACCTAATATTTTAATACAATATTCTGAATACGAAAGATAAAAAACTAACTTTAGGATTATTTTATTCGACCGAGCGTCGTAAAAAGCTCGGAGCAACAGAATAATAAACTTTGTAGTATAAACGTGCAATAGTCCTCTTTATTTCAATAGTACTACACTTTGGTGACACTCCACTCCACTTTAGTTTGCTACGAGTATAATAATATGCAAAGTCATCGATATTCAAATTGAAGAATACTTCAAATAAAATCTTATAAAAGTTGAAAGAAAACGTGCCTATATAAAAGACTGATTTATAAATTAGATTATGTGACAAGATAAGATTTTACATAGAGTAATGCACTATGTTTTCTTCCAAATTTTGGACGATTTAGTAGTCCTAACGTCACTTAAGTACAAGGGCGAATAAAGTGAATTAAATTATAAAACACTACATTTCTAACGTAGTCTTTCCATTGTCATTAAATACCTTGTCATTGATTTACTTTCATCGACAAACTTCTATTTTATGGAAGTCTACTGAAAACAGCGTGTTTAGAGCATTTGCCCAATTAAATTGTATAGCGCGTATTACAAAGCTAATATAATTAACAGGTAACATAGAAACAGACTTACACACATACAGATCAAACACATAATCCTTCTTTTGGGCTCCGCCGCAGTCGGTTAAAAACCTCCAAGTACAAAACACTGTGTTTCAAGCGGCTGTAATGTCGCTATCAAAAGGTAGTTAAATCAGTTTACACTCTCATAAACAATCGCTCATGTGTTCATGATTTCAAAGGCGACATCACTTGACACACAAAGTAAAATTCCGTACACTCAACAACTACTTAAAATACACTGAAGCATAACGATTCCCTGCTCGGCAAAAATGTTGTTGGAATTTTTCATCAGGAATTTGTGATATTGAGAATCAAGAGATGTAGGTACTTTTTTTTTTGGAGGGCGGGAAATCATCATGACTTCCCGCTCTAGGCGGTATGGAGTGTCAAACTTCTACTGACTAAAAATCACCCATGTTCCTTCGACTTGACGTGACAACTCATCCGCAAAATATTTCCTCCTCCACTTCCCCTCCCCCCTCTCCCGTTGTCAGCCTTTCTCTCTTTCCGCCGCTTTTAAATGCATGAACTTTTATTTAAAAAATCCCCTTCCTAGTTTGTATATTTGGCCGATATGACCACATTAATAATTAACTACGCGACGACTCATCCGAACTTGCGGATGAGTCGTCGCCTTAAAATTTTGAAAGGGTGACGTAATGACGTTTCATCCGCGGATGAAATATTTTGCGGATGAGTTGTCACGTAAGTCGTTCCTTCTTAGCCTTTTGTGTCCGGGGCCGCGGTATCTCTTTCGAACCACCCGCAGCATCAAGAGATGTACTTGGTTGATGACAATATGCTTCTTGCCCCTCCCTATTATATGTACACATCTAGGCTGACTAAACCTTTTAAACACAGGTATTATGTTATGTTGTGAAATCGACCAACCCGCACTGGTCCCACGTCACAGATTATAGCCCACTCCCTCTTATAAAGAGGAGATCTGAGTCCCAGCAGTGGGAACATTTTAGGCTGATTATGAAATATCCTAATTATATAAAAAAAATCGTCGTGTCTTGAGTTCTAGGACATGTTGGTTCCTCCAAAATGTTACGACTAATAAATTTAAAGCTGTAGAAGTGGAAGCAAACGAATCTTAAGTTAATGATGTGAGAGGCGTAGAACAATGTGTGGCACATAAACGCGTGCCGTTTGTTCTAAAGCACCCCGTTTTAGTTTCGACTCCGGTTGTGCGTGGCGCGTGTGGGGAGGCCGTAGATCAACTTTGTGCCGGCTGATGGAACTGCTTTGTTTGAGGATCTGAATGTTACAGTACTAGGAATATAGGGCATTTGTATTAAACCACATTTTGAACTGGAATTGCTGAGATGTTCATGCCGAAAAATTTAATAGTCAAAGGAACAAAATCAGGTGAAAATAATAACTATCCCTTAGATTCTAACAAACCATATTAATTCTCATTACTATCAACAAACTTAAAACATAATTTTCGTCCCTTAATTACTTGACTTTCCGTAACCCTCCAACTATATCCTCGAATTTAATGTCTCCAATCCGTATGAGCTACTGGTCCCTAAAAAGGGACCGAAATATGTCGTTTACATTTATGTGGAGAATTTTGCGAGAGGATTTTAAAGACCCTTTAATATGTAGCCGAGCCCAGGTGATAGTGGCTGTATCGGCGCTAATTTATAGGTGCGCCCATTAATTTTGAACGCATGAATATTTCTCGCCTGTTAAATCGGGTAGCGGTTAATGCGTTTTACGTCCTGTTAATTTGGTGGAGGGATTCTGTAGGCGTCTTCTGGGTGTGAATGAGTTTGATATTCAACAAAGTGTTGCAATAAATATTGTAATGTTTGTGTGTCCGTAGTTTAAGTGTGTGTGGGGTGTATATATCATTTTTTATTAAATAGAAACAGTCTCACTTGCATAATAATTTCCAACAATCGTTTGAGTTGGTATAATCCTTGGTTCGTAGTTTAAATGCCGCGTTTGACTTGTTCCATCTTAAAGTTTTGTTGTCTCTTTAAGAGTTTGACAAACGACAAAGGTCCTCGTAAACGTTGGCTCTAGTATAAGTATAGCACGGAATCACCACCCACCAAAACTAGTGTGGTATTTTTAGCTTGAGTTGACCATAATCTTGTTTCCAAAAATAGAATATTATAATCAATTTAAACCCAGTTACTCATCCAATTAGCTCACCAGTCAATCACAGGATTTCAACATTAATTTCACTAACGAATTGGAACGACTAATTCGACTGATTCTATGAAATAACAATGTCCAGTGACGATTTCAAATGAAAATCAAACAGCACAATACGGTTCACAATCGCCCGATTTATTGCCAGCTCTGACATTTAGCTAACCATAATCTATGCTAATTTAGAAGTATGCTCTGATAGTTCAATTTTATTATTAAACATAACATTATAATTTACGCTTGTGTTCCTCCGTAGGATTATGTAAAGGTTACCTTTAGTACACACACCTTAAACCAGTAATATGTTAGTAGTAGGGTAACTTATTGCTATCAAACGTGCACACTTTCAGACCCGGCTGCTGCTGGGAAATCTTTGATACAAAAAAATACAGTACGTGTTACTGTATTTTTTTGTTTGTCAGACCTAGAAATCGACCTCAAGACCTCACTAGCGCTTACAACCTTTAAAAAAATTCAAAATCCGTTAAGAAGTTTAAAAATAATAACGTGACAAACAGAAAGACACCTTATCAGTTATTAGAATAAAATATAAACAGTTGTTAAAATTCAGTCCAACATCGGGTCTAGTATCTTAATATTTAATGACCTCATCGTCTTTAATATTATTACAACCTCCACGTGGCCTCAGAAAGGGTCCTTAGGGAGTGACGCCCTAATCTCTTGGCTTTACGTGAAGATTAGCGTTTGTTGGCAATATAAATGTTATGTGTGTGAGTACATCATGCGAATTTATTTTTTGAAGAAACTCGTGTACAATATTTTATTCATCAGAATGAAAATAAGGGAAAAACGTCTTCAAAACGCCTATGTAACAGCGAAAGCGAGGTAAACCTGAATCAACATTTAATCCGTCTGTCTTCAAACCAAAAGTGAGTAGGCATCTTCTAGGCACGCTCGATTTATCATAAACCTCATCCATCACTTTACATTAGTCGTGTTTCTGGTCAAGAGCAGGCCCCTAATTCGAATAAAAAAAACTGAATTCATGGAACCAATGTGTCTCCCATTATTATCATCAGCCTATTATGTTCCCACTGCAGGGACACAGGCAACCTCTCTGGGAGAGGGATGGACTATAATCCACCACGCGGGTTGGTAGATGTCACATGTCGTCGAATTTTTTGGTTCTAAGACATGCCGGTTTCCTCACGATGTTTTCCTTCACCGTTTTGAGAGCAGCGGTGATAAAATAAATTACACAAAGTAATGCGCCTGACTAGGTTTGAACCCACGACTTATTGATCGTAAGTTGTGGCCGCCACCACTGCACACTGGGCCACTGCTGCTTTCTGTGTCTCAATTTTATTTGTTCTTATTACTTTAAGAAACTCCCATAATAAAGGTGTGCACGTTCTTTCAACAAAGTAGAATAGAAGCGCTTTAACAATGAAAAGACGTTAGATCCTGCACTCAATGTGCAGGAAACAGATAAATGGATCATTAGGTAGCCTGTGTGACCTAGATATACTTAGTGCTGCTAAAAGACAGCAGGCATTTCGTAATACAATTCTACAACTAATATCTAATGTGGGAGCCAAGAAAATGTCGAAAGCAGTAATGAAAACTTTAATTCATATTTGATATTATTTTATGAACATGAATAGGAACTCGATAGTCTAAGGTGGAAAGGATAAGATAAAATTAGTTTTCTTTAAATTTATGCTTTTGTACATAAGGTTTTGTAGTAGGTAATTTGTGGTAGTTCTTCACACATATCAGTTGCGTAGTACTCGCAGGTACTTGCAACTCTCTGGCTCATTCCAAAACAATAAGTAAATTAATATCTGATAGTAGAGATTTGTTCATATTTACCAGATGTTTACTTTGTGTAAGTAGCAGCACAGAAGCAATGGAGTGGAAATTAGCCTAAACTTTAAATCATTCTGAAAATTACAACATTATCAGAAAACAAACCAGTCTCTTAAACTCCATTCAAAATTACGAATGCAACCCATTTCCCCCTCTCTATAGAAATTAGACGATTACACCAAACTAGATAAAACAGAAACTGTAAACTACTAAGCACCGGCACACACATCACGACTAATCCAATACATTAAACGTCGCGCGTCGCAGGTACCGTCTAAACACGAAGCGCGAACCGATACGTTCTCGGACATTAATTCTGAACGTGACCCGAATGCGACTCGATTTAATTGCTTCAGGATAACAAGTTGGCAAGTCGCGTTGTGTGCGCCCGATTGTGGGACTTTGACTTGTTTCGAGTCGCGTGCTAAATGTCGATGAACTCAGAAAGTCAAATAGTTTAGTTTTGGAATGATGGGAATAGTTTTGTGTTAATACAGGTGAATTGTATTGGTTTGTAACAAGAATTAGGGTTCTTCCATAAGACTATTAAACCGATTAAAGTTTTTGTCTGACGAAGCAAAGTGATGTCAAAGGGTAAAGCTGCGACGTAAAAGAGATTTAGTTTTAACTTATGATGGTCATAGTGTCCAACCCAGACAGGCATTTTACTTTGTATAATATAACTGCTCTAAAACTCAGACAAACTACATCTTTTGAACCTAAAAACCCTCGTCTCCCAAAGGTTAAAAAACCGAAACAGCTTTCTAATGTTTGTCAACCCTCTCACTGGCGAGCGGTCTACCGAAAGACTAAAGGCGAAGTAGTGCACCCCTACCAAACCCAATCGTTCCACCTGCTGAGAATCTCTTACCAAACATGAGTTACCATGGCTGACCTGGAAGTCTTTAAATAGACTCTAGCCTCAGGTTTGCCACAGCAAGGAAAACCTGCTTAGCTGGAAATTCATTGACTCTGCACTGGACAGTAATGTGGTGCTGATCCACAAACGTTGGGTGCATTTAATATCTTGGCCTGCGTGTACTGTTGTTTGTTCATTACAGAAACTGATGAGTCTGGTGGCTCAGTTCTTAGCAGGGACAATTTAGATTGCCATGGATACGCTAAGAAGAAGAACATCACTGGTCTTCAATGCGGTAAAAGAAAACATTGTGGGGTAACCGGCATGTCCTAGATATTCGAAGACATGTGACGTCTACCAGCCCGCACTGGGATCGCTTGGTAGTTTAAGGCCCTCTCGCAAAGATGCGGTATATTCTTCTATATATCACATGGACCGCGCTATTAAAAGCGTGTCTCATGAAGGAATAGTTATAAATTCAAAACAGGGTAAACAAGATAACACAACAAACAGGAAAATGAATCGCTACAATTTAACACATAAAAGCACACACATTAATCCTTTCCCAAAACTCGTGCAAAACATTACACACTTCGATCCATAATAGTCTGTTTTTTCCTTAACCAACCGATTCAATGAAAAAAAAGGACTGTCATAACATAACACACATACCGAGTCAAAAACACGTCCGAACTATCCAAATAACGTGGGCCCCATGACAATCCTTTTCCGAAATTTTTACGTGGGAACTTCAAAGCAATTTTCATTTAATGCCAGCTGCTATTCGGGACCACACAATAGCTGTGGTGGTTCTTCCGGTCCGTTTTTGTTATAGCCTGAAATACACGCTACTTCCGGGGGACATGACACAGGGTCTCTGGAACAATTCCACCCTTAATGACAATATTAGCTTCAGGACGCAACATGTTAATCATTTTATTCTTTTATGAGGATTTTTATTTGTGACAATTTGTGTACCTGTGGAATAAAATTTTAACTGAACGACGCTCTGGAGGTAGCTCCCTATTGCTTAGCAATATAAAATGTGAAAATTAATGAGACATGCCTAATTGTGTTTTCTTGGTTTACCAATTAGGTTGTTTAAATATTAATTTATAATTTTGGAAAAGTACTGATAGCAACAATAGAAACAAATATCGGTCTTTATTTTCCCTGCCAGATTAAAAATATAGGTATAATGCGAACCTAAACTAATAAAATCGACCTTTGAAATGTTAAAATTATATTCAACCACAAAATCTTCCTATACACTACATCTGTCAAAGGAACCTCCTGCCTTTATAATCACAGATCATTTAGGATCATTGAATGTTTGATACCTCGCACTCAGTTTAAATGCGCTAAATGCAACAAACGTCAAATCAAAAGCACCAATCGAATAATTAGTAGAATGCAATTCATTACGGTCTAATAACCCGCGATGCTATATTAATGCGTGGTCACTTGAACCCATCGGTGGTCGCGTTTCGTTCGGATCGAGCGAATTATGTTGGGGTTTAGCGATTAGCGATAAATTGTGGGTAGTGTGGTTCCCGGTTATCTCATTTGGTTTTACCTTTGTACTATTTTGTTTTTGTTTGTGGTTTCTGAACTACTATAATTGCTTGGAGGTGTTAGTAGAATGATTTGGTCTAGATTTAACTAAGTTAGCTCTTCTGTAACCGGTGTATTTTTGGAAAATTACAGCGTTGCCTCGCTCTAGGAATTTCTCATGTATCGTGGATGCATTCACAGACATTTAAACTCACCAAACATTTTCAGACCCGAAACAACTATCTGTAGGTCATACAAATATTTATTCCGTGCAAACCCGCGATACGTAGCGTAGCAGTCATGCAACTGCTTGAGCCACTGTGCCAAACGTGCCGGCCGTTCATTCCCAGTGCCGCAAAGCTGATGTTTGTTCACTACCCATCGTTCCTAATCCTTCTCTTCAGACCCAGTATCAACCAATTTTCAGCCTTCCCGTTGTATTCAAAGTGCTTGAGGACTGTGTACAGAAGCAGTTCTTAAGTTTTGTAAATCGAAACTTACTCATTAAGTTAAAGCTCTCTTTAATGTGTCTGGCGATACAAGGGCATGACTGGAAGACACCAAAATTACTGTACAGTGCTGGTGAATTCCTCGAATGCCATCAGTACTATCATAGTAAAAATTAATAAAAATTTAAGGTACTTAATTTTAAGACCCATACCACTACTTTGCTCTGTATTACCCAAAGGTTGGCTGATAGAAAATGCCTAAGACATTAAGTCCACCTTTTTACTATAAACTAGTAGTAGTGTTGAATAAGTAAATAATATTTTCCTCAAGTATATTTTGTGACCACATAAGTTTCATAAATCTCTACTTGAGTAAGCCTACTCCACGGCATTCCATTAGGCCCCTATACATTGGGACCACCACCGATAAGGCGAGGACTACTTTAAGAAACTTCGCCCTTATTCAAAACTACCAAAGTTCACCCTGTTAGGTGTCCCACAAAGAAATGTTTCCATTTCTTGAGCAAACAGATTCCATTCATGTCTATTTGTCTTTTTTTTCTTTCCATCATTTCGAAGTTTTCTCATCAAAAAAAGTTATTTGGTTATAGACTACTGGCCCGTGTTGAAAAAATTATGGGTCATGTGAACCACCAGGTGACCTATCTAGAACGATATAGGAGCATAAAATAATAAGATTCAGCACTATGCCGTCACTTGTAAGCTGTCCAACCGAGTGCAGGTGAGAATTCAAAAGTACAGGTAGACTGGGTACATTTTGGTCATATATTTTTGTACGGCATTCTTACCATCGATAGATCCATGAAAAATAATAAGAAAACGCGTAGTGCCGTAAAAAAATGTTGGGCCACAAAGTCGGAATTTTTATTTTATTTTCCAATAATTTCCAGGGTAAATTTGGTCATTTGATTTTGTACGGCATCAGTTTCATACTATTTCAATACTGCTTCTAATCCATTATTCCGCAACGCCGTACAAAAATCATGCGACAAGGGGAAATAATCGAGGGTTGTAACCCCCTCTCTTTCCGCTGGTCCACGGGGTGATTTGATACAGCATAAAATTAATTTATTTTGAAAGTATTTTATGCATAGATAATATTTTTTCATATGCCGTACATTTTCATTGGTCCAAAGGGGAAAAAAACTGAAAATTAAAAAATTAAAAAGAAAAAATCCATTTAACGAAATGTAAGGTGAAATTCATCACGATATTTTTTTATACGGCATTTAGATAGTTTATTTGTACTAATTTTCATACTCTTTTCGTGATTCTAGGTTCCTAGTTAGAAACTATGTTAAATATGGGTTTGTATACTATGGCTATCATAAATGTCCATAGATTAACTCTGCCGTCCTATCACTAAAAAGCAGTTAACCACTTGAATGTCAAGCGTGTTTTAAAAACACGCTGTCAAAAAGTCGCTGACTGTCAAGCGCGCTTATTAAGCACGCTCGTTCCCGCGTTATCTAAAAACCGTTAAAATGTGTCAAAACTATGCCTATATAGCTCACACTTGCCCAACGTGTAGTGGAAGAGACAAGGATGAAAATTGGTTACTCAGTATTAATAGTAATATTCCCCTGTCAAGGTCAAAACCAAACGCGCGGGCGTCTTTCTTATCGCTCTGTTTGGAGTGTTTACATTATGACTCATGTTTCGTGAACAAAACGTTCACACAGCTGAAACTTTGTATGCGATAACATTGTGTACCAAACTATGCAATACGATACTTTCAAGAGCCACTTGGCTTACGGAGTTCTCAGAATGAACGCGTAAACATACCCTTTTTTTTTTTGTTGACTCAAGTGTCGGCTACCTGAGCCGACCTTTTTGTTTAGCTTGCAGTATGTCAAGTATGAATGGAGAGCTGTGTTATTTTAATTGATTTGTATTGTTATTTTAATTGATTTGTAAATAAACATAAGTTTTAACAGAGTTCTCTTACAAAACAAGAGTTATCGGCGTTTTAATCACGCGCCGCGTGACGTCACGTGACTGACAGCGACTGTCACGTGACGTCATCCCAGATAGCCGTGACATAGTGCCAATTTTGCGAAAATTTTGCTTGACACTTGAGTGGTTATGTGACAAAAGTTGTTTTCGAGATAATGGCAAAAAAGGTGCGAATCGTTGTCTCTAAAAAACTATGATACTTAGGATTATCATTCTTGAACGTATCAATTGGTATGGTATTCTGCCTTGTTTCAAGAATTCTTTCTGTTCTGAAACTCTTACCAATTATTTTAAAAATTGATTTTTATACTTTAGTTAAGCATTTAATTAACATTTTTCATCTAATTACTCTACTAAAAGGCCGTTAACCATACCTTAGCGGCTTTTTAGTTAAGTTATTTATTTAAAATTATGACATTCAGTATGTTGGTTGATAGTTATGCAGAAATACTTAACTAAAAAGTCGTTAAGTGACGTAACTGCTTTATAGACATGGTATTCGCTAAGATTAAAGTAACAATACCTTTCCTTAGGAGCAGTTATGGGGTTTTAGATGCTTTTAAGCTAATTATGCCAATAATAATTGGAAACTTTGTAAAATGTTAACTACCTTACTTAACTAAAAGGTGGCTAAAAGTATTTCGCTTGTGGGTTAACTGCTTTTTAGTTAAGCAATAATCAGGCAAATGTGAGATTTAATGGCATATGTTCTTGTAAAATCCTAAAACATATTTCAATATTTTAAATAAAATATTATGATATAAAGTTACATTTATACCCACATTGCCTACACTACCCGAAGCCACTGGGCTAGACGATCCTTAACATTAAACTCTACTTTTTTTTAAATTGGGTAGTGTTTATTGATATACCAGGGTGTGAGAATTCATGAAGTCATCAAGAATCACTTTGTGATGAATGAAGAGTGGGTGGATACTTCCAAAATACTTGAATAAACGCAATATAAATAATAAGAACAAAATGTAACCGATCACACCCTGGGGTGTGAGAATTCATGAAGTCACCAAGAAACTCTTTGTCATGAATGAAGAGTGGGACAGTGGGTGGAATCTTCTAAAGTACTTGAATGAACGCACTATAAATAATAAGAACAAAATGTGACCGATCAGACTGCAACTCTTATTTATCGTGGCAAGTCGCTGCTCTTGACCCCTAAAAAGTATTTGAAAAAATTGTTGCAGAATCAATGGTTCCAGAAACCCAAAATAATTAGGTTGTCGTTCTGAGAGTGGAACTTTTGAAGTGATCTTCTCTGTTGGCCAACTAGCCAAATATCGGTATTCATGAAACGTCTAATGGAAGACGATTTGTTTTAAGATGCACGTCATTTTTTTTATGTCACTAATGTTAAAAATGGGCCTACTCTTGCTCTGAGGACTGAGACGAGGTTGACGCTGGAACGTGCTAACCCAGAACAAGCTTAGGTATTAACTCGCGACTTAAATAGGTTGGGGTCACTATGAACTAGGGAAACGTTTGACGTTTTATTAGACGTCATGTTAAGGCAATGAACGTAGACAACCAGCTCTTAATATTCTAATCAGCTCCAGTTAAAAGTAACAACAACAGTACAGAAATAGGCAGCAGCATCACATTCAAAGGGAATCTCGACGCAATAAATCAGAGAGTTGAGGTTCAGCAGTAGCATTTGTAAAACTATAACCCAAAGTTTTTGTTCTCATGATCTCAAGTTATTGTGTGACGTCTCAAATCTCAAATCACGATGAGAGACTAACGCGTGCTATCTCTGTCACTCTGCGTTAAAGTAACAAAGACAGCACGAGATTTAAGTGCAACTTAAAATTGAGTGACGTTCGAGTATTCGGGCGTTAGCGTATCTTTGACTCTGAATGGGACTGTGTCGGCCAGTTTTTACATTTCAAAGATGGTCAGAATTCTACTTATTTTGCTGCCTTTACTCAAAGTTAGCCAGGAATAACTCCACTTTTCTTTTGCGAGATGGAACAGCTCAGCAACGCTCCTGATTACGGTTCATTCGAAAATGTTTGTCAGCCAAAACGTTTTCCTCCGACCGATGGCGTTTTTCCACTAGGTGCTTTGCCATTATAATTTGTTGCATTAAATCTCAACTGCCACTACTATTTATAACGGGTCCGAGCTAAGCAACCTTTCTTTGTTTATTGGTCTGCATGCACTTGAGGTCTTAGCCTATAATATTCGTCTTACGACTTTGTCATTTGTAACTTTTTGAGTCCAGCTCTCTTTCACCTGTAGATTAAAACGCGATGACCTTAAACCTAGAAAACCTAACTATGAATCTTCAAAGGTGGGGCTGACATGACCACTTTGTAACAAAGTTTTTCGTCCAAAGTTGGAAATGCTACTAATATGAGAGCATAATTATGAAAAAGTAGTACACCTAAACTCCTACAAAAAACATGAAATGCAGTCGTTGTGGGTGAAATCAACTGAATAGCTTGTTTGTATTTGTCTTTAACTTTGATATTTTTGATTTAGGGCATTTATTCTTCCGTCACGCCTCTAAATCTGATCCGATTTAATAGAAATGTGACACATTGGTAGACCATGACCTGGAATAGGACTTGAAATACCCCGTAGTGAATCAAAAGCGAGAGTCGGCAAACTGCCTTTTAGCTAAGTAATGGGGCTTAACTGCTTTGTAGCTAAGCATAATTTATTTTTTTCCACCGTTTTCATCAAACGACTACGAAATATTTTCAAGTAAAATATTAAATACTTAGCTAAACAGCCGTTAAAGGCGGATAACTGCATTTAAGCTAGTTTTTTAAAACATATGCATAAGAAAAAACTAAACTACAAAGTAGTTATAGTCCTTTTGCTTCTTTATAGTCAAGAAAAGTGAGATAACGTGTTTGTAGTTAAGTAAAAGACCAGACAATTATAGACAAATCCGGCAGTTAAGGTATTTTAACGTATATTTAGCGAAGAAGTGCGGGTTAGCCGCTTTCAAGTGAAGGAATCATCATAAATTATGTTACTTAACTGCCTGAAAAGTTTTTGTATCTCTGAAACTATTCATATTATAAAAATGTTTCTTAGACAGAAAGATAGAGAATTTCGAACTCTATCACGTTGTATCAAAAAGTAAAAATTGACCATTTGTCGGTTAACTGCTTTCTAGTGATAGGACGGCAGAACTGTAAATTGGTTGGTTTGGTACATTCTTTTCTTAAAAACTCACCATTTGACAGTTATTTGATAGACTAAGATTAGAGTAAGTAAGAGTACTAGATTAAGTTATCCACTGTCATCACAAAATGTACGTTTTATCTTAACGTATTACCGAATAAAAATATCATTAAAAAAAAAAAAACAAAAAAAAAACAATTATAAAATGTATCAATAATGTTTGAAGTATATATTAAACCAAAAAGTATACAAAACTGTTGATACTGGGATTGGCAGTTTCAATTCTTGGATATAATATACACACCGTTTCAGTTCAGTTAGACGTCATAGTAATTTTATCATATTATCAATTGTTCTCTTCAAAAATATGTTAATGCCGTACTGTATCAGATTGATAATATAAGGAGTAATCACCATACTACGTTTTTAAGGATGAATGACTGGCTTGTGCAACCTTAAAATGGTAGCGTCATTTTCATCAGCCTAAAAGATAATGGTCTGCATTAAAATGTACGGCATCATTTTTTCCTAATTTATTTAAGTTAATACTATTTAAAACAAGGGATAAAATTTAGAAAACTGCTATATTTCATTAATCTATGATATTTAAACTTTTGCAATAATTTGCAAAATTTCAGTTTTTGTATTTCTCTATAACTTTTTTTTTAACAGTTTCTTTTGAACGGCAATACTATTTATCAATTGTATTTTACAATATCATGTTAAAAAAAAGTTCCCGTACAGGATCAAATGACTTTACAGCTTTAAAAATCAAGGATACGATGAAATTAAGATAATTATTGATATACATTTAAAATGAACAATATTTTTTTGACGGCATTATTTTTAATAGTACTTTTGAGTGCTAGATAATGTTTTGGAACCGAAGCCGTACTTTTTCAAATCACCCCCTGGACCAGCGGAAAGAGAGGGGGTTACAACCCTCGATTATTTCCCCTTGTCGCATGATTTTTGTACGGCGTTGCGGAATAATGGATTAGAAGCAGTATTGAAATAGTATGAAACTGATGCCGTACAAAATCAAATGACCAAATTTACCCTGGAAATTGTTGGAAAATAAAATAAAAATTCCGACTTTGTGGCCCAACATTTTTTTACGGCACTACGCGTTTTCTTATTATTTTTCATGGATCTATCGATGGTAAGAATGCCGTACAAAAATATATGACCAAAATGTACCCAGTCTACCTGTACTTTTGAATTCTCACCTGCACTCGGTTGGACAGCTTACAAGTGACGGCATAGTGCTGAATCTTATTATTTTATGCTCCTATATCGTTCTAGATAGGTCACCTGGTGGTTCACATGACCCATAATTTTTTCAACACGGGCCAGTAGTCTATTACTCTCGCTTCATGAATATAGAATTACTCTATTCTAATTTTTAGTCGTGTTTAGATTTCTCGAAGTGGAAATTAGAAGATGTGTTTTTGTGTGAATCTGACATTCTGACGTGAAAATAAAAGTAGTTAAACAGTCGTTATTTATATTCAGTGACATTTGTTCGCCAATGTGACATAATGACATACCACTAAGATTTTTTCTCAAACATTCTTGGAAACTAGCTGGCATAAAATACTCAGGCGGCGAAATTGCGAGCATTATTTTGACAACCTTCTTCGAGATAAATCGAAATTGCTGTACTGGCCAGATACATGCGACCAGCGGCCGGCAAAAGTTGTATGAAAATCCATATCTGTCGTGTTTAGCGGCCAAATAAATTACATACTAAACTCATATCTGTCGTGTTATTTAAAAATGGAACGATCTTTTACTCTGAACCATAGCAACCAAGGAGGTGACTTATTAAAGGTTTTATTTAAATTTCGAATTGGCTGAACTCTTCAACGCGTGAAAAATTATTGTTGTATGTGATTTTGAAAAGTAAATTGTATTTAATTTCCTCGCATTATTTGAGAAAAGTACTATACAAGCCTTGGCCACAACTAGGCATTGATGGACTTACGTATGTGGGCCGAGGCGAACTGGCCGCTGCAGTAATGTACTATTAATTGTTATCACTGTATGGTAAATACTGAAATTTTGTCAAGATATCATCGTAAACACGTTTTTATAAATTACTAGCTGATGCCCGCGGCTTCGCCCGCGTGGAAGTCGGTTAAATTATATACTAAAAACCTTCCTCGAGAACTACTTTATCCATTGGTGAAAACAGCATGAAAATCGGTGAAGTAGTTTTTGAGTTTTTGAAGCGTACACAAACCAACATAACATTTTTATATATATAGATTTCGAAAAAAATACCAGGAGTTACAAGGCATCTCAATTGTAAAGACCCTTTATTATTATTTTTTTTTTTTTTTGGTGGGTGTAAAATCATCGAATAACCCCCCCCCCCCCCGCTCTTGGGCAGAGCGAAGGGGAGTGTCAGACTTCTACTGACTAAAAACCAAACCCATGTTCCTTCTTCGCCCTTGTGTCGGAGCCGCGTTAACCTTTCGATAATCCACAGCCCCGACAGGCGTCGGCCCTTGCGGGCCCCTTCCATATTGCTGACATCTCTTTGAGGCGCGCGTGGAACACGTACGCGCCGCCGACACGGTCTGTTGCCGTCATGACGACGGCCGGACGGCGAGCTAGCCCGTTACTCACCGTCCACATACCTGCGTCTACGGAGCGCCTTCCGCGGTGGCTGGGACGTTGAGAGGTTCTCTCCCTCTCTCGTTCCGCCACCTCCTTCGCTAGCATCACTGCTTCGCAGAAGGAGGCGACGACGTCCCATTCCTCTTCGCCCCGGACCATGGCTTGCACCAGGGCCGGACGCGAGAGGTCGCCGCCGCCGATCGCCGCTACGAGAACACTGCGGGGCTCTGCCCAGGCAGGGCACGCCTCCACAGTGTGCTCCACCGTGTCCTCCGGTCAATCCTCGCAGTGGAAGCATCCGGGCGTTTCCTCCCGCCTGATTCGGTACAGGTACCTCCCGAAACACCCGTGTCCGGTGAGGACCTGCGTCAGACGGTAGGTAAGGGCGCCGTGGCGCCTCTCCAGCCACTCCTCAAAGAGGGGACTTACCGCCACTATCGTGGCGTGCCCTATTGTAAAGACCCTTACTAAACGTATTTAATCATACTATCGCATGCCTACTTAAATTGATCGAGTTATGTGTGTCGATTCTGTTCCATTTGTTGGAGAAATGGAACTTTGTAATTCTGACTTTAAAACATGCGTGTAGGGTTGAATTTGTTTTGATCTAAGTTGACCAGCGAGTCTCGGTCGCAAAAAGTAATAACTTTTTGTACAACTTTAGGCAATGTGTTTAAGGTTCAGTTTACATAAATGTATATTTATTTCAACTAGAATAAATGTCATACCATTTGGCGACAGTTTTTAGAGAACTTTTGCATGGGATTGTGTGTCTAGTTTTTATTAGTGATCGATGACAAACAAGCAAAAAAACAAAGCAAAGCAAAGTCATTCAAATTAGGCTGATAATCAGCACTTTTCAAACGTCAAATTTTTTTTAAAAAAGACAGTCCCCAAAACGCCCACCCTTAATTCGACACTTCCTAGTTTAAGCTCGACTAGCTCCTTAGAACAGTTAGGTTATTCTAAAAAAACTATCTAAAAATAAGTTTTTTAAGAACTAGGAAACAACGATCACACAGTAACGTGTAACTGTTCCCTTAGCGCAAAAGATCAGCCACGCAATAATGATCCAATAAATATCTCGGTTTTCTATCGCTAATGTTCTCCCCCCAAGGATTAGGAGCTATAATATCAACAGGGGATTAATTCGTATTAATGTTCGTAATATCATTAGATGGGATTCGGTGGGACGGTGTTCGTGTATTAATGTTTTATGTTTTTTCCGGATTAGTGTTAATAAGTTAGTTATAATAGACTAAGGCGATAAGTTAGCTAACTATTATATCGAATTAAATAATTGAGTATCTTAGTACCTTGTAATTATTATCGTAACTGTCATTAATTGCTGATACAAAAATATTAGTGAACACAAATAGAACAAAATAGAAACATTGGTGTGTTGTCTCTAAGTTGAATAATAATACTTATTGGAAATATGAAATTCCATGCTTTTTGGCGTCCTGGATGTGTGATTTTTACACTTTTTAAGCGAGCACTGAGGCATTTTTACCGTCGGAGCGATCAAATTTTATCTATAATATGTATGTATTTAGAAATATATAAGTATGTTTATCAGTTGTCTAGTACCCATAACACAAGCTCTGCTTAGCTTGGGACTAGATGGCGTTGTGTGATAGTTGTGGAAAAAAAAAAAAAAAAAAAAAAAAAAAAATGCTACTAGACTAATAGCGGACCCAATGTTGAAATGGGTAATAATTCGGTTGGGACATTTTTTGTTACTGATTGTGTATCTAGTTGTTATTAGTGATCGATGTTGTTTGTTTGACTTTTGATTTGATTTAAGAAACTATGGATGTACTTCTTTTTCTTAGCGTGTCAATGACTATTCAAGTTGAGTTGGCCTAAAATATGGCGACGAGTTTAGCACTTTCTGTAGCCTCTATCAGCTCCTTATATGGTGATAGTAATAATATGAAGGTGATTGGTCTAGAAAGGCAGATAATTATTGCGAGAAGTGTGGAAATTGGGATAAGAGTGTCTGTGTGCTAGCTAACTTAAATGTCTAACGCCCAAATACTGAAACGTCACTTAATTTTAAGTTGCACTTAAATCTCGTGCTGTCTTTGTTACTTTAACGCAGAGTGACAGAGATAGCAGGAGTTTTGAGGGTTACTTATAATTGAGTGACGTTTGAGTATTTGGGCGTTAGTCCTTTTTTATAAACTACGGGTTTTCAGTTTACTTTGTTGCTGGAAGCCGAGCTCAATATTACTTAGAAAAGGTTAGGCTGAATGTGTAGTGTCTAGTAGAATAAGTTAGGATCTGTCCTGATGCTTAATACCTACCTGTTGACGTAACGAAAATTGTGAAGCCTTTTAAAAAAAATACAACTCCAACTAACAGCGAAAATATCAAACCCTAAAATACTTAAATTAACTCTTACAAAATAAAAATACCTACTTTCTTCCTGGAAACAAAAAGTTTTATAACCATAAAAATATCCATCAGAATCCCTTTGACCGCAAAAATTAATAAACCAACTCAGTCATCAACTTCCTAAAACAATTTTTATTTTTACTTTAACTCATAATGACTTTCAAATGAAAAAGTATCAGGGGGCCTACCATCTCGTTGAAAGGCAGTATTACTTAAATCTTAGGTCCAACGTAGCAGTATTTCTTTCCCCTTCGGTATCTAATTTCAATTCGTAATTTAACCGATGTAGAGACAGCCCGATTAGTTTACTTCAGTTATTTTCATAGCGTAATGTCGTACGGCATTTTATTGTGGGGGAATGCCGCTGATATTCAGACCATTTTTGTTTTGCAAAAACGGGCGGTTAGATCAATTTATAAATTGAGTCCAAGACACTCTCTCAGAGAAAAATTTAAGGAAATTAATGTAATGACTGTTCCTTCTCAGTATATTTATGTAGGATGTGAATTCGGAACGCAGCAAAATATGAAATAAGTTAAATAGTATGAACGCAGCCGTGAATGAAGGAGAAAGCTTGTGTGTGAGGGAGAAGGGAGATGGCGAGCTAACCTAAGACGAAAGACGTACTCCAAGTTTTTACGTGTTTTTTAATTAATTAAAGAAGATTCAAGAAGAAAAAGTATATTATTTCGGTCATCCACCACCCTACAGCCTCGTCCGGGATCGACCGTAATAATAAAGGTGTACTAAAACGAAGAAAGTCACGAAGAAAAAACACCGGCACAACGACGGCGGCCATAGCGAAAAAAACGTGTGCTCGCGCTCGTGTGTTTTACGAAGGAAGACATCATGGCCAGTGACAATACCATGGAAACTAAAATTCAACCCTTACAATATGGCATGGTAGACACCATAGTTAAATTCGATGGTGAAGACATGACCTACTCGTCTTCGAAGTGGTCACAAGACATCGAAGACAATGCCGAAATCTTCAGTTGGACGGCTCAACAAAAACTCATCATAGCCAGAAGATCGCTTACCGGAACTGCTGAGTTATGGTTACGAACGGAAAAACCATTCAAATCATACGAGGAATTGAGGAACGCCCTGATAAAGGAATTTCCAGATTCGGTAAATACCAAGCAAATGCATGAAATCATGGCGGCTCGTAAAAAACGTAACAATGAGAGCTATTACCAATACATGCTCACCATGAAGGAGCTCGGAAAAAGGGCTAAGTTCGCCGATTACGTTTCCATCCAATATATAATAGACGGGATTGCCGATTACGAGCAGAATAAAATTGGTCTGTATGGTGTTACAACTTATGCGGTTCTTAAGGAAAAGTTGGCACAATATGAAGCTATGAAGCAGAAGATGCAGAAACGAGGAAATCCACGCGGTACGGCGGACAAGCAGCGCGAGTGTCGCGAATCCTCAAAGCAAGCTAAAGCAGACGACACTAACGTCAAGGAAAACGCAAGTGATAAAGTGTATCGCTGTTTCAAGTGCGGAGAAAGAGGTCATGTGGCGAGTTCATGCAAAAAAGGTACCAAGTGCTTCAAATGTAACCAATTCGGCCATATTGGTACCGAATGTCAAGAAGGCGCCAGCGGAAGCGGGAAAGGGAAGGGCGAACCATCGACGTGTCGGAATGATGACGGAAGTAGAGGAGGCGGAGCTAACAAGGCACGTTCCATGTTCGCTCAGAATCAATCACCGGATAACGGAACGGAGAGTGAACGAGATAGCACGCTGATGTCAAACGAGAAAGAAAGTCGTTGTCAATGTCAGTGTCAAAATAATAACCTCAGTGTTCTGAATGTAAACAATAAAAGTGCAGTGAATAAATCGGTTAAAAGTGTTATTATAGGCGGTATCACAGTACATTGTTTAATAGATACGGGCAGCGACCTAAATTTAATATCTCACGATGTGTACGAGATGCTATCAGTTAAATGTGAAACTGAAACAATGTTGCTAACCGGTCTTGGTTCAAGTAAGGTGTACTCGATGGGTAAGTTTAAAATTAATTTGATAATAGATTGTCATTGTTATGAAGTTTGTTTTCATGTAGTGCCTAAAGGTGTTATACCGTACGCAGTTATTCTTGGGCAAACTTTCCTGGTTAATACTATTACCATGATCAACAAAGGTATCATTGAGATAAGGCCTCAGTGTTATGATAGTTCGTATTTACAGTGTTTACTTTCCAGTTACTATGATGAAAGTGAAGTACCAATTCAAGTTAAAAATATAGTAGATAATTACAAACCCTTAAAGATTAAAGAAGCTCCAATAAAATTAAAAATAGTATTAAAAGATGACATACCAGTAGTACAGCGTCCACGGCGTCTAGCTTTGCAAGAGGAAGACATTGTAAAACATCAAATAGAAGAGTGGTTGGCTAATGGCATCATACGTCCTAGCTATTCGGAATACGCCAGTCCCCTCGTTTTGGTGAAGAAGAAAGATGGAAGTACGAGAATCTGTGTGGATTACAGGAAGATAAACCAGAAGATGGTGAGAGACGAATATCCCTTGCCGGTAATTAATGATCACATAGATAAATTGTGTACAGCTAGGGTCTTTAGCACTTTAGATTTAAAGAATGGATTTTTCCATTTACCAGTAGACGAGGACTCAATAAAATATACTGCGTTTGTGACCAGCAACCCAGAAGGTCAGTTTGAATTCCTACGAGCACCCTTTGGTTTATCAATTTGTCCCAAATTTTTTACCAGATATATCAACATTATTTTCACCGACTTTGTAAGAAGAGGAGTTCTACTTATTTTTATTGATGACCTAATTATCCTGGCTGAAGACGAACACCAGGCAGTTCAAAGACTTCAAGAGGTACTGAAGGTAGCTGCAGAGTATGGTCTCGAGATCAATTGGAAGAAGACACAGTTACTACAAAGGTCGGTGGAATACCTTGGTCATGTGGTATGCAATGGAACAGTGCAGCCTTCAAAGGAAAAAACGGAAGCAGTGCAAAAGTTTCCTGTGCCTAAAAACCTTAAAGAAATTCAAAGCTTCATTGGGTTAACCTCATACTTTCGGAAATTTGTTCCCAATTATGCTATGGTAGCGCGACCTCTAAGTGACCTGTTAAAGAAGAAAGAATTTTATTTTGAAGAAGATCAAAGAAATGCATTTTTGAAGTTAAAACAATGTCTATGTTGTGAACCTGTTTTAAAGATATTTGATCCACAATTAAAGACGGAACTACACACAGATGCCTGCAAGTACGGATATGCTGCAGTGCTGATGCAAAAGGATTCTACAGATGGTAGCATGCACCCTGTTCATTACATGAGCAGAAAGACTGGTGAAACTCAGCAAAGGTGGTGCAGTTATGAACTGGAAGCACTGGCAGTGATAGATTAATATAAAAATTTCGTAGATACCTAATAGGAATTCCATTTACCATAATCACTGATTGTCAAGCTTTCCAGAAGACTTTAACAAAAAAAGATGTTTCAGCTAAAGTAGCCCGATGGATTATGTACCTGCAAGATTTTAATTATACTATTATGCACAGACCTGGTGAGAAGATGCAACATGTCGACGCTTTAGGTCGAAATATATGCGTTATTCAAAATGAACTCCATTTTCGCATACAGAACGCTCAAGAAGAAGATGCAGGACTGAAGGCAATTAAAGAAGTTCTCAAGGGAAATAAGTATGAAGACTATGTGCTTGAAAATGACGTTATCTATAAAGGTGAAGAAAAGAAATTGGTTGTTCCAGAAGTAATGGATCTCGAAATTATAAGAAGAGCTCATAGTATTGGACATTTTGGAAAAAAGAAAATAAGAGACATAATAGAACAAGAATATTATATTTCCAAGTTAGATAATAAAATTGAAAAGGTAATATCTACATGTGTGCCCTGCCTACTAGCTAGCAGGAATACAGGAAGGAAGGAAGGATTTTTAAACCCGATACCAAAAGGAGAACTGCCATTTGATACACTTCATTGTGATCATTTAGGACCTTTGGATGCTACCAAGAAGATGTATAACTATATCTTAACTGTCATAGATGGATATACAAAGTTTGTATGGATATACCCAGTTAAGACTGTAACAGCAAAGGAAACGGTGGATAAATTAAAAATACATCAAAAGGATTATGGAAACCCCAGACGTATAGTGACTGACAGAGGAACAGCATTCACAGGAAAAGAATTTGAAGATTATTGTCAGGAAGAGGAGATAGAGCATATTACAATAACAACAGGAATACCTCGTGGAAATGGTCAAGCTGAAAGGATGAATCGGATCATTATCTCTGTATTGACCAAGATGTGTATTGAAGAACCTGCATTATGGTACAAACATGTTAGTAAAGTTCAGAGGGTAATAAACAGTTCATATCAAAGATCCATCCAAACATCGCCTTTTGAATTGTTAACAGGGACTAAAATTAGACTTAAAGAAGACATGAAAATTTTAGAATATTTAGAAGAAGAAAACAGAAAAGAATTCATAGACAAAAGAGATGATTTAAGGAAAGAAGCAAAAGCTCAGATATTAAAAATTCAAGAAGAAAACAGAAGAAATTTTAATAGTAAAAGAAAGGAAGGACAGAAATATAAAATGGGGGATATCATAGCAATACAAAGAACTCAATTTGGAAATGCATTAAAATTAAAACAAAAATTCTTTGGACCCTATAAAGTAGTAAAAGATTTAGGAAAAGATAGGTACGAAGTAAGAAAATTAGATAATAGTAAGGAGGGCCCAAAACACACCACAACAGGAGTAGACTTTATGAAAAGGTGGCCTTAATTCAAAGATATCTTGTTATCATTCAATTTATTTCATTCATAAAAAAATGCCTACTTAATATTTCATACTTACCATTGAGCACAGCTGACTTTCCATGCTATTTTGGTTAATAGGATGAGTAATGTTGATAGGTTGTTGTATCATAACTAGCAACTAAATTCATGGTATCATTTATTTTATATCAGTGTAAAATGTAAGTGAGTACTAATAAACTGCATAATATCTGTAATTCTGTGTAAGGTTAAAGTTTAAGGAAGTGTAACATAATAGGACTAGCTATCTGTAATGTAATAAACAAAGAAATAAAAAGTAGTAATTCTGTGTAACAAATGTACCTAAACATTTAAGTAGTAAGTAAGATTTTAGATTGTATTAGATGATACTTAGCTGCTGGAGTATTGTTAAAGGAGTGAATGGCTGTTTGAGTGTATTATAATTATAAGTAAGGAGTAATATAATGTTAAGTTTATTTTCATTTAGGAACATGTATTGTGTTGTTAATTTAGTTCTAAACCTTCTAGATTGTTAGCAAACTTAGTGTGTAAACTTTATTCAGCTTAGTTTATTTTTTGTAGTAGTAGAGTCAGTCTGAGGGCAGACTGAAAGCAGAATGGCCGAGTTGTAGGATGTGAATTCGGAACGCAGCAAAATATGAAATAAGTTAAATAGTATGAACGCAGCCGTGAATGAAGGAGAAAGCTTGTGTGTGAGGGAGAAGGGAGATGGCGAGCTAACCTAAGACGAAAGACGTACTCCAAGTTTTTACGTGTTTTTTAATTAATTAAAGAAGATTCAAGAAGAAAAAGTATATTATTTCGGTCATCCACCACCCTACATTTATGAAAATCTTTTGTATGCTCACAAAAATATAAAGCTGTTTAAGAAATATAGTGATATTCACAATATAAATACAAGAAATAGACATAAATATATTGTACCCACAACAAGGCTCAAGAAAATAGGTGGATCTTTCAGATGCCAATGTATTCGCTTTTATAATAAACTACCAAGCCACATTCAAAATTTAAGCCTTAATAAATTCAAATCCTTTATAAAACGTAAACTTTGCCAGAAAGGATTTTATACTGTTAAAGATTATTTAGAGGACAAAAAAGCTTGGGATTGAACTGCTCCAATTTGAATCGAAATTGAATTGACTTTATACCTATTTTTATATTTTTTTACAATTTGACATTTTATGAATTTTCTTTATACACATGACATTGTTTACTTTTTCAAGTATTATATTATTTTTTTGACCAATATTTACATGTTAAATATTTTGTTATTTTATTTAATTTTTTATTTAGTTTTGTGTGTATTGACATTTAATAACTTGACATGATTATTTAATGTGACAAATATTTTATTATTTTTATATTGTGAATGTGAGGACCATGTGGGTCTTTCTCTAATTTTAACTATTGTCTAGCAGTTTGAGTACTATAAGCGACCCACCCAAATGTCCTTTCTTTGGCATTGTTCGTCGTGACGTTGAGCTCCTTGAGTTATAAGTCGAGCTCCACGATAACTGACAAATGCTTGCACTGACTGGACGGGTCCACTCAAATCTGTGTGGTGCTTTATTCAAAAGACCATCTCAGACACTAATCTGCATGATCTTCATGTATTTTATTATTTTCATATTGTGAACGTGAGGACCGTGTGAGTTTTTATTTAATTTTAACGATTGTTTGGCAGTTTGAGTACTTTAAGCGACCCACCCAAATGTCATTTCTTTGGTATTGTTCGTCGTGACGTTGATCTCCTTGAGTTATAAGTCGAGCTCCACGATAACTGACAAATGCTTGCACTGACTGGACGGGTCCACTCAAATCTGTGTGGTGCTTTCTTCAAAAGACCATCTCAAACACTAATCTGCATAGTCTTCATGTGTGTATTATACCAAGATTATGTTTGTACCTTGAACATATTGTAAACCCAAACGATTTTAAAAGAGTGTCCATGAAGTTTCTTGCCATTCTTCTCATGAGACCAACGCTTTGGAATTGGCAACTACAGTACACTCACGAGTTATTATGCTTTGTGACTGGGACTGTAGCTTAGTTTATTTAGCTTCTGTAGTTCAGTAGTTTACTGCCGCACTCGGAGAGCTTCAGTGGTTGTTTGGGCCGTCGCTTGGTAAGGGTTTTTGGCAGTTTTGTCATACAAAACTATGTCAGGACTTTGCTGGGTGGCGGCTTGAGTAATCGTTGGATATCTCTGAGTGCCGCAGTTAGTTTAATTCGACTATTCAAAAGTGCCTGTTACTGGCCTACTTGAAATAAATATTTTTGACTTTGACTTTTGACTTTGACTTAAAATAATCATCATCATCAACAGCCTTTTAATGTTCCCACTGCTGGGACACAGGCTTCCTCTCTTTGAGAGGGAATGGGCTATGGGTAGATGTCACATGTCTATGAATTTTTTGGTTCTAAGACATGCCGGTTTCCTCACGATGTTTTCCTTTACCGTTTTGAGAGCAGCGGTGATGAAATAAATTACACAAAGAAATGTGCCCACCTGGGTTCGAACCCACGACCTACTGTTCGTAAGTCGGGGCCGCCACCTTAGATGGCAGCGATGGCCACTGGGCCATCGCTGCCATCTAAAATAATACTGCCATTTTATCTAAACCAACAGGCGTTGTCTTGTCCCAATGAATTTATTTTAGCGTCTCGGGTTTTCCAATACTCATACGTATGAAACTAAATACATTAGGCTGTCATACATAATAATATGTGGTTCAAAATCATCAAGGTGCAGAATTAGCTTTGCCAGCTATTTAATGTCTTAGATCTTGACTTTATTGAGAAAATGAAATTAGCAAAATACTAGAACTACATTGTTTAGAGTGTACTTCAAACAATACAACTTATAAAGGAAGTAAATTTTAAACTCAATCAATTTAGTTAAGTAAAGTCATTTTGGTAACGCGTCCTTAATATACGATCTTCAACAACAAGTCTAAAATATTGTTACGAGCTGGGTATGGGATAAATAAAAACACTACCAATTAAACACACGAAATAACTTTATTAATCACAAAACACTTATACGCAATCACTTCAACACTACTATTTAACACCTGGCATTACTGAATATACTGTATTTTTTGGCTAAAAATGTTAAAGTTAAGCTAAATTAAAGTTAAGTTAATGTTAGGCGATGTTCCTACGTGTACGTACATCGCTTTCACATATTTAGCCACCCACCGTATTCAACGTAAGAACACCCAAGTGATCTCATAAGTAGAAAAACAAACACGAATATCGGTCAAGCCGGTCTTTTAAATGAAGAATGAGTGGTGTTAGGCCCCCAGGACTTTGACCCACTTCGCTGCCAACGGATGGTCGGTTTGAAGTAACGAGGCGTGGACGGAAATGTACGGGAGTCGGGACTCCGCCGTCATGACGCGAATGTTCATCAACGTTTAATACTTTACAGCGGTTTATAAATATGAAGCTTTTCAACCATGTTTTCTATTGTGAAACGAACCGTGGTATAAACTATGAAGGCTTTTTGATGTTTTTTTTTTAATCCGTGGGATGGATTCTGTTACAGGACGTTGAGGTGTATTTTAACTTTGGTACGTGCTTAAGTATTTAGAGTACTATGAAATCACAACATCTTAAGACAATTTTACGAAACATTCAAGATAATAACTGAAACTTAATTCGCCAATTTATACGTGTATAATAATTATCTACAGTCAGACGATAAAAGGATAATTACTTTAGGTATAACCTAGTATTTACTTTTAATAGATGATCAATACATTTCACTCCAAAGGATCTACTTTACAAACCAAGTTTAAAAGCATAAATACAGCACGTTCAATTACGTCTATATTTGCAGAGCTTCACGTAAACAGAATCTGGATGGCGGCACAAAAAAAGGTAATTAAGCCTGCACCAATTAAACTCACGAATCCAGTTGCATCAAGTTTAAATAGTAACGCAACGTAAATCCCATACAAATAGCGGCTATTTGAAATGTTACGGCTTGGACACGGGCTACGCGTTTAACTGACACGCGTGTTGCGATAGTAAATGTGAAATTTTCAAAAGTGGGAACTGGGCCTACGTGGAATTTGAAAAATAGGTATTTGAAGAAACCATATTGCCGTCGCGTTGCGTGATCCCGCACCCGTAGAGTGCGACTGGGACAGCAGCAGCTCAGACTGATAATAAGTACTCGAAAAAAATTGACGAGATTGATGTTTTGCATTTCCCTTCTTTGTCTTCAAAAACTGAGCCGATTCAATTATTTCGGCATTAAAATTTAAAAAAAAACATGTTTTGTTCCTATCAATTTCTTTTATTACCCGACTACGGCAAAGCCAAAAGAATTGGTAATGATTTTGGTTTTAAAAACTAAGTCTGAATTTTATAGTAATCAACGCCGTTATTATGAAGCATTTTTCGTAATTTTTGGAGGGTACATTTCTTTGACTTATTAGTGGTTGAAGAAATAATGAAATGACAGGGACGCATTACGGCGTAACAAAAATTATTGCTCTAGATGCATTATAATATAAAATGTAAGTAAAGGAGTACATTTGTATGGAAAATCGCAGCCCTCTCATAAAGCATTCTACGAGTCACTGCGACGCAGTTTGCGATGCGACTCACGCAGAAACAGCAAGTTACTGGTCGCAAGTCGCATCAGATCGTGGACGGAGCGTTATACATTT
Organism: Diarsia dahlii; assembly: GCA_949775195.1. NCBI lineage: Eukaryota > Metazoa > Arthropoda > Insecta > Lepidoptera > Noctuidae > Diarsia > Diarsia dahlii. The sequence goes on from OX459198.1 coordinate 840,191, forward strand.
AGTTATTTTGAAGGATCGGGAACTACCCAGCGGATCCCAGTAATGAAGTTTGCCAAAGTGGTTTGAAAGTTTTTTAATTTCCCGGTGAGTGAGATTTGAAATCCCCGAGTGGAACGTTTTTCTTATTTGGATGTAGATCGTCAGGAATTCAAAGTAATTTCGCTTTTCTATTTAGATATTTCTTCGGTTAATTGGAATAGTTCCAATGATTAGGGAACTTTTCGTAAAATATACAACGTTCTAAATTTGTTAAGAGTTCAACGTTTTAATGAATATGTAATAATGAAAATTTCGTATTTCTTTGAATGAATTTAAACTTTTGGGTGTCAATTTTTTGATTTTCTTTACATAACTTCGAAATTGAAAAATTTTTAGGCAGCAGAATAATTTAAATTAAGATATTGACGTCATTGCCTTTGATTAAAAAAAAGAAAACTTTCCACCATTGGATAATAATAAATCAATGGTGGAAAGTTTTCATTATAATCTACCAAGAAGGTACAATATGGATGACTTCACATGTCTTCTAATTTTTAGTGTTAGGACATGCTGGTTCTCTCTCGATGTTTTTAGCGATATTAGATAGCACAATATTAATATACTAGTTGGTTACCTATTTAAAAAACCTGTATGAAAATTATAAAACATCATAATGATTTTTATAACTTCTCCGGTCAATTTAAAAATAGAACCACAAATCGCTGAAGTCATATTACACAAGAGTTTCAAGTCAACTTAAGAAAAGGGGCTTATATTTCACAAGTACCTCGTGAATAGAAAATTGCTTGTAACTAAATACAATAAACCATTGTTAGCATACGGCTATGCTAAGAAGATTGTTAAAGTATTATTATATTCTGCTTCGTCATGAGCTTTATTAATGAGGGTGACGTCACTACTTGAGAATACAAGTACCTACATAATAATTATAATTTATTTTACGATCACGTTCAGGGTTCTTGTACCGTTACATTTCTGGGAATCTAGATCTAGGTTAGTCGTAATCATGTCAAGCACAATACATTAGCTGCCCATCCTAAAAAGTCCCATAAACAAAACGCATGTGTATTAAGATAAAAATTATGACCGTTTATTCACAACATTTCGATTTTCTAACATATGTAAAGCAACAAATCTAAAAACCGTAATTATATGTAGTTCTAAAACGGAATACCTACATGTTTACACGAAAGCCTCGGTGCGCGGTTCCAGCTCGTACTTGGTCGGTTTTTTCAGTTTCAAACGCCAAAATTTTAAAGCACATCATCCCGGTCGAGTAAACTCATTAACACACTCAAACCTAAAACCGTGAATAACATAATATAGGCATGTATTGTGTGCTCATAAAATCATTTATAAAAATACGTTGGTTTGTAATAACAGAGCGTTTCCATACATAAAAGTTAGAATAACAAAAGGAGGGGCCGACACAACACTGTATTTGTTCTCGCCTAGGGCGGCCGAGGTAAAGCGAGGTCACTTTGAGAGCGGGAAGCGAGGAACAATGAAAAAGTTAATGCAAACATTCATGAAACAGGAATCCTATATTATAGAAACTGTCGTGACTTAAACTATCGTAAAAAATGTATGAAACATGTAATGATGTCAAACTTATAGATTATATTTAGAATTTCTGAGATCATAGGCTCTGTCTGAGTTTTTTTGTTCACTAATCTCAGACACATGGAATACTCTTTAATAAGTTGACACAATAAACGGTTTCATCGCTAACAGCGAAAGAAAGAATGACTTGTACAGATATACAAGACATTCTTTGGATGGCTTTACAGTAGGAGGAAAAACAATACTGTCTGTCGAGTATACACACACACAGAGTACATACATTTATAAAACAATCTTGTCACTTCAAACAGAAATCGTGGGGATAATAAGGATTGGGAAAAAATTTATCAAGAATAATCATCAGTTAGTTCAAATTAAAAAAGAAAAACAACGATATAACAACAAGACCAGGAATGCTTTTTACATAAAAAAGCATTCCTGCTCTTTATTTAGATTCCTGAAAATAAACACTATCCCCGCGCACAAAGAGACCACATTCAACAATAATTATTATGATGGACTTAGGCCAAGATAAATGCACGCAACTTTGGCTTCGTCACTCGCTCACATTTGCCAAACGATGCTCTCAAATAGGACATTGTTCCGTTCCACGACGTTCGGTTATTATGTTAGGATGAACCTTCTAAAATATTTGTAGGGGCTATGATTTTGCTTGAGTGAAATAGTTTTGGTTGGATGAAAACTGTTTGTGATGTGAGAAAAGAGGGATATCGTAGTTAGTACGTAGATAGGAAGATTCATAATGTGGATGATTTGTTGGATGTTGAAACCTAAATATTTTATGATGTGAATAGCTTTTGATACTGTAGAACATTGCATTCTCTTGGATAAGTTAGAGCTCTACGGTATAAGAGAAAACGTGTTAAAACTTTTTGCTTCTTATTTAACTAATAGGAAACAGTACGTCGAAATTAAATCGCTTCAAGAAGGTGTGGAAGAAATTCACAAATCGAAATTATTCACAGTAACTAGAGGTGTTCCTCAGGGTTCGGTGTTGGGCCCCATTTTCTTTATAATATTCCTTAACGATCTAACTGAATACATCAAAAACATTTTACCAGATGCTGACTTAATAATATTTGCTGATGATACGAGTGCTGTTATAGCTGCTGACAATATGGAGACCTTAAAATGTAAAGTAAATGTTTTATTAGCTGCTTGTGAAAGCTGGTTCTCTATGAACAACCTTAAATTAAATGTAAGTAAGACAAAATGTATGATATTTAGATCTACAGTTAGGAACAAAGTTACAATGGACATAGAGTCCTTGGGCAGTAAAATTGATGTAGTAGAAACTTTAAAATTTTTAGGGGTACAAATTGACTCTTTACTGAATTGGAAGTCAGAACTAAATTCAATTACAAATGCAATAAGTAGTGCATGTTATGCTATCAGATCTTTGAGGGATGTTTTGTCTGGTGGGCAACTTCGTGCCGTCTATTTTGCTCTGGTTGAATCGAAACTTAGATAGAGCATTAAATTTTGGGGTAACAGCTATAAATATAATAATAAGGCAGCCTTTACTATACAAAAGCGAGCTATAAGAACCATGCTTCGTTTAGACCAGACGGAATCATGTAAGGAGTATTTTGTTAAGCTTAGAATTTTAACGGTGCCATGTCTGTATGTTTTGGTTCTCCTTACTCATTTAATCAAAAACTTAAAAGAGTTTGAAACAGACGATGAAAGGAAAAATAGATTAGAAACTCGCAGAAAAGATCTTCCTATTATTCTGCAGGCAAAGCTCAATGTTGTCAAACACTCGTCACGTGTGCAATCTGTCAATCTGTATAACAAATTACCAGCAGAATTAAAGAATATTCAGAATGTGAACGTATTTAAAAATAAACTCAGAGCTTTGTTAATCAAGAAAGCCTATTATTCCATTGACGAATTTTGTAATGACAAAAGTTTTTAAAAAAGTAGTTAAATTAAATAAATAACTGTATCGACTATTCTTTGACTTGTTATAGACTTTGCTTCTTTTTTGTGTTTTTTTTTTTTATATTTTTTATTTTTTCTTGACATAAAATGTATGTAAGTAGCGTTTTGCTGGGGAATTTGTTGTGTATTAATATGACAGTAAAGTTAGTTTTAATTTAGATAGTCGTTCTAACTTCGGATGGGTGTGGAATGAGGTTACTTGCTTATTTGTTTTTATTGTTGTTGTTTATGTGCTTGTGTGTTGCTTTTGTTTGTGTATACTATTACTGTGCAAATATTTCGACACAAATGTATTTTTGTTATGAATTAAATAACTTGAACTTGAACTTGAACTTTGCTGACGGCCTAACCTGCGTAGAGGTTGGAAGTCGTATTTCCGACCAAGATAGAAGAGTTTTATACCCTAATCCGGGGGGTATGGTTTGCCTGAATGTGCCAAATAGAAAGCCATTTCGCTGTTAGAGCGTAAAGAAGTAACAGACAGAGTAACTTTCGCATTGTATTGTTAATGAGGATGGTTAGTATATGACACAACATCACGCCTGTAACTTCTGAAGTGTTTGTCCCATGTATTAGGGGAAGAGCCTAATGCCATCAACCAGGCACACACCGTGGCTGCTACTGAGACATTGCTGATGGAAAACCCAATAACACTTTGGTCGACCCCAGCAGTCGCGCTTACTTAACCAACAAGGCAGTTAGTATCGGCGGATTAAAAATATACTGAATCCTTTTAACCCTAGTGGTATAAAATAATCCAGCTGTGAAAAAAGTCTGGTAAATACAACGAAGCCAAGCAAATAGCTGGCAGCGTGTTGTAAAGTTAATTCATATAGTCGCTGTAAAGGACGTCGGACGCACGTACTGCCAAAATGACTCGAACACGTAGATGAAGAAAGTTTTGACACATTCGCCGTCCGTGTATTTTTTGTACTAAGTTGGGAACCGAATCGGGTAGAGGCACAAAGTTGTATATTATGTTTTTGTTTAGATTTTTTTTCTTTTATTGTTTTTTTATGTTTTGTATTGTGTGTACTTGTGGCATGTGCCAGATAAAATGTTACTTCTTTGTAACGCTGTTGGATGTTTAGCGAAAATATTTTTAAGCAAAATTTAATATACAATTTCTGGAAAATAGACATTTGTTTGTTTTGCCGGTTATTAAGCATTAAAGAAACAGTGATCATTTTGTGCTACTTTTAAAGTGAGCGTGCATAATCATCCCTTATCCATTTCCGTTCCAAGAAAACTGGACCACAAGCCTTCATTTTATAGTAGACACTGAGTCGTGCTCCACCTCACGGGACCAGTCCTACTGGCAGGTTCATTCAATTGAAATTTTATCGTATCTAAAACCGGCTGGGTTTCTCAAGATGTTTTCTTCAAACTACTTTAGAGTGCAGTGGTGATGAAGAAAGTTACACAAAGTGAAGCGCCATCAACCTTTGGCCTATAAACGCGTAAGTCGAGGTCGTTGAGGTGAGCATAATATAAAATTCTAAGGTTAAACTTTCTTAATGGGCTGTTTAACACAGGCCAGTTAGTAACACTCTAAAATTATGTCTCATCAAAACATTGAGCCCTAACATAATATTTCTTTTTAGTTTTTCAGCTAATAAAACGTGTAACTCCTAATGGTTTCATCATAAATTCTTAATTTTAAAGTGTAGGCTTCGTCACAAAGGTCACAAGGCACTAATTAGTCATTAGGATTAATTTGTATATAATGTTCAGAATTGAAGAGCTCATTACAAAGAGTGGCCCTTGAAAAACAATCGTTAAAAATTCATGACTCTTGGGGACTGAATGACGGCTGAAAAAAGTTTTATAATAATTATTTTACGTTTTATAGTCCGAAAAAAAAATGGGCCAGTTGCTTAGCGTCTTGAGAAAATAAACCTTTAGGTTTAATAATATTTTGCTTAACTATGGGATAAGTGGTTTTAGAAGGTGTACGATGAGTCAGTAGTAAGTGAAGGTTCTGAAAATGAGAACTGAATGATTTAGAGATTAGACACACAGCTTGTCAAGAATATTAGTTTTACAATATTTCTAAATATTATTTTATTATGTCCATTAGTTGCTGATATAACAGTAAAGCATATGATTTCATCTGCTCTTTGTTCTTTTTGCTGAAAAAAGTGTTGATGAAAAGTGATGATCAAAAGAAGATACTAAAAACCGTTGCTGGTCCAGTCCAAAATCACGAGACCCATGGGAAAATGATTCCAACTCAACAATACAAGAACAAGAAATCACTCAACAGTGAACCAATAACAAATCACTGGATGTTTACGACCCAACCCGATACATTGAATGAAACTTTCAGCGACACTCTAGAAAATATTTATTTTCCATTCTCGACATTCCTAAAAAAGGTAATCTGTCGTTGTAAAAGATCTGAAGAAAGGAACTTTAATCTGGGCCGAGGCGGCAGGCTCACGTCCCGCTGTCAAATAAATAAGATTCCACGCCGGTAATTTAACGTGCTCTAACGTCAAACGTGAACGATTACGTTTCGGTTTTTGTTTGGGGATGGTGCGAGTTGGAAGTTGCTGGAGACTTTCATGAACTGTGCTTAAGTAGGCCGTATAAGTAGACCCAGCTTAAATAGTCCCAAATTCATTACGCTTAGAGCTTTAGAAATACCGCAGCACATTACTCAATAAGATGCTGTGCTTATATGCTTGTGACTAAATAATAAAGTCATAGGTACTGATAGTCAAAGTGAAACATCACTTGGCTATCATTTGTAGATATTTGATAGTCATTTGAAACCAAACCTGACATTTGTGTAGTTAAAAAAGGCATAAGGCATATGACACGAAGATGATGTTGATAAAACCAAAGTGCCTACTTATAAAAACTGATGTGTTTCTTGTCATCCTGATACCGGTACTTTTGTGGACAATTCCTAATATCCCAGCACCTATTGGAACGTATTCTTATGTAATCTTGATGAATCATCATCCTGCCCTTGTCCCAATTTATTTGGAATATTTCTTTAAAGAATTTCTCATTAAATTAAAGTCCATTTGTTAATAGGTCTTTACCTATGTAATTGCAGATTCTACAACCGGCATTTTCAGATTTAATTATCTGTGGATTGGCGCGTAATTCGAAATTCAAGTAAATTTTATTCGAAAGACGTGTTAATTTAATTTCAAATTTAGTCATTTGTTTTTTGATAGTTTTTTGTTTTTGTGACTTTTTGGTAGTTTTTGGCGCCATGGATAAACTACAAATTCGTATAATTTTCGAATATCAGTTCATACGTGGAAATACCGCTGCGCAAACATCACGAAACATTAACGACGTGTACGGACTTAACACTGCTTGCATAAACACGGTCCATTAATGGTTCAATCGTTTTCAATCTGGAAATTTTGAGTCGAAGAACGAGCCTCGCGGTTGGCTGGTTAACATTGTCGACAACTACGAATTGAAGGCGATAGTGGAAGCGGATCCAACTCAATCTAAGGCTGAGCTTACTGCAGGCCTTGGAGTTAGTGTCAAAACAACATTGAGGCACTTGCGTCAAATTGGAAAGATAAAAAAGCTAGATAAGTGCGTGCCACGCGAACTAAGCGACCAACAGCGAGATTTACGCGTCGAAGCATGGATAGCACTACTGAATCGGCATAGAAACGATGAAATTCTTATCAAATTGTTACCTGCGATGAAAAGTGGATCCTGTACGACAACCGTAAGCGTTCGTCTCAGTGGGTGGACCCGGGTACATCACCTAATCAGTGCGCTACAAAAAAGATTACTCATAGGAAGATGATGGTGACTGTCTGGTGGACCAGTGCCGGACTTGTACACCACAGCTTCTTACCGAATGGCACAACAGTGACGGCAGATGTCTATTGCAAAGAATTGCAAACAATGATGGAGAAGCTCGCAATTCAACAACCAAGACTAGTCAATCGTTCTTCCCCATTGCTTCTCCACGACAACGCGCGAGCTCACACTTCACGAAAGACCATCGCAAAGCTACAAGAGTTGCAGCTGGAAGCTCTCCGTCACCCACCGTACTCACCGGACCTTGCCCCAACAGATTTCTACTTTTTTCAAAATTTAGACATTTTTTTAAGTGGTAAAAAATTCGACACCCGAGAGGCAGTACAAAACGCTTTCGCTGACTTCATCGCCTCCCGTCCGGCAGACTTCTACAGTAAAGGGATAAACAAACTGCCATCAAAATGGCAAAATTGTATAGATCATTTGGGCCATGGCAGTACTTTGATTCGCTGAAATAAAAAAAATACCAAAATTTTTATATTCTAAAATTCTCATACAAATCGGCAATTTCATAGATAAAGACTAATATTTTGATCTCCCATCGCCTTTTCTCTGAGTTTGCACCAACCCACTCCATGTCTCAGAACGGAAACCGTTGTCATTATTGTCAATCCGTCTGACCCACGTACGTCAGCGGGCACAGTTGTGACTGGCGACGATAATACGTGGCATCCTCCCATCCACCACATCAGCCTCTGGGTGGAACCTTCGTAATAAGGGTTTTAGGTCTTTTTAACAAGTTTCAATAGAGTGACGTACATTTTTATAGTTCGCTGATTTTTTGTTAACAAATTTTTATTAACCTTTACTCTTTACTTTTACTTTTGAAGGCGGCGTGTGATCTGATACTCTTTATTTTGAAAGTTCTTGAACTTGTTGTCTAAGAATATAATTATTCATTATTCTAAAATCACATTAAACGTAGGTACAAACATGATTATTGTATGTTGTCAAATCTCGATCAACACACAAAACGCTGCTATTTAGACGACATCCTCAAACAAAAAGCCTCGATAATATAATCAATCACTCGAAACCGAAGGCAAATTGATAAATAATAATAAACTATTGTCTTTTTTTCCGAAGTTCGTTTATATTGTGTTTGTCAAAGTCATCATGCGCCTAACGCCTAGCCTATTCCCCAGTTAATAGAAACGACTTTCAGTCAAATACTAGACTCTGCTTAGTGCTTATACATTGTATAAAGCAACTGTACTCAGTAACTCAGATACTGTATAACACGATACCCTTTGGTAAGTGGTGAACACCTTCAGGTTCATAACTACCAGTTATGACTGCCAAAAATCTAATTAGTGTAGGTTGAAAACAGGTTGGTTTGGTTTTGCTTGTTTTTATCCGACTACGGCAAAGCCAAAGGAGGGTTATGATTTTGACTGGCTATGAATGTATGTTTGTATGTGAGTATCTTCATCTGTTGCCTCATAGCTTCTAATCCACTTATCGGAACTCGACATATGAGGTATCGTTAGAACCGCCTTAATTTTCCGCTGAACATAGGCTACGTGACGTGTCACAAAAAGCGATTTGGCGCCCTCTAGCGGACAAAAAGTAAGGCTTAAAAAATAAAAATGGAAATAAATACGCCGTGTTTGGTATCATTAGAAAGGTCCTCACTTGTACATTTTCAAAATATTTCTCAAATTTAAAATCACGCCCTCTAGCGGACAAAAAGTCAAGAGTGAAACAAAAATTAACACCAAAATTGTTTAAATAAAAAAAGTAAAAAACTAAAACCCGACTACGACAAAAAAAACGACGCTGAAAAAGTATGAAACAAGATTTTCAGGATAGAACAAAAAGAAAAGCCGTAGTCACACGTTATAGGTACCAATACCAACCTAAACACTTTAATACCGTGTGACTACGGCTTTTCTTTTTGTTCTATCCTGAAAATCTTGTTTCATACTTTTTCAGCGTCGTTTTTTTTGTCGTAGTCGGGTTTTAGTTTTTTACTTTTTTAAGCAAATTATTTTAGTGTAATAGTTTTCGTTTAGCGGAAATTATGTTTCTCCTACTCCTCCGCTATTCTTTTCTGATAAATTTTATTCCAAGACAGTAAAAATGTTTACCTGGAACTTCGTCGAGCTTCAGCCCATGTGATCGCCACTGTTGATTCAGGCTTTCAGGAGTTGCAGTAGTTTCGGAATACTGTGGGGGGCATGCCAGAAATCTACGAGGCTAACAACTAATACACGAGGAGTCTCAATATAGAAGGAATGGTCATCCACCCCCGGATTGACCTCACCAAACATACCTTAACCTTCAATGAACTCGCACGGCTTTTACTATTGAACCACGACCCCGTTGCTCAAAGTTACAGCTATAATTTGTATGGAAGCAAGCTGGTAGAATATTAACGGAGAATGGGTACGGTTATGGTCTGGCAACCTGACAATCTGTGCACTATATGAACCATAAACCCTACGAGTTAATGCCTTCGGTGCGTATAGAGAAAGAAACATCAGGATATAACATTGGGAAATAGATTCTTGGCTAGTTATTGAACTATGGTGTAGTGCACTAATCATGATGTCACTTCGTAAGTAAGTATTATTTACTAACCATAATAATAATTATGTTGTTCGAAATAAATAATTATTTTGGTATCTGCCAGAGAATGAATGAACGAATTATGGATTTAAATTGTTATTTTAATCTTTGGTAGTAGTTTCACTATTTTAGATTACCTAATTAATAAGAATAATAAAGGTAGCTGTTGGTTGTCACTGAAAATTATTTATCATCGCTGTGGTTCTTAGAAATCTTAAGTTAATTTTTCACGAAAATATTTTGATACAGTTTTTTGGTAAAGGATAAATAATAATTGTCAATATACGAGTATATAACAGAACAAAATAGACAATTTGTCATCAGTAATTTCACAGCTGCGTTTGTAGCCAGAAATAGTTGTAGGTACTGAATTTGCTTCTCAGGCAAACTTTCCCAAAGAGCTCTACTTTATTAACAGAACTCTTTGTTGGAACAAAAAACCATCCACAACTTTAGTTCACCTTTTTATTAAGTACTCAAGCCCACTTACTGTCAAGAATATTATTTATTTAATACAGTTTCCCGAGTAAGGCACAAAAAAAAATACTCCAGAGGATTGCTTTTTACCATCTGTACAGCCCAGCACTCTAGCACAATCAACAAAACAAGATTTTTTAACCCTTCATAAATTAATTACGAGTAGTACAATCTGCCCTCTCCATTTTGAGAGCCGCCATGATTTTATGGAAATGGAACAAAAGATTTTTGAAGCGTATGAAAAACGGTATATCGACGCTTTGACGGACCTCCAGTGGTTCTCTACAAAGGAATTTTTAATTCAACTTTTTCACAGTTAGTTACATAGCATAGCTCGGAATGGAGTTTGGTCGAGGTTTTTATTGAATTTTGTAACGTAATACTGACCAGCGATGAAACTAGCGTCAGTTTCAAACAGTGATACGGTCACGGTCAACGAGGACAAAAATGTACCTACGAGCGATATTGAAAAATATTGTTTTTTGATCAAAAACGTTGCGAGTTTCACTATGAAAATATTGACGCTTAAAGAGCTTTTGTTAGATCTCTTTTTTGGCTACAATTTGATTTTCAATAATCGGAAATAGCCTATGCAATTTTCTGCAAATGAATACAAAGTAAAATCAGTTTTCTGAAAAGTCTTAATTTTTAATTTTATACTGAAAACATAAAATTATTATCATTACAATAATTTTATCTTTTACTATTTTTTTACAGTGACATCTTTTTTACAAATTGTCTTTTCTTTATTGTAGTCTAACCAAAGGCTAACTTTTACAGACTTTACTGAAAGATTGTGGTGTGCGAGATGACGTTTAAACGAGAAATCCTTGTATATTTTAAAATCTGAATCTCGAAAACGGCTCCAACGATTTTCATGAAATTTAGTATTCATAGGGTTTGATGTTATATTTAAAAAAAAGCAAGGTTTACCAAAAACTAATGAAATAAGCTCGGTCATCCAGGTACTGTACAATAATGTGAAGAAAATGATTTTTTTTATTTACTAATAATATAAAGTTAAGGAGTTTGTTTGTTTGGTTGGAGGCGTTAATCTCAATAGCTATTGGTTGGAATTGAAAATGTATTTTTGTGATGGACAATCCATCTATCGAGGAAGGCTTTGGGCTATTTTCCACGCGACCGAAATAGCGGGTAAAAGCTAGTTGATCTATACTTTTATTCATTTCAGTAGGTACGTATTTTCTATCACCTCAATATGTTACGACCTCTGACTTATACTTGGCGCTAGTAACATCACTACTGCTCGCATTTCGATAGCTGTTACCACACGCTCATGGTTATCAAAAAGAATATAAGTGTGTGTAACGCGGGTTGTCCTCAGCCGAACGTATCACTGAACGAAGTGGTTAGAGGTTGGTTTTGATAACGCGACTTTTGGGGACAAAGAAACTTACTTCCATAGCAGGAAATATACAGAGGTGGACTTGATACCATAGGCATTTTGTACCAATGTAGTATTTAATTAACTGTTCACCAAAACTTTTAAAAGGGCCGGTTAGAAATGGGGTAGTTGACTGACCTAAAAAAAATATAATTCTGTTTAGTCCGTCTGTTAGATAAAAAAAAATATTGGATACGTGTTTTTTGTTTTATCAAATTATTAATATTTGACGAAAATGAAACGTGTCAAAGATCGTGAGTGGGGGCTGGTGACGTCACTTTCTGGTAAAAAATGCACCAAACTGTGACGTCTCGTGACTTTTTCGAAGCACTGTATCGTCTTCATTTATTGTTTACGTGAAAAAAGAAAAAATACGTGTCTAATATTTTTTGAAAATCTATCTGATTGACTAATTAGATTTATTTAGTCAACTACTCTAATGTATTGGGCAAAATGTACGACGAGAAATTAGGAAGAGTTGCTTCGTGATACTATATACTTCAGGAACAGCCCCTATAGAGAGACTTAACCTGAAAAATTGCTGACATTAAAAAAGTAAAAAAGTAAAACCCAACTACGACAAAAAAAACGACGCAGAAAAAGTATGAAACAAGATTTTCAGGATAGAACAAAAAGAAAAGCCGTAGTCACACGGTATTAAAGTGTTTAGGTTGGTACCTATAACGTGTGACTACGGCTTTTCTTTTTGTTCTATCCTGAAAATCTTGTTTCATACTTTTTCTGCGTCGTTTTTTTTGTCGTAGTTGGGTTTTAGTTTTTTACTTTTTTTTATTTAAACAATTTTGGTGTTATTTTTTTTTTACTCTTGGCTTTTTGTCCGCTAGAGGGCGTGATTTTAAATTTAAACAATATTTTGGAAATGTACAAGTGAGGCCCTTTCAAATGATACCAAACACGGCGTATTTATCTCCATTTTTATTTTTTAGGCCTTACTTTTTGTCCGCTAGAGGGCGCCAAATCGCTTTTTGTGACATGTCACGTAGCCTATGTTCAGCGGAAAGTTAAGGCGGTTCTAACGATACCTCATATGTCGAGTTCCGTTAAGTAGATTAGAAGCTATGAGGGAACAGATGAAGATACACACATACATACATACATACATAGCCAGTCAAAATCATAACCCTCCTTTGGCTTTGCCGTAGTCGGGTAAAAAGGGCTGGCTGTAAAAATGGAGAACATTTTTTCAAGCAGTGTCTTCATAATTTTAATACAATCATTGCTCGAAAGCCATTAGCGGAAATACGGATCCACTTGTTGCCAATAAAAAAGCGAAAGAAACCAAACCAAACTAACGAGACGATTGCGTATTCGCACAATGTTGGAGACGGTGCAATAGCCGAGGTTGATTGACATAGATACAACTTATGTGTGAGCCTCAGGGCTCGTTTACGGAGACGCGGGGCGTCTCGTGCTTTTTTATTAATTTACTGAGAGACGGATCCACCGCAACAAACGCTGCATTTTAAACTAACGAGCGAAAAATCACTTCTCGTAAAATTAACGTTTGAAATCGTTAACTTTTTCATACATCGCCATGCGTTTGAAATAAAAACGCAGCACGCGCCGCGCGACGCCCGCCCCGCCTGTACGTAAACATGCACTCACAGTTTATATTTTTTAAACAAATCATGCGTTCGCCTGGTCGGAACTGTTCCTTAGCATTCCGCGGCGCAACCCGTGATTGCCGAGATCAAGGGAATTGCTTAGTAATTCCCTTGCAATATTCTCCTCTAATACCGCACAGTGGGGAGTGTAATATAAGGATTTTTTCCCTCAGTACACAGAAATCTTCTAGTGGGGGACAATTTAAGAAATAGTATGTTTCTGTTTTGGTTTGAAATTGCATTGCTTGGCTTGTGTAAGAATAAGCTTTCTGTTATTGTTTTGATATTACGTAGAAACTAGCTGTACATGGATCTTTTGGTGTGGGTTCAGACTTAAATACAAGTACCCCATCTTGTTTAATATATTTCACAAATGTTAATGGTGTTGGCCATTCAAAACACTGTAAACTGAACTTAACAAGGTGATTGAACATTGGCAAAAAAATATTGTTAAGTCGCACTTTAAATAATCTTTAAAAATAAAATTTTTCATCACCCTAATCTTGCCCTTATCGTAATTTATTTAGGGTTGGCGCAGCTTGTCTACTTCTATCATAGGGGGTGTTCTTGACATTTCATCCTTCCCACAGTTCATACATCGTTTTTTAATATATTGCATAGATTCTATCGCGGGCCTTGAGCGTGGAGAGCGAATCCAGAATTTTCCTAACGAAAATATTCGGGATTCAGTATTCAACCAGGTTGCTATGGTTACGGAAAATAACAAGGTTGTCAACTGAGGTTGTCAAATTAAATAATTGTTTGTCTCTCTGCTTTCTCCTACTAAAATATTCTTACTCGTATAATTTGTGTACAAAGTGGTTTAAATATGAATAAACAAAGTGCATTTATTAATGAAGAAAGTTACGAAAAAATAGTGAAAGAAAATGAGTGAGGAGTGAGTACTCTATAAACATTCATTTTATTATTAGTACGCATCTATCATAAGTTTTATTGGTTTTTGCATTACTATTCTGCGAATCGGTCTAATACGATTCGTTTTCTTATAAAATATCTAAAATAAAATAAATAATTTTCATATTTTCCAATGTTATGACACTTACGTCAGGCTGTCAATACTTTTTCTTTTAAATTTTCTGTCATAGAGTTTCTTACTAGCTTAGTCTATGAAGGTTAGTTTTGATTTATATAATGTACATCGCGCGAAATTCGAAGATCAAACTCTTAATATCGTTATTTTTGTTCAAATTTTTTGAATGAATAGTATTTTGGTGTATATTTACACTATTAATACCTAATTATTTATACCTACTATTGCATAAGTTGATAAAAAATGCTATGCAATAGATTTACCGCGGCAGTCTCCGAGTGCCACACGTTTTTTGGTATTTCTCTACTCTTATTAAATACTCATTATAATAATGTGAAAATGAGGGCAAAAAAACTTTCATTTGACGAACTACAAAGAGAGTGCTACGCAAAAAAATTATGAGCCCTTTCATAATGTCACTAATTTATTTTCGTCACATTTACAAGAGCGTCAAAAATACATATTAGTCCTGAGAGTAATAAATATTATTTCTTAGTCTCTACAAAAACATTCCTATTTAGGTATGACCATCAGGGCTAATGTATTTGCCTAATGTGGTTCGCATAATACTGTTGTTTTTAGTGGTAATCAAACTTATTTTGCTCAATATTTATGAGTAGGGTTTGTGTGTTTTTTGGTAGGTAAATAATAATAATAATATTCCACAACTATCACACAACGCCATCTAGTCCCAAGCTAAGCAGAGCTTGTGTTATGGGTACTAGACAACTGATAAACATACTTATATATTTCTAAATACATACATATTATAGATAAATTACACCCAGACACAGTACAAATAATCAAATACAAATACCTTACACATAGGGGTAGATATTTTCCATGATATGTTACAAAAATTATTTCAGGAGGAAGTTTTGAATCTTGCGTAAGTCTAAGGAATTAAAAGGTCGTGTCGTGGCGAAATAGTTATGTTTTACCTATAGTTAAAGCAATGGTTTTTTTCCTAGAATAGGTATAGTTTCTTTTGATGAAATGTGACCCAATTTACAAAGGCATGTTAGCAATATTTCCATATACGCATATTTTACGCATTATTTCAATATATTTATTAGAGGAGAAAACATTGCTGAGTTCAATAAGAGCGTGTATTTTTTTTACTATACATCTTTAAATGACGAAAAAAATATTTTAGCCTTGAGAGGTAACTTTTAGCTAAAAACGTACGTGATACTCCTGGGTCCAGTATATGTTAAAACCTTTTACACCTTTGAAAAACTCTTGTTGGTAGGTAATGGTCTTTAGGGAATCTTAGGGTTTTGGAATGAAGGTTAGCCAAGTGCAAATCATTGGTACCGATGCTGCTTATAGATCCACTACCTTGTACTTAATTTAAGATTTACTAACATATTATTTGCTGAAAGCAAATTCACTTTTAAAAGGAAAGTACGTAGCCACTATTTAAATCAGACCAAATAGCTTCCAATAATTAAAAGTCGAGTCATAAGTCGTCAAGTTTTTCGTTATTTAGTTTGGTATTTGTTTAAATATTTATTAGTTTATTTTATTTTTTATATGCGTATTAGTATTAATATAATATATATTTTTTATTACAGTTGTTTTTTTTTTTGTACCCTACCACGATGTTGTCTTGTTTGACCCTAAGGTTGACTGGTAGAGAATGCCTTGTGGCATTAAGTCCGCCTATGTACCACTATTGTGCACAAAGTTTAAATAAATAAATAAATTAGTTAGTTTAGTTTCATCATCATTATCATCAACACCCTATTAATGTTCCCACTGCTGGCACACAGGCCTCCTCTCTTTGAGAGGGAATGGGCTATAATCTACGACGCGGGCCCAGTGCGGATTGGTAGATGTCAAATGTCTTCGAATTTTTTGTTCTAAGACATGCCGGTTTCCTCACGATGTTTTCCTTCACCGTTTTGAGAGCAGCGGTGATGAAATAAATTACACAAAGTAATGTGCCTGCCTGGGCTCGAACCCACGACCTACTGTTCGTAAGTCGGGGCCGCCACCACTGGGCCACCGATGCTCTCAAGTTAGTTCTAGTTTAGTTTAGTTTATATATTTAGTTTAGTCTTACATTTATAAATACTTTAAATTAAAAATAAATAAATAAATTATCACACCTGTTATCCCCGAAGGGTGAAGCAGTGGTTTACGTGGTACACCCACATTATTCGCTAGTATAAGTATGTTTAAGTCTCATGTAATAGGGGGCGACCCTATTGCCATCACCCGGGCACGGGTCGCTTATTTGGTCAGTTGTTGGTAACTGTCGGAGTGCGGCATGATTGAAAACGTTGTGATTAAAACGCGGGCCGATATTTAAATAACGACACGATATCACTACTTACTTAATGGATACTTCATATTATTATGATATTCTTTACTTTATGAACTTAAATGGCTTTTTGATTTGAATAACATTACCTTTGTTTTTTAACTATCTAAACATTCAATACAGGAATCCAATCTATATCTATAAAAGCGAAAGGTCACTCACTCACTCACTCACTGATTCATCACGAAATCTCGAAAACCGCTGGACGTACAAAGATGATTTTTGGCAGGGAGGTAGTTTATGGTTAGAAGAACTCTGCTAAGTACAGGTTTTGTGGCAGGGCCGGATTAGAGAGGTTTAAGGGCGCTCGCAAGTTTGTTTAAAAGTCCCATCATTTTGTGTGCTACTAACTTTAATTTTGGCAGGGACGTAGTAGGTGAGTAGAAGTTTGCTAAGAACCGATTTTGCGACAGGGCCGGACTAGGGAGGTCAAAGGGCTCACGCGAGTTTGTATGACAGTCCTTCCTTTATTGTGCTACAATTTTGGCAGGAAGGTACTTTATAGTTAGTAGACGTTGACTAAGAACGGATTTAGCGAGTTTAGCAACATGGCCAGAATAAGGAGGTCTGAGGGCTTTCACATGTTTGTAAAAATGTACTTTTTTTTTTGTACTAACAACCTGAAATTTAACAAGTCTAGAGTTTAGGAGTAGGAGATCTAAGCTAAGTTTGTAAGGAAGACCTGGACTAAGGGCTCCCGTAAGTCCATATGAAATCCTTGGCTTTTTGTACCTGAAAATTGGCAGATAGATAGAATATAGTTAAGACATTTCAGGTAGGAATAGATTTTACGACAGGGCTGGTTTAAGGGAATATAATCGCTTCGATTGGCATTTGGCATTCGATTTGACATAGTACCATCCACAGGCAGTCCAGACAAGAGAGTCAAAATTTCTACGCGAACGAAGTCGCGGGCAACTGCTAGTATTTATATATATAAAAGGAGAACTGACTGACTGACATATCAACGTACAGCCGAAACTACTGGGGCTAGGAATGTGAAATTTTGCACACGGCTTCCTATTATAATGTAGGGGAGCACTAAGAAGGGGTTTTTGGAAATTCAACCCCTAAGGGAGTTAAATAGGGGATGAAAGTTTGTATGGAAAATCGACATTTTTGTAGTTAAACCGACATTCACGCGGGCGAAGCCGTGGGCAAAAGCTAGTATATTATATTTTTTTATTTGGGGGGGGGGGGGGTTATCAAATAACCCGAGCGGAAGGGAGTGCCAGACTTGTACTGACTAAAAACCATCCATGTTCTTTCTTAGCCCTTGTGCCAAGGCCGCGGTATCTCTATCGAGCCATCCGCAGCCCCAACGGGGAAAATATTACATCTTAATGTTGGTTTTAAGTTGCTAAGAGAGTTTACGCTCTTTCAGAGTAGGTTTTTGTTGAATGTAGCTAAAACGGATTGTTCTGTTGTGAACGACATAGCAACAATTTAATCATCATCATCATCATCATCAGCCTATAATGTTCTGCAGGGACTCAGGCCTCCTCTCTAGGAGAGGGATGGGTTATGATCTACCACGCGGGCCCAGTGCGGATTGGTAAATGTCACATGTCTTCGAATTTTTTGGTTATATGACATGCCGGTTTCCTCACGATGTTTTCCTTCACCGTTTTGAGAGCAGTGGTGATGAAATAAATTACACAAAGTAATGCGCCTGACGGGGTTCGAACCCACGACTCAATGTTCGTAAGTCGGGGCCGCCACCACTGGGCCACCATTGCTCTTGATATAACAACAATACAATTATAACAATTTAATACTGATGGATATTTTCGTAAATACTCGACTATTCAAAAAATTTGATTTTAAATTGAACTGAAAATTACGTGTATTTTTTAGGAGAAATTCTTGGAAGTAGCCCAAGGCAGGCAGAATTGTTCAATAAAATGACTACAGGCACAATTGACCTTTTGAACAAAAGGAGGTGAGATTCTATAGAAAATGCCAGATTAGAGTATTCTATGAATAAAGGAAAAGTACCTACTTCCCTTCTAATTCTGTCGATGGAATTTATAATATGTACAATGTTGTCTTCCGGTTCAAAAAAGTTTTCCAATATAATATGCGGGTTTAATATATGAGGGCGTATAAATAATAATACTTTTACGAAAAGGAAATCTAGAAAAAGTTTACAACAAACTTCAAGGCACGTGACCGTTTCATCAATGGCGAATATAAATCGGATCGTTCAATTTATGTAACCTATTATAAAAAATTAATAATTAATTAATTACCATTTTCATTTAACAATAAAAGCCAGCCAAGTGTGAGTTAACCTCGCGCACCAAGAGTATAAACTAGTAGCTAATTTACGGTTTTGAAATTGTTTCCTTTATCACGTGCTTACATTAAACGTTCATATTTTTTTTATTCGCTGCTCTCACTGGTAGAAGACCTGAGTGCTTGATATTAATTTCAGCTTGATACCTCCCACGCCTACCTGAGAAAAGAAATTTAACAGACAAACAGACAGACGGACAACAAATTGATCCTATAAATACCCCGTTTATGCAAACTGAGGCACTAAAAAAGTAAAAAACTAAAACCCGACTACGACAAAAAAAACGACGCTGAAAAAGTATGAAACAAGATTTTTAGGATAGAATAAAAAGAAAAGCCGTAGTCACACGGTATCTTGTTGAAAATCTTGTTTCATACTTTTTCAGCGTCGTTTTTTTGTCGTAGTCGGGTTTTAGTTTTTTACTTTTTTTATTTAAACAATTTTGGTGCCGTAAAATGCTGCAACTTTGCCAAGTAAACCCAACTTTGCCTATTTTGTTTCGATTACGATATTTCACATTTGCTTAGTTTTTTATTATTTTCTACCATTTGGTAGTAACTTTCCATTATTAGGGCAACATATTTTTATTTTTTTACAATAGTAACTCCATTGGTACGCTGTCAGCTGTGCGACAAACATCGGTGCGCGTGGGTGAAAGTTTTTGGTGTCCTGTAACTTTTGCAGTTTCAAATAGAGAAAAAGTGTTTTCAAGCAGAGACGTTATTCCAAGGTAAGAAAATATTGTCTATTTTCCGTATTGTTTGATATTTCTATGAAAAGGACGCCATTTCATCAAAATAACTTACGCAATGTTGTGCACTGTTTTAGAAAGTTGAGTGACACAACTTTGCCTGGGTCTAGGGTTGTCTCTTGTCGAATTTTATTAATTATTGTTTTTTAGTATGATTTCTTGAATCTATATTTTTTTTACCGACAATCAAACAGAATACAAATCATTGACGATTGAATGGCATACAAAATGTCTGAAATTGTGCCCGTATATGTGACAATTAGACTTACAACCACGACCCCTTTTTTTTGGGGTTGGTGTGGGAAATCATCAGATAACCCCTCCCGCTCTGGGACTTAAAAACATAACTGACGGAATGTGGGTATATCATACACAGAGATGGAGGCCTAACCATTCGAGAATACAGGCGTGATTTTGAATTGTGTTGTATTTTACGTGGTATTTTTTTTTGCAGTTAAATGAAAAATGGGAAACAAGAAAAAACAAAGCCGGAGAAAACCAGGAGCTCGAAATTATAAACTTGGATTTTACTTTAAACTGACATAGATATCTAAAAAAAAAATTCGTCCTCTAAGAAGTGCACGCTAAATGTAACATTTCAATGGACTAATAATTTTCTATTTTTTTTTGAGATTATTTTTAAGTGTTTTTTTTATATATACTTTATATTTTATACTCGTAAGTCTGTAAAATTTGTGAAAACAAGTAAATAAAAGTATTATATAAAATAAAGTTTTTTTGTAGTTTGAGACAACCCTACAGTCAACGATATTTTCTATGGAAAGTTTGAGGTACCTGCTACAACTTTGCCTATTAGCTTTGAAAAAATGAATAATGCCTTTAGGGCAATCATCTGACTGCCGGGACCAGCTCGGTGTCATAGGCACCCAGAAAAAAAAAAATGAAAATGATAACGCTTTAATTTATTGGGATATTCTTCTAGGCAAAGTTGCGTCTTTCACCTACAACTTTGCCTACGGCTTTGAGTGCTTGTGATTCGGAAAAACAGCATGATTCAAACAGATGTGGGTTCTACTTGGCTAGATATAAGGCCTGTTTTCCGTCTTAAACTTATTAAAAGTCATAATAATAAAAAGGTTCAGACATACGAACAAAAAACTTCAAAATCCAGGCAAAGTTGCAGCATTTTACGGTGTTAAATTTTTTTTTTTACTCTTGACTTTTTGTCCGCTAGAGGGCGTGATTTTAAATTTGAGCAATATTTTGGAAATGTACAAGTGAGGCCCTTTCAAATGATACCAAACACGGCGTATTTATCTCCATTTTAATTTTTTAAGCCTTACTTTTTGTCCGCTAGAGGGCGCCAAATCGCTTTTTGTGACACGTCACGTAGCCTATGTTCAGCGGAAAATTAAGACGGTTCTAACGATACCTCAAATGTTGAGTTCCGATAAGTAGATTAGAAGCTATGAGGGAACAGATGAAGATACTCACACACATACATACATACATCCGACGGCTCCTAAGTATACTGAGTCAACTGTACTTTTAATAACTTTAGAGGACGGCGTTATGAAGAGTGAATGGGTTATATTTGAAATGTTAATACAATTACGAAAAAAAATCTTATTATAGTGAATTCAATAATAAGGCCTATCAACAGTACAAAACAAATTTCATATTATTTTATTAATCTATGAGATAATGTAGATACACTTGTATACATCGATTATTTGTATGTTAAAAATGGATCAACTACCACTTAGCGTTTTATACGTCGTATTATTGAACCTACGTTTTGGGGAAATATTATTTAGTAAGTGTGGTAAAAAATATTTTTATATACTTTTTAGATATCTTATGTATTAAAATTTCTGGCCTGAATTTATATTGTGCAAAAGTATAATAAGTTGACTCACTATACATGGACATAATAGGGGATCGGACATAAAAAAACTAATTAGTCCGTCAGATAGATTTCCAAAAATTATTGGACACGTATTTTTTCTTTTTTCACGTAAACAAAAAATGAAGACGATACAGTGCTTCGAAAACTCGTGTGACGTCATATGTCACATTTTGTACCCACAAGTGACGTTTCAAGCCCCACTCCATGATCTTTGACGCGTTTTATCTTCGTCATTTTTTATTGATTTGATAAAACAAAAAATACGTATTCAATATTTTTCGATAATCTAACTTACGGACTAAACAGAATCATATTATTTTGAGCCAGTCCGATCCCCTATTACAGAAGTGAACTATCCTTGTTGAGTCAAGTGGGCTACAAAATCGGTAAAATAATCAAAAACTCCTTTATTTGTTTAAAATTTTAATTTATGAGATCTCAAAAAGGTAATTGGTAACATTAACACAACTTTAAGATTTCCATAAAAGTAACAAAAATTTACAATACTAGACATCAATGACAAAGACTTAGTCTTAGAAAGTCTTATGTAACAAAAATAGAAAATAATTATTGTATCAATTACACGTAGTATTAACTGCTTGAAATCACAATAATTTAGGAATCAGTTTCAGTCATCTTAATAATACTTATAAAGAAAATCACAGTCGGTATACAATTCTAAATATCTTTGATAATTAATAATTATTGCTGAGAATCAAATCAGTCTCAAAATTTAACTTATGAGGGAAGTACTTGATAATTACTTACGTAAAAAAATGGTCTAGTGGCAGTAGTTCGGTTGTTAGTCCGGTTGACCGAAAGTAGTTTTTTTGTTTCAGAAAATAAGTTCAACTTGCACCAAAATGACTGCATTCGCTTCCCGCGAATACTAGTATTGGTACACTTGACTCAATGTACTGTGTGCAAAGTAAACAAATTGTAAACTTGATCCAGTATACGCTATTTTATTTTCGTTATTTATAGGGTTACGATTTTTTTTTTTACACGGATAGATAGGCAATTGATGTTAATATACTAAAAAGTGCATTTGTCGAAATTTGTTAGTTGACTCAGTATACTTAGGAGCCGTCGTACATACATAGCCAGTCAAAATCATAACCCTCCTTTGGCTTTGACGTAGTCGGGTAAAAAGTACACAACGTTCAATCGTGCTCCAATTCAGCATTTCCACAAGACAAAACCAATATCGTAATAAATCACATATCACTTTTTATTGCAAGTGCTAGAAGTAAAATCCTGCAAGACATTTTCAAGAGTAGAGAGTTTTTCTCAGTAAATTCTAATAGCTTCCAGTTATTCAGCGGTATGTCGTCGCTTTTCAGGCGGGATTATGAAATGGTGGAGTGCTCATGAAACTTGTTTTGCGGGATGCGTCTCTTGTGGGTCTTACGTTTGAGTCAGTGTGGAGAGGTTGGCTGCGTGTGCGATTTAGTGAACAGTGCGCTGAGGTTGGGTTGGGCTTGCGTGCGGGTTTAGTTCTGAAGGTAGGATTTGTTGATTGCGAGATAGTTTAGTATCTTTGCCAATTAGATAAACCTGAAACGTTTTTATTTTGAGGAGTAGGACGAGTGATCTTTGTGAGAATTATCATCATCATCTCAACTAGTGATGTGCCTGGTGGCAATATTGCCACTGCCTTTAAAATACCAAAATTGCCAGTAGCATTGGCAATATTGCCAAAGTTAATGTAGATTAGGGCCTATAAATGCTAATTATAAGTGTATTACATAGTTTCCGTACCTAATTTGACTTATAATTAAGAAATATTCCCAAATATTTCCATTCCCGGCAATATTGCCAGCAATCTTGCCACCAAAATTCCCACTTTGGGCAATATTGCTGACAACGGCACATCTCTAATCTCAACCAAAAGACGTCAACTCGTGGACATTGGCCTCTCCTCATTGACCGATCCCGTGCGTCTTGCACCCAGCCGAATCAAAGTCAAAGTCAAAGATTTATTTGCAAATAAATATGGTTACAAGGTTCTTCCCCGCAACCTTCACCAGGTCAACGGTCCACCTAGAGGGAGGCCTTCTAACGAATCGTCTTCCAGTTTGTAGTCGCCACTCCATGCAGAACTTCTCGACCCCATGCATCGGTGATCTGGTCATCCGTGAGAATGATACATCATTTTATGACATAATATTGTTTTATATGACAAATTGCCTGTTTTAAAACCCGCTTTTAAAATACAAATTATTTAATATATTATTCACCATTCACCACAATGACCCCCTACAGCCAACAGCATCTATAAATCCGCTAGCATTGCACCTCTACCGCATTACGCAATAAATCCTGCGAACTTTCCAAACTAACTCGAGTGAATACTCAGAATTCAGTGTTTTATAAGAAAACTCGAACTCATTCCCAAACTTCTGACGTCTTTGTAATGAAAACTTAATTTGTAAGGCGATGACTAAGTGTGCTCTTAATGTTTGCGGGAAAAAATGTTGGTTGTGTCTGGAAAGATTTTTTCTTTGACTATTACTGTAGTATGTATTTGTAAAATACAAATAGAAATAAAAAAATAAACAGTAAAAATGTAGAACACTGACTTATATCTTGTTAACTGTTAATTAAATTTGAGTGAAAGTAATCAATCAGTCTCTGAACAATTTTTTCGACAAATTACACTGGTTTTTTTTTGTGAATTGTTGATTACAAATTATGGAATTTTCTTTTAAATATAAACGAAATAGATCCAGGCTTGGACGCGGGGTGCCAACCAACCAGGCCGTGTCATGTCATAAATTTACGAAAAATAACGCTTGATTCCTTCACCAAAATTTTACAATACGTAGTATCATCTTATGAATTGTGCTAACACGATAGCAGTAGAATATGAATTTCAGAATTTTCGACGCAACAAACGTGACGGTATATTAGGAAGAAGTGCAAATATAAAAGATGCTGGCTGTCAAACGCAATACCGGGAGCTCAAAAAGTCGAGACAAAAGATAGACACATAGATGAAGAAATATTTTAGCATGAATACAGTAGATGAAACGTCATTTCATAAAAATGCCGTACCCTAATTTGAGTAACATCTGTACTTCCATATTAATATTATAAAGCTGAAGAGAATATTTATTTGGGCTGATTTCAGGAACTTCTTGTTGGAAGTGAAAAAATATTCGAGGAAGACTTTAGGCGACTTTTTCACGTTGACAAAGTCACAGGCAAAAGCTAGTACTTTATAATATTGATAGACTTTGAAGGAATAACTTCATTTGTTTGAAGAATTCATTAACTCGACAACCTTATTAACGCAATGAAGGTTGTTTAAATGTCGAAAAAGAAACTTAAAACCCTTTTCGGTATGTTCACGCATCGTCATCATGAGCGGCGAGCCCACTACTACCGGACGGCAGAGGGGAGGAGTGCGGGACGTGTGGTACCGACTTCAACCGCGCGCGGAGCAGCCATCATTCAATGAATCGCTCGACACACGCACAAAACATCGCAAATACTTAATTATTGTAAACCGAATCGTTAATTATACGCCTAACTGCTATCAAAGAAGATTTTTATTTATGTCCAAACATAATTTGGACCTTCAGCGCCGGGTGCAGCAGAAGAAATCGTAGCGACCAGCATTAATCGGACGCACGAGGCCATCAGCGAAGTCATCCAAGGAACCAGCATAAAACGGTCAGGTCAATCATCATTCTTCATCCTTATCCCTTTTTTCTATATTCAGTGCTTCATTTGTGTTAATATTGTGTGAAATCAAAGCGTTTTATTTCCGTTAAATAGTTAAAAACGAGAAAAGATTTTGCTTAGCCACTACCCTCAGCTTCGTTTAAATCATAAAAAATCTTTTGCAAATTCCACTGTCTTCCACAAACTCCAAAATGACTAAAACTCCGGCAGAAGAGAAAGAGAGTCGTAGTAGTAGTGAGGAAATAATTAGAGATTTAAATAAAAGAAGAGGTGTTGTTCGCGGTAAATTTAGACTATTCATGAAGTTTGTAGACTCTGTAGAAAAAATGCCTATTACTGAAACCATTAAAACAGAATTACAAACGCGTTTACAAAAGGCAGATTTATTGTTAGAGCAGTTTTCAGAAATTCAGGATGAAATAGACTTAAAAATCCCTGATAGTCAAATAGAAAAGGAATTATCTGAGAGGGAAACTTTTGAAACCCACTATTATACTTATGTGACTAAAGCTAAGTGTATTATTAACGCAGATAACGCTCAAAATTCTTCCAAAATTTCTAGTAAAGTTCAATTACCTACAATTTCACTTCCTTCCTTTGATGGCTCTTATGACCATTGGTTAGAGTACCGCGATACTTACCTATCTCTCATCCATAATTCTAAAGAAATAGATAATGTGCAAAAATTCCATTATTTACGGTCTTCTCTTGCTGGCAGTGCATTGTCGGTGATTAAGTCATTGGAATTCTCCTCTGATAATTACAATATAGCATGGGAGTTATTGGAAAACAGATTCAATAATAAACGTTTACTTGTGCAAAACCATGTAAAGGCTTTATTTTATATTACGTCACTTAATAAGGAATCATCCAATCAAATTCGTAAACTCATCGACACCATTCTCAAAAATCTACGTTCTCTCAAAAATCTGGGCGAACCGACTGAGTCTTGGGACACATTGACTATTTACTTAATTACATCTAAACTTGATTCAGCTACCGAAAGAGAATGGGAGACTCATAAAAGTTCAATTATAAATAGTCATAACCAGTCAAATTCACCTTTATCTCTTGATTATTTGATTACTTTTCTTAAAAATAGGGCTGACGTACTAGAAACTATTCATTTGGCACATAGTAAATCAACCACGGACAATAACGTAAAGAAACCATCACATTCACAACAACCAAACAAATCACATAGTTACACATCAACACAAAATAAACAATCTAATAATAAAAATTCCAAACGTTCTCGTATTTGCACTATGTGTCAAGCTAACCATCCGCTTTATTCTTGCGATTCATTCTTAAAATTATCTATTAGCGATAAAATTAAATTCATTAATGAAAAGAAATTGTGTTGTAACTGTTTACGCGCTGGTCATTCGGTAGATGAGTGCTGGTTCGGTCCTTGTAGGCAATGCAATAAGAAACACAACAATTTAATTCATGATAAATGTGACGATAATGCGAGTGCATCCACATCGTCAGCTGTTGCGCTTAATTCCCAAGCATCGCCGCAGGACACAACTAGTGCTAACTCTTCAAACACTACCACATTACATTCTGCATCTCACACAACACATCAAAGTACTACTCATTCATTATTAGAGACGGTACTGTTGTCTACTGCTTTAGTGGAGGTTGCAGATAAAAACAATAATTTTCACACCACCCGCGCTTTATTAGATAACGGCAGTCAGCATTGCTTTATTGCAGAATCATTATGCAAACGACTAAATCTCACTTTAATACAGTCCACTGTGCAAGTCTCCGGGGTAGGTGACTCGGTGACTAATTCCACACAATCATGTGAAATTCATTTGAGGTCTAAAACTACACAATATAATACACGCTTTAAATGTTTAGTTTTAAATCAAATCACAGCTCAGTTTCCATCTTTAGGTACAAAATCACACATAAAAATCCCTGAACATATCGAGGGTATAGTGCTCAAACCCAATAAGTCCGAAATTGACACTTTTGAGATATTCAATATTTAAGTTTTAAGGACAAAAATACCTATGTTATTCAAATAATATCGTTATAATGAGTATTTGTGGTAAAAGTGGATATGTTGAATTAGAGCAAACCAGTATTTTAGAGTTTCTGAGGTAGTCCATTTTGTCATAGTAAAAATATTAGCTACAAAGGGTACCGACTTATTGGGTTTTAGATCTAGTGATTTAAACATTTATTATGTACTTTAATAAATGGTTCATTAAAAAAATCATAATAAAATACAAGATAAATCATTCTTCGTTACTTTCGAAGGCTGTAGGTTTGGTGTAAGTCTTCATACCACGTATCCATGCATGGAGTTCCTCTGGTATGTTATTGTTACGTCAGTCACCCAGAATCTTCAAAAAACCGAATTGATAACTGTGTAGAACCTACAAGAGTCAGGTACATTCGAGACACGGATAGTATCCGTACTAAGAGTCAGCGACAACAGGGTATGGACCAAAGGTGATTTGGAGACTCCCCGACACAGACACCGGATGTTGTCCAGCCTACGTCAGAGCCAGTCGCTGGCCCATCCGGAGCTACTCCAGCAGGAGCGGTGCCTGACTTGTCTGCCTTAATGGCGCTGCTGCAAGACCAGACCAGACACGTCGTCAGGAGGACCAGGCACGTCATCAGGAGCAAGTTTGACGTAGGCTCGCCAGTTGCAGGAGCAGTTGCAACGGGATAAGGAGAAGCAGGCTTGCAGTCAAGAGGAGCCGGCTCGCCCTTAAGAGGTACAGGTCCGGTGCCAAGAGTAACAGATGCTCCTATCCTAATAAAGGATCTTCACGCATCAGTTGGCAAACAGCTGAACGTGATGAAGGAGCAGGTACAACAGCACAACAACCGTATCGCAAAGGCCGAAATTCAGATTGCCGATGTGAAGAAGGCCTTGAGTGAACTTAAGTTTGGAGACGGGGCTGTGACTTTAGTGATTGCTGCACCGTCGGTATGCGGGCTTAAAGTCTGCCATTTGATGGTACATTTTCGTGGTCGGCCTATAAAATTCAATTTGAGGCCGTTATGAAAGTGAATGGGTGCCATGACTGCGCTCACTTTGGGTCTCCGAAACCAGGCCCTTACCATTCTTGAGGCACTCGGCAAGGATGTGAGCTACGAACAGCTACTGGAGGCATTAGACTCCAGATACAGCGACGCGCACCTGGAGCACGTTTTTCGTGCTAAATTAAGGGATCGCGTTCAACGTAGTGCCGAGAACTTACAGCAGTGGGCCCTGGAAATTGAAAAGCTAGTTCGGAAAGCATACCGGTCCGCCCCTGCACTTATTGATGAATATCTGGTAAAGGGGTTCATAGACGGAATACGCGATTTAGAAGTTAGAGCCGCTGTGAGACTTGGGCATCATGAGATGCTGAAAGACGCCTTGGTCCATGCATTAGAAGTAGAGGCAGTGAGGCAGGACCACCGTACGCACCGCGTCGGGGAGGTTGTAGCGTCCCTGTACGCGACCGCCCGCAAGGATACAGCCCTAGCTGCTATACCTGTGGAGAAAGGGGTCATCCTCGATCAAGCTGTCCTAAGCGCAGCTCACCAAGAGAAGATCAACCCCCACAGGGAAGGGTGGCTGAAGTGACTGCCTAGCCACAGCAGGGAAACGAGTAAATGCCAGGACTGCGGGGCGGGTACTGGCTGGTTTTGAAAGAACGCCGAGGATGTCGATCTCACTAGCACACGACGGGAACAGTCTGACCATCAACGGCGAAGTCAACGGAACTCCATGCAAACTGACGTTGGATACTGAAGCTTCTCACATGGTCGTCAATTCTCACCTGGCAAACGGTTTCTTGGGGACTACTTTAATAACCACGAATTTCTTCAATTACTAACAGCTACCGGTCAGCACATAACCGTCCGAAGCAGGAAGTGGAGTTAAAATTGGGTGATAGAGTTAACATTGTCATCGTGGCCGACATAGTGGACGATTGCATCTTGGGCTTGGACTTCATGCGGAAATATCGTTGTGAGATCGACATTGACCAAGGAGTGTTGAAATGTGGTTCCGAGGAAGTCTTCATGGAAGGTGCACCATCAGGGAATGTGTGTGTGTGCTTGAAGGAAATTGTTCATCTTCGCAACCAAACTGCTTTGTTTGTTCTTCTTCGAACAAAGTTTGAAGAAAGTTAGTTGACGAAGAGAGCTAATACCATTTAACTAAACGTAACTTGTTATTATTCTAATTTTATTCGAACAATACAACCCGACAAATACACTTGTTTTGATTTAGCTTTTGGTTTAATTTGTTTTTTTATCTACGTATTTAAAGATAAAACCCGATAAATACAAATAGTGATTATTACCTCTAAACCGTTGGGTAATTTTAGTTAAAATTATTGAACAGTCAACACCAATAATAAGCTTTATGTGGTTTAAGCGTGATATTAAAATATGATGTTAACAAGACAACACGCTTTATAGGGTACCACTTTTTAAGTCTTGGCTAAATGAGGTGACTTTATTGGGTTATTACCTAAAGTAATTTTCTTTCTACTGCGAATTTCACTTATTGGATTAGACCACTGGAAAGAGCGTCAAAAATACATTAAGATGTACTAATAAAACGATTTTTGATTTTTTGGCACTTATTGGGTTTGAGCACTATACCCTCGATATACAGTTAGCAGATCCCAAATTTTATTCGCCAACAGGAATCGAATTATTAATTGGGGCAGATAAGTTCTGGGAACTTTTAAATGATGGACTAATTCGACTAAGTAGTGGTCCATATCTTCAGAATACTAAGTTGGGTTGGGTAATATCTGGTTCACTGTTGAATGATAAAACTTCACGCAAAAATCGAGTTCAATGCAATTACTCACAATCATTAGATACTCAACTTAGAAAATTCTGGGAGTTAGAAGAAATAGTTCCGCAAAATAAATTAACTAAGGACGAGTCTTTGTGTGAAGACTTGTTTGTGCAAACTACGTACCGCGATAACACGGGTCGGTTTTTTGTGCGCATTCCATTAGCCGAGTCTTGTGACACACTAGGAGATACGTATTCACTCACGCTAAATCGCTTTCACGCACTTGAACGTAAATTAGATAAATCTACACCTGAATATAAAAAATTATATTGTGATTTCATGAATGAATATTTAAGTTTAGGACACATGAGTCGCGTCAATCACTATCCATCACCAAATTATTTTCTACCGCATCACGGTGTTTTAAGAGTTCATAGTAGTACTACCAAACTTAGAGTGGTTTTTGATGGAAGTGCAAAATCAACATCGGGCAAATCGATTAACGATATTCAGTTTATTGGCCCTAGTTTACATAATGACGTTTTCTCAATTTTGTTACGTTTTCGACAGTTTAAATTTGTTGCATGCGCTGACGTCGAAAAAATGTATCGACAAATTAATATTCAACCGGATCAAAGAAACTTCCAGTTAATTCTTTGGCGTGAAAATAAATCGGACGAACTCGGTGTGTACCAGCTTAATACCGTGACATACGGTACCGCGTCCGCTCCGTATCTAAGTATTCGATGCATCAAACAGCTAGCATCTGAGTGCGATGATGACGTCATAAGGCAAGTAATAGATGAAGATCTGTTTGTAGACGATTTAATTACTGGTCATGATAATAAGCAATGTTTATTAGACATTTGTACCAAAGTAGATGATGTTTTAAAATCTGGTTGCTTCCATTTACGTAAATGGTTGTTTAATTCGGAGACTTCTACAACAGATCAAACAAAGGAATTGGCTTTGGGCGAAAATTGTTTAACTAAAACTCTCGGTATTGGTTGGTTGAATTATTTAGATTTGTTATACTTTACTACAAAGATTGATCAAACCTCCACTCATGTGACTAAGCGCGTTATATTGTCGGTTGTCTCACAGGTGTACGACCCATTAGGCTTGTTATCACCCTCAATTATAATTGTAAAAATACTTTTACAAAAACTATGGCTTTGTAAGTTAAGTTGGGACGATCCAGTACCTAACAATATTTTATTTATGTGGAAAAACTTTATCGACACGCTTCAACACCTACAAAACATAAAAATTCCTCGTCATGTTAGACAAGTGAATACAAAATACACAGATTTACATATTTTCACGGATGCATCACAGGATGCATATGGTGCATGTGCATACATAAGTACATACAACGACAATTCACCAGTCACTGTAAGGTTACTTTGTGCTAAGAGCAAAGTCGCACCAATTAAACCAGTTACAATACCGCGACTGGAACTATGCGGGGCTCTGGTTGGTTCAAAGTTATATCAAAAAATAATTCAGTCATGGAGATTAACTTTTGATAACACATACTTTTGGTCTGACTCCACGATTGTCATAAACTGGATTAAAATTTCACCTAATCTGTTAAAACCATTCGTCCAGAACAGAGTAGTGCAAATCAATGAATTGACTGGTGAGTTACCGTGGTTACATGTTGCTGGTAAAAATAACCCGGCTGATCTTTTATCTCGCGGGCTCACACTCGACGCGCTTCAAAATTCAGATATCTGGTGGAACGGGCCAGCATTTTTAACCGAAATTAACACTAATTTTAAACAAAATAAACACGATAAAATAATTGAATTGCACGATTTACCAGAAATTAAATCAAATGTTAATTCTTTATTTACACAATCAACTTCTACTAGTATTTTTACCTTTGAACGTTTTTCAAATTTTAATCGCATGAGACGGGCAGCCGCTTACGTGTTACGATTCATTCATAATGCACGAATCAATGTCAAAACTGAACGTAGCACTGGCCCGCTTACGTCTGATGAATTGAATAAATCAACTTTAGTCTTAGTACGCTTAGCACAACAAACGTCATTCCCAGTAATTTTTAATGCCTTAATAAAAAACTTACCTGTTAAATCGATGAAAAATATATCTAGTCTTGATGTGTTCCTAGATTCAGATTGCATTATTAGAGTGGGAGGTAGATTAGTAAATTCACATACCTTCTCTTATAGTAAAAAACATCCCGTATTGTTGTGTTCGAAACATACTTTCACGCGACTTCTTTTCCAATTTGAACATAAACGTCTACTCCATGCTGGTCCACAACTGCTCTTGGCTACTATTAGAGAGAGTTGGTGGCCACTCAAGGGTCGTGATTTAGCCAAGCAGACAGTGCATAAGTGCATTACATGTACTCGCCAGAAAGGGAAAGCAATATCAGTAAAAATGGGTAACTTACCTTTTGAAAGGTTGGAACCGGGGTATCCTTTCATGCGCTGCGGTGTAGATTATGCGGGACCTATGTTCATATTGAGCCGCAAGGGAAGGGGTTCAAAATTGGAAAAATGTTATGTTTGCCTATTCATATGCTTTACTACTCGTGCAATACACTTAGAATTAGTCACTAGTCTAACTTCTGAGGCATACTTATTAGCTTTAAAAAGATTCTTATCTCGTCGTGGAAAACCCGCACAAATATTTTCCGACAACGGAAAAACGTTTGTAGGCGCACTAAAAGAATTCTCTCAATTTTTAGCTACTAATGAAAATTATATTTTAAATTTTGCTGCAGGCGAAAATATTAAGTTTAGCTTTATTCCTCCCTACTCACCACATTTTGGAGGTTTGTGGGAGGCAGGGGTTAAATCCTTTAAACATCATCTCCGTCGTGTAGGAAACGTAAACCTCACTTATGAGGAATTTTCCACTTTATTGACACAAATAGAAGCCCTCCTAAACTCCAGACCTATGTATCCCATGTCTTCAGACCCAAACGACCTACTCCCTCTTACACCAGCCCATTTCCTGATTGGCCGGCCGCTCGTTGCTCCTACATATGAAGACCTCACAGCTGTAAATACTTCACGCTTGGTCCGCTACGAGCGCATCGAACAGATGAAGCAGAACTTCTGGAAGCGATGGTCGCAGGAGTACGTTTCGGAGCTGCAGACGAGGAGTAAATGGCAGTCCAACACCGACACATTAGTACCTAATACCTTGGTGCTCATTAAAGACGACATTTACCACCCTTAAAATGGCGTCTTGGACGAGTCATAAGCACTTCACCTGGCAAGGATGGACTGGCACGTGTAGCTGACATCAAGACAGCTAACGGAGTGATACGAAGATCATACCCCAGATTATGTCCGCTGCTGAAGGAGGAAGAACCCTAACTTCTCTCAACTTCTACCTGCTTCTGCTTCTTCGTTGGAGGCTGTTACTCCAAGGCGGGGGGCATGTTCACGCATCGTCATCATGAGCGGCGAGCCCACTACTACCGGACGGCAGAGGGGAGGAGTGCGGGACGTGTGGTACCGACTTCAACCGCGCGCGGAGCAGCCATCATTCAATGAATCGCTCGACACACGCACAAAACATCGCAAATACTTAATTATTGTAAACCGAATCGTTAATTATACGCCTAACTGCTATCAAAGAAGATTTTTATTTATGTCCAAACACGGTATTATACACGCAGAAAATGTATGCCACTTTTATCTCATACAGGTACAATCAAGGGCAATAACAAGTTTACAATCGCTTTTGAATTTTAGGTACTTATTATGTAAATAAAATTCAAAAGCGATTTTCTCGTATTGTATTGATTATTCATTAATTATTTATACCCCACCCATGTACTAATTTTGGACGTGAAGTTTAAATAAATAAATTAAATATTAATAATAGTATTCGTTTTCACAAACAAATTATTTTGATGTCACACTATTACATAGTAGAAACCGTAATTTCACGAGTAAATCGCTTCTGAATTGGTTGAATATAAACTATTCCTTGCTCGTGACAGTACACTAATTACAAAAAGCTTCAAGCTCAAAATAATTAGTGATATTCACCGCCTCGACGGCATTATTACTAAAACAATGAAGGTAAACTTTTAGACCATCTCAGATAATAACTACCTAGCCCGAACGTAATAATAAGCTTAAGTTTCAAATTATGCTCAACTCAAATTATTATGAAGGTTAAGTAATTAAATAAATTACGGTTTAATTATGAGTAACAAGCAACCTAATTTTTATGTTCTTTTTCTCTGGGATTTTGAAATTTATTATGAAGAGCATTAGATTCATCGGAGTCTTTTAGTTACGGTTAGGTATAATTTCTTTGTGTTCTGACAAACATACGTACTACATTATTTTCATTTTTGTATGCAGTTTTTAAGCAAAAACCAATAATAATTATCATAAGTAGATGTGTTGCTGAGGAGTTTGTTCTACCACTTCTTCGTCCCAGCTAAAACACAAAGAAGTGTCACCCAAAGGGCGGGTGTGGGTGTTTTGCGGGACTGTCTCTTGTAAATAAATGTTGACGTTCGAAAAGTGCTGATTAATTATCAGCCTAATTTGATTAAATTGATTTTGATTTTATATTTGGATTTCATTCATCTCGCACCGATCGATATAATTATATAATCTCTGTTTAAAAAGAACCTAAATTTAAGTATAGCGGAAGGAATTTTTCCGACCCTTTGTCTGTAGTCATCATTTCAGCCAAAAGACGTCCACTTCTCGACATAGGATCTATCTGTAGTAGTACCTACATTTCAATTATTACCGTTCGACTATGCCGAATCATACCGACCCAAACGTGTGTGTAGCACACCTGCAAATTTATCTCCATCCTTAAATATCATTATAATGACGAGGGAATAAGACATTTCATTCCAAGAAGTATGACGAGAACTAACACTTCCATATCACTAAAACTTTAAAGCAATACCTACTGCGAAGGTTCATATTATTATATCCTTACATAGCTTCCTCTGAGATTCAACTTTCATTTACTTCACGGGCTCTGTGCAAAACTTATCGTGGAATCCACGACTTGTGCAAAGCATAAGTTGTGCAAGTATGCGACACTGACACCTCTACAAATTCCTTATATTGAGCTCCGCTGAAGAATTGGCGGAATTTCATTTGCCAGTTTTCCTGTTGCGGAAATTGTTTCAAAGTGTTCAGATTGGGTTTCTGAGAGTTGAGTAAGTGCATCTCGCCGGAGTTGTGAAAAGGAAGATTTGTTTTTGTTGAAATCAAATTAAATGTGGCGGCGTTTCTTTGTTTTCGTTTAACGGTGCGATTTGTAAAATTTTGCGAATTTTACTTTTCTATAAGATATTTTTCAAAAACTTATTTATTCAAACTAGGCTGAAGATCAACAATTATATGAATGATGAAAAATAAGAAATGTCATTTAAACAAGACAGTTCCCCGAAATGCACTCCCTTTGTCACATCTTAGTGTTACAACTGGAAAGAAAAAGTGGCGGAAAATACTCCAAAACAAGTTACTAAAACCAATAATTCATTTGCTGTTTCTTTCACTATATAACTCGTTAACCAGCAGAAACATAAAAGCAGAAGCAAAAATGACCCGAACTTTGAAACTAATAAAGTTATAACCATAAACCGGCTGCTAAAAGCATTTTCTTTCCGAAAATGTAGAGATTCTACATCTTAGGAGCAGACGCCACATAATACAGTTAGTCAGCGTTGTCACCCTCTGGGAAATCTTTTGTTCGGTCACAGGTTTAGAGGGTAAGAATTTAAACCTTCATGGACAATATTATTATTATCACGTTGACTTGAAAAATATAAACATCTAAACAATTTCACGAGCTAGAACTTACCAACAATAAATAATATAAATATTTTTAATAATAAACAAAAAAACCAAAGGGAAGTACATCATATTAATTGAGTTCCAAAGTAAAAAGACAAAGCGTTCATAAAATTTTAATACTTAACTAAAAATCATTGTGTATATAAGCTGAGAAGGTTAATAAAACTATGACAATTGACATTTGATCAAAAATTATAATACCATCACTCATTTAACACTAACTGAGAGATAAATAAAGTATTCATAATATAATAAAGGAAAATTCTAAGAAAATTAAGACCAAAAATGAATGACGTACACGATTGAAACTACGCCATTGTTATGCGGCATTAAAACAATCTGTGTGGGTTTTTACATCTAAGTAAAGTAGAAATAAAGTTCAATATTTGAGACAAGTTATAATTATTCAGAGTTGATTCTCAGCCGACTTACGAAAACCTTATCCATTCTATAATAAGGAAAACCTTGTTATACAATACAAATGGTGACGTCAAAACTGTGACGTATTACATCAATTGACCGGCTACAAATTTGGAAAACCTTCATCATTTTTGGACTCTTGTACACATTGTATGGATATGTTGTATAGACAGGGGTTTCCACCAAATTCCGCCAACGAGTGAAATATCACAACAACGGTACTGACAGAGGTTAGCAATATTTTTCGCTCGCCGCCCGCGTGTCTGCGTCACCTATAAACTTAAGTTATCTCTTGTGAACAATTTTATTACATGTTTTGCTACAAGTTTGTATGTGATTTATTTCGTTGATCGTTCAGTTTAAGCTAAATTGCGGTACTGATCGGTTCGTTGACTCGTCGCAACTAGTCGAGCTAACTTTACCAAGTGTCAATTGAAAAATGTTATTTCGTAACACAGCAATGTATTAGTTTTAGTGGAAAATTTTATTTGCATGATAAACGTACAACTTTTAGAACAGAATATGATTTATTTACACTGTAACAAATTGAAGTTATCATAGGTTTAGTAACAATATAAATTCGAAAGCTTAAAATATTGACAAATAATTTAAGTATATTATCTGAAGAATATTTAACATTGACTGATTTGTCACCTTTAATTATTCTACCACAGGGACTCAGGTCTCCTCCAGAGGGATGAACTACAATCTACCACGCGGGCCCAGTGCGAGTTAGTAGATGTCACATGTCTTCTATTTTTTTATTCTAAGACATCATGCCAGCTTCCTCACAATGTTTTCCTTCACCGTTTTGAGAGCAGCAGTGATGATGATATAAATTACACGAAGTAATGCGCCTGCTTGGGTTCGAACCCACCACTTACTGTTTGTAAGTCCGGACCACCATCACTGGGCCACCGCTGCCCATCACTATTATTATCTAGATAAGGTACACTCCTGAACGTATATTACCTCAATTTTCCCAGATACCATCAATATGATATCCTGTTCCCGATAGCAGCTAGTCTGCAAACTAGTCTATCTTATCTCACCGCAGCTGAACAAACTGTTCGTCTAGAATTGAATCCGCAACAAGAAACTATACCCTATATGTGAAGCGCTCAGCCACAGGATAGACAAGTGCAGTAGTGCCATATCTTTATTACAGGGAACATTGACACGAAAGAAATACCGTATAGCAGGGAATATTGACACGAAAGAAGAAGAATCATAATCTGCTTAGCCTTTTCCTAAACTATGTAGGGGTCGGCTTTCAGTCTAATTGGGTGAAGCTGAATACCAGTATTTTACATGGAGCGACTGCCTATCCAACCTCCACAACCCAGTTTATACTGGGTAATACGATACCTCTTGATAAGACTGGACTTGTCTACTTTCTGGCTTGGCTTTAAGTGCTTTTCGAAGCACGGCGAAAACTCGTTATGTGATGGCTGGTCACCCATCCACAGACCAACCTAGGCAAACGCGGTTTAACCTAAGGATATATCCGAACGGCTGTAGTCAGCTAGACACGAGCTCCGAAAGAAGAAGAATATAAATATTATGTTTCAAATACATTGAGGAAATTAAACCTAATGGCTACCTCTTCTTGGTAACCCTGACATTGCGTTTAATAATTACTTAGGGTACAAAACTGCAAAAATGACGTTAACGTGCAAGTCTGTGTAGTACGTAAGTGTAGGTAAAACGTGTGAAACAGATGTCGGCGTTAATTCCCATTTCCAACCACGCACTAAATAACATTGTACGTAAAATGTGTAGATTTTAAAAACCCTATGTAAATTTTGTAGTACTCAATTGGTTATCTTGAGTTGAATGAACCTTCTCAACTCTCGTGTTCAATGGTCGAGTCTAGGATCCAATCTCGTGGCGGATTTCCATCGCTGTTCGCAACATCCGCGCTCATTCGCGGATCTAACACGATTACTTGTGCGTACAACATGAACGTTGTTTAACGAACTTTCAATATTTGTATACCTACTTCATCTCGTAGTTAATAACGCGCCTAAACGTGATGCATTAAGTATTCAATTTTAATTGAAAAAATTGCGTAAACAAGAAGTGTGGGGTTATACAAGGGTGTAGAGACTATCAAACTATACAACTTTCTTCCACAAGTGTTACAATTAAAATAATAATCATATTACGAAATTATGTCCAAAACAAATATTTTTAATCTTAAAATCGTTCCGTTATATCGAAGGTACGTTTATGCCAGTCAGTCCGTGTAAGTGACAGTTAAGTTTTAACTTAACGTACAATTTTATTGTTATCGTAAGAGGTAAAATAATTACGAGCTCGACTATATTTCGTGTATTTACTTATCGAACATAGTTATAAACTAATTTGGGTGCAAACCTTACACCGCTCACGGTATAAGTTGCAGCAACTTGCAGAGCTTGTAGCAGTTTTAATTGTTGACGTGACTCCAGAACTTTCCGTTAACAACCATTTTCTGTTTTGTATGAAGGTTTGATGACTGATTGAGTAACAACGATCTGAGTTATGAATAGTGTTTCTTTTTCAAGATTGGAAGTTTTGACTGAAATTATTACAGTAGAAACAAGTCATCATTATCATCATACCAGCCCGGTATTACCCACTGCTGGGTATCCCCTCTCACCTTTCCTCCACCACATGTCCCAATCTTGTGCGGCTCTCATTCAGGAGTATCCCGCGACTTTGATGATGACATCGACCCAACGAGCTTTAGGACGGCCCTGGTTCCTATGGTGTAACCTTGGCCACCACTCAGTCAATGCCTTCCTCCATCGGCCATCTCCGCATCTAGCCAGATGTCCTGCCTAGGTCCACTTGAGGCGCACCGCCCGGTCCCCGACGTCGCCGCGTCGTAGACTTTCGTCCGACGGCGGATTTCGGTGTTAGGGCTCCCATACATAAACAGGATACGACGTCGCGTCGTACAACGATGCAGCGTCGTTTCACGATACGACGTCGCGTCGTGGAAATCTACGACACGACGTCGTAACGTGTCGATGCACGATACGACGTCGTGACGTTAGAAACTCACGATGCAATCCTGCGCAGTTGTCTTGTTACTTTAATGAACAAATTAACATTTATTTGGGTTCTAATTTCAAAAACATTCAAATATTCTTTTCAGAATGCGTCTAGAGCGGTCCATTTTTCGGAATGAACTAAAACACCACCACACTGTATCGACAGCATCGTGCCGTGTATTGTGCGTGGCTCATTAAGTTACGATGTCGTGTTTTTTTACGATGCTCATCGTAGATTTCCACGACGCGACGTCGTATCGTGAAACGATGCCGCATCGTTGTACGACTCGACATCGTATCGTGTTTATGTGTGGGAGCCCTTACGCACTCGATCTAGTTGGGTTATGCCGAGCATGGCTCGCTCTATGGCCCTTTGTGCCAATCGTATTGGTGGACAGTCTCCTTTGTGAGCGTCCAAATCTCGGCACCGTAGGTTGCTGTTGTTGGTAGAGCACATTGATTAAAAAGGCGGATTTTTAGGCACTGAGGAATCCTTTTGGACCGAAAAATATGTTTCAGTTTACAAAAAGCCGCCCATCCGAGTACTCAGTACAAAAAAAAATAGGTTGATTTCAGAAACTGCACAAGTTTTACAGCTGTTAATCTAAATAGCGACCAGTTTTACGGAGTTGTTTGTAAATTACGTAGTAATAAGTGTGTAGTAACTGGGTAGGAAATTGGCAGATTTGGCAGCGTCTACATGCTTCATGTAAAATACTGGTATTAATATGAAACTGACTAATGTAACTGAGAGCAGTGGTGGCCCAGTGGTGGCAGCCCCGACTTACGAACAGTGAGTCGTGGGTTCGAACCCCGTCAGGCACATTACTTTGTGTAATTTATTTCATTACCACTGTTCTCAAAACGGTGAAGGAAAACATCGTGAGGAAACCGGCATGTCTTAGAACCAAAAAATTCGAAGATATGTGACATCTACCAATCCGCACTGGGCCCGCGTGGTAGATTATAAGCCCATCCCTCTCCTAGAGAGGAGGCCTGAGTCCCTGCAGTGGGAACATTATAGGCTGATGATGATGATGACTAATGTACAAGCTAGATGGTGATTTAAAAGTGAAACATTTTTTTCTGAATATTTCACATCCATTTTTGTTGTGACTATATAGGTATCAGACTTTGTAGAGCAGCTATTGATTGACAAGAGGCATAGAAAGTATGGAGCCAAACTTATTTTATCATACTTATAACTATTTACGGTTACACTTATAAATACCCTTCAGCCTAACAACCAGTTTCCACTTACAAAACAAATGCTTTTCTTTGTTTAATTTACAATAAACAAAACATAATAATTATAAAGATGTTATGGCAATATTATTATGTTGTCTTGAATCCATTGTATTTGGATATTCAAACAAAGTTTTCTCCGATACACATATGGAAATGAAACAAGCTTTAATTATTTGTATAATAATAAGAAGTAGGCGAAATGATTTGGTCTTTATTTCAAGTGACAAAAAATTTATGAAAATGGAAGTGTTGCTAAATCTTCGGATTTTTAATAGGTTTCATTTAGTTCTTCTCTATTTATGTCTTGTTTTGCTTCTTCCCTTTCTATCTGACGATCTTCTCTTAATGCACAGCATACCCTGAAAAAGGCAAAAAAATCTATCAACGTAAAGTTTCAAAATTCGTGACACTGGCCTCTTCCCTTTCTTTTCAATTAATAAGTCATCCAAGGTATCCCGCCATCTTCTGCTATATCTCCCGTGACCCAGTCCACCAGTCTCAAGGCCTCAGTGATAATATGTAGGCCCATAGTAGCTTTGCCGGTATCCGGTAAACATGAACTCAAATGTAATTATAATGTTTGTATGCGTTCCGAAAGGCTTTACAACGTCCGATCTCTGTTATTCATAATTGCACCTTGATAAGAATAGTGACACTAACCAAAAAACCATTTTTTTCAGTAGAAGCATTTAAAGTTTTACCAAACAGTAATTATGAGTTTTGCACCAGAAAGTATAAAAAATCGATATCATGTTAGATTTATAGGGTAGAGAGCGACTGTAATGTATTATTTTTTTTTTTGAAAAAGTATTTTTAAATAACTGATTTTTTCAAAAAACCTTTTTAGTGACATTATACCATTAATGAAAATGTTCAACATTTCCTACTTCATGACAACCAACCGACACAATAACAATACATAAAATTTAATTTTGTAAAGACTGTTTTTATATATAAAATAAATTTATTTCAAAGTTTAATACAAAATACTTAAACATTAACTTGTTTGCGATGGCAACAGCTAGGATAATCACATTTTTATATATAATTATTTTCAGACTTTAATTTTTGTTACAAAACTTCAACAAACTTAGGTGATAAAAACGAACATAAACATTGTAATAACAGGTCATGTTAAAGATAAACACTAAAATTAAGGGTCGTGTTTTATATGTTGTAAAAGGCTTTTTTGCATCAAATAGCTCGGAAAATAAAGTAGGTAGTTCTAAAAACAAAATAACTATCAAAATAGTAAAAAAGTTAGTAAGAATATCACAATCATTGTGTAATTACTATTAATATAAATTGTACTTAACTAATTGAGATCAAGAATATTACTAAATCACAATAATTAAACTTATTCTTAAAGGATTCTATCAAAATAGGAAGAAACGTATTAGGAATGAGATTTTGATCAATCAACGATTTGATGTCGTTTTTCTTCCTTTCAGTCAAAGGAAGCTTAGCTGTCTAAAGACGTGAAACTATAAAAAAAAATGTCAGTATGTCGTTCGAATTGAATACAAATCCTCTGTTTGACTTATAGGAAGAAAGGCACTAAAGAAATAATAATAATAATAATAATAATAATAATATTCCACAACTATCACACAACGCCATCTAGTCCCAAGCTAAGCAGAGCTTGTGTTATGGGTACTAGACAACTGATAAACATACTTATATATTTCTAAATACATACATATTATAGATAAATTACATCCAGACACAGAACAAATGATCGTGCTCATCACACAAACATTTGTCCTGGGTGGGAATCGAACCCACGACCTCCGGCATAGCAGTTAGGGTCACTAACCACTAGACCAACAGGCCAGTCAAATAATGACGTTCTGAGTTAATCATCGAATCAAATACTTCAAATTTTGTAACACGAAGAGTGCCACTAAATAAAAAATGTCAGTATGTCTTTACAACATGGCAACATTGAGGTCTATAGAGAAGCTATTTCAAACAAAAAATGTGCGCGCACTTGATGACAGCGGGGCAGGCGGGGGGGTCATGTTCTCATAGATTACTATCAATACGTGCAGATGCGACATAATGTTATTATTCTGCCTACTTGATATTGTACGTATGTACAAAATACGTATGTAGTAAAATAAATAAAAATTTACTTAAACTGTAACAATATTTTTTATTTTATCTGTGATTGAATGTTGATGGCTGATTCAGTAAATGTTGATTCAAATTTGCAAATACTTCTTTCCTAATTAAATGCTTTAAGGTGTTTACGGACATTTAACTAAAATCACATTTCAGGACAAGACCACTTTGCCGTATTAAATTACGTACCTACCTATGATAAATGTGTGAAGTGGAAGTTTAGTATAGTCAAACTATCAATGCAATCTTCACATTTTAACTTTTTTATTAATTGTCTTGATACATAAGCAAATATTATACAACCTTCTATCAATTTTGACTCGCATGTAGAGGATTCGTGGCCAAGCATTGAATACGTCGATAGTGTCTGGTCTGAGCATTTTATTCTTTGACATTCACGTAAAAATGGCCGCCGCGATGACATATTGCAATGGAAAAAATATAATTAAATTATGTGTGTTTTAAAGATAATAGTTATATTTACTGGTGAAAAGTCACTCCTTGACTTTTACTTATATTTATTGAATTATTTCTACAGTATCTAAATGCACACGAAGGCATAATTTAGACAAGAAAACTTTACTCAAATATGTCATGTCGCAGCAACCGCTCGGCATAGACTAAATGAGGTTCAGTGCACGAACCGAAACGTGTGTTACAAAAAATCTAGTTGAGGCG
Source organism: Diarsia dahlii (assembly GCA_949775195.1). Taxonomy (NCBI): domain Eukaryota; kingdom Metazoa; phylum Arthropoda; class Insecta; order Lepidoptera; family Noctuidae; genus Diarsia; species Diarsia dahlii. The sequence goes on from OX459198.1 coordinate 883,707, forward strand.
TCTCCTCTAGTGCGTAGTACATTATACCTCAATGCATGGCAATTTATACAAAATAAAAATAGCTTAATAAACGACGCTTAACAAAATGTGACGGTATTCGTATTAAAGTTAATTCGTACTTACGAAGTATGGTCAATCCAAATCGCCCTTAACCAAATAATGTCACTATGGAATGCACCAGATGAAACCGTTTTTGTTAACTTCAGAGTCACTAATGAAAAAATGGCGGTCTGTCATAACAGATCGTATCAACATTGTCGATAAAGCAGTTCGACACTAACGCCATCTACCGATAAATATTATAGTTACGACGATTGGTGTCTTTGAAAAAAAATAGTATTTACGGGCGCTGAGAGATGGCACTGCTAACAGAAAAACATCATTTTTCGTATAGTGGCGGTCTTCTTATCAATGTGCGAATTTGATCTACAATTCCCAATATTCACACTGTCAGAAGAATCTTTAATCCTCTATTTCTCCACATTAAGTTAGCAGGGATGTAATACAATTTGTAAATCATATTCAAAAACCATCTTACCGTAGTGTAGAAAAGTAAAAGATTTCAGCAATACTTAGGAATGAGAAGCCTAAGAATAGTCCAAGAAGACCACCACACGCTGCTAAGAAGTCAGGAATGCCATACAACGCTGACCGACGCATCGATATGAACCGCGGGGCTTTGTAAACTACTTGGAGTCTTGCAAACGTGGTCCTGAAACATACCCATTTGTGAACATGGCCAAATAACCAAAGCATAATTATATTAAAAAAAACGTGTGGCACTCGGAGACTGCCGCGGTAAAGCTATTGCATAGCATTTTTTATCAATTTATGCAATTCCAGAAATTCCTTAACGAAAATAACCTAACACCCCCCACTCCGATCGGCACGGCGGTGATACTTTTTAGTTTTTCCATCTATCGATGAATAGCAGAACTTTTAGTGACTTTTTGAAATATCACGCTTGTCTCTTTAGTTCAGCAACCCGCCTTTAGGTGGCATTGGTTGTATTGGCGTTACTTCGCATGCGTAATCCCCCTCTTCGCCCCGCAATCTGGTGACTCATGCCTGCTTATGATAATATTATTTTATATTTTTGCATTACTATTCTGCGAATCGGTCTAAAACGATTCGTTTTCTTAAATATCTAAAATAATTTTCATATTTTTTTCAATGTTATGACACTTACGTCAGGCTGTCAATACTTTTTCTTTTAAATTTTCTTACTAGCTTAGTCTATGAAGGTTACTTTTGATTTATATAATTTAAATTCTTTTTATCACATGTTTAGCTCAAATATTGTATTTTATAACTTACATTTATAAAAATTAATTAACACACACTCAGAGTTCTTCGAAAAGGTTTTGGATTGACTATTACTGGCTGTTTTGAATACTGGCAAGTTGCATTTTTATGACAACATGAACGCACTAACTTAAATTTTGAAAAAGAACAGAAAATTACAAGGTGTTAGGTAAAACCTCATTGGTGTGGTTATTTTCGTTACGAAATTTCTGGATTCGGTCTCCACGCTCAAGGCCCGCGATAGAAGCTATGCAATAGCTTAAAAAAAAATATATATATATATATTTAAAAAATAATAATAATAAAAATATATCATCACCTCTGTATTTCCCTCAAAGATAAGACAGAAGTCTTCTATGTACCCAAATTTTACCATTTTACCTATTGCCACCCACTGGATATTAGATTACTGGATTTTAGAATACCAGGTCCTGAATCACTAATGTAAAAATCCACTACCACTTGGCCCGACCAGAGAACTGAACCCAGGAAAACATGATGAACTGTAGCCATTACGATCATCACACCGACTTTTCCGTAATTTATGTAAGCACAAACCAAATTAGTGGTGGCCCCGACTTACCAGCAGTGAGTCGTGGCAAACCCAGGCATACGAATTACAAAAAAAGGAAAACATCGTGAGGAAACCGGCATGTCTTAGAACCAAAAAGTAAAAAACTAAAACACGACTACGACAAAAAAAAACGACCAACCTAAACACTATAATACCGTGTGACTACGGCTTTTCTTTTTGTTCTATCCTGAAAATCTTGTTTCATACTTTTTCAGCGTCGTTTTTTTTGTCGTAGTCGGGTTTTAGTTTTTTACTTTTTTTATTTAAACAATTTTGGTGTTAATTTTTTTTTACTCTTGACTATTTGTCCGCTAGAGGGCGTGATTTTAAATTTGAGCAATATTTTGGAAATGTACAAGTGAGGCTCTTTCAAATGATACCAAACACGGCGTATTTATCTCCATTTTTATTTTTTAAGCCTTACTTTTTGTCCGCTAGAGGGCGCCAAATCGCTTTTTGTGACACGTCAATTAGCCTATGTTCAGCGGAAAATTAAGACGGTCTAACGATACCTCATATATCGAGTTCCGATAAGTTGATTAAAAGCTATGAGGGAACAGATGAAGATACTCACATACATACATACATACATAGCCATTCAAAATCATAACCCTCCTTTGGCTTTGCCGTAGTCGGGTAAAAATAGGCCGACGATGATGATGAGTAATGCTTTACAACTTACTTCGAAAAGTTTGCCATTTTTGCGTAATTGTTGTCTAAAACTGTCATGGCTTTTCTGATATCTATTGCATTTCTATGCAGGCTGCCTTCGTATTCGATTGAGTTGCAAGCTGGCAGGCACCGACATCGATCATCAATGCTTTCATCTGATTCTCTGTGTGCTAGACTGTCTGGAAAATTATACAAAAGTTTAAGACCACTCGAAGATACAAGAAGAAGGACTAACTCTGTTTTTAATTTGTGCCCGATTTTACTGGCGACTTAAATGAAAAGTCGGTATTTTTGTGTGAAGTCTGGCCTACGTTACTTCTATTTTGGTTAAGATTTTGTATCGTACACATCTAGCTTCTATTGATAGCAGTTATTGATTATTATAGGTTTAATGCATGGCTGCAGTTACAATTTCAACTCTCAATGCTAAGCTGAGTGTTTAATTACGAATTACAGCCTATTAATTTATTATTAGCCGTTAGGTTAAGAATAAAATTACCATGCGCCTTTTTCACGCATCGGCGGTCTCTCAGCGTACATATTTTATCACTAGTGTTGTCTGAAAAACAAGAAAACATATAAACAATAAAATGGTGTCTATTTCTAAGCTTCTGTTAATCTAATAGAAATACTTGAAATATTTAATTTACTTACGAGGCATATGATATTGGACACATTTACAGGTGGCAAAAGTAAAGTTTGACAAACATTCAATCCTACAGTTCTTTGCTGTGTATATTTTAAAATACTGCAATTGTTTATCCTCAGGAAAATAACATTGGCGTCTGTAACAGAGAGCATAATATCATAAACAAAACATCAATCAAACAATAATTGATGGATAAATAAATACTGAACAAGAAACACGGCAACATTCTAAATGAAAATTTTAAAAACTTGGTGTATATTTCCCGCACGTATTGCGATCTCCTTTAATCCCCGGACAAAGCTTTAGTCAGTGACATGAATGAAACTATCAACAGCTCCGATTGTTTTCAAATTATTTAGATTCTTACTGTACAATATTGGAGTCTTTTTGTTTTTAATTTTTTTGGTGGTGGGAAATCATCAAATGATTCCTGCCGATTTGGGCAGAGCGGAAGGGATTGTCAAACTGCAACTGACAAAAAATCACCCACATTCTTTCTTAGCCCTTTGTGTCCGGGGCTGTGGTATCTCTATCGAACAACCCGCAGGCATAATTGAAAGCAATTCAATTCAATTCAATTCAATTCAATTTATTTATTGCATCAAATATGATAGGTACATGAAGTTCTTATTACATAAAATATTTGGTAACACACATTTGGCCAATATATAGCATGCAATAGTATACAAGTTTTAACACTTATCATACAGTCAAATATGTCTGTGCTTTAGAGTATAAAATTTACAGGGACACTTTTGAAAAAACTCATCTACCGAATAAAAACACTCTTGCAACAACCACTTCCGCAACGTAACACAAAACTTATTATAGGGTAGTTCAGTTATTGACCTCGGCAAAGCATTGTAGACCAGGGGAGCCATATAAACGCAGCTCCGCCGAAAAAGTTCTAATTTTGGAACAGGCATTTCGAAATCTAAATGTGTAGGTTTCCTTTTATTTGTGTTATCTTTCCGTTCAAATAGTTCAAGATTTGACCTCACAAACCTGGCAACTTCATAAATATAAATGCAAGGGACTGTCAATAGATTGTGCGACTTGAATATAGGCCTGCATGAGTCAGACCACTGCATTTTGAACATTGCACGAATACACTTTTTTTGAGCAATGAAGATCTTCGCGATTTCGGAAGAATTTCCCCACACAACTATACCGTATCGTATTACTGAGCAGACGTAAGCGTGATACACCATTAAGGCGGTACGCAAAGATGTAATAGTTTTAATTCTTTTTAAAGCAAATACGAATTGATTGATTTTTTTTTGAAATTATTTCGATGTGATTCTTCCAGGTAAAGTGTTCATCAAGTGTTACACCCAGGAATTTTGCATTACATACCTGTTCGATATTATTATTTTAACTGCAACATTAAGACGTATATGTTTACTTTTAAATGTTTTGCAATGAAGCACTTTCGTTTTGGAAAAATTTAATTTTAATTTATTAATATCTAACCATTCTATAATGTCATTTAGTGTTTGTTTAATTTCAATGTCAAAGTTTTGTAGATATTTACATTTAATAATAATTGTGGTATCATCGGCGAACAATACACACTGATGTTTTATTGACTGAGGCAAATCATTTATGTACAGAAGAAACAATAATGGCCCCAAGATACTACCTTGAGGTACACCACAGCAATTAGTTAGTGCTTCAGAATCAAAGTCTTCTAAAGTGTTACTTAATTCGTTTAATTTTGTTAACCTAGTTATCTGTTTTCTGTCGGTAAGATAAGATTGAAACCATTTTTTTGCTGGACCTCTGATACCGTATCTTTCAAGTTTCTCTAGAAGCCGCGCATGATCAACACGATCAAACGCCTTACTTAGGTCTAAGAGCAGTGCACTAGTAGGTTTTTTATCATTTATATTCATCATCATAGTTTTCACTAGCATAAATATTGCCAAAGTCGTGGACTTATTTTGTCTAAACCCGTATTGCTGGTCAACAAGAATGTTGTGTTTATTAAGAAATTTTATCACTCGCCTGAACATAACTTTTTCAAAAATTTTCGATATAATGGGTGTGAGAGCGATAGGTCGGTAATTGTCAACGTCTGATTTTGACCCTTTTTTGTATAGTGGCTTTATCAAAGACAGTTTTAGCCCATTAGGCAAGCAGCCCTGTTCCAAGGATAAATTGACAATGTGAGCCAATGGTGATGCTATATGTTTAGCAATTTTTTTTACAAGCTCAGTTGTGATATTGTCATACCCAGCCGATTTCGTGTTTTTTAAAGACATTATTATTCGATATATTTCAGAGTCGTCAGTGGGTTCTATAAATATACTTTTATTATTAGATTCTATGTTATGTATGTCAGTTTTATTTTTAAGAGTAGAGTAATTATCATTATTATTATTAGAAATGTCAACAAAGTGATTATTGAATTTATTAGCAATGTCAGATCCAGATGTCAAAGTAATACTACCATCAATAATTTTACTGATATATTCCCTAAACGGTTCGTTACCCATGTCGCGCTTTACAACATCCCAAGTGGCCTTGATTTTATTACGAGAAGAAGTTACGTATCTTTCATTACACAAGGACTGTAGGTTATTCATGCACTTCCGTAATAACTTAGAATACGCTTTGTACTTATTCTTATTTTCATTATTTTTATTTAAGTAATACTTGTACCTTAATGACCGCTTAGTATTACAACATTTCTTTATGCCTTTTGTTATCCATTTAGGTTTACCTCTATTGTGTTTCATTTTAACCCTAATACAAGGGAAACATAGTTTATAAAATAATGTTAACAAATCATGAAACTTGTCAAAGGCTTCGTCAGTATTTGTTATACCATAGATTTCGTTAAAATGTATGCAGCTGATGTAATCCACGAATTTTGATACATTCTCTTTACTTAAATCATTTATAGTTATAAAACAGTAATCCACTTCCACTCTGTTTGAGGTTTCCTGTTCAATTTTGACTAGTTGAGCTGTATTATGATCGGACAGGTACAAATTGTATGTCTTACCAGTGGCATTATGAACATTGCTGATAATGTTGTCTATGCATTTATTAAGCCTAGTCGGTTCGTCCATAATTAAGCATCAATTCTTTAAACTTAGTACTATTTTTATCCGATAAAAGCAAGTCTATATTGAAGTCACCACAAAGTACTATATTGCATTTTTTATGTTGCAGTTTTATCATAACTTTCGAAAAATTATCAAAGAAAATATTAATGTCAGAGTTTGGTATCCTATATATACAAATTATAATTAACTTAAGCTGTTTCATTTCAACACCGCATATTTCGAAATGTTTATCGACAGCAAATTCCTTTACTGCATCCAGCTCGATACATTCAAAACCCTTTTTACACAAAATACACGTGCCTCCACGTCGTTCTTGTCTGGAATAGATTGCTCCGAGATAAAAATTATTTATATGCAAATATATTTCTTCACTTTTTTTATGAAATGCTCACTTAAGCATACCACTACCACATTTTCATTAAGATCATGCAGCTCACTTAGTGCTACCTCTAAATCCTGCATTTTATTTAATGCACCAGCAATATTTTGGTGAAACACGGAAAATTTATTTTTTGTTACGAAAAAGCTGATTTCTTGACCCTGCAGAATCGTTTGACTTCCCCTGTGAGGTTATATTATGGGATTTAAAATAATAAGGAATCCTGCCTTTCTTTGGTTTTACATTAATATTATTAGTAATTGTTTTATCGAAGTTTATTCGCGAGATTTTATTACTTAATGGAAAATAATAAGGTATTGTTCCTTTCTTTGGTTTTACATTTTCACGATTTTCCCGGAAAAAATGCGGCAATGTTTTGGCAATGTCAATCCCCTGTTTGAATTTGTGGTTGTTATAAGACAGGAATTTAGTGCGGTACTGAATAACATTTATTTGATGAATTATTTGATGTGCAACCTTCGTTATATTGTCTGATTCAATAAATGTACAGTTTTCATAATTTCGGATGAGTAGCTTTAGCTGATTATTTAGCTTACATTCATTGAGGAAATTATTGTTAAATACATTTACTACAAATACATTGCAATTTTTAAGAAAATTTAAAGCTATAGATATTTCTGACATAAACTCCATTGGATTTACATCATTACTCCCTGTCATTATGACAACATTGTCGGTGTTTGATAATATCTTAGCCATGTTGCTACAGTCCGACAAGACATTTTTCGTTCGTGCGTCTGGTTTTGTTATAGATTGTATTTTATAGTCCCTTATTACAAGTTCACTTTTATTCTCAATAAGTGTCTTAACGATTCCTTGGCCTTGATTGTCCGATAGAAGAAATATTTTGCAACATTCTTGATTACATAAATGGTCAGCAACACAAACGGATAATTAAACTTAGGTTATATAAAATGTAAATTATCCGTTTGTGTGATGGTTGAGATAATCTAAACTATAATTTTATAGATGACTTGTCACCACCTCTGCGGAGCAGGACCTGTTTGCTAGTAACATAAAGATTAATTCACTTTATCATTTACTCCTTATAACTGAGATAGTTACGTACACTTCTGGGTCATAAGCTCTCAAGTTCTCCGCAGTCTTCATCTTACTGAAACTGATTGCCAACAGAGAGTCATGATCGTTCATCAGCGAGTGAGTGTATAAGGATGCCTGGGGTAGGTCTGCTGGGTGGTGAATGTATACCTAAAACAAATATTAAATCAATTAACTCAGTTTATCACTTTTTACATTTACTCAGGTCCTTCACCTTTCCTATTCAGTACGACATAGGTACTTTTTGAAGGTCGTTCATCCATGTAAGAACATTGTCTCATAAAACACAGGCTCCTGGCCTACTTTAGGAAGCAGAAGTTTGCATTTTATGATGTTCTGACAGAATAACTTTAGTCACTGTGTATTTATGTGAGATTTTTTCTTTGTTTATAAATTATTTATTTATTATTACTTAGCTGGATGACATCACACGATACGATATTCCTTACTAATATAATAATAAACTGATTTAATGATAGTATTAAAACAATCGGTGTACGATATGTAGAAGACAGCGGGTAAGATCTGGTTGAGACAAGCAAAAGAGAAGAGACAAAATACCTACTTAGCAGAACGTAGGAAGTAACTTACTTTGAAACCAGTAGCAAAACCATAGCAAAATTCATCATGCTTGTCCAACCTTTGAGCAAATAAAATAGACAGATTTGGTGCCCCATCAGTTGCCTGCAAAGAAAGCAAATAGTATTATTCATACGAGTGCAATACGACAAAGTTTATACAGAAAAAGAATTCAACTGCTTCATACATTATGCTCGATCTAAGTGAGCACAAATGTATGAAGCAGCTAATGGTTTTCTAAGAGTTGGTTCCATAAAAAGAAGTTGTTCATACTGACGAATACCAAGCTACAGGATCTTTCGATGCTGCATCAACATTGATTGGCACGTTGTTGGTTATTTTGAACAAAATGTCACCGAAAGTAACTTGTACAATGACACATTTTGAGGTTATAGTTATTTAAATTTCACCAAGTATAAAAATGAGTCCTCCCGCTCAAGGTGGGGCAGTAGGGAGCGTCATTTTACTGACCGAGACCTATCCGTGTTCCTTCTATTTACCCTTGGCGTCCTAGGACCGCGTCAACTCATTCGAACAAATTTAAATTACATCTAGAAACAAGCCGAGCTTTCTTTGACTTCTTTCATATATCCACAAAAATACCAAATCTACTTACCAATCCGCGATCAGGATAAAACGTTGAATTTGACAACAAATCGTCATCATAGTCATTTTCTATCGACCAACGTTCACTGCGTCTGGTAGTATTCATATAAGGAAAGTCTTTCTGAAGGCTAAAATAAGGAAAATAAATATTTAAACACACCTAAATTATATTACAAGGAAAACAAAAGCATTCACTTTTTATACTTTAAAAACGTGAGAGAGGAGAGCAGTGGTGGTAGTAGCCCCAAAAAAGTCAGTCGTTGGTTAAAAGCCAACTTTCATAACGATGCAGAAAATGATAAAACAATGCGGAAAGGAACCGTTAAATTGTAGAACTCAGGTGTGTAATAGAAAAACATAACATACACATCTAGACGAAAGATTTCTTCTGCTGCCAAAGCATTCATTGTGTAACAGATTCCTGCTGCAGTAACTACTTTTTTAAATAAGTCCGAACATTTTATACTTTTATTGCTAACTTCACATGATTTAAATATATCTTTATAATCTAGAGCAACCTGAAAAAATAATAATTTTAAGTAATATTTGATGAATTCTTTTATTTTATTTTATATTGTCTATTTAAATCGCGAGTAAATAGGCTTCTTCTGGGTAAGCTCGTTCCACCTCATCTTTGCCCTTAGGACAAGATTAAGGGGTACCTAGAGTAGGCCCAACTCAAAAAATTTGGCAAGCTGATCATGGATTCCAGTAATGAAACTTTAGGCTTTAGGCCGAAAATGATCAAAGGTTTCCGATATTTTTGTAGTAGGCAGGACACCTAGCAAAGCGGAGTGATGACAGATGACATAAGGTGGCTATCATCGAATGGCGTCCAAGAAGAGGTAAAAGTAATGCGGGCCGTCCGGCGGCGAGGAATCATATAATTTGTTATTAAAATTGTGGTTCTTTCAAAATTATCGGAAACATACCTCATTCATATATTTAACTGCAGTGGCGTTGTGATAGTCAAGTTTAGCGTATATTAAGTGTCGGAACGACTCTCTGCTATTTTTGTGATCTCCACACATTAAAGAGATTCCTTCAAACTTTTCATATTCTTCGAATGTACTGAAAATATAATCAGGCTATATTAATGTATTGTGTAAATTGATATTTCATTACTTTTTATTATACTCATCATGAGTAATCTAACTAGCCAGGATTCCAGTCTAAAAAGATAAAACTGAATACCAATATTTTACGCGTTATCGCAGTCCCATGTATTAGGTTCAGGGCCCAGTGTAATCAACCGGGCACAAGTCTACAACTCATATTCTTCGTGCCTTTAGCTCATATTACTTTAGGTAGGTGTTGCCCGATTTTTTTCTTCCAATCTCTGTCAATTGTCACGTATTCATTCACTCCTTTTTCTTTCAACTCATTTCTCACACAATACATTCATCTTTTCTTTAATCTCCCTCTCTATCCATTAACATTCATCACTCATATAGACACATTTGTGTTTCATCCCTCTTCTTCACATGTCCGTATCAAGACAGACGACTTCCTTTTCTTTTATGTATGTCCATTAATATGTATATACGTACATATTTTTATCTTTCACACTGGGTTTATTTTGCTTTAGGATTCTTCTCATCTCCGCGGTGTAATTGTATACCGTTGCCATACACTTCGCCTGCGGGCAGATTGTTATTGATGGTAAAGGAACCTGAAACATGAAAGTGTATTAGAAAAAAAAGCTGAATATATGAAAGAATCCATTGGTAGTTGTGAGTTTATCCTTTTTTACTGAAAATGTAGTGATATTGTGGAAACCTCAAGGGCATTTCTGTTTAATTAAAACTGATCTTAAGACATAAGATAACATAGACCTTATTTTTTGGGGAAAACTCATATCTATGCATACCGTCCGTCTAGGGCTAGTGGAGGGTTATGTCGGACTCTAACCTACATAAAGCAGTTATACTTACCCTAACTGAGCAGTCTATCAGCGTTTGCTACGCCTGGCTCTCGGAGCAGTTCACATTGTGATGTAATTTGGGCGTCTACTCCTACAGATACAGGTGCAAGGAACTAACTACCGTCCATCTTTTCATTTTCGCGAACTTTCAGACTTGTCATACTAATACACAGGTACTAGCAAGAGTGAAATAACGAGTACTAGCACAAACCTTGATGACTGGCACAAGTTCCTCACTGACAGTAACTATGACAGGACTTGTCTGCCATTTTATCCACACGTCCCGAATCAAGTAGCTGCACATACTAAGACTTACGACAAAAGTGATCATCCAAAATATTCTGAAAAGCCAACAGTAGATCAAGAAGCTTTTTGGTCGTCAAAGATTGTGTGTGTGTGTGAATGGGCAGTTTATTTTGTGTAATTAATTTGGTAACCACTAATAACACACTTTTTCCAACTTCCTTAATATTTAATTAAGCATTTAGGAACCAAACTGAATCTTTACTTCTATACTTATATTATGAAGTTTGTATGTGTACCGATTTCTATTTTTTTTTTCTCTGATAGAAAGATACATTATTCGTGTTTGCTATAAGTTATGAACTGTAAGTCAAGCTATAATAAAATTTGAGAACGAAGTCCCGGGCGTAGTGCTAGTTGTAAATATCAAGGAAATTCACTTACTTTTCAATTGAAGTAAGTCCTTTTTTTGTGAAATACGGAATGCCTTGAAGTGAAGTACTTTGCGAGTACTCATAACACATTTTTTTCAATAAACTCCTCTGACGTTTTCTTCTAACTTTACGAACGTTGGCACGATCAGGTGCGTTTGAAGGCATTGTGCTCATTTTCCTTCTAGAAATAATAAAAATAAGTACTCAGATTTGAAATGATTTGGATGCCGCTAGTCGCATTACCTGACGTTCTGAATGGAACATCGCTGCTGACTTTCTTGTCGTCATCTGCCTAGCTTTTTCCTAACTACGTTGGGGTCGGCTTCCAGTATAACCGGATGCAGCTGAATACCAGTATCGTACATGGAATGACCGCCTATCTGACCTCCAGTTAATACTGGATAATACAACACTCTTCGATAATCTGGTTGTCACATTTCAGGTCACTAAACACCTGTAACGACTGCCAAATATCTATATAATTATGCTGAGTTTCTTGTGCAGATTAGTGCACGTTAGATCGAGCGTTAATAACCTTCCAATAAATAATTTAATTCAATTAGAGACGTTGCACAGAATCGTGACCGTTGGAAGGAATGGAGGGAGGCCTTTGCTCATCAGTGGGACAACATAGGCTAGCTCTAATAATAATAATAAAAATAATTATAAGACTTCTTACTCCATTTGTTTGTCTGTCATTAACTCGTCCACTCACTTTGAAACTACGAACACTACTATTACTTTCACATAATTATTTACAGGAAACTTTTTGCAAATAAATGAAGGTTAGTTCCGTAATTATTGTCACGCATACTTTCAATAATGTCTCTATCGAGGATTTGCGGTCATTAATTAGTTCATGGATTATTTTCATTAAAATAATATAGTATTGTTAATATGACGTCCATAATTTACAACGGTACTAATTTACGGGTGTGTTTTACTGTAAACTGTATCGCATGGTGCTGGTAAGTTGAGCGAAAAGATTTAATTTTTGCAACAAAAGTACTAATTAGTTTTAGTAATTGAACTAAAATAGATTATTTTTATGCTTTTCGGCTGTGATACCCATAAATAGGTTTTCATTTTTTTAACCGTGATATGAATTCGCATAACAATATTTCATACATTTTCGTGGATATTAAAACTGGAGACTAATAATTAAATTGACTTAACAATAAACTTCAGTGAAAAACCGATTCTAAAATGTTTAAGTCTGTTGATTGAAATTCGTTTGTTTTCTTGTGGTTATTGGAAAATCTCAAGTTCTGCTAAGTAAACGAACTCTAAATAGATCTTCAGTTTTGAACAAGCAAGACGACTTTATTTTCGTGCTATGTTTTATTTTCAGTAGGTAACACAATTTACAAATATTGTTTTTTTTTTTTTAATTATAAATGGGCTTGCTCTTGACTTCAATCTTGCCCTGAGGGCAAAGATGATGTCGACGATGGAACGAGCTTACCCAGTAGAAGCCTGTTTACTCGCGACTTAAACAGATTAGGGTTATATGAACAGAACTCGGAAAAACCGACGCAGGCAGGGAATTCCACTCCTTGGCTTTAAGTTTTCTGTAACCTTTATCTTATAGAAAGAGAGTTAAATTCCAAATCAAATTATTCCTGCCTTTGAACTGTTAGCCAATAACATAACGTCATGCCTGTAATCCTCGAAGGGATATGCACAGGTGTAATAGTACACCCACATTTCCCCAGTTATGTTTAAATCCCATATCATAGGGAGCGAACCTATTGCCATCAACCAATTCAAATCCAAAATCCGCGGTTGCTACTGAGAAGTTACTGATTGAAAAACTCAATAACAGTTTGCCTGACCCGGGAAGCAAACGAGCTTGTGACCACAGGACCGACGAAGCAGTCTTTTAAGTTATTTAATCTTTGAGGAAATAAATAAATCGCAATCCTTTGCAGGTAAATACGATTATACAGAAGGTGCAAAACAGAAACGAAAATTAGAAAAGAAATAATATATATATATATTTAACTAACATATAAGAATTATGTCGCACATCAAGTTTTTTCTTAGTTGGTCTTATGAAAGTCCTGGGGGTTTATGATGAAATAATAACACTTGTCTTTTTCTGTGGATAACCTACCATTATTACATACCGACTTCCTTCCGTGTCTCGGAAAGCACATAAAGATGATGTCTCAGCTGTCATTTGTAGATATTTGACAGCCGTTACGAGTAGTTTGAAAGCCGAAACTCTGACTATTACTCAGCCACAAAGTACTACCCGACCTGTGTTGTGGAGGTCAGATTTGCAATCGCTCCCTATTAAGTATTGATATTCAGCTGCAACTGATTGAACTGGAAGCCGAGTCAAACAAACGCTAGGAAGAGGATGATAGGTCCCTCCTATAAATAAGTCTCCCACCATTTTTTACGTCTACGATAGTGTGAAATCTATAGGAATCCATTCAAGGCACCCCGCAAATCATAGTCTTGCAGTAATAATTAATTTTCCACTTAGGAAACATAAACCAACTAGATTAAATTCTCAAGCCTTCTCAAACATAATACAGCTCTCAAACTAAACAAAGGGTATCAAAGTATTATCAGTAATTGATCGGCACACGTCGCCGTCGCCACTAATGCAGCAATGACGTTATCTTAAGATAATGGATCGAACCTTTTTCTTTTGAACTTGACATTGAAACTTGAGTTCTTAGTACTTTAGGGACAAAGTAAAAGTCGGTTTTATTATAACATACATTAAGTCTAATTTGAAGAGGTCTGTGGCTTAATATAACAGCCACAATTAGAATCGTTCGAAGGTTGAGCCACGCTAACCGTGTTTGTCCGTTGGTGAGAGATAATTCTAAATATTGAAATCGCACCGCGTGCCTCAGATCGTCCCCTAAGCCCTCAGTACCGGCTGTCATTCGTAAATCTTTTATGGTCGTAACAAGTGCTTAAAATCCCAAAAGTCTGAAAACCACGATAACCTAAATATACAGGACCTAATAATATCGTAATACTCATTTACTTATTGTAGAGGTTGGAAAGGCAGTGGTTTTAAAAAAATGGCATTCAGCTGCATCCGGACAGCTAGTTAGACTGGAAACTGGCCCAAATATAGTTTAAAAAATATATTATTATAAACCAGTTAAAAGCACACGTTCCAAAGTTAGTGTTAGTATTATTTAGTTACACGAGCTTAGTAACAAAAAAAAAAGCAGTATGTGATTTTTCCAGTGTAAGTTTCCACCACAGCGTTACCTCTTAAGTCTCTCTTACGCGTTCTTACGTCACCGTGTAGTACACGATTGCACACAGTGTGTGACCTTGCGGTACCCCAGGGTCACAGGTAGGTGCTTACCTGCCTATTCACTACCCATTTATCATCTATTCGTCTAATTAGGACGGCCTCGGGCCACTTTCGCTAATTAGAGCTTGTTGGTTTGTATCGGAGAATAGTTAACCTTGTATAAATAATAATATGTAATATTTAGTTAAAACTAATTATGGGCGGCACCATTGGCCAAACTTGGGGGTTTATAAATGATCAAAACTAATAAATTGATTCATTATGAACCAAAAAGCTCACGGGTACGAAACAAGAACATATTTAATTCACATTTTCTTTAATTTAGTTATCTCTGCCATTGAAAAAATTTCTGGTGGATATCTTTGTTATTGTATGTAAATTACAAAAACCAGAGTACAATTATTGACTAACAGTTAGCTAATTGTACTCTGGTTTTGTAATTTGAGCTTATATACATTAGGGTGTATCATTGCGTTTTCTATCTGTCTAACTCTTTTAGTGAAAACATAAATTCAAAAAACGAATTGTATCAGCAACAATAAATTATGCTGGCCAGTCACATATCACCTAGTAACGTGGAAAAAAAATGTTTTTCTATCGCACGTATTTTTTTTTTCACTATACTGCACTGAAAAATTCCATTTTCCATTCCAAGCATGGACCATTAAAACGATTACTTCGCAACAAGTACACAGTTTTATATCCAATGAAACGTTCCCTTAATGGAAATTAGAAAGCGTCTTCTTCAAATTACTTAGAGTAATTGGACCAGCGCAAAATAATATGAAACACAAATTAGGTGTACCGACATAATAACAAAATTGTTCGTGTTTTACGAGCTGCCAGTTTTGTTATATTAATAAATTATTTTGCATTTCAATTAGTGAAGTAAGAAGGAAGAAAAAGCTATGAAAAAACATGTTTATGTTTAGAGTTCTTCGTCTAAATGGCAAAACCCCGAATTTTTTCCTGTTTTCTATTTCAAAATCAAAATATATTATTTCACATGGGCTTACAAAACGTCGAGAAAAAATGCCCGTGCACCTTTTCTCGGCGATTTGTTTGGTTTGGTCGTCCGGGTCATTTTCTATGGAAAAGAAACACGGCGTTTATCAGTCCATCAATCTTTCTGTTACACGGCTGTTGGTAATCACCGATAGATACTTGAATTATCAAAACACCTACCGTGTATGACCAAATTTAATAATATGGCAAAAACATCAAGTCGGAAAAAAAATAACAGTTTTGAAAGTACAAAACCCACACTGTGTGGGTTATCAGCTAAGTAATGAATAATTCAATAAATGTTTCCTTTCTTTCTTTTTTTCTTTCTATTAAAGTTCCCTGTGACTCATCATCATCAGCCTATAATGTTCCCACTGCAGGGACACAGGCCTCCTCTCTAGGAGAAGGATGGGCTATAATCTACCACGCGGGCCCAGTGAGTATTGGTAGATGTCACATATCTTCGAATTTTTTGGTTCTAAGATATGCCGGTTTCCTCACGATGTTTTCCTTCACCGTTTTGAGAACAGTGGTGATGACATAAATTACACAAAGTAATATGCCTGACGGGGTTCGAACCCACGACTCACTGCTCGTAAGTCGGGGCCGCCACCACTGGGGCACCACTGCTCTAACCTCCCCCTCTCCATGTGACTATCCTTATTTAAACAACCTCTGTTTGTTGGTATGGTAAATCGACTGATGATAATCATTTATTATTCGCAGTACAAAATTTTACATTAGCTTTCACCGGCAGTTAAGAATTATTATGCTAATGGCTCAATTTCCATAATATTTATTTTGTAAGATTAGTAGCTTTAGCTGTTTACCTCACGATACCGGAATTACCTAGTTACTAAGTAAAATAAACGCGAGGAACTGCACGCTTAAAGATTTTAGGAGCTAATATTTATGCCTAGAAAATGACTTCGTTCACATTTTGGGTTCACGGGTTAAGTATTGACCCGTGTGGCTGTTTAATAACATCCACATGGCTCAACAGATTAGCCACCACTTAGCTAAACCGTCAATCAGCATTGACGGTTTAGCTAAGTTTACTAAGGTCGGTCAGTTAATGGGTGAGATCCATTACATATCGAGCTTTTCTGTTCTATTGAAAGCACGTTAAGTCGTTGGTTCCAGCTGACATTTTTGGAACTTTAGGAGCTGCTACACTTATACTACACCAATACTAGCTCACTGTCTGTCCGTCCTATGACGATAACAGGGCGTGTCGATGGCGCGTTAATGTTCCACGCGCGCCTCAAAGAGATGTAGATGTAGAAACAGATTTCGGCCTCGGACACAGAAGGCTAAGAAGGAACATGGGTAGTTTTTAGTCAGTAGAAGTCTGACACTCCCTACTGCTCTGCCCAGAGTGGGAGGAGTCATTTGATGGTTTCCCACCCCCCATAAAAAAGAAACTTAAAACCAATCTTACCAATGGCTATCGTACTACCCAGCGGCTGGGTTTTGAGGGCCGATGGCATGGATTAGTGGCTCCATGTCAAATTCTAGAATTCAGTTGCATCCGTTTAGACTTCAAACTGATGTTTTACACATTTTTTATTTCCTTATTATTATTTTGATCAGAAAACAAATTCTCTTAAAATATTCAGAACCCAATTAAAAGTGTATATCTTTACGGAATTAATTAGGTATTCATTTATAATGCGATTTTTTACGGACGAAGTCGGACCAAATTAAGTTTAGGTGGAACTGTCTCCCTTAATTAAGATATTTCTTCAGATAGACCTCTCCTGAGCTTTCCCGTGAATTTGCAGCAGTTTAAAAGTTACGACGTAAAAAAATACAAGATTTTAATCTGTTGAACCCTTTGGGTATACCTAGATGGTATCAGTTGTTAATAGCAACTGGTTCGCAATTCAGTACCTACTGGATATTTAAGTTTAAAAAGTTTCGCCTCTTTACTATTTTAGCTTTACCTGGGATGGGCAAAGATATCATTATATTTTAAGTTTCTACATCAGTTCACATTGTAAAATGAATTAGAACCGTTTGTTGTCAAAATTATTGATCATTCTAGAAAGTACCAATCCAGTGATTAGATTACTCACTGCATTAGTCCTAGACTTACGTAAAAATGAAAGTGCATTTTTTATTTTTTTATTGGTGGGAAATTATCAAATGACTCCTCCCGCTCTGGGCGGAGCGGAAGGGAATGTCAGACTTTTACTGACTAAAAACCACCCATGTTCCTTCTTAGCCCTTGGTGTCCGAGGGCGCGGTATCTCTTGCGAACAACCCGCAGTTCCGACGGGACCCAAAGTTCCGACGGGAAAATATAAGTGCCTAAAAACATGAAACGTTTAAATCAATTTATTACTGAACTGCTGAAATGTCAATATCTATAATAACAATCTATCAATATAATAATAATAATAATTTATTTACTTCAGACACAGTCCATACATTGATATTAAAATTAGAATGCTATACAACACAACATTAGAAATTCATAATCATAAATCAAATTAAAATCAGACAATAAACATAAAATTACACAAACATATTAAAATTACAAAAACAATGTCACTTATATAAAATCAAATTCAATATTTAATAAATTAAAATAATACATAATAAAACTAAATAAACAAATGTCAAAATAAGCGTGGAGAAGCGCTAACATGAAGCAGCATCCACCTTTTTATTAGTGACAGGTCCCACCGCTCGGACAAAACCCTCAGGAGACTGTTCGAGCTGCTTCGTAGGCGACCCAATAGCGAAGCGCTTCGCTTCCTTATTATCGCGAAAAAATCATCGGTCCGCGCCTCCGCAAACATAGTCGAAGCACTACAAAACCGTGGAAGCCCTAACAGTATCCTGAAAGCATTGTTGTACTGAACGCGCAGTGCGCTGTACGCCCGCTGCGTATAGTCGGTCCACAGGCTGCACGTGTAAAACGACTGGCAATATGCCTTAAATAACGTCACTTTCACCTGAGTGGTACACCGTGCAAACCTGCGAGCCAACATATTACACCGGACAGACAGCGCCCTGCGCTCCCTCTCTATGTCCATATTGTCACACAAGTCGTCGGAGACCCAGTGGCCCAGGTACTTAAAATGCTGCACCCTTTTTAAAGGAATGCCGCAAAGAGTGACAGGTGGTACAGATGAGTATGATTTGTTACCGGCTTTAAAGATCATGAATTCACTCTTTTTAGCATTGTAACTGAGCCCATGGGCCCCCGAGTAGGACTCACAAATATGGAGAAGTTTGCGCAACGCACCAATCGATGGGCTCAGCAACACCATATCATCCGCGTAACTAATGTTGTTGATACACACACCGTCAATGGAACATCCGATATTAGTGCTGCTGAGCTCACCGATCAGCCTGTTCATGTACAGGTTAAAGAGGCGAGGGGAGGACAACCCCCCTTGCCTCACCCCGCATTCCAACCCATACACGTCCGACTGCGCACCCGCCCATCTAACGGTATTCTGCTGCCTACTGTACCAATACCGGAACAGAGATACAATCTCACGTGGCACATCCGTTTCACATTGTAGCTTCTGCCATAGCCTGTCATAACACACCAGATCAAAAGCTCTGGAAAGATCTAAAAAACATGCATATACTGGTGTGTTTCTGTCCGTATAGTACTGGACAGTCTGCTTGAGACAGAGGATGGCACTCTCAGTTGACAAACCGGGCCTGAACCCAAACTGTGCGTCATGCAAGTGGAGGTGATTTTCCAACTGTCTGTCAAGCAAACTATCCAGCACCTTAGCTATGACAGCAGCAAGCGAAATCGGTCTGTAGTTAGACAGATCCGATGAGTCACCCGTCCTATCCTTAACAATTGGCACTACGACTGTTTGCATTAACTCATCGGGTAAATAACTATGACTAACACACAAGTTAAACAATAGCGCAAGGACTCTTGGCAGGTGTACGCCCGCGTACTTCAAATGCTCGATGCTAAGACTATCGTGACCTGGGGACTTCCCTCGCACCATCTTCTTTATAATTTGGGCCACATCCTTGGCGGAGAACCTGATGTCAACATGGTCAGAGTGATCCTCAGCATCGAGCACCTGAGACGCGGACCCGAGCGGTGATGCCACACTAAAATGCCGCTGAAAGGCGCAGGCTATGTCCCGCGGCTCATGCGCACCCCCGACACTCGCCGGAGCGCTCGACCTTGGATTCAGTTTATGGGTATTTTTCCAAAAATCACCAAAGTTTTTACTTGCGTGATGTTCCGCAATGATGTCCATCTTTATCTGACATTCGTTATTTTGGCAGTACTTTAATTTTTCTTTAAATAGTTTCCTAGTCTCACACATATTATTATAATATTGTCCAGATCTAGGACGTCCATAAGACACCCACGTCCGAAAACAAAGCCTGGCCCTCCGATGAGCGTCACTAACATGCCTGTTCCACCCCGTTACATACCCAAAATGTTTGCGCTTAGGTGCAATGCAGCTTCTCTTAGCGGCTTCAGTCAAAATATTTACAATGTCATTATACATTCTATTTATAATATATATCGTCATGAAGTTAATAGAGATGGTTCACAAAATGTTTGTTAATTATAATAGCATTCATTAGACTTCGTGACGCTACGTCAAATTATGTCGCCCCAATTAAATGACGGGCGCTCAATTAAAGTCTTACATTTTCAAATGGCACTAAGTTATTTTAATAAACATTTAATTTTGTTGGAGGCAATGAACTGTTGTGGTTAATAAAACTAGGCTGAGACAAAGATTTTTGAGATTGATGAATTGTAACAGGCTTGAAGTAAGGTTATTCATGATCAAGAAACAGAATGTTATATTTTCATAATAATTATGATTTTTGATTATAAATAACTTAAATTACTTCAGGTTATTGATGATAAAAAACATACCAAATGTTCTTTTTCAGCCTACACAGTTACACTGCTGGGCAAAAGCCAACCATGGCTTTGCGAGTTTGTTTATAAATTGCCTTTTTACCCACGACGGAACGGAGACGGTATATGCGTTTGGGGTGAGAGGTTGCTTGTTTGTGTGTTTGTGCAAATACATGTTGACATTTTCTCCAAAACAACTTGTTCGATTTTGATGCAGTTTTCAGTTATGGGTTCGGGTTTGATTGGTGCATGTTCTTAGATAGGTGTTACGGTGACAACTCACCAGGGGGCGCTGCAGCAAACATTTTTTGCGCAAATCATAGTTGCCATTTTTCTCCAAAACTACTAAACCGATTTTGATGCAGTTTTCAGTTATGGGTTTGGGTTTGATTGGTGCATGTTCTTAAATAGGTGTTACGGTGACAACTCACCAGGGGGCGCTTCAGCAAACATTTTTTGTGCAAATCAAAGTTGCCATTTTTCTCTAAAAGCACAAGTCAGATTTTGATTCAGTTTTCAGTTACGGGTTTGGGTTTGATTGGTGCATGTTCTTAGATAAAAAAATAAACGTAAAAAGTTTAAAATAAAATGCAAAATTAAAATTTTTGAAAAAAAAACACGATGTTCAAAGATTACAAACATTCATAACTCATTAATATTAGCAATTAAATGCGATCGATGAATTAAAACCAAATCAACTTAATATATTTTTTAAATAAATCAATCTTTGACTGGCCTGTTGGTCTAGTGGTTAGTGACCCTAACTGCTATGCCGGAGGTCGTGGGTTCGATTCCCACCCAGGACAAATGTTTGTGTGATGAGCACGATCATTTGTTCTGTGTCTGGGTGTAATTTATCTATAATATGTATGTATTTAGAAATATATAAGTATGTTTATCAGTTGTCTAGTACCCATAACACAAGCTCTGCTTAGCTTGGGACTAGATGGCGTTGTGTGATAGTTGTGGAATATTATTATTATTATTATAATCTAATAAGCCGACCCCAAATAGAATGGGATAAGGGCAGAAAGTTGATGATGATGAAAATCTGATTATTTTTATCTATATCTATTAAGCAGATAGCCATACAGTGTAATGTCACAGAATACGCCATAAACCAACAGTATAAAAACTATCAATAAAACGGAGAAAAAATTCCAATACCATTGAAACGATTCTCTTTCATTTACAAATCCTGCTAGTGAATTCAGATTTGAAAACCACAGCTAGATTCAGTGCTCCAAAATGCATGAGAATAAGTTCAATAGAGCCGGAGCATCGCGCGTCGTTTCAACAACGAACAATGGAGCGACTGATGTATTAATGAGATAGTGATCCTACTGAAGCTAGTACTCTTTGCGAGTAGGAAAACACTACACGACTTTTGGGTTTTGAAGGTGTCGGGTAAAAGTAAGTAGAAATGCAATATTTTTATGTTTTTTGCAAATAGTTTTACGTTTTTGTAAAATTTTGAGTCGTATTTCCAAAGGAAGTGGCAGAAGAGCATTTTTTGGTTTCGTTATCTAGTTGTGGGCGAGCCTATTTCCGTCTACGGTTTTTTTTGTGAAAAATGGTTGGATTTGTTTGGTTTAGACAAAAAAATATTTTTTTTTCAATTACCACCCTCCACATTTGGCCCCATTCATATGCCTCTCATTAATCCTTTTATGGACCAACATTCTGATGTATCTAAGACAGTAGGAGTTGAGATTGTAACACGTTGCCTTGAAATAGCGTCTTGAAAAATGGGCATAAAGTCAGACCAATAAATTTCCATCATTATAAACTAATACCAAGTGTACCCACATCGAAAACCTAGCTAGAACTATGAAGACGTTTGATTAATATGAAACTTGTTCGTTGCACATGGCTGCGTGTTATTAGGCCGTGATCACCGATACACGTAACAACTTCGCTAACTTTAATTAAGTTTCTTCGCCGAACAACATAATGTTCTAAGGTCAGATACGCAGAGTTTAGGTGACAAAAAGGTAGGCATGGATACAGAAGGTAAGCTCGTTACAATTCATGAAAACACTCGCACACATAGACACACGTTTACGACCACTGATAGTGCAAGTACACTCGCTACTTTCCCTTATTTGAGATCTACGCCGAATTTGCTTGAAAGCGCTGTTTTGAATTCCGAACGCAACGAGGGATTCTAGGAATCGAAGGAGTTAAGACTCACAGCCACACTCAGAGATTTTTAATTAATACTGCCATCACTATGTAAAGATATAGAAATTTTAGTGAAGGTTTTGTCAAATCTACTCTAATAAGTGACGGTTTACGTAATCACTAATTAACTCTGAGTACGGCAGTAAAAGTTATTTGGTTATACGGCAGCCTGGCATCTCTCGTTACGTTCGTGATTCAAAATAGCACCCACAAAATACGAGTAGAACACTAATAATTATCCCTTTGGTGTATAATCTACTCTTAAGGATCTACCAATGAAGTTCATTTTCCACATTATTTATACATTCTGAAATCAAAACAATTTTCACTACCATTGATAATAACATTTGTTTAAACTATGTACAGTGCCATCAAATTATCTTGGCAGCTCTGAACATAGGCTTTGCGAAATTTTACGCATGTAAGCTTGGGAATAAAACTGTTATTGCCAGATAAACCAATACTTAAACGATCAGAAAATATCTAATTTAAACAGTGAGAAATACAAATAAAATAAATATCATAACACTTTTATACATTCGTTGTAACAAAATGACCTGCACGAAGTTCGGAGCTGCCAAGATAATTTGATCGCACTGTAGTAGTAATCAACTGTAAGTATTTGAAAACACTTAAAATGAGTTCATCTATGTTGGCTTGTAGTTTAGAGCAGTTCTTCTGTATCCCTTTCTATTTAATGCAAGTTCAGAGATTGATAAGCTTTGATGCTTGAACGATGGATTTAATCTCCTGCAATGGGCTTTTGGAATTTTCGGTATTGTGTTCATTTAGAGTAATTTGAATTTTGATAGTAAGACGCTGTGATCCTTTAATGATAATTATAGTGTTAAAGTTAATGTACGCAATAGACAAATGTCAGTTCAAAGTTAATGAAATTACACAAAGAAAAGTTGAAAGGTAATCGACTGTCTTGATATAGACATGTCATGAGGAGGGACAAATCGCATGTGCCTGAAAGCGGAGAAGGCGGAGGGAGAGGAAAACTAATGAAACGTGGATGAATTGCGTGAGAAAGGATATGAAATAAAAAGAAGTTAAGTAGAGGAGAATTAAGGCGCAGATAAACGACTTTTAATGATTTTATATTGAACATCACGTCTAAACTTCTAGTCTTATTTCTTTAAAAAAAATATATGTTATACTATACAATTTTATTCATAATTTGATATGTGAAAATGTGAAATTATATGTTAATAACATAGTGTAATTAATTTGTAAAGTATTGTCTAACGTGGACAAAAAAACGATAATCATGCAAAAACTATGGGGCGTATTTTAATGAAACTTTAATCATATAAAAGACAATTTATTGACCCATATTTTAGTATACGGCTTTTATTTGTATTGTGTTTGATAAATCAAGGTGGGTTGTTTTTTTCGAATAATCTTGGTGCGCGTTGAAGCGGGGCTCTGGCGGGCGACGGGCGGCAGTGTATCGCTGACTCCCTCAGCTCCTCTAACGGCCTATAGCGCTGTCTCCTCCCACTCGCTCAAGGGCGCGGGCAGTTAATGTCGCCTTAAAGAAAACGACGTGTTGCGCCGACCCCAAGTAACATGGGACAAGTGCAGAAAGTTGATAATGAAATTTCATAGTAAATAAAACCGCGTGCATTTTTGGGTGCTTTAAAGTGGATATTTTTAAGCTTGTAGTAAATGTAACTAACATAAAAAAGGAACAGTTTAAGATAAACCACATCAGGAGGAAGGATAAATTACGTACTGAATCTTTGGCAAAATTTTAAGATTGAGTAATGACAAATGAAATTCAACCCTTATATTAAGCTTTCCACCAGACTTTCGCACTAAAATAATGAGAAATTGAAACCGCTAATATCTGCTGTAATCACAACCTGTGACTGAAAGTCTAATTAATTCTTAATAAACTACATACATCCCCATCCACAGTACTCCAATATATCTCGTTCGTAAACGTCTAGCTACAGTATCATTTAATTTGGGAGTACTAATACATATTCAGCGTGGAGCCGTGGAAGCACCAGTAAGGCTAATTTATCACCTCACAACAGAACAAGCGTGAAAAGGAAGGAATTCGAGGTAGCTCGTGAAATCAAAATGGTTTCATGGGAAAATTGGGTGTGGAAACTGAGTGGTTTGGATAGATAAGAGTTTTTGGGTAGGAGTTTTAGTTTGTGGAATATGATTTGGGTCAGACTGAATATTAAATAAGTTTAACTTGACTCAGTGAAACTGGCTTCGTAAAATTGACTATTGGAAGCAGTCGTAGCCTCATCGAGCTGCCAGTGAAAACTGTTACCACTGTAAGACTCTAGAGTTATTAGTAGCTTTATGTAATTTATTTAATCACCACTGAATGAAAAACAAAAACATCTTGAAGAAACTAGCACTCTCGGTGGGTTCCGCATTATATTACCAGTATTTAATACTCAGAAATCAGTTATGCGCAACGATTTCGTCTCAAGATTGCAGCTTTCAGCAAAACTTAGCATTGGACATTGGAAATTCCAAATTATGTTAATGATTCGCTTTTTCCTCCATTTAATCAAGTAACAGAAAATATTTAAGTTTTTTTTTTTATGGGACAAGCCCGCCACACTATACCCAAACCACTGTAACTCCTGTTAGCCAGAATCAACAGTGGCGACCACAAGAAAAGCGCCGAGACAATGAAGCTCGACGAAGTCCCAGAGAAATGATTTAACTGTCTTGGATCCCGCAACGAAATTAATCAGAAAAGAATAGCGGAGGAGTAGGAAAAAAAACATAGTTTCCACTTCCCTCCATATCAGCAGGAGACAGAACAGAACAAGGCCAATAGGCACACAGGGACGTATACAACTGAGATAAGCCCAGTTGCCTAGCACCACGGATATTATTGTCATTAATATTACTGGGTCCTAAGTTGTGAGCTGTTATATTTGATTCCAATAATAGGTATGACAAAATTGCTTGAACGCACGGAAATTTGTTCTAGTTTCTACAAGGTCCGTATAGTAAATAACTCCGGATGTAACCTGTACACTATTTAACATAATATTACGTTCATTTTGCCAAAGACTACACTCCCATAAAATGTGATGTGCAGTTTGTTCAAATTCGCAGTCAGATGTAGAACATTGACAAAAAGGCGAGGCAACAAGCTTGAAGGAAAATAATTTACTCTTAAAGTTACCATGACCTGTGAGAAATTGGGCGACACAGTGATCCACCTCCAGCCATGTCCTGGCCAGCCGCTCACGAACGGATGGAAAGAACTGGTGAAGATGTCGGCCCTTGATGGAATTATCCCACCTACATTGCCATTCAGACAAAAGTTCCTCCCAGACGTCAGTCTGTGGTTTAAGTAATCTAGCTATTTTAGCACGGTCACGTTGCGTTAAAAAGTCTGTGTCCGCGGTCTCTCGTGCGCAGTAGTACATTGAAGCACGGCGCTGTACTTCAAGATCGACTGGAAGTACCCCTGCCAGTACCGGTAAGGCTTCAGTACTAACCGTCCTATACGCTTTACACAAGAAAATCAAAGCCAACCGCTGGCTTTGAAGTAATTTACGTCGTACCGCTCCAATGGTGGCCCTGTCGGCCCAAACTGGTGCCCCGTAGCACATACACCCCAAGTAAGTAGCCCCATAGATCGTCTTTAGAGTTAAAAATGATAAACCCCATGTAGATTTGGATATTCTCGTTAAAGCATAAAAGTTCTTTTTAGCTTTTTCACCGACTGTTTTTATGTGTTCAATGAATGAAAAATTCTTCTCTAAGACAAACCCAAGGTAGCATACAGACTCCTTCTTTTTCACGGGAACGTTATTAAATTTAATACTAGGCCATGATTTAAGATTGCCTTTTAAAAGAAGTTGATAAGTTTTATGTGGTGCAAAGGTCAGACGGTTACGATCACCCCACTGGGATATTAATTTTAGGCAAGTGTCAGCCAAATTTTCGAGTCCAGCCCGAGTACTTGACTGAATGAGCAGCAGGCCGTCGTCCGCGTAACCGGTTAATGAACAGCCGCATGGAAGTGGAATCGCGAGGAAGTCATCGAAGCCTACGTTCCATACATACGGACCCATAACCGAACCCTGAGGGCATCCCATGGTAAGGGACTTTGACATAGAATGATGTCCGAGTTTGAGTTTCGCGGAACCATTTAAGAAGTACGAGCAAACAAGATTGTATATGTTTTTAGGGCAACCACGAATTTTCAGTTTAAGGAGTAGCATCGGCCACCATGCGTTATCAAAAGCCCCAGAAATATCTAGAAAGATCCCAACTACGTATTTATGTTCGGATGTATTGACAATTTTTCTGACAGAAAGTGCCGCGTCTACGGTAGATTTTCCCACGGTAAAACCGAATTGGTTGTTGTGAAATTTCGGTCCGTCTGGTAGTAAACGCGGAACGATAAGACGCTCCAGGAGTTTCCCCAAAGATGGTAGCAGTGTTATAGGGCGGTAAGACTTAGGATCGTCCGGAGGCTTGTCGCCACTTTTCGGAATTATTCGTATAAAGCCGCGTCGCCATATACGAGGAAAAACGCCTTCTGCAATACAACGGTTGTAAACACTTAAAATCGCGTCGGCCGCTGTTTTACATGCTTCTATTATCATCCGATTAGATATTTTATCTTCACCTGACGATTTGTTGAGTGGGAGTTTCCTGACAACTTTAATGAATTCGTCAATGGATGGAAGGTCTGACGCTGGTGATTCAGGTGGCACAGCCGCCCACGCCCTGATCTGCTTGTGGTAGTCATTGTCATTATCAGGCAAATCATCAGGTATCAACGTATTTAATAAAACTTCGGTTGTCTCCTCAATACCGATGGTGTGCTTGTTGTTTAATTTGATGTTTTCGACGAACGCAAGATCCACTGATCGATTTGCTTTGAACTCGTGATACAAAGGAGACCACGGACCTTCTTTATCTAATTTTTCTACTATTTTCCGCAGTAAATTACCTTTAGATTTTTCTACTGATGCTCTGTAGCGGGACTTGGCAACTCTAAACGCATTTAAAGCAGAGGTTAGGGGGTCTCCGGTGACCTTTCGCTTTTTAAGCTTATTTAAATGTCTACGCGCTCGGCGATAACTTTTACGTTGTTCAATTAGGTAGTCACACCACCAATCACATCTTCGGATATTGGTCATAGATCCGCGACCAATGGCGATGTCAGCACAGTAAGTGAAGGCGTCTGACATAATTTCAGCACTTTCTTCAGCTGATAGCCCGTCTCGAGTGAAGTCTTTGGTGTTAGACGCAAAAAGCAAGCTAAAGAATTCCCAATTCGCGCCTTTACTTTTATACCTAAAGTTACCAATGATATGTGAATGTGACGGACCTTGAGTAAACATCGGAACAAATTCGTACACGATTAGCCGATGATCGCTACATGACGCATCAGGTAGGACACGCCACCTATCCAAGCGAACGTCTGCACTAGAAAGTGTGACGTCAATACAAGATTCGCCCATTTGGCTGCAAAAAGTAGGTGGTGCATCTGGGGTATTATGAATCGATAGGTTCATTTCAGCAATGAAATCTTCGACAGCGGAACGTCGGTCGGAATCCGTAGACCGAACCTTGCCATACCACAGAGACGAGGACGCGTTAACATCCGCGCCAACGATAACTTTACAGCCAGCGAGTGACCGCAAGACATGACGGAGGTTATGTATGTGAGGACCAACAGGGTCTGAATATTGAAAGTAACAGCTCACAACGTAAACTTTATAGGAAGCCGAGGAGACTTCCGCAACGGCACAGTGCGGCGTCATGAGGTTACGCAAAGACGTTACTGTAAACTTAGAAGAACGCGCTACGTAAATTCCGGCTCGTGACTTTGAATCCAGCTGAACTACTTTATGACGTAAGCGCGCGTTTTGATATTGCTCTTGAACAAGTACTATGTCCAAGCTGTAATCGATAATTAATTTGTCTAGTTCAGAAGTCGCTACCCTATCGTTGTGGAGATTTAATTGTCCTATATTTAAACTATCCATTATTTTAGTAGTTTGTGTTGAGGATTAACTGTTCGAGCTTAAGTTTGTAGGTAGTACACTCTGGTGACCCGCAACGATGGTCAAATGGTTTTTTAAAACGCTTACACGCCACGCAAGTAGGTATAAAATTTAAATTGTCCTTATGCGGGCAGTCGTTTGTTTCATGTGCTTCGGAGCAATTAGCACAGGTAGGTGACTTGTTAACGCAGTATTTTTTAACGTGACCGAACTGTTGACAGTGCAGACAGCGGACTACATCAACGTCGTCATTGAACCGGCAAGTCGCCCAATCAATAAATAATTTTTCCTTAGTGGACACTAAATGTTTACGCACGTTGGACTCGATTTCAATGCCTATCCACTTGCGACCGCTATCTAAGGAACGCCGACGATAGATTTTAGTTGATTTAATAAAATCGTCCTCTTGTATTGGCAGTTCATTTTGAATGTTTTGACGGTACAATGCGTGCAAAAAAGCATTGTCTTCCATTGAGGATGGCACGTCCTTAACTAATATACGTGGCTTTCGGCCTTTTGGTTTTTCAAGTCGCAGGCCGGCCGACCTAATAGCGTCGACCGATTGCAATTTTTTAATTTGGCTGTCATTAGCGACACGTAATACGACACCAGATTTTGCAGTTTTTCTAACACCTACAATTTGAAACCCGTCGTCACTGGGATTGATCGCCTTCATGAGTGCTTGTTTAGTAGCAGAGGACGATGAGTAATCAGCTAATCGCTCAGCGGTGGGATAAGCCACGACACATGGAAGGGGTGCGCGCGAGTCGACAACCGGGACCGGCGCAAGTTTACTTTTAGGTAGTCGAAGTTTTAATGAATCCGCATAAGAAACTTTATTACAGTTACTTGTATTGACATTAGTATTTGATTTCATTTTATCCAATTCGCGTTCCGTAACTGCCAATTTCGTTTCATTGGAGGATGATTTTATGGCTAACAAAGAAACAATGGACGTTATGCGCTGAGTCATGTCCATGATGGCAGATTTATTCGCAACATTAATTCGGGAACCTTGGTCATTAACAAGTTCATTAATTTTAGTTAGATATGCAGACGCCTGAGAAACTAAATCGTAATAGTCGTCATGGCTCGCACTTGGACTGGCACTTAATAACGGCGAAGACTTTTCAATGGAATTGGATGTATGAAGCCGTTTTGATCTGTCGTTGGGCGAAATGTACGTAGGAGACATTTCCCTGAACAATCGTTTCGGATTACCGGAGGTAGGTGTTTTATCATTCCGGCGCATTGTTTCTTTTCCGCGATCCGGAGGTTCGTCGTTTGTAGTCGACATATTATAAATTACGGATTTCAATCTAAAACGTAATTATATCGTTAACAGTAAAAGAAATAACAGGCGACAAATACGGCAAATTTATGACGAGGTACCCACACACCCAAAAAAAAAAAAAAAATGTACTCACCGAATGCCAACGAAATTAACTTAATACCAATAAAACCGACGTTAAAATGCCAGAAAAAACTTACTACACGAGCACTCAACACTAAATCACACAATTGGAAACAAATCACAAGCCGAGAATTAAACGCAAAATATTTAAGTTATCAAAAATCAAACAAACAATCAAGCAACAAAGTAACAATGCGATCAAAAACATTAAGTTCTGTAAGAAGTACTTCACAGTTTCTCCGGATCCGCATTTGCATTCGGCAGTATTTGGTAAACAATGAAGCCGATCAGAAGCTATTACTATGCAGTAAAATTTCGGCTCTGTTTTAAAATTAGTAACTTGGTTCGGCCGATCTACCATTGCTGAATCACGTTTGGTTCGACTTACTTCGATTTGAACTAAGACGAACGGTTTTTTTATCGAATCTACATATTGTATTTAATTTTACCGCCCAACTGAACCGAATCATACCGGCTCGAATATTGTGTGAAGCAACCTTAAGGTACAAGATTTATTACAAAACTAATTTACATTTTGTTCTGGACCTAGATTACTTTGCAGTAAACATTCGTAGGTCTAGACTTGTTAATTATAGCTAAGGCACTAAGTATTTGTTTTTTACTTCTAAAATTGTGATCTATTTGTTTACTAGAAAGTAAATTGAATTTCTACTTTTAAGTTTGTTGTTACTTGATAAAGTTTTGTTTGCTGTTTTTTACCCGACTGCGGCGAAGCCCAAAAGGAGGGTTATTCTTTTAGCCGTTCTGATTAGGAATAAGTTTTATTTGAAACAGTTCTTAGATAGGACTTGTATCTAATAATAAACAATCTGACAACTTGCTCTCTCTTCTCATTTTATATAACGTAAGAAAATGTTCACACAAAACAGACGATGGCACAAGATGCCGTAATTATATAACTGAATCTTTAGACGTCACTTCACTCAGGGTGTCTATTAAAGTGAAAACACTGAGAAGAGCTAGTTCACACATTCTACAAAGAACGATATGTACGATTTTTTGTGTGAATAAACATGATGATACTATTCAAATGTCATTATCAAACAAAGGCTTATGGGTGGCATAATAACTCTGACAGGTTAGTCACTAACCACAATATGCTAACCACACGACAAACAATGTAAACCAAATACACACCTGACCATAAATAAATAATCATCGCGGCTTAAAAATAAAAGCTACCTTCGCCTTAAATCCTGTAAAACCACAAATTTATCCAGCAGCCAATTACAATACTGCCACATTAACCATAATAGCAATTACGGTCCGCAATCAACAGACTGACAGCTGCCAATCCAAAAGTTCCCAAGTATTCCCAACAAGGGGTCCAAAAAATACCTCTGTATTTTTAATTTAATGGAATTACACCTGTAATCTTGGTGCCAATGTCGACCGGAGTTACGCCAACTAATTTGGCAACTTTTATTTACCTGCCTGTTGTTACCAACATAACGGGTGAAACAACGCCAAAAAAGTTTGTTTTTGTGCCAAAACATGGATAACTTGATGAAGCCTCGTTTTGTGGCAACGCGGTACATTAGTTAATTAATCGAAGTTTATATTGGTTCATTTTGGCTTGTCGGGGGAAGGGAAATTTTTCGGCTGTATTTAATTTAAGCAGATGGAATTGGATTGCGTTTTTGGACGGAAGTTGAGGAAATTAAGGGAGCGTGCTTTGGCGTTTGGGGTTGCAGTTTTTAATTCCTGGTTGTTTATGTTTACCATGGTTCTGTTAATGGGAAGATGAGTTTTAAAGGAATAGTAATTTGTAATCAAATTATGGAGAACCAGTAAATAAGATTAAGAAGGAAAATTGTCATCGGAAAAATAAGAATTGATTTTATTTGGTCGTTGATGAAACTGCAAAAAGATTACCATGACTTTTCCAAAGATTTGAATGGTTAGATACGCAAATAAAGTCGTCCTGATGGACGGCACGGCGGCGGCGGGCGTACCGCGAGAGCTGGTTCGAAGAAGCACGGGAATATAGCACATGGAAGGAATTGGTGAAGGCCTTTGCTCAGCATTGGGACGTGAGCTTGTAAGCTCAATAAAAAATCAACTATCTATCGTGCAATATCAAAATGTTCCCAAACATTAGTAAGAACTGCATCGGGTCGGTACCACTAACCTCACAGCCGACTCCAATCCGTGGCGATACAAGTCGTTACATGTAGTAAGTATGAAGTTTCATAGAAATAATCCTTACTTATTCCTCTATACTTAATGTTATAAATGCGAAAGTAACTCTGTCTGTCTATCACGCTTTCACACCAAAACTACTGTACTGATTTAAATGAAATTTGTGCCAGATAATCTAGAGCCTGAGAAAGGACACAGGCTACTTTTAATGCAAAAAAAGGGTTGAAAGGGGGTATGAAAAGACTAATTTGGTCGCGATAACCAACATCGGTCGAGATAACTGATCTCGAAAAGACGATGTTTAATCCAATGCAGTGCTATGACCTTAACCCGACCTCTTCTATCACCACATCTAAGCCCATCGTACACACAGTAAGCAAGCACTTTGCCATCCATAAAATAATGAATCCTGCCACCCCGCCCGATAGAGCAGGGTCGCCTGTTAATCTTCTTAACGCGGACCCGTATCCCGCACCATGCGCCAATATACATCTAAAAGACGTCGCTAATAAAAGTCTGTAGACACTAATTCTTATTGGGCCAGTTGAATGTTTTTTAAAGCAGGAAGATAACATTGGGGGTAGGTGGAGGTATGATGCCATTGCGACTAGTAGCTTCATTACATGACGTCAAATTCATATTTTTCTAAGAGAATAGAAGTTTACCTATGTAATGGGTACTCCACGTTTCGCCAATTTTACAGTGAGGGGCGAACCTGAAAATTCGGAATCCTGGCTTCTTCTGAGAAATTCCTGAGGAAAAACTCGATAAATCAAAACATTGCAACCACTAGATCTTTGATGTTATCTTTTCCCGTCACAGAGTTGGCACTTTTATGAATTTATCTCTCTGTGAAGCGATTTTACCACAGCTGGTAACAGCTACAGACGTCTCATCGTTTAAGACTTGTTTAAAAATTATTTTTGTCATCCTTAAAAAGAAATATAGATCTTGAAAAAGGTGCAACACAGACAAAAATTAAGCATTCCTCTAATCCTTCTCTCATATATTTAGCGCTGAAACCAAGGAAATAATCTTCTTAAATCAACAAACAAATATAGCTCTGCGATAGCTATCAGCTGATTCAGATCTTTTAAAACCGAGACAGAAAATAAACCAATTTAAAAACAGGATGAGGTTCTGTGACGGCACTTTTATTTAAAACTTTAATATAGCTCCCAACGTCAAATGATAACATTCCAATATGGCTACCGCTGGAACTTGCCGGTTATTCCCTTAATATTACGGTTAAATAAAATTTTCTTCGCGTCACGTTTGGGATTTATAGCCTTTTTTGTGAAATGATTTATTTTTTGACCTTACTTTGTGAGGTAAGTTGGTATCTCGTTCAATTAAGCTGCGTATTGTTAGGCGACAGTGATAAACTGTGGGTACTAACCGTCTAAAGAGATCGTAGTTATAGTATCACCGAAAAAAGGCGACCTAGAAATGATGTATTTTGTGCTATCAGGTACTATGAGTCAGCGTGTTTTGATAAGAAAGTTATAAGTTAAATCTAATGTACCAAAAGATTATTCGGAAATTACTGAATTTTTCATTTTATTTCATAGATTTTTTCCACATAATATGTCAAACAAAAAAGTCAATAACTAGATTTACTTTAAACCAACACTGAAATATGACGTGTAATTTAGGAGTTATGAAGGAAAGTGCACATCCTTAGGTAGCCTGTTAAAATAAATAAATAAAATAAATAATAATATTCCACAACTATCACACAACGCCATCTAGTCCCAAGCTAAGCAGAGCTTGTGTTATGGGTACTAGACAACTGATAAACATACTTATATATTTCTAAATACATACAAATTATAGATAAATTACACCCAGACACAGAACAAAAGAAAAAATCGATAAAAAAAAAAAAAATCGATCATCTTTGTCTTTACCGTAGTCGGGTAACAAAGTCCTTGGCTATTTTATACTCTTGCCCAGCGAACAAGTGCATATCTATCAAATGGTCAGGCTTTAGGAGCTTCAACGTGGTAGTGCTTACTTAAGGGCATTATTCTAAGATATTCGAATTTATTGATTTTTACTTCCAATGACTGTTTATGAATGTAGATCTGTTGACCAGACTGTAACTTTTAAATCTATTGATTAATCAGTTTATAAGAAATAAACAAGTTTGAGAGACAGAGTGCAAAGTCCTGAACAAAACTCATTTCATAAATTGCACTTCCCCAAAAACACTACACCCACGTAGAATCTAAACAAATCTGACAAAACAACCTTTTTTCCAACCTCCACAAAGAACCACCGCTTAAATAAATCAACATCACACTAAATTAAAATATGACTGCGACACAAACAAACCCACAGATTTATACAAACTAAAAGCAACTTCGTTGAGTAAGCTGTAGCGAAAATATGAAACTGGACATTCATGAGAGTAACAAGAATTTATTGCGGCCGGCAAAGTCTCCGCGACTTGATGTTTATTTATACAGTTCAACCTGTCCGCGGTAATACGGAGTTTTATCCTTTTTATTCCAAGTAAAAAGTAGTGGGAAGCTGGAAGGTAGAATGTGTATTTTATTTCTTTAAAGTGTTTGGTTTTACACTGGGTTTTAATAAATTACTGTTCACGAACCGGGTGTTCGACGTTTATTAGAAATCAGAAGGTAATGGAAATTTATTATGATTGCGATTTTGAAAATGTTTGCCTCCCTATACTAACAACATGCAACGCAACATGTGCAACAACAAGTATAGGTCTATAACAATTTAGAGTGATCACTATGCGTGGTGACAGCACCAAACTAAAAGCACAGAATACATAATAGTACTACGTACAGAAGGGACACTCACCTCCCCGCGCTCATATTAAATACCGCACCTCACCCCGCACTTCGAGGTATACGTCGTCGCCACTTGAGCAATGGGTCGCGCTCGCATCAGTCGCCGCTCGGCTTTCGCGACGCAGACCGTTGCACTTTCCGCGCCATTTTTTAGGCTACGATAACCCTACTAGAGTTTACGCACACATTTGCACGTGCACGTCGTGCACAAACGTTATTTGTTTATGTAGTAGTAATAGGTAATTATTTTGCGGGCGTTGTATGGAGTGTCCGAGGTGTGCTAAAAGCTAAGTTGCAGGCTGGCTCAGTTTAGACAGCCATTGATACGCTAAGAAGAAGAAGAATGTGTAGTAGTTTACATACGAATTGACAGGGCTCTATAGTAAAAAAAGTGCCATAACGGGTATTGTGGGTGAAGGCACATACATTTTGAAAAACATTGATCTATGAATAACCGTTATTATTCTTCGTGACACAGGCAAAATGAATGTAAATTATCCACAAAATATACCCTGCTGTGCCATTCAGGTCATACTTAACGCGACGATAGACACAAATAAAAGAAACTGAACCCTAAACGGTTAAACAATTGTATTTTATAGTCCATAAACTTATATTTGTTTGTGTATAGGTTCCAAAGATTTAAATTGTTAGATTCTCTGCCACGTTGAAAGATGATTACACTTATCATCCACTAACAATGTCATTTGAATCGTATTGTGTGGCTCACTCATACTCGTATTGAGAATCGTACCTTTTGTTCGCTAGTTCATTCCTTTAAGTTTTCTTTCTCCTACTTTTTCCCAACAGTATGCTGTAGTCGATTCTAGTGAAACATGATGGAATGATAGACCAGTACTTTAACATGGAGTTCACTATGAACACTTTTTGCAAGACCAAAGTACGGAGAAGGCACATCTAACAATTAAAATCTTTTGTAGGCCCACCAAGCTAAATATTGAACTCAACTGTCTGGCTAAATGCCAAAAATATCTGCTGCTAGGTATCTAAATATTGGAAGTAATAATATTACCATCGTTTCGTGAGAAAACCACAAAATCAGAGATTACAGTAAATCCACAAGGGTATTACGAGAATCTCTCGCAATTATGATTATGTCTGTAAAGCTAGACATTGGAATTGCTTTGATCATTTTACTATGCTGTAAGTATATTATTAGATATTCGCATTTAGAGGTTTCTTCAATCGTCTATACTATTGTCACACTAACTTATTTGATTTCTTCTCGTCTCATTCGTTTTATCAATGATTCCCTTTAGACAGGCCCGCAAAGTGCAGATGTAATCTATATATATAAAAATGTTATGTTGGTTTGTGTACGCTTCAAAAACTCAAAAAGTTCTACACCGATCGAGCTGAAATTTTAGAATGATATATAATCCGCATCAAGGATTGTTTTTACAGTATCCACGCGGGCTGTGACGCGGGCGAAGCGGCGGGCATCAGTTAGTTACATATAAGGTCCCATTTAAATAGGTAATATAATAACATAATATAATAACATTTATTTCTCTTCCACAAAGGTGCCTTAAAAATATGTATACACTAAGTCACATAAAACCTGGACAGACGAGAGGTGGACAAACTTTTAGAAATCATTCAGACCACCAAAATAAAGACAATTTTAAAATGAGAAAATAAGAAAAACGCATTAGATACTTACAAGAAAATAAAACAGCTAGCGAAAATACACTAAAAGTCTATGTTACCCAACATTTTAGGTAAAAAAAAAACACTTAATCTGTGTTTTTTTTACTTATATATCTTTGGTTAGACGTACTGAACGCTGTGTCAAAATTTGTCCACCTATTTTAATGGGACCTTATATAGGGCAAGACAAGAGATGAGCCATTGTTTATCAGAGTAGTGGTATAGGCCTGAAACGCAGTTGCTCTAAGTAAAATACTGGTATTCAGTTGCATCCAGGTAGACTGGAAGCCGACCCCAACATAGTTGGGAAAAGGCTAGGCAGATGATGATTAGAGGTATAGTAGTTGCGAAACTTTGTCATAATAGAAACTAGCCTTTTGCAACGATTTAACTAAAATCTGCCTCGTACAGTCGAACAAGCTAATAAGTATACAGCCAGCTAACTTGTATTTACTTTTAAGATTATACAGATATATTTAGCATACAGCGGTTTAGGATACAGCGTTTGACATCAGTCGCTTAATGCGAAACACTTGATAAAACAAAATTACAATTAATATTTTCAGTGTTACAGAATAGGGTATTTCACCAAAAAAATCTAATTAGTCCGTCAGATAGATTTTCAATAAATAATGGACACGTATTTTTTCTTTTTTCACGTAAACAAAAGATGAAGACGATACAGTGCTTCGAAAAGTCGTGTCAAGTCGTGTGACGTCATAAGGATAGTACTTTTTTACCAAGTAAGTGACGCCAAAAACCCCCACTCTTGATCTTTGACACATTTTATTTTCGTAAATTTTTATTATATTGATAAAACAAAAAACACGTATCCAATATTTTTCGATAATCTAACAGACGGACTAATTAGATTTTTTTGGTGAAATACCCTAATTCTACCTTGTATACTTATTAGCTTGTTCGACTGTACGTCTAGTGGTCGTAAGCTCTGCTTATGAGCTCAGGTCTTGTTCGATTCCCAGGCCTGGTAAAGCGATATTGAATATTTCTCCGTAGCATATTGTACCCTGGTTTTGTGCCCGGTTAGCGTAAACATAACAGGCGATATGTGGGCGTACATGTTTACCAGACGACCCTTCGGCGAATTTAAGTATAATATTATGTTATGTTTCAAAGAGCAAATATCAAAACGTGTAGAATAGGTAAACAACTACTGTCAACTTTGCAGGTCTACCTATCTATATTAAGTGGGTGTGTTTTAATTATACCCTAAGGTGATCTGTAGGTCAAGCAAAATATTCGTTGGGCAGGTTAAAAACATACTGCAAGAAGTCAATCCATCACCCATATCAATCGAAAAATCTAAATAAAGCAATAAAAAGGTCGAGACTAAGATGCCTTGAGCTCACAAAAAAAAACACAAATTAAATTACATTTAAGTGTATTTGCCTCAGAGTACTTTACCGCGACAATCTTAAAATAAAGAAAAGGTTACTAAAACAGTTATTTATTCAGGTATTTTAAGGAAGAAGAAAGCGGTGATCTTCCTAAAAACGTAAAACGTCAAACTGTCTTATCTCGTCGTTAGATTCGTCTTGATGGCGCGAGTGTTATGTGCTACATTAAATTTAAATCTAACGACGTATATTTCATTCAAATCCCTTCATCTGTTTAGGGGTTATGAGGGAACAAAGAAACGGACATACATAGTAAATACATACACGTCTAACACATAACCCTCCTTTCGGGCTTCATCGCAGTTGGGTAAAAAAGAATCAACAAAATCGATCGACGCGATGTAATAAAGAAATATCGCCGAACATTAAAAAAAAAATCCGACGGAATTGAGAACCTGAAGACCTTTTTTTAAGTCTCAAAAAGAAGATCACACACAATCTCTAGAACCCATTAAAAGAAAACAAGCAACTCGATTCGAATGTAATACGCAAACAGAATAATCGGAAACAAGTGAAGCAACAAATCCACGTATGCTAATACGATGTATATAACCATCTATTCCGATAATGTATATCCATATAATGTATTCGTATAATCGGATCGGCTCCCATTCTCTTCGCCCTGAGAATCGATAAGATTAGCTGAGGACAGGAGGAAAACAAACGCGGAAGGTCTGAAAGTGTTTCTGTGTGTGTGTGTGCTTATTTGTATGGACGAGCTCGTTGACAAGCCTGAGGCTTGAAATCTTGGGATTCGCGGAAGCACCTCACTTTTTTGTTTTGCTTGAAAATTACTCTGTGTCATAATTTGACAAAGAGCAAGTATCCAAAGAATATCCGTATAGTAGTATAGGTAAGCCATCATCTACCCTGCCTTTTCCCATTAACCTTACTAGATACAGCTGATTATAATTACCAGTGTTTTACATAGAGCCACTGCCTATATGACCTTCACGGCCCTGTTAATACTCGATAACACGATGCCCTTTGGTCAAAGTGGTTGTTTACAGTGTGCCTTAACTTCAAATATAAATTAAAAATGTTGACATGGACATAATTGATGCATAAATATATTAATTAAAAGTTTTAACACTAAATTTAGTTCCATCTATTCACCCATAAATTTACTAGAATTAAAATGATTTATTTAAATAGAAATATAGGACAATTTTAAAACTAAATAACTCAAAATAAATTCTAAAATTGCAAAGCACACTAAAAACCCACTAAACTTTGCACAATTATCTCAATATTGTCCGAAACTGTTTCAGCAGGAGATCTAGATAGTGGACCTTTGCGAATAATTTGGATCGGCCATTCGGCATTAAGTCCATTCAAATAATCCCGAGCTATCTGATCTTTTAACTAATTAACTATTTATTTAAATACTCCGTTTGACTCCCGTGACACGGGATTAATAAAGCTAGTACAATACGATAAGGTATAATTTTGAAAGCCATCGTAACCGCAAACCATAGCGGCATTGCCACCCATTCCTCAACATCTGCCTAGCCTTTTTCCCAACTATGCTGTAATTGGCTTCCAGTCTAACTGAATTCACCTGAACACTAGTATTTTACATGAATCGTTTGCCTATGGGACTCATGTGGCCAATTTGTAAACGTGGTAGTCAGACTTTTGGGCCACTGACTGCCTGTAGCAACTGTTAAAAATCTACAAATGACAGTCTGCCTCATTGGTCTAGATTCGATTGCTGGGTCGCAAAAAAGTGTTATTAGGTTTCTCCATGAGGAATTTCTCGGTATTGGGCACCGAGTCTGGATTCGAGCCTGAATGATGACAATAGGGTAGTTGACAAAATAAATCTAATTAGTCCGTCACATAGATTACCAAAAAATATTGGAAACGTATTTTTTCTTTTTGCACGTAAACCAAAAATGAAGACGATACAGTGCTTCGAAAACTCGTGTGACGTCACATCGCACTAAATTTTTTACCACGTAGTGCCGTCAAAAAGCCCCCTCTCCTGCATCTTTGAGGCGCTATAACTTCGTCAATTTTTATTCATTTGATAAAACAAAAAACACGTATCCAATATTTTTCGATAATCTAACTGACGGAATAAACGGAATAATATATTTTTTACCTAGGCCACATCCCTCATGGGACTTAATCATAAGTGGTGAAATGTGTGTGTACCATTAGGTACCTCTCTGCTTAACCCATCGGGAATTACAGGCGTAAACGTAGCATTCGGGATTGTACTTTTACTTAAATTCAGCTAGGTCTATAAATATTTGGGTCTAGTCTAAGATAGCAGTTGATTAAGCTGCATTAGTTTATCTTAATGATGCTTTGTAATTGACTTTGTGGAATTTAAGGCCTCATTTGAACGCGTAAACAAGAAAAAATACTCTATACTGTGAAATGTGGTGTATTTTCTTTAGTCAAAAATAAATTAACTGTTTGATTACTGAGGTTAAAGCTTATTTGGTTAAGCTAAAGTAAATAAATTGTT
This sequence comes from Diarsia dahlii, assembly GCA_949775195.1. NCBI lineage: Eukaryota > Metazoa > Arthropoda > Insecta > Lepidoptera > Noctuidae > Diarsia > Diarsia dahlii. The sequence goes on from OX459198.1 coordinate 924,564, forward strand.
GACTTGCAATTATTTGAACTGTAAATTTTTAACCCCCATAACAAGAAGTGAGAACCAAACGCTAACAGCTTTACCTAACCTTTCGATATTATTTATAACAGGAGTGATGTTGGTTGTACATTTCGCACAAATTGTGGGTAGCAAACATACATAAACTCACGCCCTTTTCCAAAGGGGGTGAGCAGAAACCACAGAACGCCACCAGCTGCGATTTTTACATTCTATTTTTACCTCATCCACATAAGATGCCTGGTTGATATTTTATACCTTCTTACATTCAACCGCTTTACCAAATTGGCACCATATCCGCAAACTATTTTTATTCAGATTTTTATTTATTTATCTTGACCTTTCAGATTATAAATACTTTGAGTAAAAAATTCTGAAGCCTATATCCCGACTGAAGTCTTAAGAATTTACTATAAAATACCCGTAAACTCTTTCCTAACAGTTTTATTTCATTTTTGTCGGGGTTTTATATCATCTTTATAAAATAAACGTAGTAATGAAGAATGTTCTAGACGGACGGCTATAAAAATATTATTTAGTTATCCTGAAATGGAATGGAGGCTTTGCCATTAAGTTATACTATTGTAGAATTAATATTTGTATTTAAACTTGAAGTTGACCATTTATACTTTAGTATCAAATCGTATCACTATTGCTACATAATTTATTATAAAACAAATTCCCTCGCCACGTCTGTCTGTCTATCTGTCTGTTCGCGATAAAGTCAAAAGCTATTGCAGCGATGTTCATGTTGTTTTCACCAATGGATACAGGAAGGTTATAGTGAAAATTGACCGATATCCACGCGGGCGAAGACGCGGGCATAAGCTTGTGAATATTTAAGTTTATTAAAACAAACTTTCATTATTTTAACGTAACTTGTATAATTTTAGAAAAACCTTTCTATTGAATTAAGTTTCATGTTTTTTTTTAATAACCTGCTCCATTTTTTGTAGGTTGTCCCCAGTTGATTTGACCTACAAAAAAAAGAAAACAATATTAATTAGTAGAAGTATACTGGGTGTCAAACTCACGGACCGCATCAGAAACACCATACTTCGCTCGAAATCCCAAATAGCCGATGCTGGCAATACAGCTGCTGGGTTGAAATGGAACTGGGCTGGTCACATCTGCCGCATGTCGGAGGAGCAATGGGCAAAAATTACCACTCAGTGGACACCAACCAGCAGGAAACGACAACGCGGCAGGCCCAGAAGGAGATGGCGGGATGAGCTGGATTCCTTCTCAAAGGATTGGCCTATCATCGCACTCTTCGATCAATAATAGTACTAAATTAAGCATCAGGAACAAAACTAAGTCGCTCAAGTGGCCACGTTTGCACACACGTAAACATCTACATAACATCTTGGAAAAAAGTTCAATATTATTAACAACTTCAGATGATTATAAACCTTAACACTTAAACATAACGTTTAATTATCATTGTAAAGTATATTTATTTAAGCCCTTTCATCGGAGAAAGATTAGAAGCAATAAGATTAGAAGCCATACTAATTTGAAATAAGACCACAAATACGTTTGTGGTCTTAAGTTTTGGGCCGTTTTTGTAGCGCTTATCGGGAATCTAGTACATTATTGATCGAAGATCGCACTAGATCGCGAAAAGTGGAAGGAGGGAATGGAGGCCTTTGCCCTGCAGTGGGACAGTACAGGCTAATAATAATAAATAATAATAATATTATTTCCGATGTAATAAAAATTACGTTGCAAGAGCTCACAACTCAAGACACTTAGGTTACAACTCAGAAATTCCTAATAAAACTCCATAATTAAAAATCGAATGAGATATAATTTAATAATTTATAATATATTATATTTACATTCAGTAAAACTTTCCATCCAGAATCCTCGATTTCCCACAGTCCACTCTGGGCAAAAATTATTGGAATAAACACAACGTAACATGGCGAATGACGCGACAATGGAGGCGGCAACAAAGCGTCCTTTGTTCCGTTCCATTGTCGCGCCGATGGAAACATGTTGCCAGCGTGTTTTCAACGTAACGCGTCTAACTTTTTTAAAAGGTAGAAAATTGGAAGCGCTCATCTGACGGCCATTGTGGGAGCTATTTATCTATACTTATAATAAATCTGTAGAGAGGTCAATTCTGTACATGATATATATTTTCAAAATAACTATCAGGGGGTAATTAGTGATCGATACTGATGGCAAAAATGCAATCAGTAAAATTTTTGTCTGTCTGTCTGTCTGTCTGTCTGTCTGTCTGTCTGTCTGTCCTCCTGTCTGTATGTTCCTTATAGAAACAAAAACTACTCGACGGATTTTAACGAAACTTGGTACAATTATTCCTCATACTCCTGGGGAGGTTATAGTATACTTTTCATCACGCTACAATCAATAGGAGCAGAGCAGTGAAGGGAAATGTTGGGAAAACGGGAGAAGTTGCTCCATTTTTTAAGCTTCCGTCGCGTGTGCAGCCTTAATGGTTAAAGCTACATAGAAATCATTTATGACGGAAATGTTCTACATAAAATTATCTAAAAAATATCCCACAACAGCATATGTCTATCTTTTATGGTTGACTCACAATAACACGTGTAACTCCCGATAGCTTAGCAGTTCGGAGCTTTCTGATTATAGGGTGGAATTGTGTAATGCCACCTGGAGGGAAAGTACTCCTAATACTGCAGATAGAAAATTTTACTCAAAGGAAACATTCCTTTATTTTTGAATAGAAAGCAAACTGCATTCAAAGATTTTCGAAAATTCTCTTCTCCCACACCCGGGAATCGAACCGGCTAAAATCTGAAAAAATTATACCCTGTACTTTTATTGCATCGATCGTTAGGGTCAATTATAAGGATGAAATCTCTCTAACAAACATGATAAATTAAATGAAAGGAAAACCTGCCTGCGAGATCGCCAGATATCACCCCATCAGATTTCTTTTTGTGGGGATAATTATGTAAAAAATCAACATGAATTCTTATGCGAATGACAACGAGTTGAGAGTTGAAGTTCAGAATACGATTTATAATATTCACCACTACACTTTATTAAAGGTTCATCATCATCATCATCATCAGCCTATAATGTTCCCACTGCAGGGACTCATCAGGCCTCCTCTCTAGGAGAGGGATGGGCTATAATCCACCACGCGGGCCCAGTGCGGATTGGTAGATGTCGCATATCTTAGAATTTTTGGTTCTAAGATATGCCGGTTAATTATTAAAGGTTACTAGAAAAATTTGTGTATCCAAGAGAATGGAACTCATTTCGAGCAACTAATTAGTTAGTTTACCATTTTTTGTAAATAATTAAATTAATTTAAGATTTCCTGGTTTTCTTTTCATTTAATTTATCATGTTTGTTAGAGAGATTTCATCCTTATAATTGACCCTAACGATCGATGCAATAAAAGTACAGGGTATATTTTTTCCAGATTTTAGCCGGTTCGATTCCCGGGTGTGGGAGAAGAGAATTTTCGAAAATTTTTGAATGCAGTTTGCTTTCTATTCAAAAATAAAGGAATGTTTCCTTTGAGTAAAATTTACGTACTCAAGACGCTTTTTGTTACGTAAGAAAATATGGACGTCCCGACTTATTTATTACTGTAACTACCAAGCCCAAGTGGGATGAAATCACTCGGGAGCTTCTTGAGGGTCAAGCACCGCATGACCGCCATGATATTATCGCAAGAGTTTTTCATTTAAAATTAAAATCAATGATAGATCTACTTACCAAAGATAACATTTTTAGTATAACGCGGACGAAGTCGCGGGCAAAAGCTAGTTATCTAATAAGAATGTCTGTTGGGTTTTATTTTGTAAAGTAATCTGTGGGGGTTTGTGGAGCTGACAGTTAGACTTGCCCTCAGTTCCTCTTTTTGAAGGCTGGTAATTCAACAAATGACTCCTCCCGCTCTGGACAGGAGTGTCAGACTTGTACTGACTAAAAACCACCCATGTTCCTTCTTATCCGTTTGTGTCGAGACCGCGGCACCTCTCTCGAACAACCCGCTGCCCCGACAGGATGTCAGAGGCCCTTGAGGTGGTTTAGAAACTCTGATCACGGCACATACGATAAGAAGATGAATAATGGCTCTCTTGTTAAAAAATACAGCGAAATCAAATGTGCAGACTTAAAACAATAAGTAGCATGTTTAAAACAAAGGAAATAAAAGAAACTATTCACCATTGAATGAGGCGACTCGGTCGACACTGCTAATGGCTTGAAGTGGGTTGGTACTTAGACTTTTTGCTAAACCCAAGCGAAGCACTGCTATTAGTTAGTTCATTAATCTTTCCTTACATATTAATGAGGGTATTTTAATTTTAATTCCGTTAATGGAATTTGTGTTGAAAGTTTTCGAGTGAAAAGGTTTCAACGTAGCCTCGACTAAAGATGACGGCGGACAAGCTGATTGCAACCTTAACTTTGTTGAGTAAAGTTTAGGTTTGGGTGAATGTCGTGGTGTCATTGAAGAAATTAAGTGGCTTCCTTAATAAATAGCCACAGATTCCAAATAGGGAAATGTTTGCCTACTATGAAAAACAAAAAAATTAAATTGAAACTGTTGAATTTTTGTACCACATGACATTTTTGACTTTAACTTTGTTGAGTAAAGTTTAGGTTTGAGTGAATGTCGTGGTGTCATTGAAGAAATCAAGTGGCTTCCTTAATAAATAGCCACAGATTCCATATAGGGAAATGTTTGCCTACTATGAAAAACAAAAAAATTAAATTGAAACTGTTGAATTTTTGTACCACATGACATTTTTGACTTTAACTTTGTTGAGTAAAGTTTAGGTTTGAGTGAATGTCGTGGTGTCATTGAAGAAATCAAGTGGCTTCCTTAATAAATAGCCACAGATTCCATATAGGGAAATGTTTGCCTACTATGAAAAACAAAAAAAATTAATTGAAACTGTTGAATTTTTGTACCACATGACATTTTTGAGGAAAGAAAGTGATGGAGCTATTTTAAGAACACGAAATAAGTATGTGTCGGTCGGCCATAAACTATTAATTTTGCAAATAGATTTTAAGCTATTGCATAGCTTCTATCGCGGGCCTTGAGCGTGGAAAGCGAATCCAGAAATAACGTAACGAAAATATTTTCAACCAGGTTGCTATGGTTACGGAAAATAACAAGGTTGCCAACTGAGGTTGTCAAATTAAATAATTAATTATTTGCTTAAGTTGATAAAAAATGCTATGCAATAGCTTTACCGCGGCAGTCTCCGAGTGCCACACGTATTTTTTTTTTAATATAAAAAAAATGATAGAGCCGGTTTTTGTTGTACCTGACTACTCGGAAAAGATACTCAGAGGCCATAGTCTCTTTTAAGATCCAGACATAATCTTGGTTGTCTACTAAAAAATACCCAGAGATTACCAACCTACTTACTAGTAGGTTTCTTATCCGTGATAAACCACCTTTATCTAAGAAAAAAGGATACTTTGTTAGACCCTTTTTAATCTAGACCCGCAGACGATTTATATTACTGACACCGGCCTAAAGTTGCAAACAGTCTGTGTAAGTTGATGGTAGTACAATGAATGGTTTAAAAAATTCTTAAAATAGGCAGGTGGTTTAACCTTAAACCTTTTTTTTTGAGGGTGGGAATCTTCAAAAATGACTCATCCCGCTCTGGGTTGAGCGGAAGGTAATGTCAGACTTCTACTGACATTACCTACTGACCCCGTCGGGGCTGTGGTTTGTCGAAAGGTTAACGCGGCTCCGACACAAGGGCGAAGAAGGAACATGGGTTTGGTTTTTAGTCAGTAGAAGTCTGACACTCCCCTTCGCTCTGCCCAAGAGCGGGGGGGTTATTCGATGATTTTCCACCCACCAAAAAAAAAAAAGACTTCTACTGACTAAGAACCAGACATATCTCGGTATCTCTTTTGAACCTTAGAAAACCTGAATAACAACATCACGGCTTGATGGGTTCAACAGAGTTTACATACACACGTCGCTAGTTATGTTTAAATCCTATCCTATTGCACGAGCCTATTGCCATTATGTTTGCACAAATACAGATTCCAGGCTGCTTCTGAAAAATTCTGGCAATAAAAATTAAATTGAACGTTATTTAGATTTACAGTGCTTCAAGTATATTTTTGCGCTAAAATGACGTCATCAGTGAAGATAGCTATGATGTACAAAAATGTATATCTTTGAACACAAAAAAGAGTGTTTATCCAATAGAAACCTTGAAAAAGACAGATGGATGGATTGGTTGCTACGGCGTAACCACTGTTGCTACGCTTGCTACGGCGTAACCGCTGTTGCTACGCTTTCGTAGCAATCAGCTACGCGTTTAGTAAGGGCTATTATCCACTATGCGGTAGCAATGTGGAAGTAATTAAATGCTTCTTTTTTAAACTGCCCTTCTATTTTTATGTGACTATTTTAATAGCAAACAGCTCTATCTATTTCATAAAATGAAATGGAGATGGTCGTGCGAATTATGAGAAAGAAAATAAATTTTGCAGTATGAAATGGACATAATTTAGAAGTAACATAAAAATATTTTTAATATCCATTACTGCAAGTATTTGGAATAAGTATGCCTGACCGACATCGTTGCTCTAGTGGTCGCAAGCTCGACTGTCTGGTCCTGGGTTCGATTCCCGGGTCGCGCGAAGTGTTTTTGGATTTTTCTATCAGGTATTTCTCAATAGCAGCCATAAAGTCTAGATTTGTGCCCAATTGATGACAATTAATAGGCTTTAATTATAGGTACTACTAGCTTTTGCCAGCGGCTTCACCCGCGTGAAAATGACAATTTTACACACAAACTTTCGTCCCCTATTTAACTCCCATAAGGGTTGAATTTCAAAAAATCCTTCCTTATTCCTTGTCTACATTATAAAGGAAACCTCTGTGCAAAATTTCAGCTTTCTAGGTTAAAGGGTTTGGGCTGGGCGTTGATGTGTCAGTCAGTCAGTCAGTCAGGACTTCTCTTTTTATTTATATAAAGACATAATTATAGATTAATGGGTACTATTAGGTAGACCTCTGCCTCTGCCTCCCTTCGTGGATTACAAGACGTGGTGTTATGTGGTAAACTTGACCTTTCAAAACTGCAAAGCTACTACGAGTAAAATAACTTCAAATACATTTTATCATTCGATGAATATTCCATAATTTCAATTTACCTTGATAATTTAGGATAACAATTTATCTTTAGCAAGGGAAACTGAAAGTAATCAAATGTCTACTAATGATTGTATTCAGATATCCAGTTGTTTACTTTGAGAACAATTGATTTTAATTAAAGCGTGCTACGAATATTAACTAATGCATTGGCATTACTTTCAGCAGAATTAGAATTTATTATTTATTTTAAAAACGTTGCCCCACACTAGGAATTACTCCTGTATCGAAACTCACATACACACACACACCCAGACCCGAAACAACTATATGTAGGCCATACAAATATTTGTTCCGTGCGGGGATCGAACTCGCGACACGCAGCGCAGCAGTCCAATCGCTCAGCCATTGCGCCAACCGTGCCACATAACATTAGAGTCTATCTCAGCTATACATCGCAATAGATGACTTGGTTTATCTCGCATGACGTCTCACTTCAAAAATATTCAAAAGAAAGTGACGGCATGCGAGATAAACCAAGTCTAAGTTAAGCCAGGTTTAACTATCTTTTGTAATAAGGCGGTATTTCTTTGGGACGTTTATTGAAGTTTATTACACTAAAATGTGAGACAGTTATTAAACTTTACGCCGTTGAATTTTTAGGTCAATTAACATAATCATCTTTGAGTTTTAAGTGTCAGAAAATAAGTTTTTATTGTCCACTTTCAAAGAATGCGCAAAAATGAAAAAAACTTTATGTCCGTTATTAATATTTGGGTGATCTTTTCTCTAATTTGAGTATATAGCAGACCAGACTGCTTTTGAAGAAAAAGAGTTTCATACTTTATTTGCAAATGCATTATTATATTTTTTCTATTGCAGTACGGTTGAATCTCAAATCTCAAACGCGTTTATAATAATCCGCTTATAATCCCAAACAAACTGTAACAAAGGTCCACTAATGCAATTATGCAACCAATACCTTTCATCAATCGTCTCACCTAAAAACTGTTTCCATTCTAGAGCGGAAAAATAGACACTTTTAAATTCCTCCAACTTCCACCGCTGCTCAATATTATGATTCCGCAATTTTTCCCTCAGTGTTGCCTCACGAACTTTTCTAGCGTATGAACTCATTTTACCGCTGGCAACTCCACCGGCTTCAAAAGTGCTGTGTAGTTCTTTTTACAAAGAAAGTAATATAGTTGTTTAATTTTCTCAGTTTTATTGAATGTCTGGTTTGAGTTTTAAAATTGTTACGAGTTGGCTCTGAGATTTTAATGAGATGCTCGCAAAAAATTAAGTGTTCAGTTCTTTAGTGGGATCTTTTAAAGCTTTCTTCTTGAAGTAAAATATATGTATAAACGTTTAATAGTAACTGTTGTATAAGAATCATGAGTTTGTAACGCGATGAGAAAATTACCTTTTACCATTAATTATCACTATCACTACATATTATTACTCGTATAAAACAAAGTCCTCCACCACGTCTGTCAGTTTGTTCGCTATAAACTCAAAAACTACTGCTCCGATTTTCATGCTGTTTTCATCAATAAGTAGAATGGTTCTCGAGGAAGGTTTAAGTATATACTAAAACCTTGAATTTGACAGACATTCTCGTCACTGTTGTCAGCTATATACGATGTTGTCAACTTTCTAAATACGCACGCTATTGACCTATTTTGTTTTACTGCGCATGGTTTCTCCCATTTTATCACATTTAAATATTAATAAATTATTAAACAGATAAAGTAATGCTTTGGCTTCGTGACTTCGAAAAAACATTTTACCATGTTACAAGTTTTATCGATATGTGATTTTTTATTCGCCCCATCAGAAGGAAAAGAAAACCCCTTTCTTACCCCTACTAATGCAAGCATGGCCTCCTTCATACATTTCTTATGATCCCTCTCAAGAGTGAAAGACCTCTGAAAGCCGCTTACTTTTGGGGGTCTTTGATCTGCACCATGAATTTGAAAAAAACGTGTGTACGTATGTATGTTTGGTAATAGTTTTATTCAAAAAGTATAATTTATTTTTTAAAAGAGCTGAGTAAAACGAGCCTAAGGTGATTCCATAAACGAACGTACTCTGGCAAAGTCATTACTGTGATTGTCCCTAATGTCAAGTAGTGCAAGATTGAGGCAGGGGAGTATTAATATCTAAATCTTTGCTGTAGTAACATTAATCTTAACCTATATCTCTCTCAAGTGTGTCCGAATGAATTAAATACAATTATGAGTGTAACAATGCAAATATAACGGGACAATACAACGTAAACCACCTTTCGGAACACTAAAAGCATAAATAACGAAAAGCACATTTTATTTAAACTCCATCCCAAAACTATTCAGCTCGCTTTTAGTTCCAGTCTCATTACACATTCGGCCGATGAAATCGTCCACAACTCGCCAGAATTAGTACCAAACTAGTGTACAAAGTACGAAATTATTTCTCATCAGTATCGAAATATGGTTGTTGCAAATATACGATTGTTTTGCAACATTTCCATTATTAATTCCGCCAGGAGTTCGGAATTATTCCCAGTTTAAATATACGATAGGACAAAAGCAATAGTTTGTGTGTAAGTTTCAACTGTCATTTGGAGTTTGGTATGCTGCGGTTACGTGTTTCCGATAAATAAATGTACGGGATATAAATTCGTACGGAATCGTAGTATTTTCGAAACGTTGGGTCTAGTACGAACGTACAAAGTAAACGTAGTATCGTAAAGTGGAACGATTATGAAAAAATATCTGTTTCGCACACGAAGAGGAAGAAATTTATTTTTACAGAGATGTCACGATTTAACTTAGTGTTTAGAGTTTATTCCTATAGATATAATAATGAGTGATACGCTCTTTGCCTATTCCAAATATTAACCTAAATGTAGAAGTACTTTCTACTAAAAATCATTCCAAATTACAACATTAGTTAACGTTTGTTTGTGCTAGGGCTTCAGGATTTAAACTCGTACGGAATCACGGTATTTTCGAAATAGATTACATGTAGGTTCAGTGAAATTGGCACGTTTTGTCACGAGCGTATCTTGTTGTTTCAGAGCTTGTGTCGTCGAAATTGCTGCCATTGACACCAATTCATCTTTCTTTTTCACTCGTTGCTTAACAGGAACTAACACAATATTTAACGTGTCTGTACCTATAATTAAATAGCTTTAAAAATATAGGATTAACCCTTTGACCGCCACAGTCAAGTACAGATGACAAATGAAAACGTGTCCAATACGGCACCGACGCGCGACGTCCATAGACGACAAAAACCGTTTTTTTTACTTATATCTGCTGTTTAATACAAAATAGTGTCAAATACTATAAAATAATGATTTTGTAGATTTTTATGCCTTAAATTGGCGTGGGAGGTGCGCCATGCGTCTAACGCTCTGGCGTTCAAAAGCGTGGCGTTCTAGTTTTGAAACTTCTGACTATCTGAACAAAAGAGCTTTTTAGGACGAAACACAGGGTTTTCTTTGAATTAGTTTTTTCCGTTGCTGTGTTTCGCAGTTTCCGACTTGAAAGTTTTGATGGAGTCAATGCTGGCCACTCTTAAGTCAGAAGAAATAATTAGAGAAGATTTATGATGAATATTAAAAAAATCTCTCTAGACAAAATTTTTCAGTCAGCGAATTCAGTCTAAGACAAAGTTGCATTTAATAAAACTCAAATTCTTACTACCTTGCCATTTTAAGCTAGAACGCTATTCGCTAGTATACCGTGCACATAATTATATGTAAAGTATATGTAAATCTGTGAACTCGTAGACTGAAATGTAGGCAGGCATCAAATTGAATGTGAAAACCGCCCGAAGTGTACCTGCAGCCAATTTGAATTTTAGAATAACCACAACTTAATGTATTATAATATTTTAAAAATATATAAACTGATAATCTAGTATGGTTTAGTCTCGGACTTTAAATCTCTAGGTAATGAAACGTAAAGTCTCGAAAGCATGCGACATGCATAATTTTGCCAGAGAACGTGCCATAAAGAGGTCCGGGTCGGGTATTGAACCCGATCCGGACGCAGTTATTACTGTTCTCTCTCAGAAAGATGAGACCTTACAGCCTATGTCCCAACAGTCGGATGTTTAAAACTAATAATAAGCTATTGCATTGTATTATATAGATTGAAAAAAAGACCTCCGATTCCCAACATTCCCTCTACGGCCACACAACTACCCCGAGCAAACTAAAGAGCAACAAAAGTGTCCTACGGTCCACTCTCCCAATCCAAGACAGGCCACCTAGCAAGCAGCAAGCAAGCAAGCTATGGCAAGAGAGATGCTTAATCTGGCAAAGTGGGTATTATTGGTTCCTCCAAGACCGAGTGTTATTGCGGCGCTCCGGATCAAACAATGCTGCACCTGCTGGAGTGTCCCAGATGTCCTTTTACATTTGCCCTTGACGACTTGAACAGCGTTTCTGCTGCTGCAATAAATTTGACTACCTGGGCCCAAACCGTATAATATGGAAGTAGCATATAATAACACAACATAACACAAACTCACGCCCTTTTCCCATGGAGGCAGAAATTACAGAATGCCCCTGCTACGATCCTAACATACTCCTTTTGCCTCGTCCACATTCATTTATCACACGCACGTCGGTTACAAGTACTACGCACCTGTCCTTTCTGAAGAACGTCACCAATAAGAAAATGGAAGTAGCATCAATACGAAAAGAAGAACGTGTCTACATTCTTATAAGACATCGTCTTGATCTTAAAACTGATACAATTAATTTGTTACCTACGTAACGAATTAATTGCGATCTTATTATATTATTGCACAGTAATATTGATGGTGCATCTTGCAAACTCCGGCAAGTGATTGATTATACTCGAACAAGTCTCAAACGTCGAACAACTCTAGTTTAGACTGACGTAAGGATATCAATATTCTCCAGTAATTGGATTTAGGTTGGAGGTCAGATGGCACTAACTAGTTAGATCGATTCAGCCTAGTTAGAGAAAACACGAATTGTAGAGGGAATTGTTTGTGTAGATTTAACCGGAAATATATACAACCTAATATTGTTTGTAACTCAAAAGGGTTAGGCGGAGGTGTACAGTACAGGTCACTCTCTCATTTTTCAAGGTATTTTTAAGACCCATGGGAAACTTAGTAAAATTACGGTTTAAGAAATTTTATTTCGCTCAAAAAGAATACAACGATTCACTTCTATTAGGGAAAAAAACATAATAATTTAGATGCAAATTATATGTCACGGCAGAACTTCAAGCCAGGAGAGATCACCATCATAACATTCATTCATCATCATTCATTCAGGTTCGGCAGAGGTGTACCTAATATACACCCACATTTCACCACTTATGTTTTTAAGTCCCATGTAATGGGGAGCGAGCCTATTGCCATCAACCGGGCACAACTCCAGACTCCGTAGTTGCTACTGATAGAAAAACCCACTAACACTTTGCCCGAGCTGGAAATCGCACGCGGGACCTCAGGAACTTAGCAGTTGCGCTTACATCTACTGCACTAAAGAGGAGAAGAGATGATCATGATTTCAGAAATTTCAAAGCACGCTATGTCTGATATCTTTGAATTACGTCAGGCTTGTTCGGAAGAGATACCGCGGCCTCGGCACAAGGGCTAAGAAGGAACATATTATGAAGGAGGAATATAGGAAGTGTCAGACTTCTACTGACTAAAAACCATCCGTTTTTAGTCAGTAGAAGTCTGACACTTCCTACCGCTCTGCCCAGAGCGAGAGGAGTCATTTGATAATTTTTCACTCTACAAGAAAAATAAAAGGTATCTTTGAGTCCTGCTTAGTACCTCGTTGGTCTAGTGGTCGCAAGTGCGACTGCAGAGCGTGAGGTCCTGGATTTGATTCCCGGGTCGGCCAAAAAGTGCTATTGGGTTTTTCATTAGAAATTTCCCAGTAGTAGCCCGGAGTTTGGAAGTTGGTGGTATAATACCCCCGTGCCTCGGAAAGCACGTTAAGCCGTTGGTCCTGCGCCTGATCTCTCTCCGGTCGTGTCGGATGGCCGTCCCATCGGACCATGAGAGAAAGGGAACAGAGAGTGCACCTGTGCCTGCGCACACACTTGTGCACTATAATATCTCCCGCGCAGATGATTGGCCGCCGTGGCCGAAAAACGGTCAGGAGGACTATTATTATTATTAGTACCTCATGCTCGGCAGTAGCGCGGGTTACCACTGAGCAAACGAAGCAGTCCTCTGAAACAGTACTTCCATTAAAATCAAACTTAACAGAAGCCAAATAAACGGACACTCTAACATTAAACGAATATCGGAACACCGTGTCGAATGTAAAGCAATTTGTTTAATTGCATAGCACACACAATTTAACCGATCACGCTAATTTATCAAATGTCTACTTCCAATGGAGCCAGGTGAATACTAATGACGCATGGATGTATTTTGTATAGATGCTGAGTATATAGTATGTATGACGTTTACATGGAGAGATACAATAAAATATGATTATCATCATCATCTGATTTTAACGACCGACAAAATGATAGGTCCCCGGGACCTATCATTTTGTCGGTCGTGAAAACCTAGTATTTTTCGATGTAACATTAAATTCTATAAAACTTTCCACTATTTTCTATTCAAGGACAACTATTATTACAGCCCTACCTCTCTCTTAAGTCTCTATATTATACTTTAGGTAAATCCGGTTCCACGCGTAAGCGGATTTCAATAACCTGGAACTCCGTCTTTTAAGAATACAATCTTTATTCAATCAATCCCTTGAACCCTTACCCACCTTTAGATTTTCCGTATATTTGCTTTCCGGAATCCTTTCTACACATTTCTGGTTTTACTCATCATAATCCGTATCCTTGGTTAAAGAATCTGGACCAATCTTTTTATTGGAACCAATTTTGTATAGTACACCCTGAAATCAATTGTTACTATGAGCCGAAAAGGAAGATGTTTTTACTTTCTGGTTTATTTCTGATTTTTGAACTCCCGACGATATCATTGATTGATATAAATTGTAGCCAGTTCGGTATTTTGCCAATACTAATGAGATTTGTGGTCAATAGGTACTTAAATGTAAGAAGTTAAATTGTATTCGTATATCAACTACAGCAGTACTCGTACTGGTCACAGCACAGTAAAAAATTCTTCGTCAAACCAAAATACTATAATTCTTAATCATTGCGTATTAATTGATTTCTGGAGTGTCACACCGATAATTTAGTTCACTTGTCTTATCTCATTTACTTCCAAGTAACTGATGCTTCTCGTGTCATTACCTCTAACCGGCACGATAGCAGATAACCACAGAATTAATATTCTACGCAAATAATGACATCATCAATATAGACTGCGGCCACAGAACAGATTTGTGCACGTTATTGATGAACAATAAATTCAAGTACCTTCAATAATGATTGACAGTAGCGTCACGGTTCGCAACCAGGTCAGGTCTGAAGATACAAGAGGTTAGCGGTTAGAAAATAATAGTATACTCCTAGGCAAATAACTTGACCCAAAATGGCGTCGTTCTGCGCAGGTTCTCTGCTTGATTTGTATGGGACGTCTAAAAAACGACTACTGCGCAGGTTCAAGTTATATGCCGCGTGGTATACTCTGACATTTGCATGTATAAGTACAGAAAAAGAAGAAGACATGTGATGCAATGTCTTTAACAAGTAACGATATAATTATCTCGATCAAGTCTTGATTACAGAAAATGATTTCGGCGATTAATCATGTAAAAAGGTCGCGTGATTCATAATCGTACCTACTTATAAAAGTTATTAAAGTAGTTGAGCAAACATTTTCTCCAACAACTTTACAAAAACATCCTGAATTCTTTAAAATTAAAGATTCGATTTTGAATAAACCTCAACAGCAAACCACAGCGGCAATGCCGCAATGGCAGAGCACAGTAATTACTGCTGGTTTCTATGAAACTCTTTAAAAACGTTGCAGTTACACTCTAGCCACTCAAAATGGGAAATTCTGACCGAGCAATCAAAAAGCCATCGCTCCCCTGACTTGTGCCGCATCGCAAGCAAGACCGGTAATCACATGGATCATTGCGTAGCTAACTCATCAGCCACGAATGACGAACTGGGGATCACGCCGCGTCATCTCCCAGATACACATGCTTTTGTTTTCGAAAATCCTTTTTTTTCGCTTCCCTTGTATAGAAGTTACGAAGTTGGCCAATTTGTTGAACGGAAACTATTCTAGAAGTTGCTGGGCCTTATTTGTTTTAGGGATAGAGGGATCAGTGTTCCAAGATTTGATGTTACGGGTGTCTTATTATTTCGTATTGTTTTCTTATTATTTTTGTCCACTGTCGTACGTATAATATTTTGATGAAAGATTTCCTATACTTCTACCAAATATTATTTATAGGTTTCGTTAAGATTATAAATCTCCCCAGATATTTATAAATTATTTACTTAATCTTTTAATTAGCATGACCCTCCGGCCAGTAGTCACAAACATTGGCTAAGACTAGTTTAATTCTATTTCTTGAATTAAATGAATTCCCTTCCCCCGTGTCTGTCTGAAAATAAATTAATTTAAAAGAAACACTGTCTGACAAAAGGTTTCTTTCATTTACAGACCATCTTAGACAAACACTTGGAATTTAATTTAAATACAAGATCTACGAAAAACAGTGTAGTAGGTAACAATGAATGTACAAAGATGGTAAAACTCACAAGACAAGTGAGTGAAAGAGTACCAGGATAACATAGCTCGAAAGGAGATAACAAAGACAAAAGTGCATATTCTGGAAGACTGCTTTGTTTCGAAACGAGGTAGCACACGGAAGTAAGGAACTACAGACTAGTTTGGAATATTTGTACAACTGTTAACTGTCTAAATGTACTAGGATAACATAGGTGTTAACGTTGTATGTCTTTGCCTTGTTGTTGGTTGGCACACGCTACAAATAGGTACAGTGAAGATGATTCGAGAATCTTAATTACGTTTTGGTAAATGTCCCAGAAATTATATTTTGTTTTCTTCTTTATCGTGTGGTTAGCGCCTTTTTTTTTTTTTTTGGTGGTTGGAAAATCATCGAATAACCCCCCCCCCCCCCGCTCTTGGGCAGAGCGAAGGGGAGTGTCAGACTTCTACTGACTAAAAACCAAACCCATGTTCCTTCTTCGCCCTTGTGTCGGAGCCGCGTTATCCTTTCGATAATCCACAGCCCCGACGGGCGTCGGCCCTTGCGGGCTCCCTTCCATGTTGCTGAGACATCTCTTTGAGGCGCGCGTGGAACACGAACGCGCCGCCGACAAGGTCTGTTGCCGTCATGACGACGGCCGGACGGCGAGCTAGCCCGTTATTCACCGTCCACAGGCCCACGTCTACGGTGGCCGGAAGTCATCGCGTGACCCCCGACGCCCGGAGCGCCTTCCGCGGCGGCTGGGACGTTGAGAGGTTCTCTCCCTCTCTCGTTCCGCCACCAGCTCCTTCGCTAGCATCACTGCTTCGCAGAAGGAGGCGACGGCGTCCTATTGTGGTTAGCGCCTAACGTGGTGTCTGAGTTATAAGTCACCCATGGGCTTCTGACATAATGCCGTCATAATGAAAAAAGGCACAACTAACATCTTATAAATATGGAGAAAATCGACTTTAAAGTTTTTATTGGTTTTTGGCGAAAAATATTGACTTACACATTATTTTTCGAAAATAGATGAATTAAAATAAATTCATTATCACGATTCTTATACAACTAATGAAATGCGAGTTATTATTTTATTACTATTTATTAAATAATCAACATTTTCCCTTTCAAAGTAACAAAAAAAAATAACTAAAGTTATTAATATTACGATTAAAGGGCATAACTAACAAATTGCGACTTTTCATTCTGACATTTTGGGAAAAAAATATGAAATATTACAATGAAAAGGCATATTTATTAAAATGTGCCTTTTCATTTAAACAAAAAAAACTTTCTTAATATTCAATAGTTATTTATAAATTACTAGTGACCCGCCCCGGCTTCGCACGGGTGCTAAAAAGGTATTAAAACTTTCCTCTTCAATCACTCTATCTATTAAAAAAAAACCCGCATCAAAATCCTTAGCACAGTTTTAAAGATTTAAGCATGCATAGGGATAGACAGCGGGAAGTGACTTTGTTTTATACTATGTAGTGATTAGGGATAGCAGTAATAGAACTTATTAATTAGAAACAAACAGTGCTAATACTTAAACTCAATTACACTTTTTAGTTAGTTAGATACCTAAGGAAAGTAAAAATTAAATATTTTATTCTTTTTACTAATAGGTTGGACTAAATCTATAAAAAAAACGTTACTCTAAATCACAATATGAAAAATAAATCAAAATATTCTTAATTCTTAATAGAGGTAGTAATAGGAGCATACATTTTGGTTTTGAACCTTTATTAAGCTACTCTATATTTATTTATTTATTGTTCGTTTACAGGAAATAGCTTATACCCGTAATTTATTTTAATTTTATTTTTTTATTTGTAATGGGCTTACTCTTGACCTCAATCTTGCCCTAAGAGCAGAGATTAGGTCGACGATGGAACGAGCTTACCCAGAAGAAGCCTATTTATTCGCGACAATAGATTGGGGTTATATGAACTCGGGAAAACCGACGCAAATTAGCAAAGCGCTTTGTTCGAATGTGCAGCCCGTGGAGCTCCTGCGCACACTCTCTGAAATACAGTCTGTAGAAGACCGCAGACATGCAACTTTGCGGCGGTGGGCTAGGCTATGTAGCTTGGCAAACAGCTTATCGTCGCCAATATTAGCCTCCTGACTCTGCGCTCTACAGAGTCAAGCAAGTTTGGCAAGTTGGTATTTGGCTGAGCCATCCTAAAGGTGACAGCAATGCTCCATGCCGGACTGGACTTGAGTTTTATATAGTACTGAAAGCTGTCCAGGCTTGTAGTACCGCTTAACCCTGTTTAAGATACCCAGCTATTTTGCCGCAGTTTGAGCTTTCGACTCAATGTAGGCACCGAAGTTCAGATTCGCGCTCAACTTCGTGCCAAGAAGCTTGAGACTGTCGGTAACTTGTACAGTCGCACTCCGGAAAGTAGGGGCCAGATTGAACGGACTCCTTTTAGCGGTGAATAGACACACTTGCGTTTTGGTGGCGTTAAAATCAACCAGATTCTCGTTACCCCACTAGGAGACAAGACTTAAGGTTGAATTCGTTCGCTCTACCATGGCCTCTCTCAATGAGCGTACTTCATCACCGCCGGCTTAGAAGTATAAGTATAAGTACGACGTGCTGGTGTCCGCAACTCCACGTTCGATGCTCGTATTTTGCGTGCGGGTGGGTCACCGCCGCCTTTTGCGCTGGATGTATAACTCTCCATGACAGTGCTGTCATCTGCGTACCCAACAATACCAGGAACAAGGAGGTCATTGATATGCAGCAGGAAAAGTGTCGCGGAGAGAACAGACCCCTGAGGAACTCCGGCATCAATAGCCATAAGGATAAGCGTGGAGTCACTTCAACGTCGCAGGCACAACTGGCGCGTTTCAATCCAACCCTGCCCTCCTTTCCTCACCCTTAATCGTAAATAATTTAAAGAAAAGGCACAACTGGTTATTTATGCCTTTTATACGTAAATTAATTGAGACATGCATGGATCATTAATTAAGTAGATAGGGCACATCTGGCATTTGAGCCTTTTCTTTGTGTTATGTTGGTTCTTTATGTTAGGTGTGCCCTTTCAAAGGAATTTTTAGTTAAAATCTGTATGAAGAAATAGTCACATCTACGTATTTGTGCCTTTTCAATTTATTGGTAAATAAATGTGCCTTTGCATTCTACAAAACATGAATATTAGTGTCATTTGTGCCTTTTGAGCCTACTGTATCTCCGAATTCCTTGAAAATAAAATTCTACGAAAAATTGAGCAGATGCGCCTTTTTTTTCTGATTCTAAATATGTCTATAACTCATTTTTTTTCAAAATGTTAGTTGTGCCCCTTTTTCTTACGACGGCAGATAGTCTTTAGTTTTCTAATAAAAATTGTATACTTTTAACGATGATATACCTTTGACCTTTAAAACGATTAATATATTTTCGTTCATAAAAGTTTTACGAGATTAACTCAAATTATTTGTGCCAACATGATCCTTAAACATAATAGGTATATTATCATGACCTTTCAGTAAATTGTTTTAAGATAGCAAAAATATCTACATCCAAGAAATTAAGTACTTCTTAACCTTTTGATTAACCTTTGAATTCATTAGATTCTTATAAACTTTCTTAAAATAGTTCAAAGCTAGATTACAGACTAATTCAAAGTCAGTCAAAAGTTTGTAAAAGTTCTAGCTAAAAGGGCTGAACTTGTAACGTGTGATGACGGTGCGAGTCAAAGTGATAAAGTGTGACTGCAATGTAACTTTGATAGTAATTATTTTAAAGGATATCATCCTAATAATGGTGAACTAGACAAAGTGTGGGCCAAAATAGCAGGAAACTGGTGCCCTGACACCTGACACAATGAGGTGGAGGTTGCGGCAGGCCACGGAGATGGTGATGGCGGGACGAACTAGACTGGAAAGCAGTCACGTGGATTCGCGAGAAATGTAAGGGATGCCTTTGCTCAGGAGTAAGATAGACCGGCTCCCGTCGGGGCTGCGGATTATCGAAAAAGATGACGTGGCCTCGGCACAAGGGCGAAGAAGGAACATGGGTTGGTTTTTAGTCAGTAGAAGTCTGACACTCCCTTCCGCTCTGCCCAAGAGCGGGGGGGGGGGGTTATTTGATGATTTTCCACCCACCAAAAAAATAAAAGGTAGACCGGCTACAAAAAAGAACACACACATTTCCAGTATAACATAGCCTGGTTTTGTATAGATTTCCCGTACAGTAAAAGATCCACATACAGTGGTTTTCTTAGCTTGATTGGTCGTCGTAGGTACCTACAGCAACTAGCTAGATTTTAGACTAGTGAACTACAATTTTATTCGAACTGTCCCATCAATGATAGGTTTATTTCATTGTTTTAAATTAGAATCAATAAAAAAAAGATTACAGAAAAAAAACATTTACTTACAAAGAAAAACTCTAGAATGAGCAAGGCCACAGAAAGTCCTCCACGAAAACATTACCTCCTTAATAAAACAACAATTAAACAAGAACATCGCTCCATCGCATCTAAACAATTCTTTTTATATTCTAAAGGGTCCTTCACACGAGTATCGTAGTACGTCGTCACAAAGAGCCGGAGCGGCCGTCTCCCTTTGTTGTACCCGTGTGACGCGGCTTTTGACTGACATAGCTCTGTGAAGTGCCGCGTTATGTCTTCATATAAAATATCCGGAACAATGCACTCTGTGTTGTGTTTTGTTTTGTAGGTGATTAGGAGGTATGGAGATGATTGTCTTGTGAATAATTGTTAAAAATAAGGAAATCTTGATCAGCTGGTACAAAATGTGGCCTAAATTTACAAAAAAATGGCAAACAGGTTGATGTAGCCTTATTTTTTGGGACAGTGCCAGTGTCCTTTATAAAGACCACAAGAAAGTACTTAAGACGACCTTTGAAGAAACAGGCATCTGCTTATTTTTTGAAAACAGGGATTAATGTTCTGTAGGTTCTTGGCGTCTATCAGTCTCACAATTAACAAATAACAGGACATGCAGGAGTCAGGAAACGGTAGTAAATGACCCATTATTTGTGGAATATTCAACATCAGTTTGTTTATTTCTGAAAGATTATGAGTACATCATACCACTCTGTCAAATCACGTCTACAAAGCTATGTCATAAATAAATATTAAATATAGTATGCTCGACGACCAATTTTGGTACGATGACCAGTTTAAGCGAATCTGTCAATGTACAAAAAAACTTTTATAAAGCGAGCTAATGATATTAAGGAAATATATACCTTGTGAACCTGTTTACCGCTGCATTGGAGGATATCTTCAAGGTTCTGGATTGGAGAGGACTTGGCATCAACGTCAACGGCGAGTACATCACTCACCTTCGGTTTGCCGACGATATAGTGGTCAAGGCTGAGACCATGGAAGACCTCAGTGCAATGCTCGATGACCTCAGTAGAGCTTCCGAAAGAGTGGGTCTTAAAATGAACATGGACAAAACCAAGGTTATGTTGAATGTTCATGTAACACCCACTCCTATCAAGATCGGAGACTCTACGCTCGAAGTTGTGGACGATTATGTCTACCTGGGACAAACGGTCCAGTTGGGTAGATCTAACTTCGAGAAAGAGGTCAATCGTCGAATCCGACTCGGCTGAGCAGCGTTCGGGAAGTTCCTTCTCGTCCAACTTACCCCAGTGTCTCAAGACGAAAGTCTATGACCAGTGTGTGTTGCCAGTGATTACATACGGGACCGAAACGTGGACGCTCACAATGGGCCTCATCAGAAAGCTCAAAGTCACCCAAAGGGCAATGGAGAGGGCTATGCTCGGAGTTTCCTTGCGTGATCGAATCAGAAATGAGGACATCCGCATGAGAACCAAGGTTACCGACGTAGCCCGAAGAATCGCCAGACTTAAGTGGCAATGGGCAGGGCACATTGCTCGCAGAACGGATGGCCGATGGGGCCGAAAAATTCTGGAATGGCGACCGCGAACCGGAAGACGTTGCGTTGGAAGGCCTCCCACTAGGTGGACCGATGACCTGGTCAAGGTTGCAGGAACCCGCTGGATGAGAGACGCACGGGACTGGTCAATGTGGCGACGCCTGGGGGAGGCCTATGTCCAGCAGTGGACGTCTTTTGGCTGAAATGATATACCTTGTTCTGTCGCTGTGTACATAGAAAATTTAGAAAGCTATGTTTATAATTTTATTCGATCTTTTCTATTACAACAAACGCAAACATAATGAAGACGTGGAACAAACTCAAAACACAAACAGTTTTATGCCAAGCTTTTAACCTTGATTCTAAGCCCCAGAAAGGGTTCCTTGGACCCGACACATCTCATAGTCACGATGATGACATAATAATGCCAAGACATAAAACTGTCAAAGTTATTGTTCATAGTACGATCCTCTCCCGTCTGTTACGTCCTACGTTCTGGAACCGTTTGAACTTCAATTAGCAAGAAGCCTGGCCATTTTGAAAGTGAGTTTCTGAATCAATATCAGTCTAAGACTTATTAAATGGGTAGCTTGATCATCATAAGAGGTCATTTTCCTTATTAAAACACTAGCTTTTGCCAGCGGCTTCGCCCGCGTGAAAATGACGATTTTCCAAACAAACTTTCATCCCCTATTTAACTAACTTAGGGGTTGAATTTCAAAAAATCCTTCCTTATTCCTTGTCTACATTATAAAGGGAACCTCTGTGCAAAATTTCAGCTTTCTAGGTCCAAGGGTTTGGGCTTGGCGTTGATGAGTCAGTCAGTCAGTCAGTCAGTCAGGACTTCTCTCTTTATTTATATAGATTTACCAGTCGTGTTAGTTTACCCGACCTGGTAAATAGGTACTTCCTTCCACTTTTGTCAAAAAACCACATCCTATATATACTGTGTTGTGTGTACAAGTAGGACTGAATTCTAGGAATGGTCACCATAACCACCACATCGATCAGAAGCATGTCAGCAGGGCAGGTGAGGTGAACCTTGCTTCAGCAGTCTGTAGTCGTCGTTGAGCTAAAATAATGATGATGACCCTTAAAATCCGGAGCAATGTGGTTTTTTTTTAATTTGTAATATTATTTTATTCACGTTTAGCTTCAATGCAATATATGGCCTAGCACAACATCAAACTATATTACAAACACAGGAACTTAATCTGTTATACCGCAACACTAATGTTGCATATTGTAGCGTATACCTGTTAGTTGTAAGACGACCACAGCCACAGCACAAACCGATGTCTCAATCGCTTCCATACGCGTCAATATGAACAGCTCACACAGACCGGTGGTAATTAGAACTAGAATTTGTAGAAGCGACACTTCTATTGCGTACATGTAAGCTATTGTTCTATTTGAGCGTGTAAACGGAGAAAAAAGAGAAAAATAATATAAATTTTTCCCTGATTCTGATTTCGCCAAGTGAACCGCAACTACAGTACAATCACGAGTTATTATGCCTTGTGACTGGGACTGTAGCTTAGTTTATTTAGCTTCAGTAGTTTACTGCCGCACTCGGAGAGCTTCAGTGGTTGCTTGGGACGTCGCTTGGTAAAGGTTTTTGGCAGTTTTGTCATACAAAAGTATGTCAGGCCTTTGCTGGGTGGCGGCTTGAGTAATCGTTGGATATCTCTGAGTGCTGCAGTTAGTTTAATTCGACTATTCAAAAGTGCCTGTAACGGCCTACTTGAAATAAATGCTTTGACTTTGACTTTGAACCTTAGTTTTCTCATTTTTAAACGGCTTCAAAAAAGGAAGAGGTTCCCAATTTGACTGTATGTAACTTCACCATTGATAAAGCGAGTTGTAAAATATTTTATTACAATGCTTTTCAATTTATTGGTTTAAAGAAGTTTCATCAAAATCGGTCCTTATCATTGTTTTTGTTTTGCAAAATGTTTTTGTTTTTATCTGGATAGAATAGAAGAAGAGCAAAAGGATTTAGTTTTTCCTAGAATGAACGTTTTACTTCTCCCTATCTAAATAGCAATCGACAGCATTTATTCAAGACGTTAATTGTTACGTCTTGAATATGCTGTCCAGTTTAAATATCAGTTTATGTGGCTCCTGGTATTGACCAGGAACCACATGTTGTTTTTCTATCTGTACATATTTTTTTAATATTAGTTGTATGTTTACTGATTTGATTGTATCATAATTCTGCGACAAATAAATATTTTTTCTTTCTTTCTTTCTTTCTTACATAAATTGATATTTAAACTGGATACGATTATTTCGTTAACATAGGCGTAGTTTCACTTCTACCCGATTTAAATTTCTATGACCATCAAACCATACGTTTGTCGACCGCAATACGGCAAGTAATATTAGGTAGATTTGGCCTAAGCAGTGGACTGCCTAACTCAGTGTTGAGGCGAAGGTTTCTGTGAATTTGATATGTGTATGATTGGCTGTCCGTCTTGAGCTTGTATAGCTTGAAACAGGTTGGTTTTGGCTTACAATTGTTGCATTGAAATTTGAATGCGGAGTGATGAATGGAATGTGAAATCTGATAAGCCTAGGCAAATATTTTGCAATATTAGCCGGTTTTTGTTCAGCCTCGTTGGTCTAGTGATAGCAAACATTACTGTTGAGGTCATGGGTTGAATTCCCTGATCTCTCAAAGTATTAGGCCCGGTATCCACCAAAACGGAAAGGAGCAGAGACGAGAGATGTGCGGGAATCGATTAATCACATTAGTTAAAATTTACTTCTGGTCGTTCGCCCTTCCTATGATGGGTCAAATTTGGGACGTCTCTTCTCCGCTTTGGTGGATACTGGGCCTTATTAGGTTTTTTTTTCATTAAGACTTTTTCCTGCCTATCCTAACCTATGGCGCACAGACTTGGTCTTAGACGGAAGCTCAGAAGTCCAAACTCAAGGTTTGCCAAAGAGCGATGGAACGTAGCATTCTAAACATCAAAATCACCGATCGAATTCGTAACACCATAACACGCTCCAAGACAGGCATCGCCGATGTTGGCGATAAGTCTGCGAGGTTAAAGTGGGACTGGGCGGGTCACATTACCAGGAGAGATCAGGACAGATGGACCAGAATCGTCACACACTGGGTGCCTGAAGACGGTCGTCGTCACCGAGGCAGACCCAAGAAACGTTGGCGTGACGATCTGGACTCGTTCGTGACTGATTGGCCAGAGAAGGCACAACACCGGGAGAGCTGGAAAGAAATGGGGGAGGCCTTTGCCCAGCAGTGGGACAGATAAGGCTAATTAAAAAAAAAAAAAAAAAAGACTTTTTCAACAGCAATCTGGAGTCTAGATTCGTGTTTGCTTCATATTACAATAGGCTTGCCCTTAATACATGATACTAGTGGGTGTACTAAAGTTGGACAAGGTACGCCTATCTTGAGTTATTATAGACACCACCATCTTGGGTATTTCTGATTTTGTTTTAGTAGACATATTTCCAAGAATAGTTCAACAAATAACTATTACTACTTCCTTATCCTTACATAGTTTATAACAAAGTCGCTATTTTTGTCTGTTTGTCTGTATGCTTAAATCTTTAAAACTACGCAACGGATTTTGATGCGGTTTTTTTTAATAGATAGAGTAATTCAAGAGGAAGGTTTTAGTATATAATTTGAATGACATCCACGCGGGTGAAGCCGCGGGCATCAGCTAGTTTCCTATAAAGTTACGCACCTAAAAATAAATAAAATCCCACTTTATAAAGAGCTTTTGTCATGTGACCTCAAAAGCCCTTACTAAATCCATTCTTCCGCAGTATATTGTAAGAAATCTTCCGTCCATCTGCCGGATTTAATCCCTCGTTGTTCGTTGAACCAGAAAACTGTCAATTCAAAGAAAAAATAACCTGTAAGTTAAGCCCGAACAGAACTGTACCCAACGAACCTCAACCGACGCGCGGCCTACACGGAAAACTCGAACATCTCAATATTGTACCAGAAACAATAATATACCTAAACTATAAAGGAAGGTTTACACGAAGACAGTTTCTAGATGTGATTCGCAAGCGAGAAACGTCTGGTGAATTATATGCGACTCCTTTATACGCTCTTCTCATTAATACCTGGTGGTCTATCATGACGTCTTAAATAAGTGTTGTTTTAATCTTATTCCAGAGTGGGAGACGCTCGACATCCTCTATAACTCATTTTCTTTTCCACACTGGATTCATATTTAAAGAATACTGATATAAAGATTCTGAAACTTAACTCCGACAAACGTTTCATATACCTACTAGACATGTAAGCAGTAAAATGATAAGCTTGACTGAAAATATAAAATCTTTCGAAATTTTTTATTTAATTTTATTAAAAAAAAAAATGTATTTTGTTTATTTATAGTTCATGCCAAGTTTAGATTTAGTCAGAGTGTTAAACCATGCCTAAATCAGTTTTGACGAAGAATCCTTATTAGATGAAAGATTAAGTAGGCTTGCCCCCAATTATATTACATTGGTTGATGGCAATAGCAATAACAATAAAAGTTATTTTATTTACAAATATTTTTCATTTAACCTTTAAAAACGTTTGTATAATCTTTAGATTCAGTCAGTAGTGTTAAACCATGCCTAAATCAGTTTTGTCGACGAATCCTTATTTGGTGAAAGATTCTGTCGTCGATTCACTCATGAATTAATCGTTCTGTCGGCGAAAGATTCGTAGTGGAAAGGTTCTGTCGTTGAAAAACTTAAAAACGAAACATTCTGTAGGCGGCTCATCCTGCAGAGAAACGTTTGTCGGAGTTAAGTTTCAGAATCGCTATATGACGTCACGGTAACCCGCCTAGTATATTACGAGTAGAAAGAGATAGTTGGCAAACAATCGTGTATTCACTTGACGATGGCTTCTATTATAATAGAATAACGCGTCATGACGTATCCGATGCTTAAACAAATAAGGGCGATAATCGCCTGCGAAGTACCTATGTCCTTTGCATTCTTGTCTCTTGACATAGGTACGAGAAACACATCTCATGTAAACACGCCGCAATATTATGTACAACCGAACAACACTTAAGCTTTTTATATTCCAAATACTTCAGAAAATACTCTCCAATAAATATATAACAAAAGAAATGAGTCTTTCATGTTTCGGGAATAAAAATCGGCTGGTAGACAAAGGGTTAGGTCCATATTGCAGTAATAGGAACCGATTGGGGTCAATTGACTTATTTCTTGGATGTCATCCTATCTAAGTAGTTCTTATGTACCTATTGGACCGAACTGAATGAAGGCTCGAAGACAATGGATGGCTCTTAGGTGCTATATGTTTCGGAGATTTCGATTTTGATGAACTTTGTAGATCCAATTTGTTAAGTAACGCGTGGATGCTCGATCAATGTCAAGGAAATAAAGGAGGCTTTTTATTAGTTTATTATGGAAAGTTACAGAAAAGATTAAACTATTCTGTGCGTGTAAGGTATGACATCATCCCGTCGGGGCTGCGAGTTGTTCGAAAGAGATACCGCGGCCTCGAAACAAAGGGGTAGAAGGAAAATGGGTGGTTTTTATTCAGTAGAAGTCTGACACTCCCTATCGCTCTCTCAGCCCACAGCGGGAGGAGTCATTTGATGATTTCCTAAGTCTCCAAAAAAAAAGGTGTTGTGTCGTAACTTTCGAGGAGCCGATTGCAATATAATCCTGAGTTGAATCTGCTAAATAGCTGGTTCTGGCAAAAAGAAGGTCGGAAGTTCAGAACTCATTCGGTTGTGGTGGTAAGTAGACTAGAAATAAGTAGATTTTGGAGATCATAATATCATCAATTAAAGAAAAAAAATCATAATTCTTTGCTACTGTGTATGAATCAAAACCTTTTACTTTTATAAAAGAGAAATATATTCCGTCAAAAGAAATGTTAAGTGGTGTTACAGACTTAAAAGCTAGTAAGTACAAAATACAGGCAGAAAATAAGTCAAATGTTTTTCCTAAATCAGATAAGATTTAGGAAAAGGTTTTGCTTTTAGTCTATTTCTTTTGCGCACTAGATGAACAAACAATGACTAAGGATCTAAGTACAAAATGAAGTTGATGGAATAATTTAAAATTTTCATAAAACTAGGTATGGATACAAAAAAACGGTATAATCTATTTAAGTGTCTACGTTTAACTGTTTCAAATGAGTAAAAAACAAATTTTCTACTACGCGTATTACCCCGAATACATGTTGATTATTACGGAGACTACTTATTTCATGGTAGGTAATAGTTTTTGCATTGAAGTGTTAATCTTTGTTACACTATTATAACTTCAACCAGTAACAATTAACAACTCAAGTTTCCCCTTACGACCTATATATAATATTTATACAGTTTCTAGATCGATAAAAATACGTTAAATTATAAATATAGCTTACATTGTTAAATCAAGTCAACAGTTCAGATTAAATTCAGAATTTAAAGTGCATTGTCAAAACCTGCTAACAACTAGCTAATCAGCCCCACTATAACTTGCTGACTGGCTAATATAGGTCCTTAACAACGCCACCAGCTAAACTCAATGACCAGCAGCAAACCTAAGACCTAACACTAAAAATTCAACCTTACGATCACCTTATCACGAGAACATAAATATATTATTAAGTATGTAAATACCACCCATTCAGGAATGAGTAGCATACTAAGTTCAAAATCAGTACGTGGGACGCTGGGACCCCAAATGAGGGTCTGTTTACTGAGGACCTTGCGATGTCAGCGGCACCTATCACTCCCTTCTTTATTGAAACCTCTGACGTTAATGTGGACGTGGGTGCAGAGATCGTCAACCTTGCAGAACCTAAACCTAATCTTGAAAAACTTAAATTGTAAATTCTTGGGAAAAATTACTAAAGTGAGCGAGGGAAAATTAGGTATAAGGCGTTTTGAGGTCTGTATAAACCTTTGCGTGGGTTATTATGAGGGTAAGGGTTCATTGCAGCTGAATCAGGGGTAACAAACGCATTGTCAAAAAAAGCCAGTAAGTATAGGCTTTTTAGTAGCTGACTAGGCAAACGAAAGTCTGGGAATAATCCGCTAGGTAGTAGTGATGTTTTTCTCTTAATTTTGTAACAATGCTGATAGTCTAAACCAAATTTTTTTCAACTAAAACCAAAATGTAAGGAGTAAAGTGGTTTAGATGAGGACTAACTGACATTGCCACAAAAACTGTAATTAATATTTTTTATTAAATGCATTGGCAGTGGTGGCCCAGTGGTGGCGGCCCCGACTTACGAACAGTGAGTCGTGGGTTCGAACCCCGTCAGGCGCATTACTTTGTGTAATTTATTTCATCACCACTGCTCTCTAAACGGTGAAGGAAAACATCTTGAGGAAACCGGCATGTCTTAGAATCAAAAAATTCGAAAACGTGTGACATCTACCAATCCGCACTGGGCCCGCGTGGTAGATTATAGCCCATCCCTCTCCTAGAGAGGAGGCCTGAGTCCCAGCAGTGGGAACATTATAGGCTGATGATGATGATTAAATGCATTGAAACTTATCACTCCGCTATAAATTCATTGAAGGCATTTATGAACTCTGTTCGTAGTATTTTTTTAAATTTTGTATTAGTTTCGACAATTCAAACGTGCGTACCTGAGCTACTTAAAATAAATGCTTCGACTCAAAATCAAGCTCAAACCAATAATAATTCAACAAAACAATTGAATAGCAAAGGTCGTAAATCATTACATCAGTTGACGAGGCCGTCGACGTGAATAAGTTAACTGCCCCAAGGGTTGGTAATTAATCGGCAACCCAGCCGAATGACGCCGAATGACGGAGCCGAAGTGGGCACGAGTGGCCATTGCCTTGTCAAAATAATGACGGTACGAGTGATTAATTTATGACGTTGTCATAAAATTATATTTTGGTGATGACTGATTTGTTTATTTTTATGTTATTAGGAAGTTAGATTTTGGGAGCAAAAATGAATGGGAGATATTATTACAGAAGTTAATCTAAGACTAACTTTATAAATGTTAATGTTTGGTAATATTTTTCATCGCTGTACATACCAAACTTATCTATAAGCACTGCCTTATAGATAAGTCTCCGCCGACCACTAGGTTGGCCACTTCCGGTAGGGTTGCACATTCCGTCACGTGTAGTTGATAACAAAAGTGCCTGGTCAACGTCTAGACTTATGGCTATACCACAACGTTAGGTATGGAACATTACTAGGTACAACACACTGAAAAAATATCTGGCAAAACATTTTACACGCGGCACGGCTGCGAGTTGTTCGAAAGAGATAACGCGGCCTCGGCACAAGGGCTAAGAAGGAACATGGGTGATTTTTAGTCAGTAGAAGTCTGACACTCCCTACCGCTCTGCCCCGAGCTCCCGCTCGGGGCAGAGCGGAGCCACTTGATGATTTTCCGACCAACAAAAAAAAAAGGTAACATTTGAAAAACATTAGCTTAGTTGCCTTGTTTTGCTACAAAGTACTTACGAGGTAGTAGATGCATACATAAATACATTACATCACGCCTGTAATCCCCGAAGTGCTAGGCAGAGGTGTACCCATTATACACCCACAATTTGCCTGCAGTTACGTTTAAGTCCCACGTAAGGGCTCGTTTACGGAGACGCGGGGCGTCGCGCGGCGCGTGCCGATGGCTCGTCTCGTGCTTTTTTATTATTTTCTGAGAGACGGGTCCACCGCAACAAACGCTGCATTTTAAACTAACGAGCAAAAAATAACTTCTCGTAAAATCAACGTTTGAAATCGTTAACTTTCTCATACATCGCCTTGTGTTTGAATTAAAAACGCAGCACGCGCCGCGCGACGCCCCGCCAGTACGTAAACATGCACTAATAGGGGGCGAGCCTATTGCCATTACCCGGCACATATCCAGACTCCGTGGCTGCTACTGAGAAATTAGTAATACGAAAACCCAATAACACATTGCCAGATTTGCGAACTCAGAACCTCATACTTAGTTACGTTTGCAATCAGTAAACCAACGAAGCAGTCAAAAAAAAGGGAAAAGCACCCTTAATCTTTGACAGATATCTAAAAATAGAATTCTTGCAAGAACCTCAAAGACAGCCTCATTATTTGCAAGAAAAACAAAACCCTGTAAGTGCTGAGTGAAGGCAAGTTACACTAGTGACTAGTGGTTATAGTACGAGTACAGTCGCAGGCAACATTGGATCGATTATCGTCGGATCACGTCTCGTCGGAGATCCGACTTGTACCTACTGTACACCTGAACGTTATTGAGGTTTATGTGACGAGCGTAAGCGAGAAATAAAGAGATTATTTTTGTAATTATTTTTCCGAAATTGATGGTGTTTGGATTATTTATGTTCCGCGTGATTCTGGGTCAATCTGATAATTTTGCGGTAGTAATACCTACTTAAAAAACACTAGTGTATGTGTATATTGTTATCCTTTCAAGTCTTTTCATTTCCATCCTTTCCATCATACTATTCAATTTCATCATCATCTAGCTTCTTCCCAACTATGTTGGGGTTGACTTTTAGTCTAATCGAATGCAGCTAAACATCAATATTTTACATGGAGCGACTATCTGACCTCCACAATCCAGTTAGTACTGCATTATACGATACGTTGTCAGTCTTCCGGCCATTGACTAACCTGTTGCGACTGACAAAAATCTACAAAAGGCAGCCGAGACCTACGGCTGTAATTTGTAGATGTTTGCAGTATTTTTCAATTTATTAGCCAACAAATAAATTTGCATTTTGTGTCAGTCTTCTTAATCGATGTTTGAACAAAAAAATCCAAACGAAGCAATAGGCGCTTCTCAATGATAAAAATAACGCTACCCGCTTACTTTCTACAAACAAAAGCAACACTATCAGAATACACTTCAAGCAATCTTAGACAATCAAGTTCTGAATCAATATCTCCTCGTCTAAGTCTGCTTAATTCATCACGCACCGAGTAGGCGACTCAGGAATACAAAACTAATCCCGTTTCGGGTTAGCCCTACATAATAATACCGGTTTATTGACGTTAACTTATAGGGTTTGGCGTGTGTCTCTAAGTTCGTTATCAAACGTCTACAGGCTGTCGTCGTTATTCAAATTAATTGCTAGTTTAAACGGTAGGTACATTGAAAGGGTTTAAATTATTCGTTGGAGTTCACGTCTGTTAGGGTCGTTTGGTCGATCAAGTGTTAGAGAGTTGTTGGGATGAAATAATGTTATACCTGTTCGTAGTTTTAAACTAGAAGGAAAGTATTATGTCACTTAAACTTTGAAAGATAAATAAAAAAAGATTTATTCTTTCCTTATATTCAATATTGTTATTTCTTGCATGTTTGTGTATGAATGGGTAGGTATCAAAGAAAGAACATAATCACAATTTGTTCCAATACCAGATACACTTTTCCTGTCTACTTGAATATCGACTAACAAGCCTTTTATTTGAAAATCTTCAACTATCGATATCAAACAATATGGCAAGCACATCACTATTCGTTCCAAGCTCATCAAAACATCTGAAACCCGTTCCCGTAGCCCCCCCTCCCCGACTCTTCACGTCAACTTGTAAAGAATTCACAAATAACAATAATAAATAACGGCCCTTATTTTAATAACATGTAGGAGCAATATAGTATCAAAAGAGAAAAAAATTGTCCTAGGAGAAATTTAATATCGACAAGTCCCTTTGACTGGGGAACTGTTAAGAAATTCGCTGATTTCCAAAACTTACTTCTTTTTATGTACAAATTGAAATATATTGTGTTCAAGAGGAAGATATCAAACCTTTCGTGGAACAACAGTATGTGGAGACAAAGGAAACGAGGACTTATTATTTTGTTGAATGATATGAAAAACTTTGATATACTCTCATATTTTGAAGAATGCCTAAGTATTAAGAATGAGGAACAAGTGCCCATATCTTAAGGTAAAACCAACTGGTGGTAACTGGTAATCAGAAACAAAATGTCATTCTTTGACAGTAATTTGAATCAAACTCATTAAACAAAACGAAACGTCTCGTCTCGTCGTTTGGTAATCAAACTTGTGGAGTTACCATGAGGTCTTAGCAATAAAGGATAATTATAATTATAGAAAATAGCTATTCAAGGTCTCTAGCGCTATAATTTTTCAACACTATAATAAAAATACTGCTTTACTGTGATATAATATGGTAGGCAACCTGAAAACGGAAGATTGAATTATGAAAAAAAAAATATTAAAAACATTGCCATATTTTTGTTTAATAGGAAACATGTATCAATTTTAACATGCAAACAATAAATAGCAATTTTACAAAACAACATAACAAAAAATAAACAAATAACATGGTTGTAAATTAAAAACAAGGCCACAAAACATCAAATAATGGGAAACTAACCTATAACACAATAACCTAAAAATTAATATTTATAACCTACAAAATAAACATAATTAATCCTTCATCAGAGTTCATAATATTGTTATTTCAAAATACTTTGTTATTAACAACATAACCATCCAAAAGGTTAAAATAACATATGACTATGAAAGTTTGCTAAATGTATATATTTACATATTTAGTAATCGTGACTGTAATAAAAATTAAATTTGAAACCGAGAAAAGGACACAATTTAAAAAATAACGATCTCATTTTATTTCTTCATTAAATTTAAAAATAATTATTTTTTCTCTTCTTCTGACTTTTTCCAGCTACACGGCTGGACACACCTGTAAGCACTTTTTCCCCACACTGTATGATACCAGCACACCTCAGATTTTGTAGGTGACGGGCTTGCCGCGGGACCCTCGCTCGGTGACCGCGAACCACTCTGACGCTTCACAGACCCTTCCAAAGCAGCTACTTGCTTACCCAGCTCATCTACACAATGTTGTATGTTATCCACTGCTGCATTATGAAAAGAGTTCTCAGGTTTACCTGCTTCCATGATTTTGTCCGCAAGCTCAGCCAATTTTGTATGTCTCAGTTCAAACCTACTGGCCAATATTTCTTGGCAATGAACTGGTAGCCGACGTATCCACAAATGAAGCAAGAATTTATCTACTGTTGCTCCACCAGCTAGGGTCTGAAGACGACGGTAGAATTGAGAAGGTGTCCTATCTTCAAGCTTTTCCTCAAAAAGTGTCCGCATTCTTTCAGTTTCTGGTACTTCAAAACGGCGAATTAATTCTTCTTTTATTTTGATATATCTTCTTGTAAGAGGAGGGGAAATTACTATATCCTTAACTTCTTCCAATGTTGGTTTATCTAACTGACTAATAACATAACTGTACTTTAAAACATCATCTGTAACACCAGCTACCTTAAACTCTGATTCTGTGACAGTGAACCATAAAGCTGTATATATGCCCTTCCAGAATGGTCTGTCTGTTAGTCCGTGCTGCAACTTTTCTGCTTGAGTATTGTGTGACATGATTCTGAAAAGATAAAAAAAAAGTGTCAGCTACGTTGTAAATCACGTCGTCACAAGGAAATAATGTTTATGTAGATGGTAGTTAATGCATAATGAGCTGGAAGCATTTATTACACTTAGCATAACATTCCCACAGTTGGGACATAGACCTCATCTGTGCGCAAGGGAGTGGATCCACCACGCAGGTCAAGTCTTGGTTGTGAGTTTCATATTTCTACGACTTATAATCACCGATTTGAATAGCGTAAATGAGCCCTAATTATTCGAAATGAAACGGAGATGATCCACATAACGCGGTAAGGTGATCACTCATCCCGTTGGGGCCGCGGATTTTAGGCACAAGGGCAAAGAAGGAACATGGGTTCAGTTTTTAGTCAGTAGAAGTCTGACACTCCCCTTCGCTCTGCCCAAGAGCGAGGGGGGGTCATTTGATGATTTTCCACCCACCAAAAAAAAAAACAGGTGATCACTCATTAAACATAATAATATATAAAAAGGTAACTTGAGACTAATTTCCCATAACACACTTTACATTTAAATCCTGTGCTTAGCCAAATTAAGATCAAAGATCACAATAAAAATTAACAATAACTTACTTGATATCTTACAATTTCAGCTCGTTATATCATCAAATTGCGTTGATATTTTCAGAAATTTTCAGGCTGCTTCGACTTCTGAATATTTTTTTAAGCACGTTTCGTTTTCAGAATGCCTTTTCATAAAGTAAGAATACGTTAGACACTAGAAATAATGTCGTTTGGCACAAGGCGTGGTGCTCGGCTCACCAATCGGTTTGGTTCGAGTTCGAGAATCATCGGCGGATGAGTTCGTGCACCGGTTGTGTTGCCAGTGTCACAAATGAAATGTCCCAGGCAAGTAGGTATACTGAAGGATTTTTTTTTACATACAATAATTTGAATATTTAATTTCGTTTTTATTACAAATCTTAACATTTGTTTTAATGTTTAACGCTAAACGCTTGCAAACTATCATACTGTCTCTGAAATCTTTCATCAATTGTCAGAAATAGAATATTTAAATGTGAGATTAATGCAAATTGAGCCATAATACCGATAGCTAAAATAATATTGAACTTAATTATGTCAACAAACTTAATTGGTTATAAAACATCTATAAAAATGGCAATGAGTATTATTTTACTGCAGTGCTTTTAACCTGTAGTCAAAATATTTTTATACCTGGTAACTTTGAGCATCGTAAATGATGAACTTGCAATATAAAGTCCATTTCACAAAAGAAGTCCCGCAGACGCAGCGCTGTATTCGCGCGACATAATGTTGCTATCTCTCTCTCTCTCTCCATATCTCCCCATCTGTCAAATTTAGTTCCACAATTGTCCGCGGGACTTCTTTTGTGAAATGGACTTTACTCTTGCGCTCCTTTCACAGATGTCTGGCGTCTACCCACATATACCTAGGTACACATGCAAGCAAATGTAACTATGTATAATATGAGTGTACGCACAAGTCATGATCAGCAAGCATTCGTTAAACTACGATAACACAAAATGAGGGTAATTGTAAATAAATCTATGTTAGATTAAATTAAATAAGTTGCGAGAAGAATTTACGGATACCTTCCGTCTTGGACAAAATTAAGCAACTAAAGTTTTTGGTAAATTACTCGTAGGTACGCGAATCGATTATGAATTGACGAAACTGATGATGCGAAGTAGTATTTTATATCATTAATACTTAAAACGGAATATTTACCATGTTAACTTTTTTTTTTGAGTTCTCGATATTTAGGCATTTCTGCTCACAGATAAATTGTGATGAAGGCACTTGCCTTCATCACAATTTATCCGTGAGTATTATATTCATTATTAGTGGTTGGGTGTAGGTAAGGTGCTATGAGTGCCACTAGTGGACAGTGGAAGAACCACAGATTTCAGAACAGTTGAATAGTCCAATCAGTGCACGCGTTATCGGCTAGCAGTAATTATACACATAAACATAACATAACATCACACCTGTAACCCCCAAAGGGTTAGGCACAGGTGTACCGATTGTACACCCACATTTCACCATTTATTTTTACGTACCATGTATTAGGACTTTTTTTTTTCCTTATCCTAGTGAACATCAAAATGATAGACCCTAATCTTATTACAATCTAGCCTTGTATAGACTAATAAGTAATTTAATTCTAACTTAAACTGTTAAAAATATTGTCTTTACGTACTAAGAATGTGTCCATTGTCACTTTTCTTATTGTCTCTATTAAGGCGAATACACTTTTCATTGTGTTTTTTGGTAACACTTGTGCTAACATTACACTATTCACTTACACTAGCACTAAACACTAACTCGAACGGTTTTGTTCTTTTTAGTCTTTTATTAGGACTAAATTTCAGACACCGACACACAGTATTAAGGAATAAAACAGCCCAATATTAAAGTAATATCAAAGGAAGATGTTTCCGTCAGATCTCCCTAATTCCTTATCCCAATACGCCAACATAATCAAAGTTGGTGTTAGGCCGCCCCACACGAGCATTCGTTCGGGGACACGTTTATTGAATTAAAACTTTCCTCGTTACTCTAGTGTGTAGATAGATGACTGATTACACGGAACTACGGGAATCGTTTGTGAATCCTATAAGAAAGTTTTATGTTTACTCGGCTTATTTGTTTGTTTGTTTGTTTTGGTATGATAATTACTTATTTGTTTATGTTAATTGGTTTTGCGTTTATATAACGTAATTGGCAGATGTAGGTAATTTAACTTTGAAAGGCTTCGATCAATAATGTACTAGATTCCCGATAAGCGCTTCAAAAACGGCCCGAAATATAAGACCACAAACGTATTTGTGGTCTTATTTCAAATTAGTATGGTCCAATCATAGCCAACATTAAGACGTCAAAATACCGCAGTATGCGTTCAAAGACTGCGTAAATAACCACCGTAACACCAAAGTTTTGGAAGGAATATCTTTTTTTCGGTAATTTTATATCATTATGTGCTTTTTCATTATATTTAAACATAAATAAACTGTAAATATAATTAAATCATCGAATATTATAATTGTTTGGCCAATGTTTGCTACAACGCACCAACTATTGTATCATGTTCTTGAACAGGGAACGCTAGTTCCGCAATAGAATAAGCACGACATTGTACACAAAATGCTTTTAACCGTATTGCTTAGAGTTTAAGTTTCATTTTAGAATGAATATTTTTGTACTGATGACTTTTTATTTTGGAGCGACATTTAAATTGTTTTGCTTCTAATCTTTCTCCGATGAAAGGGCTTAAATAAATATACTTTACAATGATAATTAAACGTTATGTTTAAGTGTTAAGGTTTATAATCATCTGAAGTTGTTAATAATATTGAACTTTTTTCTAAG
This sequence comes from Diarsia dahlii, assembly GCA_949775195.1. Classification (NCBI taxonomy): domain Eukaryota; kingdom Metazoa; phylum Arthropoda; class Insecta; order Lepidoptera; family Noctuidae; genus Diarsia; species Diarsia dahlii. Next base: position 961,962 of record OX459198.1, read on the forward strand.
ATGATGTAGATGTTTACGTGTGTGCAAACGTGGCCACTTGAGCGACTTAGTTTTGTTCCTGATGCTTAATCTAGTACTATTATTGATCGAAGTTGAAAGGTCTACAATTCACATAGGTAATTCTGAAAAGGCATTAAAAAGGCAATATTTTCATCTTCTACCTCGTTGGTATAGTGGTGACAAGCGCGACTGCTGTAAATGAGGTCCAGGGTTCTTGTCCCAGGTAAGGTGTTATTGGGTTTTATTTGATAAGGTGGAAGGTCTTATTGTTAGCAGCCACGGAGTTTGAATTCGTGCTCAGTTGATGGTAATAGGCTCGCCCGCTATTACATGGGACTTAGCATACCTGACGGCGAAATTATGTTTTTTTCCTACTCCTCCGCTATTCTTTTCTGATTAATTTCGTTGCGGGATCCAAGACAGTTAAATCGCTTCTAAAAAAAAAACCCTTACGGCGCGGTTAGCACAGTTGCTCAAGCCATTGACTGCTGCGCAGCGTGTCGCAGGTTCGATCCCCGTACGGAAAAAAAATTGTATGTTTTTTTTTTTTTTTTAATAAAACGTTGCCCCACACTAGGAATTTCTCCTGTATCGTGGGTGCGTTCACAAACATATAAACTCTCATACACAAATACCCAGACCCGAAACAACTATCTGCAGGTCATACAAATATTTGTTCCGTGCGGGGATCGATCCCGCGACACGTAGCGCAGCAGTCCAATCGCTTAGCCACTGCGCCAACCGTGCCGTATGACCTACAGATAGTTGTTTCGGGTCTGGGTATTTGTGGATGTGAGTCTAAATGTTTGTGAACGCGCCCACAATACAGGAGGAATTCCTAGGGTGGGGCAACTCTTTTAAAAAAAAAACTAGCAAGATGTGGGTGTATAAATGGGTACATGTCTGTCTTCGGGTATTACAGGCATAAAGTTTTGTTAATAAAATGATATCATAGTCCAGAAAATACACCACCAATAACCTAGTAAAGAATAAAACTATTCCTCAGAGCATCTTTAATCTTAAAATACCGTACATTTCGTAAAAACAAACTCGCTAACCTCCCTTGCGAACAATAAAGGTTTTCATGAAAAATGAACTTGCGTGGAAGTTGAGAGTCACTATAGATATCATTAACGGTAAGTACTGAGTCATGCTGGTTGTTACGTGAACGTAGGTTACCGGTCAGGTTTCACTTCGTAAGGTTAAGTAACGGTGCACATTTATGCCTGTTAAGTTTACGTTCCATGTAGGGCGCGCGCCTATTGCCGTTAACCGGGCACAAATCCAAACTCCAGGGTTGCTATATACAGCTCACCGCACGTCCGTCGTTATGACGATGACGCGTTCGTGTTCCACGCGCGTCTCAAAGATATGTCAGCCACATTGCAGGGGCCTGCAAAGGATGACACCCGCCGGGGCTGCGAGTTGTTCGAAAGAGATACCGCAGCTTCGACACAAAGGAACATGGGTGGTTTTAAGTCAGTAGAAGTCTGACACTCCCTTCCGCTCTGCCCAAGAGCGGGAGGAGTTATTTCATGATTTCCCACCCCCGGAAAAAAAAGGGGCCCTGACATGGTTTGACGACCGCCATTTGGTGGCCGGGACCACCAGTTTTACGTGTATTCTGAAGCACGGAATCATCTTTTTATCTGACAATCAGGTGATTCAAGCCTGCGATGTTCTAGCCAAACTGGAAACAACTTTTTCAAAGTAGGCTTCCCGTGAAAATCGATCCCATGACCACCAGGTCTCAAGGCAAACTCCTAAACCACTAGACTACGGAGGCAGTTAGGGTAACCGATTATAAATAAAGACTCATTTTTATTTAGATTTTGGCATACATTCTGTCTGGCATCATACTGTAACCTGAATTTCAAAGTTAAGTGCCAGAATTTATCCTTCAAGCTGCTATAAAAATCAAAAAGAGTACTTACGAGTACCTACATCAATAATAATTCGACGAATTTCAACAAAATGGAAATGGAAGTTTCATATTATAAGATTTCTCACGTTCACGCATTTATATCGGGTTATGCAAAAAAGGTTGGTAACACGTGTTTTTCGTATGTTTCTACAGAAAATGGAGGAACGACCTGATTTTATAGCAAACTAACTTTCGCCCCTGGTTTCACTCGATTTCGGCAAGACAGATTGACAGGAGTTTTTGGGTCACTGACTACCTGTAATGACTGCCAAAGATGTACAAATTGACACCTGGAACCAACGGTTTAACGTGCTTTACGAGGCACGGAGGAAACTCGGTATGTAACGAGTGGTTAACCATCCACGGAGCAGCCCAGGGCCTGCAGTCTTTACACTAATAACGACGCTACGAATGTCGTTAACCCGAGAAATCGTAAACTTTCTGTAATAGATTTTCAGCTTTATTTCAACGGCATAAGGTTGAAAATCTATTAGAGAAAGTTTACGATTTTACGACTTAGCGACATTCGTAGCGTCGTTATTAGTGTAGAGACTGCCGGCCCAGGCAAGCACAGCTTAACCTGATCGAACCGAGTGGCTGTCATTATTTAGCCACAAGCTCCTCCTGTCTCAAGAGAACTTAAAACCGGGATAAAAAGTATCCTATGTTGCCCTCACCCAGATCGTTGTCTATATTATTATATCTATGTGGTGATTTCATCCTTATTCAATTAAGCGTTAAGATGTCTTTAGGTAGAAAGAAACAGACAAACACACAGACAGGTAGAATTACTTGTGCATGCATAATATTACGTATGGAAGCATGTTCTAGTTTGTAAATAAATGGTTTTAGATTTGTATTACGAATTTATTTATTGAAGGATGGATTAGTCTGAAAGTTCAAGGTAGGGACATTTTATATTGGAAGGGATTAACCACAAATACTGTTTCTTATTATTACGTCTGCTCTTTATAGAGTAAGATCGTTCACAAATATGTCTTTTTTTATTTTTTTACCGATACGTCCATGATTGTAATAACTACTATTTAAAGATGTCTCGTTGGTCTAGTTAATAATAATATGTTTTTATTATGTATGTATTGTAAATGTGATAGTTTGTGAGTAGTGAATAAAGATGAATTTAGACACAGATAATTTATTACGCGAAGGCGAACTTGTCTGTTACCTTTTCAAGCATTTCTCATCAACTTAACACATTAGATATTGTTCAATCACTTGTGAACCGTGAACTGAATAAAAACGTGCATGATTAAGAAAAAAAGAAAAAGTATATATTGGTCTCACACAGGGCAAAACAAAATAATAAAATTAACAATAAAATGTAAGCCATAAACATAAGAAATACCTAAAATAAAACAAACAATGAACCAAAATTGGTTCCGTACAAAGTCAAAGGACCCTATCCAATGGTGTTGTAACATTTAAAAAAAGCATACCTACTGTTTATTTATCTCAGTATCAGGCTCCAGTAAGATAGCTTCCGAAAAACAAGCTGCAGGCAAAACTGGAATGTATCACATACATTATGAAACCACTACAGACCAGTAAAAACATCCACGAATAGTTTTACCAACAAATAAAGTCTCGGTTCGTTTGGCACACTATTTTCGATTCCTACCCTTTTGCCCAAATGGGCCCATGGGGCGAATACGTTACTTATCATGTTATTGGCCAGTACTGTGCTAAGGCCGACATAATATCCTACAAACATGTTGTGCCCTTTGGGGAAACCGCTACTTTCTTACAGGTAGCTGAATTACAATAGGTACAGTAGACCACTCGTCAATTTTGTTACATAAACCAATACGAGTAAAGCTGACCTCTTACTCTTCTTCTTTGATGATTCGAACTAAATCAAATGCTGCTGCTCCAACCCTCAAATGATAAGAAGTAATATTGGTTGTCGATGGTAAACTTTCAGTAATTGGAGCGACAGAAGAAGACTTTGTGTCAAAGATTCATTATCATCATATCACCTAGTGCTGGCTAGAGTCTTCCCCTTTTTTCTGCCATACTTACCGGTTCTGTCGTGTCCATCCATTAATGTGGTGTTTCTCGCGACTTAGACGATATTTTCAGTCCAACGACCTTTAAAACAGCACTGGTTTCTTTGGCCACCACTCAGTCAAACTCTTGCTCCAACAACCATCTCCGCAACTAGCCAGATGTAATGCCTAGGTCCATTTGTTAATACCACCTAAACAGCGTTAATGTAAGATAGCCTCGAACATGTCCCATGTGGAGTTGCACATGGAGCAGGAGTCATATTAAATGTCAACGGAGCGGAGATTGCATGCAATCTCCGCCATCAAAGTGCATTTGACTGTACCTTTCTGCGATGTTTATGTGCGCATACCTTCCTACTCCGGACCATGTGGGTACTACCATGGAACAGTGCTTTCTTTCCCATGGGCACCTTATAAGATGACTTAAGAATGTAGGTTCGAAGGAGAATAGGATTACGGAGTCTTTGTACTTTTTTTACTTAGAAAGTCCGGAAAACATTTGATTTGAAATGCAAGTGATAGATTAAAAATCTTTCTTGATTCAGAAATCTGTTCCAACAGAATTTGGTAAAATGTGTTACCTGTACAAAATTACCACCACGGTTATTAAACATTTTCTTAACGTACACACCAACATTTCGTATTAAGAGGCGAGCCTATTGCCATCAACCGGGCACTAATCCAGGCTCTGCCCACTACTGAAAAATTCCTGATGGAAAACCGTAATAAGACTGCCCGACCTGGAAATCGAAACGCTCCTCATGCACAGCAATCGCGTTTACGACCACTAGACCATCGAGGTTTATAGAATTTCATACATAAACTCACACAGAACGCCACCTGCGTTCTGTGGTTTCTGCCTACGATCCTTTTTTTTTGGGGTGGGAAATCATCGAAATAATGACTCCTCCCGCTCTGGGTAGAAAAGTAGGGAGTGTTAAACTTCTACTGACTAAAAACCACCCATGTTTCTTTTTAGCCCTTGTGCCGAGGCCGCGGTATCTCTTTCGAACAACCCGCAGTCCCGACGACACCTGCTACGATCCTCACATACCTACTCCTTTTGCCTCGTCCACATTCATACATCTGGTCATACACGCACGCCGGTTGTGAGTACTACGACGCACCTGTCTTTTCTGAAGAACATCATCAATAAGGTCAGTGTATACAATGTATTTCTAGGACGTTTAATACATGAAGCACTGATTATGATGAAAAAAACCGTCAATTAATAAAAAGGCTTTCAGAATCCATCATTCCACAACAATTTAAAACCCACATCATGTATTTACATTAATCCAACAAAATTACAGTATACGTCCAGTAGTCTAGCAAATTATGTCCATTTTGCGCGCAATGCAACAATTTAGCGGCTATTTACGGCATTTTAACGACCCTCGGCTTAACTAGGATTTCCAGTTTAGGAGTAATTTCCTAGCGAGATGATTTAACGCTTTATCTGTTGGTGCTGTTGTTTATTTGTTGTTTTAATTCAGTTGTTGTTCGTTGTTGTTTTAGATTTTGTTATGAGAGGCAGTGTTAGTGAATAGAATGGATATATAACATGAAAATACGGTGACTGTGTCTTTGGATTCGGCAAAATGCCAACAATTAAGTTTGAGCCTCATACAATTGGGAGTTAGCCTATTGCCATCAACCAGGTGGAAATTCAGGCCTGAACCTCGGAGAGCATCAAAAATCACGTGTGTGGTATGTTTGGGCTATTTTCATTCTTCTGTTTTCGGTATCTTTTGCTTGAAGATAAAGTTACTAATTAAGATTATTTTGAAAAAATTCGTTTTTGTTATAGGTCGTATTCAATTGAATGTTTCATCAAAGTTTTTTTATACGAACGGTAATTATCAAAAACACGTGCGTAGCAAATATTTGTAGGGCCTACAGGAAGTGGCTCCGGGTCTGGCGGTTTGTAAACAAGGTTAAAAAAAAATATAATTATTATTATGCGATTATGGATACTTGAGAAATCGTAATTTCACAACATAAACTTTAAAACACAACCTACCCTTACAGTACCTGTACCCAAAGCAAAGTCTTACCAATCCTCAACATCTCGAGGCTATGGCAAGACCAACAGTAAACATCAAACAATCCACGCTAACATTATTTACAGCGGCTCTAAAATAAACTTAGCTAAGTAACTGAGCAATTTGAACCTTCCAAATATCAAGAAATTATCACTCCACTCAGTTCCAACCTCTAAATTAATTTATTGTTCGAAGCCAGAAAGTCATCAATGTCAAAATCTAAATTAATAATTCACAGCAGACTGATCAGTAAGTTTCGAATTCATCTGTTTGTTATATTGAAACTGTAGGTTTGTGCTGAATAACGAATAACAAGAGACCTCACACACTTAATCGATAGTTTGAATTTCAAAGACTTGGAAAAAAAATATAATATTGTTCTTTTTCTTTTCGAGTTGACCACTCAAATTTTGTCCATCCAGTACGTAGAACCTGGACTGCTCTTGACATATAATTTTGACTCAATCTCAAAAATATGTTGATATAACAGAAAAGAAACATAAGTTTTTAAACTGACATGGTCACTAACACCATCATTAATATTGAAAACCAAATATTTGTCATCTTTAGTTTTTGTTAATTAAAACGCTAAATGTTTTCTTTTTTTTGTGACTACAGTAGTTTAGTAATAAATGTCGACTAATTAATTAATAAAAATATTTGGAATTCTTTTAAAAGTCACAGAAAGGTTTCGATTAAAAAGCAATAACTCTTCTAAACAGACTATAAAAAGTAAAAATCGCAAACAGGAGTTAAAGTTATGAATTGCTTTTACGGGTGAGTGCATGGTTTGGTGTTGCATTATGTATCTAAAACTAAATGTAGTTTTTATTTGCAGAATCGAAACCTTACATAATTGCACAAAATACTAGTTTTTTTTTCGACTTTCTTTCTCTAAACTTTTAAGCTTATAAACAAACTATTTAAAATCCACCTTCAAGTGATTGTCTAAACAAAAAATCTCAACCATAAGACAAACATCGCCGCAGGACACAGACAGTCCCGTCCTGAATAAATCGTGATTCAAAACGAGCTTTCAGTTTGCCGACTTGGAAGTGGCTTAGATAAGTGATGGGATTCGTCTCTGTGAGAGGGTAATTCGGGAATTTTTCATCTTGAAAGCCAAGTTTGTGGTAAGCCCTCGGCAGACAAAGTGAAATAAATAGCTAGGCAAAGGATTGACATTCGGGGCTTACTTTGGACGATATTTTGTTTGGTTGTATAACTTGTTTATGTTTATACTTACAGACTTGTTACGGTATTGTATTTCTTTCTTCTTTAGACTTTGGGGAACAATATGAAGCCATGTACAAAAGCTTACTTATTATTTTGCCCCTTGTATGTATGTCGATTTTGAAGGATAGGATAAATTGAATGAACGAAAATTTTGTAGCACTTTTATTCCTTAATCTGATTCTAATTTTATTTTGTCAATAAATTGTGATTTTGATATGACTATCAGTACATTGTAGATGACAGGGTAAAACACATACATTGTGAGACTTTAATAGACAGAAACGAGCACACACTAATTTCAAATTTCCCTGCAAAAATTACTTTAAACTAAACATCCTGAAAACCCCGCATGTTTAAATTCACACAAATCACACTCAAAATTGTTTCAAAAGAAATGAAAAATGGGTTACGTGTCAGCTCCATTTCGAGTCGTAGGACTCAAGTCGTTAAACAGTAAGAAAAGAATTTGATAAGTGCATGATAAATTCAGCTGGCAACCAACCAAGTGAAACAACTAGGATGCCTGCCTTTTATATTTTAAATTCTGTTTTTAGAAAGCGATGTACGGGTTCCACATGGTGCGATAGCAGCCAAGTTTATGTATCCGTTTACACTTAGGATTATCATAAGAATCCTAGTGGATATCCCGTCAGCGAGTGTGAATGTTGCACTGTATACGTAATGCAACAATATCGGTGAGTTGATTTTTAAAGTGATAGTTCAAAAGTATTGAAAAGGAGACCCAATACTGGTTAATATATATAAATGTAGGCAGGTCACGAGTGAGGGGAGCCAACGACCTGGTCCGAATAACCAGCTAGAGCTGCATGTCCCAGGCCCAAGACTGGGACAATACTCAGCACTCAAAAAGTTAAATACCTGTGTCCAATATCACCGTCGAAAGAATATATTTTTATATTATACAATAAACGAAAAAATATATTCCACTATCATAATGCATCGAATTGTTGATTGCTGTAGATTTTAATGAGTCTATTTGCCGAAATTAAATGGTAATATTTCTAGTCAAGTTCTTGATGTAATTTATGATCCAGTAAATATTTAATGTCTGAAAATAAAAATAAAACTTTGATCTCCTAGACCTTTGAGAGTTGACCGTTGACAGAACTGTCATTTCTAAGAAGTAGTACCTTTGCCACTACTCCAAGTGAAGGTAAATACAATATAATACGAATATTTCTGGTTCAATGGAAACATAGCAAACAGGTCATTGAAAACATCGCTCCATTAGATCATACTTCAAAGAAACTCGAAGAAAGATCGATGTTCATAAATTAGCGTAACATTACACATGATCGACATCTTTAAAAACCTTTTTATGTTATACCTTCTTACGATGATGAATTCTCGAGAATTTATATTTTATTGGGAAAGAAATACTAAGAATTTTTTCTTTTACTGTGAACGGATTTAAAGAGGGGCTCGTGGGTAAATAATAACAGTCTTGAACTTTGAGGTTAAGCAAAGCTTGCCTAGGTTGGTAAGTGGATCGGTGATCATATATTCATATCGAGCCATCTCCATGGCTCAGAAAATTAAGCAGCTGGTACCAGTCCTGGTACCCTGTCACTTAAAGATCCTTGGTAGTCGTTACGCGTGGTCAGATACCTTAAAATCTGACAACCAGTCTTGTCAAGTGGGCATTATGCAAAAACTGGATTGTGGAGGTGAGATAGGCAGGTACCCTGTCATTTAAAGATCCTTGGTAGTCGTTACGCGTGGTCAGATACCTTAAAATCTGACAACCAGTCTTGTCAAGTGGGCATTATGCAAAAACTGGATTGTGGAGGTGAGATAGGCAGGTACCCTGTCATTTAAAGATCCTTGGTAGTCGTTACGCGTGGTCAGATACCTTAAAATCTGACAACCAGTCTTGTCAAGTGGGCATTATGCAAAAACTGGATTGTGGAGGTGAGATAGGCAAAGTCCTGGTACCCTGTCATTTAGAGATCCTTGGTAGTTGTTACGCGTGGTCAGATACCTTAAAATCTGACAACCAGTCTTGTCAAGTGGGCATTATGCAAAAACTGGATTGTGGAGGTGAGATAGGCAAAGTCCTGGTACCCTGTCATTTAAAGATCCTTGGTAGTCGTTACGCGTGGTCAGATACCTTAAAATCTGACAACCAGTCTTGTCAAGTGGGCATTATGCAAAAACTGGATTGTGGAGGTGAGATAGGCAAAGTCCTGGTACCCTGTCATTTAGAGATCCTTGGTAGTCGTTACGCGTGGTCAGATACCTTAAAATCTGACAACCAGTCTTGTCAAGTGGGCATTTTGCAAAAACTGGATTGTGGAGGTGAGATAGGCAAAGTCCTGGTACCCTGTCATTTAAAGATCCTTGGTAGTCGTTACGCGTGGTCAGATACCTTAAAATCTGACAACCAGTCTTGTCGAGTGGGCATTGTGCAAAAACTGGATTGTGGAGGTGAGATAGGCAAAGTCCTGGTACCCTGTCATTTAAAGATCCTTGGTAGTCGTTACGCGTGGTCAGATACCTTAAAATCTGACAACCAGTCTTGTCAAGTGGGCATTATGCAAAAACTGGATTGTGGAGGTGAGATAGGCAAAGTCCTGGTACCCTGTCATTTAAAGATCCTTAGTAGTCGTTACGCGTGGTCAGATACCTTAAAATCTGACAACCAGTCTTGTCAATAAGGCATGGTGCAGTAACTGGATTGTGGAGGTGAGATAGGCAATCGCTCCATGTAAAATGTTGGAATGCAGCTGCATCCGGTTAGACTGGAAGCCCAACCTAACTAAGTTGGGAAAGGGTGTTGTTGTTTCTGCTGTTCTCCTCATCGCTGTCATTGTGGCGAAGCTGTCAACAGCCTCGGTCACCACGGCCTGTCATGCAGCCGTAGTGCTGGCCGTTTCGCGTGGCACGCGAATTTAAACGACATCATCCGACGTGCTCTTGTCGCCGTCGGCGTACCAGCTGTTTTAGAACCCCATGGCTTGGCACGCGACGATGGCAAGAGACCGGACGGCATGTCTTTGTTTCCTTGGAAGATGGGTAGGCCTTTAGTGTGGGACGCAACATGTGTCGATACTCTTGCGCCATCACATCTTCCAAGTTCATCGTGCTGCGCAGGTGGAGCCGCTGCGGCTGCAGAAAACCTCAAGCGGCGTAAATATAGTAACCTTTGCGGAAACTATATTTTCGAGCCGTTTGGGGTTGAAACTCTGGGGCCGTGGGGTCCGAGTGCTCATAGCCTGTTTAAGGAAATCTCGAAACGCTTAGTTGACGCTTCTCGTGACCCAAGGGCTGGCTTTTATCTTGGCCAGAGGCTAAGTGTTGCCATACAACGAGGCAATGCCGCCAGTCTTTTGGGCACATTACCGGCTGACAGCGTTGAGGAGCAGTATTTCGATGCCTTTTTATAGTTTATTGTTAGTTTAGTTAATTTTATAGTTTTTAATTAATTTAATATGTATCTTAATAAGAATATTAAAAAATTTTAGTTGGGAAAAGGTTAATCACATGATAGGTAAAGGAGTAGTTCAAAAGGCTATTCTATTAATTAATCAATATCACAATCACCAGGCTATCACCAGAAGGTCCAGATAGTACTCGTTTACTAATTATGGAACAAAATTCAAATACTGGGCCATAGTTCCGTCATGTCATTATGTCGTTAACGAAAATTCTATTATCTGGTGGTAGTTGTGATTTCCATTGACAGATGGTTTCGTATGCCTGGTTTTACAAAAATTGAGCGATACCTAAGTAAATAATATTGCACGGTTCTAATTTTAACTCACAGCGCATAGCCCAGCGATGAACCTTCAACTCAATTTATTCATTTAGATGTGTGTGTGTGTATTAAACACAAACTGCCTATCCTTTTACAAACCGCGTCCATAATATTTTGGATAACAAAACCACAGATTACCTCACATACTCGTAGACTAAATAACTTTAAACAGTACTAAACAATTACCAAAACTACCAAACAAAATTTTCACTTACGTTCATAACATTTTGTAAACTCATATAAAACAGTACCCAATTACGGTGCCCATAGTTCTCTCCTTAATTTTGTATTCGCATTTCTCGCAACACGTTTGTCGGTGACTCGTGTTCGGTATCACTCGTGCACACTCGCCCTCGCCCCGATTATCCGCTTTATCTCGCCCTTCTCGCCCCATCTCGGACCACTCGCCCTGATTACCCCGAATAATCATATTAAACGCCTTTTAATTTAATGTTAATGTTGTTTACGTTCGTTGGTAACTGTTGTATGGTTGCTAACTGGGTAATATTGGAACAATGACGGTAATTATCGCGGGCAAGGGGTTTTATTAGCGAATGTCTGCCTACGTATATTTGTTGGGATTGTGTGGAACTGTGACGCGTTTGTGGGTGTGGTTTCGTAGTTTGCGCTTGATTTAAACATCAATGTAAACAAATCATCATTGTAAGGAAATCAACATTTCTGAAAACCAACAGATTTGGCCGGCGACGTCTATCATCAGACCAGCGTGTTAGATTGTGGCCCACTCTTTCTCGCAGATAGGAAACTTTAGTCCCAGCAGTGGGAATGTTTTAGTAAGTTATACTTATGCTGGTTAGATCTCCCAGTATTCACCAGTATTTCGTACATATTTGTGATGGAAGGAAAACATAAAATAAACAAAAATATTCGCATCATCGAAACCCCAAAATCTTACATGAACAATTAATTTGATAAATCATGGCATCCTTCATGTTTACGTTTCAAACTTAAAAGCGATATAACCTGCTCGAAAATGGCGTCGGAACGAAGAGAATAAATATTTAAAGACCCTAATCAATCGTGACGTGAGTTCTCTTCGAAAATTAACGAGATAACTGAGTTTGCTTTTGTTATAACATTATGCAAAATCGTCCAAAGTAAACATAATACGTATGAGTGTATTTTGTTTCGGAATTTTGAGCGGCGATATATTATTTTTGGTGTTTACGATCGTTCATAACAAAGGTTGCTATAAATCGTTGTTGTTAATGCAAGCTGTCTCATGGTTTTCTTTGGGATGATTTTTAAATACCACATTTACATAGTTAGAGGTTTCAAGATAAAACCACCTACACGATAGGAATCCTAAAGATCAAACATAACGTCGTGCCTCTAATTCCCAAAAGGTTAAACAGAGACGTACCGTTTATAATACCCACACATAGAAAGTTATGCTTCCATCCCATGTATTAAAGGGCGAGCCTATCGCATCTACCGAGTACAAATCCAAACACCGAAGCACTACGAAACTCCTGATGAAATAATCTAATGATTGCACGACAAAAAGTGAAGTTTTACTTGCTATCGATAAAAACCCAATATATTCTGAACTACGTTTAAATACATAGTAGTTGTAAAGGCGTTCAATATGCATAGTAGTACAGGCAAGTCAATAAAGTCACGTTTGTGTCTCTAAATATGAAAATGTTCTGAAAGCGCTCTAACTGATGTTGAGTGTTTCTATCCCGACACATGGGGGAGAATGTGATATTACTTTAGATAGCACTAGCTGATGCCCGCGGCTTCACTCGCGTGAAAATATATACTGAAACCTTCCTCGAGAACCATTCTATCCACTGGTGAAAAGAGCATAAAAATCGGTGCCGTGGTTTTCGAGTTTATCACGAACAGACAGACAGATAGACGCGGCGGAGGACTGAGTTTTTTTTCTTGTTTTTTTTTTTTTTTGTTAAACTTTGCCCCACACTAGGAATTTCTCCTGTATCGTGGGTGCGTTTACAAACATTGAAACTGACATACACAAATACCCAGACCCGGTACAACTAAATGTAGGCCATACAAATATTTGTTCCGTGCGGGGATCGAACCCACGACACGCAGCGCAGCAGTCCAATCGCTCAGCCACTGCGCCAACCGTGCCGTCAACGTCGTTTTATAATATGTAGTGATGACGGCTTTATTCTTAGAAGATATATACGTGAAACTGTAATATAAAATGTACAGTCGAACTGCTCAGCGTTTTGAAGTGGTTTAGTTACATGCTCAAAATCGGTAATAGGCTTCTATTCTCGGTAATCGAGCTTGTAACTAAACTCCACGCTGCTTCTGGGAATTTTGTTAACAACCATTAGCTACTGTGGGCGAATTTCTCCTGTTTTTGTATATTACTTAGAATGACTTTGACAACTCAACCGTGGTGTATATGTGCTAATCGTGTTCAGTATCATTGAGAAAATTCGCTATATGCAGGAATTAAGCCCCCGGTATTTAAACCACATTTTGAATTCAAGTGGATACTGAGAATCTGATTTTTCCCGATTTGATGATGGAACCCATGACCTACTCAACAGACATACTTTTGTCGAGAAAATTAACGAGACCGTCGAGGATTTCCACAAAACGGAAAGTCTAATCCGTGAAAATTGGAAAGTGATAAAACAAAAAAAAAAATGTAAATTGCAATGAAAACTTTCAACCAAAATTGGTTTGAACGAGATATAGTTAGTAGTTTTGAGATATAGAAAATTTTAAAAACCGCAAATAGGTATACTTTGAACTCAAACACTGTGAAAAACAAACTTATCAGAAAATGAGTATTTCTATCGTCGCCAAAACAAGAACAAAAACAAATGAAAGGGGGCTTCCCTTCTACGATGATACGGAAATTGTGCAAGTTTGACTTGCACTTGGGCAGTTTTTCCTATCAGCGGATCAAAGCTACCTTGTATCCTCATGCTTAAAAAACTTAGTCGTAAGGTGTATCGAATACCCTTCGATCCACAGCTAAACTTAAGCCGTGTTTTAGTGCCGATCTGTTCGCACATACTCGTAGACTGCGCGAGTTGTGTTTTATGTTACAATACTTAGTAAACAGAGTTGCAGGCTTTGTTGTTGGGTTTGTGGTTCGTGTGGTATAATGTTGAGGTGTTGTTGTGGTTTTGTAATGAAATATGAGGAGTGAATATCGTTTTTGAAGCGCCTTTTTCGTCTAATAGCAAGCGTCGGTCGTTGTAGAACTAAAAACTACAGACAACTGCGAAAAATGGCTATTCGTATCGCGCAAGGATACTGTACTTTGAAGGAGTGAAGGTGGACATTCTGGTGGATAATGACCGACAAAGTTCTATAATCGAGGTCTCTGAGCCATTCGCCATGCTTTCCTTCTCGTCACAGTCACGTCCATACCAAGACGGTTGATTTCCTCTTAACTTATCTGAAACTGGCACAAACAGACTTCCTGTAATATACTCATTCCTTACTATATCCATTCTTGTCACACCACACATCCACCTCAACATTCTCGTCTCCTATACATGCAATCTTTTTTTATTTTTATCAAAAGCAATTAAAATTAATCAATAGCATCAAAAATCCCCCATAAATAAGGTTAAGTCATCAGTACGTATTCTATCTACCCTAATCAAATTCCACGTGCAATGGGTCACGCGAATATCTACCCGTAGAGAGAAACATCGAAAATAATAGCACAACATACGTCCCTATTAAATTAAAACGGTTGGGCAAACATGGAATTTGATCCACGCCTGATTGAACACACAAAATGAAATGCTAGTATCGATAACTTTATTTGATTTTTTTGATATTATCGGGACTATACAATAGAAGAGTGAAATAAGGAGGGATGAAACGCATGTTATAAAAAAAAGTGATGGATGAAGTGATGATGAATTTCAATGATGATGAATGGAGCGGAAGAGGAAGGTCAAAGAAAATATGGATGTATTGTTTGAGGAATGATAGGTATTGTGAAATAGAAAGGAGTAAATTATACCATGACGTTCGACAGGTGAGAATGGAGCTCGTGGCTTAATAAGAACTGCCACTCAGGTCGATCTTTAGGTAAAGCTGTGCTTGTCTAGGTCGGTCTGTGGATGGGTGACTGCCCGACATACCGAGTTTCCTCCGTGCCTCGGAAAGCACGTTAAGCTGTTGGTCCCGGCTGCCATATATATAGATCTTTGGCAGTCGTTACAGGTAGTCAGTGACCTGAAAAAAGGGTATCGTATTACCTAGTATTAACTGGGTTGTGGAGGTCAGATAGGCAGTCGCTCCATGTAAAATACTGGTATTCAGCTGCATCCGGTTAGACTGGATGCCGACCCCAATATAGTTGGGAAAAGGCTAGACAGATGATGATGTTCGACAGGTGAGAATGGAGGCAGAAAATGTGTTGCGTTGAGCCCAAATAGGATAAGGGCAGAAAGATGATGACGACAACGGAAGAGTGGTTTGTGCGTTAACAAAATATACTGCATTTTGGAAAATGTATGGGCGTATGAATGTTCCTGTATTATAATTATCGCACACTTTACACTTACATGTAAAATCATCATTTTTGTCACTTCTTATGAGTTGATTGGAATTAAGAAAAAACCTCTTTTCTGTGGATTAGTTGACTGGCCAAGATAAACGAATCTAGAGCTCAACGCAAACGTTCCGTTCGTTTACAAGAAAAAAATCAACTAAACGATTCATAATTAGTACGTAAAAAGAAAGAATAACGAACGATATAAGTAATCAATACATTAACCTGCAATTAAAATAAACCACTGAGGAAAAACTTTCACTTAACTAACAAAACCCCATATTTAAAACTAGCTTTTGCCAGCGGCTTCGCCCGCGTGAAAATGACGATTTTCCGTACAAACTTTCATCCCCTATTTAAATCCCTTAGGGGTTGAATTTCGAAAAATCCTTCCTTATTCCTTGTCTATACTATAAAGGGAACCTCTGTGCAAAATTTCAGCTTTCTAGGTCCAAGAGTTTGGGCTGGGCGTTGATGAGTCAGTCAGTCAGTCAGGACTTCTCTTTTTATTTATATAGATAGATAGATAGATAGATTTAGCCGCACCTAACCTTTTAAATACAAAGAATAAATAGGGATGTTCAAGAAAACCCATTAAAAGCGCTTTCGAAAACATTATATAAAATTAATATCCTTTCTTGTTTATTCTGGTTAATTGGCAAAACAAAAATTCATTATCTTACCCTCATAATTGAGAAGAAACATGTACAAATTAATGGGTGAATTAATCCTGTGACAGTTTAGAGCTTGAAGATAAATTATAACTCTGTGAAATTGCTGTGAGGATTACCATGTTTGTAGCGAAATTTCTGAAGTATCCTTGTCCCACTTCCCGTCATCATGTAACTGACAGATGTCATTAGTGACAGCTTACCTGACCACTTGTGGCTGTGAGACAGTGTTGACATATCTATTAAATAGATATACACTACACATAGCATAGCTTGTTATCAAAGGTGTGACATAGACTTTGTTTAAGTCCCAAGTAATAGGGGGCGGGCCCAAGTTGCTACCCACTGGATACAAATCCAGACTCTGTGGCTGCTACTGCGCTTGTGATCACTGATTCTCAGCTATTTACGGTTAGACCGGAAGCCGGCCCAAACACAACGTTTGAAAATGAGGCTAGGCATACTCATCATCATCATCATCATCAGCCTATATTGTTCCCACTGCAGGGACTCAGGCCTCCTCTCTAGGAGAGGGATGGGCTATTATGCTAGGCATATTATGATGATAAAACTACCAGGATCACTATTTATTAAAAAAATTACTGAAGAGTCAATATACAATCCAATATCAGGCTACAAACAACAAAATCTTTCAAAATATTAAGATTATTGTCAATAAACAAAAACATACGGACCAATAGCTCGAAAACAACCCTTACAAATTCAAACAAGTACCAATATCTAAACAAATAAAAAGTAATAGCAACAAAGGTATTATATCAAACGTTCCAGTCCCTTTCTAAGGTTTATCGGGGCCAACGGTTGACCCCCGTCACAGTCTAGATCAAACGACTTAACATATTTACCAAAAATCCTTCAAATTCAATAGTTTGAAAATTGAAAACCAAGCTAAAATCAACCTTAAAGAAAAGTGTTAAGAGTTAGGGGAAAATTGAAGAGTGTAAGATGGAGTAGGGGATATAAATCGAATTGCCAATGAAAGAGTGTTTCTCCCGCATTCAATAAGTTATTTTTGTTTGAGCGATCACAAGTCACTGTGGAAAATTTGGACGTCCGCTGTGATTTAGAGGACCATTGTCGAGTATCCATTCATGGTACTTGAATCTGTTTCAAGGAAATATTGCTGGAATATAATAAATAAAATGTCTTCCGATTACGGATCCTTTAGAAATTATAGAAGATTTGTCTTCAACAAAATGACGTTATTTCAAAAATACTTCAGCAACACGCAACATGACGCCTATAAGTCCCGAAGGATTAGGCAGTGGTATGCTCATAAAATATATCATCATCATCCCTTGTCTAACATCACCAACTATTGGATTAGGGCAATCATCGGAATACAAATGCATCACATTTAGCGTTTACAGAAATCTTAGATGTTTCTAAAACCATCACTAATCTACTTAAAACCTTCCTGATTTTAAAACATAATTGGAATAAAGTTAATAATTTCATACTTACTTTCCCACCAAAATAATCAACATCATTATTAATTTAGCCCCTTTCCTAATCCGTCCCGACCAAAAGTTTCAAAGCCTCCACGAAAAACGTTAACCCCGGATTGTATCTAATCATATTCCGGTCGCGTCTCTGGCTAAAGTCACGCACACCGATGAAAGCCAGCAATGTAGTGCTACGCAATCTACGTTGTGATAACCAGTGGGTTCGCACGTGTAGACACGGCACTTTAGTTCTGTCCTTGGTCTGATATTAAGATAATTTTCTTCATGTTTCCCAAAAGGTAAGCTGAAATGTTTGTGATTATCAAAGGAACTGATATTAAGTGCAGTATATGAATTTATAAAATTAAATCCTTTTTTACTGTCTTGAAAATTATATAACACTTACCGAGGTCAGTCTGGGGATGGATGACCTTCTATAATACTAGGTATATCCCTGACCTCTACGTACATTTAAGGGGTCTACCCACTAGCTAGACCATAACATATATCATGATTGTGCCATGTAGAGCTATTGGGCAGACTCCTTAAGCTCCCAGCTGTCATTTGTAGATCTGAGAGACACAATTCAGAAAGTCTGACCACTCATCTTCTTCTTAACGTGTCGATGAACTCAAATTGTGTTTGACCAGTATGTGGCCACCAGCAAAGCTCGAACATACCACGACCATTCATGCCAGGGTGTTACAGTTGACAGGGTTTCATATTTCGGATAGACAGTCGCTCCATGTAAAATACTGGTATTTAACTGTATCCGGTTAAACTGGACGTTGAACCTGGTACAGTTGTGTAAATGCTAGGCATATAAGTATCGACGTGTAGTTCAAATACTCACAAGACGGACAGACAAAACGGACTACGTGTAGGTCTTAATTTATGAAAACATAAAGCTTATCTAACTTCAAGTTAAAGGTACCTAGTATAAAGTAAGTAGCCTCCTTGATCCTTCAATTACTGTTTGAAGTCTCACAAGCAATAAAACCAGGCTAAATAAAACTAACCTAAACCATTTATTTTTCAATAAAAAGCCACAAAAACAGGCAATCCCGTAAAGTCTTAATGATTTATTCCTTCTTTGCTACCTGAGCGAAATAGGTTGTATCCCAAAATACTGGATACAAAGTTACTACCCACGGATTTGCGCCTTAGGTCAGGATAAACACTTCTTTTACTGCTCAAATGTTTGTTAGGAAGTCTGAAAGGATAAATGTTTAATAAAATAATATTATTAATATCTTTATTTTCCTGTAAGGCTTATTTCAGAGCGAGACATAATATTACTTAGTTCAGCGTTGACCGGTGCAAATTGAACAGTGAATCTGAAATAGGACTAAATATCGATAAATTATAGTTTATTCGATCCTTTCTCTCTGTATTTAATTTACTATATTTAGCTAATTAAATTAAGATCATAAAAGAACTAAGCCTTAAGATACCATTTCAGTAGTTAATCATTTGAAAAACAATGACTTATGCCCTGTTTCTGAGGCACTTTATCTGTGGTTTATCTATTCATATGCGTACATTTGAATAGATAAACCACAGATAAACCACAGATAAAGTGCCTCAGAAACCGGGCATTAAGAAGCTATTCTTAGCTTAATTTCTTATTTAAGTTTCTGTGTTCGTTATATATTATATATAATCTTCTATCTTCTATATACACACATCAAAAGTGTCTAGGGATCAACATATATTTTTGCAATAACTTTTCTCCTGATTGATATTAATTAAAATTTTCTTTAAGGATTCATCAAATAAAGTGTTTTCGTTTGTCACAGTAACGATAAACCAAGTCACCTTTGCATTAATAAAGAAATTTGCCATTTTCCTAATATAGGGATTTTTGACATTTGAACCACTAACATTAAAGTTCGAAAAAATGACTGAAATAACAGTTTTCTTTAAAATTTTATTGGGTAACTTTAACAATTAATAATCCGTGTTTCTACCGCGAACACTAACAACACAAGAACATCGGTTTGGCATACTCAAAATGAGTTCATCCAAATCACGCTATGGAATGGCCGCCCATGTTCGTTGCAACAACAAAAAAAGGTCTTCTTGCTACTGGATACCCTCCATATTCGGCAGAGCTCTTCTCTGTAGCATATCCCATGCATGCTCAATCGGGTTCAAGTCTGGCGACTGAGCAGGCCAGGGCAGGACATTGATGTTAGCTGCGGCGAGAGTCTGTCTTACAACTCTTGCGCGTGTGCGGTCGTGCATTATCATGCATTAACTGAAATAAGGGACCGATTTGCACTTGTAGAAGAACGATGACGTCTGATACAATCGTCTCAGCATAAATTTGAGCGTTGAGGTTGCCTCTGATCCAAATCAACTCAGTTCTTCCGCCGATCCAAATACCCGCCCATACCATGATGGTTCCACCACTATAAGGATGGACTTCCTGGCAGGATTTTAATCGCTGTTGGCGTCCAGGGGTTCTCCAGTGTCGTATACGTCTTGTATCCGGTCTCATACCAAAACGAGACTCATCAGAAAAGCACACGAAACGCCATTGTTCTTCTGCCCAATTTCTGTGTTCAAGAGCCCATTGATATCGAATCCTACGATTGTGCATTGCTATAGGTGGTACCCGTAGCGGTCTTCGGGAATGAAGGTTCACTTCATGCAAGCGGTTTCTGACTGTTTGGTCGCTAATTAAGTTCCCTGAACAGTGATGAAGCCTCACGGCTAACATCATGGCGGTTATTGTTGGAGCTCTTCGAGTTAAGATTTGAATGTATCGGTCTTGTCTCCGTGTGGTGCAGCGATACCGTCCTCCATGGCGCTCAGCCACGGTACCAGTGCTTCGGTAACGTGTCCAAAGTCGACTGATAACACTCTGACTTGTATTCAGAGCTAAAGCCACAGTACGTTGCCGGGAACCAGCTTCTATCATTCCCACGGCTCTGAGCATTTCTTCCCTGCTTAAATGACGTCGCCGCTCCATAATAACGTTGGTTTTAATCAGAAAAATGTGTTATTTCAGTCTTTTTTTCGAACTTTAATGTTAGTGGTTCAAATGTCAAAAATCCCTTTATTAGGAAAATGGCAAATTTCTTTATTAATGCAAAGGTGACTTGGTTTATCGTTACTGTGAGAAACGAAAACACTTTATTTGATGAATCCTTAAAGAAAATTTTAATTAATATCAATCAGGAGAAAAGTTATTGCAAAAATATATGTTGATCCCTAGACACTTTTGATGTGTTGTGACGATAATGGGTTACGTGGCGCAGGTTATATTAGAATAAAACCACGAACCCTGGTCAACATAAATATATTTAAAAAGAGATAGGGGTGGTGTACGTTCACAAATCACACACTCAGTAGGCTTTCCTGTGGGGTGCACGTTACTGCCCTGTTAGCTGGCGTGGCGATGACCGCAGCGAGGTGCCACGCTGGATGACAGGGGTGAAGGCCGACAGGTGGTCGCGTCGACCCGGTGATCTTCTCGGCGAGGCCCACGTGGCAAGGATGGCCAACGTGTGAAGTCCGTGCCGAACTTGTGGCGCGCACGACGTAGCCAAGACGGGCTCGTCTTGTGCTGGCGCGCAGAGAGATGGTGTGTTCCTTAAACCGGAACTTTGGATGATGTTGAAGGTGTTCCTCCAGCAGGAACCTGGGACCCTGGAACGTGACGTCCAGCGTGTCAAGAGGTGGACAAAAGGTCACCTCCGCTGATTGCGACACCAAGCTAAGCAAAGCGAGCAACAGTGCGCTAATGAAGGTGTTGGTGGGATGTCACAATCAGACGGAGTTTACATGATGGAGAGAGTGGAAAAGAAGGCATGACAGCACATTTTGATGTGTCATCGAAACACAATCGAAATGTATTGAGCTGAAGGCAATTACATTAAATTAGCGTAGCAAAAGTCGGAGAATATAGGGATACATGCTGCATAACCTATAAGGTTGGAAAACACAAAAAATACACACATGTTTATGCTGTTCAAACTTACCCAGTATGGGGTTATGATCACTGATTTTAAATGCTCGATGGCGGAGAAAAAGATGTAACATTACGCTCGGATGGTGGCGAGAGGTAGCCACGTGTTACGGACGCGAGCGCCTGCCCGCTAGGGGCGCAGCGCCCGCGCCGGACACCGAATTCCAAAAGGAACGTGTCACCAACGCACGTCCTATTTAATGTCACTGTGGGGAACGAACTACTGTTGGTCGTTCACTCGCAACTAGTGAGGCGCGTGATGACATATTGCGTATGAAACGGAAGATATTCTCGCACACTCGCAGATACAGATGCGCTCGCGCAACATATGTAATTTAGTAACATTACTAAGCCACAGCACTACAAGATGTTATCTGTAGCATTGTGACGTCTGCGGTTCTGTCATTGACAGTTGATGTAAACAAACATTGGATCAATACTGTTTTAATTGTTGAATTTAAGTTATGTTTTAAATAGTGAAAAAGGTAACGTACAACGTTACAGTGTGTATATAAAAATGTTATGTTGGTTTGTGTACGCTTCAAAAACTCAAAAGGTTTTGCACCGATCGAGCTGAAATTTTAGAATGATATATAATCCACATCAAGGATTGTTTTTACAGTATCCACGCGGGCGAAGCCGCGGGCATTAGCTAGTATGTTATATATTATCTATATTATATATAATTTTGTCTGGCCTTCCACTGCAACGTCCAAGTGCAAATTTACACAGTTTTGCCTTATGTTACATATTATTTTGTGAACAGACTAAAACTAAAACATTTTTGCAACAGGTGCTTTATTTTAAAGTAGGTACTAAAACTTTACTTTAACAAATAAACTTAGGAAATTGCGGATTGTGGCCTGTCGCCTGTCCCTGTGGGTTATATTATATATGCCTTCTACAAAATAATTTTCATAAACGTAGCATTATTAAGCAATTCCCAGAAACATAATTATAATCACAAACACAAGAATATGTCGCGAAATAAGGGAATTAAATAGTAAAGCACACCTGCTTTACTATTTAATTCCCTTATTTCGTTTATGAAAATTATTTTGTTTATTTTGTTTTCGTCCATTTTATTTAAAGATTGTATTGGATCTTTAAATAAAATGGACGAATCGTCGTCATTACACGAAATATTCTGAAAACAAAAACGGCTATCAACAGGAATCTAAGGCTCCTCGCAAAACAGGCCACCAACCACTGCCACCGATGGCTGTCGCACGTTACTTCCTTTAGTAGTCGGTGGCCACCACAAATAGTCGATGGACGCCACTAGTAGTCGGTGGCCGCCACAAGTAATCGGTTGCCACCACTAGTAGTCGGTGGGTGCCACTAGTCGTCGGTGGCCGCCACTGGCATAGTATAAAGAAGGGAAGTAGAGCATCTCCGGCCCAATCCGCGACATAATTACCTACCGTACTTGCATGTGTCAGGGTTGTCACTTTCAGCTAAATTTTAATACAGTGCCTAAAAATTTTCAAGGGCCGGGAAGTTGTATTTTTTTATTTGTCTTGTCTGAGTTTCATTGAGATGTACAGCATACTACATTATTATTTTTTTCGTAAAAATATCGTAAGGCGGTTCACAGCATACATCTACTTACCAAGTTTCAACTATGTAGTCCTAATAGTTTCGGAATAAAAAGGCTTTTGCCTAAAAAGAGGACCAACAAATAGGTATTTATAGTTTACTAGCTGATGCCCGCGGCTTCACCCGCGTGGATGTCGTTCAAATTATATACTAAAACCTTCCTCTTGAATCACTCTATCTATTAAAAAAAACCGCATCAAAATCCGTTGCGTAGTTTTAAAGATTTAAGCATACAGACAAACAGACAAAAATAGCGACTTTGTTTTATACTATGTAAGGATAGACTAAGAGCTTGTGTTTAAATTATTTACTTAGTATATACTTATCAGTTTTTTTTGTTTATTTTTTAATAGGCATAATGTAGTATTTTTGCACATAAAGAACAATATATATGTTTTTACTTTTGACTAAACCAACATAAAATAATACAGATAGTAGGTACATACTTAGTTACTATACCTACCTACAATACTGAGAAATCGGCATGACTAAACGTAAACAAAGCAATAGCGGCATATCATCAAAAGTACCTACCTACCTAATACATTCTAGTGGGAAAGTAGGCCTGCCTACTTCGTCTGTCTGATAGAAAACTAATACCAACAACAAAAAAATAAGTAGGTAATCTGAACATACTCAACTCTGGAATCTATGAATTATTTAAACACCCAAACACACAGCAATAACTTCTCCTGCGATTATCAGACATTTTTCATTTAGGTACTTAGCGGTGCCGAAAAGCCGTGCGTCGCGCGAACCTTGTGCGGTGTTAACCTTGACTGGCTCAGTGCGAAATGCAGCGAGATTTTGTTTGAGTGTGCGTGCGGCGACCGTAAAGATACTAGGCGCACACATACAAGCCGCGCGCGGTGCGTTTGTATGAAGATACCCTACTTCCCTTCTTTATACTATGCCACTGGTAGTCGGTGGGTGCCACTAGTAGTCGGTTGCCACCACTAGTAGTCGGTGGGTGCCACTAGTCGTCGGTGGCCGCCACTAGTAGTCGGTGGCCGCCACTAGTAGTCGGTGGCCACCACTGGTAGTCGGTGGCCGCCACTAGTAGTCGGTGGCCACCACTGGTAGTCGGTGGTCGCCACTAGTAGTCGGTGGGTGCCACTAGTAGTCGGTGGCCGCCACTAGTAGTCGGTGGCCGCCACTAGTAGTCGGTGGCCGCCACTAGTAGTCGGTGGCCACCACTGGTAGTCGGTGGTCGCCACTAGTAGTCGGTGGGTGCCACTAGTAGTCGGTGGCCGCCACTAGTAGTCGGTTGCCACCACTAGTAGTCGGTGGGTGCCACTAGTAGTCGGTGGCCGCCACTAGTAGTCGGTGGCCGCCACTAGTAGTCGGTGGCCACCACTGGTAGTCGGTGGTCGCCACTAGTAGTCGGTGGCCGCCACTGGTAGTCGGTGGCCGCCACTAGTAGTCGGTGGCCGCCACTAGTAGTCGGTGGCCGCCACTGGTAGTCGGTGGCCGCCACTAGTAGTCGGTGGCCGCCACTAGTAGTCGGTGGCCGCCACTGGTAGTCGGTGGCCGCCACTAGTAGTCGGTGGCCGCCACTGGTAGTCGGTGGCCGCCACTAGTAGTCGGTGGCCGCCACTAGTAGTCGGTGGCCACCACTGGTAGTCGGTGGTCGCCACTAGTAGTCGGTGGCCGCCACTGGTAGTCGGTGGCCGCCACTGGTAGTCGGTGGTCGCCACTAGTAGTCGGTGGCCGCCACTGGTAGTCGGTGGCCGCCACTGGTAGTCGGTGGCCGCCACTGGTAGTCGGTGGCCGCCACTGGTAGTCGGTGGCCGCCACTGGTAGTCGGTGGCCGCCACTGGTAGTCGCTGGGTGCCACTAGTAGTCGGTGGCCGCCACTAGTAAGGTAGGCGGGCACTGACGGTAGTAGCAAATGGCCGCCACCGTTTGGCGTGTTGTGGGGACTGAGTCGCGAGTGGACGCCACTCGCTACAAGTGCGCAGTGATTCCATACAAAACATTTTAAAAATCATGTAAACAGCTTGACGCCAGAGTCAGTTCAGGAACACTTGACGCTTGGGTGGCTATGAAAATTGGTCCGTTTGAGCGGCGCCGTGGGAAAACGGTCATGCGTTACAGGTGAAGTAGAAAATTCCGTTATACTTCAGTTGAGGAGGCTAGTCGAGATCTCTGATGAGAAGGTTAACGATTCTCTTAATTTAGATTTATGATGGGATGTCTATATTGAAGCTATTATTAGACAAAGGTCAAAAAAATATTTGTTGATAAAATAAATGATACAGAACCTTACTTACCTACAACATGGGGAGTTTGATTGATAGTATACTCACACATACATTCGTACCGGCGAATAATGAACTCTTACTCAGAATTACTAACCCTAAACCAGGGGCACTGTGGTGTAACACGGTTATAATGGCATTACCTTTCATACTGACGGTTTAACAACATCATTGCGTTATTTATGTTGTTAACCAGATCCATTTTCAAAGTATGTAAGGCTTTTGATTAGTAATTTCCTGCAAAATATTTCGGATGCGAATGAAAGTGTGTTTTATATCATTGGAGTTGAAAGAAAACCCATAAGAACATAATAATATATTTATCAAAGTTGTGCTCTCTCAAAAATACAGCTATGTCGGCCACTTGGCAACGCGCAAAACAATTTCGTAAACATCGCACCGTTTGAAATCAAAGGTACCAATACAAAGGTATTTGTTCCGAAATCCAAGTAAATCCAGTAAGATTGCCCTGTAATCGTTGTATTGGCGAAAAATCTCCTGTCTAGATTCAAATCGGCGTGTCTGAAGCTTTTGTATTAAAGATAATAGGATTTTTTCTAACAAAATTATGTCTACTTTTATAGATATTGGATTGGCTCAAGAAATCTCTACGATGGTATTGTACTTACAGACAAATAGGATTCGATTTGAACGCTTTCGGCTTGAGGAGTATTATGGATACAAATGTTTCAGAATTTGTTTCTGTGAGATATTCTTTAGATCTTTTATGATATTACTTAGGGAGTTATTTTAAAACCACGCTTGCGTTTGAAAGTGAGTATACATCCGCCGTTGTAATTTTTGAAAATTTGATACAGCAGCTGCGGTGAGCCAGTGGTGGTGGCCCCGACTAAGAGCAGTACGTCGTTGGTTCGAACACAGGCAGGCGCATTACTTTGTGTAATTTGATTTCATCACCACTGCTCGCAGTCAAAAACGGTGTAGGAAAACATTTTGAGGATACCGGGATATCCTAGAGCCAAAAGAAATCGAAAAAGTATGTGACGTACCTATCTACCAACCTGCACCATGGACTGGCGTGGTGACTTATAGCCTATTCCCTCTCTTAGCGAGCAGGCCTGGAGGCCCAGAAGTAGGAACATTATAGCCTGATTATGCATAAACAGAGATCTAAAGATAATACTCTGACTCTCTCTGGCACTTGCAGATTGACAGCAGTGTTACCGTAACTGGTAAGTATTTCTGTTCGCTTTGCCAAAGTACGTGTGCTAAGTAGTGCGTTTGTAGATCTCGATCTTAGACTTGGCCACTCATAAAACAATCATGTGAAACCCAATTGGAGACACAAGCGACTGCTTTGATCTCAGGTTTAAGTAATTAAAACAGCTGGCTAGATAGACACTAAACATTAACTGTTGTTGATCATTAAAAACGAATACTTACCCGCTGGAAAACAGGGTTGACAATTGACTGTAACTCTCAGCAGTGGTATTTTACTTTTAACCGCAACGATAATGGGATACACTAACCCGTAATTGTTAAGTTTACTAGAAATGACGCTGACCACACTTATGAACACGACAAGTTATATGAGTACTTAACTGGTCGATGGTAGTCGCACGTGACTTGTCGAGTTTACATAGCCACTTTATGCGAATCTCTCAGTGTAAAGAAAATCTATACAAAGCGAGGCCATGATACTGGAAATGTTTAGCTTGATGTGTGGCCGCGGGTACAACAAAGTTCAACAAACATGTACGCGTACGAGACGCACACGCACACAGTGGGATGGAAGGAGAAACAACAAAAGGCCCTTTCCGGGGCCACAAGTAGGTATGTTCATGAGATTATCATTTCACATTTTGGTTATTGGATCGTCAAAACGTTGAATCACTTACTTTTTTTTTTTTTTTGGTGGGTGGAAAATCATCAAATGACCATGATGAGTGTCAGATTTCTACTGACTAAAAACCGAACCCATGTTCCTTCTTTGCCCTTGTGCCGAGGCCACGTCATCTAGTACTAAAATCTGCGGCCCCGACGGGATCCGCGGCCCCGACGGGTGAATCACTTACTTCATGACACATAAAGCATCATCTTAAACATCATCATCTTCCTGACCTTGTCCCAAGTAATTTGGGGTTGGCAACACTTTCTCTTTTTACACGATTGCCAAAAAAAGTATTATGTTTTAGCGTTCATGTATGTATGTATGTTTGTTTGTGAGTTTCTTTATTCCAACACTAGCGGACGTCACGCGGTTTCACCCTCGTAGTTCCCGTTCCCGTGGGAATACAGGGATAAAAAGTAGCTCAGGGTGAAAGTAGCTTTCTAATGGTGAAAGAATTTTTGAAATCGGCGCAGTAGTTTTTGAGTTTATTCATTACAAACATACACACAAACATACAAATCTTTCCTCTTTATAATATTAGTGTAGATAACTTCTAAACGTCTGAACCGATTTTTTGATTTTTCCTTGTAAACTGTCATGTTATCATTCACTCCCCTTTCTCTCGTTCCTCACAAAATATATGCATTTAAAATATATAATAAATCACAAAACATAATTTATCTCGATCCCTTAAAAACACTAAAATAGACCTTGTAGCCATTAGCAATCAAAGTGAACGCAATGATAGCAAATTAATACAAATTATAACAAAATTCGGTGTAATTTGGCTCAGCGCGGCCGTTTGTCGTGTAATGTCTACGGTTATCGCTCGTTAGTGAGTCGCCATTGTCTGTAGACTTCATTAATGTACACCATTATAGCCTGAAATTGTAGGCGTTATTTAGAGGCAAATGAAGTGAGCGTGGGTTTGGTTCAGCTTTGTTTCCTAAGTATCGTCATATAAACGTTAAAATCTAAGCATGAATGTACTTCATTGTTATCGTTTACATACTACATACATTTCATACATAAACTCGCCCCCACATCGCATGGGGCAGAAACCACAGAATGCCACCTGCTGCGATCCGTATAATACTCGTCCACATTCATTCCTAAATCTGTTTTATTCATTCATTCATACACGTACGCCACCGGTTGCGAGTACCTACTACGCACCTGTCCTTTCTAAAGAACCTTACCACTAAGGTCAGTGTATGTCTTTCTAGGGCATCCCTTCCCGGCATTGCCACTTATATCTGCCTTGTTTTAGCCAACTCTCGCTCATCCTCTCCATACGACAAAACTATCTAAACATATTTTTTTAAATTTTTCGAATTCACACCAATTTCACTATTTTCCATGAAAAAGCAGCACACCAAAGCTCTTCACGACCGTCATAGAAAGCCATGGAATGCAGTCGATGTGGCCGAAATCGGCTAGATGGTATAATCATCATTATTACTAATTTTAAGACCGCGAAAGATACTTTGTACCTATCACCATAACGGTTAAACTTCCTGGTCACATCTTTCTTGTAACCCAATAATATGTGACCATTTAGGCTGTGTTATGCCCCAGAGTCGGCGGAAACAGGGACAAACGCTAGCCTAACTTACTTACGCGTATGAAACCTGTATGAAGCCTATCTGACCTCAACAACCCAGTTAGTACTGGTAATACGATACCAAAATCGAATACCGAACTATGTCGAACCGTATCAAATAGAAGGTAATTTGTTTAACTCCTAAAAGGTAGTTGACAATACCCTTTAACAATGAACCATTGTCTTCAATAAAATGTAAGTTGAAACACGTGTAACCATCCCCATATTTCATTTACTTTTGTATATATTGCCAGGGAGTAGGTAAATAAACCTCATAAATACGTAAGCTTAATTTTCTTCCTATAAGTGTAGAATGAGGAAATAAGGTATTATAATTATTATTTTGAATCAAGGAACATACAACAAATTATATTCCCGTTAAAAATGTGGCTGCAGATAGATAAATATAATATTGTTGAATAATAATAATAATCTTTTCCTTTCGATTGTCACAGCTTCTATTTTTTTTTTTGTCTTCTGTCAACAGTGTTTGGTACTTAAATAAAAGAGTTAGCTTCAAAATCTATTAGCTTAAATAATCTTAAAGACTTCAAATTAAATAACAAATAAAAAAAACTGTCAAAACGTCCCAAAAAAAAGACAATAAAGAGAACCTAAAATTAAACTAGATCCAACTACTGACACGTATCTTCAAAACTCTAGAAACAGCAATTTTACCAACTTTTATACCTACGGGTCCTAAATGAAAATTAAATGAATTTGAAGTAAAATCTAGGTCACCTAGATGTAGTTAACAGAAAACTTTTCCGCGAATAAACTCCTTAAGAAGTTTTAGACCAACTATTGTAAACAACTGTGTGGCTTGTTTAGAGTTCATTATTAAATTTTGGTCTCGTTTTATAATTATATCATACAAATCTTGGATTTGTTTTGTTGTTGTTTTTGGTTTAATTAAACCTCAAACGTCATGTTTAAAACCCAGACATTCATGGCAGTTTCTATTATTCAACAAATTATTTATTGCATACAATGGATTTTTAAACGGTTTTATTTAGCTCACCCCGTTTGTTTTATTCTTTCTTGTTCTTGGATCAAATTTAGTAATTCAAATTTCACCCTCTTCCTGTCAACCGATTAATCTGAAATTTTGTATACACTTTGGATTTTGGTGACAATACAATTATGTTTATTCATTATCATTATAAATTCAAGATGGCCGCCGCTACAAAATGGCGGATAATTTATGTTTTATTAATCCCATCAATATGGGTATCAAATGAAAGGGCTCAACAAGCAGAATACAATATAATATAAAAAATTGAAATCCAAGATGGCGGCCGCTACAAAATGGCGGATAACGTAGGTTTTATCAATCCCATCAATATGGGTATCAAATGAAAGGGCTCAACAAGCAGAATACAATATACTATAAAAAATTGAAATACAAGATGGCGGCCGCTACAAAATGGCGGATAACGTAGGTTTTATCGATCCCATCAATATGGGTATCAAATAAGAGTGCTCAACCAGTATAATACAATGTACTTTATAAAATTAAAATCCAAGATGGCGGCCGCTACAAAATGGCGGATAACGTAGGTTTTATCGATCCCATCAATATGGGTATCAAATGAAAGGGCTCAACAAGCAGAATACAATATACTATAAAAAATTGAAATACAAGATGGCGGCCGCTACAAAATGGCGGATAACGTAGGTTTTATCGATCCCATCAATATGGGTATCAAATGAAAGTGCTCAACCAGTATAATACAATGTACTATATAAAATTAAAATCCAAGATGGCGGCCTCTACAAAATGGCGGATAACTTAGGTTTTGTTAATCCTTGCAATAATGAAGCACTAAATGAATTAAACAGAATGCGAAATAAATACTAAAAACTAGAAAATAAAAATAGGTAAAAAAACTTTTTAAGTTAAATGGTTTTATGTTAAACATACATTGCAATTGACTACAATCGTTGATTAAAATGTTTGACGTGCCCCACGGTTTTATATTTTAGTCTAGTCTATGCATATGTTTATAATTCCCACGACTGTATCTATTTTATTATTTTTTGGTTTTTAGTACATTTATCTTAAACATTGCAATGTATGTTTAACATAAAACCGTTTAACTTAAAAAGTTTTTTTACCTATTTTTTTAAAATTACTTTCGTATTACGCTTTTATTCGTCTATGTCACGAGTTCACGGAAATTCACATTAAATGATAAGATATATCCATATTCGGGTATTTTTCTAAGATCCCTCTATAGAACGACCTTCACCTAGCTGGTTAATGGATGAAAGGTATAAAAAAATTTTTTAGTCAACCCATTTGCAATGCATTTATTGATATATTTAATTGAATATAAAATACCTTTCATCCATTAACCAGCTCGGTGAAGGTCGTTCTATGGGGGATCTTAAACTATTATTAAACATTTAATTGATGCTCTGTCCGTTAAATCACTGGTGGTGCTTCGCTTTAGTTTTTCATTAAGAACAAGGAACAAACGAACCCTTCACGAAGTCATAATCAAGCATGGTGTACCTACATTGATAGGAAATGACTCTTTTTGGGGTGATATAATAATATTTCGCTTTACAGTATAACTCAATAGCTTTAAAGTAAGTAATTTAAAGTAAAGCTATAACAGACACAAGAACCTAAACCTTTTTAAAATAATTTTGCCACTATTGATGGAACACAGGTTCCTCCGTTTGTGATATCGCCACAGCTCTCCTATGTCTGAGGGAGTGGACCATAATTCACCCAGTTCGAACTGGTTAATGTCACATGTTTTGAATATTTGATAGACTTAGCCCTTTTCCCCGTTTTTTTACTTTATTATCCGTGCAGTACATCAAACAACATCACAACAAATATTAGTCTGTACACGCATAAGCCTCACTTGTTATTCTTCCATTTCAGTACGGTTTATAAAAACATCACAAGAAAAGCTTATACCATTTTCTAGCCAAAACAAAATACTCAAGTACACAGAGGACAGGATAACAGAACCCTTGATCTCAGTACCAAAATATCTTAGTACATCTTCACAATCAGCCTAACCTTTTCCCACTTATTTTGGGATCGGCATCAATTTTTATGTTGTGTTGGTCGTTATGATAGTCGATTTTAGTCAGTTGAATATTATCCCATCTTTTTTTATAACTTGAGGTCCTGTATGATGCTGCGGGTGGTTCGAAAGAGATACCGCGGCCTCGACACAAAGAGCTAAGAAGCAACATAGGTGGTTTTTAGCCAGTAGAAGTCTGACACTCCATACCGATCTACCCAGGGCGGGAGGAATCATTTGATGACTTCCCAACCTCTTTAAAAAAAGGCCTCCCCACTATGAGAGAGGATAGGCTATAATCCACCACGCGGGCCCAGTTTAGGTTAGTAGATGTCACATGTCTTCGAACTTTTGGTTCTCTAAGATATGCCGGGCGTGAATGTTTTCCTTTACCTTTTTGAGAGCAGTGGTGAAGAAATAAATTACACAAAGCCTGCCTGGGTTCGAACTCACGACTTACTATTCAGAAGTCAGGGCTCAATACCTAATTAAAAACAAAGAACAAGAACACATAACCCTTCTTCTTTGATAGTTGTGCAATAGTTGTAAGTTCTCCCAGTGATGTTAGCAACACGCTCGGACCAGCTATAAATTGAACACTTTCTGTTACGCAAGTCCAATGCCGATACAACCGGCGACGGCTAACAGTTTTTATTTAACTTTTATCTGTTTTAGAATTGTCTCACACAGAAGGTTTTTAGACTGGGGTAC
The DNA here is from genome assembly GCA_949775195.1 of Diarsia dahlii. NCBI lineage: Eukaryota > Metazoa > Arthropoda > Insecta > Lepidoptera > Noctuidae > Diarsia > Diarsia dahlii. The sequence goes on from OX459198.1 coordinate 994,686, forward strand.
TGATTCTGTTGTTTCTAAGTATAATCGGGGTAACTATCCAAGTGAAATGTTGTAAAACTTGTACATACTTAAGGGTAAACAAGCCAAAACGGCACGAACTAGTTGGTGGACGGGGCTAAAATGCATGCTATTTCATCCGACATCACGAGCGAAATGCATAGAGCGAAAGAGACACAACTAAAACGGGCGCGCGATTGTTTCTATGCAGACCTTTGGTAGGATGGATACCATGAAAAATCCACTGAATGTATCTGTTCAAAATAAAATTATTTGAATTCTTTAATAACTAATCTATGCCTGAATGGTTTCACTTTTTTCATTTTCGTACTATATACGTAACTTATTTACGCCCAAAGATGGTTAAAATTAGTGCTAAAATATGAAAGTTTCGACGCTCATAACTTCCAAACCAATATTTTTTTTCCGATTCTGCTTCCATAGAGGCCTAGATAATGACAAGACCAGTTGATACAATTTTTAATTTTGAACCTGCACCGTCAACCAGAGGAGTAATCACCATACTACGTTTGTATGGAAGAATGACTGGCTTGTGCAACCTTAATTAGGCACAGCTTAACACTGTATGAAGTGTCATCGCCATCTATCGCTCTGTCCCGTTGATTGCTGATCTAGTCTATTTAAAGGAAATAATTTTCAACGTTGTTGGAAACAACGTTTATAATCAGGAATTTCACTAGAAGTCTGGATTAGTACCAGGTAGATGGCAAAAGGGTCACCTTTGATTACATGGGATTTAAACATAACTGACGATTTACGGGTACTATATTAGGGCATATTTCACAACAAACCTTCAGGAATTATAAACAAGCATAATAATAATTATGAGCAATAATAGGCTTAATTTAAATAAAATTGAAATCACGTAATCTGCATAGAACAGGCCACATTTCTACAATCATAAGTAACGAGTACAAACAATTTTTCGTAAATCTTTGATGACCTGTACTAAGTTCAAAACCAAATTGATTAAGGACGCTAAAACATTTTTCTACAAATAACAGTGGTTTTCAGGTACCATTTTAACGTATAAGCAATCACAAATGTGAAGATATCATGGTCTTAATTTAAAGATAATTTATTCGTCTCCAGATTGGCATCAGAAAAATTGTATGACGTCATACAAAAAAATCGCACAAATTCGTTTTTCCCATCACAATAATCGCAGAAAATGTAAAAAAGTAGGGTCCGAATAGGTACCATTATAGGTAAATTTACAGCATATTATATCTCCAAAATTATTATAAATTGCGGTACATATAGTCCTTTAGATGTTGAGATATATTTTTTTTGTTTATATAAATTTTTTTATTCAATTATTAGCTATAATAAAAACATTTGCCAATTTCTTCATACATTTTTCGCTCCCGGTTCATCATTCCGCGCTCAGCAGCGCTAGTGGAAGGACGGGTGTATCGCTCTCTCGCAAAAAATACGTACGATAAACGTGATAGAAAAAGATTTTAGTGTACGGTTACCACGGCAACCGACGACCGGAAGGAATTGATACTTTTTAGGACTGAGATAAAAGTAAGTACGAGTTTCATACTTTTATTATTAGAATGTGATTTAGAAATTATGTTGGGTACGACCGGGATTTGGATGGGTGGGGTTAAGCAGTTTGTTGACAAGGTTCAGAAATGGATGGGTCAGGTCAAGCTGTCGACGGTGAGGTTTGGAAGTGGATGGGTAAGGTCAAGCTGTCGGGACTCGGGGGTGAGGTTTGGAAATGGATGGGTAAGGTCAAGCTGTCGGCGGTGAGGTTTGGAAATGGATGGGTCAGGTCAAGCTGTCGACGGTGAGGTTTGGAAGTGGATGGGAAAGGTCAAGCTGTCGGCGGTGAGGTTTGGAAATGGATGGGTAAGGTCAAGCTGTCGGCGGTGAGGTTTGGAAATGGATGGGTCAGGTCAAGCTGTCGACGGTGAGGTTTGGAAGTGGATGGGAAAGGTCAAGCTGTCGGCGGTGAGGTTCGGAAGTGGATGGGAAAGGTCAAGCTGTCGGCGGTGAGGTTTGGAAATGGATGGGTAAGGTCAAGCTGTCGGCGGTGAGGTTTGGAAATGGATGGGTCAGGTCAAGCTGTCGGCGGTGAGGTTTGGAAATGGATGGGTCAGGTCAAGCTGTCGACGGTGAGGTTTGGAAGTGGATGGGAAAGGTCAAGCTGTCGGCGGTGAGGTTCGGAAGTGGATGGGAAAGGTCAAGCTGTCGGCGGTGAGGTTTGGAAATGGATGGGTAAGGTCAAGCTGTCGGCGGTGAGGTTTGGAAATGGATGGGTCAGGTCAAGCTGTCGGCGGTGAGGTTTGGAAATGGATGGGTAAGGTCAAGCTGTCGGCGATGAGGTTTGGAAATGGATGGGTAAGGTCAAGCTGTCGGCGGTGAGGTTTGAAAATGGATGGGTCAGGTCAAGCTGTCGGCGGTGAGGTTTGGAAATGGATGGGTAAGGTCAAGCTGTCGGCGGTGAGGTTTGGAAATGGATGGGTCAGGTCAAGCTTTCGACGGAGAGGTTTGGAATTGAAATTCCTATTTCATTTTAAGTACCTACTTATTTCACATGGTTATTTCACGTAGGTAGCGTATTTTTCTTTTCGGAAGTCGCTGTCGGTACCGGTTGTTCTTTTTCATTAAGTTTGGTTGGTAGGTACCCCATATTGGGTGTACATCTGTTTGCCCCTTAAACCCGAACAAGCGTGATATTATATTATGAAATGGCGAAAACACTACATAAACATACGATCACAGCTATCGTGAGTCATTTGCTGTCTATATTATTGAAGAGTTCCATCTTCTACTTCGGAAGATCTCCAATCCTGGTGACCTGTAATACAGGTTTTTTTTAAACCTACTTCAGGCACCAGCTCTCACAATGTGAATATTATAGTGTTCAAAACGTGCTACAAAACCATTGTGAGAGAAATAAATAAACTTATTATTATTATTATATTATAATCATATTTTACAGTAAAACCTTCCTTAAAAACACAATATGCATTTATCAACGAAAATCCGATTGATATCGGATCAGTAGCTTTTGGGAAAATCGCGGATACATACAAATACAGCACCTTCTTTTTTTCGACTCGGTTGAAAATACTAACCTACTTATCATGACGACGATACTAATAATTAACAATTACCAAATGCGTTTTCAAAGTTCCAAGTAATCTACCAAATTCTATTTCAATACAATTAAAAAATAATATCAAAGATCAAGATTATTTATAGGAGGTATAAAACCGAGCGCTATTGTGAGACCTTGCTTTGAGCGACTTTAGTTACCTAAACATGAGTTGATCGAAAATGTAACAGCGTCCTTAAAAGTTGCACAAAAGAATAGTATTCTTCAAACCCAAAAGCAAATTCGAACCAGAAACAGCACATGTGAGTTGTCCCCAACACCCGTACGACAAAGTTCTACCCGTACGACACAGTCCGGTGAACGAGCGTCAATGTTTTATTGTCTTTTTTACGACAACTAGAAAACTCGGCCTTCAGTTCTTTGTGTCATATTCTTAGAGCAAACTTAATAAAATATTTTTTTTCTAGTTTATAGTTGGTACGTGCCTCCGACTTCGGTGTGTTACTTACGTCTTGAAAGTTCAGGATATTGAGGTTATTTGGTTCAGAATATATTATTATTATGGAAGTTGCAGATAGAAGTAGTCAGTGCAGATAAAATAATATACTGTAGATTTTCAGGAATTGGGAAGCCACTTATCCAATATGTTTTAATACTATAAAAAGTTATCACAAATAGCATCATAAATCATAAGAAATCTTAGATAGACTTCAACCTCAGATTACTTCAACACAGATATACTCGAACACCTAGCCTAATTAATAATTCATCTGAAAACTGTGTGTGATACAATTGAGTTTAGTTACCATACCGTATTCAATGCATCCCACGAATTCAGTATCATAGCAAGATTATCTGGAGATCAACATCTTCAGAATATAATCTTATTAACCCCTACTAGGTCGCGCCTAAAAATAACGTAATATGTCGCGTGGGGTGCGTTAATAATAGCAAGAACATATAAATAACACACGGAATCTACGTAAAATCACGATTACTGATCAATACTTAATCATGAAGGGCACGAGTTTTTATGAAGCCAACGGAAACTTCAGCGCTCAAAATCAAAAGAATTTCTAAACCCAAGAAACTCTTCTTAATCTTCTTAAGAGGCTGTGAGGTGTGCAACCAATCCGGGACTGCGGGTTGTTCGAAAGAGATACCGCGGCCTCGGCCAAAGGAAGGGAAGGAACATGGGTGGCTTTTAGTCAGTAGAAGTCTGACACTCCCTACCGCTCTGCCCAGATCGGGAGGAGTCATTTAAGGATTTCCAACCCCAAAAAAAAAGGTGTGCAACCAATTATAGGGTAAGTAAAGCTTTTACAAAAGTTTTTATTTCTAGTCGTAATAACACCTTTACCACAAAAGAAATGCCAACCAAAAAGCTCCTTCACAAAATCACAAAGCTCAAAACTGTTCTCAGAATATTCTACCAGATATGATTCCAAGAATTTGGGAAATAACTCCGCCGTATAATCCGCCAGTCAAAGGGAGGTGCAGTCACAATGCATTATGCAGGAGGCTCTCGACGCGTTTGACTCCGCCCCTTTCTGTGCCTCTTTTTGTTCCAGTGGTCCAATTCGTGAGATTAAAAGAAAGGGATCTGTGTTTGATTGAATTGGGAAAGGAACATGTGAGCTTTATTTTTTATCCGACTGCGGCGAAGCCCAAAAGGAGGATTATTGACTTTTAGATCAGAGCCTACCATTATACAGAGTAACGTCACTTACCTTACTTAAATTATAATTGCGAAAGTAACTCTGTCTGTCGGTCAAAACTGCTTGCTGAGCCGATTTAAATGAAATTTGGTACACAGATAGTCTAGAGATTGAGAATAGACAAAGGCGTGAAGAAAACTGGCGACTTGCTTGAGTATACTGAAAAGGAGATCTATATAAATAAAAAGAGAAGTCCTGACTGACTGACTGACTGATTGACTGACTGACTCATCAACGCCCAGCCCAAACCCTTGGACCTAGAAAGCTGAAATTTTGCACAGAGGTTCCCTTTATAATGTAGACAAGGAATAAGGAAGGATTTCGAAATTCAACCCCTAAGGGTGTTAAATAGGGGATGAAAGTTTGTATGGAAAATCGTCATTTTCACGCGGGCGAAGCCGCTGACAAAAGCTAGTATTAAATAAAACTAACTTGTAATCCCTGAAGGACCAGGCTCTAAGCAGAGGTGTAGAGTACACTTAAACAACAACCATGAAAGCAATTCCATTCGTAATAATAACAAGAACTAATAGCAATTAAACACTAAAAATATCTTATTCACACAGAATCAGCAGAAATAAATAAAGTAACAAATAAAGTAGAATAGAATGTATTTTCATTTTATCCATGTCTTCATTTATTATCGATGCCCGCTTCTTTCTCCATCCTTAAACCGTTTCTAAACAGCAAAATGGCTATAACCTCGCATAGCTTGTTATTGTCGTAAGTGCCTCCAACTTAAACTTGAAGTTCAAAGCTTCATTTTATTTTTAGATTTAAGCGTTATACGCCCCCACCGATTTACACGTAATAACTGAAGTTTCGCAGCCATAAATGTAAAGTATGGCATTTTGATGAACTGTAAACCTTTGAATGGACCTCAGATTTTTAATAATGAAAATTATATAGGTTAACTTTAACAACGAAAGAAGAACAAAATACGCAAAGTCACACAGTAACTAAAAGCGTTATTAAGTTGAAGAAAGTTTTGGGTATAGGAGTCAAGGTTGTACATAATATAATATGATTTGAATTTTGAATATGGACTTAAGGAATCCCTGTAAATGGCAACAAAGTGAAACTAGGATATTAAGCAAGTAAAATACACATTCCAAAGTGTTTTATTAAACCATTTGTTACTCTGTTCTACAAACTTTTACAACCAAACCATCAACCATACTCATTTAAACGAAAATCAATCTTGGACCTTTAAGATAAAAATCAATATTGTTACGTCCGTAAAAGGCCAGAAAGGGCTCTAACAATAAAATCGAAAGCAATTACAGAAAGTAAATTTTGAAAAAGAATTCACGACTTTTCTACCGAAAATTATAATGAAGCCCTGCTCTTAGAAGGGTAGAGTGTCCAATTAAATTCGATTAATAAAACAGGGGTTCAACAGTCTGTGCCTTAAGTTTGATCAGATAAAAGACTCGGGAGCAATATTTGGACGCGAAAATGTGATTACTCAGCCATTGAAATGACTTAAATTAGATATTGATTCGTTGATTTGAATTGCGTAGGGAAAGAGGTTCCGCTTTTTGCGGTAAGGGTCGCGAAATCAATTAGTACTTTTGTGTTGGTCCAATTTTCGAAAGAAGTACCTACTGATAAGAATCTTGGAAAGGAATTTTAGCATTTTGCCTTAGCTTAAAATCGATCGTAAACATCTCTGAGCTGAGAGAAAAATGTGGGAAATCTTCCAAAAAAAGCCTTAAGAACAAAGAAATATAATTGTAAATGGCCCTTGGCAACTGGGTCCATTATCCCAGAGTAGTCTGTAACATCGAAGCTTAATTAACGCAATATTCTGAACGGTATAAATCAAATGAAGTTGGCCTGTTCTCACATTATTTTCACTAGGCCCGTTAAGGCCACAGCATTTTTTTCTCGCAAGAGTGATAAATGGTTTGCGTGAAAAGGCAGAATTCTGTTTAGAACGGTGAATTATTATGATCGCGCGATAGCAATGCAAGCGATCGATTTCCTTGTGCTTACAGAGAGTGACCACTTTGTAGGAGATAACATCTTACTGCGGAAATTGATTGGTATGACTTTGTGGGTTTATGGACCCGATAGGACGGTCAAGTGACACTAAGAGTAGATATTTGATTCAAAAATCATTTAATATTGTTAAGATCGTGACGTGTCTCGCTGAAGGACAAATGCTCAGGCATTTCCGTTTTCGTCTTTGGCGGTATTGTGTGTTCTGACAAGAGTCTAGCTCGACACGCCATCTCGGTTTGGGTGTACCGCGTCACCTGGTTATGTTATTTGGAACCTAATCTGTGGCCACATTGGCCATATGTGGCCTGCCCAGTTTCATTTTAATTTGGCGGCTGTGTTGCAAACGTCTGCGATTTGGGTCTATGATCGAAGTAAACTATATACCTGATACGATCAGACATTTGAGTATTTGTATACTTCACTGCAATCCAAATAATGCAATGTAAGAATTATATCGAGTTGTGTTTGTAGCACGTTCGAATGTTACTGTTCCTGCAGTTGATGGTGCAGCAGGCTTCATGAGTTCAAAAAGAGAAAAACGCACCTGTACCACTAGGTTTTCTTAAATCGCGACACGATAACTCACGGAATGCTCTAAGCAATTTTTAAGCTATTGCATAGCTTCTATAGCGGGCCTTGAGCGTGGAGAGCGAATCCAGAAATTTTCTAACGAAAATATTCAAGATTCAGTATTCAACCAGGTTGCTATGGTTACGGAAAATAACAAGGTTGTCAACTGAGGTTGTCAAATTAAATAATTTATAACCTCACGTTGTAAAGGTATAAAGTTTTTCTGTTTTGTCTCTCTGCTTTCTCCTTCTAAAATATTCTTACTCATATAATTTGTGTTTTAAATATGAATAAACAAAGTGCATTTACTTGTGGCGACTAGCGACATCTATCGCAACACCTGCGTACTAACAAACGATCGACAGAAAATCCTACATCGCGCTATCAACATTATCCGCGACATAAGCCTATATAGGAGTTCCCGACTTACAACTGTCGGGCAGTTAGCCCGCCGGACACAACACCCGTCCGGTCGGAGGATCCTCCCTTTTCAATGGGGGATGAGGAACTTTACATCCTGTTCCTCATACCCCCAAACTATAAAAAAAGAAAAGAAATTATGAAGAAAGTCACGAAAAAATAGTGAAAGATAATGAGTGAGTACTCCTCGAGTACTCTATAAACATTCATTTTATTATTATTACGCATCTATCATACGTTTTATTGGTTTTTGCATTACTATTCTGCGAATCGGTCTTAAAAAACGATTCGTTTTCTTATAAAATATCTAAAATAAAATAAATAATTTTCATATTTTTCAATGTTATGACACTTACGTCAGGCTGACAAGCTGTCAATACTTTTTCTTTTAAATTTTCTGTCATAGAGTTTCTTACTAACTTAGTCTATGAAGGTTACTCTTGATTTACTTATAGTCCACTCAATAAATCACCCATAAGGAGTTGTAGAGTGCGTGAGTTAGGCCCTAAGTGATTTCTTCAGAAAATTGTTCAGGGTGCTTAGAGAGTTAACATACTAAAAGTCCCGACATCTAGGGGGTGAGGCGGAGTGGGGGGAGGGGGTTAAAGTTCCCATTTTTTAGATTTTCGCTAATATCTTTTAAACGGTGCGTCATGGAGATAAGAAGTCTCCTACGCAATGAAAGCTTATAAAATTATGTACAACTTTTATCTTATACACTGATTTGAGTTTCGCGTACAGCCAATCACGCGGTTTTGAAGGCTTCTATTCAGAACCAGGCTAAGAGAAACAAAAGAGGAAGGTAATGTACTCACGGGATACTGGGAGCCTGGAGATCACCACACTGTTGACGAGCAGTCGTATTTTCACGGTATTTTTGAGTATAGTCTTCGCGGAGAAGATGGGCTGGCCAGCCGCTCGTTATTTGAGTTCGAACTGAAGTTTTTGTTTTCTTCCGTCAGAGGGCGCGAGCGGTCCGACGATATGATGTTTGGATACGCAACGTTTGAATGTCGCGTGTGGCGGCAGATTTAAATTAGGAATACAAGGAAGGAATGAGGATTAACTGGGAAAGCATCCCAAAGCCTGTTCATATCCCCCCATTTGAAATCAACCGGTGATTTCATAAGATAAGATAGATGAAGTTCGAGACTTACGGCCTATGCAGATTCATTTGTCATCATGCTGATAAGATTCTAAGATTAAAGCTAAGCTGATAAGAACAAAATAAGTTTAAATGTAATAGATAAGTCTGATATACATATACTAGATACTTGAAAAATGGTTAAGTGTTTTATGTGCGTTAAATTATAAGTATGAAAATATAATGCAGATAAGTTAATTATTTTGCTCAATTGGAAGAGGACAAATTTTGACAGCAGGTCTTACAAGTAAGCCTTTAGATGTTTTGACTGTCACAACACGAGTAATGTCATCTTTACCCGGATGGAGCTGTACAACGCGGCCCAACCTCCATTCGTTGGCAGGTAAGTTGGGTTCATAAATGGTAACAAGATCGTTCAGTCTTGGCTGATGGTTGCCGTGTTTGAACCATTTCATTCGCTGTTGTAAGGTATGCAAATAATCCCTTTGCCAAGTGCGCCAAAAGCTTTGTGAGAGGCACTGTAATAGCTGCCAACGAGTACGTAAGGTCTCGTTTTCCGCGTACCTTGGTTCAGGAAGAGATACTAAAGGTCGACCGATGAGGAAGTGACCAGCTGTAAGAGCGTCAACCTCGCCGGGATCGGAAGATAGTTCCACTAAGGGTCTTGAGTTTAACATGGCTTCCACCTTCGTTAAGATAGTGTAATATTCTTCAAAGGTAAGAATCTGGGATCCTATGATACGTTTGAGATGGTATTTTGTTGATTTTATACCGCTCTCGAAAATGCCTCCGAAGTGAGGACCGGAAGGAGGATTGAGTTTCCAAGTGATTCCTCGAGAAGCGAGGTGACTGTTAATACTATCGCTTTCGCGGTTGAGCATTTCCCTAACTTCCGACAAGTAACGCCTGGCACCTACGAAGTTAGTGCCACCATCTGTGACTATGGAGTGACAAAGTCCTCTCCGCGATACAAAACGATCTAAGGCCGCTATGAATGCTTCAGATGTGAGCTCAGTAACCAGCTCGAGATGAACGGCCTTGGTCGCGTGGCAGACTATGAGGCAAAGATAAGCTTTGTAAGTTTTAGCGCTACGACGTCTACTTTCTTTTATCATAAAAGGACCTCCGAAGTCGATGCCTATTGTTTGAAAACAATGACCCGGGTGTAGTCGAGAAGGTGGAAGATCACCTTGTAAAGGTTGAAGTGGAATAGGTTTGACTTTAAAACAGGTCACGCATTTAGATAACCGTGATCTGATAAGATTTCTAACGCCGAGTATCCAAAATCGACGCATAATTAAAGATTGGAGTAGGCGAGGCCCACAGTGAAGATAAGTTTTATGATAGCGGTCAATAAGAAGAGTACTCAATCGTGAAATCTTAGGTAAGAGGTATGGATGTTTGACTTGACTTGGTAAGGACGCGTGTTTAAGGCGTCCCCCCACTCGCAAGATTCCGCGAGTGTCAAGAAAAGGAGAGAGTTTAGATAAGTGTTTGGGTAAAGGTTTATTGGATGTTATTAAAGATATGACATCATTAAAACTTTGATGTTGAACATATTTTGTTAAATGATCTAAAGATTGGTTTAATTCAGTGGCTGTCAGATAAGGTAATAAGTTACGCTGAGAACGTTTAGCTTTTGCGTTGTGGATGAAACGGTAGATCCATGCAACCACTCTTTCCACTTGAGAAAGAGAGGAGTGGCGTTCCATGATGGAAGTAAGCAATTCAGCTTCACGTGTCACACCAGTATGACACGCGCGTGATGGAGGCTTAAGTTCTGGTAAGATAACGGACATTTCAACTGCTGAAGCAGGCCAGTTGCAAGTTTCGTTGGACAGCCACTGAGGACCAGACCACCAGAATTGAGATGAAGATAAAGATAGGCATGATAAGCCACGACTACAGATGTCGGCTGGGTTGTCATGGGTGGACACATGTCGCCACTCAGCTGACACAGGACTGTCATTAATTAGGACTACTCTGTGGGCAACGAAAGTTTTAAGCTTGTGTGGCTCAGTGTTCAACCACGACAACACAGTCGAGCTGTCTGTGAACAAGATAGATTTATTTAAGATGATTTTTGAACTAAGCAAAGAATGAATGCGATTTATTACTTTGGACAGTAATACAGCACTGCAAAGCTCTAAGCGGTTGACAGTCAACACTTTTAGAGGTGCTACTTTGGACTTAGCAATCAAAAGATAAACTTGTACGTCGTGAGAGGTAACGACACGAAGGTAAACACAACATCCATATGCTTTAGTGGATCCATCACAAAATCCGATGAGTTGAAATTCCTTAGACTGAGAAGGTATAATCCTACGAGGGATTTCTATCAGTTTTAAGTTATGAAGATCCGCTATAAAGCTTTGCCATTCTATAGCTATGTCTCTGGGCACAGGTTCGTCCCATGAAAGATTAAGACGCCACAAGTCTTGAAGGAGCAATTTGGCTTTTAAGATAAAAGGTGTGAGCCACCCAAGAGGATCGAAAATACGTGCGATGCTAGATAAGATGGAACGCTTAGTACATTCTTTGTCCTCGATTGGGGACTGTGAGTAACTAAAGTTGTCACTCACAGGATCATATTGGACTCCTAAGATTTTTAACGTTGATTTGTCACTTTCTTCAGAGAAAGGTTTAGGTACTTGACAATGATCTGCAGGCAAAGTTTTAATAAAGGATTGTGAATTGCTACTCCATTTTCGGAGCTCTAGTTGAGCACAGCCTAATAAACTGATAAGTTGATCTTTTAGTTCTATGGCTTCGCGTACAGAGGGCGCGCCGGTCGTTATATCATCGACATATGTCTCGTGAAGGAGAGCTTCAGCTGCGCGTGGGTACGCGGCGCCATGGTCGGCTGCTAATTGATGGAGGGTACGGATGGCCAGATAAGGTGAGCTACTAACTCCGTAGGTGACAGTCGCAAGTTCGTACTCTTTTACTGGATCACTAGGAGATTCTCGCCATAGTATGTGTTGAAAGTTCCGATCCTCCGGTCTAATTAAGATTCCTCTATACATCTTTGAGATGTCACAAGTTAAAACTACTGTGTGTAATCTGAAACCGGTTATGATATCTACAATATCCACTTGAAGCTTAGGGCCAGTGAATACAATATTGTTTAAAGATAGACCGTTAGTAGTTTTAGAACTAGCATCGAAGACTACTCTCAATTTAGTTGTCGTGCTCTCTGGGCGAACGACGCAACTGTGAGGGATAAGATAACGATTGAGAGTAGGTACCGTTGGGTTAGGTACCGGATACATATGATTTAAATTCTCGTACTCGCGCATAAAATTAACATAATCGGATTTAAGTTCAGTCTGACGATTAAGTCTCTTTTCTAGATAAGTAAAACGCGACAAGGTACTATTGTAGGATTCACCCAGAGAACGATCGCCATCCTTTAAGAGGATTGGTATGACATATCGTCCGTTAGGTTCGCGATAGGTTAAATCAGTGTACATGCGTTCACAGGTATCATTCTCGGGTACGGTGATAAAAGCGCGCGGTGGTTCCTCCACTTCCCAGAACTTTTGAATTTGTTCGTCTAATTTAAATGTGGTGGCCACTAAAGAGCACGCAGTGTTCAAAGGTGCAGAATTAAAGTTTACTGCCCCTGACAGAATCCACCCGAAAACGCTATGCAGAGCGGTAGGTAAACCGGGCCCCAGATTGATGCGTTGACCGTCATAGATTTCATGGAATAGTTCCGCCCCAATTAATAAGTCGATTTTGGCGGGAACATCGTAGTCGCGATCGGCTAACACTAGATGGTTGCAATGTTCTCTAACGACTGATGGTACCTTCACGCTAGGTATTAGAGCAGTGATGCTATCTAACACGACTGGCTTGATATTAAATTGTGGAGCATCACCATGTACAGGTCGTATAATGCATTCCGTCACCCCTTTTACTTGTGTGACTGAGTTTTGTCCTAGTCCGGCTATATTAAGATTACAGCGGCGGAGTTTTAACCCGAGTATTCGCGCGCACGCAGCGGTGATAAAACAATCCTGCGCCCCACTGTCTACGAGTGCACGCACGGTATATTGAGTGCCGGCGGCGGTGTTGAACACGCGCGCCTGACACGTCCCTAGTAAAACCATGTCACGGTTGGGAACGGCAGCGTGAGAATGTGCTGTAACGTTCGCTGCAGTGGTAGCGCCGGCGCTAGATGGCGCTGGGTCAATATGCAATAGGGTATGATGACGTAATCCACACACCGTACAAGACATTTTAGATATGCATTTTTCTATGACGTGATTTGTACGCAAACAATTTGTACACATATTGTTTTTACCTTGTACTAACGCGAGTCTAGCACGAGAATCTAAGGTTTGAAAGGTAGGGCACCGATAAATCAAGTGCGGCTCACTGCAATGAGCACAAGCCACATTGGCAGGAGGATTAGATTTTGCGAGATACGATGAGCGTTTTGAACCGCTGCTATTTTGCCTACTGGTCGCAGGCGAAGGTTTTTTCCCTTCGAGGTTACGAGGGTTAGGATTGTTATTAGATTTAGAAGATAAATGACTAGTTTCTAAGATTTTAACATAATCTTGAAGAAACTTTAACAATTCACAAAAAGTAGGTATTTGTGAAATGTTTTTCTGAGATTCGAAACGATTACGCGTGTCCGAGTCCAGCGCACGTGAAGTTAAACAAAATAAGATAAAATCACCTAAATTTTCAATTTTTAAAGCTTGGAGTGCATGGTATGCCTCATAAATTACGTTTGATAAAGTTTGTAAATCTTGGAAGTTACCCGATTTCAACACTGGCTGGTTAAAGAATTTATCTAAATATGTTAAAGCTATAATACGCTTGTTTTGATAACGCTCGATCAAACTATTATAAACTACTTCGTAATTATCAGCGGTCATCGGAACCCCTTTGACAATAGACAAAGCCGGGCCTTGTAAACAAGACGCTAAGTAATGAAATTTTTCTATTTGCGAAATCGAATTGTTATCGTGAATTAAAGTTTTGTAAATATCATAAAATGTTTGCCAGTTTTCTATTTTACTATCGAATTTAGGTAACTCAAGAGTAGGTAGCCTAACGTTACGTCCTGTTTGCATGGAGTCGAGAGCCGCCGGCCCCGTGGGCGGAGCCGCCGGCGCCGCCTGCGACGTCCCGTCGACGTTTTCGCTCCTAACAGCGACCTGTAAGTCAGCCGCTGCACCGATTACGGCATAGTACAAATCATCAAACGAACTTAAAGACTTTTGACACACTTTTGCATCAGGTTTTATGGCTAACTCCAACGCCTGTATTTTACTACACAACGCAACAAATTCTTCGCGAATTGAATGTATCCGCGTATATCTCGCCTTGAACGACGATACCTTTGAACGATCTTGAATCATAGATTTTGATAAGTCATAAAGGATTTGGATATCACGATAGACATATTCGCGTTGAGACTGAAATAGTTTAAGTTTACCGTCTTCCATTTTGTTTTACGTAGGTAGACTATGAATGAAAATACGAACCTAAGTTGAGATTTATTAGGTGTAAATCAATACCTATAGGTGAAATAGTTATCTAGTAACGTTTGTTAGTGTATAAATACCGTGAATAGATAAAGTTAATAAGATTGCACAATGAATTTCGTAAAATAACTACGAATTATTGTGATATAACCCGACTAAATTAAGATGACCTCTGAATCTGCATAGGTTTACCCTGCGAGTATGACAACACAATTTTGTAGGATAATACTTTTATTTTGCGAAATTCTAGGAAATCTCTGAGTTTTCTATTGAAATTGAACCAGAAAATGCCTGAAAAAACTGTAATCTACAGGTAATCGCGCTCGAAATGGACCACAAATATGATTTGAGTTTCGCGTACAGCCAATCACGCGGTTTTGAAGGCTTCTATTCAGAACCAGGCTAAGAGAAACAAAAGAGGAAGGTAATGTACTCACGGGATACTGGGAGCCTGGAGATCACCACACTGTTGACGAGCAGTCGTATTTTCACGGTATTTTTGAGTATAGTCTTCGCGGAGAAGATGGGCTGGCCAGCCGCTCGTTATTTGAGTTCGAACTGAAGTTTTTGTTTTCTTCCGTCAGAGGGCGCGAGCGGTCCGACGATATGATGTTTGGATACGCAACGTTTGAATGTCGCGTGTGGCGGCAGATTTAAATTAGGAATACAAGGAAGGAATGAGGATTAACTGGGAAAGCATCCCAAAGCCTGTTCATACACTTTTTCATATTCTTACCTATTTTCGAACTACACATTCCGGAAAAGTGAAAATTGAAAAAAAAAACTACTTGAATTGAACACTACCTTTTGTATACTACTTCCTTCACGTTATTTGGGGATAAAAAGTACCTTAAATCTTAAAAAATAATATAAAAAATAATATTCTGCGATCTTTTACAAGCCTACCTCCACGCACAGTGAGGTTGAAGAGGCTGGGAAGATGTGCTTCCTCAAATGATATGGCGCACCAGCAAGACTGACCTCCCTCAATAAGTACCGATACCAGTGATTACCAGTACGCTGGTGAAAATTTGGAAAAAGTGTTAAGACAAGTGTAGATAAAAGTTTTGATATCCTAACGGCTGTACAGATTTGGATAAAATTTAGTAAATTGATATAGTAGGAGTTGATTTAAGATATAAGATACTTTTTATCCCCAGATAACGTGAAGGAAGTAGTATACAGAAGGTAGTGTTCAATTCAAGCAGATTTTTTCAATTTTCACTTTTCCGGGATGTGTAGTTCGAAAATAGGTAGGAATGTGAAAAAGTGTATAAAATAAAAGTTGTACATAATTTTAAAAGCTTTCATTGCGTAGAAGACTTCTTATCTCCATGACGCACCATTTAAAAGATATTAGCGAAAAACTGAAAAATGGGAACTTTAACCCCCTCCCCCCACTCCGCCTCACCTCCTAGATGTCAGGACTTTTAGTATGTTAACTCTCTAAGCACCCTGAACAATTTTCTGAAGTAATCGCTTAGGGCCTTGCTCACGCACTCTACAATCTCTTTGTTGACTGGACTATTATAATTATAATTTAAATTCTTTTTAAAAAATACTGCATAAATAAAATAAATAAATAATTATTTGCATAAGTTGATAAAAAATGCTATGCAATAGCTTTACCGCGGCAGGCTCCGAGTGCCACATCAACTTTTTTTGTTCCATCCGGAGTCGATGACGAAACCTGCTAGTCGCGCGTGGCAAAACGTTTTAAGATATCAATTAATTCTACAAGCAATATACCTATCTATTATTTGACCAAGTGAAGATCATTCAAGGTAATAAAATAACTTTAATCCATCATTAACCCAAACATTTACACGTCGGAAAACATTCTCATTTCAAGCAAGTTGTTTAAATATAGCTCAAATTAGCTTTCCAAGGATCTAGCTCTGTTTTCCTTCGGTCAAAGCGAAAGCTTTTAACGTAACAAGCCATTAATTTATGTGTAAAGTGTGCTTATTTACCTACATACAAGTTTTGTGAACACACTCACGGATTGCTTGAATGAGTTTACATTCTTGTTCAGTTATTAATAATTATAAAGTGCAAAATAATGAATGAACGAATCAAATCAGCCCGAATGAAGCTAAAGAGTATGTCAAGATTGCAGTTCTCTGGTTCCGTATGACTGTATTTAGCACAATCAACTAATAATGTCTTCACTAATTGTAGGTATAAGTCTCTTTTACGATTATGTAAGAAGGCCATTTCACAAGCCCAATGTTCGTTAATGAAGTCAAGTCACGTGTCTTCGAATGTCTGGTTCTAGGATATGCCGATTTTCTAACAATATTGAGTGAATTATTAATTAGTTCCACAAAACTGGCCAAGTGCAAGTCGGCACATGAAGGGTTCCGTACCATTGTAGTTGATATTGAGAGATTATTTTGGCACCATAGACTTCTTATAGGTTTTCCTGTAATCTATAAGAGTTGAATAAATTTCTGTATTTTTTTTTCAGAATTTTAGGCACAGTAGTTTCAGAGATAACGGGGGAGAATGGTCGGACAGACAGACACACGAGTGATTCTATAAGGGTTCCATTTTTTCCTTTTGTGGTACGAAACCCTAAAAATAAGTGTCATGACTAATTTTAAACTCAACATCAACTGCGATAGTACTACAACTCACTTGGTTCACCCACGCGTTGGTCAAGTACACACCGTACGTTAGCGAATCACAATTCATATTTCACCAACCTAAGCGGATCAAGGTTGTATATCAAAATGAATTGTTGTGTTTTCGCACTCAAAACATACTAAATAAACAACAGCAGCGGACATAAGTACTAGGGCACTAAAATTTATAGGCCTGACTGCGTGGCCTGGCCGTAACTAAGGTCGGACCCGCAAGGCCTAATATCTGAGATGGAAGCATTGTTGTGTACTGAAATACGAGTCCCTTTACGGTTCTAAAATCTTCAAGAAAACTCGTAAAGAGTATCCTTGAATATTTTGCTGGTCATGTAGAAAAAAGGTAATCGTCGACGGTTCACGGTTTTGTTCTGAGAAACAATTTTTGGCCTAAACTGTGTCATGACCTGTGTAAGGTCCATATTGGAAAATAATCTTAAAAATAAATGAGTTTATCATTATCTGCCTAGCCTTTTTCCAACTATGTTGGTCGGTTTCCAGTCTAACCAGAATCAGCTGAATACCAGTTTTTAACATGGAGCGCCTGCCCATCTGACCTCCACACGCCAATTAATACTGGGTAATACGATACCCTTTGGTAAGACTGGTTGTCAGACTTTCACGTCACTGACTACCTGTAACGACTGTGTGCGTGAGTATTAAATTTTTTTATTAAAATTAAGTTTCGAAGCGGCAGCAAAGAAATGCATACATGTCAATACCTACATCAAGAAACTCATTCCTCTCGACTCGATTAAAGATTCCTGAAATTATTATGTTTATGAATTGAATGTTCATCAACCAAATTGACTTGTTTATTACGACTATTACAATATTTTTTGTTTAAGATTCAAACGTTATGCATTTACTGAATCAGAACTAATTACGAATACGTACCTAAATCAAAAATTATCGCATGCTGTCAGAAAATTCCAATATACGGAAAAAATATCGCTCTGTTTCAAATACATACCAAGTCTTGAAAAGGAGCCGATCCTATTATATTCCGGCATTGTTTCAATCAGAGATGCGAAGCGGAGACATTGAAATATCCTATTACGTTCTTATTACGAGAAATTATTTGCAATCAAGTATATTGATGGGGAAACGATGAAAAATGCTGATGATTCAGTATGATGATAATCGATTTTGATTGCTGAATTTATAATTTTATATGGAGTTGTTTGGTAAAGATTGAGTTTAGTGTCTTATTGCATGGAAAAAGGGTTTAAAGTGTGTTAAACGAGAAAAAGAACAGTAAGATGATGACGTACGAGTCACTTATACAAGTACTTTTTTTAACCGACTTCTAAAAAAAGAAGGAGGTTCTCAATTCGGATGTTTATATATTTTTTTTTTTATGTTTGTTCGGGCATAACTCCGTCACTTGCTAACCGATTTGAAAATTTCTTTATTTGTTGGATACTTCCCAAATGGTCCCATAATTTTTTTTTCGAAATCGGACAAGCGGTTTTTGAAAAATCAACAAAATTAAAAAAAGCTACATTGTCCACATTATGACCCATGAACATGTGAACTTACATATGAACCACTAAAACTTTTTAACAAAAAATAAAACCGACTTCAAAAAAAATAATACACAAAAGAGTGACAAATAAACTTTAGAAGAAAAATCAGTTTCTGAAGTCGGTGGCAAAAAAATATTAAATCAAACAAACAAAAGTCACCGACTTCAGAAACTGATTTTTCTTCTAAAGTTTATTTTTCACTCTTTTGTGTTTTATTTTTTTTGAAGTCGGTTTTATTTATTTTTAAGGTTTTCATGTTTTTATTGTCATTTGTATATCTTTAGCAGTCGTTACAGGTTCAGTCACTGACTAGTGACTGTGGTCTGCAAGTCATATCAAACTGGCGGACCACTGACTGCCCCACTAACACACAGACTGACTGGTTGGTTGTCACCAAGGGGTATTGTATTACCCAAAACTTAATGGATTATGGAATTCAGATAGGCAGTCGCTTCATGTAAAATAGTGATGATGGTAGCTGCATCTGGTTAGAATGGAAACCGACCAGAAAACGGATGATGAGTACAGATGGGAAACACTTGCGAAAGCTTCATCTGGTTCGTATTTCTTTGCAACGGGATTGAAATAAGCGTGTAGATTGAAATATAGCTGACTTCAGTTATCGCTTAGAACATTGTTTAAATAGATCTTTAAATAAATAAATTTACGATTAATTGAGACCAATAAAAGATTAATTAAACATTTTATACAAGAGAAAAAAACACCAATAAAACAACAATTGCATATTTAAAAAAATGCTTTACTGACTCAAATTGACAATAAATATCACATAACACCAATATCCTTAAAAATATCAACATCTATCACAACGTTGGTCGAGAAATCTAAAAAACCAAGTCCAAAGTAAAACTAACATCTTTGAATATTTTAAAAGATTAACTATTAAGGAGATGAAAATGTATTTTTTTCAAAATATCATTAGGTAAATGCATTTGAATTTTAAATATTAGCAATATACTTAAATGCTTCTGCTATGATGAAAACTTAAATCAAGAATAATTATGGTATTTCTCAGTACTGAGAAAAAACTCAATCTTTTTAGAAGCAGTCAGGAATTAAATATAAAAATTTTGGTTCACCATTCTGAATACAAAACCGCTTTCATTTCAGAGTTTAGGACAGAACTATGATGAACCAGATTTCCTTAAAACCTGGCTAAATTTACATGCTATATCTTACTCCTCAGGTGATAATTATAAACAAAAAAGAACGTGCTTTCTAACGCTAATTTACTTGTTCTTCTTCTTTTCAGTCTTGGATTTGTCTGTTTTGTATTTTTGGAGAATCTCAGGAATTTCCTCAAGCAATACTTTGCTGTCAATAAGATCGGGGTTCTCGGCTAAGATAGCCTTGCCTTCAGCAGAGTCGAGGGTTGGTGCTTCTCCGTGGTAAGTATCCTCAGTGTAGGCGCGATATGTTTTCCTCATTGTGCCGTGTAACTATAAAAGAAGATTAAGGCATTTAAATAAAATTCATCAAATTATTCAACAGTCCAATTGAACATAATTTTTTTCGAAAAGTAAAATAATGACGACAATTTTTCTTCATTTGGAACAAAATGAAAACTTAATTCTTGTAAAATTAGTCTGTTAATGTATGACTATCAATTTGAAACTTATAATTCTAATGGCACAATGCAAAAATAAACTGCATTGTCATTGAATCACAAAATGGAATTCTACGTGACATTGACTATCATAAATAATGAGTCAATTGATTAGATTTGCTAAAACTAAAGTCCAGTGTTGAAGTTATCAACACTGGACTTTAGATTTTCCAATTTTTTTAAAATAAATTTTTCTAGCATTTAAATATTAAACTTTAATTTAGTTTGACCTAGCCTTTTAAGCCTAACCTTTTAAGTTATGAGCCCTTGCCGAACCATGGCACTAACTACAGAAATCATTGTCCATTGTTCTTTTAGCAATAAAGAAGAAGAATATAATTGTAAAACTTACTTTATCCCAAAGAGACATGTTAAAACCGAAGTTGCAGTGGAAGAACTCGTGGTGCTGATCATGGAACTCCGCATCAGGCTGCCACGGCTGCCACCACTGAGCCTTGAAGTTGATGCCGGAGTGATCGATGATGCCGTGCACGTATACGTATATAGCCACGGCGTAGAAAGGTACTGAAAATGTAATGCAAATAAATTATAAAACTAGGAGATTTTATGATTTATTATGATTTGGGCAAATAAGTCAAAAAAAGACAGTTTTGCAGCTATTTTTCAGATCATTATTCACTTGTTGTACATTTCAAGTCAACAACGGAAAATAACAAAAAATAGGAATCGTAATGAATGATCTTTACGATTAAAAGATGTCCAAAAGATGTCCACCGCTGAACAAGGCTCCCGAAATCGTCATACTAAGTAATTATTTTAACTTGTAAACAGAAGAAAGTTAAAAAAAGCAACACATTTGTAGTGAAATTTGGCACAGCTTAGCTAGGCACTTAATCAAGCTTAAAAACTTACGCCAATGAACTGGAAAGAGGAACAGTGGCAGACACATGGTGAGCTGGACGTGCATGATCTCGAACGGATGGATGGCCGTCACGGAGAAGGCAGTAGGCTGCTTGTACTTGTGATGTAGCTTGTGGAAATGCTTGTACAGCCATGGAGTGTGGTACAACCGATGCAGAATGTATGTCGTGTAATCCTGCAAAAATTCAAAATAAAAGCATTTATTTCAAGTAGAACAGATATACGACACTTTTGAATTGTCGAAACAAATACAACACTAGAATGTAGCTACAGTCCTGAACCGCAGTGAATGGTCAAAAAGCATAAAAACTGCGAAAGTATTGTAGTAGCCCATTCCAAAGCGTAGATCTCTATGTAAAAAAAACAGGAAAGAAACTGAGGAAAGAAACTCCATAGACACTCTTTTAAATCAGAATATTATTACACAACCTTGTTTACATCAATCATGTACATTATGTGGGAAAGTGTACACAGTAAAAAAAACCGGCCAAGAGCGTGTCGGCGTGTCGGCCTGTCGGGCCACGCTCAGTGTAGGGTTCCGTAGTTTCCCGTCCGTCACAATAAGTGTTCCCACTTATGAGTTTAAAGATGGGTATAATCATGATGAAAATGATTTTCCTAGAAAGTCCTTATAAAGTTCTACTTTTCAGATTTTTTCATATTTTCTAAACTTATGGTTCAAAAGTTAGAGAGGGGCGGACACATTGTTTTCTGCTTTTGGAGCGATTATTTCAGAAATTATTGACATTATCAAAAAATGATTTTCGTAAACCCCGATTCATTTTTAAATACCTTTCCAACAATATATCACACGTTAGGGTTGACATTAAAAAAAAATCACTTCCCACTTTACATATAGGGGGGCTACCCTAATAAAACATTTTTTTTCAAATTTTTATTTTACCACTTTGTCGGCGTGATTGATACACATAATTTGGTACCAAACAGCTTTCTAGTGCTAACGGTCACATAGATTAAGCGAGGATGGTTTGACGGACGGACAGACAGACATGGCGAAACTATAAGGGTTCCTAGTTTACTACGGAACCCTAATAAAAAAGAGACAATTTAAAAATAAACTAACTAATGTAAATAAGTCATAGCAATTAAGAGATGATCAGTCACAACAAATAGAGCCCGTTTACGAACATGATGCATGGGTCAGCACCATTCAACTCAATCATTTTGAAGGGAACGACATGATTCACTACGCGCGCCACCATCGTAGACATCATCCCACTCAAATACTCAAGTACGTCCTGATACACGAGCAGAGGTATTATTAAAAATATGAATTATATATTACTATTATTAAATTATATTATTAATTATTATTAAACAAGGTATTCCCATCAAATTTTATTTAAGCGATATAAAATAAAAGGAAAATACGATGTTTTTCCTGTTTCATAGACAGCGATGCTCCGTCAAAAAACCCATCACACGATATTATAATTATGATAGTACTTAAAATATTTTGATGAATTTTATTTATTCATGTAAAATTAGAGTAAGGTCTCTAAAAATAATACTAACCGAATATAAGAAAATGACAGGGAATTGTAACCAGAACCAGAACCATCCATATTCATCGAACTGGTAGTAGACCGTGGAAGGGTTTCCGTTGTAGATGTAACAGGCGAGGAAAGCGGAGAAGGTTCCAGTGATGACCAGTGAGAGGGTGCCGACCATGATCTCGTGGCGTTCCAGCTCGGGAGACAGCCACTTGTCCGGTTGAATCTTCCACTCTTTGGCAAGATGCCTTCTGTTCATGTAGAAGTACCACTGAAAGAAGTAAAGAGAATTATTATTCAAGTGTTTTCATATTGTGGAGAAAATAATGTAGCATTAACACGACACGTTTAAGGGCCTATTTGAGGTGGTCACACCTCCACCTCCTTCTTTCTTTCAAAACTGCTGCACTGTGGTCAGTACTATTATTGAAAATTTTAATTTCTCTTTCAAAGAAATAATTTGTAGTATTTGTTAAGAACAATGTCTGTCACAGAGTTAGTTATTAAATCGTGTTCTTAGAAATAGATTCTACTAGCAATCTAATAGATTTCACGTAACATTATCTGTATACCAAAATCTAGGCTAGTAACTAGAAACCACGAAATATTGCTTGTACGATGTTGTCCAATTAATCATTGTTCATTGTGTAATTTAATGTAGGTATGTTTAAACGGCCAGTCCTACGTCATTCTAATTATCAACGAAATATTATAATGATAGTCACTAATCTCTCTGCGATTAAAATATTTCCAACATTGTTGTAAGTGGCTATCAAAACACGAAGTCACGTTAAGACACAAATGCTCCAAACGTCTTAGTCATATCAACAGATGTTCACAACTTTGATAACTCCAAGTACGTATGTGATGAGAGTCAGGTCTACAAATTCTTCAACAAACTTCTGATTAAAAGGACAGATAACGAACGGATTGTTTCATATCTCAGTGACGTAAATATTAATAAGTCAAAATTATTAATTACCAAGGAAGCGAGGGATTACAGATTTTATTAGATTATTGCTTTTGAAAAGGGGAATCTTGAATAGATATTCGAAAAGGCTATTAATATTACAATCTTGATGAATTGAGGATATTACTCGTAAAAGGAAATAAATCAGAAACAGGTTTTGCTAATTAGAGCTTATTGAACCAATTCCGTCGATTGGCAGATTTATAAAATCCAATCTGTACGTTAAGCAAACTTTATTGAATAGTTCTACTAGCCCGTACCAAACAAATAAATCCTTTCATTTACGACCCTAATTACAGTCGTTAAAGTAAAATTAGAGCGAAATTCGTGAAAGTTGAAGAGAAATATTTGTAACAAGTCCTTCCCAGAAATACTCTCAATCACTGTCCACTTCATAAGTCAATAAGAAATTGATTTCACTGAAAGGTTTACTAATGACGATGTTGGATTCAAACCCCATAATAATAAGGTACTAAGCACACAATAAATTTCACCGGAAGTTTCCTAGACAAAACCAATTTGTGGTGGTCCATAATGTTTCCAAATTGAAAGTTTTCAGAGTAAACGTGTGTGAAATGTTAATGTAGCGATTTCCAAGTAGATTTACTGGGAGTTAGTTTTGCGATGTTCAAATGTTTTTGTTATGTAGTCTGCGAAGTTTTGCTCCCGCAGGTAAAAATAGAGGATTACCTGACTTAGCTCGCTTTAGAAAAAGGTCACAAGGTAATTTGAATTCGTGGGTAAGGCCATTTTTAGTGGATTATAGCTTAAAGCCTTATTATCTACGTTATTTGATAGGAAATTGACGATAGACTGACGATTTCCTAAACTTTTATAGCATTGATAATTATGTGAAAAGCATGATGTAAAATATTCTTTAAAGAAATGGAAGGATTTTGCCACCTGATATTTTGTTGTGTCAGGTGACTATTTATATCAGGTTTCGATGTTTAAGTCAATCGTACATAATTATTTATTTATATAGATATCGATAATGATGACGATGATGTAGATATCGATGAAAAGCTGTGTAGTAATCGGTTATTGTGGTATGGATATGTGTGATGGGAAGGATTGAGGAAAATAGAAATATAGTTAGAAAAAAGTTGAGTATGAATGTAGATGGCTATAAGAGTAGAGGAAGACCAAAGAAAAGGACTGTGTGAAGGATGAAATGGCTAGAAATTATGTGACTACTAAGATGACGAGAAATAGAGAAGTATGGAAGAAATTGGGATAAGCACAGGATAATGATGATGATGATATTAATAATAATAATAATCAAGGGCTTGATACAGAGAGCGGTACTCATGGACACGGCTCGTATTGTTAGAAGGTTCCTTTCTCTGGAGCCCTGACTAGCGGTAGCTTGGACCCTGTTCCCGATACCGGTGGGCTACTTTTTTATATTTTTAAATGTTTTTTATATTTTTTTGTATAGGAATATTTAAAAATATAAGTTTTATGTATTAAGTTAAATAAAGGAAATAATAATAAATAATAAATATTTTTATTGACACAAGAAAAAAAAAGTTATACATTTCGATTTGAAACCCTGACTCCTGTGCTACCAGGTAGATCTTTTTGGTACCAAAGTTTACAAATAATGCATCAGAAATTTGAAAAGAAAAATTAATAAAAGGAAAAACAAAAATAATAATAATGCCTGCGTGCTCTTGTGTGGTGTGTGTGCGTGTGTTTAAGCGTAGGTGTTAATATATTCTTACTCACATGCAAGAATCCTCCGGATAAGAAGTATATGCTCATGGACACAGTGTGCGCTCCAATGAAGATGGTGGTGAAGTTCTCCATCTTCAGGTTTCTTGAGGAGAACAGGTCCAGGATGTCAGACGTTGTGTTCGTGCTGTTATTTGTGTGACCACTCCACTGTTTCATCGCTGTCACTAGGATTACCACCCATTCTCCTGGAATTTGAGAGAGATTTGTAACGTTAGTACGTCCTGAGTTAATAAATCTATATACATTTATATATAAATAAAAAGATAAGTCCTGACTGACTGACTGACTGACTCATCAACGTCCAGCCCAAACCCTTGGACCTAAAAAGCTGAAAATATTTTGCACAGAGGTTTCCTTTATAATGTAGACAAGGAATAAGGAAGGATTTTTCGAAATTCAACCCCTAAGGGAGTTAAATAGGGGATAAAAGTTTGTATGAAAAATCGTATTTTTTTATATCCACGCGGGCGAAGCCGCTGGCAAAAGCTAGTATGATATATTTACTTATCATAAGAATCATTATTCTCTGAAAGTATTCAAAATATGTTGTTGTGAAGGAGGCGGTTTTAAATTCATCCTAACAAATGAATTGTTTTTTTTTAAGGTATAGCAAGGTATAAATATAAAAGTGTAAAGTTGCTTATTGACATAACATCACGCCTGTAATCCCCAAAGTAGTGTACAAGTTATTACTATACCAACATTTCGCCACTTACGTTTAGGTTCCATGTAATAGGGGTGAACCTTTTGCCATCAACCGAACAAAATTCCAGCCTCCGAGGCTGCTACAGATAAATTCCTGATGGGAAATCTCAATAACACTTTGCCCGACTCAGGAATCGAATCTAGAGCCTCATACACCAGTCGCGCTAAGGGCCACTACACCAGAGAAGTAGACTTATAATCAAAGTTAGATAATCTCTCTTTTAAATTATTTTCTTGAGTATTTTTACAAGATTATAATTTTCTATGAAAGCCCCACAATAAGGCCGCTCGTTAATAGTTGCTTACCAAGCAGTGAGTATTTGTCGAATATTATATTATATTACGATACCCTTTGAAAAGACTGGATGTCAGACATTCGGGGCACTGACTTAAACAAGTACCTACCAAAAATAAAAACATTCTATACAAGAACAACCGCTTCAAATGGCTTTGAGCTATTCAATACTCTTGATAACACTAGTACAATGAAGTCAACCAGTTATTCTACGAATTTCCTGTTTTTTTCGTAAGTAACACAAAACTAGTTGATAGGTTATGATACTATTTGCTCTTATACTTTGCTAAGCAAAATTCTGTTAGTTTAATAAATTCTATTCAAATCCATTAACTAAAGATTCTTATTTAGATTATATTTGCTGTTTTCTTTAATGTTGTGTTTTCGTAAGCTCTAATAAAATACAGATAAATCGTTGTGAATTGTTTTCAGCCATCTAAATCAAACAAGCAAAAGGCATTCAATAATTTGCAGTTCATTTACCTACGGTACGAGTATAACAACTCTTGAGCTTTAGAAATAACTAATTATTCCTAAAATCAAAACAAAATAAAATTCATACATATTTTACACTCAAACGCAATTGTAAACTTGGTATAGATACTAATCCTATAGAAAAATTATAAACAAATTGGCTTGTAGGTATTTAACAAAATCGTGATTATACTAATTAAATAATCTGCCATATCAGTTGGTAACTACATTGTATTTGCGATAAGTATTTTCATCACTTGGGGGCCTAGGAAATATTAGAAACAAAAACGTGATGTCTGACATGTAAACGTGAAAATGAAAACACAAGAAGAACAGGGATGAGAAGAATAGGACAAAGTGAGACTAATTGACAATGTAACGAGAAAGAATCTCACAACCGATACTAAAAACCATAAAATCGAAGGTATTATCGATACTGTCGGGCTGCACTAGTAGTGTTTGCTGAGCTGTTTAGCAAATCCCGATGATTTTGAAACATGACATGGAGCAAACATATCGTAAGTTTCACTTCCCACAACACATGACTTACAAATTCCTAGTAGATAGGTTACTATGACTATGCGTACCGTGCTGCCTTGCCATGCAATCTACCTTCGAGTAAAGAGAGACTGTAAAGTAGTGTTTTTGTGTTTATTGATATTTCACACTTGTTCACTTGTTTCAAGTTCATAGATTTATTGGCCATTTGAGTAATTATCTTTCTGCCTTTGTCCCATTTTATTTGAAATAGAAAAAAAAGAACAAAAGAAGAATTTGGGGTAGCCTTATCATTTACTTCTTTATCTTTCACATCATTCTTTACACAAACCTTCCTAACTTTATCCATCCGTCAACATTAATATCCATCACTTTTGCGCAAGAGTTTCATCTCTCACATTTCATTTTCATTCCATCCATTAAATTTTCATACCTAGATAGACGACTTCCTTTCCATTTTAATTTTAGACTTCCTCTAATGTACTCATACCTTATTTTTGATCCTTTGTGTGTTGTGTATAATTTCGAGACACTATTATATGTTGTGTAATTTCGTAAACTCAAATACCAATGTCAAAGATAGGTTATCAAATTGATCAATTAGTTCCGTAGTCTTGATTACAACATTGTAATGATTGTTTGTATTGTTGTCACGAGAATGTGTGGAAAAATACTGTGAATATTGTTTAAGATCTATAAAATTTATTGTCCTCCTTCTCTAGTGGCTTCGTTGCTGCTAATTGTCGGGATGCAACTAGTACCTTACTAAGCATCAACATTTATTACGATCTCTTGCTTTTAGTAGTGAGTCGAAGATTTTGGTGTCTAGGTCTGAATTTGAGGTAGCCTTATGGCTACGGGACGTGGCCCTATATGGTAGTCTGACTAATTGTTTTTTTCCTTCCACGTTAAAAGAAATCATCATTATTCTGGCTTTGTCCCATTTTATTTGGGGTTGTCGTAGTGTTTTCTTCTTCAACTCTCCACTTACAGACGTCACGGCAGTACTTCCTCCTTTATCTTTAAATTAAATTATTAAATTTATATAAGTGTAATATGTATTTATGTATGTATATGTATGTATTTATTGTATATAATTATGTAAATGGTACACCACAGGCTACCTGCAGTATTGTTTCTCCTTCTTCCATATATCCATCCAAAGGTTGTCTTTAAAAGATCGCTTTAAGCGATAAGACCGCCCATTGTGTCACCCCTTGTAAAATGTTTTACTATTGTTTTTTTGGAAATTTGGTGTACATAATAAAGAGTATTCTATCTATCTATCTATTCTATCTATCTATATCCGGCTGATGTACAGCACACCATTCCGTTAAGACAGCTCTTCAAAAGCTTACAGTCTTATTATGTACTTTAATAAATATTTATTTGCGGGTTTGTTGCTACATTGTAACTTAAATTATCACCGACGTCCAAAAGTTAATCCAGTGCAATTACAATAGGTAATACCTGTAGATCTTTAGATTAACCGTTGATTCATAATTTTTATCATAAAAATATCATTCAACCAACGTCCTTTACTATTTTAACTATCTTATCATCATTATTTTAATACAATAGACATGATTTACTAAAGTAGTTTATAGCTGCAAGCTATATCAATTTTGCCCGACCAACGACATTTAATTTAAGCGCTGCAGAATTAATCATTGTTAAAATTGGCGTACACCACTATGCAGAACCTGTGTGATTAGTGGTTTGCACTATTCATTATTGTTATGAATATAAATTGATATTGCAATTAGTGATTAAAACTATGCTAATGGATACTGACTGATTTCTATTCTAGCATTATAAACAAATCGCTATAAAGGGGTTTGAACCTTTTTGTATGGGAGCTGGCATATCGACTCGCCGCCATTTTGATTTTTTTTCGAAATCGCGGCCCACAATAAAAGTGGTATGTATGGATAGAGGACATACAGACGAACAAAAAATGTCGGGTAACACGGTACCTAAAGTGTCACGTTACCGAGATATTTGAAGGTAAAGATCGACAAATAAGTACAATGAAAATCATTAAATATAGACATTATTATGTGTCTACATGCGTTAGATTGTGTGCAAATAATCGTTCTCAGGTTGATATTAGTAGTGTTTATTAGAAGAGAGTAGGTACAATAATAAAAAATAAATTCTAAAATGTACAAGATTAATCATCATCCTCTGTATCCAGCCTAATTACATAATCCGAAAATTCGGCAGGAGGTTGTATAGGGGTTTCTTGATGCCGAGCCCAAGCCATGTACCAAATAATGGACATGACATGGGCACAACATCCTAGGGTTCGCATTCCCACAAGACAGTTGCAGTAGTGTCCAATGATTTTATTTATGCCTTGTAAACTATTATCCAACAAGATAAAAACGAAATACATGCGGGTGGATTGATGTCGCGAATGTATTTTAGCTCTTGCGAGCCAAGGATTGAGAGCTACAATGCCAAAATGGGTTAGATTATAATCAATCTCTAAATCTTCATACACTTCGATGAAAAATGTACCATCCTCTTTAACGTGTTCGCCGTAATAACTTCTCGCTTGTTTTACTTGGTAAGGTCCCAAAGATATTTTTAATAAATCATCATATGAAAGGTTTGGGAAGTGTTCAAAGCCATGGCTAGCATCTATAGCTTGAAAAGCTGCTCTGCGATGGTTGAAATTGTTTCGTATCACCAACTCTGATAGACGGTTTGGAGCGTCATATTTTAAATATATTTCGTTTATTATTTGATCTGTGAGTCGGTGGTCTACCAACCGTACCAACCGTACCAAACAACAAAAAAAAAAAAAAAAAAGTTTGTATGTTTGTATTCAGGGGGTAATTTTCACTACTACTAATCGGATTCGCAAAAAATATTTCATAAATGGGAAGCTGTAATATCTGCAAGTGTCTCCAAGAGTATGTGTAAGTAGTAC
The DNA here is from genome assembly GCA_949775195.1 of Diarsia dahlii. Taxonomy (NCBI): domain Eukaryota; kingdom Metazoa; phylum Arthropoda; class Insecta; order Lepidoptera; family Noctuidae; genus Diarsia; species Diarsia dahlii. Next base: position 1,024,915 of record OX459198.1, read on the forward strand.
AAGATGTTCTCGAGGGAAAATTTTTGACCACACGAGAAAACCCTTCATCAAATTCTAATTTTATTTAGACCGAGTGAACCATTGGAACATTTTAAAATGTAGCTTAAAATCTTTTAATCGTTCACTCGTGTTGTTGAATCCCAGCCTCCCAGGACAGTCAAGATCAAACTGATCAAAAACAGTACACCTTGTGAATAAACATCCTCTCAAAAACAAACCTGCCGTAGTGCAGTTATACTGGAACTGATAAAACTTAATCTAAGCCTTATCAACATCAGGACAAGGTAGGTACTGAATAAAAATAAAACTATACCTCTTAAAGTTGCTCCAAATGTGAATACAGCAAATGTGGCAATAAACGTAGTGATGAACTCTGGTAACCTTTCTAAGAAGTTCTCCAAGTTGTCACCGTATTTTTCTATCCATTTCACACCATCTGTGAGGGGCTCCCATAACTTTTGCTTTTTAGAATCTTGTGTCACCTTTGCAACTCCATTTTGCTTCGCCCCCTTTTTCTTGGCTTGTGTACCTGTCATCCTGCAATAAGCATAGTAATGATTATTAGCAAGTTTTTAAGTAATCCCAGATTGTGAAATAATAAGGATAGGTATCTAGTATCTATAGCTACAAATGATTTGGAAGAAAGGATTAGTATTATTATAATGTTATCAATCTAATGATACCTACTGCCAAATATTTGAAGTCGTTCGTTGAATAACGTATGATGAATTAATTCTATTCTTGTTATTGACCATCATCATGTTCCTTGATACTTGAGGTCGTTTCAACGCGTTTTTTATTCCATTCGCCTCTTCAACCGTCACTCTATCATTAACTCCTTTTCTTTCATAAATAATTTCTCATACATCCATCGCTTTCTTGGTCTCCATTCATCAACATTTATGATTCATTACTTTTTTAGTCACTAAGCGATTCAATTCACAACTCCCAATATTTAGTAACCTAGAGATAAATAAAATATCCCAAGGCTTTATATGTTTGTGGTGTAATTTTACCAGAACATTTAATAAACGAGAGTCTTTTCGCTCTTTTATGGATACAAAGCCAAATATTTGTAAAAAGATAAAATAATACGGTTATAAACACCTCGCGACCCTTGAACGGTAAAAAAAATATTGTGGTTTCAACGAGTGTCCGAAAACGTATAGGTAGGTAATCACAATGAAAAGGATATAAATAAAATGTGAAATACTTTTTATGCCAGTAATGATGATTGGTGAATTAATGATCGATAACGAAATCTCACTTAAAGAGACTATACAAAGTGAAGGTCTATGTTTGACAGATCAAGTCCGTAACTCAAAATTTTACGTAGGACCGCAGTCCTGGATATTGGGATAGCGGTAACTGATCAATTATCTAACGTAGGCAGGTCATTTCTCGAGACGGAAATTGCCATTGGAAGCAAACAACCCATTGGAAAGAATCCTCACTGAATGGTTACCAAAAGACAGTAGGTGTTGGTAGACCAACAGCCAGATTGGTGAATGACATACAGAAGATCGCCGATAAGACCTGGCAGAGACTCGCGCAAACCAGGATAACATGGCCCATAAGGGACGAGGTTTATACTCAGTATTTGGTAAAACAAACCAATGATAGAGAAAAGAATGAGAGGAGAGTGAGATCACCCAAAACCAGTTTGGATTTATGCCAGGTCGAGGAACAATGGACGCCACTTTTGCACTTCGCCAATTATGCGAGAAGTACAGACGTGCACACAAGAACTTGCACATGGTGTTCATTGATTTGGAGAAAGCGTATGATAGGGTACCTCGCAATGTGTTGTGGTGGGCCTTGAAAGAGAAAAGTATACCAGGGAAGTATGTTGAGTTAATTCGTGCTATGTACAGTCAATCTTGTACCTATGTCCGGTCAGCTGATGGCAACACCGACAAGTTCAATGTGGCTGTAGGCTTGCACCAAGGGTCGGCCGTAAGCCTTTACCATTTCTTGTTGATTATGGATGCTCTGACGTCGGACATACAAGAAGAGGCACCCTGGTGCATGCTGTTTGCCGACGACATTGTTCTCGTCGGTGAAGCTGGAGAATGTTGGCTTGAAAATCAGCAGAAGTAAAACTGAATACGTGTTTTGCGATTTCGGAGGTCTCTCCAGTTCTGGAGCCATAGCGCTAGATGGCGTGCTTCTTCCAATTTGCTCCAACTTTCGGTATCTCGGTTCACTCGTGCAAAGCGATGGCGAAATAGATCGTAGTGTAAAGCACAGAATTAGCACTGGATGGATGAAAAGGCGGCAGGTCACGGGAACAATATGCGAATCCCGCATCCCCCTTAAACTCAAGGGGAAGATTTATAAGACCATGGTTAGACCTGCTGTCGTGTATGGATCAGAATGTTGGGCCACTAAAGGGATAAACGAAAGGCAATTGCATGTGGCTGAGATGAGAATGCTAAGAGGGATGTGTGGTGTGACGCGAATGGATAAAATAAGGAATGAGTACATAAGAGGAAGTCTGAAAGTGGCGCCGGTGAATGATAAGTTGATTGGTAATCGATTGTCATGGTATGGGCATGTGATGCGAAGAAATGAAGGAAATGTTGTGAGGAAAATGTTGAGTATGAATGTAGATGGCTATAAGAGCAGAGGAAGACCAAAGAAACGATGGATGGACTGTGTGAAGGATGATAGAAAAGAGGTGACTGCTGAAATGACGAGAAATAAGGAGGTATGGAAGAAGAAGACATGTTGCGGCGACCCCAAATAAATTGGAATAAGGGCAGGATAATGATAAGTAACAAATCTAAACAAAGGAAAACGGGTGCATCTGTACTGAAAACTGTATTGAAATGCACGCACTGATAAGAAATACAATTTATCAGTAAAAAGTTTGATTGTTTACTAGTAAGTACTATTTTAACAAAAAAAAAGAAGAAAGATCATTTCGCAAAGAAATAGAATACAATAACAAAATACCATTTAAGTGATGATATTATGTTTAAATCATTCAACAAAGTCGTCAGCCCAATCAAGGTATTATTGGACTGTTGACTTTTTTGCTATTATAGATAAAACCTCGAGGAGGCTACCAAAAGACCGAGGCTATTGGCAACCAAGAGATGCCTATAGCCATCAGAGGACCAAGTCGGCCTGAGAATGATGACGATCATCAATACCAGCCAGGTATTGAGGGAATCACAGCTACAAAGTTTGTAAACTTACCTGTATTCTTATATTAGCAGTACCATATGAAACACGTCTTTTTTGCACTAATTATTATCACCAAATGAACTTGCACAATCGGAGTTTTTGCAAACTACTGACAGATAAATATTTAAGCCAATATATAGGTACGTGTGTATAATTAATAATACACTGATTATTATTTAAATTATCTGATTATTATTGGCTACTGATTAACTACGAGTATTGAGAGATTTCTTGTTCCTATTGCGATTATCTTTTACTCTTATGACAGTATATTTTGGTCAAGTAGAGGTTGTATTATTCATCCTTCGGAATGCTTCAATGCTAAAACAATATATATAAAACAACAACAACAAATACAACAACACAAACAACAATACACATACAACTACAACAACACATTATACACAACACAATATATATACAACACAATATATATACAACAACAACAATACAACAACATTCAAACAACAATAACAATAAAACAACAATATATATATTTTTTTGCATAATTCAACAATTCATGAGAAATATCCTATTGTACCGGATAACGCGAAAGTACCACAAATATCGAATTCCTGATAGACGATTGATAGACATAGCGTAGCACTAACTATTGCAAAGCGTTATTCTTGTCACTATCGCACAGCTGTTGTCAAATTGCAAGTTCAAGATAAAGATATGAACGTGCCTAAGACAAAGCGAGAGCTAAGTATGGCTAATAGATCTCGGCCTGAGACCATAAGTCCCCCGCCGGGGATGCTGGTTGTTCGAAAGAGATACCGCGGCCTCGACACAAAGGGCTGAGAAGGAACATGGGTGGTTTTAAGTCTGTAGAAGTCTGACACCCTACCGCTCTGCCCAGAGCGGAGGAGCCATTTGATGATTTCCTACCCTCCAAAAAAAAAAGACCATCAGCCGCATGCAAGACGACCGCTGGGCAAAAGCCTCAACACGATGGTTGCCGGAATTCGGACGGCGCCGCCGAGGCCGGCCCAGAAAGAGGTGGCGAGACGATCTGGACGCGCACAGCACAGGCTATAAAAAAAAACTCGTTCTGAATGCATTTAATGGCCGCCCGCCGCGTCAACAGGCACACGAGATACGCGTTGACACCAGCTGAACTTTGGGCCGTCCGGGCGTGTGTCGACGCGACGTGACGGCCGACACACACAAGTCTATAGATATCAAAACGCACGGCCGGCACCAGTTGCGTGAACCGACTTTGCTCTGAAATAGCCCTTACATTCTATGTGACCAAAAGATGTCACATTACTTCGTAGCTGGGTTGTTGAGGTCAGGCAGTCATTTACTCCCTTATTTTTTTCTGGATATGGGAAATCATCAGATAAGTCCTCCCGCTCTGAGCGGAGTAGAAGGAGGTGATCGCTTCCCATACCTCCTCGCTCGGTGGCAATCACCTGCAGCTGGTTTGACTGAGAGGTGACCCAACACAGTTGGGAAAAAGACTAGGCAAACGATACCTTATACTGTAATGTTTCATCCAACTTTTATGACAGATTAACTATCGCCCTCGTGAAATCGACGATTTTCCTTACAAATATTTCACCCTCTTGGGGGTTGAATTTTGAAAAATCCTTCCTTAGCCTACGTCATAAAATGAATACATGTGCGAAATTTTAAGTTTCTAGCCCTAAGGTCCTCAGACAATCAGCGTTGCCTTCTGTATAATTAATATACAGACAAATGAATTAAAAAAAAACATTAATCTATAGATTCTATAGGTATAGAATAATCTTTCGTCTCGTCTTTGAATAAGTTCAATTTAAAAACAGGTATATTTTTAAATTTAACTTAGCTAGTTATCCTACTAATATTATAAATGCGAAAGTTTGTGAGGATGGATGGATGGATGGATGGATGGATGGATGGATGGATGTATGGATGTTTGTTGCTCTTTCACGCGAGAACGGCTGATCGGATCTGGATGAAATTTGGCACAGAGGTAGATTATAGTCTGGAATAACACATGGGCTATAAATTATCCCCATAATAACTTAAGGGTGTGAGCAGTATTGCATTATCCATAATCCTCAACTGTTTTAGAGCTTGATACTGGAAATACGAAATAACGCAAGGGACATCGAGCGTGCTGTGCAATTTTTCACTTTAAGTACCTGGTGCGAGCGATGCAAATCCAAGAGAAAGCTGAAGTCCCTTACGTCATTTCAAATTTCCGGTATCGTACACAATCGAACTGTCAACTGTCATACTATATTAAAACAGAAGGTCTATTTCAAACTGTTTGTCACTGGTGTACGTAGCCTAACGGTACAGAGACTTACCTGTAAACAAAGGTACGCAAGTTCAAATCACAGTCAGTATTCACTTTTTGTGATTTTTTATAAGAATTCCAAAAATGTTGAAACGTGTTCGCGAGTTCGATCCCCAATCGGTTTTCACTTTTTGTAAGTTCCACGTATTTATTTACATTTCGATGCTATATGATTTTCAAATCAATTCAGAGTAAATTTATATAATCTACTTTTAATTGTAAATACAATATTATAAATCTGTAGACGTAGAGTTTCTGTTTATTGAACATAAGTATTTAGAAAAAATAATGTTTTCTTTTGTTGTGTCTGTGTGTCTTGGGTGTATAGTTTATTATAGTATTATCACGTGTACATTTTAAAACTAATAAGATTAGGGTTTTAGTTTTTGTTTCATTGGAATTGGTGCTCTCTATCAAAAGATATACGAATTTAAGGTATTTAAGAAAACTTATCATCATTTAGAAACATACATGCAACGACATCTATTGCATCAAAACGGTACTAATTAATAAGTGTGTTCACAAGATAACTTTTAAATCGTATTTTTCAAACGGTTACGATAACAAAATGTACCCTTGATTAGTTTAAATGACGCTGCTTTGAAAATCTACATAGGGTTTTTTTTTGGAGGGTGGGAAATCATTATTTGACTCCTCCCGCTCTGGGCAGAGCGGTAGGGAATGTTAGACTTCTACTGACTAAAAACCACCCATGTTCCTTTTTTGCCTTTTGTGCTGTGGCCGCGATATTTCTTTCGAACAACCCGTAGCCCCGACAAGCGGCGGCCCTTGCGGGCCTCAACCATATTGCTGACATCTCTTTGAGGCGCGCGTGGAACCGAACGCGCCGTCGTCGACACGGCCTGTCGTCGTCTTACGACGGGCGGACGGCGAGTTAGCCCACTACTTACCGTCCACACCTACGGTGGCCGGAAGCCATCACGTGACCCCCGACGCCCAGAGCGTCTCCTATTGCGGCTGGGACGAGAGGTTCTCTCTCTCACCACGCCACCTCCTTCGCTAGCATCACTGCTTCGCCGAAGGAGGCGACGGCGTCCCATTCCCTCTCGCCCCGCAACATGGCTTGAACCAGGGCCGGACGCGAGAGGTCGCCGCCGCCGATCGTCGCTAAGAGAACACGACGGGGCTCAACCTAAGTGGGGCTCCGCCCAAGCAAGGCAGACCTCCACGGTGTGCTCCACCGTGTCCTCCGGCTGATCCTTGCAATAGTAGCATTTGGGCGTTTCCTTCCGCCTGATTCGGTGCAGGTGCCTCCCGAATCCCGAAACAACCGTGTCCGGTGAGGACCTGCGCCAGACGAAAGGTGAGGGCGCCGTGGCGCCTCTCAAGCCACTCCTCAAAGAGGAGACTTACCACCACTGTGCCCTGCACGGGGTTGCGACAGTCGCTCTCTCCATGTCGCCATGAAATCACACCAGTGGGGTCTGTCCGCCATGCGGCAATATACGGCGGCAGAGGAGTTATCCCCCAGTGTAGTGCCTCCGCGCACCATTCATGCAGGAAACTACATAGCCTAAACCCTATAGTGTGTGTTTGCTTCCCATGCATTAAATTTTGGCAGTTTAACTTCGTCTTCGACAGATGGCATTGTTCATTTGACACCATTTTCAGAATTGCGGTGTTAATATTTGTCGTGAATAGTCAACAAATACAAATTGACAGGTACACAGTAAGAAAAACAGCTGTAAAAACTTTAAAATAAAAACCTAATTAAAATTAGATAAGACCCGCGACGTAAATATATTTGTTCAGTGTGGAAATCGAATACAGGACATGCAGCGCCACAGTCAAACGCCGAGGCACTGCGCCAACCGTGCCGTCTTATCGGCTGTGGCTGCCTTGGGCATTGCCGCAACTTTGCTTAACAATGGCCAGATTGCACTTTCCGTTTACAAATTGCCGTCGAATCTTACCCCAACTTGCAACATCACCAAAAATCTGCGATTGGCCATGGAACAGATGTCTTTGCAAATAAACTGCTTTAAACAGGAGAGAGTCGCCTGGAATTAGATGTAGATGCGAAAATTCCACTTTCCGAAGAGTTTTCCCATCCAGTGCCAACAGAAGATCCCGAAAGAGTTAGGCAGTGGTGTACCTAATCGTAAACCCACATTTTGCCAGTAATGTTCAAGCGCCATGGAATAGGGGGCGTTTGATGTCTATAGATATAATATTGCCATCGACCTGGCACGAAAACCACGCTCCGTGGCCTCTACTGCGAAAACACTTTGCAATCAAACCTCGGACCTCATCCTCAGTAGTTGCACTTGAGACCACTCGATCAACGAGACAGTCACACATCAAAATTTCCACGTGAACGAAGTCGCGGGTATCAGCTAGTCATCCATAATATAATTCTGAAAACAAAACATTAAAGATAAAGATGCATTTATTTGAGTAAACATTTATGGAAACGAGTTTATGATTGTACTTAAATACATCGATTTGGAAAAAAATTGTTAATGAAATTTAATAACGCCTGTAACCGAAAGGTTAGGTAAAGGTGTACTCCCACATTACGCCAGTTTGTTTAAGTTCCAAGCGCCAAATACGTAAGAAGAGACTTATGCCCTCCTATACCTATACCTGCAACTCTGCCGGTCAACTCTACTGCTTTAGCTGTGACCCGGTATTTAAAAGCAAATTCAGTCTGGCCAGCCATATAGAGGCACACGCTAGGAAATAGCTTATAAGGGTCGCCGTTACCGAAATCGGTAAGGAGGACTATATTTATAAATTATTAAGTTCCATGTAATAGGGGGCGGCGTACTGTAATCAAGATGCGCGTCTTCAACTACTCTTTTGGTAAGTATGGCAAGGTTAGGACTTTCACGGATGCTTCTACCGAGCTCTTTATGGACCCGATGTAGATTTTCAAGCGTCTACCTTTCGGTAACCTTTTAAGAAAACTTTCCTTAGGACTTTCCCCTGCATCACATGCCCATAGAACCGATTACCATTAACCTTTGCAAGCCACCGGCGGCGGCGCCAAATTCAGTCTTTTACTTTATGTGCATGCTATATCTTGTTTTATCCATATACGTAACTCCACAGACTCTTAAAATTCTCATCTCAGCAACATACAAATGTCGTTCATTCTTCTTTTGTGGCCCAACATTGTCATACATACAAGACAGCTGGCAGGTTACCATTGATTTAATAGAAATGGGAGAGTGGCTGGTTTTTCCCGAGACCGCCAGCCATTTTACCTATACTATTACAAGAATACTATTATCGTTTATTGTTCAGCTTTGGGTACACAACCGTTGATACAATAAATAGTGTGCATCTAAACCGTCTTTGGATTGAAGATTCCTCCTGCTACGCAGCCCCAAAAATTATTCCTGGCGTGGCATAGTAAGACGCGTGCCCGCCAAATACACAAGCCTATACATGGACACTTATTACGTCAATAAGCGTTAAGCGCACTCACTACATACCGCTACTAATGCAACAAAAGAAAATTAGAGAACACTTATAATATTTATTATTATTATAATTATAACTTACTGCTTGCCAAGCTGTCTCGCAATTCCTTTCATACTCACGTGTTGTTCATACAGAACTACTACTTTGTTCTAATAAAATTAGAAATCAGTAAAAAGTTATGGATAAATCGTGATCGTTAAATCTTCGTCGTTTTTAGTGAACGTTAGCATTAAACATCGTAGTGATAGTTAGTCTTTTAAGGGGACGGTGAACGAACATTTCTCCAGACAAAAGCGAATTGCATTTCGTCAATAGTAAATAGCAATTCGCTTGCATTTCGTAAATAGTAAATGTTTTTAAAAAAAAGTTTAATAGGAACCTAGATAAATAGCGTCTGTATCCTAATAACATAATTTTAAGTTGGTAATATGTTCGTATCGCGAATGATTTTGGTATTACGTTTGTATGGAGAATGTTCGTTCACCGTCCCCTTAAGGAAAACAAATGGAAAATGAAAACATTTTGACCAGAGATCAGCTACTTGATGCGCACACCTGCAGCTACTGTAACCTAGCTCTCATACAGCTAGGCACCATCGTGAATGCTGTAACACTGGCAGCAGTTGTATGGAACTCTAGCGACGAGTATTTTTCCTCGCCAGCTACGCTAGACCCTGCTCAATCGACGTAGAGGACACTTGTCGCCGTATAGTTAGGGAACCCGGGGCCTTTCTGGCTTCTGTGAATCCCAGATACAAAAAAAAAATACTTGGAAACTGATCTGTTTACAAGTCATCAGATTGGGACAGACCGTATTCGTAATCGGAAATGGACTTGTAGGTAAACAATCATTTGACTTTTGACTGTTTTAATCATCGCCGATACTCCTTGATCTATAATAACGATAAAAATTATCACAAAGGAGACAGATAATTGTTATTATATCCCTTTATAACTGTCATTAACTGCAGGTGTTCCAACAATGAAGCGTAGGTAACGTACACTAATCGATCGATCATCATAATAACATAATAAATCTATTATGAAATCTATACGTACGAACCAAGTAAACAATTAAGATTAGGCAATACAAGACAAATCCTGGAATACCAGGTTATAACAACATTAAAGGATTTATTTTATTCTGTCCTGGTACAGTCGAACAAGCTATTAAGTAGAGTAGGTAGGTAGAGAATAACACTGAAAATATTGATTGTAATTTTGTTTTATCAAGTGTTTCGCATTAAGCGACTGATGTCAAACGCTGTATCCTAAACCGCTGTATGCTAAAATTATCTGTATAATCTTAAAATTAAATACAAGTTAGCTGGCTTTATACTTATTCGCTTGTTCGACTGTACGTGCAAAGACACTTGAAACACGTGAACAACCAAATATAATTAACCGTATGGAGTGCACGAATGAATGCCTGTCACTTTTATGGTTTGGCTCTGGGATTTGATAATAATCTTTATTTTAAAAATCAATTTTAAGGGAAATTGCAACCTCATAAACTGATATTAAATAAATAAAATAAAAAATAAATATTGAAAATTATTTGGACTAATGCGTATTAGAGGAATTGAAACGCTCTTCATTCGTTTCTTTAGCAGCTCCTGTAATAATGCTAGCTTGTACTACCCAACTCTGAGATACCAATCCATACATTACACAGTCTGGTTGCATCAAGGATTCGCATCAACAGAACTGGAACACCAACGACCACCAACTGGGACGACACGCCTGTTAACTCCAGGGAGTTGAGAAATTCAACAGGATAGACAGTACTATTGTCATTAAAACCGACTTCAAAAACACAAAGATAAACTTCAGAAGAAACATCAGCTTCGGAAGTCAGTGGCAAAAGAAAATGAAATCAAACAAATAAAGGTCACCGACTTCAGAAGCTGATTTTTAGGGTTCCGTAGTCAACTAGGAACCCTTATAGTTTCGCCATGTCTGTCTGTCCGTCCTCGCTTAATCTCTGTGACCGTTAGCACTAGAAAGCTGAAATATGGTGCCAATATGTGTATCAATCACGCCGACAAAGTGGTAAAATAAAAATTGGATAAAAATGTTTTATTAGGGTAGCAATGTAAAGTGGGAAGTGATTTTTTTTTTAATTTCAACCCTAACGTGTGATATATTGTTAGAAATCTATTTAAAAATGAATAGGGGTTTACTAAAATCATTTTTTGATAATGTCAATAATTTCGGAAATAATCGCTCCAAAAATAAAAAACAATGTGTCCCCCCCTCTTACTTTTGAACCTTAAGTTTAGAAAATATGAAAAAAATCTGAGAAGTAGAACTTCCTAAGGACTTTCCAGGAAAATCATTTTGAAAAAAAAATCAAAAAACACCTCTCGTAAGTGGGAACACTTATTGTGACGGACGGAAAACTACGGAACCCTACACTGAGCGTGGCCCGACACGCTCTTGGCCGGTTTTTCTTCTGAAGTTTATTTTTCACTTTTTGTGTTTTTTTTTTTTATTGTATTGACCCACTCGTTCTTTGGCTACAGTACTACCCACTCACACAACCGCTCTTCATATTAACCTCCAAATTGGGAAAAAATGCATGATACGTTCATCTTCTGTAGGTACTGGATGGGAAATTTCCTCGTCGGCGTCTAGAGAACACTCTCGCGTATTCGAAACTGTTCGTTCGATTTTGTTGATAATTATTGAAAAAAGCCTCGGCTAAAACTTCGGCCCATTTTGGCCGAAAATGACTGGCCAAAGATGTGGCCTAATGTGGTTTTATTGACTGTAAGTTGCCGAAGCCATTACAAAAAACACTTGAACAAATAAGTACTTACCTGTTATCAGAATATTTATTTAGATTTTGCTTTTGTTTTCTAACTTATTTCCGTTAGATGAATGTTATCATTGCCTAACAATAAAAATAAGCCTTCACGAGTCTAATTACAGGTGTTACGAAATTCACTTTTATTTGAATGTCTTGACTTTCTGACTAATTGATCAACATCTAAAAAGTTTAGTTTAGTTCAATTAAAACACTATTTAAAAAAATCTGCACATTTTGGTACAGCGCCATCTTTTAATTTATTAAAGTACTACTTCCATCAATGGGTAGGCAACAGTCGTGTGGTAGTAGTAGCTTCTCGTTCTGAAAGATGGCGCTGTCCGAGAGTTTTATTGTCTTAATTTTAAATGATATACGGAATTGGAAAATAATTATTCAATGTAAATAAAGTATCTTGAAATAATTTTAAAAAAAATACAGAAGCAGCACAGCACAGCAGAAATTGTGTGTCATCTATGAAGCAAGATCGAAATCTCGACAAAATGTTGCGTGGCTTCGGTTTGTTGAAGTTGATGTTCAGTTTGGTAGATGGCGCGTGTTTCAAGTTAATAAAAGAGGAATAACTTTTTTATTCCAAAACAATAAAAATTCAATTATAGTACGATTAAGTTACTATTTCAGGATTTACGGCCAGACGTAGAACAAAGGAATAATGACTATAAGTCAGCATTTACCTCAATTGACGAAAGACCTACCTCTAAGTACCTACTGTACCTATCCAATAATACTTGGTAAGAGTGTAGGTTTCCATGAGTGGATTTTTTTTTAGTTAGGATGAAGGACTTGTCTAATATTAGATAAACACTGTCTTAAATAAATTCCTTAATTCCTACCTATTTTATAGCCAAAACACGAAGTTAGAATAGTTGCCTCTTTAGTCTAGTAGTCGCAAGTGCCTACTGAGCATGAGGTCCCGGGTTTGATTTCCAAGTCCGGCAATGTGTCGTAGGGTTTTTCCATTAGGAATTACGCAATGGTAGCCACGTAGTCTGGATTTATGCCTGAATGATGGCAATAGGCCCCATATTACAAGGAACAGACACAACTGGCAAAATATGGGTGTTCTATTTAACAAATACTGCCTTAAAATAAGTACAGTCACCTTCAAAAATGCATGGACAGTTCTGAACTCTCTATTCACAAGTAATAAAGACTAAAAGTATCCATGCAATTTTGCAGGTGACTGTACTATTTCTATCGCAAACTAGTAACAAAAGATATATAAAAGATAAATAAATTCAATTCCAACTCAGCACTTCAGATCTTTTGTAAGCTACCACCGAGCATCAAGCCGCGGTTATAATTACATGCTGATCAATGAGACCCCGCTGAGCATTCCGGATCAGCGGTGCGACTGCTCACTGTGACACTGTGGGGGATCGGGAGCAGTGAATTGTAGGTTGGTACAAGTGTTGCACGTGTGGTAGGTGGCAAATAAGGAGTGATGTTTTGAGTAAGTGACGGTGATTTTGTTTGGGATATTTACGTAGTTGCTAAACAGTTACCAAGCTTGCAGTATATTGCCTGTTTTTTTCCGTGTCTGCTCTGTCTAAGAGCTTCATGACTTATTTGCCAACTCCATTTTTTTTCTAATCGTTTCTAATTACATGCGCAAAACAAACACGAATCTCTTTCTGATTGTGAATGTTACCAATAGATGACATGGTGGATTTTTTAACCTCACGTGGAAGGATAGTACTCTTTAATAAACACTGTAGATTGCAAATTGAACTCAAAGGAAACACTCCTTTATTTTTGAAAATTCTTATAAAAAAATCGCTTGCCACACCAGCCAAAATAACACGCCGAACTTTTATGATAATAATCAATAGGGCCAATAATTATATGCCCTGTATATAGAGATATCTTTCCCTCCATATGAGGTTCAAAAATTCCAGGCTGTAATATAGCATGTCATTTCATTCTAGCATAACATACAATCGATCAGTGATTGGATATCGCTGGTTAGTTTCATCATGTAAACCCGTACCTACACAAGCACTAACGTACTTGCCATCCGGGCCGTCCGGGTCCGGAGCCAGCGGCATCACATTCACAAAGGGTGCAACCGGAACGCGGCGGCGACCGCTAATCCGACCTGCCGCGATGCGGACACACCGGACACCCGAGGCTGTGCACGTAGAGATGAGGAGCTGTCGATAAGGTACTGATAAGAGATGGAGGATTAGAAATGGAATTTAATTTTAGCTCTTTATATGGTTGTTAGCGACGTTATGTAAATATTAAGATTATTTCGATTAGAGTTAAATTTAGATGTTTTAAGTGTTTTATAAGTTAGCATTAGCTCTGTCTAAGCCCATCAGGCTTGATGTTATGTTTTCACATTCCTGCCGCCTGGCGGCGCTAGTGTAGCTTAAGTACCGCGTTACTTTACTTTAGTGAGAGCCGCTTCACAGCTCACCCCTTAGGAATTACAGAAGCGTAATCTTAAGTTGTGCATTCCTGCCGCCTGGCGGCGCTAGTGTTTATATTTATAGGTCATGAAGCTTAACTACTGTGATACTTGACTTTAACGAGAGCCGTTTCAGTTTTTTGTATTTTTTAAGTGTTAATTAAGGTTTTTTACATTGAATTTTGTTTTGTTTTCATAAAATAAGTTAGTCCTAAGATTAGGAAAATAAGAAAAACTATGTAAGGGATGTTTTACCAGTAAAAAATGGCAAGGTTGGTTTTCCCGCGTTTCCTCTGACAAAGTGTTAATTTTTCGGCGCCAAAAATGTGCAAAACGCCTCCGCGCATGCGCACACGACGGGTCGTGATTGGTCAGTGCCTTAAGCAATTTGATATAAATATGGGAACATTTCGATGGTAAAACATTCCAAATCCGACTGCGACTAAGTAAGAAACTATGGTTTGAAAAATAAACCAAGAAGAAAGTACTCCTGAAGAAGTCTTGTTATTTACTCTGCCACTGCACCCTCTCCAATAGTCTCCAGTCGACATCCCGCCAGCAAACCTGCTCCACACAACATCACATCACACTCTAATACATGAGCGCAACAATGGTCTTAACTAAACATGGTTGCAAGTCAGTCTTATAAAGGTTAGCAATGGAATGTGACAAGTGAAGCATCGCATTTTTAATAGTAGAGCAGGTATTCTGCTCTGCTACACTATCTTGTAGATGTAAATTATTATTTTCTGGTACAGCACGAAAAGTTGAAGTTGTTCAATAAGGGATCGGACAGTCTCGAAAAAATAATTATGATTCTGTTTAGTCCGTCAGTTAGATTATCGAAAAATATTGGATACGTGTTTTTTGTTTTATCAAATCAATAAAAAATTAAGAAGTTACAGCGCGTCAAAGATGTGGAGTGGGGCTTGAAACGTCACTAGAAGGTACAAAATGTACCTACTATCATATGACGTCACACGAGTTTTCAAAGCACTGTATCGTCTTCATTTTTTGTTTACGTGAAAAAAGTAATAATACGTGGTCAAAATTTTTTGGGTATCTATCTGACGGATAGTTTTTTTTGTCCGGATCCCCTATTGCTAATTCATAAAATGTGGTTATTTAGAAGTCCAAAGACACGATGAATGAACTGTGTAAAAAATGATATGGCAAGAAAGGAGGTGTCTGATGAGATGACGAGCAATAGAGAAGTATGGAAGAAGAAGACATGTTGCGACGACCACAAATTGTCAAATAAAATTGACTCTCTAGTGCAGGGATGCACAGACCGCGGCCCGCCGATACTATGTCTGTGGCCCGCCAGCAAAATATTCCCTCGTGCATTTGAAGGAAAATATAGCTCAGGTTACAATTACAAATAATATTAGGTAATTTGAAACACGCGCGTTACTAAGCGGGCTCGCTGTGCAGGTGCATGATGCGTACTCAGAAATGTTCGTGCAACTCAAAAATCCTGATTGATTGTGTGATTTGGCGTTTTTAGTAGGCCTTACAGATCAAGTCATGTTGCAAAAATAAGGACAACCAAGCAGTGGTGTATTTTCCTTTCTGTAAGCCATTGCCCTGGGGCGGCTTTATGAACTAGCCCTAAGTAAATATTTCGGTCTGCCGCATGCCACTAAAAATTTCTAGCTTTCGTTCGCTCTTATCGCCGCGTTTTCTGAGTGCCCAATCCTTGAATACGTTACTAGTAAAAGTTAGTTAAATATGCATTTTTTAATATTAAAATGAAAATCTTCGTATTTCAGTGACCTTTTGGGTGAACAAACTTTTTCGGTATTGAATATTAAAAAAAGCAAAACCACCTTGCAAACGAAAGTTTGGAAGAAATACGAATGTTCAAAAACAATGCCACGCTTCAGACTAGTATATTATGTTTGTAATTAAATTTTTGTCAATTTTTATATTTTTAGTTTGTGCTGGTGGCCCGCCATTAGTTCATCATTTGCCCAAGTGGCCCTTGGTCTCAATAAGTCAGTGCATCCCTGCTCTAGTGTAACCCCCTCCTTACCATCCCTTTTTTTTCTGGTGGTAAATCATCATATAACCCCACTTCTACTGACTAAAAACAACCTATGTTCCTTCTTAGCCCTTTATGTCGAGGCCGCGGTATCTCTTGTTACCAAACCCTTTACGATCCCTTACGTAATTATACTCGCGGCTGTCAATCACCTATCATACGCGACAAATGATAGACATCCGACACATCGTGACATCGATACAACACCGACGCGTGCTTGTCGATAGCTGCTCAACGAATTGTAGTGATTAGTTTTCTATTGGATCACCGCCACACGCGCTGTGAACAGATAGGGTTACTACTCAATACGGAGATGGTTTATTTGGTACAGTTGTCTGTTGTATTTTATTTATTTAATGGATACGTGGTATCCAGTATTTGTATGGAAAATGCACGTGAAAGGTCAATGTTTCGTTAAAATCTTTTAGTTTTTTGTGGTCGAATTTGGTCGTGATAATTACGAAGGCGAATGGCGAAGGCGTTGAAAGATATTGTCTTGGCTAAGGGGCAGCTCTTCCTCGGATTGGATTACGATTTCTGTTTATTTGTAAAGTCCTTAAATTAAAATATCTGCGGTTGACGCAGTGGATGAGCTATTGGCTGCTGCACTGCATGTCGCAGTTTCGATTCTTGCACGGAAAAAATATTTGTATGACCTACCGGTAGTTGTTGCGGGTCTTGTTGTTTGTATAATAATATATGAGTAGTACAGGAGAAATTTCTAGAATGGGGCGTAAAGTTAAAAGAAAAATTGCTGAACCAATTTTGAAGATTTGAAGATTTGCTTAACCTTCACTTATTATCCACAATTTCCTAAACAAGAACTTCCCAAACCAGTACGAAACCGTGAACGACATCTCATTTCATTTTCTTGCACCGCCATTAATCATAGCTGTCCAGGCGGTCTTTTGTGAACGAAATTATGGCACACCAAGAGTTATGGCGCGGAATTTAATGTACTAACCCACAATGGCTCATTGATTCGGTTAGACTAATGTTCTGTGGACACGCTATAAGAGTGATGTATGGCTTCGTTTGGTTTGGGTTGTTTGTGGGCGGTTGCTGATAGGATTGAATTGGTAATAGGGTTAGTTTTGTTTAGGTGAATTTGATGGTGATTCGGAGTATAAATTAACCCCGTGATAGTTAACTCTACCATCTCATCGCTGAATGGGACGTTAATTGTCTGGATTCTAGATAAAAGATAAAATAATTATCTTATAATAATACAGCATGTATATGTTTTTTTGTTGGCGATAATATTAATCATTTTGTTTGTCTATACCACACCCTTACATAATTATAACCATTCCGCACTAATACAGGCTGTATTGCATTTAAATCTAAAGTACTCTAATCTAAACTTCATCTTCGTCTGTCTAACCCTTTACTTATTATGTTGGAAACTTGCAGTCTAACTGGATTCATCCAGCTGTAGCTGGATTCCAATCACGATCCGATCGAGCATGGATAACTACGAATGTGACCTTCAAAATTCAGTTACTGGCTAACAATGATACTGACTGCTTGTCACACTAACGGGATTCTGACTATTGTATCCACAACGTCTGTCTGTAGTCTACAAATTTTAATGAGGTAAGACGTTGATATTAGCTCCTGATAAAATAAAAAAAACTAAATGTGGCACTCGGAGACTGCCGCGGTAAAGCTATTGCATAGCATTTTTTATCAATAGCAAATAATTAGTTATTTAATTTAACAACCTCAGTTGACAACCTTGTTATTTTCCGTAACCATAGCAACCTGGTTGAATACTGAATCCTGAATATTTTCGTTAGGGAATCTCTGGATTCGCTCTCCACGCTCAAGGCCCGCGATAGAAGCTATGCAATAGCTTAAGAAACCGGCCAAGAGCGTGTCGGGCCACGCTCAGTGTAGGGTTCCATAGTAATAAATCTTTTTTTGTTTGAAATAAGATACGTTCAGGCTACTAAAATGTGTAAACGAAGTTAAAAAAAAATGCTTGCATAAATACGATTATACTACAAACTTAGTCCAGAAATTATTTTGTACAACTTTTTGTCTTTTTTGTACAAAAACTGTTTCCATCCAAGTTGAAAATGATTTTCCTAGAGAGTCCTTATAAAGTTCTACTTTTCAGATTTTTTTTCACATTTTCTAAACTTATGGTTCGAAAGTTAGAGGGGGGGGGAGATTTTTTTTTTTTACTTTTGGAGCGATTATTTCCGAAATTATTGACATTATCAAAAAATTCTTTTAGTAAACCCCTATTCATTTTTAAATACCTTTCCAACAATATATCACACGTTAGGTTTGAAATTTAAAAAAAATCACTTCCCACTTTACATAATAATAGGGGGGCTACCCTAATAAAACATTTTTTTCCAATTTATATTTTACCACTTTGTCGGCGTGATTGATACACATATTGGTACCAAATTTCAGCTTTCTAGTGCTAACGATCACAGAGATTAAGCGAGGACGGACAGACGGACGGACGGACGGAGAGACAGACATGGCGAAACTATAACCGTTTTATTACAAAACGTAGTTAAACCTGGTTTAACTTAGACTTGGTTTATCTCGCATGACGTCTCACTTCAATAATATTCAAAAGAAAGTGACAGCATGCGAGATAAACCAGGTCTAAGTTAAACCAGGTTTAACTACCTTTTGTAATAAGGCGGTAAGGGTTCCTAGTTGACAACGGACCCCTAAAAATGGGTAATCGGTGGAATCCTGTTTCACTACTGCAAAAACATGAGACTAGTGAATGTTGAAATAGGTATACAAGTCACTAAGATAATTTAATATTTAGTGTAAAATATATTTGTTTCTACCCTTTATGGAGCCATGTTGCAATCCTGCAACATACCATTCCACTAGACCTAAAATTATACCAAAACCCGATAGATCGACTTTACTCGGTGTTGTATGTCGACAACAAAGCGTTCTAAGGATTTAGTTACAAATCGACAAACTAGATGGCGACACTTTATCGGTATTCGCATTCAAATTTTGAACGTGAACAAACCGGTTCAGCTCTCTTTGAGTTTGTTTACGAAAAGTGTTTTTTTGGTGCAATATTGATATTTGGCTATTGAAATTGATATTAGGAAAAGGTACGTTTATCTATTTCAATTATCTATAATAAGTTTTTAAAGATTCAAGCTTTATTATTTATTTTTGAACTGATTTTGTTTTGTTGCATGACTACAACATTGCGCGTTTGTAATCGATTTTTTTGCCATTATTTACAATTTTGGATGTATTTTTTTCAGCATCAGAATGAGTCGTAAATGGCGTAATTTGACTTCTCAGGACCTGGAAAGTATTTTAGGAGAATGGGGAGACAGTGAGGATGGCCTTGATTTTTCTGACGACGACGATGTCGCCGATCCAACGTATACTTTACAACAGAATGTGCACGAAAGTTCCGATGAAGACCCAGAGGAACCACCTGACTTGGAAATTGGTGTTCAAGATGCCGCCACCCCAGAAACTACATCCATATACAATCAGCCCAGTAGTACTGCAACGGAATCAACTCTAGCCATCGCTTCTCCTAGCACTAGTTCAACTGCGGCTCCAAGTACATCTAATCGGGTGGATGTACCATCTAATCAAAACTACCGACTGTTTTTTGATAATTATTACACCTCTATTCCGCTCATCGAATACTTGTCCAATCGCGGCATTTTGGCTTTAGGAACTGTAAGAAAAAACCGGATACCCAATTGCAAACTGCCAGACGAAAAAAAATTTAAAAAAGAACCACGCGGTACGTCAATTGAACAAGTCGGTAACTATAATGGCGTTGATGTGGCTGTAGTAGCTTGGAGAGACAATAAAATTGTCACTCTAGCTTCCAATTTTGCTGGAAAACACCCAACATCTGTTGTAAGAAGGTGGGACAAGTCCAAAAAACAATACATTTCTGTTGAACGTCCTTTTGTCGTAGGAGAATATAATCGACATATGGGCGGTATAGATCTATTAGATTGTGTGATGGGCCACTATAAGATCAAACTCCGTAGTAAGCGGTGGTACCTACGTATTTTTTATCATTTCCTAGACATGGCTATGTGTAATTCATGGCTTTTATACCGAAGAATAAATGCAGCAAAAGGTAGTACCAGTAAAATTCTCAACTCTGCTGAATTCCGATTAGCTATAGCAGAGACTTTGTGCAAATATAAGACGATTAACCCAACAAAGCGCAAAAGTGATATTGAATATCTTATCCAAGATAAAAAGAAGAAGGGTCCAGCTCAACATGTTCCTCCAAAAGATGTGAGGTTGGACCAATATGGGCACTGGCCGAATTAGGTGGATAAGAGAATGAGGTGCAAATTTCCAGCCTGCACAGGGTATACCCAAACAGTTTGCGAAAAATGTGGGGTTAGCTTATGCTATAATAAACAAAACAACTGTTTTAAAAATTTCCATCTATCCTAACTTTCTTGAACATTTTGAAACAAGTTTTTAAACTGACATGGTCACTGACACTACTATTAATATCATAAACGTCATCATCGTCGTCATCGTTTCATCCCGTTTATGATATTAATAGTATTTTGAAACAATGTTGTATTTCTGCAACACATAGTTTTTTTGGAAAAATAAATACTTTTTTTATGTAATGATTTTTTATATTATTTTTCCCATTAATAAATCCCCATGTGGCACCTAGTTTTTATTAAATTATTATAAATAATTATCTTGCGCCATAAAGGGTTAAACTAAAGCATTTAGTTTATTTAGCGTTTCATCATCATCATCATTTCAGCCCGGAAACAACGACTGTTGGGTATAGGCCGAGCCTTTCTTCTGACTTCTCTGTTGTTTGCGTCTCGCATCTATCCGTTTCCCAAGCTCCTGACGATATCGATACCTTTATATTTAATATTTTGCGTTTAATCGTAGCCAATGATCTATAGCTCCCACACCGTCAAAAGCTCGCAATCTTGCTGTAAACCACAAATAATAATACCAGTATACATTTAATTAAACACATGAATGAATTAAGCCATATCACCTTACCATTACTGTCCATTACTCAGTACAAAATCCAAAACTGATTCATAATTTATTATTCCCAAAAAAAGGAAGCTAAAATCCCCTTCGTCATTCAGTAAGTAATCAGTAATAGGAACCCGCTTCATCATTACGCCTAATATTGAGTGTAACGTCGGCTTTAATACGGTGGGTAGCGAGTTCGAGTCCCGCGGGGGCCGTCCGGGGGTCCCAAGGTATTACGGTCATAGATTAAAGTTGGTAGAATGGATTAATGCCACCTGCTGCATGTCATTCATACATGCAATCCTTACAAACAGCTTTACGTCGTCCACGTTTACAGATTTTACGCGCACGTCGGTTGCGAGTACTACGCACCATTTCTGAAGAACATTTACATCATTGATGACTGAAAATTATTGATTGTTTTAAAAAGTTCAACCAACAAATAAGATTTTGGCCTTTTAACTACTATTTATTTCAAGGGCCTATTTTTCGGTACCGGTAACATTTTAGACTGACATAAAAATAGCCTTTACTTCGCTTTTTAGGCGGAATATGCTGACAAAATTACAGGACAGATCATCACATACTAGTACAGTACATTAAAACAATGCAGATAATATGTATATAAAAAAATAAATATTATAATTATAGTCAAGAGTAAAGTGTAACTAACTGTAACTTTTATTTTTGTCCCTAGATATTATATATTTTGATGAAAAGCAGAAAAAGTCTACAAAAACAGTGCTTTCAAAAGCAAGAAGTGGCATATCTGCCTTCAGTAACATAATCTATGCACCACTTTCAGGGTTCAACAGAAAGGGGTCTCTCTCAACAGGAGGTCAAAATTAATCCCGCTATGATTTGAAACTGATACAAAATTTGGTTTCGTTCAATAGCCGTATTAAGTATTTGGACCCTTTGTTATTAAGATTGAATTGTATTCAATGGTTTTAGACAATCTTTTTATGCGGAATAAGTTTCTTTTTGAAATATAATGATTTTCTGATGATTATGAATTTTGTTGGCTAGCAACTGTGAGGGGAATGAGTTTTATACGTGGGGGTCCTGGATGCAAGCTATTGAGTGAAATAAATTATTAATTTGAGAATATTTAAAACGTAGATAGACCACCGAGGATTCCCGTTTAGGTATATTTTGGTTCTGCACAAGGAAAATAATAAGAACTTCCATCATCAAAACTTTTCTAAATTCGGAGAGATACAGGGTCTGTATTTGAGCTTAGTTGATTGGCAATTAGCTCAGCCCCTATTACATGGGACTTAAAACAAAACTGGCATTTAGCTGTACTATTAGGTACACCTCTGCTTATTCCTTCGAGGATTACAGAAGTGATGTTATGTTTGTTTTCTTTTTTTGTGAAATGGTTAAGATATTTCAACCATTAATTTTCTTTGAATTAAATGTGTATTACGTAGAGAAATGTGGTTCCGAGCACCTCCTCAAGTGCGCAATAAAAGCCTCCTCCCCACAATACATGTAATATGATATAATAAAATTGCCAACATAAAACACACTAGCGCACATTCCTCATATTTACGATGCCGATTCGCCCCAAGCCCGCTATTTTTACTATCCCGGGTCATCCCTTAAATTCTTTTTATTGCTGGCCTTGTAAATCATGGTGTAATGCTCCAGTGCATTATCCGTAGGGAAACTTCATTATGGCCGTTTTAATGGTTGGAAGGAGCGATAAAATCTAGCTGGTGGCGAGCGGGGCCGGCCGACGTAATGGTGGTAGGGACTGTTTGTTTTTGTGGGAATCGGGATATGTTCCGGTATTTTGATTGAAGAATGGATTTTTGTGGTTATGGAGATAAATACGGAAATTTCCTTAGAAGAATTAATTACGCGTGGTTGTCTCTTGACAGACAAGAAGCATTTTTTCGTCTTAACGCTCAAAATCGAGTAACGAAAACTCTGCTCTCTGATGCAGTAAAGAACTTTTTTTTTTTCAAATGTTTATTTTCTTATTAATTTGTACAACGATATTCATCATGATTGCTGGGCCCGCGTGGTAGATTATAGCCCATTCCCTCTCAAAGAGAGGAGGCCTGTGTCCCAGCAGTGGGAACATTAATAGGCTGTTGATGATGATGATGATTCAACATGATTGACATAAACTTCTCAGTAGCTGTCATATGAAGTTGAACCAAAACATTCTCAATTTCTTCATGAACATTATCGCTGAAATTATCACATCAATAGCCGAGTCCTATTGTACTAAGTTGTTCATAGTTTGCAATCTTAAAAGTACTTTTTACAGGTCAATAAGAGACCAGCTCTGTGTTTATGCTGTTGTAATTAGCTAACTGTATCACATGTTTTTTTTTTTTTAACTTAGGTATCTGTTTAGCAACTTACACATGATATTATATTGTTAGCTATGACAACGTTTCTATCACCTGCTGAACGATGAATTTATAATTGACAACACATCCTTACACAAAGATCTGGCTAAGACTCGTGCAGACCAGGGATAAGATGAGTCGGAATAAGGCTGCCAATGATGGAACACAAAATCACTAGACTTAACCTTTCCACTTTCAGGACTGTCCCTCTATTCTGAAAACAATGCTCCGCGCAATAATAGCGGGCGATACATCACGCGCAATTTGTTGCGATAGCTCTGCGATAGGTGGTCTGCGAATGGCGCTCTACCTACTTTATTGCTCTATAAAAATGTTAGTCCACACGCTTTCAGGTTTCTTTGGCTCTTTGGGCTTTTAAACGAAATTTATTTTTAAAGTGGTAAATGAGAAGTAGTGTGCTTTGATGCTTCCGTTTCTTAAGTATCATCATCATCATTTCAGCCAAAAGACGTCCACTGCTGGACATAGGCCTCCCCCAGGCGTCGCCACATTGACCGGTCCCGTGCGTCTCTCATCCAGCGGGTTCCTGCAACCTTGAGCAGGTCATCGGTCCACCTAGTGGGAGGCCTTCCAACGCAACGTCTTCCGGTTCGCGGTCGCCATTCCAGAACTTTTCGGCCCCATCGACCATCCGTTCTGCGTGCAATGTGCCCTGCCCATTGCCACTTAAGTCTGGCGATTCTTCGGGCTACGTCGGTAACCTTAGTTCTCAAGCGGATATCCTCATTTCTGATTCGATCACGCAAGGAAACTCCGAGCATAGCCTCTCCATTGCTCTTAAGTATGTAATGATCCAATTAATTTGGGGTCATCAATGCTTCATCTTCCAAACTGTTTTATTACCTAGTCGTTATCTGATTAGTCACCTGCTTTCTGGGCGAATCACCTTAAACCCATTCCATTGTTTCTTTGGTCTACTCCTATGCACCATCAGTCTCATCATTCTCTTGCCCTTATCCCAATTTATTTGGGGTCGGCGCAGCAAGTCTTACCTCCAGTCTCACCTAACATTTTTGAAAATAAATAAATACCTACTAGCCTTTCGAATTACTCTCTATTTGGGATTTCCATGTAATGTCCAGCAGTAGACTGCAGTAAGATGACAGACTAGCTAACATGATTGGTAGCTTCAGAAGATGGACTGAGCATTAAAGTAATTGTCACAGTCAAAGTTGGGGTAAAATGATCTATTCTACCAAATACCTTAATCGCAGGAAAACTACAAAATCACGATAAGTCTCATCCTCACAAAATATCCATGTTCACATTAAGTGTTCATAATAACAAATTGAATTGATGCGGCCGGCTGATCGGGCCACAATTAAGGCGGGTGGCTATAAATCGGCGCGTATCTGATTCGGAACATGAAAGAGGCGTTGCGACTCGACGGCGAATAACCAGTCGCGTGGTACAACGAGAGGGTTTTTTAACGATATAATTCATAATGTTTATGTAAATTATGATTTAGGAGCTATGCTTGCTTTTGAGGAAAATGATGGTAACGATTTGAGGAATAAAAAAAAGAAGAAGTAGGTACTATATTATTATACGTAAC
The DNA here is from genome assembly GCA_949775195.1 of Diarsia dahlii. Classification (NCBI taxonomy): domain Eukaryota; kingdom Metazoa; phylum Arthropoda; class Insecta; order Lepidoptera; family Noctuidae; genus Diarsia; species Diarsia dahlii. The sequence continues at coordinate 1,050,085 of OX459198.1, forward strand.
CTACTTATTATAATATAGTACCTAGTAGTTACGTGAATACAACACACGATCAGACAACAGTCCGCAAAATTTAGAATCATGCGAGAGAGAAAACTTTGCAAAATCATAGCCAAGATCGTCAATACAGATTTAGCTGGCTATGGAAAACTTATTGCTGATGTTCCATTGACTGACACAGCTATTTAGACTCAAAATAGTGGCCAAAATATCACCAAGGTAGCTCAGAGAATAAAACGAATACTAGGAATCCAGTATGAATTTTTACAGCAAGGCGCTTTAAGACGTATCGCTCTCATTGTGCCTCTGTGCAGAAAATTATACAAATGTTTCGTTCACATATCATTTGACGTTCGACGCACCCCTTTTTGTCCGATCCGACGTGCTGAAGAATATATCAGTACTTCAAAATAGCCTGCCTATTGGTTCAAGTTAATACCTTTAGTTTGTAAATCCTCTTCTTCGTATCCAGGGAATCCACTGATGGATTCTCCTGAAGACGCTAAATTCTTGTTGAATTCTGGACCATTTCAATATAAACTGCCATCAGTTATGATATCTACCTGAGAATAGGAAGTTATATTCTTCATGCAGTTGAATATGGAAAAGAAGCAGGAAGATAAATGTTTGTAGAGACGGTGAATCGACGCAAGAAACTAGCCACGTTTACAGTTTTATTAAAAAATATATCACAATAGACAAGCCCCACGGTAACCTAAAATTCTCCCTACAAAAAATATCAGAAACCTCCACCTTTTCCAAACAGAAGCCACTGTTAAAGATTCCACATTTGATATATTCGAGCACAATAAATATTGTTACAAAAATGGGGAAACAGAGACATAAATAATGTTCGGTATCGGCCGAACTCGTAAATATCGGGTCGTGAGAGCACCCTGCCCACAGCGCCTACTGCCTCTAGATACAGCGGAAGATGGAAATTTAATTTCGATTTTAGTTCTGTTAGAGTATGATTTAGTTCTGCTGCAAGGTGCTGTTCATTATTTTAGCTTGGAGAATGTTTTACGAAATATGTTGCTGGTTGGCTGGATGAAATCATGTTACATTGGGATTGGACTTTCTGAATGGTACTTAATTACTCGTACTGGTGAAATAAGTCCTAGCATCTGCACCTTTCATTAAGACTATACCAGCTGTCGATAAAGCAGTAGAATCTTCTACTTAATGAGTCGATGGCAATCTAAATAGTGTTGGCTCAGAATTAAGCTACTAGTTTGGCGCTTTCAGTAGCGTCAATCAGTTCCTGTAGTGAACAACCAACTGGACACGCTGGACACGATATTAAGTACCTCATTGTTTGAGAAAGAGCATCACATTTACACTCCAGTGCAGATTCATTTATGAATCTCCTTAACAGGTTTTCCTTGCTGCGACCTTAGCAGGTTTTCCTTGCTGCGACCAACCTGGGTCAGCCATGGACACTCATGCAAGCAGTAGAATTAAAACGATTTTTAACACTGCATTTTATAGCCATTCAAGAGAGCAAGTATAAAATAGTCTCGAAAATTAATTGACAATCAAGATATTAAAATCATTTATACCTAGCAGATACGAAAGATAGTATAATTTGTTAAAATATAACTATCCACCGTAATGACCAGTCACACAGAAATGCTCACTGGCGCATCAAACAACACTCACACAGGTCACGCGAGCCAAAATGAAACCATCAACCATGCAATAATCATCAATTCAACACCTGAATCATGTCACCGTCGCCATTACCCATAAATTACTAATAATATGTTTGCATAGCGGTCTCATATTGTCTGGCGGCTCTAAATCACTGTTGCAAATCAGTGTTACAAATCATTGTTGGTACGGCCGGTGATTTCAGTGCGACATAATGCATTCTGTGTTTGATAATGATGTCAAATACCTTTGTGTTATCGTAGATCAAATTTTGATTGTGTATTCACTTTTGGTGATTATTGATGAGTTGATATGATTGCATTTGATTGTACTCAATATTTATTTTAGCTGAAAAAACACAATTCATTTTATTTGGTTCTGTTTTTATGTTGTTAGCGGCACACAAGTGAATTGGGTATGATATTATATTTTTCACCTGGGTCTTCACGAATCATTGGATTACATTTCCACGTTTAATTCAACTTGTTAACAATTTATCAAATCCTGTATCGGTCCATTTCTTACTTTAACCCCATGTTTTGCATTTAAGAACTATTGAAAGACACTTAAACTCAGAGGTGGACATCCACTTGACTCAACACTTCGTCGACGACTAATGGTCACCCTGCCTACCCCACATGAATATAAACAAACAGCATGACTGTACCATTAGGTTAGTAACAAACTATTCGCACAGCCGACACAGTTTGTTCAGCCGTTCGTTACTGCACTAAATCATGTACGATTGCATTCACACACAGATATACTCGTTCACAGTATATATTGCGTGCATGTTACTGTGAATGTGCAAAACTTTTGGAGGAAACGACACAAATTCTGTAGTGCAATTTCCTTAAAGTTTTGTTTGAGCTTTAGATTTAAGGGAGCAAATACAATCTGGCTATCTAATCTAGAGAGCCTAGGCTGAGCGCTAATAAAGATGACGAACAATTAACAATAATGATGATGGAAATGTAAAAACTGCGTGAAACTGAAAAATTCTAAATAATAATTATGTCAATTCTGTGGAAACTTTAAAATTTTAAAAGTTATTATCACTTGTCTACGCCCCAAAGTAAAAGCCATACGGAAGTCATAAATGAACGATACACACAGTACCTACTCACATCCCTCGACGAGCGTTGGTCAATTTTCTTCTGACATTCTTCTTATCGTATCTCCTGCTGCTATAACTAAACTGCCGACTAGTTTTGTTGTATACTTCTTACACACATGTAAGAAATTCAGGTGCAGCCTTCTTACCAGACGAATTTTTTATATCAACTCTTCCTGTCGCACTTGTCACAGTCCAACTGCTGTACATAGACTTCATCTAAGCAACGCCATAGCACCCTGTCCTTTGCCTTCCGCTTTCCATGCTGCTAAAACATGCCTTTTGCTTACAGTAATGCCAAAAACATTAAAAGTTCTAGTTTCGAGCATGCACAGCAACATGACGTACACATACGGTAGTGTTGGGACAATGCGAGCTCGATGTCTCGATATGAGCGAAATATGCTAAATTCAATAAAGCTCACGACCCGCAGGTGCGTAGGGTTGCTTCAAAAAGTTTATTTATGTCATAGTGAACAACACGCAACTCCTATTTATAAGTGAAGGTACTACTGAAGGCATCGACTACAAAATTGGACATGAGTGTTAGCTACTTATCATCCTCAACATTTCAGCTTGGAATCACCCATTGCTAGGTATACTAATTCTGCACACAGTTCTTGATTCCGTACGACCCTCATTCAAAACATTGTCCATTAAGAATTAAATCTGGTCATTGTGCATTGGCACCAATTCAGTTTCATTCAGGCTTTTATATTTTTCGTAAAACAGCTGCCCATTGAACATATTAACAATTACGAATAAAACATCCTTCATCAAAACGTCAAAAGGTCACTTTTAATTCCCTACAGGCACAGACAACAATTTCCGAAGCATCAGATGGGTCAAACTTCGCCAGAGACCCGTTACGTACTTTACCACTAGGTCATTTGCATACGCGCTAGACAAGTTCGTTTAACAATTCCTCCCCAGCCTAGTTTTCCCTAACTAATGTCCCTGATGGTGATAACACACTATCACCACCATACAGTGGCAACCCTGACCAGTGATGTGCGATAGTGCGGGTCACGCGGTGATTTACCGCGCCGTAGATTATCGGCGCACGCGCTGCCGGCCGCAGAGCCATTAACGTCGCAATGATATGCTTGTACAGGGGTAGGCAGTAGCTCAGGTTACCACGTGAAAGTGGATTGTCTGGTAGATTTAGGAGGAACTTCATGTTCAGGGATTGGCTGTTGTTTATTTTTGGTGCCACGCAGTATTTGTGATCGAGTTTCAAAATACCTATGGTTCTCGAATTCATAAGCATATATATCATAATTATGACAAGGATATATTTTTGGGGTCGTAATTTAGATTAAATTTTGCTGTACACATCAGCATTTTGCTGCAGTTGTTTGTACTAATGGATGTCACTTAGCATTAGCACAAATTAAGAACAACAAAACATTCAAATAAGTTTCCCCTCTGGAATCCAAGATCGCCTTCAAAAACAAAAACGTATTCAAAAACTTCAGTAACAATTTGGAGGCTCATTAAAAAAAGATTTTAATTCCTCACTTCAAACCAAAGCCTACCTTAATTAAATTAATTTACTCCTGAATCTCCCCCCTCTTAAATCTTCCTCAAATCTACCTACACAAATAATCTACATACCAAACCATTTATTAAAATATTCGTACGTGATTAAGATGGCAGAGTCTCCCCTCATCTCTGTTAATTTGACAAATAGGCGTCGAAATTGTCGCGTTGAGGTCTCAAGGATGCTTCGAATCTCCGCCCATCCGAGACGAGGATTTGTATGGGAAGTAGACTGTGAATTGGATAGATAGGACATGGCTTTCAGCTGTGAAGAACAAGGTATAGTATAGCAAACGGGCTGGTGTCCGCAACTCCACGTCTAAAGCGCCTATTTTGCGTACATAGAAACAGGGTATAAAGTTTCTATCTTTCATTAGAAACGGAGGAGCTTCCAATCAGATAGGTGTTGTCTCTGGTGGGCTACTGCCCGAGTATTGTTTCCAGAAATCTGTACAAAGGTTAGTCGTATGGGTAACTCGTCTTGCCCCATGCCATGCCATGCAGAAATTGACGTGACGTGACGTATGAATCATAGTCACCAAAAGTTAATATGCTGAAACCATACTGAAACACATCCGAAGTCATCATTATCCTTCTGCTCTCATCCCGATTAATGATGATGTCTTTTGCTTCCATATCATCATCATCATTTCAGCCAAAAGACGTCCACTGCTGGACATAGGCCTCCCCCAGGCATTTTTGGGGGGGTTTGCCATAATCGCCACGCTTGGCAGGCGGGTTGGCGATCGCAGTATGGTTGTTACAAAGACACAGAGAACGCTGCTGCCCATTCTCTGGTAAGTCCCTTAGTCGCCTCTTACGACACCCACGGGAAGATATGGGATGGTGCTATTCTTTACGTCCGACACCACACGGAACTTCCATATAAATATTATTATTTATCACCTTTGATCGGTTATAATTTCTTTAAGCTTAAGTAAAATACCTATGCATTTGCAAAGACAACTTGTTATTTTTCTCCACTCTATGTGCAAGTATCCTCTTAATCTTTAATTACGGGACCTCTTAAGAACAGGCGCCATATTATCGACCAAATTATTTATTCACTTCACATCACCTTTATTGTCGACGTCATAAGATTCAATCTCATCAAACAAAGGTACTGATAAGTTGGTGCTGATGGGTCCTGAGTGGTGAGTTGAAATAATGTTGAATGCTGCCTTAGTTAGTAGGGGGCGTGGTCATCTTATGTCACGTCGTCCTTATGTGAATTGGGCCATAATTAAATGGTGCTGAAGTGACCTGAAATAATTTTAAAATAAAAAAAAAATGTGCCTTTTAGCGTAAACATTTTCTATAAGTCTCAGGTATTTCAGTGTTCAGGGCGTTTTAGTTTGCTCTAGTTAATGGGCTAGTGCTAAGCACCAATGATGACATGAAATGCCATCATAAACTATCCATTATTTATGTCATCATACATTGTAGCATTGTAGCTAATACGATTATAATACCTACTGTCATAAAGTGATGGGATCCCACATTACAACTGCTGTTAACGATAGAGTAGATCATGACTATATACGAACCATAAATAACACCAATAATGTGGAATAGATTGATTTACATCTGTACCATGTCGGCACGGTGATAGTTAGTAATGTGGTCACTCACACCTCTTTGGTCTTTTGGTACTCTAGTACCAACTTCTAGGTCTAACTTGATATAATATTCTTCGTCTTAGTCGAAAGACTCTTGTCAGAGTTGTCGTGGTTTCGCAGACGGAAAGATGTTTGGTGGTTCATTGACTTCCCCGAGGATTGCTCTTTCAGCGATGTCATTCCAATTTTCTGGGCCCCGAGTCTGCTATTCAATAGTGTCAGAATGGTCTATCATTGATCTCATAATTGTTGATTTTGACAAGTAGACGACAAGCCAAAAAGTACCTTAAGTCGACAAACTTAAGGTACTTATTGGCTTGTCATCAATTGACACTATTGAATAGCAGACTCGGGGCCCTGGTTGGAGACGTTTCGAGTACACTGGACCATGGTGGCTGACTCAGTAGCTTTCTTGATCAAGTCAGTCCAGCGGGTTGGTGATTGGCTGCGTGATCTCTTGCCTTCCACCTGGCCTTGAATCACCAGTCATTATTAGTAGTGAGTATTAGTAAAACGCTGTTGACATTACCCATGCCAATATTATCATCCCATCATTCTCTTGTCCTTATCCCAATTCACTTGGAATCGGTGCAGCTTGTCTTCCTCTTCCGTACCTCTCTGTTTTTCATCATCTCATGAGGTACCACCTTTTTTACCATAATTATTATTCTTAACACAGTTCAAGTGGAAACTATGTTTTTTCCTACTCCTCCGCCATTCTTTTCTGATTAATTTCGTTGCGGGATCCAAGACAGTTAAATCATTTCTCTGGGACTTCGTCGAGCTTCATTGTCTCGGCGCTTTTCTTGTGGTCGCCACTGTTGATTCTGGCTAACAGGAGTTACAGTGGTTTGGGAATAGTGTGGCGGGCTTGTCCCAAAAAAAAAAAAACACAGTTCATCCATCGTTTTGTTATCATCTTATAGGAAGAAAAATGACGATCTGTTACTATATATACTATACTATACTGTTACTACTGTACCTTTTTTTTTTGGGTTGGGTTGAATATCATCAAAAATAACCCCTTCTGCTCTTGGCCAGAGCGAAAGGGAATGTCAGACTTCTACTGACTAAAAACCACCCATGCACCATGTTCTCAGACCTTTATGTCGAGGCCGCGCCGCCGCGATATCTTTGTGAACAATCCGCAGCCCAGATTACTATACCAAAGTTACTATGTATATGGCTAGTTACTATACATATCCTGCCAGCCATAACAAAACACTTCTCCATATACTACGATGAATAAATAAGTACATAATACTTGTTTGTTCTGCTATTAGTGAATTGTGAACTGGAGTGCTGTTGTGACGAGGGGCTCGTTAGTGATGGGCGGGGCAGCGCAGCACTAGTGATTTATTTAAAGAGAATTGTGTGACTGAGTGATTGTGATTTAATTTGTTTGTTTGTTTAATAAAGAGAGAAGGATCTAGAAAGAAATACTTGTGTGAAAAGTATTGTTGTATGTGAAACTGGTAAAGACACAGTTTCGAATGGCTGCAGCAATCAGGCACTGACAAACTCTTCAGTAATTATTTGTAGTGTCCTGAATCACGTCCACACGATTAGTAACGATTTGATAGGACCTTTAGGACATTCATTATGTAAAGCATATTTTGTTGCAAGTGTGCGGTGGAATGATAGATTCTATAAATCGTTTTTCGTAATGACGATGACGAACATTAACAAAAAACTCAAACTTTCTTTTGCAGAGCATGTCAAGTCAAAGGTCATTTTAGTCCTTTCATAATTTAGTTTTCTACTAAATTCTGGTTATCTTACTTCATTTGATAGTAACAATCTTCTTCTAGGAAACCACCCACAATTTTCTCAGCTCTAACAAGAGTACCAGGAACACATACATTACCAGAAGCCACCTCAATCACACAGCCAAGAATTTCCCTTAACAGGCCTCCCGTAGTGACAACGGGGCGTGTCATGCCGCCTTCTACGACAAATTATACACTGCCGCCCCAAACCGACGACAATGGAGCAGTCGCCTTTCACACGCTTCAATGTACAACGATCAGCATTGTTGGTAACGCCAGGAGGTAGTATTTAAAGGAATGTTCTGAATAGATTCAACCGTGTTTGTTTGAAAATATTGGTGTTTATTCTTTTTAAGTTTTGATGTGGTTTTATTGACAGCTGGGTTTCCTTGTTTTTGTTTAGAATTTTAAAGTATTATTGACGGTGGTTTTATCGCCTCCTTGTTTTGATTTCATTGTTTTGGTGTATTACCATAGTTTCGATAGGATCTATAGGAATTATACATCTCTGGATTATGGGAAGTCGAGCCTATTCTATTAGAATAGGCTGTTTACTCTTTCCTTTTCTAAAGACAAATTAAAGGTTACCATAATCTAATGCCATTCACTTATTAAAAAATATTCGTTAAGGACTGGTAAAGCCATAAGAAAAACATCCCTAATAGTCATCAACATCGTTTTCTCGCCCATATACCAATTTTCATTTCAGTCATGAATTTCCATACTGCTCTATTAGAGTCGTCTTAGCAGTTAAATTTCCCGTTTTCCTTTCTAGCCATGTCATTCTTCATCTCAAAAGGGTTTCTTAATTATTTTACAAATCAATTTCTCAAACCGTCGGGCCATTTCAGGCCATACATCATCATTACCTTATAATGTTCCCACTGCAGGGACTCAGACCTCCTCTCTAGAAGACTCTACCACGCAGACCCAGTGCAGGTTGGTAGATGTCACAGTCATGTCTTCGATTTTTTTTTATTCAAAGCAGCGGTGATGAAATTCGATTAATTACACAAAGTAATGTGTCTGCCTGGGTTCGAACCCACGACTTACTCTTTATAAGTTGGGGCCACCACCACTGGCCCACCACTGCTCTAGGCTCAGGCCATACAAGGAGTCCATATTATTTGAATTCAAATTCAGTTTTGATACAAACAAAATAATTTCAATAACTCGTTACTCCAAGGCAAAAGATAACAACAGATGCATTCAGTCATCCTCAGTCAAATATAGCCTGAAACATAAAGCAAACTGCAACAGATCGTCAAACGTTCATTTATAAGTTAATAATGTTCAAAATGAAATAGCAAGAACTGACTAAAAGAAACGCATTACTTTATTCTCAGGAGAAACACAAGCATACTTGGAATGTTATCACTGCAATGTATCTGCTTTGTGCGATATTGCTATTACTGGGAAGTAGGAAAGATGTTTCTGTTGAGGATTTGTGATATATTAAATACTAGCAGTTGCCCGCGACTTCGTTCGCGTAGCAATTTTGACTCTCTTGTCTGGACTGCCTGTGGATGGTACTATGTCAAATCGAATGCCAAATGCCAATCGAAGCGATTATATTCCCTTAAACCAGCCCTGTCGTAAAATCTATTCCTACCTGAAATGTCTTAACTATATTCTATCTCTCTGCCAATTTTCAGGTACAAAAAGCCAAGGATTTCATATGGACTTACGGGAGCCCTTAGTCCAGGTCTTCCTTACAAACTTAGCTTAGATCTCCTACTCCTAAACTCTAGACTTGTTAAATTTCAGGTTGTTAGTACAAAAAAAAAACAGTACATTTTTACAAACATGTGAAAGCCCTCAGACCTCCTTATTCTGGCCATGTTGCTAAACTCGCTAAATCCGTTCTTAGTCAACGTCTACTAACTATAAAGTAACTTCCTGCCAAAACTGTAGCACAAAAAAGGAAGGACTGTCATACAAACTCGCGTGAGCCCTTAGACCTCCCTAGTCCGGCCCTGTCGCAAAATCGGTTCTTAGCAAACTTCTACTCACCTACTACGTCCCTGCCAAAATTCAAGTTAGTAGCACACAAAATGATGGACTTTTAAACAAACTTGCGAGCGCCCTTAAACTTCTCTAATCCGGCCCTGCCACAAAACCTGTACTTAGCAGAGTTCTTCTAACTATAAACTACGTGCCTGCCAAAAATCAAGTTTGTAGCACAAAAAATTAAGGATTTTCTTACGAACTCGCAAGAACCCTTAGACCTCCCTAATCCGGCCCTGTCACAAAATCTGTTCTTACCAGACGTCTACTAACTATAAACTACGTCCGTCTCAAAAATCAACTTTGTAGCTCAAAAAATGAAGGACTTTCATACAAACTGGCGAGAGCCCTTAGACCTCCCTAATCCGGCCCTGTCTCAAAATCTGTTCTAAGCAGACGTCTACTAACTTTAAACTACGTCCCTGCCAAAAATGAAGATTGTGGCACAAAAAATGAAAGACTTTCATACAAACTGGCGAGAGCCCTTAGACCTCCCTAATCCGGCCCTGTCACAAAATCAGTTCTAAGCAGACGTCTACTGCCTATTAACTACGTCTCTGCCAAAAATCAAGATTGTAGCACAAAAAATGAAGGACTTTCAAACAAACTTGCGAGGGCCCTTAGGCCACCCTAATTCGGCCCTGTCGCAAAACTAATTTATAGCGGATGCCTACTGACTATAAACTACGTCTCTGCCAAAAATCAAGAATAAAGCACGAAAAATTAAGGACTTTCATACAAACTTGTGAGGGCCCTTAGACCACCCTAATCCGGCCCTGTCGCAAAATTAATTCATGGCAGACGCCCACTGACTATAAACTACGTATCTGCCAAAAACCTAGATTATAGCACAAAAAATGAAGGAGTTTCATACAAACTTGCGAGGGCCCTTAGACCACCCTAATCCGGCCCTGTCGCAAAATCCGTTCTTAGCGGACGTCTACTAACCATAAACTACCTCCCTGCCAAAAATCATTTTTGTACGTCCAGCGGTTTTCGAGATTTCGTGATGAATCAGTGAGTGAGTGAGTGACCTTTCGCTTTTATAGATATAGACTAGTATTTGCGTGGCTGCGCGAGCTGCGCGCAGCTCGCGGGGCGTGAAGAGGGGGAGAGGGGGCGCTTTGAAAAATGATTTCGAATAACGCATTGCCCCTTTCAATGAATCTGATATACCTACCTATATACACCACTACCTACTCCTACTACCAACCTACTACCTACCTATACCTACCTACACCTACCTACTACCAACCTACCTACTACCTACCTACACCTACCTACTACCTACCTACACCTACCTACTACCTACCTACACCTACCTACTACCTACCTACTACCTACCTACACCTACCTACTACCTACCTACACCTACCTACACCTACCTACACCTACCTACTACCTACCTACACCTACCTACTACCTACCTACTACCTACCTACTACCTACCTACTACCTACCTACTACCTACCTACTACCTACCTACTACCTACCTACACATACCTACTACCTACCACCTACCTACTACCTACCGACTACCTCCTACTACCACTAAAAAAACATTACCCTAAAGTTTGCTTGTCGTCGCCCCTGAGTTACGCTTCACCCACTCAACCTTCGTTACGCTAAGGAGGTCGCCGGCTCGCTTCGCTCGCCACCTCCCCCCTTCGCTCCACTTGGTCTCGCAGGTTCGCTCCACTCAGGACCTACCTACCACCGGAAAGCTATCATGTCATTATCCCTACGCTACGGGGGTCGCCGGCTCGCTTCGCTCGCCCGCTACCCCCTTCGCTTTGCCGCTGTACCACCACCGGACAGGTTTCGACGCCTACTTTAATATTTGTTCAAACACCTAATGGCTATCTCTAACCGTCATGAAGTTACAGACCTTTTAATTTTAGGGGAGGTTGGGGGGGGGAGGGTATACAAATTTCAACGCCCCTCAAATAGATTTTGGTAAGAATCAAAAATATTTTTCAGGAGTAAAAAAGAGGTGAAGAGGGGGGGGGGGGGAGAGGGGGGAGTTTCTAAAAATGATTTTGACTAACGCAATGGCCCTCTATACGAATCCCTAAGAAAAAACACGTAAAAGCTCTTTATTTCCGAGATCTGCCTAAAGGGGGGGTGAAGGGGGGCAAGGGGGTCAAATTTGAAAATTGGTTTTTACTTCCCCAAACCTCCTCTATACGAATCCCTAGAAAAAAACACGTAAAATCTCTTTATTTCCGAGATCCACCTAAAAGGGGGGAGAAGGGGGGCAAGGGGGGCCACTTTGAAAAATGATTTTTACTTAACCGAGCCCCCTCTATACAAATCCCAAAAAAAAAAAAAGTAAAGTCTCTTTGTTTCCGAGATACGATAGGGAGGGGGGGGGAGGGGGAGGAAAAGGGGGGGTTTAGGACTTTTCCCATACTCACGAGAGTTAGTTGTTTACGAATCTGTCAAAATATACCCACCTCCCCATCCACCATCTGGGAGAACAATTCTGTCAGTGAGTCAGTCAGTGGTAATTTAGCTTTATATAGTATAACTAGTATTTGCGTGGCTGCGCGAGCTGCGCGCAGCTCGCGGGTCGTGAAGAGGGGCAGAGGGGGAGCTTTGAAAAATACCTACACCTACCTACACCTACCTACACCTACCTACACCTACCTACTACCTACCTACACCTACCTACTACCTACCTACACCTACCTACCACCTACCTACACACTACCTACCTACACCTACCTACCTACTACCTACCACCTACCTACTACCAACCTACCTACTACCTACCTACACCTACCTACTACCTACCTACACCTACCTACTACCTACCTACACCTACCTACTACCTACCTACTACCTACCTACACCTACCTACTACCTACCTACACCTACCTACACCTACCTACACCTACCTACTACCTACCTACACCTACCTACTACCTACCTACTACCTACCTACTACCTACCTACTACCTACCTACTACCTACCTACTACCTACCTACTACCTACCTACTACCTACCTACACATACCTACTACCTACCACCTACCTACTACCTACCGACTACCTCCTACTACCACTAAAAAAACATTACCCTAAAGTTTGCTTGTCGTCGCCCCTGAGTTACGCTTCACCCACTCAACCTTCGTTACGCTAAGGAGGTCGCCGGCTCGCTTCGCTCGCCACCTCCCCCCTTCGCTCCACTTGGTCTCGCAGGTTCGCTCCACTCAGGACCTACCTACCACCGGAAAGCTATCATGTCATTATCCCTACGCTACGGGGGTCGCCGGCTCGCTTCGCTCGCCCGCTACCCCCTTCGCTTTGCCGCTGTACCACCACCGGACAGGTTTCGACGCCTACTTTAATATTTGTTCAAACACCTAATGGCTATCTCTAACCGTCATGAAGTTACAGACCTTTTAATTTTAGGGGAGGTTGGGGGGGGGAGGGTATACAAATTTCAACGCCCCTCAAATAGATTTTGGTAAGAATCAAAAATATTTTTCAGGAGTAAAAAAGAGGTGAAGAGGGGGGGGGGGGGAGAGGGGGGAGTTTCTAAAAATGATTTTGACTAACGCAATGGCCCTCTATACGAATCCCTAAGAAAAAACACGTAAAAGCTCTTTATTTCCGAGATCTGCCTAAAGGGGGGGTGAAGGGGGGCAAGGGGGTCAAATTTGAAAATTGGTTTTTACTTCCCCAAACCTCCTCTATACGAATCCCTAGAAAAAAACACGTAAAATCTCTTTATTTCCGAGATCCACCTAAAAGGGGGGAGAAGGGGGGCAAGGGGGGCCACTTTGAAAAATGATTTTTACTTAACCGAGCCCCCTCTATACAAATCCCAAAAAAAAAAAAAGTAAAGTCTCTTTGTTTCCGAGATACGATAGGGAGGGGGGGGGAGGGGCAGGAAAAGGGGGGGTTTAGGACTTTTCCCATACTCACGAGAGTTAGTTGTTTACGAATCTGTCAAAATATACCCACCTCCCCATCCACCATCTGGGAGAACAATTCTGTCAGTGAGTCAGTCAGTGGTAATTTAGCTTTATATAGTATAACTAGTATTTGCGTGGCTGCGCGAGCTGCGCGCAGCTCGCGGGTCGTGAAGAGGGGCAGAGGGGGAGCTTTGAAAAATACCTACACCTACCTACACCTACCTACACCTACCTACACCTACCTACACCTACCTACACCTACCTACACCTACCTACACCTACCTACACCTACCTACACCTACCTACTACCTACCACCTACCTACTACCCCTAACAAAAACATTACCCTAAATTTTGCTTGCCGTCACGTATAACACCACCTACCTACACCTACTTACCACCTACCTACACCTACCTACTACCTACCTACACCTACCTACCACCTACCTACACACTACCTACCTACACCTACCTACCTACTACCTACCACCTACCTACACCTACCTACTACCTACCTACACCTACCTACTACCTACCTACACCTACCTACCACCTACCTACACACTACCTACCTACACCTACCTACCTACTACCTACCACCTACCTACACCTACCTACTACCTACCCACACCTACCTACTACCTACCACCTACCTACTACCCCTAACAAAAACATTACCCTAAATTTTGCTTGCCGTCGCCCCTGAGTTACGCTTCACCCACTCAACCTTCGTTACGCTAAGGAGGTCGCCGGCTCGCTTCGCTCGCCACCTCCCCCCTTCGCTCCACTCGGTCTCGCATGTTCGCTCCACTCAGGACCTACCTACCACCGGAAAGCTATCATGACATTATCCCTATGCTACGGGGGTCGCCGGCTCGCTTCGCTCGCCTGCTACCCCCTTCGCTTTGCCGCTGTACCACCACCGGACAGGTTTCGACGCCTACTATAATATTTGTTCAAACACCTAATGGCTATCTCTAACCGTTATGAAGTTACAGTCCTTTTAATTTTAGGGGAGGTTGGGAAGGGGAGGGTATACAAATTTCAACGCTCCTCAAATAGATTTAGGTAAGAATCAAAAATGTTTTCAGAAGTAAAAAAAGAGGTGAAGAGGGGGGGGGGGTAAAGGGGGGGAGAGGGGGGAGTTTTTAAAAATGATTTCGACTAACGCAATGCCCCTCTATATGAATCTGAAAAAAAAATCCGTTCCAAGTCTCTTAACTTCCGAGATCCGCCTAAAGGGGGGGGGGTGAAGGGGGGCAAGGGGATCAAATTTGAAAAATGGTTTTTACTTTCCCGAGCCTATTCTATACGAATCCCTAAAAAAAAACACGTAAAATCTCTTTATTTCCGAGACCCGCCTAAAGGGGGGGAGAAGGGAGGCAAGGGGGGCCACTTTGAAAAATGATTTTTACTTTACCGAGCCTCCTCTATACGAATCCTTAAAAAAAAACACGTAAGATCTCTTTATTTCCGAGATCCGCCTAAAGGGGGGGAGAAGGGGGAAAAGGGGGGCCACTTTGAAAAATGATTTTTACTTTACCGAGCCCCCTCTATACGAATCCAAAAAAAAAACACGTCAAGTCGCTTTGTTTCCGAGATACGATAGGGAGGGGGGAGAAGGGGGGGGAAAAGGGGGGGTTTGGGACTTTTCCCATACTCACGAGAAGTACTTGCTTACGAATCTGTCAAAATATACCCACCTCCCCATCCACCATCTGGGAGATCAATTCTGTCAGTGAGTCAGTCAGTCAGTGGTAATTTAGCTTTATATAGTATAATAACTAGTATTTGCGTGGCTGCGCGAGCTGCGCGCAGCTCGCGGGGCGTGAAGGGGGGGAGGGGGGTATCTTTGAAAAATGATTTCGACCTACCTACTACCTACCTACTACCTACCTACTACCTACCTACTACCTACCTACTACCTACCTACTACCTACCTACTACCTACCTACTACCTACCTACTACCTACCTACTACCTACCTACTACCTACCTACTACCTACCTACTACCTACCTACTACCTACCTACTACCTACCTACTACCTACCTACTACCTACCTACTACCTACCTACTACCTACCTACTACCTACCTACTACCTACCTACTACCTACCTACTACCTACCTACTACCTACCTACTACCTACCTACTACCTACCTACTACCTACCTACTACCTACCTACTACCTACCTACTACCTACCTACTACCTACCTACTACCTACCTACTACCTACCTACTACCTACCTACTACCTACCTACTACCTACCTACTACCTACCTACTACCTACCTACTACCTACCTACTACCTACCTACTACCTACCTACTACCTACCTACTACCTACCTACTACCTACCTACTACCTACCTACTACCTACCTACTACCTACCTACTACCTACCTACTACCTACCTACTACCTACCTACTACCTACCTACTACCTACCTACTACCTACCTACTACCTACCTACTACCTACCTACTACCTACCTACTACCTACCTACTACCTACCTACTACCTACCTACTACCTACCTACTACCTACCTACTACCTACCTACTACCTACCTACTACCTACCTACTACCTACCTACTACCTACCTACTACCTACCTACTACCTACCTACTACCTACCTACTACCTACCTACTACCTACCTACTACCTACCTACTACCTACCTACTACCTACCTACTACCTACCTACTACCTACCTACTACCTACCTACTACCTACCTACTACCTACCTACCTACTACCTACCTACTACCTACCTACTACCTACCTACACCTACCTACTACCTACCTACCTACACCTACCTACTACCTACCTACTACCTATCACCTTCCTACTACCTACCTACACCTACCTGCTACCTACCTACACCTACCTACTACCTGCCTACACCTACCTACTACCTACCTACACATACCTACTACCTACCTACTACCTCCTACTACCACTAAAAAAACATAACTCTAAAGTTTGCTTGTCGTCGCCTCTGAGTTACGCTTCACCCACTCAACCTTCGTTACGCTAAGGAGGTCGCCGGCTCGCTTCGCTCGCCACCTCCCCCCTTCGCTCCACTCGGTCTCGCAGGTTCGCTCCACTCAGGACCTACCTACCACCGGAAAGCTATCATGACATTTTCCCTACGCTACGGGGGTCGCCGGCTCGCTTCGCTCGCCCGCTCCCCCCTTCGCTTTACCGCTGTACCACCACCGGACAGGTTTCGACGCCTACTATAATATTTGTTCAAACACCTAATGGCTATCTCTAACCGTTATGAAGTTACAGCCCTTTTAATTTTAGGGGAGGTTGGGGAGGGGAGGGTATACAAATTTCAACGCCCCTCAAATAGATTTAGGTAAGAATAAAAAAAAAAATTCAGGAGTAAAAAAAGAGGTAAAGAGGGGGGGGGGTAAAGGGGGGGAGAGTGGGGGAGAGGGGGGATTTCGACTAACGCAATGCCCCTCTATATGAATCTGAAAAAAAATTCGTTCCAAGTCTCTTAACTTCCGAGATCCGAAAGGGGGAAGGTGAAGGGGGGCAAGGGGGTCAAATTTTAAAAATGGTTTTTACTTTCCCAAGCCTCCTCTATACGAATCCCTAAAAAAAAACGCGTAAAATCTCTTAACTTCCGAGATCCGCCTAAAGGGGGGTGAAGGAGGGCAAAGGGGATAAATTTGAAAAATGGTTTTTACTTCCCCGAGCCTACTCTATACGAATCCCCAAAAAAACACACGTAATGTCTCTTTATTTCCGAGATCTGCCTAAAGGGGGGGTGAAGGGGGGCAAGGGGGTCAAATTTGAAAAATGGTTTTTACTTCCCCGAGCCTCCTCTATACGAATCCCTAAAAAAACACACGTAATGTCTCTTTATTTCCGAGATCCGCCTAAAGGGGGGGTGAAGGGGGGCAAGGGGGTCAAATTTGAAAAATGGTTTTAACTTCCCCGAGCCTCCTCTATACGATTCCTTAAAAAAAAACACGTAAAGTCTCTTTGTTTCCGAGATACGATAGGGAGGGGGGAGAAGGGGGGGGAAAAGGGGGGGTTTGGGACTTTTCCCATACTCACGAGAGTTGCTTGTTTACGAATCTGTCAAAATATACCCACCTCCCCATCCACCATCTGGGAGAACAATTCTGTCAGTCAGTGAGTGAGTGGTAATTAAGCTTTATATAATATAACTAGTATTTGCGTGGCTGCGCGAGCTGCGCGCAGCTCGCGGGGCGTGAAGTGGGGGCGAGGGGGAGCTTTGAAAAATGATTTTGACCAACGCATTGCACCTCTCAATGAATCAAAAAAAAAAATCGAAAAAAAAAATGTTCCAATGCAGCTCGCGGTACTACCTACCTACACCTACCTACACCTACCTACACCTACCTACACCTACCTACACCTACCTACACCTACCTACACCTACCTACACCTACCTACACCTACCTACACCTACCTACACCTACCTACTACCTACCTACACCTACCTACACCTACCTACACCTACCTACACCTACTTACACCTACCTACACCTACCTACACCTACCTACCTACACCTACCTACTACCTACCTACACCTACCTACTACCTACCTACACCTACACCTACACCTACACCTACCTGCACCTACTACCTACACCTACCTACACATACCTACTACCTACCACCTACCTACTACCTACTACCACTAAAAAAAACATTACCCTAAAGTTTGCTTGTCGTCGCCCCTGAGTTACGCTTCACCCACTCAACCTTCGTTACGCTAAGGAGGTCGCCGGCTCGCTCCGCTCACCACCTCCCCCCTTTGCTCCACTCGGTCTCGCCGGTTCGCTCCACTCAGGACCTACCGACATACCTACCACCGGAAAGCTATCATGACTTTATCCCTACGCTACGGGGGTCGCCGGCTCGCTTCGCTCGCCCGCTCCCCCCTTCGCTTCACCGCTGTAGCACCACCGGACAGGTTTCGACGCCTACTATAATATTTGTTCAAACACCTAATGGCTATCTCTAACCGTTATGAAGTTACAGTCCTTTTAATTTTAGGGGAGGTTGGGGAGGGGAGGGTATACAAATTTCAACGCCCCTCAAATAGATTTAGGTAAGAATGAAAAAAATTTTCAGGAGTAAAAAAAGAGATGAAGAGGGGGGGGGGGTGAAGGGGGGGATAAGGGGGAGTTTCTAAAAATGATTTCGACTAACGCAATGCCCCTCTATATGAATCTGAAAAAAAAATCGTTCCAAGTCTCTTAACTTTTGAGTTCCGCCTAAAGGGGGGGTGAAGGGGGGCAAGGGGGTCAAATTTAAAAAATGGTTTTTACTTCCTCGAGCCTCCTCTATATGAATCTGAAAAAAAAATCGTTCCAAGTCTGTTAACTTCCGAGATCCGCCTAAAAGGGGGGAGAAGGGGGGCAAGGGGGGCCACTTTGAAAAATGATTTTTACTTTACCGAGCCTCCTCTATACGAATCCGTAAAATAAAAAAAATACGGGTCTCTTACTTTCTGAGATACGATAGGGAGGGGGAAGAAGGGGGGGGAAAAGGGGGGGTTTGGGACTTTTCCCATACTCACGAGAGTTACTTGTTTACGAATCTGTTAAAATATACCCACCTCCCCATCCACCATCTGGGAGAACAATTATGTCAGTGAGTCAGTCAGTCAGTGGTAATTTAGCTTTATATAGTATAACTAGTATTTGCGTGGCTGCGCGAGCTGCGCGCAGCTCGCGGGGCGTGAAGACGGGGGGAGGGGGCGCTTTGAAAAATAATTTCGACTAACGCATTGCCCCTTTCAATGAATCTGATATACCTACCTATATACACCTACCACCTACCTACTACCTACCTATACCTACCTACTACTAACCTACTACCTACCTACACCTACCTACCACCAACCACCTACCTACACCTACCTACTACCTACCTACACCTACCTACACCTACCTACCTACACCTACCTACCACCTACCTACTACCCCTACACCTACCTACTACCTACCTATCACCTACCTACTACCTACTACTACCACTAAAAAAACATTACCCTAAAGTTTGCTTGTCGTCGCCCCTGAGTAACGCTTCACCCACTCAACCTTCGTTACGCTAAGGAGGTCGCCGGCTCGCTTCGCTCGCCACCTCCCCCCTTCGCTCCTCTTGGTCTCGCAGGTTCTCTCCACTCAGGACCTACCTTCCACCGGAAAACTATCATGACATTATCCCTACGCTACGGGGGTCGCCGGCTCGCTTCGCTCGCCCGCTCCCCCCTTCGCTTTACCGGTACCACCACAGGATAGGCTCCTTTCAATGAATCTGAAAAAAAAAACTTCCAAGTCTCTTAACTTCCGAGATCTGCCAAAGGGGGGGTGAAGGGGCAAGGGGGTCAAATTTTAAGAATGGATTTTACTTTCCCGAGCCTCCTCTATACGAATCCGTAAACAAAACTGAAAATAGAGGTGAAGAGGAGGGGGGGGGGGGTTGAAGGGGGGGGGAGGGGAGCTTTGAAAAATGATTTCGATTAACTCATTGCCCCTTTCAATCAATGAATCTGAAACAAAAAATGTTCCAAGTCTCTTAACTTCCAAGATCCGAAAGGGGGGGGTGAAGGGGGGCAAGGGGGTCAAATTTTAAATATGGTTTTTACTTCCCCATGCCTCCTCTATACGAAGCCCTAAAAAAAATCACGTAAATTCTCTTTATTTCCGAGATCCGCTTAAAAGGGGGGAGAAGGGGGGCAAGGGGGGCCACTTTAAAAAATGATTTTTACTTTACCTTGCCCCCTCTATACGAATCCCTAAAAAAAAACAAGTAAAGTCTCTTTGTTTCCGAGATACGATAGGGAGGGGGGAGAAGGGGGGGGAAAAGGGGGGGTTTGGGACTTTTCCCATACTCACGAGAGTTAGTTGTTTATGAATCTGTCAAAATATACCCACCTCCCCATCCACCATCTGGGAGAACAATTCTGTCAGTGAGTCAGTGGTAATTTAGCTTTATATAGTATAACTAGTATTTGCGTGGCTGCGCGAGCTGCGCGCAGCTCGCGGGGCGTGAAGAGGGGGGGAGGGGGCGCTTTGAAAAATAATTTCGACTAACGCATTGCCCCTTTCAATGAATCTGATATACCTACCTATATACACCTACCACCTACCTACTACCTACCTACACCTACCTACTACCAACCTACTACCTACCTACACCTACCTACTACCAACCACCTACCTACACCTACCTACTACCTACCTACACCTACCTGCACCTACCTACACCTACCTACTACCTACCTACACCTACCTACCACCTACCTACTACCCCTACACCTACCTACTACCTACCTACTACCTACCTACTACCTACCTACTACCTCCTACTACCATTAAAAAAACATTACCCTAAAGTTTGCTTGTCGTCGCCCCTGAGTAACGCTTCACCCACTCAACCTTCGTTACGCTAAGGAGGTCGCCGGCTCGCTTCGCTCACCACCTCCCCCCTTCGCTCCACTCGGTCTCGCAGGTTCGCTCCACTCAGGACCTACCTACCACCGGAAAACTATCATGACATTATCCCTACGCTACGGGGGTCGCCGGCTCGCTTCGCTCGCCCGCTCCCCCCTTCGCTTTACCGGTACCACCACAGGATAGGCTCCTTTCGATGAATCTGAAAAAAAAATCTTCCAAGTCTCTTAACTTCCGAGATCTGCCAAAAGGGGGGTGAACGGGGGGAAAGGGGGTCAAATTTTAAGAATGGATTTTACTTTCCCGAGCCTCCTCTATACGAATCCGTAAACAAAACTGAAAAAAGGGGTGAAGAGGGGGGGGGGGTGAAGGGGGGGGGAGGGGAGCTTTGAAAAATGATTTCGATTAACTCATTGCCCCTTTCAATCAATGAATCTAAAAAAAAAAAATGTTCCAAGTCTCTTAACTTCCGAGATCCGAAAGGGGGGGTGAAGGGGGGCAAGGGGGTCAAATTCAAAAAATGGTTTTTACTTTCCCGAGCCTCCTCTATACGAATCTCTAAAAAAAAACACGTAAAATCTCTTTATTTTCGAGATCCGCTTAAAGGGGGGGGTGAAGGGGGGCAAGGGGGTCAAATTCAAAAAATGGTTTTTACTTCCCCAAGCCTCCTTTAAACGAATCCCTAAAAAAAAACACGTAAAATCTCTTTATTTCCGAGATCCGCCTAAAGGGGGGGATTTCGAGATCCGCCTAAAGGGGGGGTGAAGGGGGGCAAGGGGGTCAAATTCAAAAAATGGTTTTTACTTCCCCAAGCCTCCTTTAAACGAATCCCTAAAAAAAAACACGTAAAATCTCTTTATTTCCGAGATCCGCCTAAAGGGGGGGAGAAGGGGGAAAAGGGGGGCCACTTTGAAGTATGATTTTTACTTTATTGAGCCCCCTCTATACGAATCCCTAAAAAAAAACACGTAAAGTCTCTTTGTTTCCGAGATACGATAGGGAGGGGGAAGAAGGGGGGGGGGAAAGGGGGGGTTTGGGACTTTTCCCATACTCACGAGAGTTGCCTGTTTACGAATCTGTCAAAATATACCCACCTCCCCATCCACCATCAGGGAGAACAATTCTGTCAGTCAGTCAGTGGTAATCGAGCTTTATATAGTATAATGTTTTGTTAGCTTTTGAGAGTTCTTTTTGATGATGAGATTGAGATGAGGTCAAACCGAGTGAACTGGACCGAGGTCTGCAGCAGGGACTGAATTACCCAAAAATTACGGTACCTTTAAATTTCGGTATGACGTCATACCGTTAAATAAGAGTTACCGAAATATTTCGATATAGTAATTTTTTTCGGTAGTGGAAAGACGTTGGAAATGCATACCGGTATATTTCGGTAGAAGTACCATAACCGTTATAAATGTATCGGTAGCGGTACCTAAACCTTAATAAATAGGGGTTTTCTTTGACACACCGCCTCGCTACTCTGTCTGTCGTTCACTTGCCGATTGTTGCATGATTATATTATAAACTACATAGGTACTCAATTTCTAACGTTTACCACCGCACACACGCGCGCCTTCGCCTTAATTGCGGTACCGAAATCGTGTAAGGGTTAAATAACAATTTAGCCCAACCTTTATTTATAAAGGTACCGGTATAGCTCAACCTTTATTTTAAACCGGTACCGGTATATTTTTGAGGTATCTTAACCTTTAACCGTAACCGCTTTCAGTCCCTGGTCTGCAGACTACGGATTTGGATAGAACCACTCACGTTTTAATTTAAGAAGAAATGTTCGTACTTTGAGTTGTGGGGTTTTACTGCAGCACACTATCCAACTTATTGATGACCAGCTTTAACCCGCGGTTTCGGTCGCATTATAGTCAGTAATTATCTCACGGGTAGGTTATAAATTTCGTCACTATCCTTGAGTGTCATTGGCTATGATGAGATGAGGATTTATCTACACTAATATTATAAAGAGGAAAGATTTGTTCCTATTTTTGTATGTTTGTAATGAATAGGCTCAAAAAGTACTGGGCCGATTTCAAAAATTCTTTCACCCTTGGAAAGCTACATTCACCCTGAGTAACATAGGCTACTTTTTATCCCTGTATTCCCACGGGAACGGGATCTACGTGGGTGAAACCGCGGGACGTCCGCTAGTCTACCAATAAAAGGAAAGATAATCGGGTTCCGATCAGTAGTTTCGAAGACAACCCCTTACATAAAACTAACATAAAACGCGTATATCTGAAGGGTAAACGAGATGACACCTCGGGGAAGCCTATGTACAGCAGTTCACTGCTGGTCTTCAAACCAACATTGATCTAAAGGTTTAGGATCACGACTCATTAGTACACTCACATTTCGCCAGTTATGTTAGCCTATGGCCATCAAGCGCAGCAGCAGCAGTCGGCTTCCTCAAATACCTCGATAACCTTATTTTTTTTTTTATTATAAATGGGCTTGCTCTTGATCTCAATCTTGCCCTAAGAGCAGAGATGATGTCGACGATGGAACGAGCTTACCCAGAAGAAGCCCGTTTACTCGCGACTTAAATAGATTAGGGTTATGAACTCGGAAAAACCGACGCAGGCAGGGAATTCCACTCCTTGGCTGTGCGCATTTTTTTTATTTTTTTTGTTTTTTTTTGTTTTTATTATTCATTAACACAGAGTTACAACAGTTTTTAGGGTTCCGTACCTCAAAAGGAAAAAACGGAACCCTTATAGGATCACTTTGTTGTCCGTCTGTCCGTCCGTCCGTTCGTCTGTCAAGACCCTTTTTCTCAGGAACGCGTGGAGGTATGAAGCTGAAATTTATATCAATTACTCAGGTCTACTGTCCCTTGAAGCTGTGAAAAAATCAAACTTCTAAGCCAACGCAATCAAAAGATACAGCCGTTTATGCCGCAAATTTTCGACACTTGCAAGGGAATCAAAACCTACAGGGTGCTTCCCGTGAACTCAGAATCTTGAAATTTGGTACGAAGCAACGTCTTATAGCATAGATAAAGGAAAAATTACGAAAACCATAAATTTTTAGTTACATCACATAATATATATTTTTTTAAACGAACTTTGTAAACCTTGCAGGTTTGTACGGAACCCTCGGTGCGCGAGTCCGACTCGCACTTGGCCGGTTTTTTTATAGACTTAAACATACCACACAAACCATCGTGGGTTTAACAGTAGTATGCCAGACATGGCAACTCGGTGCCACAGCATTATTGATCAGTACATAATTATATAGAATAAGTTTAGGTAGGTACTAAAAAGACACTTCCTAGACTGCGACACAATCCAGGAAGTGCCTCTTCAGCACCTTTGAGCAATTGTTTACATTTTTTTTTTTTCGTATATCCAACGGTAACTCGTTCATAATAGCGGACTTGGCAAAGCGCTTCGTTCGAATGTGTGGAACGTCGACTAGGTATTGGTGATAACCTGCAGTACGTCTAGTCTCCCGATGGAAGAAGGGAGATGGTGGAATCAGCTCGTGGAGCTCCTGCGCACACTCTCCGAAGTACTGTCTGTAGAAGACCGACAGACATGCGACTTTGCGACGGTGGGCCAGGCTATGTAGCTTGACAACCAGCCTGTCGTCACCAATTAGCCTCCTTCTTCATCAAACTACGAACAATGCAATACACAGAGGAGGCCTTTCCCATATCAATAAAATAACCATACATAACATAACATAACCATTATTAACATTGGCTATTTACCCAAGACCTCGATTCATACCCAAATAAAATTCCCATACATTCCCATGTTCTCAAGATGAAGAGCAGACATAATTTGGAAGAAAACTGCTGCTACAGTGTGCCCAGTCTAAATAATAAAATGCTGGCGTTCGGCCTAGGTATGAATCTAGGATGTAACAAGACAGCCAAGCTGTTATGTCTTGAGATGCTGAGTATCATTGGTTTTAGATTCTTTTTCGCTTTCGAGTTAGTATCTATTTACCTAATCTAAAGTGTTGATGATAATCTTGATTGACGGGCCGGATTATTTAATATCAAGTTTGGTGTCTTTACTTATGCCCATCAGTTATTAAATTTGCACTAATATTTTATTGTTCACACACGTAACAGCACGCCTGTAAACCCAGGAGGGTTAGGCAGAGGTAAAATACAAGAACATTTTGTTAGGTATGTTGTTTACCCGTGTTATTTTTTTTTTTGTGTCTGTTTGGGTTTACCTAGTAAATAATTAAACAGCCGTAACTCTTCGCCTCTGCAGGGTGTCTGTATAAATGATTTTAGTTATTTTGGTGCTCAGCAAATTTTGTTTAAATATTTGTGCCAGATATATTATTGACAGAGTAGTATAACTTTGTCATCCTTGTGTGAATTTCCTTAGTGTTTTTTTAGTTTATCAAGCCCTACGATGTTTCCACAATAACATTATATTATTTCCTAAAGCCCATCGAGAAACACATAGTACCCGCAATGTTTTTCATAACATCCAGCCTGGGTCGTACGCCGCGTAATGGTCGAGTCACTGCCAAAATAAATGTTGCTTAATACGCTGAAACTTTTGAAATATGTCCTGTTTAAATGTGCCGCTGAAAGCCCCATAATTTTTCCCTTTATGTTACAACTTCTGGGGCCTTTTTGTTGGCGCGTGTATCTTTTTTATTGTTTAGCGTTTTCTGCGACCGTCTTTTGTTGTTGTTTAATGTTATTTCTAGATGTTGTGCTTGAGTTATGGCTCCGAGATTGTGTTGGGTGAAGGTTTTTTTAAGGTTGGGAATTGTGGATAAATTATTGTGAGAATCATAATGTAGGCTTATCATAATGCTCATATTTTTTGGTATATTACACACTGACTGCAATAGTTATTATGACAGTTACAACAGACGAAAATGAATGCTTTTTCTGTGCGAATAAAATATATTAATTAAAATACCAAATCATGATCATCGGATTTGTGTAGCATTCTAATTATATCAGTAAATAGTTGTTTCGTGGCCACTTACTCCCAAAGAAAACCGACACAGTGTAGAAACTGTTAATCGAAACATGAATATTTAATCATCAACACGAAAAACAAAACGTTGAAAGCCTCTACCAACAGGTTACCTCCCAACCAGTCCTCGTCATCATAACTTAAAACTATCAGCATCACAAAATTCCATCAACAAATAAAACCCAACCCGACTCCATTGAAAAACTTCCTCACGTCTATAAAATACACTGAATGTACCCATTCCAGCAATAGAGACATACAGATACGATATCTTCACGGCTCGCACTTAAGTGGCTATTACAGATAGGGAATAGCATATAACCGATACTGCATGTGCACCACTGATGGCCTATTTCCATACCTATTGAAGCCTCAATGGGTCCGCTTGATACCGTCATTTTATCTGCTAAGCTTGTTTTCCATTTTGATGACACTGTTCACCTTCAACCTGTGTGGTTAGTGACACTGTGTGGCGCAGTGTTTTGCTGTGTCCAGGTTGTAGTGCCTCCTACGTAATACTTTGGTTAGAGGTAACAATGGGAGGAAGATGCGTATGTTTTTCGTATCGAAGATAGTTGGATTGTCTGCAGATAGTGCCTACACGGAGGTGTAAATTTAAATTGGTCTGTGTTTATGTTTATGTTACGGTGGTAGAAGAGTCTGCTATCGTTTGCTCTGAAATATTTTAGACGAGTCTCGATTGTGTTTAATCTCTTTCCTTATTACTTATTGTGTGATAACTTGAGCTCTGTACAAGCTTTAAAATGTTTTACAATGTTTGTTGGATCAGAAATGAGTTTCAGATATTTTATTATAGAGCCAGGGATCCTGACGTGCATGGGTCTGCTCTAGACAAGAAGTGGATAGAAAATTTAAGGTATTATGGTATACAGTTTAATCCATGAAATGTGAAAGTGGAGTCTCGGTAAATCAACATTATCAGC
Source organism: Diarsia dahlii (assembly GCA_949775195.1). Taxonomy (NCBI): domain Eukaryota; kingdom Metazoa; phylum Arthropoda; class Insecta; order Lepidoptera; family Noctuidae; genus Diarsia; species Diarsia dahlii. The sequence continues at coordinate 1,077,072 of OX459198.1, forward strand.
AAGGGATAGAAGATTAGACAATTTTTAGCATTGGGAATGATTTAGACATTTTTGAAATAATATTACTCACCTATACCTCTGTCAGAGGTTTTCCGTTATCACCCATCGTGTATCTACCTTATAATATTGTCAAACTGTTTTGCAAGTACCTTTAAGCTCATGCCACAATCTACACCAGTCCTTATGTCTTTCCTACCACTTTCATCATCATCAAAACTCATCACCCAGATAAGGTCCCATCAAAGGCTCCTATTAACACGTCACCAGCGGCCATATCTGGTAATAAACCACGGGAACATTATCGCCGACCCCCAAACGGCGCAGGATAATATTATTGGATTTACGAGGGCGTGATCCGGCGTATGATTTACGTCTTCCTTTGTCGATAAATTATAACGTGATAGTGTTGCCGCTACTATTGCGACTCGATGTCGATTTCAATTTGGAATACTTTTGAAGGGATTTCGTCGTTGAATTTTGTTATAGGTCCTTTGTAGAATTTATCTCTTTATAGATTAAGGAAATGGTTTTAAACTTTTGTTTCGATATTGTATGTTCCATCTTTTGGTATTGTTCGATATTTAAAGGTTGACAGGAAGTATTATATTTATTTTGAAACGGTATTGAGTGGTTGTTATTTATAAATGGCGAGTTATACTTTTAAATATTTCAAAGCATAACTACAAAATATGGGATCCCTAAAAATGAAATCCAAAATCGCTATACTACTTTTCAAACATAATTTTAACCAAACATAATATATTATCATAATTACAATTTTCTTTTTCTCTTTGTAGAGTTTACAAAAGTAATTAAACATGTCAAACTGACTAACAAACTGATTTCTGTAAAGAATGCCTGAAATTAAACTATGCTAAATATTAATGGTAACAATTTTTAATCGTGAAAAACTGACGACAACGTTTTACAAAAACTTCATGAGACACAAATAGAACAACCATCTATGACAATCAGCTAAAGCAAGACTTATCGCAATGATACATGAATTGAATTTAATGAATTTTAAAGCACCCCCAAATCCTCACGCTAATCACCTCACAAACAAACACACAAAAGTATCGAACGGTAGTATTTACGAGCGAATCTCAACCCGTACAATGCTATCGGGATCTGTTCACCCAGGGCCGAACAAAGACCATTCATCCGCCGATGCAGCAACAAGATTATCATATTTAATGGCTCCACACATTATTTATGCCACGCCGCCACGTAAATTTACATTCAGTTACGCCTTTAGATCTCAATATGGGTAGACTGATAGCGGGGTTGCTAGTTCCAATGTAGTGTTGGGGTTATTTGTTTTATGAAGGGCTTCGGATTTATGGGCTTGTCTTGGTCTTAGCTGAAAGTTGGTATCGTCTTCTCATCTGTTTGTAAGTTAATGAGAAGGTGATTATTTTACTCCGTTTTGAGCAATAGTTATAATCTTTTTGCTATCATCACCTGTCAGTTTCATTTAGAGTTCACCATCGATGATTATGTCTCTCTAATATGTCTTCTTATCTTGTTGAAAGTTATGAAAAAGAGTATATAATTATTTTCTTTCCATTATGCAACAGTTTCAAACGTATCGTTATCATCGTCACCTACTTATAGCGTTCGTAAATCATCAGCATGTTCATGACAACTTTGTGATGATTTTCATTTTCTTTTAGAACATTTAAGTTCTCAAAGTAGGAGGTCTATATTTAACGTTTCACAAAATAGTACAGCCATGCGACTGTAACGTGTTAGGGCTGAATTTAAACAACATTTACAGCACGTTCCTAAAACATGTTTACATTTGAAAGGACGCGAGCTTTCATTCAACTCCATCGAAGTGCAAACATTTATGTCTAGACATCGGCTTTAAATGTTTACAAGCGGTCCCGTATATTGGAAACAACCCTTCGGTTTAATATAAATGGTAAGGCTAGTATGTTGCTGCCTGCTTTATTGGATGTCAGCCTTATTTGGTGACATCCACGACTTGATAATTATTATTATGATGGATGCATTTGAGAACATTGTCTACAAGGACGTTGTCATTACTGCTTTAGAAGAATCACCCAACTAAAAATAAATCGATAAGTGATGGCAGGATTGTAATATCATACAAATCATTTGTAGTATCAATTATATATTATACACTGTAATCTGTTATTATATCCCTAACCAAAATATTGCACTCCATAAAGGCGATATCTTTAAATTGTGCATGCAACATTACACATATTTATGATTCCAGCCGTTATGATAATATTCTATTAGGTACTTATTATTTATACCTGCCTACTTTTCGCCTTTATATATTTCTTCTCCCAGAAGCAGAAAACTTGTCTAAAGACTTTCACAACGCATTCGTTTTTCTTCCAAAATCTTTTAAATTGAAGTCTTTCAATATTTTAACCAGAGGCAAGTGCTACCATACCATGTCGTAACGCTGCCAGTCTACTGCGCACTTTACCCGCTGACAGCATTGAGGAGGAGTTTTTCGATGCCCTTTTATAGCTTGTTTTTAGTTTAGTTTATATATTTGTGTAGTCATATATTAAGTAATTTAACATTTAAACCTGTATTTGATATTATTTTTCTTTTCTCCTCAAGTCTCGCAGCCCTAGCAACTCTGCCTTAACATGCGTTGAGCATTCAGCCTCCGGCACATTGAAATTTAATTGTACCTGAGATATACGATTGAGATGTGCTAACGTATGGCTGTTCAGATTTATGGCTCCGAATATTTATTTATACAACGTTGTTTATAGATGGATAAGGAAAATTAAGATTAATTGCTGATTGGCTACGGTGATCAACGGTTGTAATTATGAGTTTTGCTTTTTAATCTGCGATTTGAAATTGTTGTCTTTTTACTATTTTTAATACTAAATAGTTGTATTCGTAAGTATCTCCAACAGCATATATATTTACATCTGGGTAGTTTAATGCTAGCTCTGTTTTTAAATTCACATTTTTGCTATTAGCATTCAGGTAAATTGGTCGTACACTACTCCTCTGCCCTTGTATTTTTGGGATCGGCGTAGAAAGTATTCTTCTCCCATACCTCTCTATTCGTCGTCATATCAGTAGTCACCTTTTTCTACCAATATTATGTTTCACACAGTCCTCGTTTCTCTGGTTCTTCATTACTCATACTCAAAAGGTCACTTTTACTCATCTTTATACTTTCCTTCGTGATTCTTCTAGGTGTAGTATATTCTTCAATACGTTGCCTAAAAGTCCATCCGGATTTCCTAGTGTAGCATACAGTTACAATACTTTTCATTCCTGGCTGTTTCACACTGACTTAATGGGAAACTTTTAATTAAACCACATTTGTAAGTAAAGTAAGTAAGTAAGTAAAGATTTATTTGCATAAATTGTAGGTACATGAAATAAGCTGGAATAACAATATGGATGAGCCTTGTACAATCTACCTAATATTAGGCACACAAATTTCAATTTTTTTTTTTGAACTAAAATTTAACAAAACTATTGATTAAACAATAATTTAATTATGGTATCTAAATTAAACAAACAATTACATTAAAATTAAAAATGGTATCTAAAATTAAAGAAACAAAACAATTACATTAAAATTATATACATAATTATATTAAAATTATAATTGTCATTATATTAATCGGCAAACACACTACTATAACAATTAAATTTAACAATAAAATAAGATTCAATTGATAAAATAAATGAGTATTTCTCAAAATAAGTGTACATCTGTTGAAAAAAAAGTGTGCCTCGAAATAGTAACAAAGTTTCAATGTTTTTATTTAACCATACATACAAAAAATAACATATTTGTGAAGAAAAACTATTAAACTTTAAAGTTGTGAAGAATAAATGGTAAAACCATAGTATTCAATCAATTTTAGAAAGCTTTTTTAAAAAGATGTTTTTTGCGTTTCATACAAAAATCAAATTGCCACCCTACGACTTCATACATGTAACACTTGATAAAATTCGATATGTCGCGTTAATATTGTGGATTTTTTTGTATTACAGACCTTGATTAAATGTAGTTTCTTAATAAAAGTGATTTTCTATGGGGTTTCATAGTAAAATATTTAAAAAAATGCGAAAAACAAAATGAGTCGTGCCCATTTACTTTTTAGTAACTTACTCTTTAGTTACGTTTTATTTCTACTTCCACGTAATTTCTGAACGCATCCGTTACTTTTTAACACGGACAACACTAGCATCATTCTGATTGGCTGTAGGTCTGACGTCTCCGCCATAACTTTTAATGTGAAAATCAGTTTTGAACGTGTTGTCCAAGGGAGATTACTTTTTCGTAATAAGAAATACTTTTTCACTTTTTCACATTAAGATAAGTCTTGATTTATATATGTTATTGTAATACGTGTCGTACGAACATTTAAGCGTATTATGTTATTTGCAGTTTCAGGTTTTATCAAACCATCGACTTAATATGATCTTAATTTGTAAAATTTTCGTTGCTTTTTCGTAACGTTTTTTATGAATTTCGTTACGTTATGAAAAAGTATAGTGTAAATCTGAGTGTATACAGTTCTTAAAACTTTACCAATATTAAAACCTTAGTGAACATTCACTGGCAAATAGTTATTTACGAATTTTAAAGTCTCATATGCTTTATTTAATAGGTTGGAGATACAACAAGGAGATAGTGTTTAAAGCTCAAAAGAGATGCATCAGAGCCATGTTTAGTTTAAAAACCACGGACAGTTGTAAACCCTATTTCAAACAACATAAAATATTGACATTACCATCTCTTTACATCTTAGAGACTGTTGTATTTATTAGAAACAATCCAGAGTTATTTCCCCGCATGTCAGATCAATTTCCAAGAAATCGCCGTGATCAAAGTCAGATCTGCCTTCAGTCAAGTCGGACAGCATTTATGCGCGGGAGTGTTCTTTGCATGGCTCCAACTATTTATAATAAATTACCAAAAAGTTGGAGGGAGCTTACTAACATAGACTTGAAGGCGAAATTAAAGCTATGGTTAACGACCAAAGCTTATTATAAAATTGATGAATTTATGGCAGAGTCATTTCCAGCAAGTTAAAATTTGGTTACTATTTATTTGAGATCCTAATTTATTGACATAATTTTATTGTAATTTTGACAATTTATTGTATTCATATTATGACATTTTTGACATTTTAATATTTTTGACATTGTATAGTATTTTTATTTTATTGACATTTTTAATTTTTTGTTGTAAATTTGTCATTTTTTAAATTATTATTTGTTATTATGTCTTTAATTTGATTTTTTTCTAATGAGTCTATGTAACCTTCTGAATTATTTTATTTACTGAAATTAATTTAAAACAACATAAATATATTTGCACGTCGCTTAGGTGGCAAACATGTCGAACATAATAATTTATAATAATATCTTGCATGCATGACATCACCGTTCTGTATGTATACACATTGTTTGAGCAAATAAATATACTTACTTACTTACTTACTTACTTACTTGGTTTATAGCCTTATGTTTACTATTTAGTAACATCTAGAACTATTTCATAACAATATTTCGTAACAACTTTTTCGTTACGTACACTTTTTTTGAGAAATACTCAAATAGGTAATAATGTCAATATAATAATATGTAAAAAGTCAATGTCAAAATGTAAAATATAAGTAATAACATCTCCAATCAAATTCAGAACTTAATAATAAATAGGTTGTAGGTAGTTATAAACATTATCAACAGATGTCAGTGTCATTCAGAAACTCATTTATGGAATAGTAACATTTTTCAATCAACAGTGATGTTAGTCTCTTTTTAAAATTTTGAATTGTGTTATTTTTAATAATATTGGGAATTTTGTTGAAAATGGCTGGGCCCATACCAATAACACTTTTTTTGAATAGAGCGGTATTACATCTCTCAACATTTAATAAGTGTTTATACTGACTTCGTATGGGTCTCTTCCTATTTTCTGACATTGAAGTAAATAGGTGCATGTTACATTTAACGAAGATTGCGATTTCTAGAATATACATACAAGGGAAAGTTAAAAGTTTGAGGGACTTAAACACAGGAACGCAACTATCCGTCATTTGCATATTATGTATTGCCCTTATGCAGCGTTTTTGGGCTTTGAACACTTGTTCTCGTAAAGTACAATTTCCCCAGAATATTATTCCATATCTTAAGACGGACGCAACTATACCATGATATGCAACTATTGTTGTGGCGATGTTGACCTTTTTTGTTAGATTATGTAGGACATACGCGGATACGTTCAGTTTTTTACAGACTTCTTCTGCTTGCGGTTTCCAAGTCAACTGACTATCTATCAGTACACCTAGAAATTTCGCAACGTTTACATGGTCTATAGCGCAGTTATTATATTCTGTTACTACATTCGGTACTGATGTGCGTTGATAAAAGTGCATTACATTAGTCTTTTGGAGGTTAATAACTAAATTATTATCGTCAAGCCAATTCACAATGTTCTTGAGTGTATTATTAATGTCCTGTTCGTATTTATTTTTATCTGTACATTTGTCAAGCAACACAAGCTGTAAAACCTATAGGTACGTCATCTACCACTTATAATGCAGCAATAACAACGTACAAATTACTTCAAAGTTTCCTTCCTTTTCAACAAACCGAGTTAATAGCAATACAAAAAACATAGTTATTAACAAGTCTAGGTACAATTTATTGCGTTATAACCGCCTGTTAACGTAGCCAGTAATTACGATCGATATTATTTTAAAATTCATAAGTCGACACAGTGCAAAGATAGCCAGTAAAACAACTGGTTTTTGTGAAGTCAAACGTAGGCTTCAGAGACGTCAACTATCGGGAGAGAGTGAGGACTTGCACCAGTACTCTACCCCGGCAAAATTGTAAATACTCTGTGGTTTCAGTAAGAGTCTTTGTTCCGTTTATCTGGGACTTCGTCGAGCTTCATTTTCACGTCGCTTTTCTGGTGGTCGCCACTATTGATTCTGGCTTTCAGAAGATCAATGGTTTGGGAATAGTGTGGCGGGCTAGACCCCTTTGCCTGCCCCAGTGTGGAAGACTTCCTGAAAAAAAAAGAAAGGTTCTGAACTCAGCTTTTAGTCATTCATAATCAACTTCGCAAATAATACGTTACTACTTTTTAACCGACTTCACAAAAAGGAGGAGGTTATCAATTCGACTGTATTTTTTTTTTTTTTATGTTTGTTCGCTCATAACTTGCGACTGGGTGAACTGATTTTCATGATTCTTTTTTCATTTGAAAGCTGGTGCTTCCCGTGTGGTCCCATTGTCACCATTTCAATATCTGATGATGGGATCTTGTAGAAATCGGGGGAACTCTTCAATAAATAACAGCAGATTAACCGCGATTGTTGCTATAGCATATCTAAGCATTGTTTACGCCATCACACAACATAATATCACGCCTGTACTCACTACAAAGGTTGGTGAACATATTCTGATGAAGTACTTCGGAGATAGACAACGGTACTCCTCAATAAATGATAGCAAATGGACTGGGATTGCTGAAATCTCATGTCTGTCTATTGTTTACACCAGTTCATAACATAACATCACGCCGGTACGTTGTGAAGGGGTAAGCACATGTGAACCACTAAAAAGTGAAAAATAAAAACTTTTTTACAAAAAATAAAACCGACTTCGACAAAAATAAAACACAAAAAAGTGAAAAATAAAAATCAGCTTCAGAAGTCGGTGGCAAAAACATGAAATAAAACAAACAAAAGTCACCGACTTCAGAAGCTGATTTTTATTTTTCACTTTTTTGTGTTTTATTTTTGTCGAAGTCGGTTTTATTTTTTTCTAAATGCGACAGCCTTCTTAGGTTACATAGGCGTAAGTAGAATCACGAGAGTAAACTGAAGCATGCTTAGAATTCGTATAAAACCATTGTATGCATGTGTGTGTGCAGATTCCAACCATTCGTTCCTAGTTGAAATACTGTATGTTAAAACGAATAATATGTACTGTAGTCGTGAAGCATGCTAATGAAAACGTATTAATTATAATATATTGTGTTGTAGGCGGGTTTGTGAGTTTTATCGCTTTTTTAGAAATAATTTTGCTGATGGCAGAATTGTGGGCAGTAATTATACGGTGCCAAAAAATGAAATATGTGGACAATTTCCAATATTTTCTTTATTGATAATATCTTCCTTCTATAGTCACCTGAACAAAGTCACACACAAAGTGTTGCCACATTGAGCCTCCCGTGCGTCTCGCATTCAGATGATCCCGCAATCTTCACCAGGTCATCACCAATTACTTACAAAATTAAAAATACAACGTAGATGTGTCAAACTACCTGTAAGTAGGAGATTGAGATGAAGTTGACTATTGAATTCTTCGGTTTGCTATAGTTGCCCCTCTAATTATAAAATTATTTGAGTTAATTTTACAAGTGCGTGGTAGTGTAATCGGTGACAAAATCAGCCGATAATTTTCCGAGTGGGACGTAATCCACCACGCGGGTTCATTGCGGGTTAGTCAACAGTATAATAAACAGTGCCTCACCCAGTAATGACATATTTTAGAGTAGCTTCAGGACATCAGCAACTACCTCGTTGGTCTAGTGGTTAAAAGCGCGACTGCTGAGCAAGAGGTCCTGGGATCGATTCCCACGTCGGGTTATTAGTTTGGTCGGAGTTATTGGGTTTTTCCATCAGGAATTTAAAAGTAACAGCCGCGGAGTCTGGCTTTGTGTGTGATTGATGACAATAGGCTCGCCCCATAATACATGGGACTTAACATAACTGGCGAAATGTGGGTGTACTATTTAATAAGGTTACCTTGCTTATTCCTTCAGGGATTATAAGCATGATTTAATGATATGTAGAACAGCCGGGTTAAACTCAGAAACATTAAGCATTCAAGCAACATAGAGCGTTATTTGCGCAAACGCCACTTTTCTTATCAAAAACAACCAACAGCCAGACTTCTTATGAAATCGATTAACATCTAGATCTTACCGATTGACAACCGATGATTTACATCGCATAATGTCTGTTCGGTGTTATCGATAATACTATCGAGATAATCGACTATGGATCGGTTAGTTTCTTGTCACGTTCTGTGGTTTGAAGTTAACGCCATATTGATGAGTTAGTCATGAACTGTTTGTAAGGATTCGTAGTAGGATAAGTTATAAATTACTCTGCGTGACGTTCGCAGACAATGTCAGTTAGAAGATCTTACTGTGTTTCTGTGAATATTAAAGGGACAGTATGGTTGTGTATCTCAATCGACACATTTGTATCCTACTAATAATAAAAATGCGAAAGTTTGTGAGTGTGTGACTGTGTGAGTGTGTATGTTTGTTACTTCTTCACGAAAAAACTACTGAACGGATTTGTATAAAATTTGGTGCACAGATAGTTTATAACCTGGATTAACACATAGGATAGTTTTTAACCCGATTTTATCTTCCCGTGGGATAATTTTCGAGTTGTAGCGGGTGAAACCGCTGGTAACAGCTAGTTTTATCAAACAAATTTTGAAACAATCTACAAGAGAAACCAACGTCCAGTGGTTCTCATAAACTCTGGATTGAAACAACTGGAAGTCACGGGTAGAAGCCTTTGCCCATCAGTGGGACGATGCAGGTTAACAGTATAATATCAATATCTATAAGAGAAATGAATGCCACACCACCTACATGTAATAATAACATTTGATTTTCCTTGTCTTATTTGTCACTCTTTCATAGGAGAGAAAATGTTCAATAGTTTAGTTGTTCTTCTTGTTTTTCGTGTGGTTAGTGCTGAACCTGGTGTCAAAGTCAGAGTTTTGATGCCGCCCATTTGCCTCTGATTCAGTGGTAGCAACCATGGCTCAATTGGATCGTGGTAGCCCTTTTAACACACCCTTTTCCTCATAATGGATGTTTCAATAATACCAATTTGCATGAATAATAAAATGTGCTACAATGTAATATGCAAGTACATTACTATCGATCAATAAGCCAGGTGGTACTATTAATCGTTGTTCTCAAGAAAAACGTGGTATTTTATTAAAACCATAGGAATATTAACAACTGGTACTCGCATGTTTTAATTCCCAGGTGTAAAACACATTTATATTTAACAATGAGGAGAATGGGTTACGTGGCTCTTTGCTATTTGCGACTCCTAATTCTTCTTCAACCTAATAATGGTGGGTGGTTGGTTTCCTCTATTGCACTCCACTGTACTTGGTATAGGGCCTCCAGTAAGCAACTCTTGTCTGTTGCCCAATTGGATGCCTAATATTATATTACTTGGGGTCGTCGCACCACATTGTTTTCTTCCGTCCTCATTAGATACTACTTTTCTATCATATCCCTAACACAATCCATCCATCGTTCCTTTGATCTTCCTATCCCTCTTAGTCCCATGTCCATGTCCCAGATTAGAAGTTTAAAGGTAAAACCGCATATTCGATTGATACTTGATAAAGTAACAAGATCGTAAAACCCTGAAAGGTAGGACTGAAAAGTAGGTCTTGTCAAACCAATCGATCTCTTTGCAAATTAAATAAACCGCCTATACCGTAGTATAGGCGGTTTGTAATTTACGTTCCAAATAAGTAAACAAAAATTTGTATTTTTGGTAAACCAACTTAAAGAAACATGGTAAAAGTTAAGTTTGCACTACAACTTTAGACTTTTTTAGTTAGCCATTCTGAAATAAACTTAATTTTGACTAAATTAAAGACGATATTCGCTAAAGAACAAAACAGAACTGGAAGCAGGGCTGTGATTATGCAATAGATTAACTTCAATAGATAATGAATGTGGACAGGATAATAAACAACGCCCATAATTCTAAAACTGCAACATAAAACAACTCGGAGCTAAACAAATTTAATGCTATTATCGATTATAACCGATTAATAATAATCAATCAATCAACCGAGCACCTGCTCGCTTCGTAATCGATAATAATCGTTATACTGTCAAAACATTCCCTTGGCATAAATAATGTTGAAAAGTCTCACAAAGAGTCTTACCACTGGTTATGGTCATCATCATCATCATTCTCCTGCCCTAATCCCAATTTATTTGGGGTCGGCGCAACATGTCTTCTTCTTCCATACTTCCCTATTTCTCGTCATCTCAGCAGTCACCTCCTTTCTAGCCATATCATCCTTCACACAGTCCATCCATCGTTTCTTTGGCCTTCCTCTCCTTTTATAGCCATCTACATTCATACTCAACATTTTCCTCACAACATTTCCTTCATTCCTTCGCATCACATGTCCATACCACGACAATCGATTACCAATCAACTTTTCATTCACTGGCGCCACTTTCAGACTTCCTCTTATGTACTCATTCCTTATTTTATCCATTCGCGTCACACCACACATCCCTCTTAGCATTCTCATCTCAGCCCACATGCAATTGCCTTTCATTTATCCCTTTAGTGGCCCAACATTCTGATCCATATACGACAGCAGGTCTAACCATGGTCTTATGAATCTTTCCCTTGAGTTTAATACTCAGTACCAACTGGTTTGTGGAGGTTAGAGAAACAGTCGCTCCATGTAAAATGCTGGTATCCGTCTGGGTCCGGTTATACTTCGAAGCCAAACCCCACATAATTGGGATAAGTTGGATCTAGGCAGACCGGGATGAGTGTTGCATGTGGAACCTATGACATTCTCACAGGGACATAGGTCTTCTGGATGTAATCCACTAGGCCAAGTGCGGTTCAAAGAGAAAAAGAAAAAAAAATGGCATTTTCGATGTTCTCACATCATCAGGTATCATTAACCTACTCCTTGTCATCGACAGGACAGTTTCATCATGTTTATAGACAGGCAAATCGCAATGATATGCTTCTGGGGTGATGCTGGCACAGTCCTCGCCGTCCTGTAACAATGATAACCTGGTGAAGGTTGTGAGAATCCGCCGACTGCGAGAAGGGCAGGACCGGTCGATGTAGTGACGTTTGGGGAAAGTCTACAACCAGCACGCTCACGTTCACGCTCTTCGGCTGGTTTTCTCAAAACGTTTTTCTCCACCGTAAGAGCTCTGGTGATGAAACAAATTACACAAAGTAAATTGCAAGTCGAGGCGATACAAACAGACTGCTACTAGTTGCGATAATCGGCTTACGATCAAGGCATTCCCCTAGCATACAGATGGTTGCAAGGTTTATGTAAGGGACCTGTAGTATCAATATGGCGGAATTCACACGATACACGAGTTATGTAATTTGTAGACGTGTTACCGTGTTGACAAATTAATAGGCTTACACTTACTTCCGATAGGTGTGAGAAAGTATTAAAATAATAATGAAGCTTTTGGGTGTGAATAAGGAGCCGTATTGGAAAACTATGTTGCACTTTCTTTCCTGTCGTCTGAGCCCCAAAACGTACTGAAGAAGGGGGGAAGTTTTGGGACAACAATGTATGAAATACTGTGAAGTCAGCGACTCCATTAAAAAAATATCAGTATACACAGGACTCAGTCTGCCATAAAACAAAAAACTACTGGCATGGGAAAGAAGAGAGAAGAAAGCATGTTCTTGTTTTCTGAAATTGGTTCTTATTCATCAAAATAAGAACCAATTTCCTTTTCGTCATGCTCTTAAACTGTTGGATCCTTCACTGTATTGATATCGTTTTAAAAGATGTCATTAAGGTTTAGTTCTTCCCTGTCTTTCAAGCTCGTTTTCTATTTCTGCTCCCTTACATTATGGCACATAGTTGCAAAAACTATGACCAAATCCATATGTTTTATACGAGTTCAGTCATCAATACTGCTCATATAAACCGACAATAAATTGGATGCCGCGTGGGCTATGACTGCCCACGGAAAACTTTATTGAATTCACTTATCTACGCAAATATTCACCCTAACCTTAGTAAGTAAAGTTGCTTTTACAGTGGGGTTTCTCGTATGCAGTTTACAGACTCACTATTGTTTCTCGATTTGCGCCAAACATTACTTTTTATCGTTCCGAAGTATCGAGATATCCTTTTGAGTTTCGATTCGCTGTTTTTATCGAGTTTCAGTTATATTCCCGCGGTTATAAACTGCTCGGGTTATGATATTATGTCGTAAAATGATTGTATTTTATAACTGTATTCTGTATCATGGCGCCTTCTTATTAGTTCTGGGAAGAAAGTTGCGGTTTTATGTTGCCGATCAAACTGAGAGGTGTTAAAATCTTCTTCATAAATTGAATTCTGTTGGAAACGTACAAGTTTGATTGAAAACTCAATAATGAACTAGTCGTAAAACTATCTAGTGTCTTGCCGGTGGGAAGAAAATATATTATGTACTAAAGATGACACGGAGACTAAGTAAATAATCCTTCAGTGATGACTAGTTCCAGTTAAAACCACAATAACGTTCAAATCAAAAGCAATCCAAGAAAAACGAAGTGTTTACGTAAAGATCTGAATTAAACTCCAATTAATTGTTCATTAGATGTAAGTAGAAATCTTCATAATGTAAGTAACTTCAATAATACTCCCATATTGGTGATGTTCAGAAAGGTCAGGTTCGCAGTACCCGCAACTGCCGTGAGATCTATGACAAACGAAGAAAAACGGCTTTCTATCGTTCCTGCTTACCCTCATGGGATATAGACGTGACGTGCGTTTTACCCTTTTCAACTAATAAGCCAGCCAATTTCTTGAAATACTATGAACAAACCTTTCAGCAGCTGGTGCATAGCAGTGTTGTTGGGTTCTGGATAAATAAATGGCATTCCTGTTATGATTCAGTAGTCACATAAATCGACAAATCAACCAATGAAGATCGTTATAGCTTTCTTCTTATTTTCGTATCAATGTAAAAGTTTAGGCCCAGTAAGTGGCCAGGTTAATTGAAGCGTCAGAAGCGTTGCTCACCTGTAACAGAAAACACCCTTCATAAATAATTATCTGCCGAGCCTTTTCCCAACTATGGTGGGTTCGCCGGAAGCAGCTGAATTCCAGTATTAAATGGAGCGACTGCTTATCTGACCTCTGCAACCCAGTTAGTACCGGGTAATATGATATCCCTTGGTAAGATAGGTAGTCAGACTTTTATGCACTGAATACCTACAAATTTAATGACACCCGGACGCCGAACGACTCAGACAGCCGAACGGCTTAATGTGCTTTTCGAAGCATGTAGAAAACGCGGTGAGTAAAATGTGGTCACCTATTCATAGCCCAACCTTGGCAATTGCAGCTTAACCTGACCTGAGCCGCTGTTATTATCTTGGCACGAGCTCCTCGTGCATAAATACAACTATTAAATACCCCCGATCATATCGAAGTACCCGTAATTCCCATCTTTCCCCCATAAACATTCTCCAATTCATAAACCGATACAACCCAAAGTTAATTGACTCAACCCGTTATTGTTTGGTTGCTGGTTGCTCACGAAGTATTGCCGATAATTGCCGGTTGCTGGCCGACGGCAATGAAATATTAAATTATGAATTACGCGCGGTTACTGGATATTGAATGTTTTCCATTAATTGTGATGATTTTATTGAGATATTGGGAGTGATGGATGGCGTATGTGTAAAATGGTTTTGGCCTGGGTGGAGTTACAGCTTGATAAAGTCTTGTAAAGTTTTGACTGACGGATTAATTGTACACTATTGTACAGTGCCATTATACGTTTTAAATGTTATGGGTTTTTTGTGTTCCAGGTCTGCGGTATCTCTTTTGAACAGACTTGGCAAGTGTTGGTCCTTGCTTACACCTTACATTTTGCTGACATCTCAAAGAGGCACTTTCTTTGTGTAATTATTTTTACCACCACTGATCATCATTATCTGCCATGCCTGGGGTCCAGTCTCACCGGATGCAGCTAAATACCTGTATTTATATGGAGAGGCTGCCTATTTAGTACAACTGCTGGATGGCACATTTCTTTGATTATTTGGCGGCTTGCTCGTGACGTTTACATCACTTCTAGATGCTCTTATAAGAAGAAATCAAAACATCACTAGAAACAAGCCAAAAAATCGAAGAAATGTTTTATTATCACGCCGCTCTAAAGCTGCAAAGAGGATTATAAACCTTCCTCTCATAGATAGAAGGTCTGTGTACCAGCAGTGGGCTGGTAACCACAATATTAATAACCTTTTTAAAAACTCCATTTTGAGACATATTGACTTACCAGCATTTTAAATAGTAGTTGATGGATTCTGATGTTTCTGTTAAGTAGGACTCAATTTAGATTAAACGCCTTGAGGTCGCACTACATCACTTCAACATAATTCACTGTTAATTTGACTATATATTTTGAATACCAATCGCGATAAATAACTTCGATAACTGCTGATGCATCCTTCATGAATACAGCTATAAAATGGCAGCAATCATACCCAATAAATTGTCCCACCAACACGATCTCACGTGCAAAACGGCTGTAACCTAAGTGATGCAACTCATCGTTCCATACATATATAGCCAGGTACCGCCAGCAAATTTCTGAAACTAGTAATTTCCAAATCGTAAACAACGAGTACTGGGTACGGTCAGCAAAACAACCGATTGCGGACGCAGTGAAAGTACGGTCGTAAAATAAATCATTCGGGAACACAATGAGCAGTTAACCGCACAAGATTACCGCTTCATTTGACTTATTGATGGTTTTGTACGGTTGGCAAAATAATATGGGAATTAAAAGTAATATTTACAGGCATTGCGTGTGATGAGGTACATGTTTAAAGGTGAAGTTAATCATGGTTCTGTTTATACTGCGAGATTTAAAAAAAATCGTAATGAAATTGGTTGGCGCGTAACTACGTTTTTCATTTTTGACCACACCTTTGGCTGAAATCCATCTTCATTTTTTTTGTGAATTATATGACACGTGGTTAAACCCGGGAGGTTATCGGCTGCATATCCGGACTATCCTGTGGGTGCCTTGGGTGCCAGGGTAGTCTGCTCCATGACTTTATAGCACCACATATCAAAAATTTATAGATTTTTGTAATAACCAAAGCTTTGTTTCTATAAACAAAGCTTTGGTTATTACAAAAATCTAAGGAAGAACTAAGAAACGATGGATAGAGTGTGTTAAGAATGATATTGCTGGAAAGGAGGTGCCCCATGAGATGACCAGAGACAAAGAAATACGGAAGAAGAAGACATGCTGCCGACCTCAAATGAATTGGGATAAGGGCAAGAAAATGATGATTGATGATGATATTTATGATGATTACTCTTTGAGACACTTTGATCATAAATGACTGCCACTTGATCGTTTATCCTTGACTCAAACGTCCGAAAAAAATATGCTTTCAGTATCAGTATTCAGTCAGTAACTGCCTCCGTGGTCGAGTGGTTTAGGTGTTGCCTTGTGACCCGGTGGTCGTGGGTTCGATTCCCACGGGAAGCATTATACTTCGTGAAGTTGTTTCCAGTTTGGTTAGGACATTGCAGGCTTCAATAATCACCCGATTGTCTGATAAAAAGATGGTTCCGTGCTTCGGAAGGCACGTATAAGCCGGTGGTCCCGGCCGCCAAATGGCGGTCGTCAAACCATGTCAGAGGCCCTTGAGGCGGTTTAGAAACTCTGACACTAGGGTGTGTGGGGTTGTTAGACCTTACTGCCCACACGATAAGAAGAAGAATCAGTATTCAGTTACAACTTGGAGGGAAGATGCTCTGTTTCGTAACCTAAACACAGAAAAATAAAATGTATAACAAAATGTTTCTAGACGTAGTCACTTTTTCTGATACAATTATCTTAAAGCCAGCTAAGTTTCCACACAGATTAAAATGTGTAATACCACCAGACCATATTATTTTATTATTAAATTAAAATATTAAACCCATACAAATTGCTACATAAATTAATACCGACCAATGCCTTTACAGGCTTAATGGCCGATACTTTTAAATCGTTTACAACTAGGTAATGTTACAAGAACACGTATTCCCATACTAAACCACTGGCTTTATACTTTGTAGGCATAATGGCTAGAAAATTAATAGTTGCCAATGATTTATGATAGTAATTAAATGCAGGAAATTGATTGCAGAAGTGTTACTACATACGGTACTTGTGACTAACTGGAACTACGAATGAATAAAATACAGAAACCATCATTATCTTTCTGGCCTTGTCACAATATGTAACTTGGGGTCGGTTCAACCCATATTTTTCCCATTTTCCCTGTTAACTTTTACGCTATCATTAATTCCATTTCTTTCAGAATATCATTCCGCACACAATTTATCCATCGTTTCCTTATTCTTTCTCATCCATCTTATTCACAGTCCAATATTCCGACACGCAACAGACAACAGAACACAATCACCATCATAATAATTATCAGGTGTAAAGGCGGCAGCTTCTAGACCTAGGTCTGGAATATCTCTGGTCTGGGCCACGGGATATGATGTTAGGGGAAGGCCTAGGCCTTCCCCTAACATCATATCCCGTGGCCCTCACCAGATAATCGGCCCACCTTATGGAAGGCCTACGGAACGTTACGTCTTCCAGTAGGTGATCTCGTTTCTGAACCTGCCAGTCCCATCCCAAAAGTACAAAGATGGTGAACATTTTTGTTATTACGCTTTATAAAAGGGTTGAAAGAAACGTCACTTTGATAAACAAGCACCAATCACTGGTAGTAAAATTATAAACTGTATTATGCAAAACTTTTGTGCTGTACGTTTATAGTAATTACATAATATGAAGCAGTTACAATTAACATGTAAATTGCAGTTCGGAGTAATTAGCTCCCATGTAGTGCATGGCACGTTGCATGAGGTGGCAATGAGTAGGGCCATGCAGAAGTAACGGAGAGTGTGCCATGGAATTGTGCCTACGAAGTTCACTCTTCAGAGGAACGTAAAAATATCTCTGAAAGCACTCATAGCCCGGACATGGAGTACAGTGTAGACAAATACAACAGTGTGGCCTTATTAAGAAGATAAATAAGAATTAGGTAACGTTGCCATCTTGTTTTTTAATACAATTTACAGAGACAACTTCATAAAAGTTATGTTTACAAATAGCGCTCTCCTGTGAATGTCATTTAAGCGACAAAATGACAAATTTAAGGACTGGTGCAGTATCAGTGTAAACGTATGAAAAGGATGTACATAATTTCAAGGCACGGACTCCATCAAAAAGTGTAGAGAAGTGAGAAGTGGACAGCAGAAGAGAAGCTTATAAGCTAGGGTGTTTCCAACGACGCTATGAGGAGATACGTATTGCCTAGACCGGAGTAGAGATGTCTATACAGGCTACTGACTGACGCTAAGTTAAGCGAACCTGGCCAAAACTAATATGAGACATCTCCTGTCGTCTTTACTCAAACGTTTCCACTCAAGCTAAGAGGACAAGAGAATGTTAAATAACGAAATTTGATTGGAAGTATCCTACACTTCTCCTTTCTTTTCGTCTCGTCGCCGCTCAGGTAGAGCCCGGGCCTAAACCTGGTTACTATTGAGAACTAAAAGCTATTAAAAAAAAAACAAAAGCTATTCAAAAACTTCCTATTCGTCTTTGACAGAAACCAACGACATAATAATATAGCAAACAAATCAAACTGATGAAATACTAGGCAGTGTGGTGAAACAGCTATTCAGCAAATAAATTATAATCTTTGTGTCACAATTATTACGACCAAATAAATTATGCTATGTACTTAATTTATTAATCCTTTGGTTTTCCCAATTGTTAGCTCGTTATAAATTACAGGGTTTTTCGAATAGACCGTGCTAACATCAGCCCATAAGAATTATGATCCATAGTTCTTGATTTTATAATACTGATAAATCCGGTAATAAATTATATTATTTTAATACTTAGATTATACTTATATTGTTTCGCATTGTATAAATTGCTGATGAACTGTCAAAGAAATTGAAACCTAATTTTTAGGACCAAATGATTCAAAATTAGATGTTATTTCGCTAGACAAACTAAGGGATTTTCCTAGTGATAAAAGTAATCGTTTTAAAGAAAATTCTAGTCTAAGCTGTTTAATACATTATTGATTTATTACTGTTTACTGATGTGAGAATTAATAGGGTATTAGTTGATTACGCTATCGCGTATTAATGTTAAGGATATCGCCCACTGCTTGTCTCGAGTGACGGACGTATAAATTAGCATTGCTGTTTGGTCGATGTGATCATACTTCAACTAGCATTTGCGTGATTAAATGCTTAAGGGTAAACAAGCCAACGGCACGAACTAGTTGGTGGGCGGGGCTAAATGCATGCTATTTCATCCGACATCACGAGCGAAATGCATAGAGCGAAAGAGACACAACTAAAACGGGCGCGCGATTGTTTCTATGCAGACCTTTGGTAGTATGGATACCATGAAAAATCCAGTCAATGTATCTGTTCAAAATAAAATTATTTGAATTCTTTAATAACTAATCTATGCCTGTATGGTTTCACTTTTTTCATTTTCGTACTATATACGTAACTTATTTACGCCCAAAGATGGTTAAAATTAGTGCTAAAATATGAAAGTTTCGACGCTCATAACTTCCAAACCAATATTTTTTTCCAATTCTGCTTCCATAGAGACCTAGATAATGACAAGACCAGTTGATACAATTTTTAATTTTGAACCTACATCGTCAACCAGAGGAGTAATCACCATACTACGTTTGTATGGAAGAATGACTGGCTTGTGCAACCTTAAGTGTACCAAGCATGATATTAGGCCTGTAATATTCTCGCTACTAAGATCATCTGTGAGATGAAGCCAGGATATTTTTTCCGAATTGATATTCTGTTAACTTATTATCACATAATGTAACACCAGTCTTGCTGAATGGTTTTCTTCAGTATTTAGTAGATTTTAGTAGATCGGCCGTGGTTGAGGTTCCCGCATATGACTGAGGCATGATGGTGTATGACGTCTTAGGACATGTCGGCATCACTTAGGTAGGTAGGTCAGGTAGGTACTCTCAAAGACAATCATCATTATCATCATCAGCCTATAATTTTCCCGCTGCAAGGACTCAGGCCTCCTCTCTAGAAGACGGGTGGACCCACCACGCGGGCCCATAGCGGGTTGGTAGATGTCACTCATGTCTTCGAATATTTTGGTTCTAAGACATGCCGGTTTCCTCACGATGTTTTCCTTCACCGTTTTGAGTGCAGTGGCGATGAAATAAATTACACAAAGTAATGGGCCTACCTGCCCCATTACACCAAAGTATATCTGCCATGTATGTGTAAGTATACTGTAAATTGTAACAAAATCACTAAGATATCTTAAAAATCATGACTGTCAACTTTTCACTTTTAATCCACAAAAAAAAACCCAAAGGTAGTTCTGGCCTCATTCCCATGATTATAAGGTAAGCCATAAATTAAGATAACGACCTTCACACTTACTTACAACTTTCTCTTCAAACTCCGGAACAGCAGACAAATCTCTTCTCACTTGTAAATCAATCACTTAGCAACTGTTATTAAAATGTAACATAACATCATGACTGTGATCCCAGAAGGTTTAGACAGAAGTGTACTAATAGTAGACTTACATTTCGCCAGTAATGGTTTGGTCCTACGTCAAAAAGGGCGAGCCTATTTCTATCATCATCTGCCTAGCCTTTTCCCAACTATGTTGGGGTAGGCATCCAGTCTGATCCTCCGTGCAAGTGTGGGAAAGGATCACCTCGCTTTTTAGTTAGACTGCCTCCGTGGTCGAGTGGTTTAGGCGTTTGCCTTGTGACCCGGTGGTCGTGGGTTCGATTCCTACGGGAAGCATACTTTGTGAAGTTGTTTCCAGTTTGGTTAGGACATTGCAGGCTTGAATCACCTGATTGTCTAATAAAAAGATGGTTCCGTGCTTCGGAAGGCACGTAAAAACCGGTGGTCCCGGCCGCCAAATGGCGGTCGTCAAACCATGTCAGAGGCCCTTGCGGCGGTTTAGAAACTCTGACACTAGGGTGTGTGGGGTCGTTAGACCTTACTGCCCACACGATAAGAAGAAGAAGTCAGTTAGAGTCTGCCAGACCCTATGTTTGCCACAAGTCGGAGGACATCCGTGAGGATTTTCCACCACAGAACAAAAAAAAAGTCATCCGGTCTACCCGATGCAGCTGAATACCAGTATTTTTATGGCACGACTGTCAATTTGACCTCCACATCCACAACCCAGTTAGTACTGGGCAATACGAAACCTAGCCTAGTTCCAATAACCGGGTAGAAATCCCTAATGCAAAAACTCAATAATACTACCCAACCTGAGAATCAAACGAAATTTCATACTAAGCAGTAGCGCTTTGGGCATTGCTCAATAAAATATGCAGATTAAAATGTGGCATCCGACGGTTTAACTGAGAGATTAATTTATTATTAATCATGAATAATAACAAGTACGTATAATATTAATTTATAACGCGGATGTATCAGTAAACCTGTGATTTATTATGTTTGTGTCGTTCATAATTGATTATATTGCTTGTTTTATGTATTGAGTCATTTTTATTTTGTGCTTAATTATTAATCCTACGTTATTTATGGCTGAGCGTTGTGTCCGGTACAGTGGAACCTTCAGATAATCTTGCTGTGAGAAAATAGTTTTACAATATTCTTCTTATAGTTGACCTGTATTGTTCCAATGCTGAGCTAAGACTTCATCACCAGTCTAACCGGATGCTTCTGAATACAAGTATTTTACATGGAACCACTGCCTATCTGACCTCCACAACCCAATTAGTATTCGGTAATATTATTTAACCGCGGGGTCGCCGAGCAAACGCCGATTCCATTAATTCCACCGGTCCTGGTTCTGTGCCAATTTTTGCCGGTTCCTACGAAAGACAACCAAGTCTTCGCACCATTAAAATTGATATGATTTTGATTTGATTATGTGGTTTTCCAAACTCGTTTTTTTCTTTTCGAAGTTCGGCTAAAAGGTGGTAATTTTCAGCAGCTAATTCAGTTCTTGATTTCTGATTTCTTCAATGTACCTCTTCAACACTATGGTAGAGTTAAGTTTTGTGGTGATGTGCGACTCAAATTAGATCAGTAAAGTGAAGATTTTTTACCAAAACTAGATTCGCTGCTTACATCCTTTCATCCGTTCATTGCTTACGTATCTCATATGTTATCGTAGGCACCTATATATTTATTCTGCCAATAGGTAGGATTCACAATCATTCTGAAAATGATTATGCCTCCATTTAAAATTACTATGAATATTTCAAAAGTGTACTATAAAAGTATGAAATATGCATTCACTTAATTCATTTCACGGGATAATATTATTTTCTCAATTGAAAGACCGCAGACCACATACCACATTATTCCGCATAATCATCGTAAAATATCTCGTGAATAACGTACATCATTCACATTAAAATTTCGCTCTTAATTTAATATCAAATAAATAATTAACTTGTAAAATTAACTACTGCTTCAGGCAATTATCATTTACTTCGGTGACAGAAAACCAGCACACTTGAAAGATATTTCTAACATGGATTCATGTTTTAGATAAAAGACGTTGTCTACCATTTTTGTACCCTTAGAAGAACAAATTAGGTGCTGTTCCTACCTCTTACTACTCTTACTTAGATCTTTTCTTTAAATGCTGATCATGTCTAATGTTACAGAGAGAGAAAGCCAGTATACCAGTTTTCTTACAAACTTAATTATAAATTACATTCAATTGCTTCAAGTCTACAACATTGTACACAAAGGTGCCAATACTCGGGTCGTGTATGTAATAAAACGATAATGAATGTGACATAATAATGAACGGAGATTGTCGTTGTGCGTCGAACAGGGAAGCTGTGGAGTTGTGTGAGAAATACAAAATAAGATTGATCGTTTGGTAAACGATGATATCGCTAGAAAGGGGGTGACGACTAATAAAGGATTAACAAAGAAGAAGAAAACGTGTTGCCGACCCCAATTATCTTGAGATTGCGGAGGAATGTAAATAACATCATTTCCTTGGAATGGACAACAGGGAGGAGAACGACAAGGAAGACTTACCGCTATTAGAATAGATTAAAATAACTGAGTGGTGGTAAGAAGAAGATAAATTGAAAATATGATACAACCTCATGTTCAATGAAACCTCATGTTCAACCTCATGTTCAACCTCATGTCCAACAAAACAAAATCAACTGATCATCATCCATCCATCTCGGCAGCACCATCTCTTCCAAACGTTTCATTAGTAGATAATTTAACAAACTACTAATAAATAAAATATACAGGTAATAAATTAATTGGTTCCGTTAAGACGCTATTAAACAAACAATAAATAAGGCGACAATCTAAGCATGAAGTCGTTAATTTTATCAAATATTCCACATGTCCCAATAAACATGGAAACCAAAATATAAATGCCAACATCCACTCCCCGCACGGTGGCTAACATTGATTTATCACGAATATTCATTTCAACAGGCTGCCTGTCAGATTGTGCGCGATTACAGTCTAGATTTATGTCGCGATGCCGCGTCTGCCCGTGTGGGAGCGCGTGTTAAGGCGCGTCAGGCGAACGCGCGGTAACCGTGGGTTGACGCACTAATTATAATTTTTAATTTCGAAGTGATTATTATGTTGAGCGATTAAGTCATTATGAAA
Organism: Diarsia dahlii; assembly: GCA_949775195.1. Lineage (NCBI taxonomy): Eukaryota > Metazoa > Arthropoda > Insecta > Lepidoptera > Noctuidae > Diarsia > Diarsia dahlii. The sequence goes on from OX459198.1 coordinate 1,100,604, forward strand.
GTCTTAATCTAAATAATCATAATTTAAAGACTTTTTGATGGATTTGGAGTAAATAATTATGATGAAGTACCTACCGGTATGTCATACTAAGGACTGTGTGATGGATTATAATTGATAAGGCAAGAATGTGTGACAGCTAAAATGACGAGTAATACGAGTACAAAATGTGTTGAGGAAGAAGACATACTGCGCCGACTCCCAAATAAAATGGGATAGGGACGATGACAAGATTCACGTGTAATATTCCCAATTTAATCTTAATTTAATTATCTTCAAAAAACAGTTCGATTTTTCTAAAGCACTCGATATTATTTCTTCAGATTTTTTCTTCTACACTCTATTTTGACTGTTTCATATTTTGTTGACCGAAACTCTGTTTCTTCCAGAGCATAATTAGTGGTAGGTCAAAGGTTTCTTTGTTCATATTTTTTACGATAATATGTTGACTTCAATCTGAGTGTTACTAGATCCATGCAACTAGACCAGTTTACTATATTACTTGTTCCAACTCCATTTCTGCTTTGCAACAGGCTTATAACAAACAGTAATTTGTAAAGACACATAATTTCTACTTAATGTAATGTAAACTACGTTGTAACAGGCAGTTTTATTGACTGGACAATTTCATTTGATGCTACTATACTGCGTAAGCGATTGTCATTGCAAGTTTTATTAACTTCCTGGTTTTGTTGACAATCTATAAACTAGCAAATAATGTAAACACCTTTGTGCAATAGGTTCAATACACAGTTTAACTAGTTTTTGATTATTTTTTCACTAACCTGTCCTGTCCCATTGCTGAGCAAACGCCAATCCCAATTCCTTCTAAGAGCTCTTTTTCTATACCTACCTAATGGAAGCAGCCCTCATGGTATGTGGTCCAAACCGTCTCGCCATCTCTTTCGGGGCATTTTATTCTTGTTCTCAAAAAATGTCGTGTGTTTAATTTCGTCTGTAGAGGCTGTTATAACAGCAAAAGTAGTGCGGACAGTAAGATCTACCATGATAGTCGCAGTGTCAGACGTAATGCGTATGCCAATGCCATGAATGTTTATTTCTCATACTATTATAATAAACGTGCGACTGAAGTAGTGTGAGGACGATCTTATAGTAGCAATATAGTAGTGGTGACAGTGTGATTTAGCGCGATAGTCGCCGTGCCAGAGGAGCCGCTGATGTAATACATATGCCAGTGCCATGCATGTACATTTCTCATACTATTATAATAAACGCGCGACTGAAGTAGTGTGAGGACGCTCTTATAGTAGCAATATAGTAGTGGTGACAGTGTGAGTTAGCGCGATAGTCGCCGTGTCAGAGGAGCCACTGATGTAATACATATGCCAGTGCCATGCATGTATATTTCTCATACTATTATAATAAACGCGCGACTGAAGTGATGTGAGGACGCTCTTATAGTAGCAATATAGTAGTGGTGACAGTGTGATTTAGCGCGATAGTCGCCGTGTCAGTGGAGCCACTGATGTAATACATATGCCAGTGCCATGCATCTTTATATCTCCTGTTCTATTATGCGTTTACTTCATGGGTAAGTATTATTTAAACAAGAATTTAATAGTCGAACGTTATATAACAGCATCATTACATTTATTTGTAACCAACATTAATACAGTAATTTAAATCAAACATAAATCATAAATCAAACATATACCATGAGGGTTCGTTCAAGGCGGCACACGAAAAGAGCTCTTGGAAGGAGTTGGGGGAGGCCTTTGCCCAGCAGTGGGACAGTGCAGGCTAAAATTTAAACAAACATCTATTCATCACACACTTCCTCACATAGAGGCGGAGGCCTGAGTCCCAGCTGTGGGAACGCAAGAGGCTCATTATGTTTTGCCAGCTACCCCATCAAAACTTGACTGCAGTGTTCGCGGCTTGACCTCACATATCTTACTATCTATGTACCTATTTGGTATTGAGTATCAAGCTCTTCCTCCCTATATCTTGGCAACTAAGGAGAAAATCAATGAATAAACGTGTTTAGAGTGAGACTAGCAACGCGATATACAACGCGACGTTAGACGCGATATACAACACGACTAACGTAGCGTTGTTTATCGCGATGCTAGTCTTGTCGCAAGTCGCAACACTAGTGTTGTAAGTCGCGTTGTATATTAAGTCGCGTTGAAAGTCGCGTCGCAAGTCGTGTCGCAAGTCGGATCGTAAGTCAGATTGCTAGCTACATCATCAGAGGTCAGAAACGAGGCATTATAACGTCACAAATCACAATCACCAATAAATAATAAGGCTCTATACACACTACACTATACGTTGCAAAATATTGCTTACCAAGTAATATACTGTTTATTGATTTTACATTCTGATTACTTGATGTTTTATGCATGTTTAAGTTTATGACCGGTAAATACGTTAGTGGTAAAATATTTTAGTACTTGACTTAGGTAGTGCCGTCCGGCTGAATATATATAATATTTAGTAACAGCAACTTACGATTAAGTAAACCTGAACATAACAACATGCCTGTAATCTTTGAAGGGTTAGACAAAACTATACCTCATAGTATACACTACACCCCCTTCTTCTTAGCGTGTCGATGACAATTTAAATTGAGTCTGCCCAAAATTTAGCGACGAGTTTGGCATTTTCAGTTCCGATCATTAGCTCCTGTGATGTGCAAGTAGCTGGACAGGCAGGACACGATGTCAAGTGTATCATCGTCTATTGGGTAACACCACATTTGCAGTTCAGGGCAGAGTCATTTAAGAATTTCCACTTGAACAGGTTTTTTTTTTACTACACCCCCTAATATATTCCTATGTAATAGGGGGCGAGCCTATTGCCATCAACTGGACACAAATGAGGAAAAAAAACTTAACAACACTTTGCCCGACCCGGGAATCGAAGCCGGGATCTCATGCTTAACAGTCTGACTACATCTGACCAACAAAGCAGTGATAAGAAAAAGAAGACAGAAGAATTTTACTTGTTTTTAACCGACTTCAAAAAGGTTGAGGTTCTCAAGTCGTCTGCTTCTTTTTTATATGTATGTACCCAGATTACTCAAAGATGGCTGGTTTTTTTTTCACAGTACAATCATCGTTGCCCACAACTCACCGACTTCACATTGTCATTCAGTCACCACAAAGCTTAAATCTCGTCAGATTGTCATCAGAAGACATTAAGATGCGAAACCAGCCAGTACTATATTATGACCATATTAAAATGGTAATCAGTCGTTATTATGTCTCGTGTTAGCCTCGTAAAACTTAATTGCTTATTACTATTCTATAGGTGTAGAGGAAGAGTATAAAATTAAATTTATTAGCTGGTTTCATGCAGGGGTATGACGGTTGTAAGATGTGCAGTTTTATTTTGAAATTAATGAGGTAGCAGTCTTAAATGTTTATTTTATTTTTAATGTTCTTTTATGTTATTAGAAAAGAAAGAGTAGCCATGGATTTAAAAATGGTTCTATAAAACGTTTTTACAAAGACTTTTAGGGCAAGTCCCTTATAAAGTACAGACATAATCTTGGAATACACACAGTAAGACTATGCATACGGATTATCTTCAATTTATGGTAGAGATACTTTGGCCTCTTCAATGTTGTTTTTGTCCACCAGAAAATATCTGATGATTCCAATTTATTGTTGGATACATTAAATTAGCTTAAGACTTACTCTGATAGCTCTATATTTAAACTTCATCTTTCGAATTCCGATCTCGAATAATTCAAACAACATTTTTCTTAAAAACTCATGGCACTCTTCCAACAATTAATATGCCAGTGTGTAGTCACCCTAACAGAATAATAAAATGCAAAACGAAATTAATTCCGGAGTTAATTTGACGTGACAAACGGCAAAATACATTAGCTTGAATTTCAAATAAAGAATTCATATTCATTCACTCGATTCTAATAAGCGGGATATGAAAGTGATCATTCACTGGTTCCGTTCATTTGAAAGCGTTCACTGTGGTGTTGAATGAATTCTAAAGAACTTAATTGATTCTTAGATGCGTTAAGGTAGAGGTACACGGTTCTACTAAATGGTCTTTTAACTTTTAAATTATTACAGTTTAGACTAATGAATGAATGTATGGTTGATCGTCTACACAGGTTGTTACTTTGAGTCATATAGAATGTGGTTGCTTCATTCATTATGTATTCTTCGTGTTTGCAGTGAGAAAAATATGATGACATTATAGCGGTAATAAATATTGTGGATTTCTCATTGACTCATTTTGCATTAGCATCTTACTTTGTTGATGTTGACGTGTTTATCCCCGGCGTACAGCGTCTCAAAGAGTTTAATATAATCCTGTAGCTTTAACATCGAATAATAACCTCGTTAATGTCGTGGTAGCAAGCGCGACTACTGGGCATGCATGAGGTCCTGGATTTAACTATTGGGTTAGGCAAAGAGTTATTAGGTTTTGCCATCATGAATTTCTCAGTAGAAGCCACGGAGTTTGAATTTGTGACCGGTTGATGGCAATAGGCTCGCCCCTTTTACATTAAACTTAAAGATGACTGGCGATATATCGGTGTACTATTAGGTGCACCTGGCACTAAGCTTGGCCCTGCCTTACGAAGCATAATGTTATGTTTCGGAGTTGCCAAAAAGTGCAAGTTTTTGAAAAGGGCAAATGTGCATTTTGAGCCGATATAAATAAAAAAAAAAGAAATTAGAAAATTTCAAAATAAAATAGTGTAACGATTAGTGCACCATCCCACAACTCTACTAACAGAAAACCACAAATAAAATCCTAACTAAATCAAAACTTCAACAAATCAGCCTTCACGTGGGTACATACCTAATTGATGAGCCTCAGGACCTGAAGATTAATGCTCCCGTTTTTAAGAGTACCGCCGATGTGTGCGGCCGGAGACAATACGGTGACGCCCACATTCAGCTGGGTTATCGTGATTGATACGTCGTTATGGCTGTGTGATAGCGGAATATCGAACTTATCTCAATTTCACCAGTTTCCAGGTATCAACTAGATGGTTGTAGGAGTTCTGTCTGTCTTGTGATAAACAAAATCGAAAGTTATTTATTCAAATTAGGCTGATAAATCAGCACTTTTTGAACGTAAATTTTTACACTCTTCGACACTTCCTAGTGTTTTAACTGGGAAGAAGTGGCGGAACAAACTACCCAGCAATACATCTATTGAACTTCATACATGGTGGCGTCCCTTGGCAGATGCCAACCCCTTGGTGAACTTAAGCTTTATCCTGGAACTCCTCTTCTAAACCTCGACATGATGCTTCGAGTCATGAGCAAAAGCTTTTTTTGTGCCTTTTATCGTTCTGGAATGAATAAAAAAGTATATACTGCCAGGATAATAATAATAATAGTCCTCATGATCGTATTAGGTCACGGCGACTAACTTCAGTAACGCAGGACATAATATAGTGCACATGCACAAGACAAGTGTGTGCACAGGCACAGGTGTACTCTCTGTTCCATTGCTCTCATACTCCGATGAGACGGCAATCCTACACGAATGGAGAGAGATCAGGCTATTCGCACACACGTGCATGTGTCTGTCAATATCCGCCTCTGTGTGTGTGTGTGTGAAAACTGAGAATGATTGATTGCCTTCAGAGCTTCGTCGAGTTAATGAAGGTGTATTTGTAAGATATTAATATTCTATTGTGTAGCTGTCATTAGGAAGACTTGAGTTAATGATGACGTGTGCTGTCTGGGACCTTTCTATATGTTCTGCAGTGATTATAGAGCTTATTGTGGGGTATGCAATAGTGTATTAATGCATGGAGAATACTTCAGTTTCAATTGTATTGACAATCTTCTCTTTCTTTGTCTAATTTACGTTTAGTGTCTAATCCGGTGTCTGTGTCGGATGCTTGATATTGACAATAAGCCTATTTGATAAGCTCAAAAGAGGTTTTAACAAGATTGAAATTAGAATGTTATAATCATCATCATAATCGTTGAAGATGTTTCTCCTACTGCTGAGTATAGGCCTCCTTCCTGCCATCCCTGAACTACTCGGGTCCCCACCAAGTCTTACCCGCTTTTTCAAATGTCATGCACCCGTCTGGTTGTTGGTCTGCCTACTCATTGTATACCATCTCTCAGCATTCTACTCTACCAGCCATCAGCACCTCTACCATTCCACCCTGTTCGCCTCCATTTCATAACCGCTACCCATATTTCGACATGAGAATGAGAGACATGAGAGTTAAAAGTTTTCCTTTTAACATTTATCTTGTAATTTCCACCATTACGTACCTTAGTATTAAGTTGAAATAGCTGTAGGTTCCCATGTAGGCTAGTATTGCAATCATCAGTCATAGACCGTTAAAGTCCACTTAGGTGGAACACGTCGTAACGCTAACTCTGGTGCCGATTAACATAAAGTTTTCAGTTAAAGCACTAACATTATGAAACAATTCATCGGCTCGAGGACCGGGTGGGGTTGCAGTGCTCGCGAGTAAGTAAATAAAGTACGATGTTTTAGTAATATTTTCTTTTTAGGGTTCCGTACCTCAAAAGGAAAAAATCGAACCCTTATAGGATCACTCGTGTGTCTGTCTGTCCGTCTGTCACAACCAATTTGTTTTAATTGCACGTTACTGGTTTCTTTTCGAGTGTCGTGAATAGTGTGTCCGTCTGTGTTATTTTACTCTTTACTCGGAAGAACATTATAACACATTTTTTTCTATAGGTAGGTAGGTAGGTTCATCGCATCAGCAGTGGTGGCCCAGTGGTGGCGGCCCCGACTTACGAACAGTAAGTCGTGGGTTTGAACCCCGTCAGGCACATTACTTTGTGTAATATATTTCATCACTACTGTTCTCAAAACGGTGAAGGAAAACATCGTGAGGAAACCGTACCGAAGGATATGTGACATCTACCAATCCGCACTGAGCCCGCGTGGTAGATTATAGCCCATCCCTCTCCTAGAGAGGAGGCCTGAGTCCCTGCAGTGGGAACATTATAGACTTGATGATGAGTGTACATCATCATCATTCTCTTCTTCTCTCTTCTCTTCCATGATCATTTGGGTACAGCGCAGCACGCCTTCTTCTTTCATACTTCTTTCTTACTCGACATCTCATCAGACAACATCTTTCGTGCCATTTTTATACTTTACACAGCTCATCTATCGTTTCTTTGGTCTTTCCTCATGACATTTTCATCTATCCTTCGCAACACATGCCGCATGACATTGTAAATAGTTTTCATACAATAGGGGATCGGACTGGGTCAAAATAATATGATTCTGTTTAGTCCGTAAGTTAGATTATCGAAAAATATTGAATACGTATTTTTAATTTTATCAAATAAAAAAAAAATGACGAAGATAAGACGCGTCAAAGATCTTGGAGTGGGGCTTGAAACGTCACTTGTGTCGTCAAAATGTACTATCATGTGACGTCACACGAGTTTTCGAAGCACTGTATCGTCTTCATTTACGTGAAAAAAGAAAAAATACGTGTCCAATAATTTTTGGAAATCTATCTGACGGACTAATTAGTTTTTTTTTGTCCGATCCCCTATTCAAATTGGAACTGATAGTATTGCTTAGAAATAATAATTATAACTTATGATAACAGCTTATTTCTGTCACTTCTTACATCGCCAAAGTACAGTGATATTATCTTAGTTTACATGCAACACTACTTAATAATAGGTAGGTATCTACGCACTTAATTATAGTGCCATTAATCATCACTCAAACCTATCAGGTGTCATAAATAATCTATTAATTATTAAAATGATTGTTGCTTTACAAATAGAAGATTATGAGCAATTAATCATAATTTTTATTATCAATTATTGCAATCAGACGTGATCAGTTTTAAGATATTGATGGAAGATAATTTTTAATGTGTCTGCCTACATTTTTTCTACATTCGTTGGAAAAAAACGATACCTATGCATAATCATTGTGGGCCTTGATTGCGAATGGTAATCAGATACGAGGTATCAAGGTTATTCCACCTACTGGTGTACATGAATCCTTCATAGTTTAGAGTTTGTACATTGTTTTTAGTGCAAAATAATAATAATTAATGTTTTTCAAAGAAGCATTCCTGTTGTGGAAAAAGCATCTCTTTCGATTTTTTTGTTTTTAACTCTGTAAGTTTATTCGTTTAATTCACGTTCTTCAAAAGAATTAAATCATAAGATTCCCCAACGGACCGAATTTCTGTTTTGTTGGTGATGTTATTTGAATTCAATTGTTTGGTTCATCATTTCAGCCAAAAGACGTCCACTGCTGGACATAGGCTGTTTGGTTCACTCATACTGAAAATTGTATCCATAGTTCCATGAAGTGTATGCGAATTATCATGTATGGTGAGAACATAATTATTTATCTAAGAATTTAAACCTAGCATTTCTCTAACCAAAGTTATGATACTTAATATTAAGGTTGTAGTATCGTGCACCTAGAAATTCATAAGGATGTCTACAGGCGACAGACTTACAAACCGCCATTAATGAACAAAGTTGCAGATCATAAATCAGGTTCTAGAACGTGGTGTGTATATGATTTGTGTAGATACTGCTTTTCTTTGAGATAAATAGGGATAGGCACGATTTATAACTACACATTGGGAAAATCTTAGTGCAGGGAAAAACATGGTAATAATTTCAAGATATTTTGCATTGATATTGATAGATAGGCATCGAACCAATTTTTATCGATGACTTTATGATTCATTTAATTTAAATACTGCAATCAGTTGTTGGCAACTTAAAGCTAAATCATGGTCAGTTTCGATATAGTCTCTGTTTCATTGGTTTCTCTTATCTCTCACAATCATATTCTCAGCCTTAAAACATCGTAATAATATTTGCAAATAAAATTCTACCGCTCAAAGAGCCACCCCACCCAACCGCACCTCAGGCGTGCAAAGTAATTTCCTCGGCTCAATATTTCACAGTGCCCACACTAGCGGCATAAATATGAATAATCGACACCGTTCGCTTCGACAATACACATAAATTATTCCAAGCGAAAGCGATAGGGCCCGGTCGGCCCCGCTCGGTTGAGTTAAAGCGTACTCAAAGAGTAGCTATTATGTGCACGATTTATAACTAAATGTATTTGTTTATGAGGCCTGTTTATCTGTTCGACGAGCTTAATTGTAGTGAAGAAATAAAAGATAGGCGCAGCTCGCATATTTATTTCTTTAATCTTCATGTATAGTAGAGGTAAAAAGGCGCACTAAATGCCACGAGGCTTTTTCGATCAATCAACCTATGGGATCATATCAGGTGAATGGCAACATCCAGCTGTATATTTACATTATCATAAAGATATAGGCAAGGCTGTATAAAGATATATTTTAGGCAATTATGATATTTGCACATTCTTTTTCATCGTGTGGTTATTGCCTAGCCTGGCTCATCCTCTCCCATGGCCTCTAACTTGTTGCACCGGTACGTTAACTTAAAGATGATAAGACTATCCCATTTCTAATTGTATTTTTTTTTTTTAAAACGTTGGCCCACACTAGGAATTTCTCCTGTATCGTGGGTGCGTTTACAAACATTTAAACTCACATACACAAATACAGAACAACTACCTTTAGGTCATACAAATATTTGAACCGTGCGGGGATCGAACCCGCGACACGCAGCGCAGCAGTCCATTGCTTGAGCCACTGCGCTAACCGTGCCGTCGAATTGTTTGAAGTAAAAAAATAAGGCTGTTGTCTTATTTTAAAATCATGTAATTTAAAGCAAAAACAAGATGGACAAGCCACCCTAGAAGATTTTTCTGTATAAAAATGTAGACGGTGTTGTGAAGCAGCTTATGGAAAAAGTAGAGAACCTAGGCAAGGTTAAATTATATTTGCCATGAGGGATCAACATTAAGTAGCAAATAAGTAATAAATAACTAATGATAAATGTTAATCTTGTTGAAGGTTTGCTGTAGTAGCGAACACATTAAAGCGATTGCATTAAACCCTCGTTCTGTTATAATAAACAACATGAAAACGTGTGGAATTCCAAACATCCGACATTTTTCGTCAATTGAACACACAAAACACCTGCATCACAACACACAAATTAGACTCACGAACACACGACGAATTCACAACTCCGACCAATTACGGAGCAACACAAACGTCTTTATGACAGCAATTTGTTGTATTACTAATGTTGGCGACTGTCATTAGTTTGTGTATAATTTTGTGTCATTATTACTGCCTATTGACACGATTCCTGCAATCAGTGATCGTTAGGTATAAGCGAATGAGATTATCCTTCGAACACAGTTTGCCCTCTGGTTGTGTTATTCGTTGTGTGCTCAATAATTTTGATTTCTGTTTTTGGGTTATTTTGTCTATTATTAAAACAAGGAGACAAATTATTAGCATCAATACATTTATCGATATAAGAATTTCATACATTCAAGAATTATCAAGTCTGTATTTAGTGCCCACGTTGGTCTTTTTACTTCGCAGTGGATTTTCAAATAAACCAGGTACAGTCAGCATCAGAAGTATATTAACATTACTCAAAGTTTCGAAGCTGTTTTTTTTTATAAAAACTTGTTAGATATTACTCGTTGCTAAATGTTATTGGAGTATAAGGACTATTTTAACGAATAATCTTCTGAAACATTAAAAATAATAGCTAGAGTCCTGTACATAAAAGAATTAAAATTCCGAAATGTTCAGCTACTTCTGATGCTGACTGTACTATCACATTTGATTTGTCATAAAAACAATAAGATCGTCAAGACGTAAAAACACTACTCTTGGCTTTGGCTAATGACATGTTCGCGTCTTATAGCTTGAAATGGGCAGGAATAATTCTATGCCAAAAGTTCTTGCAAAGTAACGTATACAGATTTAACAGGCTTCAGGCAAGCTTTTACATGCCAAAAAAAACGTCGTAGGTAAAAGCAGAGTCGTTTACTAAAAAATAGGCTAACGGAGACACATTGACAATCGTGGTATGAAGCCATCAGTATTCCAGACCATGCTCCTCACACCACCTATGAAACTTTAATGAAACGAAAAGACCACCCCATCACCCAAAAGACCACACCAAAATAATCGACATACTCCACAATTTAGTCAGAGTTACATAAAGCAATCAATCATGAAGGATATCAATAAGGAACTTAGCATTTCAGTAGTGGGCATAATAAGGTACCCCGCTGGGCAACCGCCGCGTTTAACATGTTGGTAACTTTAATGGTGCTCGTAAATTATTTGTGGCCCACTCGTTATAATAGAGTAGATAATATAATAGAAGCGTGTGACGTGAAAAATGGGTTGGATGAGAGTTTACGCCCTTTTCCGGTCATCAGGAGGAATTATGTGAGAAACTATAATGTATCTAATTATTTTAAATCTCGCATTTTTCTATTGTAAATTATCATACTTATAAGTAGCCACGTTTTATTAGGCTGGATTTAATTAAAATGTTCATCATCACCATCAGCCTCCTAATGTCCCCACGGTAGGGACACAGGATTCCTCTCATTCAAAGGGACTGGGCTATAACCACCCCGCGGACCCAGTGCCGATTGGTAGATGTCACATGTCTTCGATTTTTTTTGGTTTTAGGACATGCCCGTTTCCTCACGATGTTTTGAATAAAAATGATTAAAGGATGCAGTTGAATACCAGTATTTTACATGGAGCGACTAGCTATGACCTCTACAACTCAGCACTAAATAAAAAAGATACCCCTTTTTTGGTGGGTGGAAAATCATCTTAAACCCCTCCCGCTCTTGGGCAGAGCGAAAGGGAGTGTGTCAGACTTCTTTTAATTTTCATCATTCCTTTACCGTTTTTGTTTTCCCAACTAAATTCGGATTTGGCTTCCAGTACGCAGTAGTGCAGTAGGCACAGGTATAATAACTGTAGCTACTGCCCATCCAACTTCCACAACCCAATTAGTACCAAGTAAAACAATAGATTGAAAATTGGTTAGACTCACATTTAAGCACAATAATTTTGTCTCCTTTTTGGAAACGCCAAAGATTAAATTATATCGAAGACACGAAACAAAGAAATTCGCAAAATAATAATTATTTCAAAACCGTAAACCGGAGTTTATCCGTGATCATGGTGCTTGTAACAGCGCCGAAATATCGGGAACTCGAAACAAAAAATCAAACATGGTAAATATCCCGTTTATGATATTAATAGTAGTGTCAGTGACCATGTCAGTTTAAAAACTTATATCCTTGTAATTGATATGAACTCATAATCCGGTCGCGAACTAGACTAAACCCAACAGGTTTGAACTTTAGTCAAACAACAAATTAATCTCAATAAACGTAAATAAACGGCACCTGGTTTACAGCTGACCCCAATGTTGGTAAGCTGCTTTTATGAAGTCAATAACTTGCTTGTAACAGTGTTATTAACATTGTTTCGCTAATAATATTTGTAAATTCGGTCGTGGCATGTTTGTTCTTATCAGTTTATTATACTCATGGTGTTTAGGCAGCTGTGGACTGTAATTATTGTTTTTTTTTGTCATGCATATTACTTGGATTGTGGTTATACATTAACTATAATCAATCTATCTAGCTATAATCTAGAAGACATCATTATCTCGACCCTTTTCCAATAATATGTTGGGGTCAACTTCCAGCCTAATCTAATGCAGCTGAATACCGATATTTTACATAGAGCGACTAGGCTGTCGCTCTATGTAAAATAGGTTGGGTTGGTTGTTGAGATGTGGAGGTCAGAGACCTCTGTCTCTGACTTCCACAACCCAACCCACCCAGGGTAACATTATCCACTGAAAGTCATTAGATACTCCTTGGTACAACTGGTTGTCAGACTTTTTCAACTGTCGAAGATCTAGCTTTGTCTGTGGAGTGCCATCAATATAATTGGCTTTACCCAGCAGTGAGTGAAGTCGAGCTGTGGATGATCAATTGATAATGAAAATGATTTTCCTGTTAGTTCTTCATTTGTGGCATAGATGGCGCTGTAGTACTTTTTGTAGAGCCACTACAATATAAAACAAACAAGATTCTAAAATATCACACAGTATTCTACTTTTAAACACACATTTTGTCACTACACCCTAAATCATTTCTAAAATTATTTGCCTAGTTTAATTACAGCGAAACTATGCATCTTTCACACCTAGTTGGCATGGGCAGAGGTGTTTAATAGATTGTCAATCGTCGGCACATAGTTGGCAGTTGACGGGCATTGCGCCGGCAGTTAATGCCAAAATGCCGAAAGACAGGTGACAAGTACAGTTCAAGATGATTTATGGACAGGTTTATTGTTGGCTGGCTGGGAGTGAAACTCTAAGTAGTTTTTACTTTTTTGAATATTTTTTGGGTCATTATGTAACAGTCTGAATATGAATAAATACTCAAAAGAAACTTTAACACACCAGAAAGCGAAATGCACTAAAATGTTTTATTTCTAATTCTTAACACTATTTTATTTATTTATTTAAATTGTACATACTTTTTAGGGTTATTTAATTTGAAATTTATTTTTTTATTGATCTACTTATATACCTATTAAATTCGAACTCTGTTAATTCAAACGATTCGCTACAATATTTTCAACATAATGTGTTATGACAGTCCATAATTTTTCCTTCTGATTTTCTTCTTATCATTTATCTATCTAATTCTTGTTCATAATCATCTATTTCTGCCACGTTATAATCCAGAACTAGGTATTCAAAGAACCAAAAATGTGTCCTACCTACAATTATTATTAGTTGGCTAGGTGAGTATGAACTATGAAGGTAGCACAGTCACCTTCACAGCAAACTACATCAACATTACAAAATCAAGTAATCACGCAACATCTAATCTTATAAGCGCGATGACTTACAGTTCGTAACATAAGGAGTCATTAGGAGGAGTGGCTGATCCATCATTCTGTCAGGATCGCGCTCCCGTGTGACTGGGAGCCATTAGTGTCTTCATACTGCGGCCGCTTTAATTACTTGCTTAGTAAAAGGATGAGCTGAAAAATTTAAGTGCTTTGCTGATTGTTTTAATTTTTGTTAGCGACTTTTGAACGTAACAACACGGCAGTTTGTTTCGAATAGTTAAACAGATGTGGTTGAGATAATGTTCGAGCCTATTGCCAGGTCCGGGGACAAATCCACAATCCAAACTGCTACAGATTATGTTCCTGTAAAAAAAACTCAACATTTGAAACGTTGGGTTAGTCTTTTACTAAAACATTTGTGACCAAAAGACAGCAAACTAAAAAGAAAATTAAGAACCTCCAATAAAATATTAACCGTGATCAAATTAACAACATAGCCTAAAATAAAACTAACGGTATATCAAGCGCCACCCAATGTGACACAACAAATTCAATAAAATATATTTCCCACCAAACTCGAAGGACCAAACATTTAAAATTAACAACCACGCCATTCGTGTACATAATCTACATTGCCATCTATACCCCGACATGGAAACCCAAGATATCAATCTACCAATATTGCTGATTTAAAACCAAGAATCGATCGATCGATCATGATCTAGGTAAGCTTCTATAAAGTCATTTTATCGAACAGCGAGGTAAACTTGCTAATAAATAATTCTATATCTCATTCCAGTCAATATAAATCACATATTAATACTAGATAATAAGATTAGTATGATTTCTCTGACAGATATTGATTGCCCGGCAAATAGATGCGGGTGAAGATTAGATGATGTTAATGCATTTAATATGGCTTATGATTGTGTGAGTCATGATGATGATGACCTTTGACCTTTTGGTGTAAAGGGTGAAGTTGGAGTGTTGAACGATGATGAGGGTGAGTGATACGGATGAATAATTTTTATCATTGAAATTCTTTGATAGATAGTAATTCGTACTTAACATACCTAATGGCATTCGTAATGGCGTCAAAATAGCAATGACACTAAAGAGAATAGGAAACATTAAATTGTCAATGTAAATTTTTAACCCAGAATGGGTACAAAATATCTTATCTCGTGATTTATTTCTATATTGCATCCTGCCTTAAATGGCGTCTTATCCAGTAATAACCGTAACTACATAATTATCTGCACTTACATTTCCTTCCAAATTGTTCGAAGTACCCAATTTAGTGTCGGATAAACTGCAGTTAAAAAATATCGGAGACAGATCAGATCAAAGTGACCTCCCGTAATTTTGCAACACAATAATATCCTTAAAGGTTATCAAAACCTCTATAAAAGTTATCTCGGTAAAAAATTAAGTAATTTAAAACTTTACTTTCTCGCTCGACTCAAAAGATCAAAATTACACGTTGCCTGTCATTAAGCAAATGTCACGAACGATTGTCTTAAAGTGACATTAAAGAAAGCTACTTGGTAACGTGTCATTATAAAGATATAAGGGGCCAAGTTGACAACTTGGTTACAATAAAAATGAGTTTTGACGTTGACAAATTGCTGGCAGAGGGCGCCCCGGGCGGGCTTGTTAATGTCGTTGGAGCGACTACAGAGACTGTGGTCTAGGGAAATTGTGGAAATATTTTCTGCTTGGATTTGTCTTGTTTTCTCAAAATCATTTAATTAGAAGAATCTAACTTGTATCCAGTTTAATATAAAACGAAGGTCCATTTAATTTTTTTTTTAATTACAAAAGAAAATACACCAAGCTAAAAGAGAGAAAAGCGTATTTTATACTACACTAGCTGATGCCCGCGGCTTCACCCGCGTGGATGTCGTTCAAATTATATACTAAAACCTTCCTCTTGAATCACTCTATCTATAAAAAAAACCGCATCAAAATCCGTTGCGTAGTTTTAAAGATTTAAGCATACATACAAACAAACAGACAAAAATAGCGACTTTGTTTGTAAGGAAGGATACATAATTATTCAGTGACTGTAAGTACAAGAAGCCATAAATTTATCAGACGGTAGTCATTAAAGATGACATCAGTGTAGAAACTTGAGATATTATATTTTTAAACTATCATTATACTTAAATTGTACAAAAAAAAGACTACTTTTATTCATAATTCACCACTTTTAAATTGATGTTTAAAAATTAATATGGTGACCTTAATGTATGAAGTCATTAATTCATGTTTTATGATGTCAATTTATTATTTTAATGTTGGAACGTAAAATGTGTACATTATTAATTATTTAAATTCACGTTTTAATGAGCGTATTATTTGATGTTATCTGCTTTGAACTTTGCTCGCGAAATAAAAGCTTTGTGACTTGTTGTTTTGTTTAAAAAATCACAACTAGATGGCATGAATACTGTTATAGAAATAAAATAGAAGGTATTAGTTAGACATGAGCATGTGGTCTGTGGTGGACCGATGACCTGGTCAAGGTTGCAGGAACCCGCTGGATGAGAGACGCACGGGACCGGTCAATGTGGCGACGCCTGGGGGAGGCCTATGTCCAGCAGTGAACGTCTTTTGGCTGAAATGATGATGATGATGATGAGCATGTGGTCTTAGGTTCTCTGCGTGCTTTTGACTTAAAGAAAGAAAAAGTGTTTATTGGTTTCCCAACAGGACAAAACAAATTGACAAAAAATTAAACGTTAACAAAGTAAACATATTTATGAGAAACACTTAAAATTAGGACATACATTCATTATATTTAAATTTGTCCCGTGCGAAGCCAAAAGGCTACTATCTCAGCATGGTGCTGTAACATTTATGACAAATGTCACAGCGCTGGTATCAGCACTGGTGGCTTCTTCTATCCGTGTATGTGCTGACTGAATCTGTAATCGATTGCACATCTATAAGAGTTTCAACCGCCTCGTTGGTGTAGTGGTGGCAAGCACGACTGCAGTGCATGAGGACCTGGATCCGGTTTCCATCAAAAATTTCTCAATAGCAGTCATGGAGTCTGGATTTTTGATCCGTTGATGTAGGCTTGCCCCCTATTACATGGAACTTACATCACTAACTGGCAAAATGTGGCTGTACTATATGTGGCTGTACTAATGTGGCTGTACTAATGTGGCTGTACTAATGTGGATGTACTAATGTGGCTGTACTAATGTGGCTGTACTAATGTGGCTGTACTAATGTGGCTGTACTAATGTGGCTGTACTAATGTGGCTGTACTAATGTGGCTGTACTAATGTGGCTGTACTAATGTGGCTGTACTAATGTGGCTGTACTAATGTGGCTGTGCTAATGGGTACACCTCTGCCTAACTCATCGGGGACTACTACAGGCGTGATGATGCCATGCTATAAGAGTTTCGGGACATACACTAGTTCTACTCATTTCGCTCATCTTTCGCTTTCCTCGCTCATCATATTACAAAGGCATCGCGGTCATTAGTAGCATTCATCAATACAAGCGCATCGGTCATGCCGTGACTAGATAATGATTGAAAGAAGCTTCCAACGAGTCTCATCTACTTGGATCTGATGAATAAGTGTTGTATTCTTTTTATTGTCAGACTTGTATTATTCAATGGGTTGATAAAATATATTTCGAGAGAGTGGTTATTTTATTTTCCAGTAAAATATGAGCTTGTATCGAAATAGCTAGATATTTTCTTCTTTTTTAAGACCACGAACAATCTAAAGAGAATTCAAACTCAAAGTATTTATTTCAATTAGACCATTACCTACAGGCACTTTTGAATGTCAGAAAAAACTATTGAGTATTTTTTAGCCTTGTTGTTGCCACAATTATCTAAAGTAAAGTCAGACAACATAATAAAGTTTGAATCTTTAGACAAACGACAGACAGAACGTAATATTGTTGATGTCTCAAAAACGTCATACTTCTGCCATTTACGGTAAACTAAATTCCGCCCTTATCAGTCCTTCCGAAAAGCCTCTAAATTTAACTTTATAGCAATAAATTTTATGTTAAACCGACGCCGATAATACTCATATAAATGTCTAGTAAGGATTATACGTAAATATACACAAGGATATTAATATATCTCAACGGCATTGGGTTCAAGGAAATTTTACTTACATACCTTAAAATAAAAACTTTCTTGGGGCATGGTTGACATTTTTTACAATTTCTTTCAATAATCCTTCTATTTTGTTAAGGATTTCAAATTGATAACCATCAACAATTTTGTAAGGTTAAATAATGGACCGTAAAAAATTCTGAGTAATCTGAAAATAAAAACTAACAATTACAACCCGCCATTTTTAACCCAAACAAAATTAACACACAAATCCTAGCGCGAACCAAAGGTACAATCCCCAAGACACCAAGTGCAACCACCTCTCAAATCTGACAAGAGCATGAATAAATCATAACCGTTCTCTGTAATAAAGTAGCCATGTTTATCCGAACATTCATTTATCACCGTTTTGCCAGCCTACTATAACATGACCCTTCGGAACTTGGTCCTTCGAACCGGATACAGGTCTTTCTCACTGGTCCTTCGGCATTCATGATTGCAGCAGTCATCAATCAAGCGAGTCGGTTAGAATGATGGTCGGTATATTGCGTAATGTGTTTGAAGAATGTTTATTTGTAAGCTTTTTGTGGGGTTTTTCAAGTTGTTTTTGTTGATTAATAGCTTGATGGATGGACCTCAAGGATGGGATTGCGTTTTAATTGCTGAAGTAATCTTGTTGTTTGGGAAGATGAGTGGGGTTTTAGTTTGGTGTGTTGAGATTAACAATGGAATAATAAAACAATTCATGTTCAACAAAGGAAACATAAAATACAACAATACTGGTAACTGGTCAGCCACTCTCATATTCTATATTTTAGGAAGTAAATAAAATCTATGTATATGGATGAGGTTGCTAATGAACACAGAAGCAAATCTAGTAAAGAAAAGCGGGTCTAAGGAATTGTTTAAGGAAATACAAGTCCCATTCAAGAAGTTTGAGCAAATAGATATAATTATTATAAAGGGTGACACTTAAATTTCAACACACATAAAATAAAATGTGCTTGACGTTATAAAATTGATAGCTTTCGCAGATGCCAAGAAACTTGAATATTTCATCGCTTCTGTGAACGAATGTGTCGATGTGCATTTGATAAACGTCGACAGTAATAATAATTCGAAATGACACAGTGACAGAATATCAATGTGTTGCTTCGAATTGAGGGTGCTTAATTTTTGAAGACGTTGGTGGAGATTATTTTTAATTTTAGAGCGTTGAAACTAGGAATATGCATGACATCAAAGTACCTATGTGACTTATAGAGTAAGATCCCAGGGCCGCCAGACGTCACGTATTTTCTGACGAAGGAAATGTGGACGATTGAGTAGTGTTAGTATGAACTAAGAACGCACGACTACCAGTTAGCTTGCTTAGACAGCCAATTTTCAGGTATCAGGCTATCAAGGTACATAAAAACATTACTAACTTCACGTATTTTCTGACAGCTGATTTTTACGTATATTGTAGGCAATATCCTTAAAAAGAAGTTGTCAACACTCCCAGACACTTCCTGGCGGCCGTTTTGCCTATCGGACGCTTTAAAGTTCCCAAAAAGTTTAGACTTAAACGTATTGTGACTGTTTACCCGAGAACGCATGGCATCGCTCGTGTGGCTGACATACAGACCTCCACTGGACTCGTTCGGTGGGCATTCAACAGGATCTGTCCATTGCCTGTGTCTTCAGAATTTTGTTGAAAACGTTACTTAGACCACTCGGGTGCATGTTGGAGCGCCTGCCCAATATAGCATGGCAATAACCCGATCAATTAGCTTTAAGTATTAAAACATTAGGAGTTTATGTATTCTTTAAAGCGTCTGTTAAGCAATACGGCCGACGGAAAGTGTCTGGGAGTATTTGCGATTTATTTTTAAGGATATTGCCTAAAATATACGTAAAAATCAGCTTGGAGAAAATACGTGAAGTAAGTAGTTTTTGTAGTATTTTTTCCTTGATGACCTGATACCTGAAAATTGGCCGTCCAAGCAAGCTAGCTAGTAGTAGTGTGTTCTTAGTTAAAACTACTCAATCGCCCACATTTCCTTCGTCAGAAAATAGGTACGTGACGTCTGGCGGCCCTGGGATCTTGGACTATTACTTTATAAGTATCTATTCTGGTATTTAAGTATAACCTCTTGATGATTAATACTTATAATAACTGCAATTTATAACACGCAAATCTTTATTAAATCCATTCAAAAAATGCATTTATGCTAATAATAAGAAAACTAAAACGGACGTAATGTATTTTACCCACATCAAATCTTAACATATTCGTGCCAAAAATCGAATATTGCGACTCATTTTCAAAGAACATCATAAAAATAAAATTAAAGACACGTTTCATATCAATGGCATTGACAAACGTTGAGAGGTAGACAATAAAACAATCATCAATCCAATTTATGCTCAACGTCATCAGTTGAAATTGGATCATTTTAGTCAATTTATCATAATGATTCATTATCATTGGTTATGTCGATAATGACTGACCTGAATGCATTATCTAGATTAGCTTTTATTTGTGCAGATATATATGTGGATGATATCATTTGTGAGTGATTTATGAGAGTAATTTTCGAATGTCTGCGGCTAAAGATAATTCTATATCCGGGGCAGCGATGTGTTGTGGTGAAAGTGAGTAATTCAACTATAAGCAAAGTCTGAGATTTTAAACTGTAATAATATTGTCTACTATATTCATGTAAAAGTCAAGATTTATGTATAGTTTTTTCTGTTCTTTGTGCAAACTACTTTTAATTAAGGTGATGGCGCAAGGGTGGGGTTTTCATTATGATTTTGCCCAGCAGCTTCCAAGCTTTTCCCCTCTAATTTACAGTTAATCTCCAATGTGATCAAATTTAGATGAATCTATATTTCTTATTGAGTGACTGCACAGTGCACATGCCTATCGGACCTTCGCAACCGTTAATTTGTACAGTAACTGGGTCTGTGGACTTGTGGAGCAAGGAAAATTATGAAATTATGCCTTTAATTTTTTTATAATATTCTACGCAGTCATCTAAATATCTATCTACATAAATAAATAAAAGAGAAGTCCTGACTGACTGACTGACTGACTCGTCAACGCCTAACCCAAACCCTTGGACCTAGAAAGCTGAAATTTTGCACAGAGGTTTCCTTTATAATGTAGACAAGGAATAAGGAAGGATTTTTCGAAATTCAACCCCTTTCCTTTCTTTTTATTTTCCATTGAATGGAAAATCGACATTTTTGTAGTTAAACCGATATCCACGAGGGCGAAGCCGTGGGCAAAAGCTAGTTTATAATAAAAAAAAACATTGCGTGTCATTCACCAATTAAGATATTTTTTAGGCGGATTAATTTATTATAGAAGACGTCCACTGCTGGACATAGGCCTCCCCCAGGTGTCGCCACATTGACCGGTCCCGTGCGTCTCTCATCCAGCGGGTCTCCACAACCTTGACCAGGTCGTCGGTCCACCTAGTGGGAGGCCTTCCAACACAACGTCTTCCGGTTCGCGGTCGCCATTCCAGAACTTTTCGGCCCCATCGGCCATACGTTCTGCGAGCAATGTGCCCTGCCCATTGCCACTTAAGTCTGGCGATTCTTCGGGCTACGTCGGTAACCTTGGTTCTCAAGCGGATGTCCTCGTTTCTGATTCGATCACGCAAGGAAACTCCGAGCATAGCCCTCTCCATTGCCCTTTGGGTGACTTTGAGCTTTCTGATGAGGCCCATAAATTGTGAGCGACCACGTTTCGGTCCCGTATGTAATCACTGGCAACACACACTGGTCATAGACTTTCGTCTTGAGACACTGTGGTAAGTTGGACGAGAAGATACCGCGCACCTTCCCGAACGCTGCCCAGCCGAGTCAGATTCGACGATTGACCTCTTTCTCGTAGTTAGATCTACCCAACTGGACCGTTTGTCCCATGTATAATTTATTTACTTTCCTTAAAATAGCAAGCACATTCGTTGTTGCGTCGTAGATTCATACTATCATAAATGTAATCAAAAAATATAGGTAATAAATCATGAATAATCATGATACTTTCGAAAATATCTAATTATATCTGGTAAGCTTTCCTGTTTTCGTAGAATACGATATACATCATTGTTTACAAATTGGTGATTACTTTAATTTTGGGGTTTCCCAAAATGCTTTCCAAGTACATATTATGTTTTCTTCGTAGAGCAAAAGAGCAATCCACCTACCTTCTACTCATTTTCCTGAAAGAAAGTGATCCAGTTTGATGGCTTGAATCACCATCTAAGAGATATTTTTACAGTAGACTTTTTTATACTCAGCCAGTCATGAGTTGGGTTCAGCTTGCAGTCTAACTGGATGCAGTTGAATACATGTATTTTACATACAGCGACTGCCTATCTGACCTCCACAACTTAATTAGTACTCGTTAGACATGTTGTCAGACTTCTGCAGTCAAAAGTGTAAATATACTTGAAGTACCACTTCTACATTCATAGTAGGTACCTTATTATTTTCCGTCTATCGGATTCTGAAGTAACCTTTTTAGAATCACGACTTTTGAGTGCGTGGGAAGTTCTACAGCTTTACATAATTTGAATGAAATTGCCATAAAAGTTGTTGGCAGGAGCACCTTGTAAGCATTCACGACTTTACTATTCATGTCAGAATGAGTTTCTTATCGAAACACGTCGGTGCAACAAAGTTGTACAACGTTATTACTATTACGACTATTATTTACAAGAAAATTCTGAAATATTGTCTGTTTATGTCGTCTGTACTTATTTCAAAATAATTCTACATAATAATATTTATAGCCATCAATTTAGCACCTAAAATAAACTCCTTCCTTTGAATGAAAAACCTCTTCATTTTATGACTGCAATTATGTGTTCAATCATGTTAATAAACACGAAAAAACTGTCTGGAAAAATAAAATCATGTAATTTAGCAATCTCTTTGAATTTCATAATTGACTGGTCTGATTTCAAAATTTTCTAAAACCCACTCTTCCATCCGAGCTATCAAAAGCCCAACACTATAAAGATGAAGACAGAAAAAGACAGACAGCACTATCTTTTGAGAGTTATAACTAACTCAAACCTTATGGAGAAAGAATAGAGTATGTATTAGATTATCAAAGGAAGAAGTATCAAGTAATTACTCACGGCCGGCGGCGTGATACCGATTGACTTTGATAAAACGCCCCAACCTACTTGTTTAACACGATTTATTACCTGCAAGCCACGAGAGAGGGCCTGGACGGCCGTCACAGAGAATCTAGAATTTTTGTTAGATGTTGGAGGCGATAATACCGTGAGGTGATAATTTGAAGACTTGGGAGAAATATCTGAAGGTTTATTAGTTTATTAGTTGTCGCTGTTGGTGTAGCGGATATGAATGGAATAGATCGTTGTCAGATGTTTGATGTGCCGGAGATACTTGATGGTATTGCTGATATGGTAGTAAATGTTCCATTTTTAAGTCAATGTTTCTTCTGAATCACAAGAGGTCTGTTAAATTATAAAGTAGGACTTTAGAGTAAAGAACACCAGAAGACAGAGTAAGGAAAAAAGTGATTAATAGATAAGTCAATCATAAAAAATCAATATCACATTTACCTCTGAAGTATCGAACTCTTTACGCAACTAGTGCGCAAAAACGCCATGACATAATAAATATTGTCACAATCAGAATCTTCCATCGACGCTCGCGCATGTCACGGTACAAGAACCACATTTATTAACCCCACAATTAACCCTAGAAATCTATTTCCAGTTTAACGTCAATTGATATTGATTCCTCTTGACATATCGATCGACTCGGTGAAGCGTAACATTTCAATTGCAAATCGAACATATAGGTACCTATTTTGATGAAGTATAAAACTAGTATCACTTCAAACGTATACTCAAAAATGAATTTGATTGATATACCTAAGCCAAACTAGAAGAAGTAGAAGACATACTGCGCTGGCCCCGAAATAAATTGGGACAAGGGTAGGAAAATGAACTGACTTCTGTTAATCCTTGGGAACTTAAGTTAATCCTGTTAAAAGTCAAAATAATTAGTATGAAACATTTGAAAAAAATGTAATTTATCTAGGACCCTCTAGACGTAAATGATAATATCATCATTATAAGCCGGGTGGTCTCACACAGTTATGATGGTGAATAATAACAAAAGAGGATAGCAATTAAAATGTAACGCTTCATTAATTTGGGAAAAAATTAAAGGTCAGTCGATACAGATGTTTTGTACGTCAGAAATGGTTAATAGAATGTAATCAATGGCTAATTGTGTTGCAGGTGAGGTTCGTATGTTAAGAGTGTGAAACGATAATCGTAATGGTATTTTAATTATACACTACGTGTGCATAATTTTAATAGTTCGGTTGGATCGATCTTCGGGTTAAGCTGTGCTTGTCTGGGTTGGACCGTGGTTGGGTGACCACCCACTGCAATACAAGTACAAAGCACCATTAAATTATAATTAAACCTGTAATTCCGACTGCACATTTTGTAGATCTTTAACACTCGTGACAGTCAAACTTCAGCCCTTTGGCAAAAAATGATTGGCCCAAAATTCAGACAACTACTCTTGCCTTGCGTTTTTTTTTAGGTTATTACAAGCACTACATAATTAATTCTTCAACGAGCTTCCACTCTTTGAACGCTGCAATCACATCGTTTAATATTTCTTGACAAATATCACTTACTACTGATGTGATTCTCTGCTGTATCTTTCTTTCCACAAAACTAAACAATACCGCATCCACCGCACATTCTATCTAAATTGTTTCCTACTCCTCGGGCCTCACAGCGCGATGATCTATCAACTTGTCTTCACAAGATTAATGCGTGCAGATGATTGACGATTCGCGTTGTCGGCGTGTCTCTAATGGTACGTATGGCCAATGTTTGCTGCTTGGCAGTTGGTGACAGATGTTGGCTCGCCAACACTCTCCTGAATTTTCACACCCGTTTTCTTTTCAACGTGTGTAGAATTTTTAGTAGCTTGAGAACTATCGTTTGGGTGGTCTTTCTCAAACCCTGAGACCGTTGTGAAAGTGAGTGAAAGTCTGTCTGGATAAGGACACAGCAAGTCATATCCGCAGTAAAGTTTTATTAGACCTATAAAGTACTTGCCTACAATGTTATGACCGACCAATGAAATGCCTCTAGAATGGCAGATGGTGAACACAAAGCAAATGTTTATTGTCGTCGAATAATTGTATTTGAATTCATGAGTTATAAAGGCTGCTTGTGTGTAAAGTTATTACGAGCAGAGACTGACAAACAGTGAATTCAAACTTCTGTTGACATTTTGTGTAAGTCTCTTATAAAATCTGTCTGGGTGGTCTTCATTACGACGTCAGTAAATATGATTATCTTGTTGTTCTTGACTAAATCGATTCCGATTTCTTTTTTAGCACCAGAAACAATATCGATATTATCTCCTTATGTGGGCAGCAAAACAAAAATTATTGCAAAATATCCGAATTGGAGCAAAACTTTATTCACCTTAAAAAATGTCGAGAGAAAACTGAATTTGAACATGTCCGCTAAACACAAACATTGGTCAGTAACAACCAAGGAAAAAGTTGGCACACAGTTAGAAACGAGGCATGAAAGCTTATTTATAAGACGTCTTGGCGGATGTCTAGTAGACAATAACGTGTGTTAAACTTAAATCAACTTGTCTCGCGATCAAACAAGAATTTTAGACCACTTTATTGCTTTTGATTTTTCTACGAAATATTTGCTTTGTTGACTCAGCGTAGATGATGTATTGAGGATTCCATTAGCATAGTAAACATGGTTTTCACGTGAAATATTTGAGTGTTTGTGTTCGCTTAGTTTTGACCTGTCTTGTAGTCTAGTGCAATGTGTTCCTAGCATTGTTGGTACAGATGTTGATCTGCCAACTCAACATGTAGGCCTTTAAGATTCTTGTTTCTAGTTGGGATTTACCCAGCTAACAATTTTGTTTGGTTAAAATTGAAAATACATAGAATTGCACTCATTGTGCAAAAACTAATGAGTCTCAAAGAAAAGTTGTGAAAACCACACAATAATCGCCCATTAGCTACTGAACACCACTGAACATAGCGTCATTATCATCATTGTCTCCACTAATGACACCACTTAACGAGCGCTCGTTAAACTGGCTATCACCATACAATTGTCAAAGAACATCAAACAAAGAAACACATAAAACAACGCCGTCATTTTCCTCAATTCGTCATTACCTCCCATTACATCATTTACCTGAATCCCGTTAGTAAAACACGTAATTCGAATTGTTCTTCGTGTAAGTAATAAAATCTAGATTACTGTGAATCTAATTATGAACACAACAGCTCGCTGCAATTATTTCAAATCTGATAGACATGAATCTTGGAAACCATCGCGTGACCGTCGGTTTGGAGCGGGCCGTCAATCATAATGTGTCAAAGCATAAATACTTACTGGAAAAGTAGACACGACTGCTTTTTCCGTTTTAATTTTTCATGCTCCTTTTGCTTTTGCACACAAAGGAAATTGATATTCATGATTGTAATGGGCACACCTATTACTACTTCTATTGGTTTCTCTTTCATTATATTTTTCTACCCAGTCTTCGTCAAGTGTATCCTTGGCAGACGATTATGTGTTTAAAGCAACAGTAACTGGTCGTCGTTCACATTTGTTTCTGTCTTTGAAGCGTTAATACATGTCATTAGTTACTGTGTCTGCCATACCAGTAGTTAGTATGGCAGCTATTTTAAATGTAATTGGCGCATTTGCTATTTTAAAAGTCAGTATTCTTCTCATCTAAATATTCGTTATCCTAATTACATACACTTCAAGCTTTACAAAGAATAAATTATGTGTCGAATCTGTTTAACTTATTAACCTAATCTTTATTCTTTTTGCATTGAAAATCCCGCAGCCGTGTTGAAGTCTGTCATCACTGTGAAACAATAATGAACAAGAGAATTTTCGCGTTCATTACAAGAGACTTAATTAATGGTAATAATTTGCATCAGTGTTGCAGATATAATTTATTGTTTCTGAGATTCTGTTTTGTGTAAAAACAGATTATCAACATGCCATTCAGTCATTGTTGATTATAAAGTAGGAGCTGTTACTGATTTATTAATTTTGAAAAGTTATAAAAAAGTAACAATGTCGAAACAATTGAAGATAACTCAGAAAAGAAGACCATCAATAAAGACAAGGACACAATCCACACTGAAGGTAGAAGTACTAATAATAACAAAGTACCACTAACTTATCCTGTCGAAGGTTATATAAAATATCATTGTAATGCTCATCTTAAAGCCATCAAACAAATGAGACATCATCAGACGTGTCGTGTTAGTGTCAACGTTGCAACGATTGCGTGCACTCGCGGCTACAGCGTTGAGATATTAGCTCAGGAGTCAGAGCGTGAAATTAATTCTTAGAACGTAAACATAATGCGTTTTTGTCTTGATCGATTTGAATTTTTATCTCGTAGGATTAATGGTAATTGGAATTTTAATCTTGAATGTTTTGAATGGTTGAAAGGTTTGTGTTTTTTAGGTTGGACTGGATGACTAATGAACAAACTTCTTGTCACTGGATGTGTTTGCTGAGTGATTTTAAATAAAATGTTAAATGTTTTGTTTTAAAAAATTCAACAGTTATATTATTATAATTACTCAAAACTACATCATAAACATTAAGATACAGAGAGAAACACGTAGAGAAACATAATTTCTAAGAAAATCAAATTAAACAGATTTTGAGTTAAACCATACGCTGCTACTTACGCATAAAATATGAAACGTGATTACACCTGCACCCACAGAGATATTAAAACTTATAGATAACCATCTATCATACTAATAGTAATAATTATTCACCTCTTCATCCAAAAGGAAAGTGATAGTAAAAACCCGCTTATATTTCAAT
This sequence comes from Diarsia dahlii, assembly GCA_949775195.1. Taxonomy (NCBI): domain Eukaryota; kingdom Metazoa; phylum Arthropoda; class Insecta; order Lepidoptera; family Noctuidae; genus Diarsia; species Diarsia dahlii. Next base: position 1,128,364 of record OX459198.1, read on the forward strand.
TTAAAGTTGGCACGACTACCAATTTGTATTTACGTCTGGGCAGCGGCCGATCCAATTAAACTGATTGATTCGACTGATTGAATAATATTGATTGGTTAGCGCTTTAGAAACGATTGGGATAGGAACGTCGGATTTTGTAAAGGATGTGGTATGAAAAGACTGTTTGGGAATCCTTGCTGAGGTCGTGAACATTTGGGTCGAAGTTGGAATTTAATTATTAGGCTAAATGGCTTCCACACTCAGGCATAAAGGTTATATTTAAATTAGACATAGATAATTTGAATAGATTTAAATATAAAAAAGGCTGAAAGTGGTGCCGGTGACGCGTATGCGGAGAAATGTGTCGCGAGAAAAGTATTAAGTATGAATGTAAATGTCAGTAAGAGTAGAATCAGATCAAAGAAACCATATATGGACAACCACGGGCGTTTGCCAGTGGTTGTCCTAATGTTTTCAAGCAAGCTTTCGGTCTACGTATCTTCAATAAATCAGTTGCAGACAGCATCGCATGTCTCTTGACTTCAAATTGTTAATAAAATACTCAGAGCGGTTTACTTGGCTATATTTATGGAGGAAAAACAGCTTCCTACTTTCCACATCATCATGCTATCATATTATATCTTGCCTATCATGCAAAACGTCAAGGAAACATGTATCTCGAAATTTTTCATTTAAGATCCACACTTTTCTTGCATCGGGATGACATGCTTTGTTGCCATTCGTAACAAGACCAACTCCGACCAACACTGTATTTTCTAACATTGAAAGTGTTAGAAAATACAGTGTACGAAGTGATATATATAAAAGGAAGGTAATGACAAAATGACTGTTGACAGAAGAGATGGAAGAAGAAAACGTATTAAGCTGACCTCAAATAATAAGGAAAGAAGGTGATGAGAGGCATTATGAAATTATCCGGGTTACAGACCAATATGACATAAAAACTCAGCTTAATAAAGCAGTAATCAAATCAAATCAAATCAAATCAAATAATTTATTTGCATAATATGGGTAAAATAGATGGTACATAATGCATTACATAATACAAAAAAACGATCCTCATATTAACCATTTCTGGTATGCAAAAACTTAAAACTTAAGATAAAAGTTTATGAAAATAATACCAACCCTAGAACAAATCCAAGCTCCCAACCTACAAATCAGCAATAAATCAGTTGCGGGCAACGTCGCGTGTAGAACTCGAGATTATAAATAAACGGAACGTAACACAACGGCGACTGGACACGACACCTCGTTTAATAGTACACAACATTCTGACGCGGACGAAGTCGCGATGATAGGCAAACTGCCATCTCTTGCGGATTAATTTATTGAGCGAGTATTTGTCGCTATTGTTCAGTGCTAGATGCTCGGAGAGGTGTGAATTGAATAGCAGAATAACTATGTTGAGTTTGTAGACGTCAGGATTCTTTGTGAGTTTTGTGGTTGATGTATTAGGTTATGCGATGACAAAAAAGAATATCAATAGCATGGAGGTTATAGTGACTTTTATGAAAGATGGAAACTATGCAAGGAGTACACTCAGTCAGATACCCATAAGAAAGAACAAAAGTGTTAGGGCATACCCTAACACTTAATTCTGAGTGTACCCTCCTTGCATAGTTTCCATCTTTCAAACAAAACAAAAGTGTTAGGGTATGCCCTAACACTTTTGTTCTTTCTTATGGGTATCTGACTGAGTGTACCCTCCTTGCATAGTTTCCATCTTTACCTCAAGTCTTTTTCAGCCCTTGCTCCATAGATAAAAAGACATGAGGTTTCGCAAATTACTATAACGTGACAGAGTTGTGTGTGTATTGTGTAATTTCTTCCAAGAAACGTCACCACAAAGGAGAGTGCTTTGGCATTTACTCAATAATAAAGAGGCCAAAGCTTTGACTACCCAACATGTAGCTCCACATGAATCTTTATCTCTTTGTTCCATTTGCGACAGTTTATGTCCACTATCCGAGCCCTTATTTATATCAACGAACATATAAATACCGGCCAAAAAACACAACGAAACTGGGCAATAAATCCTCCACTTCCCACAAATCAGTGACCGGCAACAGACGGGCGTCGAAAAGTTGTGTCACTCTCATGTCCGCGTGTCACGTCATGACGTCCAACACGCCGCGAACGTGACGGCTGTCACGCTGACGGCCGCCGGTAATTAGCTAATTGCGACATAACTTTCTCTGCGGTCACACACGCTTTTATTACAACGGAATATGGTTGTGTTTTGGATACTAGAGTGAATAGCAAAAATGTGCTTCATAATTTTCGCCTCATTAAAACAGCGCGTGAATCACAAATGATTAATGCTTATTGCGTTGCAATAAAGTTTATTTTGGTATGTTTTACCGCGACGTTGATCGCTTGTTGTGATGTGTAGACAATGGTAACTGACGTGGTTATGACTGCGTCAGTAAATCCCTTAATGAGCTAATCTGACGGATATTGATTGACGGTCTACATCTACTCATAGATTAATGGATTTGTTTGTCGGATTTTTTGTGTCACATGTCTATGTCAGTGTCAGTGTTCGCGGACGACACAAAAAGATTATTATTGAGAATTTAAGTTGAGTTAGTGTTTCTTAAAAAAATACCTAATGTGAAAATTCAAGGAAACGACTTTGGCCTGTTTTAAGGACACTATTTTAACAAAACTAAGTTTCACATTTTATTTTTAAACGTTCGTCTATTGATTGCTGAATAATAATGAACTGTATAATTATTATAATTATATCTCTTCACACTGAAATGTAGCATCTGTTGTGGACACACTAAGGCGTCATAGCACTGTTATTTAGTTATAATGGAAAAGCTTGTTTAGTACCGACCGTCATTTGCATACAGTCACACAACATAGTCCTGACAGTAATTACAAGTCGTCAGTGCTTCGAAAGTCTGACAATCCGTCTAACCAAGGAGTATATATCCGTGGCTGGCGTGAATATGTTGATAAGTCTAAAACTGCAATTTGTCAGGACGGCCATTTAAAGGGTTTGACGTCTTCTGGTAAATCGGTAAATTAGTTTAACATAAATGTTGTAGTTGTTTTATAGGTTATTTTATGCCCTCTTTTCAATGATGACAGTAAATATTCGAAATTCCCCATAGGTTGCATAATAATAGACTTGTCAATTCGTTCACCAACGACTTATCAACTTATGCACCGACTTATCCACTTATTCACAGCGTTATCAACGTATTCACCAACAGTTATCAACTTAATCACCTACTTTAATAGGGAGTATTGATAGGTAAACAATGTTATTTTAATGAAAAACCCATTATTATTATTGGAATAGTTTTTGCCCGTGGCTTCGCCCGCGTGAATGTCGGTTAAACTACAAAGATGACGATTTTCCATACAAACTTTCATCCCCTATTTTGACTAGGAATAAGGTTGAATTTCCAAAATTTTTCCTTATTCCTAGTCTACATTATAAAGGGAACCTCTGTGCCGAAAATCAGCATTCTAGGTCCAAGGGTTTGGGCTGGGCGTTGATGAGTCAGTCAGTAAGCCAGGACTGTTCTTTTAATTTATATAGATAGATAGCAAACAGATAAAAAACAAAAAAAAAACTGGCCAAGTGCAAGTCAGACTTGCACATGAAGAAGTCCGGACCATCGTAGTAGGGAAACCCCCTAAAATTTGTATTATTTCTTATTTTAGCGGCGACAGAAATATTTATTTTGTGATAAGTTTGTTTTTCATATTGTTTGTATGAATGACAAAGTTATATTTGCGGTTTTTTAAATGTGCTATATATAAAAAACTACTAACTAAATCTCGTTCAAACAATTTTATGTTGAAAGTTATCATTACGATCTATAGCATATATTTTTTTTAGATTTTTCTCTTTCTTAGTTTAGAAGTTAGAGGGGGGACGACACTCAGTTTACCCCTTTAGAAGTGTTTATCTTTCAAACGATTGAATTTGAGAAAAAATTGTTTCAGGAACCTCAGTGTAATTTTTAAAGACCTATCTTTAGATACCCCACACGAACAGATTTGATGAAAAAAGTTTTTTTTTGTTTCAGTTCCATGTATGGAGAGCCCCCCTTAATCTTGTATTCTTTTTTAGTTTTGTATAATAATCCTATAGCGATTTAAAGACTACATCTACATACCAAGTTTCAACTGTGTAGTCTTAATAGTTTCCGAATAAAGTGGCTGTGACATACGGACGGACAGACATGACGAATCTATAAGGGTTCCGTTTTTTGACATTTTACTACGGAACCCTAAAAATATTTGATTCGCTAAAATACCTACTACTTACTCAAATCAAGCATTGTTCTTCTACCTAAACAAATATTAAAATGAAGGACCACGAAACTATCATTTTACCAGTGTTTTTACAATAAAAAACAATAATAATTTGTCCTCGTCCAAATCTGGATCAGTAGATGCAGAGACATCACCGAAAGTTTTCTATAAAACTCTTTAAAAGAGTCGTCAATCAAGTCAATCATGTCCATCAAATCTTTTTTTTTTCTCTGTACTAATTGGCAATGCCTCCTTAGAGATTGGGCTCAACCTAAAGACATCTACTGTAGACTTTCCCCTTTTCCGAAATACTGAATTAAAAGGAGGTTCGCGTTCCAGGCTTTTCTTATAGTTTATTTTGCATAAGTTATTTTTGTTATATTGCAGATACACCGCACGCGTACCTAAATAACCGCCGCGATATTTTTACGTCTATTAAAACCTTTATCAATACTTACCTACTTAAAAGGTGGCAAAATGTTATTTGTGAGTTTGAGATCTGTGTCTTACCATTTTCGTCCACTTTATTCTTTCGCTGGCGAGATGAATTCAACTTTAAGTCACGAAGTTCTGTTCTTCTGAACTCTGAATTGACGTTTGCTTACCAACAGACGAGCGAGGGATATGCACGGTGTGCACCGATATAAGTTGTTAACTAAACATATTCATTTAACTTTAACTTTTTTGTAACAGACATATTAGTGATAACTATATTTATTACATTTAGGGTTGAGAACTTCGTTGGTCGTAACTGGACATCTCAATATATCACAATTTAAACAGAAATACTTCGGTCGGCCATAACTTGATATGTCGATTTGTCAATTTAAAATTTGTGCCTATAGAAAACTCATAACTGTATAAGTTGAGATATCACATAACGAATATTCATTTGGGTACTGAGTATAGTTTAATATATCAACATATCAATGTTTGATAAAAAAAACATGAGAATGCTTAATTGGACAAGTGGACTTGTAAATTTAGACACGTCAAAATGAGAGATGTCAACTTACGACCAAGGTCGATTGCTCCAAAATTTATGGATATTTTGAGCTGTCAATTTTTTTCATATAAGATCCCAATGCCTAGGATGTAATAAGCCAATAAAAAAAAAAACATGGAAGTCGACTTATCAATGTGTTCACGCCAGCCACGGATATACACAACCTAAAATATAATAACATCCTGGCGAAGACACAGAAAAAAGGAAAAAAAGTTCGATAGGCTATCTTCTGCATGTAAAGTTTTGGTATTCAGCTGTACCCTGTTATACTGGACGCCGACCACAAAGTCGTTAGGAAAAAGTCTAGGCACATATTGGTGATGATGGGAGCTAGTCCCATAGCAAATTAATAAAGTATTTTAACAGAAAATTGGCAATAAATCAAATCATATATAATTACTCGGTTAACCGCTCATTTTCACACGGAAAACCAGTAACAAGAAATCCTTTAACCACCATACAAAAAAGCATTGCATGATTTTTCCATTCCCATCTCGACGCATAGAACAATTACTCAAATTGATTGACCGTTGACAATGATCGCTGTCAACGAATGTCAATTAATTGCCGATTGTCACGCGGCTATCGATACGGCCATACTGCCTATTATGTATAGATTGGCAACCATTTTTTATTGTTTTAGTAATCAAAGTTTATTGAGGTTCTGAGTTTAGTTGGCTGATTGACAGATGTTATGGATTTGAGTGATGTGAATGGTTCAATTGTTCTATTTTATGATTAAAACTTTGGGGTTATTTAAGTTCCGAGCTGCGGAACTGTTCGAAAGAGGTAGCGTGGCCCCGGGACACAAAGGGCTAAGAAGGAACATGCGTGGTTTTTTGTTAGGAGAAGTCCGATACTAAGTTGAGCGCGAATCTGAACTTCGGCGCCTACATCGAGTCGAAAGCTCAAACTGCGGCTAAAAAGCTGGGCGTCCTGAACAAGGTTAAGCGGTACTTCAAGCCTGGACAGCTTTCAGTATTATATAAAGCTCAAGTCCGGTCTGGCATGGAGTATTGCTGTCATCTTTGGGATGGCTCAGCCAAATACCAACTTGCCACACTTGACTCTGTAGAGCGCAGAGCCAGGAGGCTAATTGGTGACGATAGGCTGTTTGTCAAGCTACATAGCTTGGCCCACCGTCGCAAAGTCGCATGTCTGTCGGTCTTCTACAGACTATACTTCGGAGAGTGTGCGCAGGAGCTCCACGAGCTGATTCCACCATCTCCCTTCTTCCATCGGGAGACTAGACGTACTGCAGGTTATCACCGATACCTAGTCGACGTTCCACACATTCGAACAAAGCGCTTTGCCAAGTCCTTTATTATGCGCACAGCCAAGGAGTGGAATTCCCTGCCTGCGTCGGTTTTCCCGAGTTCATATAACCCTAATCTATTTAAGTCGCGAGTAAACAGGCTTCGTCTGGGTAAGCTCGTTCCATCGTCGACATCATCTCTGCCCTTAGGGCAAGATTGAGGTCAAGAGCAAGCCCATTTATAATAAAAAAAAATACTGTTTTCCGCTCCGCCCAGTCATTTGATGATTTACCACCAACCAAAAAAATGGTTAGTTTAGTCGTGACTCGTAGATAATGTCTAATGACGATGATGAACTTAGGATTTGGTCGTCATGGATAATTCTTATAAAATTTTCGTTAAAGTTACTTGTAAAGTTAGATTCTTCAATAATCCTATAACACGTCTCTCACATTTGTCAAGTGAAATCTAGTTCGAAATTATATGTGAAGTAGCGGCAACATTGCAGCGTGAAAGCTTTCATTTTGTCAACTGCCACATGGTAAGATACTGTCACGCTATCTTAATAATGGATTTGTGGACTATAATTTGAATTACTTATTTCTCATCACCAATAAGTGATATTGAGACATTTATGTGTGTTTTGTCAAGAATTTATCTCATCGAGAACTTTCACGCTTTCTTATATTAATAATTTTGGTTAGCGTGAAAATTGCTTGTCTATGTATCAAAAACCACTAATATGTGGCATATGGTGGTGCACAGTTCAAAATGCAACAAGAATATTCCTTAAATGGCGGACACAGCGTGTTGGGTGCCAACGTGACAGATTGTCCGCGTGACACGTTTACGTGATTGCTGACGTCCAGCGTGATTTATTATTACGTAACTTATAACATGCTACAGTAAAATGATTCTTGTACACCTAATTCTTGGACAAAAACGATAAAATTCGCTTAATAACACAAACGTCAAGTGTTCGTATTGCTCATAATTACTACAATAGGCTACTGAATTTCAGAATTGAATGTGGAGCGTTGTCCACCGCAGCGTGTCAGGTGACAGCATGACAGATCGGCCGCATGACACGCCAGCGTGACGGCTGACGTCCGGCGTGATTTATTGTTGCATTCGTCTGCGTGTTTGTAATTTTGGGTAAAGGGAATCCTCTGTTCTATCTGGTCTTAGAGGGAGACCTATTATTCCTATTATTCCTGTCATTTGGTTTATCTGAAACTTGCTTTTCTTTTCTTTCTAGGGAAGAATATTAAAAATATCTAGTCCTAAAAAATTACGCTTATTACTGACGTTGCTCAAAAAGCCGCTCTGGTGCCAATATCTGCTGTATGTCCAATGACCTGTGGAGTTAAATAGTCTCTATGTGAACCCTTGTATCAGCCAGAAGGTGTCACGCGTCACACGACCCCGCAGTAACTAGAAAGAAACCATGATTAAAGGTCCACATTCACCCCTGAGTCGACAGAACTGGAACTCATGGTAGAGGTCTTTACCCGGCAGTGCAATGCATGCGACGCTGACCTACAATACCCACATCATTATTTATTTAATCATTTAGTCACAGGCATGACCTTTATGGCAGGATATAACAACACACGGGACATCATCAATTTCAGTAATTATGACGCTTTAATTACACTAAAACCTTGAATGAAATAGTTAAAATAAATGAAGATATCATCCGTCTGTCTGACTATAATCAATCTTGTGCTTATTTTGTATGCTATATAAATTATCATTAAAGCAACCTCGAGATTGTCAAAACTGAAGGTTGTGATGATACGCCAAGTTTTTTTGATTAGTTTACCCTGCTCTTGACTTAATCATGTGCGATGTGTATCCTTTCGATATTCCACAGCCCCGACGGGGAACAAGGATATCTAAAAGAAAAATAAGCATGCAACACTTGATTTGAAGACTGGATTTAGTAAATAAGGGCTGTTTGCCTAGATAATGAAAGTATTTCAAAAGGACAAAATAATGATTCAAGATGATTATACACCGTGAGTCGAGCTGATAACTGACAAATGCTTGCACTGGCTGGACCAATCCACACAAATCTTTGTGGCTGTTTCTTCAAAATACCTATTCAGACACTTATTTGCATAGTGCTTCGAAAAATAAGCATCATTTATTATACGCACATATTTGTTTCAAGTAACTATCTTATATAAAAATTATGTCATGTCAATTTAATTTCCATCAAAATCTAAGAAGAATCCACCTCATTACAACCAACACCTGTAGCGGAGTGCGCGGCAAGTGATTCATGGAGCGTTTCAGACGCGAACGTTTAAACGCTGGCCGTGACAAGATACAGCGGCGGCCGCGATTCTAATTGACACGTCTGCCGGGAACGGAAGCAGGGACGGTGGGGTACTAGACACGGGAGTATCGATAGGGAGGTAGAATACTGGGTATTTATACAGAACTTATTGGTAGACAGGTTCTACGTTTACGGTACGTGGATTTACCAAATGCAAAAAAACTTATAACCCAATGGACAGATAAGGTTCTGGTTAGGTCTTCTGAATGAGTATTCGTCTTTTGCAATAATAATATGGGCGTTGTTCTTGTTAGTATTGTTCTTTTACATACAGAAAGGTCTATTAAAATTTGATTATGCTCAATGAATAGTGGGGTGAACACAGGGTGATTGTGAACTTTATCGATAACATAACCATTTCATAATCTGCCTAGTCTTCAATCTCCCTAATCCCAATAACGTTGAGGCTGGCTTCAAGTCTAATCAGATGTAGCGGAATAGCAGTATTTTACATGGAGCGACTGCCTATATGACCTCCACAACCCTGTTAGTGGGTAGTCTGATAATTATGATATCCTTTGGTAAGACTGGCTGTTAGACTCTCGTGCTACCTGTACCTGTAACGACTGGCAAAGGTCTACTAACAGTCGGGACCAACAACATGTTTTCCGAGGCACTGGCAAACTTAAGCAGTGTAGTAGTGCTCTTAGTAGCCCGAAATTTACCAATATTGCCATAACCAGTTATAAACTATAACAATTTCTCCATCCTAAGCTGTTAAAAAACTGCAGCAATATTGTATCAAACAGAAACCTATTACACTATTTAAATGTCTAGTCTATTTCCTCGATATCGACCCTCAGCCCTCACTATCGATCATCAGGAGACAGACGGAAGGCGGCGACGGAAGTAATGGCGCGTACTGTCACCAGTTGTCGTGGATGTCGCCGCGACATGCGACTGCGACTGGCTTTGTTACCGACAGTACGTACTATTATGCGGGAGTCCGCGAGGAGGTTTTTAAAAAAAAGATTTATTTGATAACTAGAAGAAAATACTTTAATGAATTTAGTAAAAAGGAAATAGTAATTAAAACAATAATCTTTTTGGGACCTCCGACCCGTACCGAGTGTTAAGATGGACTGGCTCCCGAACCGACAGGCATCCGTGCCTTTGCTGACTGAGCCATTTATGCTGACTAGACATGATTGTCATCGTCAGCTATTCTACTGTCATATCTAGGATATAACAGCCCCCCCCATAAGACTGAAATTCGGGGATATAAGTCTGAATTTCGGAAGATTAAACAATTTCCCTTAATCTGGGTAATGGAATTGATTGGTTTTCGGGTTCGGTATCTTCATTGTTACTACGAGTATCGGTATGGGTTGTCGGCCTTACACAGGATATGTAAAACTTAGATTTATGTTTACAAATTAGTTTACAAAGCTTAAACACTATAAAAGAGATTACAATTATTAAGATAGAAATAGTAAATACAGAGTAATGTGTCCCATACTTTACTAGGATAGGCTCTTCTTTGATGACCTTGTTTAGGTTTGAAATTAATTGATTATTTTGTTTATTTATTGTAAGGTCATCTAAATCAATATTTTTTAGTAAAACAGGGGATATAGTATTACTTAAACTACTAGTCTTAGTATCTATTTTACAACACGAGTCATTTATAATATTAAAATCTAAACTAGGAATAGGAACGTCTATGTTGATTTCGTCACCGGACGATATGAGTCTCGCACTTCTGGTGTATACCGTACACTGTTTAGGAACTTGTAGTATTCCTGTACCGGACACTATGATATCGCGTAGTTCGGAGATATTACAGTCAATTGATATCTTACTCGACTGTGATTGCACGAAAATCCACTGATTATTTAGAAGCGGTTTCCAAATGTCTAGTTCACCGACAATCGTCTTTGTATCACATAGTGCGGGAATAGTATTAATGGATTTTGTAAGTAATTCACTTTCACAGGTAGGGTTTCCGCTCGTCAGCAATACCGTAGGTATCTCACACAGAAAGAACTCAGAGCTTATCGTTTTACACTTATCTAGGCTATCTAAATTACAATAGTTTAACTTATCCTTAGAAATAGCAGTATACAAACTAGAAGGTAAAATTAAACTAAAAGTATTCGGATTGTCTGATCCGTGAGGAGTAGGTAATGCTAAGTTATGGTACAGATTAAATTCATCATTAGTAACTAGAGGAATTTGTAAAACAAACACAAGTTTGTTTCTATAATAGTAACATGCGACATCAGAAATGCTTAATATTAAATGAATATTATCTAGACTTAGCGTTATAGGGATTCCAGTGTCTCTAGGTAAGTACCTATCGTTATCAACGAGTTCTTTGTATAACTGAGCCGGACTCAGTATGTTAGGATGTAGGATGTTTTGACTACTTAACATGATAGCGTTTGTTATGTCTTCGAGCTGAAATGATAATGCTAGTAGTGAGCTTTCAAGGCTAGAAATTAAGGCATGAACCTTTGTTTCGGATATTAAGATGTTATTCGTTGCTGTGATATTATTTACTTGTAATACAAGTTGACTTAACACTTGGTTAAGGGAGTCTTCATTACTTTTTAATTTATTAATTGTTTGTTTGTAAGATTCCATGGTAGTAGTGGTAATTAGGATATTTTCTTTCATATATTCCGCGAGCTTTTTCTCGTGGTTTTGAATGGACTCTATTGCAGATTCGTATTTAAGCGCGTCGTCTTCGTCTAGCGTGCCGAAAACATGTTTGAAAACAGTGCCGATTCCTCCGAACCATGCTGAGCGTTTATTACGTTTTGATATTAAATGTGAAATAGAGTCGAACTCACGTTTGATATCATTGTATCGGACTGTGAGTGGGGATATTATATTTTCGCATTGGAGGTTGTTTGATTTTTGGCATGTATTTTTAATTATATTTAAGATATCGTTAAGGTTAGTAAGATGAGGATTTACAAATGAAATGTTTACATGACTAATAATACTCAATTTTCCTTTGACTATTTTAAGTTTTCCTACGCTATCGAAATATATGCCGGAACTAGAAGGAAGTGGCTTGATAAAGTCCTGCTGTGCATTGCTCAGCGCACTGAAATAGAATGAATAAAGTTAGTTTGACTACGATAATGAAGTAATATGATTACTTACTAACTAATGTAACTAACATAACCAACTATAATACAAGATCTTTGACTTCTGCCGGTTTCATTTGATCGAAATGATGAGTTATGTGGCGTCTATTGATTAAGAGTGTGGCAGTATTATTATCATGTACTTTTATAATTTTGTACGGCCCCTTCCAGATAGGGGATAATGCCTTTTTGAGCCTTAGATGATTTTTAAGGTAGACGTAGTCACCAGCTTTGTATTGTGGTGGTGACTTAGTGTGAGAATCATAGTAGGATTTGGAAGATTCCTTTGATTTTAGTATATTTTCCAGAGCTTTTTCTCTGGTGTATTTAAATTTGTGTTGTAACATTCTTATGTAGTCCGAGCATGTTGTGTTAGGTTCGCCTTCGTATAAGGAATTGGGAATAAAAGGTTTGTGACCGAAAATAAGTTCATAAGGAGTGAATTTCGTGGTAGAGTGTGTTGTTGTATTGTATGTTAGCATAGCTGTATATACATAGGTGGGCCAATTATCTTGGTTTTGATTACCGAATGATTTTAAATATTCCTTAAGGGTTGAATGACTGCGTTCTAGGGCTCCTTGTGTCTGAGGATGATAGGGTGATGACCAGAGTTGTTTTATTTTGAGAAATTGGCAAGTTGTTTTGAATAGATCGGATGTGAAGTTAGTACCTTGATCGGTAAGAATAGATTTAGGAATCCCAAAGAGGGATATGAAGTGGATAAGACAGTCACAAGATTCTTCGGCGGTTGTACTTCGTATAGGGTAGGCAGTTGAGTACTTTGTTAGGTCATCTTGCAGGGTTAGGACATATTTGAGTTTGGCAGTACCGGATTCAGGTAAGGGTCCTACTATATCTAGTGCCACCCTTTGAAACGGAGCTGTGGATGTAGTGGTGATTTCCATAGGAGCTTTGTTTAGTTTTCTAAGTGCTTTATTCTCTTGACAAAGTTTACATTTCTTAACATAGTCTTCTATGTCGCTTCTCATGCCCTTCCAGTAAAACTGTTCTCGTATTCTATTGTACATCCGTATTGATCCTAAATGTCCGGATGTAGGAATATCGTGATTTTCACGCATTATTTTAGGTCTTTCACTCAAGGTAGGGTATATTATTTTATTTAGGTAAACGTGGATTTGGATTTTTGTGTTGTTAAAAATATGAGTTAGAATATTGTAGATTTTAGTATAGGAATGGTGATCAAACGGACTTCGGAAATCGGAAATGGCAATCTCTGTTGTTTGTTCAGATTTTAGGATTTCGTCTCTGACCTGTTTCAGAGTGTCATAAATAGCAGGATAGGATGATTCATCAAAATGGTGGACTTTAGTAAAGATGAAGTAAATTGTCTTGTTTTCGTAGTTAGCTTTTAGGAAACGATATAGTTCTTTTTCGGATTCGTAGATTTCGTCTACGTTTTCAGAGAATGGGAGAATTTCAGAGACATAGGGATTGGATTCGTCTAAATCTATAGATGTAGGAATTATTATAATTTTGCAAGTTGTTTTCAAAAGATTTTCGTTATGTTCTTTTAAGATTGTATTATAACTTCTTTTATTTTGGTTTGGTTTCAGGAATTGCGTATAATTGTCATTGTTTAGATTTGTTTGCGTGTTTGGCGAAAGGATTTGGAGTGAGTCAAAGTCAAGATTGAGATCTGCACTATCGGGACTGAGGTCAAGGTAGGGTAAGTTTGGTCCTAGATCTAGAAGTTCTGGAGACAATGTTGGCTTGTCTTGTGGTACGAGTTGTGGAGGATTCGATGGAATATTAGGTATTGTATTAGAATCAGCGTTAAGATCTTGATTGAGAATATCGTCATTTTCAAAAGAGAAAGGTATAGGAGAAGGTAAGTTTAACAGAGGGTCTTCTAAGAGATTGTCTATTTCGGTATCAGGATTTTGTAGAAGTGGGTCAGGAGTTGGTGAAGGTTCGTCTTGAATGGGGTTAACTGGAAATCGGGACAGTGCGTCAGCGTTAGTATTTATTTTTCCTTTCTTATGTATGATCTCATAATCGAACTCTTCTAATTTGAGTCGCCAGCGAATTAATCTAGATCCAGGGTCTTTGCAGTTGAACAGCCATTGTAAAGGTTTATGGTCTGTAACTATTGTGAATTGATTTCCGTAAAGATAGGGACGAAAGGCTTTAGTTCCAAAGACAATAGCCAAACATTCTTTTTCGGTAACGCTGTAGTTACATTCGGCTTTGTTGAGTGTTCGTGACGCATAGGCAATAGGACGGTCTTTTCCTACAAGACCTTGTGATAAAATAGCAGAAACAGCGAAGTTTGAAGCGTCACATGTAAGAATGAAAGGTTTAGTGAAATCAGGGTAAGCAAGGACAGGTGACGTTACTAATTTTTTCTGTAACTGTTCGAAAGCAAGTTGTTGTTCGTTTTTCCAATTGAATGGAGTGTCCTTTTTTAGAAGGGAAGTTAGAGGTTTTGCTAGTTTAGAGAAGTCTAGTATGAAACGTCTGTAATAGGACGTTAGCCCAAGAAAAGTTTTCACGTCTTTGGGACATTTTGGTATGGGAAATTCAGTGATGGCTTTAATTTTCTTTGGATCTGCTTGAACACCGTCTTTGTTAATAACGTGCCCAAGATAAGCGACTTCTTTGCATAGAAACTCGCACTTATCTGGTTCGAGTTTTAGGTTATAATCTCTGAGTCTGTCGAAAACAGAGGATAGATTTTGAATGTGACTTGGGAGATCTGGTGAATACACAACAATATCATCTAAATACACAAAGCAACGTGAGCCTTGGAGTCCGCATAAGCACGTGTTCATAAGTTTTTGAAAGGTTGAGGGTGCATTTTTTAATCCGAATGGCATTCTTGTGAATTGGAAATGACCCTGAGGTACTGAGAAGGCGGTTTTAGGAGCGTCTTCCTCGGATACTGGGATTTGATGGAAGCCTGAAGCCAAATCTAAGGTTGTGAAATATTGACTTTTCCCTAATTGATCTAGAATTTCTGGAATCTGCGGAATAGGATAAGTTTCTCCGATGGTGACGTCGTTGAGTTTCCTGTAGTCTATAACGACTCTCCATTTTCGTTTTCCTGAAGCATCTAGTTTTTTAGGCACGACCCAAATGGGTGAGGACCAGGGTGAATTTGAAGGCGTCACTATTTTTTGTTCTAACATTTTATTTAGTTGACTTTCTACTTCCTTTTTGTGGCATTCAGGAAATCTATAGGATTTGGTTTGAATTGGAATGTCAGTGTTTGTTCTGATGTTATGTTTAATGGCTTTAGTATATGTAAGTTGTTCGTCTGGGAGGTGAAAGATGTCGGAAAAGTTTGTACAGATTTGTAACAGGGCATTCGATTCTTCTTCATTGAGATGGGAAATTCTAAGTTGTTCGAGAACTTTATTAGTTCGTGTAGAGACATTAGAGACAGGTATTGGGTCCTTGAAGTTCGGCCAATTTTGAGCATTTAAAGGCTCTATTGCAAGGTTAAGGTTGGATTGAAGTATGACGTGTTCTTCAGAGATGTTAACAACTGTAATATTGACACGGTTATTATCTTTTACTTTAACGATACAATTTGCGATTAGTAATGATGCAGAGACATATTGGTCTATTATTATACCCTCTTTTATATCTGGATTATTTACTGTGCATTCAATAACGGTTTCTGAGCGAGGCAGGATATTGTATAATGGTTCAGCGAATTTTAATTGAATAAAGTCTTCATCTATTTGAAGTACCCCTTGATGGTAGTCTACTTGACAACCTAGATTTTTTAGGAGATCGGTACCTATAATACCATCGTAACTGAGGCTAATATCTTTTACAACGTGGAATTCATGACGGTAAGGTTTATTTGATTCTTGGAATATTTGTAGTTTGAAACTACCTAGCGTTGAAGTTGTTTCACTTCCAGGATCAATTCCTTTAAGAAGTATAATTTCATCACTCAATTCTGGGACTTTGGTCATGGAATCTAATTTCAGGAGGCTTACACAAGAACCAGTGTCAACTAGGAAGGATAGAGGTCTATCAGCGACTGAAGTTTGGATTATTACATAAGGTAAGAACTTTTTTTCAGTATTTTTATTTATTTTGTATATTTTCATGTTATTGTTTTTTTTTCAGGTTTTGTGGGATATCTGAAGAAACTCTTGGATTCGAAAATGAAACAGACTCAGTGGGTTGGCACGGCTTGTTACGTGAGTTGGTAGAAGCAGTGGGTTCGGTGAATTTAATCATTGGTTTAGTAGAAGCAGTGGAAGTAGTGGATTTTGTAGGTGGTTTTGTGGAAACAGTGAAAGCAGAGGATTTAGTAGTTTTAGTAGATTTAGTACATGATTCAGGGGATACAGTGGATTTAGTAGATTTAGTACATGATTCAGAGGATACAGTGGATTTAGTAGATTTAGTACATGATTCAGGGGATACAGTGGATTTAGTAGTTTTAGTAGATTTAGTACATGATTCAGGGGATACAGTAGGGATAGAGGCATCGTCTTTGATATAGAAGTGGTAATTTCCCGGGCGACGCCGATCGGGAAATTTTACTCGTTTAAATCGTTACGATCAACTTCGTCAACTCCCTCTTCGTTATTTTGATTTATGTAATTAACGTTGCGCATTGGGTTGGAGTTATGAGTTTGAGTAGGGTTAGCTTGGCGACCATACGATGTAGAAGGGGTGGATTGATTCCTACTGTTGTTGTATTGTCTCTTACGACAATTTTCGATAGTATGCCCAATGTTTTTACAGTAACGGCAAATCATGTCGTTGGTGTTCACTGCTTTAGAATGATCGGGACGGTAATTTCGTGAACCTGTAAAATGTGGCGGTTGGGACTCACGGCGAGAGTTCGAATTTCTGAATTTGTCATTGTAGGAGGGTGTGTTAGAGATTATTTTTTTGTGAATACTAGAGATAATTTTCTCTTCCTCTACTGCAAAGTTTACGGCAGAATTTAATGAGTCTGGGTTGCGACATCTAACGACTTGTGAAATTCGTGGATGAAGTCCTATTATAAAAGTGTGAAGAGAAAGATCTTGTATTGCAGCGACACGTCCTGCTAGCTCCGTCTTTTTCTTAGTTGGGATTGAAATATTTATCTCCGTGAGTAGTTTTGCTAGACATGTTTCAATTTTTAGCGCGAACTGGTTTACTGTTTCGGTGGAACTCTGTCTGCATTCTTGGAGCTCGGTTAGCAGGTGAGCATAGTGTTTCCTTTCTCCGAATTGCTGTTTAATGAAATCGATAAATTGTTCAAAGGAATCGAATTCTTTGACGGTGCATGTAGATTCAGCTTTATCGATTAATTGGCTTAGGATAAATTTGAATAGAATAGGTTTTTTATTTTTTGTGGCGATAGCAAAGGCGCTTTGACAGTTCGTAACAAAGGGATTTAATTTTTCCCTTGACCCGTCGAATGGTTTTATAAACTTGAAAAGAATACCAAGTTCTATCTTTTCGTCAATTTCCAGTTTGGGACCCTTAGAGCCACTGGAACTTTCTTCTTTAGAAGTCATAGTAGCTTTAGTAACAAAACGTAAATAAAATAAGAATGTTTCACAAAGAAGTCTTAACCTCCTTAAGCTAACTTATTATAGTTGCGTAGTCTAAACAAAATTTGCAATGAGTCTTATCAGTTATAATAACAATGTATGCACGATGAAATTAAAAGTCTGTAGATAAATTAAATATGGGTTTAGAAATAAAGGCTCTAAGTTAATTCTGGTAATCGCACAAGGAAATAGTAGTTTTCACTCACAGGAACGTGGTCGTTATGACGATGATCAGCATCATTTCCACAGGTCACTGTGGACCGCGGACTTGGAACAGCTGCTGCCGAGGACCTCCGTGTGAACAGAGGATGGAAGCTGGATTCGGTTGCAAGGTGCAACACACAGGAACAGATGTTGACGAATTCGATCAAGCACTTTAGATTTGTCGCACTTTTACAGCACTACACTTTAATTCTAGCACTTGACCTTCAACACTTTTTGGAACACTTATTTATTAGTTTCACTGAGTTTTAGTAGGATATAGAAAGTTTTTCCGGAAAGCGTATTAGGGTAGGGGATTTTCGCATCCCACCGCTGCCACCAAATATTATGCGGGAGTCCGCGAGGAGGTTTTTAAAAAAAAGATTTATTTGATAACTAGAAGAAAATACTTTAATGAATTTAGTAAAAAGGAAATAGTAATTAAAACAATAATCTTTTTGGGACCTCCGACCCGTACCGAGTGTTAAGATGGACTGGCTCCCGAACCGACAGGCATCCGTGCCTTTGCTGACTGAGCCATTTATGCTGACTAGACATGATTGTCATCGTCAGCTATTCTACTGTCATATCTAGGATATAACAGTACGACTTGTCGAAGTATGAATATGTCCTGGACTGTGCAACAATGCGATTGGTAAGGCTATTTTGTTTGTTAGAAAATAATTTACATAGGAGATGGTAGGATGAGCTGGACAGATTCCGGCTAAACTAGATAACTAGATGTAGCAAGCGAAGAATTCCGAAATATGGGAGAAATGAAGATCTTCATCCAGGACTGGCTAGTAAAAAAAATGTTTGTTTGTCTAGAAAATCGCTAACTATGTAGTTCAGAACAACTATCGAACCACTTTCCCGTACGAGGGAATCGTACAAGATTATTACAGAATTTATTCAAATAATATAAATCAGCAACGTTTTCGCCTCTGAAGGAGAGAGAAGAGAGAGAATTATATTCTGAACATGAAATATTTTTCAAAATTCTAAAGGGAACGCAGCCAGTATTCTACTAGTTGAGTTTTCACAAACTGTGGAAAAACTGCAACCTTGGCAATCCAGCGACAATTTTTTTTCAACATTTTCGACCTGGCGCCAAAATCCGCCAAAATTATTGTTAAGCCAAACTTATGCAACTTATGTCTGGTCTGTCAGTATTATAATTTTAATTTCATTTTCCAATATTTGTATGATGTTATGCAAATGCATTCTGTAACGTTGACTGACAGTTGTTTTGTGTCAAAAACAATAGGTACTGTGTGGTTGTCAGGTTAGCATGTCATTGGGAGGTGAGAAGTCAAGATCATCTGCTGATTTTACTTTTAAATGTGTGTGATTGACAATTATTTGTGTCGAAACATTGTTCTGGAAAAGGTGACATAAATTTTAATTTTCGAGGTATGACTGAGAGAGGGTAAATAGGAGACGTAAAGGGGCGTAAAGGGGACGTAGGGGGGGGGGGGGCTATGTCCAGCAGTGGACGTCTTTTGGCTGAAATGATGATGATGAAAAGGGGATGTAGGATAGCCTTCTTTATTTTTGCGACAAAATGGCCCATGCCCAGTTGTGGGTTAATACGGGCAAAATGGTCTATGCCCAGCAGTGGGTTAACGAGGTACTTTTACACCACATCTGAATTGATTCAGTGCTTTGATGCAGTTTGACTAACTGCATGAACCTGATACCGTCGATGCAAAAGGATGCGTATGGGGCCCCCAAATTTTTTTTTTATTGTTCATCGAATTTCAGAGTTTCAGACTTCTACTGACTAAAAACCACCCATGTTCCTTCTTCACCCTTGTGCCGAGGCCGCGTTATCTCTTTCGATAATCCGCAGCGGGTCCCATACTTCACGCTCTATTTGGATGGACAGCCCATTGGATCCGTCGATCAATGTATCCGTGACCTTCAAGCAAACATGCATTACCAAGGATCACTTTTTGGTTATTTTTTATACTCAATAATAACACTTTAATAATTTACATCACGTTTACAAAGTAACCAACCCGACATCGACCACTAAACCACAGTAATTACGCAAAAGCAAAGTGCAATAAATTAATGCAAAAATATAGCGAATTATGCAAATAAACCGTGTGCAATTTACTCGGAAAACCTTATCAGGTAAAAAATATGAGTTCTAAGTACAGTACGATTATATTGATACTAATCAATGTAAAGTTAATTATGATTTATGGTCGGTTCAATCCGACGTGGTTTGTCGACGCCGAGGTCTGGGGGAGGATATTGCCAACTAGTCGATGGAATTTAAGTTTTGATTTACATACATAACATATATAAGTCTTAACGCCTGTAACCTCCGAAGGGTGAGGCAGTGGTGTGCGTAGTAGTACTGCCACGTTTTGTCAGTTACGTTTAAGTTCCATGTTTTAAGGGTAAATCATCAACATTGTGCAGATCTAGACTCCTGTAGCTGCTACTGAAGGATTCCTGATGGGAAACCCCAATAACACTTTGCACGACCTAGGAATTGGACCCAGGACCTCACTCCCTGCAGTCCCACTTCAGACCACTAGTCCACCGTGGGAGAAGTTTAACTTATTGGTAGGTACGTATTGACGGTCCATATCAGGGGTGGCCAAAAGGTCGATCATGGCAAGGCAAAAACTATAAATACGTTTAATCACGTACTGCTGGACGCATCATCTTGAATAATTTTTGAATCGCTGTTCCGTCACGGTATTTATCCTCTATTTTACGCAGTATAAGTAGTCTCTTGTTTTCGGCGCGCGATGACCAAATAAGCGGGTCGTTCGTCGTTTCGCACCACGAGCGGTTCGGACCGCGGTGTGAAACGCAGAAGAGCTCCTAAGAATGGGCTGTTTCGCACCACGGCGGTTCTTGGAGCGCCGAGTGGTGTGAATCGACCAATAGCTCTTTGGAATGGGGCGATTCGAACCACTATGTTTAGATTCGAGCTAATTTCAAAGTTTGTATGTACAGTCGAGTAGAAAAAACGGATCATTCCCACTAGTTCTACTGCACAGTCCTACGATAGAACTAGTGGGAATTTTTTTTTTTTTTTTCCTACTAGTTCTACGATAAAGGATGTTACAAAATCGTCAAACCAGCGGAACTCAAGTTTCTGATTCGTTCTATCAAACAGATTAGGGTACAACTACGGCACAAACTACCAGGAGAATAGAAGTAGGCAGGAGGTATTGAAAACATTTTTTTTTTGGAGATTATAAAAAAAAGATAGGTAGTAAAGTCCCACAAACTACCAGGAGAACAGTAGTAGGAAGGAGGTATTGGAATCTTTAAATCAAATCAAAATTATTCCTTAATATAATATTATTTGCTTTTATCGTTTTTTCCTTTTTTTATTTCCAAAATAAATGTTTTCAATACCTCCTGCCTACTTCTATTCTCCTGGTAGTTTGTGCTGTAGTTATTCCCTAAACTGTGTGATAGAACGAATGAGAAACTTGAGTCCCGCTGGTTTTACGAATTAGTAACACCCATAATATCGTAGAACTTATATCGCTGTTTTATTTTGTGCCTGACTGTACTTTACGCATTATTACTAAGAAAACTTTTTGTTTCATTCGCGGTTCGAAAAAACCAATTCAAATTCTCCTATGGTCGATTCACACCGCGGTCCGAAACAGCCCATTCTTCAGAGCTCTTCTGCGTTTCACACCGCGGTCCGAACCGCTCGTGGTGCGAAACGACGAACGACCCAAATAAGCGGGAACCGTGTGGGAAACCAACGAAAAATATCCAAATTTGAAGAAATGTGTTGAACAACTTCATTCGTGTTTTGGTTCAACATATTTATGTGAGTCAGCATTTTCCTACTTAAAGCAAACAAAAAGTAAACACCGTTCTCGCTTGACAGACGCTCATACATTGGATTCTTTAAGGCTGGCAATCTCCAACTACAAACCTGATTATGCTAAACTAGTGGAAGATACTCAGACGCAATGCTCACACTAATACATAATAATATGTAAATAAGTAGTTACTATTAAGTAAAATTTTCACATTTATGTTTTTCTCATAATAAAATAAAAAATGCTACATGATTGTGTACTGAACTATGCTGTTTCATTTAAGATTTCTAGAAGTATGTAATTGGTAGATCGCACAGGGTCTCGTTATTGACCAAGAGATCTTGGGTCCAATCAAGTTGGCCACCCCTGGTCGATATGATCGTAATCACATAGTTATAACAATATGGGCTGTAGACCAGCAACACCAGGAATATGCAGATGAAGAAAACAAAAGACTGAAAAAACTTGAAAAGTATTTTGGCCGGAACTGCAGCTGTAGTTAATATTAGTAGTAGCTATTATAGAACTTTCTTACGAAGGTCTCTAAAAATTAATTTCGAATCGTTCCCAAATTCTTGTGGAACCAAAAATCAAAAGTAATTTATTCAAACTAGGCAGCACTTCACGAACGTCAAAATTTATTTACAAGAGACAGCCCCCAAAACACCCTTCGACACTTCTTAGTGTTTTAGCTGAGAAGAAGAAGTGGCGGAATAAACTTCCCAGCAACACATCTGTCTGTTACTATACCCACTCTCCATGCCACGTTGATTTAATAACACCAGCTCATTTCACGTCAGTTTTTTTAATCTTTGGCTTCAGTAAAAGTATGAACTCAGACAATTGGCCTTTCTTTTGTCTAAAATTTTTGTATGTTAACGGTATTATGTAGGTACTCAAACATAAGTGCATGTTCAAAAAATATGTTGCAATAATGAAAACTATTACTATTTTAGATATCTATCTCTGAAATAATAATTCGTGGAATTTTTGTAAAAATAATTATCTGTAACAATCGCGGCAATTTTCATAAATCAAATTCAATCAATCGTGTTTATTACTCGTGTTAATTTTTAATCGATTTATTACATCTGTCGCAGGATCATTCGAAAAGAAGTCTTTTTGTGAATTTACTAGAATTATTGATACTCATAAAACTAAAACTTGCCATGTAAAACTGAGCTGATTATAATTAGCTGACTGCTTTGGACATAGGCCAGACATGTGTCATTTATTCAAACAGACTATATTTCTTTGAACAAAGCCCAGAATTTTCACAAAAAGACTATTTTTCCAATAATCCTTCGACAGATCGATTAATTTAGATCGTTATCATGAAACATTGAAGTAGTTTTAGTATAACGATGTTGTTCCATTTTTCCAAGCCTCGTTCGATTGATCGAAATCTCGCCGATGATTGATCGATTGATATATAATAGCTTGTTAGACAATAGGTAATTATTGTTTGTGCCAGTGGGCGTTACTTAGTGACAGTCTTGAGCTTAAACAATGACATGATTGAGAGATTCTAACGTTAAGAGTGAAAGGTAATCTGTTTTATTTGTGTAACTGATTTTAATTATACAGATTTTTTAATGTAATTACTTTAGAACACGCTATTTTTAATGAGGAGTCTGTAGTAGTAGCAGAAATTGATGTTTTGTTGTTGTTAGGCCCTGTACCAAAGTGGCGTTTACTTACCATAGTTTGATGGATCTTTAGTATCATTTCCCTTCTGTACGGGGTTGCCGTTCCACTATGTTATACCTACTAGCTTTTTGTGTTGCGTTGGGGTTCTTACTACGGGTTTAAAATATCCTAACCTCCAACCCGGATCATGGTCCACCTGTGTGCCAAACATCGAAACACATGCAGCCGTTCAGGCGTGAGAAGATAAAGAGAGAAGATTCCCATTTTTATCGAGTAAAAGATTTTTAAGCGTTTTGATCCTGCATCATAGTCCTACTAGTGCTTATAAAAAAGAAGAGTTCTAGGCTGTTTGCTGCCTCGTTGTTCTCGGGGTCGCAAGCAACTGCTGTGCATAAGGCTTCGATTCCACGGTCGGGTAAAGTCATCATCAGAAATTTTAGCAGTCACGGAGACTGATTAATGTCCGGTTGTTCGCATTAGTCTCCTTTTATGTCCTATCTCAAACATTACTGGCGAATACATTTCTACCATTAGTAAGACCTAGTTAGAGGAGCAGGGTACCAAATACTGTTCTTTCTTTTAATAACTAATACTCTAAACAATAGTCTGAAAATATCTATAACTTAACAACAGTCCTCTATTTCACGACACATTTCAAACACATCCCATTCCCACCTCCCTCCAACTATATTGATGGTACAGCATCTATGATTAACGACTTCGGAGCAAATTCATCATGACTCCAGACGTCCACCGACGTTTGATTGGCTTCAAATACGGAACCAATTGAGATGGAAAGGGTATTGGAGACCTTTGTTAGATGGGAGCAATGAGAAAAGGTATACAATGAATGCGAACGTAGCATCACGTTTGTCAACGCTGAAGGGTTAGGTAGACAAGTGTGTGTGTAAATGCTTACATTTCGCAGGCTATGTCATAGAGAGCAAGCCTATTGCCATCTACATATCCAGGCTCTCGGCCTGCTACTGAAAAGTTCTATCCGACTGATTTATTACTACAATTAATTAAATATTTAAAATAATATAATTGCTCGCTCTGGGCAGAGCGGTAGGGAGTGTCAGACTTCTGCTAACTAAAAACCACCCATGTTCTTTCTTAGCCCTTTGCGTCGGGGTCGCGATAATCTTTTGACATTTCGTTACCTGGGTTGTGGAGGCCAGATAGACAGTCGCTCCATGTCAAATGCTGATATTCAGCTGCATCTGGTAAGACTGGTAGCCGACCCCAACATAGTTGGGAAAAGGCTAGGCAGATGAGATTGATGATGACTCAAAATGAGATATATAACATCAATGTCAGTACATTGATGTTATATATCTCATTTTGATGTCGCTTAACCCCGAGCTTCACGCTCAAGCGACACACATGTTGCGACGACTGCCAAGAGAACAACTATAAAAATTCACACTTGAAAAACAATTGACGCATGCACGTGTCACTTGATGAAAATCAAATCAACAGTGGCATCACCTGCAATCATGCACTGGCCTTAATGAACAGAATAAACTACAGAACTATAGCTCATTTGACACTGACAACACACAATATGACCAATCAATACATCCACATTTCAATTAACACGTCACCTCAAAACCTAACATCAGCAACATATTAAACACGTCAATCAAACGAGTTCTGCTAGTACCACTAGGCGTCGACGGGCTCCGGGGGTAGGTAGGTAGGTAGCGGCGGCACCTACAGGGCGGTATGATGGATGGCGCGTCGTTAATCACTGCGGCACGCTCATCATTCATCGTCACCACACGACGGGCGCCACAGGCTGGGGTATGCCAGTAGGTTTATGTGGGTCAGCTGGAAAATGCCTTGTAAGTACGAGGTAGTTTTTAATGATAAGGTTATTTTAAATGGAATTAAAATTGATATTTTCATGTTAAGCAAGACTTAATACGGTCTAAAACAGGCATCGCTGATGTTGGCCTTAAATCTGCCAGGTTAAAATGGGACTGGGCGGGTTACGTTTCTAGGATGGAGCCGGACAGATGGGCGAAGATAGTAACACAGTGGCTGCCTGAAGACGGCCCACGTAACCGAGGCAGGTCCAAGAAACACTGGCGTGAAGATCTGGACTCGTTCTCAACAAATTGGACGGAAAAAGTAAATTGTAAAAAAAGCTTGAATAGCAGTGGGACAGCGTAATAAACCTGCTCCTCACTCACTGGTGCTTCAGACAGATAATTAGCAAGCGTTCAAATTAAGCGTTTCACTATCATAGATAGTTATATTATGTAAATAGCGTCAGACACATACTTTAGTGACGCTTCCTTCACCATAATCGCAGATTATATTAATACTACATTGCTTTACACTTTATTTAAGTAACTTTATTAATACAGGTCCAGTTGATGGCCTATCAAAAACAGTGTTAGGTACTAGTTGCCCGATTTTGCTGCATAGGGCCTTGGATTTGGCGCACCCTTAACACATAAAGTGCTACTTGTACCTTTTTTGTTTAGTTTAAAGTCTTTTTTGGTGCACCTGTATAATTGTAATATTTTTTCTTTCGTCTTTTTTTGCCTCAAAAACACAAACAAGCAAATAGGTTGATGTTGATATACTGTTTCTGTTACTCTGTGAATCAGGAGGGGAACTCTAAAAGTGAATTGTGTATCGTTCAAAATTGATCACTTTAATTTCTGTGTTAATAGAACAAATTGTTTTTTGATACCTATCAGAAAATGTATTTCGTGAGTGAAATATTACAGGCTGACAGACATTGAACAAGATTTTTAGGAAAATGATTTAATACTTGTTTTAGTGATTAAAAGTCTGTACATACCTACATTTTTCATCGATCGCAAATGTTGTTCATAAGGTCGAGCTCTGATTGAAGTATTAGCCTGGTGATTGATGGTAGAAATAAGAGTTTATGTACTAAAATATATTTTGTAGCTCAAAAACCACACCAGTATGGGTGTGCTTTCACACAAACATAATTTAGGTAATTTAAAAAAAACAGAGCATTTTATTTTTGTTTAAATATTTAAGCTGAAGCATACAAATAATTTGATCCAGAGGCAGTTTTCTAAGCACGATTGCTTATCAAGTCTACATCCTTACATAGTATAAAACAAAGTCGCTATTTTTGTCTGTTTGTTTATCTGTATGCTTAAATCTTTAAAACTACGCAACGGATTTTGATGCGGTTTTTTTTTATAGATAGAGTGATTCAAGAGGAAGGTTTTAGTATATAATTTGAACGACAACCACGCGGGTGAAGCCGCGGGCATCAGCTAGTTTATTAATATTACTTTAAAAAAAACACTCGGTCGGCTAATACTCTTTACTTCTTATAAAACCACTTTGTCGGCGACTACAAAAGCAGCCTTATCAATTTCAGCAGAATTTCATTGACCCTAATCGATTTAAATTACAATGAATATTTATATCGATTAAGGTCACTTAAATTCTTTGAAAAACGACAAAGCGTGATCCTAGTAACTTAATCATTAATCATTTAAGCCAATTTTCGCGAACTCTAGGAACACCTAAATATTAATGCAATCTTAGGATTTCCACTCTCGGTTCATTCCAACTGGCCAAATACTTAAAATGTTATTTAATTGTTGCTTAACGTAAGCGGAATTGTATAAATCTAATACTAAACTATAGGTTTATCCTTAACCACACCCAAAAATTCAGTAAACAGATTCGCAGAAAAAATATACTACGTACTGCAAACAGATACCTACTCCAAAAACAAACTTTGAGTAGATAACAATCTATCAACCTACTACCAAACTACTTCCAATAATAAGGCAATAAATTGATAACTAAATACCTATATGTTTGTACAAACATGGGCGAAGCTTGTTTGCTTACGATCCTATGTTTGCGAACTTGACAGGTGGGCGATTAGACGAAGCCGCGACGTTGCGAACGACATTGAAATATGATTTTTAATGATAAATGTATGTGTAGTTGTGTACCGCGTGTGTCGATGGATTTCGTTCGGTAGACCTAGGGTATTATGTTTTTATGTTCTCTAGCGCATTGGTCTCAGAGCGAACATGGACAAAACCCAGGTTATGGTCAGCGAGCACGTAACCCCTGGGCCCCGAGTCTGCTATTCAATAGTGTCAGAATGGTCTATCATTGCTCTCATAATTGTTGATTTTGACAACAACAAACTTGACACTACTGAATAGCAGACTGGGGGCCCAGGACTTATTGTTGGCAATGGTGGTCCTCATGAAGTTGTTCGTGAATATAATCTACCTCGGGCAAACTGTGCAGTTGGGTAAAATCAACTTTGAGAGGGAGGCTAACAGAAGAATCCAGTTGGGCTAGGCAGCATTTGGGAAGCTTTTTCAGGTCTTCTCGGCGCATCTTCCACAGAGTCTAACTACTACGGTCTCGAGCAGAGCGTTCTGTCTGTTACGACATAAAGGGCCGAAACGTGAACACAGTCACTCTCGGCACAGTTCCATAAATTCAGATTCACATTCTGCTTAGTAACTCTATGTTGCGAATCGTATTTCCGCATGCATTACAATTCCCCTCCTGACCCATACAATATTCTATTTATCTTCCTCCTCCCACCGATCAGTATCAAACTCCAACAATGTATTACAACATACGATTAATCAAACATAGTGAATTATATCTTGAGGGAGAGATATACGAGGGAATTAAAGGCAAGTTAGAATTTACGATGCAAATCATTTGTTATGATCGCTGATGTTAATTGACCGGCTCCGGTGCGTGGGCTTTGACGGGTTATTTAGTTTAACGCCCTTTCTTTTTGTATGGAATGTTAGCGTTGAGAGTTGTGTTTGCCAGTAGATGTATGGATCAGCGAATAGAAGACCCTATTTCTTATAAAAACTCGTCATATAATTATGTTAGAAAAACAGGTTCCTGATGCATTAATATTGCTGATGCATAATTCTTTCAGGTACCATTAAATCACGCTTGTAATCCCCTGAGGGTTAGACAGAGGTATACATAAAGTACATTCACTTTTCAACATTTATATAAGGTCCCATTAAAATAGGTGGACAAATTTTATCACAGGGTTCAGTACGTCTAACCAAAGATATCCAAGTAAAAAAAACACTGCTTAAAGTGATTTTTTTTTACATAAAATTTGGGTAACTTACACTTTTAGTGTATTTTCGTTAGCTGTTTTATTTTCTTGAAAGTATCTAATGCGTTTTTCATATTTTCTTCTTTTACCATTGTCCTTATTTTGGTGGTCTGAATGATCTCAAAAATTTTGTCCACCAATTTTGATGGGACCTTAATAATAGGGGGCGAGTCCGGGCGAGCATATTTTATTAGGTAATTACAGCAAAGACTAAAGTCATGACCAACAGCACAAAAAG
Organism: Diarsia dahlii; assembly: GCA_949775195.1. Lineage (NCBI taxonomy): Eukaryota > Metazoa > Arthropoda > Insecta > Lepidoptera > Noctuidae > Diarsia > Diarsia dahlii. Next base: position 1,156,912 of record OX459198.1, read on the forward strand.
TAGGGTTGAGGTAGATGGGCAAGAAATCCACTACGTCGATGAGTATATTTATTTGGGCCAGCTAGTTTCCTTCGAAAACAGGCAAGACACAGAAGTCGACCGCCGTGTCGAGAACGCCTGGAAGAGCTACTGGTCCATGAAGTCGCTGATGAAGGGTGACCTACCTTTATCCCTGAAGCGCAAACTCATCGACATGTGTATTCTGCCCATCCTAACCTACGGTGCTCAAACTTGGTCCCTGACCGAGTCACAAAAGTCCAAACTCAAGGTTTGCCAAAGGGTGATGGAACGAAGCGTATTGGGTATAAAGCTCAGCGATAGAATCCGCAATACCACAATACGCTCAAAAACTGGAATCGCTGATGTGGGAAAAAAGACTGCTGGCTTGAAGTGGGATTGGGCGGGCCATGTCTGTAGGATGGATCAAGACCGATGGGCGAAAGTCGTCACGCAGTGGATGCCAGAAGACGGGCGTCGTCGCCGAGGGAGGCCTAGAAAACGCTGGCGTGACGACCTAGAAGCGTTTTTGCCCAATTGGACGGAGAAAACCGCACAGAGGGATGAGTGGAAGGCTATGGGGGAGGCTTTTGCCCAGCAGTGGGACAATAGAGGCTAAAAAAAAAAAAAAAATTACAGCTAATTAATATTGAAGTAGTAATTATCGCCGATGAGTAACCAGTTTTATTTAAGCTATTTTTAGACCAGCGGTAATTTTTCACCGGCAATCGATAATTGATTAATAACAAAGTAAAGACTCGTTAAATCGCTTGAAAATCAAGAGTGTTCCCTTTAACATTATTTTGGCAGGTGATGTAGAATTATAAATAGAAATTGCTAATTATTTACGTGCTAGCATTTTATTATTATTGGTTTCACTAAATATTATAAAACAAAGTCCTCCACCGCGTCTGTCTGTCGGTTCGCGATGAACTCAAAAACTTCTGCACCGATTTTCATGCAATGGATAGAGTGGTTCTCGAGGAAGATTTTAGTATATAAAACCGACATTTATGCGGACAAAGCCGCGGGCATCAGCTAGTTTGCTATAAAAATACGTTGCTTTAACAAAATCAATCACAATTTTATACAAGTCTCAGTTCAGTACTTACCTACACGTGTGCTAACAATTTTCATATTTACGTAAATACAAGTTTATATTAGTTATATTTTCTTAATACTACATATTGTATCATTAAAATAATTTATGCAATTATAATTTGCATGGAAAGTGGTTATGGTATTAAATTCTATTGAAATGATTGTATTATTGGACATGGCATTGTATGTGTAGTAAATAAAATTTACATAACATACACTAACTAGCTACTCTTTGTATACAACTGCTTATTAATATGTTTTCAAGAAATGTGGGAATAAATAATACTACCTATTTTGTTTTTAAAGACCTTGAATGTTCTCAATATTTTTCTGGTTATTCGCAATGCAACTAGCACAAAGCAGATTTCCGCGTACAGTTTCTTGAAAGAAAAAAACATTTTGTGGCTCAAAGATGTTTTTAAGTGATGCATATTATGTAGGTATGTCTTCTAAAGTCACAGAAAGAAAGAAAATAATAATTTTATTAGTATGTCTGGAGTATGAAGGTTTCTTAATCTATATGACATGCATCTATACATAATCAGTCTTTCAAGTACAAGCTGCTGAGACAAAGGTCATACAAGTATTGGTCATAGTGTCGTCTTAGCGAGCGGGTTCGTTAGTTTGGAAATATAATAATAATAAAAGTCAAATTAAATAATGATGGTACATACAACCCGAAAAAGCATTCCAAAATCTCAAGAAACCAATTTATCCTCAAAACACATTCAATAAACCAACAAACCAATATTCTACATACCAAGAACACCAAACCTTAAAAATAACTCAGAAAAATATTCGATATAATAAATAAAAATATAATTCTAACACAGTGGCAAGTGACTGTAGTCGCTCCTGTACTCTCGTATCAAATAATTCAAATATTTGGGCAGCCCTCATCGATCACTTACTGATGATGGATGGACTTGTTTCTACCAAGCGCCACCGGGAAAAATGTTCTAAGCGACAATCGTACTACAAGCGAGTTAGAACTTAAAGACTAGTAAATAGAGTTGGAAATGGTATGGTGGTTGTCGTGAAGTAACATAGGATTTATTACACTTAGTTGGCCCTAATACAACCAGTAGGTCAGTGTTTGTACAAATGTAAAGGGGACGAATGTTTACACAATTGACATTATCGTTTATGTTTCACTTAGCTATAATTTATTGATGCCGCGTTTGTAGGGATTAGATAAATGGCTTGAAGATTAGTGGTAAGGCTAAAATATTAGTTTATTTTTAGTATTAAGTTTGATGTATTAATGTTTGTGTGTTGAGTAAAACATGTTGGTAAAAATGAGGAAAATACTCTTTGGATACCCTGCAACTGATTTATGAGTAAGATTGTGCATATCGCGTTGTGCTACAAAAATGTTTGTGTCTTGTACTTGTTTTTATTTTGTGTAATCTTTTATTTATTTGTTATTGATAGGCAGGTACTGCCCACATCGACCTTAATAATTCAATGATTTAAAGCTAAAAAAACGCACAGAGAAAAAGAAAAAAACATGTACTATTGCGAGTAATACCAAAATAACTAGGCAAGTGACTTAGTAAGTTACTATACTATCAGTTTTCACGGAAACGGCGCTTATCACCCGATGTTTAATTGCTGAAACCGTTAGAAAAAAAGCGTTGAGCTTATGTAACACAGGAACCGCACGCACTTAAAAGAAATAGGGAACTTTAAAATAATGTTTAAGTTACACAAAATGCCAACAGGGCTTTTTGTGAGAGCATAAAATGTCAACGAAACGACAGAGCAACTAAGTACAGAAGTCTATTTTATCACAGTTTCTTACATAACATCTAAAAGCACCATTTCAAACCGTAACTATGACATTTAACACCTCAATTTTACCACTCATAAAAGATAAAGTCGGCGCTTCTTGTTAGAATACATTAAAAAAAAGTCAAATAAAAAAAATAAACATTGAATTACGACGGCAGATAGCGCCGTGACAGCTGGGTAGCGGCCGCCATATTTTTTTGTTAATCTCCTCACATAAAAATTGTCGCGTCCGTGGTGTATCAGCATATTGGGATATTAGTGTAATGTACACCTTTTTGTCTTGATAAATGTTTTACGAAACATAAATAACTTTTGTTTTTATAGCCGTTGTTTTTTTCACATTTATATTGGCACGATTTTTTCTTGAAGTTGTTTTAACAGAATTTACGATGCAGTTTGGGTAGTTTATTTTTTGTAAACGATATCTTCTAGTGATGTGTGGTGTGTATTATTAATGTTAATTTTAACCCCCTGCCAGTAAGTGGCGTGTTAGAAGTGAATTCGCGATAACTCAGCTTTTAGAATTTGAACTTATGGTATCTCGATCGCGAATCAACGTTTTAGACATAAAGTTGTTATCATTTTGATTGATTATGGAATAGCAGGTAACATTTACACATACTACTTAACTAACTTAATATTTGACATTCAAAAAACTTGTCGCACCTCTAAAACTGACATAGAAAAGTCCAACTGTCACAAAAACGTTCAAGTCGGTGCCAACATTTTTATTTGTCACACATTAATGTTCAAACAGTGACTTAAGGCGCTGCTCGGTAATGATAAGAATATTTTATTTTTTACTACCGTGACAGTCAGCGGCGCGGTAATGACGCAAGCGACTATAACTCAGCCCCTTAATTGGTGATATTACACGTAAATGCAGTGAATATGGAGTAATGCTGACACTTTAATGTGTATTTAAAGTGTATTATATATAAATTTTATGTGGCTCCTTGGCTCGTTACTTTAATAACAGGTTTTATTCAAACAGTCAGCAGTTAGATTTTATTGTTGTATATTGCGACTTGCGACCTGATACAGATATCCACTTTTATATTCGGTTTATAGTATTTCTTTGAATTTACTCGGTTGTTTATTTGTTATTTTTGTTCAGTAACTGATACGGGTTACCGAATACATTATGTTACAAATAACACTATATTTTATACTCGTTTTAAAATATTTAAACATTAATCTCGACATGTCTAACTATCATGATTTTTTTAATGAATGAAGTAAGTATATATATATATATATATCCACATCATCATTTTAAAACACTTCTTCGAACTTCAAATCAAATATCCGACTTCCACATATTAAGTATTTAACCCAACAACGCACGTTACAATAAAATGGAAGTACATTACGAGCGTTCATTTAATATTCGCCCTTTGTGTTCTTTTCAAACGATGATGTAAAGCTGCCGACGTGAAATGACCACCCACCGCCACTCGACCGACGGCCGACAATCGGCCAATCCATTACCCGCACACATTTCTACTGTTCACTGAAAAACAACCTCATTTTCAAACGCCAAACAATGAAAAATCAACCTTACTCTCACAAAAATGAGTACATTTTGCTGTGGTAACGTTGTGGCGCTTATGCCAAAATAGCGACAGAAAAATGCACTTACAATATAGTGGTGTTTACACAATTCCGCCGTTTTGAAAGCGCAGGAAGCTTGGACGGTACATTCTGTTTGTCCGTCACGATTGTGGACGACAAAGGGACAGTGACGGGACACGTTGGCATTGTTGACGCGAATGACAGGCGGTGCGCGGTGTGAGGTTCACTGTTGTGGCGCGATTTAGTCTGAACAATGTCATTTGGAACAATTTATTAACGCCATGACGGCTGACTAGATAAGTGTTACTTGTTTTTTTTTTTTGTTGAATGCCGTGTGAGTTATTGTTTGCTTTAGAAAGTGAGGTGGAATTGCATGGAGTTTTGATGCCACCCATGTCATAATTTTTATTATAATATTTTTGTTTGTGTATGCAAAAATACACGATCATGAAAAGTTGTACTTATTAGACGTTTGTTTGCATGTTCTGTCCATACGTCTAACGATGACTGTATAATACTCGAGTATTACTACCCATTTTGAGTAAACACTAAAGTACTAATACTCAATTTGAGTAATATTAAGCGACACTGAATAATTGCCCAATAATATTATTGCACTTGCAAGATTACGCTTTCAGTGAGGCGACACTTAAAGCTGTTAATTAAAACAGACGATAAAATTTTTATCTACACGATGTATTCTACTAGACATTTATTTTTATAGCAATAAATTATAGACACTAATGGCTATGACCGTGACATATCAAATAATATTCATTGAACATTTATCTATAAAAAAAAAGTATAATTATCATCCCTTCTATATTAATATAGATAGACAGGTTGGTTCCCATGGGTTTTAGATTTCTCATTATTGCTCATCATGCTTCAATAGATTTAAACTTTTTTATTCTATCATCCGTGAAATTATGAATGATAGCGCTGCGCTGGTAAAAAATTTAGTATTATTTTTCTAATGTCACTATGCTAGGGGTCGAAATACTTTAAAAGTTGCTAAAAGCATAAATGTAGTTAATTATTGTACAAAATGAGATAGTTACTTGTACAGCAGAGCAAAATTTTTAAGCATTTTGATACACCTTAAGTCTGAAAGGCGTAATTTGGTTGTCAATTTGGTTTGTAGTTAATTACCCTGACACAAATCCTGAACAACGTTTACTTGGTTGATTTAGCAGGAGGATAAAAATCACAAAACATTTTTGAAATGCATAGTCGATACCTCGTCCTAAATTTGTGTGTATGTCAATTACACAATACATTGTACTACACAATCCAGTATATAAACAAAATAAATACTTTCAATACATTCGACACCCATATCAAATTAACTACAACTAACGCAAGCAAATCCCCGACCATGAAATGTGTGTTTGTTATAACGATCTTCACGGCTTTTACCCTATTTATTTCCCTTTTAAATCACTACCATTGTCGATTTACCACGGCTGTCTATCCGTTTCACACTACCAACGATTACTGTCACCTCCACCCCGAGGTAGACACACAGAGTACAAAAATGCACCTTCAACACATGTTACAGAAAGCAGTGAGTCAATGCGAATGTAGGGAGTTTAGCTAGTCTGTGACGCGTTGTGTAGGGTAGACACCCCAATGAGCGGCATTGTCGTCGATGTGATAAATCGATATCGCTCGTATTGTCGTGCTCCCCGCAGCTGTCGTCTGTCACAAGAAAGATGACACTTGGAGCGGTTTTTTCTGACGCGTCCCTTTGTGTCAACTCGGTGTGGTGCCCGAAATGAGCTGATATCGATCGCTCAATATTATGCTTGTAGAAGAGGGTTTTGAGCCTGAATTGAACTCATAAATAAATAAGCGGTGTCGTGGTGTGTACGGTTTTTTTGTACGTCGATGATCTAGTGCTTCTCTTTGTTATGTGATTCCGGGGGATCCGATACGCCGGAGGTAGAATTTATTACTTGAAATTGTTATTAACAATAGAATTGTCGGGATAAAAGTATTATAAATGATTTCGCATTAACTGAGAATTCGAGGTTCGACGATTAGCACGCTCACCTTGATTTATTGTCATGTTTATTTTTTTGGATTTATATTCACAATGGGTCATAAATTAAAATTATAATATTTGTAGCGATTTATGGCTGCATATTACCTCTTAAATCATCAGTGTTTACTGCTGAACATTTGGGGAGCTGGGGACAATTTTAGTCGTTGGTGTCAATTTTAGGGCACAAACACATCGCGTTCTGCTACAAGAGTGTTGTTTATTTGGCTTACAATTTCAGACCCCTATTACAGTCTTCAACAGCCATGAACTATGATGAGAACCAACATAAAATAAGCCATACAATTCCCAAAACTGCTGTTTAAATTCAGTCTCCCTTAGGAGAACCAGCAAGATTTTATCACCAGCCTAATAACCGTAAGACAGTTCCCCCCCACCCCCACTTTCGGACATTTCACTTAAACATCCGCAGTGGAACACGATTTAAAACTCGTGTAGCATCGTCTGACGTCGGCCAAAGTCGTAAAGCGGGCTATAATTTTGAATTATTACTCGGTTACGGCGCGTACGAGCGTAATGAAACACCCTGTATATCACAATTCCAACCTCGCTCCGAGGCTAAATGGTCCCGCTAAATTAGCCTTTCTCGCAATGTATGGCTTAGTATGATATAATGTCGTTATAGATGCGGATAATAGAGTTTTTTTAGAATGAAATTTGTGGGTAGTCAGTGATGAAACATTTCCAGCCGGGCTCTTTTTAGGGTTACTCTATTAGGGGTTAAATGTGGCAATGAGTAAGTCTGTGTTTTGAAGTTATCAAAGGCAGGAAAACATTATTTATGGATTAAACATGCATATTAATTTTTCCGTATTAAGAAAATTTCGTAGTGCAATGTTGCTTCTTTTCTATTTTTGCAGTGAAAGACTTATTTATTATGGTCAAGAAAACTTTACCATGTCAAATTAACCACGGATCCTTTACAAAATCTCTACCTACCACACAACGCAATATGGGCTTTAATTAAGTAATTCACTGAGGAATATTACCTTCCTTGTTCAAGTGCAATGTATCTTACTTGGACAAGAAGCAGATCAAAATAATATTCTACCCCTAGAAGGAAAGCTCCTACTCATACACAGACACCTCTAAACCACCAGCTCCAAACAGAGCAATGAATACATAATTAGCACGTTAATTAAACATACACATAGCACCCCTTCTAAAATTTTCAAAAAAGCGACTGCCCAAAAAGCGTGAGCTCGTAAAAACGTAACACATTGCTCACAGTTGCCGCCCAAATTGAAATATACAGTCGACCATATTCATTACGGGGGCTCAGTGCGACGATAATTCAAACTTATGGCGCGCCTTTTACGAGTTTTAAGAGTGGTACTCACGGGACCAAGGGGGTCTAAGGGGGTGAAGTGGGGTGGAGCGGAGTGAAGGGGAATGACAGCGAGGTGATGATTTGTTCGAGGTGAGCCATTTTTTGGCAGTGATGCCTTTATGTTTTTGATTATGTGCTGTGCGCATTTTAGGGTCTGTGAAATTACTCTGTCTTTTTTTTCGTGGTTTTCAGTAAGCTAGATTAACTGATGTTTAGGATGGACTTTCTGTAAAACATTCATGTTATTTAAAATAGTCGATAAACTTGTCAATGTGCAGCCTCAACAAAATATGAACCTATAAGTTAATGTTTTTAGGCAGATTTATAAAACCTCAGAATATTTTAAATTTTAATATAATGCACACACACATACATAATGTATCTTTTTATTCTTCACAGGTGCTGAATTTAAATTCCAGATGGTTCAAACATAACCTCAAGCAAGTCGACCATTTATCACTCAACATAATGGGGAATGACAATCGAGTCCCCATCCCTTGCCCTTTCACACTAAATCTGCGATGGTTGAAAAACTTCTCCAAAGTTACTAAATGGAAGAACACGCGTCACAGAATTGATACAAGTGTGAAAGACCTTATTATTGAAGCAATAAATTATTCGAAAATGATATTTAGTGGGAAGAAAATAAAGGTGATATAGATGGTAACTTTTTTTAGGTGAAAGAAAAACATGACAAATGCTCGAATGAGTCGTTCATTATGTTCTAATGTTCCAATATATTATACGTCTCAAAGACGTGACGTGATAAATTGGTGGCTGCCATCTTTGTTGGCAAAAACTGGCAGGTGGTAAGTTGGCACGCTAGTTTGTAGGGATTAATGGCATTTTGATATAAAATGTGTGAAATTCTGATTGTTGATGGTTTTTCTAGCAATTAAGAGCGGATATTAGAGAGATTATTTCATTTTATTGTCAAGTACTTTAAGCGAAATTGACCATAATGCTTGACTTTGTAATGAGAGATTATTTTATTAATTTCTCTTAATAATCGAATGATAGATTCGCTATATAACTAAGATTTGCTGTAAGAAAACAACCCAATTCTAGTTTAGCTCGCTATATAGGTACAGTCACCAAAACAGATAAGTATCCAGGCACCTAACTTCAAATTACATTTAGACAAAATTATAAGTGTAGGTACTGTGACACTTTGCCTTTTATATGAGTTATTTATATGTGTAAGTTTTTAGACTGTTATAAAATTACACAGCACCCTTATAACATTGTTTGAAAGTAATTTGAAGTTAGAGGCTTGGACTCTTTACGTAAGCAATGTATTGCAGATTGTGTTTTTGTTATCTTTAATTTTGTGCAATTAAATTAATTTAGAACTTTGCAATAGCAAAACACAGAAAATAATGATCACTCTCTTTATTTTCTGTGTTTTGCTATTGCAAAGTTAAAACAGGGTAACCCAACAGCTCAATTTTATTTTATTTTAATGGGTCAGAGCCCATTCGTCCCCTAAAATTCGTCCCCCAGCATAAAAGTTGTATATTCGGCCCCTATATAGGTGCCCATTGGTCTCCTGGTAGGGGACCAATTAATATTTTAATAAAAAATATTATTTTTAAGGTACCCATTCGTCCCCTCTAATATATATACAATATAAGTTAAAGATTCGGCACCTATTCAGGTGCCTATTAGTCCCCTGAGATAAAATTAGCTATATTTTACATAAGAAACGGTTAACATAGTACACTTGTGAACAGTTTATTAACGGAATTAATTTAATAAATCATAACAGATCATTGAAAAAAGAGCTATGATGAATGATAATCCGTCATGATAATTATATAACCTGTCGATAGGCTTACGATGTAAAATTGTGTCACTAATAAATAAATACGGTCAATCACTAATATGTAAATATACAAAAAACTATTTTGCAAAAAAAACAACCGACTTCAAAAACACCAAAAAGAGAAAAATAAACTTAAGAAGAAAAATCTGCTTCTGAAGTCGGTGACTTTTGTTTGTTTGACTTCATGTTTTTGCCACCGACTTCAGAAGCTGATTTTTCTTATTAAGTTTATTTTTCTCTTTTTGGTGTTTTTGAAGTCGGTTGTTTTTTTTGCAAAAAAGTTTTTTATTGTTTCATTTTTAGTTGTAATAAGTACCTATATATATATATATCTGTGATTTTAGTATTTTTTTTGTACTGTTATAATTTTTTAGTTATTATTAGATTTAAGTTATTATGATTTTGCATGTATGTAGTTGGCAAAAAAAACAAAAAAATAAGAAATGATTATTTATTGTTGATATGTGTTCTATTTTTTTTGCATATTTTATATTTAATGTTAGTTTCTAGGACATTGTGATTTTGTATGTGTTAATCTTATTTGAAATACACATGATATCTACCGAATTACTATATTTATTATTATAGCCTTTTCTGCGCGACTGTACCAGGACTACCAAGCTGCAGTATACACATATACATGTACTTATATTAGAAGAATGAATAAAAATAAATATTCTTCAGGGGACGAATGGGCCCCTCAAAAGTTCCAGGGGACGAGTGGGCACAGGGTGCGAATCTTAGGGGACGAATGGGCTCTGACCCATTTTAATTACCACGAATTGTTATCGACTTTTTAACAGACTTCCCAAAAAGGAGGAGGTTCTCAATTCGATTGGTAATTTTTTTTTTATATATGTACACCGATTACGCCGAGATTGTACTTGACTCAAACACCAAACGTTTATTTACATTGCTCCATTTACAGGCACTTAAAAACTTTGCGGTTTGAATCGCCCATTCGAATACATGGTTGGTCTTTTAGGAGAAGAATAGGCAAAGAAACTCCTTATACACTGTTTTAAATCATGTTACAATTATCATTTGCACCATTAACATTAATCACATCAAAAACCACTTTCGTTTACTTGAATTGCAATTATTCGCTAAGCGCGACCTAACTTGTTCTAGCGTCTCAACTTTTCGTCGCATGCGTCTGTAGTCCCCAGCAGAAGTACCACAAAACCAGTATAGTAATTAATGACCTAATTAGTTAAAACTAACAATCATTACTAAAATACTTCACAATTGATTCTATTAATTATTTAACAATAAAACAATACCATTATTAATGCAATGGCGTTAATGTCTAGTTAATAGGTTCATTTCTTTACAACAAAATGTTACAAAGCATTTCCGGTTGACTTAGGATTTAAAACAGTCAATGGGTTTTCTAGTATTGAATTGCTCTACAAAATGATCTTATGACTTTTTAGTTTATAATTACATAAAGAAACTGATTTAGTTGTAGTTTCAGATTATAAATTGAGTTATTGACCATTAAAATCGTATTCGCCGCCATCATCACAACATTGTGCGATGACGTCTCATAGACAGCCTCATTCCAAGTGTGGCAATCATTAAAATCCCAATATTCATAAAACATTAGCTTATCTTAATTTTAACTATAGTTCTAGTTAGAGACTTCTGTTTAATAAATTACTATTCGAGTTGTGGAACATTTAATTACATTCCATCTATTTAAGTGGTGGTTTTAGCAGAAAAGTCAATAGATGGCACTGTCACACTATTGACCTTTGTAATAATTGTGCCAGCATCTCACGAGATGGCAGGTTCATCAATATAAGCTGGTTATCAATGAGATTGAATAATTATCTTAGCCGAAAGATATTCTTGCGGCGACATATATATATATAAATTATTATACGTGGAATATTATTATAAATTTAACATAGTTTGGCCCAGTGCTTTTCATTTTATGTACATTTTTTTTTTAATTTATGAACATTTTTCGTTTATGTGTGTTCGCGAATAACTTCGTCGTTTATGAACCAATTTTGATGATTCTTTTTTTATTGGAAAGGAGATATTTCAAGGATGGTACCATGATATGGAAACTAGGACCTGGTGATGGGATCCCAGAGAAGTCGAGGGAACCCTCAAATTCACTCATAGACACGTATTACGTGTTTCGTGCTTTTTTTGACGCTATTCAAGTATTCGCATCTAGCAGTCATCACTTCATGTTGATGAGCTGATAATGGAAGGTACTACTCCTCAACGGTTAAGAGTTGAAAGCAAAAATAGGGGAATCTTGAAGGTTATGGGTTAGGTTTCTTGGTTGAATGTTAAATGCATAGTAAATATTTGTATAGGATGTATCTAAGTACTTATTACAACTAAAAATGAGAAAATAAAAAAACTTTTTTTGCAAAAAAAACAACCGACTTCAAAAACACCAAAAAGAAAAAAATAAACTTCAGAAGAAAAATCAGCTTCTGAAGTCAGTGGCAAAAAAATAAAATGAAACAAACAAATGTCACCGACTTCAGAAGCTGATTTTTCTTCTGAAGTTAATTTTTCTCTTTTTGGTGTTTTTGAAGTTGATTGTTTTTTCTATCTTAATGTAAAGACTATATCTGAGCCAGATTTATTCGTTTCAAAACTTGATAAAGTGCTCATTAGCTAACACGTTGGTAACTATTTATTATCTTGCAGTAGGTTTCTGGTCTAACGTTACCCAACCTGCGGCGGTGTAGTTTATTGGAGCTATTTATCATTACCTACTACGTGTACTACTACAGAACTATACGGATATTAAGTGTTCTACTGGTATGCTGAGTAAATTATGATTTTCATCATAATTTAAAGTTCTTTGGAGAGGCTATCTATCTATTCATATATTTCTATTTCATCCGCAAAAGAACTATGGTTATCGACGTAGGCCGAAGAATTGAAAAACTTAAGTGGCAGTGGGCAGAACATATTGCTCACAAAACGGATTGCCGATGGGGCTGAGAAGTTCTGGAGGGCGACTGCAAACCGTAAGATGCCGATATACTGTCCTGCAGTTTGGCAGAAGATGTGTATTATACCCACTCATGTAACTTTTTTGAAATAAAAAAATAAACAAAACAATAATGTTGCGTTGAAAGGTTGCGGGGATACGCTGGATGCGAGATGCAGGAGATCGGTCAATATGGTGACACTTGGAAGATGTCAATGTCCAGCAGTAGACGTTTTTTGGTTGAAATGATAATGATGATAAGAGAGGCTATCTCAGAAATAGTATAACTGTGTTCCTTTCTCAGTGATATAGCAAAATTACATCATTACTAAGTTTGACACTTAACATCAATCAGTTGGATATTGCAAGTGGACTACGATGTCATTTACTACAATCACTATGAAGCGACTATGGTAATTTGCATTTAAATGTATTTGTTTATTATCATAGGAATTTTATCGTAGTGGCAAATCATGTTTCCTCAATATCAAATCTATTTTTACATATTTCAGTGTAACAAAACAAGGAAAACGTCTGATAAATCCGTAACCCAACCAATCAACGCAACAGCAAGATAAAACAAAGTCGAAACATCACTGACACTTCCTAGTACAATATATCGTTTCGTAGCGCTACGAAGCTCCGGCCTACGCTCGTAGCGCTACGCCTGAAATATGGCCCATGTATTATTCAAAGAAATTGCCACATATTTCATCCAAGGGAAATAACTTTGAGATATGTGCTGCATGGTACGCGAAACGGCGACTTGTTACTGAAAATTTACGGTCTTATATTCAAAATGTTGAAACGTGGTGATGACGTATTTGAGTTGAAAAAAATTGCTGTCTCTTCAGATTAATTCCTTCTGCTCTGCTGAAATATTATTATGTATTATACACTCGTAATGTAATTTGAACGTGTTCTCTAATATTAATGTCTTGTATTCTGCTATTTATTGCCGTGTTCTAAATATTTTTTTTGTTTATTTACTGCTACAATTTTATTTAAATAAAAAATAAGGTTAATCACTGTCGTTTATAATGGTTGTATGAAATTTTAATAGTTCATAAAATATTTTCCTGCTGTGCTAAGAAGTATGAAAATGAAAAATAGTTTATTATTTAACAAGTAATCCTTAACTACTAATGATTGAAGCCTCCTTTTAAACAAAAAAACCTGTTTCAGGAAGCAACAAATCCTACTTCTTACTATAAATTCCTTTTAAATGCGAAAGTTTTTGACTGTGTGAGTGTGTATGTTTGTTACTTCTTCATGCAAAAATTACTTAACGGATTTGGACAAAATTTGGTACACAGATAGTTTATAACCTGGATTAACACGTTGGATAGTTTTTATCCCGATTTTATCTTCCCGTGGGATAATTTTTGAGTCGTGGCGGGTGAAGCCGCTGGCAACAGCAAGTATAAAATATTTGCTACTACAATTCATAATTATATGTATATTATTATTAGTAATACATATTAGTAATTATGGTTAATTGCATTTTTTTATAATTAATAATTACTCTAAATTATGATAAATGTACCACCTCAATAAAAAAAAAAACAGATTTCACTACTCCTCCCTATCATAACATGAATCCTCTAACAAAACGGAGCCCGACTGGCTTCACCTTATCTCGTTCAAAGTGATTCGGCGGCGTCCCGCAATATTTATGCGCCCTGCTGGATTTATGAGCCGCCCGTATTCGCGATACTTTTCATGGTCTGCCCGTATTAATGTCAACACGAATATACGAGAAACATGAGTTACTTTTAGTATTGCTAAGATAAATAAATAAATTCGTTATTTCACCAAAAAATTAAAGTTATAGAACATTATATGAGTCAAAAAATACTCTGACTCCTTTACTAGATGAAGTTTTCTGCAACTTAGGAGTTAGTAATTCTGATGCTGTCAGATGGCAGTATGCAGGTCATTATATCAGCCGACAGATGTTCACTGCAGCGTCGTGTTCATCGGGTCCTGGGCTTCGTGCATCCAACGGTGTCCTGTGGCCTTCACGAGGTCATCGATTGACCTTGTTAATATAATCTAACTAGCTGATGCCCGCGGCTTCACCCGCGTGGATGTCGTTCAAATTATATACTAAAACCTTCCTCTTGAATCACTCTATCTATTAAAAAAAACTGCATCAAAATCCGTTGCGTAGTTTTAAAGATTTAAGCATACAGACAGACAAAAATAGCGACTTTGTTTTATACTATGTAAGGACTCTCCATCTTTCGGTACGTGGTCGGTGGTCACTTCACAGTCTTCTGTCTTTGGTCAACCATTCCATAAGTCTTGTTCATATCACTTTTTTGTTTTAAAAACACGGCCTATTTTATGTAATTATTATAAAAGTTTCTATAAAAAAAAATACCGAAAGTAAACCTGTCTGTTATTGTACTGTATTTTCTCGAACCTTCCGAAGGATATTCTCAAGAAATCTCATCTCAACCAAGCTATTAATCCCCCAATTCTCAAATAAACATACAGCTGACTTCAGCATTATAAATAAGACTTATCATCCTCGCCTAAATAAACGAAGCATCCTGTACCTACAAAAAATACATTTCCTTACGATGCATAATATTTTAAACCACCCCCTTGCTTTATACAAAATGGCTGTCGGCACTCGCTACTATTTTTCCTACAAGGGTTGGTACAAGTTAGAAAAAAGAAAGAAAAATCTTTTTTTTTTGTTAAGTTTTTTAATACGACCTATTCTGAGTACCAAACAAGGACAATGCCCCTCCTTTTTTCCTACGATTGCCTGTCCTGTTATTTTGTACTTGAAATTATTTTCCTTAATTTTGGAACAAATACTAAGTGTAATATACTACTACTAGCAGTTGCCCGCGACTTCGTTCGCGTAGAAATTTTGACTCTCTTGTCTGGACTGCCTGTGGATGGTACTATGTCAAATCGAATGCCAAATGCCAATCGAAGCGATTATATTCCCTTAAACCAGCCCTGTCGTAAAATCTATTCCTACCTGAAATGTCTTAACTATATTCTATCTCTCTGCCAATTTTCAGGTACAAAAAGCCAAGGATTTCATATGGACTTACGGGAGCCCTTAGTCCAGGTCTTCCTTACAAATTTCTTAGCTTAGATCTCCTACTCCTAAACTCTAGACTTGTTACAGGTTGTTAGTACAAAAAAAAAACCGGCCAAGTGCGAGTCGGACTCGCGCACCGAGGGTTCCGTACAAACCTGCAAGGTTTACAAAGTTCGTTTAAAAAAAAAATATTATGTGATGTAACTAAAAATTTATGGTTTTCGTAATTTTTCCTTTATCTATGCTATAAGACGTTGCTTCGTACCAAATTTCAAGATTCTGAGTTCACGGGAAGCACCCTGTAGGTTTTGATTCCCTTGCAAGTGTCGAAAATTTGCGGCATAAACGGCTGTATCTTTTGATTGCGTTGGCTTAGAAGTTTGATTTTTTCACAGCTTCAAGGGACAGTAGACCTGAGTAATTGATATAAATTTCAGCTTCATACCTCCACGCGTTCCTGAGAAAAAGGGTCTTGACAGACGGACGGACGGACAGACGGACAACAAAGTGATCCTATAAGGGTTCCGTTTTTTCCTTTTGAGGTACGGAACCCTAAAAACAGTACATTTATACAAACATGTGAAATTCCTCAGACCTCCTTATTCTGGCCATGTTGCTAAACTCACTAAATCTGTTCTTAGTCAACGTCTACTAACTATAAAGTACCTTCCTGCCAAAATTGTAGCACAAAAAAAGGAAGGACTGTCATACAAACTCGCGTGAGCCCTTAGACCTCCCTAGTCCGGCCCTGTCGCAAAATCGGTTCTTAGCAAACTTCTACTCACCTACTACGTCCCTGCCAAAATTCAAGTTAGTAGCACACAAAATGATGGACTTTTAAACAAACTTGCGAGCGCCCTTAAACCTCTCTAATCCGGCCCTGCCACAAAACCTGTACTTAGCAGAGTTCTACTAACTATAAACTACGTGCCTGCCAAAAATCAAGTTTGTAGCACAAAAAATTAAGGATTTTCTTACGAACTTGCAAGAACCCTTAGACCGCCCTAATCCGGCCCTGTCACAAAATCTGTTCTTCTGGTAAGAACAGATTTTGTCTACTAACTATAAACTACGTCCGTCTCAAAAATCAAGTTTGTAGCTCAAAAAATGAAGGACTTTCATACAAACTGGCGAGAGCCCTTAGACCTCCCTAATCCGGCCCTGTCTCAAAATCGGTTCTAAGCAGACGTCTACTGCCTATAAACTACGTCTCTGCCAAAAATCAAGATTGTAGCACAAAAAATGAAGGACTTTCATACAAACTTGCGAGGGCCCTTAGACCACCCTAATCCGGCCCTGTCGCAAAACTAATTTATAGCGGATGCCTACTGACTATGAACTACGTCTCTGCCAAAAATCAAGATTATAGCACGAAAAATTAAGGACTTTCATACAAACTTGTGAGGGCCCTTAGACCACCCTAATCCGGCCCTGTCGCAAAATTAATTCATAGCAGACGCCCACTGACTATAAACTACGTATCTGCCAAAAATCTAGATTGTAGCACAAAAAATTAAGGAGTTTCATACAAACTTGCGAGGGCCCTTAGACCACCCTAATCCGGCCCTGTCGCAAAATCCGTTCTTAGCGGACGTCTACTAACCATAAACTACCTCCCTGCCAAAAATCATCTTTGTACGTCCAGCGGTTTTCGAGATTTCGTGATGAATCAGTGAGTGACCTTTCGCTTTTATAGATATAGATAAATGTAATACTAGAAAAGTGCTGATTTATCAGCCTAGTTTGAATAAATGAGTTTTGATTTAGTTTTTTTGATAGTTACTTTCTAATCATAAACCAATGACCATCATGCAATGCGGCATTGACTGAAAAACAAGAAATTATATTTGAAGATGGTCTATCTGTCTCTCTGGCTGCTGCCATTAAGCAAGAGGATTTTTCCATTATTTTTCAGTTTTTCCATGTTTCACAATCTGTAAAGAAAAGGAAAAATATCAGTAAGTTTAACCACCAGACATCAAATCAACAAATAGAAAACATCGACAATGCTGCCAAAGGAAAAATCTCCTTTTTTCCCCTTACCCGCAACCGCTTTTTCTTTACACCGAGACACACGTGATAAATTCCCTAGGAGTTCCTTACACTTGGCGAAGCAGACAAAATAATTTATGTACCTAGTTTAGTGGGTACTTTCCTGGATAAATGGCATCTGCGAGGTGAATGACATCTTTGTTAGCGCGGTGTTACAATTGATGATGGAGATAAAAATGGTCTTAAAAAGTATGTGTAGGTGGGGTGAGACTATTTTGACGTGTAGTGAGAATATAGTGAGTTACCGGTTTGGAGTAGGGCCGTATCGTGTGACAGTCAACAGCACATCTGTAGTAACTCTTGGAGACTTGGACTATAAAAATCACCTTTATTTTGACTTGAAAGAGCTGGTGTTCAGATTAGAGTGTAAGCTCCATAATATCATCATCTGCCTAGCCTTTCCCAACTATGTTGGTGTTGGCTTCCAGTCTAACCGGATGCAGCTGAACACCAGTATTTTACATGGAGCGACTGCCTATCTGACCTCCACAACCCAATTAATACTAGGTAATACGATACTCTTTGGTAAGACTGGATGTCAGAATTTCAGGTCACTGACTACCTGTAACACAGAACATAAAAAACACGTAGAAGTGGTATGTGACGAAATTTGTATCGGAACCAGTGTCGCCAAACTAACACAATCAAACCATTAATCATACAGTGCACTACAACTACACAATTTGTTTGATTGGTCGTTTCAATTTCAATCACAACTAGCGTAACTCACAGATTCTACATTTTAAAAATATACCTTCGTGGTATTACGATAGGATTTATTTTGCTTCACTCAGAAATAAAATACGACGTTTTGTAATCAGCAATCATACTAGAAATTATTGCCTAGTAAATTCCGCTACTCGTCCATAGATGGCAGTATTTTCAATGGACGCAATAATACACTTAAAAACTGCAGTAATAAGGATTATATTCGCGTCACAGGTCTGTATTTTTTGCTACTCGGCCAAGGAAGAGACACATTAAGCTTTTATCTATATTATCGATATTGATAGATAATCAATTTATTTTGAAAAAAAGTTTGTAGTATTATAAACAAATAATTGTACCTGATAATAATTGTAAATAATAAAATAAAATACAATATTTTATTACTTGCATAAAACTATTTACAACAAACCCAAACAAATAAATACTAACAGAGTTTTCTACGAGAAAATCCTAAGGAGTTAACATAAAAGAGAAATTATATTGACTTTTTACCCGTCTGCGGATGCATGCGTCTTTGGGAAACCTAACACAAGATTAATGAATGATGATACTTTTTTTAAACTACTTCCAACTTAGAGCCAATTAGAATGTTGTAATTATTGCACTGCAGCATAATACTATTTACTAGTGAACATTTTGGATTTCATTTAAACAAATATTATAAATGAGAAAGTTTCTCGATGTCTGTCGCGCTTTCACGTCAAAACTACCGATTGAATGAAATTTGGTACACAGATAGTCTAGAGCCTGAAAAACGACATAGGCTACTTTTTAAGGTTGTGGAATCTTGTGGAACCAGTATACCTACAGGATTTAGAAAATACGGATGGTTCGGCGCGGATAGGTGCGTGATGCCATATACTATTTCATATAAAGATTTATAAAATGCGATGACTGCGGCGATTGCGGTGCGGTCAGGTGCGCGTTCATCTTTGGTGCGAAAAAAGGGTTGAAAGGAAGGGATGAAGACATTACTTTTGGTTGCGATAGCCGACATCGGTCGCGGTAACCGACATTCACGCGGACGAAGCCGCGGGCATCAGCTAGTATCTTTATAATAATAATCACTTTATTATTATGGTTTGGTGGTCTCTATGGTCCTTACATTCATACTTTATTTAAACAGGTATATTTCGGTGGTAAAGATGCCATCATACAAAAGAAAAACATAAATTGTCAATATTATTGTGTCAGTTTTTACGTAAAATGTCAATGCAATTCTCAATCATTATTAAAATTTGTAAAAGTTTGATTCTATATTAGCTACAAAACATGTAACTTTAATGTTGTACGGGTACACCTCTCAAAATGAATTTTATGTGATATTATAGGATCTTTGTATTGAAATGTTAAACAGTAAGTATAACATTGTTTTATTTTATCGATATCTATCGATCAAATCTGCAACCGATCTTAACCACATCACTAATTGAGTAGCATGGAACTTTCGAGAACAAAAAAGATCCTTGTTCAAAATATAACAATCGACATTCGATCAAAAATAAACTTTATTTCAATCGGAAAAGGTTGATTATAATTTTCTAATAATGTGACAGATTGTCACATTTTTAGAAAATTTTAGAAAATTGATATTTACTACGATTTTATTAGAAAACAAATAAAATCGTATCTACCGATGATAGGAAACACCTCCGTTTTCAAGATTTTTTTTTTCTACAGTCATTTTTACGCTCCAAAATCGCACAATACGTGACAATACGGCATATTAATGCAAAAATTAAATAGGCGGGAGACTAGCGACTCGAAGCGATGTCAAAACACGGCTAAGTCAAAAATCTGAGAGTTTGCAGTACACTGCAAAGTTATGACAGCCGTGCTACGCCTACTTTGCACTTCCACTGTTCTTTCTGTTCCGTGACCTGTAACGACTGCCTACCTGTAATTTCGGGCGGTTACTCAACCACAGATCGACCTAGGCAAGCACAGCTTTACCTAAAGATCGACCCAAGTGGCAGTTCTTATTAAGCCACGAGCTCCTTCAAATATGTGACGCCAATTAATTTGGGAAAAAGCTGAGCAGATGAACGATGGAGCTGGCAAATGTGCGGTTGATTGTACGATAACATTTGATCTCTAGATTAGCAGTATCTAATCTAAATGACAAGTAGAAGCCTTTCATAGGGATGCGATAAGTAAAAAAAAACCCGATTTAACATAATTTGACGACTTTGCTCAGATGAATTAACAATTTCATTTCCAGTAATAAAATATGCGTACCCGTAATACTATGTTTTTTGCAAATCACAGAAAACAAAGTACTTATACCTGTATAATTGATTTTATTCATTGCTAACTAGACAATAAATATTAACTAGGTCTTAAAACCAAGGCAAAACTACAAGTGGTACCAACTCCGCCTTTATTTACATCTGTCTTCGTCTTCAATTGTTTTATTACACAGAAAACTTAAAATCAAACAATAGCCTATAGCGAAACTCAGAATTAATGACTAAACCACCGATCTACAAGCAATCACTTTCCCAACTAAATAATGCCGATACAAACTACACATTGAAAGCAACAGTTTAAAACATGTTGACAACTAATTACGGCGGTACACTTGCGGTCTGCGGACAGCGACGAGACCGCCCCATTGCTCGTACAGTCGCGCACAACAAATATATTTACTAATAGTTTGGCCACTGTTCGTGAGTGTACGCGGAATTAGGAGGTTTCTTGATTGGGGAGTACGTTTTATTGATAGTGTTTGGGTTTAAAGATAGATTTTTGGGGGTGTGTATGAGTAGTATGAGTGAAGTATTGTTACTTCTATTATATTAATAAGTATTTGAATAAGTAAAGATTATTTTAGGAAATAGACGAGGACGAGGTTTAGACTGAACTTAGCTTTTTTTGGATTTAAGTTTGCAATTTATATCTTGACGCCAACCACCCCTCGAAATTTAGGAAGAGTACCTAGTAACTATGGTATACTCATATTTTGCATTTACAAATATCTAAGTCCCATTAAATTCAATTCTGTTGCAATCTGTTTCAATTCAAATCCAATAAGACTACCAGACATGAGAATCAAACCCAATTACCCAACACCTTTATCTCAGCAGAATTATCCTACTAATATTATAAACGCGAAAGTTTGTAAGAATGTATGTATGGATGGATGGATGTTTATTACTCTTTCACGCAAAAACTACTGAACGGATTTGGCTAAAATTTGGTACACAGATAGTTTATAACCTGATTTTATCTTCCCGTGGGATCAATTTCAAGTTGTAGCGGGCGAAGCCGCTGGCAACACCTAGTTTGCCATAATTTAGACTAACGAGACTTGTAGAAATACCAAAGTTAGTATTTCTTCATATTTATGATTTACTTGTAGCTACTTCATGATTGTAGCAAACCATATCATCTTATGACTCAAGAAAGAAATTGCTCTCTCGCATCAGAAACTCAAGCGTTGATGGTACTTCCTCAATCAAGACTACTGGAAGTAGAATAAAAAATGCGTCACATTAATCGAACCTTCGACCACGTGACGCATTACATCTGTATATTCCTATTCCATAAAAAAAGATAAGCATAACAATAAACAACGCCCACGACTAATCTTTAAAGATAAAAGCAATGTTATAAAGTGTCCTTCATATATATTTATTAGTGCTATATCCCGTTGTAAATGCAACATATATTATACATGCAACATATATATTGCCGACTCTATGATGATGATAATGATTACTAATATTTATTTTATGGGTGTGTTTTATTGTCTTATTGATAGCGTCACCTGATTTTGATAAAGGTTTGTTTTACTATAATTTAGACGTCATGAACAATTGCAGAAGTAATGAATTTCGCACTGTCCAGGGGAAAGTGATACTTATGAGAAGAGGCTACACGGCACTGGACCTTGTTTCAGCCCTTTATCATCATTAAAAGTACAGCAATTCCACAATTATTTTTGTTGTTTATTGTTCACTAATCTATTGTTTCTTATTTAATTTTATTACAAAGTTTTTAAATTATGAATGAAATACAATAAGATTAAGTCGTAAATCAGCAAAAACAAGTAATTCTTATTGATATAAACCTGCCTATGTCATTATAATAGTAGAAAAATCTATTACTAGAAATAACTCGGAATAGAAACAAACAAATAACAAGAAAACCAGTCAAATAAATTCAAAAGCCACTATTCAATAAACACGAGAAAGTATAGGTTTGTATGTAAACTAATAATCATTACATCTACTGAATATTCAAACGTCTGTGGACAAAGGTAAAACCTGTGTTTGGCACTGCTATACAGCGTGCATGCAAAGTTATGCTAATAACATCTTAGTCTAGCCTTAGTCAGACAGCACAATATTGTGTAACATGTGTACAAGTACATTGTACGGTTACTTCAGAGAGTAATATTTACTAATATTGGTATTGAGATGAATGTTTTCCTGTATAGCGCTGTTTGCTAAAGGATAATGGGCGTTTTGTGGCCAGTGTTGTGAAGTTATGTCAGTTGAAACAAATCGTGAATGATGATAAAGCCGGTAACTTACGATAAAGCATAATATCATCGAAATCACCAACTGGAATGAAAACAGCAATGGTGTAAAGCAATGTATGATCAGTCTTTGTCATTTGTAAGCTAGTCTTATGATCTTTCAAAAGACTAATAATTATGATCTGAAACTCATCTAATAGAGAGGAGACTCGTGTCTTTCTAGCAATGGCAGCATTATAAGCAAGACCATTTTCCACTAATTAGTTTAGTTTAGTTTTTTTTTAAAAAACGTTGCCCCACACTAGGAATTTCTCCTGTATCGTGGGTGCGTTCACAAACATTTAAACTCACATACACAAATACCCAGACCCGGAACAACTATCTGTAGGTCATACAAATATTTGTTCCAACACTGAAAAAAAAAAAACAAACAAATTGATACAACACTGAGCAGAGTGCCCATACTAACACACCCACGCTCCTTTTTATTGCTTTAGGAATAAAATGAATGTTTCCTCCAAGTTGTGCTAAGCTAAGAGAAATTTGTTTCTGTACTTAATGCCTCTAAGTGATGGATGGCCAAGTTGTCGGTACTCATGCAACGCCTTGACCTTTGCATTTATTTTATACTTATTTATTGGCAGATCGTTTGCATGATAAAGATGACCGTAAGTTTCTTTTAAGTAGGCATCATTTCTCATTTCAGATTAATCATGGTTTAAAAGCTGGAAAGGAAGATGGCAAACTTTTTATTTCTGTAAGAGAGGATTATTATGGCACTTGAGAAACTATTCAACCTCAAGTGCAGTCTTTGGCTGGTTTTGCTTTCCTTTCACTTATTCCTTTATAACAGAAACAATAATTGTATTCTTCGATTGCGAAACTCTTAAATGCAGGCCGTAAATGACATAAACTGCGATTAAACAAATGTTTCCACTATCCAAGATGTTTACGGTATTTACCTCACAGAAGGAAGGTACATGTTTAACATAAGAAATTTATATCCCTTTATGGGTTAGCGTACCAAATATTCCATACTAGAGGGACTATTAATAGATCCAGGTTCCACCACAGTTCTCAGCCAAATTGTCTGCCATTTTTAGCAAAAACAACAAGGACAAGGGGTTGTTTGCCACATAATGAACAGACCTGAATCTGCAAACCATGGAATTCTCTTTGCATGAAGTCACTCCACGCCATGGCATGAATAGAAAATTAGAGACTATTCCCGCAACCGAGCATAAATCTTGACTCCGGACTATTATTTGATGAGATAATTATAAGATATGAAGGCTCAACGAAAACCTCGACTGAGTGACCATCAACTATCAACGTTGATCCACAATCCCATCAAATATTCAAGAGATCCGGGACCCATTCACAAATGCTGCAATTACAGCATCTACACGCCGTTCCGGAGTTACGAGCGCCTTAGATTTATTGTTATTACCTCACATTTCCTTCGGGTAACGTTTTAATTACACAGATCGGCGATAAAGCATCGCTGGAGCGCACTTTTCTTCATTACAAGATCGATGGTCTGCATCTAGCGTGTTATTTATTGTGGTGCCGTTTAATTGTGTAATGGTTATAGGTCTGTGGTTAGGGTGGTGAGGTAAGCGATTTGCGGATTAGAGTGTAAGTATATTGCTTGTATAGTTTTTCATTAGATAGTTGCAGGAAAATAAATAACAAACTTTTTCTATGAGGAAGACATTTTATCATGAAGCTAATGAAAATAAGAATGCACAGACACCAGCTAAGTTCTATTTGCAATTTAAAGCTTAGTGAGTATTCATGAAAGATAAAGTATGCTTCATAATGGAAAACTAATCTCAACTCATCATTAATAGATCAAACAACATAACAAAAGATAACAATCCAC
The DNA here is from genome assembly GCA_949775195.1 of Diarsia dahlii. NCBI lineage: Eukaryota > Metazoa > Arthropoda > Insecta > Lepidoptera > Noctuidae > Diarsia > Diarsia dahlii. Next base: position 1,181,783 of record OX459198.1, read on the forward strand.
TTTAACAACAAATACAATACCCTAAAAGCAACACAGTACTACCCACAAAGATAACAATACATCCGCACTTACGGACAAACCTATAAATAATTCCCGAAACTAATATCGTAGCGGTTGCGTCATCACTAAACCGTACGTCAAAACTGTTAGAAATGATATTGGCGAACCCAAAGCAACATTGGAAGCAATACCAGCCATAAATCAAGTGGTTCATAAGAGATCTCCCCCTACGGAACTGACACTACATGAACTAGCAAAAGGGAAATCGCCATTCAAAAAACATTCAACATTTCCTCTAAATGTGCTCTATAAGAGTGTTTTTCGCGGGTCCGCACTGGATAAGACCTTTGATCGGTATCAGAGGGCGAACTGAGAAAGCTATCGACACTTTCCGTATTCACTTATCATTTATCGCCAACGTAGGTGTATTTACAAGCAATTTTCGACCTTCGGAACACGCATTAAATTATTCATCACATTGATTGATCGAATTGTTTTGCTCATCGTTTAAATTACCACTTGACTCAACTAAGATGGATGATAATTATTTATCTATTCTTGTATCTGCTTGATTAAGTTCTATAAAACAATCTAAATCTTGATTGCGATCTAAAATATCCAAAATCAAAGCAATACGTGCTATATTGGCTTGTATGTAACTTGAACTTACGACACAGAATTCGACACGGGGTCTTCCGCAGGCCATTTGTCACAGAGGCCATTTGTACTTGTCGAATCACGGCCATTAGACGAGAGTGTGTGACCGCGTGGGGTTTATAGCCTCGTCCAAACTGTGCGACGTCACTCCACCGAACTGACACAGACTACTGAAATGCCATACGCCAGAAACTCGAAACGACCAGATGACAAAAATAAGAATGCACAAATATTTTACATGTGGTGCCAGACAATTGTGAAGTATCGCCAAAAGTGAACGTGAGTTAAGGGAATACCGCGCTTGTCAATATCGACTTGTATGAGCCGAGCTGTCCTGTCGATTTATCTTACTTTGCGGCTATTGTTACAGACGGCCGAGGTTACAGCTGATTTATAAGTAGCCTAGTTAATTACGGCGGGCGTCGACGCATCGTTAATTTCTCTTCGGCTCCCATTTATCTCTCGGCTGTCATTCGCGCCGGCTTCCTATTTCCACCTGACGTCCGTTTCTGAGTAAAGGCGTAACTTTAAAAGCTCGCCAATAAATACATTCGCATAAAACTCGAGTTTATCTCCGTACCCTTTGAAGTACGGCCCGAGAAAACAAACAAAGCAATAAAGAAGGCCTTTATCGGAGCCACGAGTCGACACGCGAGCTAATTTACAACACAGCCGCGGGTTTTATCTTCATTAACCCATCGATTCACAATTAAGACGCGGAATAAATCTCCGGTAATGCGCTCCCCGTCCGCGCCGGTAGATTCAACTTCAAACAGATGTTATGTATAAATAAAGCCGAACGGAGGCAACCACTCGATATATTCCTGTCCGCGGCAAACTTTACAGATCTATCAGCGCTCGCTCGGCGGGGACAAGCGACGCGAGCGCGCGAACCAAAACCGACCTTAGTTGCGCCGCGGCATACAGCCATCTGTTACTGTCCGTGGAACGACTCTAGACCAAAATTAATGTGCCTCAAGCCAAACAGCTGCACTCAATAATGCCTATAGTCCGTTAAAATCGTGGTCGAGTTACGTCGTTACCGCTGACATGGAGTCACAAACCTCATCTTATTTCCAGCGTAACGAGTCGATGCTCACATTCGATTATCTGGCTGCGGTATCCGAGGCATTACAGTTGATGTATCGACGGCGACTGCGCGAGATTGTCGGCCGACGGTTGATTTACTGTGCCCATTTCTTCCTGACACTCCATACGGAATAGATCCCCATCTGTCGCGAGCGGTGTGACGGATCGCGGCAATCGGAAAGCGTCGAGGGGCTCTCTAATGAATTGTCCCAAATAATTGGGATAGTATTTTATATCGGCGTCATTTGTTCTTTTATCGGTACATTTGTTGCGTTGATTTGTTAGGCGCTTTAACCTCGCGGTATTAGAGTATTAATCTGGCTTGTTTGGTTTTTCTTGTTGCGCTAACAAAATATACATGGGATATTGCTTTGTTGGGTGTTTAAAATTTATTTCTCCGCGAATAGAAATGCGGTTATCTGTGTATCTGTCTGAGCGAGTCGTGAAGTCTTTTAAAGTTTTATTCGACTGGATAGTTTTTATGTGTCGTGTTGGATGTGAGTGCGGTGGCATCTGATCGGTAGTCATGAGCTCAGACAATGCTCGCATCACGTTGTATCGCATTCCTCATCTCTGCTTCTGTAGCTGCCGAACGTGTATTTACTACAGAAGCGAGCATTGGAACGTAGTAAAAAATATCTTTGTAAATTATTTTGTATCGTTGGCTTTAATTGCATTCCTGTATCGAATACTCATCTATTTATATTGGTATTTTCAAATAGCTGGCATAGCTTTTGTAGTTCCAAATTATAGCTTTATTTCCAGGTTTATTGCCAGTCTCACAGCGTTTAAGTCTTTGTAAACTTGCGAGCTCATAAAGATAATAACGCAAACGTTCAAACTTTTAACCTCTTAAAAACTACTTAACTAAAGCAGACCAGATCCACAACAAGTCATAAAGCCAACACTTTAGATCAAAGAGGAACATTTGCCCGTCTCTGTGTGAATACGTTCAACGTTCAAGATAAGACTCCTGACTTTGATGTATGCGCCGCATCTTGATATACGTCTGCAGCAGTTTCAATAAGCGTACGTCTGTCTGTCGCTACCGAAGTAGTTTGAGTTGCGAGGGAGTCCTTTCTATGTAGTTGACTGTTTTATGTGTATCTGCATAGGTAGGTATGTTGCAGACAAGTCTACTTAGATTGGCAAAAGGAACTAAGTGTTTTATGATTTCAAACGCTATCGTTTTGGTGTTTGTAAGTTTGATGTTCCATCAAATATTTTTTTATTTCAGTCAACACGACGTATCAGTGAGATTAAAACACTGTTTGTCAGTTGTTTATTGAGAAACGAGATCGCACTATGAAGTAACTAGGTGATTAATAGATGTTACGATATCATAAACAACCTCACCAGCTTTACAACACCCACCTCGTCAATCAGACCACACACATGAAACAAAATTCAATTAAAAACCATTCATTTCCAACACAATCAATGGAAGACTAACAACATTTCATAATGAATCACCATCACGAACATTCCCTATCAAGTCTAACGGACGGACAGACAATGTTATTACACTGACGTGACGTGTCACGCCTCTTGGCGCAACGTCAAACAAATGCCGTGACTTTTGACTTCAACAATGTTTTATGACAATGTAAAGAAGAATGTTTTTGTAGAGGAAATATAAATTTTCACAGCGATGAAGCGGGGAAATAAAATATTAACAACGTTGATAGTAGAGTAGGTACAACGAGGGTAACTCGAATTGCTAAGTCTAGTCAAAGAGAACACTTTGCAGGAACACATTTTGATAGACTAAGTAACATAATTTACAATGTACCTTTGAATGAACTTGAAGCTGGTGTACCACAATATAGTTTAACGGATAAGATCTAAACCTTGTCAGAAGTTGAGAGCGAAGTCAATATTGAAGTTGTTGAATCGTGATCGTTTGAAGTTTCATCCAATACAAATTACGAGAGAGAGGATGCAAAGGTTAAGTGATGATAAAAATTTAAAACTGTTTAGTAGGGCATTCAAACTAAAAATTAAAAAGAATACTGACGATAAACAAACTGTATTGTTAATATGATATAAAAATAGAGATGATTTCACTACACTTGAAGATATTATTCATTAAAGTTTATGTGGTATTAAAGCTAACTATAAGCTCACATTAAAAGAAAATCGTAGTCGTTAAAATTGCAAATCTATTTCTTATAAAAACATCATTAGTAATAATGTCAGTGCATCTCAAGTGGTTTTATTTAAAGATTATCAATAAATTCTTCATTTTTTACTCCATTGAATTAAAGATCTGTATGATTTAATACGTAATTCCTATTTGATAAATATACCATATTAGCTGGACATTGCCATCTTAATACGCTCAATAAAAAATGTCGAGTATACAGAGATTCTTACTCACCCCACCCCGATAAGGCTTAATCGCAATGATGTATACGAACAATAAAGATTTTATACCGATCTCAGAGTAAAAATAAAGAATGGTGTCGATTCAGCGTAGAGCGTATGAATTAATTCACGAGAGGAGGTATTTATTTGTGATTGGAGGCGATTACTCTTACTTGTTATGAACATTAATCTTCAAGTGTTACGCTCTCCTTGCCACCTAACGAAGATCAGCGTGTGTATCAGCATTTTTATCAAACACACAGAACTGACCTCATAAACCCAATCTATCACTCATGAGTAATAGCATTTTCATTTCACTTAGTTCTTAATAACAAACTCAAGATTGATACTAAACAATTTTCGAAATTGATGATCTCACAATCGACAGTTCGAAAATTGATGATCGTGTAAAGGAAATAAACGACCACCTTTCTGTATTTACAGTCCATGAATTTGAGTACGATTTATCATTCAAACCGTTACGATGATAAATCATGCTCATTCACAAATACTTAGAGCCACACACACACGTCAAACCAGTTTGACTTCCGCCATGTCCCTCCATAAAACAGTCTGAAAGCCTTTAAATATAGAAGTTGTAATTACGTAAACAGACATATTGACGTACGTCTGAAAGGTAATCATAAGCTAAAATTTATCACGGAGTGAATCATTCATGCGCTAAGACAGCTGACAGCCAGGCACATATATTATAATGATCGACAGCCTGACGTTGCTTGTCACAGAGGGATAATGTTGTTGCCACACTAAATATCTCAACACATTCCAAACTCAACTCTGATCCTTGCAAATAAAGTTACATTTTTATTAGAGAGGTGAATGCTGCTAACGACATTCTTGTTTCAAGCGACGAAAATTCTAACGAAAAGAACAAAGTACTACAGTATGTTGCACAATTGGAATAGAACCTTATTGCGTCAGCTATCGCTTCAAAATTCTTTGGAAGCTCTAACTTTGTCGAGTTATTCGTGTTGGGAAATGTGACTTAGTTCCAGGTGGAGAGTACAAAGGAGGAATGGACTTTATTGGAGATGGTTAAGGTTGGAAATGGTGTGATGGATGTGAGGTGTTGTAAGCTGTTCGTATAGTGGTGTCTGTCGGTAGCGCGGTAGCAGAGAGACGTGTCGTGGCGTGTCATCGCGACGCAATGAAGATTTATGAACAACCCGGTACTACGGTTCAGTCGAAGCCACATACAGTTTTCTACTTTGTTAATAATTTTATGGCAAAGTTTAAAACACGAGTTTATCTTTCCTGTGTTTATTTCTTATGCACGTTTATGTAATTCTGGTAACAAAACAATTTTGTTTATGTTGCGCCAACATGCAGGATTTTCGTGAGTTACTGATGCTAACCTAATTTCTGACTCAAGTGCATTTTACGACTTTTAGTTGTTTATACTAACAGCTTTAGTCCATGTTTAAATTGGTACCTACCCAAGTTCAAACGTTTTGTTAGAATACTTAAAACATATTTACTAACAAAATATATTTTCAATCATCGTCAGCATTACCATGATTAACCGGCTCCAACACATTTCTTCTTCAGTGTTTTTCTATTACCTTAAAAAACCGTAATCTTAATTAGCATCGACAACAGCTCTCTAATTAACAATCGTACTAATCTCTATGATAATTTTGCCTACTTCATTAGCTCCGTCTACTAGATTCTCGTTACCATAAATCTTTATCAGTTAGCATCCATCTTTTTATACCCCTTTCCATTTGACATTGACATCTAGAGATGGACAAAACATGTATGGAAAAGGAAACTCGTCTACAACCTTATTATGAAAGCAAAGCCTGGAATATTCCATAGCAATCAGTTTTCTCTTTGATTCGCTTTTTATGTTCTTTTCATAGTTATTTATTATACGATAAAGATTACAAGTTATCTTTCAGTTTAATCATTTTTGTTCTTTCTAATACTAGCTACTAGTCCGATATATTCGTCGTTTCAATTTTGCCGTTCATTTTAGTGAAATACGATAGCGTAGTTCCTTGGTAAAGCTCCTCAGCTGCTCACACACAAGGCTATCAATTTCATTTTATGTTTTGTTGGTAGTCATTTGGGTAGTGGCATCGTAAAACGTTGAGAGCTTATGTAATGTTTTCAAGTCTTATAATAAAGGCAAAAGGCAGAATTAGTACCACATACTTTTTTTGTTGTTTTGTGATAGAATTTGTACCACTTACTAAGTCAATTATACCATTCATTTTCATGTAACATTAGTATTTTTAGAAGTCTGGATTCATTAGTTATATCAATTAAAAGATTTAAGTAATTAAACGTAATATAATCTTAAACTAAACGTAGTTCTGTTTTTAGAAGTTGCCATTTGTAAAATATCACGAGGTTCACAATGATAAATAATTATTTTAAATAGAAATAACAGTAAATATAATTAACCAATTACACATTATACCTTACAATGAATAATTATTGCATACAATCTTAATAATTAACTATTTAATGATAGGAATTATTTTCGACATCAATGTTTTTTTTGTATTGGCAATTATTTTATTGACAGTATTTGACAGATTAGGAAAATCACAGATTATCTATTGGGAAAATCTTTCCGAGTCTCTGTTCAGTTCTTTGCTGTTGTTTTGAATTCAAATTGTGGTTTGTAACTGCATCTGAGCAATTTAGCAAATTATCTGGCCATTTTTACGTTGAGTCCAGCTACTGCTCCTCCGTACTCTCTAGTAATTTCGCGAAAGGACGCTTTATTAATTGTGCTGTGTGTGTACGTGCTTTTAATTAAAATGACGAGTTTGCAATGCATCAATTGCAACGTTCGCTTGTCCCGAATATGAAGGCACGCTTTAACGGATGAGAGTGAAGATCTCGTCAATACTATTCGGCTGTGGACATATCCTAGAGATGTAAGTAGTTTCAAACATAACATTTTGCGTACGAGTGTGCCAGTTACGAAGTGATAACTTTTACGTGTTAAAAAGTAGTCCTTACCATTTAAACTACACGATAACATACTAAAATAATATGTGTGTACAAAAACTAAACTAAACATTATTTGAAAAATCAAACACTATTGTGGTTGTTTACATATTTACAATTTGTCCTATATAATGTACAAACACATATGTGATCGTTTTGCATGTATTGTTTACTTGCCTAACACTTGGTTGCCTAACTTGGTTTGCCTAACACTGTTATAATAGTTATTACTCATACTAACAGTCATACTAACAGAGTAATAACTATTATAACAGTGTTAGGACTATGACACTTTAACAAGTGTCATAGTCATATAAAGCAATGTTGAGCCGTACACAAAATCACTTCTTTATTTCCAGATAACACCTGCTGACCATGTTTGCCATGCATGCTGGCAGCTAGCTAGTCATCCCCGTTTTCTGATAATATGCCGAGGAGACGCACAGGCCATCAAAGTGTTTGTGTTGTATGTGGACGATCCATACTACGAATCAGTCAACGCAGGATTTTGATTGAAGGTGCAAATGAAGACGAACAAAGAATGGCTAACACAGTTACTACTTGGATCCAACCACGAGAGGTATAACAACACATACCTATTATAACTTTTATCGATTAGGTGTCTTGATTTGATGTGTGTTAAAACAATGTAAATTATTTCCCACTAATACCATGCATTTTTAAACGCAACTTTTTCTTTATTTATATTTTTTTATTTTAGCTTCATTCTGAGGATGAAACTTGTGTGCCGTGTTGGCTAAGAGCTAGAAGAACTAGGGTTGGTTCACCAAATGAAGATATTCAACCCATTGTACCTGATCATCTGGAGGGTGATCATTCTGATTTGATGTGTGCTGTATGTGGTCAGAGTCTATCCGACTCAACATCAGACCAAGAGTGGAATCCCGACAACACTGCTCGTTTGATGGAGCACCAGCAGGTATATGTATATGAAATATATTTATAGTAATTAGCTTATAATAATGTGTCATGCAAAGGGCAATTACTATTTTATGTTGCTAAATCTGGGACAATCATGATGGCTCTACTAACAACAAAGGGTACTGGTTTTTCCATTGTCACATAGCCCTTCTCTCTATATTAACACAACTTAGATATTTTTGGTAAACATTTTCTGTAAGGTGAAAACCAATCATTTTATTTATTTATTTAAACTTCATGCACAAACGTGGTACATAGGCGGACTTAATGCAACTAGGCATGGGTTTGGGTTTTTATGTCAAGAACTATTCTGTAGCTTGGTCATGTTAGGCGCAATTTATGTCTGTCAGTGTTTAATTTGTGTTTCATCAATTTTATTTATTTACAGATGTCATCCATGCATGAAGTTTATGGAGTTTGCTGGGGCCAAGCTCGAGATTAATATTATTTATCCATGGAGGAATTAATATTATTTGCTTGTGGTACCTATATACCAAATTCGCCAGGCTCGTTCATATGTGGGTGAGCATTTTCGGTTTCATGGAGTATGATCTATGTTAGAGATAACTCGAGAGAGAATACATGGCTTAGAGGGAATAAACCCAATGTTGCTTCGTGCTAAAATAAAGTCCCACCATTCTTCTGCTAGAACTTATTTCGTTTTCATAGTTACAGAATCAAATATGAATGGTCGGGACGCAATCAAAAGTTATTGTTGTAATTGCATTGTAGGTTTAAGAAGTGGGATGCTGCTCACACGTTATGAGCATTATTTGGTACCTCAGTTACGCTCGCCATGAAGATATGACCCGACCTGCCCCTTGCTTAGATGAAGTAATATTAAGAAGTAATTAGGTAATATAAGAACAATAAAATAAATGTAAGATACAAAAACAAAGTTGTTTTATTTAACCACACTCAAAACTCCATCAGCACTTCATCATTTATCATTATCATCATCAAACTATTGCAGACCGCTGCTGGACGCAGGTCTTTCCTAAAGCACCCTACTGAATTGGTACAATTCTAATGTCAATTTGCCAACTTAATGATAAGTAAAACACTACAAAGATAGCCAACTATCTAGAACATATTATTATCCCTTTTCACCAAAACAATGTTTATATGCCTACACGTAATACTTAATATTTATTGGGACATAACCTCAAAAATAAAACTGGTTATAACTTTTAGGTCCCAACTTCTAAAAATCTAAGAATTTTAAAAGGGCTTGCCTATTGTATTGACTACCAATTAAAACAAAAAATATCCCAAAACACGACATTTTATTAGGTGTACGAAACTCCCATACAACCCTGCCTTTCGCCTTTAATGGAAGTATTGATTGCTGCGGGAAAAATAGATATTTTAGACAAAAAAAAACGAATACATCATTGATAATCCTGATCGACAAAACAAGAATTTACCTACTCGCTATTAAATGCTTGTGTGATGAATTACTTTTAAAATTGTGTATTGCCTCCTAACCTGTTGGTTCTCGACTTCACTCATTTTAATGATTTCTTCCCAGATCTGCGAGCAATTATTCAATAAATTGCCAAAAAAAAACAAAATACCGAAACCACAGATATTATAATACTTCTTACAGATATACCCAATCCCATACAAAGAAATGACACCTCCCTAAGTCAGGTTATTGCTCGGGCTACATTCTTTCCTCCATTATTTCAACAGATGGTAGCACCAGCGTCGCACTAATTGCCATAGACTGGAGTTTTACAACGCCATCTAGGAGTTCACATTTCGTATTATGTAGTTACGGAACTTTCGGGTTCAGTTAAATGAGAAAAATATGTAATTATTTCGCTTAGAAATGTTAAAAGATTTGTTATATTTCTATAAACAGTAATACTATGCTTTTTAATGTTTAAATTTAATTAAAATTATACAACAGTTACGATTGTGGTTATAATAATATTATAAGTGGCAAATTGAGTAAAACGCCATCTATTGCAAACAGCTCTAGAGAAAATGATTTACAGATGGCTTACTTTTGACAACTTTATCAATCTATGGGTACGAATTGAAGTAAAAGTCCTCCTTTAACCTTTTTTGTTGAAATAACGTGATATATGAGTGTAAATAGATAAATAAGCGTTAACATGGAACTTTTGATTTTTGCTAATCTTATTTCGGCCGAAATCTACCGTATAAAGCATTTAAGCGATTGTTAATTGCATTTCTGCTACTTATGCTGCCATCTATTGCTTTTTTTTCAAGAGTTATTATAATTCGTTCGAGTTAAGACCCCATGCCGAAACTAAATACAAAACAGTAGAACATGAGAAAAAAACATGACAAATGAGAAATCCCTTGTTACAAATGTTGAACGATCCTGCGTTAATGTTGAAGTATGTCAGCATCCCGTAGTAGCGGGCGTCAGATCCTCTCATTACGTATTTATGTGTGACGGGCGGGATAAGCCGCGTCATGTCGAGGCGAGGACTGGCTGAGCTGGGTTGTCAGAGTTGCCACCCTTGAAGGTGAATACTTGGAGTATTCTGACGCTGCTGAAAGGAGGATTGCCGTAACTGATTTGTGGAATTGAAGTTTGATTTTTAGAATGTATCGCGTTAGACTAGAAATATACTATTATGAACAAAAGAGCTCGCATATAATTCTTAAAGGTTTGGCAGAGGTGGCCCTATTAGTGCACTCATATTTTCTACTGTAAATGTATTCAAATCTCATGTAATAAGGGAGTATATTATTCTTAGAAATTCCTGGTGGATTAAAACCTAATAACAATTTTTCAGGCTTGGAACTGGAATCCATGATCGTATGCATGGATTGCGACCACTATAGCATCGAGACGACAAAATATGTAAGTGGGTACAGACTTTCTAATTACATGGCAAATGATTTCATTGCAATGTATCAGTACCACATCAAATACATTGCAATGAAATCATCAAGTCAATTACTCACCGAAATCAAGTCTTCTGCCAAGAGTCAAAGCAATTCCGTCTACGGTATTGGCATACTTTGAATGTGAATATCAATTAGTTGTCTCAAGTAATTCATACCAATATTAATCAATACTCAAACTAATATGTATGTCAGTCGGTTTGTTGATCTATCCGTCTGCTTTAATGCCTAAACGAATTTGGATAAAAGGTTAGCCCGGGTAAAGTAAAGGATAGAAGTATGTAATTAGAATAAAACTGAGTTAACTATCGGCTAGATACGCACGTTACCTTATTCTTCATTTAAGTTTTCATATCGTGTCTCCCTTTGTCTCATTCTCTACTATAAATTCACCATTATCACCCCTCCTTATTTATCCAAATCACATCTTCGCGTCCTACAGGTGAACAATTGCATTCCCCTTAAAATTCGCACTCCTTGTCTGTTCCTAAGCATACTGAACCAAGTCGTTTGCCGTCGGATGTGTATTGTTTTATTCACAAACCGATGCTCGGATAAGCATTCATGCATTTTTATTTCAATTTGCATTCGTAGGGGATGCTTTTTGAATGTTTATTTTATTTGTCACGGCTTCTTTTGCTTCCTTGTTGATGTCTTTCGCATTATGATTGAATTATTTAGATAAGTCTAGTTTATTGTTGAGCTTTTTGTGCTTTTTGTACAGTGGATTTCATTTTGTTTTCGGTGGAGATGTATTTTTGAGTTGTTCAGTAAAAAAAGGTCTATATTCTAGTACCTTTACAAAAAACTATTACATAAATGCACGTCGTATTTCAAGTAGAAATAGATTCTTAAATTACCATCACAGTATTAGTGCTTTCGTAATCGGGCTTTACCGAAACTTTACAAATACTATCTGTATTCCAAGCATCGAAATATTATTATTATACTCTACATTTCCATAAAGATCAATAAGAATGATTCATTGTTCTATAAGAATATCAATCATACAAACTCTATTTATAGTTGTACCGACATCCAATGAAAGAAAGCCTCGCCAGCCGCCAGATTCAACATCCATTAATAAAACCATACAGATAATAATCACGCTCGTTTATAAAAAATATTTTATACTAATTCAAAACTACCGACCTTCATTATAAACGTCATCGTTCAAAAGGAAAATTGATTTACAACACTGCATTACGCTATTATTTTATGACGCGAGAACGCCCCGAAATAAAATACTAACAAACATTCAACCGGCATCCACGACCATTACTATAAAGCCACAAACGATTTTGCTACTAAAAAACACTATACACAACTGTACCCACTGAAACATAGAGTTGAAATTGGAATGAAGAATACTTTTAGGGTTGTAGATGACAAGGTTGTCAGGGACCGTCATAAAGCGAATAAAATACGGGGCACAAAGAATAAGCGGTCGTATAAGCGCTGTTATGTCTGTCAACATAAAATATTGTATCCTGCACGCGGGAGCCGGGTTCAAATTGTGCTGCCTCTATTGCCCCATTAATCTTTGTAATGCACCGTGTGAAACGGCAGATGAAGATATTGCAATGCTCTGTCTTTGTCGTTGTTTCGGACTCTGCGCTTTGTCCGTCGGGAAATTAATAGGCGTTGAAGGTGTGGGCAGATTTTATGGATTCTGCTAAAAGAGATTTAGTGTTCAGTGATAAAATTAAGTAAGATCATGTTTCGCTGTCTGGTAAAAGGACACCAAGATAAAGCGGCGGTGCCTCTTAAAGTTAAATCTGCAGTTTAAGAGCTGAACGGATGCAATTATATTTGTATTTACTGCTTTTCTGTAAAACCGTTAACCCGAGACGTTTTATTTTTTGCATCAATATTATCTTCTCGACTGTTAATGTTACTACTATTTCGCAAGGGCATTATAATTAGAACAGCAGTCATTTGTCTAGTGCGACTGTGTGACATCCGTGAGTGATGTCTCCGGGAGTACTTTGTCCGGATTAGTCGCGAGGAGCGATGTTTTCTAGGCTTATTGGTGACATATGACTAAGAGTGAGGATACGCGCCAATGTTGGTGGTATCCTGGTGTGAAGATTATAATAATTGGCGATATACAACCAGCAGGTTATATAAAATGATAAATTATGAAAACGATTTGGCTTATCGTTGAGTTAAACCTACATTATTATGGCGAAACATAATGTTAGAGAAGAAGACAGCGTAACGGTAAGAAACACGTTTATGTCTAAGGCTTGCCGTGACAAAAAATTGTCTCTTTTTAAATAAAGCGACTGCACCAAGTCTGTTGACAATAGGGTATTTCACCAAAAAAATCTAATTAGTCCGTCAGATGGATTTTCAAAAAATAAAGGACACGTATTTTTTCTTTTTTCACGTAAACAAAAGATGAAGACGATACAGTGCTTCGAAAAGTCGTGTCAAGTCGTGTGACGTCACAAGGTTAGTACTTTTTTACTCACAAAGTGATGTCAAAAGCCCCCACTCATGATCTTTGACACGTTTTATTTCCGTCAATTTTTATTTATTTTAAAAACCAAAAAACACGTATGTAATATTTTTCGATAATCTAACAGACGGACTAATTAGATTTTTTTGGGTGAAATACCCTATTGTGTTTCACATCATTCTAGTGAAACTCTAGTAATCCCAGGATTAAAAATAAGAGAGTTTATTTTAATTATCGTGAAAATGAGGTACATGGCGTATGCTGCCAGACTCAAAACATTTTAATAGACACAATTACATGCAAAAAAGCTTTGCGACGAATTGTCAAAATTAATCTGTCTAGAAGATCTAATTGTTATTCTAAAATAAAAAGAACATCTATTAAACTCTGTCCACATAATAAAATTATAAGATCCATTGTCTTCTCTTCTCATAATATTAATACTAATTGCATTGTATTCTGGCTCTGTTTTAGCAAACGTCTCGAACAGCTGCCACTCCACATTTAATAAACAAAAACTAATTGTTGATTCTTTGCCTTGGACAGAAACTTTCGCAACACAATGCTTTTATCATTCCCAAAGTAATTACAAACACAATGTGTTGTCAAAACGTTATAATTACTTATTTAACAACAAATGTAAGTAGGACACTTATTAATTCGACAATGGCTTGCATGTGAACGGTTATTATGGCTGACGATAAAACTATTCAGTATACCTTTTGTGTTTTAAGTTAATTAAAATGACAAATGTAGTATTCTTGTCATTTTGAGAATTTCATGATTTGTGAATGAAAGAATTGTGTCAGGTGTTCTCTACTGTTTAAAAATGTTAATAAAGGAAATTGCTCATGATGTGTATAATTAAGCGTAATTTGCCTCATGTTGGTATAATCACCATATTGTGTTGTTTCCACAACAATGTTCGCATGCAAATGTGTGCTTACTGTTACGTGAAGGTAAACTTCTAAATCTACACGTGGATCTCATTCATTATGTTTTCCTAAAAAAATGTTAGTTGACAGTGTCGCATTTATATTATTATAGTTATTAAATTCTGGATTTCCATAACTATGATCAACACTACCATTACTCGTGTAAGCCTTATTTTTACAAATACAAATACAAATCATTTATTTGCATAAAACAGGTAGTGAGGATGTTACAAACGTTTTTATGGTTCACTGTATTATAACCATACGAGGTGTGCAAATATATTGTTAAGAATTTATGACAGAATCAAAATCAGATTTCATTAAATTACTATGTCATTCAAAATATAAATAGTCTATTGATTGTTTAAATTGGGTTCGAAATAGTAATGTTAAATAATAATTAATATAAGTAAATGTCATGGAAATTAATAATGTCATAGTAATTTTAATATTCGTCACATTTAGTCAATTTACAAATAAATTCTATAATTAAAATACAATGTCGGTATCTTCTAAATATTCTTTTACATTATAATAACACTTTTTTATTAGGAACGTGTGTAATTTCTTTTTAAATAAAGGGGTAGGCAACTTCCTAATGTCATCGGGCAGTTTGTTATAAATCAGTGATGCCATACAAATTATACTTTTATTGAGTAGTGCCGTTTCCCCATATGGTATTTCTACATCCAACTTTTTTTTGTCACGTAATTGTCTGTAATAGCTTTTAAAGGCAGTCTTATAATAGCTTGGATTCGATTTCACAAATATATTTAATTCGTATATGTACAGGGAAGGTAATGTAAGAATTTTTAAATCTTTAAAGTAAGGTTGACAACTTGTAGTATTATCTAGATGGCACATAGCTCTAATACATTTCTTTTGGGCTTTGAAAACAAATTCCTTGTCTACCGAGTTGCCCCAAAATATTACTCCATATCTTAATATTGGTGCTACAAGTCCGTGATATGCTGTTAAGACGGCTTCTTTGTTAACAATTTTTGAAAGTTTGTAGAGAGCGAATGAGGATTTGTTAATTCTTTTAGAGAGATTATTTAAATGTGATTTCCATGAAAAATTATGATCTATATCAATTCCCAGGAATTTAGTGCTTGTTACAGACTGTACTATCTGTCCGTCGTAATTAACATTAATACTTTTAGGTTGGATTCTTTGGTAAAAGTGCATTATTTTGGTTTTGTCCATATTTATTTTAAGATTATTTTTAATTAACCATTGAATTATTGTGTTAAGTGTTTTATTTATTTCATATTCATAATCATTTTGTTTGTCAAATTTTATAACTACTGTGCTATCGTCCGCAAACAGGACCATTGGTTGCTCGACGTGTCTAAGGAGATCATTAATGTATACTAGGAAGAATAGGGGACCCAGAACAGTACCTTGTGGGACTCCCAATTCAATAGTTCTGGTGTGGGATCTATATTTGATCTCCTTACGTGTCCTCTGGCATATTTGTGTAATTTCTGTTACTTGCTTTCTGTTAGAAATATATGAAGCAATTAGGTCGAGCGCTTTACCTCTTATCCCGTACAAGTATAATTTTCGAAGCAATACTTTGTGGTCAACACAGTCAAATGCTTTGCTCATGTCCATGAAGATAGCACATATTGGATTTTTTTTGTCCATATCAGTCAGAACGGTTTTGATTAAGTCATAAATAGCAACGTTAATAGATTTACCCTTGCGAAATCCTTTTTGTTCACTTACCAAAATATTAAATTTTTCTAAAAAGTTGTAAAGTCGACTATATAAGATTTTTTCAAATAATTTTGAGAAGATGGGGATCAAAGCTATCGGTCTATAATTTCTCATATTTTGTTTATCATCTTTTTTATGAAGTGGAATAACAACTGATGTTTTAAGTTTTTCTGGGTATATTCCAATGGAAATGCATAGATTTATAATGTAGCTTAGATGGGCTGCAATCGACTGTGACACATGCTTTATAGCTTTGGTGCAGATACCATCACAACCCACGCTTTGGGTATTTTTTAATTGCTTAATTTCTCTATCAACCTCCATTGGAGTTGTAGGGGCAAGGGAAATTGAATTTACGTTACTGGTAATGTTGTGATTCAAGGGTGCTTTATTATTTTTTAGATTAGATGTATTTACAGATTGTGCTACTTGGTCGATGAAATAGTCATTAAAAATATTAGCAATTGATCAGTGGCGTGCGCTCTATTAAGGCTCTTAGGCTTAGCCTACCTTACCAACTGAGCATTTCTTATAACTAATTAACCATGTAATAAAATAACACCATGTACAAAATAATAATAAAAAAGTTCAAACTCCTGTTAAAATACTTAGAGCAATTTTTCGCGTACGAATCTTATATTACAGGCTTGCTTAGGCTAGCATTCGAGTAGCCTAAAACCCATTCATAATTTTACGCACACAGCGTCACATCGGTGAATGATCGGTGCATATTTTCGTGTATATGAACCGCACACATGCATGTCAACTCCTGCCAGTGGAGCTGGCCTGTGATTGGCTGCAACAACACAAGGCTACGATTGGATGCGTCATGCGTGCCATCTTCAGCCCGCGAACTCCGGCGCGAAGTTCAAATTTGTTTTTTTTTAACGTTTTTTGCAATTTGCAGGCCAGTGCTAGCTTGAATACTGAATAAATACGTCTTACAGCCGCGAATCATATTTTATTAATCAACATACAACCTAGCACTGGCCTGCAAATTGCAAAAATGTAAGGAAATTAAGAAATTTGAATTTCGCGCGTTTGCGGTCTTCGCTCTTCCGTCCACAGATAGAGTGCAGCACTGACAACACATTTCATTGATTGATTTCGTACCTATAATCCTGCAAAATTTTGTTGACCGCTGTTGTGAACAAACTCGATATGAAAATGATGCAATTTTATTTGGTAGTAGTATTTTTCTATCGGCAAATTAGAAATTATATTTTACGTCTACGGAAGCCATATTATTGTTTCATTGTTGTGACAAGCAATTTATAGCGCGATTTGTTTTGAAACCGAAAACGTACAGATAGTGTCAGTTATTAGATACCATTATTAACAGTAGTGTAAATATTAGCTTTGTTGTGTATTATTTGTTTATTCCCCTAACAAATAATAACAACGGTAGGTGAAGTTTGTGCTAATAATGTGTGTTTGCTAGATGTTAAAGGTAATAAGTTTTCTCAGTTATCGTATAAGTAATGATAAGGTGCAAGTTGTATCTAAAGGTAGATGTGTGAAGGCCGCTTCGGATATTATCTTGCAAGTGACGTGTTTTGTACTTTTGTAACTATCACCCACTCACTTGGATGAGTTTTTTGAGGTGGCCGAATCTTTCTTCTGTTTGCATCGATAAAAAATCATGAGTTGAACCTTGAATAATGTGGTGAGTTTTTGAATTGTATTTAGGTATAACTTTTACAGGCTTATTTTCAAATGTTATAAATGTGACAATTTTTTTTTGCTGTCAATATTTCGTGGCCTACCCACCGTGGCGGACCACTGCACGCCACTGCAATTGATGTAGGATCTTTAATTTTAGTCTTATCTTTTAATATTTCAGTAATGGGTTCTTTGGGAAAATTAAATTTAGATTTATTTATAATTGACCATGTGGCTTTTGATTTGTTTTGTGTAGTATTTATGTAATGATTATTTTGTGACTTCTGAGTTAGGTAAATGATTTTTTTAAACTTAGCAGCGTACTGTTTAAAAATATGTTTGTTTGTTTTTGTTGGTTGGGCTCTATACTGCCATAATAATTTTCTTTTTATTTTACTACATGTTTTAATATCTTTTGATATCCATTTAGATTTTTTATTCAAAGATTTAGTTATAACAGCTTTGTAAGGAAAACACAAATTATAGAAACATAGAAATAATTCTAGAAATCGATCATAAGCTTCATTAGGGTCATTTGTCAGATAAATGTCAGCAAAGGTCAAATTGTTAATGCAGTTTTTAAATTTTATTAGGTTTTCCTTACTACAATCACGTCTTCTAATACGCCAAGATTTTATCACACAAGTTTTTTTAACTGGAAAATGTAACAATTGCGCTGTATGATCTGATAATCCAAATTCAATTATTTCACTTTTGCATCTGAAAGCATTGTGAGCAAAATTGTCGATGCAAGTGTTACTGATAAGTCTAGTTGGATTTTTTATTTCTAGTTTCAAGTTATGGCTTTGAAGTACATTTTCGAAGTCTAGAGTTTGCCGATTCTTTTTCAATATAATTATTTATATTAAAGTCTCCGCACAAAACAATTTTCTTATTAGTATTATCACAAATTTGACGTAACAATTTTTCCAAAACATTATAAAATGCAGTGATACATGAGTTTGGTACTCTATAAATACAGACAATTATCAGACTATGTTCCGTTAGTTCTATAGCACTATATTCTATGATCCCTGTTATCGAATGTTTATTATTTAATACTGTAAATTGGTGTCCAATCCTAGTTAATATACAGGCACCTCCTCTATTTACATCTCTTGAGAAACTAGCTACTAGGCGAAAATTGGGTAAATTAATGGCAGCCTCCTGTCCTAGTGTCATAAAGTGTTCAGTAATGCATATTACGTCAATGGGTATATTTTTCAGTTCCAGTTCCTCTAAATGAACCGCAAAAAGTCAGATTTATTTATAAGGCCTGCAATATTTTGGTGAAGAATGCGAATATTATTATAAAAGAAAAAACTGCGAGCTTTGTTTATTCTTGTTACTGGTTACGTAAGGGAATAACTCCAAGTCAATTTTGATCCTATTCATTATATTTTTAAATATGAATTGTATTCCAGCGTTATTTAATTTACCTGATTTATTGGATAACCACGAAGTCTATTAATATTGGAGCCTACTACAAAAGCTACTAGCATGATTTCTGTATCGAAATGAGTAGCTACATGAAACAAATTAAGAACACGTTTTAAAAAAAAATTCACTCACTACCGCTCACGGTTCAGATAAATATTCAATTAATATTGGATCGATAGGCACAGTGATTGGTGATACAGTCCTGATAGTGTCAGAGTTAACTGGTGCTGTTTCATTTTCTGTTTCGTCATTATCATTACGTTCAGTTGCTGGTATTTCATTAGGATATTTATTTATCAGACTATTAATAGTAAATTAATATTAAGTACATCTGTTTTCCTTATTGAAATATAATTATTTTCTCACAGTATTTTTTTTTTACTTTTTTTTTTATTGGGACAAGCCCGCCACACTATTCCCAAACCACTGTAACTCCTGTTAGCCAGAATCAACAGTGGCGACCACAAGAAAAGCGCCGAGACAATGAAGCTCGACGAAGTCCCAGAGAAGCGATTTATCTGTCTTGGATCCCGCAACGAAATTAATCAGAAAAGAATAGCGGAGGAGTAGGAACAAACATAGTTTCCAATTCCCTCCATATCAGCAGGAGACATAACAGAACAAGGCCAATAGGCACACAGGGACGTATACAACTGAGATAAGCCCAGTTGCCTAGCACCACGGATATTATTATCATTAATATTAGTGGGTCCTAAGTTGTGAGCTGTTATATTTGATTCCAATAATAGGTATGACAAAAATGCTTGAACGCACGGAAATTTGTTCTAGTTTCTACAAGGTCCTTAGAGTAAATAACTCCGGATGTAACCTGTACACTATTTAACATAATATTACGTTCATTCTGCCAAAGACTACACTCCCTTAAAATGTGATGTGCAGTTTGTTCAAATTCGCAGTTCTCACAGTATCTCAGGGACCTAAGTTAATGCCATCTTTATTTTTAGGGGAATGATGCTGACTTTGACTAGACTTTGCTTTGTTACATAGAAAAATCCCAGGAGTTATAAATGCATGCTGTTGAAACTCTTCTAATTTGAGTCTAGGCAAGGTGTTGAAAAATCGACCATGCTTCGTTCGCTTTAGAATAGGGTATTTCACCAAAAATCTAATTAGTCCGTCAGATAGATTTTCGAAAAATAATGAAGACATATTTTTCTTTTTTCACGTCAACAAAAGATGAAGACGATGCAGTGCTTCGAAAAGTCGTGTCAAGTCGTGTGACGTTACAAGGTTAGTACTTTTTTACCCACAAAGTGACGTCGAAATCCCCCTCATGATATTTGACACGTTTTATTTTCGTCAATGTTTATTAATTTGATGAAACAAAAAACACGTATCCAATATTTTTCGATAATCTAACAGACGGACTAATTAGATTTTTTGGTGAAGTACCCTATTAGGGTCATCTAAAGGGTTATTTTTGAGTGTCCAGGAGACCCACTAGGTTGAATAAAGTCCTAATTTAAGTTGGAAAATGATTACTTGCTTTTTGCTTTCTTATTGTAAATACAGAAGCCACATTTTTGATTGACAGTTTCACCGTCACATTAACTACTTG
Organism: Diarsia dahlii; assembly: GCA_949775195.1. NCBI lineage: Eukaryota > Metazoa > Arthropoda > Insecta > Lepidoptera > Noctuidae > Diarsia > Diarsia dahlii. Next base: position 1,202,514 of record OX459198.1, read on the forward strand.
ATTGGCACCACCTGCTAAATTCCATAATTTATTTCATTCCCTCATCAATTCAAAGCATTAATTGGCCACTATTTAAAGAGTAATTAGAGAAATGAACGGTTCGACAGGGCCGCGGGGCGAGCCTAGTGAACCATACAATTTTCTTTATAATTACATTTTGTAAACCTTCGTTTGTGACAGCTTGGCGACCAATTAAACTATAGCAATAGCTGTGGTACAAGTAACAAGTGGTAGCGACTGTGATATAACACTGAAGCTTTCTAGAACAACAGCAATTGATTGTAAAAGGTGGAATGTTCATATTTTTGTTCACAAAATATTCATATTTCTGACTAAACTGTAACCGTTTTAATATGTTTCTGTTTTATTACATCCACACGAAACACGACAACGAAAACACGAAATGGATGTACCATTTCGTGTTCGATAACATGACCTTACCAAAACAATAGACCATAATTTCAACAAAACTGACAATGAATTCTCCTAATTATGTTGTTTTCACGTTTCATCCCTTTCTCCTCAAAACAAATAACTTTAATTCGACTTTCAATTTCCCATTTACCTGCAATCTCTTCTGACTTACACCACATCCGACCTAACCTTGTAATTTGTCCCACTATCCGTGTCACATGTCGTGTAATTAAGTTTCTCTTATTATATCAGAAACAACAATCTGCGCCACCAATACATTTACATTATTCATATCAGGAAGCAATGACTAAATATTATTATTAAATTAATTATTGCATTGTATTATTATTTATTTCGTGAATTGATTTAGTGTTTTTTGCTGATAGTCAGTTGTTGATTGGTATTTTTAAACTGTATCGTGATTTTTGAAGTGATGTTCTTTTTTGTTATTTTAAAATAAGGTATGAATATTATTAATAAAAGTTTTTTTATTAAAATGCTCAAAATAGTTTGAAAAATGAGCTTTGAAAATTGATTAAATCATTTGATACAATATAATTTAAAAGAGAGAGAAAAAATGCATTAAGCAAGTTACCTACATTTTTCTGTGAAATAGTCTAGTTTTATTATTTGTACCAAACAGGACGTCTTAATAAAGATTTTATAATACTTATCTACTGCTACTATCCCAACATTAATGTGCATAAGAAAAATCTTCAAACCGCACTAATGAGCTAATCAAATATTTTACGACTAAATCTAAACTATGTTATAGTATAAATAGTATAATTTATTTTAAATAAAGTAATTTGAATTCGCACATTATAATAAACAAGCTATATTTATTTAAATGTGTTATGCACTAAGATAAATAGCAAAATTTAAATAAAGCCATTTATATGCATCATTATAATAAACAACTGCATTATTTTAAATACGTATTAATTTAACAATGTATTGTTGATTATGTAATAAATGCTTATTTAAATATCAGGTTAATTTAATATTTATTCTAGTCAACAACAGATGTGCTTGGTAAAGAATATGCAACAACTTTACTGCTTATTGAGCATAAAAATTACCAAATAAGGGTACCAGATGCAGACTTCATAATAAAATAAAAAATATAATATACCCGATAAACAGTTCTTGAATTTTAAAGTGCATAAAATAAACCTTCCCAACCTATTTGTGCCACTTGCAGAATATCTCGCATCTGGACACGAATTGTCATGGCTGACTTGGAAGCTTTGAATAGACGGACATAGGTTGGCTAAAGCAAGGAAAATCTGTTCACGTGGAGATTCATAATAGATTAAGATGACTCTACCCTGGAGTGTAAATGTGGTGTCGCCCCTCAAACGATGAGACACTTGGTACCGTGGAATGTCTGTATTGTTGCTTGTACACCGCAGGAGTGGATGGAAGCTACGGAAAGTACCAAACTCGTCAGCAAATTTTCGGCAGATTCAATTTAATTTGTCATCGACACATCTAAGAACAAAAAGTCTTAGACCACTAATGTAAAGACGGATTAAGAGCGCAATTTATAAGATTGATAAAAGTACCTACGAAAGAATAATTGTAATTTAAAACATAATCTTAAACCTAATAATTTATGATAATTATTCAAGTTATGCGTTCACAATTTATGGATTGAATGAAATATACTTGAATTTATGCACTTTTAATTACTTTGCGAGGACTTTTATTTATTGTATGGCATCACGCGACGGACAGCCATTATAAGCCGTTTGCTGTTGCATTATTACACTTTTTAATTATTATGCTGTTGCAAAATTAAATTGCAAACTTGATTGTAAAATTTTATTTTTAATGCTTGTAATTAATTCTAGAATTTAAATGTTGAATGTGAACGGTTGAATTTGAATGCTCGGGTTAATGGTGTCAGTTTAGTTTAGGATTTTAATTGAATTGTGGTCATTTGGGTAGTTGTTGCGTGAGTTTTACTTTTAATTCCATTGAATAATCATTGTTATTGTTCGCCACAATCTGCTGAGTTAGATTAGTAACTGTCTGTTAGTGTCTTAATTTATTCTTCAGATAGAATCAATGATTCATTTCAATACTAATTAAATAACATTTTCATGTTATAAATGATTCATTTTAATCAAAATTTTACCATATTTTATTTTGACAATATTCTAGACAGTTCAGTAACAACCACATGAGCATGGGTCCTGGTTTGGTTTCCCGAGTCCGGCAAAATATTTTTTGTAAATTCCTGAAAAGGAATTTTTAATACAGTTGCTCAAAAAGTGGCGTATTGCAGGGACGTATAGCGTTCGGGATGTGGGCTATTACATACTCGTGCTTTTTCTTTACCTTTTCCGAACTCGTGCGTTCTCTTTCCCAACTGTCAAAATAATGTCCATTAAAAAAAAACCAACCACGAAGTTTTTACTAGAAAAAATTCATAGAAGTTTTTATGAGTCATGCAAATATTTCTAAAAAGAAGCTACTAATTTGTTTCAATAACAGATTTAATTATTTGATTTAATAAGTTAGGTTAGGTTTCATTCCATTTCATCTCATTAAATTTCATTTTCATTTCATATCAATAAAAAAAATCTACTGAAGACTTGGCTGACTGGGCATAGTTCCCTTTGCCTACCCAGAATGGGTGAAGAAAACAAAAAAAAATCTCTGCTTATTTTCTTTTACGGTTGGCGCCATTTTCCAAAAATGTTCATTGCGAGTTTAATTACGGTTTTATTATTTTATTAAATTGCTTAATTTTTTCGCAACTGTATTAAAAATAGTTGTTCAGTACACGTGAAGAACCGTCATTGCAACTTGTTCCGACTGTCAACCCTCACCTTCGGCTGCGCCTCGGCTCGGGTAGACATTTGTCGGAACTCTTTGCAATGACAGGCTTTCCGCACTTATAATGAATGATGTGCCCGGTTGATGGCAATAGATTCGTCCTCTTTTACATGGTACTTAAAAATAACTAACAAAATATATGGGTGTACTATTAGGTACCTACAACCTCTGCCCCTTCTAGGTTGATAAGCGTGATGCCATGCCCAGTAACACTCCACACTAACCCACTAACAGCTTACCCGACTCCAGTTCGTTATCAAGTCTAGTTCAGCAATAAATTATACCCTGGATGTATTCCATCACTCCCTGCTAACTGGGAGCCTGATGGATCGACCATGTCTGCTTATAGCTTGTTGTTCTACTGTTTTCTACTTTACAATTGTGTTTGTTGTAGTTTTGTAGTGGTAATGGTTTATCCTAGGCAGCCCCGATAAAATATCTGTTAAGAGTGGTAGGTACCAGTAATGTAATGTATCCACTTTTTTTTGGAGCGTGGGTTATCATTAAATGCCTCCTCTCGCTCTTGGCGGAGCAGTAGGGAGTGTCAGACTTCTACTGACTAAAAATCACCCATGTTCCATCTTAGCCCTTTGTGTCTGAGGCCGCGGTATCTCTTTCGAACAACCCGGAGCATGTAATGTATACTAAAACTAAGACTGGAATTTGTAGTAAGGCACAAGCTTTTCTTAGTTTATAATGTCATATTGTGAGGAGGCAAGAGAAAAGGACTTGCATGAGAAAGAACGACCACAAAGCTTTTAAGTGTCTCAGTTTGAACGAGCAATTAGTCAAAAAAATACAGTCGTATGAGACATTAATACGAAATCTTTCAAGCATCATTGAATTAGAAGCTCCTTGAGGGGGTTGTAATATGAAACTTTTTACAATAATTATGGTGTGGCTCATCGATTTGTCTACCAACCTTTGTTATAAAAACCTACGTATCTCACAAAGAACGCCAACACGATATAAATACATAAAAAATATACGATCGTGTAATTTCGCAGCACAATACCCCAACTCATAAAGTAATAAGGTTGCGAAATTCGCAAACTTCTTTGATCTTGTGAAAATCATAAAAAATGTATTTCGTAACATCGTCTTTATTCATGCGAGTAATCGCTTTCGGCGTTCAATCAAACCTTACAATGAGAAGTTATTAAAATCCGGATAGTCCGCATCCTATTACATTACTAACAAGTAGTTCTCACAACAAAAAATAACCCCAGCGTTGTCACGACTCGTATCACAATAAAATATCGTTTAAGCTTTTTATATTCTAAACGCGAACTTTTATTATCAAATGAACCGATCGTTCACTCGGTCACGCATTGTCAAATTTCCTGTCATTGACGCGTCGTCATCTTAATACCCTACATTCGAGGGTTACAAAACATTTAACAAAAAAAGCGAACCAATAAAATTGCTTGTATTGACATTAGGTTTTCAAAATAGAGAACCGATGTTTAATTCATGAATACACTAAATCCAGGTACAAAAACATGAAATTAACATAATAACGAGGATCGTCGGAACCGATTTTGACAATACATCGCGTTGAAGGGTAACATAACCCTCTAATTTGATGTGCGGGTACATAATACCCGGGCATGCATTATTCATCCTTTGATAATATGTTAATTTACTCCACCTTATGTTTATGCTAATCGTAATTGGTTATTTCACTGCACGGATTACAGCGCTGTAAGGCATCAATCTTCGCTACGCATCTGTCAAAGTTAATCCCGCCGTGAGAGGTCATTTATACAGAAACACGTTGTGATATTTCAAGGCGTGCCCTGGCGGCATTCATAAAATCTACATTATTATCTCAATTAATATCTTAAGATTTATACGTCCCCTTTTAAAACTTTTTAATGTGATAATTAATCAAGCTGAATGTGTAAAAACAGATATCGCGGGGTATAAATTTTATGCGGTTTTTTGACAGATTGACATTTTCAGACACACCTATCGGTTGGAGGGTTAATTGCTGAATGACATTGTCATAGACTAATCGTTTTGTCTGTTTGACTTTGTGTTAGATAAATCCTGTATTGATATTGATAATGACTAAATACTACAACTATTAAAATTTGTTCATTTTAAAAGCTAATGTTATTTGACACCTGTGATTAAATTTCGCAATAGTAATTGATGAAACGATGGTAGATAATATCGAATATACAACCCTCAAGCATCGGAAATGCTTAATAAATAACTTGAAAAAGGCAAGAACCGCCACGGGTGCATCGTGTATTCTTCTTTAAAACACAGATTAACATTCAAGCTGTCTTTACGATCATAATAAACAATAAAGAATTAAGCAAAAGTGATTAAATAAGCCATCTTATCTCATAACGATATCCACGATACATAAGTATTACTTCATTAACCTTTAACATAATAATAATGTACCATAATGTTGTAATAATAACGTGTAATAATATGTCAATTACATTCAATTGCTATTGTGCCATTGCTATGACTTTGAACTCGTGGAATATCGCGCAAAAACTTTATTAGATCGTAAAGTTGTTTAGCAGCTGATAACAACCTCTTATTTTTTCAAGTGTTATCTAAATGACTATCCAACTACAGCCCTAGAGGGTAAAGGAGGGTAACTGTAGGTATCCAGTGTTAGTAGTACCCACTGGTTTAAAAAAACAGCTCTTTAAAACATTCGGAGTTCCAATAGTGACTATTTCCAAAATTGTTCAAGGAAATAGAGGTCTGCAAGTCACAAAATAGACCAACAAAAGCCAATGGACCCTCGACAGAGAGTGTCGAAAATCTAACTAAAAGTAAAAGATTAATCCTTATGACAAAACCCGACAACGCGAAGATTAATCACAAAGAAACCGCGACAAAAACTTTTACTTCACAACAAAAAAAGTTCACCGTCTCACCCAGAGATGGCGCCACTCGTACCAAACCGAACTATGACAAGACAAAACTATGTCAAAGTCGTGTCATATCTAAACGACATATTTTACAATATCAATGATTTATTGAATCAAATCAGAACGGATATAAACGTCGCTATCAATCAACTCCAATAGTTGAAGTTAATTATGAAACTGGTATCTAATGCAATAGCTTATTTATATTCATGGACTGTGTCAATACGGCTCTAGGTTTAATTTATTTGATTTATGTTATTCACACTGTCTTTGCTTAATTGGGTGAGCAGAATGTTTAATGGGTATTTAATCGTAGGTTTTAGAAATTAATGAATATTCAAAAATTTGATTAAAGAAGAGCGGAGTCTTCCAAATGGGTAAACTGAATTCGAATATTTTTTTTTATATTTAGTTAAATATAAAAAAAAATATTCGAATTCAGTTCTGGCTACAAAAAAAAACATAAATCTGTTCCTAAAAAACTTCCCGCAATTGTCGAATATATTAATATTATAATAAAAAAGCCATGTTGATTGTTAGGCTTTAAAGACACTCCAAAGTCCCTTAACCTTTTTAAGCCCGTTTTTGTCTCCTAGATAATCCCTCACAGAAAAAAGTGAGGCCAGATTATGTAAAAAAAACGGCATAACTATATTTTAAGCAACTCTCAAAGTACTAAAGTGAAACATGTCAGATTATAGATGTTAATCTCGCGATAAACGAGTCTTAATTCTGGACCTTTAGTGAAAAGTGATATAACTCGACTTGTAGCAGTTTTGAGTTCTGTATACAATCTTGAAGCTTGAATTTTATTTGATTTTTCTATCTAATCGGTATAACTCTATCTCTTAGAGAAAGGGAAATAAGTTTCGTGTTTAATGATACAAGTGGCATTCTTGGTTAATTTTGATGATATTTTTTGTGTATACTGATATGTCTTTAGTTATATTAAATTGAACTAAAGCTTAAATTTAAACAAGTACGTGTAAATAAGGCTATCTCGATTTATATTACTTGACACATTTAATATTAATGACACGAGTTTTGTGCGTATTAATACAATACAATTTGTATTAAGTGACACCAAAAAAACCCTACAATTATCAATTGTGAATGATGATATAACTCAAATTGTATCTCATAAGTATAAACACCATAAAACATCACCAACGTGTCAAGTGATACAACTAAACCTGTATCAAACTACACGTGAAATATTTTAAGTAACGCGTTTAGTTCTCAATAATATAAATTGATTTATATCGCTGTAGTATAGGATCTTTAGAAACCGATCGATAGTGATTATTGTGTAAAGTGATCTATGTAGTAAGCGAGAAAAGCCATGATGGCGGGGGATCATAATCACGCTCAAACTACGTTGCCAGATGTACGAGAAATCTCGTACATTTGCGAGATGTAGCGCTCTCTCTACGAGAAGCGAGAAAAAACACTCGTACTCCTTTTTACGAGAATTTAATCATTATTGTTGCTAATACAAACCAAAAACATTTAAAGAAAAGAATAGTCGCAAACGATTTAACTTAGCAAATCACTAGATTCATTAGCTTATCACTAAAATGCATCTTTAGTTGTTGACGGATAATGTCCGCTGGGTGTATTTTTTGTTATTGTCCATATTGCACTCATGATTATGTTGTTTTCTTATTTCTTTTGCACTGACTGAAACGTGAATAGAGCAATGTATTTTAGAAGTGACAGTGAATCTTCATCCACTCCATCATAAAATAACAAAAAACTGACCAAGTGCGAGTCACTCGCACATGAACGGTTCCGTACCATCGTAACCATCGTAATAGTTTGTATCATCACCTTTAATTTGTATTAAAATTTGTTGTTGTTATAGTGTCAACAGAAATACACATTTTGTGATAATTTTGTTTTTCATAGTGTTTGTATCAATGACAAAGTTATATTTGCGGTTTTTTTTAATCTCGTTCAAACTATTAAACAACAGTATTTCTTAAACTCTGTTTAACAGTTGGAGGGGGGGAACTTTTGTGTGTGTGTGTCTTTCGTTCAAACGATTGACTTTGAGAAATAATGTTTTTAGAAACCTTAATGTCATTTTGAAAAATCTATCTATAGACACCCCATACCTATAAGATTGACTTTGTTTATAGTTTAATTTCCTTGTTAGGGGGGGGGGGGCTCTCCATACAAGGAAATCAAACTAAAACCCTTAATCTTTTATTTTTGTATAAAAATCGTAAAGCTTTTCACAGAACACATCTACCTTGTACCAAGTTTCTACTGTGTAGTCTTAATAGTTTCGGAATAAAGTGGCAGTACAGCAGACGGAATTACGGACTGACGGACTGGCGGACTGACGGACAGACAGACATGACGAATTTGTAAGGGTTCTGTTTTTTTGCCATGCGGCTACGGAACCCTAAAACGGTAACACGATTTGAGAAACAAACCTGGTTCATCGGGTCTACAATCACAAAAGTTAACTTTATTTCGTTCATCATCATTATTCATCATTTTAGCCGAAAGACGTCCACTACTGGACATAAACCTCCCCTAAGTGTCGCTTTATTGACCGGTCCCGTGGGTCTCGCATTCAGCGGATCCCCGAAACCTTCACCAGGTCATCGGTCCACCTAGTGGAAGGCCTTCCAATTCAACGTCTTGTGGTTCGTGGTCGCCACTCCAGAACTTTTTGGCCCCATCGGCCATCTGTTCTGCGAGCAATGTACCCTGCCCATTGCCACTTAAGTCTGGCAATTTTTCGGGCTATGACGGTAACCTTGGTTTTATTCGGATGTCTTCATTTCTGATTCAATCATGCAAGGAAACTCCGAGCATAGCCCTCTCCATTGCCCTTTGTTTGACTTTTTACCTTCTGATAAGGCTGATCGTGAGCAAACACGTTACGGTCCCATAATTATGTAATCACTGGCAACACACTGGTCATTGACTTTCGTCTTGAGACACTGAGGTAAGTTGGACAAGAAGATACTACTCAGCTTCCCAAACGCTGCCCAGCCGAGTCGGATTCGACGATTGACCTCTTTCTCAAAGTTGAACCTACATAACTGGACAGTTAGTCAACAGACAGTTGACAGACAGTTGGTCAGTTAGTTAGTCATAATCGTCTACAATTTCAAGTGTAGAGTCTTAGATCTTGATAGGAATTTGGTTGCTGAAAATCAAACAAGCTCCATTCGACCGAAGCGTGGTTCCTCACAATGGGCCTCATAAGAAAGCTCAAAGTCACCCAATGGCAATGAACCCAAAAGGCAATGCACCCGATGGGGCCGAAAACTTCTAGAGTGGCGAAAGCAAACCGGAAGTCGTTGCGTTGGAAGGCCTTCCACTAGTTGAACCGATGACCTAGTGAAGGTGGCCACCGCTGGATGCGAGGCGCACGGGACCGGTCAATGTGGCGACACCTGGTGTGGGCATATGTCCAGCAGTGGACGTCTTTTGGGTGAAATGATGATAATGATAAGGGCAGTAGGCGCTAGGCCCCACAATAGAAATTAAATTAAACTTATATTACTTTACACCTCAGCTCATTTGATATAAATAAAGATAAATCGAAATACACCACATCTTCTATTGTGTTAATTGTGTGTAAATTGATATAATTTAGATTTTGTCATAGCACACTAAAAAGACACGGTACCCATGAAATCTCGATGTTTCGAAACAAAATTAGTTCCAGTGTTTTATTATTTATAACTCTGTTACTATTAAAAAGATGTTTCAAAAATACTTGTAACATTGAACACAAGTGCATTTTATATTAAGTAAAATGATATAATTGAAATTGTATCATTATACACATAGGAACTTAAATGTGGCTAATGATATAAGTCTAGTTTTTTTTAAATATCTCAAATTCTAATAATTTTTTAACAAAATCAAAACATATACGATATAATAAAAACAATTTCCAATTGATAAAAGTTAACACGTCAAAAAAATATACTGAAATAAAAAAGTTGTATCCGTTTAAAAAATGCAAAACTTATTATCTGTTTTTCTCAAAACGAGGATTTGTGACTTGTATCACTTTTCACTAAAGGTACAGAATTAAAAATCGTATTCAATCTGATTCAGGAAAGTATTAAAAATTGCTACATATTTATATGCAAAACCCGAGATATATGAATTTTATTGCCACGGCCAAAAGTATAAAAACGCGGTCGTAAAAACGAAAGTGTAACATTCGAAGGATTATTATAACATAAAAAAAATCTAATTTACATTAACATAACAAAAGGATGTTTTAATAACACGTTCGATTAGAAAGTGAAAATAATTAATATTTATAAAAATATTATTACACGATATCCTGTTCGCTGCTTGCTAGTTATTTTTTAGTTGCCCCGACGCGACGCCTCTGTTTCATGTTACTCGTCCCGTCAGACCAATTACGCCTTTTGACAGTTGAATTTCCAACATGACGTGAGCCTAATCAAAATAGCATTTATTAAAAAAAACTTGACATTAAAGCTGACAGCTCACGGTTTCATTATTAATGACGGTGTGCGCCGCCGACCTCTTTGGTATACATTTTCAATGTAATAAATTATTTTGTTGGTCTTTTTTCGCTATGGGAGGTGTGTTCGCGTGATTGCAGTCTTGTTTTACTCTATAGATGCTTGATTGCTTGATGATTGATGGCTTTAATGTTTGTTTGAACATTAATTAACCAATGGACTTAGTTTATTGCGTCGTAAGATCATATAGCAGCTCTCTCACGACGTTGATTCGTAATAAAATTTATTACTTTGATATTTATCGTTATTTACTTTCTATTTGCCAATAAATCTGTGTGATATATTATGTGTGTGTTTGAAGTTTGAAATCTGACTTGATTCTGATAAAGGCAATTTTCAGTTTGTGTATGTATGAGAAAAATAAAGAAAAAACGTTTTATGATTGGTAGGTAGATATTATATTTGAAATAATTCATTTAATATTAAACATAGAGATTATTTACACAAAACATTTGGCTGTACAGTCCGTTATCAACGTCACTCGACCCATCGCCGTCGGCGTGTCCACTTATTATAAATTACTATACTTAAATTGCACTAATCACTAAATTTGTCATGGCGGCATGCGCCTTAGAACATGAATAGTCTATCGATATCACAGAAGAAAATTGGACAATACAACATAGACGGTTAGTCCAGGTTTGCACTTCACTTGGTTTACTGGTGAACGGCGGCGCCGAGCCTCTGGCCGTACATCGCGTAGGGCGAGTAGAAGGGGCCCAGCGCGGGGTTGAAGGCGCCATACGGAGAGCCTCCAAGGCTCGCTGGAAGACCAGCCTTGGAGTACGGGTGATACCGGCTGGCAGACAGAGGGCTGAGCGGTGCCGTCGCGTACGCGCTGCGCAGGCCCGCCGTCGTAAACAACGGGTTCAGTGAATTCAACATTGAAGCCTGCGTGGAAGCAACAGATGCAGGTGTAGAACCGTCTGTCGTGTGGCTTCTCAAGTGCTGCAGAAGCTCTTCCGAGTTGCCAAATCTCTTGCCGCAATAAGATTCACCTACAATCCAGTTGCACACATAAGGGCGGCTCAGTTGAGCGTATGGCATGCCACCGGCTGCGGCCCCTTGCTGGGAGAGGGCCATAGCCATCGCAAGGTTGTACTTTTGGTGCTCGCATTGTGTGCAACCAGCGGGGCATGAGCCGTTGCTCATTAGCAGATGGTGGTTGTTAACTGAGAACTGGCATCCAGTGCAGTAGGGGTCCTTGCATACTGGCACGAGAGTTTCACCACCGGCGGGTGTCTTCACTCGCGCATATCCAAGGTATGGGTTTGGAGAAGATCCGGGGAAACCAGCGGCAGCCGCCAGCATTGCAGCGTGGTGAGCACTGAACGGAGCACCCGCATAAGGTGGTCTGAACGCCGGGTTAGCGTGTTGTTCCATTCCCGGCGGGCAGCAGAGACTAGCTAGCGGGTTAAATCCAGATAAACCAGCCATATTCTTGAAAGCTCCTAGATGATCCTTGCCGTGTCCTAAAACTTCCAATCCGGAGCGAATAATTGGGCTAGTTCCGGAAGAGCCAACAGGGGAAGATTTAGGTGCAGGGCTGCTCTTGCCATGTTCTGCTGACGGCGGCGTGGATTTGCGTCCAGGTGTGCTTTTTCCAGATTTCTTTTCATCAGAGCTGTCCGAGCTAGCTTTAGACGAAGGCCTTTCTTCAGGTTTCTTAGTAACAACATTTGTTTCATATGGCTTGAATGCCAAATGTTTGTTGTGTTCCGGTGTGGAGCGCGGCTTATCGGCTTTGATCACGGTATTAGTGGGAGACGAACGACTCATTGTATCACTGTTAACACTATTCACTTTCTTCTTATCTAGCGGAGGAAGCAGCGGCTTGCTGGGCGCTGAGTCAACACCGATCTGGCTGCAAGTTTGCGCTAAAAGCGCAAGGGGGCTTTTCTTCGAATCCAACTGCAACAATAGAAATCGGAAATAAATACAATTGCATAGAAAAATATTTAGATTTGAAAATGTTTAACACAAGAAAATAAAATATTTTTTGAAAATTTTCTTAAGTTAAAATAAATAAATAAAATATTTATACTTACAGAGGACGGAAGAGGAGCCAAATAATCAGGTTGTAAATATTGGTTAGGATTAGTAGTCATCATTCCACCGTCTTCAAGCACCACCATTTGGGAGATAACTTTTACGATCACTTATAAACTTCACAGTGCGGTCACGAAACGCTTCTGGCAATATCTACTCTTTGCCACCGGTACGCGGAAACAAGGGAGATACGCGTGCGTTAGTGGCGGCGGTCGAGTCTACTCTGAGAGACCGGACCCCACCAGCCGCCGACGAGCCGCGGCCCCCTCACCCCGCGCCGCGCCAGACAGGGACAGCGATATCTCAAGTCAACATTAGAGGGAGAGCGCTATGTCTCACCGCTGCAGCGCTCGGCCATAAAAAATAAAGCGGAAACGACACATAGCTGCATTGCGGTAGGGGAAAAAGGAAAGGCGGTATGGTCGGCAGCCGGGTGCGGATTGAGACGTGCGATGGTGTTGGTGGCTCGCCACCCATGACGGGCTCGCTTTGAGTCGCCGCCGCGAGCGGCCGTACCTGAGCCGAGCGCTCCAGAGCCGCGCTGCTCGCTGCTCAGCTTTTTGTTTCACGCCACTTTTATTACGCCCCCGACGACGGCGCAGCTTCATTCTTTCGCCGGCGTCATCGCACTTTACTGCTGACACATTCGAAACTACTTACTCTTTTACGAGCTCGCTTTGTTCTGGGATGCATCGGAGTCGGTTCAAAAGGGAAAATTGATCTGTTCCCCGAGACGGGGGCTTTCCGTGAAACCGTTTGATGTGTCAACACGCGCTAACTTTAGCCGTTTACATGTAAATCGATAAACATTGAGCGCAACAAAAGGCGATATTTCAGTTTATCGACATCGCTAAGTCCATAACGTTAATGTTAATCCGACACTAAAACCTGTCAAGCGGGCGAGTTCGGACCCTCCGTTGCGATCAAATTAAATATGTCAATTTGGGAACCCATATCAACAGCTGCGAGAGACGTCGGCGGGGCCCTTTAGAAATATTGCTTATTGTGTCCAAACAAAGATACTAAGTATAACGTATGGGCGGGCGACAGAGGTCGTAAATAACCCGGCGGGCTGTAATATATTTGACAGTGCGCGGACATGCGAAACAAAAAACATGTTTATTGCGAGATCGGGCCGGTGTCGGCCGATGTTGTTCTATAAATTAGGCACGCGGCCGTTTGAGTGTTTGCTTAGGAGAGTTGTACGAGAACAAGTTACGGCTAGGCTTAGCTGTCTCGCAGTCACGGCACGCCCGCTAATGGCCTGTTGACATGTGTATATACGACGTAAGAGTAAGACGAGCTTAGGTGACGCCGACGAATTATATTTTGACAATTTCAATAATGTGTGTTACATTTTCATTAAAATGCGTTGTATTTTTTTTCTTGTGAGCATTTGTACAAAATCGACATGTGTAAAAATGAATTGAAAGTATACTAGTACCTCATCCCCTTTTATAATTTAAACGGACATCCAGACGTTTTGTATTCAGACACACATTGGCATGTAATAGACCATTATGTTGAAGATAGCACAAGAAAACAAAATCGCATCACAAAGGAATTCACTGGAAAAAATCTTTCAACATAACGTACCACAAATCGTCAAACAACCATTGTAAAATTTCAAATAAAACGTGAACAGAAAACATTGAACGCACGATCAGCCACTAAAGAGATTTTGAAAACAATTTCCTGGCCCAATTATAGCTACGTGGAAATCCAACGGAGTGTAAACAGCCACAATTATGACGACAGAGGTTCAAGCATGACGGAAAAAGTTCGGTTAACTAGAAGAGAATCAAACATAGTACAGTTTTGAAGAAAGAACTTCAACTTTGTTCCTCTCTTGATTTTGTAACTTTCGAAATGAATCCTATGATTAGAGGGAAAAAGAAGTTATAAATGACTTGAAACACATTTTCACCCCATTTTTAACTTTTGAGGGAGATTTAAATGTAAATAACTGCAAATCTTTAAATGGTAGATCTTTACAGACTGTAAAGTTTCAAGCAGTCAGCAATAATTTATTATGTCTGTGTTGGTCTGCAGTGAGAAGTAAATTATAGTTCATTTATTTTCCAGTGATAGATGTAGGAACTTATTGAGAGAAATATGCCCGGGAGTCTGTAATTGATCAAGATTTAAATACATTACCAATATTCAAAGCATCTCGTACAAATTGTTACAAGAATACTCCCATAAAGTAATTACATAATTATCTTCAATTGAATCAAATTCTTTATACTAACGATAATTTGTACTTATTGTATTGAGGTGACACTGCAAAATGTTACTACTATCATTTTCTTTATAAGTTGATTGTTCAGAAACTAGTAACTGTCAATCAAATGTTTTGCACGACTGATTACGAAAAAATCTTGATTGATCGCGTAATTATTCGTAATAGAACAAATTACATCATCAATTTGAAGTATTTTATCAATCATGTTACAGTTTTTTATTACTTTATCTACCCAAATATCATAAACCCTCTCTAATGCGTTCAAAAACCATAGACAATGACCAGCATTACCAACCAGCAGAAATAAACGGAACTGTTATGAACTCATAACCTACTGAATTTGGAACAGGTGTCAAATTCAAGTGAGTGTGCTATTCTAGTATCAACATTAAGACCATCAAAAAGACAACTGAACATCTACATTTTTTATTGCATTACACTGCTAACAATGCTGGTCATTTCCCTATGGTTCCTGAACCCATCATAGAGCCCTTATGATATTTGGGTAGATAAATATTAGTGTATGCAACTATACATAATTAGGCATTACAACACTCGTGTGATGCTATTAAGAAACTCGCCTTCGGCTCGTTTCTTAAACCCACACTTGTGTTGTAATGCCCTTCATTATGCACAGTCGCATAAACTACTATTATAGTCTAGACAATGAACGTATTTAAATAGGTATACGCTTGTAATATAACTTTTATTAAAAGTGTAAATATGGTACTCAAAGCTTACTCATTTTTATGGTTCGGATTTTACTTGCATGATGAAATTGTGTAGTGAGTCAAAGTATATGACTTTAATTTATGATTATGAGGGAATTTAGTTTCATTACTACTGTTATAAAAAAGTTTATCAAAAAGCTTATGATGACTAGCCAAATAACTTTGAATAACGATGACAAGATGGTAATACCTGAAGTTATTAGAACTATTCCAAATGAATGACACCAGAATAGAAACACCAATGTCTTTCCTCGGAATCTCAAACTTATTAAACTTCATCTGGCCAACCCTGAAACATACAAAAATGAAATTGCACATAAATCCGCTTAACTAACAAAGTACTCTAAAACTTGTTCTACTGTGAAATAACCGACTGTGCCCCCAGATAGACAGTCATTGTGCGCAGCGGATGCGGCGAGATCAAAGCGTTGCCGCTCAGAACCGTCAGTACCAAATTGCTGTTTACAAACGGTGTAAAAAGCTTGACGGGTCCCACACCGACTTGCTTCGGTTTCAATCTCTTTGATGTTCTGTTATGATCACGAACCTGTTAATGAGTCATCGATATACACTAGAGTGCTTTTAAATTATTGTAAGGGACGTGGATAATTCTGTATTGTGTATGTTGATGATGTGATAGGAGGTGGGCCAGATGGGAATTAGATTTCAGTTCGCTGTTGTTGAGTGTTAACTGGGTTTGGACGGGTTGCTATGTGGAGTATTGTATCGTAAGAGACGATTGTAGTAAAGAAAGGTTACATACAAGCACCACTATGTTTAGAATTTTCCAACCAATTCTAGAATTTGCTTCGTTGTATGCCTATTTTTTCAGTTTTTCGACCTTGTCGGTTACTACAAAACGTCTAGAACAAAAAACAGCGGCAGATACTTCTTCTATTCCTCCATTATTATGTAAATGCAGTAATACACCAAATTTTACGCCAAAAACAAGCCGGGACCTCCCACTGGCAAGTCGTTAAGAACTATGGCGCTCATAAAACAATTCGTTCTCCAACCCCTAATTGCGATATTTATTGCCGCAGTAAACGCTTATCTGTGCATTAAAACGAACTAAAGATAAAGATTTGAAACGTCTGCTTTTGCCCTTATCTGAACAATAAACTTCGACTGGTTACCTACATTCTTGTTTAGAGGATCAGATAGTAAACAATGACTAAATGCAGACAAATGCTAAAGGTATCGATTTTCTTGAGAATGGTACAGATATATCAATGTTATTTACAATAATTATCTTCGACGCCTTCGGATTTGTTGCTAATCTAGATATTTAGATTGGGATATTTTGTGAGACTGATACAGAGATCATAAAGTTGAATGTTATCTTAATGGAAAACAGTACAGCTGAAGGATTGGTGCTAATGTAGGTGAGTCATTTGTTAGAACTGACTAGAAGAACATGTTTCGTGTTTCTTGTAGTCTAATAACAATGTACTACAGTATTATTCACAGCAAAACACAGAGAGTACTTACTTATATTTGAAACTTTAACAATCTAAGAAAGATGAAGTTTGCTTGCAGACCTACAAGCTAACATAACTTCAGTAACGTCATCAGTGCAAAGGCTTCCAGAACTGTCACTCAAAGAAAAGAAGCAAAAGAACCCGACAACGAAGATAACCAACATTCTAAAACAGAAACAAAAGATAAAACATTCACAATATTATGACACGTCAACAACAACCCACCCATTCATACATTTATTGTTAAGTAACAGATCCTTGATTGCAGAATTGAAAAAAAACTGGCGCAAGGAAAAACCGGGCCACTGCACTATAGTTATAAATAAAAGGTGAGGTAAAATAAATTTTCGCCGAGTTGTATTAGTATTTATGGTGGCAATAAACAGGCAAGCTTTTGTGAAACGCCGCGCGTTGTAAATAATTTCGTTGTGCGCCAGTCGCCTTGTAACACTTGTTAAGTAGGGGTGTTAAAGTAGCGGAGAAGGAGCTCAGGGTCTGGTGGGAGCGATTTTTGTATGAAGTTTATGTTTGAATTTCTATTGTCTATATTTCTTATTTTTAGTGCTTTGCAAGTAAATTAGAGGCGAGTTTATGCTTCGATGTTATTAGTTTTGAGCTCACTTCTATTATGTATTATACATGTTAATATAATGCTTAATTTTCATAATCATAATCATCCATTTTTGACTTTCTTTATTGATATAGTTCTATCAATTCTTAGATATTGTCCCTCGACCCTGCAACATTGTTAACCGATGAAGTTATGATCATTTTAATCTTTAGGACTTTGAATTTTCCGATGTTGTAAAACTCTGTTGATTTTTCTGTTTTTGTAAGCTTTAGTTATATGATTAACACGTGTCTATTTTAAGTTAAGACCCCACTGCATAACAATCAAACTGATAACCACGTGATGATAAAAAGATTTTCTTTTTATGACGCTCTGAGTGAAAATATCATCATAAACATCAAATTATATTCTTAATTACAACGTTGAAGGATATTTTAGTCCACATTAAATAAAGTATTATTTGTATGAGATAGCGGCATGATCTTTATTATACAGCATCTGTTACTGTTTGACATAAAGATTATGATATTATAAATGGAAATGACACATTTACGTTCTACATTAAATCTGTCCGCACATAGTTTACCTAATAATCAAAACGATTGTGACTTCTTGACGTTACGTTATTTACTTTTCCCTCAAAAACATGTGAGATTTACGTCAAGAAGAACCTCCAAGCAATCTCTACGTAAAGATAAAATTGTAATGTTCAAAGTCCTAACCTAACTTAACATTACAACGTGAGTTTCAATCGCTGTCTTCGGAGCCTTAACAAAGTCGGCGAATCTCAAACGGCGACAAGACAATACTTTAACTACGGTATAATGATTACGTATTGTAAGATTTGGGCTGTTAGCAAGTTTGTCCTGCCCGCCTGGCGCTACGGTAAACCCACTGGTTTATGGTCTTCAAGAATGAACGGAATGGCTTAATTGTTGCCAATTTTTGTTTCAAGGTTTTTTTTTTTTTGCCAATTTAGGTATATTTAGTTTTGTTGGAGAAAGTGAGCATTTGTATGATGAATGACAGTTATTTAGTAACAGGTAAAAGTGTAGAACATTTTTCGCTTTGATCTTTCCGACAAGGATCAATATAAATTTGAAAAATATCTGAAGAATATGTTAAAATCGCACTTGTCTCCAGTGCGAATTCCGATATTCCTGATACAGTCTCGGATGTAGGTAGGTACTTACTTAAAAATAATTTAAACAGCACGACTTCGTAAATGGTCAAAACATAAAAACCAAAGCACACACAGGACCTCACAGGCCGATAAATATAAAACGAAATCGTTTACTGAATAAATATTTCACTATTATAACAGAAACACCAGTAGCGGACGCGTAACAAAACATTAAAATATGTAAACACGACCGAACGGACCGTATGCGCATAATAAATAACTACTTTTAACCTTTCCGAGAAATGCATTGACAAACTTATATTTGCTACCACCAATATAACAATTCATGTTATTTCTAAAGAACTAGACGATAAAATACATGTTCCAAGCGCACAACAAACTTTGTTAGCCCGCGATGCAGTTCACGATTTTCGTAATAAAAGTTATATTACTTGAAAAACGTAAGGAAGGGGTGACCAAAAACTAAATTGTAGTGGCGTTAAAAGGGTTGTTTATGCTGATAGGGTTAAAGGGAATGTTATTGTGACTTTATTTTCGAAGTAAATGGTAAAAAGCAAATTAACCTCCTCACTACAGGAACCACTTTTTATGTCAGATTTAATTCATATTCAGGATTTAAGCTCTATGGGGGTTACTTTAGAAGTGAAAAAATACTGAAAAAAATCTGTTCCTGAAAAAATGGGTTTTTTCTTATGTCCTTCTATTAGGACAGTTGCAGGCTACTGAGGTAGGCTACTGACTTCTATGTACTGTACACAAGACAGTTACAGCCAACTAGTTTATAGTATTTTAGATTAAAGTAAGATTAACCCATATAATGATCAAATTTTTATTGCGTTTTGACATTTAATGTAACAACACCACGGACTCGTTGTAAATCCAACATGTGACTGCTAAATTGCCATCTGCTCGCACTTTTATTTTGCAATAATCCCTTGGCTTTTTCATGAAACTTATCTTCTTCTAATACATATTTTTAATAATACGTAGTTTGAAACCCTTTGCTTAATATTTGATCATACGATTTGATGGTAGTGAAACAACGATAAAAAAGAAGTGGTGGTCTAGTGCAAGTGCTTCCGTACTTCCGCCACTTCGATATAATTTTTCATTTCCTCAACTGTAAGACCAAGAGATGAACATTGTTCTGTTTGTACATTCAACTATCCGCGTATGTATTTGGTCATCTCTAAAACGTTCAAATTAACTGTTCAGATGTTCATCCATGATCGAAATTTGGCATGTATGTTGGTTCATGAAGATTAGTTCCATGAGAATCAATATGTCCACTTTATAAATTCACAATATCATTTTGAGATGGTGTTTGTGTGCAATCTGGCTAGGCTGGTTTTCGAGGATGACGAGTAGATCTTCCTCGCCGTAAACCAAAGCCAGAAGTCTGTCGTATTACAGAACAAGTTGATGAAACTGGCGATAAATTAAATAATCACTGGATTCATGCCATCTATGCTTTTGTGAATCCTGGGAGGGTTTACAATAAGGGGGTCTTGGTAGTCTTCATCGCTGACAAAATGACAACACATTTCGTCAGAAATAATAAGATTTTCGCATCAGAACAGGTCAAAACAAATTGTAAATAAAAAAATAATTTACATTATTCACTGACAAGTACCTTCACAGAGGACATAAGAACAGTTATTTGAGCAGTACTCTGCAAGGTTCCTAAATACAGGACATAAAACTTTTATCTTCAATGACAACAAAATAATGGTGAAATACTAGAGAATATCATTAAATCAGACTACATCTACTATTCGTAAACGTAATTTGCATAGCTATTGATAGCAATAGCGACATTTTTATAAGATTCTAGGGGATTGAAATTACCCTTGCCAAAGTGTACTCCGGTATGTCTCCATCTAGAAGCCATTTCAGAACAACTAACCTGCCATTGAGCTGTCAAATATTTTTTAACATGAAAAACAATCTTCACTAGATATCACTACGTGTTTTTATTTTTCGCGACGTGAATATTTAACTGACAAGATTTTCTTGTTTTTTATGTTCTGTGGGTAGGACAAATTCAGTCAGGAGGTTAAAAACAATATTTGAACTTTTAAAGTAATACATTTCGATTCTCAGAATAACACAGTGAAACTAGAAACTATTCAGTAAATCCGAGACTTATGGAATGAAACTCTTTAGAAATCTTGGTCTTCATTAATCCAGAAGTTTTAAGAAACAAAGATGATCTCACGAACGGCCCAAAAGTTTTGAAGAAACTAAATCTGCTAAACCAAATTAACTGATAAAACGTTAATTCATAATCTATAATCCTAGATAAGTAAAACGAGCCTGTGTTAATCCAGATTCTTTGTCCTACTGTTTTCTTATCTAATCCTTGTTATTTGGAAGGAAAATTGAGCTTGGATTTAATGTGAATCTTATCTGTTTCGAAGGATGACAAAACTTAATCGGTTGTCTCAGAGATTAAAACAATGGGCTATACTTGAAATGGAAGAAAAGATTTTATCTAATTTCGATCTAACAATTCGGATTATTCAATCAGGACATTTCTATGGCTTAAGATTGCGATTGGACCAACAAGCTGTTCTTACTAAATTTCGTATTCATTAAGAAAGTCTCTTAATATGTAAAAGTAGAATTCATAAACACAAATGGTGTTTATGAATTCTACTTTTTATCGAAAACCTCATTACAGTGGGTAGGTAGGTACTTATGTTCTATTTATATGGAAAGGTAAACCAGTAAAAACTCCCAGGAGAATCAAATTGTATTGATATTTGTGTTTGTAATAATTTAATATGAATAAGAACACTGAACAATATACATAATTACCATGACAATCCTTAATACTGTCAGCATTTCAAAAACGTCAACCCTTGAAAGCAATATGAGAACTTAGTATTAGCAAATAGGGACCCAGTTCTCAGAGACGATAATCTATTCTATTCAAAGAATTGAAGACTTGAACCTCACACATCAATACCCGAAAATAACTGGCCCTTAACTCTTCGTTTATTCCAAAACGTATTATATTACATGTCGTACACGCATGACTACAGTATAAATAAACTGTGCCCACCATAAAGATAGCGATAAACAAAATTCAGCCCTGTGGTTCATTCCCCTTTTTTATTGGCAGGGGGCAATTTGAGACGATGTATTCTACCAGTTTTACCCATTTGTATTTACACTTCAAAAACACCGAGCCAGCCTATAGATAACCTTTATGATACAAAGGGTAAGGTTCGGAATAAAACGGCAGGTTATTTGAGCAAAAGCAAAAGCGAAGTGGTATCGATGTAATTTATATTCCAGCTACGGTTTAGTGAGAGTTTACGAAATTGTTAAAGACAGATAAAAGAGCGATATTTAGATTAAGGGGGTGGTTTATGGGAGGTCTCAGATAGACGGTAACACTAAAATGACAGACATTACGACTAACGCTAATAATAACGAATGGGTTCTAAAAAATGGTCGGCTCTGTAATGTTCTTGCAGCGTGACAGGTTTATGTGTTAAATGTGTTACTAGCTTTAGCTGGTGGGTTCACACTCACACGTGACTATCGAGATGCAGTAAAATTGTAATGCCACTATAAATTATGTACATTTTTGAGTAAACATTATTTCATAGAGTGAGATAAATTACCATCAAAAATTGAGTACATTATAATATTCCTCATCATCATTAGTTCATCAAACAAATTACATGTAATTTATATTATTCGCTTTCTCACATAAAATATTATGAAATCTCTTACTAATACATTTGTTGTGTAATTATGTGAGAGCTTATTGAAGTTTCACATCGTAATAAATAAATACTTTTTGGGATGAAGTTGTCGGCGTAATGACTGGTCATTTGTTTATATTCATGTAATCATCACCATACATTATGAATTCGGAAATTACAAAATTTCAAGTACAAAAACACGGAAGAATCGTATACTTGTTCCTTATTTCTGTCCCAAATAAAACCCCTCTTATCAAAGACAAACACGAGCGCTATCAAGTTAAACAAATACCCGAACTCCATTAGCTTTAAACAAATAATTTAATCGCACCGCATATAATTAAATTAAACAACGCTATCGAAATAAAACACCACAAATTTGTTCAGTGACAACTCTGTTTGTCGTGAAATAATGTTAGCAAATATTATGTGTCGGGTGTCAGCAGGCTCGTCGAAATTTATTGCTGTGAATCCATTGCCGGAGACCTAGACAAATTATTGTTTGCCGTTGAACATTTCGTCGTAACTCCCACTGAGAGTTTTGAAGATAGCGTTGGAAATAAGAATGATAAAGACAGAGCAATGGATGACGAACAAAACAAAAGAATCAGATTTATGGTAGAAGAAACATTCTCTAAGTTAGATGATGATAAGTGGAGGTGCGGTATGACGTGGCATAAGAAAGTACTTTTGGCAGGATGATTAATGACGGATCAGCGTATCATCAAGGCTAAGCAAACAGTGGGATAGCAGAGGTATTAGAAGCTAGTGAGGCTGCAGTTGGATTAGACAATGTTTTAGGTAACAACGACTGCGGTGGCTTTGCTACGTCTGATAACGTTGATGAGTTTGTCTTCTTGAACCTTGGTGTTGTGTAAATTGACAGGATTTATAGCATTTTATTTGTGACACATGTCAGGAATTAGTTACCTAATAAATAAAGCTCAATTTTTCATACGTCAAGAAGAGATAGCTATGTACATTTGAACGAGGTTTGATTCAGAATTAGAATTATTCTCTATTTTGGAATTGAATAACTTAGGTACTAATTGCAAAAAAGTTCCTAATTTGTGCTTTCAAATAAATCAAAGTTTCAGTAGGTAGGTACTTTTTTTTTATTTTTTTTTTTATTATTTTAACATTAATTGCAATCGGTCGTCAGACCATAAGCGAATTTGTTGCAGTATACATGGCGTTGTGGTGGAGCAGCCAGTGCTGCGCCTCCCACTTATAGAAGGTGGTTCCTCTTCAGCCTTTTTACCACCGCTGTCGGGTTTAACAGTTCAGTCACTAGTGGGTTTGGGTGCATGGTTAGGCGTGCCTTGTGTTGACATTTGTACCGCTCGATTTCAGAGTTTACGAGCGGCACCTGCAGGAATTAATCGTGAATTAATATTCATTAATATTAATTTATTGAATTATTAATTAATTGGTAGGTACTTAAGAATTAATTCGTTTTTATTTAAAATGTCACTTACGGGATATCTTCCGTGATTTTTATTTGTTTTGAGTTCCCGATATTTCGACGCTGTTGCAAGCGCCATGATCGCGGGTTAAGCGTCGAAATATCGGGAACTCAAAACAAATAAAAATCACTGAAGATATCCCGTAAGTGACATTTTAAATATAGTTATGGACCGTGAAAGCTTAAAACAGTGTTTAATTCGTTTTTGATGACAGCATGTGATGTTAAATGTTAATCATTCAAATAAATTATCAGATAATAATGTTTAATCAGGCACTTGTAATAAAATCAATCACCCATATTACAGATCCTTATAGCAGAACAGGAAACCAATGATATAACTAATCTTATTGCAACAATAATGAGAATGTTTAACGTCCCAAAATCTCCCTCAACTTCCTAAAACAAAAGCATATTTATAAACTCGTAAAAATCTACGCTGAAGGTAAAATGTATTTTATGAACAAATTATCGTGCTTAAATATTTACACGTCCAACATCTCGAAGGCTGCGGCGCAACGCCCAATGTCATTAAACCGTAGACGTGTTGGAAAAAAAATATCAACATAAATAAACTCATTTTCGTTGGCGTGGAGCAAACTCAAAGTGAAATTACCGAGGCTCGGGGCGACGTGTGCATGAAAAATTCATTCGGAACATAACAAGAGGGCGACGAGGAATAATAATTTGAATAAATATCAAGGAGACTCCCATACGTGTGACGTGACAAAAAGCGGGCTCAGCCACGCGTGCTCATGTGTTGTGATGGTGTAATTTGGCAGTTACAGTTGGCACAGATCGCGTAACTCGAGCCGACGTCTTCGTACACAAAAATGTTATTAACTTTTTAAGGGCACGTCGGTGAACATACGAAATGTGATTTTCCAGCCCTTTTTTACAAGCACGCTTTCGTATTTCGTATCATCATTGTTTAAGCGCTGCGAGATAATAAGAGATTACGCATTGTTTTCGTGGACTGCTTAACCGATGCGTTATTACTATTCCATTCACATGAAGCTCTTTCATGGAAAGATTGGAGTTACGAGGCGTAGTTTATAGCTCACACATCCCCTCTTCCGAGAAGGTCTGCGCAACACAAAAGGGTGCTAAGTGTGCTCGCAAACACAAAAATAATAACAAAATCCCCGTGTATTTTGACAACATAATACTCGACGGTCACAAAGGCCGTCACGTCACGAGCAATCGGTTTCGCTTCCTCGCGGCCCTTTGAGAAGGGTTCCAAACAAGTTTTGCAAATAATTTATTAAAAAGTTTTTTTGGCCAGCGTTCCGTGGCAGTTGGCTCACCGTGCGCTACCGTTTGACGGCTGGGCGATGAAAGATTTCGTGGAGATTATAATTGACAAGATCTTTGTTGGCGGTGACAATGGGGTTTAGTATAAATCCGGCTATTGTTGGTTGGGAGATTAGCTGAAGTGCGCCCCGACGCCGTGGGTTTAATTCACGTCGTAATTGAATGCAGAGTCTATTCGACAACACAATGTGCGGTTCTCGCTAAACTTAATTCCTGATTGTCCCTTCGACGTGTCAGATTACGTGTAAGTAGTATAATGCAGTTTAACTGGTTCCTTCACCGTTTGTGCGTATATTGTGAACGTTCTCGGAATATTCTTTGATACATGTAGTTACTGTAGGACTTCGTTAATATGTTAAGTAGCTATTCATTCCGTTGATAAATTTATCGTTCTAAGATATTCATCTTGACTTCCTATGAATTCATCTACTTCATGTAAAGTAAATACATCCTGTTTGCTTTAGAAACTATTTAAATCTATTTTATTACTAAACCAAGCACAGTAATTTTTCTTCCTTTGAAACGAACTAAGTAATTTATGGAAAAGTAAACTAAAAAGGAGAGAAGAGTATTTTGCATTAATTATGACAAAATTGTCCAACTTCGTAAAACCAATAAATTGACTCCCAACCCACATAAATAAACACTAATAACTAAAATCAATTGTCTATCATAACACCGCGACATAAAGCCATCAGCCAACACCTAACAATAGGCCACCCACTGCGACCAACCCAGTGCTTCGTAGAAACAAAAGCATAGAACATAAATTCGCGTACGCTGCAACGATATGTGTTGCATACAAATATGTCACCAGCAGCGACAGGGTTACCGAATTAGATGCGGCTTATACCGCGAAAAGATTTATTTTGATAACATCTGACAGTTTTTTGTAAACATGGTGAATGATTAATGGTCGTGATTATTATGGTACGTTTTTGTTGTGACTATGTTTTTTGGGAAGGAAGGTGAAAAAATGTTTATTGCTTCAACTTAAATACATACCTTATTCTTGTTACAATGAAACCTCTTGGAAGAATTCATAGATAACATAATTACTTCATCAAGTGATAGTGTGATAGGAAGTAAACAACTTTTAGTATCATGTTTGTAGCACGTAGTAGTTTTATAACTCTTAATATTTAGATAAAATACATACGAACTCGCGTCTTGTTAGTTTTTCTGACTTCCCGTTTTGAGGATAATTAGGTTTATTTGTCCAATTATCAAATAATATAAAACGGCTGTAATGGTTTCAGACCCTATATAACAACGGTTTCATATTTTCTAGCCAATACAAAAAATAAAGTCCACAATTTAAAATAACAAAGCAGATCCTTATCGGGGATTACTTCAAACAAAATAAAATAAATAATCTTAAATAAATAAAACCCAAACTGGAACAGCAACCTAATTTACTCACCCTCCAAAAAAGAGCAATACAATAAACTGTATACTTAATGGTAATCATAGAATAACATTCAAAGCCCTATAATACTCGATAAAATCGAAATCCGACGTGTGTGTGACAGTGTTATGACAGCCGTCAAATGTCAAACAGTATTCTGGCAACACAACCCTATGTTACCGTACTGTGCGACTCAAACACTTGATATACGCGATCGCACACGGCAACAGAATAAATTTAATATTTTTTTGGCCAAGTTTTTTTGCCTGTGGCACACTGTGCACGTGTGAATTGCTAAACGATTTTGTTGGTGGCTGTATTAGTTTTTGCGATGCATATTTTTCAATGTTGTGTTGAAAAATGAATAGTGTGGGGTGGTTTATTTATACATATATATATATAGCCTATGTTGTCCCACTGCTGAGCAAAGGCCTCCCTCCATTCCTTCCAACGGTCGCGATTCTGTGCAACGTCTCTCCAATTCTCAAGGAAGACATCCAGTTCGTCCCGCTGTACGAGCTGTGGGCCCGTAAAGCTCAGGATTGGTGCCCTGAAACAGTTACACGAGGTCGTGGCAGACCACGTAGGGGTGGTTTATTATTTGATGAATTTTCTAGCAGGCGTTACAGAGATATATAGCCACCCTGAATGTTAATATTTTCTAACAAGTTGTCTTTTTATTGTTTCCATTTGTTTTTGGCTTAGTCCTAAATCTTCTACATTGTGTTTTAAGCTTAGAAATAATCCTTTGTGCACTCTAAAGCTTTCTTGTTCAAATGGATCGTTAGCAGCTATTGTCAAAAAACACTTTTGCTTAAGCTAGTAATAGTGCAATTATCTGTTAATTTATTGCTAAAACTGGAATCGTGTTATTTGTCGAACACAATAAAACATAATGTAATTGATTTCACTTACAGATCTATAATAATCTCTCCGTTCAGTATTTCCTGGGTACATCTGAATATATATCAATATTTACCTATAATGAGCTATTTGTCTCGTCTGACTGCTTCTTTGTTCCAGGGGTCCCAAACGCGACTGCCGTGAATAAGGTCCTGGGTTCGAATCTGAGGTCGAACAAACTGTTATTGAGTTTTTCCATCATGAATTTTTCAGTAGTGGCCACGGAGTCTGTAATTGTGACTGATTGATGGCAATAGGCTCACCTCCTATTACTAAATAACTTGCGAAAAGTGGATGTTGAGTCTATCTTATCTTTCAGGGATTAGGTACAGGCACGGTGTTATGTATGAGTTACTGTCTCTCTGTTCTCCACATATCCCAAACCCAGTTTTTAGGTAACACGATACCCAGAATCTCAAATTACAGACCTTTCAGAAAAATAACTTTAAATACCATAGCATCAGCTGTCACCCAACATAGTTCCATATTTACCCACTCCACCGCGCTATTAAATAGCGTGTCAATCACTTTGTCAAACGTCACGTCACACAAAGGGCAGAGGCGTGACAATGCCTTCGAACGTGACAAATCGTGATCAGCTTCATGACAAGGCCTCTCATACTACCCACATGTTGTATGAACTATAATGTCGTGACAAACTATGTAATCATTTAGAAGCTTTTTTATGTTAAATTCGTGAATTAATTGACAGGTGATTTATTAATGAGTTGTTCGTGATTAATTTATTTGAGACCTGGTTTGTATAGGCAGTTGAAATAACGTGGTTTTTTATTTAATGTATTGTTTAATTTGGTCATTTACATGGCTAGGATTAGATAAATTATTGATGAAATTATTTACTATTGTTGGTCTAGCTAGTAGTTGCAAGCGTGACTGCTGAATCTGGCTGCTGGTCTTGGATACGATTTCTAGGCCTGGAAACGACGATGTTGAGATAACCTGGCAGAATTTCTCAGTAACGGAAACTGGATTTGTACCGGGTTGATGGGAATGGGTTCGTTCCCTAAATTAGATGGAACTTCGTTCAACACAGTTGGAAAAATCATCATCACCTTTTAACCTTTTCCCAACTATGTTTTTGATCACCTTTCGAACTTACCGAATGCAGTTTAGTACCAGTATTTTAAATGAAGCTTCTGTCTATCCCACCACAACCCAGTTAATACTGAGTATCACGATAACCCTTGGTAAGTCTGGTTGTCAGATTTTCGGAACAAAATCTTGTCAGAATAAAAATTATGAAAATAGTTAAATACTGCTACTTACATTTAATCATCCTTGACATTTAATACAAGATCCACCTAAAAATCAAAACAACAAATACTGTAGCAATATTAGATTCACTCGATAAGTGTTTATTTCCCGACCGCATGATTATGTTCAAACAAAGATTAATATAACGGTATAAAATACTAAATTCAGCACGATGAGGTAATTCGTGCAAATCCATTGTTTTTTTTTTCTGTAATAATTGCCTTATAATAACTACAAATTCATAAACATGTATTCGCATAATAATGAATGATAATTATGACAGCGTTGAAACATTGTATCCACTTTGATTAAGTAAATTACATACACACGCCCTTAATTATAACTTACAAACGTTATTACCCATAGCCTAATAATTTAGCTACTGTTTTCTTCGTTACAGCAAATATTACAACCACTATTTGTACAAGAAAATTACAGTACACCCCAATACAGTGGCTCAAGTAATTCCATCCCTGGAAAAATATAATCGTTTATTATTAAAAACAAGTTTCATTAATTGACCAAAGCACGTCCGCATCTAATATTACCTTTGAAACTATTTACATCACAAACCCTTACATTTATGATAATTAATACCTTTTACATCGGGCTTCTTTGAGAAAAAACGAAGTTATTGTCTCTCATCAACAAAAGCTATTGAATGCAGCTGCCGTTTATGGACAGACAAAGCTCCGAAGGGATAACATCGGGATAGTAGATCGTGGGATGTCGGCAAATGTCGGGCGTCGTCGGCTGAAGTCGGCAGCGACGCGATTGAGTGACGTTGATCGACAGCCGTCGGCGACAGGTATGCAGTGCAGCGAGACATGCTAATGGCACTGTTTACCATATAATAAGTCGCGTATTAACAAAGTGGAATGGCGGTTTCGGTTTGAATTCGGAATGTCGATTTTATTCAAATAAATTCTATTTCGGTTTTTGTTGGACTCTGATTTTTGAAATTCGGATTTGTCGGGTCATTAAAGTGTCTGAGATAAACTTATTTTCTCAAATAAGATTAAAGAAATTAAACGTTTATTTATTCACTGTAATCACCTGCTTTTTATTTACAGCATGTAAATAAACATTTGTGGGATAAACTTTATGTTTTACTATAAAATAAGAATGTGTTCATTTACAGTATTTACAGACAGATATGTATAAATCTGTAATAATAAAATATTGTACCCGTCGTCGTATCAATTGGGGAAAAGATAACAGGGCTTCAAAAAATTTGTGCGCTACGCTGTCAATTGGAAAAGTGCCCAAAATGCTAGCAGCATTGCCACGCTGGATAGTAATGCTGAATATTTGGCCAAAAAAGTAATAAACCTATCAATTACTAAGTACCGAAAAAAGGGGAGGTTCTTAAGGAGACGCCTATAACTATTGCTTTATAGTTTTCAAGTATTTGCCCGCAATGTAATTTATTAGCATTAAATGACTCGTGAAAGAGTTTCTCATTTTATAATAAGCTGCTGAGTGCCTAAAAGTACCCTGTGCTGAAGAGTCGGAGTAGTATTTTCGGAATTACATTCATCATCCGATATGGTCTAGTGGCTAGGATACCTGGCTCTCACCCAGGAGGCTCGGGTTCGATTCCCGGTATCGGAATATCTTTTTGGGTTTTCTAGCACTTCGCAAAAATAAATAATGCCGGAAAACTATTAAATAAACAGTTTTTGAGTCACACCGTAGAAAGGATGCAATAATATTTTATGAACGTATGTTGCAAAACCATATTAAAATAAATTAACTAATGGATGCAATTAAAATGTTAATTTACGAATCTAATTAACATTATTTTATTAATTAAAACTAAGCTAATGAATAATATGTTATTTATGTTAATAATTAAATTTATTTACATAAATAACTACTAGACAGCATCTAAATTGTTTGAAAAAATGAGGACAACGCTGTTTTGCAGAATATTATCATTTAATCGTTTATTTATTGTAGTTTAAAAAAAATTATCCATACATTATAATAAAAAACCTTTTTATTTTAAATTGTTTACAACGCACAGTTACAGTCTCTGAAAAAATATCGTCATTCAGCTGGCATTCTCTTCTCATTCTTTTGATAAAAAATTGATAATTTTTTTATGTAAAAATAAATATATAACCCTTAAGCCAATTCATCTAGAATAATCTAACCTCATCAACAAACCACTATTTCAAACAAACAGACAATAAATGCCGTTGTTATAAATCTTTGGGTCTCCGTACCAAGTTCGAACGAAAACTCTATCAAACAAATCTAAACTTTCAACTAGAGCTTTAAAGTTTCTTTTTCCCTAAAGACGGGTAGTTTCGGAATTTGCATCTGAAGTCTGAACTCAGATGGACGCTTGTCAGATATCAATTGACTATCTGAACAGACTCAGACTAGAATTCAAATGATACCTGATATGCTTGAGACACGAGATCTGACCGACAAGGGATTCCAGACTCTAGTACAGCCATACTCAACGTCAAACGGGCCGCATGCGGCCCGTTTGCCCATTTTATGCGGCCCGAGCCACGGCATAACCCAGTTAAATTTTTACAGTAGTATTACAAATATGGGTTCAAAATTACGCAAAAAAATGTACCTATTCATTAATTCACTCATTTACTCTTGTTTTCTCTCTTAGCTATTGAGTAGGTAGGTACACATAAAACACTATTAGGTACTAATATGTGGCTGGGGCTCACTCAGGGATTAGTTTTATTTTCGCATAATCCCCACTTCCCTACTAATTACAAATATGGGTTCAAAATTACACAATACTACACTTGGTGTATTTGTAAAATAAAAATATTATGCGATATTTACGTGTACAAAAATTAACATTATTGCATTCAACTTACTATTATTCTGCATTACTAAGATGCCACGAATATTTGGGCAAATACGCCAAGTAAAGTGTAGCATTACGCTTTGACGCCTAAACCACTGAATCGATTTTGAAGAAATTTGGTACTCAGATAGACTTGTAGAGCTTGGGAAAGGACTTTAGGCTACTTTGTAACCGACTTTAAAAAAGAGGGTTCGGGTTGTAACTACTTGTAACTATGCGCGATAACCAACAGCCGCGCGGGCGGAGCCGCAGGTAAAAGCTAGTTTTATATGTTAGGTAGATAGGTAGATTATTGCGGCCCTCAAGATTAAACAGTAGCAATTATGTGGCCCAAAGTAAAAAAAGGTTGAGTATGGCTGCTCTAGTACCTAGTTCTTGGGATTTCTTTTGATGGAAAATATTTTATTGTCTGCTCGAATCGGTTTGGAATTTTGGTTTCAGAGGATGTTGATGGCTGCTGGAGTAAGATTTAGATATAATGGAGTATTATTGAATTCAACGTGGCTTCAGATCAATAAAATTAAATTATGATGAAATAACAAAGACTCAATCACAGTAAACTTATCAAATTATGATTCAAATTTGAAAGCATATGGGGATCAAAAAATAAGGTGAGATAAAAATACGATACTAACGTAAAAATACCGTAAGAGAAAAGTTTTTGTTTATAGTAAACGAAACATTACAATCATTAGCTTGTACATTTCGATGAAAACGAAACTGTGTGTCAGTTTCGTTTCTTCCTGAAACCTATAAAGCTCAAATTAAGAAAATTATACTCGTAAACAGCGTATTGTATTTCAACTGCCTCGTTGGTCTAGTGGTCGCAAGCGCGACTGCTGAGCGTGAGGTCCTGGGTTCGATTCCCGGGTCGGACAAAAAGTGCTATTGAGTTTTTCATTAGAAATTTCCCAGTAGTAGCCCGGAGTTTGGAAGTTGGTGGTATAATACCCCCGTGCCTCGGAAAGCACGTTAAGCCGTTGCCGCGTTGGTCCTGCGCCTGATCTCTCTCCGGTCGTGTCGGATTGCCGTCCCATCGGACTATGAGAGAAAGGGAACAGAGAGTGCACCTGTGCCTGCGCACACACTTGTGCACTATAATATCTTCCGCGCAGATGGCTAATCTCCGCTGAGATTGGCCGCCGTGGCCGAAAAACGGTCAGGAGGACTATATTGTATTTCAATTATGCCATTGAAACCCTACTACAGTAATTCATTCATATTTGATCCGTGAGATGTGATACGTCAAATCTCGGCGGGGATTTATAAGCTCTATTCAGGGGATATCCATTATTTCAGTATGTTTGGCCCTTTTCATTTCTTGTTCAAGGCCATTAGGGCGTATAAGAAACGTTGTAATAATAATATTATAATGCGATAGAAATGTTATCGGCAACCCTAAGGTCCGGGGAGATGAAATCAATAAGGAGTAAGAAAATATTGATGTTATTGTTGTTCTTGGCATTTCCTATAAGAATCATATTTCTTCAGTCGTCGCTAAAACAAACGAAAAGAATCAAAATAAAGCTATCAGATTTAAACGATATCATTTCATCCGCTCGACAAATATGGCAGACGCTGTCTTCTGAGTATCCTTCAGATCACAATCATATTTACATAAAATTCAATAAAAATAATTATGAGACACACACTCCTGTCAGATTTTTTGCACCATTCTTATATGGCGCATAAATAAACATCGCAATCAATAATAAAAATGTAAATTTCGACATTGAACCAACGAGCATTATTAAATAAAAACAAATTGTTATAAATCACGAGGCGGCTAAGTTCCGACCTTCCATGTCAGTGTGCATTAATCACTTATTGTGCAGCCAACACTTTATTGAAACTAATTGATTTGTGATGTAATAGGTTTTGATGATTTAGGTTCTTTGGGGAAAAAATGGGTTTTTTAGCCACAATGATGGACGCTCACGATGGGCCTCATCAGAAGGTTTAAAGTCATCCAAAGGGCAACGGACTATGCTCCATTGGATGCGAGATGCACATGACATGTCAATGTGGTGATACTTGGGGGAGGCTTATGTCCAGAAGTGGACGTCTTTCGGCTGAAATGATTATGATGAGCCACAATGAAGATGTTAAATATTTTAAAACCGAGGCCCATGTTACAGCAAAAACATCGAGCGACGATTGTAATCAGAATCAGTTGTAATTGATGGCTTCTCTAGTAAATGTCAATTGGAATCTTTTCAATTGAGTCTCCGATTACAATCAAAGTTCAACTGTGCCGCCTGACGCCGTTGGTAAGGCTAGTAAACTATAATACGTACAGATTGTTAACTAATTTTATCTGTCCGTTATTCACTTGATATCTTTGTTGATTATCCGTATATTATTTTTACTTGTGAAGATATAAAACTAGAAGATAATAATCTCAAAGCCTTCGTCCATTACTGTCTAACAAGAAGCTAAGTATAAGCCCCGTATCCAACGCTTACGCTACTCAAATTTCATCTTGATCCTTTTGTATTATTTTCATAATATCAAAGCCTATCTGTGTTATTGTTATTCTATCTTCAAGATGTTTTTTGTTTGCCCTCTACAGTAATTTATTTGGGAACTTTTTTGTTCTTGCGGTGCGTTGTATAATCCTCGTGCTGTCAAGTCGCCGGTTGCGGCGGGATAAAAATGTTCGACTACCGCCGTGTGGAGAGTGGTGTCAGCTACTGTTTCTGTTGTATCATCATTTTAACCTTGTCTTCATCTTTTTCTTTATTTTCATTTGTCTTTACATCATCGACATGATTGATTTTGGACTTTGCAATCTCATAATTATTGCGTGTCATAATAAGATTAACATTACGATTATTTTATTGCTATCGTGTTTCTATTACGTTCTCATGTCGTGTTATGCGAATACTATACTCGATTAAATATTCATATCTTGACCTTACTATATCTGTCATGCAAATCTAATTCTTGGATAACTGTCACTAACAACGGAAGCAATCAAAAGCGAGCCATACAGAATCAATCACTATCTCTAAATCACGTCGCATTACGGAAATAATATACCGACGTAATAACCACTCCGCGCCATTTGTTAGCCCGTAATGTCTGACTCGACGGCTACCGGTTTTTACCGTCTGATTGACGGCTGTCGGCTTCGCTTACACACCAACAAATTTATCGATACCTTCTTCAAAATCTTTATTACTTTGAGCTACAGTATACTTTTGCTTGCTTCGATCTTTAGTTTAATTTTGTCCATCAACATTTACTGCGGCGCCGGTCTTGGGCCAGATCTTGAATATCATCTACTTATTCATTATGGGCCCCTATTCGGTGTTAATCATAATCGGTAGTCTCATTACTTTCGTGTAAGAAGATTTCTATAGTCATCGTGTTGATTATAAGTTGTTTGTGAGTATGCTGTGTCATTGAGTGGTGGCAATCACTTATAATATTTTATGGTCAGTTTTTTAGTTATCTGTAATGAAAGAGCTGGGCGTCTTTCCATGAAATTAATTTTAGACGTTCTTATAATGGTTGAGAATTTGGCTTGTAATAAATTGTCTTGCTGTTATGAATCCGGCAGGGTCTTTGAGTGGTTTTATATTGCTAAAGCTTTGCTATGCTCGTGAGTTTGTGCTCTATACAATCACAAAGATATACATTTTATGCTTATAATCTCTGAAGAATATGTATCGATTTCCATCAAACTCTGCCTAATCTGATCAATCTATGAATCTAAACATGTTATTTGAACTTATACAAAATTAAGAACTCATATAATTTTAATTTAAAACTCAACATTACATGATTGAAGCAGATTAACATCTGATTTCCAAAGCATATGCCTCAAACAGATAGACATCACAGAATAGTTTCCACATATCAATAAACATTTCCAAATATGTGTAGATTTTATTGTTAATAATATTAGTTTACATAATTTATGCTAAGTTTATTAGTTCCTACTTAGCGTGACCGTTCTCATATTATAAATTAATAAATTTCATATGATAGGTGACTTTTAAAGCTCGTCTTAATCTTTTACCATGTCAAGAATCCCTATGATTACGTCGATACAATATTAAAAATATGATAAATGGATAATTTAAAAGCTGTAGTATAATACCATTTTGTTTTGTTAATAAAATTAAATGATAAAGAGTCGAGTTTCTTGAATATTTTTTTGTAATAAATTAGAGAGACCTAGATAAATGTTAAATAAGCATTTGACTTTAGAAAATAACGATTTCAATAACCACACACACACACACACTGACACACATAAACGTAATTCGTATTTCAGACTTAGAGACACGTGCAAAATTAATTTAATATCCTGACGAAATAATAAAAAAAACATAATCCTAAAGGACTGCTCTAAGTCTTAATCACCGAAATAATAAAAAAAGTATCCGAAAGCGCGATCGATCCAATCACCTGTCACTCCTGTCAGATTAAAATCTACATAAAATAAAACGAACGATTCTTAACACAGCAAAAACATTCAGATATAAAACGTAATAAAACACCAATTCTCTATACACGTATAATATTTATTTGCATTAAACATCGCAATAATTTACAGAGATTTATTAATTATTACACGTCAAAGTCTAGATGTTGATATAAAAAGAACGAAGGTACATAAATCATTCCGTCTCAGCGTATTCGATAAACAAAAGAAAATGGCTCAAGAAACGCTTGAGGGTTTTGACTGGTAAAATTTATTAACAAAATTACTCAAAGACAATGAGGGATATTTAGAAACGGCGAAGACAAATTGTTGGAGGTATTGTGTAGATAAACAATCTGAGGCTAGATTGAAGGGAGAGGAAAAATTAGAGGGAAACAGGCGTACGCGACGAGTTGTAGCGGGTGGCGTAAAATATTAATTATAATGATTTAGTGTCCGATGGGGGATTTAGAGTGAGCTCATTATGACAGCGGATCCTCAAAAATATTGTCCCATGTATGGTCTTGATCTTTGTGCCACTTCACGTGTAAATTGAAGAATCTGCGGTACTTTTTCTTTTTAACCGACTTCTAAAAAAAGAAGGAGGTTCTCAATTCGTATGTTTTTTTTTTCTATGTTTGTTCGGGCATAACTCTGTCACTTGCTAACCGATTTGGAAAATTCTTTTTTTGTTGGAAAGGGTATACTTCCCAAATGGTCCTCATGGTTTTCATCGAAATCGGACAAGCAGTTTTTGAAAAATCAACAAAACTCAAAAAAAAACAACATTGTCCACATTATGACCCATGAACATGTGAACCACTAAAAAGTGAAAAATAAAAAGTTTTAATTTTTTGAAGTCGGTTTTATTTTTTTTTGTTAAAAAGTTTTTATTTTCTCGAGTGGTTAGTGCCTTACCCAAAGTCAGAGTTTTTACGTAGCCCATGGGCCTCTGACTTGGCTTTAACTGCCATCGAGAAATATCTCTCAAGCGTGCTGGTTTCCTCACGATGTTTTTCTTTACCAAAGCAAGGGATAATATTATATACCACAAGCCAGAGCCACTGACAACGCTGTTGAGGTAGTAGACTTCGTAGTAGACTAATTAGTAGATAGTTTGTATATAGTAAACCTCGATAAAACGTAGAAGTAGACTTTCTTACTCCAGGGCGAAGGCATGTACTCAATCAGAAAAGGCATAGGTAAGCGTTGTACAAAGTGAATTTAGTTTTTTCAAATTAACGACATAAGATGACATGCATTATCTAAGTATATAACATCCATCAAAATAACTCCAAGGCTAATCATTCTGATAGAGATCAACGATTATAAAACATCACTAATTAATGACAAAGATCGACGTGATAATGTTGAAATTAATCTCGGTATTCCCAACCATAATGTGTAAACAGATTATAATAATATATCTAGAAAATACTCCTTAATCTTTATCATTAATTATGTTTTGACAGACGTGTTATCTATTTATCAATGGACCTCGCCATGGATATAAATAGCTTCGTTGTGGACAAGATAATTATAATAATAAGAATATGGGGATTTATTCACACAATCATGTTTGTTGTTTCAGATAAACAAGCAGTTAGTTGGCTGATCTGGTAGAAAGGGGTGAACTAGCAAGTTGCTGATACGTTGAAAGAAAGAAAAAATACTAATTTGTCGCAGATACATTCATGATGTGCATACAAAATGACAAAAATAAAAGACAGTAAACAATACAGTAATGTCGCTGAAACAACGCATAAAAATATTAATATACAAAAAGACGGAACAAAAAAAAAGTTAACAGCTTGCACGTCATGACTGCGCTGCGACTGCGTTGCCATTTTTCGAGTCTTTCCTCAGTTCACCGGCTCTGCAAAACCAGAACACAGCATCAAATCTTTTAAGAACTCAAGTTATAAGATGTGAAGACTGTCAGAAATGTGGACCACTTATAAAATATTCCTCTCAGACGACTAATTGCTCACAGTCGAGCGAATTGCTCATAAGTCTCATAACTTACACCAAAAGTCCACAAGGCATTCAGTGGCCGTTCGTCATAGTTGATGGATGATAATGAATAGCACTTTTATTCGCTGCTGAGGTGAACAGCGTTTATTGTCCACGATTGATTGTGAAACCGTTTCTTGTTTGTTGCCGACGTTTCGACTCCATTGCCTTTGAATGGATTATAAAGTATATTTACGATTCGTTTGAAATGTAACCAGAGATGGATGGATATTGTTGCCGATTTGAAGGGAAATGAAATGTTGGGTTTGCGTTTGTGGGTTTAGGGTTGGCTGATAGAGATATATGCGAGTCATGACATTTATAAGTTGACTAAGTTAAACATGAATGACTGCCTTGTTGGTCTAGTGGTTGCAATTGCGACTGCAGTTCATCTTGCCATAACTATCTTCGTTCGTAAGGTGGCCTAAGTTTTGGATTACCTGAATTGAGCGTAGGGTTTGTGGTTTTTAGTGCTTGTATATTTTGCAGTGACAACGGCATTATATGTTATTCTTTCAATAGATTTATGCAGTTATTGCCTCATTAGGTTTAGTAGTCATGTGTCTGATCTTCGTTCATTCGAGCGATCCCTGTCCAGGCAATGAGTGATTGGGTTTCCATTAACAATTTATCAGTAGCAAGCAGAAATCAGAACTTGAACCCAGTCGGCTTGCATAACATGGGACTAAAATATGACTGCCCAAAATGTGTGGACCACTGGACCCAAGACAAAAGTAAAACTATTTTTATGATTTGATTACACCAACTAAAACAGAAATTATTTTAAAACCAACTATGTAACCACTCTATTTCTTTTTGCAGTAAAGTCGAACTTGCAAGATTTATGTACTTGTCTTGGAACCGCAAGCAATAAATTACCGCTGAACTTAAGGCTAAGTAGCGACAACTGGCTAAGCGATAGCATACGAGAGGGAAACCAGATTTCACTGAGTGACGTTATCCGTGGTCTTGTTGATGTTGTTAATCCACCTGATTTAACACCTTCACCATTTCTTGAGACACATTAAGAAGGAGATAAAGATAATGAAGGACTGATGGTCAATTCCACTGATATAACTGAACTTGATCAGAATAATTGTCTAAACCACGTTTAAGAGCAGTCAGTGTCAAGATTCGGTAGTAATGGTGACACTGACAGCTTTTGATGTTTTAGTTTTAATTTTGGAATTGGTAATTATAAAGGAAAAGAGGGTACTAATGATATAGTAAGTGACATACGTAACGCACTTGATGAAATTCCTCCGAAACCAGTGCAACGGAGCTAAGATATTAATGTCACTGTAACACAATAACTGGTAGACGTCAGAGGAACCATTGTGGCTACACAAAGGGAGTGTGGTGAGACAAACGGTGCTAATTATTCATCATTAGTGGCAATCGCGGCCGGGGTGATGTATGGCGGGCGAGAGCCATTCATCATGCAGCCTTTGTTTCTTTAGCCGAGGATTATTTGTGGAAGTGAGACGCTGTTTGCTTGTGGATATTGCTGTTTTTAAGGTCGTTTTTCAAGTTGGTAAAAAAGGCTTGTAACTTAATCTTTCTGCAATACGTGTTTTTTGTTATAAATCGTAAAGAAACCCGCAAAAAGTATTTCCGCAAAATTGTGTCGACTTTGTTCAGAATGTTGACTTCTGAATAAGAAGCCTAAAAAACTAAAGTTTCCGAATAAAATAATCGCAGCTAAATGTTATACCGAGTAACGTTGCGTCACTCGACTAACGGAAAACAATTTTATCAAAAGATTTATTAGCGGCACACAAATCTTTGAACATTTTTATTATTTCGTTACATAACAAATTAGGTACAAAAAAAAACTAAAATAAACATTCGCACTTTATACCTGTCAACTTATCCTATAAAAGCAAGACAACTAGTTCTAATGACTAACCACAAAAAAGCGGAGCTTACAAAACACCTCGTTATGGGTTACCTTCATCAAGAACTGTCAAATTAATTGACAGCTCATACAGCTGACACGTATCTCTTGGCGTTTTGAATTTAAAACAAAATTAATTATACAATCAATCAGACGACATGTCATGGCCGCAAAGGTGTTGCTTTTCGCGCGGCAAA
Source organism: Diarsia dahlii (assembly GCA_949775195.1). NCBI lineage: Eukaryota > Metazoa > Arthropoda > Insecta > Lepidoptera > Noctuidae > Diarsia > Diarsia dahlii. The sequence goes on from OX459198.1 coordinate 1,242,902, forward strand.
ATGCCAATCAACGTACAAAATGCTCACCCAAGCGGCACGACAGCCTCAAATTTGAAAAGACCTTACACAGCTTGGTGTACTTCAGTAATTTGAATTTTATTTTGAGAACGTTAAAGTTCATTGTTGAAAGGATAGAAAATATCCCATAAGTCATTACTATCGTCAATCACGTCAGTAGTTTAACAGCCCGATTCGCCACACTTTAATCGAGTCGCTCAGTGAACCTGCTCAAGGTGAGAACGGTCTCAAAAGCCGCATTTTAAAAGGAGAAATTTTTATGTTTCGCCTGTCATTTCACGCGCATTTAATGTTAATTCGCACATTTCTTGTCTTTGGCTGAATGCGTTTTAATTTTCTCGATCGGAAATCAGCCGCGAATTTATGTGAACGCATGTACAGTGTCGGCCGTAAAATTTACGACGGAGAAACAGAAAGGAATGAAAAGACGGAATTGAGAAATAAAACTGTTTTCACATTCAAAATAGCGCAATATATTTTACTGAACGTTTATGATGTTGAGATTTATGTGGCGATTCATTTGGTATGGTATAAAAAAATAATAAATCTTGATAGGTAACCGGGGTTCGCGCTAGTTGAGATTATGGTTTCCTGTGTTACGAATGATCTTGTTGGAATTAAAACTGGAGGAAACGGGATGATCGATTCGACCCACATAATAACTTCCAAACTTCTTTATATTCCGGAAACATGAGACAGTTGAGATTAAAGATTCAAAGAAGAATATTAGAAAGAATTTAATGTACCTATATACTTAGTAATATATCAGACAGTCATTCCTCAGTCTCAGAATGTAAAACATCGTTACTTTCAATATCTGTGTTCAGAATCTTCGCTCCTGTTTAAAATGTTTGCCGACCCAAAGGCAAGGCATTAATTTGTAAAATCATATCTCTGCTTGCAAGGACCGCCAGCAAAAAATCCTTTATTTGTCTTTCGAATCCCAGTGTCGGGTGACAAGCAAGTATTGACTCTTTATATTTTGCTTTCATCCATAATTGCCAGGGTGCCGCTCTTGGCTTCAGTACACAAAGACAGACGGTAGCTATGTTTAAATAACCATGAATTGATGTATTTTAAGCCAGTTTTATTGAATTCTTGAAAGTCTGTTGGGGATTATGGATGTTGCCGAATCGACTATCATTATTTAAATACCTACATGTCTTCCAATTTCTTTTATTTTCATTTCATCTGTATCATGTTGAAAGATTTGGTGTTATTTCTCTGAGTTTTTTTTATGATTGGGTCTTATTATTAACGTTTTCTTTCCTCCATTTTAAAAATTCGGTCAGTAAATCAGCGGGTGGTCTGTCAGACACTCGAACGTTGTTAGCTTAACTTATGAGGCCTTTTGTAAACAAATCACCACATTCAAGACCGGATGACGTTTTACATTCAGTAGTAGAACCAAAGACAATATTAGACTTAGTGCTACCGGTTTTCATAAGCATAAGTAAAAACACGTTACGCTTAGCGGCCCAAACCAGCATTCGACTACACCCTGTCAACACCTACGCAGAGATACTCATCTCGTAACAAACAGGGGTCAGTTGGCCATCCAGTAGACAAGACTACTGATTATCTCATTAGAATTAATGACTTGAATAAATTAACTGCTCAACGAACACTATTTTAGCGCGTATTAAAATGTAAATAAGACAATTTAGATCCTTTCAGTGCCCACGCTTATGAATTTTTAAACTTCAACGCCTAGTTCGTACTTTCAAAACGGTGTCATAAAATTTTATGCGCTCATGTATGCATACGACAATATTGTAAATTGATAGTTTGCGGAGAATGTTTGAGTATATAGAGATATAAAGTAGACTAGTAAAGGTGGACGGGTATCGAGACAGTCTGAAGGGCAATTATTACAATGTATGAAACGTTTTAGCGAAATTAATTCAATTATTCAGATGGTATGATAATAGGTGTGCTAAGGTAAAATTATGGTGGAATATTAAGCTCCATAGTGTAATAAAGTGTGAGCGGTCATATAAAAGTGTCTGTAGTGTAGACTAGCAGTAAATTACTCACATAATTGTATGGAAAGCGATGTTGAGTACCTAGATAAAATTGAATATTGTTGATAATCAGCATTTTATTTATTACTATTTTAAAGATGGGGTTTAGTAATAATATTATTATTCTAATATTAACGATTAATTTTGCGTAAGTCATCTTTCCAATAACACCAGCATATTCTGCATGTACAGAGAGTCCAAACGCCAAATCTATTTTATAATCCAACACCAGTTGGATCAAAAAATAGATTTTTTATTTTAAAACCAGGCTGGATTCCAGTGCAGTCAAGCTGCATCCATTATTCATTGATACCGCTTTCTTATACACTAGTGGTACATGAGTTGCTTACACCTGTGCAGAGATACTTTACACCTCATTACTGAATCGGTAACCTCGTTGGTCTTGTGGTTGGAAGTACAGCTGCTGATGAAGTTCTGGGTTAGATTCAACAGGTGATATTCAGTTTTGAGGTTTTTAATCAGGCAATTCTTAGTAGCAGTTTGGAGTCTGGAATCTAAGCCACTTCGATGACAACAGATTATTATATGGGATTATAGGTAAGTAGTTGTAGGTAATATTATACCTATTTTATACTTCGACTTACTCCACTGAAATACCAACTTCATGATTAGTGCTGTTTTATACTGTCTCGTGCAATAACAGTCATAATGACCTTTCTGACTCTTAAATCCTAATAGCTGTGTGTAGTAATTTAGGTTCTTCATGATTTTATCTTTTTTAAACTTTGACTGTAGAACATGAGCCATTTCCTCGGTTAACATTTATTCAAACAAAATGTGAAGTGCATTACTAATGCCTATTTATTTGTTTAAACTATTTTGTTTTAACACAATCCTTTATTTATTTCATTATTTTAAGGTTTCAACTTTCGTGTTCCTCGAATGTTTACATAGGATAGTGCCAAAAACTAATGTTTACGTCGGTTAGTCTACAATATTTATTATTTTAGGATACAGTCTGAATATTTTGAAAGCTACTGGATCTGTAAATAATATTTTTTGCCCATTTACTTTGTATGGAATTACAACAAACAAAGTTTTATTGAAATGCTTTTAAAGTGCTGCAGCTTGTGAGGTCTAGTTGAAACAATGTCTGTCATGCAGCCATGCTGAATCAGTTAATTCATAAAAAAATTAAGACAATAATAATTTAGATAGACATAACATCACGCCTGAATTCACTGTAGTATTTAGACAGACGTGAGCTTTCGGTTTGAGTCAATTGCTATCAACAGGTCGGAAATACAAACTTCAGGATGCTACTGAGAAATTTTTGAAAGAAAAGCTCTACAATACTATACTTTGCCAGACCTATAAATCGAACGGAAAATCTCAACCTCCTAATCCACAAGATAGTGAAATATGCATATTATGTTTAACTTTAACCGTACGATCGCTAACAGTAAACATAACGGAAAACATAATGCATAATAAGAAACCAAAAAAAAAAAGAAGTCCCAATATCACAGCGCGGCAACAGTGCGTTCTATTCGATTCGTCTCGGTATCGATGCATCAGAATCGATTTACACTAGTTAACCATCGATAAAGGCACCGCCGCCCGTCTCGGAGTGTCAACCAATTTGTTGCGATAGTCACGGTAACAATCGATTCAGAATATCGGTAGTTGAGTGGCCGGTGTGAATGTCTCTTTGAAGTAAATTGTTTATTGTAAACAAAGAGAGAACAGAATAAAGGGAACAAAAAGCTTTTTAATTGAAAATTATGGTATTTTTGTTTTAAATCTCATTGAACGCTTCAATTGCCATGCAGCGTTTGCAAATAAAAGAGGAAATCTGAAAATGTAACTGAAAAGTTGTGTAATAATCAGCAGTTTTTGCTTATCACGTGATTAGTGCATAGCCTGGTGTCAGAGTTTCTAATTTCTATGCAGCCCATGGCCTCTGACTCGGCATTACATGCTGTCAAGAAATATTTCCCGGGTATACTGGTTTCCTCACGATATTTTCTTTCACCGAAGTTAGTGATCATTATAAAATTCGCATATGAATCCGAAAAATCAGAGGACTCGAGACCTATGACTCGGCAGTCCTGTAAGTAATCAGTAATGATGGCAATGTTCATATTGTGATCTAGAAGAGACTGGAAAATATCGTAAGGTAAGTTATGAGTAGGGAAAGACAAAGTAAAACATAAGAAATAGAAGATGTACTTGAACTGCATGAAAGGGGGTAATTCATTGACATTTAAATAATAAAGTTAATTTGATCATTCGTTAAAGTAGCAAACCCGTTAAAAAGGTAGTATACCTATATTAAAATTCACGTTTCAATGAAATCTGACTTTCCGCAAAAAATAAAATGAAAAATAATTTAAATCTTTAAACATTTTTGATAAATTAAACCATTACCTGCTTTATTACGTGTGCATTCATCCAGACAAGTTATAACAATCAGTCTTTATCATTATGAACTGACAAGCATAAAATTGGAGTTTAAAAATTAAACGCTTGATGCGAAATTGGAAACTTTTGTGCTCTTTGTAGGCACAAAAGGTTTATTGTGGCGAGTAACCGAACATTTTGTTAGACATGAATTATTGTGATGTTTTGCGTGGGCAAAAGGACCGTTACAGTGTGTTTCGTATATTGTTAATGGCAATAGCAATTCTGTATGCTAATGACATGTAATAATGAATACAAATAGAGGCAAAGTTTTAGACTAATGTCTGTCTGAATGTGGGACATGTTTTGTTTGTCTTTTTATTTTTAGTAAATGAGAATGGATGTTTTTTTAACGATGGTAATTAATGGCTTCTGTTTATTAATATGGCTGCTCTAGATAGTTGTAAAAGCATGCGTAATTACATAGCAAGGCTTTTGAACAAAATTCTTACATAAGTTGCCTCGTTGGTCGTGAGCGCGATTGCTGATCGTGAGGTCCTGGGTTCGATTAATTAGTCGGGCAAAGTGCTATTGGGGTTTCCATAAGGAATTTCTTAGCAGTAGCCACGGAGCCTGGATTTGTGCCCGGTTGATGGTAAAACGCTCAACCCATATTACATGGGATTTAAACATAACTGAAAAAAATGTGAGTGTACTATTCAGTACACCTTTGATTTTATGTTGTATTATGTTGTCCTTACATAACCATAACTTTAAATAATTATATTTAAGCCAAAAATGAAATGTGAATTTATCTTTTTATGCCATCACAATCTAAATCTACCAATAAATCTATCAATTTCCGTAACCATCCAGCCTACATTAAAACACGAAAAATAATTAACCGATCAATACATTTAATTACACGATAAAAAATAATTACAGTTCTATAATTAATTCGTTGTAATTTCTTTCGCAGTCATTAAAATAGTGTTGTAACGTAGCAATAAATCAGTGGTAATCAAGCGGGCTGTTAATGCGAACGCTTTGAGCATTAATTGGCGAATTTCATAAGCCGTCGACTCTAAATTAATCAGTTACGACACTTGCTAGTATTTATGTTAGTACTTTAGAACTGTGGGGTTACCATGACTTCTTAAAGATGGATTGTTTAACACTGCTATCGTTAGTCGTGGACTAAACTTGAGTCGGACTTGACACGCCTACATTTTGCTCCATTAGACATTTTTACAGCTACAGTATGTTTATAATTTGACATAAACGCGAACTTTTTGTTGAAGTGACAGATGATAATTATATTTAGCATTGATTAAAACAGAATGCAACTATGGGTTTGCCAAGGATAGCTAATGTACATAATTATAAGGAGGAAGTGTTGTATTCGAAAATTCGCCAATTGCGGCCAAGAAATTCTAGGTTGGATTTGGTGGTCGATGTCTCCCTGTTGTCATGATAATGAAAGTCGACCAAAGTCCAAAAATGGATTTGACTGGACACTAAATGTGGGTGCTTATCTTATTCCAGTATCGAAAAGCGATAGAGCTAATACAGGGCCGGCAGTCTCGACAGAGATACGACAAAATCGCTAACTTTCAATCCTTAATTACTAACGAATAAATTCGGTTGCAATAATGATGCTTGCAAGTAAAGCAAGTCTCTACATCCAAGATGCGTTTCTCGCAAGCATCATTATTGCAACCGAATTTATTCGTTGGTAATTAGCAATCGAAAGTAAGCGATTTTGTCGTTATCTCTGTAGAGACTGCAGCCCCAGGTTGTCTAGCGCCATCTCTTTTCCACACAGGAATAAGATTGAAACAATCCTGCTTTAAGACATCACGGTAGGCCACCTGATCCGATAGTGTAGAAATTGAAGTTGATTACTCCGATGGGTTAATAGCACTGATAGGGAGATAAGTGATGTCATATTTGACGGAGTAGGATTTAGGAAGTCACTGCTAATCTTTTGTTTTGTTTTGTGGTACGACAGTTCCGGCTAATCATGATTATCTATCTAGCCTATTTAGAGCTATATTGGGGTCGCCTTCCATTGTAACTTATTTCAGCTGAATAGGGGGAACCTCGTCTCACTTCTAAACTGGAACCAGGGGCTAATTTTACTTTTCCAATTTTATAATAGGCAACTGGGCCCACTTTAGTTTAGGTGTTGGGATGATTCCACTATTGTATTTTTCTTGAGAATGGTTGGTTGCTAACCCAGTAGTTTGAAGAGGTCACCTCGTCAACCCATGTACCGAATCAGACTCACCAAAATCTTTCAAGGGAATCATTTTTGTTAACTATACGTAGTTTGAGCACTAAGCAGGTCAATCTCGTATTGACAGTTGGCCCAAGTAAGGCCCTGCCATGACATAAGCCCTCAACCTGACATTTAGGATCATTTTTCTTTACACCTATGCTTAAATACCTACCGTAAAACCATGCATACAATTACCATTTGATTATAATTCGTATCAAATCTCGAATAAAAACGAAAAGATCCAGATAGTACACACGGCTACACATCAAGCTATACAAAACCAGTATAATCTGATCGTTCATTGTGCGAAAAGATCTAGTAAAGTGAGGCCAAGGATTAACTGGTTTTGTATAGCTTGATGTGTAGCCGTGTGTACTATACTATTTTTTGATGAGGAAGTTATTAAAAACATTACCATTTTATTATGTAGATAGACATACCGATAAGCTAATGATAGGAAATGGCTCAATACACTCCGCATAAAACATGATAGGAATTCGCTGTCTGTTTGCCAACACGCGGATCTTTATGAGGATATTAAGTAAATAGCTCATTACTTATAAGCACCTAATTATGTTAAATTATGTCTGATACTGCTAATTCTGTAATGACAGCCAGAATAAGTTAGGAACCTTTAATATGTGGTTTAAGGCCTATCAGCTTGTCAATTAGTTTGTATAAACTGTCGGAAATTATGTATGTAGGTGGAAATTAAGTAGCGATTCAGAAATAATAATATGTAAGTGGTAGTAAAGGGTATTATGGTTAACGGTAGTATGGTGGGTTTAGGTGTTTACAACACTTTGCCTGTTTTCCAGATGGGCACGGCAGAAGATTAGCACCTAAGACACTCACATTCCTCTAGCTATGTTTCAGAAGCGCCCTCTGTGCATGAAACTAGACTTTCTGCTGTTTCGGAAACACTTCGCCCAAACTAGGAATCGACCCCAGTATCTCATTTACAGCAGTCTGGACCAGTCATTCATAATTCATTATTATCTTTTTATTTAATTTGAACACATAAGATTCGTTCAAATATCTTGAGGAAATGTTAAACTGTCTGAAATTTAAAGCGTGCACAAGCATGGTGGTCAGTAGTTTTTCCTTCTGTATAAAAGTGATAAAGAGGCCCTTACTGCCAACTCAAGGTATAAACATAAACAACATTTAACAGCCTATCAATTACATAACACGAACAGTTAGAAATTATACCTCCTTAACACTCATTTAGAAACATAACCTCCCACGTTCAGACATTAAAACTATAGGGTTACCTTATTATATTTTGATTACGATCTGAGCACCAAAGTGAATACAGATTGTACTCAAATTAATCCATCAACCTATATAATCCGCTGGAGCGTTAGCGTGGCACCGTGGCCTGTCAGGCGGCTTGTCAAGCTAGCTGGAGACTGACGTCAAGCTGTCAGAATCATGACGCATGACTGCGCCTACCGCGGTGCGGCGGCTTCGAAAAGGATTTTTTCTCATTTTTTTTCCTTTTTCGTACTCGAATGACAGTGTAATCCGTGAAACTGGGAACGAACGGTGGATTATTATCGCTTTTTTGGGACTGTTTTTTGGGTTGACCTTTTGTTGTCTTGTGTTAGAACGCTTTCATGATTTTGGCGATCTGTCGTCGATGGTGACGTGATAAGGGTGTTTTGTGATGACATTTGTAGACTGATCTAGTTCAAAACATCTATGAGGTGTGTCAGTGTCAGAGGATGTTGCGGTTAATCTGCATGACAGATAGTTTTGTACGGTAACTGTTGGTTTTTGGCAAAGTAGTGACTGATCTGTGATATCTACTTGACAGTCACTTCATAATTTAAAATGACTCTTTATGTCGAATTGATTATAAATAATTTAAAATTATAATTCAGGTCACATTTAAACTTTACATTCCTACAATTCAAAATTCAAAGAACGCAATTAAAATAACATTCGCATTTTAAATGCAACACCAATTAAAACAAAAACATTGCGTCAACATCCGTCGGATATGGTGTAGACGGCCTAAAGCCCCACCTTCGTAATCAGTTAATTAGCGTTCACAACACGATGAGCCCTCCACACACGATACGGATTAACTTTTTATCATCTCATTTGTGACGTGACATAATCTGCGCTCGGCCGCAATCTGTCATAAGTGTCAAGCTTGTCTAATGTCATGGTGAGGCTCTAGTTGGACCAACTTTGGCGCCAATGTGTGGAGTATTATTTAATACCAACATGCATGGCTTTACTTGCCTTATGGTTGCAAATTATCCCACAGGATCGTCCTGTATAATTAATTATAAGCTTAAGACGCTCGGGAGTAATGCAGCTTCCCATTAATTAAAGAATATTAAGAAACAGATAAGTAGTTCCCTACATCCTAAATTAAAAACATTACCCTCTTTATTATCAGTAGAGTAGTTTTATTGCACGAGCGAACCGAGGTTAGCGAAAGTCAGAGTAGATAGGAAGAAACGCACCACCCGGTCCCAGCGTTACGAAAAATTCGTCCACATTTTTGTCACTTGAAAAAGTGCCCAGAAAACTAGCAGCATTGCCAAGGTGGACGGCAATGCTTCTTTGGCCAAAAAAATAGGCTAGTCCTCTGGTCACGTGAGAAGTTGATCTTGAAATACTAGGTGGGGACTCGTACCCTATTGCCCTAGTTTTTCAACCACAAAGGGCACCAACACATAACTACCAATTAAGTTGTATTCGCGTCGTTTCAGATTTTCAGTTTTGTTTAAAGAAATACATAATAACACCGACCCGAGCTCAAGCCCACGTTTACCAGTCATACTTGCTACTTTCAGCTCAATAAATCCAAGAATTTTCTTTCTTTTTGATTTATTTCATGCTTTCTCTCTGCGCAAGAAAACTATCCACCTATCATCGAAAACATATCGTCTGTCTGTTTCAACAATATTTCAAACTTGCAATAACAACGCTCAGACATTTTAATTACATTTTCATACAAAATTCACGTGTCTTAGAACAAGTTGCGTGTCATAATTAGTAATAGATAGCATGTCTTCATAACTAAATTAACACACGAACACATTCAATGTGATTGCTATTTTAATTTGTTGTCTGTAATTGGCGAGGACTGGTGAAAAAGTATGTCCAACTTAATTAAAATAGATTTTATTATTGGTGTAACGTGTTTTGTATGACATTATAGTGTTAGGTACATAAATTATCATAATACGTACTTATATGTGCTGCAGAATTAAGCTCAACGTACACGTAGTTGAATCAGTATCGTTTCAACTTGAACCGTTTACCACGTTGTCTATTAAGGGACTCGTTACCCGTGGGTCGACCCATTAGTAATTTTAATTCTTCTGACTTTAGCAATAGAAAATGAAAACCGTCAGTTACAATAATATTGTTTATTGATTCATAAAATGATTCTATCCTTGGGAACAAAAACATACTCATACCGGAAAATAAAATGATTCATTCGGTATCTGATAGATTTAGTCACCTATGTTTACCTCGGTGATATCACCCAGATGAAATGGCAAGAACAAGTAGGAGATAAGAAACAAGGACAGTATAGTCTCACAAACTACCAGGAGGCCAGAAACATGAAGGAGGTAATGTGTATTGTTAATAGCAATGTCATCCTAATCAAATCTAATACCATGCAGTATGTAATGATGATGCTACTACTTCAGCATTCTGGCCTCCTGGTAGTTTGAAAGACTTTAAAGAACCATACTGCCTGCATCGTCATACTTCTGAACACCGTTACTGTGCGCTTTCTTTGGCGAAAAGTAAGAGACAGATTTCAACTACCCATGGGCCTTTAAACTAGGCATACATGAGGACGAAAAATATCTCAGACGTCTCTTAGGAGTTGTCTCCGGTTCGGACTCGAGACCTATGACTCAACGGTCAACGGTCACACCTATAATAGGCTATCACCGCCATTATAATATAAGGCTGATTGTACAGTTTTTTTTAAAGATTTAGTGTAATTAGTCCCTTATCATTATCAGCCTATAATATTCCCACTGCAAGGACTCAGGCCTCCTCTCTAGGATTGGGCTATAATCAACCACTCGGGCCCAGTGCGAGTTGATAGATTTCACATGTCTTCGAATTTTTGGTTCTAAGACATGCCGGTTTCCTGACGATGTTTTCTTTCACCGTTTTAAGAGCAGTGGTGATGAAATAAATTACACAAAGTAATGCACCTGCCTGGGTTCGAACCCAAGACTTACTGTTCGTAAGTTTGGGCCGCCACCATTGGTTCACCGTTGCTCAATTCAGTCCCTAGAAGAAATAATCACTAAGCCCAACCTTTTCCCAACTATGTTGAGGTTGGCATCCAACCTATCTGACCTCCACAACCAAGTTAATACTGGGTAATACGATATCCTTGGTAAGACTGGTTGTCAGACTTTCAGACCATTGACTACTTTACGACTGTTAGAACAGCAATAAAACGCGAAACATAAATTATTTTTTAAAGAGTTGCCTCACGCTACGACATTTAAATAAACATTTGGATGTAGTGTGGGAGTCGCATTCGATTTATTTTTTGCATTCTCACAATGGCACTTGACTTATAAAACAAATTAATTATTTTATTGTTTCAAATATAAATTATTTTTATTGTTCATCGTACCTGTAATTAAAATGGAGGTTAAAACGTAAACTTTATTTTCATAATTAAAGATTTATTGTGGCAATAAAAAGTTAACACTTAAAATAATTATGACTAAGGACCTCGGATTAAAAGCCAAGGTTACTTACTAAATGAGGTAAAACCTACATCATATTATTTTAAATTTATTGCATACAATTTTTTTTAAATATTTGTGTCGATTCGTATTAGGCATGCCAAAATAACTGTCTTTATTGATGCAAAAATAGCAACGTAGTATTAAATTGAATCATGTCTAACCTATAAAATTATAAGTTATTGTAGCACTTATCTCAATTCGCAAATTGTTGATACGACATCGATTCTTTTTACCACCTACATAATTTTTTCTCGCCGAAATTCTCAAAAACAGAATACTTCCAGATTTTTCGTTAAAGTTTTTCTTTTTATTCTTCACGATCTTTGAGTCATAACCATAGAAGTACCTACAATATATTCTGGAGTTGATCTACAATACCATTTTAAAAAACATCAAAATAAGTATCAACTGACAAAAAAGCACCACTCTGTATCACCACATAGCTATACCCAATAAACAAGATCATTACTGCCACAAAAAATAAACGAGTACATCCCCAGTTATTAATGTGACCAATTAGTTGGTCGGCGGACGGATAAATAATTTAACGTGTCACGCGACGTGTTGCCGTGACACGCTGTCACGCTGTCACGTGATCTCGTGACGTGAACTGACGGCGTGACAAAAATTAGGGTTATTGTATTTTAAAACGTTCATATTTTTGTTTGTTGTTTCCTTTTGATGTTTACTTTTTACTTGAGTGTTTAGGTAGCTGAAGGGTTTTGTGGTGACCTGAATAAAATAAACGATAATTGTTTCATTTTTGAACGTAATTGTTAACTTTGTTAAAGACATGGAAATAAAAAAGTTCCGCAAGTCTGTTTTAATTCCAGATCCTGTATTTTCCAGCCGAAGATATGTATGAATCTCTTCTTCTTCAACCTTTGGTCACCCAATTCTGAGTATAAGTCGCTTCCAAATCTCTCCATATTTTGCTGTTTTGTTTCAAGGGCAGCTAAGAGAAAGACATTGCATTGCAATGGAAATAAAGTCCCACATTTTCTCATCCTCTAGCAATACACCAAGAAAATTCAGATAAAAACTTCACGTCCGTCGTACATGTAGCTCTTTACTCCTAAAGGAAATAAGATCAGCTGGACAAGAATTTCTAATGCACATTCTTTCTTCTAGTACAGTACCAATTCATCCTAGTACAGCGCCAAATCAGAAAGTAATCTATACTACAAGAGTAAATTGACAACAGAGTCCAAACGTCATACAGGTGCTTTGATATTTCGTGAGAAAGATGTCAAGCTATTAATCTTACCGTGTCATACTCATAGTCCTGATCGTCATCTGCATCCAGTTACTCTGTAAGAGCTACGAGTAGCATTTTTTTAACGCAAATCTCCCCTTCTCACTCAAGACTTACCATTGAGCTTACCCAACGAGCAGTGCTATTGGTGTGTACAAAAGGAGCTTCTTTGATTATTTAATGCTTTCGTACGTTCATTACACCCTGGGTTGTTAGTTCTGCTACCTACCTTATTGATTGAGTGACCTTTTCTGTTTAGCTAAAGCATAATCGGTTATTAGCGTTCTCAACGCTAGAACACATGCTTCGTTGCCGAGAGTGGGAGCTAATCGTGAACCATCACGCGGGCCCTGTGCACGGTATTGACTGGCCTGTTGGTCTAGTGGTTAGTGACCCTAACTGCTATGCCGGAGGTCGTGGGTTCGATTCCCACCCAGGACAAATGTTTGTGTGATGAGCACGATCATTTGTTCTGTGTCTGGGTGTAATTTATCTATAATATGTATGTATTTAGAAATATATAAGTATGTTTATCAGTTGTCTAGTACCCATAACACAAGCTCTGCTTAGCTTGGGACTAGATGGCGTTGTGTGATAGTTGTGGAATATTATATTATTATTATTATTATGTCATGTCACATGGGTCCGAATTATAGTTTCTAGAACATGTCAGTTTCCTCCTCTCAATATTTTTATGAGTCGTTATTCTCATATTGACAAAAGTCCATCAAGGCAACATTTTAAAAAGCTAAGTCTCTGTCAAAATCTACTCAAGTCACACTTACCAACATCCCATGACTACCTCACCAATTAGTACCTGATGTTTATGTATCATTTCTTCAAGCCAGCTAATTAAACATGAATGTACAGACAAGTCGTGTCGTCGGCTGTCCTATCAAAGGCGAGTCCACTCCTTTTTTGAGTTCATGATTCACACTAGTTACAGCGTTAGGGTTGGCAGGTCTTCAAGTGGTTTTATTTGAATTTCTGTATAGATTTTTCTGGTTTTCTGATTTAATTATGCGTGTTTGTTAAATATGTTCAGCTTTTTTACTTGCTAAGGGTTCAGAGGACTCGTTAAACTAGTAACATCAGTGTAATTTATTGGTGCTTAACCATGTTTGCAAGACAAACATGTTTAATCTACTACTGCATGTATAATTATGTGAGCGAACGAATATTATTTGTCACTGCTACATGAATATTTTCGTTTTTTAACCCTTAATAAGGCAGAGCGTTCTGGCAATCGGAAAATAAGGGCAAATTGGCATAGGTATAATTGGTAGAAAATAAATTTTGAGTATTTTTTACTTTTTTTTTGTTTTTTGAATATTTAATGAGTGTCTGATAAGTTTTTAAGTATTCTCTGTACAACGATAGAGTACTTTCCTGTAACAAATTATTTAATATTTGAGCTGAAAAATTAGGTGACAAATATATTGCCATTGCCTTATAAAGGGTTAAGCGTAGCATTTTACACACATCCAGTGCACCGGGTAGGACATGCGGCGCAACATGACAGGTTAAGCGTCGGCTGTGCGGAGATGCCGCATATGCAAGTAGTCATCATCACCTACAGCCGCACTTCACCCTCTGCTGGCCTCTCTTTGCTTGTGCCAAGTTCTACATTCTTGTGCCAGCCTCTTCAAGGGTATTCCTGCGATGGCAACAACACACGGCCCATCTCGCCGTCGCACGACCAACTCTTTCCAGTCCTTGTATTTAGGGCCAAAATTTACTAAATTCGCACATGTTAAGTTTCCTCCACCACATAATCTTTATTAAAACTTCCCTCGCCAGCCCTACCCAGGTACCGTTGTATGACGTGACCGAACGGTTGTCAGCAGTATGAGTGATGGCGTGCTGCGTCGACGTTACCACCTGATTTATTACTTCCGAGCCCCCCTCCCCCCGCGCCCCGCCACCACCCGCCGGTACAGTCAGCAGTACTGTCGACATTATTGTGCAAGGATTCCTTTTGGAGTGGTTTTTTTTAAAGCTAGTTTTTCTTTTCTAGTGTTTATTATATGATATACGGAAAGAAAGACATGAATGAATATTATACTAGTTTTCCGATGCTGGTCTCGAGAGTTGGGCAAGAAAGACAGGAGTATCAGAAAATAAGTTAACAAAATAAAAAGAGCTTCAGACATTTTCAGATATTTTAGCAGTATTATCAGTATTCAGTCCCACGTTTAATCCGTCTGCCTTCAAAGAAAGAGTGAACAGGCATCTTCTGGGTTCGCTCGTTACAGCATAGGCCTTTTTGTTTCGTGGGTGGGAAATCATCAAATAACTCCTCCCGCTCTTGGGCAGAGCAAAAGGGAGTGTCAGACTTCTACAGACTAAAAACCACCCATGTTCCTTCTTAGCCCTTTATGTCGAGGCCGCGGTATCCTGTGTACAACCCGCAGCCCTGGGTTACAGCATAGGACTCATCCATCGTTTCCCGTCAAGCAAGATGAGGTCAAGCTGGCACAACTTGCAAAAGAAAAAAGTTTTCTTCAAGAAACACCAGTAAACTATAGGAAATGACGATGATAAAGAAGCGCGTGATAATCCATAACTAGTCTTTAAACATTTGCTATTCCATCATCTCTTCTAAAGCTCACAGCTATTACTCCAAGTACTTGATAGTTTTTTTACGTTCTCACGTCGACGCCACATAGAAATAATTACATACATATACAACACATATTTTCACGCCACGTTCCAAACAAGGAAAGGTAATTACGTTGAAATAATTATGTGGTTGAACTTATAACTGTTACAACACGACCAATAAGGTAAGGAAAGGCTAATGTAGATAATCAATTTCCTTGTTTTACTATAATAATGGAGCAACTATCTTTTGTAGCACCGTTTAAGAATAATCAAGTGTAGAAAGGGTCATAGTTTTATAGTGGCGTTTTCCAGGTTTAAATAAAAGTCTCTATCTTTTGTGTAATGGTAAAAACAATTACTTTATCTGGTTTTTAAGGCTTCGATTTACATAATGTATTTCATTCTTATACCAGTAACAAAGTCAAAGTGCGACAATTTTACGAGAATACTATAGCCAAATTTACCGTTGCGTTAGCCTTTTCCGTACTATTTTGGGGTCAGCTTCCAGTCTAACCGGATGCAACAGAATACCAGTATTATGAATGAAGTGACTGCAAATCTGACCACCACAGCTCAGTGAGTAGGGACTAGGTAATACAATACCCTTAGTGAGACTGGTTGTCAGAATTGCGAGCCACTGACTGTCAAAAATCTAAATAATTTTGTGCTAGTTTTATTTTATTATCGTGAATCCGTTGGTCCCGGTTGTCAATTTATAGATTTTTGACAGTCGATTATTCTGGTAAAACATTATTTTCTCCTTAACGTCCTTGTTTGCAGTCAGTACGTCGTCACATCTGATGCAGGTGTAAGAACGCCTCCAATGCCGTCTGTCGCGGTACAGCGTGTCGCTGTGTCGCGTCGTTAGTTTTCCTTGATTTCAGACGGCGCTGCATTTCATTAGATGTCGCCGTTTCAATCTAGATTAAAAGATCGTGTCTGTCTACTTTGTATGTTAGACTTGTGTCTGGTTTGTTGATTAAATGTCAGTTTTTGTTTGTACGTGGGTCTTTTGCTAATGTTGTGGTTTCTCTTAGTTTGTCTGTTGGCGTTTCTTAGTCAGCCTTTTTTTAGTCGTTCAAGGTCTTTAATCTGGCTGTATGATGTTATGTTTGAGGCTTCCTACACTTAATGAAAATAAATGTACATCAAATTGATTGCCAATTATGGGTGCTGGTATGTCAATAATAATATGGTCATTTTTTACAACCTGTCTAACAGTTTATACATCTTCTTCTTCAACCTTGTGTATGTCTGTTAGGCTTGGGCTTATTTCATTCTTTAATCTTTTCTTTTGCATAACCAAATAAAGATTTGAAAATTTTAATTTCTTCACGAACTTCTCATACATCTCCAAATCCCAAAAACTCAAAAGCAAATAACGTCTCAGCAATGCAGTAAGTCTATCAACACTGGAATAGTCGGCGTTAACTAAGGCCTGTAAAGTTCAGTACAAGCCATCCTCCACCGCATATATCATTCTGTTTTATGAATTGTAAATTTTACGTTATATGGTCTTTAGTGGGCCATATTTCAACTTGTATTAATGTCTCGCCGGCGGCGGTAGGGTTGAACGGAGTCCTAGGGTGTGTTTGATACTCGTATTTGTTCGGTTTTCATATTGAAATGATAGTGATGGCTATGCTTTATTGCTCTTTACTGATCTGTATAGGTCCCTATGACTAATATGATGTTACACAGATTTATTTAAGTATGTAAAATGGTTTATAATTTTTGTTGTGAGTGTATAGATCTTCTGAACTACACGAAAGATGATGGGGCGATTTTCAGCTATATTTTACGTTTTTATTCCAGAAGACTTAGACTTATGACAGATACACGCTATTTTGATCGTAATGCCATTTTATTTCCTGCGGACCAAGCAGTTTGATAAAACACATCATTATTAGGACCGAGGCAAAGATTTTGCAAAACAAGACATTCCTAGTGACTTAATTTATAATATTTTTTGACACAACTTTAATTCTCATTATTAATGGAAGCTCATTAATAATGAGAATTAAAGTTCTTCATTATTAATGTGTTCTTAATGAAATGCAAATAGAGTAATTTGTTTGACATGTTTTATTTTATTTAAATATCGTATTTTTAATTAATGTTGATTGGATATATTCTAAATTATCTTTGGAGTGTTCATTTGAAAAATATATTAATAAATAATAGTATGTAGATTATGTAATTTTAAAATAAATAGGATATCATTATTATAAATCCATGTAAATTAAGGATTAAAAAATTTATTCTTTAATTTATGAATTGAGGTGGCGTTTTCATAATGAAAAATACAAAAAAGGATATAAAGTAATTGAATATCAGTAACGTATTTAATATTAAAATAAAAACATAAAAATAGATGGAAACTCACTAAAAGTATAATAATTTTGCCATTAAAAAACTCCAGATCGTAATCAATCATCAATTATTCAAAGCAGACAGACAAAACAATTTCTCACGACATTTTCCCTAATCGATGATGACAACATTACTATATTATGTATTCAAAATCTTTTATTGAAAATTTATAATTATCTAGCAAAGAAATATAGCCAGAAGATAAGATTATAAGTATGTCTTAATGAGATGAAACGAGCGATTAGAAAGCTTTCATATTAATTTGAATAGATTGTGGATAATTTATTAAAAATATTGCTTTTAGAATTTACATAGTGATGACACCCACAACCATTAGCTGTAGAATTTAGCGTGGGTTTACTTGAGTTAAATATTGTTTTAATGGTCTTAATTTTAACATAGATAATTTCATTAGTCAGCTCTGTTGAAATTTTCTTACTTCAGTGTGCTTAAAAACTTTCTCATCATCATCGTCTGCGACCACGTTTCGGTCCCGTATGTAACGTACGAAACGTGGTCGCTCACAATGGGCCTCATCAGAAAGCTCAAAGTCACCCAAAGGGCAATGGAGAGGGCTATGCTCGGAGTTTCCTTGCGTGATCGAATCAGAAATGAGGACATCCGCATGAGAACCAAGGTTACCGACGTAGCCCGAAGAATCGCCAGACTTAAGTGGCAATGGGCAGGGCACATTGTTCGCAAAACGGATGGCCGATGGGGCCGAAAAGTTCTGGAATGGCGATCACGAACCGGAAGACGTTGCGTTGGAAGGCCTCCCACTAGGTGGACCGATGACCTGGTCAAGGTTGTAGGAACCCGCTGGATGAGAGACGCACGGGACCGGTCAATGTGGCGACGCCTGGGGGAGGCCTATGTCCAGCAGTGGACGTCTTTTGGCTGAAATGATGATGATGATGATCATCGTCTGCCAAGTCTTTTTCCAACTATCTTGGGACGCTACATGGAGCTGAATAGTGCCGAACAACTGTTTTAATTTTTTGCACTACTCGTATCAAGTGTTCTGTTCTGTGCATTCCGTTTCAATCTAGTGCCTATAATATAGTGGTTTATAGTTTAACCAATTTCATATTAGTCGTCAATTTTTTGACCGTGGAAGAGTGTCAAGTCTTCCTTTTTTTCCAATGTTCCTAGAAATATGCGTATCATACAAGTACTTATGTTTCTTTGTTATGTCCTTCAAAATTAAATGGTCTTGTGTAAAGGCTAAATCAAAAATATATCCCAAATGAGACAGTCATACGATCCAATTTGTTAATCAACACCAATAATCTTTAGTGCATCATGTGTGTCGTGTATGTATGCATGATTTATCATGATAACTGTCATTTGATTAAGAAACTACACAGAAGCTTACCTCGATGGAGTGTAAGAACGATGATGATATTTTATCTATAATAATCTGACGTCAAATATATTGAGAAAATAATATTCACTCGTTGTGTTTCTTGCTGCATTGAGAAAGATTTCGGAGGCTACTCACTGCTTTTGACAAACTAATTAATAATGTTCACAGATATGAATGTTAAAGAAATATTAAAAGCTTTTGATCAGTTTATGAGTTCTTGTTTTTACCCGACTGCGGCGAAGCCCAAAAGGAGGGTTATTTTCTACTGTTCCTACTGATGTTTGTAGTAGTTTATGTGTATTAAATAACAAAAAAACTGCATTTATTATTTTATTTAATGTCAAGTTCTTGAGAAAACAGCAATGTCTATTATGTTTAAAAAAAAAACCGCAATGTTTTCATGAAATTGAATAAAACGCAATTTATTGCTGCGTCTAAGTGTGTCACCTAATACTCTGCCCACCCTGCAGGAACACCAACCCACACTCCGCAGGTGGGATACATTGATAAATCAACAACTAAACACATCTTATAAATAAATTAAACACAAATCACGTCCAAACAGAAATTAATGCTGCCAACAAACTTACGATGATCGATACAAAGCTTAACACATGACAGTTATCATTAATTATATTTAGTTATGATCGATCGATATAACTCGAATATCAATCGATAAAAATCGTTACAACTAGTCACGATAACACATTCAAATTTTTCAAAGATCACGAACAAAATTAACAGAAATAGCAATTAATCATACCTAAGCGATGAAGATTTTATATCGATGTTGCGTTTAGTCGATTTAAATCGATTGTATCGGTAATCGATATAAATAATAGCGATTAAATGGACCGCCGTCGCTACGGGGTTCTTTTTTCCATATAATTCATAACGCCATTAAGGCTGCTCTAATAATATAAAGTAAATTATGATGTCCGTTGTGTTGTGGAATACCAATAAACTTGTTGCTAGGGGTATCGAGCTGAAATTGCATGTCACATTGAAAATCATAATTATCACGTACCTACTAGGTTACTTACCTACTAATATTATTTTAGAGGGTTTTACAGCCTGTCTCTGTTGTCTCCAAAACAGGATGTTTAACATATGGATGATGGATAAAGTAAGGTCTCGGCTGTAATTTGTAAACCCTTTTTTGTTTTTTTTTGTGGGTGGAAAATCATCAAATAACCCCCCCCCCCCCCCCGCTCTTGGGCAGAGCGGAAGGGAGAGTCAGACTTCTACTGACTAAAAACCAACCCATGTTCCTTCTTCGCCCTATGTGCTGAGGCCGCGTTATGCCTTTCGATAATCCGTAGCCCCGATCAGGCGTCGGCCCTTGCGGGTCCCTCTTTACTGACATCTCCTTGAGGCGCGCGTGGAACACGAACGCACCGTCGACACGGTCTGTTGTCGTCATAAGACGACCGGACGGTGAGCTAGCCCATTACTCACCGTCCACAGGCCGGAAGCCATCACGTGGCCCCCGACGCCCGGAGCGCCTCCTGCGGCGGCTGGGACGACGAGAGGTTCTCTCCCTCTCACGTTCCGCCACCTCCTTCGCTAGCATTACTGCTTTGCAGAAGGAGGCGATGGCGTTAATTTGTAGACCCTATCTTTACGGGTAGTCAGAGAACTGGAAGTTTAACATCTTATGAAGGGATGTTGTATTAACACTGGGTTTTCGAGGTCAGATAGGCAGTCACTCTTCTTAAACTAGAGTTAGACGGAAAGCCAACCCCAGAATAGTTAAGAAAAGGTAGTAGAAGGATTATGATGGATAAAGTAACCAAAAAACTTTAAAATAAATATTTTATTAGCCTGTACTGCCCCACTGCTGGACAAGGGCCTCCCCCAATTCCTTTCAAGAGCTCGTTTTCTGTGCCTCCTCAAACCAGCCCTCGTGATATTAAATTACATACAAAAATTACAATTACCCTTTTTAATTCCTTGAACCCTTCAAACCTTGAACAAATAAAACAAAAAATAGCGAGCAGCCCTAGCTAGTAATAAACAACTTTTGTGTGGAAGGCAGCTCCGGCCGATTCATAAATTTAGCGTCGCGCCATTTTGTTTTATGTACGATATTATCTATGTGCACGCACCGGAGTTGTCACGCTCGTCGCTAACACGTGTTCTGTAACACGTTGCAGGACAATGGGAGGAAATTATGTTTCTGGGATTATAGCTGGATTTGTGGCAATGTTTGAGCTGCGGGCCTACATAAGTGGCATCGTTTTTGTATTTATGCAATGGGTTTCAATAGTATTGGCATGATTGTCAGCTCTTTGATAGCCTAATGTGAGGCCAATTTATTCACATGTTACTTTTTCACTTTTTTCACCTCATTTCCTGCTCTCTGTGTTCTAAAACATGTTACTAAAATGATATCCACACTGCCATCAACAATAACTTGAAAATACAGAAGTTTTCGGCTAAAAAAAAAAATGCTGACATACCAGCGACAAGAAACAGAACAGGACTGATAACGACTTTTCAAAAGTCAATCAAATAGATTTATTATGTTATTTTCCTACTGTCATCATCGCGGATAGTATCTCACAGTCCCACTTAGTCAAACCCCTCTGCTTGGAAAGAAACGTGTGATTGTCGTGGATAGATTTTTTTTTTCGTTGACAATGCCAGGGTTAAGAGTTGAGTCTGACAGGGGCGAATGAAAGAAGAGAACGTGTTGCGCCAACCCCAAAATAGAGTTGGACAAGAGCAAGAAGATGATGATGCCAGGGTAAAGAGTTCCAGTACTGCAAGATACTAACATCATCATCAGCCTATAATGTTCCCACTGCAGGGACTCAGGACTCCTCTTTAGGAGAGGGATGGGCTATAATCTACCACGCGGGCCCAGTGCGGATTGGTAGATGTCACATGTCTTCGATTTTTTTGATTCTAAGACATGTGTGTGAAATGTTTCTTCACGATGTTTTCCTTCACCGTTTTGAGAGCAGTGGTGATGAAATAAATTACACAAAGTAATGCGCCTGACGGGGTTCGAATCCACGACTCACTGTTCGTAAGTCGGGGCCGCCACCACTGGGCCACCACTGCTCACCGATACTAACAATCGTGAGGGAAATATTGCAAACAATTGACCACCACAAATTGGTGTGTTTGAAGGAGTTCGTATTTCTGTTCAACTTCCTAAAAGAATTAAGAGCTACAATCGGACCAACACTTTTTCTTTAAATATTTCCAATAATATGACAGCTGCGTACCTATGCTTATTCTGCTCATATTGTTAAAGTTACCGTAACATGAGTTATGCAACACGTTACAAGAAACAAGAGCAAACAATGGAAGGAAGTCATAATCGCGTTTACATTTCATCACTTCACTACCACTTACCCCATTTAAGACAGTATATCTCAGTCAACATGAGCACTTGCACCCGTAAATGCCGCGTCACTTACGAATAAAAGGAAAAACGTAAGTGCAACATATCCTTTGCATGTTGGATGTAAGCAGGGAAACGGATTGTCATGTCTGACGTGTCTGCACGTAATACAAACGGCTAGTACGCTGTCTAACAAACACGCTACTGTCACGTGGGCCTGTGCATAGCAGTAATGGTTTACTTGTTGATATTGCGTTGGGAGGAAAGATGTAAAAAAGCCACTCATAATTTTTAAGAAATTATTAACCAAACCTTCCTGTATATCATCATCGGCCAGCCCTTTTCAAAACTATGTTGGGGTCGACTTCTAGTGTATCGGCATTTATGCTACTGAATAACAGCTAATATTTTCTTGGAGCGACTGCCTGTCTGATTTCAACAACTAAGAGTCTGGGTAATACGGTATCCCTTTATAAGCGTGGTTGATTGACTTTCGGGGTTCTTACTATCGGCAACGACTGACAAATTCCTGAAAGTAACGGTTTTACGTTCTTTTCAAGATACAGAGGTGCTATTTTGAGGTAGTAATATCAAGGGGTGAGGGCGTATTTGGTAATTGATTGACCAAACACGTCAGGCATAGCTTGCCCTTCAAAGTAAAAAAAGCTACATAATACACCCAATAAATAAACAGGTCTACGTAATTACACAAAAACCAAACAATCCATTACAAAAAACCGTCCAAAAGAAGGCATTAACATAATCAGACACATTCGTCGAAATAATGTACGTAAAGGGTTTTAATGAAACGTCCCCGAGCGAGCTTGGCGAGTCATGAAATAACTATCATTAAGACCGACACGATACGAACGATAATCATCGGCTTCGGAGCAAAAAGCTATACCATCGAGTCTGATGCAAATTGCATATGCCATAAATCAAGTGGGTAATCACCGTGGAGTAGTACGTAATAATGAGATTACTTGAAAAAAATACAGTGAGCGCTAGTCGACTGGCGAATGATAGGCTACGCGTTTACAATGCTGATGATACTTTTATTGCCAGTAATTGTTAGGAGTTGCATGCAAATCTAATTGTTTGTTTCTGTGTATGGAGTGAGATGTTGGTTTTTCTAAGAATTATTATGATTTGATTGAGGATATGGTCATGCTTGATAATGATTGTGTTATTAAAAATAGTAGAACTGTTGTTTGTGAAATCAAAACAAATAAAAGAGAAATATTTAATAGACGCCGACACACAAAAGACAATTAAGTAAAATCACAAAAAGCAACACAATCGAAAAACAATTATGCAAATTGACACACAACAACTTTCAAGACGAAGATTATCCAAATCACCTCTACCTGTTTCGCAATCAAAAACAAATAAAAGATAAAAGACACGAACTATTAAGAAGTAACAATCGTAAAACATGAACTTAACGCTTTTGAAGTGAAACAAAACGCCAATCGTAAAGACGGTGAAGATGTAAGAGGCGATAATAAGATATCGAATGCGGCCAAAGAATTTATAGTCGAAGCTAAAAGAACCGTCGATGACGATAATTCACCGCATACAATAAAGAGCGCTATTGATCTTTCAGAAAGCGAATCGGCTCGTAACAGAACAAAACACGCTACCGCCGAATGTCGCATAAATCTTTATTATTGCGGCAACAAGCTTATAGTCAGTCGTTTCAGGTACTCAAACCGGATCCCAGCCAGTATAAACTCACGACTCCCAAGCATTTTTTCGCTCAATGAAATATGCCACATCGCCCCCGGCCCAGAGGAAGGAAGGCCATAAATAAATAATAATACAACCATTTATATTACCAAAGGGTTTCGCCCGACGTGTCTATTATCATCTGAATTGTTTAAATATGATAATGTATCAAAATAACAGGCAGCCCGTTCGCGGCCGCGACTTCTGTTCCGACATTATCATAAAGATTCACTTAATAGACTGTTTCTAAATTATTATAGTGCTCTGACACTGCTTTATGGCCGGCAAGATTACGGTGTTGACTTTTTGCTCGAATACATTAATTTGTGTATTGGACGGAAATTCCATGGGTTTAAATTACACAGATTTAGTTTCACGCGTTTAGATCGGCGATATCGCTCGTTAGATGTTTCTAACTACGCAAACGATAAAAAATTCTAATCGAGAACCATTAAGAAAATAATCAGCGATCAACATTCATGATTCGGTCGTAACTCTTTTTAGTAGTTAAAAAAAAGGCTTTAGAGACTGCAACGTAATAACGGAACATGTAATCATATTCGCAGATCAGAATCAAATTTAATTATCACCATCCGGCCGCTCAGACGGTTTAAAGCTTGCAGGCTATGTTTCTGTATTAAAGACGGAGTATAAAAGGGTAATAAAGTAACCCTAATAAACCCCGAAACGCACTGAGCTGCCTCGCAATAACCGTACGTAGACTAAACAAATGATTTTCTCGATAATAAAAACTTCACAATAAAAGCGTTCACGAAATGTCGGTCATTAAGTGTATTTACGCAGCGAAACGGATATAGGAGCCGTAAAAATGTAGAGCGGCTTATTGAGTCGTTGGCAACGGTCTCGGCGAGATCCGACTTAATCTATGGCCTACACGCCTCGGCGGGCTAATTCGGGACATCGGACGGCACCCCGACGTAAGAAGATTAAACTTGGCTTAAAATTTTCTGACAAATTAAAATTTCAACTCGAGGAACCGAGAACAATATTATCAAGATCGCATAAAGAACGTGCGTCCTTTGTATTCCATATTTACGAGCGTTGCGAAGGAAAAATCGTTTAGGTAAACACGAGGGCAATAAAAACAAGCGGGCGTGCAATTCGCATTCGTGAGCAACGAACGTGAACAGTATTTAAAACCACAATTTATTCAGTTACTTTATCGTTAACACATGAGTTTACACTAGCCAGTAGCGGCCAATTAAGTCGGTTGAAAGGCGAGGCAATAATAACTTTATATGGATTAACTGTGTCAGATGCATTTAGAGATATAACGCGGAGCGGTCTATCGCTGCCTGGCGGCGTGCCTGAGTCCGCTTCAAATGCATAAATTATTGCTCTCGGTGAAATTTCACTCAGGGTTGTACCGCCTTAGACAGCAATGGCAATTAATATATTTCTCGATAACAATGAAGATAAAAACGTCGTTGAGCCGTATCGAGCGGAAGGCGAACCGAGCTTAAAGCACAACGCAACAGAAACCCATATTTATAGTTCTATTGTTGTACACACAAGCGCTTTTTATTGTTCAACTCCAAACACGAACTGATGCTATTGAAATCTGAATTTTTATTTCATTCATAATTTATCACTCTATCGACCTTTGTATTTAAATGTCTAGAAACGAATTTCATGTGGACAAGCTGAGATTAATGCGGTCGGGACCCTCGACGAATTCATATTTTTCATTATGCGATGATTTGACACAAAACATGCTCGTCATCGCACTGTTTTCTATTAGGGTGTCGGTACAGAATTTGGAAGCCTTAGAACAGATTTGAGCAACATGTCTACTTAATCTTATTCGATGTAATTGAGAACTTTCGAAGTTGACCAAGTTCTATAAATCATGTATTTAATTAATGTTTATTTTAAAACACGAGTAATCATCGTGTTAATCAAGATTATGATCTAGCCGTCCCTCGCGATCAGCGGTCGTAACTAAACGCATGGTACCAACAAGGCAATAAATTCGAAGCCAATCGCCTTATGATTTCCTGCGGCCAACAATGCGATAGTTTGTCAGTTCTAGGCGGTTGTTAGGGCGCGTGGGCGTGGAGGGCCCGTCATCAATCACGCTCCGTGACTCTTTCAACCTGCCGGTGCGGGGAGGGGAGGGTAGGAGGGGGGAACCAGGGCTGCTACACACATAAATTATGACCCGTTTTTGTCCGGCTGTCGACTGGAGACAAAATTTGTTAGCGACACTGTTAATTAATTACACGTTTCCATCCTATTAAAGAATCAACAGACATTATTTAAATTTCATTTCATTATAATTTATTTGATGCATTTATCATTTGGATTTTGAGAAATTTTGTTTAAAAAAAAGTTGTGTTTTTATAGATTGTGTTAATGATGTTATGTTATTTATCGTTTTGCGAAATTACTTTTGTAGATACCTATTTTTTTAAATTTATAGTTATGTTAGTAAAAGGGAATTTTAAAAATATACCCGCATAATCGAATAAATTAAATACTGTAACTTTCTGAATTTTGTCAACACACTCATCATCTTTCGTTTTATCTTTACCAACATTTGGTCTACTATTTTCTACATTACTTTATCGCAATAAATAAAATTCTCTGGCTAACCCTAGCAGAAAACAGACATACTTGATCATAGTCAGTGTCGGCACTGGCTGACGTTTTTATACAGCCTCTGTACGATGGATCGACACTGTCAGGTGCTTTGGAAAAATTGCTCGCGTTCGGAGCCCTTCGCTATATTTGTTGAACTAGATTACCTCTGATGCTAGAGAGACAATGATCAGCTAGACTATTGTTTTTTGTGTATCTTAGATTCTATTTATGGAGTTTTTGTATTGGTTACTTCTGATAGATCTTTATGGAATAATATGTCTGCATTGTTGTTATTTATGTTTTATCATTACTTGTAAACTTTATAACAATAAGCTTATTAGTTACAATTACAACCAGTACTTTTTATGTAACTTCATCGAGCCCTATCATATTATAAAATCTTTCATCAGCTTTCAAAGCGATTAACTATTTCATTATCTACCACTAACTTATTACCAAGCCTAGCGTAATAAAAGCTTCGTCTTCCCCATCAATATAAACGCGCAACTCACACAATACCATTTAGTGGAAAGCTTTAAAAAAATTCAATACAAAACACGTTTAAGCTTCTTTTTATCCAAACACAATGAAAGATTAACAGGCACGTCAAGGTGAGAGTAATGAAGTAAGTAATGCGTTTGACAGCGAAGCAGCATCCCCAGTACATCCTATTGAATATTTTAAAAGAGCGCACCCGTTTTGGGAATTAAGGGCTAGGATTGGCGATACGGAAGAGGCTGCTTTACTCAATAGAGTTTTTAGTAATGCAAATAATGGTGTAGATTTGGATGTCTGATTTGATTTTGTAAACAAATTATAATTTTGTAAAGATTGGGATGTGCAATGTGATAATGCGATTATAATGGGTATTGGGCAATCATAAAACGCAGTCAGATTCAACAGTAGATACGCAGACGTCTTTAAAAATAAATCACTTGCATCAAAAACTAAAAAGTATCTACTTACAAATTCAAAAAGTTGGGACGATAAATTTTGGTTAAGCAAGGGTAATAAAAATTTTCGCCGCAATGTATAAAACGGAAAGACTAAACACATGAACGGGCGAACATCCTTTTAAAAAGGGGTGAACCGCACAATGCTCGTTGTTTCAATGTGGAAATTAAACATTTGATTTACTAGACACATCCGTAGACGACGTGACATCCCGTGGGAACGACCCTAAATTTATTCACATACATTTGCCTTTAAAAATGTTCAACAAGCATTTCGCATTACGAAACTGTCTGAGTTATTGGCCACTGAATCTCGCAAGGCTTGTCAAAACATTTTACGCCACCTTTAACACTATATTTAAAATCTTAATTGGTATTTACGCGAGAATGTTTACCGCAAGCGTGGGTCGAGGAGCAAGCCATAAAACCTCAGAATGTTTTCAACAACAAATTAAAACGATCCTTAATGATTCAGACGTTAATGATTCAGTCAAAATTCCAAATATGTCTTCGTAAAGCAACGATCCTATCGAGATCTCTGTCCGGCTATAAAATATTTTTATTTATTTCAATGGCGCTTTGTAAGATGTCAGATATAATGAATATATTACCAGTAGCACGGACGGGATATACTTTTTAAAAGGTAATTATTTAAAGAAACGATCTTCGTATAGCGATAAACAAGGCAGATAACAATACATCTCCGACAGCGTTCACGCATTCCGTATCCCCATCCATTACTGTTTCATCTTCAATAACACGTTTCTCTGAGGCAGGGACTACTCCTTGATTGTTTTCAGAAAAATCAACCTTATCTACATGAACCTAAAGTTCAACAGCCGATACAATTTCATCGGCTTTGTGTGTGCGCTAACTCTTTCATCTATCATAATCGTTCATGCTGAAAACAATCAAGATTGATTTTTTTCCCAGTCTAAATCGGACCCTAGTGCCGTTGTTTTAGATGAAATTTTCGCTTGCCAGGGTTGAACTATATCTGTTGGTAGCTAACCACTGTCGGAGGCGGCGGCGGCGTAACGAAGGGACCCACGGATCGTGGAAAATGACAAATGACATCTGCCTACCGCCTGTCAAATAACGGACAGATAATAAATGACCCTGATTGTTTATCATCAAATATCGCATATATCATTATCGTGTACGCTAGGAGTGGGGGGAGGGAGAATATGATTAATACTGTTTGGTTTATTTTGAGACGGGCCCGTAATGCGAACACTTCGGGGGTGAGTTTTAGCGTTGTCATTGCGGGTTGATTACTTTAATGGCTACTGTGGTTATTAGATTTTTGTTGTACCTTTAATAGGGATTGATCATGATTAATATGCTGAAAGCTTCATTTAATCCTGGTTCGTTCATATGATGGGGACTTGCAATTAAAAAGTTAGTTGAACTTTACGAAGTATGCATTAAAACTTCTTATATTCATTTTCTTCACCAATTTTCATCTCTTCTCATTCATCAAGCGTCCTAAACTTAAGTTTACTTGTAAGAAAACGATATTGCATGGGGCACTCGTCCTGATTCTTCATTAATACGATAAACAAATTTCCATATACGTACACCATATCAATCAAGCGGAACTGTCTCATACAATTGTTTACTAACATGCTACCCAACATTTCCGTGACAGGACACATTGAGAACAACCAGCTCCTGGCTTAAAAGCCAATGGAAAACCGCCCTTAGTTCTATGGCATCAAGGTTTCTATCAAGTGTGTGGTTGTGTCGTTGGTCTGGACAGGCGGTTGTCAAGTGACACGGAGCAAGCGTGAGTTGATTAATTCAGGCCTGACCTGCCTTCGATGTTTCTCGTGCCTTGGGAGTCGAGCGGTAATGAATGGACGCATATTCTGATAGACTTTAGTTCGAAGCAAGGTAGACGTTTCGATGTGTGGTTTGCAAACACGCGAAGACTGTGGAAGCAATTATTGTCGTAGGTATTGGAAGGAAGTTGTGGGAGATTCTAAAGATATTGCAAGCCGTAGGTACACCTTGTATTTGAAAACATAGGTATGAATTATAATTTGCGTTAGCATTAGGTAAAGTAATCAAAAATACTGATTAGGATGCAACGGATGATTAATGGTTAGATGATCAAAATAATATAGTGACGTGAGATAAAATTAAAGGAATTATATCTATTATATTCACGTATTACATAAAACGTGAATATAATATATGCAATAATAAATCGTTAATGAATTAAATAATTTATAGTCTATTAGAAACCTGTAATTAAAAATTCTCACACTGATTTGATATAAATCAATTTAAAATTTAGAACACAAGAAAAAAACTAAAAGTCTCATTTTAATAACTCTACCGAAAATAATATTTATCGTGATAATTGCTAAAGCATTTAAAATCTCTTTCAAAAAATCAAGAACAGAGTTCTCTCTGGCGCCGGTAAATCATTTTTCACGAAAACCACCCCATAAGGCGATACGTCAAAATCAGTGTTCGCGTAAATTTTGCTCAACACCGCACACCATTCAAGGTAGCTTCAAGTTATCAACTCATGGCTATGGGAGAAGCGATTTTAAGATGGGGAGTATTTAGAGTAAATTTGTAATTAAATTTTGTACTAAATAAGGTATTTGGTCATGTTAGTAGAGATTGGAAGGAGACGATGAGAACGAAGAGAACAACAACAACATTGGTCAAGGACTTAGGACAGGAATGTAAATGTTGTCTGTAAAGTTGAATTTAGCATCACTTGCTTGTCACAGGACCAGCAATAATAACTACATAATATAACTATGCCTTTTCGGGAACAGACATTCTCAAGTGTCTGTTTTCAAAGTCATAGCTAGAATTTGTAAAGTGCAAACAATAGTCACATCACATAAAACTAGAAATGCACTAAACCGTGAACGAACTACACCACATAATAGTTCATTAACCCACGAAACAAAAGGAATAACTCCATCAAACTTAGTTAACACCCCAAAAACAAACGGTAATTTACTGTCAGTTTAATCTACCTGTAAAATATGAACTGAGGTCAGAAGTCATGAGTCTAGTGCATGAGTAATAACAGGGCAACATCAGCTATAATTTAACTTAATAACCACATTAAAGGTGGTAACCTCAATTGCCTTAATCGTAGGTGAGTAAGATTGTTTTGTTAATGACAAACGGTTACTATGTTATGAGGAAGTTGAGTCAGTTGTTTGTCTTTGGTTTTTAATCTGGTTGGTGAGTATTTCTATGTTTATCTTCACCTTCATCATATTTTTGAAATTCTTATATCAACTTATTTGTCTTCAAATTCAAATTCATTTATTTGTCCGAACATGGTACAATACATGGTCTTAAACTATATAATAAACGGTCTCATCACATTCTGCCACAAAGGGCGTGCAAATATCGGGTACACATAATAAATTATTACCTACAACACAAAGATAGAAAAATTAGGTTATTATTGATACAAATCACATAAAAAAAAATTAATGTTACATTATGAGGCAAGTCAGAGCAATTAAAATTATGTCATTATATAAATACAAATAAAAAATGTCAATGTCAAGTCTTCTTCTTGCCTCATACTTAGACATCATCTCAGTAGCCATACCGTTTTGAGCCATATCATCGAATACACCGTCCATTCATAGTTTTTTTCGTCTTACTCTATCCAGTCAACCTCATTCATACTGAAAACTTTATTATCACTCGTTGGACATGAATGATTCTGACTGCAACTTTCAAAATATTGTGGGAAATATTTAATATCTTCAAATATTTGTCAACTACGCAATGATAATTATGCGTGCACACGTAAAGCAAATAGGCGATCAATTCGTTTGCCAAGTCTTAATCAAATACTTGCTCCATAAAACTTTATATTTCCCTAAGGTGATTGATATATCCACAAATATTAATATGAAAGTCATGTTCTACATCAAGAGTCTATAAATTGTACCAGCGCATTAATTTTCAGAACGAACAGTAAGCTTGATAAATGAGTGTCGGAATTTCAAAGGGGCACAATGGAGATCTGACCCGGGACGCGTCGTTAATCAAAAAATGTCTATGACGTCAAGGTGAAAGATCGAAGAAATTTGGAGGTGGTAAGGCTGAT
Organism: Diarsia dahlii; assembly: GCA_949775195.1. Lineage (NCBI taxonomy): Eukaryota > Metazoa > Arthropoda > Insecta > Lepidoptera > Noctuidae > Diarsia > Diarsia dahlii. The sequence continues at coordinate 1,274,686 of OX459198.1, forward strand.
GTTTTATTTAAAAGGTTATTAAGAAAGTGTGGCGGTGATGTAGCAAAATTTAAGGTCAATGAAAAGCAAAATGGGTGAGCTGTCAAAGTTTAATTTGATGAAGCAGTGGTCAAAATTAGAAGTGAAATAAGCGGCATGACTATAAGATACATAATAACTAGCAAAGTAAACATTTTACAAAGTTTTAGTTTCCAATCACATCAACTATGTCGCTGGCTATGTTCTGTCATTTGACTTTTAGTACGTGGGTCTTACTTTCTCGATGTAATTACTCCAAATTTGCCTTCAGTTCAATATGTTTCAAATCATCATGCTCCGCATTTTGTAGCATTTATTACTACATTTTCTACAATAGTTTTCCTTATAAATACACATCTATCTTCTCCACATGCATTCTCACCTCTTCTAACTATAATAGGATCAGTTTCTACCTCTGTCCTACCCTCCATGTCGAACCGATCACTGTCAAGTCTAATGCGATTAGCGCTTGCAAGCAAAGTTCGGTGCCACGCGATAATGACTCTGGAGTTTCTTTGAATGATGTGTCAAAATAAGATGTCTTGGTTGATGTATGATGTGTGGGCTTTATGAAGTTATTGGTGTGGATTAAATCTGGGTGTTATTTGTAGTGACAATGATATTGAAGTGGTAGGTATAGTATAGGAATGATTGTCTCTAAATAAACAGAAAAATTAATTTGAAATTATAATAGCCGAAATTAATTTCTAATTGAAAGTTATTATAACAACAGAATATCAATTTAATGTAGGAAATAAGTAAATTACACAAACATCTGCCTGACCATTTCTCAACTAATTTGGAGTCGGCTTCCAGTCTAATCGGATGCATGTGAATTCCAGTATTAAATGCACATTATTATTGTCATAATCTGAAATTAAGCTTAGGAACATTTATAATAAACTGCCATCTTCTTTTCTAGACTTGCCATTTAATGAGTTTAAAGCCAAAGTTAAATCTAATCTTTGTTTAAAAGCTTACTATTCTATTAACGACTACTTAGATGATAAGAATAGTTGGTCGCTGAGTTGAACGCAAGACAATGTTTGTTATTTGTGTTCTTTCTCCAAAATTAGGTTACTGTTATGTTATGTATTTATTATTTTATTTTTACATTGTTTATTGTTATACACTTTTGTTTATTACTGATTGTGTCTGTAGTAAATCTTAAATTTAACTGACACCTTGCTATTGTATCGAGTCTGGTTCTTCTAACCAACCTAACAGACAGATGTGTGCTGGGGAGTTTGTTCCGCCACTTCTTCTCTCCAGCTAAACACTAGGAAGTGTCGATGAGTGGGCGTTTTTGGGGGACTGTCTTATAAAAATGTAAATACAGTGAAACCTGGTTAAATGTGTCTCAGATATCCAAATCTGTCTCATGGGACCCCAGTATGAGTTCCAGTTATAGAGGTTTCTCACTTATCCAAGTCCCAGTTAGCCAAGTTTCACTGTAGTAAAGTAAAGTAAATTTTGACCTTCGAAAAGTGCTGATTATCAGCCTAGTTTGAATAAATGAATTTTGATTTTGATTTGATTTTTGAACCAAACCTAATGTCATTAAGGTTCCACACTTATATTTTGAGTTGACACTCATAGTAACTACTAGTCCAGAACGCATCCTACAATCGATCTCATTTATACTCAACACCAGCGCATTTGATCGCTTAACTACAAAACTCATTTCGAACAGATACTCAAATGCAAATTCAGCCCATCAAACACAGACCATCAATCCTAAAAGGCAATGCGATACACTCGAAACCAATTCCAATATCGATCATTTGAATCGTGAAACTTCAATTGATAGTATTGACTTTTTACGATCGAAATAGAGTTCTGTTTTATTTATCGATGCCGAAGTTTCCTAGAAAATCGTTGTTACCCAGCAAACAGGATGCGGGGCAAATAAAGTCGGACCGGATACGAAAATCTCTCCATCGACAAATTTATGCAGTTGTAAAGGCAGATTTATACTTGAAGAGGCGACGTGTGAAGTCATAGAGACTCACAGACTCGTTGGACGGTGAACCAACTTCAAACGCATCGTGAATTTCATGACAAATTGTTGTCTGCGTGAAGTTTATGTTTTGTTTTATTAAGCGAAATGTTTGTCTAACTGGACTTGGATTTATAGTCTTACTTCTTGGAAGAGTATTGTTTTTACTGTTGTGTTCCTAGTTTTCTTTCTATTGTAGAATAATTATTATGACAGTTGTTGTCTTTTCATGTGCAGTTGTATTTTATTGTAATTTATTATGTACTATGTCATCGTTTTCATTAACAGCTACGTGAAAACGTTTTGCAGGTTTGTTTAGTAAACATTTTGTGTATTGTTTGCTAATGTTAGAAAAGAGACTGTATTTTGAAAAAAAAAGTCATTTGTATCCTTTACCACCCGTGTGTCCCAAAACCATTTTCATGTCTAATAACGCGTGGAGCTCTTTATGTTACGTTGAAAAATTTATTGCAAAGAAAAAAGTGACATCAAAGAAACACTGTTATGTTCACTATAAATGTAAAGTCGGGTAATAGTTTATTCTGGCTTATTTACAAATCATCAGAACTGTTCATCTGTATAATAAATTCACGGAATTAAAACTATTTGATGAAATTATCAAGGAAATGGTTGACGGAGAAGTGATTTCGATGGTAATTTACTATGTTTCCATCTGGGAGGTAATTGTGGGTAGGTAGAAGATGTTTCATGCTTGAAGATGAAGAGTAATATTATAGATATTTATGATGTTAGTTTTTTTTTATTATTGTGCAACGTATTCGAGCAGAAAATCGATTTTATTTTTGAAACGATTGCTCTTGCCACCCAGTAACTTTACTTCAAAGCTACGATGTGATTTAGTTGCTATTACAAAAACTCATTTTTTGTCTAGCTTACTGCAATGGCTTCCGGCATTCTGGCATCTTTATTCAAATGATTTTATTTCAAACACTTATAGTCTTTACAGTGTGTTTTGTCAAAGATTAAGCGGTATTTGTTATTGAGTTAGTATTGAAGGATTTCTGTTGTTGTTACGCTTTTCCTCTTTAAACTTTCCTTCTATTGGTCGACTTTTTCATGAAGACAATGTATTCATTAATTGAAGTAAGTTACTACTCCCTGTCTAGAGGCATAGCTTTTCCTTATCTCAATCTCCTTTGAATCCTATTAGTCCTTCATCTGATGATTTTTGTTAGCAAGATGCATCAAATACGCGCAGTACCACCTCCCATTTCTTTTAAAACACTACGACTATATTTTAAATTTCGCTTTACGTCCAGTCTTCATGAAATATTTACCTCTGCGAAAAAGCAGTGCAATCAAAAATAAAAAACTCAAGCACAGACTGCAAATTGATAAAAGTAAAAAAAATACAACAAAAAAGTACGGAAACTCCTGACAGACGATTCACTTGTTTGTTTCATTCGACATCCCTTTGAAGAGTTTCAGCTGAATTATGAAACGAATAATTCAGTACATTTTTCAGTGATTCACGGTATTTCGCATAAAATTCGCGTTCGAATAAAATAAATATCAAAGTGAGGACGACTTTGTTGTTTTTTTATTCGAGTCTTTACTTTGTAGAGTTGGTTAAATTAATAAATGTATGTATTTTTGTGAAGTGGCTAGTTATAATATTTGTAAAGCAAATGAGTTGGATTTTACAATTATGTGTTAATTTCTCACTGAAGTGTGAGAACACTTTCGGTTGGTTCTTAATGAGACGCAATTCTTTTATTGAATCCTGTTTTCGATTTACTAAGACGTATGTTACGCTGGTGACTAAATAATACCAGATCTTCAGAGCTTATGGGACCTCAAACGCGAGTTTTATAATGCGTAAAAGTATATGATTCACTGCAGTAATCAACATCAGAAAAATATATGATATTCTTCAGGATATAATTATGCTAGTGCCATAGTGCTGTGAAAACATAATACAACTAACTTTGCTCGATAGAAAAAAATCGCGAAGATACCTCTAAAAATTTCTTTTAACGAGTAAAAACCATACTAAAATACAATGTCAACGTTCTGATTTTTTTGCCAAATAATTCTACAAGCAACATACTAAAGTCATAGTGTTTTACTTTTTTAGTCCAATCAATAGTTTTTTTGTAAATCGCAAAATACCACTAATTTCGCACTATTCGGCCGCAGCGAAAGACGTAACAACCGCTTTGTAGTGCAAGCTGATTAGAACTTTATTCTAACTGTATTTCAAGCGAAGTTTGAAACCACAAATAGGGTTGCTAATCTGAGGTAGCATACGCTCTTCAGTTTAAACCATGCTTGCCCATTGTAGTCCATGAATGTGAGTTCACTCATTACATACCAAGGTTCCTCCATACCTCGGAAAGTACGTTGAGCAGTTGATCCCTGCTGCCTTTTGTAGATCTTTAACAGTTGTTACACAGGTAGTCAGGGCCCGAAATAGTCAGTCAGTCTTACCAAAGAATATCGTAAGTATTACCCAGTATTAACTGGGTTGTGGAGGTCAGATAAGCAGTCGCTCCACGTAAAATGCACATTTTCAACTGCATCCGGTTAGACTGGAAGCTGACCCAAAGTAGTTGGGAAATGGCTAGGCAGATGATGATGATGTTTGAATGACTGTTTTGCAAAGTATTGACGATTTTAAACTAAGTCCAGTTTTTCTCAAATCATTTATAGCATGTTAGATAATTTAATACCAAAATAACATCGAATATAAATTAAATAAATACATGGAAATGCATTTAAGTTTCATTTTGCATATTTTAGTCATTCCGAATAAACAAAAAATAAAATGTTCTAGAATGTCCATTTACATTGTCAAAACTAACTTAGTCTTGCTAAATATCTGCTAACAGTAGAATTGGTTCTCTTACCAATTTAATATACACAATGACATCATCGTTTGATTTCTATCGTTTAAATTAAATGTATACTTTCGTCCATATATTACAGCTTTCTCTAAATTTAGGGTGAGACAACCATTACTCGGCTTTTGAATTAATGTTATGAGTACCTATTAATTTTTAATTAATCCTCTTAATTTGTTTTTGACGTGAATGATTGCGGATTTGTGCTTGTTCAACATTTCCTGTTAGATCTATTGCTACTGGTATTTAAATTAATTTATTAGACTTTCTATACTCCTTCATTTTATATTAACTCGCCTTATGGTTACCCTTTTAGAACTTTCTGTTTCCATTAAATTTATAAATAAAGGAAAGGAATTACTTGCTTGACCTACAATTTAAAATCCGCTGTTAGTGTTGTTATTTTATTTTTATACGTGTGCCAATCATTCTTTAAAATCAAACTAAAAACCAATCAACATATCAATTTACCCAACCAACGAAAAATAAACAAAAGCCAATCACAGGTGATCTCACTTATCAAATAAAAATCGACGTTCACAGAAACAAAGCAATTATTAAAATGTATGGTAAACACACGGATGCAATTTACACTCCATTAAAAACGAAGAAAAATAAATATTTGATTTCAAACAAAACCTTCATCAAATATTTAGAATAGACTTGAATTCGACAAGTCATTAAATTCTTCTGTTCCGATGGAGTCGCTTTGCATTCGTTTTGTTTTGACAAAACAATGGAGTCGTTTGAATAAATGTTTGCAGCCAGTCTTATTGAGTGCGCTTGAAAGGGGTCTATCGATATTTCTGTAGTTTTCTGTTTACTCTTGTTCGCTTTAAAGGATTAAACCTATCCAGGGGGTATAGATGTATTGGCACAACTCAAATTGCATTTCATCACCTTTGTTGATTTGTTTGAATCATGGATCCTGCGTTCTTTAAGGGATTTCTAATTTATTAATCTGATAGGGGATCAAATTAAAGGGTAGTCATATAAATTAATGGGGCTCGTTATTATTATTGATCTAAAAATAAAACGGTTACGGTAAACGGTTTTATTTTTTGTAAAAAAGTTTTTATTTTTCACGTTTTAGTGGTTCACATGTGCTTACCACTTCACAAGGTACTGGCGTGATGTTATGTTATGAACTGGTGTAAACAATAGACAGACATGAGATTTCAGCAATCCCAGTCCATTTGCTATCATTTATTGAGGAGTGCCGTTGCCTCTCTCCGAAGTTCTTCATCAGATCTTCACCAAATAGTTTCTATAACCTTTGTAGTGAGTACAGGCGTGATATTATGTTGTGTGATGGCGTAAACAATGCTTAGATATGCTATAGCAACAATCGCGGTTAATCTGCTGTTATTTATTGAAGAGTTCCCCCGATTTCTACAAGATCCCATCATCAGATATTGAAATGGTGACAATGGGACCACACGGAAAGCACCAGCTTTCAAATAAAATAAAGAATCATGAAAATCGGTTAACCCAGTCGCAAGTTTTGAGGTAACAAACATAAAAAAAAACGAAAAAAAAAAATACAGTCGAATTGATAACCTCCTCCTTTTTTTGAATTCGGTTAAAAATCACTAATAGCGTCAGCTAAGAACTACGTACGATGATGTACGGATGAGTCTATGATAAAACTAGTAGACTCAGAAGATACCTGTTTGTTTTTACTATGAAGGCTAGACTTATATGTGACGCAAATGACAGAGCTGTCCAGGTCGTTAACTACAGGTCGGGCAAAATCTGAGTCAGATTAAAAAAAAAGAAGCAATAGAATACGATTATCAGCATGTTCTTCACCTTTACATTCTAAACGACTAAACAGCAGCTTGCTATTATTATGCTGCATCTCGTAAACTCTCTGGTTTCATAAAGGGAACCACATAATTATCTTAGCTCATCCAATAAGCCTGATGCTCCGAGCTATAGCTAGTGTTTCCTTGAATTCAAGCTTACCTGCTAATATTGCTTAAGCTTTAATATTATATTACTGCCGACTCTGTAATTTAGTCTGAACCTAACTATACTCTATAATCAAAGGTTAGTGGAACATGTTCATTTATTATTTAGCAACTTCTTGTACGTCATCGGCAGGGTTGTTATTAGATATTGTTGCTCACGACTTTTCTTGTAGGTAGCTTAATACTATTTTGTACTTGAAAATCGTAAATCGTTAGTTGCTTGGGTCGAACTTCGGGCTAAGCTGAGCTTGCCTAGGTTGTTTTGTGGATGAGTAACCGCCCAATACACACCGTGCCAAAGGTCATATTAGACTTGAAGCCGACCCCAATCTAGTTGGGAAAAGGCTAAGCAGCTGATGATTGGATAGTATTTAGCATAAACCCATTTAAACTCAAACTCAAAATCAAAGCACTTATTTCAATTAGACCATATCCACTCAACTGTCAAGCAAAATTTTCGCAAAATTGGCATTATGTCACGGATACCTGGGATGACGTCACGTGACAGTCGCTGTCAGTCACGTGACGTCACGCGGCGCGTGATTAAAACGCCGATAACTCTTGCTTTGTAAGAGAACTCTGTTAAAACTTATGTTTATTTACAAATCAATTAAAATAACACAGCTCTCCATTCATACTTGACATACTGCAAGCTAAACAAAAAGGTCATATTATCTTGTGAAAGTACTGAAGTTCTATCAAAATTTCTGAATGTCCACTTCTTACACTTTCCTCTCTTTTTAAAAAATGCTCCAGAATCTTCGATCTTCAACACCAGTTGCCCCCAGCTCACTTGAACCTCTGCTAACCCCACACCTCAGCCAGCGAGATACACAAAATTGATCCTTAGCCACTCTTGAGTGTAATGTGCACTAACCACACATAATGCTAGGGTACTGCGAACACTAATCACGATTATAATGAAACATGATTGTACCTCAGAAGGTATTAACAGAACACATAATATAATTTTTGTGATGATGCCTTGTGGTTAGGGTCTGATAATGGGGACCAGTGTCATCTGGTATGCTTTTGTTTTTATTTACCTTTGACGCAAAAAGAGGGGTAATGTAAGTTTGACCACTGCTGTTTTTTTTATGTGATTTTGGCGATTTCGAAATGGATAAAATATTTTCAGTAATTAAATGTTTTTTAACCGACTTCTAAAAAAAGAAAGAGGTTCTCAATAAGGATGTTTATATTTTGTCTTCTTATTCATTAGTTTTACGAATACATATAATTAGTTACTTCACAAATTGTAAAAAAAAGTCTGTATATTAAAATAATGTATAGATCAGCGTTAACTACTGATATAAATAATATTCATTTAGTATCGCAACATTTTCCAATAATAGCATGTATTCATATTAATTTTTTGCTAAATAAGTGAATACGGGTACCTAGTTCCTTGTTCTTTCTATTCATATTGATCAACTATGCCCACACATCAAGCTACTACGATCTGTCAAACTTCCTTAATAGATTTTCAACCTTATCACTGCAGCATTTAGGTACAAGGTTGATTGGGAAAATATGACAGTTTCGAGTATAATGTGCTGGCTTATGTACAAAAAAACGTGTTAAAGTCAATAATAAATAAGTGGGAAATGGATAACCATACTCAATACTCATCATTAAACATAATACGTAGGTATGTAAGTGTTTTTATTACTGATCATTAATTTATTTGTTATTGAACTGAAGTCAATTAATTTAAGTTTTTGTGGTTATTAATCAAACGTTTTATTTTTAGTTCCTTCTTAAGATTTATAATTTAACAATATGTTTTTTTTTTATCATCGGTTCATTTAGTGTTTATCTGTCAATAATTTTATTACTTACCTAATCATGCAAGAACTAGCAGACATAAAATGCTAGTATAGCGTTGACTTTATACATATTGCAATACATTCGTTTTCAAAGTTCGCACAGTTTAAATTATCAATATGCAGAAAATAATAAATAACTTGTACTTCTGTCAGTGGATAATGTCACATAACATCACGCTTTTAATCCCTGAAGGGTTAGGCAGAGATATATCCTAATAGTAAACCCATATTTCGCGAATTATGTGTAGGTGAGTCCCATGTGAAAGGGGGCGAGCCTATTGCCTTCAACCGTGCACGAATACAAACTCCGTGTCTGCTACTGAGAAATTCCTTATTTAAAAACCCACAACACTTTGCCCTACCTGGGAATAGAACCCAGAACCTCAAACTCAACAGTCACGCTTGAGACCACTAGACCAACCCGGCAAAAAATTACAAACTTGTATTAATTACAATTCATCAAAGTACCTATAAACATGGAGGTTATTTGGCAATCTTCATCAGCAATGCGTACCATTCATTCTTCTCTGGTCTCAGACGGGCCTCAGTCAGGACTCGGAATCCTCTGAATGTCACCCACCCAAAGGCAAGGGCATAGGCATAGGTTGAATTTCTACTTTTTTGAAGATTTATACGTCGAATTCCATGGTAATGAGTGTCAATTTATAAATATAAATCTAGGTACTAGGTATTTCGTAGAAACTTTTCATAATCGAATCAACCTAATGTCATCTTATAAGCAACGATACGTCCAAACACCTCAACAGCGTACGCAATATAAATCTCTATTAAAACTAATCACGATTATCTATCAAACAGCCGAAGAAATACTCGATTCTCATATCCCAAAGTCGATTTTACAGTTAATTACTACGTCTGCCTATCTACTGCTCACGTAATAGGACGCACATGATCAAGTAATTACTCAACGCGCCTCCACCGATTACATCACATTTGTACTCAAATCGACTCGATAAATCTCGAGAAAAATACCGATACCGATTATCGATACAGATAGCGAAAGATTGTGAACATCCCATGAATCGATTCGAGTAACGATTCTTCGAGAATAGATCGCCGTGAATTATGTTATGACGTTCCATTTTTGAATTTCGTTTTTTTTTCTGCATCGTGCATTTGAATTATAGTGATGTTCCATTTTGAAATTCAACCGTTTATTTTTAATCGATTCTGTTTTACGATTGTACAACGATTCTTTAGATGAGGTTTATGTTAAAATAATTACTCGTTCAAGTATTATTAACGTCTGTATTTATTGACGGCAATAATTCAACGTTTTTATGTTAGAGACGGCGTTTATTGCCGTCTAATTAATAGACGTTATTAATACACGTATTCTTGGTAATTTAAATAGCCACTGTGATTGTTCATAATGATGTTTATTAAATAAATTATAGTGTCTATTCAGCCATACTGGATACATTAGTTCTTCACAAATACTTTAAAAGATGTAAAACGGAAACTCATTGCAGCACAAACTGTCTTGATAATTATTAAAAATTACAAAGCGTTTTAAGTTTACAATGATGTTTTATAGTTCCATACAATTTTCTTTATAGAATCTTTCTCTCTCGTAGAAACTTACTATATCTAGGGCTGCAGATTTGATACTATCACACTAATGATTGTGGTAGGTATACGCTAACTTTTAGTTAAATCTATAAGTATTTTTATCTACATCCATACAATTTGAAATGTATGTTCCATTGTCGACCTCATCTCTGCCCTTAGGACAAGATTGACGTCAAGAGTAGGACCATCTCATGTAAAAATAAAAAATAAAACACTCGAAATTGTTAACAAAATCCAAATAGAACGGGGATGCAATTGTTTATCAATAATAATTTCACGCGGACGAAGATCACGAGCAGCAAATAATACAGAACCATCATCCTCTCACAAAAATTAATGGCAAAGAAGATTACATACAACGTAATTATAGTTATAACTCCGGTAAAGTAACATAATAGGTCATGAAATTACTTCCCAGAGCCCACTAGTAGCCTGTAATTACCAAAGATTTACTGCTTTGAAATCGATAAATGGTGTAGAAAGCTCGGAGGACATTAATCTTCGTTCGTTAGAAAATCATTTCGATTTAGGATTAATGTAGCGACGAAAGTAGAACTCTTCTACTGATGATCCGACCCGGAAACGATTTAGGTGTGTTAGTTTGTAGAAATCTGAATTAGTTGAAGATACAGGTACAGTCACGAGCAAAAATATGTATACACTTAGAAAGATTCGAGAGTGATTTTCTCGCGGAATAATTAAGGTAACTTTGATTAAAGATCTGTTTCATAACTGTACCAAAATAGTATGTTCGTACACGAGTACGAACATTCTATTTAGAGTTCGAGTACTGTTTAGAGTCTTTTAAAAGTATTTTTCTCCTAATCTTTTGATTGTAATTTTACGTAGTTACGAAACTACATAAAATTACAATCAAAAGATTAGGAGAAAATTTCTTTTAAAAGACTACGTGTATACATATTGGTGCTGCTGACTGTACGTAGAATAATATTGGGGGAACAGTTGTATGGGTCCACCTTCATGCTTAAGACTTGCTTACCGAGATGGGCCCGTGAATGGGTGGGCTTCATTATATTATTATACCGAGTTTCCTCCGTGCCTCGGAAAGCACGTCAAGCCGTTGGTCCCAGCTGCCATATGTAAATCTTTGACAGTCGTTACACTCGTAACTAGAATTTACTTTACCCTCGACTTCTGACTTCTAAGTCAGAACTCGAAAGTCTGACATCCAGTCTTACTTAAGATTGTCGTATTACCCAATTACTGTTTATCACCGACTCACCGAATCGACATAAGATTTTTGAGAGCTAATGACAGTTCTCCATGAGACTGCCAAGTCCTCGAGACTTCGAACTCAAGATACACATCGTCGACTTTTCGGATTCATGTGAAGAAAAAGATAGTGAGAAAACGAGCATGCCAAAGAGATACTGTCTTCTCGATGGCATGTGAAATCTACAGTCAGAGACCTATGGACAACATAAAAATTGTGACTCCAGGCAAGGCACGAACCATACGAAAAGAAAGAAGAAGCTGAAAAATGACACTTTCCCTAGCCCTACTTAATGATGAGAAGATAAATGTTGAGCTATGTCTCATAGAGGCAAAAGTAATGTGGCAAAGGTAATTTTAGCAACAAGGCATAGGCCAGAGCACTAACCAGACACACTTTATGGCTGAACGGCTTAGGTATAGAACTCTGAATACCAGTCACGGCCAGCCCCATCAATAAGCACAATTAACCCTTAAATTGTTTCTGTCCGTTGTATGTGACGTTTAATATAAACGAATGTATGAACAATTTGAATTAACCGCTGAGCCTAACGCGCGGGGAGTCTCGTGTAGCATGCTATCCTTTTCACGCTCATGCACTTTATTCGGTAGTTCGCTCGACAGATTCCGTCTGTATCATTAGTTTGAATATTGCAACGGCCGGCGCGTATTACGCTCGTCAAAAAAATTGTTACTGGGTGAGTATTTATATGTTTTATGCTATAATTATGCAAAATTTAGTTCAAATAACAATTGAGTGATACCTAAGTGTTGATTTTATAACTAAAATGTTAGTCACTTTTTCAAAATATTCGAATAATTGTGAATGTCACTTGAAACGGACATGGTCAGTTAGGTGCTGTAAGTAGTGTTTATCAACTTAGTCATATATAGCGGACATCACCCATAGTTGCTAAAAGTAAGTTATGTTTTTATATAGATTTCTAACGGACATTGCCTTTACTGATTTCAGCAACATGGCGAAGCAAGCTTGGAGATCCAGGAAAATTATCGTTTTGGTTAACTCCGAATCTTCAGAATCTGAGGGAGGCCCCTCAGATTCTGAAGATTCGGAGTTAGAGTCTGAAGACGATGACGAAAGAAGAATATTTTCACGTGATTACTTCAGGAACGAATGTAATGGTTCTTCGCCGTAAGAAATGGTGCTTGGCCTGCAATATATGATTTATTGGAAGATTTGAGCGATTGTGAAGACCCAGAGCAAGAACCTTCTCAAGTAGATATAAACATAGATCAAGAGTCATTATTGTCAGTATCGTCTTCACAAGTAATTAAATCTACAAATCTATCTCCATGTGTTGTACCTGAAACGCCATCAACAAGACCCGGTCACAACAATTGAAAGATATGATATAAAAAACGAAAAAGAGAGTTGCAGTGGCCTGTCCAAATGTAGTAAAAGTATACAATGCTCACATGGGTGGAGTGGACATTGCTGACATGCTGACGGCGTTGTACAGAATACGTATGAAGACTAGACGCTGGTATATGTCAATATTTGCCCAAATGCTAGATATTGCACTAAATAACAGCTGGTAATTGCATCGTCGTGATTGCAAGCAACTTCCTAACGAGAATAAACTGTCCCTAAAAGAATACAGACTGCTCTTGCACTCATCAAAACCAATACCAAATCACAAATCCCAAGAGGGACTTTGGATCCTGGATCTGATATAATCACAAAGCCATTCCTACAGGACGAGTCCTGTGGATGAGGCACGTCTGGATTGTTTTGATCATTTTGCTATTTACACTTCGCAGGGTCGATGCCGATTATGTAAGAATGGAAAGACTACAGTTATCTGTTCAAAATGTGAACAGAGACTTTGTTTCACACCAAAAAAAAATTGTTTTCTTTTATTTCATAAAAAGTAAAAAACTAAAACCCGACTACGACAAAAAAAACGACGCTGAAAAAGTATGAAGCAAGATTTTCAGGATAGAACAAAAAGAAAAGCCGCAGTCACACGGTATTAAAGTGTTTAGGTTGGTACCTATAACGTGTGACTACGGCTTTTCTTTTTGTTCTATCCTGAAAATCTTGTTTCATACTTTTTCAGCGTCGTTTTTTTTGTCGTAGTCGGGTTTTAGTTTTTTACTTTTTTTTATTTAAACAATTTTGGTGTTAATGTTTTTTTTTACTCTTGACTTTTTGTCCGCTAGAGGGCGTGATTTTAAATTTGAACAATATTTTGGAAATGTACAAGTGAGGCCCTTTCAAATGATACCAAACACGGCGTATTTATCTCCATTTTTATTTTTTAAGCCTTACTTTTTGTCCGCTAGAGGGCGCCAAATCGCTTTTTGTGACACGTCACCCTATGCCTGCCCTAGCCTATGTTCAGCGGAAAATTAAGACGGTTCTAACGATACCTCATATGTCGAGTTCCGTTAAGTAGATTAGAAGCTATGAGGGAACAGATGAAGATACACACATACATACATACATACAAACATACATACATACATACATAGCCAGTCAAAATCATAACCCTCCTTTGGCTTTGCCGTAGTCGGGTAAAAAATAAGTAACTTTCATTCGTTTTTTTAAATATTCTTTTCAGAAAAGATTTGTTTTTATAACTGAAAGTGGTTATTTTAGTTTTGTTATTATTTAAAACTATGCATAACTTAGCTTTGTTACTAATTTGAAGATTTTATTTTATAGTTATGGGTATTTATAAGTATATCCAATGATTCCTAAATGTTAACTTGATCTCATTACTGCAATAATGTTCGTTCTAAATTCTTATTACTAGTATTGTTACGTTTTTTTTTTTTTATTAACTTAAACTTAAAATGGCAATGTACGTTCTATGTGACATGTATGATGGGTACCAACTTTGTGGCCCAGTTGGTAATGTCACTTGTATGTGACGTTTGAAAAAGTAATGAAAATATATATATTTTTTTTGAATTTCATATTTGTTTTATTGATTGAACCCTAATTAGACCATTTATTGAAAAAAAACCTCTGAAAAAGGTCCTGATTAATGATTGCCAATTTAAGGGTTAAATATTATTGTTTGAATAATTAAAGTATCCTCGTAAATTAACTTCCAAGCATTTCAATTGACCTTTCCATCGACGAACCTAAATATTTGTCAAACACAAGGTTCTTAACAACCATAAATATCTTTACGACATCTAATAAAAGGCAATTGGCAGAGGCCTCCAATTTATCATGATGAAACATTCACCGTTGTCAGAATGAAAGAATAATTAATAATTATTGAGCTCCGAGTGGTCTGCAGGGGTTATTAAATTATAGTGGACATGGATTAAAACATTTATTAATGTCATTAAGTACATGGGTTTGCGTTTCCCGAATGAGGTGTGGTGTGATTGGTGGCGGTGGTTCGTTTGAAGATAAAGTATTGGTGGTCTCAGGTTGTGGGTTAAAACTTTGTTACATCATCATCCCTAGAGCCTTTTCCCAACTAAGTTGGGGTATCGTCATCATCAGCCAGCCTGTTCCCACTGCAGGGACTCAGGCCTCCTCTCTAGGAGAGAGATGGGCTATAATCCACCACGCGGGCCTAGTGCGGGTTGGTTGGATTAGGTTAGTATATAAGGTCCCATTAAAATAGGTGGACAAATTTTAACACAGCGTTCAGTAGGTCTAACTAAACATATCTAAACAAAAAAACATTAAATAAAATGTTTTTTTTTGACTTAAAATAATAAATTGCCGGCACTCTAGAACAAACTCATCCTTTATGAGTAGGTACTTAAATGCGATTTTCTTAATAAAAAAAAATTACCACCGTCCTTATTTCGGTGGTCTGAATGATTTCTGAAATTTTGTCCACCTATTTTAATGGGACCTTATATTATAATCCAGTATATTCAGATGCAGCGGCATAAATAGTTAAAAAGGGAAATTCGAATCTAAAAACAGCTGGCTTTAACAAGACTGCAGATTAAGACAATACAATTAACCCAACAAATAACAGACTAACTCCAAGAAATAAACCAGGATTACTCGTTCATTAACATTACACTTCACTTCTTCATTTCGAGATAATTAAAAGCGCACACAAGAGCAGTTTAAAACTAAGATTACAAGAGCTCTGTAAATTAAAGCTCAATAAATTGAGAGCAATCACCGTGTAGCGACAAGTGTGGGGCAATATAAAAACGCAGGCGGCAGAAACTTTGATAAACTACGTGGTGACAGGGTTGTCGATTAAGAATTAAGTAACGTAAACTACTTTTGCAAAACTAAAGGGTACGGTAAAGTAAACACCGAAATTCGCGCTATTGAAAGGGCAAGCTTTACATTTTATTTTCTATATTCGGTTTTGTATAAAGAGTATTTGCGTTACACACTCGTTCGACGATTATTTTTCAGGAAGGGGTGTTTTGCAATATTGTTTCGTCTTTCTTATTGAAAATGTGAGGTTATTAAATCCAAATCCACTCAAGGCATATTAGAACAGTGAGAAAATAACCTATTACTGTAGACTTAGTGGTAGACGTGTTCATGAGTGAAGACCCAAAATCGGCCAGCAAAAGGTGGGCCGCCCCCCGGTTCAGTGGAACGACAATCTTCGCAGGTTGACTGGTAGCAGATGGATGAGAGTTGCGAAATATCAAGATTAATGGCTTTCAATTGAAAAGGTATATATCCAGCAATGGATTGCTGTAGTGAGGACGGAAACTTGAGACATATTATTATGCTAAAACCATGCACTACATACTACACATGTAGTATTTCTGTAAAACATTCATATATCAAAATCATAATAAGTGCTGCCGGGAAATTACTAAATGCTTCCAATAAATGATTAGATAGTTCAACAAATTAAATAGTCCTACTTTTTGTACTCAAATGGAGTTCTCATGAAAAAACATCTTCATCATCATTAGCCCTGTCGCAACCCCGGCAGCCCTACATAAATTAATGGCTTGATACCGCGTAACATATCGCTAGTTATAATTATTAGTTTACGGCATAAAATTAAGTGCACCAAGTTTATTAGCGCACCAACTACTGTTTCACGTTTATCGTATGTACTGGCGTGTTATAATCGTTAATTAGGCAGCTGGTTAGCTCACGGTTGTATTGTTGAAAGGGGTCGGCAGGATTAGGTCTGTTTTATGTTTCTTTTCTTTTATTAATAGCATCTGTTGTGCTTGGACATACGGTATTATTACCTGTGTTAACAAACCTAGATTCAGTCAATAAAATTCGTCAACATCACTGCTCTTCATCATCATAATCATCATCATCAGCCAATAATGTTCCCACTGCAAGGACTCAGACCTCCTCTCTAGGAGAGGGATGATCCACCACTGCTCATCATCCACTGCTCCTGCCTTTATTAAATCCCAATTTAATTGACGGACATCATTGTCTTATGCCCGGTTTCTGAGGCACTTTATAAACCATCGATAAAAGTGCCTCAGAAACCGGGCATTATTCTTACTTGTCATTTCAGCAATCATCCCCTTCCTATGCGTAATATTATCTAAAACAGTATCCATCCAGTTCTTCTGCAATAATTATATTATCATTTCATAATTTCGCTCAGTCACTTTTAGTTTCATCACGTTGCGAAAGCTCTTCTGCAAACCTTACATCCAACACGATAAAATTATCCATACCTACGAGTTTTAATAATATCCGCAAACTAACTTAGACATTTTGCATGCACATGACGTTCCATAATTATCAATTCATAATCCTTATAATTACGAGTATGTAAATTCGGTATCTGATAGACCATCATAACCATCAAGTACCGTTCATGTGCTCTCAAAATTACGGTCTAATAATCGTGAAACTTTATTGGCATGTCAAATGTCAATCGTGCCATAATTTTGTGCCATAATATTATGTGACGTGTCATTAATATTACTGAAAAGTGTCACATTGAAGCGTCAAACTTTTTATTGAATGTTTAGAAATCAAGAAGAAATGTAAGTATTTTGAAAAGTTATTATAAAATCACTGACTGACAGACTGCCTTGCAAGCGAGACTGCTGAACACGAGGTCTTGGCTTCTATACCTGGGTCGGACAAAATGCTAAGGGGTTTTTCCGATTTCCATCAGGAGTTTCATAGTAACATAGCCTGAATTGAGAGGACAATAGGCTCGCCTCGTATTGAGACCTAAACACTGGAGAATTGTACTATAATATAATATACTAAATTATTATACTTACAGAATTATCGAATAGTGCAACCACACACAGTAAGAATTTCCTAGTTTCTTTGGTCGAAATTTTGGTTAAATTTTGAGACAGAAAATACTTTAATAGTTGCTATGTAAGTACAGTTACCAACACATTACAAAACATCAGTTTTACTCGTTTTCAAGTATTCAATGGCAAGTACCAGTTAATGCCAGATGATTAGTGTTATAATGACTTTATTTTACGACCTCTTTTTGTTTGGCATCTAAAGTTCAACTTTTCAATAGCCAACTTTATATGCAACCCACAACACTTGCCTCCTATAATGCGCTGTAATGACTTCATTCAGCGATGAATTCTTGATTCACCAGTACTTGGTAATTTTCCACACTTTGCTATGTACTTTATTATTAATGCCAGTTCACACTAATAGGCAAGTCTGTCTATAATTTTGTATCATTTCTTTCCGATTAGTAGTACTACTTACTTGATTTCTACCTTCCGTTTAGAGGGATTAGTTGATTTCGACCTTTTTTTATTAATTTTAAACTATGATACATTTTTATGGCATATTTTAATACAATAACAGCTATTGACCTACCTCAAAGTATTTAGCAATGACATTTTTTTAATGTATAGTTTTACATTTATATATTTCATTAATTAAAAACTATAAAATAAACTAAACTAACAGTAAACTATAAATATGCATCGAAATACTGCTCCTCAACGCTGTCAGCCGGTAATGTCCAAAAGACTGGCGGCATTGCCTCGTTGTATGGCAACACTTAGCCTCTGGCCAAGATAGAAGCCAGCCCTTAAGGGTAAACAAGCCAACGGCACGAACTAGTTGGTGGGCGGGGCTAAAATGCATGCTATTTCATCCGACATCACGAGCGAAATGCATAGAGCGAAAGAGACACAACTAAAACGGGCGCGCGAAATTTTCTATGCAGACCTTTGGTATATTTGGTTTCATGAAAAATCTATTGAATGTATCTGTTCAAAATCAAATTATTTAAATTTTTTAATAACTAATCTATGTCCGTATGGTTTCACTTTTTTCTTTTTCATACTATATACGTTACTTATTTACGCCCAAAGATGAGTTAAAATCAGTGCTAAAATATGAAAGTTTTGACGTTCATAACTTCCAAATCAATATTTTTTTCCAATTCTGCTTCCAGAATACAATTTTTTTCCAGATACAATTTTTAATTTTGAACCTACACCGTCAAACAGAGGAGTAATCACCTTCATAAGTTTGTATGGAAGAATGACTGGCTTGTTCAACCTTAATGGTAGCGAACAAAAATAATAAAGGAAAACGGATAATTAATTTCATTATTAAAATCACACACTTTAGAACCGCGGTGTCAGGATGTGATTATATTAAATTCCGAAAAAAATTATTTCAATGATACTATTTTTAAGAATAAACACCACCACATTAGTATTTTTTTCTTAAACCATACCTATTTAAATGTCGTCTTTTAAATAATAATAATGTACATAAATTTAAAAAAAAATTGTAAGAAAACTGAATAAAACGATTTTAATTTCGTTAATTATAACTAGGTAAACTCGCAATAGCTTAGAACAGTATAATAATAAAACGTTAATTACAACGTTATTAAGTGTAATAAAACGTGTTATTAAATTATTCAAGAATCCTGTCGTAAATTTAGTCTTTATGTAGTAACGAGAAATGTTTGTGCCATGGCTTTATTGTTAGTTGATGTATCCTGTGGTTATTGCGAATAAACTTATTCTCACTAACGATTTCATTGTCGGACATAATAATATAAGGAAATTTACGGTGGTGGTAACTTTATGGATAACTAGATTTTGCCGATGGAGCAAGGCATTGACTGAGTGTTGGCCGAGGTTAGGCCACAGGAACCAGGACCGTACTAAAGCTCGTTGGGTTGACGAAGTCGCGGAAAACACCTGGATGAGAGACGCACAGGATCGGGACATGTGGCGGAAGAAAGGGGAAGCCTAAATCCAGCAGTGGGTGATACCGGGCTGATATGAGATGATGGTGATGAGATTTTGCATGTCGCGTTGCCTGCTTTTTTTCACTGGAACGTGCTACCGGTATAAAAATAATCTGTACGTAACTTAACATTCTGGGACCTCACGACAAAAGTGTCTTAACCCAGGTCATAGTTTAACAAAAAACTTTTTTACAAAAAATAAAACCGACTTCGACAAGAAACTTAAGAAGAAACATCAGCATCTGAAGTCGGTGGCAAAAACATGAAATCAAACAAACAAAAGTCACCATCTTCAGAAGCTGATCTTTCTTCTGAAGTTTATTTTTGACTTTTTTGTGTTTTATTTTTGTCGAAGTCGGTTTTATTTTTTGTAAAAAAGTTTTTATTTTTCACTTTTTAGTGGTTCACATGTGCTTACATCTTCACAACGTATCGGCGTGATGTTATGTTATGAACTGTAAACAATAGACAGACATGAGATTTCAGCAAACCCAGTCCATTTGCTATCATTTATTGAGGAGTTCCGTTGCCTATCTCCGAAGTTCTTCATCAGATCTTCACCAAATAGTTTCTATAACCTTTGTAGTGAGTACAGGCGTGATATTATGTTGTGATGGCGTAAACAATGCTTAGATATGCTATAGCAACAATCGCGATTAATCTGCTGTTATTTATTGAAGAGTTCCCCCGATTTCTACAAGATCCCATCATCAGATATTGAAATGGCGACAAAGGGATCACACGGAAAGCACCAGCTTTCAAATAAAAAAAGAATCATGAAAATCGGTTCACCCAGTCGCAAGTTATGAAGTAAAAAACATTTAAAAAAAAAAGTGGAATTCATAACCTCCTCCTTTTTTTGAAGTCGGTTAAAAATAGTATCCAAATCTGTTCAGCTGTTAAAAGGGTACTGAAAGACTAGATTTTCGTATTTTATTATTGTAGTATAAATCATCTCTGTTTCTATATTCTATTTTGAAATTAAAACGTCAAAAATTAATTTATGCATTTGTGTAATTAAAAAGATTGAACAATTCAATTTACTAGTAATTTATTTAACACTCAAGCAATTAAGAAATAATTGATATCATCCTGCATTTTGCATAAATTTTATAAAGGAAATTCATCACATCAGTTTACATCTTAATAAGTTTTTAAACTGGCTTGGTCACTAACACAACAGTATCATAAACATCGAAAACGGGATATTTACCATGTTTACTATATGAAATATCGGGAATTTAATGTTAATAGTACTTTACATCATCTTTACAATAACAAAACATGCAACAATGATTTCATAATCGCAGTTACTTAATTTAAAGATTTTAATAGTTATTTTTCATAGAGAGTAACTAGAGTCTTAAAGGACTTTATTTAGACATAATTATGAATACTTACTTATAAAAGCTTTTTACATGCATTATTAGACCTATTGTATGTTTCATGAATTGAATGAAATTATCTTTTCATGGACAAACAAACATACTAACTTTCACGACAACCAAATTAAATTTACATTAACAAAATTCTCAAAAGCCTTCCATTAATCAAGCTACCGAAGAAATTTTTTCACTTTAACTTACAACGTTTCAATAAAGGTAAACCAACCAATTAAACTAACAATTTTTCTGTTAAAAACAGCGTATAATTATAAAATTCAACTGTACATTTTATAAGGGGAAATTAAGCTATTAGCTAGAGAAACAAGCTGGCGTTAATTTATACAGCTTAGCTTAATAATGCAAGCCCACATTTCGGTATCAAGGTTTAAGACAATTATGAGGGGAAAGTCGGGAACATACTGAGCATATGTTGCAAGGCAGCCGAGACGTATTTGGAGCGTACTTGTTGCTGGTGGAACAAGATGAATGGTCGGGATATTTTGCTTGAGAATAAATGAAGATCAGTGAAGACAGGGTATAGAATCTCTAACCGTTAGTTGGGCAATGCACGAAGATTACAACAAATAGGTACATTTTTGTGTATTAAAGAAAATAACTTCGAAAGTTATAAACAATAAACACCTATTCTATAAAATATAATTATATAAGTGCATGCCAAATGGCAATAAATTTAAGAATTTAAATTTAAAAAATCGCCAAACTATACCTCTGTTTAACAAAATTACCAACCAGGACTGTAAATCTTTACATAATTGGCACATTGCATGATCGCCAGTAAATAAAATCTTTAAATCGAAAAAAAAAAAAGTTAATTAAAACAACTAGAAAATTACGTAAATTAAAGTTGCGAAAAAGTCAATTAAAGCTATCAATCATTTTTAATTAATAATTCAATTTAACACAGATTAACCGTTATGCAGTTTGCCATAACGTAACCTAAAGAGAATTTCGCCAACACTCGTTGTCTGCGCGACTAATTATAATTGTATAATTATATAAATTAACGTGGTTGAAAATTATGAAGAAATCTACGATAGGCGCCTTTTTATGGAGAAATTAACCGACAGTGACGAGTAGGACAGGGGCCATTACTTTATAAACGACGTATGTTTACGAGGCGGAGGCATACTTTAGCTTCATGCTCCTTTTATTTTACGAGGTGGGCTGTACTTGTGTTATTGACACTAGGTAACTTAACAATGCAATGTGAAGATAGCTTTCGCCTATAATTTGATTAAAATAATTGTGATGACTCAACATCCATCTATTCATTACTTCTCTGCATAGACATTTTATGGCATTAATCTTCATATAATATGGCGTCAAAGTTACTACAGTACAGGGATGTATTTTATAAAACAAGCAATCGTAATCGCAAATATATTATTATAATCATAATATTTTATTAATCAAATACATGTTACTACAGACCCTAGCCGTAGCAGATAGTTTACGATTGTAACAAATGGCACGCCCCATGCGGAGCAGCACTCACTTTACAAAAGCACATCAAAAAAATCTGCCAGAACCCAGTATCCATAACACCCGTATGACATTAAAGCTTATTCCCCTAGGAAAATCCATGAATACTATGAGCATATCAACATAATAGTCAACCATTATCGGATAAACAATGGACCCTATACGGGAATATGTAACCATTACCTCATACATTCAGGGCGAGAAATAATTAGACTTAATTTATTACAAGGCGTTTTTAATATCCATCAATTCGGTAGCCCATTATAAATGGCTATTTATGTACAGAATAAATTATGGGCATTTAAAAAACTGTCATTGGTGACACTAATTGACAAGTTGATTTATTACAGTAATGACATTAGAGGTAGTTCTAATCGTAATTGTTTTATGTGAAGGGTATGTAACAGCTGCTAGTTAGTTTGTAGTAAATTGGAAGAATTATCGTAGTTTTTTTCCGTCCATCCATCGATCATTTTTGATCCTCCATCCTTGTAGTATGCAGCTCCCAAGTTGCGCCACGGCCATCCATTTCATTGTACGAGGTAGTTTTAAATTAGATTGCATCAACACCTATCTAGGGAGTCCACACGGAGTATTTGCTGGTTAATAATCTCGTCTCAAAAACTTATCAGTTGTAAATATCGTCCGTTCTGTTATACAGAGGTGGTTGGCTTATTATTCACAAGACAATCTGAACAACATTTTATATTTTTGTCTCAAACTTCAGACCATATCAGCAAAAACAGACATTCTTCCCAAGCGTTCATTCAGGAGACTTCCACGGTCTTCACCAGATCATCACTCCACCCCTATATTAGTCCTTCCATTATTGTGCCTTCCTGTACGTAATGTGTTCGTCAGAATCTTATATAATTATAGCCCAACGTTGCCTTTGGATAGTCGGTATTCTACACAACCTTCAATCATTTTCAAATGATGACTAAAGACCATCACACTCGAACTGCATATAAATCAAGATCGTGTCCAGACACGTACTTTAAATAAAAAGGCCACTTCCAAAGTGACTCTTTGAATCAAATTTACGACATGACAACATAAAATATATTTATGCCCGCCAATACTTCAAAGTTGTCACCTCTGAATTAGAATGTCGCCGAAATAGGACGTAAAGGTGCAGACGATGTGCTCTCAACCCCAAAGGCATTATGCGACGTTTACGTGACTCCGCATAAATCAGATGAGTATAAGAAACAATGCAGAAATAAAAACATCGATCGTGAGTCCAGTTTGTGAGTGAAATGTTCCGTATAACTTTGAAAAATAGGTAGAGGTACTTTACGTTATTGTAGACCACGATAATAGAAATATGTCTCTATTCATAGTACAAGAAATAGAAAAGAAAAATTACTTAATGATCAATGAAATAGTGCTAGTTCAAGAAACAAAATTAACTCTTTCAGAAAGATCCTTTTAAATGGCATGTAACGGTGCTAATAAAACTTCAGTGAGTTTTAATAGTACCTTTAATGGAAAAAGAAACTACTCACAAACGAGAAATTAACAGAACAAAACACAAGAACAATAATTTAACTCGTCTCAATAAAAGAACCCACTAGAAAGCATAATACCGAAAACGCCAATTTCCTCTCCGAAGCCTATATTTCAAACCACATAAACTAACGTACAACGTTCACCCTTTTCAATTACGGAACCTTAAAAAAACAATGCAAAATGGCGTCGGTCGGCCGTTTGTTTAACTGCAAATGGAGTTCGCGCTTCGCCGTATGCACATATTAATTTTATTGCCAGCTCAGACGAATACTGATTGCGGGGTGCCAGGTTTTTTGATGTCCTTGCTTTTGTAAAATGTGTATGTCTTGTTGGAGATTTATGTCGAGATAAACATGCTGATTGGAGTGAAAGTTTTCTGGGAAGAGGCTCTTGAATAGTTTTTACTGGCATGGTGGCCGATAGTTGAAATTTTGTTAAAATTTTAAGTACAAACACCCTCACTGTATTGCGATGTTTGTGTGCTCTTTTTCACTAATATTAGGTTCTTTCTCATCATTCTCCTGCCCTTCATCATCATCATTTCAGCCGAAAGACGTCCACTGCTGGACATAGACCTCCCTTAAGTATCGCCAAATTGACCGGTCCCGTGTGTCTCGCATCCAGCGGATCCTCGCAACCTTCACCAGATCTTCCAACGCAACGTCTTCCGGTTCGCGGTCGCCACTCCAGAACTTTCCAGCCCCATTGAAAATCCGTTCTGCGAGCAATGTGCCCTGCCCACTGCCACTTAAGTTTGGCAATTCTTCGGGCTATGTCGGTAACCTTGGTTCTCATGCGGATGTCCTCATTTCTGATTCGATCGCGCAAGGAAACTCCGAGCATAGCCCTCTCCATTGCCCTTTGGGTGACTTTAAGCCTTCTGATGAGGCCCATTGTGAGCGACCACGTTATGGTCCCGTATGTAATCACTGGCAACACACACTGGTCATAGACTTCCGTCTTGAGTCACTGGGGTAAGTTGCCCTTATCCCAATTTCTTTAAACGTTTCCTTCTTCCAATCACCTTTGTTAGACGTCACGGCATCTATTCCTTTCTCTTTCATATTATTATCATTCCCCACACAATCCATCATTTCTATGGCCTTCCTCTACCTTTCCATCTACCAAAATAATTATCCAGCACTTTTAGTCACATGCGTTTTATCACTCCTCCTTCACTGTATTATTTACTCATTATCTAAAATATTTCAGTTTAATTGAAAGCTATTTATATCCCTAGGTATAATAATAATAATATAATCTGCCAAATAAATAGCTGAACTAACTCACACATAATCATCAAGCACCTAAAACGTCCTCATTAAGATGACATAGTACGTCGGTTTCTGTCTATTTTATTGACTTCCAGGTTCATTAAATTAAATCAAGACTCGCTGCAATAATTCCAGGGCAAATCCGCTTCAGCTTTAAAATTTGTAATAGCGCCATCTATCGCTCGCGGCCGGCAAACGTCACACATATCATGTGCACGCGCACCCATCAATTATACGTACAAAACGAACAACACACAAGAACAAAATGGATTTACAGAAGGTTCAATACTGAAAACAATATGAGAACCCACATAAGATTAGATAAAATTTGGCTAAAATTAACAGTTTCAAATCAATTCAGCCACAGATTTGCATTTCATTAACAAAGCTTTCTTTTGTTTCAGGATCAATGAGAGGTTTAAAATCATCCAGTATTGTGAAAAGTGGTTCTTCTGCATCATGTAATGCCAAGTTGTGTACAAAACGAACAGCATTCTACTGCTGTGGCCCGCGTGATTTACTGCTGCCCAAACGACTGCACAACACTGTTGAACTAAATGAAGACTGCACACTAACTTGATGGAAAGAAAATAATTGTTTCAGCCTTGCAGCTTTTCATTTTGCCGTAAAAAGGAGAGAATAACCTTCTTCCTCCTTTTGAACTTCGCCGCAATCAGGTAAAATGAAACTGAATCATTGTAACAAGGTTCTTCAAGACAGAATACAAACTACTAATAAAAATTGAACAATGTATGAACTCCTGCTTCCCCAATAAAGTACTTTTTTATCAAGAACATAGAAGTAGATAGTTCACACGAACAAATGATGACCTGGATTCATCTAAATGCGGGAAGCACAGGATCAATCGATGTGGCGACGTTTGTTGAAGTAGTTTTTACATCAATACATATTTATTTCCTCTAGATTTTGTCAAATTCAACAACACCCATTTCAGCAATCAATAACAAAGTCTCCTGTTGATTATTTACTACAATCCCAAGATTCAAGACACAGATACAATTCAATTACTTACTCGGCTTTAACTTATTAGCTCATAGTTGATCAAATTTGATGAAACTGTACCTAGATAGTACAGTTTCGAGGAGGCAACACAACTTAGTCCTACTATGATTCACGCAGCTCTATGTATGCGTGTGTTAGAGGTAATTATTCGCGAAGTGCCGCCTGGCGGCAACTAAGTGTAATTTGTAGCTGAACTTCAGAATCTGAATTGGAGATATACCGGCAAGAAGTCATAGCTTGGAATGACAGGAACTTGATTTAAAATCAGACAATTATAGATAAGCAGTCTTAATAAGTATTGGTATTATTATTTAGACTGGAAGCTAACCCAAACTTATATGAGGAAGGGCTAGGCAAGATTATGTTAATGACCTCATCTTAATCTCTCAAATCATACAAAAGTAAACAAAGTAGTACCCACCAGCCAAACATTACAACAAACATTAAGACTGCAGATAAAAATTGGAACCAATCGATGAAATATTTGCAGAAACCGGGGATAATGATGAAAATGGAAAGCAAGAGTTGAATGAGGCCAATAAATTTTATGATAATACCTACTGACTCATCTCCAATGTTTGTAGTATTTGAAGCATAACTCACAATAGACATAAACGAAAACGATGTTACTGGTAATAAACATATCATCATAGTGCATTTAGAGCTAGATGCATTTAAACAACAAACGTTTAGAGTTCCTGAAAACAAAGAAAGAGATCGTATTTTATTTTCACAAGTAAGAGCAATCTACTTAAAAGACGTATAAACACAATCGTTTACGTCATACCATTCACAAGTTCTATTAAAAAACTGTTTGTTTTATTATAATTTATTTTCATTTGGATCTACAAATCAGTCATCAATAGCTAAGAATTCGTTTTTTAGTAGACACTCTCTAATTCTCGAAAATGCATTTCCGTCATAAAAATATCCCTCGCATTTCAAGCACTTCCATAAAACATTCAAAAAGCTCAACACAGTCTGTCGTCCTCTTAACAGTAGGACATTAAAGTTAATAATCACACCACATCAATCGTCGGTTCAAAGAAAACCGTTGCAATTGGCCTTTGAGTCTTCGCTCATTAGCGCCGCGGCTGACACATCAAAGAACGTCACGTCACTTGTCACATACGTCGGTTGTCGAGCCCTGTCACCATACGTCAACTGTCACATGTGACAGCCCCTGTATGATTAATAGACGAACTGATTATTCGGTCGTTTTTTGTTTTTTTTTAGCTTTTTGTCAACACAAAAGCTGTCGAACGTTTGTGTTGTGACGAGTATTGATATTGTAATATTAGTACAATGCATTTACGTGTGTTTTGAAGTTGTGGTGTGTGTGAAAGGTATTTAAATCAGACTTTTATTTATTGCATCGTAATTAAATCAATTCTTGTTACCATTGCTTTCATTCCGATTCAAACGTTTTATTTGAAATTCAAGTAAACACAGAATTTAAACGAGAACATCGACAAGCAACCCCGACGTTGTGCATCACTAACAGCGCTCAGACATAAATTACTTCAAAAGTGATTTACTCGCGCCATACAAATCGCCGTCGACTAGTCGTTGCGGCCCGTCTCCGCCTGTCTGAGCCGTTCAAAGGCCCTGACTGACAGGTGTGAATGATGGTTGACTAGACGCACGTAGACTGACAATCGCAATCACCAAAGAGCCCCACCGTTTTCTTTGAAGATAATAGTTTTGTTTTTGGTACATTGAAAACCGTTTATTTTTCTAACACCGCTAACAAAACATTAGTAAGTAGTTTCGGGAAATAATGCAATACTTTTTCGATTCAATGCAAATTGATTTTTTTGTTGAAAGATTATACCTACGTCTGCTGCTTCTCGATTTTAAAATGTTTTAAAATATTTCAAAGGCGAAATCGTTTCAAGCGTTTTAAAGCTCTAACATTCGGCGTCTTTTTTATCGTGGCCTCTTGACGAGCCTGTCAGGAACATAACTCGCAAAATAAAACACGTGCGGAGTGGCAGCCACAAATCACATTTTTTAATCGAACTCACGTCTCTGTGCAGCGACAAACGTGGACCACACCCTAAAAAAGCCTTAAACCCTTTGGTATAAAGTCTGAAATCGTTTAAATAATAGGTGATTTAAAGTTTGCTGCATTTCAGTGTGCAGTCACGTCGCACCGCGCGGAATGCTATCGACATCCGCTAAACTATCGACGTTGGCACAACACTAATTGCTCTTTTTGTGCGCCCCGTTTCTCACAATGATTTACGTAATGCTCCTACAAAGAGCGTAATCGTATCATTAATGCTTTAAAATGACTTTAACGGCCCATTCTAATGATTTAGATTGATTACGGCAGCGAAGAATAAAAGCTATTCATAAAACATCATATATCAATGAGTCCAGTGTGTATGCTCCACGTCACTGTAAATTGTTATTTGTTCAGAGTAGCGACATTTATGAAAGATTAGATTTATTCGGTACGTAAATAATGTAGATAAAAATAAATCAGTTATTTGATTGGAAAATAAAGGGCTATTGAAAAAGATACATGGCTATACGTAGAGCCAATAAGCAATGAGGAAACATAATAATGATCAATGCTATGATCATTTTTGGTTTGGTAGACAGAGGCATATAACCTGCTTGGATGGTAAGAGGGTAAAATTATTTCGGGTGCTGTTGTACTTAATAGCGTCAATCTGATTATCGTCAATACCGAGATGATGCATCGCCGGATGAGATGAATTTCAAACTGCTGAGCTTATAAACATTTGTGTTTCTTACAAACAATCTGATTAAAGCCCAAGGGCTGATTACAGATACAATTATAGAGGGAAAAAAACCTGTATTTCGTGGAAAATTACATTTTAAAGATATAGGTTAGTAGGTTTATTTATTTCGAAGTTATTAAATAAACTTACTATAATAATAAAATTATTATTCATTTTGTTTATGTACCTACTAACATTTGAAAGGTGTACACGTCCATGTTAAAACACTGTAATCGCGTTAACAACGCAAAATGTCAAACAGTTCGTGCCTAAAACGAGTGTAGCGTGCTAATGTGAGCGGACCTTTACGCTAGTGCCGTCAGTAGCACATCTGAAAACTGTCGATAAAACATCTAAATTAAAATAGTGGTGGACAAGATGCATTTGTCATGTAATCGGCAAGATAAGGTAGCTCAATTAAAAATTTATTCCTTCGGCGGCTTGGTGTAATTAAGATAGCAAGTGAGCATAGATTATGGGAATTACGACGTGCGGTTATCTGTGACAGGGAATGGCGGGAAGCGATTTTCATTTGTAATTAGTGGCGCCGTTGAGATAAGGCTTAACTTGTATTTTGAGAACGTCAATATCTTTTATCGTTTGGTAAAGTGAAGATGTGACTTGTGATTTAGTTCCCCAGGTAGGAAGCTGTTTTAGTGTTGTTTCTTGAGTGTTGATAAGACGAGACGCTGATATAAATTGTTTTACCGATACGCTTTTAACATTGTAAATCAGACCTTTTTCCGGGATCAAGAAATCTGGAAAGGTAACTGTTCGTTAAAAAAGTATTTGATAAAAAGAACAGTGCCTAAAAACCTTGCACATTTTTTATCGACATGTAACACACATCACTAAACAAACAAATTTAACGTAAACGGCCCAATGACACTTCGAACACGTGATCCCGATTCGCTTAAATGGCAGCAAATTGGCTCGTTGTCGTAATATTGATACTAAATATTGATAAAATAAATTATATTGACACACCGGTGTATGGTACACGGGCAATGGCCGCCAAGGTAATTAGTCTGGTCATGTGTGAGGAATAATTATGAACTGGTATTAGAGGTTGCAAATTTATTTTAATTATGCATGTGTTGTTTGATGAAACTGACGTAATTTGTGTAGACATATTTGATTGACATACTGTTTTACTTTTATTTACTTCTGGCTCGAAAGCGGTGAAGCAAAACATCATAAAGAAACCAGTATGTCTATGGCCAACAAATCGACATGTGACATCTATCTCTCCGCCCTGGACATTCAGGGATGTGTATTACTCTCTCTCTCAAAGAAGAGGCCGGTGTCCTATCTGTGATTATACCACAAACGAAGATCGTATGAACAACACCAACAATTCATTTTAGAAAAGTTTGTTTTAAAACACTTGGACGACATAGATTTGTAAAGTGAACTAAGCAACGATGTTTCTAATATAATTTCTAAACAGCCTATTTTACCGTCAAAAAGGCAGTTCCTAAGCACTCAATAAAGTAGGTAATTCCCTCATGTATTTAATTCACAACATCTGCTCACAGTTCTTCTTTCCTAATCCAAAATAAAACACTAAAAAGATGTCTCCTAAGAAATCTAGACTATTAACTCCAAACCTTGGCACCAAATGAGACCAATTTGCCAGCGGTTTTCCAGTCACATATTTGTGGACTTTACAACTATTACTGAGGGATAAATCTGTAACTTTATGTCGACACCAGTTATCCTAGACTAAGCTTCATAAGTTAAGATAGAGTTAGATTGGATTGAGGACAACTTGATTAGGTGAATAAGACAGAGATACTGTTGTAAGTCTTATTGTAAAATACTAGATCGTAATCGCCGTTGCTGAAGATAAAATGCGTGGTTTATCGGTCCAAATAACTGTTGGGAAGGCAATCTACTTAGTTGATGTTATCTAGTGGGTTTTATGGTGATATCAAATGCTTATTTTATTTGTAGAAAGCCGAAAATACTGGAAAATGTCTGTTTGTTTGCTGTGTATAAATAAGCAGAGAGCTTTTGTTGCTAGTCTTGGTGGCTGGGAATTACTCAGCTCTATGCAGGACACATGGTCAGGTGAGATACAAGTGCTGACTAATGGATGTCCGGGTAAGAGCGAATTAATTGTTATCTACGGAAAAAGGATGTTGAATCCTTGATAAAATTGGCATTGGAAACAGGAAATTGGCTCACAAGTAGGTTGTTCCGAACAGTAGGATGTCGAATGCCATAAATATTTAATAACAAGATAATAAAAAATAATTACACCAGCATGAGCAATTGCATATTAAATATATTCACGTCACGGTTTACAGTATTCCCGTTGAAATCAAAAACTGACTCATCTCACGCTCAGACCACACAACAGTATTAAATTCTTCTCAACCACCAACACAATCATTTAAAAAATCTCTTCAACGTTTTTTAACGAATTCAATACCTTCACCAAAAACTTTAAAAATGTAACCATTATCACACAATACCTGTTGGTTATTCCATTACGTTAATGTGAAAACAAAAAACGGTAACAGTCGATAAAATTAATTAATTTTATCGATAAATTGTTGCACAACCCATGTGTGTCGCTCGGACTTGTCCCACTTAAGGTGACATGTCAAAGATTTATTTGGTACATTTTTACGTAATAATTTCGAAGTAGTGAATGTAATAATTATGTGAGAAGCGGAAACTGCAATTAGCGGTATGTTTACCGGTAAAAGTGTCGGTTGTTTTTTGCTAAGTAGTGTGACTAAAGTGAAGATAATTATGATGACTCAGACTCAGGCTTGAGAAACAAAGTCTAGAGTGTGAAAACTGATTATATTTTAAGATTACACGAATTCTTTCAGTTCGTTATGGATCGTGAGATTTGTGATACGGATTAAACCGTATTTGTGAAAACAATCAAAATCTTTTCTTCTGTTGACTCACTGATTTCATATAAATAAAAAAAAACTTTTATTTTTTTTATTTTTTTTTATTTAATATGGGCTTACTCTTGACCTCAATCTTGCCCTAAGGGCAGAGATGAGGTCGACGATGGAACGAGCTTACCCAGAAGAAGCCTATTTACTCGCGACTTAAATTGATTGGGGTTAGGTATATGAACTCGGGAAAACCGACGCAGGCAGGGTGTTCCACTCCTTGGCTGTACGAATAATGAAAGTCTTAGCAAAACGCTTCGTACGAATGTGTGGAACATCGACAAGGTGTGGGTGATAACCTGCAGTACGCCTAGTCTCTCGATGGAAGAAGGGAGATGGTGGAATAAGCTCGTGGAGCTCTTGCGCACACTCTCCGAAGTACAGTCTTTAATATTATTTTAGAAATCTTTTTCTTCAACTTTACTCACTGGTACTGTTAACCTGTGTCATCTCACTGCAGGACAAAGGCCTCCCCCACGATTTCCAAATTTTGCGATCCAGTGCCAATGTGGACCACTGGTCGTTGGTTCTGTCAAGCTCGTCCCGCCATCTCCTACGAGGTCTACCACGTCGCCTTACTTTACTCTAACAATTTTCTAAATATTGAACCAAAAACTTTATCGCAAAAATTTATACACATTCGATCGAGATTTGTCGCTTAATTTTGTACTATAATAAGGTTGTGTGGTTACGTGTGATTCAAAACACCCAACTAATCCAGACCAGATAGCAAAAGCATGACAATTTGATACAATATTCGATTTAATATTCAAAGCCTAAAATGAATGCTGAATATTGATCAGAACTGGACGCATGTTAGTGTCTAGATTATCATGCCTAATTAATTAGATGAATTATGAAATAGTTGTTAATTACTGAAATCATTTTCATAATTACTTGTTATTGGTTCGATTTACGCTTGACCTGTCAGATCATATCGACAACGGCAAAATATTGTGTGAAGTATTTAGCCACCTAGGTTTACGTCGATCTGGCATACGATGGCGATGTCTATGTTATGGGTAAGAGTATAAGATAATAATTAGTATCATCATAAGCCAATAAGCTCGTTTAATCCAATTCTATCTTCAGTGAAAAAGTCCTGAAAACACTAAGACTAACTTTTGTAGTTCTTAATAATCATGGATGAGTTTACTAAGAAATAAATGGTCACCTTCAATCTCATTATTTTCTTCAATACTGTATGTGTTATACTTTTTTTTTCCATCTTACGACTGTCTTCACGGGGTATTCCCTAATGCGATAGTGCACACAATGTTATATACTTCTCTATTAGTCCCTTTACTTAGTTGTCACCGCTTCTCTAGGACTTCCTCGAGACACATGCATTATAGTTAGTCATCTATCTTTATGCTGAATATTGTCACGTTTATCATTTGCCTACATCTCGATCCCGACCATACAAAAAGCCGTCCATCACTGTCATACAAATGAACCAATTAAAATGCGTCGCATGTATGAATTTGAATGGCGTTTACTTCCGTGATACGATGATAATGAATATTCCAATGATTTAGATCTTGATCGACTATTTCTAGATACAGTGGACTAATAACATCGCTGGAATAATTTATGACTTGCGGACTACTAAATAGGCTGACAGTAATGAATGGTTTGGGCATGAATGAAATGAAACAATGCCGGCAATGTTTTATGCAGCAGGTATTCTAATCGGTTATTTTGATTTTAATTAGGACGAAAGCTTCTTCTAACAACACATACCATGATGTCTATTTTCTCCCAAAGATTGAACTGGTACAGGATACATTGGACGGGTAAGTAGGTAGGTAGGGTGAGGTGTCTTTATTTACGTTTAGTCCCGTGAAACTAGCTGGCCTAGGCTAACCTACTCAATAGTACAAATTTCAGGTTCCACCGTATCTGCATTATGTCAGCCCTGAATCACCCAATGCTGAGTATAATAGGCCTAGAATTTTCTTCGCAACACTTCCCAGTCCTGCCCCCCTATTGCGTATCTTTTTTACGTCAGTGGCTATCAGAAATATCCATAGATTAACTGTAAATTGGTTATGGTTTGGTACATTTTTTTCTTAAAAACTCACCATTTGACAGTTATTTGATAGACATTATAAGTTATCCACTGTCATTAAAAGATACACAATAGCCCTGCAGAGCGTCTCTGGAAAAAATCCTAAAGTGAAAACCCAATAACTATTTGCCAGACCTTTGAATCCAACTTAGGACCTCCCTCCCTCTCAGCATTCAAGCTTATGCCCGCTGTGCGTATGTTCAATGAAGCAGTCAGTTCTATTAACATTTTTGCATTACCGTAGGCGTATTATCGCAGTCTGGTTTACTCGCACTTTGAATGTAGACATAAACATCCTGAGTGATTGCACCTTGCTATTTCCTGAGCTGATCCTATTCTTGTAGTAGATGCATTTTGTCCTATTACTGTGAAATAAGAATCTGATATGGGTATGTTTTTGGGACAAGCCAAATAAACTATTCCTAAACCACTGCAGCTCCTAGAAGCCAGATTCAACAGTAACGACCACCAAAAAAGCGCTGAAACCATGAAGCTCGACGAAATCCCAGTGTAACAATTTATCTGAACTCGATATCTATCACCATGCTACCTCATTGGATGTTATCGATTTCAAAACGCTATGTCGTTATCTGACACCAAGACATACAAATTTAGAGTTATTCCGGTCTGATCCCCCAAACCGATCCACTGCCAATATTTTTCTTTTGTTTATTCCTTTCTGATCCCCTGTAATTTATCATTCCGTTCTGATCCCCTTTCTTTTTTTAATGGACACAATTACAAGTGAATATTTACAGTCAATTTATTACAGTCAATCGAAAAACAGTTGTTAATGAAAATATAATCAGTTTTTATTTCTATAACTTACAATCGTACGATCATCCCACAAACTACCAGGAGAACAGAAGTAGGAAGGAGGTATTGGAATCTTTAAATCAAATCTATGTTATTTATTTCTACCCCAAAGCTATAATGACATGCATGACTTACAACCTATCCAACAATAACCCAACATTCAGTGGACGTATAAGCAATAAAATATTACCCATAAAACACTATCATTATCTCCTATAACGTGACGTCACGACCTCCCATCATTCACCATCACTTACACAGTAATATCCCATAACACACGTTCAACATGATGAAGACCAAGATATGAAGCACAACATCCATCACTACGAAAATGGAGGAAGTTTCTCCGTCTTATTATAAACTGCAAGTGATTTAGTATCGATATAGCAATATTTTATCGATATTTATGAGCATCACTAGGAACACATTTGGGGCGTTCATAAAATAGATGTTTAGTGTTGTACTTGTGCGTAATATTTATATTTTCGGTAGCCGTTTTTTAGGCTGTTGACAGATAGAAATGTTGGAATTTAAATAACAAGCTCTTTTTTAAAAGAATACATGTTTGCTGAATCACTTTTTAAATTAAAAAGTAGTACGTCTCTGTTCAGACAGAATACATTAAAATACACGTTGAATAAATGCTCATCAGAAAGAAAGGAACTTATGAAAACCTAATTTAACCTCAAAGTCACCCAAAGGGCAATGGAGAGGGCTATGCTCGGAGTTTCCTTGCGTGATCGAATCAGAAATGAGGACATCCGCATGAGAACCAAGGTTACCGACGTAGCCCGAAGAATCGCCAGACTTAAGTGGCAATGGGCAGGGCACATTGCTCGCAGAACGGATGGCCGATGGGGCCGAAAAGTTCTGGAATGGCGACCGCGAACCGGAAGACGTTGCGTTGGAAGGCCTCCCACTAGGTGGACCGATGACCTGGTCAAGGTTGCAGGAACCCGCTGGATGAGAGACGCACGGGACCGGTCAATGTGGCGACGCCTGGGGGAGGCCTATGTCCAGCAGTGGACGTCTTTTGGCTGAAATGATGATGATGATGAATTTAACCTGATTTAGTGAATCTTTTACTCTGGTCAGTGTACTCTCATGCATTAAAGATGAATCAGAATCAGTCAATTTTAAGATAATATGTGATCTTTAGACACTATACACCATCTTCCTGATAACCTGTACAAGACATCTCAAAGAACGCCACAAACAACAATACCAGTACCCTACTCATACCAAAATCCCCAACCACCATTACCAACCATCATGGCCCATTACCCACCATCCTTTCATAAATCTACACACCACAGAATATTTCATCGAAATAACTACAGGCAAGCAGTAGCAATTAACAAAACTGACACACCTGATTATACTTGAAGTCGGTACTTCGGTAGCAAGAAGCTGATGTATGTTATCGCGACAAGACTGACGTGTGTGTGTCGTGTCGTGTCGCAAGATGGCTACTGGAGTGCGGATGCGGTTGGTCGAACAGTTTTTTTTTGGTAAGAATTTATGAGTAGTTTGTTATTGGAATACATTATTTTGGTTACTGTGATGATGGTTTAAGCAGCCTTTTTTGCTCACAAAGTAGAATCATTATACTTGAATTTTCCACGTACGGGATTATGAGGCCAACTCAGTCTTTATAACCATGGTTTCTTTTAGATCATTGGTTAAGTTATTTCTCAAAGATATGATAAATTTCTTCAGACAGCATCACAAACATACTGCTGTTACCTTTCCTCACAATAATTTGATCAACAATGACGAAGGAAAGAGTAATATGCACAACCTTCAACACAGCCAGCAGACGTCACAAATCATTTCAAATTGGACACGTCACCAATCGAAAAAGACACCGCCTACCACGAATTACAATTCAATCCAATCGCTAAAAATCAATAGACAAGTACAGTCATCAAACATGCCGCATCCACCGGACGCAACACGCCACTCTTGCGCATCGTAAATCAAGATGGAAGCGATAACAAGCGACCACTCATAAAAGCAACTACGGGAACGATTTTACGATTCATAATTGTACTTTATTAAATGACCGCCACTTGCATTTTAATGGAAGAATTTTGAGCAATAAAACTTTGTTGGGTGACAAAGAGTGTGGACTTGCAGACGTGGCATTTCTCTTAAAAAACTTTCCAGGTTACTGATTCTGAGCAATGTGGTGTCATCAACTCATCTCAGTCGTGGTGAGTGTGAAGCCTCGTCGTAAGATATCTTTTGTCCTGCTCGTAGTACAAAACTACCTTCAGGACCAATAAGACAAACGACAGAGCTGTTCAGGTGCGGTACGCACTGGATGGATAGAATTTAAGCCAAACACAAGAAGAAAAAGAAGAAATCAGTCATTAGCCAAAAAAATAAAATAGACGAGGTCGAAAGCTGACACGCCTTCTACATAATAATATGACACATCTTTAAGGGGAAAAGAAACGAATTAGAAGAAAGACTGCCTGATTCCGAAGCCTGATTCGGAAAAAATTGAAAGTTTCAAAGAAAATAGAGAGAATACATTTGTCAAGACTATATGATCTATCAACAGTGTTCTCAAGATCAAAACACTTATTTCAAGTAGGCCAGTTACAGGCACTTTTGAATAGAAGCACTTTTGAATAGTGTTTTCCGGCACGGTTCAGACCAGAGTCACTTAGGCGACTTTAAAATAATAAAGAGACTCTTATTCAACCCAGAGACTTATTTAACTCCTACATGAGGAATACCAATATCCTCCTGTCAGAAGTATTGAAGAAAATATGATTTATGAATGAATGGATATAATATTAGTCATCTCTGCATAAAGTTATAGTGGTGAATGATTTATTGCTATGGGCATAAGTTATGTGTGTGCTTGTGTCATTTTGTATGACTGCACGTGAGTAATGATAGGTAATGTGCAATCAGTTATGATGACCCTAACATAAGGTATAAATTTTCACGTTTCGAAGCGTGTATGTTTTTCTTCATTTGACTAAGAATTGCTATCCTTCTCTTAGAATGTCGATGGCAATCCAAAATGATTTAGCTTGGAATTGGGCTACTGGATTAGCGCCTTCAGTAATTTCTATCAGTTTATGCTGTGTAGGTATTCGCAGTATACAATAAACCTGCTGCTGATATTTTTTCTTAATGGAGACAGTCAATTGCAGCCAAAGAAGTACCAAGCAGTAAGCGAGTATGAATACAAAATCATTCTCTTGCCTTTATCCCAATTCATTTGGGGTCGACGCAGCATGCATTCATTATTCAGCATTCTTCCATAATTCTCTGTTTCTCGTTATCTCATGAGACGCCTCTTTTCTTACCATATCATTCTTTAACACTGTCCATCCATCGTTTCTTTGGTCTTCCTCTACTCGTATACCCATCCACGTTCATATTCAAAACCTTCCTCACGACATATTCCTCATTCCTCCGCATCACATGCCGACGACATACGACGACAACCGATTCCCACACAACTTTTCAATCCAAAGTAGAGTATAAATCTAAAAATGACCATGATAAATTTGTTCAAGAAATACTTTACTGTCACAGTTCTTTTAAAATCGTCGATTAAATCTTTACCACTCAGAAAGAAAGTCACAAAACATCTACATTCTACCTACCGTCCCATCTGCCGCAAAGATCACCGCCACTTCAACAGACAGTTAACCGCCGGCGTCTATTTACAGCAGCTAATTAAATTATAAATCTTTCCCGACGCCTTTCACGAGATGCCAGAGAGACGGAATAAACTAAGAGATGATAATACCACTTTTAGATGTTTCATGTTGGACTGGTTGACTGGTGACATGGACTGTGTTTGGAGGTACTTTTAATGGATGATGTGACATCTGACTAAATTAAAGACGTACCTATGTGTCAGCTAATTGAACAGCTTGATGGTTACGATAATTATGAGAATTGGAGTTTTTATTCTATTTTTGAGTGTATTCGGTGAAATGCTTTGCAGTGTCATCTACTATGATGTCAACTACTTCTTCTGTTGTTTATTATTTATTATATTATTTTTTATTTTAGTGCCTGACTAATCTTTCTCTCTCCTTCCATTATTGGCGATCTTTGGCTTGTTTTAGAGTGTTGGAGATCTAGGTGTGTAGGTATTCCTCGCTTACTCAGACTATGGCAAAGGTTTTGTTTCGCCTTGACAGACTGTTGTGTATGACTACGTACCTTGAATATCTTTCTTCATTTGAAAGAGTATTATTCTCCTTCTTCATAGCCATGATTATCTTTTTGCTACGGACAATATTTTTTTGCTTTACACGTTCACCGAAGATTTCTTGTGCCATTTCTTTCCTATAATAACCCACTCTGAAACAGAAGACGGTGTAGTAGCATCTTGCAATGCTATAACTCTAAAAATAATTAATTTCCTGACGCCCGAAGATAATAATCATAAACTCCAGACAAATCTTCCGGGACTGCCATTTATAATTACAATTATCTAAATTAATTATCACTTTAATCAACTCCAGGGCCAAGTTTTCACTCCTGATTAATTGCTGTGTTATGAACCTATAAACACTGATGTGTATGGTTGTTCGGTGTCTATGATTTCGAGGTTTTATGTAGGTACTTTCGATGGCATTTTGTAATATATGTTGGGCAAAGGCAGGAGGCGTTTGAACAGCATTGTCCAAATCACCAAATCGGCACGCCAGCGTTTCTTATGCCTGCCTCGGTAGCCTCGGTGATGTCGTCTCTGTGACGATTCTGGCTTATCTGCCCACCCCCGACCCATCCTGGAATAATGACCTAACGTCCTAACCTCATCAACAGCCTATTAATGTTCCCACTGCTGGGACACAGGCCTCCTCTCTTAGAAAGGGAATGGGCTATAATCTACCACGCGGGCCCAGTGCGGATTGGTAGATGTCACATATCTTCGAATGTTTTGGTTCTAAGACATGCCGGTTTCCTCACGATGTTTTCCTTCACCGTTTTGAGAGCAGCGGTGATGAAATAAATTACACAAACTAGTGAGCCTGCCTGGGTTCGAACTACTGTTCGTAAGTCGGGGCCGCCACCACTGGGCCACCGCTGCTCAACGTCCTAACCTAACCTAGTAAAAACGAAAAAAAATCTTTTCAAAATCTAGTTCTATCATGCAATACACATTTTCGGTACAAAATCCCACAAAATAGAAAGTACAGTTACGAACACAGTTGGGGTTGGCTTGCATGTATGCTTTCACGGTTGCACAACGACACGCTTTGCTTACGCATGGCTTGTTAGAATAGATGCAAGTCTACCTTACTGCCTCCTTCAGAGGCGGTAAGGTGGCGGGGTCTTGAGGGAGAGCGCCACAGTCGTGTAGATCCTCAAGGCAAGCCTGGTGTGTTCACCTTCACGTGGTTGCCACCCCGTTTTTGGTCTAATTCCCTATGAAATAGACGTAACAAAAACCACCAGGCGCTTTCTGCCGTACCGTACTGCGACCATCTGTGACTGGATGGTGGTGGGCTCGGTGCCACTTAAACTCAGCTGGTATCGAGTAGGTACAACCAGTCACCTGCGCTAGGACCTGCGCAGTTGAGCGCCGTAGGCGGGGATGAAGGAGTCCTGGGGGGTTGAGCCGAGCGGCGCTGGTGGTAATGTGTCCGCAAGGCAACACGCCCTCTTTGGTCTGGATTTCAAGCAAAACGGTGGCCCTACCCAATAGCCGGGGGTAGGGAAATGGCCACAGTGTCCCGTCAGAGGGTCACGGCGAGGAGTGGGAGGTCCGCGGAGGTTGTCTCAGGATGGCCAAAGCGGTGGTGAAGGTCATGCTGACGGTGTAAGTGAGGGTTGATCAGTTCAGAAGGGATTAGTCAGTCCCCTATGCCAACCCGATCAAGCACCCGATGTCGCACTGTGAACCAGCCTCACACTCCTATATCTCGATGGTAGTCCTAATGTTCGAGCTAGTTTGTAGCGAGACGTTCCCAGGTGCGGGCTCCAAGGAGGGTGGGAAGCCAAAGAGATGAATTGTAAGAAAGGTAACACTATGGATAATAAAAAACTTGACACCACTAACACACACACACTCAACACACACGCAACAAAACCACACACAGAAACATCATCCACTCACACACATACAATAACCACTAACACAAAAACTCACACTGCACAAACACACACCGGAGCGAAGGCGAAAGCCAAAACTCCGAAGAGGGGTGCTCCAAGCACCTCTTCGGCCCCCGGGGGCTCGGCTGCCAACACAGCGAGCTCCAGTGCGGGCACCGGTCCGGCAGTGGCGAATACCGCTGCCAAGACCAACAAGTCCCACAACAAGGGAAGGACATCGGCGCTGCCTGGGACCAGTTCCGATCCTTCTGCACAGCCCCCCGCGACGGTTAATGCCGGTGGGCGGGCTTTGCTACCACATCCTCCCCCACCCTTAACTCCTCAAGTAGCCCCTCCCCCGCTGTCCGTCACTGGTCAGTCGGCGGAGCTCTGCATCTCCAACGACGTGCTTGTGCAAAACTGGCAGGTGCAGAAGGGCAGGTACAACGGTAGGAAGGGGGGTAACGCTCTGGCATCACGACGTCAACGTGCGGACCCCGCAGTGCAAGCTGCTCCGGTCCCCGGGACAAGTGGTGCCATAAGAAGGAACCGGCCGAACAAGAAGCAGCGGCTAGCGGCACAAGGTAAGGGTAACTCCCGGCAAGTAATGCTGGCTAATGCTGCAGGTCAGGGGCAACCGACCAGTGGCAATGTCAATTTCTTTTCCGCAGGCAAGCGGTCGCAGGCCGGAGTCGACAACAGCCGACCAGGCCCCAGTCGACCACCAGCTGGCACGGTAGAGAAACAAGGCTCGGCAGAAGGACCAACCACGGCGGCTACGCAGCGACCTGCTCGGAATGATCAGGCCGCGGCCAAGCGGGCTCTCAACGAGACCTCGTCACCTCGAGGGGAGCGTAAGCGGCCGCGGCTTGATAAGTCCAAGCGGGTTGCTAACCGTAGCTACGCCCAAGCTGCAGGATCGGACCTCGACGTCGCAGTCACGTGCGACCAGACGGGGCAGATCAGCAAGGAGGTGGCGGGCGAGATCCTCGAGGCTCTTCAGAGGAAGATGCTCGCCGAGGCCTGCTCCCCTGACGCGCTGGACTTGCCAGTACCGGTCTTCAACGCGAGGCCGGCGTTCGTGGATGGGGTGCTCAAGCTGTGGTGCGACAGTGAAGTCACCTTAAGCTGGCTGAAGAAGCTCATAGCCGAGATGCCTCCCCTTGCTGGCACGTCGCTTGTGATCAAGAGGCAGGCTGACATCAAGCGCCGCGTACGTTGCGGCATACTGATCCCTGACGACCGGGGGGTATTCACGGACCCACTCAACATCGGGCGACTTCTATCCCATCAGAATCGATGGATAGACATCAAGAGCTGGGCGCTGCTGCAGGTCAAGAGGCAGGAAAACGCTTGCTTCGTGGTGGTCGGGATCCCTGAGGACCATATTCCGACTTTGATGGAAGCCGAACGGCGACTGTCATTCTGTGCCGGGAGGGTCTATGTGATGTTCCAGACACCGAGTGGCAAGTTCGTCAATGTCCCTCAGGAATTCCCGGCAGAAGCTACCACATCGGGGGTAACACGGGTGGAGGAGTCAACTCCCTCCACGAGTTCCACGGAACGGCCTACGGACGTGCCTGCGGGAGCAGAGCCAGAGGCCCCAGCAGTCGTCGGTGTGGAAACCGTCCTTACGTCGGGTGGGGAGCTCGATGACGATATACTGTCATCGGCTTCTGACCTGGAGGAGGGCGGCTTCGACCCCGGCTTTCTGTTTGCTGGGCTGCGGCTCGAGGGTGACGAGGACGGATCGACCAGCAATGGCATCCCCTTCGCTAACCTGTAAAGTCCTGCAGGCAAACCTCCACCACAGTCAGACCGCAACGGCTCAGCTACGGAAGTGGCTGGAGGTTCAACACACGGCCATAGTCCTGATCCAGGAGCCGTGGATCAGGGCGGGGAAAATACAAGGACTCTCCAATCTTGGGGGTAAGCTTCTATTTAGCTCAGAACACGATAATCCGAGATCGTGTATCTACACAACGCGTAACATAAAAGCACAGCCACTTACGGATTTCTGTTGCAGGGATATCTCTGCAGCTAGGCTGCTATTACGGCGCGGGGACACGGAAGTAGAGGTGGCTTTCGTCTCGGCATACATGCCTGAGGCTGAGGAGCCACCCCCGCATGACCTCGCCCGCCTCGTAAGGCACTGTGAGTGCACTCGGCTCGAGGTGGTCATAGGGGCCGACGCAAACGCTCATCACCCTCTGTGGGGCATGAACACGCAGAACGAA
This sequence comes from Diarsia dahlii, assembly GCA_949775195.1. Lineage (NCBI taxonomy): Eukaryota > Metazoa > Arthropoda > Insecta > Lepidoptera > Noctuidae > Diarsia > Diarsia dahlii. Next base: position 1,317,930 of record OX459198.1, read on the forward strand.
AGAGGTAAGGCCTTAGTTGACTATTTGTTTACGACAAACCTAACCCTTCTAAATACAGGTTCCGAACCAACATTCGTCACCAGACGCAGTCAAACGATCATAGATCTAACTCTGGCATCGGAGGGTGTAGCGGCCATCGTATCCGGCTGGCAGGTCTCGAAAGAGGCCTCCTGCTCGGATCACAGGTGGATCCGCTTCGACATCCCGGTCTGTGTGACACCTACACTGCCACGCCGCAACCCACGCAATACTGATCGAGCAGCCTATACTCGCATCCTGGTAACCAAGCTTGCGCCAACAAAGCACTGGAAGACCCCTGACAACACGGGCCAGATCGAAGAGCAAGTAAGCTACCTGACGAAATCACTGGTAGATAGCTACCATGCATCCTGCCCAGAAACCACTCCGCCCACAACCCCAGGCAAGCAACCATGGTGGGGACCGGATCTGGAACGCAAGCGCAGGAAGGTAAGGGCAGCCCTTAACAGAGCTATGAACACCAGTGCTGACGAGGATTGGGACGTCTATAGGGCGGCCAAATCCAGCTACAAGAAATGCATCCGACGCAGAAGCTCTGGCGGCTGGAGGAAATTCTGCGGGAAAATAGAATCCTGCCAACAAGCAAACAGGGTAAGGAAAATACTGGCACAGCAGAATTCTGCCGGACCGGTAGTGCTCCGTAAACCTGACAACACGCTTACCACTACTCCAGAAGAGGCGATGCGCGTCCTTATTGAAGCTCACTTCCCAGGTTGCGTTTTCACACCCACAATTGACTGGACTGAGGTAAACCAAACTCCAACAGGTAACGACTGGAAATACGCTGACATGATGATCACGCTGGAGAAAGTCCAGTGGGCGATCGGGTGCTTCCATCCTTTCAAGGCGTCTGGTCCGGACGGGGTGTTTCCTGCACTACTTCAGTGGGGCGGGCTCTCCGTCGCGGAAAAACTGGTGCCTATTTTGCGGGCGTGCCTGGCCTTTCGGTATGTCCCGAAAGGATGGAGGGAAGTGAAAGTCATCTTTATCCCTAAGCCAGGTAAGAGTGACTATACTAACGCCAAATCCCACCGGCCAATCAGCCTGACCTCCTTTCTCCTGAAAACTATGGAGAAGATATGTGAGAGAGAGCTGAGGGATGGCGTCTTAAAAGCAACACCTCTTCACGCAAACCAACATGCATACAGCGCGGGTAAGTCCACTGAATCCGCTCTTCATCTGGTAGTCAGCCGGATAGAAGAAGCGATACATCAGAAGGGCACCTGCCTAGGTACTTTTATAGATATCGAAGGAGCCTTCGATAAAACAAACTTCTCCAGCATCAGCGCCGCCCTCTCCCGTCATGGTGTGGAACAGGTACTGACAGACTGGATTACTAATATGCTTAGCAAAAGAGTAGTCCGCCTTGGAGTGGAGCAGCAGATGGCAGTGATAGCCAAGGGCTGTCCCCAGGGAGGAGTGCTATCGCCCCTCCTCTGGAATCTGGTGATCAACGACCTCATCACGAAGCTCAATGCTAATCACTTTTATACTATTGGGTACGCTGACGATCTCGCCATCCTCATCTCGGGGAAGGTAACAGGGACAATCTGCAACCTTGCTCAGCAGGCGCTTCGCATAGTTGAACGTTGGTGTGCTGAGTTCGATCTCTCAGTGAACCCCACGAAAACTGAACTAGTCATGTTTACCCAAAAACGAACGCTAGGCCCTCATCGCCTACCTAAGCTATTCGATACAGAGCTCCAGGTAACCAATGAGGTCAAATACCTGGGAGTTATCCTGGACAGTAAGTTAAATTGGAGCAGTCATCTTGACAACAAGCTTAACAGGGCCTGCATCACCTTTTGGCAATGCAGGAGGATGATAGGTAAGAAGTGGGGCCTATCCCCCAAAATTATACTGTGGCTTTACTGTGCGGTAATCAGACCCATGATCACCTACGGGGCAGTGGTCTGGTGGCCCCGCACCAAATTAATAACAGCCATAAACAAGCTGCAACGTATGCAAAGGCTCGCCTGCATGGCGATCACAGGCTGCATGAGGACAACTCCGACTGCAGCCCTCGAAGCCATACTGGGGCTTCCGCCGCTCCACCTGTTCATTCAGCAGGAAGCAACGATGACGGCGGTGCGCCTTAACACGCTACAACTCTGGGGTAAGAAGTACACGCAGCATACTGCGGCACTAGAGGGACTCCAAAGCGAATTTCCCCTGGTGAAAGCTGTTAATGATCGAGTACCCAAACAGTACGTATTCGACAAGAAGTACAAAATCCAACTCCATGAGGACCACCGCTGCGAGGGACTTAGCCCCGCAGAATTGCGGATCTTCACGGATGGATCCAAAACAGGTACTGGCACTGGAGCCGGAGTCTTCTCGGAGGATCTAAATATCCACATAGCCGTACCTTTGGGTGCCCACAACACTGTCTTTCAGGCAGAATGCATGGGCATCTCCCTGGCGGCATCAGCCATCTTGGCTCGGGAGGTAAAGGATCAATCCATCCGTATACTCTCTGACAGCATGGCGGTGCTGCTGGCATTAAGGAGCCACACGGTCAATTCCGGGCTAATATACGAGTGCCACCAACGCCTGAACCGGGTAGGTAACCTCAACAATATAACCATTCAATGGATTAAAGGACATAGCGACTCCCGAGGCAACGATGCAGCGGACGAGCTCGCTCGAAGAGGCTCAAGCATGGCGGCGGTGGGACCAGAACCCATCGTGCCGCTCCCTTTCGGTTATCTTCGTACGCTGGTAAGGAATCGTACCAGAGATCTTCACGCCAAGCTATGGCAAGACCACGGCGAGTGCAGGCAGGCCAAGGAGGCGCTTCCCGCCATCGACGCCCGCCTCACCAAACAAGCGCTCCGGCTGACTAAGCTGCAGCTACGCACAGTGACGGCCGCCATCACTGGACACGGTACATTTAACAAGCACCTCTTTGTTATAGGTGTCACGGATAGTCCTCTGTGTCGAGCCTGCATGGAGGAAGAAGAAACAGCAGCCCACGTGCTCCTGCACTGTCCAGGGGTTGCCCCATACAGGGCCAAGTACTTCGGTAACCCAGGTACTCTCCGCGAGATTGCCGGTAACATCAAGGGGTTGCTGGCTTTTCTCGGGGAGCTTCGGTGGATCGAGTAAGATTCCCACCCGCACGCAAAACACACGCTCCGGGCGTGGAGTTGCGGACACTAGCCCGATGCATCTATCTATCTATCTATCTACGAACACAGTTTTGAAAAATTATGGCACTTTTAGACTTAACAATCCGGTACTAACGAACATAAAGAATAATGCCAAAACTACTACGAGTATAATATAGATAGCAAACATTACCTCGTTTTAGAAGATAATATTAATACTTGAGTCATTTGCATTCATTATACTCAACAATAACCATTATTACGGCAGTTCTTTTTAATAATTAAAAACAGTATTTATGTAACGAGGATTGTGTGTTGAAATGTAACTTCCGACAGGTATGCTGTTAAATAATTACTGAACATTTGTATGGAGATTTTTAGGAGTTGAAATAACAATGATTTCCTACTATTTATGATGTTGTATGTTATTTAACAGTTACGTCAGAGAATTCTTATATAAGCATTCTTTAATTATAATTATATTATAACTTAAGATGAGAGGCTCTTTCCTACCCGGAATTTCCATAGTGTAATAATTATATCAGTTTGAATACTGATAATCATATAAACATAGATTCCAGAATCCGTAAAAGAAATAGATTGGCTAGCATGGATCTGTAGGTGAGCCTTATATTCAGACCTTTATAAAACAATCCATGCTATACCTGCATCACCTGATATTTTCAACCATACATTACAAGTAATAGCTTTTAAAAAAACAATGTTACCCACCCTACACACGCACAATTGAGACATAAAAACTAACTACCAAACAAATAACTGTAGTACCCATTACAACATTAAAACCGCGTTATCTGCCGACTCCGTAAAAGTTAACAACCGTGGTAATACATAGTTATTTCGTAAGTGAAGGAAGTTTATAATAAATTGTGGATAAATAAATCATAGTTATTTGCTATCTCGCGATCTTGCGCACGCGCGGCTTGTAACTGTTATAAATTACGTCACACTGTCACGCCGTGTAGCCTGGGGGTAGACAGAGATGTGCCTCACACTTGCAGATTAAGGATGGCAAGATTATCTGACATAGAACTCAGAAGATGAAACATTCGATGCTTCATGGAGATTTGTTTTGTGCCCGGTTGATGGCAATAGGCTCGCCTCTTATTATGTGGTAACTTAAACATTATTGGCGAAATGTGGGTGTAATATTAGGTATACCTCTGCCTAACCCTTTGGGTATTACAAGCGTGATGTTATGTTAACATTTCATTTCATTTCATTTATTTGTTACAGACATACAATATCCATAAAATTGCTAGTAATTACATTTAAAATTATGTTAGTAAACAGATAAAATCATAAAGGACACAGACAAATACACACTCACAATAGTAAAATTAACATCAAACAAAATACAATATAAAAATTAAATGATAGAAAAGAATACAAGTATTTTAAATGTAATGGTAATATGGTCTAACAGTCATAAGACATGTTTTAGAAGGTAAGTCAACAAGTTGATAGTGAAAAATCTTGTTTCGTTATTTGGCCATTCCTCAACGGCCACCCTTTTTTTTTTTTTTTTGGTGGGTGGAAAATCATCGAATGACCCCCCCCGCTCTTGGGCAGAGCGAAGGGGAGTGTCAGACTTCTACTGACTAAAAACCGAACCCATGTTCCTTCTTTGCCCTTGTGCCGAGGCCACGTCATATAGTACTAAAATCCGCGGCCCCGACGGGCGTCGGCCCTTGCGGGCCCCTCCTTGCTGACATCTCTTTGAGGCGCGCGTGGAACACGAACGCGCCGCCGACACGGTCTGTTGCCGTCATGATGACGGCCGGACGGTGAGCTAGCCCATTACTTACCGTCCACAGGCCCGCGTCTACGGTGGCCGGAAGCCATCACGTGGCCCCCGACGCCCGGAGCACCTTCCGCGCCTTCCGCGGCGGCTGGGACGTTGAGAGGTTCGCTCCCTCTCTCGTTCCGCCACCTCCTTCGCTAGCATCACTGCTTCGCAGAAGGAGGCGACGGCGTCCCATTCCTCCTCGCCCCGGACCATGGCTTGCACCAGGGCCGGACGCGAGAGGTCGCCGCCGCCGGTCGCCGCTACGAGAACACGGCGGGGCTCTGCCCAAGCAGGGCACACCTCCACAGTGTGCTCCTCCGTGTCCTCCGGTCGATCCTCGCAGTGGAAGCATCCGGGCGTTTCCTCCCGCCTGAGGACCTGCGTCAGACGGAAGGTGAGGGCGCCGTGGCTCCTCTCTAGCCACTCCTCAAAGAGGGGACTTACCGCCACTATCGTGGCGTGCCCTCAACGGCCACCCTCATAGGTGGATGTGGCAAAATAAATAAAAAAATTGCCTTCAAGATTATTCATATTTAACTTCTGTTGGCCACCACGTTGATCTAGTGGTCGCAAGTTATCTGTTCTGTGGTCGCAAGTGCGACTGCTGAACATGAGTTCCTGAGTTCGATTCCCGTGCCGGGCAAAGTGTTTTTTGGTTTTTAACCGACTTCTAAAAAAAGAAGGAGGTTCTCAATTCGGATGTTTATATATATATATTTTTTATGTTTGTTCGGGCATAACTCCGTCACTTACTAACTGATTTGAAAAATTCTTTTTTTGTTGGAAAGAGTATACTTTCGAAATGGTCCCATATTTTTTTTTATCGAAATCGGACAAGCCGTTTTTGAAAAATCAACAAAACTCATTCTATCAGAAATTTCTCAGTAGCAGCAGTGAAGTCACGATTTTTGACCGGTTGATTGCACTGCACTTCTGCTTAACCCTTTGGGGATTACAGGTGTGACGATAAAACCTATTTATAAACATGAACAAGTCTGAAACTACTTCACAGTTATCTCTATAAGAAAATAACACTCTTTGGAAATCGAACTTTGAACATAAATACCAACTGCGCTACCGGTAAATCCACAAAGATAAAGTGTTGATGAAACTATAAATAAATTACTCGCTTAGTTTCCAATAATTGGTAAAAATGATTTATCTTACTACTCTACAGAAGTGGGATTGGCTTTATTGCTATCTAAATTAACACGCTATTGCTGCAATTAGGCAATAAATATCGTCGAAATTGCTCCAGTGTTAAGCAAAACTAGGTATTTTACTAAGAAGCTTTTGATAAAGACTTTATTGAGACACTTTTGGATCTTATTTTGTAATTCCTTACTTTGCAAGTTAAAGATTTATGAACCCTAATATTGGGTACTTTCTCTCCAATAAAGGTGTACAATTTTCAATTCGAATATTCTTAAGTACCTATAAAAAATGATTATGCTATCAGGACTATCTGCTAGAAATTGGTTGAAAATGCACCATCATTTCCTTAGGTAACGAACTAACGAGGTTAATAGTAGTTATATCCCCAGAAAGTTACATACAAATAGGTCCAGCCGTTTAGGAGAAGTTCAGTGACATACACACGTACAGTAGAATTATATATATAAAGAAGATAAAGATTAATATAAAAAAGACTAAAAGCTAACTTTATCTTCTCGTCTTGATGAAATTCTTGTCATAAGGACAGAAATATGAGATGATACAGACTGACCAAATGTAACTGAATGTGAGTATTTTTCCTTATACGACTGCCTATCTGATCTTCACAACCATGTTCCTAGGTAACACGATACCCCTTGGAAAGACAACATCCTTTTTGACATTTTAGGTAAAGACAAAATAAGCATACTCGTTAAAAATTCTAACTATTTTATTCTGTAGGAACACAGAGTTCTCTTTGTGTAAGACTACTATAGAGAAAACCGTTGAGACGTTACAGCTACGATTCCCCAACACAAGTCCCAATTCACACCAATCTATTTACCTTCCTCTTATCAGTAAATCAGATAGCTCACCCAAATGAAGTGTAGAGATAGGCCGCAGCCTACCAATCCATTACCGGTAAAGAAACCCGACACACAACAAACTGGGCAAAGTGAACAAATTGCAAGCACTAGCAATTAGCTTGGGAGGTAGTTCTAACGGCTTGGCTGTAGTGAGGTTTAGCCAGTGGGTTAATTTGGGATAAATGTTGTAGTGTAGATAGTTTTACAAACAAAAACTATCACGTATAACCCTCTAAAAATTAAGCAGAGGGTGTAGTGGCCTCCGGGGCTGTGGGTTGTTTGAAAGAGATACCGGGTTCCAGGAAACAAAGGGCTAAGGAGGAAATGGGTGGTTTTTAGTCAGTAGAAGTCTGACACTCCCTTCCGCTCTACCCCGAGTGGGAGAAGTCATTAAAATTTGATATTTTCCCATAGTCCAATAAAAAAATTATTTGTCTAGACCTTTCTTTTAAGGCATTCAAGCCCGATTGATACTATTCTTGGTAGCTTAAGTGATAATTTAATAATTTTTGACTCTTCCACTTTCGTTATCGCTGTTAGAATGTAATTTTGTCCAGGTTTTAAGTGTGTTTCATCTAACAGCTGGTTCATTGTAAAAGATCTTTATCTACCCAAATATCATAAACCCTCTCTAATGCGTTCAAAAACCATAGGCAATGACCAGCATTACCAACCAGCAGAAATAAACGGAACTGTTATGAACTCATAACCTACTGAAAACAGTAGGTTATGAGTTTAAATTTGTAACAGGTGTCAAATTCAAGTGAGTGTGCTATTCTAGTATCTACATTAAGACCATCAAAAAGACATCTGAACATCTACATTTTTTGTTGCATTACACTGGTAACAATGCTGGTCGTTTCCCTATGGTTCCTGAACCCATCATAGAGCCCTTATGATATTTGGGTAGATAAATTAGTGTATGCAACTATACATAATTAGGCATTACAACACTCGTGTGATGCTATTAAACCCACACTTGTGTTGTAATGCCCTTCATTATGCACAGTCGCATAAACTACTATTGTTCTATCATTACGTGGTTACTGCCACAAAACAACTATTTCTTCTTCTAAAATCTAGAGATATATTTGGATTATCATGTTCTGGGATTCATTCATTTTCTCATCTCTGGTGGTCTTTGAAAGTGAAATAATATGTTACGTCCATTAGCTACTCATAACTCCAAAGCAATTTATTGAGTAACTCGTTCGACCTTATTCATTTGATATTCATAAACTTAACAGATAAATTGTCAAGTCATTTGGTCGCCGCGATCTCCTAACCTCTGTCAACGCCATTAAAATTTATGATGTCAACTCGCAAATCGCAAATTGCGCCATATTGTTTAGTGTTAACTGCCAGAGAGGTTTCATTGACTGTTATTTTATAATCTACTGCGTCTATTTAAATTAATGCTTGCAATATTTTGTCCTGAGGGTAAAATTCACTGAGTTTTGAATAATATGGTACAACTGTACGAACAAATTACTTTCATAAATAATTCATTTACAAAAACCTTTCCAAACAAATAAACAAATTCTCAATCATTTGCATCACAGAATACCGCAAACAGAATTCAACGTAAATTGAATATTTGCCCTACTGTTAATCGTATCCTGTGGCGATCTCGTGATCAGTGCCCGTTCGTTGCTGCATTAGCATATCGGAATTATTCCATTACAGCGTTAATAATTTAAAAATAATACGCCGCCGGCGCACGCGACCTAAAGTTATGGGCCCCTGGAGATGCGGTTGCGAAACGAAACATTGACCAATCAAAACCAAGCTCTATCTCAAAGTTGGTTGAGTTTACTTTCTATTGTGCTTGTGTGCGTAAATTTCAGTGGTGCTAAACATTTTATTATGTTAATAGGCAGACAATATGAGTAAAGATTATTTGTGTTACAATTTATTGTTATGCATTCTGTTGCGTGGTGTACTAAATTCAAACATAATGTTCTGTGAAATCTTTAGATTTTCGAAGCGATGTTGTATCTTAAATGGATTTGATGTAATCTTGCTAACAAGAAACATAATATAGAATATTACATGAAAGCACGTAGGTATATGTTTTACAACTGGTGAGTTATTTATGGTGTTTTTTTTATAGATTTAGCAATTGTTTATAGACCAGCTGTTTCGCAATTCATAAAATATTCACCCACGATAGTTTTATGACAATTAGCATCTACTTTTGAAGTCATAAAACTTCAATTACATTTTAATTCAGTACTGAGAAGCTATAAAGTTCTGTTTTACGATTGTACGTGCTCGTAAGAAGTGCCGAAACACCTTGCTGCGCTTATTGTATGGATGCCGCCCATACAACGTCCTGGCACCTGATTGGCCTTAAGCGGTATGGAGTTAATACCGTAATGGTTAAACATACCGATAAGTTATTGTGAGTTGTTCTTGTAAAATTGTAATTTGTATGCGGAGAGGGACAAATGAACAAATACAGAGCTGAAAAGGGGGTGATAAAATTAATATTGTGTTTTCCTATTAAGAATTCAGTTGATGGCAATAGATTCACCTCTATTACATTGAACTTAAACATAATTGAGAAATATATATAAAAAAAAACATTGGAAACTCTTTTATTTTTAGTGTCGAATTTTACAGGTTATTTTTTTCAGTAAAAAATATTAAATGCACATAAATATGAAATCAAACAAAACAAACTAACAATGAAATCAATCAAATTGTCAATCACGTGGTCCATTCAACTTTATGAATTTCAAAATCACGCTGCTAAAAATATATTCGACAGTTATGTAAATAAAGCATTTTGCACTACAAAAAAGTTTACAATTCAGTGACCGTCATACGGTCCTAATATGAAAGGGCTTAAATACTTGACGTTGATTGTCAACAAAATAAAACAAACAATAGAAAGTAAAAAATTAAAACAAAATTTATCAACATTTCAAGCTTCACATCACATTTCAGAGGTTTTCATATATGGTCTCGTCATATACGTGTTTTCAATTAATGTTGGCTCCACATAGACAAGTATCTATTTCTATCCTGTGCTAATAAAGTTGATTTTTGAATGACTACACACACTACTACTGATTACTAACTTTTTATAAAAGTAACTATAAAATACCTCACGTAATATTAATCCTATGTAAGTCGAAATCCGTTTGAATGTACACTCCTACATTATTATTGTTTCTAGTTTTATATGGGGTCTCCTAGCATAGGCATTTTAGAAACTTAAAGTAAACTTCTACAAAATACAAAGTTATTTATGTCTGTTACATTTTTTAGGTGGACCGATGACCTGGTCAAGGTTGCAGGAACCCGCTGGATGAGAGACACACGGGACCGGTCAATGTGGCGACGCCTGGGGGAGGCCTATGTCCAGCAGTGGACGTCTTTTGGCTGAAATGATGATGATGATGATGATGATGACATTTTTTAACAGACATAACATAACATCACGCTTGTAATCCCCGATTAGGCATCCCCAGTTAGGCAGAGGTGTACCTGAAAGTACGCCCACATTTTACCAGTTATGTTTCAAGTCCCATGTATTAGGGGGCGAGCCTATTGCCATCAACCGGGCACAAGTCCAGACTCTGTGGCTACTACTGAGAAATTCCTGTTGAGAAAATCAAATAGCACTTTGTCCGACCCGGGAATCGAACCCAGGACCTTATGCTCAGCAGCCTTACTTGCTACCACTAGACCAATGAGGTCTGAGTTTACTGAACATAAAGTAAACTATTTATTTTTATAACTTTTCCCAAAACTCATATTTCCTTCCAATTTAGGTAACTTTTTTGCAAACGTAGATTAGCTTCAAGGATGACAGCAGGATGACACCGCTAGGGTTGGCGAGGGAGGGGAGGATGACTAGTAGGGGGGAAACAAACGGTTCAATAAATCAGCCACGTATGCCGCTTGCAGGTGCCACACCGCTACACGATGAAATATTACCGCGCAGATTAATATTTTAAATATCGCAGAGGTGACAGAGTGGAGCTGTGGATATGCTACTGGAAGTCAATAGGAAAACTTTTTGTTGAATTGTATGTTCATTGTAGAACCATTTCAATAGATTACGGACATACACGATCAAACTGTCTAGTTTCACTGCAAAATATCTCCGCTTGTCATGAGCACATAATAAAAAATATTTATTTCGCGATTGAACTTCCAAAATGGAGTTTCATGGGTACCATTCCAATACCACGTTTCAAACTTAACGACCTTTTTACCTTACTTTGGTATGATCCCTCTGTTACTTTCTGGATAGTCTAGTAGCGACACCTTCATAACACAATATTCATCACCGCAAAGCGTAACAATCATTTAAATTCCTTTTGACATGCAAAGTGTTGCCGCATCTACATCCGCAGCCCACTTAATCACTGCCACAAATATTGCCTCTGTTAGTAGTGGCCTAATAATTGGGACGCCTGTTTTCGGCCACAATTTATAACTTAATCGGGTATCAGAAGTTACAAGTAGCCGTTTTTTATCACATTAATCTTTATTTTAATTGGACACTGTATAAATTAACAGATAGATAGATTACTTTTGATGTAATACCGAATAGAATTGCTTGATTGTACCAGGGGATAATAGTGATAAAGTGGTTTCAATTATTTTTATACCGGCAACTAATATAATAAAAGTTCGTTTTTTATAACTCTGGTTTGAATTACTTATATTGTTAGCACTTCCAATTAAGGTTTAATGATTATGAGCGTGATTATGTCATCATGGTTAGTTATCTGCGTCTTATTTCGCCAGAGGGTTAGCAACAGTAATTAACAGCAAGCAGCAGACTACGACAAATTGAGTTAATATTAATTACCTAACGAGCTTGATGGGATTTCCTACCGTAAAAATACATTATTTGCCACAAACGTTCAATCCCTATTTAATCCCTCCAATATTTATTATTATGCTCTTAGAAATCCTCCCATGCTTACGTAAAGTCGTTCGCAGTACAGCTTTTCGATGTTATGAAACATCGCAGTAACAAGATGTCGATTTAGTAAAGTGTCGCAGTATAGTGATATCGATGAAGTTTTCGAAGAAATGATATTCGATGATACGTTTGTCGCACTGAAGTAGGTATCCCCTATGCATTGGCAACACGTGTTAAAAAAATGTTTGCTTCTAGATTAGTTTATGTTGTGAGTTTTTCCGTCACTGAATTTGAAAGACATTTAAAAATTATATTGGTTCTCCACATACAGGTATCCAACTATCGAGAATGATTAATTGTGTCCATTTCAAAAGGTTCGTTTACTTCATCGTCAGCCCACAGCTGTCCACTACTGGACACGAGCCTCTTCAATTGCACGCCACTCAGCTCGATTCTAAGTAACCCTCATCCAGTTACTACCAGCCACCTGCGAATGTTCGCTCGTCATTCATTTCCTTGCCTCCATAAAATAAGCAAAAATTGCTCTGGTTATTATTGAGTAGTAAAATAAATCCGAGGTGTGCACTTAAACTGTATATACCTCAGATTAATTAAATCATAAAAAGCAATTGGTAGCAATTTGAAGCTTGTTTGACTTCCGTCATCTACGAAATGTCACAGAAATTATAATAAATATTAATTCCAGGACAATAAATTATATTCTCACGATAATAAATTAGTAATATGTAAATCTGTTTATTTATACATTGCGAAAACGTTTAAACTTAAAGGAAATTAATGAGTGATTAGAGGTGAATGGGAAATCTTATATCGTAATGAACGAACGCGAAAGTTTCTGAGGATAGATAGGACGATGTTTGGTACTCTCTCACGCAAAAACTGCTAACCAGATTTTATAAAACTCAGGCGAGGTTGCAGTACTTTGTTTTTATGTACGCACGACCTCACCCCCCGCCCTGCCGCGCGAGCGATATAATGCCTAAATTTTGACTGTTTTTTGCTTCTTGGAGAAAAACTTTAAAGAAATTATACAATATGTTTCCACATTTACTTCAAAATAAAAAGTTCTATCCATTGATATAACTTTTATATAAATTCATGATGAAATGTCTTAACAGTACACGTTTGAAATTGTGATTTAGAGTCATGTTTGATAAAAAAAAGTATCGAGCCGATCATTCTAAATCGCGTTTCTATCTTTACGATTTACTAGAGATTATGTTCAATTTTTATGTAATGATTTTTATTTATTATAAAACTCGTATTTAGTTCGATTTTTATAGGTTCAAAAATCTTAAAAAGTACTGCAACCTCGCCTTAAACTTATAATATAGCTATAAGTATAATCATAATTAGGTTATAATTTATATTATTGTACTCAAATTAAGCCTCTGGTGGAAACTATATCTATTTTATTAAGAAAAAATTAAATGCATGACGAATTTTCGAATCACATACTCTTTCAAGAATAATTAATCAGTGTAATATTTTAGTTCTGCTAAAAATGAAGTCATCATTATTATAATGTAGGTATCATCATCATAAATAAGCATCTTCCGTTTCGTTTCATTATAGATGTTTCCTAAGAATACGTTCATAGTTTCATCATCATTTTAATATCCCTGGAAACCTTTCATCAACGCAAAAATATTAACACACACATAAATAATTTATTTAAAAGAAAACATTTCCTCACTCTGACATTTTTATTGCCATCACAAGTTTTTTCTTCTTAATGTATTTTTCTATAATAATTTAGCGATCACATTCAAACGTTCTCTTGGCTATAAATCTGGGCAAATTTAGGGTGATAATTTATTTTATGGGTCGAAAGACCAGCTTTTTATTTTTATTCTGTAGACTGTGACTCAGTTGGAGCAATAAAAATCATAATTCAGGGTTGTCACGCTGCCAAATTTTGTGATATGCCATTATGTTTTGACAAAACACGTTATAAATTGTGTAGCGGGAGGAAGGAAGTTTTCATAGCTTCCTGTAGTTTGTTTTATTTGTGTTAAACTTTTTTTGATGATGATTTAATACTGTCGTTCATTTTTTTAGGTGAAAAGTTCAGAAGCTTTTTTTTTCAAAGGGTGTCGGTTTTCCGTTGTTGTTTCGGGATATAGGGTACTTTTTGAACAATAAAGTTCAAAAAGTACCTATCGTTACGTCTATGATTGAAGTCTGAAATAATGTAAAATGCTTGACAGTTAATTCGAGTTTGGAGGCAGCTTTAAAGAGTAAGAATAGTTCATAGCGTCATATTGCGACAAATTAATATATTTATCAGAAACTTCAAACAGAGAAAAACATTAGGGATATCCTTATTTTTTTTTTTTTTTTTTTTTTTTTTTTTTATATGTTAGAAGTAGGTCATCGACACTCTAAGAAGAAGTATTATGTACACAAGTGCTTGTTTTACAGCAATTGCAACATGCGAAGAAGCACCTGTGTCTGAATTGGAAAAGTTAATTTATTTTATTGAAATGCACGTAAATCAATAGCTTAAGCCAAATCAAATCTTCAGTGATTTTCGCCGCAAGCAACATGAGTCATCGAATCCTTTCACTAATTATATAAAAAGAAACAAAATAACCCATGATTATTGGCAATATGAAATCGATATAAGAAAATACGATCGATATAAGTTATATTTTATTATATTTTACAATTTAATAATATATTCGACATCGACACAACATATCGAATTCCGATACTAAATTATACGATTGGTTAATTTGCGTATAAAACCAAAAATGTTGTATCAATTCGATTTTAGGTGGATCGTAAAAGTATATTTTATTTTCTGAGAATAGCTATAAAAGTCAATATTATTAATTAACATTATACGAAACTGTAGATATTTATTGCGTGATAAACAAAAAAAAAGTTAAAACGTCAATTACTTAGATTGTCTGTGGTTCTCAACAAATTAGCGCCGAGATTGATTGGCACGTTGTAAAATTGTTTATTGTTATTGGTAATAGCTCATGTTGCAATATTACTCACCATACCGAATACAATTTCGTAATAAAATATGGTTTTAGGGTTCTTGTCATATTTTTTATATTGTCTAATGCAAATTGGCTTAGGTCCCTGTTGAGCCTTTCAAAAGTCAGAGACTCTAATAGAGTCTCGTGGGCATAGTATGCCCATGATGGTTCCGAGAGATGGTCTAATAACGTCTTCTGAAAACATTTTTGAGATTTAGGATCCATTCCTAAGCGCCAAATAATGTCTTCGACAGGGTTTACACTTTCCCCTAATTGATATCGCTTGAAACTATCAAGCATAAGCGAGCCACCAATGCCTTGCACCACAAAACAATGCATGTCTAAGTAAAATCACAGTCTTTTGTACTTCTGTTTAAAAAAGATAATCAGCGAGTGATGCCACGTCTATTCTGACACCTCCTCACCAACAAATAATTAACAACTCTCTGATATTTCTTCATACGTAATTAATTACTATTACACGCCTTCAGACTCATAAAAACATTCACAATGGCTTTTGAAACCATTAACCATGTTACACCATGCAGTTGTTATAAACTTTACCCTCTTTGCCATATAGGTTATTTTCCTCTGTACTAATTGTGTCAGTAAAGTGGTATTCTTAAAAAGAGGTATACGATGGCTATTCATCATTCGTATAACAACCGAACATAAATAACAGATTTTGGGCGGTTTATTCCGCTTAGTTTACTTGGGTTTGTTCCTTTTAAATAAGAATTTTCATGCAGTTTTGGGTTTTTGAGATTTTTATCTCGAAGTACTTACCTACGGAAAGTGTTAAAGGCTTTTGTTTGTGGTCATGTAGACTGCCACAATAAATACCTGCGTAGATATGATATCACTGCATAATAATTACTGAGAAGTTAAGCAGAAACAGCTGCTAACATTTAAAAAAAAATAAGAAAATTTTGTCACTTGAATTTTTTTTAACTACTAACAAATCGGTTACCAGATATTTTTTAAACAGTGATGAATGATTTTACTGGTCTTTTACATCTTAATTAAATAAAGCAAAAATGTCTGTATGAAAAGAAGCAATATTTTCAAACACTATAATATTATTACATAATAATATAACAAACAACCTATAAAAAATAAAACGAAGCTGTCAAAACCCACACACACTAAGTCATAAAATAAATCAAGTATGGCAGGTGCAGAGCGGAGTGTACCATTAGGCTAATTCAAACCCTCTACCGATAACAAGGCTATAAGGCTATATTACACCAATTAACAGCCATTTTACATTTGATTTTATTGTGGCATAATTAGAGACGGTTGAAGCACAGTGTAAGTGTTAGTAGTAAACCAACTTGGCCCTAGAGTTTGAGTCAAGGGTCTAGTTCTCCCAAACACAGCCTGAATGAGAAGTCTCGACAAAGTATATACCTACGTCAACTTCTATCCCGCCCGTCGAGTACAAAAAACTGCATTTTCAAAGACTTCAATGACAGAGCAGTCGAGACTGCGACGTATTATCGGACCACTTGTTTTGGTGTCAGCCTGGTGGTGTCAGCCTTTGGATTACCAAGTCATAGGTTTTTTCCTCTGATCTTTCGGATTCATGTACATATTGTATAACATTACTGCAACGGTGAAGGACAACATCTTGAGAAAACCAGAATGCCTGACAAATATTTCTCGATGACATTGGCATGGCATGTTAAAGTCAGAGAGAGGCCCATGGGCGATATGAACATGAACATACATAAACTGTAACATAAGATATGTTACTTTACTATATATTTTACTATATTTATTACTAACATACTGTATATCAACATCAGGTTAGGCAGTAACCACACGATAAGAAAGAAGAATAGACCCAATTTAATTATAATTAATCTGTTAAGTACCTGAAGCATGCTTGAAACTCGCGTATGCAAAATCTTCAGGTGTGAGTCGATTCCGGACATTTGTTCCTTGTTGAAATACTGTATGAATGTCTACTGGTGGCCGAAGGTTTGAAACCAGTGGTTTTATGTTGTCTAGTTAGAAGCTATATAAATGTTACGGGTTAACAAGTCATAATTGTACAGTGAGAAAAGGCTAGAATTAGCTTTAGTTTGATTGCGTTTTAATAATGTAAATATAAGTATAGTGTTTGCTTGTGCAAACAGAAAATTCATTCATTAATTATTCAGAGACAAAATAAAGAAAAAACTTTTGGCAAAAAATAAGACACAAAAAGTGAATAATAACTTTAGCTTCTGAAGCTTTTTGTTTTTTTTGCCACCGACTTAACATACCTACCTAACTGACGAAATGTGGGTGCACTGTATACTTCAATGTAACTCCCCACAGAGTATATGTACAGACTTTATATGTGTTATGATGTCTTAATGAAGATATTCTCCATTAGGTGATAAAAACAAAGGCTACGATAGAGGCTATGCACTAGAAGAGCCATATGCAAACATAAAGTCAAATGTTTTACGAGTAAAGTGCATAATCATACAGGAAATTATTTTACCAATATTATTTTTACTTATCCTTTGTGGTCTTATTGTTGGGCAATGGCCTCTCCCATAGCCTTCCACTCTTCTCTCAGGATGGTTTTCTTTCAAACACTTTTTTCCAAACCATTAAAAACACCAAACATTCACCTCCACGAAATTATTTCCAAAAATTCGTGTTCAAAAACCTTAATGACTCCTTCGTATTTTAATTTCCACCAATAAAATTTAAATGTAAATTGTGTGTGTATGTATGTGCATGATACCATCACTAATCACTTCGGTACATACTCGGTATAATTCCTTCAGACATTATCGAACGAAAAACAAATCGGATGGCAAAAAAAACAACAGCCTGTGTGCAAAAAAAAACAACAGACTGTATAATTGATGGTTGCATGCACAAGTTGTGTGTAAAACAGTTAATTACTAGCTTCTGCACCAGGTTTTGCTTTGTTACTATTGTGGGGGGAGAAAAAATGGGGGAAAAAATATAGTTCGTCCTTGTTTAGTTTTTAGGTTGGGTGGGGTGTCAACATGACATGCATTTGTGAAAGTCTAGCTTGGATTGATTTATTGGCTATGAGAACTTTGCAAAACAATTATTGTGTACTCAAAAAACATAGGGCACTTAGTGGTAATTTTACTATTTTAATGTCAACTGCGTCGTTGGTTTAGTAGTTGCAAGAGCGACTGTTGAGTATGAGGTCCTGAGATTGATACCCGATTGTTATTTTTCCTTCAGGAATTTCTTGATAGTAGCCACGGAGTCGGGATTGGTGCCCCGTTTATAGCATTAGGTGCCACAACCTATTAAATGGGACTCTGTACAAAAACTGGCGAAATGTGGGTGTAGGACTGGGTACACCTTGGCCTAACCATTCAGGGTTTACAGGCAGACAACCTAATTTACTTGCATGATTTTTTGTTTTTAAATTGATTGATTTTTTTTCCTTATGAAAATTTTTCATCCCATAATATCCTCTGTAAAGAAATGCGACTGTAACATGCAAACAGAACATAATAATATTTGCATAATATGAATGAATTAAAATAAAAACTTCAATTACATCAATAATTCATGAATAAACCGATAGTTTGTATCGAGACGAGTGATTCGATTCAATCATGATATCGATGCGAATTGCATATAACACGGATGTAGGTGGCATGCAGACGTATTGAGTTACTGCACACGTCAGTATGCGTTTGCGCGCTTGTCAGAAAATCTTGTTTATTCATTACCATTTATTAATAATTAACTCATTAACGCTGAATGAAATTTGAACACGTAACACTGACAGCGTGGTAGATTATGGCTCAAAATCAAAGCATTTTATTTCAAGTAGGCCAGTTACAGGCACTTTTGAATAGTTAAAACAAAATAAAAAGAAGCTACAGTCCCAGTCACAAGGCATAATAACTGTGAGTGTACTGTAGTTGTCAGTTCCCTAGCGTAGTTCTCTATGGAGAAGAATAAGAACAGGCAAGAAACTCCATGGCAACTCTTTTAAATTAGAACTCCTTGAGACTGTGCTAAGGATGCTTACCAAAAGCTTTTTTCACTCGATATTATTCGTATGATAGTAGGAAGTTGTAACGTAACATAACGCCTTTAATCCCTGAAGGGTTAAGCTGAAATGTATTTTTCACTTCTCATGCTCTGAAAGTGCTTATTTGTGCAGGATATAGGCTGCACAAAATCGAATTTTGTGCACAAGGGCATTATCTACTCATAAATGTATCTTTATTAGGGCAAAGAAAATGAGCCATACAGCCAAACACAATAAGAAGTTCATAGATAGAATTTGTTATTTTATAATATTTACTTTATTTTATTTGCCTTAAGTGTTTTTTAAGACTTAATAGTAGTTTATGCGACTGTGCATAATGAAGGGCATTACAACACAAGTGTGGGTTTAAGAAACGAGCCGAAGGCGAGTTTCTTAATAGCATCACACGAGTGTTGTAATGCCTAATTATGTATAGTTGCATACACTAATTTATCTACCCGAATACCATAAGGGCTCTATGATGGGTTCAGGAACCATAGGGAAATGACCAGCATTGTTACCAGTGTAATGCAATAAAAAAATAAACAGGCTACTAGTTGCATTCGTCGCTGCATTTACGATATCTGGCGGAGTGTTCATGTTAATTTCTGAGTCACTATCACTCATTTTCGACAGAAATAAAGAACTTATCAGAAAATTTGTCTACTCGTAACTGGAAATAAAAAGCTAACGAACAAATGACAGCTCGAAATGGCGGCGTTTCGGATATCTGTCATTTTTTTTAAATCATAGGCAAACGAACAAAGTCACTATTCTTGTGTCAGTCGAGATCAAAATGTCGTGCGATTTATTTATAAATATAATTAAAATCATACTGAATTGGGGTTTCGTATCGATAGGTATCTGTTTTAATGTAGATACTAGAATAGCACACTCACTTGAATTTGACACCTGTTCCAAATTTAAACTCCATAACCTACTGTTTTCAGTAGGTTATGAGCTCATTACAGTTCTGTTTGTTTCTGCTGGTTGGTAATGCTGGTCATTGCCTATGGTTTTTGAACGCATTAGAGAGGGTTTATGATATTTGGGTAGATAATAGTAGATTTTACAACAAGTGCACAAAACGAACCATTTTTATATGTTATGAACTCATAACCTACTGAAAACGGAATATGCCGATCTGTCACCCGTAGGTGAGTTTAAATTTGGAACAGGTGTCAAATTCCAAGAGAGTGTGCTATTCTAGTATCTACATTAAAACAGATATCGATACGAAACCCCAATTCAGTATGATTTTAATTATAAATCGCACGACATTTAACTACCATTACTATAATAAATAATTTGCTTCTGTATTTGTTAAATTTATTTTTTATTGCATTACACTGGTAACAATGCTGGTCATTTCCCTATGGTTCCTGAACCCAGCATAGAGCCCTTATGATATTTGGGTAGATAAAGTAGTGTATGCAACTATACTAAAAGGTAAATATATAAAACTGCAAGGTTGTTATTTTGATTTTACGAATAAAGAACTTATTTATTTATTTATTTATATACATAATTAGGCATTCCAACACTCGTGTGATGCTATTAAACCCACACTTGTGTTGTAATGCCCTTCATTATGCACAGTCGCATAAACTACTATAAGTCCTTCACAGACAATTATCACATGTTTATGTTTAAGTTTCTTGTTATAGGGGCGAACCTATTGCCATCATCAGCGCACGACCTCATTCAGGTGCACTCCGCAACTGCTACTGAGAAATTCCAGATGAGAAAATACTTTGCCTGACCTGGGAATCGAACACCACGCTTATCTCGGCTCAGCAGTCCCGGTTACGACCCCTTGGACCTAATAAAAGAGTGAAGCAACTACAATTTTTTTGTTAAAAATTGATGATTCTGTTGAAAGTTTGTTTTGTTTTTTAATTAATAGCGCAAAACTATGTTAAACAAAAACCATTCAAATATTTTTTCTGAAAATTATCATAAGTAGGTGTCAAAACATCGTGGTCATAACCATTAGTGAAACTCGTAGAAAACATACAATAAACATATTTCATTAATTTACCATTAAATGTCTTCATAAATAATGATCGAGCGCGGTTGCGCCCACGCATCCGTTTTATGGCTTTATTTTTAGGGTTCAGCAAGAAACTATGAAATATTGTACTATAGGAAAGTATGATTTACAGTTATTTCGTTCTGTTAGTTTATGAAATAAACAAGTGCAAGCGAATTGTATTTTCAGTTGTTACGGTCTAAGGAACACTCAACACAGGCTAGTTTACCAGTCTAGTTAGTTGAGAATGGTCATTCATGAATCGGGAGTCTCTAGTGCTGCTAAACAGTTTCACCTCCTAAAGGATAAAGATAATCATTCGGAGTTGATGACCAACTTCCAGTAATTGGAGAGGCACCAAATGAAGATGAAGAAAAACATTGTCACTTCAAGGAACAACGGTCATGAAACCGTGCACTAACGTCGTGCGGTAACAATTTATAAAATACTGTACGATTTTGATCACGAAGCAAATATTTATCATCCTGAAACAAACAAGAACACAAATGCACAATCACAATGAACGCTATGAATTATAATTACAAGCATTTAGCTCACCAACGAAATAAAAAGAAACGAGCTATACGGAACTCATTACGTCGGAGCTACACAGACTGGCCCAATTATCTGCTTTGCCACGAGATTGTCGATCAAGTGACACGCGTGTTGCGACTGTAACTGCGTAGAAAAATCATTATCATCATTTAACTTTAAGCCTGGAATCTCTTGAATTGATGGATAGGTATAGACTGAATGTTTCTTCCAGCGTACTTCTTGGTTCTGATCGTTCCTCCCCATCCATCTGACGGCACGGTTGGTGCAGTGGCTAAGCGATTGGACTGCTGCGCTGCGTGTCGCGGGTTCGATCCCCGCACGGAACAAATATTTGTATGGCCCACAGATAGTTGTTTCGGGTCTGGGTATTTGTGTATGTGAGTTTAAATGTTTGTGAACCCAAACACGATACAGGAGAAATTCCTAGTGTGGGGCAACGTTATTAAAAAAAAAAAAAAAACTATTTTCCGTGACTCGTTTTCGATAACCTAACGTGCTTTTGGACGGCCGTGATTTGATGAAATCGATTTAGAAAAATAAATTAAAGAAATTACTTAGATTACGATACGAGCTAGATGGGACGCAAGCAGCGGAATGCACGTGAAGAAATTAAGTGACACACGCGCATATCCCTTGACGCAAGTCGTTTCGTCTGAGGTCGTGAACAGTGCGTATAATTCGGTCGTATTTTTACGAGTATTCAGTGGAAAATTAATGTACATATTTCAACTGTTTATTGTGGTTTCTATTGCTGTTTGTTTGTTCAATATGTTTGTGATGACAGGTGCTATATGGTATTTTTATTGTGTAGCTGTGTCAATAGTTTAAGCAATATTTTTTATTGCTACGTCTTTGTTTATGTTGTATTTAGTTTCCTGTGTTAAGCTCACCTAGGAAGTATCTATCTTATTTTATGAATATCTGTCTCCAACTGACATTGCCAGTCCGTCGGAAGAGGAAACAGTTTTATCAATCCAAACTGACTAATAGTCCCCTCCTAACCGTTTTCGGTCACGGCGGCCAAACTTAGTGGAGATTAGCCCGATGTGCAGGAGATATTATAGTGCACAAGTGTGTGCGCAGGTACAGGTGCACTCTCTGTTCCTTTTCTCTCATAGTCCGATGGGACGGCAATCCGACACGACCGGAGAGAGATCAGGCGCAGAACCAACGGCTTAACGTGCTTTCCGAAGCACGGGGGTACTACACCGCCAACTTCCAAACTCCGGGCTACTACTGGAATATTTCTAATGAAACACCCAATAGCACTTTTTGTCCGACCCGGGAATCGAACCCAGGACCTCATGCACAGCAATCGCGCTTGCGACCACTAGACCAACGAGGCAGTTAAGTCATAATAAATGAATTTACTGAAGTCAATAGCAAAATTTCTGACCACCATTCATTCAACACTGAGAAACCCAAATACGTATTTGAGAGACTGGTTGTCAGAATTCAAGGCTACCCGTAAAGACTATCAAAATTGGGGATTTCAGGTGTGATGATAAGACGACCAGGAGAAACGTAGATCGTGGTTTTCGAGGCACGGAGGTGATAATGATTGCGATATAGAATATATCTGCTAATATATCGGTAACTGCCCATTACATACCAGTCTGGGACACACGTAGATCATACGGAAAATTTTCCCAAACTCAAGCCCATCTAAAACCAACGATCACATAAATTCTTTAAGCAGAATCGACGCCATGATGCAATCCGGCCATATGTAAACTACTGTATTCATGTCAGAGAGCTAAGTACATACATTTACATATGAATCGTATGTATTAATACATTGGCAATTGACACCCGTCTTAAATCACATGTTATAAGACCCGTTTCTAGGGGCAGAGATTACGTGGGGTAGATGCGATGATTGGTTCATGTTTTATGTCTACAATAAACTTGTGCCTCTGAGAGGCTTCACCGATGGAATGTCTAGCAATAAAATGATGGTACGAGATAATAATATACTTAATTAAATAGATCTTCTCTTACAAAACTGTTGCTAATGATATGATGATTATAAGGTTACTTAGTCAACGAGGAACCCTTATAGTTTCGACATGTCCACTCGTCCGTCCGTCTGCCCTCAGCTTAACTCAAAGACTTTTAATACTGTAGTGTGCAGCTCGCCTAACCTTATATATGTAACTGCACACACTAATTATTGGCATTATTATACGAATCGTGGAACTAAACAGTTCTCTTTTATTTCGACAACATCATTATAATACATGGCGACCCTTAGCCAGCAATTAAAATTTTGCAATCTACGCGTTATGGAAGACTACGGACGAGTCAAATAAATTATGAAGATTATACCGATAGAAGTTGAAGTTTGTGAAGACGGAAATTAGAAGAAAGGAAGCAAAGAAGATTTTAAAAATTTATAGAAGAATCAGAATCCCAATAGAAGAATTTGTTTGAAGAGGTGAAATCATTAAATAAGAAGACAGAAAAGGAACGTTGCTGCCGGGTGCTGGGAGAATGCTCAAGCCTTATGATGAGAGGATATGCAGGGTGCCGGGAGTTGAATTGTACGGGTCCGATGTGGAGCAGCTGGGAGTCAGTTCCAGACCAGTGCTGAGGAGTTCATTCGTCCAAGCCACGTAGTGAGACGTCGTGACCTACATAATCGTTGCCAGTAAAATAAGTAACTACTGCAATGTAAGTTTTGCAACGCTAGCATTTTTTTTATATTCTACTGTATTTCATGTTATTGTAACTGGATCATGCATTTTTGTATATTTTGTTCTGGAGATTAGGAATGTCCCAACAATTACAAGATTTGCACGCTAGATTAAAATATCTAAGAGAATATTTAGTAAAACTAGGTCCAGATAGGCGTAGAAAAGATTTAGCTTTAAAGAAACTAGAAGAAGCAGAAAAAGAATATAGTAAATTGGATTGTATTTTGACTTTATTGAACCAAGAAGTTATAGATCGCAAGTTAAACAAAGAAGCTTGTGAGGTATTCCAAACATTAATTAATGAAATTCGATCAAATTATCAGAAAATAAAAAGTTTACTTTCTTTAGTAGATAGTAGTTGTCAAACTAGTTCTAAAGATTTTATAGAATATACCGATTGTCTTACAAAAATGGCTGACGCATTTGATATTAAAACTGCAATTTCCCTGTTGCCAGTGTTGAATGGCCAGGAGCAGGTTACAAATCAGCTTATAGATGGTATCTTACTTTATAGTTCGCTTATTAATGAAGCGAGTAAGAGTCAATTAATACAGTTTGTGTTAAAAACACGTCTCTCGCCTAGTGCAAAATTGCGTCTTAAAACTAACTACACAAATATAGAAAGTCTGGTAGAAGATATTCGCGTTTATTTGTTACCGAAGAAATCGTATGTAGCTTTACAAAGTCAATTGTTTACGGCGACTCAAGGCCGTAGGAGTATAGAAAAATTCGGTACGGAGATCGAAGAGTTATTTGTCAATCTCACGATTGCGCAGGCTAACAATAAGCGTGACGCATATGAGGTTTTGCGTCCACTCAATGAGAAGACTGCAATTAAACGGTTTAGTGATGGGTTGGCTGATAAGCGGCTCAGCACCATCATTGCCTCACGTCAATTTGCATCATTGCCTGAAGCTATAACGGCTGCGGTAGATGAACAATCCTTGTCAGTCCAGCCACAAGATCAGGTTATGCAATTTAGGGCTAACCAAAATTATAGACGAGGTAGCTTTAGAGGCTCTCGAGGCCGAGGAAATAGACAATTTTATAACAGAAATAAAACGTATAACCATAATTATGTTAAAAATAATGAAAATAGCACAGGTCAAAGAACTTTAAACAGCGTTAATCGAGGTAAAAACTCAGGTGAACAACGTCAGCAGTTCCGCGGACGTCCGGTGCGTTGTCAGCGTGTTCAACATAACGCGCAACAGTCCAATGTCCATGACAACTTGCGCAATGATCGCACAAGCCAAACAAATGAAAGCCTAGAATTTTTTCGTACCTAAATCGTACAAACATTCTATTTTTAGTTTTTGTAATTTTTGTATTATTAATTGTCGGTTAACAAATAGTGATGTTGATCTTAATTTACTGATAGATAGTGGAGCTAGCTTATGTGTGCTAAAGTATGAATGGTTGTCGCGACATAGGAATTTATTGAATTTAGTAAAACAAGATAAGATAGTCATTAAAGGAATTAGTGGTAATTTAGAGTCCATGGGATACATTTATTTAGAAATTATAATTAATAATGTAACTTTTCAACAAAAGTTTTACATATTTGAACACTTATCTTGTGCTGCAGACGGTATACTTGGGCAAGATTTTTTTGAGCGATATAACGCCATATTAAACTATAAAGATGGTACTCTGAGTATGGAAACCCGAGACCAGTCTGTTAGTGTTCATGTTAATAGGAATTTATTTACAATTCCGCCTCGTTGTGAAGTAATTAAACACATCCCGACGTCACACAACAGTGATTGCGTCGTTTTGTCAAAGGAAATTTATGAAGGTGTGTTTACAGCAGGAGTAGTATCGAAGCCACATAATGGACTTATTCCTGTTAGGATATTAAATACAACTGATAGTTCGGTTGACATAAATACTTCAGATTTAAATGTTAGTTGCTTAAATAATTTTTACGTTTGCAAGTTTGACGACGATAATATTTCTGTAGATAGAGTTAAAACTTTACTTACTACGTTACAACTAAATACATATTTAAATAAAGAGGAACAAAGAGGTATTGAAAACGTATGTGCCAAATATGCCGATGTTTTCCATTTGCCAGGAGATATGCTCACAACAACTAATTTAATAGAGCACTCAATTAAACTAAAAGAAAATACTTCACCAGCATACGTCAAGCCTTACCGATTGCCTAAAGCATTGAAAGGCGAAGTACAGAGACAAATAGATGAAATGGTTAAAAATGATATTATTGAAGAGACTATTTCAGAATGGTCAAGTCCAGTTCTATTAGTACCTAAAAAGACAGATAGGTCAGGAGAAAGGAAATGGAGACTTGTAGTGGACTATCGCCAACTCAATAATAGAATACAGGATGATAAGTTTCCGTTACCTAATATCACTGAGATACTAGATTCGTTATCTAATAACATCTATTTTTCAAAATTAGATCTTAGTCAAGGTTATTATCAGCTATCCTTAGAAGAACAGTCTAGGAAGTACACTGCATTTACAACAGACAAGCAGTATCAAATGAAACGATGTCCAATGGGACTTAAAACATCGCCTAGTGCTTTTGCTCGTCTCATGACAATAGCAATGTCAGGATTAAATTATAAATCATGCTTTTTATATCAAGATGATTGCATTGTCGTAGGAAATTGTCTCGAAACGCATAACAAGAATCTTATAAAAATTTTAGAATGCCTAAGAAGAGTGAATCTAAAACTAAATCCGCTAAAGTGTGAATTTTTACGTAAAGAAATCGTTTATTTAGGACATAAAATAACCTCAGAAGGAATATTTCCCGATCCATCGAAGGTAGAATGCCTACAAAAATATCCAGTCCCGCAAAATGTAAACGACGTCAAGAGATTTGTAGCATTCGCAAATTATTATAGACGTTTTATTCCAAAGTTTGCTGAAATAGCCTATCATTTGAATGCGTTATGTAAAAAAGATGTAGCATTCGTATGGAGTGATGAATGCGAGCGAGCATTTCACAAGTTAAAACAGATTCTTATTAGTCCGACTATACTTGACTATCCAGACTTTAGCGACAAGAACACTTTCACGTTACAAACTGACGCATCAAAACTAGGATTAGGCGCCGTACTGTCTAATAGCAATGGCAAGGTAGTCGCGTACGCAAGCCGTAACTTGAAACCAGCTGAGACGCGATACCCTGTGATTGAGTTAGAATTACTTGCTATTGTTTGGGCAGTTCGACATTTTAGACCTTATTTATATGGGAAAAAGTTTTACATAAAAACAGACCATAAGCCATTGATATATTTATTTAATATGACTGATCCTTCAAGCCGGTTGACAAAGTTTAGATTATATCTTGAAGAATACGATTTTGAAATCAGCTATGTCCCAGGACGGCACAACGCAGCTGCAGATGCATTGAGCCGGATACCTATTACATCCAATAGTTTAAAGGATTTGAACAAACATGCAGTATCAGTCATGACAAGGGCACAGACTCGAAGGTTGCGCACTGACTGTGACAACAACGACATGACTACTGAGGTATCCTCTACTCCAAGGCCTGATCAACCTAAGGTAGTGGAAATCCTCAAACGACCCACAGACAGTATTGAATTGATATTATTTAGTAATAAAAATACTATAAAGCAGATAGAAAAATTAAAACATTTCACTAGTGACAATGGTAACTGCAAATTCGTTCCTGAAAAATCAGCAATTTATGTGATTTCTCGATCGTTATCGACCGTAAGTGTGTTAGCGAGAGAATTACAACGTTTTTGCAAGCAAATCAAAATAAACGAGCTCATAATAATTAAAACGAAGCGCTATGAAATTTATGTTAACAATTTTGTAAAGGAAATGGGTCATTTGAATGACATTCCTAAGCTACTTGTTATTAAAGATGTGACAAGAGTTTCTGACAAAGACACGAAAACAGTGATATTGAATGACTTCCACTTATTGCCCACCAGCGGCCACGCGGGAATAAACAGAATGTTAAATAATATTAGGAAGTACTATTATTGGCCAGGAATGACTAATGACGTAATAGAATTCGTACAGAAATGTAGAAGTTGTCAGATTCAAAAGCATTCTAATAGACATACAAAGGAACCAATGGTTATAACATCAGCAGCATCCACTGCTTTTGAAAGAGTAAGTTTAGATTTAATGGGTCCTCTAAATGTAGATAATTTTAATTATAAGTATGTTCTGACATTACAGTGCGATTTAACAAAATACGTTGAAGCCTATCCTTTAGAGAGGAAAGATACTATTTCTGTAGCTAGGTTATTTGTAAACAATTTTATTCTGAGATATGGTATTCCTAAAGAAATAATAACAGACCAGGGAACAGAGTTTATGTCATCAGTTTTTACTGAGATTTGCAATTTGTTGCATATAAATAAACTGCATTCAACAGCCTATCATCATGAAACTCTGGGAGGATTGGAAAACACTCATAAGGTTCTAGGAGCTTATCTTAGGATTCAGTGTGATAATAATAAATCAGATTGGAGCAGTTGGCTTCCATTCTGGTGCTTTTCATTTAACACTGCAGTACACTCTGAGACAAAATACACTCCATTTGAGCTAGTATTTGGAAAGAATTGTAATTTACCATCCAATATTGCACAAAGTTCTTATGTTGATCCATTATATAATCCTGATTCTTACCCTTTGGAACTAAAATACAGACTACAAAGAGCACAAGCTGAAGCTAGAAATAATTTATTATTTAGTAAGGAATTAAGAAAATATAATTTTGATAAAAATGTAAACGGATTAAAATATAAGAGTGGAGACTTAGTTCTAATTAAAAATCAAGTAGGAAATAAGTTAGATAACATTTATTTAGGACCATATAGAGTGATAGAAGATGTATCACCAAATGTTAAAATTTTAAAAGGTGAAAAAGAATTTGTAATTCATAAAAACAATACAAAACTGTTTGTTACTTAAGATACTTTGGTTTTGATAAGATGTTATTTTTTATATAATGTAAAGGTAAAAAGTATAATAATTTAAAAATATGTTGTTTTTTTTTTTGTTAAAAAAAATGTTTTATGTAAGTACCTACTTAGATAATAAAGCCATTTTTTTTTTTAAAAAAAAGGGGAGGTGTAGTGTGCAGCTCGCCTAACCTTATATATGTAACTGCACACACTAATTATTGGCATTATTATACGAATCGTGGAACTAAACAGTTCTCTTTTATTTCGACAACATCATTATAATACAATACTAGTAAGCTCTAATTTGACATGAATAAACAGAATAGTGTTAATTCTTACAGTAAAACCGAAAAATACATTAATTCACACTGACATTATTTTTAAGGAACTAACAGAAACAGCTATTTAATTACCAACACCTCCTAAAATCACAACCGTGACAAATTAATCAAAAACGAAAACAAAAATTAAATCACAGTCATAACGGTAAGTACAGTCTGCCGCATTAATCTATGACAGAAACCAAGAAACATAAAACAGCAACATCCGAGGCGGATCATAAATTTAACTGCCGTTTTCTAAAATTAATAACGCATAATTCTAATATAAAACCTTAATGAGTGGCGAATAAAGCGATAAACGGCTAATTTACGATCTGCCCGGTCAATAAAAACTTAGCGATAAGTAATCTTAGAAATGGAAATCAATTACTTTGTTTACGTCGAGTTTGTGTCGAGTGATGGCATTTTTTATTTTATTCTTTTTATTTTTTGTTTGGTTTAATCTCGTTTATTGTGGATTGTATTTTTTCTGGGATTATTGCTGGCCTGTCTTTTACTGGATGGATTTGAATAATTTAGTGTAGTGTTGTAGGTATGTATAGTTTTACTATTAGCTATCGGGTACAAGGTTTTTATGGTGTCTTGATGAAATAGTATCGCAGAAAATATGTTTTATATTTTATTATTTCCTAGACGTCTTTTAAATAAGTTTTCGGTAAGGTTTCTACAATTAAGTGAGAAATAATTACTGTAGTACGAATACTCAACAATTTAATATTTTTAACTTACCCTATTTATTTTTAATAATGACCAGCAGACAACAAAATATCATAGCCATTTGATTCGACAAAATTAAAATAATAAATGTAATTAAGATTTTGTAGGACACGATAAAAATTAACATTATCATATTACTTTACATTATATTACGAAAATATTTAAATTAAATGTGTAAAATAATAATTATTTTAGTTAATTACTTTTATATTTACATGGCCTTATGGGAATATGCAGGAACAGCGTTACACTTACGCCATAAGTGCCATTACGACTACCGGTATTTGTTAATGACCTTATAATATTTAAATGGCGGTAGTTAATGGCTTAAAAGTTCAATTTATTAAGTCTAAGTATGTTACATTGTGTAATGTAAACTGACATCCGGTTTCTGGAAAGAAAATTCAAAGGTTCAAAACTAAACTCAATCTGATTACCTGTGCTTGTTAGCCAAGCCCATGGGTGGCATAGAAGCTCTGACATCAGATAAGGCCCAAACCACATCGAAGAGGAATGGGACGCCGTCGCCTCCTTCTGCGAAGCAGTGATGCTAGCAAAGGAGGTGGCAGAACGAGAGAGGGAGAGAACCTCTCAACGTCCCAGCCACCGCGGGAGACGCTCCGGGCGTCGGGGGTCACGCGATGACCTCCGGCCACCGTAGACGCGGGCCTGTGGACGGTGAGTAACGGGCTAGCTCGCCGTCCAGCCGTCGTCATGACGGCAACAGACCGTGTCGCTGGCGCGTACGTGTTCCACGCGCGCCTCTAAGAGATGTCAGCAATATGGAAAAAAGGGGCCTCCCCGGGGCTGTGGATTATCGAAAGGATAACGCGGCTCCGACACAAGGGCGAAGAAGGAACATGCTTTTGGTTTTTAGTCAGTACAAGTTTGACACTCCCCTTCGCTCTGCCCAAGAGCGGGGGGGGGGGGGGGTTATTCGATGATTATCCACCCACCAAATAAAAAAAAAAAAGGCCCAAACCACATGATAAAGAAGAAGACCTGTCGATAAACCAGCCAAAAAGACCAGGATTTCACGAGCTCTTAACAATTTGCAGATTTACTTCGGTTTTGATTTATGTTATAGAAACCAGTTTTCAGGGTAATAAAAACAGTATAATAATAATTATTACACCAAAAGGAAACATGTACACTACAGTTTCTACTTTTATTTGGCACGAATCCTTTTATGTGGCGTTATTGAAATCACTATTCAATACAAAGTAAACGAACATTACAAACTGAGGTATACAACTGCAATTTTAAATGCAAAAATAACTTATAAAACTCTATATAATAGCAGGATTAAATTGTCGGCATCGGAAAAAATAACGTTAATTTGCACAAAAATACAAGTAACATATTTAACGGCGGTATTTAAAATTTTACGACGATGCAATAAGTGTAAAATTCACATAACATGTTTTTAACACCAACATCGTATTACGTTCTCGATATAAAATCGGCGATCCCGATTTTGTATCGATTAAATCGAGTTTTTACGATATCTCGATAGATAAGATAATGTTGAGTCTTTGTGCATTATTTTTAATGTACTTTAAGTGCGTTTATAGTGTAATTTGGTAGCTGACTGTACACGACCTCGAATTTAAAGGACTCTTTATGTTAAGTGCGAATGAAATTGCGGATTTTAAAATGTTAAGTAGCAGGTTTTATTTTAATTTATTTGGCTTTAAATTTATTTTATTTTCTGCTATAACATTTTGAATGTGTATTAAATATCAACTGTAATTTATTCAGCCATTATGACTGCCCCAAAATGTTTTTTTAAGATAATGTATAACTGCATTAATAGCCTCCTTGTTGATTAAATTAATAAACTTACCATTGATTAAATAGTTGAAATTCACCAACAGTCATAGATTGGTGAAATTATTTGCTGGCAAAAAGTAGTCACCTCCATGTTTCATCGGACACACTGAATTACCTACTGCTGCTATAAAATTAACAATAAGCAGAAAGTCTTTTGTTAGGAAAAATAAACCAAAAAAAAAACCTGAAAAATGTAACCCTTTCGTTTTACCAGTACACGCAAAGCAATACAGTAGCTCAGTCAAATTGTCTGATATTTCTTCCCATCATTTTCTTAGCAAGATCTCATTTTACACAAAACTACTTGGCAACGTAATTCACACCATTACAGTCGATGGAAACCAGAAGCATGACAAGCCGCTACCAGGATTACATAAAAACTAGGAGCTTGCCATAATTTGCTGAGAAAAGTAGTAAAATGTTTCAATTTATAGAAAAAATTTACTCGCGTTAACTAGAAAATGAGCCGCGTTCGATATGAATGTGTGGGAAAAATATAGCAAAACGTCGATACAATTTTTTTGGTCGATAATTTTGTACTTATATGCTGTAACTCAATCTACTTATTACAGTAAGTGATGATGAAATTATAGCGGAACATTACATTACATTTAGTAGCCTGATAATAGTGATCTAACTTCCATTTGTCAGTTTTCTTAATCCTATTTATAGCTTGATAAGCTGCAAGCAGGAATAAGTCCATATGGTGAACTGAAACAGGTTTGGTCCATATTACTAGTACAGGCAAGCTTGCCAAAATATGTTCAGTGACCATGATTACGACACCGTTATTAAATATTTTAAACAATGACATCCTGTATTCGGAACAGTACCTTTTCCATCTTGAAACTTTTGGCTGTCGTTATCCTACGAAATTTTATAATAATATCTGCGTCCACATGATATTTTTGTAAAAGAAAATGTACAATCCGAACAAAACCTGGAAAATAAAGTATCAATTACAGTTACTGTTTCCGGTATTTTTTCTAAAAGCAGTCAAGAGTCTAAAATTCATTTGTACAAATCAAAAGCAATCAACATAGCACGTACATAGGTACTCGATCCTGCATTTACAACCATTTTACAACATACGTCCGGCATGCAAGCAATGTCTGTACCAGTAGTATTAGTATTAACTAACAGACAGACGGACATAGCATTCTGTATAAGGTATAACTGTTACTGTTATTAGTTGTAAGTAGAAATAGGGATATGGTTTTTTGGAATGAGAATTTACATAATTGTAGATAATTTAAATGTGTTTATGGGCATTTTGTAGCCAATATTATTTGCGTGTCTATCAACCAAATAGGGTTATTACAGTCCACCGAAGAGTCCTGAATACAGTAAAATTTTAAGTTACAATGTTCATCTTAGAGGATTTAAGGCTTAGAGAGATGGCAATCGCTTTTTTAACTTCTTTATTGACTTTTAACGTAGCTTATTTCATTTTCATGCGTTTTTAACCTTTTCACCATCATTACTCCGAATAGAATGTGACTTTAATTCTACTCTTTCCTTCAATACTGTTGCAGCCACAGACTTTTTGAATCACTTCTACCAATGCCAAAATATTATGTACAGCTATGTACTTTTTGTTTATTCTTTGTTTTACGATTAAGAAGATCGAAATCCCAAAACTACAACAAATGCAAAAGTACTATTTACTGTTTTTTAAACGTCAATCCCAAGCAGATCCTGAAAACACAACACTACACCTAATAAATTCACATCACTCACCACTTATACTCACATACAAATACCTAACATGTGCACTACCCAAGTACCAGCTTTTGACACTTTTTGCGCCAATTACACATACCGTCGAATACTCTACCGTCGCAGGATTTCGTAGTATTTTTATTGGCGATACTTTACCCATGTTTGTGAGCCTATGAATTGCGGAATGAAAGAAATTAAGTGCATTTGTGTAACGGTACCTACACGTTAACAGCTGGAGGTATGGACATGACTTGTGGATGTAAGGATCCGTAATTCCTGGATTTCTTTAGTTGATGATGTAGTTGTTGCATTTTAGCGTGGCAATATCGTTCGTTGCCTTTTCTCTCTGTTGCTTTTTTCACGATTTTTTATTAATGTCCTTAAAATAACCTATTATTCTTCTATTTACTGTATTAGAAAATTCTCCATAGATTTGTAGATATTTGATGAAATATAAAATATCCCTAGATTCTGTTGATGATGAGCTTCCATTTTTGAAATGAAAAATAGCAAAAAATATAGATCATTGACTCATCTATATTTTTTGCTATTTTCTGACTGAAAATTGTCAATGAATTCTCATGCATCCACGAAAGTACATGCGTGATCTATAAACAAACAAAGTAGTCGCTACGGATCATTGGCTGCAGCAGTTAAAATTAATGATGTGTAACTAACTCTCTCCTAGAATCTGTAATGTTGGTGAAAATTCTTACAACTGTAATATTTTGGAGTTTTCTTTATATTTAGAAAAAAAAACAAACCCCTGCTCAGATGCGATCGTTGTGTTCTAAAGACACCTACTTGAATGTACTTTATGAAACTTTTTGAAGAAACTCAAACTCAAACTCAACTCAAACTCAAATATTTTATTTCAATTAAGCCATTACAGGCACTTTTGAATGTCAGATGAACGGAAGAAGAACGAAACTACGAGTGCAATACGACATTCCGAAAGCCACCACGCCGAACCACACGCCACCGAATGCCCGCAACAACGAACACTGCGAGCACGAAAGCACGCAGCGACGCAACCGCAACAACGAATACTCGAGACCCCGAATCACGGAACAACGAATGCACGCCACCGCGCGCCCCCGCGCCCCCGCACCCACAGCACTCGCCGCCGGTAACATCCGGCGCCGTGCAGCCCGACGCAGCAACTCCCGAAACGACGCATTGCACTGCTACGCTACAGTCACAATCACAAGGCATAATAACTTGTGAAAGTAATGTAGTTGCCAGTTCCCTAACGTAGATCTCATAAAGAAGAACGGGCAAGAAACTCCATGCGTCTCCAAGAGTCTACATTTACTGAAAGAAAAGTTCTTTCAGTAAATGCTACGTCTACATCTCTTAAGAGCATAATGAAAGCAATCCACGGTAATCAAAGTTAGTTAAGAATACTAACTTAAAGAAATTAGCCACATGGTTTTCACCTGTAGAAAGTCAGTCAGTCTATAATTTTCCAATCATAAAACTCCACCGGCCACAACCCACTCTTCAGAAAAGGTATCTTCCGACTGACTAGTTTTTATCACCGAGGAATTACACCGTAGTTTAGTTTTATGCCCAGACCAATTCTGAACCAATTTGTTTTTTCTAGAAAATATATGTTTGCTTAGCAATTATGAATTAACTTAAAAAGTTAGAGTACTTGGATATAAATATACGCGTTATACCTTTTATGGTGGATATATAAACTTGTTTGATAACCTGTCGGTAAAACTTAATGGCTACCTATATTTGTGGTAGAAATTAAATAAATTGTTGGTTGTTATGCAATTTTGCGTTGCAACTGGCGCGTGGTGTTGGCAATAATAATTTTCCTAGTTACTTTAATTAACAATTTTATTTGTTATTCTAATCGGTGCTGGTTACCCATCAGTATGGTAGCACAACTTCTACTTACTTTTACTTTTTTTTTTTAGCCTATTGTGTCCCACTGCTGGGCAAAGGCCTCCCCTATTTCTTTTACTTATCTATTTTTAATGTCAGTAAAATAAATATATTTTTAGTCTAGTGGTCGCAGGCGTCACTGCTATCCTGGGCTCTTATAAATAAATATATGTACTACCTTTAATTTTGTACTACCTAAAAAAATATGTTATAACTTAGGACCTCTAAAACAAATTATTCAAATTACACACCAACAACAAAATATCAATTTTAAAAACGACATAAAGTTAAACCACAATATAGACCCCATTCACCATAATATCAATTGTCTCCCCATCAACTACCTGACATACATGTGTCATATAATACCTTTCCTCTTATGCAGTAACACGCTTCAATTAATATATCTTTTATATTATTGACCCATATAATTTTATACTGGAAAACCACTTTATTTTTTTCGTACTGGAGCAGAGTAAAAACGTGCAAAAGATCCATTCTTTAAACACGAGGAATGACAAGGACATATATGTTATGTTACTTCAAAATTAGTGGCAAAATAGAAATGAGAAGGAGTTGATAGTGTCATTCCAAAAATTCAGTATTATTTATTTATAAATGAAGACTATACTAAATATATAAACTAAACTAACCTAAAAACCAACTAACTATAAAAGGGCATCGAAAAACTCCTCCTCAACGCTGTCAGCAGGTAAAGTACCCAAGAGACTGGCAGCGTTGCCGCGTCGTATGGCAACACTTATCCTCTGGCCAAAGAAAAAGCCAGCCCTTGGGTCGGAGGAAGCGTCAACAAGGCGTTTTGAAATATCCTTAAAAAGGCTGTGTGCACTAGGACGTTCAACCCCAAACGGCTCGAAAATATAGTTTCAAAATTCAGTTGTTTTGATACTTTGGGTGTAACAATCTAAATTGTATCAGCCCAGAACTGAAGCCACTAACTATTTTGGTGACTTCAGTAGCTTCCATCAATTCCTGTTATGAACAAACAACAGGACACAATCAAAGTCAAAGTCAAAGTCAAAGCATTTATTTCAAGTAGGCCGTTACAGGCACTTTTGAATAGTCGAATTAAACTAACTGCAGCACTCAGAGATATCCAACGATTACTCAAGCCGCCACCCAGCAAAGGCCTGACATACTTTTGTATGACAAAACTGCCAAAAACCTTTACCAAGCGACGTCCCAAGCAACCACTGAAGCTCTCCGAGTGCGGCAGTAAACTACTGAAGCTAAATAAACTAAGCTACAGTCCCAGTCACAAGGCATAATAACTCGTGATTGTACTGTAGTTGCCCATTCCAAAGCGTTGGTCTCATGAGAAGAATGGCAAGAAACTTCATGGACACTCTTTTAAAATCGTTTGGGTTTACAATATGTTCAAGGTACAGACATAATCTTGGTATAATACACACATGAAGACTATGCAAATTAGTGTCTGAGATGGTCTTTTGAAGAAAGCACCACACAGATTTGAGTGGACCCGTCCAGTCAGTGCAAGCATTTGTCAGTTATCGTGGAGCTCGACTTATAACTCAAGGAGCTCAACGTCACGACGAACAATACCAAAGAAAGGACATTTGGGTGGGTCGCTTATAGTACTCAAACTGCCAGACAATCGTTAAAAATTACATAAAAACCCACACGGTCCTCACATTCACAATATAAAAATAATAAAATACATGAAGATTATGCAGATTAGTGTCTGGGATGGTCTTTTGAAGAAAGCACCACACAGATTTGAGTGGACCCGTCCAGTCAGTGCAAGCATTTGTCAGTTATCGTGGAGCTCAACTTATAACGCAAGGAGCTCAACGTCACGACGAACAGTACCAAAGAAAGGACATTTGGGTGGGTCGCTTATAATACTCAAACTGCCAGACAATCGTTAAAATTAAAGAAAGACCCACATGATCCTCACATTCACAATATAAAATAATTAAATATTAAGCATATTAAATAATAATGTCAAGCTATTTAAACATGTCAAAAATACGCAAAATTAATAAAAAACAAAATAAAAATATTTAACAAGGTAAATATTCATCAAAAAAATAATAATATCATACTTGAAAAAGTAAATAATGTCAATTTGTATAAAGAAAATTAATAAAATGTCAAATTGTAAAAGTAAAAATAAAATAGGTATTATGTCAATTCAGATTGGAGCAGTTCAATCCCAAGCTTTTTTGTCCTCTATATAATCTTTAACAGCATAAAAAGCTTTCTGGCAAAGTTTTCGTTTTATGAAGGATTTGAATTTATTTAGGCTTAAATTTTGAACGTGGCTTGGTAGTTTGTTATAAAAACGAATACATTGGCATTTAAATGATCCACCTATTTTCTTGAGCCTTGTTGTGGGTACAATAAATTTATGCTTATTTCTAGTATTTACATTGTGAATATCACTATATTTCTTAAACATCTTTATATTTTTGTGAGCATACATAAGATTTTCATAAATATACTGAGAAGGAACAGTCATTACATTAATTTCCTTAAATTTTTCTCTGAGTGAGTGTCGGGGGCTCAATTTATAAATTGATCTAACAATGCTAAGTGTCCCATCGTTTATTTGATGTAATAACTGGTTCTACCTCAATCTTCTGCATAAAATGGAACTTTTGTCCTTATCTTTGCAGTTGTCAAGATCTTGTAAAAAGTTATGATAGTGACGTCATAATAGCAACAGCTGCTAGACGGGTTAACGAGCGTAATAACTCAAAGAAATAATTATATAGCTAAGTGTATGAGAGTATGTGTGGTTATAAGGAGTTAATGCTCAAGAGTTGTGTAGTGAGGATACTGTGAATTGGCTACGAAGTGTCCATTTCTGAATGCACCGTACGACGTACGTGGATTTTTATTAAAAAATTGAAGTCGGTGCATGTAGCAGTTAATGAACAATATACTCCTCTCTTTTTTTGGAGGGCGGTAAGTCACTAAATGACTCCTCCTGCTCTAGGCGGAGTCAAAGTGAGTATCAGACTTCTACCACCTTATTACAAAAGGTAGTTAAACTTGGTTTAACTTAGACTTGGTTTATCTCGCATGCCGTCACTTTCTTTTCAATATATTTGAAGTGAGACGTGATGCACGAACATGTTCAATGTTCCTTCTTAGCTCTTTGTGTTAACCGGGGTCGCGGTATCTTTTTGAAACAACCCACAGCTCTGACAGGCACAAACAACCCCGACCGGCTCTAATTTACTCCTTAACCCATTAAAATAAATATTATGCAACTGTGATGACTGTTTAGTAGTCACTAAAATAATTATACGTAATTATTTCAAACGATGAGTTTGTTTTCAAGACTAAAGAAATAGTGCACAGAGCTGTATGGCAGCCGAAGACATTTCTGCATCGACTTCTAGAAAATTTGGAAAAGCAAGCTGAGGGCAGTTATTTTTGTTGCATAATGTCAATTTTTACTAAAATTACATGACGCCAATACATTCCATTGCTAGTATACTGCTAGAATCGTCACGGTGCTGCGCACTATAAAATTCACAAGCAATTTTATAATGCACTAACTAGTATTATCATTTGGTTTCATTTCCCTATAAATTCATCACGATGAATGATGATAGAATGAACTAAATTGGTTGAGTAATTGAAATGCAAACGAATTCTTTATTTTGCTTATATTTACAAAATTGTAGAATATCGCAAGACTTACATAATTATGTCCCTTGAAAATATTATTCAGCGTGTTACTATATCTTTACACATTAAATCTGCATCAATAACCACTATTTCTTGGTCTATTTTAATTTACTTATACATAATATAGTTTCTTTCAATCATCCATCCCTGTCAATAACTTTAAACTCATACAAATTACACCACGAACAGTAAAAAATAACATACGCAACCGCATAATTAATCATATTCTTACAAAGTAACAAACAAACAGTCTCATCATACACCAACACGCACTCTTAGCGTAGGAGGCATTTTTTTACAAATACAGTCCATGACCAACATTACTTGATACATACGGATAGCGCTGCTTGCTAGGTAAAAATACATCCACCTGTCAAATTCAATACATTTAAATGTAGTATTATTAGGAATCAGAAGTGAAATACGTGAACAAAATAAACAATGTTTTAATATCTTTTAAATTACACTTTTACAAAAATACATTTTAAACAATAATCAAATAGAAATAGCACTAGCAAAATGGAATAAACAGTACACGAGCAAAAACATAAACCAAAAATAGCGAAGCACACGATAATAGTCGGGTAGCAAGTCCTTTCCGAGCGCCGTCCAAGCAAAAAGTGACCGTTGCAACGCCGCTCGTCTCGTTTTATGAACTTCTGTCGGTTGCCGCACGACGACCGTACGCTAACCGGACGGCTACTGGCCGATGGCGTGACTTTGAGCCAACACGGCCTCTCCTGACGCTCTGACGTCCTCGTCAGCTTCCAACAAGGCGGCTGAGTCTTCGCTGTCTCCTTGATAGCGTGTCTCACAACGCCAGTGGGGCGTGCTGGCACCGTGGAGGGCCACGCACGACTGCGCCTGCAGGGCGCGCTGGCACCGTGGAGTGCCACGCACAACTGCGCCTGTAGGGCGCGCTGGCACCGTGGAGTGCCGCACACAACACGTCAGTAGCGCGCTGGTAGCCTGGAGCGACGCGCTTAACACGTCAGCAGCGCGCTAGAAGCCTGGAGCGACGCGCTGTACACGCCAGTAGGGCGCGCAGTCGGCCTGCAGCGACGCGCTCGGCCTGCAGCGAGGCGCTCGGCCTGCAGCGACGCGCTCAGCAACGCCAGTAGGGCGCGCAGTCGGCCTGCAGCGACGCGCTCGGCCTGCAGCGAGGCGCTGGGCTTCAGCGAGGCGCTCGGCCTGCAGCGACGCGCTCAGCAACGCCAGTAGGGCGCGCAGTCGCCTTGCAGCGACGCGCTCAGCAACGCCAGTAGGGCGCGCAGTCGGCCTGCAGCGCGTGCGACGCGCTCAGCCTGCAGCGAGGCGCTGGGCTTCAGCGAGGCGCTCGGCCTGCAGCGAGGCGCTCGGCCTGCAGCGACGCGCTCAGCAACGCCAGTAGGGCGCGCAGTCGGCCTGCAGCGACGCGCTCGGCCTGCAGCAAGGCGCTGGGTTTCAGCGAGGCGCTCGGCCTGCAGCGACGCGCTCAGCAACGCCAGTAGGGCGCGCAGTCGCCTTGCAGCGACGCGCTCAGCAACGCCAGTAGGGCGCGCAGTCGGCCTGCAGCGCGTGCGACGCGCTCAGCCTGCAGCGAGGCGCTGGGCTTCAGCGAGGCGCTCGGCCTGCAGCGAGGCGCTCGGCCTGCAGCGACGCGCTCAGCAACGCCAGTAGGGCGCGCAGTCGGCCTGCAGCGACGCGCTCGGCCTGCAGCGAGGCGCTGGGCTTCAGCGAGGCGCTCGGCCTGCAGCGACGCGCTCAGCAACGCCAGTAGGGCGCGCAGTCGCCTTGCAGCGACGCGCTCAGCAACGCCAGTAGGCGCGCTCGCACCCTGCAGTGACGTGCACGTTCACAGCGTCGCTGTGGCAAAGCCCTGGCAACCATTGCTAAGGCCAGGCAGCGTTATGTTGCATCCACGTCCACGTTGCGTTACTCTGCAAACAAACTTTACAACAGAATTTTGTTCCGCTCGATCACTCCTGACCAAACTTTAGTTCCATTGGGTGGCACCAAATTCGACTCTCATTAATCAAATCAAATGTACTGGAAATTATCGAAAATACAACACTCAACTACCTTGAGTCATATACCATAGTCGTTCACACCAACCTTAAAAATTCTATTGCAACAAAAACTGCTGAAATCATCGAGTAAAACCTTTAACACCAAGGTTCTCTAACCGAGTAGTACAACAAGAGAGTAATCTCATTCATTAAGGAACATTCAAGTCGAGAATCAAATTCAAAGAAACATTCACCAAATAAAACTTGTCACAAGAATACCAATAGGCACATAGGGATGTATAAGCACATTGTTAGCATATCACACAGACTTCTTCCAAAACACTGTAGGCATAGGCTCCAAGTTGCATACCCCTCAGATGTCGACTTCCACACACACTGTAGGCATAGGCTCCAAGTTTGCGTACCCCTCAGATGTCGACTTCCACACACACTGTAGGCATAGGCTCCAAGTTTGCATACCCCTCAGATGTCGACTTCCACACACACACTGTAGGCATAGGCTCCAAGTTTGCATACCCCTCAGATGTCGACTTCCACACACACTGTAGGCATAGGCTCCAAGTTTGCATACCCCTCAGTGGCTGTTGACATAGACACATTGTTAGCGTATCACACAGACTTTCACACACGCAGCTGAGGCCACGCGCTTGACCAAACCACACGTTCTTATGTTATGGTTACTCTGCAAAGAGACAAATCTACGACAGAATTTTGTTCCACTCGGTCACTCCTGACCAAACATCCATTAGGTCCCACTCTCGTTGATAAAATCAAACGTGGCTAAACTGGAAACTATCGAAAATACAACAATCAACCACCCTGGGTCATGTACCATTGTCGTTTAAATCAATCATAAAAACATTATTGCGTCAAAAAAATGCCAGGTTCACAAAAATCATCGAGTAAAACCACAGATCTCTAACTGACTAGTAAACAAGTCGATCTCCCGTGTGTATCACTATTTGACTTCACACTACGGGTCTTTCCAGACCCTGACCTCAACCAGAGCTAAACGCACAACATACAACAAACACACCCACTGTCTACTCGAGTTTCCTCAAAAACCTTCAATTTTAATCGGACTACGACTACACAATAATTACTGGTGCTGTCTAACACAATACAGCCGATAGAATCTCTTGGCTTGCAACCACAACTTTACTTCATCAAAATCCTTATAAACATCAACTGATACGTAACTCATTGGCATCTTTCTTAGCCTATCATGGGTATTAGGCAACCTCTTTAATAAAGCAAAACTTATCAGACTTTACAGTGAACCTGTATACGGCCTACGTCTTCACACGAAAAAACAAGTCAACTGATCATTATGGCGTAGGGGTTTGCGTTTACGCAGACCATGATTATTTGAGTTTGATGTGCCAACAACTGCACTTTTAGGTTTCAAATATACGGAAAACAAGACTTTTGACTGTTTTTGTTTTGTTTATAATTGTGTTTTTTTTTTTTTTGAGCATCAGGTATACCACAAATCACAACGTTGCCCCTCACCAGGAATTTCTCCTGTATCGTGGGTACCTTCACAAATATTTAAACTCACATACACAAGTACCCGACTTTAAAAAAAAAACTAACTAGGTCATACAGATACACGTCATTAAAGCACAGTGACCATGTCGACTTCACGCGGACACAATGATCGAAATTCGTGTTTAAAATGAGTCCACGTGCTGTTATTGGTCAACCAATCGTTAAGCGACGTATTAGCACCACCATGTAAATAACCACCAATGCGTCCGAGGCATTGCCAATCACCCCAGTGACCTTATAAACACACACATAACATCACGCCTGTAATCCCGAAGGGTTAGGCAGAGGTACCCAGTATACCCACATTTCGCCAATTATGTTAAGACATAAGCTTAACCATGTAATAGGGGTGAGCCCATTGTCACCAACAGGGCACAAATCCAGAAAATAACACTTTGCCCGACCCGGGAATCGAACCCAGAACCTTCATGCTCAGTAGTCACGCTTGCGACTAATAAATCAACGAAATATTAAAATTTAATGGTTCGATCTTACTTGTATCAGGAACAAAAGTAAACCAACAATCCTGTCCGGAGCGTCGCCTCAACCGCGAGAGCGGTTACACAGGACTTCGCGTCCTCACGCGGCTCCTACGACGATCTCGTTCGCGCTTGGAACGGCGATCGGATCCCGAAACTTGCTACGTACGTGACCTTCCACTCCGCTTATGGTGGCTACAAGATCGCTTAGAACGAGAGGCACTAGTTTTTGAACGCGAACAACTCAATACTCGATATATCCATTGCTAACTACTACCCGCTTTTATCTAAAATTAAAAGCCTGGAAACTAGTTTACTTGTGGGCGAAGATATTCTTTATCCCACTTCTGATATTAGGAATCAGAAGTGAAATACGTGAACAAAATAAACAATATTATAATATCTTTTAAATTACACTTTTACAAAAATATCACGACAAACATTTTAAACAATAATCAAATAGAAATAGCACTAGCAAAATGGAATAAACAGTACACGAGCAAAAACATAAACCAAAAATAGCGAAGCACACGATAATAGTCGGGTAGCAAGTCCTTTCCGAGCGCCGTCCAAGCAAAAAGTGACCGTTGCAACGCCGCTCGTCTCGTTTTATGAACTTCTGTCGGTTGCCGCACGACGACCGTACGCTAACCGGACGGCTACTGGCCGATGGCGTGACTTTGAGCCAACAGTATCATATACTACCGTGTCTCAAAACATGTTGGTCAGTTAACACGTACTTGTCACTTTTTTGCACTGACATTCAGTTCGTGTGTAAATCATTATACATATTACACGTTATTAAGTATGTAATTACATATAGTTCTTGAGTTGCTGTATGTGCGAACATACAGAAAAAAAATTTACAATATTTTTTTGTGCAGGTACACTCGAACAAAGTTCTCGGTATACAAACTTGTAATTGCTTTATAGACAATTGTTTGAGTTTATGCGAAAAGCTAAATACAGACGCACAAATTAGGAACTAATATTGAGAATATATAGTGATTAAACCAAACTTCTTTACGTAAATTAATAGCTTTTTCATCTATTAATAATTTAGGTTGAATACTTTACTTTACTTTACTTTACTTACTACTACTACTTTTACTTTACTTTTTTTTGGTTTATCTTTAATATGTATGTATTTAGAAATATATAAGTATGTTTATCAGTTGTCTAGTACCCATAACACAAGCTCTGCTTAGCTTGGGACTAGATGGCGTTGTGTGATAGTTGTGGAATATTATTATTATTATTATAGTGGAAAATTACAGGGGTGGTCGAAAGTTAATTGATTTTTCCATCAGGAATTAATCAGTAGAAGTCCGGTGTCAAGTGTAGTGCTGATAACCATAGACTTGCTTTTTGTAATATATTTGACTTCAACATAACTGCCGCAATGTGAGTGTATCAAGATAGATACCCCTTAGCGTAATCTTTCAGAGGATATAGGCGCGACGTAATGTTAGTTAGTGGAAAGAAGTTTAATTTGCCTGTATAGCAATTAACTACACACAC
This sequence comes from Diarsia dahlii, assembly GCA_949775195.1. Lineage (NCBI taxonomy): Eukaryota > Metazoa > Arthropoda > Insecta > Lepidoptera > Noctuidae > Diarsia > Diarsia dahlii. The sequence goes on from OX459198.1 coordinate 1,362,806, forward strand.
AATGTATAGCCGTCTATTATTGATGGTAATATTTGATTTAGATACAGTTGCTTGTAATAAACGAACTTATGCCGTGTTTCGATAATGGATTTATAATTGTAGTCTGAGTAATTAGAGATAAGAAGATAACATGGCTTTTGTATTAACTGTGGAATTTTACTGATAGGGTACTTTTTTTGTGATTTGGAAGTAATGTCAGAATTTCCAGTTAGGATATATTAATATTATGTAAATGTGTCAGTGCGACTGAAGTGTCCTTCTAAATGGATTTTGATGCCATTGCATCAATGAATGAAGCCTATAATTGATTTGGGGTATCATAGTAGGTAATTATGCTAACTGGGTTGTGGTGGTCAGATAGACAGTCGCTCAATGTAAAATACTGGTATCAGCTGCATCCAGTGTAACTTTAAGCCGACCCAAACATAGTTGGGAAAAGGCTAGGCAGATAATTGCGACCGCACTCTCCTTCTAAATGCGCAATGTATTTTGATGCAATGATCCATAAAATTAGAAATTTTGTTTCAAAAAATGAAAAGCGTGCTAGTCACTAGTAGGTATTGCACAATATGAAAATCAATAGTATACTCTTGCCAAAAATATACATAACAAACAATGACAAAAATACTAAAGTTTGCTCAACCAAAAATACACGCAATAACATTTGCTTAGCAAAAATAAGGCAAAAATATTGTTACTCAAACATTCGCAGGCAATTGTTAGAATCAACCAAAAGTCAATATTGAACTCAATGAAAAGAACAAATAGTTGAAAAACCATTTTAACATGTATTTGATGTTGGTTAAATTAGTCAGCGGATGCAAAGCATTTTTATAATAAAAATAAAATTATGAAATTCTACTCCTTTAACGAAAGCGTTCCCGTATATCTAATAGAACAGATGCCGCTGTTAGTCTGACCAAATGGGGTTTGCTTGATCCATCCAAACAAATTGCCAGTGTAGAGCCCCTCTGCAGGATATCGTGCGAATCCTGCATAACCTTTCATTATTTACTCGAAGCAATTATTAGAGCTGTTCTGATGGCTACATAATGGTCTAACACAATTTGAGATCATCGACAAGTAACTCAGAAGAGTAGAACCGCATGGTGAAAACATGGTAACTTCGTGTGCTTTCATAAGCCTACTGACTGCTTCATTGGTCTAGTAGTAGGTCTAGTCTTCATAGGTGTACTGCTAAGCACGAGTTTCTGAGTTTCTATCAATTATTATCAGAGCGGATAACAGGGATAACTCTGCAGCAGCTAGTTAGCAGTATGTCAAGGAGTGGTTCCCATAAGAAACAGCACCAAACAGGCCGGCACAGTCTTGTCCAGTGAAAAAATAATGTCATTGTACGAGTCCACTAACCCGCCAGATAAAAAATACAAGGTTCAACAAGCTACTAGAACCTCCAACATAAGGAATAGACCAGTCTATTTCTATCACACACAACATAAATAAACCAGCAGCAACTTTGCATATAAAACAGCTGAACATTGTCGAAGACCAGCGAGCACTGTTCGCTAATAAATCTGTTTCGTAAATACATACATACATCAGTGGCTGCTAATTGACGTTTACAATCTCGCTCTGAATCAATGTATCTGCAGTATTGAGGTGAGTGGAACAACTGTTGCGCTGGTTGTAAGGTGGGAGATGAAGCGAACTTGGAATTTATTAGAAAAGTATAATAAAATACGAAAAAATAAGTATCGAAGTTTTAATTGTCGAGAAAAGGCATACCATCGCGCATCGTGAGAAGTGGAAGGAATGGGGGAGGTCTTTGCCTAGGGGTGGAACAATATGGGCTAAAATAAAGTAACCAGGTAATACATATACAAAGGAAGGTTACAGAAGTGATTGTGTAAGTTACACTTGCACATACTAGGTGCTGTCATCAGTTAGCAATTTTAGCTGACTTTATAAAAAGAGTGAGGCAATTTATTTTTTCAAAGTACACGTCTTTATCGAGCCTTCTGCAAGTCTCCAACCTGGGTATGGTTACTGTGGCCGACTTTTCTAAATAGACTCCGAAACCACGTCGTGCTTTTTGTTTTTTTCACGCATTGAATTAAAAACAAAAACCTAAATCATGTCAGTAATATTTTTTATAGACGCTTTAACATCTAAACATCCAGGAATATCGATACGCTATAACAATGTACATACAAGCTTGCGTTGTTGGTTGCAGTTTCAGAAGATAGCATCGCTAAATCCTCTACCTTGCACTACCCACTTACATCGAAATGACACCGGTAAATATTCATAATTCATTTGCAATTAAACGCGTTGGACACACAGCGGCCACAAAATGGCGTAAATGAAGCTGTTTCATTAACTTTGTCCTGTTGGCGGGACATTATTATTTACTATTAATTTTAATGTTTATCAGTTTTGATGTTTTGTGGTCATTCGTGGATAATTTATTGCGGGTTTGGAGGTTGAGGGATTCATTGTGATGTTTGCTTGTAAAGTAGAGGTTTATTTATGTCGCTGGAAGACAGGAAGACCTTAAAAGCTATACCATTTTAAAAGTTAGATTGAACTGACTTTGTCTGTCTGTTTGGAAGTATTTGTGTTTCACTTCTATCTAACCCTTCGGGATTACAAGCGTGATGTTATGTGGGGTTAAGTCAGACTAGATGTGGAAGGTCAGAACTGTGACAGGCTGTGTCGATTGATTGTGTCTTAAGTCAAGGTTCTATTGCTTATACATGTGTGTTCTAACTGTACACCATGTAGATAAACAACGCGGACATTTTTAAGTGTAGATGTTTGTAAGGTTTGATGATATCATTATCTTCCTACTCTTGTCACAATCTATTTGAGGACGTCGCAACATATTTTCTACTTCTATTTTCCCCTGTCAGACGTCATGGCTTCAATTCCACCTTTCATTTTGCCACCTTTGAGCAGCCTCAATTAAAATTGATGACATCATCGCTTCGAAAATATGATGAAGAAAAAGGATTTATCAGTTTAATATCTGAATTAATAACAAAAACTTTATAGCCTCTCAAAAAATAACGACTTTGAATTACTGGTGTGAATTTTGAACACATCAAAAACATCACTTGCGTCAGAAGATGGGTACTAAATGTTTCCTTTTCAGCTCGAAATCCCAAAGACTAAAACCGCCGCCAGCTCATCCCACATAATTCCTACCTACGTGTGTTGACATAGGCATCTCATCTCTGATTCGCCATGGACGTAGAGTTAATCTCTGTGAGCCTCGCATCCGGAGACGGGCGTTAAATCTGCGATGCGTTCTGACACCATAATCGGCAGGATCTTTGGGTAAAGAGTTGAATTCGAAACAGAGAGGTAACAGTTTTGACTAATTTGTGCCTGATGGTGCTTTACTGGTTGGAGGAGCTCGTGGCTTAATAAGAACTGCCACTCGGGTCGATCTTTAGGTAAAGCTGTCCTTGCCTAGGTCGGTCTGTGGATGGGTGACCGCCCGATATACCGGGTTTCCTCCGTGCCTCGGAAAGCACGTTAAGCTGTTGGTCCCGGCTGCCATATATAGATCTTTGGTAGTCGTTACAGATAGTCAGTGACCTGAAATTCTGACATCCAGTCTTACCAAAGGGTATCGTATTACCTAGTATTAACTGGGTTGTGGAGGTCAGATAGGCAGTCGCTCCATGTTAAATAGTGGTATTCAGCTGCATCCGGTTAGACTGGAAGCTGACTCCAATATACTTGGGAAAAGGCTAGGCAGATGATGGTGCTTTACTGGTTGGAAATACAGAAATATCGAGAAAAGAAAGAAAAGTCAAGAGGAGAAAAAACGCACTCACAAATTACTGTCGACCACTTATCGCCCTTAAACCCTGAGTAATAAGGATGGAAACTACAGGTAGTGAAGAGATATTTTCGAAGGCATGTGACTTAGCTAAAAGTGGACTAAAATAGTCTAAGCTAACCTGAAAAATAAACCATAATAATAGTTGATAGTTGACCTATTAATAGTAAATATTATCGTCGTAATTATTATTCTATTTATTTACAACGACTGTAATGCCTAACACCAATGACTTTTTATGGCGTTCTCACAGCACACCTTTCCTTAATTCAGATATGTATAAAATATACAAATATCAAATATGAATAATGCGATTATACCTAATCAAATCACCGTCTTTTATATACGGTAATAAATTAAACGATTATATTATGGCTATTCAGTTCGTTAGTCGAAAGTGTTTGCAACGTCATAATTCATTAATTATGGCCACACCACTAAGGATGGGAAAAACTAGCATTTGTATCGATACTTTTCATTGACCCGGATTGCAACTAACTAATATCGTATCGTACCGTTTGCTGTAATGAATACTTAGTACTTTTGTATCATATCACAAATATTCATGCCTATAAAATTAAATGTTTGCAAATCACCAGAAACTATTTTGAATCAACCTTTTGTATTCTTTTGAATTTGCCGATTATGCAATTTAAGACAATATTGTACGACACAATTCATTCGTTCTGATTACCTTTGTATCGATTCAAGGATTAATTTATCGACTGAGTCAATTTCAACTGTCATCGACACGCTAAGATGAAGATTTTATCGATACTGTAAAAGCGTAAAGTATCAAATCGTACAGCACTACAAAACACTCATTTAAATGTTAATTATCAAAACATTTGTAATAATTATGATATCGATTGATATTTAGTATAATATATCTGGTAGTTTATTTATTTACATAATGTTCGTGTCCATTTTCTATTTTATTGTGGGAATGAAGGTAATGTGGGACGAATGATCACGAGTGTTTTTAATAATTAATATAAAATGGAACTTTTCATGAAATTTCAATTTAAATCTGCAGTCTACGAGGACTCTAAATCAGACTTTTCATGGCGGGAAAAACGTTTGATTATGTTCGTTATGCACAAACCATTAAAAGCCTGACTAATCAAAGAAACTGGTTTACTAACAATATTTATGTGTATTTGCAAAGATGATCAAGTTGTAACAATATCCATCTCTTGTAAAATCAATTTTGAACTGTGATGAATACTCGGCAATAAGTGGGTATATGGCTACTTATTGCGGATCATTGAATATATATATTCAGACTTTTAAAACAATTCATTACATGTTAATTTTAAGATTTTATAAAAAAAGTTCAGACCATTTAAACTGTAAATTAGGTCCTCTTTTAAATAAATTTCGAAATAACTACATCTCATTCCAACGACATTACCTTCCACTATCACACCATCACCACAATATATCAGATCATCAAACAATGACCATTTACAATGACAATCAACAAATAGCTTAAACACTTGATAAGCACATTAACATGTAAGTAAGAACATGATGTACTATCAATGATATCACACGATCTACAAGTATTTACATACAATGTTGATCTGGGGGCAGGAAGGCAGATAGTATCTTACAAATGTGGTATGGACGGTGATTATAGTGGAGATCGGTGGGTCGTTAGGAATTACGTCATTGAATCTAGTTTGTTGGAAATGTTAGGAGTCTTGGAAGCCCGTCGGGGCTGCGGGTTGTTCGAAAGAGATACCGCGGCCTCAAAACAAAGGGCTAAGAAGGAACATGGTTGGTTTTTAGTCAGTAGAAGTCTGACAGTCCTTGCCGCGTTACCCGAGAGCTGAGCGTGAGGAGTCATTTGATGATTTCCCACCCACCATTAAAAAGGAGTCTTGGAACCAGTGAGCAGCGGTAATGGATAGACGAACAGACTTCATGTTGTGGGTTTCGAACCTAGGCTGACATTACTTAGTGTAATTAAATTCATCACAGTCCTAAAAACGATGAAGATTACCCTAGTGAGAAAATCGGCATGTTCGAGAGCCAAAAAATCAAAGTCATGTGACATCTACCCACTAGGCTGTGCAGAGCATAAAACAGCAACTAATAGAGAAAGAGAATATTCTTAAACGTTTCCTGAAGTTATGTGATCATCAACATCTGCTTAACCAGCTTATTGACGTTTTAACGTCTTTGAACTACTGTGGAACTATAGGCAACGTTTATTAATAAACCTAAAAACGTCGAAGACAATTAATACTCAAAATCAATTTGAAAATCAAACACAGTTTCTTGACATTACAAAAAAAACAATCATTTGACTTCCGCCTTTAACAATAAAATTGATCGTTCAAAATGTTTCATAAGCCATTGTCCCTAATCCCCACATAATAAGAGCTATATCACACTGGCTGTTTGTAAGCTTGTTTCAAGCGAGGATTGTAAAACACACTCACTGTGTATGCGTAGCTATCACGCCGCGTGTGCGCTACGTCTTCGTCACGTTAGCGTAACGGGAGCGATTTATTTAGTTGTCTGTACAAGAGAAAGCGAGACAAAGAAATCATCTGATTATTCTTTCCTAACCATGTTGTTGGTCGGCTTCTAGCCCAACTGGATGCAGCTGTACCACTATTTATATGATGCGACTGTCTATCTGACCTCCACAACCCAGTAATTGAATAAAACTATACTCCTTCGATAGCCCGGTTGGCTGTTGATGTACAATATTATGAAATCGTGGAGAGCTCGCGAGAGCTTGATTCCCGGAAAGTGCGTTCAGAAATCGCTGCAAACACGTCGGCAAAACGTCAGTGTGCTATGACACCCTACTCTCTAACAGAGGTTAATCTGAAAACTCAATAAAACTTGTATTTAATATTAAAATATTAAGAAAAAAAACATGTTATATCAAGCGTTAAGCGGATAATAAATAACGTCCCATTAATATTCAAAAGCCGACATAAAAAGTTGACTGCCAATAAATTATGATTGTTATAAATTTATTGACGCGGTCGTTAAAATATGTTTGGTTTTAATTAGCAATCGATTTCGCCAGTGTTATTTATGTTAACTTTATGCGGTTCGAACTGGGACGCGGACGGTGGGTGTGGGTAAGTGTGTATTTGTTACTTTGAAGAAATAATGAATATTCAAAGAAGTTTTGTATTCATTAATGCTGGGGCCCAATTCTGTAACTTAGAGATAAGCAACATGCCATTGTCACTCTATCGACACACTACAGACATTATTATGCAATAGGGAAAAGAGGTGTCGTTGTTCTATGGCTTCACAATGGCAGTTCGATAGCCAAACACGATAGACACAACTGTCAGATTTCACTTGAAATATATTTACAGACTACCAATAAAGTCCTACTATGGCGTTTCAATGTCACTACAGTGGCAAGTCAATGACCATAAATATTTGTAGAATACCAAATGTCAATGAGTAGTCTATTGAGACACAACCGACACACTATCGACGCACTATTGATAAGTTAGCTATTTTACAGAATTGGGCCCCTTGTTTTTTTTGTCACTAATGGTATAAATAAACATAGCAAATTATAATGCTTATTCTTTGAGCAAGAAATGAAAGGATTTATTTGTCGACAAATATACCATAATAGGGGATCGGACTGACTCAAAAAAATAATTCTGTTTAGTCCGTCAGTTAGATTATCGGAAAATATTGGATGCGTGTTTATTGTTTTATGAAATCAATAAAAAATTACGAAAATGAAGCGCGTCAAAAATCATGGAGTGGGGCTTGAAACGTTACTTGAAGGTACAAAATGTACCTAGGTATCATATGACGTCACACGAGTTTTCGAAGCACTGTACCGTCTTCATTTTTTGTTTACGTGAAAAAAGAAGAAATATGTGGTCAATATTTTTTGGAAATCTATCTGACGGACTAATTAGTTTTTTTTGTCCGATCCCCTATTATGTACCTAGCTATTAAAAAGCTGTTGAATTTGTGCATGGTTTTCTTCTGCTGAAGCTCCCAACCACTTGTTTAGCTTAGTTTTGATCTCGTATTTATATAGACCGATGGTTTTGTGATAAACTGTGAACTAAAATATACCAAGTCTTTGATTTTGGACGACATGTACATGGCGAGACGAAGAAACATAAAAGTTTATTCATAACTAGAGACCCGCCCGGCTTCACACGGGTGCAAAAAACCTTCCTCTTGAATCACTCGCCCGCTTCAAAATGCGAGTTTTAAAGATTTAAGCATACATAGGGACAGACATCGGGAAGTGACTTTGTTTTATACTATGTAGTAGTGATAGTGATAGTGATGATGTATTACTTGAAAATTTTCAGCTAGACCCCCATTCATGTAAGCCCACTAGCCGTAGGAGGCAATGCAAAGTTTGGACATTATCATACACATGTTGAATACTAATAATGTCATTCGAATCCCGTATGTTAATGATATTGTCATTATATCGATTCTTTTTACGACTGCCTGTGTTTAATCAACGAATAATTAATCGTCTTATAAAGTGTTTTTCGAAATTAAGTCGGTAAATTTTAATTTATGGCCGTATTGGAACATAATGTGGGTGATTTGTGAGTTGGGTATATCCAATCATGAGATTGGATTGAGTCTTTCGACAAAGAGCGGAAAGGAAACTATTTGTCATGTGTATTATTTTGAACACACAAGCTGTTCTGCTTGGCCTGTTGGTTGCACATCACAGGAGCTAATGAACGTGCCAAACCAAAAGTGCCAAACTCGTTGCCAAATCTTCGGCCGACTCAATTGTCACCAACACTCTAAGAAGAAGAACACCCAAGCTATGTAGGCTTCGTATTAGTTCTTACCTATAAGGTGCCATCATCATTTTCCTGCACTTGTCCCATTGTTGCTTGGGGTTGGCACAATAATCTTTTTCGTTCTTTTTTTTACCCGACTATGGCGAAGCCCAAAAAGAGGGTAAATTTGACATATGGCGTGGCGCGAGTGTCACTGGCTACATTAAAATAAAATGAAAAAAAATTGGTTGCCTGTAAAGTCGGTATACGGGCGAAAGTTTTACGTGACAACGACTTTGAGTGGTAAAATAATTTTAATGTGAATATTCATTCGTATAGTAGGAAGAAGGATGAAATAATAGTAACAATTTAAAACATTTATTTATACAAAGAATTATATTTAAAACATTAATTTATACAAAGAATCTCTCAAATCTTTAGGCGGGCTAACTGTGCTCGAGTGGAAGGGACGCGTGCCTTTCACTTTTTATGTCTGTCTCTCTCGCTCTTAGGCGGGCTAACCATGCCCGAGTGGAAGGGACGCGTGCCTCTCACTCGCTCTCATTGTGAGCGCATAACGTGAGCGGAGCGTAACGCAGTTTCTTGAAGTGTCACCCAGCAAACCAATTTATAAGACGTTGTCACGTCAAAAAGGAAAAAAGTAATCGTATTTAATACAAAACAGTTCCATCGTCTGCACAGTATTTTACGTGACTACCTAAAAAGCTAGAAAAAAGGTATTTACGAAACTAACTAAAAAACCCGCACTCTACTTTCATAACGTTATAATTATTGAAATGGACCCCGCCTACTTCCAAGTTTTGTTTATTTAAAAAATTGCTTGTTTTTTTTCTTAATAGTTTTTAGTCGTTTTTAACTACTTTTTTGTCTAATAGCACTCAACTATAGGTTTAGGTAGAAAATTAACTCAGTAATATGTTTCGTTTATCTGTACCGCTTTAGTTTAAAATCAGCCGGAAATTTATACTTAATCTTTTGACAGAGATCCGCCGCCTTTAAGTCAATTACCATTATCATTTTCATTATTATTATTTATCAAACTTCAATTAAGATAAGAATCAGTGATTTTTTTAAGATAGAAAAAATATTGTGCCACTATAATTTTCATTTTACTTAATCAAGCAAAATGCTACCGCGGTATATGTTTATATTTTTGTGTGTATGTCATTGCTGTTTTAGCAACCAAAATAAACAGTATTTGACCTTTAATTCTAATTCTAACGCTGGTGCTTGTGATAATGGAATCCAAAAACCCGAATATTTTTCTCTTAGTGAAGTTAGTGCAAGTAATTTGACGCGAACTGAAAAACTAAGTTGTGTGACATCTGACGTAACTCAAATTCCTGCTGGATTGTTAGAAGCCAACATTTTTGTTCAATCAGCTTCTAAGAACGATAGTGTGTCTGTATTAGTGTACGAAGCATTGAACGGAAAACACAAATTTGTAGGAAGAGCCGATATCTTTGCATACGAAAGAAACGTTTTGAATGGATTTCATACCCTCAAAATTCCTGTTACGAAGACTAATGGATTTGTAAGTATTAAATATAATAAATTAAAAATAGTTTTAGTGACTAATATTGTTCTGTGCAAAATATCAAAATAAATATTTACGAATTGTGAGGTGTAATGACAATAATTATATCGTACCACAATGATATAATTTGCAAAGGAGATGGACAAGATGTGCCCATTCTGAGGTATAGGCTAATACAACTTTAGCCTATCCATGTTTTTCAACATTTTTGTATGCACCTAAAAGCAACGATTCCTTCCTTTACCATATTATTGTCTGTGCTGTATTCGGTAGCAGACGGAAATGAACATTGCGACCAATTAAAAGTAACGAAATAATTTTTGTTCCCTATTGAGTTTTATCAAAAAACAACGATAAATAAATAATTATTATTATTATATAAATTTCAGGTTGTTCTCCTGCGACGTGCTTCTAAAGCATCCAGCATCGTCGTCCTATCTGTTTACTATCTACCAGATCTTCTATATGAAAGTTTAATGTACAGTGCAGTGAATATTACAAATTCCAAAATTCAGGGTTTTTTTACCATGCCTGGAATTACTTTACCGGTTCCAACATTACCAACTATTGCAACTGTTCCCACTACCGTAGCATCGACCACGGACACTGATTCTACTACAATAGAGTCGACCACAGACACTGATCCCACTACGACAGAGGCGACCACAGTGACTGATCCCACTACGACAGAGGGGACCACAGTGACTGATCCCACTACGACAGAGGCGACCACAGTAACTGATCCCACTACGACAGAGGCGACCACAGTAACTGATCCCACTACGACCGATGCTACCACAGTGACTGATCCCACTACGACAGAGGCGACCACAGTAACTGATCCCACTACGACAGAGGCAACCACAGTAACTGATCCCACTACTACAGAGTCGACCACAGTGACTGATCCCACTACGACAGAGGCTACCACAGTAACTGATCCCACTACGACAGAAGCGAGCCCTGTGACTGATCCCACTACAACAGAGGCGACCACAGTGACTGATCCCACTACGACAGAGGCGACCACAGTAACTGATCCCATTACGACAGAGGCAACCACAGTAACTGATTCCACTACTACAGAGTCGACCACAGTGACTGATCCCACTACGACAGAGGCGACCACAGTGACTGATCCCACTACAACAGAGGCGACCACAGTGACTGATCCCACTACGACAGAGGCGACCACAGTGACTGATCCCACTACGACAGAAGCGACCACAGTGACTGAACTCACTACGATAAAATTGACTACAGTGTCTGGTCCCACTACGGTAGAGGAAACCACAGTGACTGTTTCCCCGAACATAGAATCGACCACAGCTGTATCTGAGTTCACTACGGTAGAATCAACCACTGTGACTGAGCCCACTACGATAGAATCGATCACGGTAGCTGAGCCCACTACGACAGAATCGACCACTGTATCTGAGCCCACTACGATAGAATCGACCACTGATGAAACCGACTCATCCGAAAGCCCTGATTCAGAAGAACTGGAAGGATTAAGTGCATTTACCATAGCAGCCATAACTTTGGGCTCTGTTGCTGTTGTAGGAGGGCTCGGATTCGCGATCTGGTTTTTTGCTTGCTTCAAAACAAGTCATGCTGGTGGGTACCTCGTCATATAACTTAGGTGGTACTAGTGAAATACCGTAGCAGATATTCCAGTGTATAAGCATGGTTATAATGATCACGTACTCTGAACGCCGCCTGTCAGTGTAAGTTTTTTGTAAGAATTTAATCAATCAAAATTTTATCCTGACTCATAAATGTCACTGATTTGTTTGAACATTTTGAACGCATTTATTTTAATTTCTCAAACGTTGGACTGTATGTATACTTGCGTATTTATAATTATTAGGTAAAAAGTTATTTGTAAAAACATTTTTGTTAAAATTAGAAAAAAAAATACTAAAAATATTAATTAAGTAGGTAATTGGTTAATAAATTCCTACTTTAAGAAGAAATTGGTTCCAGTTTTTATGTAAAGTTTCTTAATACAATCGTATTTATATTGTTGTTTTATAAATGATACACTTTTTTATAAATTCACCGTACAAAATGGATTCTACAATAATTATGATGTTGCTTACTTGTGTATACTTATTTGTATTCTGGTGTTCCACTAGAAATGTATATTAAACGCTAATGTAATTAATTGATTGATTTTTCTATGTTCATTATAACTAATATCATTTTCATGAAACACTTTCACTAAATGTTTCCCAACCTAGTCATTTTTAAGTCAATGTCACTATTAAGTGAAATCATTTGAAGTTTCTCTAATCATATTTTTATAATGTTCCAAGCAACGAGCACCTAAACTAAATCAATGTTTCATTCTATGTCAAAAAAGATTTAGATTACTGAAAAAAAAAACAAATATTTTTCTCTCATGTGTCCTAAATATTAGCTCGGTATGAGTTTCTTCTCCTAGATTAATAATATCTCCTAAGGCCAGACCTAATTCATAATTATACACGTATCACATATCAATATGTGATACCATTTACACTTTCTCTAAACACTATTATTAATTTGATATTTTCAAATGACTCTAAACTTAACAGGTACCTTGAAAGTTTTACAACTTCCAACGCAGCAAGCACACCTACACTAAATTACTTTTCCATTCCATTTCAAAAAAGATTTATGGCGTATTAATTAAAATAAACTGCTGGCCACTATAACGCACCCATTATCGACATAAAAACGTCAAACGTCGAACGTAAAGTGTATCGTACACTCGCGTGCACTCAAAGTCGTGTAAACAAGTTGCGACGCACGATTAATTGCAACGCAGTGTAAAGCACGCACGTTCAATCAACAAGTGATTTGTGTTAAATGGTGTATCAATAAAACTGGTCGGATATGTAAGTATGTTGTACAGTTGAGGAAAAAAGGTATTGACTTAGATTGTTTTATTTATTTCTGTGTTACAGTAGTGGAACTAACTATTGGTTTCCTTGCATTGGAAAAGATAAAAACTGGTGCATCTATGGTTTATTACTGTATGAATTTAACATTTGGGTTAAATTATGATAATGTTGGTTCTTATTCACACTATAATTCAGATGCATGTTAAAAACAAATTGAGCACTCCCAATCACTTGACACAAGTTGATTACAGTATAATCTCCATCAAAAATAATAAAACTTAAATTACTAGATGCCATTTATAATATACTCAGGGTTAACTTTTTCATAAGTCTATTATCATTAGACAGATGGCAATAGTAATAATGTCTTTCATTACATCGTCCCTGTCTCATCACGATAATATATCTACATTGCGTTTAATTATACAATTTTATTTGACGACTGTACTTTTAAGATTGTAAATCATGAATATTCTGCAATTGAAGAACAACTTTATGCGGTAGAGTTTGAGGTACAGTATTCATTGTGTGATGTTTGTGATTTATGATAAATGGACGCTGTCAGTTGATTTATATTGCTTTTTGACATGCGATGTTTTGTCAACAATGACGCTCATTAGGTCAAATTTGACTTGTCGCATGCAACATCGTCTGTTATGTTTGAATCTTTATTTTATTTCATTGTTTTGTTGCATGCGGAAGTTGTCTTGTCTTGGAAGTTATTCTAAGTTGGCTAAGAATCTATAATTGCAGCTCGTCTGTTCTCTCTTGTTTAAAACGTTGATCGTTTTTACACAATTTTTTGATGAGAAAAATTTGGGGTAATCAAATACACAGACACAAGGGTGACGAATAAATGCAGTTCAACACCCATGGAAAGCAAAGCAAGTAAGGGGGCAGAAATAAAGTGGTAAAGAACGATTTTGAAAAGATTAAATATGACGTTAGCTACTAAAAATTCTATGTAAATTTGTATTGAAAGCCGCTGCAGCATTTCAAACCGCATTGAAAGATTTGAAAGCAAGTACCACTATTCTCCAGGTCTTAAAGCTTCATCAGGTCCTTCAATAAAAAAAAAACACGCTATTTAATTCGCACTTTACAAAAACAAAAAACCGCAAAAATATACAACACAATAAGGTACAAAATCCATTGTAGTCCATACCAACAAATAATTCTCGCCGCGACCCACTGCGAGCTACGCGATATCGTAGAAAAACTCGCAACGGCCAACATGGCGTCGATTTATTGATATGTAAATCATTTTAATTGGCGCCTATGGACATTTTTTAGTGTAATTGGCAGCTCGCTCGTTTTTCATCTGTTCGATGAGATATGTTGCTGGGGTTGTAAGCTTGCGACTATTTTGGCGCACTGGTATCTATTATAGGTACTCTGTGATCTATGATAATGAGAAGAGGTCGCATTATGCACACTAGATACGTACTCTTACCTCAAAAACTATGCCAAAATTAATGGAACTTTAACAAGGAGTTTGGGGTTACATTAGTTACAATTTTTTTTTTCAGTTTGTCGCTATTTCTATTAAACTAAGCACATTTTGTGCACCACATTGTACAACAAAGTTGAAGAGTAATAAATTTTCTGAAAGTTCGTTGGTGAAACAGATTTTCAAGATCAATATTAACTAAGATAATAGCCGATTGAAGTTAAAAAAATCTTGAAATGTCAAAAATGGTTTTTAGGGAACCTTAGCTCCTGTTATAATGTTACTTTCATGCTGGTCGAAGCTTCTGCAGCAAATGGCCGAGTAGTGCACAAGGTCCTTCAGGGTCAGCAAATTGATCAATAATTTCTTATACATATTATATTATTTCAGAACGTACCATCTAGTTTAACATGCGATGCATAAAGACTGGCCTGTTGGTCTAGTGGTTAGTGACCCTAACTGCTATGCCGGAGGTCGTGGGTTCGATTCCCACCCAGGACAAATGTTTGTGTGATGAGCACGATCATTTGTTCTGTGTCTGGGTGTAATTTATCTATAATATGTATGTATTTAGAAATATATAAGTATGTTTATCAGTTGTCTAGTACCCATAACACAAGCTCTGCTTAGCTTGGGACTAGATGGCGTTGTGTGATAGTTGTGGAATATTATTATATTATATTAAAGAGTCTAGGGCTAGCAGTAGGTAAGTAGGTAGGTATCCAGAATAATTGTCTACGTAAGGTAGACGAGGTGTAGGTAGTGGGTGTAGGTGTGACGAGAGGTAGAGTTTAGCGGTTGCCATTAAACCGCACGACTTAATAGTTTTTGTCGCAAGTCTACATTCCCACGATCAATATTTCGACGTTTCAAAAGTAGAATTGATGCGAGTAACGGCATTTACAATAACGCTACGTAGCCGTGTCGTTTATTGTTGCATGTCGGGCGATCCTTCTTTGCATATGAAATATGTCGCGTTTTTTTGTCGCTAGTGTACGTTTATTGAAATGTTTTGTAAAAGAACAGCAATGTTTTAAAACCTGACATTTTGTTCAATTCAATTACCCTCTTTTACAGTAGGTATACGTGTATGTAATTTTTGTGACGTCAAAAATATTTTTTGAAAAAAAAATGCTAGTGCTGTTCGCAGTACATCGCAGTCTGGGATAGTGCCTAGCTAGATGATAGCAATAGAGTCACCCACTATTACACCGGACTTGAGCATAAATGGTGAATGTACTCTACAACCTAGTCAACCCTTCGGGAAAATAGGCATGGCGTAAGAACAGAATTGCATCTACACAAACAAAAAACACGACATAATATTATTATCTTTAATGAATGAATCAATGTCAGTTAGTTCTTCGTCCAACAAACAAACAAAACTAAGCCATATTTCACTCAGAAACAGCTCACAAGTCACACTCCCCCTAATTTCAGCAACACAACATTAAATAGCGACGAAGCCCGTTATGGTATCTCCCACAATTAATTACTGCAAGCCCACATTGCCCAAGCGCATCCTTACGGGCACATCGCGTGTCTATGCCCCATAAACCACAAACACCATCAGTTTATGGGAGAAGCCAGCCCGGGGCTAATTGTCGCTATTATGGCTATTTCTTGAATTATTTACGCCATTATTAATGGTGGTGCTGGGACTTCTATGGTGTTGGTAGGTTCATGTTTTATGGAGAAAGTTGGGTGGTTATGCAGTTTTACATTTGATAAATTGTTTATGTTTCCGTAAAAGGATGTTCAATACAAAATATGGATTTGCTAACTGGCGAAATTAATCGTAGATGTAAAATGGTACACGTATCTTTAAACTTTCTGAGAAAACAGGTGTGATGTTGTGTCTTTGGTCCTGGCCAGCTGTCCCACTGTTGGGCAAAGGCCTCCCTCTACTCCTTTCATTTGCCACGAACCCGCTCGTCATCCTTCCAGCTCTTGTCAGCCTGTACAGTTTGTCCCGCCATATCCTGCGTATACTGCCAGCTCTGTGTCAGGACACGAAGGTAAAATAAAACCAATAAGTAAAGATTTCCAAAATTTAATTTACTAATTAGTGGTACATTGGTACCTAAGACAGAGGTAACACTAATATTATTTTGATCACTAACAGTGACGAGAAGTTCTAGGCCACTATTCAAACTTTTGTAAAATTATCATCGATGTTTGTTGTTAACTGTACACGTTTTCTTAGAACTACAAACTAGTTGTCTTGTTACTTAGTAGGTATACTAGTAGTATATTCACATGACATAAATTAAACCTAATAATAAAGTTATCAGCATCTCTTTATGTAAGTTCGGCATCGTAAATTATCTATAAACGATCAAGTACGTTACAATTTATTTACGTCCACAATTCAGCTCAGTGCATCCAATGTTATCAGTGTTATTATCACCTATTTACAAATTACGAGGCAACCTTGCGGCGGACAAGTTTATCTTAAATATGAGTGTCAACGTCCATTAGTGGCACAGAATAAAGAAAATGATAGAACAGAAGATACACTAGTCTGAGATGAGAAACTTGAGAGCTTTGTAGATATAGGAGTTAATGCACTTATTAAAAGTATCAATGACTGCTAAATTAAAGTCAAACCAGTTATAGGTCAAATATTGGCTACCATTTCTACCAAGGGGCAATCTCTCTAAGTAAAATACTTATTTACAGATGCATCCGATCACACATTTAGTCAAAATTGGGAGAAAGAGGCTACGCAGGTGATGATGCGATTTATTGTTTTGGTTTAAAACTTTACTTAAGACAAAAGTTTTAATTATGTTAACCATGATGGTGTTCCATTAAAAACAATTTCAAAATAAAGTACTGCACATGTTGTTCATTGCTTGTTTTCGCCGTGCTCTCGTTACATTATTTTTGCACCTGTATTGAACTAAATGGTATTTCTGAACAATTATCTATGTCATGAAGTTATTGAATGTATATTATTTATTATACAAATCGTGATAACTTTTCGTGATAGTTAAGTTTAATTTATTTCTAAATCACAGACTTTGGTCACGTTTTTAGGATAAATCATGTTTGTCAAATAAATCTTGGTGATATTTTGAAATGAACGAAGTAATCTTAATAGAACTGCCATCAGAAGTTTCTCAGACAGTAATAAAGTCTACACACGAACATTATAACCCGACAAAATATGGCCAAACCACCATTAATTATATATTTTACATAGTATCCTGCAATTTCCTTCCTTTAGTTTCTTGCAGTAAAACACAAAAGATTGAAGCAATGAACGGTAAAACTGAAAATATCAACGATGGTATCCAATGAGGATTAATAGTAGCTATAAATGGTGCAACCATTGCTCCTATTTTAGCACCACCTGAGCTTAATCCATAAGCCATAGTTCGCAATGGAGTAGGAAACAATTCGGAAACATAGACACACAAGATGCCGAATGTGGTACAAGTGGCTGCAAAGCCTATGATGCCTAGAATGGTGCACCCTGTATGGCCTTGTGGTACAAATATGAGAATAGTCATTGTGATTCCGATAATAGACAAAGTTCCCACAGTGGATACTTTTCTTCCAAAAGTTTTGTTCAACATCATCGCTAGAGGACATGTTGGAATCTGAAAACAAAAGAAGGCAATAGAAGTTATGAGATGGCTTTTAGTTTGATATAAAAATAACACTGCTTTGGTAGCCAAAGCAGTGTTATTTTTATATCAAACTACAACTACAGTAATCACTACTGATTACAAATACTTTTATCCATAATAATAGACTAACCTGAATTGATCCTAATAGTATCACAGTGATGAAAACATTAGATCCAATAAAAGTGATATATTGGTTTATACCAAAATAGCAGGCTCCAGCTGACATCCAAATTATGATTGAAGATATCGTCTTAAACGCTATTTGTTTAGTTCTGAATAGATCCAAGTACGTAGACTTGCGTATTTCTTTGTCGTTGACCATCATTTCGTCTAAAGCCATTGCAATATTCTCTCGTATAGCTGCCGTGTTTAATTTGTTCCTAAAATCAAAAATTTAAATACTCAACCAAATCTATAGATTTTCATGTACACGCATGACAATCGCTATAATGATTTCTCACCTTTTGGCAGCTTTTGTCATAACCTCCAGTGCTTTTTCTCCATTTCCTTTAGACATCAACCATCTAGGTGACTCAGGCAGGCATACAATAAATACACAAATAAAAACTGAAGCCACAGCATATTCCAATAGATACATTCTCCAATCAACAGAGAAGTAGGCAAATACTGATAACAGTGCTTGTGCTAATCCATCAGGAATGATTGCCAGACTGCCTGCAGCTTCCCTATGCTGTGGTCCAACTATTTCTATAATAAATACTAGGCTAATTATCATAGTGCCACCTGAGGCCATTCCTATGAAAAATCTTATGCCGTTGAATATCCAGTAGCTTGGAGAAAATGGTGCGGCTAACATGAAGATGATGTTGAGTGCAGACGATATTATTAATCCAATTCGTCGACCAAACCTGGAACATAATAAGGTCTGTGACACATAAAATCGAAGGATTGAACATTTTGGAAAAATAAATAAAAATAAAAATTTTATTTTACCTATCAGAGATCCAACCAAACAGTGACACTCCAACTAAAAATCCAAACATCAGCATTGACTGAGTAAAACTAGCTTTCCAAGCATTTTCACAAATCAGTCCAAATTCTGAGATCAAAGTCTTTTCAAACACATCTTCATAATACTTATACTCTACACAATTTTTGTAACAAGTTGAATTTTCTGCTTTGACTGTAGCATTATCTCCGAATTTAATGCATGCAAACTCTGTTGTGGGAGTCAGAAAGATTATTGAAAGCATGTTCCATATTGCAGCTGCTCTCAATACAGCTGCTATAACACAAACTGTAGCTTGCCAAACACCAAATGCACCAATAGATTTAACCAAGTAGTCATCTTCAAAGTCACTATCAACTAGATTGTCAGAACTGCTGCTTCTTCTACCACTATCCATGGTTAATTTTATTGAATCTGCTATTAATTCAGAAGCTTTTACATGATTTTTGAGTATGTTGTGATTTATTCTTAGAGACATTAATTAAGTTAGGTTAAAATTGATAGATTTAGCAAGTTATTTGATCCACTAATATTTAAATGATATGCACAACTTGTATTACGCATCGTAAATGAAAGTAAGATCAATACTAAATGATGGATTGTTGAAAATAATAAAGTATCTTTATCGTTAAAAGCTTTATTATGAATACTTATAATTAACTTATCAGCTGTTGATGTAATTCTAGATCAACGAACTCGTTATTGCTGTAGGTCGCGGATAAAGGTGCCTGGATGTTTGTTTTGATGACACAATTTAATATTAAAGATTTATTACTAAACGTTTGTCTCGGCTGCCGTTATAGAACTTTGAAATTCGTCACGGGTTGTCCGAAAGTGTTTCAAATAGTTGTGCAAGTGGTATTACCCTCGGAGTCTGGGTCAGATTGGCAAACGTTATAAGTAAAATACTGGTAATTAGCTGCATACAATTAAACTGAAAACTGATTCCAACATGATTACATAAATGAGAAACTAATATAAAATGAGCATAACTAACTACGCAAATGTAATCAAGATAATCCATAAAAGAGACTTTATTGAAAAGACTTCTCCCTAATAAGTAGTCGCCATTACCCAATTTATACAGCCTAAATGAGAGTCTTCGTCTTGTCCGACGCGTTTCCATAAATAAACCTCCCAGAACCGCCTTTGTTCGTATCGTTATTTCGGCGGACGGAACCACACGGGTTGCTTGTCCTCGCATTTTTTATACGACGCCCAGCCCAATTAATCTTCCTTATCGTTCCATCGCCGCCAGTTAAATAATCGCGGCGCAGACGAGTTTAACATAAATTAAGTTTTCCACGACACCTGAGATACCCCCCTTGTGTTAAGAGCCTCGGCTACGATCCATTTACCTACGAGTCAGGTGGTTTTGATCCTTATGATGAGGGAACAAGAATTACAAGGACTGTTTCAGTAAGTTTGCTGGTCAGTAATAATGAGGCTTCGTCGAGAGATGTATATCGCAAGCCAGAAAGAAAGGTTAAGTGTGAACATTTGTTTGTTAATGCCCTTGTATAATGGATTCGTGGTTCTTTTTCGGTTAGAATGATAAGTTGTTTTACTTTAATTGATCGATCGCTTGATTTCTTTCGGGTTTTGTAAACGGTGAACGAATTTCTCTTACATGCGGACAGCTCGGATAAGTGAAACGGTAAGGGGTGATTGATGACAGTATTTAGATTTAGTACGTCTGTGCTGGCCGTATTTTTGTTTGTATTTGTAAATGGCGAATAAAATTTGTTTTCACATCAAAGGTAAATGAAAAACATTTTTATCAGAACACTGTATTCAGCGAAAAAGAGAATAAAAAGGAATATCTGTCATCCATGACTAAGTGGACTTAAAAAATCTCTTGCTTTTCAAACTTTGTGGGTATGACGCTTAGGTAAATAAATACTACATGCATTTTAGATATTTATTTATTTGGTACATAACAGCAGTAAGAGCTATTAAGGATTAACATAATGAAAACAATAACATAGAAATGTAATAAGCAGTACCTTTGCGCTCTTCTATTTTAATTTTATGTCTTGTATTGTATTTTGTGTGTACATAAATAAATAAATAGAAGTGCTGGAATGTATGCCTAGCATACCTACACAGTATTCTCCATAGATCAACCCATAATGTACCACAAACATTAAAAACAACTTAGTCCAAACCAAACTCAAAACGTCACCGCAGCAACATAAATCCCAAACGGTGTTAATCGGAGCTGTATAAAGTATAATTATTGGCAAAGTTCAGCCAGGGTCAACAAGAGAGCGCCCTTGGGCTGATAATCTCAACTAGCGTCAAGTTAAAAGCCACGTAAATCTTACTAAGAACAGAGGCGGGGTGGAAACGAGTTACTCAAATAGATTGTCTCTTGAGACTCTTTATAACGTTTAACTTGTTACTTAAGATATTAGCTCTTAATTTTATAAAGGTTGATTGTTGTTTCTAGAATGTCTTAGTAGCAGTTTGGAATTAGGACTTGTGACCTTTGTGAGCAGTGGTGGCCCAGTGGTGGCGGCCCCGACTTACGATCAGTTGGTCGTGGGTTCGAACCCAGGCAGGCGCATTACTTTGTGTAATTTATTTCATCACCACTGCTCTCAAAACGGTGAAGGAAAACATCGTGAGGAAACCGGCATATCTTAGAACCAAAAATTCGAAGATATGCGACATCTACCAACCCGCACTGGGCCCGCGTGGTGGATTATAGCCCATCCCTCTCCTAGAGAGGAGGCCTCAGTCCCGCACGTGGGAACATTATAGGCTGATGATGATGACCTTTGATGTTAATAGACTCACCAAGTACTACATGGGGCATGAGCAAAACTGGCGAAATGTGCGTGTATTTTTGGCATACTTCTGTCTTACCTGGGATTACAGGCACTACCTTATGTTATGCTGTTACTGTCATTATCTGCTTTTTTCTAAGTATTTTGGTGTCAGCTCCTAGTCTAACTAGATACAACCTATTTAGCCTCGTCAAACAAATTACTGGGTTTCACGATACCCCTTGGTAGGTCATTAAGAGCTTATAGTATCTCAAACGCGAGTCTTATAATGCGTAAAAGTATATGATTCACTGCAGTAATCAACATCAGAAAAATATATGATATTCTTCAGGATATAAGCTAGTGCCATAGTGTTGTGAAAACATAATACGACTAACTTTGCTTGATATAAAAAAATCGCGAAGATACCTCTAAAAATTTCTTTTAAGGGGACGGTGTACGGACATTTCTCCATACAAACGTAATACCAAAATCATTCGCGATACGAACATATTACCAACTTAAAATTATGTTATTCGGATACAGACGATATTTATCTAGGTTCCTATTAAACTTTTTTTTTTAAAAATTCACTATTTTCGAAATGCAAGCGAATTGCATTTCGTACATTTTAACACCGCTAATAGCATGTTTTCAACTTAATTATTCTGTATTAAAAACATTAATATTCGTAATGTTATTGTAATAGGAACATAGCTTATATTGTCTAGTAGCAGATTATCAAAAAAAAATTGGAAAAATATCAAGTTTTCATTCATAATTTTTGGTATTACGGAACACAATCAAATTTATCACAAATCTGGAACGGCAGTAGCGCTGTCGCATCAAGCATGGGCTGCGTTTGTGTGCGTGTACGCACTGGTCGTGGTTGCGTGATCGCAGAAACTCACACTAGCGTACCGTTTTCGTATGAATGACCACGCCGCCGCGCGCCGCCCGGCGCCCGCGCGCTGGCCTCCGCTCCGGGGTAGTAGGGGTTGTCAGTGTTACATAATTACTTGACTTGACTTGCGCGTGCATTATTGTTTGCGAAATTGTTTTGTAATAAATTATTCTGACACTATTGACCTCTGCTACGGACTTGGATAATGATTTGCCTTGTGACTTGGTACTGTGGAACCTACATTATTACGACTTTTGCTTTGTTTACGGGCTTAGATTTTTTCACGATTTGGTTTGAGTGAAGTTATGGATAAACTGACCATTATTTTTTTTAACTCAGAACGGGACATGGATTTATACACCTATATTAATAATAATAATAATAATATTCCACAACTATCACACAACGCCATCTAGTCCCAAGCTAAGCAGAGCTTGTGTTATGGGTACTAGACAACTGATAAACATACTTATATATTTCTAAATACATACATATTATAGATAAATTACACCCAGACACAGAACAAATGATCGTGCTCATCACACAAGCATTTGTCCTGGGTGGGAATCGAATATTGACAGTTACTTTAGCAAAAACCAAGGCCACGTTATATGCCTATGTAACACCCTCTCCTCTCAAGATCAGGGACTCTACACTCGAAGTTGTAGACGATAAATGTCTACCTTATACAAACGGTTCAGTTAGGTAGGTCGTTTTTTTTTGGAATTTGAGAAATCATAAAATTACTCCTCCCGCTCTAGGCGGATCGGCACCCGCTGTCAGTCTTCTACTGAAAAAAAACTGGCCAAGTGCAAGTCGGACTCGCACATGAAGGGTTCCGTACCAAAACGGTATGCTAATCTATTTATATAAAAATCTTATGTTGGTTTGTGTACGCTTCAAAAACTCAAAAAGTTCTGCACCGGTCGAGCTGAAATTTTAGAATGATATTTACTTTGACGGCAGGTTAGCGCAGTGGCTCAAGCAATGGAATGCCGCGCTGCGTGTCGCGGGTTCGATCCCCGCACGGAACAAATATTTGTAAGACCTACAGATAGTTGTTCCGGGTCTGGGTATTTGTGTATGTGAGTTTAAATGTTTGTGAACGCACCTACGATACAGGAGAAATTCCTAGTGTGGGGCAAATAAAAAAATGTATATATAATCCGCATCAAGGATTGTTTTTACAGTATCCACGCGGGCGAAGCCGCGGGCATCAGCTAGTAATTTATACAATTTCTTCAACGGGCCAATGAAACTTGACCTCTGGATTGTATAGGCGCTCATACGATTCAGGGACCAAATTATATTGGTTAACTGCTTTTTCCATCTGTTGTTTCCTTCTAAGTTCAAAATGATTTTCCTAGAAAGTCCTTATACATTTCTACTTTTCAGTTTTTTTTCATATTTTCTAAACTTATGGTTCAAAAATATAAATAAATAAAATAAAAAAGTTAGAGGGGTTTGTTTTTTACTTTTGGAGCGATTATTTCCGAAATTATTGAAATTATCAAAAAATGATTTTAGTAAACCCCCCTATTCATTTTTAAATACCTTTCCAACAATATATCACACGTTAGGGTTGAAATTTAAAAAAAATCACTTCCCACTTTACATTTATATTGGGGCTATCCTAATAAAACTTTTTTTCCAAATTTTATTTTAACACTTTGTCGGCGTGATTGCTAACGGTCACAGAGATTAAGCGAGGACGGACAGACGGACGGACGGACGGACAGACAGACATGGCGAAACTATAAGGGTTCCTACTTCCTAGTTGACTACGGAACCCTAAAAAATCACACAAATGTTCTCTAGCCCTTTGTATGCGAGGCCGCGGTATCTCTTTCGAACAACACGCAGTCCCGACAGGCGTCGGCCCTTGCGACGTGGTCTACCACGTCTACCACAGTTGCGTCTGACGAGTTTTATAGTTTTAAAAATTTCACGCAGTTTCGGAAAACGGGACTGTTTGTGTCCCAGAGCTTTGTTTGGGGACAACGGGACAGATGATCGAGAAAAGGGACAGTCCCGTTCAAAACGGGACGTATGGTCACTTTAGTTATGGACCACGAACGTTGGGATACAGTAGGTATCTCACAGTAAGTACCTATCTGATCTACAACTTACCTATCTACTTTTTATCTAGTTGACTTTAATCAGTGCTGTACACATTACAAAAATGGATTTAGACTATACTGCAAAAGTAAGAAAATAAATTAGGTTAGATTGATGTGCTAGCGTCTGTACACTACATACATACATAATAGGTACATAGTGACAAGCGGACACGTTTAGCTACTGGTAACAAATAATACCCACTAAGCGCGTGTAAGGCTAAGTTCAGATGACCGCTCGGGGACAAAATCAAAATAATCAGTGTTTACCGTCTATTAAAAAAGATAGAAAAAAAAAAGTTTTACACACTTAAATCGACCCGTTCAGATGATCACGGTTGAGCATCGATCACTGATGCGGTTGAGAGACAATCTGGTGTGGTAGGTATGGTGTCAAACCGTGACCATTTTGATGCTAGACTGCCGCGCGTACATAAATGCTATCATGTGAATGCTTCCACAGCACGGAGACGCACGATGCCGCGCGGTCATGTGAACTTAGCCTAAGATAGGCATTCGCATTCCTATCCATTACACTTCCGGCTTAGGCTCGGACTGTAGGTATTTTACCCTCGAGAGTAATGACCAAGGTAGCTCATTATGCTGCATTGCATTATCCTATTTGTAAAGTTGAAAATCTACTAAAGACAAACCGTAGTCGACACTGACAAGCCGCTGAGTCTTTGGGAATAGGGTTCAGGTTGTTTCGCTTTGCGGTGGTGGTAATAAAACGTCTATTTTTATATCTATATAAAAAAAATATCTCTATATTCTAGAGATTTAAATATAGACGTTTTATTTTATTAGATTTTAGATAATGTCCTAAAATCTTCTAATGTAGCCATTGTAGAGTAATTTCCAAAAAACGCATTGCGGGTTTGTGCGTTCACTAACGATTCCCCAAATTAGTTAACAAAAATAAACCAAATATTGAACAAAATTAGTACAATGAAATGGTTATCAGTCATTATGAATGATTCGCTACAAACATAGGTACTACACGCACGCACACAGCTGCGCGCTGCGCCGCGACAAGTCAGATAGAGATAGCAATGTATCGTTCGATTTTTATGCTCGCCTCGAATTGCAATTGCGAGCTTCTTACCCCGGCTTCTTAACGAGTTAAAACCATACTAAAATACATGTCATCGTTCTGATTTTTCTGCCAAATAATTCTACAAGCAACATACTAAAGTCATAGTATTTTACTTTTTTAGTCCAATCAATAGTTTATTTGTAAATCGCAAAATACCACTAATTTCGCACTATTCGGCCGCAGCGAAAGACGTAACAACCGCTTTGTAGTGCAAGCTGATTAGAACTTTATTCTTACAGTATTTCAAGCGAATTTATGAGGATTTTTATGAAGAATCGCCAGACTTAAGTGGTAATGGGCAGGGCACATTGCTCGCAGAACGGATGGCCGATGGGGCCGAAAAGTTCTGGAATGGCGACCGCGAACCGGAAGACGTTGCGTTGGAAGGCCTCCCACTAGGTGGACCGATGACCTGGTCAAGGTTGCAGGAACCCGCTGGATGAGAGACGCACGGGACCGGTCAATGTGGCAACGCCTGGGGGAGGCCTATGTCCAGCAGTGGACGTCTTTTGGCTGAAATGATGATGATGATGATTTCAAGCGAAGTTTGAACCACCACAAATAGGGTTGCTAATCTGAGGTAGCATACGCTCTTAACAAATTCAGTAGTACTTTTTTCATGTATCAAGTCGCCAACATCTTTCAGTACTTCGTCTTCTGCCATCATCATCAGCCTTGACTTTTCCAACTATGCAGCTGAATGAAATAGCTGGATGAATGATGTATTTTATAGGAAGTGACTGCCTATGTGACCGCTAATATGATACTTTTTGGTAAGACTGGTTTTTTTAATTGGGACAAGCCCGCCACACTATTCCCAAACCACTGTAACTCCTGTTAGCCAGAATCAACAGTGGCGACCACAAGAAAAGCGCCGAGACAATGAAGCTCGACGAAGTCCCAGAGAAATGATTTAACGGTTTTGGATCCCGCAACGAAATTAATCAGAAAAGAATAGCGGAGGAGTAGGAAAAAACATAGTTTCCACTTCCCTCCATATCAGCAGGAGACAGAACAGAACAAGGCCAATAGGCAC
The DNA here is from genome assembly GCA_949775195.1 of Diarsia dahlii. Taxonomy (NCBI): domain Eukaryota; kingdom Metazoa; phylum Arthropoda; class Insecta; order Lepidoptera; family Noctuidae; genus Diarsia; species Diarsia dahlii. The sequence continues at coordinate 1,389,808 of OX459198.1, forward strand.
ACAGGGACGTATACAACTGAGATAAGCCCAGTTGCCTAGCACCACGGATATTATTGTCATTAATATTACTGGGTCCTAAGACTGGTTGTCAGACTTCGGGTCACTGAATACCTGTCACGACTGTCAAGCCTTCCGAGGCACGGAGGAAACTTGGTATGTAATAGGTTGTTACCCATCCCCAGACTCACCTAGGCAAGCGCGGCTTAACCTGAAGATTGATCAGACCGACTAGCGACTGTCTGGTTTCACATTCATTTCGTTAAAATCATTCCTATCACGCCCTATCCTACTTTACCATCAACCCAATCATATCTACTAAAATCCCTAAGTATGTCAACAAACGTTACATTCTTCACAATGTTTGCTCAAATAAAACATACGTTTCGAAAATTGGCCAAATCAATTAACGTTATTACCCAGCTATTTCCACTCGTGCCTTCTTTATTTGATGTTTCATACCAACGATAGTTATATCAATTTTGGTGGTATTAGCATCCGTGTGTTATTTACAAGAGTTGTTGAGAGCTTTTGAAATTCGGATTTCTCTTGTGTGGTCGAAGATGATAATGTGTGAAGCATTGGCTGTGACAAAATAATGGAGGTAAATTAATCGTAATTGAGTGGAGGTGGTAACTTTGTGACGTCTATCGTTGTCAACTGTGGTGATTGTATCGTGTACTAGCGATTTACTGTGGCTTCTTTCGAGAAGGTCTGAAATTTCATTTGTATGCCCGAGTTTGGTTCATAATTTGTTCATCCACGTATTACTTAGACAGAATAAGTTTTGCATCTGTAGACATAATCAACACTGATTTATTTCTCATTAATTATTCTGATAACAAAATAAATTCATTACTGTTCAGATTTTTCAAACGGTGACCTCTATTTCCACATTTTTTTATTGTTTACAGCTAGATTTTAGTCGTTTGCACTAATTTTCATCTTTTACTAGCGTGTAGTAAACTGGTCTTAATATCTTTATGCGCCTGTCGTCTATATGACTCAAAATTACAACTAATTCCAATAATTCATAATCAAAACATTCAAACCGTGCCTCCGACCTCGTTAATCAAACTGCTAAAACGCAGTTACATTCATAATTAGCATCTCAAGTCGGACAGCCATCAGTTATCATGTTTGATGGTCTGTTTGTCCGTATGTTAGCACATTTCTAGGTGACTGCTGTACCTAACTGGATGCTATGTGTAATATGTACGTGATTGATTAGTTTAATTTGTTGATTTAAAGTAGTGCTAAAATGTAGTTAATTTTTATCGTGATTTGTGGTGGTTAGCGTGTCCCAAATATAGAGTTGATAGTGGAATTTGTTAGCGTGTCGTGTGATGAAATGTTTACTTGATTTATTTCATAACTGTGACGTTATTTCCGTTGTAATGGAAAATTACGTGTTTTACTAAATAAAAATCAAATCTAAGGGCTTTTCTTTCGTAGCGGCGATCGGCGGCGGCGACCTCTTGCGTCCGACGCTGGTGCAAGCCATGGTCCGGGGCGAGGAGGAATGGGACGCCGTCGCCTCCTTCTGCGAAGCAGTGATGCTAGCGAAGGAGGTGGCGGAACGTGAGAGGGAGAGAACCTCTCGTCTCAGCCGCCGCGGGAGGCGCTCCGGGCGTCGGGGGCCACGTGATGGCTTCCGGCCACCGTATAGACGCGGGCCTGTGGACGGTGAGTAATGGGCTAGCTCGCCGTCCGGCCGTCGTCATGACGGCAACAGACCCTGTCAGCGGCGCGTTCGTGTTCCTCGCGCGCCTCAAAGAGATGTCAGCAAGGAGGGGCCCGCAAGGGCCGACGCCCGTCGGGGCTGCGGATTATCGAAAGAAATGATGTGGCCTCGGCACAAGGGCGAAGAAGGAACATGGGTTGGTTTTTAGTCAGTAGAAGTCTGACATTCCCCTTCGCTCTGCCCAAGAGCGGGGGGGGGGGGGGGGTTTATTTGATGATTTTTCACCCACAAAAAAAATGGGTTTTCTTTAAAACTAGCAAATATAGCAAATAGTTAAATAGATAAGTCTTTAACTCTTCTCTCTCTCTTTCTTAACTCTCTCGACTGCCTCGTGCGACTGCTGTGCATGAGGTCCTGGGTTCGATTCCCTGGCCGGGCAAAGTATTATTGGGGTTTTCCATCAGGAATTTCTCAGAGTAGCTACAGAGGCTCGTTCCTGATTACATGGGGATTTAACATATCTGACACGGCTAATGTGGGTGTAAACCAGTGCTTAACCTGTCGGGTTTATCTGGCGTGATGGTACACACGGCTACACATCAAGCTATACATTTCCAGTTTACGCTGATCTCGCATTGTACGGAAATCCTATACAATGCGAGACCAGCTTATACTGGAAATGTATAGCTTGATGTGTAGCCGTGTGTACCTATGTTATGTTTACAATAAATATTTCACGACTCATCGGCTTATTCAAGGTAGAAAAATGTGAAACTATTTCTGAAATCAAATTACACAGTAATTTAACAGAAAACATCATTGATATATAAAAACCCAAGATACACACTCCGCGTCTCAAAACCGTCCGCTCAAAATGAGTGCAAAATTACAAATCGTGAACTCATTTCAAATAGTCTCGCGTCGCTCGCGTCTCTGCACGGTCGTACAAAATGCCTAAGTGTTCGCTGAGAAATTGCAAAAATACAGCGTCAAAGACATTAAAAAAGGATGGGATATCGTATTTTCGGTAAGTAAAAATGTTTATTGATTTATTTTTGTTGCATTTATGGCATAATATAGAAAGCAATACGTGATTTTGATTTAATTTCTCTCAGAACTTTACTAAACGGTCCGAGTATAATACGGCATATTTCAATGGTCGCTTTGTTAGCGTAAGAACGATGTATTACAAGTCTCTTCTTTTAGTCGCATTATACAAATGACCCTGTTCGTATCGAATGGAGTCGATTTTTTTTTATTGTGTTTATTTGTGTTTTTTTAATCAATAAGTTTTTTGTTTTATGTTTTTAACAATTATGTATACGTTACATATTACATTAGTTTTTAATTGGATTTCAAAAGGAGAAGAGGTCGTCAATTTGACTTCGTTTTTGACACCTTAAACTTAATAACTACTTAGTTTCGATAATAATGTTCTACTAATACCTTTAAACCAAAAATGTAAATAAATGATTCGAATGGATAATACTTGTTTCATTGATTATACACGACTACACGTACACTAACACAGTCAGATCCTAATTAAAAACATTTACCCTTAGATAAAAGTAAAATTATGTGTTTAAAACACAATTTAACTAACTGTTAAAATAATAATTAAGTATTAAAAAAACATAAAAAGTACCTATTCGTCTCCACTCCATACCTTGTCCTACCGGCTTACTTCGGTCGTAAAATTATTATTGCTTTTTATAACTGCATTGTAAAAACAACTTTAAGGAATCTGCGTAAGGTTGAATTTGCAAACAAATATGTTTATAGTGTAACGATAACTACTTATGTAGTAGTGCGTGTATTGGTGAGTGTTTGGCGACAGCTTCGACTGTTTGTTTTATTCGACACTGTGCATCTAGGGTTTTTATATATCAATGGAAAACATCAATAAAGTAGCCAAAAAACCGCCATCACTGAAATGCACAGTGGGCACTCAGCAAAAGCCAGGTGGGCAAAGAAATAAAAAGCGGGATCGAGTCGTTACGTCGGGCGCGAGACGTCGTTACAAACGAGCGGAGATCTGCGATAGCCAGCTGAACTTGTGGGCGGGGACTGCACAGAGGGCAAACTATTATGAAAAAAAGTATATTTTACCAATGTTTTTTTTTGTTGACAAACTTGTAGATTTGTTATTTTTTTTTACAGCTGGTAATCGTATTTGTATAAACATGGCTGAAGCCAAAAGGAGTATGTAAGGATTTGTAGCAGATGGCTTTTTACCCGACTGCGGTGAAGCTCAAAAAGAGGGCTATTGGAGTTTATGTTGTTACCCCATTGGTAAAAACCATGAGTGCACGTGTTAATTTCTATTATTGTGACAACTAGCGACCCGCCCCGGCTTTGTAAGGGTACAATAAAGATACTGAATTTATCGGCTGTTTTCTACTATAATATGCATGTATACTACATGTAAACAATTGATTTGAATTGCGTATTTTAAAAGATCTAAGCGTACAAACAGCGGGAGTTACTTTATTTTGTAATATGTGAAGAAGATAAAGAAAATACTAAACCAAATAAAAGACATTGGGAACTTTACTATGGGAAAAATCCCCACGGCGGACAGAGATGAAACGGAATTTATTTGAAAGTTTTAGACCTGTAGGTATGTTTACTTAGCGCTATGTTGTGACTTATGGGAATTCTGAGGTAGGGCTACTTTTCGAAAGCGGGGCAGAAAGTTCCCAATGTCATTTAATTTCAGTTTTTTCGCTTCTTTTATGAAGGAAGAAAGAAAATGCTTTGAAAAGTCTAGCTCTTATTGTTAAAATTTTGTCATGGAACTTTATGCAGTAGGAAACCCTGCTTAAGGTTGAAGTAGTAAGCAATCAGTACAAAGTTCTGACTTCAACAGAAAATTGCACTAAAAACTATTTTGTCCCCCACAACATGACTTCAGCCCACTGTGCCCATAGAGTAAAGAGACAATCAGAAGCGGCGAGCGTTAACGTTGCTCCGTAACGATGGCCGGATAATCCTCGCGATCGAGTCCACGATGCCGATCCAATTTACCCTCTCTCTACCCGGCCGATACCCGGATCCGGTTATCATCGTGTTATTTGAGACAAGCATACCGATTTATTTTCTGACCGCTTTCGCTGTTAAAAGTTCAAAGGATTTTGATTGAGATTGATAAAATTATACGCCTCTGTATGAGTATGTGATCACTTCAGTTTGCTTTACAGACCTGAGATTAGCACTGTCTCATTTATTAATGAAAAATGTTTAACAAAAAAGTCGATAAGTTCCGTCTTGTTAAAGTTTTTCGTCAATGCCATTCACGCATTCATAATTTTCATTGCAATAACTACGCAAACTAACAAATCCACAAGCACATAGATTTTAATGGAGTCAGCTATCTTACTTCTGCAAAATTCTTTATTTACCTACTTAGAATTTTCATTTTGTACACAAACGCTTTTAATAATAAGACCATTTTATTACAATGGCTTTAAGTGTTAGTCTCATCTAGATAACACTGAAACTTAGCGTGTCTAAAAACAAATTGTTTTGTTTGTTAGCTCGACAAAACTAACGTAAAACAAAGATAACAAGTTAGTACACTATTTTACCACTCTCAGATTACCATGAAAATCTGTTTGTTTTTATCTTTATTAGTACAAACAATCTATTTACATAATACTGACTAAAAATATTTTTCCAAGACTCCGTTTGAAAACCACCGCGTATTTACTCAATAAATTATCGAACTGTCTCCAAGAAATACCAATATGTACAAATAGTAAAAATATATTGATACAAGTAAAAATGTCACGGAACCGAAATACGAGGTTTGTGTGTCGTCGGTATCTTTGTCGTCCTATACGCATTAGCGAGCTAATACTAAATCGACCAATCCCTTTGCTCCTTTTGCTTCGTGACGTACGAAACGAGCCGAGTGGACCCGAACGGTTTGTACAACTAATTTGACATTCGATTTTTCGAATGTCGTATTGACAGATAGTCCTTCTGGGAACGTGTGTGAAGCGAAGGCAAACATGAGGCAAACGCGATTTTAACATGTCCACGCTAAAGATCGATGTTGGTTGACGTCGGCAAAGAGAAATAAATATTTATTTATTTATCCCTCTCCTCTAATCAATTTTGTAATTCTATGGAAGGGTTTAAATTTTTCATGTCTGCTGCTACCATTTTTGTTGCTTTTGTCCGAAGTTTGGTGGTAAATACAGAAATTCTTGTGAAGTTTTGTGACTTCTGTTTTTTTAGGACTTGATCAAACAAAGTTAATTTTGTTGACGCTTCTAGAATTTTATGACGCATCTAACTTCTTGATGCACAATATCCAGTTGGATTACAATATACCTGATATGCTGAAGTTAATTAATATCCATATTGATGAGGGAAATACAGCAAAAAGTTGCTGTCAGCTGCTTGTCACACTGTATCCTTTACGAGAATTATCTGATCGAGTTGAGTCATTATAAGATTCATAATTTATTATGGCCTAGAAACCTGTTAATAAACATACATAGCTGTAATAATGGCATCTGAGAAATGAATGTGTGCAGTCATATATTATATCATTGTTAATAGCTTGGCGACTGTTGATATTTTATGTTTAAGTACCCTGTAATAGGGGACGATCCTATTGCTGTCAATCGGGCACAAATCCAGAATCCGTGGCTTCTACTGAGAAATTCCTGAGGTAAAAACCTCTTAAGAATTATCCGACCTGGGAATCAAACCCAGAACTTCAACCACTAGACCAATGATTCAGTCCCAACAAATAACCTAATCAATACATACTGCGTACATAATTCTAAGTAAATACACACTCCGAGTGTTTACCGACAACTTAACGCTGAGTTTCTTTTTTGATTAACATAAGTACACTAAAATGTGTTAGCAAATAAACTTGCTGACCGATAATTTATTAATACACCTAAACATGCTGTTTGCACTTCAATTTAACGGCTCGGTACTGAAGAATTTCTAAATGTTGTTACTCATCAGTTTTGAACCCTATTACAAAAGTTGGAGGGACCAGTTTGGATGGAAATGTGATTTAGAGATGAATATGCAATGTGTGCCTATGCAAAATTGATTTGATTTGCAAATAGACGCAAAATGAAATGTTATTTTTGTCACTTCACTATTTCAACACTATATTTAGCTACTGCAAGAGGTAACTCTACAACTAAAATGTCCATCAAGATTGAAGACTTGGTAAAAACAAAAATTTTGCAAAAATCATTACCCTTCCTTTTGGCTTCGCCGTAGTCGGGTAAAAAGACATAATCATCATTCTCCTGCCCTTATCCTAATTTATTTGGAGTCGGTGCAGCATCTCTTCTTCCATAATTTTCTATTATTCGTCATCTCAGCAGTCACCTCCTTTCTTGCCATATCATCCTCACAGAGTCCATCAATCATTTCTTTGTTGTCTTCTTCTACTCTAAAGGTACAAGTTGGTAGCCGACTGCACGCAGCAGCAGCAGACGACATGTCGTCGCTTCATGTCGTCACGACACGTCGTCGCGTCATGTCGCCGCAGTCATGATTTCGAACCCGACTACAGACGACAACTGCAGATGTCATCCAGTTGGTTCCGATTGCGTATATCAATTGTTTTTACTGCTCTGCGTGTGTAAACTGAAGACACAGGTTCCGATACATTTTCGGCTAAAGGACATATCTCCTGTTGTTTCTGTTATCTATGGGCACTACTGATCTGCGGTCGGACGACACGTGCGTCTGCCGCTCGACGACGCGTCGCTAGCTTCATGTCGCTAACTACGGAGGGAATTTCATAGAAATACGTAGAATCCAGTCGTGTCGCCGCGACACGTCGTCTGCTGCTGCTGCGTGCAGTCGGCTACCAACTTGTACCTTTATACTCATCTACATTCATACTCAACATTTTCCTCACTACATTTTCCTCATTTCTTTTTCATAGCAAAAAGACATGTTGTATTAAAACAAAACATATCTCCAAACAATCATAAAACGATTACACACAAGCTCTTACACGAATTTCATTTTATTCCCAAGTAAACGATAAAAATAAAAGCAATAAAACTGTGAACCTTAAAAGAGGGACTGAAACTACAGAAATAACATATAAGTTCCAAAATCGATTAAACTTGGCCAGTTTCGGAGACAGTCATTTACGGAGATCATAAAACTGAAGATGTCGATGTCACTGTGACTGCGACTTTATTTGACGGAGTTACAATTATGTGGGCCTATTACGAATGCGCGGTAAATGTAAACTTGACTTCAGTGGCAACGCATTTTGCAACAGTGACTATAGCGGAGAAAACTCGTAAAAGAAATGGTAAAGTGTTTGCAACGAGCCTTGACGCGACTGGAAAATATACTAATGCGAACGAAAAAAGTGTCACGGAGGACTTACTTAACGCAAGTTGTAACGTAAAACGTTTTTAGGAGATGCACTTTACGATACAAACAGATTTTAAGTTTCGCATAAAGATAACAGGCGAAATGTGAGTGTAGTAATGGATACACATCTACTTAACCCATTGGGGATTACAGACGTAATGTTATGTTATGGAATTACATTGTATCACCAGGATAGGTTTTATATTTTCAATGAAAGAATCCTTCAAATGTCCATCGCGTGTTCATGCTGGGACCTCATATGACGGGTTTCAAGTCTGTTCAACCTCTATTGGTGAGATCAAAAGTCGTGTGGAGTATTTATCGATACTTAAAGTGACATGGAAGAACGGTCTTCAATTGAAATCGTACATTATTTCATTGGCTGTTAACGCGATGATTATTTCGCTTTGTTGTTATGATTTATGTTTAGGATCCTTCTAAGGAAGTCAGGATTTTACTTTTGTCAGTTTCTGTGAACAATCAAGAAATATCGAGTTCTTTAACATTTCAAACTCCAATAAGTGTAAAAGGAAGCACGACCTCCAACGAGGGGGACTAATAATCTGGTGAAGATCGCGGGATTCTGTTGGATGCTAAGTGCATGAACTGCTAAATTTGGTGACACTTAAAAGCGTCACAATATCGCCGAAACACCTCCATGAATGGTAAAATCTCCATTATATGTATTCAGCAATGGAGGTTTTTCGGGAAAAATTATGAAGATGAACAACCATTGCATAAATAATCCTTCACTAGACTTTTCAGTTCATTACCATTTATATTAAGAGTAGGTACTACTAAGAAAAAGTACATTTTGGCATTCATAAGAGCACTTTTACCACCGCCTCCTAAGAGAAACAATATACCTACAGGCACAAACATCAAACTAGAAACCCCTAGACATCCTAAAAAGGCTGACATGTTCACCCTAAAGTACTTCCCTACGTGTTGGCCGTGACTAGTTGAGACACGTAAAAAGAGTGATCGTATAGAGGGCAGCACATTCGAACGACATGTAACTGGTCACCGGGGAGCCACTGCATTGACCATTCCGAATAAAATACGTTTTTACGACTCTATAGTCGTTTAGGGCTGTTCGAGTTTGGGAAAAGGAGTTTTGTTTATTTTAGTGATTATGTTTTTGTTATTATGAAAGAAAAGGATATTTTCAATGTTATGTTTAAATGGAAATCAAGTAACTTGTGTTTGAGGCAAAGCTACAATCACTATATTGGACATAGAATTCCAGAGTTATAGAAATTTTGGAGATCCCGCATTTTTTAAAACAGCTTGATTTTTATTTAAACTTTTTTTTTTTTTGATTCAATAATTCAAATACCGAAAGTCAAGCAATTTTCTAGCCTTTGAAAACGTCATCATTGTCACCATCTTCTTGCCCTTGTCGTTTTTTCTCCTCTTTCTTTCATCATTTCAGCCAAAAGACGTCCACTGCTGGACACAGGCCTGCCCCAGGCGTCGCCACATTGACCGGTCCCGTGCGTCTCTCATCCAGCGGGTTCCTGCAACCTTGACCAGGTCATCGGTCCACCTAGTGGGAGGCCTTCCAACGCAACGTCTTCCGGTTCGCGGTCGCCATTCCAGAACTTTTCGGCCCCATCGGCCATCCGTTCTGCTAGCAATGTGCCCTGCCCATTGCCACTTAAGTCTGGCGATTCTTCGGGCTACGTCGGTAACCTTGGTTCTCATGCGGATGTCCTCATTTCTGATTCGATCACGCAAGGAAACTCCGAGCATAGCCCTCTCCATTGCCCTTTGGGTGATTTTGAGCTTTCTGATGAGGCCCATTGTGAGCGACCACGTTTCGGTCCCGTATGTCTGGCAACACACACTGGTCATAGACTTTCGTCTTGAGACACTGGGGTAAGTTGAACGAGAAGATACCGCGCGAAGATACTTCCCGAACGCTGCCCAGCCGAGTCGGATTCGACGATTGACCTCTTTCACTCTCCTCTTTCTTTGCAAACATCAAAGTAACAAATTACCTGTAGTTATTTTTTTAGAAACTAAACCACATACCCAATCTATATCCAACATACAAGATAACAACTCACTCGGTAAACAAAAACTAAACACAATATTTACGAAAAACTCTTCATTTTTATATCCAACTACGTGCCACCCCTAACTACGGAAGAACTCAGTTATAGTTTCAACGATATTTACGGGAACGATGTTGCTGAAAATATTGTCTGCAATTTATTGTTCAGATTTCGTGTGTTTTCGATTTATCGTTGTGGAGTTGTGTGGCGACGGATAACGGTGGAACGAAATTTGGGTTCGCGGGACTTAGGGTACTGTAGATAAAGAAATGCGTGAAAGGGATACTGTTTCTTGTGTTATGTTTGACTGTTTTTTGTTCATACTGCGTAATAAATATGTTCCAATTTGGTTATAATTATATTGGTAACATTGTGCACTACACGCAAGCACTATAGCAGCGTAGTACAAAAAGTACTACTAAAAGGCACCTAAGTCCTGAATGGTGAAATTAAAGTTATCCGTGAGGATATACGAGAGCTTAAGGATCCTTTGTTTTGCATTGTGTGATAACTGTCGTGAAGTAACCCATCAGACACAATATCTGTCTGGTCCCAGGATCTGCCTTTTTCTAAGATAAGGACCTTTTCATCCTATTCTTCTCACTCCTATAAAAGCACTAGTACATTTTTAATCCTTTATTACATTCCGCAATGTAGACTTAAGTAGATAGGTATAATTAATTCAAAATTCTATTAATTTCAGTTCTGGTACATCGACTATCACACAACACTATGCCAGCCAGCTTATCCGGTGTGCATGTAACAAGACGTCAGATTTGCACCGAAATGATATGTTTCACCGAGGAACAGCTCAACACCACACTGATTCTTCTGTCTGCTACATACAGCAGACATAGGTAGGAGACGTATAGTTTTCAGTAATATTAAAGTCGGTATTCAAGTTGTTTCAGAGAAAATCTGTTTAGTATCTAGCTATATACTTTATAGCTTACTGATAACGTAATGAGATCGATGTAAGATCAAAAACAAACATGTGTGTGGACAAAAGTTTTCATGTGCTTATATGTATTTGGAAATAGACTAACTCTCAAAATTAAGTAATTTATGTCGGCTCAAAAGAAATTAATTGAAAGTGGAAATCTTGTGTCCTGCATGCCTTAACAGAATCAATCATTTCAAATTTCTTTATTAAAAATTGCAAGGCAAATCCTTCGCAAAAAAAATCTACAAAACAAAATTCAATCTCAGCCACCCCTCAGTTTAACCCACAATTTAATCCAAAAAGCGGCGACAACTACAACCGTGGAACATTAAAAAGCACTTGTCATAACCAACCCTTAGTAAAAAGGGAAAAATTCGAAAAACAAAAACCCGTGGAATAGCCTCAGGTGTCAGTTTTTAATAAAGGCCCAATCAGTCGGCGGCCGGAAGCGACGTCGGCGGCGCTCTTCCGTGCCGGAAATGGAGCTCGTGTTTGCCAGCGCCCTCTGTCGGCTTCCCCCGGAAACGACGGTGTCGCCCCCGGGCGCAAGAACCCGACAAAATGAACCTTGCGATACGTTCTCTCATCAGGTAGGGTGGCGTTGGGAAATGTTTATTTTGGGATATTTGAAGTTGACTGGTAGAGAGTGTGTGGGTAATTGCGATAGACTACCTGATGCAATTAAATCAAATATTAATGGTAGTTAATGGGTAATCAAATATTAATACTGAATTTTAGCCACAATAGTTACCACAAGACTTGGTTGCTATTACCCACTTCAAATAATGCGGCAATGCATCACAAACTATGCCACGTTCCTTTTTCTGTGTGCCAAAAAACAGTCAAAGTATCCTCTGCGCCGTTACTGACGCTGCTGCTGGGGTGGTCGCGAGAATTTGGTCAAAAACTATTTACCACCATTTTTCCACACCCATTTAACCATTAACCATTTTACCACCATTTTTTTATTTAACTATTTACCATTGATACAAGACTAGATCTTCTAGTCGATAGCATCATCTGCGTAGCTTTTTCTCATATTATTTTTTCGGGGTCTACTTCAAATCTCACCAGATGCAGCTAAATACCAGTTATTTATATAGAGTTAGTTGTGGTTTATTTGATACCCTCTTGGTAAGACAGATTGTCAGACTTTCAAGCCACTGACTACCTGTGACAACTGTCATAGATCTACAAACGACACCCAGTATCACCCAGCTTAACGTACTTTCTGAGGCACAAGGGAAACTCAGTATGTAATGGTTGGTTAACTGGCCATCATCATCATCATCATCATTTCAGCCAAAAGACATCCACTGCTGGACATAGGCCTCCCCCAGGTGTCGCCACATTGACCGGTCCAGTGCTTCTCTCATCCAGCGGGTTCCCGCAACCTTGACCAGGTCATCGGTCCACCTAGTGGGAGGCCTTCCAACGCAACGTCTTCCGGTTCGCGGTCGCCATTCCAGAACTTTTCGGCCCCATCGACCATAACTGGCCAACGCAGCTTAACCTGAAGATTGACTCGAGTGGCTGTTATTATTTAACCATGAGCTCTTACTTCTTGTTGAAAACACTTTTATATTTATAATGCATTTTTAATTATTTTTTCAGTCTGGACTATCCCACAATATATCCGCCCAGATATCCTTCCTACGCTCAAGCCGCAATAAACGCGTGCCGTATTAAAACGTTTGAAGCTTGTTTTTTGGTTAGCTCCGTTTGTTTGTGCACCCCTTGCACCCTTTGATGACGCCAAACCAAACTGAATCCCTGTTGCGGTTCTACAATAAATATAGGGGTTGAAAGTGTAAAAGGAGTTTATATTGCATTTTAAAGTGTGGTGTTTGTAGTTAAAATGGTGTGGTGCTGATGTGTACCTATGGTGTTTAGTAGTTTATGCATTCAAAATATAAAACGTTATATTAGTGTTCCCTCATCTCGTCAATGCAATCTGCACAAAGACTCTAATTACAACTTCTCACATAGCGTCCCCTTACTGCGAAACCCAACTAACTGCACATTTGGTCTAGTGGTTAGTGACCCTAACTGCTATGCCGGAGGTCGTGGGTTCGATTCCCACCCAGGACAAATGTTTGTGTGATGAGCACGATCATTTGTTCTGTGTCTGGGTGTAATTTATCTATAATATGTATGTATTTAGAAATATATAAGTATGTTTATCAGTTGTCTAGTACCCATAACACAAGCTCTGCTTAGCTTGGGACTAGTTGTGTGATAGTTGTGGAATATTATTATTATTATTATTATTATTTTATAGTTTCGAGAAAATCGTGTATAAAGGTTCGAATCGTGAAATTTCTATTAAAACAACTGATAATAAGGAGAGTACGTGTATTTTTGATTTCTTATTGTATTAATTATTAGGGTGGAAGAAAAAAAGAACTTAACTCTCTAAACAAGTAGAAAAAAATAAGGATTGGCTTGATAAGTGCTGCAGATTAGTGGTTTTTCCTGTAGCGGCAATGTTTTCTTATCTTTTGAAGAAAAGAGTTTGTACAGCAGTTTTTTGTGAATTTAATTAAACTAAATTTGTATGTTCACCCGATGGGTACCTAATTGCTAAAATTAAGTCGAAATGTTTAGTCTTTTTACTCATTTATCAAATTGTTATTGTTCATCTAACTTGAATTATGCAAAAACGACTTAAACGGCGATTAAATGTTTTTCCTGACGAGAAACATTGCTTAAAGTGCAAAAACATTGCCTTAACCGATACTTAATGGGTTGTGTCTGTTTCTTATTTAAAAAATCTCCTGATAAGTTACCTTAGCTAAAAGCTAAATCCAGAACGGAGCGTCATTTCGGAAAACGAGTTTTACCAGTATGTAGATCTTGAAAAGGAGATTCTAACGGTGTCTGTAACTCATTCAGTCAAAGTAGGAAATTTATATGCTGACCGGCTGACGTGACAAAAAGTAGGTCCTAAAAACTGTCCATCCAGTCCTAACTGGGTTATGGAGATCAGGGGGTCTAAAATGGCCACTTTTGCAGATCATAATGTGAATTGCGTTTAAAAGTGTAAAATGGACCTTTCATAATAAAAACTGCGTCTGTGACTATTTTACGAATGTTAACGCAATTCATATTATTTTCCTATTATGATGTATTTTACTAAATTGTTACAGACGCAGTTATTAAATTGAAAGGTCCATTTTACGCTTTTTAACGCAATTCATATTATGATCTGTCAAAGTGGCCGTTTTAGACCCCCAGATAGGCAGTTGCTTTAAGTCCAATATTCAGTTGTATACGCTGAGAATGGAAGCCGACCTCATGGTTTTGAAAAACCTAAGCATATGATGATGTTTTCGGTATTAACGTACCCCTTGGTAAGACTGGTGTACACTGGCGTATGTTAATTATCACAAATAAATTGCCAGCTTCGTCCCAAATTCGTCCCTCAATATGCTGAATGTGCCAGACCTGAGACAATACCTCGCTCAAACGTAGCGTGGCGTAAGAAATGCGCGTGTCACGCTGGCTGCTGCCGCGATCATCATCATCATCATCATTTCAGCCAAAAGACGTCCACTGCTGGACATAGGCCTCCGCCACGATCACTCTCCGCCAACTAGACGAAAAGTATTCCTTGTAATAAACCATACTAGTATTATAAAAATATTTTAAATGCACCAGCCCTAATAATCATTTTCTAAAAATCTATTTTAAATTAAGTTCCGAGCTTCGTCCCAAATTCGTCCCACTATATTCTTAATGTGCCAGACCTGGGACAATACCTCGCTAACACGTAGCGTGGCATGATAAATGCGCGTGTCACGCTGGATGCTGCCGCGATCACTCTCCGCTATCTAAACGAATGGTCTTCAACCCTTGTAATAAAGCATACTGTGCTTTTAAAAAATATATTTAAATAGACTAGCCTAATAATTACCCAGAAAATATTATTCCAAAAATCTATTCCAAATTAAGTTGCTGTGCAGCTTCGTCCCAAATTCGTCCCACTATATTCTGAATGTGCCAGACCTGGGACAATACCTCGCTAACACGTAGCGTGGCGTGATAAATGCGCGTGTCACGCTGGCTGCTACCGCGATCACTCTCCGCCAACTAGACAAAAGGTATTCATTCCTTATAATGAAACATACTCGGTTTATAAAATTAATTTTAAATGCACGAGCCCAATAATCTTTTTCCAAAAATAAATTCCAAATTAAGCTGCCAGTTACGTCTCAAAATTGTCCCACTATATTCTGAATGTGCCAGGCCTGGGACAATACCTCACTAACACGTAGCGTGGCGTGATAAATGCGCGTGTCACGCTGGATGCTGCCGCGATCACTCTCCGCTATCTAAACGAATGGTCTTCAACCCTTGTAATAAAGCATACTGTGCTTTTAAAAAATATATTTAAATAGACTAGCCTAATAATTACCCAGAGAATATTATTCCAAAAATCTATTCCAAATTAAGTTGCTGTGCAGCTTCGTCCCAAATTCGTCCCACTATATTCTGAATGTGCCAGACCTGGGACAATACCTCGCTAACACGTAGCGTGGCGTGATAAATGCGCGTGTCACGCTGGCTGCTGCCGCGATCACTCTCCGCCAACTAGACGAATGCCCGCGGATTTGTCACGCTGCCGTCGGGACTGACGTGACGAAAAACGGCTGGGAATTTCAGCTTTTTAGTAGCTGCAGGTGTCATTATTCTTTTTGAGCTGAAGTTATTGCTAGTTTGGAGCGGTGAAATATATTTTTTGGAAAATTGTGAAGACAGTTTAATAGGTATACTTAGTGCTAGACGGGACAATGCGAACAATGTTAAAATCTGCTAACAAGAAACAAACTGGCGAGATATTACTGGCTCGTTTGGATCTAAAGTTCCTTTAACATTTTTTTTGATAAAACCTTTTATAACATCTTAAAACTATAGATGTGTCTTTGATAATCGTTTCTTTAATCTTCTCCTACTCTTAGAATCATACACCAAATTCTACATAAGACACTTTCCTATAACTACGGCTAGATCGGCCAGAACGCTGATTTCAAGTTTTCTATGGCGTAAGAATAGTGTATAGTGTAGGTGTAGACATTATCGTACATGAAAGTCAAGATGATCTTCTGAAAAGGCAATGACTTAAAAGATTACTAAACAGAAGTAGTCACTCGTTTTAGAGTCATAATATTATACGGTGTTGTAAATATTTCCAATCAACATAAGTGACAATCAAGTAACATTCGTGCAGCACCCACAATCTTTGATTGCATTGGTAATCTTCATCTTAAGGCAAAAATACATAAAACTTTACAATTCATACACAACCATCTCAGTGAAAATGGCTGACTGTTATGACTTACTAAGTCCCTGAATTAGTCTATTAAGTATAATTTACAGCCTCTCCAAATTCTCGTCATAAAAACTTTATGCCAACGCGATATTTTTCTCAAAGCATCATAAGAAATTCGACAAACAATTTTGTATTGACACGATTTTTTATTAAAATTCATAAATTCCGTTTAAATAATGTAACAACGTGCCCTATACAGCTAATCCAAAATTAATAAATTCAAAAATAAAATTATAAGGTTAATATAAAGTTTTATAAATTAAACTCTATATTTAAAGTTCGCCGCTCTCGCGTTTAGTGCTGTCCAAGTGGTATATCGATAAAATATCAATTTGAGAGTCGATACCACCTTAGCACGACATGCTCGTAAAATTTTACAATCAATAAAATGCAAATAGATACCGCATCTGATGATGACACAACGATAATCGGCAATCGTTATACATTCATTAGCATTGAGGATCGCGTTTCCACGGTGCGGACCGTCGCGGATGTCACTTTAATTGCGTAATAAAGTGCTGGTATGTAGGTGCTGTTAAACAGAATTATATGTTTAGCTCTGATGGTATGGGTGTGGGGGTAATTATAGGGCCACTGTGGCGTCTGTTGTCGGGTAACGGCATAATACATTATTATGTGATGAGGTTGTAAACATAGCTTGAGCATAGCATAATCACCCCCATGCTGGGACACATGCTACCTTTTGTAAACATAATTATGTACAAACTTGGTCTGTTGTTGTAAATCAAAAATGTTAATCATCATCATCATCATCTACAGCATGAATTCACCCACTGTATGATATAGGCCTCTCTTTTCTTGAGCCAATCTCCACGGTTCTGTGCCAGTCTGATCCAGGTTTTCCCCCAATGGCAAACTATGTTGTCTGCCCATCTCGCTGCCGGACAACACACATGTCATCACTGCCCAACTTCATTTGACATTGTCTCTATTATGCCTAAATTTTGAATGTTTTCTAGATCATTTTCAGTTTGAACCATATTCTCATTGGGTCTACAAAATTGCCTCTTCGATATCAAATCTTATGGCACCTATCAAATCTAAACTCCTAATAACCACACTAAACATTTAATTTACGATCGACCTTTAAACCGAACGTATCAAGCTTTTAACGGTGGCTAGCACTGTCAAATAAATATGTGATGCAAAATAGAGATAAGAATTAGATTAGCATAGAAATAAACAGATTAATGAGAAAATTATGTATCAACTAATAAACATAGTTATCACAATACTGTGAGAAGATAGGCAGATTTATCTTATCCAGCAAAGATCTAGTCCGTCGTTAAAATCTTATGTAAAAATTCTTCCAAATTGCACAAAAACGTTTGGTTCTCGAACTTTCACCTTGCGTCTACCTCTGCTACCAATCTATTTTTGGTCATCCATCGGTTTACTGGTAGTAACAAATTTGGACTTAACCAGTTCAGACAAGTGCTCTAAATTTTTAGACCCAATTAGAAATCAATTAAAAATAATATACTAATTAACATCAGCTGTTATTTTTGCACGCAAAAGTTAAGAGGTTAATTAAAAACCAAAAGGGTAATTGGTTTGCCTGTCAACAAATTGAACAATCAATAAGTCAAAACCCTTGCTGCCATATCGACCTTTTAACAACACCACTTAAGGTGTTGTCACTCTTATTATAAGAGGAACATCTGAATTGAAAGGTCCCTAACAAAAACTGCTAGATGTTATGACCCTATTTTTTATGAGCCATAAATAAAATTATCGAAAAAAATAGAGAGTGGAATTAATTGTATCGATAAATAATGCCGTGTCATTATCTTTTTTCATAAAATTTATTATCACCCGTCTCCTTAATTGCATTTTAAATTATAATGTTAACCTTTAACATTAATATTGGGCTGTAAAAAAATGTCGCATAAAATTGCTTTTTTTGTATATTTATTGGTTTTAATTTAGTGTGTGTCTAAGTATTATTTGATTACAACACGAGATTATCAAATGTTTTAGTGACGTAAATTGTGTTTATTGTGGTTAAAGTCAAATTATGGCATAATAAAACAAAACGGTGAATTAATACAATCTTAGTATTGGTGAACAGTAATTCCTGAGATAATATTATCAGAATGCTGAGAAAGAGAGATCGTTCAGAAGTGAATCAGAATTAGAATTAAATATGCATATGACCGGGCAACATAGGTTTCTCCCATTGATCTTCAATAGAAAGATTACCTTGTTTTGTAAGCAGACAAGAGTGAAAGATACCTTCTATATAATATTTTACTTCAATAGAGCGTAATAATGACAAATAAAGCAAAGGGAAGACAAAGAAATATATTTTTAAATAATTCCTGCTCAATTGCATCAGAAAATTACTTCCTAATTTCATAAACACAGACATAACCAAACAACTAAATGAAATGTTTAGCCATTTATCTAAAAGCGACTTGCCGTACGTTTACCGAGTTGCGTAATGTCGACAAACAAGCAATCAAACAGACAGACGTGTCACGTAAATCGACACGTTTCGTAATTCTAATATACACACCGAATTACACGCTGACATTATTTACAAGACAAGTGTTGGGACAGCCAAAGGCGTGGAGACTTCATTGAGGAAACATTTTATTTTTTTTGTTTTGTCAAGGTGTACTAAAGTTTTTCAAACATATCACGTTTATGAATAAAAATATAAGCAGATTTAATTAATGTAAGCTTGTAAGAAAAAAATTAAGTTAAATAAAAAAAAAACATTTTAATAATTGATTTTTATGTATAAATAATAAAACTAGTTTATAAAGAAATAGGTTAGTAATAATAAATTCATTGTTTCAATGATCGTCGTTTATTTTGAGGTTTTTATATAGCAAAGAAAATAATAATAAACTTACGACTCAAAATACTAACCAATACATCGACTCCATTTACCGTCGTCGTCCCCCAACACCTACCGGCGACAGCACGAATATATTAATATCAATATTTAAATCACCAACCGGTTGTCCCATTAAAACACTATTACAATATTAGCATATTTGATAAACAATCGATAATCGAGTGACAGGGCACAGCACTATTCATTTAGAATGTATATTAGCACTACACTATTCGTATAGAATGTATGTATATTAGCGACCTTTTACACTAGGTAATTAATTTCCTGTCAGATGAAATTAAGGTGATATGTTAAAATTCGTATAGAGATATGGGTGATTATTATGTAAGGTCCATAACTTAGTTTGATTTATGTAATATGGTGTCATTTGGAGGTGATTTGTCATTGTAAGTGATATTGTTTACGGAATATGTTTTTTTATTTGATTTTTATGAATTACTTATGTCATGTTAGTCGAACATACTGTTTGGGATACTCATTGCTCTGAGGACACTCTAAGAAGGAAAAAGAGAGCACTTCTACATCACAATTATTTTACTTCTAAACGGAACCCTATTTCAATGTTCGTACAGAGCCTTTTAATATAATCAGTAATGTTAACATAAAGGGAACTGTGACACCTATATTATAAATGACAATAGACAAAGAGGAATGGAAAATCGAGCCCAAGTAATATTTTCTTCGTTATATTCTTTATCTTGTAATATTTAACTTCTCATTATTCAGGTATAACATCAGGACCTGGGTTCGATTCGAGTATGACAAATGGTTTTTGAGGTTTTCCATCAGGAATTTCACGGAGGCTGTATTGATGGTTGGTTGATGGCTCTATTACATAGGACTTAGGACTAGTTACAGAACTAGCAAAATGTAAGTTTACTATTACAGGGAGAAGATTAGAGGCTTTATGTAATGTTTTAATTTACCAAGTTTGATTTGACTTGCTTTATTATGTCGATATAAGTACCTACAAAGGAATCAGATTCCTGTCATGATTAAAAATGACTTCTACTAACTATAGATTGCAACAAACACAAACCAGTAAAATTAATAAATAATTACTATTGCCTGCAGAATAATAAATCACTGCATTATAAAATCATATTATTATTTAGCTGGCAAGTAAGCTTATAAATTCATGCCAATTTATCTGGCAACACAATTTACAACATGGCAGATTGCTGCCATTTTGAAATGTATTTGGACCGTCAAATTATTGTCAATATAATCTTTATGAATGAGGGTAATATAAATTTTAATTGTTACCCGTTAGTTTCATATTAAAAGTTAATCTGGTAATTATTATTTTATGTTCTGCTTGCTCCATTTTGGTTTTTATTTTTGTACTTTAGTATTGTGAATTGTCACAAATCTTGCATGTTCCAAATATTTCTGTTTTATTTATCGTCTTCATCATTCAGAAATAAGACGTCTAGTGATAGACATGCCCTTGCAAAAACTGCTACAGGTGTCAGTTCTGCGCCTAAAACCTTCAACAACTAGTACAGATGCAGCTTCTTAACTAGGATACAGACCTCTCTTTTTGAGAGAGAGTGGGCTGCAATATACCACGAGGTCTCAGTGCGGTTTGACAGTTGGCTCATATTTTTGAATTGGTGGTTCCAAAACATGCTTATTATCCTCAAAACGACCACTGCCACTAGTCTAGTTAAAGCTAGCAGTAAGATTCCCAAACTAGAAAACAAAAAAAAGATGGATTGTGTAAGGAATGATACGAGAAAAAAGTAATTGATGCCGTGACCTTTTACGGATAAGAATGGAATAAGAAGACCTGACCCCCCCAAATAAAATGAGCGCAATACGATCTGGAATGGCGACCGCGAACCGGAAGACGTTGCGTTGGAAGGCCTCCCACTAGGTGGACCGACGACCTGGTCAAGGTTGCGGGGACCCGCTGGATGAGAGACGCACGGGACCGGTCAATGTGGCGACACCTGGGGGAGGCCTATGTCCAGCAGTGGACGTCTATTGGCTGAAATGATGATGATGATGAAGAAGACCTGTTGCGCCGACCCCACATAGAATATGACAAGGGCAGGAAAATGATGACATCAGTATTGGTCCCACAACTGGACAAAGACCCCACTAATCTTGCGAAGAAGTTGTCAGTGTAAATATATTTGTACCCACACTGCATTGACTTACTTGACAACAGCTGACATGGTTTCCCTTCCCCAGCTGACGGGAAGCGATCATGCTATAAAGCCAATGCAATAAATTAAATATTTATCGCCAACAGCTCATGGCTGAACGTATTTACTCGTATAAGCTGTTTGTAACTAGCCGTAACAAGGAGAGTCGTAATTCCATCAAGTTTTGGACACCATGGAGAAGAGCACAGAGGGTTTAACTCAAACTTTTATTTATAAAAAATCATTTTCGTTCCTCTATTATCTTATTTTATTAGTTTGTCAGATTCAGTAGACTCGACTGAGGAGCTCGTGGCTTAATAAGAACTGCCACTCGGGTCGATCTTTAGGTAAAGCTGTCCTTGCCTAGGTCGGTCTGTGGATGGGTGACCGCCCGACATACCGGGTTTCCTCCGTGCCTCGGAAAGCACGCTAAGCTGTTGGTCCCGGCTGCCATATATAGATCTTTGGTAGTCGTTACAGATAGTCAGTGATCTGAAATTCTGACATCCAGACTTACCAAAGGGTATCGTATTACCTAGTATTAACTGGGTTGTGGAGGTCAGATAGGCAGTCGCTCCATGTAAAATACTGGTATTCAGCTGCATCCGGTTAGACTAGAAGCCGACCCCACATATACTTGGGAAAAGGCAAGGCAGATGATGATGATCAGATTCAGTAGTCTCAGCCAAGCAAAGTGGACGGCATAAAAACTCTGATACCAGGCTAGGCAGGAACCACACGGTAAAGAAAAAACTCATGTGAATGGCAATATATCATAAAAAATAATGCATGCAAAAATTAATAAATGTTTAGCCAAAACAGAACTAGAAGGCAGTGCTACATGTACCGCTTTAGCGATTCGGGACTGCATCACGGCTCCTTTATGGTACCTACAGCCATAATGCCAAAAGTGTTGCACCCGTATACAGCAAAGTTTAAGTTTTACTCATGCAAACATTTTTATGTAGTAGGCAAGAATAATAACGATCAAAGCTAAAAACTTTAGCATTTATTGTCAACTCGAAATTCAAGAAATTACTAAACTATTGAATAAAATTAAAAACATACTACTTACTACAGTAATCATTCTGACTTGTTTATAGATACGGGTGGTATGAGCCCTTATTAAACGTTTAAAAGTTCACCTTCTGTAAGTACCGATGACATTACCATAAACGTCTTATAACCTCATTACATATTCAAAGCGTAAACCATTTCAATACAAAACAAATTACCATTTACGACTGTCGATAACAAATAAAAATATTTATTAAATAAGCACGAAACGACAATAAAACGCGAAAATTAAGCTTCAATAACGTTTTAAAGTCGTATAATAATCGTAAATTAAACGTTTACGAGCGTACGATCGTTTGGTCTTCAGATGTTCATAATATTACCTAGATAGTTAATGGACAAGCGGGAACTTAGGGGCTGTCTTATGTCCCTTAAATCATAATTGTCGTATGTGCACATAAATGTCTTTTACTTCTCTCTTAGTCTTACGGAGTATCGTTTTATCCATTGTCATCACGCGATATTTGCTCTACGACTATCTCGTTAGCCGGATAGGTCTTGTGGAATCTGTTGTAAACTTACTTTACTTTCTACTGTCATCCGGATAACGCGACGAATGATCAAATGTCACCATCATCATCATCATCATCTTTTCCCATCTCCTCTTCTGGACATCAAGTGTCGACTGCTAAATACGACATGAGTAAAAGCACTGTATTCTGAACTATTACAATTTATCAGTTCCCCACATCTTAATTCTTCACCATCATAATTTCAAATATCAACTACTGAACCCAAACGCGATCGATATCATCACGTTATGTCTATCTTCCATCTGGCACACTAAAGAAACCCCGCGGCGTCGCTCGCCATTATTTGATATTCTGTATAAGTTTGTAAACTTATTCATATTCTTGGCTCATTAGTTATGTTTCTGATGTCTTCTGTGAAGTTTTTAAGCTGTTTTTGCAGTTCGAAAGTCGGTGAGATCTGTGTTAGAATGGCTAAGCGTGGAATAGGGCACTGCAGGAGGTCTTTTCGTTGGCAGGATGTTAAGAGAGCTGTGATTATGAGTCTATGTTATATTATGGGTTATGGCGATCATATTTCATCTTGTTTATGTGTCGATTGACAAGAGGAGTGGCTTCTTTATGTGTTGTGTAAGATGCTGTTACAAGACAATCTAAGGACAGATCGTTACTCTTTCTACCAGGAATAACTTTAAGTCCCCCAGCACTATCCGTCGTTGATAATTATTATGATTTGATTCCTCGTCTTTTGCACAAGTTACATCATATCTTTCCAGGTTTCTCTTTGCGTATAGAGAACGGAGATTTAATCTCCTTTTGGGGACTAAATTTGTCTCTCAATGATGTACCAAGTCCTTTAAAAATATCTGTAAGGATTATTTTAATACTCAGAACTTCACTTTGGTTCCGCATTAGACCCAAGGATTTACAAAGTACAACATTGGCTATTGAACAGTAGCAACATAATATTTACAACCGAAACTTACAAAGTCATATCTCTCGTTATCCAAGCTATAAACAACTCAGACCCAAATAAATCTGAAAATTGATACTTTAGCTGACGACATCTTAGTCCAATAGCTTACAGAAAGGCTATCAGCCCTTGCTCATATTACTGCGAACACTATCTTACATCGACTGTGTCAGGCTACTTTACTAGCCGATTAAGATAAAGGTACATGTTTATAGATAGTTGCTAATATACTAGAATTATAGTCATATTCCTTGTAAAATTGTTGTAAGTGGTGTAGTGGCCGAGGAATTTTAATGAGAGTTGCATTTCTATGTGATGCGTAATTGAATATCTATTATATTTGGTTGAACTTGATAGTGTCGATAAAATTGGAGGGAATTTTCTAGAAGCATTATCAGTCTATAACATAAACATTTCCATAGGTGGGACGAAAGCCTCTTTTATGTTAGGGAGTGGACCATAATCAACCACACGGTTCCAGTGCAGGTTGGTAGGTGTCACCGCCAACGAAGGGTCACCTTTCAGCCTAAAAGAAGGCAGCTGAATTGTAGTATTTTACTAAAACGTCTTGCTGACGCTTCTCGTGACCCAAGTGCATGCTGGCTTCTACCTTGACCAGAGGCTAAGTGTTACCATACAACGTGGCAATGTCTTTTGAGCACATTACCGGCTGACCGCATTGAGGAGCAGTTTTTTGATGCCCTTTTATAGTTTCTTGTTACTTTATTTAATAGGTTTTAATTAATGTACTCCATAGCTAGTTTACTCTAATAAAAATATTCACTTTCGTGGCGCAATGTCTCGGTTTTGTAGTCTTGTCATAAAACCTAGTAACGAAATCAATATTGTCAACGAATCTACCATCTTATAGAAGTAGCGAAGCAAAGGTGCGATTGCCTAGACGGTACACACACTGAATCCAATTAGAATTGAAGGTAAATCGAAAAAGCTTCTGCAACTCTCAAACACAAATTAATAAAATATACCGACATCCGATAAAAAGATAACCCGATTAACATTCGCTCGCCTGCAAATAATACACATAAGTGCAAAGATATTAACCAACATATTTTATCGGTAATCGACACAAGCCGCTTTGCTAAGCCGATTGAGATAAAAGTACACGACTTAAAGTACTTTAAGAAGTACAAATGGAGTCACAACTGTACTCGGTTTATGACGATGGTTATTTTATACGGCCATTTTTTATTGCACGGCAGTGTATGACGTGGGGTGAAGTTCAAGTTCTTGGGACACTATATTTGGTATTTTTTATGGGTTCTGCAGTTGTATGGAGTTTTTGATATCTATTACGCTGGTATGGTTTCTTGTAATGTTTTTATTTTGTTCGTTTGATGTCATATCGGGTCGTAAATGTCAAGTATATTGGTCGTCATATACGGGAACAATGGGAATACTTGAAGGAGATAATACTTTGAACATGATTGATGACGATGACGATTGATAAGCTTCGTATAGAGTGTGTTAGTGCAACATAGATGGATCTAGTTTCCTGCAG
Source organism: Diarsia dahlii (assembly GCA_949775195.1). Lineage (NCBI taxonomy): Eukaryota > Metazoa > Arthropoda > Insecta > Lepidoptera > Noctuidae > Diarsia > Diarsia dahlii. The sequence goes on from OX459198.1 coordinate 1,415,281, forward strand.
CTGTAATGATAAGAACCCCGAGGTACTGTGAGTATTTAATCATATTATAGCTTATTCTAAACGTGACATTACGAGTACATTACATCACGTCTTTATTCTCCGAAATTTTAGGTACACACATTTAGCCAGTAGGATGTCTAAGACCATCCAATCCATTCATTCATGCCATCAAACAGGCATATATTATTATCTAGACTCCGTGGCTCGGGGCTCCTACTGAGAAATAGGGTAGTTGACTAAAAAAATCTAATTAGTCCGTCAGATAGATTTAAAAAAATATTAAACACGTATTTTTTCTTTTTTCACGTAAATAAAAAATGAAGATGATACAGTGCTTAAAAAAGTCGTGCAACGTTACAGATTGGTCCATTTTTACCAGACTATGACGTCAAAAGCCCCCTCTCCGTGATCTTTGACAAGCTATAACTTCGTAATTTTTTATTAATTTGATAAAACAAAAAACATGTATCCAATATTTTTCGATAATCTAACTGACGGACTTAACAAAATCATATTTTTTTTAGTCAGTCAACTACCCTATTCCTGATAGAAAAATGGCATGATGGCCTATCCGTGGATCGATCCAAGGACCTCATGATCAGTAGTCACGCTTGGCTATACTATCTTATTCTAAACTTTATATTCACTTGCGATAATTATTATTGTCAACTTGACAAGTTTTAGTATTGGTTTTTGAAAAAACTGGGATAAAACTAAAACAAAAATCCACTAAATTGACTATTAAAACATAATATTTATTCCCTAACTGATCAAGAACAGACGAAGAAAACTAGAATCGTAAAAAAAATCCGCATTGAACATTATACCGTCAACAAAAAAAGTCAGACACATGAAACATTAATGTCAGCACTTGACAAATGATCCAGACGCTGCACTCCTTAACGTCACTGTCATGTATAATGCAGACACTGAGTGCCAGACAGATCTGTTTAGGATTCCTTAATCAAAAATCTAATCAGGGCTGCGAACCTAAACTTGGAAGCAGGCGGGGTTCTATTTTATTTAGTTCTAATTTTTCATTTCATAATTTAATAATAAAGTGTGCTTGTTTTTTGCTTTTCAGATTTTTCAGTCGGGTTTTTTAGTTTTTTAACTACTTTTTTTATTTCCAACTTTTTAGTTCTTTTGTGTTTGCTCTTTCGTTGGTCGCGTAAACTTCTTCGCAGATGATTTAACTTTTGTGCTTGTTTATAGGATTTGTCACTTTGAATTTCTTTTAAACATATAAGTGTTATATATTTTCGTAATCTCCTTTTAAAACCCTTTATTTTGATACCATACTCGATGGTATTGAAACAATTTTTTTTTTGAACTCCGCGATTTGGCCCCCAAAATCCCCAATTTTTCTTTGTTTTTTAATTTTAATGTAGCCTATAACACTTGCGCCATCAACACAAATCTAACGACGTATATTTCATTCAAATCCCTTCATCCGTTTAGGAGTTATGAGGGAACAAAGAAACGGACATACATACTTAAATACACGTCAAACACATAACCCTCCTTTTGGGCTTCACCGCAGTCGGGTAAAAACACATAACCCTCCTTTTGGGCTTCACCGCAGTCGGGTAAAAACGGGAAAAGGTATTTCCTTTCTGAGAGCTTCCGCTTCGTGCGCTGCGAAAACGGTTTAAGTTACGCAAATATCATGTATGAAGGAATTGTTCCTCTTTAAAATTTCTAAAAAAAAGTCCGCGACAGCATGTATCTATCTTTTAAGATTGACTCACTGTAACCTTTTTTTACTATTAAACTGTTAGGTTAAAAATAATAATTTTTTGCGAAGCTTATTTAACCCATATGGTATTAATGTATATCTAAATAAATGTGTTTATTAGAAGGAAAATTTAATATAGAATATTTGTGCCCTTTACTCTAAACAGTTTAAACAAATATCTTAGAAGGTATCGCAATGTAAAAAAAAATATCCGCGCGGCAAAATATTCGCGCGTCGCAATGTAGGGAGATTCTTTCCGGGAAATTCAAATTCAAAATATTTACTGCATCATAATGTTTACAAGTACAGAGTGTTATCGTAATGTATTTAACAGTAAGAGATACCTATAGTAATTCACACTTTAATAAAATCTAAGCTAATCTAAACCATCTAAACTATTATAATAAAGAAGAAAGATAAGATTTTTTGTTTGTTACGATTTAGCTTAATTTATGTCGGATAGTCGATATATCGAGAAAGGTTATAGCTATATTTATGTGACGCAGACGAAGTTGCGTGGGTCAGCTAGTTATAAATAAAATGAATTGTGTGTTATTTCAGACAAAGAATAATACCTACCCACTATGTTTTGTCTCTGCATCACCCTAGTTTTGACTAATCCTTTACCCAGTCGGCCTTAGTAGTAAGGATGAAAAGGCATTCTCTGGGTACGCCCGTAGACTTCATCTTGCCTTCCTTCAGATAAGATCGAAGCGAAGAAAGCCTATCCAGTAATAACAAAAGTGTAACTAAATATTATTATTATTAACTATGATAGTTTAGGTACGGAACTCTCGACGCGAGAGCTCAAGTCGCACCTAGCTCAATTTTCGCCCAATACCGCCGAAAGTTATGGAAATTTTATTGAAAATGAGCAAAAAAATGTTCAATCCAATATGTTTGCTTCTAAGATTGATCGGTGTTCAAAACATGTTATATTCAAGAGGCTGATGCAGTTGCTATTTGACATGCTAAAGACATGGCAACAAGTTCAACACATATGAAGGAAATAACGTCATCCTAGCTGATTCATTACTGATGCTGGATTATAGTGAATGTATGTAGGGACTTGAATTTGTAGGTGGTTATGGTAAAAATAAGTTTGAACTGAAAGTTTGTAAATAAATATTTCAAGCAGCTGGTAACAACCGGATGAGAGTTGCCAAAAATCGAGTTGAGTGACGCAAGATTAAACAGGCCTATATCCAGCGGTGGATTGCAATAGGCTGATGATGATGGGGCAACTTAATATGGCAAATATGTTGGTTCTAATTCTACCAAAAAAACTAAAAGTAATCGTTTTCTAGAATACGGATTCACTTGATTTCAATTCTAGAAAACACTTAGTTGCAGACAATAAGAGTATAAAAGAGGAATTGTTTTGAAATCATTGCAAATGTCACTCCCCACCCGGTAACAAGTGAGAAACAGACTTCCCATCTAGTCAGTTTTCAAAGGGAACAGTCGGCACAAATTGTCACCCCGGAGGATAGGGCTAGAGGGGACTATTGGGAATATTCCTTTTTATCCACTTGTGTTTTTGTTACAGTCGCACATTGCTATTTTTAACTGGCATGATCACCAGTGCCAGCCAAGTAATGCATGTATACATCGTTTGCATGTTGATGTATGGAGAAGGAGAGGAAGACCGAGTAAATGTTGGATGGATTATGTGAGGAATAATTATGAAAGAAAAAGGAATGGTAGAGGAAAAAACTTGTTGCGTCGACAACAGGTTGCATGGTATAAGGGTAGGATGATGATGCTGACACTTTTTGATGAGCTCGTGAGTTTTCTTCATTTTTATTTTGAACCTAGACACAACCAAATCAGGTTTATTTTGCACTACTGACCCAAAAAACAAAACTATACCACCATTACTATTTATATGTCACCAGGAAACTAAACCAAGGTTCCCTAAAAAAACCACAAAAAAAGGAGCTCCAAAATTTAAAAGACAAGAGCAAAACCTTGGGGTTTATTAATGATAATATTATACTCTTGACAGACAGCAGCATCCAATGGACCATGTTTAATTCATTTGACACCAGAATAGATGTCTCCCGGACAGATGCATGATAAATGGTGTCGGTAGTGTATTAAGTGCAGTTGTCTGCAGCTTCGGATAAGCATAATTCGGTAATTTGGGAGTCCAGGTCACGGTGCATAGTAAGTATGTGACTGTCTGTATGGTAACCTTCGTTGGTGCAAGATTTTGGAAGTTTATTTAGATTTTTGTTTAGACAGTAAAAAATAATAGGAGACATAAAATTTGGTTTTAAAGTTTGGATTGAATATTTTACAGATGAAAGACTAGAATATTTTTTATAATAACTGGAAGAAAAGTACGAGGAGAGGAAAAGTAAGAAAATAATTAAAACCGTCTTTTTTATGCTTTTTCTTCTCGGTGTGTTGATAGCAATCCATATCGGCCCCGAATTGGGCAGTCTGTTGGCGCTTTAGCATTGTTGATCCTTAATCAGCAATAAGTTTTACCATATTGTTTTGTCCAATGTGAGACCAATAAATACTTTTTCTTTCTTTCAATATTAAAAAAATATGAGTCTGCATTTTTATGCTGTCTTCATACTGCCTGGAAAGAAACCTTAAACACCAAGAAGTAAAGCAGAACAAATTAAAATACAAGCACTCTACATGACGCTACAGGTTTTTCTGTCTTTTTAAACGCAAATGGAAATGAACAAATATATTATTTACAACTTAATTATACTTGTTGGAAGGAACCCCCACAGAGACAATGATGCTATCAAATTAAATATTGTTTTCTTTATGTCATCATTGAATAAAACTTCTTATTTATTATGTTTTTCTTACTATGACTTCTCCAGGATATCCACGGCAAGAAGCCTGATATTTAATATTGAATCTCACTTAAATCACAAAATTATTTTCTTTGCTTCGACTGACTGCTACGTTGGTCTAGTGTTCGCAAGCTTGACTGCTGACCATGAGGTCCTGAGTCGATTCCCGGGTCAGGCAAAGTGTAATTGGGTTTTTCCACCGAAAACTTCTAAGTCACTACCACGGAGTCTGGATTTGTGCCCGATTACTGACAATAAGCTTGCACCCTATTACATGAGATTTAAACAAAACTGGTGGAATGAGGTTGTGCTAGTGCTAAGTAATCCTACGGAGATAACAGCCGAAAGCTACTGTTTAGTATATTTTATAGTGGTTTTATCTGAAATTTAAATATTACAATGAATAGGATTATCTATCTATATAATAGCATTTGCATTAGCTTCAACATTCATATTGATATCATTCAACTACCAACTCCATTTACCTCAACAAATCAACCACGAACTCACAGCTAAAATTCTTACACCATATAATTTTTCTGCCAACTTCTTTGGCCACGAGATGATCACGGATTCAACGGCTGTTCATGATGGATGGTCCAGACAGTGTTCTGCAGTTCTTGCGATGCATAATGTAATCGTCGAGACATCGGGTCACCGCTGCATAATGCACGAATAGATTGAATTCTGGATTTTAAAGTATTATTTTCTTGTCGTTTCTCTTGACGTGTAGGTGAGTTTTTTTTAACGTGGTGGTCAGATAGTTAGACAGAAGGCTTAAGATCGTGACTGGGACACGGAAGGTCGAGGAAAGAGTGTTGTGGGGCAGCTTTGAGGGGGCCTATGCCATGCAATGGACTGCGAAAGGCTGAATGATTTCAAGAATTGTTAAAGGAGGAAGCGCCACGGAATCCCGCATTTTTTTTTCAAGGGCTTACTTCCTTGACCTTTTAAGCTACTACTAGTGTTCGTAAATAGATGATTATTGTATTCTCATTTTGCAAATAAGACACGCAGATGTGGGTTCAACTATATCGTGTGTTTTATATCTGTTTTTTTTTTTAAACTTCAATAAAAACCAAATAAAACCCTTTCATTCTTACCCAAACACCCATCACCAGCTCTTTAACAGATCGATACCTTCAATTATGTCTACCTCATTACTTTCATACTTCACAAGCCAAGCCACCCAAAAACGACATACGAGCTATCACTGTCTGGAACAAATGGAACAAAAACAGGTCTTACTTAATGATCTACCAAGGTGCTCCATATTTTTTCATCCATTTGATGGATGGCCCCAAGGTGTTCGCTAATTAGTTCCACAATTAGCTCCCTTTCCTTTGTTTGATGAACACCGTGACAGAATTCGGGTTTATTCTCTGTACCAAAGTTTTTTCTTTGTCAACCTTAATTAATAAAGACAGTTATAGGTATTTTAAGTGAACGAAGAATGGATGGTGTGGTATTAAAAAAGGTTTTTTCAATAATAAGGCAGGTTGCTTTTGATCAAAATGTAATGTATTATAAATATTATACCTTTTATGAATTCATCTTTTTTGTTTTCAGGAAGCCGGCTGTAACTACAAATTGACTGATGTTAATTAATGCGGAATTCATGTCTTCAATTTGCAGGGCATTGATATAATTATAACACATTAATGAACTCGGAATCAACTCGCTTTGGATATGGGAAGTTTAATGATCAAAACTAAATATTTGAAATAGCTGTTACAAAATAATTATATTTTTTTTATTGTATCAGCAAAATCTTACTTAGAACTCAATATTTTTACAATAGACCATCTTAGGCATAAGTACGTTTTTCTCGACATTTTTGTCCAGGTATTCCATAAAATGGCATTTGCAACCATGTAGACATGGCATGATGTCTAAGAACTGGCAAAAGAAATTGTGGTCGTCCGGGGCTGAGATGGGTAGACGACATAGTTGCCATGGGGGGGGGGGGGAATACCTCGATGAGGCTGGAAAGAAGAGAGAAGCCTATGACCCAGCAGTGACTGAATGATGTTGATGGACACTCCATCGTGAAAAAAGTGTAATGCATAACAATATAGCATTGGACAATAGGGGATCGGACAAAAAAAAACTAATTAGTCCGTCAAAAAGATTTCCAAAAAATATTGACCACATATTTTTTCTTTTTTTACGTAAACAAAAAATTAAGACGATACAGTGCTTCGAAAACTCGTGTGACGTCATATGATAGTACATTTTGTACGTTCAAGTGACGTTGCAAGCCCCACTCCATGATCTTTGACGCGCTATAGCTTCGTCAATTTTTATTGTTAATATGATGAAACAAAAAACACGTATCTAATATTTTACGATAATCTAACTGACGGACTGTACAGAATCATATTTTTTTTTGAGTCAGTCCGATCCCCTATTAGTGCTTTATTAAAACAACCGTATAATTCACACTTCTGCTCGACCCGTTATGATAAAGAAGCGTAACAATCATCTACATAGTTGCACACACGCAATTCACACAGTAATGGAAAATAAACACAGGGTGTCAGCAGAAATCTAATCTTCTGAACCAGTAATAATTACTTAAGTACGGGAAATGTGTTGATGTAATGACTAGGTGTCAGTGCAGGTCTGATTTAGCACATTAAGAGATTAAAGTACTGCGTATTTTAAAGAAGAATTTTTGCATGTAGTGAACATATAAAATGGAATACAAAAATACACATAGCATAGCCTTTACTCGCCGAAGGGTTAATTTAAGCAGAGGTGTACCTAATTGTTAACCCAGCAACATTTCATAATTTACGTATTAAATCACATGTATGGAGGCGAATATATTGCCATCGACCGGGTACGAAATCAGACTCCGGGGTTGCTACAGAGAGATTCCTGATTAAAAAACCAAATAACACTATGCCCAACACGGGACTCGAACCCAGGACCTCATGCTCAGCAGTAGCGCTTGAAATACCTCAACAAAAGTTACCTTTTGGCAACAAGCAACACGAGTCTTGCAATAGCTACGAGAGAAAACAATTGACAAACATTTTATTACATGGAAGAGTCACTACGGCGTAACTTGTGGAAGTTATGAGAAACAAGTGATGCATGCGCGTGTCGCTTGTCGCAAGTCGCATCACCCGAGACAGTGAACGGCGCTTTATTTAGTGGCAGATTTAACTGTATTAGGTACCTACCGCATTTCTATTTGTGATATTAAGTTCGCTGTTAATACCAACAGTTCAGGCCACGACTGCTCAGAAAGTGCCAAGAAGTGTCGATTTCTATGTAAAGTCACCTGCAAAAATGCATGGACAATCCAGAAACAAATTCGTATTAAGCGAGAAATGACGCTACCTAATGTAAAATAGTTATCGACTATAGACGTTCACAGGAAAATAGACACTAAGGTATCCATGCAATTTTGCAGGTGACTGCACAATAAATTTTACTCTTTAAACTAGTTCACTACAAGCAAACAAAATCAACTCCTTAACAGGAGCAAATATTTGCTGGTTGAACGTGCAAATTGCTGCTACATTACAGGGTTCCTGATAGCGCTAACACGTAGCTGTCTGTCAGCCCAGACGTCTTGATTACTCGCCACTTATTCTCTGCAACCGATATTTAATTTAATAAAAATATAACCATATAGGTTGTTGGCCTTTTTTTGTTCCAGGGAAGTTGTTTTATACATAGTAACGTACTTAAAGTATAATTTTAAAGCTACTTTCATTAATTTTCTTCTTTCGAATCGATGCTATTTCTTGTTTATGTAATTATAGGTGGCAATAAAATGGTGATTTTTATGTCCTCTAAAATGCCGGAATGGGGATAGTTTGGAAACTCTATGAAGAGATTTGGTTTGTTCACGAGCACCGCATTCACGTCGTGTCAAAAGTAGCTTTAAACTCTCATTATTCCAAATACACCCATCATGTTGCACTTTAGTTCAATGAAACCCAGAGTACTTATGAATTCCAACAACGATTTGAAGACCACCGTGCAAAAAATGCCACCAAATTGCCACCTCAAAAACCCATATCATACCAATAACTATGTAAAACCACTCATGTACAACAACAAAATAAATAATGACACAACTATGTATTCGAAACCTCGCCATAACCATTTAACTCTACCAAGAATCAGCGCAGAAACTGCGTTTCGTCATACTAAAATGTCGTGTGAAAATCGCGGCTAAAATACTCCACAATGCATAGTAAATCGTTGCAAGACATCGCAACAAGCGATCGGATGAATAATGCAGGTACACGCTTGGAGACGCGGCGATAAATAACGATTATAATTTTATCGTGATCTGCAATAAATCTGCGATTGAATGCTAGTGTGTGCGCCGCCTTACCGTCAACAGAATGGTACGTAATTTTCGGTTTTAGTGTTCGTTTTATACGGGTAGGGATTTTGTCCAGCATAGATCCTTTTCAGCAGAGGTGGCCCAGTGGTGTTGGCCCCGACTTACGAACAGTAGGTCGTGGGTTCGAACCCAGGCAGGCGCATTACTTTGTGTAATTTATTTCATCACCGCTGCTCTCAAAACGGTGAAGGAAAACATCGTGAGGAAACTGTCTTAGAACCAAAATATTCGAAGACATGTGACATCCGCCAATCCGCACTGGGCCCGCGTGGTGGATTATAGCCCATCCCTCTCCTAGAGAGGAGGCCTGAGTCCCTGCAGTAGGAACATTATAGGCTGATGATGATGATGATGAGATCCTTTTCATAGCCGCTATACATGGAACTTAAACATAACTCACAAAAATGTGGGTGTACTAATAGGCGTCTGCCTTACCCTTCGCGGATTACAGGAGTGATGTAATGTCGGACATTGTAATACGAAATCGCCGGGATAACAGTAAACTTCGTGTTCAGCCATCTAAGGCAGCGCTACTTTATAAAAGTGTTGTGTGCAGAGCGCCGATCACAGAAGAGATAAAAGAGGTCTTTTATCTGTTCTGTGGCGCCGATAATTTATAATAATATCCATAAATGCCTAAAACATCTAAACACAGACCAGTTTAAGAAAACATTAAAGAAAATACTGACGGACAAAGCTTATTATAATACTAGCTGACCCACGCAACTTCGTCTGCGTCACATAAATATAGATTATAACCTTTCTCGATATATCGACTATCCGACATAAATTAAGCTAAATCGTAACAAACAAAAAATCTTATCATTCTTCTTTTTTTTTTGTTTAGATGGTTTAGATTAGCTTAGATTATATTAAAGTGTGAATTACTATAGGTATCTCTTACTGTTAAATACATATACGATAAGACTCTGTACTTGTAAACATTATGATGCAGTAAATATTTTTAATTTGAATTTCCCGGAAAGAATCTCCCTACATTGCGACGCGCGAATTATTTTGCCGCGCGGATATTTTTACATTGCGATATCTTCTAAGATATTTGTTTAAACTGTATAGAGTTAAGGGCACAAATATTCTATATTAAATTTCCGTTCTAACAAACACATTTATTTAGATATAGATTAATACCATATGGGTTAAATAAGCTTCGCAAAAAATAATTATTTTTAAACCAACAGTTTAATAGTAAAAAAAGGTTACAGTGAGTCAATCTTAAAAGATAGATATATGCTGTCGCGGACTTTTTTTTAGAAATTTTAAAGAGGAACAATTCCTTCATACATGATATTTGCGTAACTTAAAACGTTTTCGCAGCGCACGCAGCGGAAGCTCTCAAAAAGGAAATACCTTTTCCCGTTTTTGTAACATTTTTCATTTATGCTCCGCTCCTATTAGCCGTAGCGTGATGTTATATAGCCTATAGCCTTCCTCGATAAATGGACTATCCAACACAAAAAGAATTTAAAAATTCCAATCAGCAGTTCCTGAGTTTACCGCGTTCAAACAAACAAACAAACTCTTCAGCTTTATAATATTAGTATAGATTAATGAATTTTTAAATGACAAATCGCTATAAAAATACAAATTAAATTTATTCCATTTATATTGAACCTCTTGACTATTTACCAATTTATTTTATTTCTTATTAAGATTTTAATTGTTGATTTATTTATATTATTATTCTTTGTATTTTAATTGTTAATGTTACGGTCTTTCGACCTAATTTGTACACCAGCCATGGTCAAACATGTTGAGCCAAAGACATATCTTAACACCTATAATTAGCATACCATGTAAATTATCTACACGTGTTTTTGCAAATAAATGAATTAGAATTTGATGTTATTTTATTAAACTTTAACAAAAATAATTTATGTTAATACTTTAACGCTAACTTGAAAATAAGCCTTCCTTTATATATTTGTTTCAAAGAGTTTTCAATGGCATCCTCCAATTTCTCCATAATTATTATCAGCAGATAAAGTATACGAGCAATATGCATCTTCAGCAGTAAGACAAGTGTTTTGGAGTTTATACTGACTTTGGCTGGGTTTATCTGGGTTTTAATATAACATGTTTTTTTTATTAGTTCGGCATGTGTCCCACTGCTGGGTTAATGCTTCCTCTTTCTCCTTCCCAACCTCTCTATCCTGTGCAATATCGGGTCATGTTCGCCCCACATGCAAAATCAGATCATCACACCACCTTCGCCGCGGTCTACCTTGATGGCAATTTCCTCCGGATCTAAGTTAAGTCCAAAAAAGATCAGAAGTTTCTTGGTTGTTAGCAGTGTGCTTCGCAGAACCAACATATCCACCAACAAGTACCACAAACTATTCTCATCGTAAAGTCAACGCGCATCGTTTTTGCGCAATCGACGCACAAGATTTACAACGTGACGCGTTAGATTTACGAGTGACAGCACAAATACAATGCGCTTGATCGTAGAACTGTGATGGGAGAATTAGTGCATGATGATTTGATGGTGGTTGACTTAGGAATCGAGCTAAAGTTAGGTATGAAGGATAATATAGTGAGATAAGAATGATTATGACAAAGATGTCGGTAATATACTGGTTGTAGTAGCTAGCTCTAGCTCTGCAGATAGTACAGGAATGGTGTGAAGAACACGAACTTTCAGTAAACCCCAAGAAAACAGAACTTATCCTTTTTACCAACAAAAGGAAGTTACCAGAATTACAACTACCAAAGCTTTTCAACACAAGACTCTCCCTATCAACGCAAGTGAAATATCTGGGCATAATTCTTGATAACAAATTGAACTGGGCGAGTCACCTAGAGGCTAAAACAAAGAAGGCCTGTATAGCTTTTAATCAGTGTAGAAGACTAGTTGGTAAGAGATGGGGTCTTAACCCAAAGATCACACTCTGGCTATACACATCAGTCATCAGACCTTCTATTACCTACGGATCAGTTGTATGGTGGCCCAGAACTCAGCTGACCACGGTGAAAACGAAACTCCAGAGTCTGCAACGCTTAGCTAGTGTAGCAGCTACAGGATGCATGAGAACAACTCCATCAGCAGCGTTAGAGTATCTTCTAAATTTAAGACCTCTGGATCTGGTCATACAGGAGGAAGCTCAGGCAACCGCTTTAAGACTAAGATCGAACGGATTATGGAAAGTAAATACAGAAACAGCACACTCAAAAGTTTTGCATGGGATTCTGAAGGAAATACCACTCCTTGAGGCGCCCATGGATAAAACTTCATGCCACCATGTGTTCGATAGAAGTTACGACATCCAACTCACTGCAGAAGCAGTAGATAGCTCTGGCATCAATGAAGTTAGGATATATACGGACGGCTCCAAGACCTCACACGGTACTGGAGCCGGCGTCTTCTCGAATGATCTAAACATTTCAATATCAAATACCCTAGATAAATTAAACACAATCTTCCAAGCCGAATGTATCGGTATCACCAGAGCGGCACAAGCAGTTGCAGCCAGAGACGTCAGTGATTTTAAAATAAAGATCATCTCAGACAGTGCATCGGTGCTTCAAGCCCTAAAAAACAACACAATTACCTCTGTCCTAATACTGGAATGCCACAATGCACTCCAATCCATTGCAACCACAAATAGTGTAACCCTGCAATGGATAAAAGGACATAGCAACTCGCTGGGTAACGACGCAGCAGATGAGCTGGCCAAGAGAGGCTCAAGCAATACAGTATTTGGACCGGAACCACTACTGCCCATACCTCAGGCCCAAATAAAAACATGGCTGCATTCAAGAACCACAGAAAAACACCTCACCGAATGGAGAAACAGTGAAGGATGCAGGCAAACAAAAGATGCAGTTCCGGAGGCATCAATGAAGTTTACTCGCAATCTCATCAATCTTAAAAGGGACAAACTCCGTAAAATCATAGGAATTTTAACGGGTCATTGTTCCCTAAACAAACATCTACATAACATAGGTGTAACAGACAGCCCACTGTGCAGAGGATGCATGGAAGCGGAAGAAACGCCACGGCACGTACTCCTAGAGTGCAGGAGCGTAGCAGATCACCGGGCACAAACTCTACGATCCCCATTAACTCTCCCGGAAGCCTGCAGCAGTCTGGGAAGGCTGCTGCAATTCTGGGACGACCTATGTTGGTTGGAGTAGGTATTTTTAAAAAACATCACGCACAATGGCCCAATCAAGAGGCTAAGTGCGGATAAAAGCCCCGTTAAACTAAACTAAACTAAATACTGGTTGTATACGTGGTTTGTTTGCTAGTAAGGGGTCAGGACAAAAGTACAACTATGGTTAAGGTTAAATAAAAATATGGAATCAACATATCTCTCAACAGACTTTAGTTGATCATAAATTTTGCGAATCCAGAGATTTCCTAACGAAAATATTCAGGATTCAGTATTCAACCAGGTTGCTATGGTTACGGAAAATAACAAGGTTGTCAACTGAGGTTGTCAAATTATAGTAGATTGTTACACTATAGTTATTTTTTTTAATAGTCCTTCTTAGTTCATACTAACACTACTCAATCGCCCACATTTCCTTCGTCAGAAAATACGTGACGTCTGGCAGCCCTGGGATCTTGGACTATAAAGATATATATATTTTGTGACGTAGATAATAGTAGTTTATGCGACTGTGCATAATGAAGGGCATTACAACACAACTGTGGGTTTAAGAAACGAGTCGAATGCGAGTTTCTTAATAGCATCACACGAGTGTTACAAATGGATTAGAAATGAATCTAGACAAAACGTAAGTCATGACTAACTACCACACGACACCTATATTGGTAAATAACACCCCTCTTGAGTTCGTAGAGAAATACATCTAGGCAAACAGATCTAAAAATAACTATCTGGCTAAATCCTCTGTAAATTTTATTAAAATACTGGTGAACTAAAGTTGTACAGATTGTATTTTTTTAGGAATTTGGAAACAATAAGCGGAAAAAATACGACAAATGGTTTAATTTAAATCGTTTAAACGAAATTGTAATTAAATACTAATTAAATAGATCAGATATTTTTAACTCCTATACGTAACCTTTACTAACTCTCCCTCACCCTCTCTCTCTCTCTCCTTTTCTCTCTCTCTCTCTCTCTCTCTCTCTCTCTCTCTCTCTCCTTAATAATAGTTGTGTGTTTGGCGCTTTTTTTATTTATAATATTTCTGCGACAATAAATATTTTTTCTTTCTTTTTCTTTCTTTCAAATCGCCCCTCTAGATACGTATCTAAAATTGTTCGATGATCAACATTGAAAACCACATCCAATATAATTAAATTGTGTCCTGCGTGTCCTGCTGACTGTTCACTACAGGAACTGATGGACGCTACCGAAAGCGCCAAACTAGTAGCCCAATTCTGGGCCGACATAATTTAGATTGCCATCGACACGCTAAGAAGAAGATCCTCATCCGTTTTTCCCTATGTATATACATTATTCAATTCATATGTAAACTCAAACGTTTGCTTCCAAGATCTACGATGCTCATCTAATATCAATAGACGAGTTAGATTTATAGCCTGTCGCAACAGATTTATGTCTGTCAGCTAAGATGACATCACGTCAATGGAAATATCTTATTGCATTGCCATTTGATGACTCGGAAGCATGTCAGGTAACTGTCATGTTGATTGGTTGATCGGAAAAGTCTGGTGTCGAACTTATAAATTTTTTTTTTTTTAGTCACTTTCTGGAGCCCTGGCAAAGCCAGAAGGCGTCGCAGCAGACCTCGTAGAAGATAGTGGCGATGATCTGTTTATGACTAGCGATCAGTGGTTTACATTCTATTGTAACCGCGTAATGAATACATGGTTGACTTTTATTCCATTACATTTGGGAATTCAAAGAGTTAGTTACTTAATTTCATTATACATTCATGCAATCCTTTTTGCGTTTGCATTATAATTATCGCAACTTCTGCATTTACATGCAATTTGTATCCAAGCTAGAATATAGATTTTATTAGTCAATATTTAAATGACTTAATAATCTATCTTTATGGAATTCCACAAAGCAACGCCCGACACCATAACTTATCTAACAGCTGGAAATAATGTTAGAATGGTCAGTCTCTATTATTTAATTAGACCACAAATCAAACGGCAACACCAGACAAAACTATATGCAGTTCTCGAAACAGGTCTCCATAAATTACATCGTTCTGTTCAAACGAAGCCGCGTGAACCGCTAGTATGTTTAAAACCAACAGGCAATTACTTAGGCGTGTCAAACCGTCGATTATAATAATTATCATTACCATACCTTGACAGGACAGTATTTCTCTCTTAAATGTCGTTTAATTGCCGTGTGACTTTCCATAATGCAGAATGTGGAAGCTTGCTTTTGAGCATTGTGGTGTGCTGTAATGTACGGTATTGGATATTATTGGTAATGGGGAAAGGAATGGTGTACACAAGCATACTACTGTATTATAGAAGACAATTTCATGTTTGGTTTTTTCATTGGTGCCAGTTTTCTCCTGAATATGTTTTGCTGGAAAGCAATTATGACCACTATTCGCTGTCTGTTATGTATTATAGAAGACAATTTCATATTTGCCTTTTTCATTGGTGCCAGTTTTCTTCTGAATATGTTTTACTGGTTATCCACTCTAGTCGGTTCAAAAAGTACGTATTTGGGGCTCCCATAAGTATCTTGTGGTGTCCTGCGTCCTGTTCTTAATTTCAGAGTTCCATAAACTTTCAAGAAGGAAGAAGTATTCATAGAAACATTTCAATTCTCAGATGATGATGATGTGGCTCCATCTATACCGTCACACACAAACTACAAAACAGTCAGGAGATGGATCCCTCCTTATGAAGTATGAAAAACTTTTCTAATATTTTCCTCGTTCTTATAAAAAGATGGCTCTGGCCTTAGACAATAACTGCCTTTTTCTCTACTACTGGTTAATCGAGAACAAATGAAGCCATGGTTTATCGATCAGTTCATCGGAAAGATTAGTAGAAGGGCTGACTGCACCAAGTGCTAAATGAAACTTGCTAATTCTAACTGGCTTTTACATTTATGGATAATTCCATAATTATCTTTTAAGGAATGGAATGGAATAAGGGAGGGGTAACCAATTCATGCAAGGTGTATGTACTAAACAGCCCTTTAATTCCAGTTAAACCCAATGCATTCTAACAAGATATTCCAGGCTAATTAGCACTCAAAGAGTTGTCACAACTCCTGCAAATGAACAGGATAGAGTTTTTCTCTGTATCAAGAACACTAATGATTCGTGTGATGTATATTATGGCTTAATAAATAAATAATTAATTAATTTAAGCCGCCATATGCTACTGGTTCTATGAATTGAATAAAAACGATCTCTCAACGGTATTATGTTGTGTGTAATAAAAAGAAAACAATGTGTTGTGGTGGCGGGTGTAGTGGGGTATAAGAATTTTCAAGAAACAACTAGACGAGTTGATGAGATGATAAATAGGGTTATGAGAAGAAAATCAATCAAAACAATGATTGAGAGTCAAACGAAAGACGCAGTATTAAAATCTATAAAAGCTGAGAGACTGATAGAAGAACAAATCAAGCGGATCGTGAAGACTGATGGCATGATTAACAACATCGATGGTTAATGTTTGTCCTTCGATGAACTAATTAGATATGTATCACCTCTTAAGGCTACCATGTTCAGAAAAGGCAACAAATTATCCAAGGAATATGAATATTCATTCGTACTTGCATGATCAATAATCATGCAGGTTCAACTTAATGAATATGCTGTAGTAACAAAACTCGAACCAAATTAAAAGATCGACATTTTTTCAATATTCAAAGAAACTTCATATTCTTCATACACCGCAACACGATATATTCATTAGCACCATCTGTAAGACTAAGGAAATTCCACTTGTCTCGTTATTTAGAACTCATTAAATGGCCTATTCACACATGCCAAGGGAGATTGTTGAAACATTTTTTACGCTAGAAACACATCAACCATCCGCATAACCGATCTTTTTAACTGTGAAGTCGGTATTTTCTCATAGTTTACGTGTGTATGCTTGAATGATGATTTCTAAGTTTCCGCGAAAGGAATGTTTGTAATTTCTCTGTTTTTATGCTTTCGTTTTTTTTTTGATGGATTCTTTGAAGTGCTTTGTACGTTGCATAACGTTGCGCCCGTAGGACCACCGTCACCTGTTATAACACTTTTTAGTTCATCGCATGCTTAAAACTACCAGTTTTTTTTATTTGCATTATAATGCACGACATCCATAATCTGGAAGTAAAATAACCATAGCTACCTATTCTAATAGGGCATGGTCCACTATGCCTCAAGCAAGCAAGCATTCCTTTTTAACAAAAAAAAAACCTAGAAAACGCGTCACTCAGGGAACTATCTTAGGACCGATAGCAATCAGACTATAAAATGGAAACTAAATCGCATACATTTTAAGTCAAGCATCATGTACAAAGTCCTTAACAACATCCCCGGGCAAGTTACACAGGTCTCTCCTTATAACACCACTTTAATTAGTTGACAAGTACCCGTTTAAGGTAAGCGTCAAAAAATATTTACTCGTGAATAATTAAATGCTCATAATACGACGAATAAATACCAACACGTATTTATCTTAATTTGGTTACAAAAAACTACAGCTGTTTTCTTATCAGTTTGTGGTTAAATATGGTAAACTACATAGTTAATGTAACCGAAGAAGTCAATAGTTATGTAGTAAGTGGTATTGGAAAAAATGCACAACTCTGTGTGAAGATAGCAATTTACAGGGTTTATTAACAAGAACAATATTTTAAAATAACTTCCAATTCCAATCTATTTGTTTCTCCAATTCAATAGGGGATCGGACTGACTCAAAAAATATGATTCTGTTTATTCCGTCTGTTAAATTATCGAAAAATATATAGATACGTGGTTTTTGTTTTATCAAACCAATAAAAAATTACGAAGCTATAGCGCATCAAAGATCATGGAGTGGGGCTTGAGACGTCACTTGAAGCACAGATATTATAATACTTCCTTGAAGGTACAAAGTGTACTATCATATGACGTCACACGAGTTTTCGAAGCACTTTATCATCTTCATTTTTTGTTTACGTGAAAAAAGAAAAAATATGTGGTCAATATTTTTTGGAAATCTATCTGACGGACTAATTTTTTTTGTCCGATCCCCTATTCCATTTTTTTCGTAGGGGAATTTGAAACGGATGAGCTGGATAATAGGTAAACGGAGGAATTCAATATCAGTAGTGAAAGGGGTCCTGTGTATGGCTGAAAAAATGTCAGCAGTTCTTCTTCTTGCTTTTCTAATTTATTTGTCAATTATTCATTTAATTTGTAATGAAATTATATCATTTCTCTTTTGTATCCTATCTAGTGATGTGCCTGGTGGGAATATTGGGAAAATACCAAAATTGCCAGCAGCATTAGACAACAGTAGATTAGGGCCTATTAATGCTAATTATAAGTGTATTACATAGTTTCCGTACTTAATTTGACTTATAATTAACAAATACTCTGCGAATATTCCCACTCCCGGCAATATTCCCGGGAATTTTGCCAATTTTGCCGGCAATTTTGCCAATTTTGCCGGCAACGGCACATCTCTAATCCTATCTAACAGTCTCCTCGCATATGATTTTAACTTTTTGTCTTACCAGAAACGTTGTACAAATGTGAGTTTTTTTATTTGTCGAGTTCAACATCTCACTTTACATACAGATACGAATTGCTTTCTGATTACAGTCAACAAAAAAACCTGCCCACTCCACGTCGAAGTTGGAAGCTCTCAGAAACTCCATACCCTTCCACAAAAAGCTGATTTACTGACAAAGATAAATATTACCCCGACAGATAGTAATTTGTCTGTCTGTACACCCATTAAGTTGACAAACTGTGATCATTTCAATATGTTGATGAAAATTGTTAACTCTTATGTTTAAACTTTTTCTTATAGGCGTGTTTACTTCAAGTCCTTTTCTATATGCTAATTCTTTGGCAGCTACAAACGGTTTGTGTTAATTTGTTGGCACTAAAAACCCAGTGTTTATTCATAGACTTTTAATAATGGCATCAATTTGTAGTTTTTAATTGTCTGCGCGATTACAATTCATCATTGCTACCTTTTGTAAAGTCAGTCACAAACAAGATGTTTTTAAGATCCGAGTAAAAAAGGAATTATTTTCTACTTCTATTCGTCAGTCTTCGTTAGATACGTTTGCTAGTTAATAATATACTTTTTACCAATTAGTAGTAGTTTTACTGTGTTTAATATATTTCTCTTTAATTTGTAGGCCTGATGGCAGTGAGGTGAATGAAATTCATCAAACCCGTAAGCTCTGGTTGAGAACCGAATATTAGCCCTGGGAAGCAGGCACAAAAGTAAAGAGGTCTGTTTCTCAGTAGTGATTGAAACAAGAATGTCAATTTTGATAGTTTTTACTCGTATTTCAGTAATTTTAAGGGCGAATTACAATCGTTTTTATTCAACGTTGTTTTAACATAAAAATAGAGAACATCGGAAAACTCGTAATGGCAAATTCACCTGAGGCCGTCGGCAACTCGTAACAAAGACGTCTGAAGCGACAGAGCCCTGTGACTATAAAATTTAATGAACCCATTATATTCTTTGATACCCATCAGCCGATCACTTATCATACACGTCTCTCTATCAATATTAATGTTATATAAATTATTCCTACGTAGTCTAAAGTGATACCTCACAGAAATGTCGCTTATTTTAATCTTGGAAGCCTTTGGGCACAATATTTGATGAATATGAAACTTTATTGATGAATATCTTATCTTTATAAAAGAGCTACTGCTGTTTTAAGAATGGCAAATTAAAGCTAAAATTGTAGAGAAAAAGTATTTAAATTGGAAAATAATTATATTCAAGCAAAAATGAGATTGGCAGAGTTCCCTAATGAAACGATTGTGAGCGGTTTTTACAAATATTAGGGTTTTGTGCCAACCTACTGAATATTATATTATATAATATTATATTACCTACGTTTATTATATTTTTTTAGTAATATTTCCAGTATTACAGGCTAAACATGTATCAAGATTAGAGGTTCTAAAAATATAAGTACATCTCGAATTCAGAACGTATCAGAACAAAGTAGCACCTAAAAAACATAAATGTCAAACAGTGTAATGCAATCGACTAAAATAATGGAACCAGACACTCTATGATACAAATACTTTGCAATTCATATTCGTCTGAATCATAATTCATATAATTCAAGTCTATTATTAAGACGTCGCATAGTACGACAATGTAATTGTTTTTAATTTTATAAGCAAGAAACTTATTCATGAAGACCTGCCCTTTACCACTTTTTGTGGCCAACTATGGTTTATACATGAAACCTTTTAACTTATGTGAATAGTAATTTTTAATGGACTAAGAAAAGTCATTGTAGGTGCTTCTATTTTAAACTTGGCTAGAATTGTACGATTATGACCCCTAACTGAGTAACTGTAGGGTTTAAACTAGCTTTGATAGGAGCTTATTTTTATAATTAATATTATTAATTTATTATCAACGTTAATTATGTAATCGTCTGGTATACGTTTGTTTGGATATTAAACAAATACTGCGAAGTTGTCAAACTGACGGCTTACTACTAACAATTGAGTAAACCTTGTAGTAGACATTTTAATTGAGTAAGTCCATTTATTTATCGTGCCATGGAAATCCTGAAAGTCTTTAAATACACTTCAGACCCAGTTTGGATGCAAGAAGGAGGTGGACGATTCATTAGTCATTACTCTGCCAATGTGGTGCTGTTCTACAAACGATGTGGCGACTAATATCTAAAGAAGAAAGGACCACAAAGTTAGGTTCTATGATGATGCTTAGTTCTTAAGAAATCTCTTCCAGCAAACCAGCGTACCCACGTTTATTTTAATTAGGTAATCAAGAAGTTTTTGCAATATTCATTTTGATTCATATAATTAAACTATCTGTTTTAAGAATTATTTTACCATGACCATATGAATATTTTCATGACTTCAACTGATAAACTTTATATTTATGCGGCATAAATTCTATATTTAGGTACTTGATTGACATCACTATACAAAGTACTCTTGACACATTATGTTAAAATTATACCCATAAAAATTATCCGCTATACAATTACCATGTAACATTTTACCATTGCCTATTAAGGGTAGATAAAAACATGTGGCATCTATAAAAGTGGCCTTAAGGTGGCAATACACTGTCAATAATAATTACTTAGTAAAAACATTATGACATCTTCATAAGCCAGGTTTTTAAAAGACGTTTCTGTAATGCTAAAATTATGTTTGCTCCTAAAATGGTAATCATTCCAGTTTAATTTGCTCTTTCAAAGTCGTTAAGGGTGAGTGGGTTTGTTCAGTTGGTTCTTTCGTACAAGAAATTAAAACAGTAGTCCGGTCAATTTAGACATAAAAATAGTGTTCAAATAACAATAATTCCCACAGAGCCAAATATTGTTGGAGAGCTGGGGTTTACCATTACAAATAAAGTGTTAAAAATCCCCATCGATCCTATGTGTGCTACAAAAGTTATTCGGGGTCAAAGGTCAAAATTCGAGGTTCTTTGGATTATTCTTAAAAACGGTAAGTTTCATCAAGAAAAACAGAAACCCAAAGTTGTAGATCTTAAAATTCTCTACAAAAATGGTCTTCATGATTTTTTCTAAGAGTTACCATTCCTGAGATATCGCGACTTTATGAGTCACATTTTCTATAATATAAAAGCAAGAGGTCACTCACTCATCACGAAATCTCGAAAACCGCTGGACGTATAAAGATGATTTTTGGCAGGGAGGTAGTTTCGAAGTGAGTAAGTAAATTCAAATCCCGGGTCTGCCAAAGTGATACAGGATTTTTCCATCAAGAATTATTCTTCGGTAGCAGCTTTGAGTTAGGATTTGTGCACTGTTGTGCAATAAGTTCACCCCCTTATAACATGATACTTAAACATAGGTAAAGTGGCGGGGTGTACTACATGATAAATCTCCGCTTGCCCTTCTGTTATGACAGGTATGGTATGTATTAAGTGGGTAACTATGTTCTTCAGTGTGAATCATTTGTTGGCAGTAGAAATGTTGACAGTTTAGGCTGTTGGAACACTATAATCAATACAAGATCAATGTAATATACCCTTTTTTTTTTTTGGTGGTTGGAAAATCATCGAATAACCCCCCCGCTCTTGGGCAGAGCGAAGGGGAGTGTCAGACTTCTACTGACTAAAAACCAAACCTATGTTCCTTCTTCGCCCTTGTGTCGGAGCCGCGTTAACCTTTCGACAAACCACAGCCCCGACGGGAATATATAGATACCCTCAAGATCGTCATAATAAGGTTACAGAACCTCCTTTTGCGATAAGTATTTCATTTTTTATTCTGAAAGGCCAATACTCACCGGAAACTTGTACTTAATACCAAAGAAGGAATGCAATTACCAGAAACCATAAAAATTAACAGTTTGTAGCTTAAGTTTATAATTGTTATGACGTCAAATATTTGTAATAGCAGGACGTTGTCATTCAAGAATAACACTAGGTACCGGTCAGCGGGTGGTGTCCACTAATATAGGAAAATAAGTCGTTTGTGATGTATGTATTTGTAATAAAGTTTTCAGTTAGCATTCTTTCAGACTTTAAATAAGAGACAACTTCTAAGCGTCTTTGTGCACTTTCTATTATTTTAATTTTCGTGTTTTTTTATTTGGCGTTTTTCTTTTAATCGTTATCTTTTTATCAAACCCGTTTTACCAAGGGTACCGTTACCCAGTACACACGGCTACACATCAAGCTATACAAAACCAGTTAATCTTGGCCTCACTTTACTAGATCTTTTCGCACAATGAACGATCAGATTATACTGGTTTTGTATAGCTTGATGTGTAGCCGTGTGTACCACAGCCAGTACTGAGTTGTGGAGGTTATATAAGCAGTCACTCCATGTATAACATTGGGATACAGCTACATCCGGTTAGGCTAGAAGCCGATTCCAGCACAGTCGAGAAAAGCTAGGTTGTAGAATGTCGCATTGTTTAGGCCTCCTCTAACAAACTAAAAAATATTTTTAATGAAATGACAAGGTTTTTAGTTTGTACGGAACCATAGTCTTAATAGGAATGTCCAATCAATCCATCTTGCCAAATCAATTTAAATTCAGTGGTACAATCTTACGATGGCCCAAACAAGACACAGGGTGGTCTATCGACCACACAACGCTATACATACGCAATAAAAACAATCGCTGCACGAGCAAACCCAGGTATTCCGTTTAGTATCACTCAAAATGGCAACGTGGAAATAACAGTCATATAAATTAATAATTAAAAAGGAGTGTCGCGAAAAACAAGGCGTAATAGCCCCACATTCTTTGCAATCAATTTCTTGCCATACTCGTGTGGCATGCCAAAACGGCAGCCCATGGCTGGCAGCTATCAAGAACTTGCCAATTAAAATGGCATTGTAAGCAATTCATTTTTGACTGCTACCTCATAACACTACTACTGACAGGTGTAAATTAAAACCGTTCTTAAAACTTTACTTCTACAGCTCAATTTCAATTGCAATTTTGCTGTTGGTTTGCCAATAAAAAGTATGTAGCGCACAATTTATAAATATTTGTAACGTTAATTTGTACGGTACCTACCGTGTTTTAAGTTATTGCGATTAATTTAACGCGTTTTTTTAATGACGAAAACGGCTTAATGAAACTGTAATTTAGAAACTGTTTTTTGTTTGGATTGTCGGACTTATGTCCGACAGTGCCCCTTCTGATAAAATAGATACTTTCAAGTTTTCTTAACGCAATTTTTATTATTGAATTGATGCTTACTCTTAAATAGCAATTACAAAGGTTCCTGGTGTCTCTCCAAAAAATATATAAGAAACCATTACAGATTGATAATAATATGATTAAGAATAATAGATAGGTAAATAATTTAAATATATACTGTACAACATAAGACTATCCAGCGCTTGAACTCATTACACGAAACAATGCTGAACAAAATATTTCACAATAAGTACTTTTTATTGGACTATTAAAAATTTTAACCCTCCAACGTCGATCGGACGTGTAATAATGCGTGTCCTGTCCCGAATACATACTGGCTGCGACATCCCGACAATGTAACATGGATATTGTTGGACATAGTTTCAATACATACCTTACATTTTTTAACTGCTGCAGTTTTATATCACTGAAGGATTGAGTATTTTTTTTGTAACTGTGTATTAAATACTGCATAAAGACACATATTTTACTTTACAGGTAATTTTTATCTTCTTTCTTTTCTTTTTCGTCAACAGCCTGAATTCACCGACTGCTGGGTACTCTCTTTTCTTGTGCCAATCTCCACGGTGTTAGCTTCATCCAGGTTTTTTCCTCGATGGCAACCTCAATCTTGTCACCGGACGATCCACATTTATTTTAACATTTCTTAGTCGCCATTTGGCGACAACCTTAGTCCACCACTGTCCTCATGTGCAATGCTAGGTGTCCTGTTCAAATCCGTTTGAGTTTCGTAACGCGATATGAAAAATTTCTCCTATAGCTTATCATAATTATCATTCTGCGTTTGCAAACTCACAAATACTAACAATTCCTGGGTCTCTCATAAATTCTTCGCCTAGACAACACTCATAATACCCTAAGCTGCATCAAAAATGCGCAACAACGCCAGATAAAAAGGCCAAGAGAGAGCAATTAAAATTCCCATCATGGCTACCAAGCGGTTGCATTGTGGCGGGTAATCGCCCGGCGTTTTTCAATTAGGACCGTTCCACGGCGGCCGTAGTTAGCGCCAAGCTTTGTCCACGCCGCCAGGGTTGACGGTTGACGGTTGACGCTGTCAAATTAATTTGGGAGGCCCGGAATTAATAATTATGGTTGCAGGAACGCCGATGTAAGATTTAATTAGTAGGCAGGAGTATTGAAAGGAGAATGCCCGCGTACAGTACTCTTGATAAAAGACTTGTGTATCAAAACCTAAAACGGCATTAATTATCTAAAATAAAAATACATTTTTTAAATAAGTATTAACGATTATTAACAATGGCATAGTTTAACAAACAATAAATGAGTACTTTTATATTTCCGACGTCATAGTACGCCATTTTTTACTATCACCTGACAATACTAGGGATTATGTTACTCGTAGTGCGGGTACATTAACATTTATTGTGCGTTTGTCATATTTTTACAATACATTACGACGGTATGTTATTTTTGCTGGTTTTGTTACATTGTGTGTGCTTCGAGTCGAAGCTTTTAGTTACTCCGTTAATGCTGCCAACCCATTGACAATAAACACACTTCTAACGCCGCTGCACCGTGTGTGTTGTTTATAACTAAATACAGGACTTTTTGTGTTGTGATCATGGCGAATGCAACTGTGTATGTCTCAACTGCTCTTTGAGATTAACGCAACTTATGCACAGACGTATGTTGTCGGAGATTCCGAATAACATCATGAACATTTTACGAGTCTGGATCTCACCAACACCGGTAAGAGTAAACATTGTCTTTTAATGTAGAATGGTGTTTTTTATTTAGGAACTGTACTTTTATGTTTATGTACCAAATAACAAGTAAAATCCATGTGTGTGTTAGTTTCTCACCTCACCAGTTGAGTTACCGGATTTTAATATAACTTATATAGGTAGGAACCTCATACTGATGTGTTGTTAATAACCAACTTAATAACTAAGATGGTTTATCTTAATCAGTGTGTATTCGAGGATATTAATTGCATGTAGTAGGTACCTATCATTTAAGATTAGTTGTACAGAAATATAATTGTTTAAATATGTTTTTTTTCAGCTGTCAACCGAAGGCACATTGTGTCAGGAGTGTGTTACACTGTTGCAAAATACACTCACATCCCAGGGACAGTTGACACCTGCAGTAGGACAAACGGCCGTCTGCTACGGCTGTGGGGTTTCCGTACTGAGATCAAGAACTCACCGAGTGCCATTAGACTGCCCACAAATAATTAATTATTACTGCGAGGGGTACTATCTCATCAGGTAATATATAATATTTTTTTTATACACATACGATTGAGGACGTTATTTTTTCACGTTATTCTGATTATATACGATATTTTGATTACGTTATATTTTCTAGCCTATCAGCTACGAATTCCCTTGCGTACCACACTAGTCCACACTGTTTACTGTTATCTTACTGTAAGTGATTGTGTATATATAGGCTGGTCAAATTATAAACAAGTCATTGTATTGATCTACAGGTGTCACGTCTGGAAAGCGTTTGCCGAACATGCTGGATAACTGCAACCAGACAAACTCACGATGCTGACTGAGTGGAAGATTCTGCTACCCAAAACCGATCTCAGATACATATTGAACGAGATTTTAACATTCCAATGCCACCCCTCCTGCCAGAGCCCTGGTCGATCAGTATTATGGATTGTTAAAAAGGTTAATTCAAGAACATATTATAAACGTGTTGCTGCCACACCAAACGCAACAATAATGAGCGTCTATTGGTATCATCAATAGTTAAAGGATTATTGATACAGCGCGGCGCCACAAAATATAATTATGTTCCTTAGAGTGCCCGGATCTGCAATATCCATTTGAATAACAACTTTTGGGACGGAGAAGAACTGAAGGTTGCTGTGTGCATTTAATGTGCATAGTATGGTACCTATTTAAGCTGGGGACGTTATAATAACAATGTTAGTGTTCCAGCTCCATTTTTGGATACACTATTTTTTGATAAATAAAATAAATAAAGTCCAGAAATAATCATTCTTTCATTTATTGTATTTAGTATTGTGTGTTTTCCCTTTCCACCCTACTTACAAAGACAATTTCATGATTTCCACTACCTTAAGATTTGAATAGTATCTACAAATAACACTGAGCGATTGATTATCTTAGTAATGATTTCTTCCATGCTTTGCAATTTCATGAAACACGAGAATATTATTTTAAAATGCTCAAAATCTAAATCAGTTAGACTTGGTGAGTTAGTCACAGGTGGTCACCAGACACGGGCCACCTGAAATAGCTAAACCGTAACAGATTTTACAAAAATATGCTTTAAAGACACAAAGCTCACTCGTAATCCCATTCAGACCCTTTCAAATAGTTTTTTCAACTAATTTTTGGTTGAGCATAACTTAAAAATAGTCATTTCATTTTTGTAAATATCTCGAAAATGCCATTGTCTATTGTGTTCAATCTTCTGAGGTAGTATTTAGACATGCCAACCAGTATTTTAAAGATGATTTGATGAAGACACAACAATGTTGAATTGAGTACATTTGCCCATAGTACCGCTGGCATTCTCCTTTTGGTTGGTATTGGCGGTACTTGATCAAACGAGGCTGTCGGGTTTAAGATTTTATGTATTTCGCCCTTAGCTAAAGCAGTGCTCAATATTTGTTGATTTTTCAAGGTAGGTAGTTGTGTTTCACATCACAAAATAATTATTGAAAATTCTTACTGTAGGTTTATTCTGTAAACTTATTCAGTATTTACATTTAATATCTACCACATGAAAACCCCATGTACCTACCTACTATGTTCAAGCTCGGATTGAAATTACATATATCACTTTCAGCATTTTTATGACGTTTTTTCTTATTTTAAAATTCTGATCAGCGTTGTCTTTTTCCATTTGACTATTTCTTACAAAAATAAGACATCCAATAAATAAGACAAGAGCCATCAGCCATCTGATTCCAATTAAAAAATCAAAGCACTCAACTCCCCAGTAGATGGTATCTGTCAGCCCTACCATCGCGGGTGGCTGACGCGTGTTCTTACCATTAAAAGGGTTTGACACGTTACGACGGACCAAAGAAATTAGTAGTAACGCCGACACCCGCCACAAGCCACTTTGAAGGCGTATCGTGTTGCAACCTAATTGTACACAACTTTGATCTCGGGTATTACCGGGTATTTTTGTGTGGTACGCTGTTTGGATACCGTGGGTATTTGAGGGTTAACGGTTCGATTAAAATAATTACTTATCGGTAATATTTTTTGTTTCTCCGCTATTTCTGGTTACAAAAACCAAATGTATTGTAAATAATATTATTACTAACATTGTTATTTTTATAATAAAATTAAAAAAAGATAAGAAAATTATTGCGGTCTGAGATAGACAAAGAATGGTTTGAATTAGGTCGCATGATTTCAAATCCAAAATATTTTTTTTATATACCTATCAAATAAGAAGGAGCCAATGGTCAATACGAGTATGCCCGGTTATATCATAAAAGCCTCACCCCGTATTACATAGGACAAAAGTGGGTGTACCTACTTGTTAGGCAATAGGCACACACAAGCACAACCGCACAAGTTGCGGAGTTATATCATGATTGTGTTCAATCAAATAAAATATTCAAATTTATATTTTCTGTACAGAACCACAATAAAAATCCCGTTCGTTCCTTCCCCCATTTCAGACATCTGAAGGTTGACAAGATCCAGTGCTCGTGTAATTTCTCTCTTACGGAGGCGACAGTCGATGCGCCGTCTGTCCGTGGGGTATTTAGATGAATAAATAAATATGACCTAGTGCTGGTCCATCCAGCTGTTATGGAAAACACTCTGCTTAAGGCGGGTTTGCAGTACTTTTTAAGATTTTTGAACCTTTGGAAATCGAACTAAATATGAGTTTTTTAATAAATAAAAATCATTACATAAAAATTGAACATACTCTCAAGTAAATCGTAAAGATAGAAACGCGATTTAGAATGATCGGCTCGATCATTTTTTTTATCAAACATAACTCTAAATCACAATTTAAAACGTGTAAGACATTTCATCATGAATTTATATGAAAGTTATATCAGTAGATCAGTAAATGTTGAAAACATATTGTATAATTTCTTTATCATTTGTCTCCAAGAAGAAAAAACAAAATTTAGGCATTATATCGCTCGCGCGGCAGGGCGGGGGGTGAGGTCGTGCGTTCATAAAAACAAAATACTGCAACCTCGCCATATCAGAAGTAATTTGCTATCCTTATTTCTCTTAAGTTTCTTTTTATCATCATCTGCCTTTTTACCAATTATGTTGGGGCTGGCTTCCAGTCTAACCGGATGCAACTAAATACCAGTATTTTACAAGGAGCGACTGCCTGTCTGACCTCCACAACCAGTCTTACCAAAGAGTATCGTATTACTCCTGGAGTAATACGATACTCTTTGGTAAGACTGGTTGTCAGACTTGCAGGTCACCTGTAACGACTGCCAAAAATCTATAAATGCTTCAATCTCGTCTAAAAGAGACAACAAATTATAATTTGAACTATAATTTCCAACTTTAATTGAACTATAGTTTTCAAGAGTCATCATCATCAGTGAATCGTGTGTAACTGGTAATAAAAAAGCATACTAAAGCTGAATTCTTATTTGAATAATATTCATTAAACAGTGCCCCGTCGGGACTGCGGCTTGTTCGAAAGAGATACCGCGGCCTCGGCACAAGGGCTAAGAAGGAATATGGGTAGTTTTGAGTCAGTAGAAGTCTGACAGGAGTCATTGGATGATTTCCCAGGCCCCAAACAAAAATTGTTATTCCTTATGCTAAGCCCTGTTTCGAAACTCAAAGAAACCCTTCAACTGCAAAGACCCTAAAATACTCCAGTCTCATCATCCACCAATTAAACCCCTCATTATTTCCAAACTCCGACACTCATAACCAACTAATCACGAACAAGCAATAGTTCATATTTAATTGAACTCGCTACAGCTAACACAATAGCATTTCTACAGCACATTCATCAATGTTATCAAGGGCATGTGTTCAACAAATATACACGAACATCATGTTATGTGATTAGAACACGCAATCCGTTTTGGACATTGCAATGTGAACGTTATGTAATTATGAGTTTTACGTACCTACGTAAGTTACATTACATTGTAATTACGAAATGGTTAAAAAATGTGGATTGTAATATTTGTTTTCTCAAAAATGGTATGTAATGTTGCCATAACATCTCTAAAAAGTATCCAGAAAGTGAACTTTACCGGAGACTTATTCACAACTGTCCAGTAAGAAGCGAGATTTTAAACTTGGAATCTCCTACTGTCCAGTAAGTAAGTATGTAATTTACTTACTGGACACTAGGAAAAAAAAACATAGTACCAGACACAGATTAGAGTTTAGCCATTATAACATGGTTATAGAAGGGAGGTTCCAAATATATATCTATCTCTCTTTTTGGTATGACATTTTATGAGATACATATATTTTTGGAACCTTAAACAGCCATTTTATACGTTGCGTTTTGTACTTAGTAATGTTGTAGAAGTATAGTGTGGGATTTTATGATTGTATTTAGTAATTTCAGTTTATTAAAAAGTTTTTTCTAAAGTTGTTTCCTGAACTGCCTCGCTGGTCTAGTGGTCGCAAGCTCGACAGCAGAGCGTGAGGTCCTGGGTTCGATTCCCGGGTCGGCCAAAAAGTGCTATTGTGTTTTTCACATATGAATGTAACCTTCAATATTAATTAAACGAATTTGTTGTTAAACTTTCTTTAATTTTTGAGAAAAGCATTATACTAACCTCAACCAGTAAGAAAGCCATCCTGGCCTCGTATATAACCAGACCTCACCTGCGGTTCGGTCCGGTTAACTCATACTTGGCCAGGAAGGCTTACTTACTGGATTCTGCAGTAATGTACTAAATAATAGGCAAGTATCAACTGTAAGTCATTTTTTTTTGGTGTTGGAAAATCATCATGACTGCAGAGAGAGAGAGAGAGTAGAAGTCTGACAGTGCCTACCGCTCTGCCTAGAGCGGTAGGGACTAACAGAATTTCTACTGGCTAAAACCACCTATGTTCCTTCTTAGCCCTTTGTGTCGGGGCCGCGGTATCTCTTTCAAACAACTCGCAGCCCCAACGTGATAAACTGTAATCCTACAGCCCACACTCCGGACACAGGTTGGCTGAAGCAAGAAAAATCTGTTCATGCAGATGGAGATTCATTTATTTGACTCAGCCCTGGAGTATGAATATGGTATTTCCCCACAAACGATGAGACAATTGATATTGTATCCTGTCTGTCCTGTTGCTTGCACATCACAGGAGTTGATAGACGCTGCAGAAAGTGCCAAACTCTTCCAATCAGCTGCTATTTTTCGTTAGCGTCATAGGTTTCAAACAATTTTATTACTTTTCCTCAACAGGCCATAAAAATATCAAAACAAACCAGATCAAGGGTATTTTTTACGACTAGACTCAAACCCATTTTGAAATTGTCTATAATTAAATCATTTTTGCAACCATAATTTAAAATCGATGCTCATAAAAACGATCGTTTTTCATTACAAATCACTAAAACACCGGAAATGGCCATTTGAACCACTTAAAACGGACCGTAAAATCACAGTAAAATGGTGTAAAATTAAATATAAATTATGAATATGAGTAGTATAGTGATGGATGTTGGTCGATAAAATTATCGATACCGCTTAGAACACAATATTCTATGGATATTCATAGAAAATAATTATGTTTTGCAATATTCATTGAAAATATTTGCTAATAAATGATTTACTGTAGATACTGTTTGTAGCTGTAGGTTACTTTCTAAAGTTTACCAAACTCACGTAGAATGTCCTTAGTTCTTTTTCTTCCTCCACATTTTCTTCTTCTCGAATCGATGACGCAGATTTTTTCCTACCAGTAAAGCTAGCAACCTGGATAGCTCACACAATCCACATCTTGCAAAACACATAATTATGATAGCTCAACTTCCTTTAAAGGTTTTTTAAACTCTAGACAAACTTATAAAATACTCCTCTCTCAATTTTTATCGACGGCCAAAAAAGTCTTCGTTATCGATAAAAATCCCCACCCTACTTCACCTAGACTGTATCATTAGCCACATTAAACCATACCATTTAGACTGACCGCATCAAAAGGCCCATATATTCATCCCGTGCCTTTGAGGTACCGGCAGGCGCCACTTAATTGATAGTTTTGGGCGTCTCATTATAATAATAACTGGCCCCCGGCGTTGAATAAATATTGTATTACTGGCAAATTGACGGAAGAAGCCGTAAAAAAATTTTAGAGCCCCTCCGACTGTAAATAGGACGGCCGGAGAAAGGTGCTATCGAATCGAAATGTGGTTGTCGAACATTCGAAATGTTTTTCGACTGTGAAGAAGAGTAAGAGCAGCGGAAAAGTTTAAGTGTTTTTCTAATTTAAAGAAAACGAAATGAGATAATTGTGACTACTTATCACAATCCATGGTGTGTTTTTGGACGTGCAAAAATATTTCAGAAAATACTAGAATTCTTTATTCATATTTTTTGAAAGATTGGCAAATACGATTTATCCTGTACCTAATAAATCTTTAAACCAACAAATATTTACTGCTCACCAAACAATTCGAAAAACCAATCTCGTCGAAATTCGACACTATCGAAAAAAAAAGTTCGCCAGCACCCGTTAACCCCGACCGGCTCTTTTGATGTAGCGGTGTGTTTACACTAACCTAACTGAGAAACAAGTCATTTCGTCGGGCGTCTGAACGAGCCGCCGGCTTTGATCTTGCCGCCACAGTTTTTGCCCCTCTGACTTATTACCGACATGTTTGATGCATCTCAAACTGCTGGGTTACGCTTGTTACATATTAGCCCTCTATAGTTATACATATGTATCGAGTCTCTACATTCTTTATCAAGTATCCTTATTGTATTGTAAACAACCATTACATAATTATATTGTAAATAAGACACTAGTAATGTCATTCATTAATTAGTTATGGACTTTGTTATTAGTCCATATTAGTTATCTTTTTCACTAACTAATCACCATTGATTATGTTTACTTATCCCATTGGATTCTTAGTATATAAGCTCAGTTCCTTCATTGTAAAGTTAGTTCTATTTTCCAACATCATCGTTGTTCAAACTCTTATTCTATTTCACCTAGTTCCTAAATCTTAGTATTAATTATAAATATTGTGACAATTAAATAAAAGTTTATTTTTAAAAACGTTTTGAGTTACATCACGTAACAATTTTGGCGCAGCCGGTAGGATAGCCTAGGGTAGTCAGACAGGGATAACGTACCTGTTAGGTTGTGAAGCAGCAACAACAGTGCGGTACCTGAAGGGTTTTGATCTTCCCTGCCGAACCTGAAGATGTCTATCCGCTTGATCGTGTTACTGTGGTAAGTGGCTCAAATTGTTATGCTCTGATTCCTTCTAATTCCTTATTCAATTCCTTGTTACCAAATCTTTTCTAAATCAAGATCTCCTAACATAACCGAATCTTCTACTTTGATATTTCTAATTCTTTACTAAGTGCTAAATCAATCACAATGTCTAACACAGACACCAAATTCACGCCTGTTTCGGATAACTTAGCAGTAAGCATAGATACGCTAATCAAGTTCATTCCGGTTTTTGATACGGCTCAAACAACACAAGTTTATCGATTTGTTAGATCATGCGACTCCGTGTTTCAAATTGCATCAGTGCAACAACAAGGCATATTGTTAACATTTACGCTGAACAGAATTCTAGGTCCTGGAGCGTCTGATTTACATGCCAAGGACTTCCCGTCATGGGCCGATCTAAAAACATATCTTATCCAAAAATTTTCACAAACAAAGACTCTAGCGCATTTATCCCTGGAACTACAATCCATGTTCCAGAAGCCTAACGAAAGCATAACCGATTACTATCTCAGGGTAGATTTGTTGCGCAGCAAAATAATAGAAAAATTAACAACCGAGGTGCAAGATATAACCCTAGAAGGACGTAAGGCAAATACGGAAGAAGCCGCCCTAAACGTATTTGTTAATGGGCTCAGCTCAGACATAGGAACTATGTTAAGGGTCCATTCGTTTAAACATTTACGCGACGCAGGTAACTTCGCGATTCAGGAGGAAAAAATCCGAAACATGAATGCTGCTAGACAACAATTGCATAAAAACGCATCACAGCCGCGAAATCCCATACCCAAAAATTCTAATTATCAACAGTCCAACATTCCGAATTCAACTCCGAAGAAATTTTGTAGATATTGTAAAAACCCAGGACATGACATTGCTGAATGTAGAAAAAGGGCTTATAACAATCAAATGAAGACTGGCTCTAACAATCTCAACCAACGTCCGGTTTATTCTAAACAGAATGTTCCTAACCCGGCCGGTGTTCACAATTTAAACTCACAAGCGGCCGGAGAGATGAGCAACTCCTCGGAAACCGCTTTAGACCTTTGCTCAGCAACCCAAATTCAAGACCCACAGATCAATTTAGACCATCTGCAGCTCGTATAACAAATTTATCACGCAATCAAACTTCCAGGGGTATAAGTGATAGCTCGTTAAATCCAGTCCATCGGGGACAAACGGCTATTGTTTCTGCCTCTCAAATTAAGTGCGACGCTTCGACACAAATTCACTCTATCTATCGTAGACAATATCGTGACGTTTGCACTCAAACTGATCTACCATATCATGCTACTTCTACAAATTCAATCCTAACTTCTAACCCTACAAATTCAACTCCAAATCCTGAATCTATAAATTCAATTCCAATTTCACATAGTCTTACTACTTCAACGCAACATACTAAATCTAAAAATCAAAAAAATACAAATTCCAAATCTAAATCAAAGCATAAAAAATCGGTCAAAACTAAAAACTCTAATATCAAATCATATAACATTTCCTCGCTAAACGTACCTCACGACAACCTTCTGCACTGTAAATTCCACATTGATGGTCAACCAATAACATTACTGGTAGACACAGGCGCAGCTATCTCAGTCATTCGAAAAGACAAAATCGGAAATAATCACATTAATTCTTCTAACAAAGCGTCTATCGTAGGTGTATCCAACTCTAACTCAACAATCAAGACCTACGGTACTTCGGAATTAAGCCTCGATCAATTACCCAAACACAGTTTTCACATAGCTAACCTCAATATTACATCAGATGGCATATTGGGTAACGATTTTATGTCAAAATTCAATGTTAACATTTACGTTCAGTCCAAAACCATGCGCGTCCGTGATCGGACCTATAAACTATTCTATTTAAATGAAGACTCCTATGATTCACACCACAACAACCAACTAGTGAATCAACGGTCAGAAACTGTAATATGTTGTTATACAAATGATATTGCAAATGGTACAGCGATCGTCGAAAAACAGATATTTCCTGGAGACATCACTATTCCCAACGCCCTTGTAAACATCACGAATAACCGATTTCTAGTGACTTGTGTAAATTCCAGCAATCAAGACAAACACATCCCTATGCCTATAGTCCAAGTGAACTCATTAGATGAAACATTAGAGACAGACAGTTTCCCTATTAATTCCGTAAATACATCTAATAATAAATTACATTCAGTAGACGACATAAGTCAACTCGTTAGACGTGACCATCTAAATAAGGAAGAGTGCGAATCCCTCGATAAATTAATTTACGAATTCTCCGACATTTTCTATGTTGAAGGCGATCCTCTTACATTTACCAATCACACCAAACATACCATTCCGACAACATCAGATACACCAATCAATACTAAAACCTATAGGTTCCCTTATATCCATCAACAAGAGGTAAAATCACAGATCGACAAAATGCTT
The DNA here is from genome assembly GCA_949775195.1 of Diarsia dahlii. Taxonomy (NCBI): domain Eukaryota; kingdom Metazoa; phylum Arthropoda; class Insecta; order Lepidoptera; family Noctuidae; genus Diarsia; species Diarsia dahlii. Next base: position 1,450,841 of record OX459198.1, read on the forward strand.
AAACAAAACATCGTTAGGCCTAGTACTTCACCATGGAGCAGTCCTATATGGGTAGTACCTAAGAAACTGGACGCTTCGGGCAAACAGAAATGGAGAGTGGTAATAGACTATCGCAAACTTAACGATATCACTATCGGAGATAGTTACCCCTTACCCAACATCACAGATATTCTTGACAAATTAGGTCATTTCATTTACTTTACTACTTTAGATCTTGCGTCTGGCTTTCATCAAATCGAACTGGATCCAAAAGATATTCCGAAAACCGCCTTTAGTACTCCTTATGGTCATTACGAATTTTTAAGAATGCCTTTCGGTCTCAAAAATGCACCCGCTACCTTCCAACGCGCAATGGATAGCGTCCTTTATGGATTACAAGGCGAACGCTGTTTCGTCTACCTCGATGATATCGTAGTATTTGCATCCAGCCTCCAAGAACACGAACAAAAATTAACGGAGGTATTCAATCGTCTAAAACAACACGGTTTAAAGGTCCAACCCGACAAATGTGAATTCCTGAGAAAGGAAGTAGCATACTTGGGGCACATCATCTCCAATGAAGGTGTTAAACCCAATCCGGAAAAAGTACAAGCGGTCAGAGAATTTCCAATACCCAAATCCTGCAAGGATATAAAATCATTCTTAGGTTTAGCAGGATATTACCGTAGATTCATTGCAAATTTTAGTAAAATAACAAAACCGCTAACAAGCCTTTTGAAGAAAGATGTTCCTTTCATTTGGGGTACGGAACAGCAAAAGGCCTTCGATACATGTAAAAATATTTTAACTACAACCCCGATTCTACAATATCCCAATTTCAACAAAGAATTTGTTTTAACGACTGACGCATCTATTCATGCTATTGGAGCAATTCTATCACAAGGAGAAATTGGTAAAGACCTGCCTATCGCGTACGCCTCCAGAACCCTGAATAAAGCTGAAATGAACTATTCCACAATCGAACGCGAATTGTTAGCAATCGTTTGGGCAGTCAAACATTTCCGCCCATATCTATTTGGAAGAAAATTTAAAATCGTCACTGATCATAAACCTCTAACCTGGCTATTCTCCATCAAAGACCCCGGTAGTCGACTCGTTCGATGGAGATTGAAACTCGAAGAGTACGATTATGAAATAATATACAAAGCAGGTAAAATAAACACAAATGCTGATGCTTTGTCTCGTCCTCCTATTTTTAATTCTAATGTCATAGATTTAACCTGCGAAGATTCCTCTGATTCTAATTATTTACAACTAAATTATGAACACTATCTTTCACAAGAGCGTTCTATCAATCCCTTAAAAGTCAAAGTAATACCAAATAGACTTTTAGATACCAGACACAAACATATATTCATTCCAACCTCATGTCAATACTCAAATAATAATAACCTTTTTTATGAGGCTTTAGAATCATGTTCACAAACTGATCCCTATTTAGATAAACCCAAATCTCTCTACGATGTAGATCTTCTTATATCTAATAATAATCAAAATCTATTCTTTTGTTGTACTAGACCAACACATTTCGATCCTTGGGACTCAGAAAGCTATTTCAAATCCCTCTTGTCTTGCCTCCAACAAAATGAGATAAATCAATTGTATGTGCCAGATCTCAAATACGATCAAACTTGTAAACTTCAAGGAAACGAACAATTAAAAATCTCTACATATATCGCTGAATTATACGACTGCGAGATAACTATTTGTGAAAATAGAGTTAAATATCCGAGTCTAGAAGAAATCCCTGAAATTTTGAAAACATTTCACGACGAACCTATTTCAGGTCATCGTGGTATTGCAGAAACCATAAGGAAAATAAGAGAGGAATATTTCTGGAAAGGTATGACGAACGATATAAAAAACTACATTGAATCATGCGTCACCTGTCAGAGACATAAGATTCAAAGGAAATCCTTTCAGGCCCCTATGGTTATCACATCGCAATCCACTGAACCTTTCGAACGCGTTTCCATAGATCTCGTTTCCTACTCTGAAGTCAGTGAAAACAACAACAAGTATGTCCTAACCTTACAAGATGAACTAACAAGGTACGTTCAGGCATACCCTATTCCTGACAAAGAAGCAGTTACAGTAGCATCAAGTTTGATCAAATTCTGTCAACACTTCGGTGTTCCCAAACGTTTCCACTCTGATCAAGGCAAAGAATTCATGAACAATGTTATGAAACAGCTCATGAAATTCCTAGGTTCTTCACAAACTTTCAACACTGCATATCACCCTCAAACGAATGGTGCACTTGAACGTTTTCATGCTACACTCCGTGACCATATACGAATGTACAATAGCCGTCGCCAGAAGAATTGGGACAAAATAATTCCATTTGCTATTATGTGTCACAATACATCCGTCAATAGTTCAACCGGGTTTACACCTCACGAGTTACTTTTCGGTTACAAACCACGTCCTTTCTATGCACTCAAGCCGATTCCGGAATATACAGCTTCCGACTATTTAAAAGACTTAAACGAACGTCTTAGGATAGCTAGAGACGCCGCTCTACGAAACATCGAAGTCACTAAAGAAAAGGCAAAAGATCGTTATGACGCTCAGATTAAAAATATAGCCGATTTTTCCTTGGGTGACAAAGTGATGTTGCGAGTACCCACACCGAATAACCTAGACGCTAAATGGGACGGTCCATTCGAAGTAGTTCGTGTCGGATTCAATGAAAATTATATAATAAGAAAAGCTGGCAAGAACCAGTTAGTTCACGCAAATCGCCTTAGACCTTATAACGTAAATTAGATTTATAAATAATAATAAGTTAGATAGGTTTATTCTATGATTAATTATTTAAGTCATTTTTCTTTTTCTTTCTATTCACAGGGTCTGTCGTTGTACAACAGCCCAAAACTCTACCCTATCCTTTACTCAAGTTTTTAGTGATCCTAACTACATTTATAATTATATAATTTGTTCTATTATTAAGGTCCTATTATGCATAATTCTATACAAATTGTACACCTTTATCAGAGACTACATCAGAACTAAGTTACTCAACAAAAAACTTCCTTTTGTTGCAGGGCAACATCAGGAACCCTTGCCCATTTAAATATCTCTCAGCCATTAACCTCACATGCAGGCATTTTTTACAAAGAAGAGGGAACTCTATCAATCTCCGATGATTCGTGGAAACTCATAGTCTATAAAGATTTAAAACCTCTTTTTATATCCCATGAATCTCTAGTTCGGTTATCCGAAAAATTTCAAACCATGTCAACCAATTTCATTAAACTTCCGATAACTCAATCATCTAAATCCTATCTGAACGTTAACCTTCATAAGATCGAAAACCGACTCTCAGAACTCAAAATGTACCTCGGCAAAAACGCACGTACAAAACGAGAATTGCTAGATGGTTTAGGCTCTGTTCTTAAATGGCTTATTGGTACACCTGATGCAAAAGACGCGAAGCATTACGAAGAATGCATTGATAAATTAGAAAAACAAGAACTTGATTTGGCGGACCTCATGCAAAAACAAATCCAGATCACATCGTCTACCATTAAAAATTTCAACGATACTATTTTTAAAATCTCTTACGATGAACAGATTATAAATGAAAATATAGATCGCATTAATAACTTCATTAATAAAACCGAAAATCTTATTTTTGACATAAAAATTAGCGAAGACATATCAACTATTTCATTACAAATTCTTGAGTTAGTCACCAGTCTCGAAAATGAAATAGATGACTGCTTGACAAGCATCCTATTTGCGAAATCCAACATTATACATCCTTCAATCATATCTCTCAATAAGCTTTACGAACAATTACTGATTTCTAATAAGATAAGAAGTAATAGACAGTTAGTAACTTCTGTCTCAATTGATAACATCCATAGCCTCTTGGATTCGTCTTCTTTATCAGCATACGTGTACTCAAATCGTTTAGTATATGTCCTAGAGTTTCCCTTAGTTCAACATAAATCTTTTACTTTGTATCATATGTACTCTATTCCAATAAGACACCCCAATTCCTCCTTCCACACCACCATCCTCCCAGAGCATACCTACTTGGCCACTGACACTAGTGGGCAATATTATGCGGCTACAAGCTCCATGGATAACTGCATCATCTACGCACCAAGAAAACGAGTCTGCAAGAATATCGTCATCTACGACTCATCCGTTCGTCCAATCTGCGAAGTAGACATTCTACTCAGCAAGACAACGAGTATTCCTTCGACTTGCACGACAACAACCTTCCCGGCAGAAATTAACACGTTCCAGCCGATTGGCTCTAGTAGCTGGTTATATATTCTGAACAATGAGACAAATTGTGTTCTTCAGTGCAGCGTCGAGATTTCCAACTTAAAACTACAAGGCTCAGGAATAATCACCTTACCTCAAGGGTGCAAATTACATACGGGATATAGCACCCTATCAGCTTTCCAGACGTCAGAAGAAAACATCACCATTCCGATCATCGTTCCAGACGTTAGAAGTGAAGATTGCTTCGAAACATTCAAAAATGAAGAATCACAAAAGTTAATCCCCATTACGATCAATGACATGCCTCTTGACTCTCTGAGAAGCATAAAGGTACATTTAGAAAGATATGCTGATGAACTACAAAATATGAAAGCCTCCAAAGCCCAATCCTTCCTGGAGAAGAACCAAACAAGCTTTTCATGGATATATCTTTCCATTGGCATGATAATGTTAATTTACATCAGCATCAAACTTTGTAATAGATGTCCAAACGGATTTATACGTCGCAACAATTCTAGAACCTGCATACAAGTCTTCAACAACTGCTTTGATCATTCTTCCCGACGCCGCAATGTGCATGTTGCCATCCCCATGAGCAACTTGCATCATCCCACCACGTGCATCTCCGACGACGAAGATGACATCGAAGACCAGCAGCCATCATCATCTCCTCAACCTCAAAAATCAGGCGCTAACGCCCAATCTTTGTTCTAAGGGGGGAGGTGTTACATATTAGCCCTCTATAGTTATACATATGTATCGAGTCTCTACATTCTTTATCAAGTATCCTTATTGTATTGTAAACAACCATTACATAATTATATTGTAAATAAGACACTAGTAATGTCATTCATTAATTAGTTATGGACTTTGTTATTAGTCCATATTAGTTATCTTTTTCACTAACTAATCACCATTGATTATGTTTACTTATCCCATTGGATTCTTAGTATATAAGCTCAGTTCCTTCATTGTAAAGTTAGTTCTATTTTCCAACATCATCGTTGTTCAAACTCTTATTCTATTTCACCTAGTTCCTAAATCTTAGTATTAATTATAAATATTGTGACAATTAAATAAAAGTTTATTTTTAAAAACGTTTTGAGTTACATCACGTAACACGCTAACTTTTTGGTAACTGTCGGTAACCGTGAGTTAAGCTTTTTTAACGTTAATGAGTTGCTGATTTGTAGATTGTGGGGATGACGTGTGTGTTTTGGGTAGGTTAGCTTTAGCTTTAAAAAGTTAACTTGTAATGTAGCGTTGTTGTAGATGAGTTGGTTGTGACTTGTGTTAAACTCTGTAGCCTAAAATAAAGGAGCCATTAATCTGGATTCTTCAACATTGCTTAGAAGAAGAAAAAAGAAGAAGAAAGAAAAAATATTTATTACTTAAATATACAATAAAAAAAAGCAGTAAACACACAACTTACAACTAATTAAAAAAAAAATAGGTAAGTACAAAAAAGAAAAAACAAAAGTTTGAGTTTACATAAACAAAAAAAAACTACTTAAAAACTAGGTCACATACATTTCAGTGAATCCCAAACCCTAACTCCCAAACTAGGAGATCTTGTGACTTAGGACTTAGGAGTCAGAAATAAATATTATAGTCACGATTATTTTATTTCTTTCAGTTTATTATAGGAATTGCATTCAATCCTAGTTATTTATGACAAGACACACAATACCCGTAAGCTTGCGAAAGTTTTAACAAAAATTTAAATGATAAACTAAGGATTTACTAATCATGACATTGTTATTTTTCGTCATTACAACAAACTATAAACCCAAAAATCACTAAAACCCTTAAAATCAAAAACTTTCAAAAGAAAACAGCGCTTTATCACGCTTTAAACTTTCGTTATGAAGTTGCTATAAAAACGCTTGCGAGGCGGGCGCCGGGGGCGGGGCGAGGCAGTCCCCGCCCCGCTGACGTCACACACAAACATGGCCGCTTGCACTTTGCAAGTGCACGTTTGCGTGAGTGAACTTGCTTTGTTTGTGGGTAAGCAGAGAAGTGGGTGAGAGCTTTTTAATTATTTTTTGTGTTTTGTTTGATGTTAATGATTTTAGGGGGTGAATAGAATGATGGGTGGATGGTTGTGAGCTTTTGTTGATGATTGTTGTAAAGTGAATACTGTTATACTTTATATAGGTGCTATCACGACGTAAATGAGGAAGAACTATAAGCAGTAGTTAACTACCATACCAAAGTACTTCTTACCAAAGTTTAAAAACAATATTATTTAATTACTTAATTAAATCATTCGCTTGAGCTATAAAGCAAATAAGGGTTTACTAAAATAAAGGGACCTGATTAACTAGGTATTTTCAGGTAGATACTGTTACCTTGATGCAGGCTCACTACTGGTCACTGCTGGACAGGGCCTGTCCCTAAACTCCCCTTAATAAACTAGGTAAAAACATTCATAACATCACGCCTGGTATCCCCATACTCAAGACATAGATAGAGGTGTAAAATCATAACAGGTGAAATGTGGGTGTAGGTACATTAGCCCTACACCCACTATTCACCTGTTATGATTTTATCCTGTGGTTTTCATGTAATTGGGGGCGAGCCTATTGACATCAATCCAAAACAGACTCCGTGGCTGATAAGTACTTAAGTACTGAGAAATTATTGATGTAAAAACCAAATATTGTTATTTGGTTATTACATCAATAATTTCTTTTGGCCTGACCCGAGAACCGAACTCGGGAACTCATGTTCAGTAGACGCGATTTCAACCACTAGAGCTATGAAGCACTGGCAGTAAGTGAACTGGGTAAAAATATGAAAAAGACGCGATAGAAGTTTTAATAAAACTGACCTAAATTATTTTTTTATTATTACCTAAGTATTTGAAATGGGTTTATGTACTCTGACCTCAATCTTGCCCTAAGCCTCAATCTTGTCTTTCAATTAAGTAAATCCGACCCTACAAAAATAGTACTTTTATTTTTTCAGCTAAGCTTCTAACTTAGCAAATCGATCAGCCAGCAAACCCATCAGCTATGAATTTCTTACTAATACCTGTAATATCAAAGCATAGACCGGTACTTATCTAACCTATGTTTACCAGTCACTATACGGTTAGACCCAATAGCCACCTAACAGGGGTCATTACGAACAAGTACAATAAAAATACTCTAGCTAACCGAGTGCTGGGTTAATCATGTAATAGCTGATTATTATGGTGGACGATTGAATACAGGTTGGAATTTAGAGAGATATAGGTACCGGATGGGTCAAGACAGATGGGCCAGAAACGTCATACAGTGGGTGCCTGAAGACGATCGTCGTCGCCGAGGCAGGCCCAAGAAACTCTGGCGTGACGATTTGGACTCATTCCTTACTGATTGGCCAGAGAAGGCAAAACATCGAGAAAGGAATGGGGGAGGCCTTTGCCCAGCAGTGGGACACAATACCTATAGGCTAATTAAAATAAATGTTTATCTACTTACTTTGAATGATCTTCTTACCCTGTCTCAATGGCAATCTAAACTTTGTCAGCCCAGAATTAAGCTACCAGTTTGGCGCTTTTGGTAGCGTCCATCAGTTTCTGTAGTGAACAAACAATAGGACGCGCAGGACGCGTTATTGAGTTTTACTTGCTGCGACCAACCTGAGTCCGGAGTCTACTTATTTAAAGACGTCCAGGTCGACCATGGCAACTCGTGTCCAAAGGAGGTTTTCAGCAGGAGGAACTAATGGGTTTTCTTTCTTTCTTAAAGAGTGAGAGAGAGTGTGTGGGTGAGTTAGTAAGAGTCACTTAAAACGATAAAATGGTGATTGAAATAAAGCTCGTGGCTAAATAAAAACAGCCACAATGATCAATCTTCATTTTGCCGCACTTGTTTATGTTGTTCTGAGGATGAATGACCACCCACCACCACCACCGAGTTGCCTTCATGCCTCGAAAAGCACGCTGAGCCGTTGTTTATTTGTTTTTTTTCGGCTGTAGTTTGTAGATCTTTGACAATCGTTATTAGTCAGTGGCCTGAAAGTTTGGCAACCCGGGTTTACCAGGGCCTGTCGTATTACCCGGAACTAAATATATTGTGGAGGTATAGGCAGCCGCTCCATGTAAAATACTGATATTCAGCTGCTGGTTAGACTGGAAACCGACCTCAACATAAGTAGTTGGGATGATGGATGAAATCCTGAGAAATGACTACATAATACTTACTTAACTAGAGGCATTTTATAAGCGACGGAATTCTAACTATAGCTATTACCCGTCTGTCTGATACTATTTCACTTCTTAACGGTTTGGAGGAAATCTGGCATTAGATTAAACCATGCCTTACTACCTACTTAGGTAAGGAAATAAATAGGATACTTTTGATCCTGTTAATAGGTAGTACCTATGTTTACGTAGGATGATTTCTGACCATCATTTGGGCGGAACCGGAGAAAAGTCTAGTTCTTTGATAATTATAAACTATCAGTCGTCATCATAATTAAGTATGCTAAACCTTTTTATTATTGAATAATATATACTTAGTGGTTTAGAAAAAATAGAGATTGCCTCGGTGGTCTAGTGGTCGCAAGCGCAACTGCTGAGCATGAGGTCCTGGGTTCGATTCCCGGGTCGGGCAAAGTGTCATTAGCTTTTTCCATCAGGAATTTATCAGTAACAGCCACGGAGTCTGGATTTGTGCCCGGTTGAGGGCAATAGGCTCGCCCCTATTACATGGGACTTAAACGTAACTGACGAAATGGGTGTACTATTAGTTACACCTCTGCCTAACCCTTCGGGGATAACAGGTGTGATGCTATATTATGCAACAGTCACTGCCCTAATTTTACCCCAGCATATGCTAAGTGTGCCTTTAGGTCGTGCTTTAGCACTAATTAAGTAAGTATGACTCTCTTCACCTTATTTCCAACCTCTATTTCTTAAACAGTAACCATCTAAGTGGAACGCCTTATGGGGTTCCTTTGTAAGTAGGATCATAGTTGATATCAGTCTGCAAAAGATATTTTGAATGAAAAATGAAAAGCATCTTTTTATCGGCTTTCTCGGTATGACACACACAGCAATAATTGAAAGTGATAAGGTATTCCATATTTAGATCACGACACATTTTATGAAAACCACAATAATATCGATAATTACTTACCTCTCTTTGACTGAATAGTATTCGCATCGATATGAAGGTGGACTCCTTACCTCGATTTGAAACCACCGTCGAAATCAAAGAACCATTTGTCAATTTTGCCATAATTGTAATTGCGAGGAAATAACACCCTGTTATTTCATTTCACCGCAAAAGACAGACATAAGTAATTCCAATAATAAATCTCAACAAAATCCGGTCCTGTCCACCAGTCGTTATTCGACAGACCCTCAATAATGACCCGTCGTCCAACGAGGCGCCAACATTCAGCTTTCGGCTTTCGGGCTGGACCAAATAACATGTAATTTAACCAAATCACAGACAGACAATCACGCTGCCATTTCACGTTACCAATTAGAAAAGCTAATTCTTTTCGGCGATCTCTAAATTACAGATGCTGGACGAAAATCGGTCGCTTAATCAGCACTCGCGTGATGTTGGCCCAACCCATTCATCAGGAGTTATTAAGGCGAGAATTTGGCAAATTTTTGTGTCAAACATTTGACGAATGGTTTCGGGAACAATTTGGGTGCCTTAAGTTTTGTGGATATTGGCGCCAAGTTGGTGTTGGCGCCGGAAGAAGGTAATAATTAGTACCTGAGCTCTTTGTGTATTTAAAAAGTAATTTCGGTGCCGTCTTGGGTGGTAGGATTTATGAATGAAAGTGGTTTTTTATGAGTTCTTTGTTTCGTTTTTTGGGAAGCTAATTATGAGTGTAGGCGTCAGTAAATCGATAAGACCATTGTTTGACTAACTATGGCCTTTTGAACAGTTTATAGTGATACCTTTGTTTACAACCAATGTAGGTAAACCATTTTTGTCTTTTTAAAAGGATTATGTATTCTTATATTTTTTGTAATTTGACAATTCTGTTTTGTGTTTCCAGTTTTTTAGTAATCTGATGAGCTATGTAGTTATCCACTAAAAAGCATTCATGTCATGGGTTTTCCAAAAAAAAATAAAAAAAATCTAGTTTAAAACTTAAGTCTCGCAATGTAATATGAAGAAAGCTGCTAATCAGCTTTGCAGAAAGCAAAGCTTTTGTGAATTACAAGCTATTGTAAGTTAGACAATCCATCACCTCTTAATGCCTTTTTATAACCCTTTATAGGATACAATTGTGATCCGGGTTGAGTTCAATAATATGATTGATCTTTCGCATAGTCCTACAACTTCCTACTCCATACTATACCGCTCATCCATAATATCGCCAGACTCGAACAATAAATTTAATTAAAGCTCAATATAGACGCGACTTGTCGCTAACGTCCCCCTTATTGAACTTTCAAACGCACGCTCGACTTCTATTCAACCGATCGCACCCGACAACGCCCGAACGTCTTCAAACCATTTGAATTTCAAACGAAACGACTCTAAAATCAAAAGCGCCGCGCGCTCGTGACTCGCGGTTACCAATCAGCGATTCCAGCGCTTTTTACGGTGACAAGTGTCCAATTATCGTTGATTGAAATAATAATAGAGGTCTCGGGATCGAAGCGCTTGCAGCATTCGAAATTAGGCGTCGAGCGCTGAAGCGGACTTAGGTATGCTTGATTTTTTGCCGTTCTCCACCCATGAAGAGTTTGGAACGCGCAGTTGACATTTTCGGACGTGGCGGCAAGCCTGTCGGCGGTATCAGCGAATATTTCCGACGTGTTTTGTCCTATTATTTATTCGGGCGGCACTTCTTTTACCGCTAAATCGATTCTCGAGAATTTCGGTGGCCATAGATGGTGGAATTCGTGAATTTCTCTAGCAGAAACGGTTTCTTTTGTCAATCTTAATCATCCGTTGTCGGGAAAGTTGAGAGATTTATGTGATGCACAATTCTATTGTCTTATTCTGCTTTAAAATATAAGATTGTTTTAAAAATAAAGTATAGTCTGCGGCGGGTCGCGTCTCCTCAATAGAATTTTAAAATAGAATGTCGATCTGAATAAGTGTCCTCTGAATGTTTATTGCTTTTCCTTACACTGGATTTGTCCTTACAAAGTCTACACGAACGGGAGAAATGGTGAATTGCTAAATGCATTTGCTAATGATCTCACAATCCATATAAAGAAAAGAAAGCTTTGCGAAAGAGGAATTTAGTCGATCAACAAGATCATGCTTTCGGTGACCACGTTACTGGGAACTTTAGACAACCATCTCTACCGAAAAACACTCATATTACCTAAACCAATATTTATTAACATACACTCCATACTCAATTGCATCTAAATCTAACCCTACCAATTTCACCTCCGAAAATAGTTCCCTCTGCGTCATCAAAATATTCAAATGATGAGCTCCACAATCGTTCCCGTATTGATTGATGCGAATCGTCTCGGTTTATCCGGCGCTGATGCAAATCATTGCATGCATATTTCATAGCATCCCTGAGCGGTAAATGGAACTCTAATTAGACCGCCCGCATTGAGGGGTTATAATTCTATTGTAAAGATACAGGGGAAGGTTTTTTGTTAAGATCGAGATTGTTTATTGTATATTTTAAATCATTTTAATTAGCTTCCGTACCCTTGGACTAAGTCCTTTTGACTATGATTTCTTAGGGCTCCATGAATTCATTGAGTCTTTCACTTTCTGGAATGCAAATCAAATTGGTACGTCAATATTAAAGGACATTATTATGTCAAGTCAGTCAATGCAACTGGTTGTTGCAAATGAGTCGTTTATTGGCCATTCTTCTCCATAGAGACATTCTTTTAACTTTTTGAAGCATTATCCTTCTGACTGAACTGGAAGGAGGACACGGTGGGTTTGCGAGATTTGGAAGGACTGGAGGCCTTTGCCCAGTAGTGGGACAGGGCAAGATAGAAAAAAAACAGCCTTTTGACTAACCTTAGTCACTCCTAAAAAAGTTATAGTAACGGTTTAAACAAAATGATTTGAAATTTATGGTCGAACTACTTTGCAATTGTCAGATTTTTTTTGTAATTTTCAATCAAATACAAACCAAAAATTTTCAGGAAAGCATTGTTTCAGAAGTTACCACTTTGACCGCATTCAACTCTTTCAAATACCCACTGACTGAGTGCGAGCGACATCAAACGAGTGACGTACGTCGGTGCTGAATGATTGGCAGCATTTGCAGCTGTTCAGACATTTCTTTCAGCGCTGCTTGACGGCGTGTCAACGTTCCGCGGTGGACGCAAATGGCGCACGCGTTTTTTACGTGCGTATGTCAGTATGTAACTACGCGGTGTTAATTTAGAGCGTTTAATTTTGTGACGTGGGTGATTTGGGTAAAGTCGAAAATTCAGACGTAGTGCATAGTTTGATGAAGAGTACATTTTGCCTCGGTAGTCTTGTGGTGTTCTTCCCTAAAACCTGCAAAATTGGCCTGCGAATAATATTTCTTTAGTGGAAACTCAGGCATTGAAATCATTTCACTGTTTTGTCCTTTGACAACGCACCTACACACACGTCTTTACATTGTAGAGAAAAGACTGCCACTATTAGTAATGCAACATGTTACAAGATTTTGGTAAATCTGATAATCAAATCAAACAATAATCATAAAATATTTACTTTATCTCGACATCAGAGTATACAGGTGCTTGTTGACAAAAGCACAATCTTATAGATAAAGGTGTCTGAAGTAGAAAGGTCCTGAGGTATGTAAAGATCACCTCTCCATCTTATATATGTAACATTTTAACCTATAGCAAATTAGCGTTATTGTCAGTCTCTTTAGCTACTAAGACACAATGAAAGATTCACCACAGACACTGCAATATCTCTCTCACAATTCTCAAGTCCAACAAGTTTCTAACCGCGCGTCAAATGTTTTTCTCGAGCGTTCGACGGCGTGTCATCGCGCCGGGTGACGTGTCCGGCGCGACTTGCGACTTTTTGCGACAAGACGCGATGCGCATTTATTTGCAAATGGAGATGAACTAAAATATTCGTCGTGGACGCGTCTGGAATTATGATGCAGGATGCAGGGAATTTGAGTGGGAAATACCTTGAATGAGTAGTCTGGAAGTGTTTTTTGAGAGTGGGCAGATAAATTGCATTAGGCTTAGGTACAAAATCAGTGTCAATGTTTCCTTTACTGGGACATATTTAAACTGCTGTGAGGTCGAAGGCCACCATGCGTGTTGGAAGATGACATATTTGAGTTGTTGGTTTCGTCACAATGTTTTTGTTCACCGTTTATAGCAATGGTGATAAAATAGTTTCTACAAAATTAAATGCCAAACAAAACAACGTTTTTTTTTCTGATTTTAATATTTCTATTGTTCAAATATTATCTTAGTTCTACTATTTCTCACTGAAAGAGAAGCACTTCTGAAGAACGCATTAAACGGTTACAGCTTCGCACGATAACCAACATAATGCTTGGAACTTAATACTATTTCTAACAAAAAAATATGATTAAAAATCATAATTGTATCCAATTACAATGTTTTCTCCGCCGCGCCTATCTAAATGATCAATACAATATTAGCTTTACACTCCTATCCATCAATATCGCAAAAACGGTCCAACGTGCGTTTCATTGTGTGCTAAGTGCGCGGCAAACGGGTCCATATTGGCTCACCTAAAGTTCTTTATCCGAAATTGTTCTTCCTAACGATTTGTAATCCGAACGATCACTCTTCCTAAAATTTTTCATCCTAAAGTTTTCATTCATACTATTTGTAGTCCTACCGACGATGTTCATAACACTCATGTTTCCGAAAATTGGAATTCATAATATCATTAGTGTAAATATATTTAAACTCCTACTGTTTTTTATCGTAACGCTTTTATTCCTAAACATAATTACCATAATATTTTCACTCATACAACTGTTTAGAATGATTAAAGGTCGTTTCACTGATTTTTGTCTTGAAATAAAATAAATGAATGAAATTCAGGTCAGAGTGTCGTCTTGGGGGCACTATGAAAAATATACTTAGAAAAATTTCGCAACCAATTTCGAGGTAGCGCTCGCCGGCCGCTGCCGCGGCACCGCTCGCTTCGCTCGCTCGGCTCGCGCGTAGTTGGTCACAGTTCTAACCTAACCTAACCTATGGAAATCTTTGCATAGTATATAAGGTTCCATTAAAATAGGTGGACAAATTTTAACACAGCGTTTAGTAAGCCTAACTAAAGACATCTAAACAAAAAAAAACACTTTATTAACGTGATTTTATTTTGACTTAAAATAATAAATTGCCGGCACTCTAGAACAAACTCATCCTATAAAAGTAGGTATTTTATTTCTTATTCTTATATTTTTTTTTGCTATTGTCCTTATTTTAGCGGTCTGAATGATTTCTAAAATTTTGTCCACCTATTTTAATGGGACCTTTTATAATACTGATTATTATGAATAAAAAGTAATATAAACAAAAAAAAAGATATGACTTTGAATAATAGTGTAAAAGATGGTTATGTTGAGAAAATATAGGAAAACAAATAATAGTGTAATAGATGTTTATTGCTACAGACATTATGAAGTTGAATGCTTCGGAATTAAAACATTAGAGACAGAGAAGTTAGGAATTGCGATTGTTAGGATGAAAAATGTTAGGAAGAACATTTTCGGATTTCCAATTATCGGAGTTGAAATTTTAGGTGAACTTTGGCGCACCCCGGCAAACGACCCCTTACAATTCCTTTTACATTCAAAAACCAACCATATTATCTTGCAGTATCAAGAGTGAAATTTGCT
This sequence comes from Diarsia dahlii, assembly GCA_949775195.1. NCBI lineage: Eukaryota > Metazoa > Arthropoda > Insecta > Lepidoptera > Noctuidae > Diarsia > Diarsia dahlii. Next base: position 1,465,874 of record OX459198.1, read on the forward strand.
TGGATATCGTCGGAATTGTAAGTCAGTTTATGAGCAGTGGAATTTCAACTTTGATGTTGGAAAAATAGGGTTGGAAATTCAGTAAGTTTTGATATTTACTTAAGGCGAATATTCTACATTTTCGCACAATACGTGGTGAGTGAAAAAGTGATATCAATCATATGAGACGATGATAGACAGCCTGTAGCGAGAGGACGGTTACGCATAGAAGTTAATATGCGCGATTTTTTATAATAAAGACCGTGGGTTCGATGTTTATCGATGTATACAGGAAACGGGTTGATTTATGGCCTTTTAAGTGAGATTTTTATAGAAAAACTAACCAGGTGGAAAGTTTCAACATGAATTTCTTTCATTATACTATCAGAGTTCCTATAGACATGTTAAGTTGATACCGTTATTTGTGCAAATGAATAGACTCAACGTCAAATTAATCATCTATAGGTAGGTACTTAAAGTATAGGTTTATTTCTAGAAAAGACTCAAGCTCACTACACACTAACCTTCTTTAAAACCTAAACCAGTTCTTCAAACCTACAAATAAAGCCCTAAAAAGCTCCTAAACACCCTTATAAAACAACGCACTACCATATAAATCATCTATTAGTGTCTGTCTGTCAGTCACACCTTTTAACGTTAATTCGATCAGCGCCATCACACCTGCCTGCACCTGTAGCTGTGCTCACCCACGTTTGAATTAAAGCGTGAAGACACATCAGCTGTTCACTGCCTCCGGTGTCTGTCGGAGTCGGGTGGAGGAAGTAACTGAGTTAAGACTTGTAGGGACACTTAGAAGACGGTATTTCAGAAGGTCCAGTTCCCTACTCAGACACTAATCTGCTAATACTCTTAGAAGTATAGCAAGATTATATTGTCTGGACCATAAAAGACGACATCTGACGAATCTCTATAGTAGGTACCAATGCAAATAACTTAAACCAAAACATATCAATAGATTTTTATTTTCTATGATACTTTTGAAAATCGTAATCTTATTACTATAGCCCATCTTGCCAGGTAGAGCTCTGCTACCTGAACTAGAATATTATTTTTTCTGTAGGTTCACCATAAACATAAACCAAAAAAAATACCATTTTATGATTGTAGACTTCCACGCTGCTGAAGTTGTTTTAGCCAGCAAACATACAAATTCGACCAACAATCTGATGGAAATAACATACCGAAGGCATAATATTTGATGGGTACCAGTCTGCCATCGAGGTATAGGTAGGTACTGCTGTTTCTATAAAAATCATATTTATATTTCCATCATCACAAAATAAACCTTCGGAAAACAAACTGTATTGTAACACAGTTTAACCACTACGCTGAAGGATATAGCAAGTTAAATAATGATTCCTATAGGCAGAAGGCAGAAGGCTTGCAACCTGGCCTGTTTCTGTTACGGTTATTGATATTGACGTTAAGCTTTGCCTTTGTGCTTTCTTTAGGGTCTATCTACAGCGTAAATGTCACTATCACTTATAAAGTCTTAACGTTTTTTTTATTATCAAACTCTATTGGCTATTGACTTTAAAGAGAGAAGAGTAGAAATTGAATCTTGTACACAAGATCAATTTCAATAAGACAACTATCTCCATGTCTGAGATATGTATCTATTAGCAAATAGACTTTCCCTCTTTTAATCTACAGGATAAATACAGGTAGAAAGGTTAATAAAATTGTTTTTACTAGCTTTTCTTAAACTTGCAATGTTTGTAAGTTTAGATCAAATCTTGGAATATAATTTTAAAGAATATTCCTCGATACTGATTTTCTGAGGAGAACTCGAAAAAAATAACGTCACTTGTTTCAAAAATGTTTTTTATTTCTATAAGCTCCTTAGGTAGGTAGGTTTACGACTGCTTCATTACCAGACAACCGAGTCTTTAAAAGGACATAATTAAGAAACTTCATAATAAAAATTTAATTACTCAACAAAAATAAATCGATAATATTATACAGTAGCTCCAAAAATATCAGCAAATTCTCTTAACACTAATACTTAAAAATCCGTTATGCACATAAAAACGTGAACGCCAGTAGTTAATTCCCAAAATAATGTGGTCAACATAATTTTTTACCGATGAAAACTCTTATCGGTATCGACAAAGCGCCGCCGCTGCATGTGTCGACATATCGATAAAACTGTTACTTAAATTTAGAAATTTTAAGATAACTGCCGGCTCTTTTTGAGAGCCTTTTTAATTATGAGACTCGAACTTATCTTTTGAAAGCTCTTTTGTAAGTGTTATCTTTGAGAATTTTTGATATTTTTTTAATTGATCTTACAGAATAAGGCGCGTGAGGTAGGGTGGCAACGTTGCCTAATTATTTTTTAAGAAGATTGTAATTTATATTTTTTATCGTTGTTTCTTTTTCAACTACCATGTTAACTTATTATATACCAGCTGACCCACGCAACTTCGTCTGTGTCACATAAATATAGCTTATAACCTTTCTCGATATCGACTATCTATACTAATATTATAAAGCTGAAGAGTTTGTTTGTTTGTTTGAACGCGATAAACTCTGAAACTACTGGTTGGAATTGAAAAATTCTTTTTGTGTTGGATAGTCCATTTATCGAGGAAGGCTTTAGGCTATATAACATCACGCTAAATCCAATAGGAGCGGAGCATAAATGAAAAATGTTGCAAAAACGGGAAAAGGTATTTCCTTTTTGAGAGTTTCCGCTGCGTGCGCTGCGACAACGGTTTGTGTTACGCAAATATCATGTATAAAGGAATTGTTCCTCTTTAAAAGTTCTAAAAAAAGTCCGCGACAGCATATGTCTATCTTTTAAGATTGACTTACTGTAACCATTTTTTACTATTAAAATGTAATGTCTAAAAGAATTATTTTTTGCGAAGCTTATTTAACCCATATGGTATTAATCTATATCCAAATAAAAGTATTTGTTAGAACGGAAATTTAATATAAAATATTTGAGCCCTTTACTCTATACAGTTTAAACAAATATCTTAGAAGATATCGCAATGTAAAAATAACCGCGAAGCAAAATAATTCGCGCGTCGCAATGTAGGTATGGGGGATTCTGGCTGGCCTCCGCCACGGTAATATTATCATATTCAAATTCAAAATATTTACTCCATCATAATGTTTACAAGTACAGGGTGGTATAACAGTAAGAGATACCTAATAGTACTTCTCACTTTAATATAAATCTCAGCTAATCTAAACCATCTAAACTAATTTTATTATTATTGGAAAGATAAGGTTTTTTGTTAGTTACGATTTAGCTTAATTTATGTTGGATAGTCGATTTATCGAGAAAGGTTATAAGCTATATTTATGTGACGCAGAAGAAGTTGCATGGGTCAGCTAGTCCGACATAAATTAAGCTAAATCGTAACAAACAAAAAATCTTATCTTTCCTCTTTATTATAATAGTTCAGATGGTTTAGATTAGCTTAGATTATATTAAAGTGTGAATTACTATAGGTATCTCTTACTGTTAAATCTATCTATATAAATAAAAAGAGAAGTCCTGACTGACTGACTGATTGACTGACTGACTCATCAACGCCCAGCCCAAACCCTTCGACCTAGAAAGCTGAAATTTTGCACAGATGTTCCCTTTATAATGTAGACAAGGAATAAGGAAGGATTTTTCGAAATTCAACCCCTAAGAGAGTTAAATAGGGGATGAAAGTTTGAATGTAAAATCGAAATTTTCACGCGGGCGAAGCCGCTAGCAAAAGCTAGTATACTATAACACTCTATACTTGTAAACATTATGATGCAGTAAATATTTTGAATTTTCCGGAGGCCAGCCAGAATCCTACCTACATTGCGACGCGCAAAATATTTTGCCGCGCGGATATTTTTACATTGCGATATCTTTTAAGATATTTGATTAAACTGTATAGAGTAAGAGGCACAAATATTCTATATTAAATTTTCGTTCTAACATACATATTTATTTAGATATAGATTAATACCGTAAGGGTTGAATAAGCTTCGCAAAAAATAATTATTTTTAACCAAACAGTTTAACTGTAAAAAAAGGTTACAGTGAGTCAATCTTACAAGATAGATATATGCTGTTGCGGATTTTTTTTAGAACTTTTAAAGAGGAACAATTCCTTCATACATGATATTTGCGTAACTTAAACCGTTTTCGCAGCGCACGCAGCGGAAGCTCTCAAAAAGGAAATACCTTTTCCCGTTTTTGTAACATTATTCATTTATGCTCCGCCCCTATTAGTCGTAGCGTGATGTTATATAGCCTAAAGCCTTTCTCGATAAATGGACTATCCAACACAAAAATATGTTTTCAATTCCAACCAGCAGTTTCTGAGTTTACCGCGTTCAAACAAGCAAACAATCAAACAAACAAACAAACTCTTCAGCTTTATAATATTAGTATATATTTCACCAACTTAATCAAAAACTTAAAACAGTCTCAATGGAAAATATTTTGGCATCATATAAGCTTTGTTAAGAGAATATACTGCCCTTTATAATACTCTTCCACAAACGGAGTACTTATTTTTATAATTTTAATTACATTTTTAAGTGTCTAAATTACTTAATAGTTTTAATTGTGTTAATTATTCTTAAACATAAGCGTATGAATGGTGCGACCTTTATGTTATTAAGTCATTAACTTTGGAGTAATTTACTTAATTAAATATTTTTTATCATTTTTGTGATTGCCTTTAGACAATACAATGATAGATATCTGTGTAGGTGCGCATGTGAATTTACGAATTAAAAAAAAACACCACCCATTACAAATCGAATTTCCTCTGTGTCGCGGAAAGCTCGAATAGCCGCTGGTCCAGTGTTGCCAAGGAGTAGTAGTACTACTACCTTGTATTTATTGGGTCGTGGATGCCAGATAAAAGCAATCGCTCCATCTTAAATCCATCAATAAAAAATAAAATAACAGTAATAAAAAAATAAAAAAATAATAATAATAATAAAAAATAATAATCATAATAATAAAAAAAAAAAAAATTGTAAAAAAAAAAAAATAATAATAATAAATTTTGGCAGCATCCGGTTAAACTGGAAGCCGACCCCAACATAGTTGGGAAAAGACTAGGCAGATGATCAACATAACACCATGTATTTTACTAAAGTACACGTAGATAAAACATACCCAGGAGTCACATTACACGTTCAGGTAACTTAAAGGGGCTTAAAGGCTACCTGTGTACAGTATCTAATTACACCCTTTTTATTCAATAATTATACCAAAAACTAGCTTAATAAAAACTAAAAATACAAAAATTAATTCATCGACCTTCGTTCTTTTTTACTGCGACCATTCATAACCTCTCATGCATATTAAACACGATATATAATTCTTGACAGTTAACAAGCAAAATAGCGAGCTTTATTGAACATACAATTACGTATAATTATAGTGGTTTCTTATTATTTCCTGTACATTAATCATGGCATGTGTCAAACAAGTTGTTACACCTCTTTTTAACCGACTTTGCAGAAGGGTTTACTGTCTTGGTTATTCACGCGTCGGTTAACACAAAAATGCATATTTTCTCATGTACTTATTTATCAGGTTTTGTACGTAAGTATATTTTGGGAAGTATAATTATGATAATTTACCTGTATAATTTAATCATTTTGATCGTAAAAAGGTGTCAAAGCAATTAGCAAAAGGTGAAAGGTTTTAACTATAATTTTATTTACATAAGTAACTGGACAACCTTGTAAACTAATTACTTACGGCTCGAAATACGTAATAGGTTAAATAAAACACTTTGTAACAATTAAAATTCAATAAAAACATCATGAATCATTGAATACAATTAATGTTTTTGCAAAGATATTAAAAAACAAACTCGATTTTCTTAAGTTTTTTTACTTAGCAACACTTAAAGGAACATTTCAATAAGCTTTAATTTAAATGCGTAACAAAATAATTACACTAATTTAAAAGCAACTTATCTACATTAGGTCCATAAAACAATTTTATCATCGTCATCAGCTAGCGTAATTTATGGGACAGTTTCTAAAAGTGTCATGCAATTAGTCACCCTACCCGCAAACCATGTTTTAATGCCAAACGGATGTTTTAGGATTATTTTTCGAGCCGTAATTAAGTCGTTTAACGTTAAAACACATTTTAAAACGCTGTAAATAAACGTTATTTACGACAAGTAGCTTTTAATACTGCTTTCAATGTCTGCAGAACATTTGTTTACCGTTTAACTTGAAAGCATTCTGTGGTTTCTTAATTATACTTACAAGACTCAATATTATTTCTGAGTATTTACAAAAGTTATTGTTTCACCAAATAAGCCCACGCGTGTCTTGAGAGATCTTTGTTCTAACAACATCTGTTAAACCAAATCCAACTCTATCTTTACTTCAGAGAGTTGGACTTAAATTGGTAGTCCAAAATAAATACGTTTAATTTTGAAGGAGCGTTCAAATCATAGGTAAAAAGCAAACAGTAGCTGGCCACCCGCGGATTTTTAAAATGTCAATAAGTATGGAGTGTTGAGTGTGTAAACACGATTAACTGGACGCGAGTCTCGTTCCGATCATCGATCGTACAAAACTGTGCTCACTATAAAGTGTTTGTGTTGGTTATTGCTTAGAGATGGGTGTTCGTATTAAAATACTACCAAGGGACTTTTATCGAAAAAATTATCTAGTTATTTGTTCATTTTAGTATAATAAAGCTTTATTCTATCTATTTCTAAACACAGAAGAGTTTTGTTGTTTTTTAGGGGCTCATAACTATTTATGACGAAAATAAATACGCACATACTCACCATCACGCCTGTTTATTTCAAAGAAACTGAGATTTAACATAAGTGCATACTACAACTACATATTAATGCGATAATAACTTTTTATTATTTTTTTATTGATTTTTTATTATTTTCCCATGTCAGCAATGCCTAACCTAGTGTCTGAGTGTACTTTGTGCTTATTGCTTATTTTAATTCTTTTTAATTGTAAGTATTATTTTCGTGCTTGCTATTTAGTGATCTTAAGATTTCTGCTACCATCTCTGTGTCTACTCGTGAGAACCTGTAATTGGTTTTGTGTCGTTTTCACAATTGTTACTCACATATTTTAGCTGTTGGTTCTCCTCCTTATAAATAAATAAATAAATAACTCCAATTAGTGGTATACCAATGTAACTAATGAGCCATAAATAAAACACAAGAAAATACGACGAGAGAATTCAAACTCGTAATAAAAAATCACGTATTATCGATGTTTCTAATATCCTGTCTTAGACCCATCTCTAATCATCCTCAACAATAGCGCACAATTATTCACTTGCTCTCAACATTACTGTTGGCATAGCAGAGTAAACAAAACACTCGCTACCGTCGAGCGGTCGAGTTGACTCGTACAAGTGACTGCCGCAGTGTAAACACTCCACTTTATGTTTGACAGTTGAAATTCTGTCGATGTAATAATCTTCTGGGGCTCTAATATGGCGCTTTGATGGACAATTATATTGAGGAAGATATAATAATCTCTTAAGTTTATAACCCATACATATTTGTAATGTGAAAGTAGCTCTTTCTAGTTAACTGTCTGTTCAGTTCGGCTCATGGGGCCTTATGCCAAAACGGATTTTAATTCTACAAATCGATTTGGCACGCAAGTAGACCATCACCTGAGTTAGCACAATAGCACATAGAAAACTTTTCATCTCAATTCAAATTATATTTAATTCAAAGAATTCAAACCTGTATAGAACCCCCCCCGCTCTTGGGCAGACCAAGAGCGGAGGGGGGGGGGGGGGGTTATTCGATGATTTTCCACCCACCAAAAAAAAAAAGGCATATGCTACTTAATTCAATACAGGTTTCTAGAAGGCAGACACAGGATAGTAGAGACAGTTAACAAAATGATGCCTCTACAGCTCAGAAAGAATCATACTGAAACTAAGAAAACAGTCTTTGCCATCTTTGCTTATTTTTCTGTTCCTCTAAATAGCTTATTCTACTTACGTCATTTCTGCACTCCCTTGACAAAAGACCCATAATCTCCTTGCCTCCGTATTGACAGCTCGGATATCGAGTTTCAAAAGAAAATAGAGCGCATTAAACATACAATAGCCTTTGATACAATGCCTAGATCCTTGTATGTCCTGGATTCAGGGGTGTGAATAGGAGCTGTGTGGTTTAATACCTTTTGTGAGGCTAAGTAGGGCGTTCAGTATACAGATAAAAATGCCTTGGTAATATTGTTTGAGAAACAGAACGAAGCAATGAAAATACTTAGGTACCTAAGCATGTTTTTGTGTGAGTAAATATTTCTAGCCAGTGTCTCAAGACGAAAGTCTATGACCAGTGTGTGTTGCCAGTGATTACATACGGGACCGAAACGTGGTCGCTCACAATGGGCCTTATCAGAAAGCTCAAAGTCACCCAAAGGGCAATGGAGAGGGCGATGCTCGGAGTTTCCTTGCGTGATCGAATCAGAAATGAGGACATCCGTATGAGAATCAAGGTTACCGACGTAGCCCGAAGAATCGCCAGACTTAAGTGGCAATGGGCATATGGGCAATGACATTGCTCGTACAACGGATGGCCGATGGGGCCGAAAAGTTCTGGAATGGCGACCGCGAACCGGAAGACGTTGCGTTGGAAGGCCTCCCACTAGGTGGACCGATGACCTGGTCAAGGTTGCAGGAACCCGCTGGATGAGAGACGCACGGGACCGGTCAATGTGGCGACGCCTGGGGGAGGCCTATGTCCAGCAGTGGACGTCTTTTGGCTGAAATGATGAATGATGATGAATATAGCTTGTAAAACTCAATGATACATTATGGTGTGGTTATCAGTAATGATTTGATTGCTCCGTATTAATTCTACCCTTATAATATTTAGAACTTTGTGGTGGTCGTAAATATAGACACCAGGTAGCGCACTCTTTTAATACATTCTAACACTCTTTTATTAAAGCTACGATTATCTTCTCGACGAGTTGTCATCTCTCACAGATGCAATGGATCAAAAATTCAAAGGAACCCGGTTGATGGCATTAGGCTCGCGAACTTTAACATAACTGGTGAAATGTGAGTATACTAATGGGTACACCTCTCCCTAACCCTTCGGGAATTACAGGCGTGATGTTATTTTATGTAATAATTAATTCATCTAAAAAAAAGTACCACCTATAACTTATTTAAAACCAGCACCACCGCACTCTTCAAGCTGTGCTTAATAAACTAACTCTACCTTCCTATATAGTGCACTGATCAAACAAAGACATTTATCCAACGGTGACCTCTCATTACTCCGGAGGCTAGGAGGCAGTAATCAATCATCTTTACAATGATGGAGATTCGAATCATCAGTAATTTTAACAGAATTGACGCAAAAACGTCCAAGAAAAAATTAATCATAGGATGGTTGGGTGGGCTTGGTTTACATGGAGTATTTATTCAACAGACAGCATTTCTCGTTCTTTTGAGTTGGTTTCGGGACTGACCAGAAGCAATACCAGAAGTTAATGATTTCTAAAGATGAACGTTACAAGTAGTGTTTTCTCTATTTGTAAAAAGAAAACTATTCGATAGGCATGGAGTTTTTAAATTTTAGAAATCAATGAAAATGACGGTACCTACCAGACTTTTTAAACACAGAGAAGGTGGGATAATTGCTCTTCAACAAGTACTAGCTTACATAGCCTAATCTGCTTTTAACATTCCCACTGATGGGACACAGGCCTCCTCTCAATCGCTTGGCCACTACACCAACAACCGCATCGTTCTGTTTTTCAATCCTTGCCCGCAATTCCGGTCCCCGACCTAGGTTGCCCGCAATTCCGGTCCCCGACCTAGGTTTCCCACATCTTGCGATTCTCTAACACTCTAACCGAGTTCTTCAGTCTCCATTCAACACTTCTGGATTAACCATCTTCATAATAATATATTGGTTCTAGGACAAGTTGCTTACAGATGAAAATCAGTGCCTGTGTAAAACACGCCGCACAGTATTGGCTCCATATAAGCAAATCTCTACCAATTACAATGGCCAGGCGGAACAAAGAGCCGGCCACTTACGAGCTGTTTTTTGATTACCCATTAACCCGACAAACGTTGTAATGGCCACCAAATTGTTGCCCTTGCATTATCCTTTAGCCGCAGGGAGTGGGCAGAATTGGCCGCTAATTGTACGGTAGGTCTGTGTCTTGTGACGCCGTTTGGGATAATCATGTCTTAGGTTTAATTTAGGTTCGGATGTTATCATTTTGCGGGTTCTTTGATGTAGGTTTTTGTATGTTATTTCGTAAGCCAAGTGCATGTAGATATTCAAACAGGAAATTTAATCAGTACTTCTTGCAAGAAGACACTGATAGTGGTGAAGCGATGCGGGTAAAAATAAGAGGATTATGCGAGTTATAGTATGAGCGGGAGAAAATATGGTGCGCCGTAAAAAACAATCCAACCAGACGAGAGCTAAAGAAAAGCAATTCACTCACCTGGCGATGGCACCACGAGGTCTTGAGAAATTCTTCGTGGCAGCTTGACTTGTGGCAGCGTGCACAATGCTTGGTAGCCAGCGTCCGGTTTTGCGGGTGGAATTAATGGATTGCGAAGGGTTGCGAGCATGCAAGCGAGGGAGGTTTTTGCAGTTTTAATAACGCGTGAGAACGAAGATGGCGGGCGGCGCGGTGGCGCGGACGCAGCGACGACAGCGTCTTGTCGCAGCGGCAGTGTACGGAAGAATGTGACGTTCGTTCGCGTGTTAGATTCACTCGCGAACGGAGGGAGTGAATGCATTCCCAGCCCTCGCTGATTGAATGAATTAAAGGCGCAACCATCCTCCCCCCTTTGGAAATCCTTAGGATTTTCCAAACAAACGGAAAGGATAAGGAGAGGATCTTAGATTAAAGCGGAGTGAGGTCAAATGGATTGACTTAAAGTTTGAATTTTTTAAAAGTGAAAGGGTGTGTGTTAAATTACAGATTTACTAAATTACATACTTAAGATTAACGAATTATAACTGTGCTAATTGGTAAATTAAGTTTAAATTATTGCGAAGGAAGGGGACACAACTTAACGACGGGGCGTTTGAAAATCCCTGCTGTAGTGCGTACTAACGCGACTCGCACGATTCCATCTTTACCCGGATATACTTGTTCAATAATTCCGGTAGGCCAGCGAAGCGGCGGTGAATCATCCTGGTGGATGAGAACAAGTAAACCCGGCTGAATAGGTACATCAGGAGTATTCCATTTTTGCCTCAGTTGAAGTGTATGCAAATAATCTACATGCCATTTTCTCCAATAGCTTTGGACTAAACTGTCTAACAGTTTTTTCCTGTTATGAAGGCTTACAGATGCGTCAACCTCATAGGCAGGCAACGACTGCAAAGGGGTTGTGTTTAGAAAATGCGCAGGAGTAATAATTGTATGCGGCTGGTCCGACAGTGCACACAATGGGCGAGAGTTTAAGACACTCTCAATTTGAGTTAATACTGTCAACAATTCCTCATAGCACAGTAATTGTTGCCCAATGCAACGATATAGATGAGTTTTTATGCATTTTATGTTGCTTTCCCAAATGCCTCCCCAGTGGGGTGCACGAGCAGGGATATTACGCCATGTTATTTTACGATTATTCAATTCAGTTTGAAATGCGGTAGACGTATCTTTAGAAGAAAGGAAAGTATAAAACTCGTCCAATTGACGCTTTGCACCAATGAAATTGGTTCCGTTATCGGAATAGAGAACTGATACTGGCCCTCGCCTAGACAAGAAACGCTTGAAAGCGTCAAGAAACGTTTCCGAACTCAAGTCTGAGGCAATTTCAATGTGTATGGCTTTAGTAGTCAAACACACGAAGAGACAAATATATGCCTTTTGGCTCTTAACGCCCCTCCTTCGCGTCATAGTAATGTTTATAGGCCCAGCGTAATCAACGCCAGTGTGAGTAAAGGCCTTAGCTTCTTGCACCCGCGAAGGGGGTAAACTTGACATCATGGGTGTAGGATGAGAGGGCGCAACCTTAAAACAGAAGTTGCATTGGCATACGCCAATGCAAAAAAAAAATACAAATAATTATAATAATGCAAATATTATTCGACAACGCATACGCGTTGTCGAATAATATTTCGAGCGGATATGATCCAATATCGCTGCCTTAATAAAGACATAAGAAGATGTGAACCGGTATGACAATTGGATCGATGACAATCATCTATTAGTAGATCGACTAAGTGATGTCGACGAGGAAGCAACAATGGATGCCGACTTTCATAAGGTATATGTGCATTTATTAGTCGACCACCTACGCGGAGCAATCCGTTGTCATCAACAAACAGATCGAGCTTTCTTAAAGAAGGAGAAGGTAATCTACCCTTTTTAATATTTTTTATTTCATCAGCAAAATGTTTGCTTTGCAATTCGCGAAGAATCACGAGTTCAGCGGTTTCAAGGTCAGATACTTGAATTACCGGAGCGAGAGGTAACTTACGCAGAAAGCGCAAGACATATACCAGAATGCGTAATAATTTTTTCCAAGACGAGACTCTGAGAGCTAGCTCCAGAAGTATCGAAGAATCCAAATCAGGAATGACTGTTAGAGTAACAGAGCTCTTTGCTTCAGGTATAGAACCTTCAACAGAAGACGGTTTGAATGGTACAATTGGCCACTCAGCGGTTGGATGGCAAGCCCAAGGTGGACCATACCACCAAAGCGGATGATTAATGAGTTGCGAGGGTAATAAACCTCTTGATAAACAATCACTGGGATTTTCTATCCCATTGATATGAAAAAAGCGGTCAGGAGATAGATTTTCCTGTATCTCAGTCACACGGTTGGCCACAAATACTTGCCATCGGTGTGGAGATGAATGAATCCATGACAGAGCGATCGTAGAATCACTGAAAGCGAAAATATCCTTTATAGGATAGCGATTATCAAAAACCGTATGTACTTGTTTGACAAGTTTAGCCAGAAGTAGCGAGGCACACAATTCAAGCCTTGCCAGCGAAACAGTCTTTAGCGGAGCCACCTTAGACTTAGCGCATACTAAATGAATGGATATATTACCGTTAGGGTTCGTTACGTGCAGGTATAGGACGCAGCCGTAAGCCCTCATACTAGCGTCTCCAAAGCCAAGCAAATTTATAACACAGCCGGCCGCGACACCTAAGTGGCGAGGTATTTGTAAGTTAACTAATAACGGTAATTCCGATTTGAGTTTAACGAAACATTTAGTAATGAGTTCCGGGGGCTGGGCTCTTCATCCCACCCCACCTTAGAAAGCCAAAGATCTTGTATAAGAAGTTTTGCGTAGAGAATGACAGGTGCGACGAACCCGAGCACGTCAAATAGGCGAGCAATAGTTGACAATATAGCACGTTTGGTGTTACACGTAGTCGCGGCGGCAGTAGTGAACGAGAACACATCAGAAGTAGGTATCCATTTTAAACCTAGCACCTTCAGTGTGTCATCATCATCTGTGAACTCGATCACAGCACGATGCGACTCCGGCAAGTGAGCGAGAAGTTCCGATGAGTTGCTCGCCCATTTGACGAGATCAAATCCACCGACCTTGAATAAAGCGAGCAGCTCGTCAGCTAAACGAGTACCATCTTCGGCAGAATGTACAGAAGTTGTTAAATCATCCATGTACAGTTCTCTCATGGCAACATCTGCCGCGAGAGGAAAGCGTTCGCGATAATCCTCCGCCAATTGACGGACGGTACGCATTGCCAAAAATGGACTCGAGCGGAGGCCGAAAGCCACAGAATTAAATTGAAAAATACGAATACTCTCGGTATCATTAAAGCGATATAATATTTTTTGATATTTACGATCTTTATCTGACAATGAAATTCTAAGATACATTTGACGTATATCAGCGGTAATTGCTACCTTAAAATATCTAAAGTTAAGCAAAAGCGAAAATAAGTCTGCCTGCAAATTAGGCCCTGTATGCAACAAGTCGTTGAGCGACTTGCCGCTATCAGTTTTAGCGCTTGCATCTAAAACAATGCGGGTTTTTGTTGTCGACTTATCAGGCCTTACAACTGCGTGGTGCGGGATGAAGTAGCCTTCATTTACAGCGGACAAAGAATAAGGTATTTCCGACAGATAACCCTTATCTATATAATCATTTATTACGTCGTTATAAGCTTGACGTAAAGCGGGAAGCGAATGAAACTTTCGCTCTAGCGCGGACAATCTACGCTGAGCGTGAATGAAGGAGTTACCTAAAGACTTAGGTTCACCTTTAAAAGGTAACGACACAATATATCGTCCACATGAATGTCGTGAAACGGTCGATTTATAAAAATCTTCACATTCTTGATATTCCGGACCCTTTTTGTTAACAGTAGGTACTTCCTCGATTTCCCAGAATTTTAAAATTAAATTATTTAAATTATCTACTAACGGGCCGAAGGACCAGGCTACACTGTCATGGTTGACAGAAGGTACCTCACCCATGACAATATAGCCAAGCGTGGTTTCTAAAGCATGAGGTATGGAACGAGCGGTGATCGCAGAATCAGCTGATTGAGAGGTAGATGCTGGTATAACCTTTTTCCCTAGCAAAATAAACGCGAACATTTGCGTACCAAGAATAGCGTCTATATTCCCCGGTACGTCCCAACATTCATCTGCGAGCGGTAAACCTATGAAATGATCCATCACGGACCTTTGTACCGCGCGAACAGGCAACGGATCAGCTATGTGATCAATCACTAACATGGTTAATTCGTATTGAGCGTCACTTACGCGCGACTGTATTGTAAGAGACACGTAACCCCTGATGGGAGTGGAAATCGTACCTACTGATTTTAAAGACGAGTTAACAAGCGGTTGAATATTTAGTTTTAATTTTCTACAACATGCGAGAGTGATAAGGTTGTTTTGTGAACCACTATCCACTAAACATCTTATATCAAAGCGTTTTCCATTTATCGGAACATAAACTTGTGCCGTTGGTAAAACAACTGACGTATTCAACTGGTCACAAGATAAATCTATATTATTATTACGCGACGTCAACGCGATCGAATTCTTAGAATTAGTACATTCATTCAACCCGACACACGAAGGTGTCACGACCGGCGACGCGCGAGCGACATGGCTGCTATGCATACACACCGACTGAGGGCTGCTGTCCAGTGCGCGAGCGCCCGGCAATGGCGACGGTTCCACTATACTAGGTTGCGATTGTTGCGAGCTTGTCTCGCGATTATTAAAATGCAACAATGAATGATGCTTTTTGTTACAGTGTTTACAAGTATTTGTAGAACCACAATTAAGGGTGGAATGTTTACTACTAAAACAATTGATGCACATTTTATTCTCTTTTATGAACTTAAAGCGCTCTTTTACATCTAATTTTTTGAATTCTAAACACTCGTATAAATGAGTATGTTGAGATTTTTTACAAAACTTACAAGTGGGTACATTATTAACTTCATTTTCTGTTACTGCAAAACTATGCGAAGTTTTCGTTGCAGAAGAACGCGACCTATTTTGTAAGTTAGTCCCCTGATTATTTTGCGGTGACGTGGTTTGACGAACAGCTGTTGTTCGTTCAAGAACCTTTATGTGATGCCGTACGAAAATAACTAAATCATCACTTGTGGGTATATCTTTCTCGCGGGCGGATAATTCGAAACTTTGTAATACTTGAGAATCTAACTTTTTTAAAACGAGATGAGTAAACATGAAATCGGATAAATCGCCAATGTCTAACTGTCTTAACGCGGACCAAGATGAGTGAACTCTTTCAATAAAATCATTTAATTGACCGGGTGAACCCGAGGTAGGTTTTATGTCAAGTATATTATTTAAGTACATAGACCCAAGTAACCTCTTGTCCTGGTATTTTGTCACTAAAGAATTCCATATCGTAAGATAGTTAGACGCATTGGGAATTATTCCCGCGAATATATTTTTTGCGCTGCCATTTAATTTACCTACCAAATACTGTACACGCTGATCATCAGTTAGTTTTTTATTATCATGAACGTTAGTTTTGAAGAATTGGTAAAACAGTGGCCAACTTTCCGGTTGACCAGAGAAACTTAATAACTCCAATGGCGGTAAGCGGCAAACGTAAGATTCCACAGCGGGAATATCTACATTAGCGCGGGTAGACTCTAATATGGTATTACGTTTATATTGGATTTCTGTAAATAATGTTTCGAACGAGCTCCAATTACTAAAACTTATTTTATAATCAGGGTCTATCTCTAATAATAATGTATTATGTTGATCACAAAGATCGTTAAAATTATTATAAAGCTTTTCGATATTCGAAGAAGCGGCTAGAAATTCTTGTTTACTTCTAGTATCAATATTTGATGGAATTATTTTCTTTGCAATCTTGAATAAGCTATTTATTTTCTCGAAAATAGTTTCTTTTTTCGCAACGATCATTTTCAACTTTGCTTCCGACGCCATTTTGTTGCGTCACCCAAGCTCCCGTTGTTCGAGTTTTAATTTATAAAAAATGTGATATTGAAATGGTTTATTGAACAACGTAATTTACTTGAACAAGCACAGTTATAAGCGTAATTATAGTAGGGAATACTTAAATAGCGAGATGGGGAATATTTTAAAAGGTATATACTGGCTCAGTCCGACTCGAAATGGACCAAAATTATGGTGAAGCGATGCGGGTAAAAATAAGAGGATTATGCGAGTTATAGTATGAGCGGGAGAAAATATGGTGCGCCGTAAAAAACAAACCAACCAGACGAGAGCTAAAGAAAAGCAATTCACTCACCTGGCGATGGCACCACGAGGTCTTGAGAAATTCTTCGTGGCAGCTTGACTTGTGGCAGCGTGCACAATGCTTGGTAGCCAGCGTCCGGTTTTGCGGGTGGAATTAATGGATTGCGAAGGGTTGCGAGCATGCAAGCGAGGGAGGTTTTTGCAGTTTTAATAACGCGTGAGAACGAAGATGGCGGGCGGCGCGGTGGCGCGGACGCAGCGACGACAGCGTCTTGTCGCAGCGGCAGTGTACGGAAGAATGTGACGTTCGTTCGCGTGTTAGATTCACTCGCGAACGGAGGGAGTGAATGCATTCCCAGCCCTCGCTGATTGAATGAATTAAAGGCGCAACCAGATAGATTAAGGTCGACAGTCATCGTGATAGTTCTTTCACGCAAGGTGAACACATCATCTATGAAAGTAATTCAGTTGGTACCAACATGTCTGTGGAATCATGGAAGCCTTTTTTTTGGTTCGGTGGGTGGTAAATCATCTAATGACTCGTCCTGATCTGGGCAGAACGGAAGGGAGTGGTAGACTTTTATTGACTTAAAACCATCTATGTTCCTTCTTAGCCCTTTGTGTCGAGGCCACGGTATCTCTTTCGAACAAGACGCAGCCTCGACGGGGTCTACTAAAAGCACTTGTATTGCTAGATACCATGAGAGTGTTCCAACGCTTTTTTTTTTGCAGTTTCTTTTGACAAATTCTGCTCAAGTTTATTTTGTTTTCAAGACAGCCTTCGAACCAAACTTCCGAGAAGAAAAAATTGAACTGTCAAACTCTCATTCACCTTCAATCAGCAAGCTCATACTGTCAGAATCTGATGTACAGAGCCCTCTTAATCTAACATTCATAGATGTGCTATCAGCACTTCATCATCATCATCTGCTTAGTATTTTCCCAACTACTTTGAGCTGGCTTCCAGTCTTACCGGATTCAGCTGAATACCAGTATTTTACAAGGAGCGACTGCCTATCTGACCCAGCACTAACTTGGTTATGGAGACCTAGTTAGTACTAAGTAATACGATACCCCTTATTAAGACTGGTTGTCAGACTTTTGGGCCACTGACTACCTGTAATGACTGTCAAAGAACTATATATGACAACCACGAACCAACAGTATGACCGTTTAGTACACTTTCGATCCTTCGACCTCTAAAAAAAGATGATTTCATACTACTACTCGTGCTCGAAGTCACGGTGCTATTACCGCTTCATCATAAAATTTATTTCAGCCATGCAGCTGCAATGGCGGTCTCCTATCTCTCCATGATAAAATACAGAATCTATGACGTCATTTTTTGCCCCACTTAACCCTCAAGTGGCACTGAAAGGCGGTCTGTATCACCGATACACCATTGCGCGTTTCCTGCGCCATCGCCAGCGCTCTTTGATCTTCAAGTGTTTCGCTTTACGTATAAGACAAGATGTTTGGATATGCGTTAATGTGCGTGTTTATTATTTTGTAAGAGTTATAGAGGAGGTCTGATAATGGACCTTTTTTGATGGAAGGATTAATTTATTGCCTCTTTAGAGCAGGCAGCCGTATCGCCGACATAGAGTAGGTACATAAGGTTCAAAGTTTGATAAAAACCCCAATGAGTCTCGAGACCTGGAGCTCGGCGGTAAGTTTAATTTAAAATTGTTTATTTTAGCCTTATTAGGAAGTAATGGTTTTTCTATCAGGAATTTCTCAGTAGCAGCCACGGAATTTGTGCCTGATTGATGGCAATAGGCTCGAACCGACGAAATGTGGGTGTACTAATGGGTACGCCTCTGTATATCCCTTCGAAGATCATAGGCGTGATGTTATGTTATGAAATGTTTTAGGCCAGAAAGAAACCTCTCAAAATTAATTAGTTACCTATCTCAAAGTTATAGTGATTGCAGTATTACTTCGCTTTTACTAGCACAAACAAATTTTAGAGCTTGGAGTACAGTTTTACTACAGTAAGTCTTTCGGAACGGTATTAAGTACAAAGCAGGAACTGCATATTACGGATTTTTGTATACAGTTTTGTTTCACATTTCTACAAAATTTGCTACAATACTGTACAGTCACAAGCACTAATAATTATGTTGTTTGTATGTTGCTTAGAAAAAATCGAGAATGATTATTCTCGCGGAATAACTAATGCAACTTTGAATAAAGACCTTTTTAATCATAATTGTATGGGTTCCAAAATAGTAATTTCATCACCATCATAAAATTACAATCAATATCTATATAATTAAAAAGAGAAGTCCTGACTGACTGACTCATCAACGGCCAGCCCAAACCCTTGGACCTAGAAAGCTGAAATTTTGCACAGAGGTTCCCTTTATAATGTAGACAAGGAATAAGGAAGTATTTTTTGAAATTCAACCCCTAAGGGAGTTAAATAGTATAGTTGAAAGCATGTATGGAAAATCGTAATTTTCACGCCGGCGAAGCCGCTGGCAAAAGCTAGTATTAGAATAAAATCACTTTAAAAAGTCGCTACTTGTATACATATTGGTGCGCGTGACTGTAACACATTGCAAAATAAAATTAAAACTTCCTTTTCATTCGATAATACATCTATAGATCTACTTATAATCGTCGTGGGGGCACGTGCGTTCGTTAGCGCGCTATAAATCGAAGTAAGCCGACGGCGCATAAATCGCGTCTTTGATCCGACGCGCAGGAGTTGAACCTACGTCCTGTTTGTGCTAATATTGGTACAGTTGCACAACGTGCTGGGGATTGAGAATTTGTGTGATTTTCAAATATCTAAAAGTTCTTCATTCGTTTTGTGTGTATCTATCTCGTCAGTCATTACCGTACCTTTTTTAAAGGTGGGTAATGATCAAATTACTCCTCCTCTTCTTGGTGGAGCAGAAGGTAGTGTCAGACTCTTACTGACTAAGACCCATCCGTGTTCCTCTTAAACCCGCTTCCGCCCTTCCCAGGGGCCCTGGGACGCAAAGGGCGGAAGCGGGTTTGGGATGCGGTCTTTTTTTCGAAAGAGTAACCCCGCGGTTACTCTCGCGAAAAAACTGCAGCCCTGGCAGTACAGTACCTAATTAGGCGGTTTTAATCTGACATCAGTCGTTCGTGCTGGTGGGTTTTGAAGCGGGTCTTTTTTTTGAAGGGTGCAGGAAAGTCATCAAATGACTCCTCCCACTTTGAGCAGAGCGGTAGGAAGCGTAAGACTTCTACTGACTAAAAACCACTAATATTCCTTCTTGTGTCGAGGCCGCGGTATCTCTTTCGAACAACCCGTAGCCGACGGGAAAGCGGGCCTCACTTCGCATTGAATAGTATTATGAAATGGTTGATGCCTAATGGGCCTACTACACGCACGCACTTCCCCACAGTCTTGCCTGCGGGATTACACGGTGCACACAGTACATCGCGCGTGTGGTTTGTAATGGTAATACAGTTTTACCAACCATACGCGCGATGTACTGTGAAGTGTGAACGAAAACTGTGGGGAAGTGCGTGCGTGTAGTAGGCCCATAACACGCCTGCACCACATGACCGCGCGGAAGAGCGGTGCTCACCGCGTCTCCAGGAAACGCGCGGCGATCCCAACAGCCTCACAGTCTTACCAAAAGGTATCTTGTTACCTATGTAGTTACTGGGTTATAGGTACTTACTTACAACAGGAATATAATAAATAATTTAAAGGAAGTCAATCATTTTATTTACTATTTCAAACTGTAGCATAACATAGCATACCTAATCAGCCTATAAGGTTCCCACTGCTGATATACGAGCCTCCACTCTGTAAGGTCTCGAACTAGAGCTGCTGTGAATTAAGTTGAATGGCGTGTAATATTAAAATCTTTCACTGACGTAGGTACCTCAAGTTATTGTAATATTATACATATATTTATACATACATGAATTTGATGCAAAAATGATAATTATTTTAATATTATACCTACTTTCATTCTACATCGTTGTGTACTTAGTGCTATAATCGCAAAGATCTCGTCAAAATTAAACACGTATATTTAACCTTCTGATCAAATAACCTAATTTAATCGAAGGCACTGTCTTAGTATTTATCAATACGAATTTCTTTTCCTGGTTCTTGCTGAGCTTTTTCTTCTTCCAGATCTTTCTTTAGTGTACAGCATAGTCTGAAATAAACAATAATAACTTTAGGCACTCTAGTCTTAGGATACTTTAGTTTTTTTTTTTAAATAAAGATGTATGTGGCTGATTATTACTGATTAAACAATTTTTTTTTTTATATTCAGTCCATTGGATGATAAGACTGAACTAAACTGCACAACCTTGCAGAAACGTATGTAGGAGAAAACTGTACAATAATTTTTGCCTGCAGTACTTGCAACCCAGAAAACATCGAAATAGATATACTCCCAATTTTGAAAGGAGGTTTTTAGATAGATTACCTTAAAGAGAGGAAGTAGAAGATCTCAATGAGGCTCAAGAACGAGAACCCGAGGAACAACCCCAAGAGTCCTCCGCAGTTGGAGAGGAAGTCGATCAACCCGAACAGCTCCGAACGACGCATCGACAGGAACCTAGGTTTCTTGAAGTACATCTCCAACTTGGAGAAATTAAGCCTGGATAAAAGAACAAGAAATAAAAGGGAATAGAATTAAATAAAAGCTTTGTGCTGATCTGCAGCAGCACATGAGATCCTGAATAAAGTCTCATGTGATTTTCCATTAGCATTTTCTCTTGTGCCAGTCTGTGTTTCTACGATTTATGCCTTGTTGATGGGATTTAAAAAATATAGCTCGCTAAATACCCTATTGTGTACACCTCTGAAAAATCCTTTGTGGATTACAGCCCGGACTTGATATAAAAATAAATAGTAATTAATAGAATAGAACATAACAGAGAAGAAAAAGATGCTTTATAGTCCGACATAGTAACAAATTAAGCATCTATTATCAAACTTCTGACAGCTTTAACACTGACAACGAACAACGGGATGACCTTGCAATAGGGGATCGGACTGGATCAAAAAAATATGATTCTGTTCAGTCCGTCAGTTAGATTATCGAAAAATATTGGATACGTGTTTTTTGTTTTATCAAATCAATAAAAATTGACGAAGCTATAGCGCGTCAAAGATCATGGAGTGGGGCTTGAAACGTCACTTGAAGGTACAAAATGTACTATCATATGACGTCACACGAGTTTTCGAAGCACTGTATCGTCTTCATTTTTTGTTTACGTGAAAAAAGAAAAAATACGTGGGCAATATTTTTTGGAAATCTATCTGACGGACTAATTAGTTTTTTTTTGTCCGATCCCCTATTCTGCTGTGCCTTCGATTTATCATAACTCTCATCATCATTCTCTTGCCCTTACCCCAATTCATTTGGGGTCGGCGCAGCATGTCTTCTTCTTCCACACTTCTCTGTTTCTCGTCATCTCATGAGACCACCTCCTTTTTAGCCATATCATTCTTAACACAGTCCATCTATCGTTTCATTGATCTTCCCCTACTTACTTAACTATCGTTAAATATGATATGTCCAACTACCAATTTTATCATCATACTTTCAGGCCGGAATCACCCACAAACATAGGCCTCCTCCTTGTTTTGTTACAATTCGTATTTCAGTATCTTTTAACTAAACCTACCAATGTATTTGTGTACCAATGTAGGGTGTATAGGGTCGTTAGACCTTACTGCCCACACGAAGAAGAAGAAGAATGTATTTGCTTACCCATTAAAACTATCGTCGGTAATATTTGAAGCTTCGAAATAGGATCTAATAAATTGCTTCAGATTGTAATCTGTCTTCAATATTTCAGCTTCATAATCCATACTATTACAGGCTGGTAGGCAATGGCATTTAAAGCCCCCATCTTTACTTAATTCTTGTTCTAACATTTGTTCTGAAAAAATAAATATACATATAAGTATTTCGGCAACGTCATGAAAAAAATAAATAAAAAAGGAAACAGTTTGTTTTTAAATACTTACTTCTTGCATCTGATATACATCTTCGATTAAGCTCAGTACAAATTCTTTGACTGCTTGAACCTAAACACAAAAAGAAATTATCAGCGAATCAACAGTTGACTATTGTAAAATATTGGACATATTTACATGTGTTTTAATAGGTACTGATTTCAAAGTAATTTTGGCTCTATTTTGTAGTTGCAGAATATTTTTTGGCGTTTTAAACCAATCCGCTACGATCGCTGATACACTTTGCAAAAATTGTACATGTACGAGCTTTTCTTTGTGATTTTATTTTAATTTCATTTCTTTTGTATCCACACAATAAATTATTATGTCATTAGTATGTCCGGTATTTGATTGCCCATGTTGATGTATATATAGAAGATATAAATACTTACATGGCATGTGGAATTGAACGCATTTACACTTGTTAGCAGTTATGTTGGACAAGCATTCTATCCTACAATTATTCGCTGTATATAACTTGAAATACTTCAGAACTCGTTCATCAGGGAAATAACATTGACGTCTGCAACCAAACAGAAATAGAAAACATAATTTTTTATTAAGGGTACAAAAGTACAACAAACGGTAATTTTACTTTTAACAACTACATATTTTTAGATGCTGATGTGGAGATGACTCGAAGCATTACATGGAACGTGTGTCGAAAATTCTCATGTGCAAAGACCTTGACATGCAACTGTGAACTAAATCTGTTGTGGTCTACGCAGTTGTGACGCAAAGGCCGAATATTGTCACTGTAATTGTTGATTAAGACAGTTTTGTTAATCTCCCTATTTTAAGGCTTCATTGCGCTTTTCACAGAAACGTCGTTGGAAAAAAATACAAATCGTTATCTCCAATTTTTCATTTCATTTATGGGATTCCGAATGTTTTCACAAGTGTTCTTGATATGAGGGCACCATTAATTTTGAAAGTTAGAATATTGAGGATGTTAAAGATATTATTTTACAAAACTTACATTTCTGGATCATAGCCTCTCAAAGATTCTGATGTATTGAGCACGTTGAAACTAAGTGCCATGGACGAAACCTGATTGGTTAACACAGCATAATAGTACAGTGAAGATTGAGGCAAATCAGTTGGGTGCTGGATGTAAACCTGAAATTAATGACCATGCTCTTACAGGGTGGAACAAGGTTGCCAGTGTTGTTGACCAATATGATCAAGGAAATAAATTGCTAATTTGTGTTATAAACTACTATGATGAGCTTTTAATTTTAAGTATTGCTTTAAATAAGATTGTTGATTTCTTGGTGTAGCGGATGATTTTAAATTACTTAGTGCTGTATTACACCCTACCTTTTATACACGATGTATCATCTTCCATGCCATATGCGTGTATACTCATGTTTTGTCTTACTTTATATATAAAAAAAGCTTACTTTGAAACCAGAGTTGAGACCATTACAGAGATGGTCACGTTCAAAAGGTTTATGTTGTAGCGTAATTTCGACATCAGGATTTTCTCCATTTTCCTGAAAAACCATAACCGAAGGATAATCTTTGATGGTTTATTGACTAGTTACAGACTTTTGGAAAATAAGATCAACACTCTTGTTTTGGACTTTAAATATACATTTATGTATCAGACTTCAAAAATCTTTCTGTTTTTGACGAATTTCAGTTCCGTTCTTATTTCAATTTCAGTTTTCATAGATCTCTTCTTTAATTAGTAGATGGATAGATCTAAGTTATTTAAGATTTAAAACTCACCGCACCAGAAGCTGGATAAAAATTGGGATATCCATGTATCTTATCATTAGTCTCGTAACCGTGTTCTACTGACCATCCTTTTGTAGGTTTTGTTGTGTTCAGGTATGCATAGTCTCTCTGCAATCTGTCAATTAAACTAGTGCTTTTAAAGTGGCTGTATACTTTTGGCCAAGTGCAGTATATCTCGGTCCCGAAACGTCTTTGGATGGAAAGCAAACGAGGTTCATCGAGGCTAGATAAGCGGTGACGAGAGGATCTCTCCCTCCCAAATTCCGCCACCTACTTTGCTAGTATGACTGCTTCGCGGAAAGAGGTGATGGCTTTCCATTCTTTAGCGCTCTGGACCATGGATTGACCCAAAGCCAGAAGCGCGAAGCAGCCGCCGCTAATCCCTTCTAAAGGATTAGCGGCGGCTCCGCTTGGAAGCCTTGTAGAAGGCTTCCAAGCGAAGCAGCCCTCCACGGTATGCTCCACCGTGTCCTCCAGCATATTACTGAAGGCCTATTTAACTAGGACCAAGCTTAAAGTAACTGCGCGGTGCGGGAGGGGTGTCGTGGCGTGTCGCAAGAGAGCAGTGCTATTCTTGCTGACGGGTGTAAAAGCATCTCTGCCTCTGGCTGGAGGTCTTACAGTCAAGGAACCCACAGTTCCACAGGCTAGTTCGGTTAAGCATAGCCTTCTTGGTTGATATGCAAAATTAATTTTAAAAAAAGTCTCTTTGACACCGTCTTAGCTAAGTGGTAGGATATAGTAATATGTAGTTATGTACTATTTTTTCCATTTTAAAAGCTTTTTTTAAAGTCAAAGTTCAAATAGGCCTTAAGTTCGGCAGTGAAAAAGACTAGCTGTTAGGTTATAATATAAGCAGTACCTTTGTGCCCCTTTGTACATAAAAAAAATGAATAATTATACAGAAAGAAAAAGGATAAGCATAGATTGCTTAATGAGTTATTTTTATGGAAGCATTAAAAAAAATTAGAAACCCCAAAATGATTGATTACTTCCTGTGTTTGAATATTTCTTTAGCTGCAAGAGAGTTCATACTGAAACATAATCCTTCGCTAGTTAGTACCGTATCAAATAATTTTGAACACTCCACATATTCTCCATACAGTTGACATCCTGCAAATACATCTGTATGATTTGGAGAAACCTAAAAACAAACAAAAAAAGTATGGGCTATAAATGACACATTCATTTTATAAAATTACAAATCGTAAGCACGATGGGATGTCCAATCGGCAGTAACGAAATTTTTTCATAAATCTTTTGAACTTTATCACACTACTATAATAATATACTCGTGAAAGCGAGCGTTTTATGAGTAAGAGTATGTATGATTGTTAAGTTTTCACGTAGAAATCGCTTGACGGATTTGGATGTAACATAGATAGAAGACTTTATCTAAGTATAACACTGATATTGATACTGTTAGCCTGCATCATCCCACAGCTGGGCAAAGACCTCTCCCTATGACAGCCGGTGGTTTCAATCTAAAGTCAACACAAGTACAACACCGGCCTAACCATGATATGAATGAGCCTTATGGAATGAAAGAAAGATGGATGTGATAAATTAAGAAACATCAAAATGTTACCTCCAATATATGTTTGACGATAGAAGCATCTGTAAAACCGCTTGGATATATGCTATGTAATTGATTAAAATGTGGAAGATTGCATATTTGTGATATACCGTCATACTTAGCGACTCTTTTCCTCATTCTGAAAAGAATGTATTATTTTAAAATCGGGGTATAAGCAGCATGTAACAGGGCGACAGGGTTATATTTAAGCGTCTTCTTCTTCGACAGAAGATGTCTGTATACTGGGTCTGGAAAGGACCCAGTAGGTGGCCACGTTTATCGCAGAAGGTTCTATTCAGGTTGTTAAGACTTCTGGTAAACGGACGCCTGGGACACTCCAGCACGTGGGGCATAGTTTGATCCGGAGCGCCGCACTCGCACTCGGTGTTGGAGGAACCAATAATGTCATAATGTCCCATTTTGCCAAATTGTTACAATGATACCTACATCATCACAAAATAGTTATTCAGATATCAAAAGCAAATGAATAGCACAGTTTCTTTTGACCAATTATTATTATAACAAACAAAACTTACGTTTCGTTGTATTCAAAATTTATATTTTGTATGATAAACGCATCTAACGTCACTTTCTCATGGGTAAAGTTGTAGACTGATACTTTACATTTTGACTGCGGACATATTGTCACTGAAGGAAACGGGACCTGTGAACATAAACTCTTTTGCAAAAAAAACGGGCACTTCATATTTTTTTCTCTACTTCAATGAAGAAGGACAAGTAAGAGGTTTTATTAATTTGACGATGTATTGGCATGTTATTTGAAGAATCCTGGCACGATTCTGTACGTTCCAAATTTAAATTTTGAAATTAACAAAAGGAAAATAATGATTATTGTAGATTATTGTAAAATTGCTTTACTAATGGCGCGAATTGCTGAAACGATTTTATTACTGATTACTAAAATTTTAAAACTTTTTGGATATTTTCTGCAAATTAAACAATTTTATCTTTCTTTTTACATTAAATACCACTTTTTGATATGAGTGATGAAGCGATAAGGGCCGGTAAAATTATAGCCCTACTTGAAGAAGGTTGTTCGCAAACTTACGTGTCTCAGCGGCTAAATGTGAGTCGTTCAACTGTCCAGAGGACTTGGCAACGGTATCAAGAGACCGGTTCGGTCAAAAGAAGACCCGGTTCGGGAAGAAAACGACGCACAGAACCAAGAGATGACCGCTTTTTGGTGAGTCAGGCCTTGCGGAATCGTAAGGCGTCAAGTGTGGACCTGAAGAAGAGCCTTGAAGAAGTAAGAGGAGTAGAAGTTAGCTTGTGGACCGTCAGGAGGAGGCTTTTGGCTGCCAATATCAGGAGTTACCGCCCGGCTCGGGGACCTAAATTACTCCGTGAGCACCGTGTTGCTCGACTTCAGTTTGCTCGAAACTGTGCTTCATGGACTCTGGAGGACTGGAATAAATCTGATGAAGCTAGAATCTCTTTGTGTGGAGAGGACCGACGCCGGCGAGTGCTACGAAGACCACGGGAACGCTATGCGGAAGTGTGTTTCGAAGAAATCACTCCTTTTATGTTTTGGGCAGCAATTAATTCGACGGGGCTTACGGAGTTAGTTCTCATAGAAAATGGAACATTAAATGCACACCGGTACATAATGGAAGTCCTAATTCCATATGCACAACCCGCATTGACTGCACTTGGGGAAGATTCCATTTTTATGGACGACAATGCTCGCCCGCACCGTTCTGGCGACGTGGAAGCGTACATGCAAGAAGTTGGGATCCGTCGTTTAGATTGGCCAGCTCGAAGTCCTGACCTCAATCCAATTGAGCATGTCTGGGATGTTCTAAAGAGACGGGTAAGATCAGTGCAACATGCTCCACAAAACATCAGGGAGCTAAAAAGAGTCATTGCAGAAGAGTGGGAACGTATTCCTCAAAACGTCATTAAAAACATCGTGGAAAGCATGCCCAGAAGGATTCAAGCTGTGATTTTGGCAAGAGGAGGTCACACTCGTTATTAGGCTATTACATTTGTAACTTTATTTAATTAAACAAAGTAAAAAAATCTTCTTGTCTTTATTGCCGACCACTTCTTATTGTTTGGCCGTGTACATCGGTTTTAAAGAATTCATAGATTTTTTTTTTAAATTGCCACAGTTCACTTCACGCGTATTAATTTACACGATTATAAGTATACAGACTACGTCAAACAATTAAATTTCATTGAATTAACTCAAATCGACCTTAGAACGTAAATTTCCTAAGGTGCCCGTTTTTTTTGCAAAGGAGTGTAAATGTGCTTACTTTCCCAAAAATGTGTGGTCGACGAAATGACACTCGTCGCAACAGATTATAATTTCGTCAGAAAGGGATACACTCATACTGGAAAAAGACTCAAAAATATAAAGTATAAAAAAAAACTGGTCATGCAATATTTCAGTATTTTCGAATGTCAAGCGATCTTTCGAATGTGGACGAGGCAAAAGAACTATGTAGGGATCGTTCTGTGGTATTTGCTTGCCCCCGCGAGAAATGGATGTGAGTTTATAATGATAAACTCACA
The DNA here is from genome assembly GCA_949775195.1 of Diarsia dahlii. Lineage (NCBI taxonomy): Eukaryota > Metazoa > Arthropoda > Insecta > Lepidoptera > Noctuidae > Diarsia > Diarsia dahlii. The sequence continues at coordinate 1,494,380 of OX459198.1, forward strand.
TCGTGATGTTTGATGATGATGATAATAAAACTTTGATATCTCACCTCATTGACCGGAATTAACTGCTCACTGACCGTGACTATGACAGGACTGGTCTGCCACTTGTACCACACCTTACTAATGAGGTACATGCAAAGGGACACGCTGACTAAGAAAGTTAGTAGCCAGAATATTCTGAAAAGAAATAAGGAGCAAATGATCTAACTAGAATTCATAATATTTAAAACACCCCTCTCGAAATCCCAGCAGAAAACATGAAAGAGACATCATGACATGCCATTAGCGATAGCCACAAAATCAAAGATTGACATAACATGATACTTTTACACACAAACACATAATCGATCTTATTGTGGATATCGAAATTACAGATGAAAAACGTGTACGACGTGTTAGTCACATATTAAAAGTTTCGTTTCGTTTCGTTCTACGTTCCAATAGTAAGTGTACCTAATGGTACATTTACATTTCGTCGGTTATGTTTAATACCATGTAATAGAGAGCAAGCTTATTGCCAACAACCGTGCACAAAACCCGACTCCGGGGCTGGTGCTAGAAATTACTAATGGAAAAACTCTTGGCTCTACTGGGAATTGAATACAAGACCTCATGCTCAGTAGTTGTACTTGCAACCACAAGACCAACGCAGTCCCACAATTCACTAATCTTGTTAAAACCCGTTTCAGAGATATAAAACGCTTTGAAAACGCTTGTCACTTGTCTAGCTACGGCCTAATGGGCCTACTACACGCTCAAGCTTCACCACACTTTTCGTTCACACTTCACAGTACATCGCGCGTATGGTTGGTGAAACTGTATTACCATTACAAACCACACGCGCGATGTACTGTGTGCACCGTGTAATCGCGCAGGCAAGACTGTGGGGAAGTGTGAGCGTGTGGTAGTCGCATAAAGTAGATTTGGTTCTATTTAAACAATTAAGGTTTTGTACCTTATCATCATTATTATTCTCTTACCCTTATCCCAATTCATTTGGGGTCGGCGTAGCATGTCTTCTTCTTCCATACCTCTCTATTTCTCGTCTCTCAACATTATGGTCATTAAGTTCTACTTACTTTTCAATCAGAGTTAGTCCTTTCCTAGTCACATACCCAAGACCATGCAACGTTGTATTATTCGCGTAGTCATACATCAGCTCCCTAACCAATATTTTCTGACGTTTTCTTCTTGCCTTACGAATACAAACATCGCCATATACGTTGGTAACGATAACCACTTCACTGTCTTCCCTGGAATAAAAAATATTGAGATTATTTTTATGTGTTTTTGCAAAAATATTTATTGTACAGTCACTGCCTTTATTTTTGTTAGTATCATTCTTGTTTGCAGAAGACTACTCAGGAGATTTTTGAAAGGTTTTCACAATCTTCTTTTTAAGACTTTTACGCGCGTTATAAATGTAAAAACAGTTGAAGAAGAAGAAAGAAAGAAGGAGAAGTTATGTGGAAATCGATTCTCGTGGCATGGGCCGGGTTTAGATATGAATGTGGATGGGTATAAGAGTACAGGAAGACCAAAGAAACGATGGATGGACTGTGTAAAGAATGATATGGCAAATTAGAGGTATCTCATGAGATGACGAGAAACAGAGAAGTATGGAAGAAGGAGATAACCTGCGCCGACCCCAAATGAATTAGGATAAGGACAAGAGATAAATAATAAAAATTAATAAAATAAAATTTATTGTGTCAAATAATTGGTTTACAATTTTATTGTTGTGTTCGGAATCTTCTTTTAGACAAATAATGCCTGTAGTAGAAGACTCCGCCCCTCCCTATTTTGTACAGCGTGATAATTAATACAATATATTTAAAATATTAAAGTTAAATTAAAAAGTTAAAAATAAGAAATTAAAAAGAGAGTATACTTAGAGATTGTGTGTGTGTATGAGCGTGTCTGTCAGTATGAGTGGGTGTGTGTGTGTCTGTGTGTGTGTGTGTGTGTGTGTATGAGCGTGTCTGTCAGTATAAGTGCCTGTGTGTCCGAGTGTATGTGAATAAATCCGTGTTATAACAATGCTTCTGTGTCCTCATACGTAAGTGGTTTTATCCACTTAACTAGTGTTTGTTTACAATCATATTTTTTTTCGAGTGTATATTTGTCATTTTATTTATTCTATTATACAATTGAGCTGATCGTTTACTATATTGGTTACATGCAAATTTGGTCTTAGTTGAAGGTATATCCGCTATGCTAAACTTTCTTCTTTTCGTGGTAATACCCACATTAAGGGGCAAAGACTTGTGCTTTTTTAAAGAGACTGACGATGATAAATGTAAAAACATTTATAAGTATTATCAAGAAAAGTTCCATTTATTCTTTAAAATACAATATTGACTTAGCAATGAAAAAGCATGTACTCACTCCATTTTCGCTAATTTCCACTTCTTTTGCGTCCTTTCACTGATACGCTGTTTTTGCAACTAAATAAAAATTCGTGTGTGAAACTATTGCTATGTAATTAGGTTAATGGTTTCCGACCCCATTGAACCTTAGGGACTCTTTAATTATTTATCAGTTTATTAGATCAGCAGTTGTAATTAGACTGATACAATTTAGTGATGTTGTTTATTCGATGAGCTTGATACTCGTTTTATTCAAAATTTATTACTGCTAAATTTAGAACTCCTATCAGTCTGTTTCGATGGACATTATTCTGAATTAAATTTTGGCTGAGCCAATCGAATATAGTGCTCCTGGCCGATTTTTCTGGTAAAAGTCTGCGAATATCACCGAAGTACACCCATATGTAACACTGGTTCATATATCGTCTATTTCTCTCAGTGATTCGGTAAAATATTGTGTTGCTGTGTATCTAATTTCATCCAATTTTATTTCGTTTAGATGAATTCTTATAAGTTTCAAAGATTTCGAGATAAATGATTCAATGGTGTGTATTGTGTGCGTTCATTTTTCTTCCCTACTGTTTACATTCTACTAAGCGTTACATTATCCGGTGAATTACTTGATGCATTCACCATTGTATCTGTCTTTATTTGAGCAGCATTTACTAACTAAACTTCTCATATTATTCTATTATTTAATACAGCACTTCACTAGCCATCTATGCTAACCTTTCACAGTACATTAATACCTAATCATAATCCCATTTAACAAATTACATAGTATATTAGTGACTTCGATGTTTCATTACATTACATACATACATTACACTTCCTGAATTATTGTGTATCACGATACCATTACCTTGTAAGGTGATTAACGACACTTTAAGGAATATTTTGTAATGAGCCCCATATGAATCTTTCCACTAGCAAGGAAAAATTCCCGTTTAACGGGATTCTCTGAAATATATACATGCGATGATGAAATATAATAATATGATGACTACAAAAATTCTATGCATTGATGTGGGCTTACTCTGTGGCACGAAGTTGTGCTGCTGAAACACAGATCGAAGCGCATGAATTTTCTTGCTTAACTGTAGGTACCTGTTTCTGAATGTCATCATTCTCCTGCCATTAGCCCAATTAGCATCGGCGCAGCTTGTCTTCTTCTATCTTATCTATATAAATAAAAAATAGCACTCCGGGAGTGCCGGCAGATGTGAATACTTCAATATTAACTTTCAAACTCGCGTCAGGGTCACGTGATGCTGATCGAAAAATCGTAAGATTTATTACTCATACAAAAAAGTGCTCAGCGCCGCTAAAGAAGTTTTCACTTCAAAAAAAGTAGTTAAAAAACTAAAAAACCCGACTGAAAAAACTGAAAAGCAAAAAACAAGCACATTTTAAATTAAACAAAACTTGGAAGCAGGCGGGGTCCATTCTATAATATTTTAATTTTTTCTTTTCACAATTTAATATTCAAATGAACCCCGCCTGCTTCCAAGTTTTGTTTAATTTAAAATGTGCTTGTTTTTTGCTTTTCAGTTTTTTCAGTCGGGTTTTTTAGTTTTTTAACTACTTTTTTATTTCCAACTTTTTAGTTCTTTTGTTTGTTCTTTCGTTGGTCGCGTAAAATTCTTCGCAGATGATTTAACTTTTGTGCTTGTTTATAGAATTTCTCACTTTGAATTTCTTTTAAACTTGTAAGTGTTTTATATTTTTGTAATCTCCTTTTAAACCCCTTTATTTTGATACCCTACTCGATAGTATTGCAAAAAAAAAATTTTTTGAACTCCGCGATTTGGCCCCCGAAATCCGCAATTTTTCTTTGTTTTTTAATTTTAATGTAGCCTATAACACTTGCGCCTTCAAGACAAATCTAACGACGTATATTTCATTCAAATCGGTTCATCCGTTTATGAGTTATGAGGGAACAAAGAAACGGACATACATACATACTTACATACATACATACACGTCAAACACATAACCCTCCTTTTGGGCTTCGCCGCAGTCGGGTAAAAAGAGAAGTCCTGACTGACTGACTGACTCATCAACGCCCATCCTAAACCCTTAAACCTAGAAAGCTTAAATTTTGCACAGAGGTTCCCTTTATAATGTAGACACGGAATAAGGAAGGAGTTTTTGAAATTTAACCCCTAATGGATAATAGAGGGAAATAGGGTATGAAAGTTTGTATGGAAAATCGTCATTTTCACGCGGGCGAAGCCGCTGGCGAAAGCTAGTCTTCCATATTTCGCTATTACCTACTCGTCCTCTTAGCAGTAAGCTCGTTTCTAATAATTTAATTTAACACACAGTTCATTCATCGGTTCTTTTAGTCTTCCTCTACTCTTATGGCCATTCAAGTTCATAATCAAAACTTTCCTGACGACACTTTCCTGATTCCTCTTCTTCACATGCCCATACCACGATAACTGTCACCCGTGCCACCTTCAGACTCCCTCATAGGTACTGTACCTCTTTCTAAATGTACATGTTTATTTATTAACCGACTTCCCAAAAGGAGGAGGTTCTCAATTCGATGGGTACCTATGTTTTCTAAAAAATCTGCTTCTGAAGTCGGTGGCAAAAAAATGAAATCAAACAAACAAATGTCACCGACTTCAGAAGCAGATTTTTCTAGTGAAGTTTATTTTTCACTTTTTGGTGTTTTTGAAGTAGGTTGTTTTTTTTTTATTTCTATATTTGGATATATTTAAAGGACAGACATGAATATCAACGATGCTTTCCTTACCAAACACAATTGGCTACGCAGCAAACTCCAGCCTCTATTCCAGTTCATTAGAAAACAGTACATGATTATATAAACGCATAATATACCTATTAGTCATGGTGACATTTTTTGTGATTCCCGACGAATATAACTAAGATAAACCATGGAAAGACTGACAGGCGACACGGAGCGGCTCACAGCATCCCATAAAAAAACATTGACAAGATTTATTTCTTATTCAATTTAAAATCTGACGAACAAAGCGGGATATAAAATGTTATTTGTAGGGGAGTTTTGAAGTGTGGTCACGTGTGATGCCTTCGAGGAGTCACTTTCATGGGTTTTTGTTTCTGGATAAAGAGCTTCAATATTTTGTGCTCATCGACACTTACCTGCATTTTGTTATCTTCGTCTACTTCTGAATAATTAGTATACAAAAGTTTAAGTTATTTTTTGATATTCTTAAAATATCTCATCTCATTATCTTTTTCATAACCTATGCTTTCATCTTCGTCGTTAATATCACATGCAGTTACTAATATGAATAAAAAAACAAAAGCAGGTACTTCTTCCAATACTGGTCTAAGCTATAGTTAGTTTGATTCCTTCTAAGCCTCTTCATAAAGAAGTGGGCTGTAATCTACCACATAATCTCAATTTGGGTTTGTGGCTACATATTATGTGCCTGAGATTGATTCTAGGATATATGATGGATTCCTTCGCATTTTCATCAACATTCACACACAGAGACAGACAAAGACACACAGACAGACAGAGTCACAGACACAGTCAGACATGAACACAGGGACGGGGACAAAATCTCTAAGAACCAGACAAATATATTAATTCTATTGGCAATCTACTAATCAATAACAATATTTATGTGTAGCTAATTCATTTTGCTCGCTTAATATAACTAGATCAGTATTGAAAACGGCATTATTATGCAGTTTACTTGAAGTTGTCAACGTTATTGAGTACTTCCTGCACTACTTTGATCTATTACATGACTGATTAATTCATAATATTAGTTCCATGGACTTACAAACTTATAATATGTAACTGGCAAACTTAAGTTACCTGCAAAATAGTCTTTATTACCTGGACATAGGGTAAATAAGGTAGTATATTCTGGTAAGTTAAAAGTTGGTTTTATATTTATATGTAGGACACAGCTGTGTTTTAATTTGTCAGCTTATGATATTTTAAGTTGTAAATGATTGTTCGAAACATGATTGTAAGGTTAAGTTACTATAAAGCTTGTATTAATACCTATGTGGTAAAGTAATCGTTAAGTTTTATCTAAGACGTTTCCTGTATAATAATGATAACGAAATATATCTTATATCTGGTGTTTTTATCACACCTATCAAGAATCACCATGCTTAATTATACAGCATAATACACTCGAGAGCAATGAATCCGGGTCACTTAAAGAATGTTAAAAATCTCGGAAACTAAAAATGATAGGTTAATGCAATAAATTGTATTTAATAGACAACATAATACTCCTTAAATGAAAGTAAAAAAAAAATATGAGTCACCATACATTTTATTAACACAAAATTACATAAAGAAAAAAACTGCTGATCTCTCCTTAAAACAAAAATAGGAAACATGAAATTTTTGAACTTTATTACGATTTTCTTGAATTTTAATACTTCGTATTGCCTCCTCGTGCTTCCATTACTGCGTTTACGCGGTTTGGCATGCTGTACACCAAGTTCCTTATACGATTTTGGGGAATATTCTCCCATTCCTCTGTGAGAGCAATTTTGAGCTCACGAAGCGTGATTGGGGGAGGGTTTCGTTGTTTTACGCATCTGCCTAGCCCGTCCAAGCATGCTCGATCGGGTTGATATCCGGGCTGCGCGCTGGCCACTCCATACGAGTAATGTTCATCTCTTGAAGGTAGTCATTCACAATCCTACCTGTATGAGGTCGGGCATTGTCATGCATAAATATAGCATCCTCACCTAAATTGACCATAAATGGACCAACGTGATCATTGAGGATTTCTTCCACATATCTTTCGCTAGTTAAAGAGCCGTTTTCTATGATCACCAGCTCTGTGCGACTTTCAGAAGAAATTCCGGCCCACACAAGTACAGACCCACCACCGTAGGCTACTTTTTCTTCGATGCATGCTTGCTTGAATCTTTCCCCTGGTCTTCGATACACTCTGTGTCTTCCATCGTGCTTGTAGAGCATACATTTTGATTCGTCGGAGAACATAACTTTTGACCAATCTTCAATACTCCAATTTACGTGGCTCTGGGCATATCTTAGTCTTGAAATACGATGCCCACGCTCCAGTTTAGGGCCGTTTGCAGGTCTAAGGGGTTTTAACTTAGATTCAGCAAGCCGACGTCTTGCTGTCCATGCACTTGGGTAACTTCCTCCGAGGCGTCGAAACTGATTTGTGAGTTCAGTTCCTGTGAGAAAGCGATTTCGAAGCATGGTGTTCACCAAGTATCGGTCTTCTCGTGCTGTGGTACACCTGATTCTGCCCGTTCCTGGTCTGCGTAGGTTAGAACCAGTTTCTTCGTAACGTCGGAGAACTCTTTGTACTGTTTACAGCGACACACCGACAGTCCTGGCTGTATCGCGCTGACTCCGGCCGGTTTCCAGCATTGTAAGTATTCTGGTGCATTCTTCAGGCGTAAGCGACATAATTTCAGCTTGAATAATGAATATAGAGCACTATCAACATGGTTTATGTACCCACATAAATGACAGATTACAAACAAAAGCAAAACCAAATGCTGTAATTACGTAGTTTCATCTTCGAAAGTGGCCCTTTTTCAAATTTGTTTTTTTTATGATATAACTTTACAATAACTAAGAAGTTTTAATACCTTCATTTAAGGAGTATTACATTGTCTATTAAATACAATTTATTGCATTAACCTATCATTTTTAGTTTCCGAGATTTTTAACATTCTTTAAGTGACCCGGATTCATTGCTCTCGAGTGTATTATGGTGTCACGCAATAAAAGCGTTTACTATTGAAGTATAGGACACACAACAATAATGATTCTATGAAATATTTGATGTTTTTCATTTACGTTTTTCATTTGCTTAAAACCGACCTCTCTCAACAAGCTCTACCCCCTAGCAGGTATCGCACCACCTGCTGTACGAAGAGATGTCGCATGCGCGCTGGAAAAAAAGACCCAAGAATCTGATTCCCCACATCCCCTCTACGGCCACACTACTACCCCGAGCAGATTAAAGAGCCGCAAAAGTTTCCTACGATCCACTCAGACAATTCAAGACAGGCCACCTAAAGTACACAGTAAGCTATGGCAAGAGAATGCCCACCACCTCACTACTTCTTGAAGCCACAATAACACCTGGCTCCCGGCAGTGAACTGCAGTGGCCTATTTGGAAAGCCCTAAATAGATTGCGCACCCATGTGGGCCGCAACATAATCTGGCAAAGTGGGGTATCATTGGTTCCTCCAAAAAAGAGTGCGAGTGCGGCGCTCCGGATCAAACAATGACCCACCTGCTGGAGTGTTCCAGATGTCCAAATAAATGCACCCTTGACGACCTGAACAGCGCTTCTGCCGCTGCAATAAACGTGGCTATCTGCTGGGCCCTAACTGTATTTGATGATTTTCCACTCACCATAAAAACAAGGATGCTAAATATCTTGTTTACCTAATGCTGTTTTCTTTTGAACTTTTTGATTCCCTCCGACTGCACCGAAGTTCTTCACAAGACCCAATTCTTCATTGCATAATTTCTTCGTTCCTACAGCCAACATCATCACCCATCTTTACCCACTGCTGGGTATGGATCTCTCTTTGCTTGTGCCAGCCTCCTCCAGGATATTCTGGCAATGGGAACAACATCGTCTGCCCATCTATCCTGAAGATCTATCCCATACCTTAAGAAGTACTGTACTTCAGCCAACTTCAAATAATTTCTCCATCCACCAAGCTTTCTATACAAACTAACCACCTTCTATATCTAATTTCATCTAGCTAGTTTCATTAGTGACAATACATTAGTTTTTATCAGTTCACATTGTGAGCGGATTGCCGCTGTCACTGCTATCAGTCCTGTATCTATGCTGTCAAAAGTATATCATTTGGACAGTCGGCGACCGGTTGCGGTCGATGTCGATCGCTTGATATACTTGGCTGGATGGTTGGCAGAAAAAGTTGGTTGGATGAAAAAGGATGAAAATAATAAATGTAAAATTAAAAATAATAAATGTTAAATTAATAAATCTTCCAGCCAATTTTATAAGATGTTTTGTCAAAAAATACAAAGAAAAAAAAATACAAATCCGCTGAAAATGGAGAGATTTGGAAAACACCTAGACTCATCATTGGGTGGCCAAAGCTTGAAGAAAAAGAAGAATGAGAAAATAATGAGCCCAGTCTTAATAATTCGTTTTTTTTAACTATTTGTCTTGGGTTACTGTGTAAAATTAAAATAAATGCATCAGTATTTATGGTGCTATATTTCCTGACGGAGTCACTGGGATGTTTATGAAGCTAACGAAATAACGCTCGTTTTTTTTTCGTTTTAACTAGTTCACACGTAATGCAACAGATGGTAACAATTTGACCACTAGGTCAAGCAATAAAAATATCGGGCAAATGGTTTCTGTTTCGAGGTACCTACTCTTTAGTAAAAACTAATTACAGGGCCTCAAAAAAATCATCTGCACCGCTGGCAATGGAAAAAAAACGCAGAAAGCTGGCAGCATTGACACATTGGATAACAATTTTAATCTTTTTTGTTATTAACCTGTACTGTCCGACTGCTGGGCAAAGACTTCACCCAATTTGCCATGTGCTCTTTTCCCGTACCTCCTTGAATTAGCCCGAAAAAAAGTAATCGTGATATCAAAAGATGAATGCCATTTATTTTACTCAGACATGCACAAAAAGACTAAGCATAACGGACGCTGTCAGTCACTAGCAAAACGCCACAGCATTGGTTACCTTATATAGAAAAACGATTAAAATTGTATGTACCGCGTAATCATTTAACGATTACTGCTGGCTTCTAACATTCAATCAACCAATTTTGTCTGAACTTAAAAACACTTATTACGTTTTTAGGGTTCCATACTCACCCAAAGGGTTAGGTAGGCTCCACTGCCTGTCCGTCCGTATGTCTGGCACAAGGTTATACCTTTTGAACCGTACTTAGGTAGGTAAAAACATGAAAATTTCACATAGCTTGTAAATCTGCCACTTTATTAGCAATTAATATAATTGAAAATTAAAAGAAGAACAATTACAATTAAGATGAATTTGGCTCGATCTTAATAATGACAATCATTGGCGACCTTGTTCCACTCACTCTATCTATACTATCTATACTAATCTATACTAATAATATAGAGAAGTAAAGTTTGTGTGTTTGTATATTTGTTAAATTGTAAGGGGTAATCTCGGGATCTACTGAACCGATTTTAAAAATTCTTTCACCAATAGAAAGCCACATTATTGCTGAGTGTCATAGGCTACTTTTTATCCCTGTATTCCCACGGGAACGGGATCTACGCGGGTGAAACCGCGGGACGTCCGCTAGTGATATATAATGTGCCTCCTTCTCTTCGTGTCTCAACCAGAACTTACTCTTACTTACTTTATCTTCGGAATGTCATTCAAGCCATCTGGCTGTTTATCTGCAAACTCAAACAAGTGGTACGGTGATATGGAACCCTCCCTGTGCAAGTCGGACTTGACCAGTTTTTTCTAATGACACTTCAGACGAAGAGTTATGAGCTCCGAGCCAAACATGGCATGTTGTAATCCCTTTGCACATCAAGTACTAAAGTAATTACAGTGTAATTATTTTGTAGTTTTATACCAACTAATAAACTGATGACTTGTAAGGTGAAATATGAGCGAGAAAATTGCAACAGCACTTGAATTGACGTTGTATAGTTTATTGGGCTATAAACCGTGCTGTTATGGCGGGGGATTAATGGGAAATGTCGTAAGAACATTGAATTTAAAAACAGACAGTCATAGGTTACCACGACAGTGATTAGGATTAAGTCTAACTGGTTCTTCATCATCATCAACATCTGCATTGTTGGGGCCGGCTTTTTCAGTCTAACCTGATTCAACTGAATACCAGTATTTTACATGGAGTGGTTGTCTATCTGATCTTTCCTTTTTTAGGTTTCATTTAAAACAACAGAGACCTCCGATACTGATAAAACAATCGATTTAATTAATTCATCAATTCTAAATCTTTACTCACTTTATTACTCTTTAGTCTAAGCAATTAATAAATTTCGTCTCCAAAATGATCACTATTTTAGCAAACATTTTCATCATCATCATCTTCCTGCATCATCACCTTCCTCAACTCTAGCATAACACGTTTTCTTCTCCCAACCTTTTTCTCTTCTATCATCTCATATGCTTTCATTGACTTTGTTTTTAGTATTTTTAAATATTAAAAACAAAATAAAATAAATATTTGAGGGGGGCTTCAATAGAACAAACGCATTTTTTTTGCCGTTTTGGTACGGAACTCTTCATGTGCGGTTGCAGTTTTTTTTTTATATCAGCAATGATTTTGAATCATCTAAGGTCAGAAGAGCAATTTATTTTGCATTTTATTCTGTCGAAATTATTTTTCCAACTATCTTTAACTTTTTTGTCTGTCGCTACCCACAGCCCAATCGGCTACCGGATAAAATTTAACGAATCACCCGCCATCATTTTAATGCTATCGTAATGAATGTAATATACGAGCGCGTTTTATCGGCCTCACAGCTTCTGTCTTGCCTCTTTTTACTCGAGCGTATTGCTCGTAATTGATTTAGGAAAGATATTACTGTAATTTTGATCTGGATGAGTAATGATGGCTTTAAAATATTAAGGTATTTTGCAGGTTATGGAGAATTAAACTTAATTTTTAAAGCAGTAGATAAGTAATTGGAAGAATTGGAAGTAATTGGAAGCACAAAACTAGACGATGATGATTATTTAATAGAAATGCATATAATATACTAGAATTAACTTGCCTATCTTCATATGAAACGATTTTTTATAGATTAATTTATGGACTTGTCTAATATTTTTTGTTGGATTTTTATAATACCGGAGTTTTCGTTTATCAGGTGCCAATCCATCGTTATGTCGTTAAACCAAAGCATTATTTCAGTCTGTAAATTCGCTGGAACATTTCAGTTGACACTTGCAACTTGTCCCTAAATAAAAATAAAACACCACAGTAATAGTACATTGTAATACAAGGGCCTAAAATGACCCATTATATACGAGGTAGTTTTACTACCGAGCTTTAGCGAGGTAGTAAATAGGAACCGAGTTATAATGGGATTTTAGCGCCGTGTGTTACACTGTACTTTTCACTACGATTGCGAGAAAATAAAATAACCATGTTCAATATGAGTTTATTTTATTAAAAACTAGCTGATGCCCGCGGCTTCGTAATGTCGGTTACCGCGACCGATGTCGGTTATCGCGACCAAAAGTAATCTCTTCATCCCTCCCTTTCAACCCTTTTTTCGCACCAAAGGTGAACGTGCACCCAATAGATGGCGCTGTATGTCCGGAATACATTTTATTTTTTATTTTATTTTTTGCAATAAAAACTATCCTATGTCCTTTCTCAAGTTCCAAACTATGTCTGTACCAAATTTCACACAAATCGGTTCAGTAGTTTAGGCGTGAAGCAAAGACAGACAGACAGACAGACAGACAGACAGACAGACAGAAAGACAGACAGACAGACAGAGTTACTTTCGCATTTATAATATTAGTTATGATTAAATTCAATTTAATAATACAATTCCAAAAATTTCGCGTTATAGCCTTTTTTTATTTCTTCTGTAGCTGCAATGCAACGCACACATTCTACCAAAGAGTTCGGCATTCAGCGCGTTTAGTTCCATTTTTAAAAATAAAATATTTTTTTTACTTGAAACTTAATCACCCAGCTGGCTGAACAAGTTGTCGTACGAGATTTACTTTTAGCCCTAGGGCAATAAATGCAATTTTAGGCCCGCTCTGGTATGCTATTATGACGTTCTTTTTGAGCAAGAGGAGTGAAAAAAATATCACCCATCAATTTTTACGAATTGACATTGTAGTCAACGCAATTCTGAAACAAAAAACAATCGTAAAATTAAATTCGTACAAAAAGCAGCTGAAAAATGTATCGTGACGAACGAAAGCATTGTTGTCTCACATGCCATTTCACATTTCACGCAGCTCCCCAACAACCATAACTCCAGAGCATTTATTACTCAGTATGATTGTCGTATCCAGAATTAATATCGCCATTGTCTACAAATGTTTCTCTTTTATTTTGCCTTGCTATCTGACCGGTAGCCGCATATCCAAAGCTTGAGTTATCTCGATCTGCCGCCAATCAATCTACATCACGTCACTAGTTTAAACACCAACTTATTTTTACAGTCACTCAACTTAATACCCACTCTTAAGTTCACAACGATAAAGTTGAAGAGTCTAAGCTTGGCGTTAAAAGCAAAGTTGTGTCCGCTTCGATCGGTCGTAACAATCGATTTTGATTGACAGATAAAAGAAATCGATGCATCGCTTTGTTCGTGGATCGATTATTGTGTCTACGTAATTGGATAACGGTACGTGATGGTGACAGTGCGTGGCGATTTGGAGATGCTTTTAAATTCTAATGTGATTTTCGATAAAAAAATAAATTGGTTAAGCCAAATAACGGGGCAGAAAAACCGAATGAAATGGCGTGTATCAGGTAGAAACTCTGCTACATCTTTGGCAATTGAAGGTTTTAAAAGTTCAGTAAGTTCGTCATCCATATTGTTTTTATTAACCTTTGTGGATTACTCCTACTAAAGTCGTCTATTAATAATTAACAAGTGCGTTTCGGAATCGCACAAGGGTTTCGTGGCATCAAATAATATACCTAATGTTAATATTTTTAACACTCATGCGTAGGACAACTTACACCAGCAAAACTAAATATTGTGTTTCACGATAATTAAAAACAACGATATTGCCGCAGTTTCTCAAAAAAGTTCCATAATATCTCATATGCAAAATATTAAATCTTATTTTAACCATATCCGTTAAAAGTCTCATTCAGTTTCGGAATTCATCACATACCTTTTCAAATAATTGCTTTCTGTTATACCTCTTTTACACCACCACAGTCGGCAAAATTTGATTCATATCATCGATTATCTTGAACACACACACCGACAGACCAATTTTCCATAATAATATCCTTATTATCATCACAAAGTTCCCTTCGTTATACCCTCTGTGGTTTTCATATAAAATTATATGTTACTGTAGCCGCAAGCATCGTCTGTCCGTCCGTCCGTCCTTTTTTATTAGTACCTACTTAAGTTATATGTTTTTTTTAGTAATAACTGGTAATAAGGTTTAGTGGCATTGTTCTTATTTTAGGCTCCTTTGTTACTTTTTTTGCGGTTATCAAGTAATCGGCTTAGTTGCGGCAATTTTTTTATGGGGTTATTGGTCATGTATGAATATACTTGTTAATTCGAGGTAGATACAACATACTGGCTGCGGTAGCCTAGTGATGGCGGCCCCGACTTACGAGCAGTGTCGTAGGTTCGAATTCAGGCAGGTGCATTACTTTGTGTAATTTATTTCATCACCGCTTCTCTCAAAACGGAGAAGGAAAACATCGTGAGGAAACCGGCATGTCTTAGAACCAAAACATTCGAAGACATGTGACATCTACCAATCCGCACTGGGCCCGCGTGGTAGATTATAGCCCATTCCCTCTCTAAGAGAGGAGGCCTGTGTCCCAGCAGTGGGAACATTAATAGGCTGTTGATGATGATGATGATGAATGCTAGAAATAATTATAAAACTCGCATTTAAAGTGGAGGCAGCGACCAGTGGTGCACATTGGCCTTAACAACTGGAAGCCATGGGGAGAGGCCTTTGTCCTGCAGTGCGATGATACAGGCTAACAGTATCAGTCTAACATATAAATCCAAAACATCAGAAACTCGACTACAAATCTTAACCTATGACTCCATATGTAAGAAACATAAATTACTAACGATCGCATTAAAGGGTAACGAGTATCAATTTAGTTCCCACATCAACATCGACTATCAGTTCTAAAGCTCCATCATTACTTGGATATTAACTGTAAGCTAGGTAAGTGAGGATCGCGTTTAACTAAAATAGATGTTAATAAGTGCCTGCGATACTCGGGTAACGTTGTACGTAAATCGTAAGCAACCCAGTTAAGACTGACAGAGGTGCGCAATGGTGGTGCAAGAAAGGAAGGAAAAGCGGGTATATTTATTTCAAAGCTAAGTTGAATAAACAACAGAGACATTCTAGGAATAATCTAATTCACGAATCCAGGCAGGCATTTTGTTTAGGTCACCTCTACTGCTATGGAAACGGTAAATAATAACATAAATATGTCGTCTCCTGCGTGTCCTGTTATTTGTTCACTACAGAAACTAATGGACTCTACCGAAAGCGCCAAAGTAGTAGTCAGTATGGGCCTACACAATTTAGATTGCCTTCGATACGTTAGGAAGAAGAAGAAAGGTAAATAAAAACTATGTGAGGAAAACGGCAAGTCCTCGAATCAAAAATTTGAAGACTTCATCGCAGCAACTACAAACGTATCGATACATGACTTTGTTAACCACCATAGGCTACTTATGAATACGCTTGTGAATGATGTCGATAGTATAATCCAACACCGACATCCGCAACTTGAGAGACGAAGAGAAATTTGGTACAAAACGGTCATATTATTATCTTAGAACCTGGCGTCAATTATGTGCCTACGGGCATTAGAGGAGAAACATTGCTTTCTAGCTGAAAACAGAAAGTAAATAATATTCCTCGCTTGAATCTTATCTTTAGAACCCCCTCATCGCATACATCACGCGAAACTCCGACGTAAGCGAGTGTAAGTAAGCGCTAACTAACGCGAGGAAGACTTAGACGCGAAATATTTGCACCGTGCAGCACTTAGCGCTCTTATCGCTCGAATAAATCGCTTCAAGCACTTATTTGTTGAAACACCCGGGTACTGTGATTTCGTATGCTTAAAGCTGATTGAGATATGTTTGCTAAGTTTCTGAAATAGGGCTTTAAGCGGAATAATTTGAGGGGTTTAGGATAATGTCAGGGTTGGTATACTTAGATTTATTTAAAAGCATTTTGACAAGGAATATCAGTGTTTAATTTTGTGTTCAGAAAACAAAAGCAAGTGTCACATTCATTTTTTGAGTGTCAATATTCGACCAGTTTCAAAAATTGTTTGGTTGAGATTTCATCCTTCATCATAATTTTAGCCCGGAATCATCTACTGTTGGATATAGGCCTCCCCGTTCTTCATGACGTTGAACTTTATTCATGCTGAATGCATTCCCATTTGAATATGAAGCCAAGGTCGCCTTCCAGTCTAACCAGATGCTGGTGATTACCAACATTTTACTTGGAGCGATTGCGTATCTGACCTCCTCACCTCAAGCCTGTCCAACCCCTTCGCCTTCTACCCTTACCAAAGCTCCTTAAGACATTAAAAGAAATTACGTAACCTGGAATAATATTGGTACTCTTTGTTTGTCCAGCTTCTAGACCTATTTACTTGTTTTCTAACAAAAAGCTCCTAACTGCACACAGAGAAGTCACAAACGAAAATGGATTAGCTTAAACGCCTCCAGTAACTCGCTGGCCGCCCGTCCACTAGGCCATAAAGCTAAAGTATGGCCTCAACGGATTATGAGGCCAAAGTTATGGTAGTTACGGCTTACGAGAACTTATGGCCAATTTATGGATTGTTGCTTAGTGAAAAAGTTATTGGTATTGGATTGGGAGGTTGGTCTTCATCAGTTAATGTGGGACTCATTTGGGCATAAGACTTTTGGTTCATGAAGTTTACTCAAGAGCAACTTAATCCATATCAAAGAAAACGCATATTTAAATGAATTCGAATTAGCAAACGTAAAGCATGTGATTCTGTAGCCAGCTGGATGATATTAGCCTGTAATCGAGTTGAATTGCCCACGATTAGAGAGTCTCATGTCCAGCAGTGGACTCTGTACGCTGATGATGCTGATAATGACCCAAAAGATTGTTTTACGTTCCTATTCCGTTACTTTCTACCCTAGCACAAACTGATCGTTAAAACTTTTGCCAAGCTCAGAAATCTTTGCTTTTGAAAATCAAAGCTGCCTTTATCTAAACTTTTTCAAGACCACCATCATAACATTATTTAAAGCTCATCCATTCTAATGCCAAGCCATAAAACTGTCCAGAAGAACCCCAAAATGACCCTATAAAGCACACTGCCCATTAACAGAAATAAAACAGAGACTGCCAGAGTAATGCAGTCGGTGCATCCGCAATATATTCCCGGGTCTACCCGGTTCTTCGGGTAACGGGTAGCACGGGTATTATTTACGAGCACCTGGGCAATTACATGGGTAATGTGGAACGTTGAAAGTGGAGGGTAGTGAAAAATAGCAGAAACTGTTCGCGACACCGGTAATTAGATTTCGTTTTGTGTGGATTTTATTTTATTTTTGTGGGAACGTGATCCTAAAGTTTGTTTTGGATAATAATTGTTGTTGTCTTGTCAAAAATCTTGTTTGTTCGCGATCTATGGTAAAAATGTCATGTTTTTGTGGTTATGATTGGATAAATGTTCTTACTAAAGCTAGTCATTTATTTTAGTCTTTTCTTTAGTCATTTTCTTTGTTCTCCACGCAGCAATATAATTATCTTGTTATACTCTCTGCAGTCACTCTGTTCTGTCTCAACTCATAAAAATGAGTTACTTCTATGTCCATCGATGACTCTTCTCCCATTCCCGACCAACAACCGTAAAAATAAAATACGCAACCCCGAAACAGAAATAGACGAACAAATGGATAGTTAAACAGAGAAAAAAATAATAAAAAACGCAGAACCCACATAAATAACGTTTTATTGGCGCTATCAATAATATTTTATAGCAACATTCAATAACATGTAGAACTCGAGTTACTCAAGCGTATAAAGCAATAATTACTGAGCACGGGACGTTAACAAGATTTACGTCTAAACACGTAGCCCGAACTCCCCTCTCACTATAAAATTTGCTACACACGTTTATCTTCAGCTTTCTCAATAAACAAACCGGAGAAACGTACGGATAAAGCCGAAAGACTAACATATATCTCGCGGAGCAATAAAATAAATCCGACTTGCCTCCATAATAACATTCAGAGTGGTGAATTATTTTCTAATCCGAACGTCGGGAGGCTAATAGTTCGCACGTGTCGGTCTTTATACTGAGTTACTGGTGAAAACATCCCAAGAAAAACATGAATTTCCACCAGCAGCGAGCCGGTAATGCTCCTTTAATGCGGACACCTTAATAATTGTCAAATAAATTTGGGAGTAAAGCCGCGCTGGAAAAAGCTGCTGCGCTGAACGCGGCTAATGACGTCATAACTTGTGTGATCGCGATCCGACAGCGCTTCAAGCGGCTTTTTATTTTGGGATTCTTGTTATGTATTAGCTTTGGAAGATGTTCCTACGAAACGCTTTAAGCGATGCGTGAGATATGGGTGTCTGTTACAATCATGTTTGGGGGCTTTTGTCAGGGTTTTGGATGGTTTTATTAGATTTTCAGTAAATGGGTATTATGGATTTGGCTACTAAATCAGATTCGCAATGACATAGTCTTATCTAACCAGTGGACTCAAGTAAGATCGCAGATTTTTAGTCATACGCCCAAGTACCACATTTAGATCTTTCAATAAATGCCTGTAAGATTTTCAATGACTCATCCATGTGGAAAAAGGAAAATGGTCTTACTTGTGTTTAACCCTAAAATAAGACAATAGGGCTCATTTTAAAATACATTATTAAATCCAACAGTGTACAACAACAATGTTTCGTCAAAGAACACTGAAAACAGAATTCAAAAACAAACAGCAAAGTGAGCGAGTCAGTACAAAACGGAGCATGTACTCAGGACATAAATAACGAGTCATATTTTCACGCCATTTCAACTATGGCCCACAAAGAAGCGCGTCTGTTTGGATTAATGTACCTTCATACATTTATACGTGGGTCTCGCGTTCAACAAGCCTGAAGTTTATGAAATACCACCCTTAATACATCAGCACCCTCAATCAAAAACGAACTTTAATCTTAAACTTCTAGGGTTCAATCTCCAGGGTTAGTTCCCAGTATCTTGCATCGTTTAAACTCAGTGACCATGATGAATATCTCGCCAAGTTCCTCCGGTGTCTATCCAAGCACTTTGTGAGATAAAAATGTGGACGACGAAGAACATAGATCTGGTGTAGTGGCGTTTGTAGACAGCCGACAAAAAGTGTTCTCGGTTTAGTAGTTAGGGTGAGAATACACTGGTTATTTGATTTGTGGGGGAAATCAAAGGTCTTGCCCTTACTTGGGTAAATTGATGGAAGTTTAACCCCTGGCTTTGCGAAGTTATAAGCTTTGGTAAGTGCTTGATATGGACTTCAATATTTTTTTCTTTTTATGATAACGTTACCCCACACTAGGAATTTCTCCTGTTTCGTGGGTTCACAGACATTTACACTCATATACACAAATACCCAGACCCGACACTACTATTTGTAGGCTATACAAATATTTGTTACGTGCGGGATCGAACCCGCGACACGTAGCGCAGCAGTCAACTGCTTGAGTCACTGCGCCCACCGTGTCGTTATTAAAAGGCTCTTCAACATAGTATAATCTGTGACAGTAATGATATAAATGCATCGGTCATACTAAGGAAATTTCGCTTTACGCGTCTCACTATTTAGGTGCTATATATCTGAGAGAGAAAATGCGCGTGTCGGCATTCAACTCTTTTACTATTCCGTATATCCAACGCAATAAAAATCCACTGAACCCAATAAAGCTTACATCCCTAACGGATCCAATCACACACAACATTCCTGCAATTAATCGATAAAAACACAAAAAACGGCAGCCATTTAAAAACCCTTCTACGGACATGTACAGACAATCGATACTTTATTCGATTCTAACGATTTCAATTTTATCTCGATGCGAGCCTATTCGATACCTGATTCCGAATGGCCGAGTTGATAGTAACGCTCGTTGAATGCAAAGCGAATAACAACGTTGAGTGTCGCATAGTTCCAATTTGCGACTATAGTTAACGTGATACAACCTTATCGGAGTGAGGACATTCCATTTTTATAGGGTCAGGTGAATGTGGACCTAGGGTGGCAAGGGTAGAGTTGAGATTGGAGTAAAAATAGATAGTTGCAAGACTTAGGTCGTGAGGTGTCGTGAGGAAATATACGGGAAGATTTCCAAAACGTATGCGTTGTTATGGAATGATTGTTGACTAGCATCGCCTTCGTTTCGCTCGCGTTATGGTCAAAAATTATCCCAGGGAACATCTCAGGCATAATGTCGGCACCCATAAATGAAAGAATTCTCGAAATATTATCAGAAGTGCCGAAGATTACCCCCCTACATCCCAACTAACAAACTTTACCTCTAAACAATACTAGAATTAATTCTATACCGCATTTATTATTCTTTTTGTATCAAAGGATAATAATATGCATTTTTCGATATAGATAGGCCACGTTAATGACAACAACCGTGTCATTATTCAACGACAATGTGAACATTACTCCTTTTTCAAAATCCAGAAACTGCGGTAAGAGATTAGGTAATTATGTACCGTATATACTTAAATACCGTAAAACGCATGAATATCCTGAGCAATCTACCTAAACAGAACAGTAAGCAACTAGTAAAACTTATCAAAGCGCTCCCGATCATATTATTCGTCCGTATATTCTGAACCAAAGACGATAGTGTTAGAGCAATCGCCATTATCGATAAAGATAAAGCCGTGAAGGTGGTTATTAGAACGAATAAGGCTCTATTAAGTTGTTCGAGCTCCGAGGATAGCCGTGCATGGCCGTGCATGGCCGTGGATGGCGGTAGATGGCAGTGGAGGTCCAACAATATCAGTTTTACGTTTATTGTTGGGCAGGCACGTTTTTGTAATGCATGGGAGTCTTGTTGGACTTGGCTGTGCCCTTAGTTAGGATTGAGATGTTCTCTTCTGGCTGAATGAGGTTGTAGAAATCCCGAGATGATTTAAAAAATATTTAAAAAATTATTTTACTGATGCAAACAATGAATTTTCATCGTCATTCTCCTGCCGCTATCCCAATTTATTTGGGATCATACTTCACTATTATTCGTCATCTCAGCAGTCAGCTCCAAACCGCGGACACAACATTCGGAAATTGGTATGTATTCAGAAGAAACCTGAAAGAAGACGAAATGGACTTATTTATAATTACCAGTGAATCTTACATTAATTACAAACTTTAATGCACACCAACTTTAAATATCACACTGTTTACCTGTATCCCTTACAGCACCTAAAAGTAGCTTAACTTCTTCATAAATATTTTTCATTTCTTCAGCACTTCTAAATACAGTCATAACATAACTTACTCCATCATAATAAACAAAGCTGTATAAAGTCCTGCCCTAATACAGCCAAGTAACCTTGTAGAAGAGATAAGAGATCTAACGCGACGGCTACAACAAAATATGTATCAGAGCGAACATTAACGGAGTTGCCAAACTATCAGATACACTGAGAATCTGCTCACTAATCTAGAGCATAGGGGTGGGTTTTACTAAAATAATATACTAACAAATATTTTGAAAAATATTGAAGGTTAGAAGTTTTTCTACCGACAACGAAGAAGCACAGCTCAAATATTCTTGACGCGAACTATGGAGCGGGCTATGCTTGGAGTGTCTTTGAGGCATCGCATCCGGAACAAAGTGATCGGACATAGAATCAGAGTTGTCGACATAGCTCATAGAGTAAGGATGACCGCTGAGGCAAACGTGTTCTTGGGTGGAGACCGTGAATCGACAAGCGTAAGGTGGGACGTCCTCAGGCTCGATGGAGCGACGATTTCGCAGAGTGGCTGGTAGTACCTATATAAGAGTTGCTGTACCTATGATGATGATATTATGGCTCAAATTATACGTATTATGGCTAGGCACATAGCTTTACCTACAATATAGGGTTTACCATTAATACCCAATATTCTGTTTAAATCCGATTAGCTAAACAGTTTTCACGACCATCAAAATTAAAATTAATTCTAACCGTGCGTGAAAACGTATCCAGCCCAAAAATAATGGCCTAAAACCCATCAGAGTTTTAGTTAACACAGTTTATTAAGTTAGGAGCAGCCCTAATCCGGTTTAAACCAGATACACGCCCGGGAACGGGGGAAAACGTAGGATTAAACGGACGCCCCCAATAACATTTACATAGAAATGGACCTTTACTGGTACACATTTTTACTGACCTTATTCATTCGGGAGTAAATTTTTCACTGTTAAACTACTGCTCTTTATGTGGGACTCCAAATTTTATGGTCTGGTATTTACTTTTTTGGTAATAGAATTTATAAAGCTTTGTGAAGCAGTTTGATTTTTAAGTAGACCGTAGACGCTCAGTTTAAAATATCGTCTCTCTGTTTGTGCCACACAATACAATCGTACACCTTCCACAAGTAGTTTTCAAATCGAAAATCTAATCAAATCAATTTGATTTTTTGAATCTGAAAGTTATGCTACTACGCAGTGACCTGAAATAGATTCGACAAAACAAGGTAATGATTCCTTTTCCCAGGGAAGAGTCTAGAGATCCAGCAGTGGGACCATTATAGGCTGATTATGTTAAAGACCTGGATTAGACCTGGCTGGTCCGGTGGTCGTAAGCGTAACTGCTAAGCATGAGGTTCTGTGTTCGATTCCCAAGTCAGGCAAATCATCATCATTGACTTTATCTCTCAGAAATCAAATTATCTTTGGGTTTTTCTTTCAGGAATTTCTAAGTAGCAGCCAAGAGTTTTAATTTTTGTCCGATGGATGACAATAGGCTCGCCTCCTATTACATGGGACTTAATTAAACATAACTGGCCACATGTGTACACCTCTGCCTAACTTTTCGAGGATTTCAGGCGTGATGTTAAACGCAAGACAATAATGAAGATAAAAGACGCCAAACAAATTCATAAACCACATCCACACCACCATAATCCTGCCATAACAAACGCATTTCTCTCCGTAAACAAACGGTCATAATCTCCTAAACTCTTAAACCCTTCACTATACATTCCCATAAACTTACACCTACTCAGTTAAAATCACAGATATACATAGACCTAGATAACGCAAGAGCAACTACTTCGCGTGCCTCTTTTCGTGCCTAGCTTACGTACAAAAATCGTAAGTGGCCACTTTTGCGCTCAGTTTGCATCCGTGTATAGCGCTAGTCGGACGTCGGCGCTAGTGCAAAAGGCAGGGGTTTGGGCGAAGAAGGCACCGTACGCGGCGTCTTTGAATCGATTTGATTATGATATTGCGATAGTGCTGGTGACGTCATAATAGGTAGTCGACAAATGGCACGCTTGGTTTTCATACAGATCGTGATACTTACGTTATCTAGGCATATCTATATCTGTGGTTAAAAACCTCTAATTTGTATGCTAATCATATTAGATAGTTCGGCTAATCCGCCGTGTTTTGAAAGCCACAGATTATACACGCGTAGTAAAATTGCTTCATAATTATGTTACGGTGAAATGTTTTGATAGGAAATTATGTATGCTGCCGGATTTAGTTTGGAAATTGATTGGTTTAGAGTTTACCGGGATTTTCTCGTGTTATTTGATGGTTTTGATGTGTGAAGCTTCCGGTTCGAAATAACGTTGGTATTTTCTATAATAATAATTAATAGCAGTTTATTCTGATTTATCGGAATACTGTTCACTTTTCCATAACAGCTGGTTTATGAGAATTAAAAACTTTCTAGTTTTAATGTTTTTTTTTTTATTTTTGTCCTACTACCACCAACTACCAACAACTACATTAACCATCGACTTCTTTAGCATAAGTATTTTCACATCTAATAAGATTTAACCCAAGATTTAACTCAGGTTAAATATTCTCATCATTATTAATCGGATAGCAAGATTCTCATAGAAAATTATAAGTAAAGATTTCGACGTCTACAGCAATAACATGCCGAAATAACTATAAAAAAAAAAAAAAATATATATATATTTTCTCCCACAAATAATAATATGTACAGGAACAGAGATACAAAAATTTGAAGATGGGAGACAGGAGCCCATACTAAGTAAAACCTGTGCTACGGGTAATAATAATAAACAATCGAAACTAATGACATCCTTAATAGCCGCCCAGGTGACTACTAAATTCGACCCAGATTCAAAATCCCGGAATCCCGTGAAATCCCGGCACTGACCACACGACCAACACTAACTCACTCGCTTCAATCCCGCACAAATCTCCGGACTAATGCAAGCGGGTAACGTCTGTGATTCCCACATTGTCCTAACTTTGGGGAGCGGAGCTAAGCTAGAAATGAGCCAGCTTTGTGTTAGGTGAAGAATTGAAAATTCTGTAAAGGCATTGTCAAGAGGTCTCTTTTAGGTTCGCAGATGCGACAGTGACTGAGAAGTGGCCAAACGCAGAGGGAATTTGAGTGAGGATTTGTGTCACTCTTCAACTGTTGATATACGAGGTAGGAAGTTACACAGTACCTAAACACATCTTTTTAAAAGGAAGAATCACTAAGAGTTCAAAAATAAGGACATGCCATCTTAGATTTTGGATGGTTTGGTCTAACAAAAGGTATTTACAAAGCAAGTGTGAGTGGCAACGCCAGGAGGGGACACCCTGTAGAAACAGATGTGTGAACGTGGACGAGGCAGAAGGTGGCATTCTGTGGCTTCTGCCGACCCCCGTGAGAAAAGGCGTGAGTTTATGTATGTATAATATTTGTAATCATTACCATATAAACATTTTACCTTTCGACATCAAAACTCATCAGCAAGTTTGCACGCAAGAAACACCAAAGAACGGGTAGAAGCTTAAACGCAGATATGACATCTACGTTTAATGCTACAATAAATAATCCATCCCAAACCTCACATTCAGACCTAAACCTCCCCACACCGACCCAGGACAATTTAAAACCCGTTAAGGGTCACTAGATCCCTTTAATACAGTGGAGTCCAGATAAATGGCGGCGGTATATTGGCCTACTATTAAAACTATAAATCTCGTGGTCAGCGCTATGAGGTGGGGAAATTAAAGGGATTGGGTAAGCCAGTTTGTTCTGGTTGATTTGCTGGTTTTTGGGTAAAGCGGGAGTGAATCTGTGGTTAGGGGCCGCGGATTGAGTTTTGATAGTGAATTTTGGATCAATTGTTTGTTGAAGATACTTTGTGTATATATATGTCGGAGATTCAATCGGATTAGCGTCCGCGTGCTCGATATTGGTGTCTGCCATGTTATTATTTTATCAATCAGTGCGCACGACCGGCACAGGCGCTGTCTTTTTAGCAAGAAGCTCTAATAATAAAACGAACGCACTACTGACAGATACAACAGACACTGACAGCGAGGACATTGACAAGTCCGAAATCGTCTATGATGTTTGCAAGGAGTATTTCCTCTAACACGGCCATTCTGCAAATCAACGCGCTCTCGCGTTGAGTCTAAACGGCACCAATGTAGGCAAAGCGTTTCAGATGGCTTTCAACCTCCTCATAAATCAATGGGACTCAAAGCAAAGCGTGAAAGCTTTCAGCATTAGTTAGAAGGCAGTGCATTCATTAAATCTCAAAGCGTAGAAGCTTTCAGCAATACTCCTTGATCAATACATGATTCAGCTCAACCTCACCGCAAAGCGTATCAACTTTCAACAACAACACTGCAAAGCGTAGCAACTTTCAACAACAACACCGCAAAGCGTAGCAACTTTCAACAACAACACCGTAAAGCGTAGCAACTTTCAACAGCAACACCACAAAACGTAGCAACTTTCAACAACAAAGGACAAAGCGATAAAACTTTCAGTCCGTTTCTCTGACGAAGCGTGATAGCTTCCATACTTCCATCGTCAGGACAAAGCGATAAAACTTTCAGTCCGTTTCTCTGACGAAGCGTGATAGCTTCCATCGTGATAAATCAGCAATAATCGCATGTTTATTGCTCCAAAGTCGTAATCAAAAACAATAAACATAGGAGTTCTCCGTTTCAACAAAACTTAAAACATCTCAACAATTCTACAAACAATGTAGCATAAATTCACAATTCATAATTCGTTACTAATCATCATACCAGGCTGCGGCGACAGTACTTAACAATTTGAATAATTGACAAGACATTCGGACAATTCTGGTAGGCTACCTGGATATTAGCGTTATCTTTTATGACACACATATTGACCCCGTCCCCCAGATAACGGCTCAATCATGTAACGCTCATTCGGTCAAACTTTCGTGATTTTACAAGGACCACAAAACTTTTAACTTTCCGCTTAATTTGTTAGTTATACGGGGATTTTTTTTGAACTAACACTAGATCGCCTTCTACAAAAGGACGAATCGCGGGCTTTATTAGCGTCATAGCGTATTTTATCTTTTTTTTGCTTGCTCGTCCATCCTATCCTTAGCTGCATTCCTTGTTTCTAACTTTCTATCAAGTCTAGTTCATTGTGAATATCAATATCCACCACGAAAAAGTTTAACCTGGGTGGAGTTTTGTTACAACCAAATAACAACTGGAATGGACTTTTGCCCGTACTTTTGGATACTGTGCAATTCAAAACGAGTTGGACCTCAACGATAACAGACTTCCAAGATTTGTTTTCGTGATTTTCGGCGACTGTTAAACAATTAGTCAGTACGGACATTATCCGTTCTACCTGTCCATTGGCATGACAAATGCGACTGGCGATGTCATGGAACTCGATTGACCATTCTCTACAGAGGCTTTGGAAGTCTTGCCCTGTGAACGAAGTGCCTTGATCGATAATGATTCGCTTGGGAGTTCCGAATATGTGAACAAAATTTCGAAGAGCTTCACAGGCGGATCGAGGAGTCAAGTCTTTAACAGCAGTTAAATAACAAAACTTGGTGAAGGCGTCTATTATAACAATCACTTATTCTATGGAAACCCTTCCACCAGCCAATTTACCACTCGTATCAATGTGAATGGTATGAAATGGCTCTGCAATTTTGTCGATTGGATGTAAAGCAGATTGCTTTTTGCCAGAAGGATTTTTATTTATTTTACATGGCAAGCAATGGTCAACATAATATGCCCTAACGGATGAACTCATATTAGGGAACCAAAAATATTCTCTAATTTTGGACAAAGTTTTATCCCAGCCTAGGTGTTTCAATTCGTCATGAAATCTCTGAATTATTTGCCAACGAAAATTTTTGGGGATCATAATACGACTAAAAGTTTTACCATCGATTTGGAAGTTTCTGTATAGTAAATTGTCTTTATAGGTGTATGATGACCTAAGGTTGGCATCAATTGTGTCATTTTCGATTGATTCAATAATGCGCATAATATCAGAGTCTAACTTTTGTTCGGCTTGTAACCATTCGTCATTTACACGTGAAATATTCACCTCCCTAGAATTAGTTACGTTACGACTTAGGTAGTCTACGTGTGGGATTCTTTCGCCCTTTCGATACTCTATTTCAAAGTTGAAAGTTTGCATGAAAGCCCACCATCTGTGAACGCGAGGTAAAAGTTCACGCTTATGACGTGATGCCTTTAGGGCGTTACAGTCTGTGACGACCTTGAATTCTCTGCCGAGCAGATAGTGCCGGAAATGTTTTAGCGCTCGAAATACCGCTAGGGTTTCCAGCTCATAGCTGTGGTATCTACTTTCGACATCGGTTGTTCTTTGACTGAAATAACCGATGACTTTTAACTGATTGTCGTCCCTTTGAAACAAAATTGCCCTATACCCGATCGAACTCGCATCCGTATGTAGCTCAATTGGTTTGCTGGGATCGAATATAGTCAATACGGGTGCAGAAGTCAGATATCCTATCACAGTCGCATGAGCCTTTGTATGTTCGGCAGTCCAAACCCATTTGGCATCTTTTCTGGTAAGGGCGTATAAGGGTGCCATGATAGAGGAAAAGTTAGGCACAAACTTTCTAAAGTACCCAGCGAGACCGTTAAATTGCCGCAGCTCCTTCACGCAAGTCGGTAAGGGGGCGTTTGCAAAAGCCTCTATCTTTTTAGGGCTCGGTTTGATACTATTATCACTGACAACATAGCCCAAGTACTCGACTGAGGACTTCAGAAAGGTGCACTTTTTTCAGTTAAAAGTGAAACCGGCTTCAGATAAAGCAGACAATACCTGCTCTAGACTCTGGTACGCCTCCTCCTTCGTTTTAGAAAAAAAAAAAAACGAGAACATCATCCATATAGACAAGCGCTATTTTATCTTTTAGCCCTTTTAGCGCTTTATTGATGGCCCGTTGGTAAACAGAAGGTGCGTTACAGAGTTCAAAGGGCATTTTCAAATATTCCCATACACCATCCGGGGTAATAAACGCAGTCTTTTCGATGTCGTTCTGAGATGCCATCAAAACCTGGTGAAACCCTGAGGCCATGTCTAAACTTGAAAAATAAGACGCCTGACTGAGGGCATCAATCTGATCTGATATCAACGGCAAAGGATAACTATCACGCACAGTGTTGGAGTTTAGCTCCCTATAATCTACACAGAGACGGTCAGACCCGTCTTTCTTGTTAACAAGTAGAGCAGGACTTGAAAAAGGCGAAGAACTCTCACGCACTATGCCTTTGCTCTCCAAGTCTGATATTATTTCACGCATTATAGCTCGCTCAGAAGGAGCCAACCGATACGCATGTCGTTGTACGATTTTATCGGGATTTTTAAGTTTGATTTGCATCTTTCCTGTAGTGACGGTTGACCTAGAATTGCCACTGACAAAATTAATTTCGTATTTTTTTATTATGGATCTCAACCTACCAATAGGTATCACACTGTTCAGTCAAATCTGTGTTAATGTTGTCGAAGTCCACGTTCGTGTTTTGGATATGACACATATTGACATTGATGTCACGTACTATTTTAGCACCGACACTTTTAAGGGTGAAAATTAAACCGGGGGTCTTAAATATGTCCCTACCTAGGATTACGTCATGCGGTAACAAATGTGAATCAACAATGACGAACGTTATCTCAGTATGGAATCCATCAAACTCAGCATAAGTTGTCATTTTCCGAAATGAAAAACATGGTACCGAGCCAATACCTGTAAGGCGGGTAAACGAGATTTCTTTCTTATCGGGTAAACAGTCTGCGATTTCTTTTTTAATTAATGAACACTCCGAACCACTGTCGATCAATGCTTGTAGATTATACCCACCTAGGCATATTTCAATCAAAGAGTCATTACAGGGTGAACAAACATTGACCGATTTTGTTAGCAACTTAGGGTCTTTAAAATCTTTTAATTTTTCTTCGCGTTGTCTTGAAACAAGTAGATTCGGAATGCCCAGGTTTATGACAGTAGGAACATTGTATACCACCTGGCTTATCATTAGTTTTAAAACGTTTAGAATAAAAAGTTTCATGTTCACTTTTACGTACTTAAATGTCTATCAAGTTCCACAAAATTTGTTGGAGTATTTTTAAGTAACGCAGTGCGTACCTGAATATCCGTGATGCCGTAGATCACCACCTCGATTTTGTTTGACTCACCCCCAGCCTGTAACCAGTCCATCTATCAGCGCCAACTTGTTGGTAGAATACTCGATGTACGTAGCCACCTGGTCGCTCTTGTACTCCACCATATCGCGAAACAGATCGTAGAACCTCCTCGTTGCAACAAACTGTCGAGTAAGTCGCTCCTTTAGCTGTTCCCGGGTCTTGCACAATGGATACGAACACGCAGTTCACGTTTTAGGTGAAGGTGCGCCAGGTACGATGTTTCATCGCCATATTTTCTTAAGTTTCATACCCCGACGCAAAACATTGCTTGATTTGGAGTAGCTAGCATCGCGGTCGACTGGTAGGGTGATTTTGGAATCGATCCCACCGCTGCTGTCGGAGATTCAATCGGATTAGCGTCCGCGTGCTCGATATTGGTGTCTGCCATGTTATTATTTTATCAATCAGTGCGCACGACCGGCACAGGCGCTGTCTTTTTAGCAAGAAGCTCTAATAATAAAACGAACGCACTACTGACAGATACAACAGACACTGACAGCGAGGACATTGACAAGTCCGAAATCGTCTATGATGTTTGCAAGGAGTATTTCCTCTAACATATATGTGTAGTCTGAAAGCGGTTAACACGTACATTATGATGCATACATTTTCATTACATTTTAGTATAATCGGTACCAGTAGTTACACATCCTTCTGGCAGTTTCAGTGGCGTTCATAAGATAGAAAAGAAAGAAAGAAAGAAAACATATTTATTTAGTACATGCCACAAGTGCACACAACAAACAATAAAAATAAAAAATAAATTGAAAAAATAACAGAACAAAATAAAAGCGTGTGTGCATCTCACGGCTGCGCCAAATAGGACCAGTTCAGCAAACTGCCGAGCAGCTAGTGCCCGACGCTGGTTTTCAACTGGCCCTGAGATGGTGACGTAACGAACGTAAAACAGTTTAGCCCTTTGTGTGTATATAAATATGTGATATAAAGATCCTTAAAAGTGCAGTGCTATTCAGAACATATTATGCCTTAAATGCTCTTGAGGTTTTATGAGTAAACTAGCTGATGACCGCGACTTCGCTCGCGTGGATAGCGGTCAATACGGTTATATAAACCTTCCTCAAGAACCACACTATCCATTGTGAATTGGTGAAAATTGCATAAAAATCGGTGTAGAAGTGGTGAGTTTTCCTTCGTAAAAAGCCTCCTTAAAAAGTCCCTTTTCCTTCACAAAGAAAATAACCCTACCAGAAATCTACACAAAGACAGCAACATCTTAATTCTCAGCATCATAAACTAAACAGACAATATTAGTAGGTAATGCAGAGGTCTCAAATTAACATGGCGGGCCACAACTGTTACACACAGAATTTAATACGGCCCACATTAAGGGCCAACCGCACAGTCTTCCGCACGTTAGGATCCCCAGACGTTGTGGGGAGACCGAATGTTGGTTTAGTATTGAGGAGTGTAATATTGGTTGTAGATAAAGTCTAGGGAATGATTTACTGTTTGTCAAAGTTGTACACGATGGAGTCCTTTGTGCCCTGTTTTGCTGTACGTTGCAGGAACCGTAGCCGAGTTTAGGGAAAAGAGTGCCATCAACACTTTTTGTTTTGTTCGTGGTGATAAATCCTCATGGATGACTCTAACTGACTAAAACCACCCCTGTTCCCTTCCTTCGCTTGCACCGAGGATCATAGGAACTAGTGAATTTCAGGACCTTTCAAAGCCTTATAAATCTTTGCATTTGGTTAACCATTTGGCATTATCACGCAACCAGTCACCATTCATCAATGACAAGGCAAGAAATGTAAGTTACTTTTCACTTAAGAAGCCCAAAACCTGTACAACCAACGTGCTAACTACCCTCAAAATCCACCAAAATCCAACATTTCATCAGCAACCCCGCCATCCTAAACAAGACTTATCCGAACAAACCCCAAGCGATTCTCACCCCAACCACGACAAATGTACTAATCCTACAAGTTTATCCTTGTGGCCCACTGAAATCTCCGAAACAATGGCCAGCATGTTAACTGCCTCGGGTGACCGCAGGGTTGTGTGCAGATTACTGTGCGACAGAGATGGAACTAGGGTTTAAATACGGGTGTGAAAGGGATGGTATGCGGTTGCGTGTTAATTAAATTAAACGGGGCTAGCTATGGGTTAATAGCGAGTAATCGCGGTGCGACGCTTGTCTTGTAGACTTTGTGTGCTGTACATGCGGTGTGGTAATTGTTTGGCAGTTGTGATGTGCAGGATGTTGGGATGGCTGTCTGTTGAAGTATGAGGACTGATTTTTCATATAGGGAAATGGGTGATACAGTGAGATCCTTCTTCTTCTTTTTCTCGAATCGATGACTGAGATTTTTCCGACCAATACGTAGCAATATGGACCGCTTTGTCGTTTGTGGTGTCCTTATAAGGCAGGATTATAGTTCTCTTCTGACTTGACTTTACAAGGTTAGTTGTTTGTGGAGTTTTATAGAGGATGAGGCTATCAAAATTAAGTATCGTTGTTTGTCTTTCTTTTGAACTTATACCTCTACAATTGACTTTTCTGTGTTTTATTTTTAGATTTCAACGCCATGCCACACTGTAACTTTCACTTCATAATGGCAGCGTCAACGTCAAATATTTCATATAGGACTGTACAAGCAGTAATATGTGAGCACTTTTCAGAGTATAAACGCGAAATCTCGAAAAATAATAGCAATAGGGTATTTCACCCAAAAAATCTAATTAGTCCGTCAGATAGATTTCCAAAAAATAATGGACACGTATTTTTTATTTTTTCACGTAAACAAAAAATAAAGACGATACAGTGCTTCGAAAAGTCGTGTCAAGTCGTGTGACGTCACAAGGATAGTACTTTTTTACCCACAAAGTGACGTGAAAAACCCCCACTCATGATCTTTGACAGGTTTCATCTTCGTCAATTTTTATTAATTTGAGAAAACAAAAAACACGTATCCGATATTTTTCGATAATCTAACAGACGGACTAATTAGAATTTTTTGGTAAAATACCCTATTGCAAGTTAGAGATAATATGACCTAATTTATGTAATAAGGGTTTCAAAAGCTTATTTTCTTTACGTAACATTTAAATGAAATCAATATAGTAGGCGAAAATGACTTTGAACGTTTCTAAGTGTGTGCATGTGTGCAAATACAAAGCGATGTACTTACCCTTGGATATTATAACAAAACTGTGTGATCCTTTAATTAGCTTTATGATGGGATATTCAATGTTTATTTGATGTTATTTTGATTTAAGAGCTGTATTCACGAGAACACTGCCGACAAACTGTCCTGCAGTTTGGCAGAAAATTTGTATGATACCTACTAATGTAACTTTTGATGAAAATAAAAAAAAAAAAAAAAAAAAAAGTTTAACTATTTAAATATCATGTTAACAAAATATAACCGTTGTTTTATAAAAAGAAAAGCCCATTATAAGTTTAAAACTGACTGGTTAATGGCATAAAAGCCCATTGTCATTCCCCTAGATCTAAAAGAAACATGAGACGCGCACCTCTAGTATGCCAACATAAAACATCAAATGTTAGCTCACACATCAAAAACACTATTCTTATTAAAACATTACCCCAAAAAATACGGTCCCGTCCAATTTGATATTAAAATTTAATCATATTCACCACTTTTGTCTAGCTCCGGTACTATAAATATCGCGGCGCATAAATATTCTACGTCTACCCTCCAAATATGAATTAATCACTGAGCTGTCAACAAAGTGAAGTGTCATCGAGCTCGAAAGAGGGCGCTGAGATGTGTTCAAACTTGGGTATTACGTTTTAAGGTGTCACAGAAGAAGAAACACATTTTGTATCATTTACTAAATGGTTGCTTGACTACTTTTTAAGAATTTTACAAAAGGCAGTACAAAAGGTTCTGGGTTTTTTAACCCTGCAGTATTCGCGCATGTAAATGAGACAGTAGTAGTCACACGGACTACATACTTAGTCCTTTTTTAAATTCAAATAATAGTACATTGTAATACAAGGGCCTAAAATGACCCATTATATACGAGGTAGTTTTACTACCGAGCTTTAGCGAGGTAGTAAATAGGAACCGAGTTATAATGGGATTTTAGCGCCGTGTGTTACACTGTACTTTTCACTACGATTGCGAGAAAATAAAATAACCATGTTCAATATGAGTTTATTTTATTAAAAATTCAATTCAATGTACTATTACAATTCCAAAAATTTCGCGCCAATGCCTTTTTTATTTCTTCTGTAGCTGCAATGCAACGCACACATTCTACCAAAGAGTTCGGCAGTCAGCGCGTTTAGTTCCATTTTTAAAAATAAAACATTTTTTTTTACTTGAAACTAAATCACGCACCAGCTGGTTGAACAAGTTGTCGTACGAGATTTACTTTTAGCCCTAGGGCAATATATGCAATTTTAGGCCCGCTCTGGTATGCTAGTATGACGTTCTTTTTGAGCAAGAGGAGTGAAAAAGCTATTAAATCGTTATTTCTTTATTTTCTTATGAAAATATAATCAGTAGGTACAGATTTCTTAACTAGATAAAATCAATAAATCTTAATCACAACCTCTGTCATAATTGCTAATTAAAAGTTAAAAACATCTCTAAATTGTCTCAAAATTCGCTTGGTGTCGCTCTAATCGAGATCACAACAAAATTATTTATTAAAAACTAATTATTTATAATATTACTGCGACTTCTGTAGGGTTAAACAGACGTTTGAAAGTTTTTATTATTATTTACAACATTTTAAAACAAAGCGCCCTTATCCCACTATAACTTCCTAATACTCTGTGTCCCACCTCACAATATGAACACGCCAAGAAGGGAGCTAGCAGGGTAATTACGAACATACATAATACACGCGATGAGTACAATTTTAAGCCAATAAATAACACGTAATACACACGAAAATATGGTTACGCATTTATTATGGCCGCGACTTAATGGTTCAAGTGTCACTACGAGTTGTTATTACCTGTCTTTATTACCTGACAAGTAATTAGGTGTTGTGGAAAGGTAGTTTTCTTTTTCTTTCCGTACCTCAAAAGGAAAAAACGGAACACCTAAAGGATGACTCGTGTGTCTGTTTGTCTGTTAACCATCTCTTTCGAACAACCGGCAGCCCTGGCAGAGATAGTTTTCGTTAGTGGCAGTCATGGTTTGAGCTGTGACAGTTCCGACAGCCGGAAAGCTTTGGGTGTCACTTTAACGTGCCACATGTTGTATGATAACCTCGTGAAGAGGAGCTTGTGGCTAGATAATACAAGCCATAAGTAAAGCCGTCATTTGTAGATATTTGACAGTCGTTACAGGTCCAACTCAGGAGTCTGACAACCAGTCTTTGCAAAGAGTATCGAATAATCCAATACTAAATCAATTTTGGAGGTGAGATAGGCAGTCGTTTCATGTAAAATATTGATATTCAGCTGCATCTGGTTTGAGAGGAAGCCGACCCCAACATGGCCTTTTCCCAAAGAAAAGGCTACGTGCATGACGAAGTCATTTAGTCCGTAAATCATCGCAACAAAAACCAAAAACTTTCCTGTTTACAAAAAAAAAACAAAGTATTAACCACTCTATACAAGCCCCCGTTCACTTTCCCTAAAATATGATCGCCCCCACCCCATCGCTTGTTTGGGAAATAATGGATTCATTCTATATTCATTTACATGGCTAATAAGATTGGCCTGACATCGCCTGTGTCGCTGAATTACCCTGTCAAATATAATAATCTTATTGCCCGTATAAGGGTGGGTACTGATGGAAGTCGAAGTATTCAGTTAATGAGTTTAAATCTTGTAAATGTCTGTTGTGTTTTGGTAAGCAATGGGATTTGGGAGAAAAGTTCGATGGAGGAAAGTCTGGTCGCCTCTTGTTTAGCTTTTATTTACAAAGAAGAGTTGTATTTTTAGTTGTTTTTTTCTGTGGAAACTTCAATTTTATTAGTTAAACAACAAAAATTATATGTCGATAGTTATAACACACTTGACAATATGGCTAAAGATAATTATGTGCTTTAACAAAAATATTTGAGGATGTTTAAACACAGCATTTTTCCGGCTAAACCACGCCAAATGAACCCAACCCAGCTGCTGAATCTGTTAAAAAATTTCCCTCACGCCATAATTTAAAAAGGCCAAGCGATAAAAAACCCAATTCCACTTAAACAATAATTTAACTTTCATGAGGCAAACGTGTTAATGACCAGCCTTTCGCCAAGCGCCAAGATTTCGCCAACAAAAAAAATGTCACTGCTGAACCCGACTTTAGTCATTAATTCTGTGAGAAAGAGACGGGTATATTTCCAATGTTACGTCTTCGAGTAAGTGACGTGATCCAATTTGAATTTTCTCCTTTCAGATTTTGTTATGTCAAACAGTCGTTCGAATTAGCTTTTTTGTCGGGCCGTTTGATGCGAACGAATTGGATACGAAAATAAGGGGTTCGTAATTCTGTTACGATTTGACAGACGTCGTGTAATGAGGTTATTGACTGTACATTGATTTTTAAGATTTAGCTTGCGAGTGGGAGGTAGAGGAATTGTTAGATCATGTGTCAGTTATTGATGATAGAAGTAGATTATTTCTGTTCTCTTTAATAGTTCGTGTTTGATGAATTGTATGTAGATTGTTTAGTATAACAATGAGCCTTGTTATCATGCTTTCAGTTCAAGATATTATTTCATACCACTCCGTGAGTCAATTGCATAAGCTGTAGGCGCACTCTCTTGCTTTTCGTAGGACTTCAAACGGGTTTTCTTCCCTCTTTTAATTTTCCATTGATGAACATTAAACTAAAATATAATACTGAATACGGATTCGCAGGACAAGAGTTATGGAATAAATGGATAAACTGTTTATCTTTGTTTGATATTCAATACAAGTGTAAAGGAATTTCTCTGTAGCAGCCCCAGAGTTTGGAGCCCCGGTTGATGGCAATAGGGTCGCCTCCTATTACATGGGACGTAAACATAGGTACACCTCTGTCTAACCCTTCGGGGATTACTGGCCTGTTAAGTTAGAAATAATGCTGAAAACGGGATATTTACCATGTTAAGTTATTGTTTCGAGTTACCGATATTTCGGATTATATTAGTGTTAAGTTATCTACAAGTGTAAATCTAATAAAAATAGTTCCATTTCCAAACAACCAATCATTCAAGTACAAATAAAACCATTACAATAAATACTAATAACGCCACCCTTCACAGTCACGACAGATGCGCTTTCACATTTTATAATTCGATTCAAAACTCGATAAAATTAATCGAGCATCATTTAACACAAAGCGCCGACAAACATCGATATATAAATTAACATTATCCCGGGGCGTATCGATAAAATTGTCGAAAGCTTAACAGAATTGTATGAATTATGTATTCGATTGTACAGTATTGTTAAATTCAATCGTTTTGTAGTTCAGCTCTATGAGGTGCATTTATTAAGTTTATGTGGGAAGTTGTTATATTGAAATGGATGGTTTCTATACTCTTTTTGTGTTGCCTTCATAAGTTTATGTTTTAGTTATGTTCTTGATGGGTTAAGCAATTGCTAGGGAGAGTTATAATTGGACAAAACAACCGTCGCGTCGATTTAATCCACTTTAAGCTTCGATAATTTTGATTTTTATTTGTGACCATTTTTTTTCTGCATGGCATCTCATAGTACCTATGAGGCTGACTTTTATGTAACACTGAACAATCCTGTGGATGCTTTGAGTGTAAGGCTTCCAGCCAGGGCGAAATACTCGTATTTTTGACTAGGAGTACAGGGCTTGTATCTTGAAAAATGGATCTTAAATACAATCCCTAAGCGCTCAATTCTACTTCGTCAACCACCAAACTAAGTAACCAACAAATATTATAGGTTTTCTTCGTATCAACAAAAAATAAGAACTTATCAATACTAGCTTAATGACAGTGCAATTTATTACTATAATCTCCTATTTCAAGTCGGTCATGACATTGTCCACTATAAAACTAAGGATTAACATACCGTATACCCACAAAGCGTCGCAATAAATACATCCCCAGTACCCATAGCTCAAATGGTGCTCACCAGTATGTTTGAATGGAGGTATAAATGGGCATTATACATAAAAGCAATTTTTATTGCCAAATTTGACAGTAGTCCTTCTGGGCCAAGGTATAAGCGAGAGCGAGGTCCGCAGCTGCAGGTAAGCTAAGTGTGAATTGATTCTGTGAGTAATAAGTCTCATGATATCTATTTAACTTGATTTTCAAATAGGCCTTGCATAAAATAAATTACCTACCTTGATTTTTATATTTCTTAATTTAGCTCTGTGAAAAGGTACTAATTATCATTGTCATCATTATTCACAGCCCAACTTCACCCTTGCTGGGTATAGA
The DNA here is from genome assembly GCA_949775195.1 of Diarsia dahlii. NCBI lineage: Eukaryota > Metazoa > Arthropoda > Insecta > Lepidoptera > Noctuidae > Diarsia > Diarsia dahlii. The sequence goes on from OX459198.1 coordinate 1,532,496, forward strand.
CCTCACTTTGCTTGTGCCAAGCTCCAAGCTCTTATGCCAGTCTCATCCAGGATATTCCCACGATGGCAACAATGTCATCTGGTCGTCTTGTTGTTGGACTCACAACACTTCTCTTCATTCTCTGGACGTAGTTATTTCAGTGACAGACACTATATTCATTTTGGTAACTGTGGACTAACTAGTCTTGAAGACAACTTCGCATGGGTAATGCCTTATTGCAACAACAGACCGCAGCAACACGATTAAGTAACTTCGAGTTCTACGTAACTATGAAAAGGCCAATTATCTACTACTTGCAAATTCGGTCCCCTTCGTTACTTTGCCTTTAAGGTTTTTACAAAACAACACTACTTAGTCTTATACACATCAGAAGATTTTGAATTAAACTGCAGTTGCGTTCTTTTAAACTTTAATTGCACTCTAAAATTTTGCTTAGAAAGAAAGAAAAAATATTTAACTGTCACAGAAACAAGAACATACAAGGAGACACAAAGAGAAAAATAATACAACGCATAACAAACAGTAAAAAAAACACCAAAGAAAAACCCCAACGCTTAACACAAACGCTATAATCCTCTCACTTGCACCCCACCTAATATAAGAGGCGTAAAATGCGCAGACACGTAAAAATATCAGGGGCTGCCTCGTTATGGTGGTACTTTGTCATCACACGCTTTATGGGGCCCATGGTCATCGCTATCTGTACCCCCAACCCCCATGCAAAATATACGGCTAGTTTTAATAGTCATGCTATATTTATGGGGTTGACAAATCGTGCGTTCAGTCTTAACGGTTTCGCGTGAAAGGGACGATTTTAAATAATTGAGTTTAATTTTATGCGACTGAGATTATAATTTATTGATGAATAATAAATTAATTTATTGTTGTTTAATGTAGTTAGTGTTGCACTATTGTGTTGGTCAGAGGAACTTTCCTTATTTTTATTATATCCTCTTCTGACCAAGAGTCATTTGTTCTTCGAAAACTTTTTCTAATTTAAATACTTCTGTGTGATTGAAGTTATGATGTTAGTAGACCTAATTAAAGTTATTTATTATACAGGGTGGTAGAGACACTGACATATAAACCGTTAACACGTATCCAGTTCATCATTCTGAACAGGGGGCTATATTACACCGGACCGGAGTGTTTCAATCTAAATATTTTTTAGAGAACAATGACCAACAGAAATGCACGTATAGACATATAAAAACACGTGTGTAAACAAGCCAGATTATAAAAAATAAAACCTGTCAATCACGAAATTTTTGGAATTGTTAAAAATCTACCACATCTTGAAAACCTTATCTTTGGCCTCAAAATAGGACATCCACACGCACTTCAATTATCTTCAACTCATCATTTACATACAACCCTTCCCCCCTTCCTCCAACACACTTCAAACAGCAGCCATTTGTAACTCGATTCGTTACACGAAATAGTGTGACCATACATCACAGCACCACCGGACATGTCCCGACACGGTTGCACAATCATTTTTCATTACCCACGATTCATTAACATGTAGGGGACGGCCAATTATGTCCGCGCTATCCATCACGACACCCTAGCATTTGATATTTTTATGTCGCAGTAAAATTTTATTGATGGACATTTGAATAAATGTCTGATCGTTATTTGTACCTATGTGGGTTTGGGGGAACTAGATATGCTATTTGTTTTAATTTGATACTGCGTGTTTGTTTTTGGGACATTCTCGTATTTTTTCAGTTTCGACACCGGGCAAAGAATACTCCCATGAGGTACTCTAAATAACAATAAAGGAATTATCTAAAGTGGACATCAGATATGGGTTACAACATCTTCCTGAATGCTGTGAAATACTTATTCAAGGTTTAAAGAAACAGTCAAACCGTTACGAGTTAACTGCAGACCGATACCAAATTGAGTTGATATTTCTGTGGTGGTTTCCATGTCCAAAGCCGCTTTGCAAGTCTATACTTAATATTACAAAGAGGTAAAGTTTGTAAGGTTGTAGGGAGTAATCTCTGGATCTTCTCAACCGATTTAGAAAATGTTTTTACTAATGGGGAACTTTAATATCTCGAGTGTCATAGGCTAATTTACAGCGTTCCTGTGGGACAATTATCGACCAAAGCGCGAGCGAAGCCGTGGGGAAAAGCTAGTTCATCTTAAAGTTAAAACTAAACCATTCCTTAAAGCAGTTATGAATACTACCAATGGCGTTTACTCATAGATTAGTTCACGCAATGGCAATAAGTAGAACCATTTCTCAAAAAAAACAAACATAAAATCATGCCCTTTCAGTGATACTTTGAATATTGACGTCAACCAACATCATCAATGGTTGATGCAGTGACACTTGGAATAATGACGTCAAGAAACTTGAGAGCAGCCGCGCAAGGTCCCAGGTTCAGTTCTAAGGTCAAACGATTTATGTTTTCTGAGGTCGACGCGTAATTACGTCAATTACTTTCTTGTTCTACTGACAGTGGGTTGGAATAGAGATTGATTGATTTATTATTGTTTGTTGTACTGACAATGTCATTTACTGTCAGCCTGTTATCAGTTTTGTAATCTATGTTTTGTTTAGTAATCGTTGGCGGGTGAATTATTTCAATTGCGATTGTTGTTTGTTTTGATTTGTTTTTGGTCGATATTTTGTTGGCGTTTTGTTTGGGCTGATGTTTGACATGCAATTGTTTTTGTGTTTTGAGTTTCAGTCTTTTCTGAAGTATTTGACTTGTACTACGTGAAACTAACAAGATAAACTAATTATTACGTTGTTGAACAATTCTTCTTTCAAAGAGTGATGTCAATCATCAACACCCTCATCATTATTCTCTTGCTTTTATCCCAATTAATTTGAGGTCGTTGTCATACTCATCCATACATCTCTGTTTCTCGTCATCTAATGGGACCTTTCTTGCCATTGCCATATTATTATCATTCTTTCTTTTCTTGTCTACATGAATTTTCATAAAGAACATAACGTAAGAAAAAAAAGTTGATGTGGCACTCGAAGACTGCCGCGGTAAAGCTATTGCATAGCATTTTTTATCAACTTATGCAAATAATTATTTTTTTATTTTATTTATGCAGTATTTTTTAAAAAGAATTTAAATTATATAAGTAAACTAGTATTTGCGTGGCTGCGCGAGCTGCGCGCAGCTCGCGGGGCGTGAAGAGGGGGAGAGGGGGGCTTTGAAAAATGATTTCGACTAACGCATTGCACCTCTCAATGAATCTGAAAAAAAAAATGTTCCAATGCAGCTCGCGGTACTACCTACCTACACCTACCTACACCTACCTACACCTACCTACACCTACCTACACCTACCTACACCTACCTACACCTACCTACACCTACCTACACCTACCTACACCTACCTACACCTACCTACACCTACCTACACCTACCTACACCTACCTACACCTACCTACTACCTACCTACCTACACCTACCTACACCTACCTACACCTACCTACACCTACCTACACCTACCTACACCTACCTACACCTACCTACACCTACCTACACCTACCTACACCTACCTACACCTACCTACACCTACCTACACCTACCTACACCTACCTACACCTACCTACACCTACCTACACCTACCTACACCTACCTACACCTACCTACACCTACCTACACCTACCTACACCTACCTACACCTACCTACACCTACCTACACCTACCTACACCTACCTACACCTACCTACACCTACCTACACCTACCTACACCTACCTACTACCTACCTACACCTACCTACACCTACCTACACCTACCTACACCTACCTACACCTACCTACACCTACCTACACCTACCTACACCTACCTACTACCTACTTACCTACACCTACCAACCTACACCTACCTACCTACACCTACCTACCTACACCTACCTACCTACACCTACCTACTACCTACCTACACCTGCCTACTACCTACCTACACCTACCTACTACCTACCTACACCTACCTACTACCTACCTAAACCTACCTACCTACACCTACACCTACCTACATCTACCTACACATACCTACACATACCTACTACCTACCACCTACCTACCTACTACCTCCTACTACCACTAAAAAAACATTACCCTAAGGTTTGCTTGTCATCGCCCCTGAGTTACGCTTCACCCACTCAACCTTCGTTACGCTAAGGAGGTCGCCGGCTCGCTTCGCTCGCCACTTCCCCCCTTGGCTCCACTCGGTCTCGCAGGTTCGCTCCACTCAGGACCTACCTACCACCGGAAAGCTATCATGACATTATCCCTACGCTACGGGGGTCGCCGGCTCGCTTCGCTCGCCCGCTCCCCCCTTCGCTTTACCGCTGTACCACCACCGGACAGGTTTCGACGCCTACTATAATATTGGTTCAAACACCTAATGGCTATCTCTAACCGTTATGAAGTTACAGCCCTTTTAATTTTAGGGGAGGTTGGGGAGGGGAGGGTATACAAATTTCAACGCCCCTCAAATAGATTTAGGTAAGAATAAAAAATTTTTCAGGAGTAAAAAAAGAGGTAAAGAGGGGGGGGGGTAAAGGGGGGGAGAGGGGGGAGTTTCTAAAAATGATTTCGACTAACGCAATGCCCCTCTATATGAATCTGAAAAAAAAATCGTTCCAAGTCTCTTAACTTCCGAGATCCGAAAGGGGGAGGGGTGAAGGGGGGCAAGGGGGTCAAATTTTAAAAATGGTTTTTACTTCCCCTAGCCTCCTCTATACGAATCCCTAAAAAAAAACGCGTAAAATCTCTTTATTTTCGAAGTCCGCCTAAAGGGGGGGTGAAGGGGGGCAAAAGGGTTAAATTTGAAAAATGGTTTTTACTTCCCCGAGCCTACTCTATACGAATCCCTAAAAAAACACACGTAATGTCTCTTTATTTCCGAGATCCGCCTAAAGGGGGGGTGAAGGGGGAAAGGGGGTCAAATTTGAAAAATTGTTTTTACTTCCCCGAGCCTCCTATATACGAATCCCTAAAAAAACACACGTAATGTTTCTTTATTTCCGAGATCCGCCTAAAGGGGGGGTGAAGGGGGAAAGGGGGTCAAATTTGAAAAATGGTTTTTACTTCCCCGAGCCTCCTATATACTAATCCCTAAAAAAACACACGTAATGTTTCTTTATTTCCGAGATCCGCCTAAAGGGGGGGAGAAGGGGGAAAAGGGGGGCCACTTTGAAAAATGATTTTTACTTTACCGAGCCCCCTCTATACGAATCCCTAAAAAAAACACGTAAAGTCTCTTTGTTTCCGAGATACGATAGGGAGGGGGGAGAAGGGGGGGGAAAAGGGGGGGTTTGGGACTTTTCCTATACTCACGAGAGTTACTTGTTTACGAATCTGTCAAAATATACCCACCTCCCCATCCACCATCTGGGAGAACAATTCTGTCAGTCAGTCAGTGGTAATCGAGCTTTATATATTATAATCAAAAGTAACCTTCATAGAATAAGCTAGTAAGAAACTCTATTACAGAAAATTTAAAAGAAAAAGTATTGACAGCTTGTCAGCCTGACGTAAGTGTCATAACATTGAAAAATATGAAAATTATTTATTTTATTTTAGATATTTTATAAGAAAACGAATCGTTTTCTAAGACCGATTCGCAGAATAGTAATATGCAAAAACCAATAAAACGTATGATAGATGCGTAATAATAATAAAATGAATGTATATAGAGTACTCGAGGAGTACTCACTCATTATCTTTCACTATTTTTTCGTGACTTTCTTCATTAATAAATGCACTTTGTTTATTCATATTTAAAACACTTTGTACACAAATTATACGAGTAAGAATATTTTAGAAGGAGAAAGCAGAGAGACAAAACAGAAAAACTACACCTTAACACGTGAGGTTATAAATTATTTAATTTGACAACCTCAGTTGACAACCTTGTTATTTTCCGTAACCATAGCAACCTGGTTGAATAATGAATATTTTCGTTACGGAATTTCTGGATTCGCTCTCCACGCTCAAGGACCGCGATAGAAGCTATGCAATAGCTTAACCCTTAATAAGGCAAAGGGAATATATTTACCACCATTTTTTTTCACTTCAAAAATTAAATAATTTGTTCCTGTTAGGTATTCTATGATGGTACAGAGCTTATTTAAAGACTTATCAATCACTCATTAAATATTCAAAAAACACAAAAAAGTAAAAAAACTTAAAATTTATTTTCTACCAATTATAAATATTATGCCAATTTGCCCTTATTTTCCGATTGCCAGATCGTTCTGCTTTATTAAGGGTTAAAACAATTACTTTCATTTGCACAACTTTGTTTAGCAAATAAAAATATCACCAAGCTAGAACTTTCGAAAAAACACCAGCGACTAACAAATCACAGCGACTTCTAAAATGTTTTCCATTGCGTTACAAACGCATGTTATTTTATTTTTTCATCCGTTATTATCATTATTTATATCGCACTCGGATTGTGCGACTAATAAATCGCTGCGATTTATTTGCGTTTGCACATGTCCCTACCGTTACGGCCCTGTTGCGATTTGTATGAATTAAATTTGATTTGTGCCTTAGATTTACGTTTTATTGCTGATAGCTAGTCAAATGATGTATTTATTTTTGAAAATGTAATTTCTACGCTACGTAATTTTTCTAATATATGCTTCTATGGACATTTAAAAAGTTATAGATCATTAATCTTTCGTTTGGGAAACGCCCATTTTCAGTTACCAGGTTTTGTATTTGACATGAAAATTGGTTACTGTGTAGATCTTATTTTTCTGAATAGGCATTCACACATTTTACACATAGCAAAGAAAGCCATTGACAAGTAAAAAAACATAATTTCTACTTTGGTAGAACTAGTTAGTCAGCCACAAAGCAAAGCCGACTTTAGCAAAATGATGCAAAGTCAACTCAGCACCCGTCGGGACTGTGGGTTGTTCAAAAGATATACCGCGTCCTCGACACAAAGCTGGCTGGTTTTTAGTCAGTAGAAGTCTGACACTCACAAAGAAGTGGTGTGAAATCATCAAATGTGATGGGGTGGGAAATCATCAAATAACCCCTACCGCTCTGCCCAGAGGGGAGCGGTTATTTGATGATTTCCCACCGCTAAAATAAAAAAAATACTCAGCAGATTTTAAGATTAAGTGCAAGGTCTCTAAGGGTAATTTGAAATGTCCACCATCCAGAAATCCGTACAAACAGAACCTCACACCAGTCCACATGAACGCAAAACTTTTAAGTTCATGCATTACGCCGGTGTCCCAATGAAAAATCACTCTCGTCCCCTCACAGTTGCGGGTAGATGAATGGCCGCCATTACGCCAGCACGCCACACATATCACCCTGTCTCGACGCCCGTACTCCGCATCATTTCAATTTATTTACGTATTGGCGGAACTACCCTGTCCTGCCGTCCACGACTAAAGGCGATGCAACGGTGATGCGACTTGTATTTTGATATGCGACACGACTTGCGACACGACTTGCGACACGACTTGCGACACGACTTGCGTCACGACTTACGTCACGACTTGTGACGCAATATGAAACAAGACTTGCAACGCGGCGTGCTACGTGATTTACGATCCGACTTTAGGTGCGATTGGACACGCGAGTCTTAGGCCCAGATTCAAAGACCACACTTTGACTTTACTTTGACTTTACTTTGATGGAAAGATCTACTTTCACGCAAAAATATATTTCTTAGGCCCAGATTCACAGACCACACTTTGACTTTACTTTGATAGAAAGATCTACTTTCACGCAAAAATATATTTCTTAGTCCTGTCAAGCTGTTATTTACTTTCCAAAAATCATACTTTACTTAGTAAAGTCAAAGTGTGGTCTGTGAATCTGGGCCTTACTTACTCCTTTCTTTGGGAGTACAGTCGCATCGCAGTGGCTCGTGGCATGCTCTAAGCAGTTTCTTTAGTTAGTTTTCTCTACATTTACGCTTTTAATACGCTCGTCGCTTGAAGTTGTAGTTCGTGGCCAAGTGGTGAGGGTATCAGTATAAATGTATAAGGGAATATTTGTATTAATTCTACATAAGGCGATGGTGATAAGGTTGTCGTATTCAGTTTGCGGTGTAATGAGCCCGGCGGAGCTACTGGACTGGTAGAAGGCCATCATTCTATACAAATGGTGTTAATTTGTACTGTATTTAGTATAATCAACTCTATGTAAAAGTAACAATAATTATGATCACCATTTTAATTAAGTACTTCGTTTCATTAAAAGTATGATTGAATAGTTTATCTATAACATTTTTTAGAGACACCAAAGATTATGGACCACCATGGATTAAGACATTTTATAATATGGTACAGTGATTTCAAACTGTATCGCATTATCATACAAGACATTAATCCTCCTACCCCAGTCCATACACATAGTAAAAGGCTTCGTATGTAGCTGAAACTACCCTCATAAAGTTACTAAAAGAATAGCCAAGTTTTATTCACGAAAGAACTCTCTTCTATATTTATATGCCCCAATACAATAAAAGCTATTACCGTAATACTAAATTTTCACTACATTTTAAAACGTACGAACTCTTTTCACCGACCATCGCAATAACAGTATTTTTCTTTTCTGTAGTGATGTGCTGGTTCTTATTTTATCGATACTTTTTGCGAGCATTTTTTTTTAAATTCAATTCATAGTTTTCATTATTCTGTTTTGTCTTCATTGATTCATACTGGTATACCTTTATTGTTTCATTCAAAATTGTTGCAAATTTCTCTATAAAATAACTACTACTGATTCCCCAATGCCTATTGTATAAAAATACATTAACATCGTAAAACATTGTTCCAAAACTTAAACTTTGAAGATGAACATTAAAAAAATATTAATTTCGATGTGACCGTTACAAGTATGATTAATGATCGCACTCATATTATTATGATTAATGTACTTATATACAGCAATTATGAGACGATTAATGTTCATGTTTAATGTATCGTGAACCTGAAAAAATATTTTGACGCAATGGTGATTATAATAAAATTTTGGATGAAGATCATTTGTCATATTTCTTGAACGCAATTAAGAGTTACAACATGTTTGTTGAAGGGATAAAATTGTACACAATTTATGAAACAAGTATAAGCGAACTGACACAGTAAAATTCAATTCATTGTTGAAATAGAAATCTTTATTACATACTACAAAATAAATTCGTTATCGCTGTTTGTATGCTTAGATCTTTTAAAATAAAAAAATATTTTATACAATTTTCAGCAATAAGTAAAGTTATTCAAGAGGAAGGTTTATAAGTAGGAACGCTAGTAATATTAAAATTTTAAAAATGTAGTAAAAACCATTGAACACAATAATTAATTTAATATAACCGTTATCTTATTTCATTTGTTGACAATCGATCAACAGTTATTACAACACTAGCAGTATTTGAATTTGTCGAAGTTTTACGAGCGGCCGCGAACATAATGCGGATGCGAGCGAGACGTATTGAACAACAAAGATCATGCCTTCGAGGATAGAACCTTCGAACCACCAAATGAATAGAATTGCAGAAGATTCAGACAATACCCTACTAATTTTATTACGCTATCTATGTAAGATACAAAGAATACACTAAAGAGAGCAAATGCGTCTTGAAACGATTGTTTCAAGTCTCATAATTGTATTTTGATTAATCTGGAAGACGTAAAGTCTTGAAGAACTGACGATCGATATTGCTAAAACACATTTAGAGATTTTGTATGTGGTTTTGCTTTTTGATAGTCATTAATTGATCGGGTCTCCCTCACACATTTGTGACACACATTTGTACTCTATCCTTAATGTTCCTCTATGATCAATGGATCAGAGGAACAATAAGGATAGAGTACATAATTTTCTACGGAAAAGAAAAGTATGGGCCTCTGAATAAAGATTTGACTTACATAAAACCGGATTTATTCTAGCCTGAAATGTTGAGTCCTGTTTCGGGATTAGCCCATCAAATAAAAATTGTAATATATTTTGTTTGTTGCAAAGAATGAGACTTCTACCCTCTCTTGCCCAATCTTAGAACAGTCTGAACATAGGGGTGGTGGATTATGGGATTCTTAGTTTAAAGTTTATTACTGTTTTTATGTTTATTTGTTTAAGCTTTCGTATAGGCATTTCGCTCGTTCCCTTTATTGCGTATTACACTTTTGTAGACATCTTTACGTCTATTTTACCGTGGGGGAAAATAGGTGCATACTTATTGCCAAATAAAATGAGGAAATACTGCGTGTTTAATACTGTATTAGGGGATGAAGTTAGTTTTTAGTGTGGTACCTAGTTCACAAAAAATGGAACTTGGCTTGAGTACAAGTTTTGGGATGATAAGTTAATATTGACTCGCAGACAACAGCAAAAATATAAAGTTTAAATATTGGCTTACACAGGATATTGGTAGGTAAACAAAACTTTTTAGTTAATGGTCAAATAAAATCGAGGCTCTGTTGCCATGCACCACGCTCTGGAAAACTTTAAATTGGAAACCAAGATTCCCCTACAGAAAATAAAACAAATCAAAAAATTTCAAAGCTCTAGCCGTCGATCAAACAAAGGAGGGTGAAAGCAATAAAAACGAGAAATAAATAACAAAAAATATATCGCTAGGCAGCATTACACGCGAATTGAGAGAGTACATTAGTTATTATAACACGACAAAATATGTGTAATAAAAAGTAATTTATCGCGCAAATAAAATATAACAGTGGTTAGGGCGGCAGATGGGGCGAGGCGGGCAGTGGTGGCAGTGATAGCGGAGAGCGGGTTAACTAGAATCTCGTGGCCATACTGATGTGTGGCCATGAAATCGCCAAATTATCTAATATAATTTTTCAATATAGATTACAAGTTTTGAAGCTTAGAGACGCGAGTGGTGTTGGACACTTCCTTGGTAGATGGGACTACGTCCTCAAAAATATGCTGCAGACAAGTTGTCTTCAGTCTTTTGCATCCAGTCTACAAGTAGAGTCCTGAAGTGGACTTGTGGCTAAGTTAGGGAAGGGTCTATGATCAGCAGTGGTCTGCAATAAGACTCGGCCCTGTTCAGTTGGTTGATTGAAAATCGAATACTATTTTTACCCGACTACGGCAAAGCCAAAGGAGGGTTATGATTTTGATTGTTGATATAATTATTTAATACCAGTGAGAAATTCTTAAAATATTTGAAGCATATTTTATACTGTACAACATGAAAGTATTTCAAATTCATTACTGATGTGATAACTAAGTGTTAACAGACAGATGTCTTCCGCAATTCAATTATGATCATTTTATTGGTCTCTTGTGCCAGTGTTCCCAACTCTGCCAAAGACACAAATGATAAAAATCCAGAAATAAAGCAATTTTGTCGTTTGTAATGAGCGACAATAACATTTCTCAAGTTGACAAAGATACATTCTGATGACAGCTCATATTGTGTGCCATTTGCCAAATAATCATTCAAGACTCAACTCTTCAATAATGATCATTATTCACAATTTATTATGCGAAACAAAAGTAGTGTTACCAAAAATAATTATTGTTTTGACTGGTTCAAAGTTACAAGGACATAATGAGTTGGCACATGAAGCAAAGAGGCAGGTTGCGTTTTCTTGAGTTGTTCCGGTCTGATCCCCCAAACCGATCCACTGCCAATATTTTTCTTTTGTTTATTCCTTTCTGATCCCCTGTAATTTATCATTCCGTTCTGATCCCCTTTTTGACACAAGTACAAGTGAAGTACAGTCAACCGAAAAACAGTTGCTAATGAAAAAATAATCAGTTTTTATTTCTATAACTTACAATTGTACGATCATCCCACAAACTACCAGGAGAACAGAAGTAGGAAGGAGGTATTGGAATCTTTAAATCAAATCTATATTATTTCTTTCTAAAACCATGCACTTTTTTTTGTTGGATATAGGAAACCAGGACAGTAAAGTCCCACAAACGGGTCCATATTGGTTCACCTAAAGTTCTTTATCCGAAATTGTTCTTCCTAACGATTTGTAATCCGAATGATCACTCTTCCTAAAATTTTTCATCCTAAAGTTTTCATTCATACTATTTGTAGTCCTACCGACGATGTTCATAACACTCATGTTTCCGAAAATTGGAATTCATAATATCATTAGTGTAAATATATTTAAACTCCTACTGTTTTTTATCCTAACGCTTTTATTCCTAAACATAATTACCATAATATTTACTGATTTTTGTCTTGAAATAAAATAAATGAATGAAATTCAGGTCCGAGTGTCGTCTTGGGGGCACTATGAAAAAAATACTTAGAAAAATTTCGCGACCAATTTCGAGGTAGCTGGTCACGGTTCTAACCTAACCTAACCTATGGATATCTTTGCATAGTATTTAAGGTCCCATTAAAATAGGTGGACAAATTTTAACACAGCGTTTAGTAAGCCTAACCAAAGACATCTAAACAAAAAAAAACACTATATATAAAGTGATTTTATTTTGACTTAAAATAATAAATTGCCGGCACTCTAGAACAAACTCATCCTATAAAAGTAGGTATTTTATTTCTTATTCTTATTTTTTTTTTCTATTGTCCTTATTTTAGCGGTCTGAATGATTTCTAAAATTTTGTCCACCTATTTTAATGGGACCTTTTATAATACTGATTATTATGAATAAAAAGTAATATTAACAAAAAAAAGATATGACTTTGAATAATAGTGTAAAAGATGGTTATGTTGAGAAAATATAGGAAAACAAATAATAGTGTAATAGATGTTTATTGCTACAGACATTATGAAGTCGAATGCTTCGGAATTAAAACATTAGAGACAGAGAAGTTAGGAATTGCGATTGTTAGGATGAAAAATGTTAGGAAGAACATTTTCGGATTTCCAATTATCGGAGTTAAAATTTTAGGTGAACTTTGGCGCACCCCCCACAAACTACCAGGAGAACAGAAGTAGGAAGGAGGTATAGGAATCTTTAAATCAAATCTATATTATTTCTTTCTAAAACCATGCACTTTTTTTCTTTTTTTTTCACTTTTTTAGATTCCAATATCCAATACCTCCTTCCTACTTCTGTTCTCCTGGTAGTTTGTGGGACTTTACAATAAAAGCATAATATAGATTTGATTTGAAGATTCCAATTTCCAATACCTCCTCTACTTCTGTTCTCCTGGTAGTTTGTGGGACTTTACTATAAAGGCATAATATAGATTTGATTTAAAGATTCCAATACCTCTTTCCTACTTCTGTTCTCCTGGTAGTTTGTGGGACTTTACTACCTATTCTTTTTTTTTAATCTAACAGAACGTGTACTAATATTTTGTTGCTGACTGTCCTAAAAATGTGTCAGGGTATCCGATTCTTTTACGGGGGATCAGACCGGAATAGAAAATAATTTATAATAAAACGGATCCCCTAGGGTATCAGTTTTAGGGGATCAGACCGGAATAACTCGTTTTCTTTTTCGTAAAACAAGGAAGTGGCGATAGTAGATATCATTGAGGTTAACAAAGTTTTGACTGTATTGACGCTAAGAATTTAGTTACTAGCGATTTTTTTGAACGCTAATAAACCGATGATTATGTTTTTTAAGCAACAGTACACACGCAGGTGACGATATAAAACAATGTCTTTATTTTTTTTTATTTTTAAGGCCCTTTTGTCTATTGGGTTTACACAATAACCTAAACTTCACTTGGACACATACAGTTTTTAAGTAACACTACTTCTTCTACTTCACCATTTACACTTTAACCGTAAATTGTTTTAATTTCCATCGGAATCGCAAAAACCAAATCATTGTTACAACTTTCTCTCTACTCTGTCACATTTTAAGTAGGGTGAAAACTCCAGTTACCGTCCGCGGTAACTCGACCCCACCTCACTGCTATATTGACAGAGTCCTCCGCCACGGCTGCTGTAGAAAAATGGCGGTCATTTGTTGGCGTCACCGTTTTGTACTGTTGCCTTCGAGAGGCGAGATAATGGCTGATTTATATGTGCGATTACACGTGACGAGCAGTCGGGCGCTTATTGCTCGTGATATTGGACGCTGAATATCCTCACGCGGCGTGGGGTGGGGTTATGACGTGGTGTTTCGGAAGTGGTGTGGTGACTGGGTTAATGGGGTGGGGTTGTGGGTAATTCTGATTAATAGGATTATGGTTTCTGTTTGTTGAAATGATGCTCTTGGTGTATTAAAGACTGAATGTTGTGTAGGTAGACTCGGTACAAAAGGTGAAGTTATTTTGCTAAGGAATTAACTTTACGACTAACTTTAACAATGTTATTAATATAGTACCTATCCATTGTAAGCCACGTCATTAATAAAACACCAAGTGCACCTTACAAAATTCTCTTACGAGAAAAGAAATAAACAATGCGAGTTAGCAATATGTGAAATATTTTCTATTTGTACTTTTACACATTTCATCTCCTCAAAATATATTAACGCAACAGAAATTATGACCACCATTAAATAAATAATTTAGAGCTCTCAGAAGACATTAACATGAGAAATGTGTGCCGCGACACAAAAGGTAAAAACATCACTCACGCCACCTCGACGGCACTTTGTGCAACAAAGCCGATCTTTCTGCTCTTTACAAAATGGCTTATGACATATCGCATAACAGGCGTTTATACCTTCCACTCTGTCACAGCGTATCAAAGTCCCCTACATCCTACATTTCAAAATCCAGTACAACTAAAGATTGTAGACAAATATTTTAGACTGTGACAGCGAGGTGAGCGTCCCAGTTGTCGGTACACGTATAGGGGAATTCACAGCTGTTATAATAATGAGTATTAATAGGTTTGCCACATAAATAACGCAGTACAAAGAGCTTAGGGCCGCGGGACACAAAGCCGATACTTCAAAACCATTAGCAAGAACGTGAGTGCTTTGAATAGGGTGAAATGTGGGTATGTAGACAAGCGTGGAGAAATCCGCGGGTACCTACCCTACACGTATGTTTATATTAGATAGTTTATGCGTTGTCATATCGCAAATCAAAGTAATTGGTGTACTTTATTCGAGACATCTTTTGACAACCATTTTTTTTTGTGTTGAGGACATTGCCTTGCTGTATGAATTCACATGTAGCGTGGGATAATTAGGAATGATTTCATGGATCATAAAGTAAAACAGATTAGATATCCAGAAGTTTGGCAAAGGCACCAGACTTTTTTACCATAGAATAATATTTAACTGTCTTGCCGTTCTAGTGCGCTTATGTATGATATCCTCGGTTCGATTCCCAGGTCGAGCAAAGTCTCATTGGGTTTTTCTATCGGAATTTATTAGTATAGTAGGTATAGTCTATGTATAGTATAGTCCGAATTTATGCCCGGTTGATGGCAATAAGCTCGCCCCATGTCCATTACATGGACTTAACCATAACCAAAGACTATATAGCCATAACTGATGAAATGTGGGTGTACTAATCGGTAAACCTCTGTCTAAGGCTTCGGGAACTAAAAGACGTGTAATATTTAAAATAAAATAAATATTTTATAATATTTTGTATATAAAACATTTAAATGCAGGTAGACTTAGGCCATTTATTGTATTTCCTAGAAACAGTAGTGGTGCATTTAAAATAATAGAGATAGGCCTTAACAATCGATTCTGATTAATAATAAAAGGGTTATATTTAAATGCACATCTGTTTAATTTTTCAGCACACTAGGTAACTCCACTAATTAACTGAATGCATACCATACCATACCATAATAAAATAAGGTATTGTTGTAACATAATAACATCACCACCTTTACAATACAATCAACTCTAGCAATTTTACAGAACTCATTAACATACCTAAACGACTCTAGAATTCAATTGGCCCTGTTAAGGTAAAATACCGTGAATGTTGCCACATACATGAATAATAAAACTACTAATGTCTTACTAACACCTTGTAATATTCCTATTTATGCATTCTTCTTAGAAAAATTGTTTCGCTTCACGCATCAAGCTACTATAAAATATGTAGATAATTGTATAAGTGGATAATTCTGAGAGTCGATTTAAGCTAATGGCTACGCTTTTCAAATTACTTCACTTAGTAAGTTATAACACGGATTTTATTCGATTATATTGCAATTTACAATGATGAAACACTGGTGGAATAGGATTTGCAGAAAAAAAAAACTTTATTTCTGTTTTCAGTATTTTCAGAATTATAATAATATATGGAGATGTCAGGCTGGAAAATGCGATAAGAGAATAGATCAACACTCGTAAGAATATTAAATGCTTAATCATTTATTTACAACTTCAAGCAGACAATTTAATTGAGATAAGAGCAGGGATGAAGATGATGAACTTCAAACAGACAAAAGTAGTACAGATTCAAACTGCAATACCATAGGCATTTTCTAAAAGTCAAACTGAAGTTAGCAATTTCCCTCAGTATATAGCTATAGTCAGCTAACTAGTGTTTGATATTTTATAAAATAAACTTGTAATAAATCGTAAAAACCTGAATTAATAAGCAATAATCGTTAGAACTTAATACAACAATTAATTTAGCGCAAAAATTCCACAAAATAAAGTAAATTAAAGTACTTCACTCACATTCAATAGACATCTTTATAAAACAATTCGGTATCAAGTATAAAGTAATTAAGTTCAAGTTAATTGACCATAAAGGGACCACCATTAAAAAATTGGAATCAGAAAATCTACTTAAAACAAAATAGTAAAATAATTGCGCAAAAGGGAGATAAACCAAAGAAACACTATTCAGAAAACTAAAAAAACGGGATATCAAAAAGTGTATCTCATAAGCTTAACATTCAGACTAATAAAGATAAGCCAAGAAGAGACAAAAAAACAAACAGACAGACCGAGACACAGACAGACATAAAATAGAACAGTTGTTTCTTGATTATAAATACCGTTTAAACTTTTATAAAAATTCAGTAAAAGTTATTTTGAAATTACTGCGTCTGCAAATAAAACTGAAATGCCTCCACATCAATTCTGTTTATTTGAAACATCAGTACATGTAAAGGCTGCGCCTTGAGTATATGTAAAGGCTGAGCCTTGATTATTTGTAAAGGCTGAGCTTCAGTCAACTTATCTATCTCGGTCGATCTACTCTGAGCGCTAATGGATAATGTATATCAACCAACACTTTTTTTTTTTTTTTTTTATTTTTTTTTTATTTATTCACACAATATGTTTTCTTGCCATTACAGATAAATAGTTCTATTGCGACAAAGAAACTTAAAATATACTTATCAATAACTTAAATGCTACACAGTATGTGGTATGTGGCCCTTGTGAACTCACTCAGTGTGCAAGTAAAAATATCTGTATTATCCGCCACCGTGTTGAGAGTGCGCAGCGCACGAGTCAGCGGTGCGCGCCCCAGCAGGTTAGTGCGCGCACTTGGCACCACTAACAGTTGCGGCCTGCGCCGCCGCTCCACGTACCTATCCGGTAAATTGAACCCTATTTCTGATAGTATGGCTGGGTTTTGTACACTACCTCTTAAAACTTTAAAAATATAAGTTACTAATGTCACTAATGTCTTAGATAAACAAGATGATTTTTTAGTCACCGTCCAAAGTTTTTTTAGGCATTGGGTATCATTCACTAACACCATTATTGAAAAAAATCGATACGTAAAATTTTCATATTTAATTATAATTTTCTCGACAGTATTATCCGCTATCCGTGAAACGTTAAAACTTTGTGATGTGATAGTCAATATTTTTGTATTGAGTGTTACTAAAAGAAAAAATACGTATTTAATGATTTTCGCCAAAGTTTAATATATCAGAATTTGGACGGTGACAAAAAAATCATTTTGTATTCTCATGTGGTACATGAACAACTAGACATCACCACTTTGAAGGCGAAACTCTTCTAAATTGAGCCTTCTGTCAGTTACCCATTCCATGGCACTCATGAATTCAGTTTAGCAATTCAAATTGGAGGCAATGAGCAGGTGGTACTTAACGATTTACGAGAATTTAAAAACAATGTCGTGTAAAAAATATCTTCGTACTGTTCTACCTACGCGAAGTAAGGTCTTTGAGAGGTTTATTAGGTACCATTTACAATTGTGGGGACCGCCTTTTAATATGTATGGAATCGAATTTTAATTTTTAATTCTACCGTATTCCTGAATGGCTTTTCTTATGCGGATCGAATATCAATGTGTTTATGAGAAACATAAAATTATGATCAGCTTCTTTCGTTTGACTATTATTTATATAGATTGCAGGGAATTTCTTCAAATTGAAGATTTTCTTCTCCTACTATAAATATATTAAACAGATAATTTTCCCAAATAACTTTATTAGGCAAAAAGCAATACATATTACAAAACAGCATCTATCACATTAATTAAATTCCACATCTGTGATTTATTAATCCTGAACATAAGAGAACGCCTACAGCGACTATTTAGTTAATAAATCAATATTAGCTACCGTCAATTTAACCTCAATGACATAACTATTTGTCAGGCCAACTGAGTCAACATTGAACGTATCAAACCCAATCTAACACACGCGAAAATCAACCTTATTCCCATAACCAAAAGCTATATTAAACAGCACTGTATTATTTCTGGTGCAGCCGGAAATTTCACAGACTTCGAGATTTGCAAACACTTTAGAGCTTTTACCAATCTTTTGTGCAATTCAATTAAAGGAAATTAAACTTTACTGTCCAAACATAAAAGCTAACGTGACTTTGTTAAACGGTTGATGTTTAAAAGCCATATGGGTGAGGATTAGGAACTGAAAAGGGAGACATAGTAACAATTGAATTACAAAAACGTATTGTGGGCTCGCGACACGCGATTACCTGAATTAGGCAACTAAAGTGCTAAGAGTGTTTGGCTAGAACATAGAGGGTTCCGTAGTCATGACGAGAATGTAGAAGATAATATTTAACAATAAACTGTTTCGGGTGTCTGTAGAGTTAGTATGTGCTGCTTCATAAAAACATGTCATCTCATGCATAGGCAGTGATAGCCTAGTGATTGTGATCGTCAGACTGCCAAGACATAGGTCTCAAGTTCAAACCCGAGACATCATCGGCGTATTGTATAATCACCACTTGTGTTGGCGACTGGCTGGGATGCCACCTTCTTTTTGAATGATTGTTCCATTTTTTATGATTCTCCGTCATGTTGTCAAGTGTCAATGATCCATTGCTTTGTACATAGTTTGTTCTTGTATTAAATAACAATTATAACATACTAACAGTGTTTCTACCATCTCCAACCCATCCTAAATAACTACAGTCCACATTGCTAACCAACAACTTGCTTCGGTGAAAAAAAATATCGGGAGTCAAACATCATGCCTGAGAGATATTCTGCAACAACATATAAAGTCAAGCCACAAAGCTTTAAACTAACTTTTCTTTGATAGATAACATTGTCAGAAATAATATCCATATTAAACATGAAAATGTGAATGATTCAAACAACAACATCTGAGAATAGCCTCCAAACTTGGCAAGAATGCCGTGCCATACATTCATTCATGCCAAACAATCAACAAACACCGACATGCTATCAATATTGCTTGTATATACGTGAAACATTGCTGTAATTAGCTGTTATCAGAGCTAAGACACGATATGAAGAAAATTTAACTTTATCTGCCAAATTCAGAGGAAAATAAAAAATAATAATTTGTGAACAGACAGACAGTGATAATGATTTGAAAGAACTAACCAAATACAAGAAAAAAATCTAAACAGAAAGATGTATTAGAACAAATGATAGAAAATGTACGCCATTCAAAAATAAGATTGAACCCAAGCAAAAAAGATATAGTATTGATTTGCAGCAATTAAACTATAATTTTATTATTTTAGTTTCTTTTTTCAAAAGAAAACCGTATCTTCCACCAGGCAAGGTCCTCCTAGTACTGAACTCCAAAATCATAATGGCTTTACACTTTAAACATAAATTATTGTGTGCAAATCCGTAAATTTATAACACTAGCAACACTGTATCGGTGCCAAATATCGTTATTTATGAGGATTTATGATGCAATATGCTTGTACTGAATTTTCGTACGAGCATTCCAAAGTTTTTTTGGCTTAGACGACGAAATATTTGATGGAAACTTGTGTCGAAAGGTTAAATTAAAGATGAATGCCAAATTGCTGGTTTAGTTTTATTTATGTGGTTGTAGCAGCCAAATGTCCACATAATTTAGACTTGGAATAAGAAAGTAGAAAAGTTTTTAAGAGGCCAAGTATGTCATGCAATATTAACTTCGATAAAGCCAAAGATGCTGGCTACACTTAGAGGGCAATTTGAAATCGGGTATCAATATTACAAGCTCTGGAAAGACCTGGATAAGACTCACATACACCAGGGGAAGTATGGAACAAAAGTACACGGTCAAAATGAAAATGTATGGCAAAGCAGATTTTTTGGCATAATATCGTCGATGTCCATTCCACTATTCCCTATATTATTGGTTGTTTTGCAGATTTCTTTTACCGTGTGGCCATTTCTCTAATAATCTCTATCGTTAATTTATATTCATTGAAAAATGCGAAGCAAAGCCATTAAAATATCCATTTAAATTAAAAACAAAGTTGAGAACAATCCGTTGACACGCAAATCCATGCCCAATTTATGTGGCTATAAAGTTGATATATTTCTTCATACATATTATAGGGCGGTGAGTCACTGCACGTTATATCTTTGTCACGGCGGCTAATATCACTCACAGTGCTAATGTTGATGCTCTTGCCAGATCCCTTTTGAGTTAATAGTGACAGGAGATTAAGCAGTGAGAGGATGAAATACTTGGGAGCGATATTTTGCTACGTTTTATGTGTGATGGTAGTTTAGGAAGCATTTAGCATTAAACACATCCAAAAGTTGACTCATCAAGAGAAAATGACGAAAATGTTCCTACTTACTGCCATAAGTTATCCATCATCGAACTACTGAACCCAGTAGCTCGTCAAGTAGAATAAACCGAAGTATCGATTGCTGAAAAATTACTTTCACGGGTAAAAGATGATAGAAATAGATACATATCTTTTACAATAACTACATTTTTTAATTTCACCACAAAACATCGTAAATTAATTTATTGTTGATCATAAAAATGTATGAATTTAATTGACAATGCAAACAGATTTATAATTTAACTTATAAGGTACAGTGCTAATTATCTACACCAATCTAAGGATTGGTAAGCGATTAGCCAAGAAGACGTGTAGACGAGACACAAGTGACAACAAACGTTTGAGAGATGACGTTAATCTTTCTACGTCTTCTGAAAGACGAATGAGATCTAGTATTTTCGGAGAAGTTGTGTTGTAAGAAGACAGCATTTGGACGTATTTTGTAGAACATGGATGTCTCAAGCGGATAATAACTTCAAACTTCAATATAGTCAGAGCGGTATAAAAAGTATTTAGGTACGGGCTGTTTTCGTTTTGTATTTAGAAGCAAAACAGCGGTGATATTATATATCGTTACCTAGCCTAGCTCCTAGTTTTTACATAGTATCTCACAAAACTCACAATCAGGTTTTGTTGAGATACCACTAAGTCCCTTGTTTTCGCAAAATCTCTCTCTCTCTCTCTTGCTTAGTTTCAACAGATTCACGTCTTCGTCCTTTTCCCAAAAAAAAAACACTTTTCCATACAATCTAATTTCCAAGATACTTATCAACACAACAACAAAGATACAGCTACAGTTCCAGCTAAACAACTTGAACTGAGAAGGTATCATCTGCTTATCTGCTTGAACGAGTCGTTAGACTTACCTGTGCCGGCGAAATGGGTCAGCTTTGTGCGCTAAACTTAAAAGGGTTACGACTACTGTATTATTTGTGGGGAGGTGAGGTCTTGTTGGTTTAGTAAAAGATGTCTTTTCTGTGTTTATGGATGTGAGTAAGATTTTTTTGGGAATTTGATGTTATTATTGAATACAGAAAATGACAATTGATGATGAGGAGAGCGATGTGTAAAACACATAACGAAATATCACACCTACAAATCTCCTTACATGTACCTAATAGTAAACCCACAATTCGTTTGGGTCACATGCAATAGGATGTGATCTTATTGCCGAAATCCAGGCTCCATGGGTCATGCTGAGAAACTCCTATTAATTATTGCTTTACGCGACCTGGAACTCAAACCCAGGTCCACACGTTAACCAACAAAGCAGAGAGAATTAATTCAAAATTAAAAGTCTGTCGTCATTATGTACATCTTTTAAAATTCTCAATCAGAGTTCAATTTAATTAACATTGTCGTGTCTAATAAACAGCAATTTGTTCGGCATATTCACGATCCTTATCGAGACCTAGATACATACCAATGGTCATTATCTCAACCAAACAATATCACCTAAATCACACTCGATCACCATTCATTAAGCACAATGAAGCGCAACACGACACCGACATCATTTCTTTATCACAAACATTAATAGTCTGTTAAATCTTAACGACTTTGCGAATAATCGTAAATAACAGATCATCGGATCCCCACCGCCTACGAAGTCAACTGCCATCAACATACTATAATTTAATGTCATAAAACAACGTTGAACGTTCATAAATCGTACACCCACGAAAATGTCTAGTTAAAATACATTATAAAAGAATAATTGTACGCGCCTCCAAGGTTACGTCGATCAATCTTTCACACGTCATTAGGGACGTCGCGTTATGCTCCGGAGTTTGCGTGAAAAGGAACGTATAAAGCTCTTTTTACATTTTGTTCGTGTTAATGGTCAGTTTCGAGCGTGTAACTTTGAATGGGGACACGTGTTAACAGACAGCTTGTGCTATTATTTGATAGAACATTATTGAGACCATTGATGGTTTTTTTTCATGTTTTCGAGGAATAGAGATAGATGACGTTGTTGCCGTTTCCTGCTAGTAGCAGAGAATTGGCAACAGGTTCCACTATCGTCAACAGAATCCATTAGTCTCACTATATCTCGGACAATAAATCACAGCTTGTATGGCTCGTTGTAATGTACAATTTAATCACTTTTACGACTCAAAGCTAACAGAAGTGTGACTCAAATTATCGTTCTAATTCCCTTTTCATCAAACAAACAAATAAACTGTCATATTTATTACAATGATTGTTGTTTATGTAATCGAGCACATTTTTCACCATTATTATAACCGTTACCGACCTGCCGCCATTTTGTGCTCGGTAAAAACATATTCAGCTTACAAAGCTTCGAGGACAATATTTCATAAGAGATAATAAATTAAGAACATTTTCAACAACCACCACCTTTGTGTGACCTTCCCGACTTCCCTTGTATACAGTAACTTGGAATGTAAAGGGAATTTTAAAAGGGCGAGCATGGGTCAAATATACTGGTCGCCTCATTACCGTGCTTAGTGAAAACTCGAGAAGAACCTTTTATAATTTTCGCTTTTCCCAACTTTAAGTTTTGAAGTTAACGTAAACTAGCCTTTACTGGCTGTGAAAATATTATTTATATCTTAAATGAAAGTTGCTGTGTTAGGGTACTTTATACAAATTATATTCATAATAATTTTTCATTTTTAGTGACAGTTGTGTTGAACAAAGTGAAGCGTGCCGACTGTTTATCATTTTGTGAAGGTTTTTGAAAGTAATTGGGTTAAACATCACGTTTAATAACATCCATTAATAACCAGTATTTTGAAATTTACAACTTGCTTTCATGAAAGGAATTGCGTCCTTGTTAACAGTCATGCTAATTCACTAAATGAGGTTAACTAACTTTTCATGGGCAAGCTATAAACTATACTGGCATGACTCGACAACGTTATTTACAAAAAAGTAAGAAGTAGGTACCTATTCTATAAAAATCCTTTATCACGACAAAAACCAGACATGTTATCGCATCACAAACCATTTAAAACACATAACTCGCACACATCCACCCTAATATTAAATGTAACACCAGTTGAGGCACGATCAAAACTTACAACGATAAATCTGGAACGAGCCTTATCGGGGCATTCAATAATCATTTCGGTGGCAATCACGTACAAGCGAGCACAAAAGCTCCTTCGAAATACGCCACTACGCCAGTACTACGCCAGTACTACGCCAGTTGCGACTGTAAAGCCCGAATCTTACGAGCAATTACCGCGCAAGATAAAACCCATGAAACGCTGCCGTCTGATACGCAAGTTAATCTCGTAGTCTATTGGTGGGAGCAAATTTTTCTCGACACAGACAATTTGGGGTGCTGGGGTAAAATATTGTGTTTTAACATTGGTTAGAGTTTTTTTTGGTCATAATTTTCTTTGGGATACAGAGTATGTAGTCATTTGGAGTGAATAGGTACTTTTATTTTGTTTTTGTTAAAACAGATCATCATTATCATCCATATCGAAATTGTAGCAAAATGTTGAAAGCCATTTTTAACCGACTTCTAAAAAAAGAAGGAGGTTCTCAATTCGGATGTTTATAAGGTCAATAAATTGTTAGGCCAGACATTCTTCTGCAATTCCTTTTAACATGAGAGAGGCAAATGTTCATATTACAATTTTCAGTGATTAGTTTGCATTGAGTTTTATTCGATAAAAACACCAACAAAGAATAAATAAAAACAGCTGTGGCGCTACACCCCGTCAATACCAAGAGATCCATAAATCATATAAATGACGCTAGTTCAAGTGGTAACGACTGAACCCGAAAAACGTATCAGTGTGCCATCCAAGTGCACTCTCCTCTCTCACGGCTCGTAACCTTACAATTTTACGATCACTTTTATTACTAGACGCTTTCGTGCGCGATTACCCTCCAGAGTGGGTTCTGCTGTTAGGCGCCCTGCAATGTGAACATTCACCCCACACGCTACACAACCACATCGATGTACTACAAGAACCATTGCTTCGTGATACACGGTAACGTTTCCTGAGATGTTGACAAAACTAGCAATGAATGTGGAATATAAGGGTACAATCGACGAGGGTGGGACGGTTGTCAGCAATTACATTTTAATGCGTGTTTTATTATCACGGGCGTCTAATGTACTAGTGCATTAATTTATCACCTCTCCTGTTTACGAGTTACGGCTTGACAATTGAAATGATGGTGTATTCTGTATTCAAAGGAGGCTGACGTTTGACCGACGTACGTTGAGCTCCCGTGTTGGGAGTAACCCTTTGGTTGTAGGCACGCGGGGGGCGCGCGAGGTTGAAGCGAGGTTTCTAGCTAGTTTGGACATGTCGCACAATCGTTTGGACAGACAAGCGATGGACGTATCAAAGGACTGCCAACTGGAAATGCAGTTGCAGTTTCGATTGAATCGAGAGACGTCTGCGGCATGCCTCTGTGAAGTAAAGGTTGATTGGATCGTGTCTATACGGCTGATACGCTGGCAATGTTTGGTTTCGGCGAATGGCAGTGAACGTCAGGCTCCCTTAGTTAAAATGTATTGTTTCTTAACGATAGCCTCTTTGTTTATGCAGTTTATTTGTTCAAATAGAACATTGTTCGTGCTGATGGTAAAACCAGATAGGTAGAGAGTCGGCTTTAATGCTTCGCAAATTGTGAAAATAACTTCGAAGACATAATGGGCTTTTAGAAGGGGCTATTCATTATTCATAGTCCGGTAAGCAAGTGGTTTCACTGCTTATTATTAAAATGAAGTAGATTACAGGCCGTCATGACTTGAAAAGTGTCATTACCGTCAGCCATTCGTCATTCCCATTTCATAATAATCACGTTGATACATTTCAATTATGACGTTTAACGTCAGAATGGAGTATCGTTGGTATCATTATTGTGGGCGTAGTGACATCGCCCAGTGACACTATAATGATTGGCTCATGACGTCGAGTTGACATGCACGCGACTTCCAACGAACAAAATTGATGTTTTCGAACAAATAATTGATATTTATACGATTGGTAATTTCAATAAATGGCGATGGTATATTTATGGGGTTCTGGATGATACTCGTAGTGTTAGTTTGTAAGGAAGCCATAAAGTGTGTCGCCTGCTTCCCGGCCGCGTGGGCGACTCAAGAGTGAAATAATAAAAATGACGTGTGCTGTCAACTCGTTCACTACGTGGAAGTTGCGTCGTAACTACTAGGTGTCAGGAATGAGGTTAGCTTGAATTTTATTAAATGTTTTAGATTCTAAGTAATCGTCGGACTTGTTTTTTAAGAGACGTATATTTTTGTTGACAATAATTTTAATGCTCATAAAAACTACAACCTGCTCTACTTAATGCTGCTTTGCAAGGTGTTAAAATAATATTTACATGTGAGACATAACTATATTGATAACACCAAGTACTTTCTTTTTTTTACCTGTGTGTCACGTAGAAACATTTTGAATTTGCATTTTTTTCTACCTAATCAAACCGATTTCAACCAGTGATATACTTAGTTCTAACAAGACTTTCTACCACACACATTCAAAATCTAAACCCACCTAACTTTTAAACAAGACTCGACCTCACCACCTACAAAATAAAATAAGTCATAACTGATGCAGCAATTCACAAGATTAGTAATTCAATATCGACCACTATTACCAGGCCATAATTATCATATAAATAGCCATCGTTCAGCTATTAAAACAGATATTGCATAAAGTATAAAGTTATTGATCGTAAAGCATCGTAATGAACTTATATACCTATACAATACGTACCGATCCCTGTCTGCCTTTTATGGCTAGAACAAAAGAATAATAATTATAGTATTACCAACAGTTGTGCATAACGACTTAATTAAATAATGTTTATGTGTTGATAATTGCAGAGCTAGGTGAGAGAAATAGGATGAAATGAACTGGATGGTCTGTATCGAGCAGGTGATAGTTATACATATATCGGAATATACCCATTCAGTCAGGCAGTAAACCTTTCAACCATTTTCAGAGACATGAAAACAGAATAAACCAACCTGTTAATGTAGAGGTATACATGGAAGGTATTACTATATATAACAACTAGCGGACGTCCCGCGGTTTCACCCGCGTAGATCCCGTTCCCGTGGGAATACAGGGATAAAAAGTAGCCTATGTTACTCAGGGTGAATGTAGCTTTCCAAGGGTGAAAGAATTTTTGAAATCGGCCCAGTACTTTTTGAGCCTATTCATTACAAACATACAAAAATAGGTACAAATCTTTCCTCTTTATAATATTAGTGTAGATATAACTATCAGTAACAATAGAGTCAAGAGAAGTTGAAGATACAAAATTTCAATCTCCATCAAAATCAATTCACCAAAAAGAACAGGAAAAGACACAAAATATTCGAACCCCAGCAACAAGTAAAGTCACGTTTCGAGCTAGTTTCTCTAAACAGAACAAACACTTTTATGATACGCCAAGCGTGCCCACATAACATAAATCATCGTCTGCTCTAATGGATAACCAGATATAAATCTATTTATGCAAAGTTTTCAATGCACATTTCGCATGCTAGATGACTATTTGCGTCATATACGGGGTTCTACTTTACATCAACTGTTCGCTCGTTATACGTTCGTTAATTTGATTGAATGAGCATATAGAATGATATTTTCTGTTTTTACAAGGATGAATGTTGGGGTCTGTGGTGTTTTTCTTGATTAATTACTGATGTAGTAATCTGTCTTATGAGTTCCTTCGTAAGTACCTCGATATTGATACAGTAATTTATCAAAGAGACAGAATAAAAACTAATATTAATTTAAGAAGGTTGACTGACAAATCAAAGTCTAACAACCAGGCCCTGGCCCTGCAGTCTCTACACTAAATAACGATAAAAATCTGTCGCTAAGTCGTAAAATCGTAAACTTTCTTTAATAGATTTTGAACCTTACGCTGTTGAAATAAAGCTAAAAATCTATTACAGAAAGTTTACGATTTCTCGACTTAACGACATTCGTAGCGTCGTTATTAGTGTAGAGACTGTAGCCCCAGGGCCTGCAGTCTCTACACTAATAACGACGCTACGAATGTCGCTAACTCGTAAAATCGTAAACTTTCTGTAATAGATTTTCAACCTTATGCTGTTGAAATAAAGCTATTACAGAAAGTTTACGATTTCTCGACTTAACGACATTCGTAGCGTCGTTATTAGTGTAGAGACTGCAGGCCCAGTCTTACTAAAGGGTATCATATTATCCAATACCAATTGAGTTGTGGAGCTCAGAAAAGCAGTCACTTCATGTAAAATATTGGTATTTAGCAAATTGCTAGACTGGAAGTCGACCCCAACGTATTTGGCAAAGTATTAGACTAGACGACTATGACTGACAAATCAATGTCATGCAGCACAAGATAATCCTCATCAAGCTTACTACTTTCTACATTTTTCTGTCAAACAGTTTTCAAGTTTTAATACCAGTTTTGAAGTCCAATTGCCTTAACTTTTACGTAATAAACACATTATCAACTTCCACGAAATCAACAAAGTCAAAATCAACAAATTACTCATCGAATTGATCGCGTTCAACCTACCACTGGCATTCAGTAACATTGTATCAACTTCGTACCCAATGATTACTGTCCCTATAATTCAATGGAAATTATTGTCTGCACTATGTAATTTAACTTTTATGAAATAATTTTTCCTACGTTGCGGTGTCCTGTCATTGAGACTAATTGAGATTTTATGTTAATGCTCTTTTTTATGAGCTGTCAGAGTTCTAGGTAGAATCTTATTGGATTTTTCTTTAGTGTTGTTAACTGTGAGGTCTGTATTCTAATATTGTCTGAGTGGTTGTATAAGTTTGGGATTAGTATTTTCATAGATATCTTTTCTTTTTTATTGACCTATTTGTTAGTTTTGTGTTTATAATGTAAGGAAAGAGCGGTGCTTCAACTACAGGGATTTTCTATTATTAATGGAAACTTCTCGACATGCAATTTAAGCCAAAATTATATGAAATTTTTTTTTTTTGGGTTACCATTTACTTCAGCTTTGTCTTTTACTTGTATAGCAGTACTTTTCAGATAATGGATATTTTTTTATCTATTGTAATAGGTACCTCTCGTTTCTGCACGTAGGTAACATTCTTTCGCAAATTAAATCATCACTATGATTTTAGAAAGAGTTGAAAATTTAGGCTTAGATATTTCTGAGTATAATCCACAGAGCTTAATTCTTATTAATCGGCTACTTCTATCTTATTTATATTATGAAAGCCTTAAAGAGCTAAGCAACGTAATTAATAGAGTTCTTTTAATTATAGCGGCAGGCGCCAAAGATGTTAATAGTTCTAATTAAGGTAATCTAGTAAGTAATCGTAATAAATTACAGAGATTACTATCGACTTATCTTATAAGTGCGAAAGAGGATGAGACTGAACATTAAGAGTAATCTGTCTCCATATAAGTAACATTACGTACTTGGTAAAGAATTTCTAGTGATGGTATCTTAGTAGTTGGAGGGGTAATCTTTCACATGATTTCTTCTACAAGTAATATAACATCCACGTCTGTAATTCCCGAAGGGATAGGCAGAGGGGTACCCTATAATAAACCCAGTACTTTCCACGAGTAAATTGACTGTATTCCCGGTACACAATGCCGTGCACAACATTTCCAGAAATATTAACATAAAAGTTGCAATTTAGTTATAATTTTGTGTGTGGTAATTTTTTTATTGAAAGTGTCTGAAGACTATCACATGGGGAAGATAGAATATGATAATACTGGATCAATTTCAACGACATTAAATATAAAAAAAAATATTCAAAAATGAATGGTAATGAATCCATTCATTTTATAATATGTTTATAGTTATTCTTATATAAATGTCTAGTCCTCCTCAGTTTGGGCGTGAATTAATATTAGTTGACATAAATAATACGGAAACCTTCCTCTACACAACCCACAATACCCACAGCACCTCATTATTCAGTCATTCAACTTTTCTTTTATCCCTCAAATCACCCATTTCAAGTGAAATGATCCCTCCCACTGGACCGTCCACATCAGGGGAGGTCTAAACTGGACACTTTAGCAGATCATAATGTGAATTGCGTTAAAAAAGCGTAAAATGGACCTTTCATAATAGTCACTGCGTCTGTGATCATTTTTCGATTATAAACGTAATTCATATTATTTTCCTATTATGATCTATTTTCCTAAACACAGATCGTGAGGAAACCGGCATGTCTTAGAACCAAAAATTCGAAGACATGTGACATGTATAACCAATCCGTACTGGGCCCGCGTGGTAGATTAAAGCCCATTCCCTCTCAAAAAGAGAGAAGGCCTGTGTCCCAGCAGTGGGAACATTATAGGCTGATGATGATGATGATGATGGTCACAGACGCAGTTACTATTATAAAAGGTCCATTTTACGCTTTTTAACGCAATTCATGTTATGATCTGCCAAAGTAGCCATTTTAGACGGCCAGTTCCACTGAGTTCAGTCTACTGAATTACTGTAGCTTCGTGAGTTATTCGACTAAATATGTCATCGCGCTTTGATACACATGCATTAATAAGGGCAGCCCTGAGTTATGGCGTATGGAAATAGTGAGTGGGGATGCGCTGCGGTTGGAAAGTTTCGATAATTTCATTTTGTGGGTGAAAAGGGATAGACGTATGTGAATTTGTTGGGATTAAACGTAGATTGAAACTTCTGAAAGTATATTAATTGAAAATTGACTATAGAGCAAAACTGTAACTTGCTTTAACGATTGAGATAAAATAAATGAGTACATAAGAGGAAGTCCGAAAGTGGCGCCAGTGACCGCAAAGTTGTGTGGTGATCCATTGTAGTGGTATTATGGGCATGTGATTCGGAGGAAAAGAGGAAAATGGATGGAAGGATTGTGTAAGGGATGATAATTATAGCGAAAAAGTAGGTGTCTGATGAAATGACAAGTAGGTAATAGAAAAGTATGAAATAATAAGATCCTGCACCAACTCGAAATGAATTGGGATAAGGTCAAGAGAATAATGAATTTTCACAAAAATCAATTAATTTTTTTTTTCAAGTAACAATGTAATTTGTTCCCATATAAAATGTATAAATTCATAGAAAAGAATTATAAAGGCCAGGAAATCAGTAAACAAAATAAAATTTGACTTTCCAAAAATCTATCGACAACTTTCCCCTCCCTTCAACACTTCCACATCACTGCCCGCACCTGTCCCTCATAAACCATCAGCATATAAATACAAAACAAATCTGCTGCCCCTTTTATCTCTAAGCGCAACGATAAATTACGGCTGAGCCCTTATCCAGCAGTTTTGAGCTTGAGATAGGCCGCTAACAAGTTTCACGGTATTTATGGCAAGTGAAACTTTAATTGAGTCGGCTGTAATGTATGGATTTTATTCGGTACTTACTCGTAAATTATTTCTGTGGAAATATTGTAGAGAGTTGAAGGAATAATTTGATTAATAATGTTATTCGGATATAAATTATTTTTAATAATAACTTTATAATAACTGCCACCCGGGTCGATCTTTAGGTTCAGCCGCACTTGCCTAGTGTGAACTGTGGATGGGTAACCAATTACATACCAGTTTTCCCCGTGCCTCGAAAAGCACGTAAAGCCGGTGGTCCCGCTTGTCATTTATTAATCTTTGACAGTCGTAGCCCGTAGGTATATTACCAAGTACTAACTGGGATAATTATGAAGGAGAGATAGGCAGATAGGCAGTCGCTCCACGTAAAATACTAGTATTCAGCTGCTTCCCGTTAGACTGCAAGCCCACTCCAACATACTTGGGAAAAGGCTAGGAGGGAACGGAAAAACTAATTAAACACTGTTCAGCTATGCTACCATATTTCAAAAGTTTTATGTAAACCACCAGCCAAGTTAACAAAATCGAGTGCATTAAATTTTTAAATAGGGATAGGCAGAAATGGTGGTGATATTTTTTAGGTCGACGCAAGATCGAGTATTGGAAAACCGAAAAAGACGAATATTATTGTCACATAAGTATTTAAAAAAACTTTTTTGCAAAAAAAAACAACCGACTTCAAAAACACCAAAAAGTGAAAAATAAACTTCACTAGAAAAATCGGCTTCCGAAGTCGGTGACATTTGTTTGTTTGATTTCATTTTTTTGCCACCGACTTTAATATCCTATAGAAATATTTATGATTTCCATAATAATTAAAATAAAAAGTATATCGTATACAAATCTTTGTCTAGCTATATTTAGGCAGTCGCTGAAGCAAGGCGGCCGCTTGACTACCCCCCATCCACAAAACGATTTACATCCACGCGATCGCTTCCACAAAGCTTTGATCACAGACCCGCCCGCTTCATACTAATTAAACCGACTGAACAGAACAAACGTTACTCCTAATTAAATAACGGCAATAATGAGCTATTATGAAAAGTTTAACCGCTCGGAAATAATCACTGAACACAACACTAGCCAATACCCAATTTAACCAACCAACCACCAGGCAAATGTCTCGTAAATACACGTTTATACGAAAACCAATCTCATTCAACGATAGCTTTAACACTAAAATATCATTTTTTAAATCCGACGTCGTAATGCGCGCCGCGGGTCCGACAGACCACCTTGTCAGCCAGCGCGTAAATTAACATGAAAACGTCATACAAAGAGTAACCCTTCGCCGCCGCATAATAAACTAGTCGGTCGGAGAGCCCCGCAGAGCGCCCGCGGTGTGCCCGCGGTGCCGCCTATTCAAACGGCCGGACATTATCGTAAATATTGTGGTATTTATTCAGATTTCGGGCACAAACAATTCAATTCACGCACCGGCTGCTAATTGGGCATAAATCGCCGTAAAAATATTCAATAAGCTTCTCGCATCGATTAATATTTTAAACACTGAATGCCTTCATTTGAATTCGAATTAAGCGGCGCGTAGATAATGCTGTTCGTCGATTTGTCGACGGGCGACCCTTTGGAAGGGTTTGTTTTTATCCTGTTTTCATTCGACAACAAAAAATAAGCTCGTAAGTATATTGCTTCGCGGCATGGTACGAATTAATCGACGATTATTCTTGATTAATTTGTTTTGGCCGTCTTAATGCTCGAATATCGTTAAACTCACTCGCACGGAATTAATTATACGGGGTTATTTCAACTATACGAGTTAGTATAATAGAAAAAGTAGGCACGTTATGAATTTCATGCAAAACAGCGATCATTATTCAAGCTAGCGAGATAGTGAAACTGGACTTTAATGGCGGGCCGTTAACATATAAACGAAAAGCATTTACAGTGAAAAAAAGGTAACACGCCAGACGGCAACACGAAAAACGTCAAGTTGAACACTTTATAATAGAAATAATAACGCAACAGCCGCCATGAATTATTGGCCACATTTCATGTTAAATTGTATGTAAATGGCAGACCGGTGCGACACGGCTCCCACAATAACATAATAATGGTGGATTTGTGACTCACGTCAGGTTGTTAGTGTGTACTTAACCCTTTATCGGGACACGCACGCGGGACGTGAGATCATTACTCGGGTCGCGGCGACCGCTCACAATGGGAATGTACGCGTTAGACCCCGCGTCTTACGAGGGTTAACGTTGAATTTCGTGAACAAGTAACATGTATGTTTTTCGTCTCGATACCGGTTCCCGATAACACTCATTTGGGTTACAATAGATATATTTTTTATTCAAATTGGACGTGTACGTACACAATGGTAAGTTTAAACGCTACTGAAGCGATTAAATGTACGATTTATGTTTCTGTTAGTCAAATAAACAAGTATTGAACTGGTTTTTTTAATTGAACGAGTTCAGTTTGTGTTGTAGGTATGTTTGTTGTTGTTTGAAGATAAATTATGTCAATAAATTGAGGACTAAATGTCTTTCTAGTTAAGGTGCTGATTGTACAACCAACAATGTACTAAGCAAGTGTGGGAAACGAAAAAAAAAAGTAAGTCAAGTACTGAGTGGTTTTAATTAAAACTTCAAAGGTGAAAAATTAAAACATGCGTACACGTGTATCGGATTTTTTATTATAAAGTCAATTTTTATTTTTAATTAATAAATCTGAAGGACGCACGCACATCTATTCGAAATGAAAACGTGTAAAACTTACAGTTCACATTAGAACATTACACAACTTCTTGACTTGATTGCCAGCAATTATCAATACGCAATAAAGAAGGCATGGATCTCTCGTCCTCTATGTCCTCTTATTTCAAATTAGCAGTTTAGCCGGAAAACTGTATACTGGTAATTTTACAGCGCTTAGCTGTAAACCTAAACGCAAAAAAAAACAGGCAAAATATGCGACATATACGCTCATAACTGTTTGATTGCGCAGACTAACAAGTTAGATTTTTATACAGCTGAAGAGACCGAAGATCTAAGTATTTAAACTTGGTATACTCGTACCTATTTACGTCTTTCTGTAAGAACCTAATCCTTCACAGAGAATCAGCCTTTGTGGCGAATCGGTCTTAGGAGAACGGTTGCGGATTCCAACCAAAGTTAGACTAAAACCTTCAGACCAGACACGTCAACACAGACTTTTACCCCAACACACCAACATACATGTACACACAGTCAATGCAATAACCCGAAATCGCATTACCTCGGATCAAAGTGGCAGACGATCCTCCTAGTCGTTACATCAGTGATTTTGTAACAATCGCCCGGGGCTCGGAAATTGCTTCCCGATCCCCGAAACCGCCCTTATCCTCCGGGGATGTTTTGGAGGTAGGAGGATAAATAATTAAGTTTTATGTTTTTAGATTATTATGTGGAGGTTGTTTTAATTATTGTGTGTGTGTGTGTGTTATTGAAAATGGTTGTTTTATTGTTTAAGGTATCTTCATGGAACATTTTTTTTTTAAATGAATTGCATAATTTTAACGTAGTCCATGATCATGATGACTGAACTTTAGTCAAATGAAATCAAAACATTTATTTCAAGTTACAGGCACTTTTGAATAGTCGAACAAATACAAAATAAAATAAACTGCAGTCCCAGTTACAAGGCATAATAACTGTGAAAGTACTGATAGCTATAGTTACCCATTCCCTTGCGTAGGTCTCTATGGAGAAGAACGGGCAAGAAACTCCATGGAGACTCTTTTAGATCAGAATATTGTTACAAAACTTTGGTTACATCATTCATGTTGAGGTTTTATATTATGTGAGTCTTTAACATGACTGTGTTATTTGATCCTTTTATTGATCGAAGTTCCTAATAGAATGTTATAATAGGAGCAAGATTATTTCCCATTTAATTTGTTGTTTTTATGGACATCATGGATATAAACTTCGGCAGTGAGATATAAGCGTTAGATTAAATACAGTTCTTTAAGTTTCTTTAAAATACTACTACAAATATCCTGGCGTATATCTGCATTTAAATATCCACTCACTATAATAAACTCCCGAAATAAAGATATCAACAGCCACTAAATTTGCAGCTTTTCAGTCGGGATAAACCAAAAAAATTAAATAAAGGTGTACGAATATTTTCCAACAAACTACTAAACAGACTAGAAGGTCTTTCCGTGGAAATTATTTGCACAACATTGTGTCCCACGGCATTAAAGTCACTTCATATAAATTGCATTAAATCACTCAGTCAGTGTGTGAGGAAAAACCAGCTGTTTAGCATATTAAACGATTGCAAGAATCAATAGGAAATATTTTGTTGAATGTTTGGTTTTTCTTATTTTCCCTGGCTTGTTGTGTTTCAAGTGACAAGACGGTAATAGAACAGGCTGGAAATGGGAAAAAGGTTGACAATGCAGGCTGTTGTAATGCTGAAATTACTTAAAATATTTTATTTAATAGGTGAAGGTGTGACCACCAAAGGGTCTGGACAGGTCAGTGCAGCCGGTTTGTTTTTGAAATGGGATTTATTCAAAGTGTTGGATTGTTGGTGTCAGGTCAGTTTCATACATTTTGAACTTTCACTTTGTCTAGAACCTCAATAGTGTGAAATATTGTATTGTATAACGGGCTAGCTTTCGCAACTCCACGTGGTATATTATCATCATTTCAATCCACGCATTGATTACAGGGACTTGGCATGCTCGTAGAGTTATAGACTGATCCATAGCTTTCCATTTTTTTTTTTTGGTGGGTGGAAAATCATCAAATAATCCCCTCCGCTCTTGGGCAAAGCGGAAGGGAGTGTCAGACTTCTACTGACTAAAAACCAACCCATGTTCCTTCTTCGCCCTTGTGCTGATGCCACGTCATCTCTTTCGATAATCCGCAGCCCGACGGGGTCCATAGCTTTCCATCAGACGTGATCTATGTCAAGAGCAGGACAATTTTGCAAAAAAAAAAAAAAAAAAAACGAAAGCGATGAAATTGTTGATCAATACAGCGTGGCCATGTAAGGTACTACATGGCAAAAACCAAAACAATCATAATTACCCTGCGGCGATGCCCAAAAGCAGGGGCTTTTGGGGATCGCCGCAGTCGGGTAAAATGAAGGTCAACAAAATCCCGACCTTCATGTTGAAGAACACTAACACCCGTATTTATAAACAAGTCATTACTATTACTTGAGTAAATGTCATTGTTTAAGATACGATTTTTTCTCTGTACTTTAGTAATTCCTTAATGTTTGAACTATCAAACATTAGAATTCTTAGTTTTGCTTTCATTGACGGTTCCAACTTCGTTTAAATTCTTGCCCATTGCATAAAAATATTTGCATAAGTAATTACTTACGTCCAAGTAATTACTTTGACTTGACTATAAATACGGGGGTAAGAAACGGGCTTAAGCTACAATATTATAATCTCTTTAGATTTTTTCGAACTTAAAGTTTAAACACCACATTTATTATTATCGCAAAAACATTATCACCTGCCATCAGATCTAATCCTTAATCTCGAAGGTTCTAGTAAGCTGACACCTGACCAGTCTTACAGTCACGTCTCGTTTTGATAGCCGCCGCAATGATACCACCAATAAAACGTGCCATTTTCATTGGTCACCTGATGGCTTTTAAAAATATATACTGCTGTGGGTGAGCAGTTAATTTTGGCCGTTAAACTGTACATAAGGACGTTAAAACTTACGGCAATAAAAAGAGTCTGAACTTACAGATGGTTTTTAACTATTTTTATGTATAAAGAAAGAAAGAAAATTATTTATTTGTCGCAGATACAAATGAAGTGCTTAACAAATGACAAAAAAAAAACAATAAACATACAATTTATAACAAAACTATCACTATTACTACTAACCTATATGTGAAAACTATACCAGTGCTGTGATGTTAGGACCACTGACCACAGCATCAGGCTGAGTAGAAACCTTTTTGTTGCGACTTTTATACATTTTGTTGTGTTCCTCTCTTCTCTTATATCCTTCACAACCTCATGCATCAATGTCTTCGTCCTTGTATATTTACCATGTCAATTCATACTACCTACATCTTTCTTAAATATCTTTTTCTTGTAAATTTGAACCATCACCAATAGTGAGGATTCTTCTTTGTCTTTTTGAGCGCCACAGTCACGTATAGACGACAAGCCGAACAAGCAAAAACGGCTACTTCTGCTACTTCGGCTACTTTTTACTTTTTGGCTTGTTGTCGGTGGCGTCTGTGGCGGTCAAAAGGTTAAAACCTACTTTACTTTTATTTATTTATTTATTTATTTATTAGGTACACCAACAGCAATACATACTAAAAAGTTAAAAATAAAATATTATAATACAAAAGTGCTGGTATGTAAGCCCATAATAGGTATACACAGCATTCACCATAATGACAACAAAATATAAAAAAAAAATCTTAACAAAATATATAAAAAAAAAAAAAAACTTAATAATAAAATGATACAATAAATTACACAATTATGAATTTTACTTAAAACTAAATGAAATAATAATTATGAATAATGATGATACTTATATACTAACTAGTAACTACATACTAATGTTTCTAGCAAATTTACAAGATTGATTTTACAAAATTTAATTGTTTGGAGGTAAATTAGTGCACTCCCGTACCTCAGAGACCGATCTCCTAAACTTGTTAAGAGAAACACCGAATAATTCGGTTTCTGATGTGCAAGATCTATTATAGCTTCTACATATTTTACTTTACTGCGGGGTTCAAAACTAAAATTTTCATTTTTTTTTTGTTTATTCGTAATTGGCCTGCTTTTTACCTCGATCACGCCTAATGGAAAGCAATGGATGAGATCTATGACGGAACGAGCATGCCCAGAAGATGCTTGTTCACTCTTGCTTTAAAGGCAGACGAGTTAATCTTAAAACTCTTATTTCAGCAAAGTTCTTCAATACACACTTACATTACAGTGTTCCCTCCATCCGTGCCTACGATCAGACGTGGAGGATTACGGCTATCATACATTAGCACGAGCGTGGAGGGGTAAGTATAATGTGTGTTTTTTTTTACTGTTTAATTCTTTGTTACGACCCATAACAACGCTAAGATGTTGAGATATTAAAAGGAGAGAGGGTCCGGAAGTTTATAGAGATATTGATGAGTTTATTGAATGACATTTTTGCATCCCCACGGAATATGTCGGAGATTCCGTTGTCTGGAAGTATGAGTTAAATTTTGAATATAAAAACATGGAAAGTGTAGTAATACTCATACCAAACAGCAGCGCAAATAGCACAAATTAAAAGAATAAAAAACAGGAACTGAAATTCTGCGACCAAGAAGTCTGTAAGTATAAAGAGCTTTGGAAGTCACATAATCCAACAGAACTCAACTCTCTGCGGTTGTGCTAAATTATTTTATAAGAAACGCTGTTAATCAAATAATCTGATAAAAGAATCATGAGTGACACAATATAGGTAGATTAGATCTTTAAACCCAAATCTCGTCAAACCTGATATCATACACTCTGGCAGTAATTGTAATTGCGACCAAACCCCTGAATTAACATAACCATACAAAAAAGCTTTATTAAAATTCACACATGCATATAATCATTGTTCTGTCATCGTTAACCCGATCGATCACACGCTCGTCACTAAACTTAGTTTAACACAATAGTACTTAATAACTTCACGCTTCGGTTCGCTTTCATGAATCACGCTGTGCTATTCTTATACAAATTAGTTGAAGAAAACATTGGAACGATCACGCTAATACAGTCCCTATTTTTGGAGCAGTAAAGTTGAGGAATGACGATAAGGGACAGTACTGTTTTCAAAGCAAAAAAACTGTATCATTTCCTTCTGACAATTGACGTGCTGAAGGGACCCCATCCATCTATGTCGTTGACTACTCGAGCCAGCCTGTCATAGCGTTCGTAATTGAGTGATTTAATTCATGTATTATTTATGAGACGGTGTGATTTCTGAATTTTAATTCGATTTAAATTGATAAACGTTTTCTTAGAATTGGAAAATAGTGTGTTTCTGACACCTGTCTTATTGGGTAAGCTGTTGGTAAGTGGGTCCTAGTTCCGACGCCTGAGAACGCATTGTGAGAAAAATATTAAGGACTTCTGTAGTTGACTTTCTTTATTACTAAAAGGTTCTATTATTGTTGTCTAATTAAGTGCTTGTTTACTATGTGTGTTAGTTGCTTTGGTTATTATTGCTATAAGTATGAGAACATTAATAATAAAATATCCAGTTTTTTTTACTCTTGGCTATGCAGCGTTTTCTGCGTAACTTTCAACTCTGCCACTCTTTAGCACCTACTAAATCAATCACACATACATCTCTTCTTTGCGTGATGTTCTTAAATGTATTATTATTGCAAACATTGAATTCTTTTTACCTTTCATTTGCTGAAGTTTATATTCTTGATCAAGGCAATATAATTTTAATTTACCACATACCTACCATAATAAACCTCTCCCCCCCCACCAGTGTGCCAACTCAACAAGACCGGACAGGACTCATATCATTAACATAGTAATCATGTATCCACCAAGCCATAAAATTCTATGTTTGCGTTAAACATATTACGCGCGTTCAATTCCTCTGATGGATTACCTTGGTATTAGAGTAGGAAAAAACGGGTCGGTCTGTGTGTTGAAATTGGTGAATTTGTGTATCATTTTTTTAAAGTTATCTGTTTGTTTTTTACTGTGAACAATTTTAACGTGCACTTCTTGCTATATCGTTCTCACATAATGTACCATCTCAACAAAAATAATGTCACCAAGGTTTTGTAACAATATTTTGATTTAATAAAATGTCTGTGGAGTTTCTTGCCTGTTCTTCTCCATAGAGATCTGCTCTTTTTATTGAGCGAAGTTTTTATGCCTTGTGACTGGGACTGTTAGTTACATTTCATTGTGGTATTACTTTCGACAATTAAAAGTACCTTGAAAATAAATGCTTTGATTTGGAAAAATAATGATGACTTTTTATAGTACACACGGGAATTGTTGTAAACTGCAAACACATCTGAACAATGTAAGCATTCGGCACTTGCAACATCAAACTACAAAAGACTTATTTCATGCATGTTTGTAAATACATGCTACACTTATAAACAGACCTTTGTCTGGCGATATTCAACCAACAAAATTTTGCTACCTTTAACACTTACTTCACAAACCCATCAAAAGAAATTTTGAACATAATTATGCACAAACACACTCAAGAACTTTCAAAACGTCAAACAGACACTCGAAAATTACTCTCACCGAAAAAGTACCCCGCGGGCATCTCCGGGTGTATTCAGAACATTGCGAAACGAACCAAAGGGGTCATTTCACGTCAACTCATGAAGCAAAGGTTAATTTACGGTATTTCATTGAATGCGCCATGTTTTCTTCTACCGACTTCCTTTGTTGTGACTGACAGTGTAATAACGCATTATACCCTTTTAAATTCATTGTTGTTAAGTTTTTGTATACAGTATTATTGGTTGCTACTGTTTAAATTATGGATCGTCATTCCCTTTTCTTTGATATGCTCGTTTGAATAAGTATGGTGGTTGGCCGATTTGTTTTCAACGGAAAGTAATGCGGTTTGTCTGGGTTTCTATTGTGCAACATTGTGCCGCCATTTGTTTCTTGAAGTATATAACCACACCTCTTCCGGAGGCTTCTACTTTGATCATTAGTAATTACTTTATGTTGAAAAGCGCCAGCATAATTAAAACATTATTCTAGTTTCGGTTGTCTATAGTAGTGTCCATGGAGTTTTTTGCCCTTTCTTCTCCATAAAGATCTACGCTTTGTAATGGGTAACTATAGTATTTTCCCAAGTTATTATGCTGTGTACTGTAGTTTGGGCTGTAGCTTCGCTTTCTATATTTTTCTGACATTCAAAAGTGCCTGTAATGCAGGTCTAATTGAAATTAATGCTTTGTGTGTTAAATATGATATCTCTTTGACTTAACAAGGTAGGCAAACTCATTGCTACAAGAAATTCACGTTCATTTTAAAATTCAGCATTTATTAATCCAGACTTGTCATCTTAGTAAAAATAAAGCTTTTTATAAAATCTGAGACAAATAGCGAGAAAGTCCTTCGATGTCTTTCTTCAAAGCAATTTATTTAGAGAATAAGTTATAATAACATCGTGTTACAAATGAGACAATATGACAAACATGGCAATTTGCTACAGAATACTGCTTTCATTTCACTCGCTCATATCTCCCGATGTTGGAATATCGTGGGCTAACATTCTGCCCACTTGCTGGGGCTGAATTACGTATTGCATAGTCCATTATTTTGTCTTTTTAATATTGTATTTTATTATTCTTATTTCTTCCTTGCTCTCATCGGCAGGAGTCAATACAAGAATACGTATTCTAAATGATTTATCTTTTTCGTATTTATTTGCATATTATGAAATATTTTTGACAACTGATTTCGCAGAATCTTTAAGAGACGACATCTGATCTTTGTTCTGCTAGGAAATGCCAAACTGTGCTATATTAAAAATAAATGCTCTCGAAAGGATCGTTAAATTTCTCTAAGGAAAGGACGGGATAGATGTAACACTTGAATCACCTAATGCAAAATTTCGGATCCTTAGTATGACTCTGGAACATTCTGATTGTAACTACAGAGTCTTCAGAGTGTTTGGTTTTACTAAAGAGAAGCCACATTCTATCTCATAGAACCTCACTCCTATTGCTTATACACCTAATACTATCCAAACACGGCAATTTGACGCACGCGTTAGTCGCAAGATCCACAATTTCTGCGCAAATATAACGCCATTGTTTCTTTCATTACAAAGTGGGGTCGCGTTTAATATCGCGCGTCGGCCTTGTGTGGCCAGCCTAATTGCTCGTTACATGTTCCCACGTGTTAATACGGATTCAGATTGTCTTATTAATGTGGTTGGGGGTTAAGTGAACAGATAAAAATGGTTGTTGTAGATGTTAAGCTCTATAAAATATTTTAGACGGATTCAAAGAAGGTAATGGGAAAATTTCTTCTAATTGATATAAATAAAAACCATGTTGACGAGAAACATTAGTCACTTTTAGAGAAACTTGAGAGATGGCTGACACCTCTCTCCATTCTCTCTCTTCTTGGTACGTAAGAAGTTGGTGTTCGGAAAGCTGCAGCTGATGTATTCCTTGATATTATGGATCCAGTTTTCTTAAAACTCTTACATGGTTCTTAATTATTTACTTCAGTATATATTGTAAGAACAATATTTCTCAGAAGAAGGTTAAGATAGTGTAAATAGGCAGCTGATAATCGATTTTCTAGTAGGTAGGTACATCAGAGGGAACTACAGTGACCACCAGTAGACTGGGATGAGCTGGCATGATTGATGCACTACTACGACAGTGATCCCGTTAATCTAAAGAAAACCTCCATCACCCTTCACCACTAATTTTCCGCTGACGTCACAAAACTTACATCACGCAACTTACGTAAGCAGGGGCGGCAGACGTCGGTGTCGGCAGTGACGGGCGATCGGCAGCCGTGGCGGCAGCCGGTAATTCTTTATGATTGATTATCTCCTGGCTAATGAGCTTCGCCAGTCTTGTTGGGTTGGTACAAGGGAGGAGGTTCAAGCGGTATGAAATTGGACTTAAAACCAGTAGTATGTCGTAGAATGACTTCATAATCTCTTCGAGAAGAAATAAGGATTGAGCTTAAGAGTTTTCAGGGTGAAGACATGATACACCGCCTTCATTTTGAAATGTATGTTGTTTAGACACTTCGGTAATATTCATTGGAAAAAATCACTGAGATCATTTAATGGCCGAATTTATGATACAGAATGCAGCTTATCGAACCAAAGGAACAACCAAAACTATATTAAAAGTTGAGTTGTGAAAATGACAATGATAAAAAACCGAAATTCTGAAATTAAATAAGAAAATGAACAGGAATCTGAGCCTGCAAAGAGAAAGAAGACAAAATAATTCGAAAGAAACTGAAATTTAAACTCTGAAAAGATTAGAAGGAGAAACAAAAATGTTCCAAATACATTTGAGATCGTCAAAAATCGCTGTGTCCTCCAATTGGCGCCTGTCCCATTATGAATTATGATCGCTTTCCTTCCACAATAAGTGCATAAATAGGGGCCGGCTGATGGCCCGGTATAAATCACGCCCATCCATCATCCGCGCCGTGCCAATGTAAATATTGTACGTCTTTTTGTATTGCCAGAAGTCTCACTGGTACTAAAGTTCAAGTATACAATACAATACAATACAATATCTTTATTTTCTCTCTTCACAAAGGTTTACATGCATAGTTATAAGAAATACAATTGCAAGACTAACATATTAACAAGGTGCAACATATTATGTTCCTTTGTGAGAGATTGGCGTCCATACTAGGATACCCTGTGTGACGGATCCCCAGGCTCTCACCTCGAATAAAATAAAGTTACCGTCATTATGTTTTCAGAGGGAAAACAAACAAAATTATTTAAAATTTAAATTAATGAACCTAAAAAAAAAAAATTAAATAATAAAATTAGGTAGGTAAGGTGTAATGTGTTTATAAGTGTATGTGTGTGTAATGCGTGTGAAGTAAAGTGTACAGTGACTCAGTGACGAGTATGTAAGTGATGTGTGTAAGTGCAGTGTGTGAGTGCAGTGTGTGAGGAGAGTTAGGATGATGGTGTGGGTGATGTAAATGTGTCACCAGTATAAGAATTCATTATTATTTTCCAATTATCTGTATTCTCTTCCACTTGAAATTGTTCTATGATAGTTCTAGCTAGACGTTTAATAATCATTTTTCCAAATCCCACCTTCATATAAGATATTTTCCTACTTACCGTTTAGTTAGGTTAGGCTCTTTTAGGTTCTCCCAAAGTTAGATGCTTATTGTGGATTAACATTGCAATTTCGAAAATTTCTTCATCATTTCTTTCTTTCTTTAAAGTTCCTTTCAAGCAACGTTTATTTCTTTGTATCAACACCTCATCTTTTGAAACTACTCGTATACTATCTAATATTGATCATTCTGCTTCCAGATTACTGTTGACATTAGCCGTCACATCAATTATTATTATTATTATTATTTATATTACATTCAAGACGTGACTACAAGAAATAAATACAGCATACAGCTCCATACACACAGATAGTATAAAGCCAAACATCTTGTTCGCGCGATGCACTTGCGTCGACGGAAGTCACACGGACGCTTACAGCTCTGTTACTGAAATAGACGCCGGAATTGGACAGAATTGGCGAAAACAATAT
The DNA here is from genome assembly GCA_949775195.1 of Diarsia dahlii. Lineage (NCBI taxonomy): Eukaryota > Metazoa > Arthropoda > Insecta > Lepidoptera > Noctuidae > Diarsia > Diarsia dahlii. The sequence continues at coordinate 1,576,963 of OX459198.1, forward strand.
GTCATTGTTTACTGGCTGGTTATTTATTTTTGTCATCATTTTCTTGAGAACATATTTTACTTCCACGTCTTCTTTCCAGTTAAAACACTAGTAAGTGTCGAAGGGTGGGCGTTTTGGGGGACTGTCTTTTGTAAATATTTCTTGACGTTAAAAAATTACTGATTATCAGCCTAGTTTGAATAAATAACTATTGATTTTGATTATGTTTTTTCCAGACCGCTAAATGACCTATTTGGAAATTAAGCGTCGTAACAGAAATTCATAAACGGATTTCCTTCTTATTTCGTTTTCAGGAATGCGTCTAAGAGTAGAGGAAGACCAAAGAACCGATGGATGGATATGTAAAAGATAAAAAGGACGTGACTGATGAGACGACAAGTAGTAGTAGTGTGTAGTTAGAGAAGCAGTGGACGAAAGAAACATACTGCGCCGACACCAAATTGTAGGATAAGAGCCAGAGAATGATGATTATGATGTTCGTCTACAGGAAAAGTTTACTGAGGCCTTTAAAAAGAACCAAGGCTTATTCTAATTACACAATAGGTATAACCAATATTGAAACAAAAACAAACTCCAATAGAAAGCTGTTTATTCAAGTCCTACAGACCACAGCGCTAACCACAAAGCTAAAGCTTAAACATTTTACACAAATAAAACTATTTCCATTTTGACTTGGTCTTCTCTCGACCCTCCAAACTCTACCTTCCAGCGCTTCAAGCAACTCGGCCACTAAGTGCTTGTCGGACGCGGCGACATATTCAGCGCTGTATTTGCTTCGCGATCAGATACTACGTGTACAGCAGATATTTGTTAGTTTGAAATCTGTCAGCGACTTTCGTTTGTTTATTGGACTTTCAATTGTTTGCTGGTGTGTATATGACAGGTTATTGGTTGACAAGTTGTCAATTTATGTTGGGGAATATAGTTTGCTTTGCAGTTTAGTAATACTGTTCTTTGTTTTATGTGGACAGAATGAAATGAAATACATTCCTTGTTTTCGAAATGCTGACTGATGAATATGACACCATAACCTCACATAATAGGGGGCGAGCCTATTGCCATCAACCGGGCACGAATACAGACTCCGTGGCTGTTACTGAAAAAATCTTGATGAAAAAACTCAATAGGGGATTGGACATAAAAAAACTAATTAGTCCGTCACATAGATTTCCAAAAATTATTGGACACGTATTTTTTCTTTTTTCACGTAAACAAAAAATGAAGACGATACAGTGCTTTGAAAACTCGTGTGACGTCATATGATAGTACATTTTGTACCTACAAGTGACGTTCAAGCCCCACTCCATGATCTTTGACGCGTTTTATCTTCGTCATTTTTTATTAGTTTGATAAAGCAAAAAACACGTATTCAATATTTTTCGATAATCTAACTTACGGACTAAACAGAATCATATTATTTTGACCCAGTCCGATCCCCTATTGCACTGCGACCGAGGAAATAAACCTAGGACCTCATTCCAGAAGTCGTGCTTGTGACCACTCAAAGTCTCAAACAACGAAGCAGTAGCTGATAAAGTGTAGCAAAAATACTCAACCAAACTTGGAAAGTTCACCTTATCTGCACATTAATTGCATTCGATGTGTAGCGAGTTACGTTTCCTGCCTTTAATTCATGACAAATTCACAACAACTAACCTCACTACTTAACTGAAGCAAGGTATCACCTTTGTGCTTTGCTGTTAAAAAAATTCATTTAAACAGGGTCGTTTATGTTCCAAGTTTGAAGACAAGACCTCCAATTTTCGGGAATCATGTGCGTATAATGTTAGCACTTGCTTTGGTAATGGAAAATATCATGAAGAAAGCAGCATGCCTAAAAGATATTTCTCGTCAGCATGTAAAGGCAAGTCAGAGGTCCATTAGCGGCATAAAAACTAACTAACCCCACGAGAAAAAAGAAAGAAACCTACAGTAGCAATATTCAAATAAATAAACAAACATTGAAAATAACACGTTCGTGCTAAGCCGAAATTGAAAGTACCTCATAAATTCAATTTATAACTATTAAAATATCACATACCAGCATGCTATTAACATGACCATTTTGGTCGTAAAGGGGTGGGTAGAGTCATTGAATTAAAATGCCTCCTTTACAAATGAATAAAAAGCTTGAATAATTTGTGCAGATCATCATCATACGCCTAGCCTTTTCTTAAAAATATTGAAGCGGCTGCCAGTCTAACCGGATGCAGCTGAATACCAGTATTTTACATGGAGTGACTATCTATCTGACCTCCACAACCCAGTTTTATATTTGGTAATACAGAACCCTTTGATAAGACTGGTTGTCAGACTATCAGGCCATTGACTACCTGTAACGACTGCCAAAGATCTATATATGACAGCCGGGACAAACACGTTAAGCTGTTTTACTGAGGCACGGAGGAAACTTGGTATATAGTAGGCGGTCACCTATCCACAGATCAACCTAGGCTACTACTGTTAAGCCACGAGCTGATTATGTAGATCATGGTATTTTTAAAAGCATCTGATCTGATTTAAATCAGTGCTAAAAGTTAGTCTGCTAACATTACTGATTGATACAATTATGTCCAATTAAACGTGCATACTGTGGCATTTTGAAAGTGAAGGGCTTCAGTTGTTTGAAGCATCAGCGCTTTGAACAGCTCCACTTTCGCAATCGAAGTTGCTTTCTTGAGTAATAAAGGACCTACCACAATCTTATATAGACAAAACTACTTTTAAAAATATTTGGTGACTGTTATAAGTACCGTATTATACCGTAATAGACCGGAATAAATTACTATGCAAAGTAAAATCATCGAAATATACATCATAAATGATCGAAATATGCAACAAAGTTGCCAAAATAATATGCAAACATACAATTTAAATCTATTTTGTTCCAAATTATATTAGTAGTACACACAGCTACACATCAAGCTATACAAAACCAGTTAATCTTGGCCTCGCTTTACTAGATCTTTTCGCACAATGAACGATCAGATTATACTGGTTTTGTATAGCTTGATGTGTAGCCGTGTGTACGATTGATTTATAATTTATAAGTATTTGTATTAATTGAATCATTATTTTGGCGATAATTTCTGTTATTTGAATGTTTCAGTCGTGATAATTTATGTTAGTTGGAGTTTTTGTATTGAAATACAGATAAACTTAAAGGAAACGTGCTTTAAAAATACATAATATATTGAGTTAAGCTTAAATATGCATTATCTTCTGTCATAATTTGCAAAGGCATATGCAACAGAATTATTTACAAATAATTCTGTCTCTAGTCATAAGCTACCGAAAAGCTCTTGTAGAAATCGCTGTAGAAATACAAGACGCTTTGACAACCACTGTTCTCTATTTAGGCCTCTAGGTCTCTCAGTCAACAAAACAAAGAAAAATCCCCAACTTTTCCACACTCCAAATTCGAGTGCTCTACATAGCAAAACCCACAGAAACCTCGTTAAAACAAACGTATGCAAATTCTAGTTATGTTATCGTTCTTATCTGGCTCGAGGCTTGAGGATTAGCTGGCTCAAGTCTCAGACTGGCTCAAGCCTGCTCAAGTCTGCTCAAACGCAGCGATGCCAAAACTAATCTCCAGTGGAGATTAACGTACAGATTGTGTAATGCATTCAAAGTGTTATGTTAACGTTTTGATGCAAGCGGTTTGATGTTTCTGGGCTCCAAGACCTCTAACTACAAGAATAGCTTTTAAACTGAGACACAGCGGGTCTTAAGCTAATTTTCTGAACCGTTTCTTGGTAATCTTGCTGTCTTGGAACGAATTTTGGATTTAGCGGAATGCACCTGCTGTCTAGACTTGAAATGGGACTTTAAATGGGTTTCGTAAACCGGATTAGAGGTGAAAGGTAATGGGAAATGAAATAAACACATGAAAGTGGTAGTTGAAAAAAGGGTCCATTTAAACGAACATTGCGAAAAGCTCGAAAGGCTAATTTTATTGGCTTTGATAGGCTGTGTTGAAGGGATACCATGGATCATGGTAATTCTTGCCCACCCCTTGTCTACTCATAAAACTATCTTAAAAAACAACTCGATTCTACAGTTTTGTGCTCGCACTTGAATTACAAATGACGGCCTCGACCAACACCTTAACGTTCTCTGCGAGGAGGTAGTTCAGTATATGTATAATGATGGTCCCATACACAGACCGACCTTAGTAAAAGCGACTTTACCTTATAGATCGATACCTGCGGTTGTTATTATTTCCTTTTTAAAAACAAATTCCTCAAAGAGATGAAGTCCCGACACCATTTTGAAGTCTCACAACAATTTACTTTGAAATAACCTGCTCAATAACCCTGTAAAAAGAACCAATAATTTCTGGCATATCTAATAAGTCATTAGGTAGCTGGATCGTGACACATCAACCCATGACATACCGTGGGCCGTCTCGTCATGGTCGGGCACTGTCGGGACTCTGTCGTTTGTCGGCGCGATTGATCCTGTCATGGCCGCGTGACGCGTGACGTGGAACATACGGTGATGACATGGCGTTTCTGACGGGAGGGCTGATTTACTTGTGGTTGTGTGTGGTATTATGTGACAAATTTTGTCACAAGTAAATCAAGTCGTGGGATTCAATACTCATTGAAATTATGATCTGGAAAGTTTGTTATTATATTTTACACTAGCTTTTGCCCGCGACTTCGTCCGCGTTTCCGTCGTTTTTCGTAAAAAAGTACCATTATGTCCTTCCTCACGGTTCAGTGGTTTTGATGTAACAGACAGATTAACTTTCGTATTTTAGTAGGGAAATACAATATGTCAATCCACAATACTGTTGAAAAATATCGCAAAAAGGAACCGCAGAATATTATTATTAATAGCTGTGCCCGCGACTCCGTCAGCGTGTAACTCCTTGTATGTTATTAAGTTAATGTATTGGTAATATTGTTTAGATCACTTTCACATGAGGCTTAAGTAGGTACCTATAGCGTTCTATAGGTAAAACTTCAGCCCAAAGTTTCCGGGTAAACTATGTTGAAAGTTGACCCGTCCGGCACGTGAACATAAAGATTTCTAGAACTGCTAACCCGGGAAAGAGCGACATATAACTGACCATGCGAGAAACAACTGACACCGAGATCTACTCCAGCAACACGAAAATTCTGCCCTTGAGCCTTATTAATTTAGTAGTCACTTAAAATAAATACCTAACTACTATAATTAATAAAAGTATCTACGCTTTTACCTACTCAATATAAAAATAAAATTGATCATAAATTAGTCAAAACTTACCTATCGGTATCTAAAAATCTATGCGTACCTACTACTTCCCCTAAAAAGAAATAAAATGCGAACTATTAATAATTTGTAATTTGAACGAATATTTAAACACTACCAAAATAACTACTTAATACCTATTTTATAAAATATATCAACAAAAGAAATTCAAATAAACTATTTAAAGACTTAAAAGTCACGCTGATAAGCACGGTTTGTTAATATCAATTATTGTCTATCAATAAGGTCGAACGCTGAACGCATCAACAGCCAAATATTGAATGAAGCTCGCTCCCGTTACACAAAAATAATCCTTATGGCATGATTCAGTATTCACGCGCAGCTTATTAGCGTATTTCATATTTGGTTCAGTTTGATGTTTCTGTACCGATTACTATGATTCTTTTTTTATTGAATGAGTAATAATATTAACTTCTTATAATTAGGGATGAGCGAGAGTATTATAAACGTAAGAGTAAACAAATATAATCAGAAAGCTCCGAACTGCTAAGCTATCGGGAGTTACACGTGTTATTGTGAGTCAACCATAAAAGATAGACTTATGCTGCTGTGGGATATTCTTTAGATAATTTTATGTAAAACATTTCCGTCATAAATGATTTCTATGTAGCTTTAACCATTAAGGCTACACACGCGACGGAATCTTAAAAAATGGAGCAACTTCTCCCGTTTTCCCAACATTTCCCTTCACTGCTCTGCTCCTATTGATTGTAGCGTGATGAAAAGTATACTATAACCTCCCCAGGAGTATGAAGAATAATTGTACCAAGTTTCGTTAAAATCCGTCGAGTAGTTTTTGTTTCTATAAGGAACATACAGACAGACAGACAGACAGACAGACAGACAGACAGACAGACAGACAGACAGACAATAATTTTACTGATTGCATTTTTGGCATCAGTATCGATCACTAATTACCCCCTGATAGTTATTTTGAAAATATATATCATGTACAGAATTGACCTCTCTACAGATTTATTATAAGTATAGATAGATTTCGTGTTTTCTTTTTTAATTCCATAATTAATTCAGGAACAATGTCTTTAATTAGAGAATGTTTACACTGTTAAACTAACTTACATTTTTATTTTGATAACACTACACGTGTAATTTATTTAAATGAGACCTAAGTAAATTTAGTCACTGACATATATTTATTACTTACTTGGTTACGTCTTAAGATTAAAATCCTTCTTAAAATTAAGTAGGGACTACTCAAATACCAGTTTAAATTCCTACGAAGAATACAAAAATAACACAATATGGTATTTCTAGCATTCATTCAATGCTAATCGTTGCTTCATTACAATAGTAATCCTCTTTTCTAAAAAACTAACAAAGAAAGTGCTTAAAACATAAAACTTTGCTCATAATATAAAAGATAAGCAGTAGTTGTCAGAAACTAGCAAAAGTATAATTTTAGTACCCTCAGTAAAACTACAAAAGATTATAGAAATTGCGATGACTAAGCCATTTGTTTATGAAAACTAAACAATGAGAATGCGTTTTCACAATCGTAAAACCAGTGGGTGGTCCCCCATACCGACTAGTTTGGGGTTAAAAAGTAAACTCACGGTTTACCTGAGATTATGCAACGCCATTAGGAATATTAATATCTCTCCAACAGAGCTATAAAATTAAAATGAGGATGTCTCTACAAAAGAAAGTGGTGACAAACGCGATGAATTTTCTAAAACACACATAAATTCACATTTATAATCGTACAATAATAAGAGAACAGCCCATAAAACAGTCATAATATAAAGAGAATAACAAAACGAAGCAACAAATCGTTCAGAAAAATCTCTTGACCCACATTAAGCTACAAAACTCCGCCCACGTTGAGTCGACACTAAAACTAAATTATTACTAAGCCGCCGTTTACCAGCTTCGCAGCTATTCAATTTCCCATGCTATGCATCTCAGTCGTCGCATCCACTCCTTTGACTGCGCGATGCATATTTTATATAATCCTTTCATCAAAACGTCGAGTTCGCGGAAAGCGCTTTTAGTAATTCTCGCGAGCGAGCGAGAAGGAAGCCGCTGACAAACGGGGTGTCAAACAGCGGTGGGGATAAGACGCCAAAGCTCCCGCAGAGCACACAGAATGCAAAAATGGCGAGGCGACTAGTGACAAGGTGTCAGAGGAGGGGGGCACGTCACACCGCGAACCTCAGTTCAGAGCCGTCCGACGCGGCAACCGCACGTCTCGCCACGCTCCGTACACACGCGCGATTAGTGACTTGTGTATCATGTGCTGACACCAAGCCTTGGATTTTGTGAAGTGATATTGTTCTGTGTTGTGGATTGATTATATTTTTTTAAGCTGGAAAAGGATATTGGACTGTGGAGCAAGATGCTCACGTCAAGCAATCAGTATTTGCGACCGGATTACCTGTCGCCGCTTCCGACAACGGTAAGTTTGATTGATGATGACAAACTCGTGTTTTCTTATCCTTGCGTTAGGTATAATTTACTTTAGATTAGCGTTGCTGGAAAGTTTCATAACTGTAGGGAAAGGGATTTATGTTGAATGTATAATCTCTTTGCAACAAAGATTTTATGTATTATATAGAATATAAAACGACTTCATGTGTATTTCCTGAAGACAAAACTCTTTCAAACTCTAATACAATGGAATCAAAAGAACAAACAATCAAATTAATTAGAGATAATGGGGAACTACTAAGCAAACGTAAAGAAATATAATTCTATGAAGTACACAAACATTAAAACGACGTAAAACCAGAAACAACAAAGAAAATCCTAAAACACTGAAAGAAAATCTTCAGGATTTTCTTTCATATGTAAAAAACACACAAAACACATTGAGTAAAACAGAAACTTTTAAGAAAATGGATGAAAAACAACCTTTGAATCTGACTTACAAATCGTATCCAACCGTTCGTCGTTGAACAAAAACAAATGAACTTTTATCGGGTCGCAACTTCGGGAAATGAAGGATTCATTTTCCGTGAACTTTTCACAATGGAACAATCGCTCTGATAGGGTTCGCGATTATTTCAACAAGTATGTTGAATGTCACTGCTTGACAACAAACAATAGGAAATACATTAATAATTCTGTCTCCTAATTGATATGGAAGAAAAACCAGCAAAAATTACTTTTTTTCTATCATTCGCTGTTTATTTCCTAATTAATTTCGTTGCGGGATCCAAGTCAGTTGAATCGTATCTGTAGAGCTCGTTGAGCTTCGATGCCTCAGCGCTTTTCTGGTTGTCACTGGAGTTACAGTGGTTGGACTATTAGTGTTGCTGACTGTGACTGCTTATGCAGTCTTACCGAAACTTATCATCAATTTCTTTCCCTTATCCCATTCAATTCGTATCGGTGAAGCATGTTATCTTAGTTTTACCTTGTGTACTTAGTCTTGCTTTACCTTGTTTGAAATTGTTGACACAAATAAAGAACTTGAACGAAAGGGCGAATCGGATATCAAATAATAATGTAAATATGATAATTAATAATACAAAAGTTAAAGAAACTGCCCTAGTTACTGATAACAGTCATAAATTTCAGTTTACTGTTAACTGAAAGCACAGTAACTGTGATTTGTATTTTGAGAATAATTATGTAAGTGGAAAAAGGTTAATTCAAATTCAAATCATTTATTTGCTTGAAATATGAGTACACATAGGGATGAAAAAATACAAACAAAAGAGCTTCAGACCATATCCTACTTTAACGAGCGTGCAAAATTAAAGTGAAACTAACAGGAAATAAATGAGTTAGGAAAATGGAAGTCAGGAAAATGATTACAAAATACCGGAGACCGATTAATCGAATACTCTTAATTCATTACGTATTACTAGACTGATGAAATTAATAATTTATTAGTTATACAGGTGTAAGTAGGTGTAAATATTAATATTGCAACAATATAAAATTTCGTCAAGTTTATTAAGAGTAAACTTCCGGAAAGCGAACGTAATACTACAAGAAAGAAATGCGAAGTGAATACTACAAACTAGAATAATACGTTTTTCAGCAACATTTCAATGGGATTCGGCAAATTGTTTTTAAATTGTTCATGTTACTTCACAAATAGTAAAATCTTTAGAGCTTTGCTTTCGTGACAGACGAAATCATTAGCTATTCATTGTATTTAAAATTACTTGTAACATAAAACGTAATAATTATCGCCCATCTATTTTGAAAGACGTCTCGTAATTACTACATTAAAACAACAATCGTCTCTCAAGCGTTAACAAACAAGCAATTAGTATTTCCAACTAGACTCTAATAAGATTCGTATCGTCGCTAAAATAAACTTTGACAAAACAACGCGAGTAAAACAGAAAACATATTCCCGACACATTGCGGCGGTTGAGCGGCAATAGACGTGACAACACGCCACAAGTTCAGGCGTGCCGCAAATTCAGCGGCACAAATTGCCCTTTTCACTGCGAGATTACATCATGCGGGAGCCGAGTGAAATGTCAAGCGGAGCCGACGGCTGCCAGACGCGCGGATAATGGCGCGTCGGCCGCGTGATTGGACGCCCGCCTCCCCCACCCCGCACCCCCGCGGTCCCTTTGTACGCCCGTCACTCGCAACCTCGACCCGACGTTTCATTTCATAAACTGCCTCTCTTTGTTGCAGCTCGACGCGAAAAAGAGCCCGCTGGCGCTACTAGCGCAGACCTGCAGCGCTATCGGCGCGGACTCACCCAACCCCAAGCTGATCTCCGCCGCCGAGAAAGCAAGCAAGAAGTACGATGAGAAAACGCACATACCCGACAACAAGCCCAGCTTTAAGCCTTACGAATCGTGCCTAACAGCGAGAGAAAAGACTAGAACACCTGACGACCGAGGGTCTGTCAACGCTTCGTCAAAGACTCCGCTCTCATCAAAAGGCAGCGCGTCCACCACACCAGTACAAGCCCGCTGCTCTAGCAACCAGAGTTCTTCCTCACAGAGGACTCCTCCACCTGCTCACAGAAAAACACCCTCAGAGAAGTCAGACGAGAGGTCCAGCCCGCTGCACGGCTCCCCCGTGCCGGCCAAATCTCACTCGGACTCCATTAGCATCTCGTCTGCATCCAAGTTACCATACACGCCCACCTCTCTATCATCTAGCGCAGATACCAAAGATCATTCGAGCTTCAAGCCCAGTATACCTATATCTACATCTGCCTTCCTCGGCGGATTGCATCATAGCGGATTTCCTTTACAAATGGACCTAATGACCAGCAGCTTGATGGCTGCACAGCACCACGCTCTAAAGAATGGATTGAATCCGTACCTCGCGTACGCTAGAATGAAGGCGCCTGGAAGTGATCTAGGAATATGCAGAGATCCTTACTGCACGGGTTGCTCACTAAGCTCACATTTGCTCAAATCTGCCGTGTGCCCGGCGGGGTGTGCTCAATGCGATCACGCGAAGACTCCATTTCCGTTACCAACTAATCACCCTGCGGCAGCGGCTTATGCTCACGCGCAGTTAGCTGCTTTGGCGGCCGCTTCACAGCTGCCCTATGTGTGCAGTTGGATGGCAGGAGACTCTGCGTACTGCGGCAAGCGGTTCGCTTCATCAGACGAGTTGCTGCAGCATTTGAGGTCGCACACGGCGAGTGGCGAGTCGAGCCCGAGCCTGTCGATGTTGAGCGCGACGCACCCGCTGCTACAGCGCACGTACCCGACACCGCCGCTGTCGCCGCTCACGCCGCGCTTCCACCCGTACAGCAAGCCGTCGCACCTGGTCTCCTCACCGCCGCTGCCGTTCCCGCTGCCCCCGCACCCCTCGCTGGCGGCGTACTTCCCGCCGTACCCACTGTTCGGACCGCGGCCGCTGCACCCTTGAGGACCATCGGCGCTCCACGGACACAAGAAGGGGGGCGCCGACCGCTAACGCCCATGCCAAAAGGACATTCGGAACCGAAGTGCGTGTACATATAAGTTAGTGCTCTTTGGGTTTCTAGTCGGCTCATATCATCGAGGGAAGTGTTTGCCCCCGCCTGTGGGGGTCGCGACAGCTGTGATCTCTAACTCGTAATCATTATAATTAGTGCACTGAACGCTTTGTCGTAACCGCGTGCGCGGATTTTAATTTTCTAGTTAGACTAACGAAATTTTTATGTACCAAATCTATAGATTGTAATTTAAATTGATTTGTAATTTAAGTTGTTGCAATTAATTAGTGAGGGTTGTTAATTGTGTTTGTATTTTTTTAAGTGGATATTTTAATCATTTGGCGATGCATTGATCTATCACATATCTTTATATTGATGTGCGTTGTGACTGAAGGTTTCTCGTAGACGCATGGTAGTCCACACAATAATGTTACAGACAGACAACATGTTACCGCAACTATTCCTCGTTTATATTTATATAATTGCTACTTTCAGTTTTCAAATTGATAAGATCTTAGATGAATCTCACGAATACACTTTACTTTAAAATTTACATTCTAATGCTTGCAAAACTGGCACGTAATATTTTTATGTGTAACTATAAATTAATGTTTACATAGTACACTGTCAGAATGTTAAGTAATAATAACACAAGTTATAATAGTGTGAAAGCGGAATGAGTGTACAACATACAGAATAATGTAATGGACACTGCAATACTTGCAACTGATAACTGTTGACATCCAAATTTGTTGTTATTATAAAGGGCATAAAGCGAAAAAAAATATACGTAAATATTTAATTTGAAACTGAAGACTTTGATTTCTGAAATCCTTTACAAAATATCTGCTCAAAAACACTGAATGTCATTTGGAAATTTAGTGTGACATTTTTTGTTCAATTTTTCAGTTCACTTTTAACTATTTCATGAATGTTTATAAAATATTCGTGAAAATGCAAAAACCTGAAAACATTTTACACACAACATTTATTATTTTACATAAAAATTCAGCTACTAAACTTTTCTAACCATTTAATAAATCTACATGAATACGTCTTAACGACGTTCTACATTTCTTTACATTTTTACTTGCAGTTCTAAATTATAAAGTTAATTAGTATTCACAAAGTTGCAAAACAGAGCTTATGAATATTTAAATACCGCTGTGTGAGAAAAACATTTCAATCTTTATTTTAATTCTCGCTTTAATATATCTCGTCTCATTTGAAAGTCAGTAAACTTGGAAACTGAAATCCAGATTTAGTTTATTAGGTCATACGAAAGTAACTTCCATTGGACTTAATATAAATAATAGTCTGGAATCCTCAAAACACGATTAACAATAGAAAGCTGGGTTTATGTCTACCTATATTATAAAAAACATGTTGTTATTTATTTCAGATTTATGTAATAATTATACGATATTGCACAATAACACTGCGAATACAAGAACAACACAGAATTAAATAAAATAACTTTTGAGTTCATCGTGACTTTCCCAAATTAGAAACATAATATCACGCCTGTAATCACTCAATGGTTAGGCAGTACAGCACCTAAACTTAGTAAGTCATGTTTAAGTCCGTTTTAATAGGGGGCGACCCTATTGTCATCAACCAGCCACAATTCAGACTCCGTGGCTGCTACCAAGAAAATCCTGACAGAAAAGCTCAATAACACTTTGCACGACCCGGGAATTGAACCCAGGACCTCATGCTGAGCAGTCGTATATGCGACTACTAGACCAACGAGACAGTCGAGCAGCAATTTAGATTTATTCTACAATTATACAATCTTACACAACACAAATGCAGAATTAAAAAAAACTTCTGAGTTCCTCGTGACTTTCCCAAATTAGAAACATAGATACAAACTCATTGGTAGCTCCCTACACAAATAAAACAATTAACTAACACTCGACCATTATCTCCAAGCAAAGAAGATTAATAACAACACGGATAATAAAAAGAAGAATCACATCTACAATCAACAAGCCAAACCCACACACATGATGCAACCAACGAATAAGCGATATATATTTTTCAGAAGGCATGACTCAAACGTCGTTCGTAATTAGGACTGTTGCGGCTTCCACTACAATAAATTATAAGCAATTTATCTGTCTGTCTGTCGCCATACATCACGAACTGTGCAGCATTTACCAGCGTTGAAATATTATGACCAATGTGCGCGGTGGACGCACCATTTGTTAGCTGTACGGGCTTAGCTTTATCTTTAAATGTTAAATTATGGAAGTGTGAAATGATTTTTAATGTGGGCTTTTTTGTAACTAAATATTTGTTTATTTCTTTAATGTAGGTAATTTTTTAGTAAGGAAAAAAACACTGACTTAATATTTTTAGCAGGCCACTAATGGATAAGCATCAGTGAGCAGCCTAATTATAATAATGAAAAAAGTTTCTATCACTAAATCAAATTAACATCCCATTTAGCAATCCAAAATTAAATTATAAATTATAATAACATACTAAACGCCGTTACAGACGCTAAACATAATAAACATAAAATAAATTAAATAAAAATTATAATAACGCCATTTATTTCATTATAACTAATGGCAGTTACAAAAACAATGTTAGTATGTATTTATGTATACTTATGTATAATAAAACTTTATAGTTTCCTGCTGATTTCGAAATATATATGCCAAGAAGCATATTGAAATTATAAAACATATATTTAAAGTATAATTCTCGCATTATTATATTCATTAATGTCGTAAACGAGTATAATATGTCTGTGTTTCTTTTATTTTATTGTGGTTAACAGTCACTTTTGAATTGTTCTTGAAGAAAAAACTCTGTTAAAATTAAAATCTCACAGAGAACCAAATTGTTTTCCCGAGTACAAAGTCATGACCTGCTTTCATGACTTTGTACTCGGGAAAACAATTTGGTTTTCTGTGAGCAATTTATTTAGTGTCAGCTTTAATAGTTTATTCTTTTCTACGAATTTCAAAGCTATTAATTCAATGGCTTCTAATTTGTCGATCCACGAAACTGGAAATTCTTTTTCTTTACTCGCTAACACTAAACCTCATTATTCTTCGAAATGTGCTGTATAGAAAAGCATTACAGGAGAAACGTATTTATTAGTACCAACATTAATAATATAATCGACATAATTAACTATAAAAAACACATTATTAGATATTATGTATTTAAAAAAAAAAACTAAATGTGGCACTCGGAGACTGCCGCGGTAAAGCTATTGCATAGCATTTTTATCAACAGCAAATAATTAATTATTTAATTTGACAACCTCAGTTGACAACCTTGTTATTTTCCGTAACCATAGCAACCTGGTTGAATACTGAATCTTGAATATTTTCGTTAGGGAATCTCTGGATTCGCTCTCCACGCTCAAGGCCCGCGATAGAAGCTATGCAATAGCTTAAAAGAATTACTGCCTCGCTCGTCTAGTGGTCGCCGACTTCAGTTCGTCCTGGTTTTGATTCCCGGGTCGGTCTTGGGCTTTTTCATCATACATTTTTCTTTGTCTAGATTTGGGTCCGGTTGATGCCAACCGGCTCGCCCCTTATAACATGTGACTTAAAAATAATAGGCAAAATGTGTAATAAAGACTGCCTAACCCTTCAGAGATTACAGGCGTGATTACGCAGTAAAAGAAACACTTATACTACCATTAAAAATTACCCTTACCACTGGTTAGTATAATAGACCGAGCCAAAGAAAACCCACACTATCCCCATAAATACTAATACATAAATCTGTAGGACTTCCGTCCGACAATCGCATCGCTCACCCTGAAGTTACGAGCACAGGCTTATGATACATCTCACAGATATTGAATTAATAAGATGTTTGAAATGCGAGCACTGAAGCTGATTATACATGAATTATAACGGATTATTTATGTTTGCATGAAATGTAGTAGGAGCTGCTGTGTGTTTTTAGGAGTGTTATTCAGAAAAAGAAGAGTTAACAGGCAAGAAGTTTTCTTATACCCTACAACATGATTTTTAGAGGACTTTAAAGTGAACAACCGGCTGACTGATTATTAAGTTATAATGTTTTTTTGGTTTTCCATCAGAAATTTCTCAGTAGTAGACACAGCATTATTTTGTGCCTGGTTTTTTGGAAATAGGCTAACAATTGGGGCAAGCCTATTTAATTTCGCCGCGAACTGCAAAATGTGGTTTTACTAATAGGTACACCTCTGACTATCCCTTCGGGAATTTTAGGCGTGATGTTATGTTTAACTATTATGCTCGTAGTTATAAATAAAAGGCAGTCAAAGAGCAGGGAGCAGTTGGTAAAAGAAAAGGTTTGCTAAAAAGTAGTTTGAAGAAATTAGAAATATTTCTAAAAACTCATAATCATTTACAGCCCTACTACTCCATCCACTGCTGGTTACCTCTCTTTGTCATAATAAAAAAGTTTCAGTTCAAATTCCGGTATATCTGGAATATCTGAAGCACATTTTCCACTCACAGAAAAACTGAGCCTGACGCTCGCCTAACATGTTTCAATAGCCAGTTTCATGCATGAAAAATTTTCAGGTGATTGAGTTTTTAGTAACTCATTTATCAACTTATCCATTCGATATTTTTAGAAAACAAGGATTTTACGGTAATTAGGTAAACTTTTAACAAACTTGCCAATCAGCAGAATAACAATAAGGTAGCCAAGAAGGACCTACAGTTTCACCGATCGCGTACAGGAAAAGCGGTTCCAATAACATAACAAAACATCAAGTCTGTAATCCCTGAAGAGAAAGGCAGTGGTGTACCTTATAGTACTCGCACATTTCGCCAGTTATTTTTCAAGTCCCATGTAATAGGGGGTGAGCCTATTGCCATCAAATCTAGGCTCCGTAGCTGCTTCTGAGAAATTCCTAATGGAAAACCGCAACCTCGACTCTAATAAAACACATAATAATCTAACAATTAAGATTCTATCAACCTACTAAACTATTCATTTCTAACTAATACTACGACATCGAAATCCGATAATTCGTTTGCAAAGCAAAAGCCATGAAGCGGAACGGAAACCAACACTCATTAACATAGCCATCAATTTGTCATACAATTTAATATTAAAATGAATAAACACGTTTCGTTTTAATAAATTAATTAGATTTCTAAGCGACACTTTGGCTCGGCAAACGGATGTCTTTGGTCATTTATACTAAATTATATTATTATAAATGTTGACTGCTTCAATGGTCTAGTGGTTATGGAGCTTGTACAGTAATGTGCACCAATGTATACACAAAGTAACTTTTAAAAGTAATTTTCTCTTACTGTGTTGAGTACTGTTTTACGTTTTTGCAAACAGAATTTTGGAAACCACACTATTATGAAATACGTCTTATCTCCAAAACAAACAGTTATTACCCACGGTTCAAAAGTTCATAGATAATTTGGCTCGTGACTACACGTACACCAAACCCGCGGCTCATGTCGGCGGCATCGGCATGACATCTGAAAGCGTAAGAAAGTGGCTGACTTGCCTGTGCTTTCGTAAGTAGAGTCCATAAGCATAGACTTTTGGGTTCGATTCCCAGGTCGGGCATACTGTCATTTGGTTTTTCCATCAGCGTTTTCTCTTTTCCATAGGCTCTTACCCCATAGTAAGGGCGTAGTAAGGGATTTAAACATATAACTGGTGAAAACTAAGCACATCAAGCTAGTAGAATCAGTCAAATTTCTTGAAGAGATTTTCAATTTTATCACCAAAACAAGAGAATTGAAAGAAGAAGCTTTGGGATTTACGTTTCAGGTAGCTGGCGTCATCTCTGGCCTACCTTGCGAGAATTACAGGTGTGATGTTATGTCATGAATAAGCACGTTTTATTTTAATAAATTAATTAGATTTCTACGCGACGCGCGACGCTGTTTCTCGACAAACGGATGTCTTTGGCCATTAATTACGAATAATTTCGCTTTAGTTAAAACGGTTTTGAAGTACGACTCGGAGTTGAAGTAGATGCTCTATTAGTTTTTCGAGGATGGGACTTCAATCCATGAAAAAGAATTTCGGTAGGTAATTGACATCACTGGTCAAGTGAGAAAAACTGTAGTTCTTAGACAATGGTCAGAAATCGCCAATAGGCAGTGAGCAAGCATCAGCAAGTGGCCCTGCTGTGGAAAGACGGTTCAAATAATGTCCTTCATTCTTTCTAATCGTCCCTTGAGTTGCAAGATCGTATGTTAGTTGCACCATTTTTTTTTCAACACGCGCCAGCTATCAAATGAGAAATTATCAAATTAGTCTTCTTTAGATGTACCAATACTATTAACACTGAAAACGGATATTTACTATGATTATCGTTGACCCATGCTTGAGGTCCAAAATCACATTTTACGGTAAAACTCAATGTGGCACTCGTAAAACATAGTGCTAGTGGATGCTTTGAATAGTAAACGGGTCATGGAGATAATTTAAGTAAAGTTATAACCTGAAAAACTAGTATTTACAAAAACAGCTGTGAAAATTTGGAACTTTGCCCCAATATCTCCGTAACTCGGGGTTTCCCAGGTATGGTCTAGAACAAAAAAATGATCGCAGTGGTGGGGAGAACAATTGCCCTTCGTTTGCGTTAAGGGTACTTTTACACCCTTTATACTTACTTACAAACTTACTTCACCCCTGTGAAGTATGTAAGTATATTCTAACAGTTTTGTGTCCGATAGTACCTGGCGTGTCGGGTTGTCGTAATGTCACTAATGTCTTTGTTGATTGTTCCTGCCTCAATGCCGGTCGCTGCATTTGTAATGATTGTACATTGCTTCATTACAACTAACCACTGACATTACATACTTTGTAATTCTTGACACGAGCTGGATGTGGCGGTGTAGTTTGGTGAAAAGAAATACCTGGAACGAACGAATTTAGCTGCTAATGACTTTGGTTTGATTGGATTTGAAATGTTCAGTAAGTATCTCTTCGCCGAAGAGTTCTTGAATAAGTAAAGTTGTTAGTTACCGACTTTCCATCCTTTTTGGTGTCATTTCATTTTACTCGATAAACCCTTAACAATATGAGACTATAATAAAAGATCACGGATATTGGCGCTTGCAACAGTGCGGAAATACTTGGTCCTCGAAACAAATAGTAAACATGGTAAATATGAAATATCCTAATAATTATGGTATGCCTCTCTCTCTCTTCAGGTGCCTCTCCAACTAGTGAAGGTTGGCAGTCAGCTCCGCATATCCTATTCGGTCTTTTGCCAGTCTAAAAAGTTCTTAACTCCCGTCCATTCCCGGATATTGCGCAGCCAGGATTTCTTCCTACGTCCTACTGCTCTTTAGCCTGCCACTTTGCCCATCATTATGAGTTGCAAGAGTTCGTATCTGTCGTGTCTTAATACGTGACCCAGATAGGCAACATTCCTCTTTTTGATGGTCTGCATTAATTGGCGTGTCCTCCGAGCACGACGTAGCACTTCAACGTTGGTCACTCGATGTGTCCAGCTAATGGCCAACATACGTCTATAGGCCCACATTTCGAATGCTTCGATACGTTTCCAGAGATCTTCTTTTACTGTCCAAGCTTCACATCCGTAAAGAAGTATAGGCCATATGTAACATTGAAGAAGGCGAGTGCGCAAGGATATTTTAAGGCTGCGACTGCAAAGAACCTTTTTCATCTCATTGAAGGCACTACGGGCGATTTCAATACGGGTTCTTATTTCACAATCACTGTCCCAGTCTTCATTCATCCAAGTGCCCAGATACTTATATTTACGCACCCGCTCTAGCCTATTGCCTGCCACAGAAATCACGGGATGTATAGTCTCTTTCTTAGAGATCACCATGACCTTCGTCTTGGAGACATTCATTCGGAGACCCGCCCTTAGACAGCACTCATTGACCCGGTTAACCATAAGTTGCAGTTCAGCTTCTGTAGTCGCGATCAGAACTGTGTCGTCGGCATATCTGAGATTGTTGGTAACACGCCCGTTAATCTTGACTCCACAGTCCATCTCATCCAGTGCAATGATTACCTCCGAGTACAAGTTAAAAAGTGTAGGTGAGAGTGTGCAGCCCAGCATAATTAATGGTATGTCTGGAAATGTGTTAATTCCATATTCTGAGCAGTTACCTTACGAGTCATCACAGGCATGGGCTGCCATGATATGCAAGTAGTCAGCTCAAATAGCTTGAATACTGGTGAACGAAATAATATTTAAAATTTTAGAAATTTAAAAAATATTCATTAAGTATTTGACACCGCAATAAACACCGTACAGTCATTAACACAAATTAACCCTTAAATTAAAACATTTTAATTAAAAGAAAATAATTAACTGCTGTTCACCTTATCGAACATTTAATAAGTCAACTTTTTATGAGTTACCGGGCAAATATTTTATGATAAGGAAACATACTAATGTACTCTGGATCAAACCCGGAACCTTTATAAGCAGGTGTAGCACGCAGTCAATTGGGTCAACGTGTCTTATAAACTTATTTACATACTACATATAATTTAAACTACGGCCCGTCGGTTTTGATAGATCGCAGGTATGGTGAGAGGGACGGCAAATTAATTTTCTTTAATTAATTTTTTGGTTGTTGTTTTTTTGGAAACGGTGCTGGTAAGGTGTGGATGTTAATTGTGTTTTGGTGGTATTGTATATAGTGTAAATATTATACTTAGTGAGATGGTAGTTTAATTGAAAATATTAACATTAATGACTGGCGTTTTCAAAATAATAATGAAAATTAAACGTTGCATTTAGCAAAAACATATAATATCTTAATATTTAATTTCTTCATTTAATATCAAGCTCATCATCCAAATAATAAAACTTAAACACAAAAATCTCCAAATGATCTAATTTAACTGTCATGTAAATATGTCTCGTTTATTCCTCCAAATGCTAATAGCGAGTAATTTGTATGAAAAAAATGGCGTGGAACAGACGCTCAGCTAATTTCCGTTGCAGACCCTACCACTCATTCCTCTACGTGTCGTTTACGGCGCGGCCGTGTTGATACACGCGGCGGTTCAAAGACGCCGACCGCTTTGATCTCGCCGCTCACCCGACGCCATGACACTTTGTACAGTCGAGTAAAAAGTGTAGAAACTTTTTTAAATGTTAATTTTTATTGACGCGAAAATTATTGGCAATAATGTCAGACTAATTAGCAACGACGTACTTGGTGACGGTAATTACTTAAGTTGATGATGAAATGGTTTAAATGTCGGGCGTTTCGTTAAAAATGTTATTTACGGTAGTTTTGGAAATTAATGCCGGGTAATATTTTATGGAGTGCCTTAGTGCCTAATTGAAATGAAAATAAAGTGGGCTCATTAGATTGTTGTTCAGTCATTAGGGGTAAAAGCTTTTTAAAGATAATGTAAAGAAAAGTTACTCAATTATTTTATACATAAACTCACGCCTTTTTCCCATGGGGATAGGCAGAAACCACAGCATGCCACCTACTACAAACCACACATTACTCCTATAAGCAAGGTGTTAACTTATAAGGCAAATTACAATTAAAAAATTAAGTAAATCCACATGTCAGGTAAAATTTGAATCGAATTCGAGACGATGAAGAAAACAAAACCTTTTTACTAATGACAGGAACCTATTCTGATAATAGATTGAAAATTACCACAACATAATGTTTTAAATCAATTTTGTGATTTGTGGTGCAAGCGCTCGTAACAATGCCAAATGAATAATTAATTTCTTTACAGTTTCTTGACAGACTTAATTACCAATTACCTTAAGTTTTCTCTTCCGTCTCAAATAAAATAAATAAGTTACAGCTCCACATATTCCGTGTTCTTATATGGATAACTGTCAGTTGCTTGTCTTGTTTCGTGGAGGAAACAAGATGTAAAGGAAACGCCATGGTATTACATTAATTTGCAAGCCGGACAACTATACGTTACTCGACATTAGTGCAAATTCGACGTACAGACGAATGAATCTAATGTAATTTCGTTTTATTTCAGCTTTATCGCTAAAGCAATAGGTTCAAGGTTATTCGTAAAAATTTTACCGTTTCGGGTATCTTAATGTGATGGCGTCTGCACAGTACAATGCTGAGGCTGTGATGGGTTTCAGTAGCGAGGAATGAGGTATACGATGGAACGAGCATGTCTAGAAAATGCCTATTCACTCTTACTATGTAGGCGGATAAGTTAAACTCACTTCTTGTCAGGAATATCTTCAATTAAGCCTTTCCCATCAAATCTAGAACCACAATTCTATTCGAAATCCCACATTATTATTACCAAACATTAGCAAGACTTGGCAATAAAACAATGCGACGCAGATTCAAAACGCAGGAGGAGCGGTCATCGCACCGTAGCGTCACCGGGCGTCGCTGATTACATCCGCACGGTGGAGTAGCTCTAACGACATCAACGGAACCTATTCAATCATAACCAGAGTAAACTAACCTCGTACAGCAGTAATCTTCTCGTGACCGAGTTTCGGTCACAGTGTTCTATCTTGTATAGCAACACGGGCTTAATCCCCAGAAGGGGAGGTGTACCTAATAGTACAGCCACATTTTGCCAGTTATGTATGAGTCCCGTGTAATAAGATGTGAGCCATTGCCATCAACAGGACAGAAACTCAAACTTCGTGGCTTCTACTGAGGAATTATTGATGGAAAACCCTTTATACGCAGTGGCGGGCCTCCCATACAAGCAGAAAAGCTGTGCTTGCCTTAAAATAAAACAACAAATAAAAAAACAGTCATACTATAAACACTCAAAATATAATAACATCATTGAATATAAATTCGCGTGCATTACTCAGCGCGCGGCGTTGTCAAACTTCATATTTCTCCGCTGCAACCGCGAGTCTCTAGCTCGCTCTAGCACTAACAAAAGAAGAGTTAAGTAGTGAG
The DNA here is from genome assembly GCA_949775195.1 of Diarsia dahlii. NCBI lineage: Eukaryota > Metazoa > Arthropoda > Insecta > Lepidoptera > Noctuidae > Diarsia > Diarsia dahlii. The sequence goes on from OX459198.1 coordinate 1,598,968, forward strand.
CCGGTGGGCGGGGCTAGTAGCCCTTTCTCGAAAGCACGCACTGTTTCCACTGCATTTTTCATTCATAAATTGGTTTGTTTTTAATAATACTTTTAGGAAACATTCGAAATTATCAATGAGGAATAAGCCGAGCTTCTATTTGAATGTGTGCGTGGCAAGTCAGTGTATGTTTGAGAGAGAATGTGTGTTTCAGGGTTCGCGCGATGGATGATGCGTGTGGCGAGAATTTTGACGCAAAGTAGATTTCAAGTTAGTTCATATTTGTTTTGAGCGATTACTAGTGAGTGCATTTTTTTCTGTGTTTCTTTTTCTGGTGATTTAAAGTTTGACATTAGTTTTTGATGGAATTACCTAACTTTGTTTTGAAGTGCATGGTTAATGTAATATTTCCTTGTGAAAGATTAAAGAGTGTGGATTCGGTATTGTGTAATGCACCTTAATGTTGTTCTTAAATTGTGACGTAATATTAAATAGGAACTACGAAAAGTGTAGTTCACCACTTTTTGTATTTTTATAATTAGGTATATTAAAAATAACTAGTAAAATAAAACAGCCGTTATTAAAAACTTAAACAAAACAGTCTGCTTGTTGTAGTTGTGCTTGCTGTATTGCTTACTCCTAGGCACGCCACTGTTTATACGACCCGGGAATCAAACCCAAGACCTTATGCTCAGCAGTCGTGGTTGCCACCATTAGACCACTAGATTTCCACTAGATTAGTCCTTAAAAAGGTGACAGTGTCGGAGTGGATGCGGAAGGCAAAGGAAATGGTCTTCTGACTTAGCGTGGGAGAGGCCTATGTCCAGCGCAGAGCTGCGATGGGCTGAATTTATAGTAATAGATCAATCTAAATGGAAACTAGCCATTGAACGCAGGAAATATAATACAGAGCATAAACATATGCATAAACAGATGCATTATCTCTTCTCATAGCCTGATGGATGGTAATATGACGTGGCAGTGCAGAGATTAGGTGTAGGGATCTCGAAAAACACAGTCACCTATCAAAGAACAGTCCGCGGCAAGTGTAGCTTAGCTTAGTCCTGGCAGGTCTTGTGTCTGTTACTTCACTAGCTCATTTTGTAGGGCTTGCCGTTCAATGGCAGGCCAGCTTATACCGGATAGATATAGTTTGGTCGAGCATAGCCAGGGTAATGACGAATTGAGTCTGTCTAGCTCATGCCCCACTGGCTTCAAGGCAAAAAGTTGACGAGCTGTCGTCTTAAGTGTTAATGATTTTGATTTAATGTGAGGTGTGTATTTTGTCGTGGTTATTTAATAGTGGGAAGGTGTAAAGAGCGATTGCAAAATGAAAGGTGACTTTTTAGGCAAGGTTTTTTGACACATGTTTTTAAAAACTTTTAATAATCTTTATTACTTGAAACATACTTTTGACATAAGTACCTACGACTCTTAGTCCTGGCGTCTAGGTACAGATCACAATAGTACCCATTAAGAAGTGTGTAGGTTCTGGAGGTAGCGTTACAATAGTGTGGGTAGAGTGATAAAAAAATACTGTAGACAAGTTTCCTGTAGACAACAGCAAAAAAATAAAAGAGTATTGAGCAAATATGACAACTCCTAACTGTTAGCACTTTTATAAACGACAGAAGGATTTATCCATCATCTACAGGGACCAACTAGTCAAAGGCTACCATTTCTAAAAACAACACCGCTCTCTTCACCAGTACCCACCCGATTTACATGACATAAAGATATCCATATTTTTTCCATGAAACGTGAGTAGTATGGTGGTACAGTCAAAGTCAATAATCTGAAGTGGTAAAGCAATGGGCAGATAAGCATCGTACAGTCGAGTGGAAGAGTGATTAACGTAGCCGCGCCACTTTGAAGCGGCTGCGCGTTGTCAGCTCGGATTAACATCCGCTACTGAACTCACGGCTAGTTTTAAGGGTTCTTTACCCAAAGATTGGCAACGAAACCCTAGATTTCTGAAGCTCTGCAGGGCTATTGCGTATCTTTTTAATTGTCAGTGGCTATCATAGTGTCTATCGATTAACTGCCGGGCATAGGCCGTCCCCGTGACTTCACTTTACATCGTTTACGATAATTCGATCAAGGACAAAGTGGAGACGATCTGGATAAGACTAGACCAGTGGTGTGGACCACTGGTCTAGTCTTATCGTCTCCACTTTTCCCAACACCTTTTACCTCTTCTTAAAGCATATAATAAAAATAACGTAACAAACAAAAAGTCCAAAAAAGGGATTTTTCAGCATTTTTTAGTTTAATAATTCACGTTGGTACGGAACTCTTCGTATACGAGTCCGATTCTCAGTCATCTGGTTTTTCATTATTCTTTTTTTGTTTAACCTTTTCGTGCTCGATGTTACCTCGGTGGAACAAATTGTTATTTACTTAGTTTCGCTTTGTTCTTGTTTTCGGAAGCGATTGGGATGAAAAATGTTCTTGGAATGAATCTGTGCGATTTCATATTGGTTCGGCTGTTATATTAGGGTAGTGATTGGTTCGATCGAACAGGTGGTAAATGTTAGTTATTAAAGTTTCATGGTGGAAGTAATTGGATATTACTGCTACTGGTATTTTTGATTAAATAGAGTCAATCTATCAAGGGATATGCGAAATTATTAGCTATATAAGTATTTCACAGTTCGTACTCACATGAAACTAATGGAGTAGCTGACACCTGGTTGTATTTTCCAGATTTACAATAGAAGAATGCAAAGAGAAAACGTCTGTCATCATGAATAATTATTCAATCAATCATGTTAATGTAAGACTACTTTTTCTTGTTATCTATACATATAATAAAACAGTAAAAAAACTGTGTCTGTACATTGAATATATTTAAAAAATAATTATTGGGGGGGGTTTAGAAGCAGTAAAAGAGAACAAATCCAAAAAAAAAAAAATGTCTGTTTGTCTGTTTGTCTGTTTGTTTGTACACGCTAATCTTCGGAACTACTTGACGGATTTGAATAATTTTTTTTTAGTTGAATAGGTATTCAGTCTGGGCAACATATAGGCTATAATTTATCTTGGAAACTTGAACACCTGATGCAGAACTGCAACAGACCAGCTTAACTATAAGAGATACAAAAATGGTACCATAGCAAAAATTGTTCCACGTGATGAGCATTTTCTGCTTAGAGAATAAATTTGAAGATCTGGAACACCTGATGTGGAACTCCCAAGAGCCCAGCTACACTATCCTACTTTCACGCCAGAACAGCTCAACGGATCTGAATGAAATTTGGCACAGAGATTGATTATAGTCTGGAATTACACATGGGCTATATAATATCGCTATAATTACTTAGAGGGGTGAGCAATATTGCATTATGTCCATATGCCCCAGCGGTTTGACAGCTGATATCTGTCATACTATTTATATCAATAGAACGGCTATTTCGAACTTTTTATCACCGATGTCAGTAGCGTAACGGTTTGGCGACCTCCCCGTAAAAAAATGTACGTAAGTTCAAATCAGAGCCAGTCTTCTTTTTGTTTTTTTTTATAATGTTGTGAGATTTCCAAAAATATTCAACATGTTCGCCAGTTCGATCCCCAGCTCGGTTTTCACTTTTTGTGAGTACTATTTATTTTTATTTTGATGCTTTATGATTTTCAAATCTCTATAATTTTTTTTTGTAATCAACGTTGCATAGGGGATCCATAGTAGAGTAGACGCCCTAGAAAGACACACTGAATTTATTGCTGATTTTGTAATACTTAAAGATGTTTTTAACTATTCAAAATAGAGTTAGGTGATTATAAATCTAATCTATTGTTTTCATTTGTCCATGTTAGTTTGTATGGATTATGAAGCCAAATGTGATTAGGGTTTTAGTTTTTGTTTCATTGTAATCTGATACTGATATCCGATAGATATATATGAATTTGAAGAACTTATAATCATTACGAAAGATACATGCAACGACATCTATTGCATCAAGACGGTACTAATAAATGAATGTGTTCAGATAACTTTTAAATAGACCTTTTTAAAAAGTTACGGCACCAATAGGTACTCTTAATTTGTCTAAATGACGCTACTTGGCTATAGTGTGTGTTCACTTTCCATGCATTAATTTTTTGCATTTTAACTTCATCTTTGATAGATGGCGTTGTTCATAATTGGACACCATTTCCTGAATCACGGTGTGAATATTTTCCGTGAATAGATAACAAAAAAATTACCAATGTACACAGCACAGTAAGAAAAAATCTCAAGTTCATAGCAAAAATGAAATTAAAATTACATTTCTTTGTTCTGTGCGGGAATCGAAAACGGGATCAGCACCACAATCAATCGCCCAGCTGTGCAGCTATTGCGCCAACCGTGCCTTCATATAGCTGTTACTGTGGCTTTCTCGGGTCTTTTTTTGTTTTTTGGGGGGTGGGAAATCATCAAATGACTCCTCCCACTCTGGGCAGAATGGTAGGGAGTGTCAGACTTCTACTGACTAAAAACCATGTTCCTTCTTAGACAAAGGGCTAAGAAGGAACATGGGTCGGGCAGTCGGGCACGGTATCTCTTTCGAAAAACCCGCAGCGTTGGCGACCCCTGATGCTGACATCTCTTTGAGGGATGTCGTCGTCATAAGATGGACGGACGGGGAGCTAGCCCGCTACTCACCATCCACAGGCCCACACCTACGGTGGCCGGAAGCCATCACGTAGCCCCCGACGCCAGAAGCGTCTCCCGCGGCGGCTGGGACGAGAGGTTCTCTCCCTCTCATGTTCCGCAACCTCCTTCGCTAGCATCACTGCTTCGCAGAAGGAGTCGACGGCGTCCCATTCCCTCTCGCCCCGGACCATGGCTTGCACCAGGGTCGGGAGAGAGGAGCGAGAGGTCGCCGCGGCCGATCGCCGCTACAAGGTACCGGCGGGGCTCCGCCCAAGAGAACTCCACGGTTTGCTCCACCGTGTCGTCCGGCCGTTCCGGGCAATGGTAGCATCTGGGCGTCTTCTCCCACCTGATTCGGTGCAGGTACCTCCCAAAACTTTGCTTTACTATGGCCAGACTGCACATTCCGTTTATAAGTTGCCGCCGAATCTTGGCCCAACCGGCTCCGGTTACAGTTTTTGGTGATGTTGCATCACCGGTGAGTCCTTTTGTAGCAGTGCAAGTTAAGTATGGGACGAGAGCGCAATATCGCACAAGCATGCATTAAAGGCGTTGAACCGCAGTCTGCAGGACATCCACGGCGACCAAACGCTGATGGGCAGTGTTGTCGTGATGTTCGCAGGTGACAGACATTGCCAGTTATTTAGGGGGTACACCGGTGGATGAAATAAACGCATGTGTCTAGGCGTCGAGAAGCTCCATCTTACGTGCAACATCCGCGTCCAACTGTTCTGTATAACGACCACGAAGCAAGTGTCTATGTAAATAAGCTGCTTTTAATGGGAAAAATATATTTTCAGAAGAATCCATCCAGTGCCAACAGATAATGAACTTAATATGCACGTTTTTCCAAATTTTGGCTATTGCTATTAAACGGGCACAAAACCAGACTCTGCGGCCTCTACTGAGAAAACCTTTTGCCCTTCTCGGTAATCAAACCCCAGACCACATGCTCAGTTGCGCTTAGGACCACTCGATAACAGACATCATAATTTCCACGTGAACGAAGTCGCGGGCATCAGCTAGTAATTAATAACGTAGAACAGGTGACCTACCATGACGTCGTCGTAAAGGAGTATGGTTTTATTCTCATTCCTGTATAATAGCTCTGTCGCTTTTACATACTATAATGACAAAAACAATACACATGTTTCAGTTTCACACACAATATCACATGTTTCTTCGATGGACACAGTGAAATTGAAGGAATTTTATGAAAAATGGTCTGAAACGCCAAAAAAGAAATATGACATCACACAACTCATAAAAAAATATGCTAACATTCAGCGTGTGATGGCTGAAAGTTATGATGAAAGGAATAATGGTCAAACGTATTATTTTGAAACGGCTATACTTCAAGTTTTTATAAAGCTTTATCCTGAAATTACAATTCAAAGCCATGATAAATAGAAAATGCATGTTTTACAGTTCTAAATGCACCCCACACATCGTTTGAATGATATTTCCGTTCAAACCGTCAGTTTAAAGTACTCATCACAAGTACTTAACCAAAAAATAATAAAAACCAAACCCTTCACGGCACTCTGTTTTCTCACCCAAAATAAACATATCAATTTATACCGAGGAAAGTCAAACAGTTTTTAATTTAATGTGTTAAAGAAAAAATAATGTTCTCTCTTGAGTTTGATATGTAAACATTTTGGACGTTAAAATCCATTAGATGAAGACTGGCTTTAATGTTCGGAGACAGATTGACAAACAAGTGCTGGCAATTGGGGGCGAGGGGGGTGAAGAAGGGGGGAAACGGCACGCTTTTTAAGTTCCGGTAGGAAAAATCGGAATGAATAATTTCTTCTTTCATGTGGGCTTTGAATCAAACCTGTAGCTATTTAGACTTGGAATGACTCCAGTTTTTGGGGTTATATCTTCAGGAAGGCTCAAAATAGTCCAGGACCGAAATATGTGATCCAGGACAAAAGACCAGCAAAATATCTACAATGGGCACTGATAGAACGAGCGTAAGGTAGAATGAAGAGATTTCAATTGTTTTTACTGTTTAAGGTTTACGTAGCCTATAGGAACTAAGTCCTGTACTATTTATGTAGGAATATTTTTATTTAGTATTGCTATTTAACAGCTGCAAAGGAGTTTGTTCTTCCATGACACTCTTTGTGAGTAAAATTATACTGATTTACGTACGATTACAGACACAGCAAATACAGCAGTCTAGCTGTGAACTACTAATAGGCTGATGATAATAATTATAATTCAAACGTTATTATTTTACAGTTAGTTCTCTTATATCCGTTTTTATTATAAACTTAACTCTTTGACATAATGAAACTGGTATCTCACTTTATATTTACCAGCGGCCATCCAGCGGCACATAAAAGGCCGTCTGTTAATTGACATTGACAGCAAGTCTCTTTGACAGCTGGTCTTTTGACAGCTACCGTCTCTGACTGCCAGCTCTTTAATGTCACTGTCTATAATTGTGTATTCAAGTGATTTGACTTACGTGTTTCTTAGATAAGTAATTTGGGACACTTTTTTGTGTATGGTCTACCAGTTAATTAAGCCAACAATGCAGTCTATAATTGACCAAAACTAAACCTCGCCCAGTCAATCAGCAGCAATCGCTTTAACGCGTTTTTAAACAGGATTGACAGTTGAACTTTTCGCTAGCTTTTGAATTCAATTCATTTTCGATTTTTTCAGCACCGTTATCGCTGATTCAATAATGTCTTTCCCTCAGGTAGCATAAATAACAGCAGTAGGTTTCTATCTTCAAGAATGGTCGGTAGATGTTATCTCTTGGTGTTAAGTTGAGCCAATTTGAAGGTAGAAGGGTTTCTTGTTAAACTTCTAGACCATTACTACTGACCACACTACAGACTGTAGGTTGATGATGTCTGACGTCCTGAATATCTTTTATGTCATTAATTTCTCTTTTTGAGTTGCTTATCCAAAGGATTTGACCAGACCATTTTCAGTACGGGCAGCAGGTTTTGCGGGGCTTGTTTTGGAGTGCGGGTTGTTCGAAAGCGATATCGTGGCCCCAGACACAAAGGGTTAAATTAAGAAGGAACGTAGGTGGGTTTTTAGTCAGTCATTCGGTGATGTCTAAACCGCCAAAACAAAAATTACTATTTTCGTTTTCCCAGAATTACTTGATCGCGCACCGACCCATCACCTTATTTTATTTAAGACCACCAGCAAATTCTTAACACAGATAACTACTAACTACACAATTACTTTCACAAAAAGCCGACTGACGTCACCGGAAGTCGGCGCCGCCATAAACATCCCCTGTTTACGAGTTCACCCCTTCTGATAACGGCATTGTGTCTGATAGTCTATGGCAGGATCGTGACGTACTTCCCGTGCAGCCGGAAGAGGTAATATGTCAAGGTAGACAGAACTGTGGGGAAAAGGAGTTTGTTTTTCTGTAGTTGGGTTAATTTTTCAATCAAGGGAAAAACTCAGTTAATTTAGTAGGTTTTGTAAGTAATTATTTTGATCACTGTGTAAAGGTTCTGGAATGGCGACCACGTATTGGAAGGTGTGACGTTCAAAGGTCTCCCAAAAGGTAGACCGATAATCTGGTTATAGCCGCAAGAATTCGCTGCATGCAAAAATAACAAGACTGGTCGATATGGCGACGCTAAGGTCGGTTAAAAACGTCCGCTGCTGCCTTTTTTTACAGGATGGGAAATCATCAAATGACTCTTCCCGCTCAGGGCAAAGCGGTAGGGAGTGTCAGTCTTCTACTGACTAAAAACCACGCATGTTCCTTCTTAGCCCTTTGTGTCGAAGCCGCGAAATCTCTTTCGAACAACCCGCAGCCCCGTCGGGGTCGGCTGCTGCCTCAGCTGACGTTTTTCAGCTGATATGGTGATGATGATGATGACGACCAAGTGTAAAATGTCGGTCAAGCTCATTGATATAATAAAACCCAAGATACACACTCCGCGTCTCAAAACCGTCCGCTTAAAATGAGTTCACAATGAACTCATTTTAAATAGTCTCGCGTCGCTCGCGTCTCTGCACGGTCGTACAAAATACTTTTTATATTGCTTTTTATAACTGCATTGTAAAAGGAATCTGCGTAAGGTTGAATTTGCCAAAAAAAATATGTTTATAGTGACGATAACTACATGTAGTAGTGCGTGTATTGGTGAGTGTTTGGCGAGAGCTTCGACTGTTTGTTTTGTTTGAGACTGTGCATCTAGGGTTTTATTATATCAATGGTCAAGCTAGCTAAAATTAATATTTACCAACATGAAACTTCTTATTAGAAAAATATTCTACAAAAGATTGCAGTGAGCTTTCTCCAATGCAAATCAGGGCTGATAATTTATTAAATTACTAACATATAATGGTGGTAGATAGGTCTAAACGGGTCAACCATCTTTTCTATAAGGCAATTTCAATCGAATTAAAGAAATCGAACTTCATTAAACCTAATTTCACCTGGGACATTCACACGACTTGGTTTTCCATGTTAAACGATTGTAGCAGTCGTAGCATACTAAGAAGCTTATTTACTTAAATAATGAATTAATGAAGAGCCCGAGAGAGAGTTGGTCTAATGGTGGCAAGCGCTATTACTAAGCATAAGGTCTATTTTTTTGTAAGTTGGGAAATCATCAAATGACTCCTTCCGCTCATGGACGGAGTTAAAGGGAGTGTCAGACTTCTACTGACTAAAGAAACCCCTGTTCTTTCTTAGCCCTTTGTGTCCGAGCATGCAGCGATCATAAGCTCTTAGGTTCGATTCCCTAGTTAGGAAAAGCGTTGGGTTTCACCATCAGGAGTTTCAGCAGCACCCTAGAATCGCAATGTGTAATTGATGACAGCAACCTTCCTCCTATTATGTTATACTAGCTGATAACCGGTGCTGTAGTTTTGAGCTTTTCGCGAACAGACAAACGCGGCGGAGTAATTTATTTTATAATATGTAGTGAAGACATAACCAAAACGTACTATTCTTCCATGATTACAGGCCCGGTGCTGCAATAAACAAAAAGCTAGATCATAAACTGAAATTCCCATTTCAACAATAAACTATCAAAGATTATTACCCAAAAATATGTACAGACACGATAATCTCTTCTAAGTTTCAAACATACATAATTAACGCCTTCGAAATTTGAAACAGATGCGCTCTACTCTTTGTTAAATATGTTAAATATAGCAAGTCACAGAGTATTTAAAAAAAACAAACAGTGCGTCGGTTTACCGTTATTTTGAAGCATAAATTCGTCTAGTAGTTAATAAGCTAGGCTCTTAATTGAGGCCGTAAATATAGTATGTAAAACAAACACGTGGTCCGTCTGTGGATCATTCGTGCAGATTATGTTCGAAGAAATGTGTAGAAGTGCCACATTTTTATGCCAACACTCTTGGTATACACAAATAAAACGGGTGCAATTTATGTTTTTTATTGTACTGAAAATACTGGAATGCATGTATTTCTTTTATGTGTTAGTGTTGTTACTCCAGGAAAGTATAAGATGTAGAAATGAGTAAATATTGCAGTTTATGTAAATAAGCGGGCTATGTACGTGGAAGCCAGACCTCCCCATGGGTGTTGTTTTTTCTGTTGTTGTTTAGTTGGTGAGGTGCTGCCCAGCTACGTGGCAATTTGTTATGAACATATCACGTTGTTTCTAAGATTATTTCTGATTAAATTTCATTACAGTATTCAGAAGATTTATAGAAATTTCCAAATATTAATTTGGTACGAATTTTAGCGATAATCCTGTTAATACAAATCGCTCAAACTTTTGGGACGAGACATGAACATTTTCCATTGACGTGCTTCTCTATTGGACAAACCTTTTCTGTTTTGGAGTCGCTCCCTATAAGTCCCACTGACAATTTTTCCACTGTCTAACTCTACTTTTATCTTAAAGTACACGTGTTATAATATAATAATAATAATATAATATAATAATATATATAATAATATTACTAATATTTTATAAGACGCCAGTTTCACCTATCAAAACTTCATAATTAATTGAATTAGAAAACTCATTCTACTTAAAATTAATAAACAACGAGACGTTAAATTATTTATAATAATTATAATGCCATACGTTAAGAATCTTGGCGCCAGCTTTCAAAGTCTCTAAAACTAGTTGTCATAACACAATTTAATTTTTCCAAAATAATATTTTTATAAATTATTCATTTGATTGGCAGATGTAGCTTTTCAAAGTTATGTCAAACTGACAGACATTCAAATATACAGCAGAAAAGTAATCTAATGGAATTTTCATAGATGAAACTATGTTTAAAAAGAAATCAGTAAGGAACAAAATATAAACATAGTAAATTAATTTCAATGTCAAATTATGCAATGTGTTGATGTTTCATAAAATTTTCAATTTTATTTCTTACGTTTTGGAGTTCTTTGGAAAAATTTGGTTAGAAACCATTCAAGTACCTATGACAAAAATAGATTTTTTGAAATTTTTATCCCGTCCTCGTCTTTGTCAACAAAAATAGGCAAACGTCTTTCTGTCATTAGATTTAAGTATATATGGAATGAATACTTGTTTTGGCTGATTTCAGATACATCACAATTACTGTACACTGTGTGTGTACACTTCAGTTACGTAGCTAGTACATAGAGACTATTCAAACATAACAGTGGCGTGAACTATTAACAAAAAAGGTGAGCTTCAAAAACGCTTAATAAACTTAAAAATCGAACTTGAAAAATCGAAAAAGACATAACTAAATGATCAATTTAGAAGGTAGCGAAGGATACAGTTAATATTATAATTAGAATAAAAAATCTTCAGATCCAAAATCCCTCATCAGAACCCCTGTACACAAAACGAACCACACCTACCCAACACTAACAAAACAACATAAATTATTATAAAGAAACCGTAAACCATTATTTTTACTCCCGTTTACGTTTCCGCCGAAACATATTTCGTTATAACACGACTATAAAACTAATATTTTACGAGACCTACTAACTCTCCGCTGATGGTTTATTACAATTTACAATGTTTCCATTGACTTCACTACATCTAGTGGTTATTCATAAATCGTAGAGAGAATTGTGTTTACACACATCAGCTGATCGTATATCAAATGTCTATTTTCATTCGGCTATCAACATACGAATTTTTCAACTAGTTATTGTGGCAAAGATTAAGGTTAGCAGATGTGCCATTAAACTTTCATTTGTTTGGTTCGTTTATAAATTAGTGAGGAATTTAGTGCTTTCTGTTTTGGCTGCTCGTTTTCCCACACATAATTAAACTGGGATTTATTAGATTGTGTTTTTTGGGGTTTTTAGATGCAATTTATTGTGGATTTATTTATTATACAGAGTTAGAAGAGTTTTACTAGTTTATTTATTTATTTTACTATTTATGTACACACAATTACTAGACAACACAGGAAAACAACATAATATAACATTAGAGTACAGAGAGAGAAGAGAGAGAAGAGAGAGTAGTTCTGATATAGAGCAATATTTGTGCAATTCGAAGCTTTATTATCATCGCAACAGACTTCGTCAGGGTCAGTCAACCACATTTTGGTAATTAATTTAACCTTGAGGCTGGCTATCGGTGGTTTCTGTAGACTAAAAGGCAGACATCGATGGTTTTGTTAACAATGTCGTGCATACAGGGATCTTTAAACATCATCATCTGTCTAGCCTTTTCCGAACTATGTTGGGGTCAGCTTCCAGTATATCCGGATACAGCTAGATATTAGTATTTTACATGGAGCTACTGCCTATTAGACTTAAAAAAACAAGGACGTATCAACGGAGGTCAGTTTAAAATTCACGTAGGTAGTTAGGTACGATTACCGAAAGAATGCCATTCACAAATAAGGTTTTCCACAAGCGCTCAAGAATGTAGTCAACTAAAAGTACTGAATGAGATTTCATAATATTATTTTCTCAGCGAAATCGATATGATGTCGATCGGTGTCAATAGCGTGTTCTCAAAACTGAAGGTGTAAGGAAAAAGGTTTAAAAATTCCAGCTTTATGGCCATAGTCCGGTCGTGAGTACTGAATTCCACAGAGTGGAGGAAGGATCTTTAATCCTCCATTTTGCTGGACAATTAAACAACGACCTTATTGGTAAGATTCTTCAGAAAGGACAGGTGCGTAGTACACGCAGACGCACGACGTGGGTGTATGACCAGATGTATGAACGTAGACGAGGCATAAGGAGTATGTAGGTAAGGATCGTAGCAGGTGGCGTTCTGTGGTTTCTGCCCCCTTAGGAAAAAGGCATAAGTTTATGTATATAATTATGTAGTTAAACAACTACCTACATACGTGCTTCACAAGTTCTCCCAATGCGTGGACCGTCGCATCTCCGCCATCCAGTTATAATCACGTAAAACATCTCAAGTAGCTGTCCCGTACGTATAAATCGTGGTATTATCTCGATCACAACTCGTACATAAAACGGACGGTAGCCGCGCGTTATCGCAGCGATCGCGACGATATTTACACTCACAACCGACGATTACTATCGACACTATTTGTTGTGTGTCGTCTTGGGGGACACACTGAGAGGGACTTTGGTTTTTAAAATTTTATTTATAATTTTTCACAATTTTATATTTTATTCTTCAGTTACGTACTTTATTTTATAATAGAATGAAAATGTTTGACATTTTTTCATGTTTCAAGTATATTTATAACTAGCTTTTGTCCGCGGCGCTCGGCTTCGCCCGCGTGGATGTCGAAAAATATTTCAACACACTTTCGTCCTCTATTTAACTTCTTTAGGGATTGAATTTCGAACAAAATTATATACTAAAACCTTTCACAAGAACCACTCTATCCGTTAGTGAAAACAACATGAAAATCGGTGCAGAAGTTTTTGAGTTTATTGCGAACAGACAGACAGACAGATGCGGCGGAGGACTTTGTTTTGTAATTATCATCATCAGCCTATTGCAATCCACTGCTGGATATAGGCCTCTTTAATCTTACGCCACTCAACTCGATTTTCGGCAACTCTCATCCAGTTGTTACCAGCCACTCTGCGAAGATCATCGCTCCACCGAGCCTGAGGGCGTCCCACCTTACGCTTGCCGGTTCGGTCGGTTCTGGTTCTGCGACTAATATGGCCGGCCCACTGCCACTTCAGCTTACTTATTTCGGATGCGATCCCTGAGAGAGACCCCTAGCATAGCTCGCTCCATAGCTCGCTGAGCGACTTTAAATTTATGGACCAACCGCGTATCGTTAGAGTCCACGTTTCAGCCCCGTATGTCATAACAGGCAGGACGCACTGGTTGAAGACCTTAGTCTTTAGGCTCTGTGGAATGCGTGACGAGAAGACCCGACGAAGCTTCCCAAAAGCTGCCCAGCCCAGCTGGATTCTTCTATTAGCCTCTCTCTCAAAGTTGTTTTTACCAAAACTGCAGAGTTTGCCCTAGGTAAATATATTCTCGAACAACCTCGAGAGGATCGCCATTGACAACAATAGGTCCTGGGGTGACGTGTTTGTTGAACATAACCTGGGTTTTGTCCAAGTTCACCCTGATAACAATAATATGTTATGTTTTGTTATGTTTTATAATATGTAGTGATAAATCACCAGGCATTCTTATAAATTAATACTTACTCACAATTTTATCCTTCATTCGTACTTACTCGTACAAGACTCACTAACAAGTCTTCCACCAGATAAAAACCTAATTAATAATCCACATCCACAACGATACAGCAGCAACAGTTAATACACGAACAAGTGATCGATTACAGTCATCAGACCATAATTTATTTCCCGCAGTAAACCTACAAGCTGGATTGAATGACAATCAGTTCATTAATCTTATCTAATGCATCATCAAGATTAGCATTGAACCAGCTAAGAATTTAACATCGGTTTTCCTTGACTTACTTTTATAGATGTGGATTGTTATAATATATTGTTGGCTTAGGAGATTAGATTTTATCAGTGCTTTTATGGTTCTTTATGTTTATGTAGAAATTAAGTTAAACAATATTGAGTAGAACCTTCTTTTTGTTTGTTTGTGGGAATCATCAAATAACACCTCCCGCTGGGCAGAGCGGAAGGAAGTGTCAGACTTCTACTGACTAAAAACCACCCATGTTTCTTCTTAGCCCTTGTGCCGTGGCCGCGGTATCTCTTTCGAACAAACTGCAGCCCCGTCGGGATTGAGTAGAGCCTGCATGCATAGTTATACCCGAAGCAGAGCATCAATTACATATTTTTTTACAATAACTTTGTCTTGAAAAGGAATTACCTCAGTATATATACATGATCCTGGGTTTGATTTCCGAGTTGCGTCGCTGCGTGCTTTCGTGCTCGCAGTGTTCGTTGTTGCGGGCATTCGGTGGCGTGTGGTTCGGCGTGGTGGCTTTCGGAATGACGTATTGCACTCGTAGTTTCGTTCTTCTTCCGTCCTTCTGACATTCAAAGTGCCTGTAATGGCTTAATTAAAATAAAATATTTGAGTTTGAGTTTGAGTCGTACAGTGTTATTGGGTTTTTTTCCATCAGGAACTTCTCAGTAGCAGCCACGGAGTCTGTATTTGTGCCCGGTTGATAGCATTAGGTTAATAGGACATAAGGCTAATGGGACTTAAACACAACTTGCGAAATGTGGGTGTGCTAATGGGTATACCTCTACCCAAACCTTCAGGGATTACCAGCGTGATGTTATGAATGTTATTCTAAAAAAAACAGCGCTAAAATTTTCGACTCTCAAGTAAAACGCACGCAAAAGACTCGGTGTATTCCAAACCTTTTTTTAAAACACCTGAGGTGTCGAGTAACACGACAAAACTTGTATAGTTTTCGAGTTTTTAATGGTGAGAGAATGATCCTGATACGATCACATACATCGAATTATTTGATCGATAAAGTAACCAGCCGCGCTGACACACTCATTTTCACTTTGAATAATTTGAATAAGTATTTTTATTACGAATAAAATGTTATCTAAGAAAGGAATAAATTGTTCGTTTCGCAATAAAATTTAATCTGATATGAAAGCGTGTGAAATGACATGAATTGGAACCATTACCCTACAGGATAGTTGACTTTGTGTAATACGGAATGGAACAACTTTCTATCCGTTATTTTTTTAAATAAAGTAATATTGAAAGGCAAACTGATCAAACTAGGATATAATTTTAGTGACCATTAATAAATAAAAGAAAAATGCAACGAAAATCAAGCGATATTTTTCATCCTACGAAAAGTACCAGAAGTTACTGACAGAAAATATCTGCTTGAGAGATACCTATTTATTTCTCGACGGCATGTAAAACCAAGTCCAAGCCCATGGGTGGCATAAGAACTTTGGTAAGCACCAACAATACAATAAAGCAATGGCGATGATAGAAAACCTTTCTTACTTCTATAATTATATCGTAGGAACTATGTAGAGAGATACCTACCTACACGAACAAGTCCTATGTTTTTAAGACTCATTGTGGTTCACAAAATTAATATATAATACATTCTTCACTTGTCAAATAAACACGACTATCGCTATAACAACTCGTTTCAAAGTAAAACAAACGCAGCACGATACAGTTTTTACGAGTATTTCAACTAACAACAGTAAAAATAAATTGACGCTCAACGAGAACTTAATCGTTCCCCACCATAATATAAAACAAATTAATAAAAATAAAAATGTCAACGCTCACTGGACAAAAACTGGCTTCAAATCAAATGGAAATTATATAGAACGTCATCTATGTGCACACTATCACGCTTTTTATGAGCAAAACATTGACTATGCTACTTATCATTACCACAATGTAATGACTAATAAAATTACCTTTTAATCGTTGGATATCTCTGAGTGCTGCAGTTAGTTTAATTCGACTATTCAAAAGTGCCTGTAACGGCCTACTTGAAATAAATGCTTTGACTTTGACTTTGACTTTGACTTTGAAACAATTTCCAACTTTAACCCAACGCACTAAGTTTCCATTGTTGGATATTCATCACGCAACCTATTTTAGTTTTTCTGTACATTTCAGCAAACTTACTTTTACATAGAAAATATAAAAAGTCATTGTATAACCAGCCTTATAAGTCGGGCCATAAAGTCCGCTGATAGAAAGCGGGTTGTAAACGTAAAATGGTGTACATATAAAGGGGATCTGACACGATCATATAAAACGGTGGATATGAGCGTATAAAAATTCTTGAAGCGACGGTCTATCGTCATTACATTTGTCAAGTGTCGAGCGGTAGCGCGGTGGGCACAATTTAAATGATAATTATAACGTGACGGGCGCAGGCGGCCGCATTCTGGAGGCGTGGTCCCACCGCCGCGCGCCGGCGGGGAGCGGGTTAAATATAGTGCTAGAGAAAGGAAAAGAATTTAATTGGCTGTAAATGAGGAGGGGTTGTAGCACTGAAGTCATAATGGGGGATAAGCACTGAGTATCAGTTGTGCTACCTTGTATTTATAACCCTTAATTGTGTTTTAATTAAACGGTGGAGGCCTTGTCAATATGTTAGTGTAGGTGGCTAAGTCTGACTTCCGGTGTTCTTAGGATACGAGACTTTTATGAAAAATAATTACAACAAATCTATAAACCTGCTTTAAGCCCTATAGTTACCTAATAAAAGCACAGGCATATAATTTGCATAAATTACCTACAATTTTCAGGAACCTTAATAATAATTTTCACACGATTTTCATTATTTATTATGAAGTGACATCATCCGTGTAGCCCTTTTCGAACACTGATTCGGAAGGAGTTGATAATGAATTGTACAAAACCTGCCAAGCCTTTTTTTACTGAAGTTAGCTTCCAGTCTAACCAGAAGCAGCTAACCAGTATTTTACATGCAGTGATTGCTTGTCTGACCTCCACAGCCCAGTAACTGAGTAACACGATACTTGGTCAATATTCCAACAAATCGTTCTCATTCCTAGCGATTCTTATTTGTGGCAAAAAGTTCAAATATATTTGGCCTGAAATTCAGTTATGCCAACTCCACTCTCTGATGCCTAAAAGGTCATCAATCGTGCAATTGTTCGTACACTCACCATCATCATCATCATCATTCTCTTGTCCTTATCCCAATTCACTTGGAATCGGCGCAGCATGTCTTCCTCTTCCATACCTCTCTGTTTTTCGTCACCTCATGAGACACCTTCTTTCTTAACACAGTCCATCCATCGCACACTAATCAATTTCTGCCAAAATTAACACGAACAGCCGATGGATCTTCCCGCGAATCGCTCTCACTCAGACCACAACCCATTGACGGATAAGGCCATATTTATGTGCAACATATTTTTTTCAAAAAATATTTATGTTGGTTCGTGTATAGACGTTTGTGCGTGTTACGACATACATACATACAGACATACATCGCAGTTTGTTTTTATATCAAACGCATGTTATGTCAGCGTATTACTGCATTTTTCATGGCGCGTAGCTCAAATTGTTTCACTGTGTTCGCGCTCTTGTATATGTTTTATTTTATTGAATTCATAAATATTATTGAGCTATGGTTATCAGAAATTGTTTTGAAGTAAAATTCCTTTGAGTTTTATTTATGTTTCCTCTAGATCAAGGCAATAACTAAAGGACTACTCGTATTAGTATGTGTGTAAGAAAAAAAAATGGTTCTAAGTCCGATAAACTATCATAGTCTACGCGATCTAACGAAACCTTTGAAGGCTCTGAATGAGGTATCTTGCCTTAGTTCCCAGACCAAGTTACGAACAAAACTTGTTAAATTGTGTAGTCTACTCTTGTAATGGCTTTGGAAAAGGAAATATTATATCACCCAAAACACGAGCTTGTAATAAATCTCGAAGGCAACGTTTCGAATGATTCATAGGAATATAACTTTGGCACCTGATGCATAAACATATTAATTACCTAGAAATCAAAAACGATCACCCAAAACACACAACAATTCAAAGAAAAAAAACAACAATATCCACCTCCAAAACCGAAAGCCACTCACCACTCCACGATCTTTCCAATCCATTTTTCATCGTCACAGCTGCAAGTACGTCTAGATGAAGAGTATCATGCACCTTTCAATCTACCGTCAACGGGTGACGGGTAGAATGGATGGCAGGAAAAAGCCTGACGATCCAAATTGCATACGGATAGTCCCAAACGACGTTAGCTACGAATGTGTGGAGCGTAGAGCAATTTCTTCGACGGTTTTGAAAGCTTTTTACGTGTATTGGTAGGTAGGTGTGCACTTTAGCATAGTGCGTATTTTACTTTATATTGATGATTCCATGATAGTTATGAGTAAACCCTTTGACTCATTCCCATATTATAAGCAGGTAAACAACAGCTTCGCAACTTTTTTAAATTTAATATAGGTAACTGTTAATACAAAAAGATAATTTGGGTGTAAAAACAACCTTCGAGAACTCAAGTACTCTGTGCTAATGGATGCATTAAATAGAACAGCTGCAGCATACTTAATGACCAAGGAAACCATCTTTTCATCACTAGGCATCCTATTTTGGGGTTTACGTACAACCTAATAAGATACAGGCAGAAATCTGTATAATTCTAGGACACTGAAAATATTGATTGTGTACAATTTACTGATGTCAAACGCTGTATCGTAATGTATCTTAAAAGTAAATATAATTTAGCTAGCTGTATACTTAATAGCTTGTTCGACCGTAGCATACGACCACCTACACCAGTTGCTCTCATCATACGACCAGCTCTATCTAAATGAAACGCCCTGAAGAAACCTGAAGCTATCACAGCTCACAATGAATCATAGCTCACATTTATCAGTGCACAGCCCTACGTGTAATTGGTATTGGCTGCGAACAGGCGGAGACATATCAATTAAAATAGCGCGGCGCTCGAACATGTCGGCCACTGCTGCCGAGGTGAGCTGCCAAGAAGTTTTGGATGCGGCACTTTAATGAGAAGATCAAGTTGGAGTTTTATTTTTGACGTGACAACGTCTTATAAATTGGTTTGCCGGGTGACACTTCAAGAAACTGCGTTACGCTCCGCTCACGTTATGCGCTCACAATGAGAGCGAGTGAGAGGCACGCGTCCCTTCCACTCGGGCATGGTTAGCCCGCCTAAGAGCGAGAGAGACAGAAAGAAGAAATAAATAAATTAATGTTTTAAATATAATTCTTTGTATAAATAAATGTTTTAAATTGTTACTATTATTTCATCCTTCTTCCTACTATACGAATGAATATTCACATTAAAATTATTTTTCCACTCAAAGTCGTTGTCACGTAAAACTTTCGCCCGTATACCGACTTTACAGGCAACCAATTTTTTTTTAAGTTCTATCTAATAGAGGGCGAGCCTAATGTCATAGATCTCCGTGGCTGCTGCTGAGAAAATTCTGATGGAAAAACTCAATATCACTAAACATACTGACGATCGTGTTCAGGTACTAACAATTCTGCGTTACTCTTTAGGGATAACGGGCGCGATGTAATATATGGATGTGTGTTATTTCTACCAAAAAAAGAAGTTGGAATGATGCATAAAATATAAGTATAACCTTAATCAGCTTATAATCAATCAAGGGTTTGATTGAACACGCACGGAACAAACATATTTTATTTTTATTTTAATATTTTATGGTTTTTATGGGTCTGGGTATTTGTGTATTAGAGTTTAAATGTTTGTGAAAACCCACCATACAGGATAAATTCCTAGTGTGGGCCACTAGGAATTTATCCTGTATCGTGGGGTTCACAAACATTTAAACTCTTATACACAAATACGTAATAAAAACGTATAACGTTTAAAAAAAAAACAATGACACCCGTTATAGGTAGTCAGTGGCCTGAAAGTCTCACAACCAGTCCTACCAAGGGTCCTACCTGTACTAACTGGGTTGTGAATGTTAGATAGGCATTCGCTCCTTATAAAATACTGGTATTCAGCGCCACCCAGTAAAACTAAAAAGGCTAGGCAGACGACGTTTGCCAAACAACTTGCCGCATCAAAAGGAACCTCAAGCAACCTACATCCTCGCGCTAACACCGCGATATATGAGCACCATTCTCCATTTAAGGAAGGTTTTACATTTATACATATTCTGGCAGTAAAGCCTTTGGGGACCTAATGGCATGTACTGACTGTTTATATGATAATATCGCCGGCTCCACGTGACTGGGTAAGTGGCCAGTTATGTGGAACCTATTTTGTTAAGTGATTCTTTTTTTACAAGTTTTTTTTTTGTTGAGCTGTAAATTGATAGTTTAAATACATAGGGTGCTAAGGATATTGACGCGGAAACTATTGCCATGCGATTAATACGTCATTCTGGACCACCCCTGCGGCGTTGGATTTTTTTGTGAATTTGATGTTTCTTACTAAAGTTCCGTATCGAACAGCATATATTTTAAAATTATGGCCCAGTTTTTGATATCCCTAAAACATTGCTTTGGGAAAATTCACAACGCCTTTGAGGGAGTTTTATTTAAGACATAACCGTACTTCTGGTAGTTTGGTAAATATTGAAATATTATAGATACAACCTGATACAACATAAAATATGGATCTTAAATAACAGTAATTTTAGACCTCTCTAGTAATTAGAGACTCTTGTTAAATATCGATGCATTACGGCGTATGCATTACTTTGGTTTGATGTTTTTTAAACGACTTCCCAAAAAGGAGGAGGTTCTCACCTCCTCCTTTTTGGGAAGTCGGTTAAAATCGATCGGGTTTCGATTCGATTGGTATGTTATTTTTTTATCTATGTACACCGATTACGCTGCGATTTATGATCCGATTTACGTCATTCTTTTTTAGTTTGATACGGAATAGTTGCCATTTGGTCCCATAAAAATTTTGCAAGGTTTGGCCCAGTACTTTTCATTTAATGTTTTTTTTTTTAATTTGTGAACATTTTTCGTTTATTTATGTTCGCGAATAACTTCGTCGTTTATGAACCAATTTTGATGATCCTTTTTTTATTGGAACGGAGATAATCAAAGGGTGGTACCAAGATATGGAAACCAGGAACTGGTGATGGAATCCTAGAGAAATCGAGGGCAACCCTCAAATTTTATAGGCACGTATTACGTGTTTCGTGCTTTTTCTGACGCTATACAAGTATTCGCATCTAGTAGTCATCACATCATGTTGATGAGCTTATGATGGAAGGTACTACTCCTCAATGGTTAGGAGTTGAAAGCAATAATAAGGAAATCTTGAAGGTTTAAGGTTAGGATTACATCTAAAAATTAAAAAATTAAAAAACTTTTATGCAAAAAAAAAAAACTGGTTTACGAGTTCCAAACAGATAAAGCTCAAGCTGTGATTCTCCATATTGTTTTTCTTCTTCTTTGTGTCACTGGCACCATCTCAGTACTTCACCACTTCTACCGCTTTGTCGATGGCAGCGCAAAGGTCCCTTCAGCAGGATGATAGGAGGTGCATTTTGCAACACGGCTCAACAACCACATCCTCAAGAATATTTAGGTATTTAAGTTTTGTTTAAGGATAGAAAAAAAAAATTTTACAAAAAAAAACAACCGACTTCAAAAACACCAAAAAGTGAAAAATAAACTTCAGAAGATAAATCAGCTTCTGAAGTCGGTGGCAAAAAAAACCAAATCAAACAAACAAATGTCACCGACTTCAGAAGCTGATTCATCTTCTGAAGTTTATTTTTCACTTTTTGGTGTTTTAGAAGTCGGTTGTGTTTCTTTGAACAAATACATAACATAGTCAATTGACCGTATTGGTCATAGTCTCCAAGAATCTTCAAGAATGTTTTAAACACCTTAACACTCTTCAATAAATCAGATTCCTATAACTTAATTAAATACACAGTTATATAATAAAGTACACAGATAAACTGAGTGAAGCACATATTTAAAGTACCCAGCAATCATTAAAAACTCAGTGATAAAATAACTGACATAATTCTTGCAATTATTTATAGTAGTTACTGTTATTTGTTAATAACTATTTCTTACTGAGAAATGATCAAGTTTTTATTATATTGATTGCGATATTTTTTAATTGAACTTGGTTACGTGCCGTAACGTTGTACTATCGGAATATTATTTTATAATAGATATGTATCTTTAAACCAGTATTCCTGATAAAGTAAGCAGAGGTGTCAGTAATAACTACCATCGTCTGCAAAAGAAAACGCGGCGGGTTCATATATTGTAAAGCTCGTTTTTTTATGAAAGGCGGCAAGAAAAATATTGATGGAGCCATAACATCACACCTGTAAGCCTCGAAGGGTTAGAGGAGTACCTAGTACCGTATGTTTACGTCCCATGTTATAGGGGGCGTAAGCTGGGCACAAATACTGCCTCCGCGGCAGCTACTACGAAATTCTTGAAGGAAAAACCCAATTTGACAATTTCTCGAGGCGTTCAATGGTGAAACTTTTAATTTCTATAAACAAAACATAATATTTCAGTTAAGCACCACTACATAGGTATTAGAAAAATTGAAAAAAACTCAGGGAAACCTGAAATTTGAAGTTGAACTCACAAGCACGCAGAAAATCCTTTATAGGATTATAGCTATATTTCAGCGTCTATCATCCTAAGTTTTATGACAATATCAGCTAGCATAACCAGTTTGCATGAAAAGACTCAGCTTTTCGAGATTCTGACTACACATAACTCGGTATGTAAGGGATAATCACCCATTTACGGGCTGTTCTCAGGAAGCATCGCTTTAAAGAAGTACGGCTCTTACTACACTTCTCATCAAAAAAATCGAAACACTTTCGTTTTTATTGTTTTTGTCCTAATTTTTAACCAAAGAGAATTAATTCCATGAAAAAAAAAACATTATTGTGTAGCTGGCAGTTTGGTCATTACAGTAAGAAGAAAAAAATCAAAATTCGAAATTAGAATTTCATTTGTTTATCCTATAAATGAAATTAATCACTGTTTTGAGACAAATGTGTATTTAGGGTTGGAGTACGTTTCTCGTTTAAAAACTAAAAATTAGCGCTTGTCTTTAAACTTTTTGTTTCTTATTTCATTTACTGTGACTTTGGGACGTCTGAAAAATCTTTTTTTTCTAAAACATATGGATACTTCGCCCGCAGAAGCCGCCCAAGTGGTGGCATTGCTGGATTCTGGACTTAGTCAGCGTGTTGTGGCTGCAAGATTGCATCTAAGCTTATCATCTGTTCATAGAGTCTACAAACGCTATCGGGAGACTGGTTCGTTCACGCGCCGTTCAGGATCTGGCAGGAATCGGGTCACTTCTGAGCGAGATGATCGATTTATTGTAACAACTTCTTTACGAAATCGACGCCTTAACGCTTTTCAACTGCAGCAGCAGCTTCGCGTTGTACGAAGAGTAGCTGTAAGTGACTCTACAATAAGAAGAAGGTTGAAGGAACGCGGATTGGCACCGCATAAGCCAGCGAATGGGCCGAAATTAACTGCAGACCATCGAAGAGCGCGCCTTAACTTTGCACGCGAGCACCTAACTTGGTCATACCTTCAGTGGAGCAAAGTACTGTTTTCTGATGAGTGTAAAATTATGCTGTATGGTAACGACGGAAGGAACAAGGTCTACAGAAGAGATGGAGAACGCTTTGCACAATTCTGCATTGAAGAAAAGGTCAGCTATGGTGGCGGTTCGTGGACGGTTTGGGGAGGAATCAGCGCCGACGGTAAGACAGAACTTGCCTTTGTGTCTGGGCCACGGCTGCCTGCACTAAACTCTCATCGGTACATCGAACAGTGTCTTGAACCTCATGTGATGCCCTATGCACATTTTATTGGCAACGACTTCATATTCATGCACGACAATGCTAGAGCTCACACCGCGGGCGTCGTACGAGATTATCTTACCGAAGTCAGTATCTCCATTATGGTATAGCCAGCAAGAAGCCCGGACATGAATCCCATTGAACATCTATGGGATGAATTAAAGAAACGAATTCGAGCAAGAGATCCAGCCCCAGAAACACTTAGCCAGCTGCAAAATGCAATCCAAGAGGAATGGGATAATATACCACAACATGTGATCGTGACTCTCATCCGATCGATGAAGAACCGTATGGAAGCAGTAATAAGAGCTCGCGGAGGGAATACAAGTTATTAAATAAACGTTTCTTACATTTTTTTTTCATTTACGCGTGTTGTTTTACCCATTTCCTTCATATTCCATACAGGGTAAAAATTACTCATTATACAAAATACGAAACCTATGAAGACTTAATTTGAATTTAGAACATTAACATTAGGATTTAAAAACCTCGTACTACTCACTATTAAATGACATTTTACATTTATTCCTAAATATACACATTTTTCTGATAATCCTTATCAAATCTTAAACTGCGAGGTGTTTCGATTTTTTTGATGAGAAGTGTATTTAGAAAAAGCACACAGAAAAATGACCGATGACCGTTGGAGTAGACGTGTTCTTGAGTGGAGACTGCGAATCGGCAAGCGTAAAGTGGGCGCCCTCAGGCTCGGTGAAGTGATGATCTTCGCAGAGTGGCTGGTAACAACTGGATGAGAGTTGCCGAAAATCGAGTTCAGTGGCGTAAGATTAAAGAGGCCTATATCCAGCAGTGGATTGCTATAGGCTGATGATGATGATGATGACACAGAAAAATAATTAACTATGACAGTACCAACTGCTTAACTATTCCACGTGCATAAATCAATAAATAAATACTATACCAATCAATAACATTCTAACAGAACATCGGACGTTTCGTAATAAAACTGTGTCATTGTAAATAGGTTTATTAGCCCAACATTTTTACGATAGTAGTTACTGTTGAATATTTTTATGGACTCGTTACAATTGAACTTTATTATCGTTGTGAATTAATGGAATATTATGATAGAAGGACTTATATTGTACTGTCGACATTTTGTTTTTGTTTGTAATTGACATTGCCTTTGGCAGGTTAAATAGATGAGTCGCTGGTGCTGCTACTGTAAGGTTTCTTTCATACAGACCGGCTCGGAGAGTAGAGCAGCAGATTTTGTATCACGTTTAAAACAGAGTTTTGAATCATTGTAATAAATATTTTTTACATGTCACTACGCATTAGGTTCGCTGTCAAGAATTTTCAATAACAAAAGAAGTAACATGTAAAAAATAAATCTTATTACAATGGTTCAAACTCTGTTTTAAACGGGATACAAAATCTGCTGTCCCCTCCGAGTCTGTCTGTGTGAACGAACCCTAAAGCACAGCCCCGTTTGTCTCGTGGTATAGGATCCTGGGATCGGTTCCTAGGTCGATGTATCTTTCAGATAGAGAACGCAGTGTGATAGGTTACTTTCATGTTCTATGTTTCATGAAGACTGAATTTTCACACGAATGGTTTTCAACGGGATTTTTTTTGGAAGGTGGGAAATTATCAAATGAGCCCTCCCGGTCTGGGTGGAGTGGAAGAGAGTGTCAGACTTCTTCTGACTTAAAACCACCCATGTCCCTTCTTAGCCCTTTGTGTCCGGGGCTGCGGTATCTCTTCCGAACAATCCGCCGCCCAGGCAGGCGTCGGCTCTTGCGGTCTCCTGCAGTGTAGTGTCTCTTACAAAGGGATACTACACTGTCCCCGAGTGTAATCGACTATATTAAAATGATCCCGTGGGATAATCCCGATTCTGACTATAATGCGAGTAGGGGGAAGCCAGTTAATTAATAATAATAATAATAATAACATTTATTTCTCCCACAAAGTACAAAAAACAATATAGAGGTGTAACAATATTATTGGAGGTACAGAGGATTGTGGGAGTCAGGAACCCAAACTAGGATACCCTGTGCTATGGAATTATAAACTTGAATTTTATTATTTTATGTTAGGGCTCACTCAGCTTATAATGTACTGAGTAAAATAGATTTTAGGAGTCAAACTATTTTCTGTCTTTTCACTGCAATTTCAAACAAAACATCCATTGAGTTTCTTAATTTAAAATCCTAACCTCACATATCCCAAGATATAATAGAATTACATATTATTATTTACTATGTCACCCTTTGATGTGATCGTAAAAATTGTTCGCGACGTGTTACCACAGTGGGTAGGCAGTAAGCCAACTACGGCAGCTATGCAACCTTTAGATTCCCTAATTAATGACGCTTGTCAATTAACACGTCATTTTAATCATTAACATCTGTCTGCGAGCTTGATATGGTTTAATTGTGACATGACAGTTTTATGAAGTGTACCAATTATTTAACCGAGATAATGGCATACTGTGAATCCTTGAGAAAACAGAGAGAAGTATTACTGATACTGTTAGCCTGTATCGTAATAAAGACTCGATGGAGAGACTGGTAGTTCAGGGCCAAGTGGAGGGCAAAAGATCACGCGGCCGATCATCGACTCGCTGGACAGACTTGATCAAAAAGGCTACTAAGTCTACCATGGTCCAGTGTACTCGCAACGTCTCCAACCGGCAGAAATGGAAGCACATCGCTGAAAGAGCAGTCCTCGGGGAAGTCAACGACCCAACAAACATCTCGCCGTGTACCTCGTCTGCGCAACCACGACCACTCTGACAAGAGTGTATCGACTAAGAAGAGAGAGTAGCCTGTATCATCCCACTGCTGGCCCAGTCAGAAGGCGTCGCGGCATACCTCGTAGAAGATGGCGTGACGATCTGGACAAGAACAGCCACCTGTGGTCCACATTGGCCTTAGATCGAAACAACTCGAAGAAGCCACGGGGGCACGTTTTTGCCCAAGGAGAAGTGATGATTAAAAATATTATTGTTTTTACTTATTTCACTATTTTAGATGTTGCGATGAATAGAAATGAATTCTTAATATTCATAACAGTGAAATGAGTCCTTACTTCCTAAGGGCCTAAACTAAATCAAATTCTACAACTGATAACAACGAAGAATTGGCAAAAATGTATTGAATTGATGTCACCAATCCTGACAAGAGTTATTGTTCAAATAGAAATCGCGTTGAAATCATTGACATTGTCTTTCTACACCCTTAGCCCCTCAACGTCTTCAACGTTTCAAGATAAACAATTTCAAAACATGAACAATAAAATAATTTCATACAGTTTTTCCTATGATATTATTTATGTTGTAATTCAAGATCGAAACTTGGCTCTGTCCACCAAACAAGGTCTGCTGCCTCACATCAAGCCGGTACCAAATGCACACACGCTCATCCTTTGAATTCGTCAAACAACTTATTCATCCTTCCTCTGTGTAAGTCATAAAAACTCGTAAAACGTATCGCCGGCAGCATTCACATAAATCAACGGTTGTAAATTTCAATTTTATTCGACAATTAAACAGGCGGGCTTTCTCGCCGGCAGTAAATACACGTAAATACGCATAACTACGCGTAAATACTCGTAAATACGCATTATCGTTAAAACGTCACTGTTGTTGTAAATCTAACTGAATGGCAACGCCGCTGTCTTGGCATAGAGTACGGGAATGGGGGAGCTTTGTGCCTATATGGCTGGTGTATCAGAGAGGTTGATGCTCTTGCAGGTAGAAAGTGGCACGAATGCGTCTCAATTGTAAGTTAATTTTGATTTTTATTGTTGGATGGAGAGAAGAAAGAGGATTTTAAATTAGTTATTCTTTTCTATCCCTAAACAAAACTTAAATAAATATTCTTGAGGATGTGGTTGTTGAGCTGTGTCGCAAAATGCACCTCCTATCATCCTGCTGAAGGGACCTTTGCGCTGCCATCGACAAAGCGGTAGAAGTGATGAAGTACTGAGATGGTGCCAGTGACACAAAGAAGAAGAAAAACAAATAAGGAGAATCACAGCTTGAGCTCTATCAGTTTGGAACTCGTAAACCAGTCGTTGGAGAAAACAAGCAATGATTTCTTTTCAGTTTCTCTTTTCAAACCTCATACACTATTTTCATCATCATCATCATCATTTCAGCCAAAAGACGTCCACTGCTGGACATAGGCCTCCCCCAGGCGTCGCCACATTGACCGGTCCCGTGCGTCTCTCATCCAGCGGGTTCCTGCAACCTTGACCAGGTCATCGGTCCACCTAGTGGGAGGCCTTCCAACGCAACGTCTTCCGGTTCGCGGTCGCCATTCCAGAACTTTTCGGCCCCATCGGCCATCCGTTCTGCGAGCAATGTGCCCTGCCCATTGCCACTTAAGTCTGGCGATTCTTCGGGCTACGTCGGTAACCTTGGTTCTCATGCGGATGTCCTCATTTCTGATTCGATCACGCAAGGAAACTCCAAACATAGCCCTCTCCATTGCCCTTTGGGTGACTTTGAGCTTTCTGATGAGGCCCATTGTGAGCGTCCACGTTTCGGTCCCGTATGTAATCACTGGCAACACACACTGGTCATAGACTTTCGTCTTGAGACACTGGGGTAAGTTGGACGAGAAGATACCGCGCAACTTCCCGAACGCTGCCCAGCCGAGTCGGATTCGACGATTGACCTCTTTCTCGAAGTTAGATCTACCCAACTGGACCGTTTGTCCCAGGTAGACATAATCGTCCACAACTTCGAGCGTAAAGTCTCCGATCTTGATAGGAGTGGGTGTTACATGAACATTCAACATAACCTTGGTTTTGTCCATGTTCATTTTAAGACCCACTCTTTCGGAAGCTCTACTGAGGTCATCGAGCATTGCACTGAGGTCTTCCATGGTCTCAGCCATGACCACTATATCGTCGGCAAACCGAAGGTGAGTGATGTACTCGCCGTTGACGTTGATGCCAAGTCCTCTCCAATCCAGAACCTTGAAGATATCCTCCAATGCAGCGGTAAACAGTTTCGGAGATATGACGTCTCCCTGTCTCACACCGCGCTGCAGAAGGATAGGTTCCGAGGTCTGGTCCTGAAGTCGGACTGACATGGTGGCGTTTTTGTACAAACACTTCAACACCTCGATGTACCGGTAGTCGATTTGGCACCGTTGGAGAGACTGCAGCACAGCCCAAGTCTCGATCGAATCGAAGGCTTTCTCGTAGTCCACAAACGCTAAACAGAGAGGCAGGTTATACTCTTCGGTCTTCTGTATAACCTGCCGCAGCGTATGTATGTGGTCTACGGTACTGAAGCCTTTTCGGAATCCGGCTTGTTCGGGAGGCTGGAAATCGTCAAACCTGCGTGCGAGACGATTCGTGATGACTCTTGAAAACAACTTGTAGACATGGCTTAGAAGTGAGATGGGCCTATAGTTCTTCAACCGGGCATTGTCACCCTTTTTGAAGAAGAGCACCACCACACCCCTGCACCAAGCCTGTGGCGTTTTCCCCTCGAGTATGACGGAATCAAACAGCTTCTGTAGGGCCTTAAGGACCGGTTTGCCACCCGCCTTCAGAAGTTCAGCCGTAATTCCGTCATCACCCGGCGCCTTGTTGTTTTTAAGCTGTTTCAGAGCCATCCTAATCTCGTACAGGCTGACATCCGGGATGTCTTCGGTATAGACTATATACACTATTATACACTATTTTATACTTTACTAATAACAATAATAACAGTTCAGTAAGACATAACTTTTACATCATATTTAAAATAAAATTTAAAAAAAAACAATTAAATGCATCAGCTGCTGCAACGTAAGTCGTAAAACTCTATCTGATAGTGAGGAATTATTGTTCAAACTGTTTATATTTATTTAATATATAAACAGACAAGGAAAGAATAAGTTGGAGTTATTTTTAATTATGTAAAATAACTTAAGTCAATGCGAAAATACTTTTTATGGGCCAAGTACATGCAGGATGCAGGTCTTCACTATTATGTACATGTAGCGAAAAATGCATTGTGAAAAAAGCAAATGTTTAATTTCAATGTTACTTTAACGATAATTGGAACACGTTCAAGAATAGTTTGTTAAGCTTAAAAGAAATCATTATCATTTCAGCCGAAAGACTTCTACCGCAGGACATGTGCCTCTCCAAAGTGTTGCTAGTGCTACATCGACCAGCCCCGTGCGACTCTCATCCAGCATAGCCTCGCAACCTTCATCAGGTCATCGGTCTACCTAGTGGGATGCCTTCCAACGCAACGTCTTCAATTACAACATTTACAACTGCACACAATTTGGTCCTCAAGAATTCCCCTACACACTGTTGGCTGTTCTTTATCTTTACACAATAAACACCCAAAAACATATCACACTAGGCAACACTAATCTATGTTCTACAGTGGCAATACACTCCATAGTTTGCAGCCAATGGCGAGGCAGCATAAATATCTCTATCGAATTCTGCACCAATTCGTTACCGACAGATATCGAATACTTCAGCCATTGCATTCATTTCGTACCGATAGAATTCTGATATCGATACCTAGGTATTCGAGTTTAGAAACGAATAAATTGTGGCGGAATGAGAATTATTTGAAACTAGAGGGGTATCAGTTTCAGTGTTACTATTTGGAGAACAGCTAGAAATAGGTAAACAGTATTGATTTGGTTTAACCTTGTTGCATAGGCTGACTGTACAAATCATAAAATTTGACAGCGGGTCCAGTTGACCAATTCAAAGACAGTTTTGATCGATTGGACTCGCGGATCTCATTTGAGTGGGATCAATTTACTAAAGAGCTCAGATGCCAGCA
Organism: Diarsia dahlii; assembly: GCA_949775195.1. Classification (NCBI taxonomy): domain Eukaryota; kingdom Metazoa; phylum Arthropoda; class Insecta; order Lepidoptera; family Noctuidae; genus Diarsia; species Diarsia dahlii. Next base: position 1,630,056 of record OX459198.1, read on the forward strand.
CATCTAAACATCAAGTTACTACAATCTGATAATTTAATGGATTTTCAACATTATCGCTAAAGCAATATGGGAATAGTTTAAATGTATGGAAAAAGGACATCATTGAATGTGTCCATTTGATGTTACATCTCAATGAGACCATTAATTGTAGATTTATTTTCTGTGCCTTGCCATATTCTCGATATTTGTCCATTGAGCAAAATAGATACATTTATGATTTAAATTTGTTAATTTATAATAGGACATGTCGTCACAGTGACGCTATTTTGTATTTTGACTGTAATCAATTTATTTCTGATTACAGACTCACTAACTTCTCGATGTTTTTACCACCTAGTTCTAAGCGACGTATTGCTAACCTTTTAGCATACAATATACACAACGACACTGGTATGTGTTTACCAACGTTTTCTGTTAGTAGTGATACTAATACTGCTTTTCTTACTAACACTTATACAGATACTAACACTTTTATTGATACACCTTGTAGTTTAAACTGTTAGGTGCGACAACAGGTAGCCTGCATATGTTGAATGTTGTTCATCAAAATATGCAGGGTTTATCTGGCAAAGAATTAGAGTTAAGTTTGTTTATGGAGAATCATGATGTTCAGGTTTTATGTCTAACTGAACATTGGTTGAAGGAACATGAAGTAGCATTTATCAATGATGATTTCTATACCGTACAGAGCGCATTTGTGAGAAAATCTGCTATTCGCGGTGGATCTTTAATTCTTGTATCAAACAAATTAAAATGTAAACAACGTTTAGATTTAGTTAATCTTTCAGTTGAGCGCACTATTGAGTTGTCCTGCGTTGAACTCGAGCGATACTTAGTTATTTGTGTTTATAGACCCCCATCTGGGGACTTTACTCGTTTCGAATCTGTAATGGAGGATTCACTTAATAAGTTAAAATCAAGTAATAAATCCATAATTTTATGTGGAGATTTTAATGTTAATATTTTAGATGTTACTCCATTAAGTATCAGATTTCTCAATCTGTTTAGATCATTTAATTTAGTTAACCTGTTTTTTGAACCAACAAGGATCACGGCTTCTTCATCAACTTGCCTTGATAATATGTTTAGTGATTGTGTTGCCGAGGACAAATTAGTGTTAAGTGACTTATCGTCGGATCACTGTGGTTTAATAGCTAGCTTCCCTATGCTATTAAAAGAAAAGCCGCGCAAAATAGAATGCAGGCCTCATACAGCTAGTCGTTGCAATAAATTTAAAAATAATGTAGCACTTAAAGTAACACCGTCAATAGTAGAGCACGAGACTCCTAACGGAATTTATAAAGCCCTTTTTGATGTTGTGCAAAATGAATACCAATCTATTTTTAAGTCTAAAACTATTAACATTAAGGGACCTTCTGTTGGCTTCAACCAATGGGCTACACCAGGTATTTACAAAAGTCGAGCCCGATTATACGAGTTGTATGGTCTTAAACAATACAGGTTTGATACAACTTTTCTAGAGTATGTTAAAAATTATTCCAAATTATTTAAAAAAGTTTGTATTATTGCAAAATCAAAATTCTTAAGCGAAACCATTAAAAATTCTAATAATAAAGTTAAAGCCACTTGGAAAATCATTAACAATGAAACGGGTAAATCTGTTAAACAAGATAATCACCTTGAGATCATGGTTGGTAACAAATTAGTAAATAAAGCAGCCGACGTAGCCGAGGCTTTTAATGAGTATTTTGCCAGCATACCTATAGCGACGACTCGTTCCCTGAGTTCATCGCCGTCTAAGGCCGAAGATCTTTTGCATAGCAGCGTGTCTAAATGTGGTAACGTATTTAGTTTCGAACATGTAACACCTCGTGATGTAGTTAACGTTTTTAATTCACTTAAGTCTAAAAACACAGGTGATTACTGGGGCATTTCTATTAAACTTTTAAGTAACATTATCGACATCGTAGCCCCTTGTCTTGCTGTTACTTTCAATAAATGCGTTGATTTGGGTACTTTCCCTGACCTTATGAAGAGCAGTAAAGTCATCCCTCTATTTAAATCAGGCAGTAAAAATGATATTGGTAACTTTAGACCAATTTCCATTTTACCTGCTTTTAGCAAAATTTTTGAAAAATTAATTCTCAAACAGTTGTTAGTACATTTTAATTTAAATAAACTCCTTCATAATGATCAATATGGCTTTACAAAGGGTCGTTCGACTACGGATGCAGGTGTTGCTTTGCTAAAACACATATTTAACGCGTGGGAGAAAGCGCAAAATGCCATCGGTGTTTTCTGCGATCTTTCTAAAGCTTTTGACTGCGTACATCACGACACGCTTTTACGGAAACTGCGTCATTACGGTGTTCAAAATGAGGCCCTAAATGTGATAGTTTCGTATTTACAAAATAGATTCCAATGTGTAGACGTAAATGGCGCGAAATCTTCCGGGCTACCGGTTCGGCTAGGTGTACCTCAAGGTTCAATACTGGGTCCGTTTTTATTCTTGGTTTATATTAATGATCTGCCATATTATTTAAAGGGTTTTTGTGACGTTGTACTATTTGCAGATGATACCTCTCTTATCTTTAAAGTAGATAGGAATAGACACGATTTTGACGACGTAAACAGCGCGCTATCAATGGTCACGGATTGGTTCACAACAAACAACCTTGTTCTTAATGCCAAGAAAACTAAAGTAATTAAGTTCGCTTTACCCAATGTTAGAAATCTAGGTCCCAATATTATCCTCGCCAATCAGGAGCTGGAAACTGCCGACTCTGCTGTATTTCTGGGCATAACAGTAGATTCAAAATTACAATGGGGTTTACACATATCAAGCCTAGCGGGAAGGCTAAGTTCAGCCGCATACGCCGTCAGAAAAGTAAGACAATTCACTGACGTTGATACAGCACGGTTAGTCTACTTTAGTTATTTTCACAGCGTTATGTCCTACGGTATTCTGCTGTGGGGCAAGGCTGCTGATATTCAAAATATATTTGTTCTGCAGAAGCGAGCGGTTCGTGCAATTTATCAGCTGGGTGCCCGAGTTTCCCTTAGAGATTTTTTTAAGGAGATTGGTATTCTCACGGTTGCTTCTCAGTACATCTTTGCCAACATTTTATATATTAGACAAAATATCCACCTGTACACTAAAAACAGTGATATCCACAACTTTAACACTAGAAATAAGCATAAACTACGCGCTCCTTTCCACCGGCTTCACAAAGTTCACAATTCATTCGTAGGGCTCGGGATTACATTTTATAATAAACTGCCATCTTCTTTTCTAGACTTGCCATTTAATGAGTTTAAAGCCAAAGTTAAATCTAATCTTTGTTTAAAAGCTTACTATTCTATTAATGACTACTTAGATGATAAGAATAGTTGGTCGCTGAGTTGAACGCAGGACAATGTTTGTTATTTGTGTTCTTTCTCCAAAATTAGTTTACTGTTATGTTATGTATTTATTATTTTATTTTTACATTGTTTATTGTTATATACTTTTGTTTATTACTGATTGTGTCTGTAGTAAATCTTAAATTTAACTGACACCTTGCTATTGTATCGAGTCTGGTTCTTCTAACCAACCTAACAGACAGATGTGTGCTGGGGAGTTTGTTCCGCCACTTCTTCTCTCCAGCTAAACACTAGGAAGTGTCGATGGGTGGGCGTTTTTGGGGGACTGTCTTATAAAAATGTAAATACAGTGAAACCTGGTTAAATGTGTCTCAGATATCCAAATCTGTCTCATGGGACCCCAGTATGAGTTCCAGTTATAGAGGTTTCTCACTTATCCAAGTCCCAGTTAGCCAAGTTTCACTGTAGTAAAGTAAAGTAAATTTTGACCTTCGAAAAGTGCTGATTATCAGCCTAGTTTGAATAAATGAATTTTGATTTTGATTTTGATTTTGATTTTTGAATAGGTTCAAGGTTGATTGGAAAAAATAACAGTTTTGGGTAACTTGATGTGCTAGCGTCTCTACATAAATCTCGAGAAAATTACACCGATGAGTAACCAAAACCCTATCCAAGTAATGTGGATTAAAATCCACTGCATAAAAGCTATTAAAGGTTTACAATAAAGAGCTTCTAACTATCTACGTATTATGTATGTGCAAGCTATTAAAATAGTAGGTTTTCAACACAAAATAAAACAATCAGAAACAAATTCCCAATCCCTCCATAATCTTATTCTTTGCAGCATCAAATCATAATAATACACCCTTTACATTGGCTGCGTAGCACAGAATTGCAGCTCTAACTTTTTGTCTTTCAACAAGAACAGAGTTACAATGTTTTTCTCATAAATTATAGATGTGCAAGCGCATAAAATCGGTTATCTAATGGTCAACCTCATGCTCAGAACTACGGTAAACCCGTTCCATGTTATTTATTGGACATAACTTGACATACTGATTTATGCCTCCAGTTTAATTTGTGATATTATTTTGTGTCGTGAATGCGAAATGATAATGTCTCGTAAATGTTGTGTCTTACATTTTGTTTGCTAATTTACATTGTAATATTATAATTTGTAAGGAAAATGGGTTAGTTCTCGTGTTGTGTACGGACGTAAACTGTAATGTTAGCTTCTGAAGTAATGTGCATTCTGATGTAGGACATAAAATGTGTAGCAGGTTGTCACCTTCTACTTGGCAACAGGAAATCTTTTGACAAATATTTTTATACGAAGTACAGACACATTAAGTTTCCCAAAATTGTAAAATTTTCTAAAAAAATAAAAATCAACCTTGAAAGATAAACCTGTTGTTGCAATAAAGTTGAAAATCTATTTAGTAACGAAATTTGACAGATTGTAATAGTTTGATGTGCCATTTGATGTGGGATCTGTACCGTAATTTGAATGGTAAATTATTAACTAACGTTTATTGTGGATATAAGTCATAGGCATCCGCATCTTGCACGTAGTCTTTCGAACTACCCATTTGTAGCCACTCTCTTTTCATCCACCGTCTTACTCCAATCAGCAGTCATATCTGTCCAAATCTACTACAAGTGAAATACTCAGAAAGGTTAAGCCTTTTTAAACTTTTTTTCTTTGCCGAAAACTTTCATTTCGCAATGCATTGTATATTTTAACATAGACTTTGACAGTCTTACATAACTCTAATGCTACTGCTCCTGAAACACAAACAGTTGTTCAGATAAGAATTTAAAGTAAATAATAAAAAGAAACTGTATAAATTTACTGTATAAAATACGTTTCCTAAAGCGATCGTTTGTCGTTGCTCCAACGTTTTAATTCAAGTTTAAGTACGGGAAATGAGCGATTACTGAGTTAACATTAACTTACAATGTCTAAATTAAAAGTACATTTTTGCAGTAATGTGAACTAGTGACTATGCTGAGAAATAATACAGGAACTACTGTTACATATTGTGGGAAAATAATAAGAATCTACCTAGTATGAAATCCTTGCTTATTTTGAAACACGTGACAAAGATTTTTCTAAGATTTATCTGTGCATCGTTTGTGGATTAGAAGTGTATGACTTCTTAAAGCTCCTTATTCAAAGAAACAACCTGATTAAAGAAAGATAATTTTATTATTTAGGTATTTTTTCTCTTCACAAAGCTGACTTAAAATTTATTTGTACAGAAAACGTCTCACCCGTTTCCATCCATTCCATCTTTGTGAGAGACTGGTGCCTGATGTAGATTTTTGGGTAAAATCTGTGTGTGAGGTTGGTACATACAACCTCGATCGCTAAATTGAAAGTATATTAACACTTGTCTAGTAAGTATGTCATGACACTGAATATTTTGAGAAGCTGTGGTTAGTTACCGTAGCTCCTGTGGCTTAGAGGTGTCAGAAATGTAATATCAATGTATTGTGATATCAAGTACATTGTTAGTTTGTGCGATTGACTTGAATTATTGACACGATTAAGTAACAAGAACGAAAGAAAATTCATTGCACATGTCATAAGTGCACATAAATTATATTGTTAGTAATAAAATATAACAAAAACAACTTAAGTTTAAACAAAAATATTATTAATATGTATAAAAAGTATAGCTGCTGCAGCAGAATCGCTAAATAGTAGCAGTTGTTTCTAAGCTCATTTTACTTTCCTAATATTTGCGTCCGGCCAATTTTCAGGGAGTTTTTTTTTTTTAAAACGTTGCCCCACACTAGGAATTTCTCCTGTATCGTGGGTGCGTTCACAAACAATTAAGCGCACATACACAAATACCCAGACCCGGAACAACTATCTGTAGGTCTTACAAATATTTGTTCCGTGCGGGGATCGAACCCGCGACACGCAGCGCGGCAGTCCATTGCTTGAGCCACTGCGCCAAACGTGCCGTCAGTTACATTACATTCAATCCACTCAGCCTATGACAGTTCACCGCTGGACAGGGTTTGTTCAAAGTCGCTCCAAAACAGAATTTCCTAAAACAACATGGAGTTCCTACACCACCGCATTTAAAACATTATAATAAGATACTCAATAATCAAATTAGTGCCACGAGATATGTCTAGATAAGCTGGTCGTAAATTCCTAGCAGTTACAATTGGTTCAATTACAGGTCTATTTAAACTGGCTAAGTAAGTGATAACATTGTTACATACTTAGTTCAATACGTTTGCAAGTAAATGTTAAATGCTTAAATTAAGTTGTTAAAAGTAGTGCAATAAAGAGTTGGTTAGAATTTTAAGCCTTATTTAAGTGTGTACTGTCTCATCTAGTGTGACTGCTGTGCTTGAAGCCCTGGGTTCCGTTCCCAGGAAGGACAATAAGTGTTTTTAGTGGTTTTTCAATACATCAGGAATTTTTCAGTAGAAGCCACGAAATCTAGATTAGTGCCCAGTTAATGGCAATAGACTCGCCCCTTATTAAATTTGACATAAACATAACTGGCGAAATTTAGGTGTGCTAATGGGTACACCGCTGCCTTACCCTTTGAGGATTACAGGCACGATATTATATTAAAGACTTACCAATAATTTCCACAAAGCATGAAACATCCTGCTTGGAAAAGTAAGACATCGACCTATGCACACAAGTCCAGCTGCAGCTAGCCAAATATCCATTAGTAGCACCATAGGATTAGTTCAAAAATGCTATCCCAAAACCATACAATAGTTCCCAATGACAACACTTTCCTATAACGATGACAGTTCCAGGTTTTCCCCACATCTCCACAAAGTCCAAGGCACTTATCTCAAAAGGTGATTGACACTGAGCTCTCGTTATAGAAACACACATTTTTTGCGAATCGCGACATGTGTTGTTTATCCTATTAGATAGAACACATGCTGCTCATGTAAACATTGTTACTGGACGATTTTGAAACGAGGATATTGATAGTTTTATAAAAACAATTGAGATTTTGTTGAAGGCAAGTTTGACAGTGAAACATTTATTTCAGCGAAAACGGTATCTGGACTCAAGTGGAAAGATGTAACTCTAACCTCGTTAAGTGGGGTGTGATTGTGGAGCTATATCGTAAACTATGCCCCTCCTCCAATCCAGACTTTTTAGCCCAAATTATGCAGCCGGACCGAGCTGACCTCTGTGGTGCCACCGACGCGGTGACGATGCGGAGGAAGTAGCAATGTTCTCGGCTATATATTATGACTGTGTTGAGAAGATTTTTGACACCCTTTTATAGTTTGTTATTAGCTTGGTTTGTTTAATCGAAGTTTTACTTTCATTTGGTCGCTTAAACTCGCCATATTTTCCGACCTTGGACCTCGTTTTCTTGAAAGTAAGTGATGTCATGTGACGACTGGAAGAAAACAAATAACAAATATGTAATTATGTATGTTTTTCCGTACATTTGCAGCACCTGTTAAAATAGCGACAGTTGTTCTCATTAATTTATTTGTTTTAGAACTTCCTCGTTTACTCGGCAGCCATTATTCATTATAATGGAGAGTCGTCTGTCCAATATATTTACTAGGACAACAGTGCATATTGGCAGTGTGATAAACATAATATATTACGATATTTAAATACAAGGTGTTGGGTTAAACGCGGGACATACTTTACGACACTCATGAAAATTATTAACTTAGCTTATTAGCATAGGCCATTTTTTACACAAATGGTTGTGTAAAACAAATGCCTAGAGATGGAAGAAATATTTTAACATAGAACTCCTTAGTAGCAGCCCAGAGCCTGGATTCGTCCCGGTTGATGTTGATGGAAAATGGCTCGCCCCTATTGCATGGAACTCAAACATAACTGGCGAAATATTGAAGTAGCTACATAACCACATTATCATCAGCCTATAATGTTCCTTTTGCAGGAACTCAGGCCTCGTCTCTAGGAGAGGGATGGGCTATAATCTACCACGCGGGCTCAGTGCGGGCTGGTAGATGTCACATGTCTTCGATTTTTTTGGTTTTAAGACATGCCGGTTTCGTCACGACCATCACCGTTTTGCGAGCACTGGTGATGAAATAAATTACACAAAGTAATGCGCCTGCCTGGGTTCGAACCCACGACTTACTGTTCGTTAGTCTGGGCCACCGTTGGTCTCTACTGGGCCACTGCTGCTTTATCTGGGCCACCGCTGCTCTCTTACCAGTGCCCACTTTCATGAGTAATACTACACTCCCTTAAAATATGCCCCCCCTTTAACCTTACAGCCTGTATAATGTAACAATTCTTCAGTTAGCATATAAATTGTTACGGTCGGTGTTAATTTATGGAACGGACACGTCTCAACAGCAATGTTTATGAAGTATTAGTAAATAAGCATTGTTCCAAGTTAGTATGTAGTATGTTATTGTGAAGTGTTTGCATAACATACATTCTCATAAAAGGCGAGATTGTGACATTTTATGTTATGCAGAGTTTACCAACAAGACCTATGATTCATCTTGATAGACTTCTAATGATTTCTCATTCGGAAATTATTGTTTGCCCTGGAAAATAAACTTCAAAATCTTTATGAGACTAAATTGATGATACACATAATTATACATAAACACAAGCTTTTTTCCTATAAGGTATATATAGAGAAAACGCACAGACTGCCACCTGCTATGATATTTTCAGTCATTCTCCTATCCTCTTCTTAAAGTAAAAAGTAGCGAAGGGCTTTTTCAAAATTAATAGAAAGTATTTTAAATAATAATGCAACCTGCTAACATGCTGTTTGTTCGATTGATGACATTGTGCCCTGTTGCATAAAGTTGAAACATAACAGGTGAAAATTTTAAGTTTACATCTCTGCCTAACCCTTCGGACAAGACAACCATCTAGTTAGTAATCAAACACCCACACACCCAGTCCATTGTTCCAGCATCACCCACAAGATCTGCATCATCCTATCCACCCATCCTTCCATACGTCTGGCTACGTCATATCCTCCATACAACGCGATCCCATTACGCAGGTGTCACCCGACGAATCACCCACATTGTCCATTGATCCCCCCTGGGGGGTGCCGGGGGGGGCCGCGGGGTTCAATGCAAACTTCGAGTAACAAGCGTCTTAGCTTCGAGACGGGGTTGTATAGAGTGGAGAGAGCTTCGGTGGAATATTTTTAGTATAGCCCTTCTTGTTTCTGGAAGAAATAATATTGTGGTTATGGTCAGATTTGATGGTAGTTATTTGATATTGAAATTAATAAAGCAGACTGAAACGACCGACAAGCCATGCATGTGTATCAAAGTCACAGAACTATATCTTTTCGGAAACTTTCGGAAACTCTTGGCCGCAGAAGCGACTTTTGGTCGGAATCAGAAAGAAGGTTTGGTCGCACGATAAGGCGTCCAGCCAAATTTTAGGTTGAGGCCGATTCTAAGACACGTCCTGGTCGAAGCTACGTAGAGCGCAAGGTCCCGTATACCGTAATGGTTGCTAGCTGAAAATTGACTGTTATGAATTAAAATACTATCACCTTGTAGAGTTTTAGGTAAAGTGAATACGCTAGTTTGAATTGCAGTGAAAATCCTGATCTTCTTCGTTAGCAGACTCTTCTACAAACTAAGAAGAGGTTTGTCTTACTTCATGTCGGTAAATGATATAAATGAAAATTGAAAAACTCATTACTATAAAGTAATCTGTTTGGTTGGTTTGAGCTACTGTATCACTGAAAAAAAAAAAACAACAAAAAAAACAAAAATATTTTTTGCTTTTGAATGTACACAAGCTAATGCCGTTGCCACACTATGCGACGTGCGGCGGCTTGTTAGAGGTGCAGTAACAAGTGACGGGTGTCGCCGGCAGCGAGTCGCGCTGACGGCTGGAGCGTCGATAGCCTGATTGAATTCTGTTGTTACAAGTGTTTAGCTTTACTATTCGAAACCTACATTTACAAGGATTTGTTTCTGGTAGCAGGTGGAAGGTTGTGCTGTTTATCCTCGCGTATACTATAGGTACTCTTTTGTTATCCTTCCTTTGCATTGAATGCAAATACATTTAACAATTCATTTAATAGATATTCGTGCTCTCTGGTGGTTTGCTTATTTTAATATTATTTTATTTATAATGAAAACTAAACACATTCCAATAATAAATTCTACGATGGCAATTTATCAATCGTGCTAAAACATAAAGTACATCACTTAAAACTAACAGTCTTCCTCTGCTAACGAGTGCCAAGTACATACCTTCACACTCCTATTGTCTCATCTCTGTGGTTCTACGAAACATAAATCCTTTCAGTAATCACTTCACCACATAAAACTGTCAACAACATATCTTTAAACAAGATTATCATTTAATCCGCCCACGAAATCTGTAATAAAAGCCGAAAACAAACTCGACGATTTTATTCAACTTTCAAAGACGTGAAACTCGCGCTCTTTCAGTTAACAACTCGATAAATTAGCTGGGAACAGGGCCCGCAGTAACTCAATCGACGGACAATCGCTGCTTGCGATATTTTTGTCGTCGCAATCGTAAACATGTCGGGAGCGTTCGCCGCGACATCGCGCGTTTTTGTGACGCGTCGCGACTCGACAGATGTGACAGCGAACTAATGGTGCCGGCTGAAACTGGTATTTAGTTTGTGAGTGCTAAATGTAAGGAATTCTTCTTAGTGGTTCATTTAGGATAGGGGGGGGTTGTTCGGAGGACTTTGGTTAAGTGACAGGTTTGAAATGAGACGCGGGGATAAGAAATGTTGGTTAGCATTCAATTATTTATGAAAGACATAATAAGCAAACTACAAAGCCTTTGTTTCAATTAGACCGTTATAGGGACTTTTGAAAGTCAAAACATCGAAGCTACGTTACAAGTCATTACAACTTGTGAAAGTACTGTAGTCACCCATTCCAAAGCGTAGATCTCTACGGAGAAGAATGAGCAAGAAACTCCATGGACACTCTTCAATCAATTTAGTTTTGAATTGTGCTAGATTTGTTGATAGAAAATGACTTATTTACCTAGTTTAGTTTGGCGACCTGAGCATGACCATATTCGTAGCATGAGAATTGCAGTTTGGTATCAGTATATTATTAAATGATGTTGAAATACGGATATTTGTTATTTATTTGCGAATTATTACAAACAAACGATTTAACGACTCAGTAACTTGAAAAACCATAAAATTGTCCAAAATATTTTACAGTCGTATATTCCGTAAACAACCAAATATGCTTTAGCCTGTCCCGTCACACATCTTTAAAACAACTTGGCAACCATAAAACAAAATAAATGCGTCTTTTCAAACACACTAATGGTGCCAAATGCACCATCCACCGCGTCAGACGCAACATTCACGACAATAAACTTATTCCTTCCAACATTCATACATCAAAAACTTTTCCAAACACCCCAAAATATAACCCAACACCACATTGTATGCCCTCCACCATTTAGTACCAACCCCACGAAACTAAATCTAAAAGTGGGGCCATAAAAAACGCGAACTACCAAAAGTGGCGTCGTTTGCCGCTAAATTACGTTATTTTGTCTACTAAAAAAAGAATTGTAGCGGTAAGTTCGTCACAAATCGTCGCCGCTGCCTTAACGTTTGGTTCTTAGTAATCGTTGTGCTACACGCTTTAGCGAATGACTCCCATAAATATCATTGATGTATGTTTATAGCTATCGTGTGTAAGCTGTGATGGGGTTAAGAGGTGAGCGGTAGCGGAGCGATTGATTAATGCAAGAGAGAGAGAGATGGTGACGCATTTCACAAATTCTTTTTGGAGTCATCCTGAAAGCTAATACATGCTTTCGTTTTGGTATGTGCTGCCGGTTTTTATTTTATTTAAGTTATAATTAGGTTTGCACACAAATGTACATGGTCAGCTTCAGATAAAGTTTGTCTCAAACTCTCAATATAATAATTCACATTTCTAACTTTTTCGTACTTGCAAGTAAGGTGCAACTCATGAATAGTCAGCAGTATTTAAAATTATTTAGCTTCTCAAGGTGTATGCTTGAACATTTGAAATTAAAACCTAAATTGCGTTCAAGAGCAGTCAGAATTATTAATTGCTATAGAATATTTACACTGAATCTATCTTCTGAGCTCCTATGAGGTTCTGGGTTTAAATCCTGAGTCGGACATAGTGTTATGAATTTTACCATCCGGAGTTTCTCAGCAACCGTGATGGAGTCTGGAATTATTTGACTGGCCTGTTGGTCTAGTGGTTAGTGACCCTAACTGCTATGCCGGAGGTCGTGGGTTCGATTCCCACCCAGGACAAATGTTTGTGTGATGAGCACGATCATTTGTTCTGTGTCTGGGTGTAATTTATCTATAATATGTATGTATTTAGAAATATATAAGTATGTTTATCAGTTGTCTAGTACCCATAACACAAGCTCTGCTTAGCTTGGGACTAGATGGCGTTGTGTGATAGTTGTGGAATATTATTATTATTATTATTATTTATCGGTTGATGGCAATAGGCTCGTCCCTTATTAAATGGGTCTACTATTAAGTACACCTAAATTCTTTGGGAATGACAGCCGTGGTGTTATGTAATGTTATGTTATTTTTACTGACAGTTCCTAAACCAGTGTCATTGGCAAAGATCACCCTTAGTCGCTATCTCCTACAGCTTGCATCAAACACCCACAGTACAGTCGTAGCAAACATTCGCGCCGACTTACAAAATAAACACTAATATATTTTGTAGGTAATTGTATTAAATGTGACTTTATTGTTCCGACGCTGGCTCTACTGTATTTTTGATGTAGCGTTTTGTTATACCGCGTTACTATTGGTAGATGTGTTTGAATTACTATAGGGTAATAGAGGGGATTTTGAAAAGTCTTTTTGTGTAAGTTCATTGATGGTTTTCCAATAGACTGAGGTCTCACTTAGTGACGCTTGAAATGAAATAGATATTTTTTTATAGCCTATATAGTATCCCACTGCAGGGCAAAAGCCTCCCTTTTCTCCTACCAAACCTCTCTAGTTTGTGCAATTTCTGGCCACGCTTGCCCCAAGGCCAGGGCTATTGAGTATATTTTAATGACAGTGGCTAATATAATTATAGTGTCTATCAAATAACTGTCAAATGGTTAATTTAAAAAAATCCAAACCATAACCAATTTACAGTTAATTTATGGACACTTATGATAGCCACTGGCATTGAAAAGATACGCAATAGCCCTACAGATCATAACACCATCTTCGCCGCGGTTGACCTCGTTGGCGATGTCCACTTTCAGGAGTCCAGTGTCTGACGATAATTGCCTACCTCCCCGGGTCCATCCTTGCGATGTGGCCAACCTACTTCCACTTTAGCTTAACAGTTTTAACTCCAACATTAGCTACTTGAGTTACGAAGTCCAACCTCAAGACGAACGGTGAAATAGGTTGTCGACAGTGAAAAGTTAAAGTTACATATTTATCAGAAACATCCAATAAATTGTATTATCGGTGTCTGGGCTGCCACCGACGACGCCGTGAAACTAATGCCGCCTTATTACAAAAGGTAGTTAAACCTGGTTTAACTTAGATTTGGTTTATCTCGCATGCTGTCACTTTCTTTTGAATATTATTGAAGTGAGACGTCATGCGAGATAAACCAAGTCTAAGTTAAACCAGGTTTATCTACGTTTTGTAATAAGGCGGATGAAGTTCGAGGCTAACTAAATATAAATACAGTCATGCCAGCAACACGAAAAAGAAGATTATGCATTTCATTTATGGTTAATTCTTTGGCTGAATAAAACTGAAATTCATAATCTTCTTTTAAGTATCATGTTATTGCTATGTAACGGTAATGAAATAAAGACGTAATAGCGATATTTTACACCACGTTTCATAGACAACCTATGGCACAGACACTTCTTAGAAAGATATACAAATAAGTGGAATTAAAATTACATATAGGTACATAAATATAACACAACACTCTCTCTTTACTTATCATAACTAAGTAGCACAGACCACTGGTAATCATATGTAACAGCCATACATATTATCATACAAATGACCATCCATAGAGATTTTACCATCGAAGCAAAACCGCGTGACCACAATTTTACAAACATGGTTACCGTATCAACATACTTGCAAATTAAATTCATGAAGACAGTTATTATGTTACGGCTAATAGCTATTCATGTTTTTTTTCTCTTACACGGAATAATTAAACTTTTTACTGTCACATTTATCAAGAAGTTTATCAGCGATTTCCATATTGCGAAAACAAGGTACGGTCCTTTCACAGATATTTTACCTATGTCAGATTCAATCTAATTGCAAGCTATTGTATTTACAATAAGGATCATTTTGATTTGGACAATGATGCAAATACACAGGTAAAATAATTGCGATGGAGCTGTATAGTCCTAATGTTGGCTATCGGTGATCGAATTCTTTGCATACGTTACGCTTATGGCCCATAATGGGTGAAAAGTAAGTGTTTTGGTACCTATAAATATGGTAATGATATTGCATTATAGGGCGTGAATTTTTTGTTGATAGATACAAGTAGATATACTCGTAAGATAAGTATTTATTCGATCTTCGATACAGGTTGTTTTAATGCGTAAATAGGTTCTTGTGTGTTGTTCAATATTAATTTACGATGTACCTGTTCAGTTCTTAGAAAAAATAACTGAGAAATATACGTGTTGTTCACATAACATACATAACACCACACTTGTTATCCCTGAAGGGTTATGCAGAGGTGTACCCAATAGTACCCGCAGTTCGCCAGTTATGGTTAAGTCCCATGTAGTAGGAGCGAACCTATTGCCATCAACCAAGCGCAAATCCACGGAGTCAGGATTAGTTGTTGTTTATTTGCTACTGAGAAATTCCTGATGGAATAACCCAATTACAATTTGCCCGACCCGGGAATCGAACCCAGAACCTGATTCTTAGCAGTCACGATAGCAACCACTAGATCAACGAGGCAATCGACGTAATATCCACGTCTTTAAAACTCATACCCATCTCTATATTATCTATGTAGGTATTCGTAAACGCAAAAAGTATCCCACTGTTTAGCATTCACACCGTAACAGAATAGAAAGTATTTGATTAAAAATTCAACAGTAAATGTTTAAGGGAACACTTCTGAAACGTTCACAGTTGAAATTGGAACTAGTATAGTTCTATTGTAATTTTATTACAAATGCTAGAAAAATATTTGCCTTGTCATATTTTTGCAATGTTTGTGCCTAGTAGATGAAAATTAACATTTCATGAAACTTCTTAAACATAGATCGAAAAATATGGGTATTCTACGGGTACATATTTATATGCCTTACCCTATGGGGATATACCAAACGTGATGTTATTTAACACACAAAAGCAAGAAAGACAATTCTATCTCCTTTGCTACAAGTAAACCACGCACCAGCGTCATACATCACACGTTTCAAGCAAATATCATTAGCCGCTGCCGTCTGACAGCCGGCTGCCGAGCTGCCGAGCCCCATTGATCAAAGTCGTGAACATTATGAATGTCCTGTCAAATGCTAATGAAAAATTTAATAGAAAAACTTTGACGAAGTCAGCGTTTGGTGACAGTTTAAAATTTAATATTCTGAAAGTGAACGAAGTTTGGAGGGTTAAATCTGCGTTATAGATTATTATGCTATCTTTGAGTGTTGGGTGTGGGCTATTTTCAGGGGTTTGATGGATTGAAGATTTATAGAATCTATATACTTTTGTTTTGCGCTTGGTTGATGACAATAAGATAATCTTGTATTTCTTGACTTGAAAATAATAGCTAACATTTAATATTTAATTTTGATATCGAAATAAGTATGTGTACTGTCTCTATCTCTCCATATTTTTGGGTAAAAAAGTTGAAAGAATAATGCCAGAATCTGTCACTTTTAATGGTCACGTTATTGAACCCATTAGGGCATGACTTATTAACTGGATCGCTGGTTTGAAACTAAATAAGTTAGTAAACCGGTGTTATAAGGAATCACGCACGATGTCAATATTTGGAAAAGTGCTTTTCTTATGAATACTCTTGCATATTTTATTTTAAAAGATGTGTGTTTTAAGAAATTGAGACCCAATAGGGTTATAGGGTTACAAGGCTTACTGCAGATCATAAGGTCATAGATTTTATAACTGGTTTAGGCATTTTCCGTTGTAGCATTCTATCTGTATTTGTGCTCGATTGCTGTCAAGGGTCGCCCTCAATTTCACGGAATTATCATATTACTATTTTATCATATTATTATTTTTTTTTCCCGCTGGATGAGAGACGCACGGGACCGGTCAATGTGGCGACGCCTGGGGGAGGCCTATGTCCAGCAGTGGACGTCTTTTGGCTGAAATGATGATCATATTACTCCTAGAAAACTTCATGGTGTTATGAGCCCAGAATAACATCAACCATGTACCAAACCAACAAAATAGCTTATTACTCGACCAACTACACAAACAGCATCCCTTTCTCAACTAATTTAACATCCTCGCCGCACAAAGCAAACAACAGGCATTCAGATACATTCACTCCATTGTGAATGAGTTACGAGCAACTTGAACGAAGGCATCAATCAGAGAGCTGCGCAATTATATGACTGCGAGAAGCAACATCGATAAATTGTAGCGTATCGCCGATGTTGCTACATTGAGGTTCTGAATTTCCCGGAATTATTTATTTAAATTTTATGTATGATTGTGGAAATAGTGGGCATAAAAGCCACAAGGCATTCTCATAACTTTTAAGTTAAATTGGAAATTGTTTTTTTTGCAGGTAAGTAGCCTACCATAATTTCTGTGATTTGTCATCTTTTGAGACTGCACTATGATCAGTCACAAAAGGTACCGCTAGGTAATGTTGATTCTGTGTGAGTACCTACTGCAACATTTTTTTTTTCTTGCTCTCTTGATTTCCTCTTGATGCAAAATTTTGCTTTTTCCAAGGGTTTAATTTCCCCAATATTGCCACTGGTACTGGTAGTCCACATCACCTTACTGAGGCAAAAGCTCATGCCACATAACTGCTAGGCTTGTTGAACCATTAAATGTGGACCACCGGTCGTTACTTTTGACCAGCTCATCCCGCCATCCTCTACGAGATTTGCCGTGACTACTTCTGACTGCATCAAAATTCTCATAAAATGGTTAATTTTCCCTAAAAATGCGAAAAAACCCATAATCGTCCAACATTTTATATCGGGAAACGAACGATTTATTCTCGATTCAGCTCGTTACCGCGTGTTCTAAAGGTGAAGAAACATCGTCATAATAAATAGCGATACGACTGATATAGGTATAGGAGAGTTAGTGTGGAAACATTACTAGCCGTAAAGGTTGATTTACGCTCTTGTACTACCTATTTATGCTTGTTATTAGCTGCTCGGTCATTTTTATGTAGATTCTTAAACATTCTCCATTTTCTTAGGTTTTCTCAGGTGGATCTCTTAACATTCTGCAAGACAATCATATCAAGGCATGGGAACACAGACTGATAAATCAATCCAAATCTTCTTGCATAATTATATTTTTGTGAAACACTTGATTAAACTACGGAACCAAACGCAACGAACTTACAAATACATAATTATGTATTTAAATAAAATCATTTCTGCAATACAAACACCGATAAATTATTAATTATTACACAACGGTAAAGCAATGAAATATGAAATAAAACATTACGTTATTAATATTAAAAACCGCTAATAAATTAATAAGTTTATTGCTGTTAATTTATTGTTATGATACATCGAGGTCTCGCACCTCATTATTTTATTAAAGTTCATCGGAATTGATAATATTGTAATACTCTACACGTATTTATAATTAAAGCCAGTGAAAATATTCTCACAGTACCTACCTACTTTTAATTTTCATAAAAATTATCACTTTTTCCCGGACAACGTTTTCATATCTCTAAATACAAATACAAATACAAATACAAATCATTTATTTGCATAAAACAGGTAGTGAGGATGTTACAAACGTTTTTATGGTTCACTGTATTATAACCATACGAGGTGTGCAAATATATTGTTAAGAATTTATGACAGAATCAAAATCAGATTTCATTAAATTACTATGTCATTCAAAATATAAATAGTCTATTGATTGTTTAAATTGGGTTCGAAATAGTAATGTTAAATAATAATTAATATAAGTAAATGTCATGGAAATTAATAATGTCATAGTAATTTTAATATTCGTCACATTTAGTCAATTTACAAATAAATTCTATAATTAAAATACAATGTCGGTATCTTCTAAATATTCTTTTACATTATAATAACACTTTTTTATTAGGAACGTGTGTAATTTCTTTTTAAATAAAGGGGTAGGCAACTTCCTAATGTCATCGGGCAGTTTGTTATAAATCAGTGATGCCATACAAATTATACTTTTATTGAGTAGTGCCGTTTCCCCATATGGTATTTCTACATCCAACTTTTTTTTGTCACGTAATTGTCTGTAATAGCTTTTAAAGGCAGTCTTATAATAGCTTGGATTCGATTTCACAAATATATTTAATTCGTATATGTACAGGGAAGGTAATGTAAGAATTTTTAAATCTTTAAAGTAAGGTTGACAACTTGTAGTACTATCTAGATGGCACATAGCTCTAATACATTTCTTTTGGGCTTTGAATACAAATTCCTTGTCTACCGAGTTGCCCCAAAATATTACTCCATATCTTAATATCGGTGCTACAAGTCCGTGATATGCTGTTAAGACGGCTTCTTTGTTAACAATTTTTGAAAGTTTGTAGAGAGCGAATGAGGATTTGTTAATTCTTTTAGAGAGATTATTTAAATGTGATTTCCATGAAAAATTATGATCTATATCAATTCCCAGGAATTTAGTGCTTGTTACAGACTGTACTATCTGTCCGTCGTAATTAACATTAATACTTTTAGGTTGGATTCTTTGGTAAAAGTGCATTATTTTGGTTTTGTCCATATTTATTTTAAGATTATTTTTGATTAACCATTGAATTATTGTGTTAAGTGTTTTATTTATTTCATATTCATAATCATTTTGTTTGTCAAATTTTATAACTACTGTGCTATCGTCCGCAAACAGGACCATTGGTTGCTCGACGTGTCTAGGGAGATCATTAATGTATACTAGGAAGAATAGGGGACCCAGAACAGTACCTTGTGGGACTCCCAATTCAATAGTTCTGGTGTGGGATCTATATTTGATCTCCTTACGTGTCCTCTGGCATATTTGTGTAATTTCTGTTACTTGCTTTCTGTTAGAAATATATGAAGCAATTAGGTCGAGCGCTTTACCTCTTATCCCGTACAAGTATAATTTTCGAAGCAATACTTTGTGGTCAACACAGTCAAATGCTTTGCTCATGTCCATGAAGATAGCACATATTGGATTTTTTTTGTCCATATCAGTCAGAACGGTTTTGATTAAGTCATAAATAGCAACGTTAATAGATTTACCCTTGCGAAATCCTTTTTGTTCACTTACCAAAATATTAAATTTTTCTAAAAAGTTGTAAAGTCGACTATATATGATTTTTTCAAATAATTTTGAGAAGATGGGGATCAAAGCTATCGGTCTATAATTTCCCATATTTTGTTTATCATCTTTTTTATGAAGTGGAATAACAACTGATGTTTTAAGTTTTTCTGGGTATATTCCAATGGAAATGCATAGATTTATAATGTAGCTTAGATGGGCTGCAATCGACTGTGACACATGCTTTATAGCTTTGGTGCAGATACCATCACAACCCACGCTTTGGGTATTTTTTAATTGCTTAATTTCTCTATCAACCTCCATTGGAGTTGTAGGGGCAAGGAAAATTGAATTTACGTTACTGGTAATGTTGTGATTCAAGGGTGCTTTATTATTTTTTAGATTAGACGTATTTACAGATTGTGCTACTTGGTCGATGAAATAGTCATTAAAAATATTAGCAATTGATGTAGGATCTTTAATTTTAGTCTTATCTTTTAATATTTCAGTAATGGGTTCTTTGGGAAAATTAAATTTAGATTTATTTATAATTGACCATGTGGCTTTTGATTTGTTTTGTGTAGTATTTATGTAATGATTATTTTGTGACTTCTGAGTTAGGTAAATGATTTTTTTAAACTTAGCAGCGTACTGTTTAAAAATATGGTTGTTTGTTTTTGTTGGTTGGGCTCTATACTGCCATAATAATTTTCTTTTTATTTTACTACATGTTTTAATACCTTTTGATATCCATTTAGATTTTTTATTCAAAGATTTAGTTATAACTTTGTAAGGAAAACACAAATTATAGAAACATAGAAATAATTCTAGAAATCGATCATAAGCTTCATTAGGGTCATTTGTCAGATAAATGTCAGCAAAGGTCAAATTGTTAATGCAGTTTTTAAATTTTATGAGGTTTTCCTTACTACAATCACGTCTTCTAATACGCCAAGATTTTATCACACAAGTTTTTTTAACTGGAAAATGTAACAATTGCGCTGTATGATCTGATAATCCAAATTCAATTATTTCACTTTTGCATCTGAAAGCATTGTGAGCAAAATTGTCGATGCAAGTGTTACTGATAAGTCTAGTTGGATTTTTTATTTCTAGTTTCAAGTTATGGCTTTGAAGTACATTTTCGAAGTCTAGAGTTTGCCGATTCTTTTTCAATATATTTATATTAAAGTCTCCGCACAAAACAATTTTCTTATTAGTATTATCACAAATTTGACGTAACAATTTTTCCAAAACATTATAAAATGCAGTGATACATGAGTTTGGTACTCTATAAATACAGACAATTGTCAGACTATGTTCCGTTAGTTCTATAGCACTATATTCTATGATCCCCGTTATCGAATGTTTATTATTTAATACTGTAAATTGGTGTCCAATCCTAGTTAATATACAGGCACCTCCTCTATTTACATCTCTTGAGAAACTAGCTGCTAGGCGAAAATTGGGTAAATTAATGGCAGCCTCCTGTCCTAGTGTCATAATGTCTCTCTATGAGTAGTCCGTGGAATCTTAATAGGCTGGATATAAAAAATCCTTTTCACGGTTTTTTAAACATTTTCCCACACTAGGAATTTCTCCTGAATCGTGGGTGCGTCTACAAACATTTAAACTAACATACACACAAACACCCAGACCCGGAACAACTATCTGTAGGCCATACAAATTTTAATATAATATAATAAAATAATATGTTCCGTACGGGGTTCGATCCCGCGACACGCAGCGCAGTAGTCTAATTTCTCAGCCAATGCCCCAACCGTGCTGTTTCTGTGGCACAATGCTGCAATCTGCAGAATTTTAACGTGTGAAGTTTTTGTTTTGAGGCAATACCAACTGGCTGACTTAAATAACTGTGAAGAAAACTGGAGACTGGAGTAATGACTGATACTGGTTACACCAAGACCTGTTCCGGATGCTCTGAGAAGACTGGGAAGTTTGATCTGCTTCTGGAGGAAGGTGGGCTGGTTGGAGTAACGGCCGCTTTGGCTCCTATACAATCATAGTCCACTATAAGGACTAAATGCAAAAAAAATAGAATATGATTGGTACAGAAAAGGACAAAATTGTGATCATCCTTACTAGTGCGATAGTAACTTGCCTGAGCCTGAGAAAGGACAGAGGCTACTTTTTAATGTAAAAAAAAAGCGTAGCGTTGTACGGGGCTGAAAGGAGGGGAAGGAAAATATTACTTTTGGTCGCGATAACCGACATCGGTCACGCACGATAACAGACATATACGCGGGCGAAACCGTGGGCATCAGTTCAAAATATTTGTTTTGCAAAATACGAACTACGTTCACTGCTCAATATTTCCCCCACTATAGTAATCTTTTAACAATCTTTTTACAACGCAACGTGAATGATTATTTATTTATTTATTTATTTAAACTTCATGCACAATAGTGGTACATAGGCGGATTTAATGCCACAAGGCATTCTCTACCAGTCATCCTTAGGGTTAAATAAGACAACATTGTGGTAGGGTACAAAATATCTAACAAACAACATCAACTCTAAAAAACCTAACTATATACTTATATAATTATACTAATACATAAATATAAAAATATAGAATAAACTACTATTGTTTGCAGAAGCAGAATTAGTAGGTATCTATGACAGATACTGATTGTGTTTGTATATGCAAGTATCAAAAGGTGAAAAGAATGTTATTATTTTCCCTTTTTGAGCAAAAAAATCACCCACATTGTCAATAGGAAAAGAGCTCAGAAGGCTGGTAGCATTGCCACCGTACTTTGTTGGATTAACTCTAGTTTAAATAATTAAACTTCCGTTTACATAAAATATAACTACATAGATCTGGGTCAAGGCCAGGTCAATTATAAACAGTTTGAACCATTCCAAATGAACCTTTCCTTTACACGAAAATCCTTCACCAAATTAATTTCACCTGCTCCAAAGTCAAAAGTAATAACAAAGTAAACAGATCTAAATGTTTGTCCACACCGTACCGCTCCCCCGGGCGGAGTTAAACTTGATTTATTCACCTCATTTCCGCTCCTTGTGGTTGTTAGCCCGGCTGAATTAACCGACGATTCATATGACCTTACAAATGTGAGTATAATAATGTCGCAGTTTATTGACAACTAAATTTGTATTAATAATGTCGCTAGTGTTGAAGGATTTTTTTTTGTGTTTGACTTTGAAAATCAACAGTAATTTGGGTTCTAGTTTAATTTGATATAATTGTCAGTTTACATCGTTGCAGTAACCTAAGTACATCTATATTTCTGAGTGTATAATATATTTTAAGTAAAATTTTGGAAATAACGCCAATCACCGATGTATTAGGAATCTTTTTTATTTTGTCTAACTTCGTTTCCTTTGGTGAAAATTGTGACACTCTTTAAGCCGATTGTTTGTTAACAATAGCAGTGCCCTGAAAACAATTTGTTGCGCGGTTCCCAAGACCACTTTCTTGTCTCAGAAATCTTTATTTTTACTCCTTAACTTTCTTTAGCACAAATCTAAGAAGTACCGCTAAGATCTCTCAAAGTACTCGCACCAAATCAAAAGAGGTCTAAAACAAAAAAGCACCGAGAAGTGCTAAATGTTTTTGCGGCGACTCTTCATCCAGTCATCCCGCGGGTGAAGTTAACCCTGATTTATTCGCTCAGGTTTCCGTTCCTTGCGGCTGTAGAATTAAACGGTTCACGCGTAATACTGTTACAGATGAATAGATTGGAGGCTGGATTATGGATTGGAAATTATATTATCGGAAAGATACATTAGCAGGAAATGTAGTTGACCAAGAAGGTAGTAACGTATGCTTACTAATGTAAGAATGTCGAATCTGGTGAAGGATAATTCGATGGACAAGAGCACAATTTAAAACAATGTAGGTATGTTTTCGCGGCAGTAGACTACCAGACACAACAATAGCAGTTTTGATCGAAAAGGAAGAGGGAGGGATTCCCAAGGGATGTTGAATTTACCAGGTAGGTACTTACACCACATTAAAATATTTAGCTTTGTTATCGACTGCAACGTCCGGGACACAATTTACACATTTTTGCCGTACTAAATTTTACTTAGTTAATAATGAAAATATAACGTATACATAATTAAGTCACTTCAGGTGTTCTATACAAAAGTTATTAATAAATTCATAACTGACAACAAGAGCTTAAGTAACGTTACCATCTACTTACCAACAAACAACACAGTAAATAATATGCATACTAAAATTATAACACGAAAACACTTTTCATGTCCTCATAAAACCGACGCATGATAAGGGAAAGAATTACCACATTAACACGCAAAAAAGTACACGAAAACACGACACCATAATGTGTCTATCTATGGCATTTTTTGCACGTTTCCTCCATAAAATGCCCATAAAATGACACATTGGACAAACATTGGCTTTGTGTGCGCATGGGCAACGCAGCATGAAATTTATTACTTCCTCAGACAGAGGAAGAAACCACTTAAGTTTTGAAGGCACTTGGCTTTTAAACCAGTTTTAAGTCATGTGTTTAATTTGCATTGCAATTTAAAGTTAAGCTTTAAAATACCCTGATGATTCAATCAAAGATTTGAGATAAGTTTATGGCGGAAAGTCTTTCTGTTGTCAATTTTTATTAGTTTATATCAGGATGCTAATCGTTTATACTTTAGATATTCGTAGATTATCACGGAAGTAATAAAATATTCGTTTAACAATGAAACTATTTTAGAATTGCACATAGATAGTACCTATAGATACATTAGTACTTTTGCTAAAAATATGCGTGTCGAACCGAGAACCTCATCCTTTTTTTCCGTCGGGTTATGAAGTCTTTCAAAGCTAACCATTATTTATATTTGCCGTCCAAAGTTAAACACCATATTTACCAACCACAATCCCACGAAATCCCACATAAAATTCAAAGTCAAACGTTGGGCTTGTCAAAACAACGAGTTAACACCCAAAAGCGTCGCATCCTGAACCCGCTAACAAGCAACAAACGGCCTGAACAAACACCCATCTGAAATATCGCATCGGTCCCTCTAACTACCGCACAAATTGCGCCTTTGTACGCAAAACTAACACCGCAGGACCAACATACAACACCCCTAGCCATGCGAATTTCACCCGTATTACCCCCCACTTAGAGTTTCACCAGTCTGCACTCTTGTGGTGAGAGGTGAGTCTTCAAATGTTGGTAATCCAGAGGAAGCGTAGATTCATCACGCATCACTCATGTTTGTCTTGTATCAAGCTTTCAAAGCTGTTGGTCGTAAATATGGCGTAATCTTTTAATGTTTTCAACGTGGATGCAGAATGGCAATGGCAGGATACAACAAGGATGATGTTTAGTGTGATAGGGTCTTATATTGTCTTAGCTTCCATATTGCTTCAAAAACGTTTCAAAATACAAGCAGCTTTTAAGACCAAACAACAACACAATCGGACCCTAAACCATACCCTGTGGCACTCTTTAAAATATATTCATTTTTTCAGTAGCTACAAGCACTTGAAATAAATACGAAATTGAGTCATGTGGATTGTCCTTATCCGGCACTATCTACGAGCAAAACAAAACATTAATTTCTGTCAGGCACTTGTGCAATAATTTAGTTAAGCGCAAGCCCATCGGAATACAATATTTATTACTTCCTCTCAATCGTTGTGAAGTTATTTTTTTCATCTGAAACACTTATCTTCTCCAGGATACACATTGGGCAGCTGGCGAAAATTGCAAGTCAAAAAACTGGTCTGAATAAATCTTTGCGTTGACAAACAGTTCTTACTGCCGTCCTTTGGGCACCCCAGTGGACAGGTGACGAGAGCTCTTGGCCAAAAACAGTTGTTAGTTTATCGCAAAAAAAAATTACAATTTGTCAGCAACCTGATGCTTGACATAACGCCGGCGCCAAGTTCCCATTGACCATAAAATTTTATCAAGCAAAAAATTGTGTTTTTACTACGTAGTAGACATTTGCATGTGATTTTTATAGGAAACTAGGTTGTAAAAGTTTATATTATGCTTTCAGTATCACAAAACATATGTGAGTTTTTGTTGTGTAGTGTATATCTATTTAATAGATATGTTAACACTGTCTCACAGCCACAAGTGGTTAGGTACGCTGTCACTAATGACGTCTGTCAGTTACATGATGGCGCGAAGTTATGACGGTCGAGCGGCCTGGACCGGGGACTTGGTGGTGTTGTGTGAGCCTGTGATATAGTAGAAAACAGTGACAACAACCTATTAGGTCTACCACCAGAGGATACCACAAGTGGCGACGAGGATAAATTTACATATTAATACTTAGGAAAAGTTTGCAAGAAACTGTCCACAATGTTTAAAAAAAAAAAAAAAATATTATGTTGTTATTTGAGTGTAATTAATACTAATAATTAATGATTATTGTATGCCACACGTACTGGCATTAAGTATTTCAAGGTAAGGGAAGAGTTCTGTTATTGTTTTATCACAATGGGCTGTTTTACACTATTTTGAAGAGATAGATCACACAGTAATAAATGAATTCTGTGAAGTGAAGTGATACATGGCGTCTAGATATTCAACTTGTTGGTAAGTTATTATGAACTTAATTAAGTATTTAGTAAGTCGGAACTGGCTCAGTTGCCATACAAGGAGAAGAAGAAAAAAAAAAAGTATTTAGTACTTACTGAACGTCAAACTAGATACTAGGATTCTAGGATATCAATAGAATAAATACAAGTTGATGACAAATGATTTAATTCATAACACATTGGTTTTAAACTTCACTTATCTGTTATAAGCAGACTGCTAACAATAGGTTAAATTCTTAATATTCCTATAGCTGTGAACATGTTGACTTACTTCCTAGTAAGTAAGACTTTGTATTAGAGTGATGATTTATCACAAACCATTTCCTATAGTGACTAATAATAACCTTGATTGTATGAAGTATAGGTAAGTAACCTAGGTACTTATTATTTTGAAAAGGTCCATTATTTGACGTCACCTCAAACAGTCCTTTTAAGGGAGAACTGACATTTGTTGAAGACTAAGCATCAAGTTATTTTGATGATTTTGAGTAGTCTGATTTTGTTGATACCTTCTCCTAAACAATATGAGTACAAACTTAATAGGTACTTATAATTAAAAATATACCTAGGTAATTGATATGTGTTTTTATTAGACAAAATAAACATTGTATGGAGTATAACTTCAAGCCCTACAATTTAAATATTATGTACTAAGAAAAATATAGGTATGTAGATATGTAGACCTAAAGAGCAATGGAAAGAAACATGTCGAACATCAGGCTTAGTGACGGAATCTGAAATTTGGAAATAAGAAAGAAGACAAAAGTAACGGATATAATAGCAAATAGAACATCTAAAATGGAGTCGGACAGTGCATATGCTATGTTGCAAAATAAATAATGGAGTTTCTGGAGTTTATTCATAACCTTATAGTATCCAGAAGCGGACATTAGGAAACAGGGGTGTCCGAAAACAAGATGGACCGTCGATATCAGTCTAACCCTAGGGCCATACTAGACCAGAGTTGCAGATGACCGAGTTCAATGGAGAGAGCTGGAGAGGTCAATGCCAAGAGGCACGCGGAACTGAGAGAGATATTATAAGAATAAAGAAAAAACAAATTGTGTGTATTTGGTATAGCTATGTCGAGGAGATATCCAGTTTTGTTTGTTTTGTTTATTAATGTGATGTCCGGCCTATGAAAATGGATTGTTCAGTCTGTAAAGATACCTCTGTCAAAATACAATTTCGAAGTTTATTATTATTATGTAGATACCTGGTGTGTCGAATGAAATGCAAGTATAGAGAAGTATGTAAGGAGGACATGCTGTGGCGATCCCGAATGAATTGGAGTAGGGGCAGGAGAATGTTGACACTATGACTCATTGGTTTCAGGCATGGTAGCTTGTTGTGCGGTCCAGGTTTTGATCACAGGTTGAGGAGAGCTTGTTGGGTTTAACTCCTAGAAGCCAATGGGTCGGGATTACTGTATGATTGATGGTATAAGATTGCCCCATAATGCAAGCTTGATGTTATGTAAGGTTATGTTAATAATATGCAAGAATATTAATAATAGAATAATAATATGTGCAATTTAAAGTGAACATTCAAATAATAACAGCCTATGACTGAGGGGCAAGTCTCTTCTTGTACAGAAAAAGAAGAAGAAATTAAGTGTTTGAAAAAAAATATATACTTAAGCATGGTTGACAAAGGATTAGCTTGTGGCTTGATAGAGTTAATGCTCGATTCGATCTTTGGATTGAACTGTGTTGCCTGGATTGGTTCGAGGTCCACCCATTGCATGCCGACTTTCCTCAATGCCTCGGAGGATACGTGGCAGTGTAGGTGGTTAGTGTCCTGAAAATCTGACAACCGGTTTTGCCAAGGGGTGTCGTGCTACCGGGTACTGACTGAGTTGTGGGAGTTGGATGGGCGGTCGCTCCGTGTGGAGTGATGGTGTTCGGCTGCATCTGGTTGGACGGGAGGCCGGGCGGCATGACTGAGAAAAGGTTAGGCAGATAATGATAAGTACTGTTGTACCACTCTTGTGCATGAAGTTTAAATAATTAAAATACTGTTTGACAAAATTATAGTTTGAAATAATTCATAAATAAATATGTTACACAGGTCACTTAGTTCAGAGTAGGGAACCGTAATAATAGTGGTTGTGTAATGGTTTAACTGAAATATGAGGCTAATGTATAAATGTCGGCATCGAGTCGTATTCGGTATTATATTAATATTGTACCTACAGGGTTATTCGTGCCTACCCATGTACTGTGTTTCTAATTCGTCTTATTGTTTGAGTGTATCGTTGTACGAGACTGTTTTCTTCATCCAACTCTACCCACCGGGGCCCACAGCTAACCAATGATTAGTGCTAAAAATTATCCCTTCCCGATATAGTATAATGTGTTTTAGTAATAACTATCATACAAATCAAAGATATTAAATAGTAAACGCACGGTTGGCGCAGTGGCTGAGCGATTGGACTGCTGCGCTGCGTGTCGCGGGTTCGATCCCCGCACGGAACAAATATGTGTATGGCCTACAGATAGTTGTTACGGCTTTGGGTGTATTTGTGCATGTGAGTTTGATGTTTGTGGACGCACCCGCGATACGGGAGAAATTCCTATTAAGGGGCAACGTAAAAAAAAAAAAAAAAAAAAAAAAAAAAAAAAAAGATGATATGCAGCAATAACACATATAAGTATCTCATGTATTATATTAAATTTTGTAAGAGCGGTGATGGCCTTGCTCGACTTAGGTCGTGGGTTCGAAACCAGGCAGGTTTTTTGTGTTCATTCACTCATCACCAGGGAACGCTCTTAGTATTGTATTAAATTTATTAAGAGCGGTGATGGCCTTGCTCGACTTAGGTCGTGGGTTCGAAACCAGGCAGGTTTTTTGTGTTCATTCACTCATCACCAGGGAACGCTCTTAGTACGGTGAAGGAAAACACTGTGAGGAAGACCGGCATGTCCTAGAACCAATACTTCTAAGGCATGTGACATTTAACCATCGCACTGTTTACGCGTGGTAAGATATTTAAGGCAACCATTAAATTGGGATGCGAATATCCATAACATTTGTTTTTAACAAGCAATAAAATTGGATGGAGCAACCGCTGAGTTGGCTCAAAATAATCCATTACATTGGCTGGACAAAGGCAATTAAATTGGATGGAGCAACCATTAGGTTGGCTCATGAAATCCATTAAATTGGATGGAGCAACCATTGGGTTGGCTCATGATAATCCATTAAATTGGATGGAGCAACTGTTACGTTGGCTCGTGATAATCCATTAAATTGGATGGAGCAACCATTAGGTTGGCTCATGAAATCCATTAAATTGGATGGAGCAACCATTGGGTTGGCTCATGATAATCCATTAAGTTGGATGGAGCAACTGTTACGTTGGCTCGTGATAATCCATTAAATTGGATGGAGCAACCATTAGGTTGGCTCATGAAATCCATTAAATTGGATGGAGCAACCATTGGGTGGGGTGGCTCATGATAATCCATTAAATTGGATGGTAAATATCCATTAAATTGACTGATGAGAAGAAGTAACTAAATTGGACGTGTTCACTGGAGGGTAGCGGTCATTAATCCTCACGGTGACCAGCCGGCTTGGAGAAATATGGTGAACATAATAGAAGAGAAATTAAATCCACTACTTGAAGAAAATCCCAAACTTAACAACGAGGTGATGATAATGGAAAACAAAGTTGAGAACCTAGAAAAAGAAATGCGGAGAAACAATATTCAGCTACATGGGTCAAAGAAACAGAGACAAATAACACTGAGCTCATGAATTTAGTTGTGGAATTCCTAAATGACATAGGAAAAAAGTGTGGAATATGAGAATTTGAGATGTGGGAACTCAACCAGATAATAAGAGTCAACATAATGATGTTACAAAGGATTTCCCTAAAGAGGTATTACAATTTAGAAAAGAACTCAAAATTACAACAACAGGAAGAAAAGAAAAGAAGAAAGGATATTCGATATGATAAAATTATAATGAATAAATAAAATGTAAAAATCTTTCTCTACATCAGAAAATGTACGAAGATATATTATTATCCAGGTATAGAAAGAGAGAAGTCTTGGTCTTCTCTGGGTCATCAATAATTTAAACTGAAAAAGAAAAAACAATCAAACCACAAAGTTTTTGGAAAGTTCGCTTTATTTAATGTATTTAAATTCAACCCCATGATCGGTTACGGGGCAGGGACCATTGGAACTTTTCTTTAGAAGATGTCATTGAAAAAAAAAAAATGACCGTTAAAAAAAAAAAACAATGAAAAAGAAAGGAATATGGAAATAGGAAGAGGAATATGGAAATAGGAAGAGGAATATGGAAATAGGAAGAGGAATATGGAAATAGGAAGAGGAATATGGAAATAGGAAGAGGAATATGGAAATAGGAAGACGAAATCATACAGACCCGCAGAGGTTAGAATAGACGATGGAGTTCATGAAAATAGTCTAATAAACTATTAACCTTAATCCTACTCCACACTTAGTGGAGGCTACTGGAGGTAATGTGCAAATGGGGTAACTGGGTAAAACCTGAGAGGGTACATTGTACATGCATTTAGAATTGGTTGGTATATAATTGGCCAGTGGCAGTCAGTCTTAGATGATAAAGTACATCTGATAACAAAAACATGCTAGTATAGTGGAACATTTTATATTCCTTAGTTATTGAATTAGCTTGATTACTGAATGTAATTGTGAGCGTATTTGGGTAAAGCATTTTGATTAAAACAAATATAATAAGGAAGGGATGTAGTGTATATCTATTTAATAGATATGTTAACACTGTCTCACAGCCACAAGTGGTTAGGTACGCTGTCACTAATGACGTCTGTCAGTTACATGATGGCGCGAAGTTATGACGGTCGAGCGGCCTGGACCGGGGACTTGGTGGTGTTGTGTGAGCCTGTGATATAGTAGAAAACAGTGACAACAACCTATTAGGTCTACCACCAGAGGATACCACATGTTGCTTCGGAGAATTTTTAGTGGTGCTTTTAAATAAACAATAAAACGGCTTGAAGTCGTATTGTTTTTCTCTACTGGATTTGAATGACTTGTTTTGAAATATTGGTATAAAAGATCAACTCATGACAATGAAGGATGAATACCACGTGCGTAATTGAGGGAATGTGGCTTTAGTGAAATTAAGTTATAATATTTTAAAGTAACAAATTCAACTGTTCGACTATTGAGAAGTTATTTTTTTAAACAATTACAATTAATAGATACCTGTATCTTTTAGAAAAAGTTAAAGTGTAATTCTTTCTGGAATATAATCAATGGTTCAGTCAAATTAAATAGACTAATTCATTCAAACATCATTAAATAAACAGATAAAAGATAAGGGCAGATAAAATCCATTGGTATCAGCATTCAAATCAAAACTCCTCAATTCTAAAAACCAACAACAAGAACACATCAGTGACAAAAGCTCATACAAATCAGGCTGCAAATAATAAATAATTTATGTGCCTATCTTTGAAAGGGCGTGCCGGGTGACGTTTACACAAAGAATGAAAAATGACGCCTGCCACGGACTACCATAGACAGTCAGACCGTCAGAGCCAAGGATTAGCGGGCTTGAATAATGTCCCACTGTTGAATGACTGTCCAAAGTGTTATTTTTGTGGGCAAGTAGCTAAGTCATGTTTATGATGGGTTCTTAGAACTTAAAAGTGAGTGAGGATTACAATTAGTTTGAGTTTGGAGTATGTTTTGTGATTTTAAGAAGGGAGTTTTGACACGGATCTCCTCAAAGAGAGTATTTCTAGATTTTGTTTTCCGTGTCAGAGGATTCATCAACCATTTCTCAACGAGATACAGAGGTAACTCGGTATGTAATGGGTGATCAACCATCCACAGACCAACCTACAGGGCAAACCCGGTCCGGCATGGAGTATTGCTGTCACCTTTGGGATGGCTCAACCAAATACCAACTTGCCACACTTGACTCTGTAAAGCGCAGAGCCAGGAGGCTAATTGGTGACGATAAGCTGGTTGTCAAGCTACATAGCCTGGCCCAACGTCGCAAAGTCGCATGTCTGTCGGTCTTCTACAGACTGTACTTCGGACAGTGTGCGCAGGAGCTCCACGAGCTGATTCCACCATCTCCCTTCTTCCATCGGGAGACTAGACCCACATACCTACCTACACCTAGTCGACGTTCCACACATTCGAACGAAGCGCTTTGCCAAGTCCTTTATTATGCGCACAGCCAAGGAGTGGAATTCCCTGCCTGCGTCGGTTTTTCCGAGTTCATATAACCCTAATCTATTTAAGTCGCGAGTAAACAGGCTTTTTCTGGGTAAGCTCGTTCCATTGTCGACATCATCTCTGCCCTTAGAGCAAGATTGAGGCCAAGAGCAAGCCCATTTATAATAATAAAAAAAAAATAACCTGAAGATTGATCCGAGCGGCTATTATTATCTTACGACGAGCTCGTCTTTCGGTGTTAGAGGATTGATGTGACTATGATCAGCTGTCTTATTGAGCTTTAGTTGGTAGACAGATTTATTAACCTTTAGATTAAATTACCGTAAGAGAACAGCAAAAGTTTGATGTCAAGAATGAAAATCATTGCCCAAGTATACCGTCAACTTCACATCAATTTAATTTCTCTAAACCAAATGAGATTCAACCATGTCATTTAGCATGTCCAAACCTCACCAACTCACAATATGCACACCCACAATTCCCTTACAAACAAATGTCAATAAAAAATCCTACGTTTTCGTATGCAATCAATGTGCGTACATTAATCAGGCAGTGGTCAGTGCTGTCAATCAGACCCACTGCGCTGTCGTAGCGAACAAAGTGACGTTCTGCGTGGACAATTTACGAAATGTTTTACTGTGTTCAGGCGCTTTTTTTGTCCAGAGAATTTGCGTTTTTACGCAATGGGTTTGTAGTGTTGGTTGTTCGGATTTGTTTCGTTGTTGGGATGAAAGCTAGAATATTTGTTTGGATACATCAGAAATACGGAGGAATAAGGAAAATGTCGTGAGAAACGTTTTGAACATTAATGTATACTGTGGTTTTTAATATAAGAGAGTAAATTGACACTTGGAAATGTCAAACTTCCATTTAGTTACAACAACATTGTATGGAAGTTTGACATTTCCAAGTGTCAATTTACTCTCTCAAATTAAAAACCACACCTTAGATGGGTATAAAGTAGAGGACGAACAAAGATACGATGGATGAACTGTGTAAAAGATGATGTGGCAAGAAAGGAGGTGTCTGATGGTATGACTAGTAAAAGAGAAGTATGGAAATAGAAGACATGCTGTGCCAACCTCAAATGCATTGTGATAAGGACAAGAGAATGATTATGAAGTTTTGTTAAGGTTACAATAGGGGTTTTAACCTGCAAAATGTAATGTAAGAGGTAAAAGAAAATCGAAAAGTGATCACTGTACTCAAGAACAACTTTACATTATGTCAAAATTTTGTATATTACATGGAACGGCTGATTTTTTTTTACTATTTAGGGGTTGGGTTGTAATAAGTGTGTGTAGCGTAGATATAGATGGTAGACTCAATTCTGCAAATAATCCCTTAACCATGTTTGGAGACCATGGCAAAACAGACCATTTTCAACATGGACCGATATCGAAAATACACCAATCATTATTCCAGGAACCACATTATCAATCTAAGCCATGACGTACACGATAAAGGCTATGCATTTGACTAGAAAATTATAGCAGTACATAAACAGCCATAAGTTGTGTCCCATCGCCTGAGAACGTCATATTGACCCTATTCCCTCAGTGCACGTTGATAAACATCTAATACATTCATGTATAATTTTATTACCAGCTCGGTTAGAAAACTTATTTATTAACAACATAGAAATTACTTAGTTTCCTTCACGTTATTTTCTTTTATTGCTTTATTTGGCTACGATACGTTGCGATAAAGCGACGAGTTTTATCGTTATGTATGTAATTAATGGTAGCACGTTTAGGGTTAACAATTATATTGTTGCAGGTTAATATACATTTTAATATAGTACAATATCGGCCAACAATTGGCCTTGTGATGAAGAACAAATACGAAACGCTTCGGAAGTGATTGTTAGTTGGATACGCCCAAGGGTTTTACAATTGTCACAAGAAAGTATAAATCAAGTATGCATACAGATTGTTTTCACATGTCGACCCGGTGCTTAAGACCTTGCTGGTTTTATGTACCGAGTCGAATATGCCAAATTAAATGTAGATACTGTTTTTTTTAACCGACTTCCAAAAAAAGGAGGAGGTTATCAATTCGACTGTATTTTTTTTTTTTTTTTTTTTTTTTTTTTTTTTTATGTTTGTTCACTCATAACTTGCGACTGGGTGAACTGATTTTCATGATTCTTTTTTCATTTGAAAGCTGGTGCTTCCCGTGTGGTCTCATTGTCACCATTTCAATATCTGATGATGGGATCTTGTAGAAATCGGGGGAACTCTTCAATAAATAACAGCAGATTAACCGCGATTGTTGCTATAGCATATCTAAGCATTGTTTACGCCATCACACAACATAATATTACGCCTGTACTCACTACAAAGGTTATAAAAACTATTTTGTGAAGATCTGATGAAGAACTTCGGAGATAGGCAACGGAACTCCTCAATAAATGATAGCTAATGGACTGGGATTGCTGAAATCTCATATTGTCTGTCTATTGTTTACACCAGTTCCTAACATAACATCACGCCGGTGCGTTGTGAAGGGGTAAGCACATGTGAAACACTAAAAAGTGAAAAATAAAAACTTTTTTACAAAAAATAAAACCGACTTCGACAAAAAAAACACTCAAAAGTGAAAAATAAACTTGAGAAGAAAAATCAGTTTCTGAAGTCGGTGACAAAAAAATGAAATCAAAGAAACAAAAGTCACCGACTTCAGTAACTGATTTTTCTTCTCAAGTTTATTTTTCACTTTTGAGTGTTTTTTTTGTCGAAGTCGGTTTTATTTTTTGTAAAAAAGTTTTTTTGTGACTGTGATTTTTGGCTGAAATAAACACTAAATAGTAGGTAAATCAAGTGTGAAGTGGTCATGGCAAAATGAAGATTTTATTATTCAGGGTTTTTTGAACTTGTTGATCAATGAAGCCACTGAATCAGAAAACAAAAATATCCATAGAATAAGTCTTGGTAAACAAGGCAAGGCTTGGCTCACACATTTCATCCACGATATAATGTGGGTCAAAAACAGAATACCATTGTTTTCCACCTTTTCCTTTTTTCATACCCCTGACGAAGATTTGTTCGTATAATTTATGTAAAACTAGCTGTTATCCGCGACTTTACTCGCCTGAAATTAGAAATTAAATATTAAAATGCACGGCAATGCCATCTGTCGGGTAGGAAATAAAATGTTTGGTTATTCTCGCGGGGTTCGCTCAATTTTCCGGGTTGGTTTAATGTGGGGTAGTTTGTCTTTAAACTATTTTATGAATTCTTTCTTTGTGGTTGGTGAATATTCATTACTCATTTTTTTTAAATTTTTTAACCGACTTTTAAAAAAAGAAGGAGGTTCTCAATTCGGATGTTTATTTATATATTTTTTTATGTTTGTTCGGGCAAAACTCCGTCACTTGCTAACCGATTTAAAAAATTCTTTTTCTGTTGGAAAAGGTAAAACAAACCCAAATGGTCCCATATTTTTAAAGTATATTTTTAAAGTTTTAAGAGGTAGTGTACAAAACCCAGCCATACTATCAGAAATAGGGTTCAATTTACCGGATAGGTACGTGGAGCGGCGGCGCAGGCCGCAACTGTTAGTGGTGCCAAGTGCGCGCACTAACCTGCTGGGGCGCGCACCGCTGACTCGTGCGCTGCGCACTCTCAACACGGTGGCGGATAATACAGATATTTTTACTTGCACACTGAGTGAGTTCACAAGGGCCACATACCACATACTGTGTAGCATGTAAGTTATTGATAAGTATATTTTAAGTTTCTTTGTCGCAATAGAACTATTTATCTGTAATGGCAAGAAAACATATTGTGTGAATAAATAAATAAATAATAAATAAATTTTTTTTTTTATCGAAATCGGACAAGCAGTTTTTGAAAAATCAACAAAACTCAAAAAAAAACTACATTGTCCACATTATGACTCATGAACATGTGAACCACAAAAAAGTGAAAAAAAAAATTAAAAAAAAACGACAAAAAAAAACAAAAAAGTGAAAAATAAACTTATTTTTTGTTAAAAAGTTTTTTATCCAAAAAAGATAACGGTTTATTGTGCACAGACTGCCTCGTTGGTCTAGTGGTCTCAAACTCGACTGCTGAGGATGAGGTCCTGGGTTCGATTCCCAGGTCTAGTACAGCGTTATTGAGCTTTTACATTTGAATTTCTCAGTACCAGCCTTGGAGTCTGGATTTGTGCCTGGTTGATGCCAATAGGCTCCCATGGGGGTAAGGTTAAGGTATACTTTTAGGTACGCCTCTGCCTATCCCTTCGGGGATTACAAGCGCGATGGCATGTCAAAGCTACGGGCAGTGCAATGCCAATAAGTCAGTCTCACTGGCCCACCGTGTGCTGCAAAATTTTTATTTTATATTTCCAAAAACAGACCTGCAGACCATGCTCCAAGAACTGAGCACGGCTAGCTTTAGGGTGGGACTTAGTATGAATCGGTCTAAAACCCAGCTTATGACCAACAGCACTAAGCGTAGGGTCGAGGTAGATGGGCAAGAAATACACTATGTCGATGAGTATATCTACTTGGGCCAGTTAGTATCTTTCGAAAACAGGCAAGAAAGGGAAATCGAACGCCGAGTCGAAAACGCCTGGAAAAGCTACTGGTCCATGAAGACGCTAATGAAGGGTGATCTTCCGGTTTCCCTGAAGCGCAAACTCATCGACATGTGCATTCTGCCCGTCCTAACCTACGGTGCTCAGACATGGTCACTCACCGAGACTCAGAAGTTCCGCCTTGGAGTATGCCAAAGGGCAATGGAGCGCAGTATTTTGGGTGTCAAAAGGCAAGACAGGATACGAAACACCACGCTGCGCTCCAAAACGGGTATAGTGGACGTGGGCAAGAAGGCTGCTAAGTTAAAGTGGGATTGGGCGGGTCACGTCAGCCGCATGCAAGATGGCCGCTGGGCAAAGGCCTCAACACGATGGATGCCGGAAGACGGACGGCGCCGCCGAGGCCGGCCTAGAAAGAGGTGGCGTGACGATTTAGACGCGTACCATTAGGGGTGGTTCGAAGTGGCACAAGATAAGAGCTCTTGGAAGGAGTTGGGGGAGGCCTTTGCCCTGCAGTGGGACAGTACAGGCTAAATAAAAAAAAAAAAAAAAACAAAAAAAGGTAAACTGATACGTTCCTGTATCCGAGAGGAAGTCCCTTAAAAACTCGTGGAGGTCCACGAGTTTTTAAGGGACTTCCTCTCGGATAACGTACTCACGTACTCTCAACGTACATAAGATTTTCATAGAATTAGAATCATAACGTCGCACGTCGTTTGGTAAAATCTGTATTTTACAATTCCTTATCATAGAAAAAAATAACTGTAGGTAACCAATATCACCTGCCGTTATTTAACTTGCACTATTACATTTACAAAAGCTTTCACTATCCAACAACTCGATTAAAACAACACTATCCAGAAAATACAATCAAAATCAAACCATCCTTTATCAACACATCCTAATCAGCATTGTAACCCACCCCCACAGCCAGAAACAAGCCACTTCATAACCCCATATTATTAAATCGGCCAAACTTATTACGGTCATAACATAAAGTAACCCTAAACAATTACAGTGCACCCGTTCGCGGGGTAAAGTCGTAAGTGGCGGCGAAAGGGTTGACACACACGTACCACTTTCGCAGGACATGCGACACATTGGGCTTTTGTAGTCGAACTGTGGATAGGCTGTCTTAGCAATCGACGACTGTACAGACTGTGCACCAAAATAAATGAGAAAAAAGTTCGTTTTACAATGGATTCGAAGTGAAAATCGTCTCGTCGGCGACATGTCGTTGGTATCGATCTCGCCATGTACCATTTACGTGTAACTAACGACTGCTATTGGTTTCTAGTTATTTCTACAGTTAATCAGAAAAACATAGTTCTTTCTTTTAGTATTGTGTGGTTAATGCCTAACTCGGTGACAGAGTTTCTACGCCACCTATGGGCCTCTGACTTGATGAAGTTACAGTCCCAGATGCAGAATTCTTCTTCTTCATCAGCCTATAATGTTCCCACTGCAGGGACTCAGGCCTCCACTCTTGGAGAGGGAATCCACCACGCGGGCCCAGTGCTCGTTGGTAGATGTCACAAGTCTTCGATAAGGATAATATAATTAATTGTGAATGGACTGTGTTACCCATTTCTAAACCTACGACTCATTAAAACTGTCATCGTATCCAATAGCCATAATTTTCTACTCTCCACCGACAACAACATTCAAAGTTGTTGGACAGTGTTACGTGTGTGTTAGCCCTTACAGGGTTGGCAGGCTGGGGTTAATACCGGGTTACATTAACGTCGCGGTATCAGCGATATTAATAGACTATCATCGAGATAGGATACCGCTCCGCGTTTATGACTAAGAAATGGAGGCAGCCTGATAAATTTTATGTACGCTGTAATATTCAATATACGCTTTTTATGGTGAGTGGGGGGTTAATTCTTCTTATACTGTCGTTACTCACTGGTGAGTGGTTGTTATGTGGTGTTCGGTATTGAATTATGTTGGTTTTAAGGCTATCGTGTGGTCTTTTACATTTTGCTTTTCTAGTTAGGTCAATTCTGTCGGAATCTGACCTTTTGACCGTGACTCATGATCATTGATCAGTGACTACTTTTTTTTCGGCTTTAGCGACTCCAGAGTCACACTTCGATCACAATCTCTTGTGATGCAACTAGAATCAAGCGACAGAGAAGTGTGTCTCTTGGTTTCATCGCAAGCCGTTTCGTTGCGATTCGTCACATGCTCTGCAAAATTTCTTTCATTATCTATGTTTCTCAGAAGTCCTTTTTAGGCAGTTCGATGTTGAGTCGAAATGTCACATGTTGTTATCCATAAAATCACCAATTATAGAAACAACAAAAAACAAGGTTAGTCAAACACAGACTACTAAACATGTTTGAGTGAACTATCAACACCAACTTTTTCTTCAATCAACTCATCTTCAAGAACATCATTAAAACCCCCACACAATGTAAACCAACACTCACACCAAAAGGAAATGACACAACAGTATTCAAATTAAAATTACCGACACACGACACGACAAGCTTTTTTAATTGTCACTTACCACTTTTATGTAAATCCGCGGTGACGGCTCCCACTGGTGTCGCCACTGTCGGCCGTCTGACAGCGCTGACACTCTGACAGCACTGACAACTGACAACCGACAGGTCGCCCGTTCACCGGGCAATTTGTGACCAAGCGGCTGCAACGGGAGAAATATTATTTTACTTGCTTTTTTTCCGCGGAGCAGTGTGCGTCCTGTCAAACCGATGGTGTTAATTTCATTAGGGCTTGGACTATTTTTTGTTTCTTGTTTTTAATGGTTTGTGGAAAAGTGTTGGCAGTAATTTGAAGATTTCGGGTTGATAGAACGGCGGTAATTTTCTTTCTGATGTAAATGACAGGCGTCCTAATTTCAGTGACATTTTGAAAAGCCTTGTCCCAATTCGTAAAGACCTTCAGCAGCTCTTCATTTTTGTAGAGAATGGGATGGTGTCTTCAAAAATCTACAAATCGTACGTTCTTATCTGTTAATTTTTTTAAATAAGAATAAGAATTTTATTATTGTGTCAAAGCACATATTACTGCCTAAGCATAATAGTAAAAAAGATTTTATTTATCACTTTCTTTGTCAGACCAAATTAGCTCCGTACCACTCCGTTCTGCTCTTTTCCTATTCAAAACTTACATGCCTTCAAACCACCATTTTACCACCATTCCTACAACATTTATCCAAACAAATTCTCAAGAAAACATCCTTCTGTACAACACATTAAGCACTAAACATTCCCTATCTAAACTAACACACAATACGGGCCTTTCACACTGGCGCATTCCGGTATCTCAAACGGCTACGACGGAACGGTCGTCTTGCGCGGCGCGTCTTTCATATTTTGAATACTTACTCGAGTTATAAGAATTTACGCGCCGCTTACTCGGGGGTAATGGGTCGCATAAAATCTTATGACCACTCAACTCTTGTGTATTGACTTTTACAGCGGCGCCATTACACGGTATATTTTAAGAGGGGTAGCAATTCGCTTTTTGTGGGAGCGGTGTGTCTGTTATTTGCGAAATAATTTTAATTTTTTTACTGTTATCCTTTTTTCTGGTAATGCTTTTTGGTGGCGGCGAATTTGGGCCACACTGGCTTATTCCCCAAACGAGCCATCTAATGATGGCTCGTTTGTGAATTTGTGTTTGGGGAATAAGCTATTATGTAATGTGGGTTAGGTTGGGTTAGTTGTGTTGATAAAGATCATATAGTAGAGCTATTTTAGTCCATAGTATCTCGTTCGAGAGTTCGAGTCACATCATTGCTCTCAAACATACCATTCCCGGGTAAAAAAATCTTTATGCTCATGCCAATCACACCCTTTCCTTCCGTTGGTTCTGCAATTCTCAGTTCAGTTTTTCTTCGCCAGTTATGTTTCAGTTTTTTTCCATGTCCTCTTTCTAGAATTTTCTTCTGTATCGTGGGTACGTTTACAAACATTTAAACTCACATGCGCAAACAACTAGACCAGGAACAACTACCTATAGGCCATACAAATATTTGTTCTGCGCGGAGATCGAAACCGTGACACGCAGCGTGGCAACCAATCGCTCCACCACTGCGAAACCATGATATCATAGTTCTTACAAATAAGAGGCGAGCCAATTGCCATCAACCAGGCACCCATCCAGATGTTGAGCTACACAGCAGAATTCAGTTCCTATTCTATGTACGATTTTTTTTATTTTTTATTAGCCTATTGTGTCCCACTGCTGGGCAAAGGCCTCCCCCATTTCTTTCCAGCTCTCCCGGTGTTGTGCCTTCTCTCCGATTCACGATATACTCCGAAATAAATATTGTTCTATTCTACATAATTATTTTTGTACTTCTTCCACGCTCTCCGCGTGAACTGCAGCGCAACCCCACACGTGTTTACATGTCGCTATAACAATAAGTTAAATAAACGCCCTCTACGCTTCGTGACGACTGCTGTTTGCATTGCATTATGTTATGACTCGCCGGAGAAGCTCTCTTTGTGTACTATTGTACATGTACTTCTGTGTTATTGATTTAGGAGGGAATAAGTGAGTGTTGCTATTTTCTTATTGTTGTCGCGATTATGGAGGTAGTTTGTGCAATGGTTATTGGAGTTATAATGTAGTATAGTCAGTCTAAAATCTTCTAAATATAATACAGACTTCCTGCAGCACTCAGAGATATTTACTTAAGCCGTCCCTTAGTGAAGAAATGACATACAAAACGTTCACGAAACTGTCAAAATCTTTACTGAGTGATGGCTGAAGTAATCATTATATCTCTCTGAGTGCGGCAGTTACTCTCACTATGAGATTGAGTGGCAAGATGCCAATCATTTTCAAAGCGTTTAGTATTTTTACCTACAAAGACATACAATAAAATTGACATAAATGTATTTAAGCTTTTTAGTAGTTATATCTATGCAATGCTTGCCATGAACTGAAAATATCATTAAATCTAAGCCTTCTAGTCGTGCTCACAAAAAATAGTATCTTCAAATGTTGAAGTCTAGGCCGCAATCGGAAAACCGTAACTTGTGAAAGTTTTCAACCGTGACCACACAGAAAAGAAAAACAAACTTGTACCACTCGTACATAGAAACAGACTGGCACTAAAGTAGTTACCCTATTTGTAACCAGAGACCACAAGGAACTAACTTTATTATGATTAAACCGGAATACTATGACAAAACTAGAACGGTCAACACGGAACCGATAACAAATAACAAACATACACAATTAACAAATCACCACATAAAATAAAACATAACAAAACAAATAAAACTAACAATAAACGCGGAATCTATTAACAATAAATCATATTGTTCGCTA
This sequence comes from Diarsia dahlii, assembly GCA_949775195.1. Lineage (NCBI taxonomy): Eukaryota > Metazoa > Arthropoda > Insecta > Lepidoptera > Noctuidae > Diarsia > Diarsia dahlii. The sequence goes on from OX459198.1 coordinate 1,672,484, forward strand.
GAACGCAACGATTGAGTAATAAATATCAATGAGTTTAATGTTCGGGCGTACACGCGATAACTGTCAGCCGCCATGTTGCTCCGCCATCATGATTTATTACATTTTATTGTGAACTGTCAATAGATAGCGCGGAGCTATGAAAGGACCTAATTGTTTTTCGTTTGATGAATAGATTCTGATTTTGGTTATAAATGGAAAATAATTCTTATCGATGTTATTGTTGTTCGTTGTTGAATATAAGTCAACAATTTGATCTACATATTTCAAATCAAACGGACTTGAGTTGTAGATATTATTATTATTCTTGATCAGTCATATTCACTTGATCATTAGGTACCTACCTCATCGATATCGTGCTCTTCACTTTTACGTTGCATTTTATAATTACATTTATTAATCATTATTACATCGGTATGTCCAAAGGGTAAACTTTTTTTTTAAGTCTAAATTGCTTCATTGCTGGGCAAAGGCCTCCCCAATTCCCATAACTTTCCACTGTTCACTCCGTGCTGTTTTCTCTTGATAGTCTCTCAAAAAGTAACACAAAAGTAGAAATAGTAAGTTCCATCGAAAATCTTAGAACGGCGACGGTTCCTATTGTACTGATCACAGCGACCTGACTAAAATAGTGAGAATGACTCCAACATTACAGCTTCTTTTTTCCATTCACTTTACACCTGAAAAATACATATAAAACCTGTTTTAAATTACTAATTAATTCCGTCTGATGTTCCCTGCCGTGCAAACGACAGCAGAAATATGTTAGATCAAAGATCACATTAGTTATACATACACAAGTGACAAGCCGTCATGTCAACCGCTGTTTACCTTTAACTTCTTGAAATGTCACCTTACAAGTATTGTGCAAATATCATTGGTGTTTAATTCGTAGTCACTGTGGTCATTTGCATAGAAATATGTGTAAACTGTGGCCAATTTCTAATCGGATTCTCTTTAAGATGCTAGCACTTAGGTACTTATCGTTTGGCTAAAAGGGCAACCACCAGAAGTAGAATGTTTAGTAAGGGCTTGAAGTTTAATAGGGGATCGGACTGATTCAAAAAAATATGATTCTGTTTAGTCCGTCAGTTAGGTTATCGAAAAATATTGGATACGTGTTTTTTGTTTTATCATAACAATAAAAATTGACGAAGATAAACCGCGTCAAAGATCATGAAGTGGGGCTTGAAACGTCAATTGAAGGTACAAAATGTACTATCATCTATCATATGACGTCACACGAGTTTTCGAAGCACTGTATCGTCTTCATTGGTCACGTGGTTAATATTTTTTGGAAATCTATCTGACGGACTAATTAGTCTTTTTTTTGTCCGATCCCCTATTGATGTTGTATAATAGAAGATTTTGAACACGGCACAGACTTCTTACTGTCAGGGGCTATCTAAGGAGGTTTCAGGTTAAGCCGCCCGCTTCCCTTGGTTAATTCGTGGATGGATGACCATTACTTTCCAAGTTTTCTCCATGCATGTTAAGCCGTTAGTCCCGTTTGTCATTTATAGATATTTGACAGTTGTTATAAGTGGTCTGAAAGTCTGACAACCACTCTTATCAAAGGTAATCGTATTGCCCAGCACCAACTGGATTGTAGAGATCAGATAGGCTGTACTCCATGTAAAATACTGGTATTCAGTTGAATGCGGTAAAACTGGAAGCCGACTCCCACATAGTTGGGAAAAGGCTAAGCCTTAAGACCCGCGGCCTGGTTAAGACTTTTCTGTTTTGTAACTCTTTGGTTTATGGATTGCATTATCTGAAATAAACGTTTTATTATTTATTATTATTAGGCAGAGGACGATTGCAAATGAATAAGAAAACAAACTATCTGCAAGTTTTTCAATCTAAATTTCCAATCTAGTCATCAAAAGTAGCTTTTTCCGCATATTTTTCTTTAAATGGCTAGTCAAGTTCTCCACGATAACTCCCGCCTTCATAGATCTACGTTCCTATAAGTAATTGCGCAACTCATGACTAACTAGCTGCCGATGTCGCAGTCAATAGCAATTGAGACAATAGATTTTCTATGAACAATCTGTTGAGTTTCAGCGCGGTTGATGAAGATTACCGTTCTGTGTTAATGGGTCAATGTGTTGCTCCAATTGTGGAGTCAACTGGGTTTATGACCTATTGGGTAGGTGAAGAGACTTCTTTGATGTTTGGAAACTGAGTGGACCGCTCTAAACCCCGGTCGCAATCAAAAACAAAACCAATCGAGGTCGAGCGCGCCCGACCTTGGGTGCGCCGGGCGCGCGCCGTGCGGCCGGGCTCTTATCTTATTTTTTTGTTGACGTGTTATAAACAATAGACGCTTCAAGTAATGTTTTTGTTCAAGCTTATGAGAGACCCTTTCAAGTGGTGTCAAGTGTTTGTTAGTATTACGTCTCAAATTTATTATGTTATTTCGTAAACATTGACGGGTACGGGATAGGGTTGTCAAAAGACATTATGTGAACTTTAAAAATTATTATTTCAAAAAGTAAATCGATACCATATATATTTTATGGCTTTTATTGGTGGAAGGGTTCTATTTACGTACGATAAAATAAAAATAAACATAGTTGTTAGTAGAAAAATATTATCATTTTTTTTTTTTTAACCAGTATTTATTGCCGACGGGGAATAATTTAATCACTTAAATTAAATAATTTATCACAAATATACTGTTTCACGTAAATTAAAAATTTTGCTACTATCTGAAAGATAATTTAATAATGTAACTTACTTGTAAGTATTATGCTGATGCTGATAGGTTTATACAATAAATTAAAATATGGAATTAATTAATTAATGAATTAAATAAAAAAATTGCACTCGACATTGTTTGTTTATTTTTTTTTGTGAATTTTGAGGTAAACAAAATACATACGATGTTATTGTTTTCTACAAGAACCGCCCCTATGACGACCCCCTGACCAAGAAATACTCTCTTTAATTAAATTTATTTATTTTTAATGAATTTTTAAAAAATATAATTTTGAATTTCGCGGGCCGCCATGTTTGTTTTTTTGCAAGGTTAGGTTGAACAAAACTTAAAATCTTAACTTTAATTTACTATCTTTTGTATATGTTTTTGCTGAAAACTATTGTCTAGTAAATATCCAATGTGATAACTATTACTTTGGATACGGAACTGGTCTTAAAATTTCATAAATTACGAAAGCATTCTGACAAAATTCTAACACCGTTACAAGCACCCGTAAAATCACTCAGAAGTTAAAATATACTTACTTTTAGGTTAAAATCCGGTTGCACACACATACACTGTATTATAATTAACAACATAATCACTATTTTATTCACTATCACTCACTTAAAACAACTAAATTACTTGAAAATACATGGAGAAACCGTCAACCGCTCGCGTCATTCATCGGATTTCAAAGACTGACATTCAACTTTTTTTATTAAATCGAATTGACCATAGTGGTATAGTGTTGTCGTATTTTTAGCATGAAGAATTTAATAACGTAGCGGGTAGAAAAGAGAAAAAGGATGTAACTTCATGGGATAGAAAGAAACAGATATAAGCACACGCCACGGAACGAGAAAGTACAATTGGTACTATAGTCACAATTTGGCGCTTCAGCTTACGGAGCGGATTGGTACTATAGTACCAAAAGTGCGATCGGGCGGCTAAAAGCTTGGCACTAAAGAGCGCAAAGAAACATACAAACCCACCCATAACATTTCCCCAAACCACATAACCTCAAAACCTGCTCTGCCCACCGTACTCAATTCATTAGTCGGCCCATTAATTATTTTTTGTTGAACCCTCGACTGTCGGCTGTCAGCGTTTACAGTTTCATTTAAATTGACAGCGATGACTGTCAGCCATCATGTGGACTGCGCAGTGTCATTCCGACTGACCAGTATGACTTGACAATTGGGGGTGGCGCTGCTTGTCAAGATAACTGTCAAAATGTTGTATGTTTTGGCGTTAGTACTAAATTTTGCCACAAATCAAATTATGTTGGTTATGTGTTGACCATTTTTGTTTAATGTGTCAGTGACGTAAATGGAGCATGCGAATTAGTGGAATGCGAATGTGCTGTAGTTATTTTTGGGGATCATCGTGGAGTAATTTTTATTACCTTTCAAAATTACAAATATTCACTTTACAAATATTAAAAAGCATAGTAACGTCTATTGGCGAATAAGTATTTGTTCACTGAAAAATAACGTGTTTTTTCCAAAAAATGTCTCATGAACCGATTTAAATACTGCAGTTGAATCAAAATATTGTATTGACAAGAATGAAAACTCAAATGCAGCTGGTAGGAACAAAGGCAAATGTTGTGTAAAAGTGCTCCCTCATAACCAAAACAGTGAAATCCTGTTCGATTGATAACTTCAAACTACGTGTTCAATTTTTAACAGAATAAAACAGTGAAAAATACCTCTAAAAATAAACTAAAACAATAACTGACGACACCGAATATCAAAAGCATGAGCGAATGCACATTTTTCACAAACCGGCGAAATATCGATCGGGAGGGTAACCATGGCTCGGCACCGTCCCCTGGGATATCCCGGGACGTGCCCGGGATCCCGGGACCGGAACATACCCGGGATAATTGTTACCTCATTGCTGACAAGCCGTTTGTCTTGTCTTCCACATTGTTAATGGATTGGTGATTTGTTGTGAGCTAATTGTGGAACGGTTTTCGTTTATTTTTGGAGCGACTTCGTGAACGTTTTGATAGTGTTGTAGGTTACAATATCGATTATTTGTTGAAAGAGTTTTAAGATACAAATAAGTGGTAGTTGTTTATAAGTTCCCAATGGAACATTAACTTGATATTTTTTGACTTTTAAAGAATGAATAATTTATTTTCCCTGTTAAGAATTTATTCTTATTTAAGTAATCATAACAGACCAAATGTAAGTATTCTTTAGTTGCACCTCTGCTTAACTAACCCTTCGTGATAGACCAGCCTGTTATGACGATATATTTATTAAGTAGTAAAAACAACAAAAGCTACTTTTACCCAAGACCTCCCAAATGAACACATCAAAAACTCATACTACTCAAACTCGCATTCAAACTCTAAACACTATTCTTTCACTGACTGACAGACAATACGACCACCACACTTCGGCCATAAAACAAGACATCACCCCACTACACGACCCATTTGACGCCAACACGCAATAAAAACATAATTTACGACTCCTTACATTCAAAATAAACAATCCGAAACTCTAAAATATGTAACAAATTGAGTATTAATATACTATTTCTTAAATAACTTCACAATAACAGTTCCACACGTGTGTGCGATTAGATGTGGCCAACACTTTTATTTATAGTTGAACACTACGTAGTAAATTATCTGCTTTACGGCCGTAAGACAATTTTTTAAGATCTCCATTATTCGGTCCTACTGTTTTGTTAAGAATAGTGGGATTAGGACCAGAGATGCTCAATTGTTTTGTTTCCGTTCTACGTTCCAGTTTTCAAGAAGTTGCTTAAAATATGTACACATCTTCTAAGTCTTTATTTAATTCATCCATCATAAGAAAATAGAAAATGTCAAGCCTAAATCTGAAATTGAATTACTGAATTGAATTACTGAGCTTTAATAATAAATTCAATCAGAGTAGCAAACAGCCAGGCACATCTTGAAATGAATTCTGGTCGATACTGACATCTTTTTGAAGCTGATTGTACGGAGAAGTCACTCCAGTATCAGGATATACTATATATTATTGTCGGATTATTTAGTTACAGGTAACTAGTGTTTAATAATGACCAAAAACTCAAAAATAATTGGAAACTCAAAGCATCCCACTAGTCACTACCCACAGTTTGACAATCTCAACACCGCATAACTTGGCAAACCAGCTAATGTGAGCGCATTAAAACACCACTTATCGATTCACAACCATTTTATAACTGCGCATAAGCGAGATGAAAATACACTAAACTATTCATCCGACGAATTTAAGTGATCCAAATATACTCTTGATGTGTTTAACAGATGATGGCAATTAGTAAATGTGTGTATACGCCGATCTGTAATTCTTTCGACGTGCAAATATAATCAATTTTAATTTGTGTCATCCTCAATTAGTGTCTTATTCGTGAAAAGCGTTAAATAACAGTTTTTTGTCAATTACTGTTATTTTGGGTGTCTCACAGTCACACGCCATTTTGAATCTTTGGTTATTGACGTCGTGTTTATTTATTTATGATAAACCATCCAGATTAAGTTCCAATATAAATTCATCAGGGTATAATTTATTGATGTGCTGGTTATTACTGATGTACTGATCTTTATCGTTTATCTCCGTCTAATTGTGACGGTCTTGTAATTCTGTAATGGTTATATTGAATGGCACACATTTTTCTTCTCTTACAGCATCATCATCATCACCATCTACAGTCCAACTTCACCGTCTGCTAGGTATAGCCCTGTCTTTGTTTCTGCCAAGCTTCACGCTCTTGTATCATCCAGGATATTCCCGCAATGTCCACTTTGACGTTTGCCGATCTAACCGCCAACTCTCAAAGAGTTTCGGGAGTCTATAGGACTTATGTTATGTATGTCATCATCATCATTCTCCTGCCCTTATCCCAATTTATTTGGGGTCGGCACAACATGTCTTCTTCTTCCATATATCCCTATTTCTCGTCATTTCAGCAGTCACCTTCTTTTTAGCCATATCATCCTTCACACAGTCCATCCATCGTTTCTTTGGCCTTCCTCTCCTTTTATAGCCATCTACATTCATACTCAACATTTTCCTCACAACATTTCCTTCATTCCTTCGCATCACATGTCCATACCACGACAATCGATTACCAATCAACTTTTCATTCACCGGCGCCACTTTCAGACTTCCTCTTATGTACTCATTCCTTATTTTATCCATTCGCGTCACACCACACATCCCTCTTAGTACTCTCATCTCAGCCCACATGCAATTGCCTTTCATTTATCCCTTTTGTGGCCCAACATTCTGATCCATACACGACAGCAGGTCTAACCATGGTCTTATAAATCTTCCCTTTGAGTTTAAGGGGAATGCGGGAGTCGCATATTGTGTCGCTTTTGTTATGTATGTATAATTTCTAAAATTGGTAGTTTATCAATACAAATACTTTAACTATCTGTCGATGCACAGGTACAATCGTACGAAAACCTAGCAGTAAAAGTGAGAAATAGCTACTCACATCTTCAATTATGGAAACTCTCTCCAACCCGTTTCAAACCTTATCAGATACCAACATATTATTCACACCATTTCCATTCAATTTTTCACTTTCCCTACCCATAATTATTTCCTCTCAAGTTATTATCTTATCCGAACCATCAACGTGACATCTAACCGCGCCCTCAGCGACGTTAAAATGTGTATGGCAATTAAGAAGCTGAAAAAAACGAAAGCAAATGTCGCCGCCCATCATCGCATGGGGCCCTGACTCCCTGAGATCAGAAATAATACTTACTTATAGGATTAGGATGTTTATAGAGCTGCTTGTGCGATATTTTCGGTTTTATTTTATTGTGCCAGTGATGAAGACATTCTTGAAATTTTTGTACCAGCTATTCTTGTAATTTTTGAAGTTCATTGGTGAATGAATTTTATGGATTTTTTAAAGTGGCTCGCTACTTTATCTCATTTTCACTGCAATGAAAAGTGTTAAGACGTTTTTTTATATTCTCTAAGTGGTTTCCAAAGAGTGCCAACGCGATACAATTAAACAATATCATAATTCTATGTCCACACAAATATCTAATAAACTATTTTCATATGAAAAGCCCCGTCAGTGCCGTCACACATTTTAATAAGCTTAATCTAAATAATGCTACAATTCATTAATCATGCTTCTCATAAGCACTCACTTCAGCGAATTCTAATTTAATAAAAATCATAATTCAAACTAATTTATTACCCATGACGAATTAAAATACTTATCTCAACATCCCATTACCTACTTCTGGATAAAATATGGAGTTACGTTAAATATTTCAGCAACAATACATTAAATTCGCGGACAACAACAGGTGCATGTTGTACAAAATACAAAAAATCATAAAAAATATACGTCACATTATTCTCCGTTGTGAAATAAACATCTCTATATAAATGCGTAGTGTTGTGCCGTGACATATCGACAAACAGATGGCCGGCCGTCGCGGCCGTCACAACATCAGCTAATTTATGCGCTCCTTAACGCCCGTCCCACCTATTAGTTGCACGCAGTATATTTCATGCGGCCGTGTAGGGCGACAATTATTGCTGTCGTATATACAATGCGTTTTATAACAGTTGTAGGCATATTTCGTTGGTGATAGGCAGTTAGGGAGTTCTCTTTTTTATTGCTTGTCGTAAATTTGGACGAGTGGTTTTTGGTTAATTAAAAATTGGCCAGTTTATGTTTATTACTGAAGGATTAGGAATTCAAGTTTTATGGAGTCAGATATAAAAAAGACTTGAAAATGTTCCTGTTTTATGACCAAGAACTTATCATCAATCTAAATGTTTATGTCCAAAAATACTATTACATTCGTATACCATGTTTTTGGATAGTATATGAAAATGCATCTGTAACAAAAAAAAAACAAGCAAGTAGAGTGCAAACACGCTTTAAAGAATGCGTAACACAATCTCAAGACGTTAACATTGACTTTGTCCTGCCATTAAAATGTGGCTACACTACACGATGTAAGTGTCCCCAGCCGAGTTTAAAGCTGCTTTTTATTTCTGGAACGCATCGCGACTAACAGCTCAACGGCTTTCATCTTGTAAACTTTATTAATCGACATGACTCCCGGACACATGCGCCCCATCACTACAATATTTTACGAACTAAAAACGCACGACTTCATCGATGTATTAAAGTTACATTGACGCATATGTGTGGTGGTTTATTTTAGTAGGTGATACAGAAGTGGTAATGAATAAGGGTGGTGGAAACAGCAGCATCATTCATTTGACAACGCAGACAAATTATCGTGTAGAATGTTTATGTTAGCGGCTTTTGTTCGTAGCAGCGGGCAATCAGTCATGTTCATTCAAAAATGAGGTTGAAAAGCCATTGTTGCGGTCTCGCGAACGTCTCTGTGTATAATGATCCATATAATACGCTCTGTAAGGATGAAAGTGTGTTATTATTCATGGAAATAAGTCACTGTCGTGTGTAATAAGGCGGTTGCAACGGATATTTTAATGTGTGTCGAGGGAATTAGAAGCTGCGTTAGTGGTGCTATAAATTTCGGGGATGGGCTCATATTTTTCACGTGTTGTACTGACGGTGTGGTGGGAACGTGTGATGTTTGGTTTGAAAAGTTTGGCTTAATGAGAGAACATAAACTAGAAATTATCATAATATTTATATTTGTTTTGGTATTATTACTTTTTGTGGAAATGCCGAAATAGAACAGTCAACATCTATCGTGAACACTGACATTGCATTTGTACATCAAATTACAGCAGTTGCTTCGAAAATTATTCAGATTTTAAAAATCTAAAAGAGTATCTTTATTCCCAATGTTGAACAAGCCCTAACTGCTGACAACACTGTACCATTTAACAAGAACGGACGGTAAACAAAACAAGATCAAAGAAATACTCCTAATGGAATCAGGTTAACATCTGGCATACTATATCGATGCCCTTAATTGACGTTCGTCAAGTGTGAGCTTGGCTTGGTGACTACGGTTAAGATAGAATTTTATAGAGCAACACGGTTTTTTTTTGGGACAAAGACATAATCAGATTTCTAACTATCAACATACGCGTCGAATGATAGTGCGATAAACAAATGCTGCCTCTATCTCTGTTTTGAAGACAGACACAACTATCACAAATTAACATCGATGGCTTTACTTTACAGCACTGAGACAAGTGCTGTAAAGCCATAGATGTTTATGCAAATACTGTCGCAATTTTAATTTAGCATGCAAAATCCCTTACTCTACCAACTCAGCTACGACCACAGAACTTCTCCAAGATTGAACAACCCAAGAAATATTAAACAAAATAGATAGAAAGCCACTGATATATAATACTTATCACTCAAGTTCTAGCGCCATGATTCAAGCCAAGACATCGTAATTGGAACCTCCAGCCTCAAACTACGCTCATCCACAAAATCACAATGAAATCTCCATCAACCAGGGAACTATCACAACACACAGCACATCGAACAGCAGAGTAAACAAACGACGATCAAAGGAGCTCCTAATAGAATCGAGTTAGCATCTGGCGCAGACACCAACGTGTCCTTAATTGACAGTAATCAATTTCGCGTGGACCGCTTTCAATATTCTCTCATCTAAGATTTTTCTCGTTTCTCGTTCGTTTTTATATCGGCCTCTCGTCTCGTGAATTTATCGCTCAATTAGTCTTGTTTAATAGCCGCCTGCTCCGCTGATGTCTGCTTCTAGCGCCTTTCAGGGCTGTCCCGGGTCGAAGGAACTTATTTTATGAGCTTTTGTATGATATATTTTTAGATCTCTGAAGCTTGACTTGAGTAACTATAACACACCCTTGCAAGAGACCTCGAATTAAATATACAAAAGTATAATGAAACAATAATTAGAACTTTTTTGATAAGCTCGCTGAATTAATATAAAACAGGTGAAATCGAATGGCATAATTATAAATGCGGATAATTATTGTCATAATCAAAAGGTCGTTTTAAATACAAATGACAACCTTGTCAACGCAATTGACGCAACAGACAAAAGTAGTTCATATTATCATTGAGTATATATTTGTTCCCTTCTTAATTAGCTTTTTGTAGGTTAATTATGAAGTTACCAGAACACGCAGCCCTCAAACGTCAAGCAAAAATAAACTCATTTAATATGCGTGTCACTTACGAACTGCAAAAACTGTCAATCCAACTATACTTGGCAAGTAAAACATAAAAACAATAACATTCGATGCAGAGCAAATACAGCGCATTTACAATTTCACATAAGAAGTTTAAAAGAAACAGTATGTGGCGACGTCTGACCTCTTAACTGACGGACAGACTGACAGATAGACAGCTGACAGATAGACAAAAGTGGTGAACAGACGAGCGCGGTTGCACAAGTTATGCACTTGCTATTGTGGTTTTTGCTTTAGAATGTCAATTGACATGAATGATATATGGCGAGGCATTTTGTTTTAAAGTGCTCTTTGCTCCGTTTTTGATATGCGTAAGCTAGGAGCTGCGCATTTTTTGAATTTTTTTGTAGGGATTGACTTGCCGTTTCAGTTCAAAGACTATTATTTAGCAAGCAATTCAGCTGTAGAGTAAGTGAAAGATCCTGCCAGGGTTTTTGTTCGAATGAGTCACCGCGACCCTAAAGCGCAAAGGGCATTGGGAGGAACAGAGATGGGTTTTAGTCAGTTAGAGTTTGACACTTACTTCTGCTCCGCCAAGAGCAGGAAGAGAAGTTTGATGATTTCTCATCCTTGAAAAAGAGTAAGTCAAGAACTAAAGTAAACTTTTTTTGAATGTTGTGAGGACTTACATTAGCTAGTAGTGCCATAGTTCCCCAACTCTTCGTTGCTCTAGCCCAATTTTCTCCTAATTTCTTTAACAAGAAACTGCCCTAAAATTCTCCTTCAAAACCAAAAGAAATCCCAAACGTTTTTCAACCAGGACCAGCCCTGACGGCTTGAAAGACGCAGAGAAATGGGATTAAATTAATTGTCGCATCAGTCACGAGGGCGTCGGGGTGTTTTTTATTAGTCGAGTGCGCCCCCCCCCACCCTGCCCCCCCCCCCCCCCTTACCCCCGCGCCCGCGCGCACCGAGTAAATCACGCGGAACCATGGACGTGGGAAAATGTGGAAGTGGCTGAATATTGTTTTGTAGAAGGAACTGGAAACGGGTTTTATTTTTTTGGGTTTGTGATTTCGCGATTTGGTTATGCTTGATTAGCGGTGTGGTTTGGTAATGGGTTTTGGTGGTTTGAAGAGGAAGTCGTTGTTTCAAATTGTGTGTTTGAATTGCTGTTGGAAATAATATAATAGTATATTATGTAGATACATGCAATAATAATTATTGTTACCTCGTTTTTATCTGAGATTGGTTGAAATAAAATAATTCAGGTACAGTGATTGAGGTTTAATTTAATTTCCGTGTACATAAATCTTTGGGAAAACCGGGCCCTTAGGTGAAACGATGGCCTGGTGAAAGTTACGGAGACCCACTGGATGCGAGACCCTAGGAACCAATTAATGTTGCGACACTTGGGGGAAGCCTATGTGCAGCAGTGGACGTCTTTTGGCTGAAATGATAATACATTTATGAGTCTTTTTGTTGTAACGTGTTGCGCCGATTCCAAGTAGAGTGGGACATGGGCAGAAAGATTTGGAAGATAAAAATCGAATTCAATGACATAAATCAATAATGTTTCTTCAAAGCTGCTAACCTTTACACTGAAAAAGCACACACAGTATGATCTCCTTTCTAACACAATGATTATGTGAATAAAAACAAAACTATAAACTTCAACTAACACAATAATATACCGCATCCACGCAACCTCATTCACGGCTCCCCACTGGCGCGCCCAACCGATTTGTTCGTGCTTTGATCTTCGGCGCGATTTATCGACATTATTTTTAACGCCGATGCCCATCACTACGGCTTGAGTGATAGACTCGGCACTGAACTTATTGCCAGCGTATTATTTACAAGTAAATTGGGTTTTGTATAAAGCTTTCCTATTTGTTGGTGTGATTACGGAGGTTGTTGTTTGTTTTATATGGAAACATGTAGACTGTAGGTAATCTAGCTTGTTAAGTTATCAGTTATTTGAGATTTGGCTTTATGCTTTTTTTTTTTACATCGGTTACAGTCGAGGAGCTGGCTTTATAGAAGCTTCAAATAATTTAAAGCTAGCTTTAAATGGTGCCGTCTGCCAAGCCAGATATGATATATGATCATCACGTTATTTCTACATCGCACAAAAGTACCCAAGCGCGTTTGCTATAAACTTATACAGAAACTCGACAGTCGGGCAATTGCCAGACACAACACCCGGAGGGGGATAGGCGGATCCTCACTTTTCAACAGAGGATGAAGAATTATTCTCCCCGTCCCTCATTTCTCTTTTCAACCACGTCCACAACTACTTTGTTTCTTCAATCTTTACTTAAAAAATATATCAAGTCTAAGTTCCTGTTGCGAATTTTTTTAGATTAGAAGTGCATAACTCGAACGATCTTATATGTCTTACTATAAGGATTAGGCATCAACCACTGCACGTTTAACATAAACCTACTCTTAAACTGAAAAGTGCGTTTTGTAATGACTTCTCCAATCAGTCTTTTACATTCATTGAGCTTTTGCAATAACTATTGGGTACCCTACCGATCAATCTTGAAAAGGCACTTCGTACCAACGCTACGATTCATAGTCGGAAACAGAAACTGCCACGCAAGACAAGAGTCATACAAAATCACGACCGGAAACAGAACTTTCCAGACCAAGACTCAAACAGATAATCAAATAAATGCACAGATCAATTCATAACTCAACAATACAATACACATTCTCACAGCGACATAAAAGTACATACAAATTACAAAGCACTGAGCAATAACTCGATACGTCTGCTCACGACCAGAATATTAAGAGGCGTTATAGTATCATAAATATTGTTTAAAGTTATTGTGACCGTCATCATTGACTGTAATGTCTCATCACTAAAGATTGAAGGATCGATTCTTCTTTGTTTTTTTTTCCTTAATACGCAGTTGGTTTATAATCTATGATGGCAAAATATTGGGTCTTTACCTATGAAATTGCCGTTCTGCAGTACTGGCCATTTCAAATCAAAATAATTTTTGTTTGGCTAAGAATTCTAATTTCAAATTAATTTTATTTTAAAAACATGTTTTTTTTTTTACAAAAGTAGTCATTTGTTAATTGATTAGTGTTACATTTTCATCGCATTTCAATATTTTTCGTCATCATGGATACGTTAAAAATTCGAATAATTATGGAATATGAGTACCGTCGTGGCAGCAACGCGGCACAAGCGGCACGCATCATCAACGACGTTTACGGAGCTAACACTACAAACCAACGCACCACCAGTTATTGGTTTGCTCGCTTCCGTTCTGGAAATTTCGACCTGAAAAATGAACCTCGCGGTCGTCCGAAGACTTTGGTCGACAATTACGAATTAAAGGCGAGTGTGGAAGCTGATGATACACAATCTACGGCTGAATTAGCAGCAGCTTTCGACGTTAGCGTCAAAACAATATTGGTCCATTTGCGTCAAATTGGCAAGGTAAAAAAGCTTGACAAATGGGTGCCCCACGAACTCAATGATCGCCAGCGCGAAGTACGCGTCAAGACGTGCCTTGCACTGCTCAACAGACACACAAATGAAGGAATTTTGAACCGCATTGTTACCTGCGATGAAAAATGGATTCTGTTTGATAACCGCAAGCGCTCAGCAAGTTGGTTGGATCCTGGTTCAGCACCTAAACAATACCCTAAATGAAAACTTACCCCTAGAAAAGTGATAGTCACTGTTTGGTGGTCTAGCGCCGGTGTGATTCATCACAGCTTCTTACCAAACGGGGTGAGCATTACTGCAGATGTGTACTGTGAAGAACTGAACACAATGATGGAGAAGCTAGCACATCTCCAACCAGCATTGGTCAATCGCTCGTCTCCGCTGCTCCTGCACGACAACGCGCGACCTCATACTGCACAGCAGACGGTCTCCAAGTTGCAAGAACTGGGGTTGGAAGCTCTCCGTCATCCGCCTTACTCACCAGACCTTGCGCCTACAGACTACTACTTTTTCCAGAATTTGGATAACTTCTTGGCGGGAAAAAAATTCAATACCCAAGAGGCAGTACAAAATGCCTTTGAAGAATTTGTTGCCTCCCGACCAGCTGATTTCTTTAAGAAGGGCATCAATAAACTGCCACTGCGTTGGCAAAGATGCATTGATTGCATGGGTGATTACTTCGATTAATACAAATAAAAAATACATGAAAAAAATTCGTTTAAATTTTTTCAAACAAAACGGCAATTTCATAGGTAAAGACCTATTATTTGAGGAACGTGCGAAATGAAATGAGTCATCTCCACAAAAGGATAGTGATTATATTTTTTTAAACATCATCTCATGCGCAATAGTGATTTTTTTATGTAATATGCAGCTTTATTGTAGTGTGTGTATTTAATTCCAACAACTATAAAATTAACACACATCTCCCCTTTGCATAATCATATTCATATGCCTAGGATTTTAATTACTATAAAAAACAAAGCATTTAAAGTAGTCAATAAAAAGAAGTTACAGTCCCAGTCACAAGGCATAATAACTGTGAATGTACTGTAGTTGTTAGTAACAATAAACTCTATAAGAATTTATTAGTATTCTAACAGGTGTAGACTAAATTCTCACTCATACTTGGATAGTTCAAAGATCAATGTCAGATTTCCTGTCAAATTTTCGAGCCTTTAATTGCACCACTATCTGAAACCCAACTCGTTATTTCACCATCAAAACTATCTCTTCACCTCAACCTACTTACACTCCCTCAGCTGACACATCCATCCAATAAATCCCTTCTTCAAGAGCAGAGCTAAGCAGCCGTCAATATTCACGGCACAATGATCAGAACATGTCCTACACGATAACAACACATGTATGTACCAATCTCGAAGGACCGGCCATCTTGGACCAACGTGCTATCATTTTCCGTTCACATTGCAAGCGCTCGTATATAACCACCTCACGCAGTGATTTGCGGCTTAACTAGTGGGACATACGGACTGGGGGACAGGCGAAAGGATTTGCTAGGATTTTCTGTACCTTGTCTAGACTTTTTTCCAGTTTTCTTGCGGTACTCGCGCTTCTTTTGCTTGATTTCAGACAGAAGATACACCCAAATTGAACCACACTGATTTAAAAGTACCTACTCATAATAATAGAAGAAACTTTAAAATACCAAGTAAATTTCGGTAAGTACACCTTTTTTGAGCCTGAGCCCCTAGCGCCAATATTGAACTACATAAATCTGAAAACGTGAAACCAAAGCTCTTTTTAATATTTTTTACTTTTCCACTTAACTATCATGTTCTACAGACCGACTTCACTTCCACTGCCTGCATAGACATCATTTTTCAAATTGTTCCCATTTGCAAGCTTAAAGAGACTGTGTTGTTGAGAAATATGAATTATCGGATTGTCGAAACGTAAAGACAACAATCGATTCATATTTCTGATCGAAATAAAATTTCCAATTTAACATCTTGGCAGTTTTCGTTTGTCCCTGGAAGTGTAGCTAAGAATTCGCCTATTATTAACCGACTTCCCAAAAGGAGGAGGTTCTCAATTCGATTGGTATGTTTTTTTTTTTTTTTCTATGTATGTACACCAATTACGCCGAGATTAATGATCCGATTTACGTGATTCTTTTTTTGTTTGATGCGGAATAGTTGCCATTTGGTCCCATAAAAATTTTGGATAGTTTGGCCCAGTACTTTTCATTTTATGAACATTTATTTTTTATTTTTTATGAACATTTTTCGTTATGTGTGTTCGCGAATAACTTCGTCGTTTATGAACCAATTTTGATGATTCTTTTTTTATTGGAAAGGAGATATTTCAAGGGTGGTACCATGATATGGAAACCAGGACCTGGTGATGGAATCCCAGAAAAGTCGAGGGCAATCCTCAAATTTCATAGGCACATACCTATTACCTGTTTCGTGCTTTTTCTGACGCTATTCAAGTATATCTAACTGTCATCACTTCATGTTGATGAACTAATAATGGAAGGTAGGTACTACTCCTCAACGATTAAGAGTTGAAAGCAAAAATAAGAAAATCTTGAAGGTTAAGGGTTATAGGCTTCTTGGTTGAATGTTAAATGCATAGTAAATATTTGTATAAGATATTACAACTAAAAATGAAAAAATAAAATACTTTTTTGCAAAAAAAACCACCTACTTCAAAAACACCAAAAAGTGAAAAATAAACTTCAGTAGAAAAATCAGCTTCTGAAGTCGGTGGCAAAAAAATGAAATCAAACAAACAAATGTCACCGACTTCAGAAGCTGATTTTTCTAGTGAAGTTTATTTTTTTGTCAGCTACTAATGTTAATTTTCATATTTGGGTCTCACTTAAAAACTCACATTACGAAATACGACAGTACGAAACATTAACACAAAAGGACAATCACTTTAATACTTTCTACATAAATCTCAATGATAGATAGCTTATCGCAATTCTTACTACATGTTTACAAGACATTTAATTTTAGTATTTTTCCACTGCCTACAAATTTTAAGTTCACCCATTTACATTCAGCGTCCTCGTCAAACTGTCCATCCGTATGTCCCGTCCGTTTTCATCAACAGCCAGTCAAATAAACCAAAGAAACGGGCTTCGCATATAAAGGGCTGGATATGTCACAGCTATGCCTAATGAACTATTTGAATGTAGGTCTTATTGGCCGCGGATAAATAAAGAAATAAATGTGAAGTACGCGCCGTGTGCCCGCGCAAGCTAATCTGCTGTTTAAGACCGTATTCATAGTGTAGGCTGTGATTGTTTGGAAAGTGTTCTCAAGGTAATTTTTCAAAATTCTCTTCTTTATCTTTATATTAACTAGCTTCATTTAAAGTTGCCAGAAACGATGCAGCAAATAACAAAATCTAAGGTCATTTATTCGAATTTGGCTTAATAACTATAAATAAATAAGAATAAAAATCACATTTATCCAATATTTAGACTACTAGGACCACACAGGATTAGGATACTGACAAAAACTTATAAGAACTTATTGGAATATCTCACAAAAAAAAAAAACAATATGCCTACAAAACAAACTTTCACAGACATGTTCCAATAAAAAACATTATATATTTTAAACTTATCATCGCTTGGGAGTCTTCTGACAAGTTGCTGATGTCACAAAATGGTACAACTCAGTCAACAGGTCGACCCAGGGCTTAACTCTGATGACAGATACGGGTCACTAAATTAAATGTTTAAATTGTGAACCAGTTTAATGTTTATTTTTATTGAGTTTGGTTTGAACTTGTTATGTTGCTACTTGCGACACCCTTTATTGTTAAGAAGATGACTAACACCGCGCTGTGCGATGCACCGTGAGATCCGCCGTCTCAGCAATCCGACCGTGGGATCGAAGATTGGGCAATGCCAGTGACCAGTGTTAATTTTAGGTTTAGTGCTTCACTCTTGTTTCTCACATCGAACATTTGTCACGCAACTTAGAATTACCGATTTAAATGTAATTTCTACTTTAATTATATTTCATAAGTAAATTATATCGGTTTTATTTGCATCCTCGTCTGCAGCCGAACGTAATTGGCGCAGTCGGTAGGACACTCGCGGTCGGTTTCGCGTAATAAGGAAGATTTCCGTAATCGCAAAGCTGCCTGTGCGGCTATCCAGTCGCTCCAGAGTATCCAGAATCTACACTTCGTGCTGTATCGAGGAATCCAGACATCGATTACGCAAAGGGACTGATATAATGTTCATGACACTACAAACACTACTAGTCCTGAGCCTGGCCCTGGCCCGAGCAGACGAGATAACACTAGACAGTCTTAACGATGGACCAGGTATTTTGCCCTTCAACCTTGGACCCACGAGAGTCATTTCACATTTCCACTCCTTTCTCCAAATTATAAACCTTGATGATATGCGCAATAGTTTAAAGACAGTTAACGAGCAACTGCAAAATCTTACACCACAGTTGAGTAATATATCACGATCTCTCTATGAACCCCACGTTACCTACCTAGGTACTAAATTAGAAGAAATATCGGAACAATTGGAAACACTTGAGGTAAACCGTGTTAAAAGAGGTCTCATAGATGGTCTTGGTTCTGTAATAAAGAGTATTTCGGGTAATTTAGATTACACTGATGCTTTAAAATACGATAATGCCATCGCAATCTTAAAGCAAAATGATAATAATTTAGTTGCTGAAATGAATCATCAAATAAGTCTAAGTAAGCAGTGGGTTTCGCGTAGCTCAAACGTTACAGATAAAATAGTAGAAAACCAAGGGAAAATTGAGAAAATTATTAATTCGATTTTAGCTAGCAATATTAAACATGAAACAGATACCATTAAATATGCTCATTTGGCACAGTTACTAATGATATTAGGAGACAATATAGATAATTTGTCTAAAGAACTTGACAGATTACGAAATTTATTAGCATTTATTAGGGCTAAAAGTATTCATAATTCCGTATTGAACTATGCTATGTTTAAGGACATGATGAATAGATTAGGTATGCTATATAATAAGGATCCATTTCTAGAGATTAGTTTTAGAGAATATTTTGACATTATTAGACTAGGATATTATTACAATGGAAATAAAATAGTGATAGTTATACAATTTCCGATACTTTATCCTACTAACTTTATCCTATACAAATTATCCCTGGCCCCTAATTATAACGATAAGGTCCTTATTCCAACTTATCCTTTCATAGCGGTTCACGAAAAAGATCTATTGTACATGGAGACAGAATGTCCGAAGTATAGCCACGGTCACCTTTGCGAGGATAACTTAAGTCACCACCATGGCCAACAATCAGACTGTATCCGGCAGCTTATACTACAACAGAAAATCAACGAGTCCTGTCAATTCACATCAGTCATCCTGTCTTCTGAAGCGATGGAACAGCTAGACGACCAACACTTCATCGTAAGCTTTCCTAAACCTACGAAAGTTCGCCTCACTTGTTCTGAAGATTATTATAGAATGCTGAAAGGGAGCTACCTATCTATCATACCCAGAGGATGCGCGCTAAGAACTACATCATTTACTGCAAGCAATCGTCATGACCAAACTAAGGGAAAGATATTGAAGATTATGGACTTACCAACTATAAAGGAAAATGTACCTATGAAAACTATACAATTAGATACCGTTGACCTCGGCAGTTTGCATTCAAGTAACTCTGAAATCACTTTACAAGAACCTGTAACACTACAGTCGTCGAACACTGAAACAATATACCACACCACTATACCGGTATACATTCTACTATCCGGTGCATGTGTGCTCATTATCATCATTATACTCCGTCGTCGCAGATTGAAGAAACTAGTACTACAGAAAGCCACTGAAGCAATCGATATCAAGGCTAAGGATAAGGAGGCCTGCAACACCGAGATTGATCCAGCTTCGCCATCGACACTATTTTCGACTAGAGTCTTCAAATAGTTGCCGATCTCGTGGAGGGAGATGTTATGTTGCTACTTGCGACACCCTTTATTGTTAAGAAGATGACTAACACCGCGCTGTGCGATGCACCGTGAGATCCGCCGTCTCAGCAATCCGACCGTGGGATCGAAGATTGGGCAATGCCAGTGACCAGTGTTAATTTTAGGTTTAGTGCTTCACTCTTGTTTCTCACATCGAACATTTGTCACGCAACTTAGAATTACCGATTTAAATGTAATTTCTACTTTAATTATATTTCATAAGTAAATTATATCGGTTTTATTTGCATCCTCGTCTGCAGCCGAACGTAATTAACTCTTTGCTTATGGTATTTTGTTTATTTTAAAGAAGCTCTTGTGATTGAAATTTCCTTGATACAGCTTTGATAAGTAATCCAAAATGAGTGGTCTACAGTGACACAATAATTATTACTATCATTTGCAGCCTTGGTCCACCCACTGCTAAATAAAAAAGAGAAATATAGCGCCGTTATAATACTAACACTCACGATTTATGTTGCTTTTATACAGCCGCTATCTCTTACACTTTTTAATAGCCTCGTGTCGCTAAGGACCACTTAAATTCACGTACGCGTTACTAACACCTCCCTTTAAACCCGGGTACTCAGTACTAACATTACCTGAGGCACTTAAAACTACTATTCAACTCCCAAAACAAAGGCTCGTAAAATACACAAACTCCTTGAAAAATAAAAATAAAGCAACCGCCAGACTTTTCAAGCGACAGAAATTGCAACAGACAGGCAGCACTATGAATAGACCACGTTGCGAGAAGTGGACTTCACGTTTGATTGAATGTGAAAATTATACGGCCGGTCGCGGCGACGACGCCTGTGTGGAGTGCTCTTTATATTACCAAGTTTTCCCATAGGAATAGTCGGGAATCGCACTATGTTTGAATGTCAAATTAACATGTTTAAGAATACGTTTAGATATTAATGTTCTGAGATAAATACTGGGAATGTAAATTGTGAAACAATTGTGAATGTTTAACGCTTTGTTATGTCAACATGACAAATGGTCGTCTGGGCTGGAGACACTACCTGTATTTATTCGCATAACGCACACTATTGGCAATACATACAGTTAATAAATAAGACGAAATCATTCAGTAGATAGGCAGTACAATTTGTCAATGACATGCCACTGTAGTAAATTAATAAGTCTGGCTATAGCCGGAGACCACACGTGAGCCTATGGTTCCGTATAATATATGTCAAATAAACCTTGTTATACGACTGCACACATTAAACAAGATTTATCTAGAAACTGGAAATGGTTGCAGAAACAGGAGTATTAGCGGTAAAACAAATTAGCAGTAGGAGGACTGCCTGTAAAACAAAACCCATCCCATTGTACTCTTCTAGAATATGGAAATACCTAACCTAATGAGTATACTGTCAAATGTTATTTTACAACGCACGGTGGTGTGTCTACTGGTCTCCAATCAATTCATTGATCAGAGGGCAATAACATTCGATTAACGAAATCGAATGATAAAACTACCGGTGAACTAAAGACGAATTAATTGTAGAAATACGAAAACTTTTTTTTTTGCGGGTGGAAATTCATCAAATAACCCCTCCCGCTCTTGGGCAGAGTGAAAGGGAGTTTCAGACTTCTACTGACTAAAAACCCCCCATTCCATTCCATGTTCCTTCTTAGCCCTTTATGTCGAGGCCGCGGTATCTATTGTGAACAACCCGTTAGCACCTTCAATTTCTATAGTTTACGGAATGAGTAGCTCGTTTCAGATGAGCTGTCGAAACTAGCACACACCTTATGCTACCTGTTTCCACAACCCAACAAGGATTGTTCCAATATTGGGGTGGTTCGAAAGAGACACCACGGGCTCGACACAAAGGGCTAAGAAGGAACATGGGTGGTTTTTAGTCAGTAGAAGTCTGACGACACTCCCTACCGCTCTGCCCAGAGCGGGAGGAGTCATTTGATAATTTCCCACCCACCAAAAACGAAAAGGCTCTTGACAACTATAACTTGTGTGGTTTTTTAAGCTTAAGATTCTTTATTTGCTTGAAATATGGTACAATATGGTCTTAAAAATAAAAAAGTTTCACATATTTCGCTTACTACATTCAGCATGCAAACTTAAAATTAAATTACATTAAAACAACTAGTACCTACTCGTAATTTAAGTACTTATCTAGTTACATAAGTGCATAAAACAGTTAAGAAAAATAAAATATCATTATTGACAATAATGTTCAGAGCATTTAAAATGAATCAATAAAGTAATAAAATTGAAAAAAAACAAATAACACGACCAAAATAACACCTAACAAAAACAACTAACACAAATAAAATAACACATAACAAAACATCAATAAAATAAAATAGGAACTTAAGTTATAATGGGTTTGTATGTTAGAAACTCATTTATTGTATAAAAAACATTATTGGAAATAATGAATTGGTAGTTCTCTGATTACTTTGGGTATTTTATTAAAGATTTTGACCGACTTTTAGCACTTGTGGTAGTATTGTTTCTTAGGAAAACAGAAACAAATCGTTTCGTTAAATTACTAAACACATTAAAGAGTCAGCTACACAAACTTGCCAATTCCAGCTACCCAACGAACACCTCAAACGAACCACCTAATCCGCCACAACTCGTCCAGAAGCCACCACCGGTAACTGGAAACTAAGGAATAAATACAACACGGCTGTTACAATAAACGGCCGATGTCTCGGTTTATGTTCGATGTTAAATCCGTTGATTTTAACTGCGGTTTTATGGACTACTCGTGTTGATTCGGAGTCGAGTTACAATGGGTGTAGCACACTGGGTGATTATTGAGCTTCTTGGATTTATAAAGAGTTGTTTTTGGAGCAGTGTGTTTTGATTTTGATGTGGGTGAATGCTGACTGAAACTGATTTTATTCTTATAATGGCTGTGGTGTTTTTTATTGTAAATAGCACTCGTCAAAAATTACTTTTTTTGAAAACGATACGTTTACAGTTTTTTTCTACCCGACAACTCAGTGAATAAATCTATACTAATATTATAAAGCTGAAGAGTTTGTTTGTTTGTTTGTTTGATTGTTTGTTTGTTTGTTTGTTTGTTTGTTTGAACGCGGTAAACTCAGGAACTGCTGGTTGGAATTTTAAAATTCTTTTTGTGTTGGATAGTCCATTTATCGAGGAAGGCTATAGGCTATATAACATCACGCTACGGCTAATAGGAGCGGAGCATAAATGAAAAATGTTACAAAAACGGGAAAAGGTATTTCCTTTTTGAGAGCTTCCGCTGCGTGCGCTGCGAAAACGGTTTAAGTTACGCAAATATCATGTATGAAGGAATTGTTCCTCTTTAAAATTTCTAAAAAAAAGTCCGCGACAGCATATATCTATCTTTTAAGATTGACTCACTGTAACCTTTTTTACTATTAAACTGTTAGGTTAAAAATAATTATTTTTTGCGAAGCTTATTTAACCCATATGGCATTAATCTATATCTAAATAAATGTGTTTGTTAGAAGGAAAATTTAATATAGAATATTTGTGCCCTTTACTCTAAACAGTTTAAACAAATATCTTAGAAGATATCGCAATGTAAAAATATCCGCACGGCAAAATAATTCGCGCGTCGCAATGTAGGGAGATTCTTTCCGGGAAATTCAAATTCAAAATATTTACTGCATCATAATGTTTACAAGTACCTACAGAGTGTTATCGTATATGTATTTAACAGTAAGAGATACCTATAGTAATTCACACTTTAATATAATCTAAGCTAATCTAAACCATCTAAACTATTATAATAAAGAAGAAAGATAAGATTTTTTGTTTGTTACGATTTAGCTTAATTTATGTCGGATAGTCGATATATCGAGAAAGGTTATAAGCTATATTTATGTGACGCAGACGAAGTTGCGTGGGTCAGCTAGTAATATAATAAAGTAATAAATAACTAGCGACCCGCCCCGGCTTCGCACGAGTGCAATGCTGATTTATATTATACACTAGCTGACCCACGCAACTTCGTCTGCGTCATATAAATATAGCTATAACCTTTCTCGATATACCTATCGACTATCCGACATTAATTAAGCTAAATCGTAGCAAACAAAAATCTTATCTTTCCTCTTTATTAAAATAGTTTAGATGGTTTAGATTTTAGATTAGCTTGGATTATATTAAAGTGTGAATTACTATAGGTATCTTTTACTGTTTTATATACTATAACACTCTGTACTTGTAAACATTATGATGCAGTAAATATTTTGACTTTGAATTTCCCGGAGGCCAGCCAGAATCCCCCGTAGGCCGTACCTACATTGCGACGCGCGAATTATTTTGCCGCGCGGATGTTTTTACATTGCGATATCTTCTAAGATATTTGTTTAAACTGTATAGAGTAAAGGGCACAAATATTCTATATTAAATTTCCGTTCTAACAAACACACTTATTTAGATATAGATTAATACCATATGGGTTAAATAAGCTTCGCAAAAAATAATTCTTTTTAACCTAACAGTTTAACAGTAAAAAAAGATTACAGTGAGTCAATCTTAAAAGATAGATATATGCTGTCGCGGACTTTTTTTTAGAACTTTAAAGAGGAACAATTCCTTCATAGATGATATTTGCGTAACTTGAACCGTTTTCGCAGCGCACGCAGCGGAAGCTCTCAAAAAGGAAATACCCTTTCCCGTTTTTGTAACATTTTTCATTTATGCTCCGCTCCTATTAGCCGTAGCGTGATGTTATATAGCCTATAGCCTTCCTCGATAAATGGACTATCCAACACAAAAAGAATTTTTCAATTCCAACCAGCAGTTCCTGAGTTTACCGCGTTCAAACAAACAAACAAACAAACAAACAAACAAACAAACAAACTCTTCAGCTTTATAATATTAGTATAGATTTAACCTT
Organism: Diarsia dahlii; assembly: GCA_949775195.1. Taxonomy (NCBI): domain Eukaryota; kingdom Metazoa; phylum Arthropoda; class Insecta; order Lepidoptera; family Noctuidae; genus Diarsia; species Diarsia dahlii. Next base: position 1,697,622 of record OX459198.1, read on the forward strand.
CCTCTAGAATCACTCTATCTATTAAAACCGCATCAAAATCCGTTGCGTAGTTTTAAAGATTTAAGCATACAAAGGGACATAGGGACAGAGAAAGCAACTTTGTTTTATACTATGTAGTGAAGATGCATGGATTGTGTGAGAAATGATACGAAGAAACAGGAGTAAATGATAACGTGACAATTGACAAGGGAAAATGAAAGAATTAAACGTGTCCGACCCTACATAACCTGGAACAAGGGCAGGATGATGATGAACTCTGTGAATATATTTCAAACACAATGAAACTATAAAAAAATATTAAACTATTTAAATTCTATTGACATTACATTAAACTATTGACATAAGTATTATATTCTTGATTTTATTATTAATGAAATTTACTGTTTGTTTTGGATATTTTATTGGTTTTAGCTGTAATATTAATAAGTGTGTTTAAACACAATGTTAATTGTTATATGAATGAATAAATGAAATAAAAAAATAATAAACAGTGAAACAATCTTAGAGGCCATTTTACATAATGCAGTTTCCAATAAGTAATATTCACTACTGAGATGTCCCTTCGACACACAGTAAAAATTCGATGCTCTCGACCAGAAGGACGTGTCAAGTGTCAGAACCGTCCCCCAAAACTTCCACTCAAAGATACCTCAAAAGACACAGACAAATAAATGTGGTGACATTGTGGGCCCAAGAAATACAAATAAGTTGTACAATTGATAAGAAAGTAGAGTAAGAGTCCATTTCTAGACATAGACCCGCCAAAAGCTGCACCAGAATAGACGCCTACAACATCCAGTCCACCCCAGCCACTACCCAGCTTTTAAGCTCATGAGCAATCCTTCTAAATCCGGTCTCAAAATCAGGAAGATAATTAGCGAACAGCTGAAACAATCACTCCGTGTGTATCCAAATCGGTCGCTAACAATAAACCCGGCGCAGGCGCAGCGAGTTTTATCGCACACATAAACACGTCACTGACACAACACGTTAATTTATTTTATTGTCATTTAAAACTTTAATTTACGGATGTTTACTAATGTATTGGACACGATGAGTGTTCGACTGTCCTTGGTGCGTTAGAGCTAGGTTCGAGGAAGTCTAGGAATTTTAGCTACATAGTTACTGTTGAATTTGTGGTTATTGTCTATGTACCTAGTAAATTGTTTCGTTTTTGCAAGATTTTAAATGCAATGAGATTTCAACAACACACATTGTTTTTTGAAGCGTATAATTTTGGAATATTGTGATTCGTTTTAAATTACATGACGCTATTTACTTAAGTAAAGTTACCCAATACACACTCGCAAAAATATATTTGCCAATTCATATACCTTTTTTGTGGGTGGAAAATCATCAAATGAGGGGTCATTGATGATTACTATTACTATTACTCCCCTTCGCTGTTGGGCAGAGCGAAGGGGAGTGTCAGACTTCTACTGACTAAAAACCGAACCGATGTTCCTATTTTCGACTATGTTGGGGTCGGCTTCTAGTCTAGCCAAATCATCATCTTCCTGCCTTTATCCCATGTTATTTGGGGTCGGCGCAATATTTTTTTTTATTCCATTCTGCCCTGTCAGTCGTCACGCTATCATTTTTACAAGGAGCGACTGCCTATCTGACCTCCACAACCCAGTTAGGACTGGGCAATACAATACCCCTTAGTATCTTGATGTTTCCCAATTCATACCATCTAATAATCTCTCAGCTTTCAGAAGCCTTATCAAAAGTACTAAAACAGACCACCATCACACATCACAAACTCCAAACATAAAAACACGTTCATATCTCACGAATTAACTCCCCGCCATAATTCAAAGACGTAAAATTTCGCTTCAAACTGCACATTTAAAAGTAATAAAATCAAAGAGATCTCTAAAGTAATAAAGCGCTCAAGTACAGAAGATTGTGGACATAACATACATATCTTTATCGCCGGCGTCGCTCGTTCGTTACAGGCTGTAAAATATATTGGAGGAGAGCTCTTAACGCTAATTGACGCGACATCTAGGTTTGGTGTGAGGAAATTAAAGTGTTTGTGTAATTTGTTTGTTTTTGTTGTTGACTGGTTGGCTACTAACGGCTGGAGCTTAGTAAAAGTAGTTAGTTACTACTTAGCGAAAATAATACTAAACTTATAACTAACTTTTATGACGTAGCACCCAGTCATAAATGAGTGTGATAAGCGGTATTAATTTTCCCATGTATTTTACTCCTAAAAAGTCGACTCCTATTGTCACAGAATAACAACAAAATAACGAATAAAAATAATATCCAAGGACCAAACTGAAAATCGAAAATTTTGCATTTGAAAACAGAGCTCGAACTTCGTTAAACAAAATTGAATCGTCGAAAATTATCTCACCCGCCTTCCTACTAACTTCAAACTCGGCTTCGGTTCCGAAACTCGTCGGATCCTATCCGATTAAAACTGCAAGATAACAATCATTATTACCAACTGTTACAAGACTCAAGTCCTATCTCCTAACGGGCCTATTACACAACGTTTCTCAACGGGTCGGATAATCAGCCCGTTCCCATTCGGGCCGGGTCTTAGGGGCCCAATAATCGAGTGGGCAACTCGTCTGGCCTACGTTTTGTGAATTTTTACTGACAGACCTCCGTGACCAGTTGGTAGGTTGTCGATAGAGATTTTGGTTCGACGTTTACCGTGGTACTATGAATATTGATTGCTTGCATCCTTGTAAGGATAGGAGAATTCGGCTTGAGTTTGCATATGTTGTTGAATGTCGTGTTCAGACCTCTGACAGTAAAGGATATCTTTGTTTAGAACGTAGGTTGAAACGCTCTGAGGCCCTTGTTCGAAACGTATCGTAAATACCTACTTCGTTTTTTGCTCGAAACACACAATTTCCTATAGCGTTTTACATAAATAGGGTATTTCACCAAAAAAATCTAATTAGTCCGTCTGTTAGATTATCGAAAAATATTAGATACGTGTTTTTTGTTTTATCAAATTAATAAGAAATTACGAAAATAAAACGTGTCAAAGATCATGAGTGGGGGTTTTTGACGTTACTTTGACACGACTTTTCGAAGGACTGTATCAGCTTCATCTTTTGTTTACGTGAAAAAAGAAAAAATATGTGTCCTTTATTTTTTGAAAATCTATCTGACGGACTAATTAGATTTTTTTGGTGAAATACCCTATTGTGTGCAATAAGCACCATCAGTTTCATCTATAAATGCCTCAGGGCCTGAAGAGCCTGGACGTTTTCAGCCTGCAAGTTGACAATCATAAAATCCTCGACAGGAAGCTGGTTGATGTTTTAGTGGTCTTTCTGGAAACGATGGTAATATAAAAAAAGATCATGATGGTACAAGGATAGCAGACAGTACTCATTAATCGTCTGTAAAATCATGATTTTGACACAGTAGTAACCCGTCACCACTGCTGCTAAAAAACAAAACACATAATATTACTGCTAGTCACGTACCTACATGCATTCAATTCATCGATTTAATTTTATATCCACTAACAGGATACCACGACTTCAATCAATGATATATTTATTTGACTGGCCTGTTGGTCTAGTGGTTAGTGACCCTAACTGCTATGCCGGAGGTCGTGGGTTCGATTCCCACCCAGGACAAATGTTTGTGTGATGAGCACGATCATTTGTTCTGTGTCTGGGTGTAATTTATCTATAATATGTATGTATTTAGAAATATATAAGTATGTTTATCAGTTGTCTAGTACCCATAACACAAGCTCTGCTTAGCTTGGGACTAGATGGCGTTGTGTGATAGTTGTGGAATATTATTATTATTATTATTATTATTATATAGCGGTTGTTTCCGATGTCCCAAATATCAGCACTACCTGCTTAAAATAACAATCAAAATAACATTAGCTAATTAACAAGCGTAGTTTTAAAACTGCCCATATAATTTATAATTGCGGTCCTACGATTGTTTGCTGGTCGTGAATACAAATGGCCGACCACCGGCCGTGGGTTGACACCGTGAATGCTAAGTACATGTTTTTTGCGTCACCTACAGCGATGTCGGTCCGTGATTGCAATTTATTTTCGTTTGCAACAGGGTTAGGTGGTCGGTGCATTTTTAGAACTCAATTATATTGACGAGGATAAAGTTAAAACAAAGAAATCGTGGTCTTGAAGGCCGTTTGTGATAAAACTAAGGAAGCTTACCTAGCAAGTGAAAAATTGTCGTCAAAAAGTATCTTCAATAGGCACCCTACTAGTCTACTACCAACAAATAATATCAAAAAATCAGTACAGTAAAATTAATTCCCTCAATGACAGTTTTGTATTGCGGAAATTATTTCCTAATAATTTTATTTAGCCTGCTCTGTCCCACAGCTGGGCAAAGGCCTCCCCCAATTCCTTCCAAGAGCTCTTTTCCTTTTTCTTAATTAATAATATTTAAAAATGGTATATTCTTTCAACAAAAACTTACATCAGATTCAGTACTCATGTAATAATGACAGATTCGCCTCTTCCGTCATTCAAGGACCACACACAAATCATGATCATAACTGGGACTATAACAATTAAAGTCTTACTAACGACTCAAGTACTTTACGACACGTTAGGCTGACAAACATTATTCGAAGATTTATGAGGAGCACGTGAAGATGACGACATTCATACTAGTGACGTTAGATGGATTGACGTTTTGAGTATAATGTGAGTGGCTTTAAGAGTAGAGGAAGTCTATGAAAGCGATGGATGGACTGTGTGAAAGATGATATGGATAAAAAGGGAAGAAGAAGACATGTGAGCAGACCTCGAATAAATTGGGATCAGCAGAATATAATTATGTATATCTAGTGACCCGCCCCGGCTTCGCACGGGTTCAAAAAAGGTATTAAAACCTTCCTCTTGAATCACTCCACTCTATCTATTAAAAAAACTCACATAAAAATCCGTTGCGTGGTTTTAGAGATTTGAGCATACATAGGGACAGACAGCGGGAAGTGACTTTGTTTTATACTTTGTAGTGATAGTGATACTGATGATTGGATGAGTTGACGTAGATCTGATTACCACAACTTTACGGCATTTCTTGGCCACTTCAAATAAAATCTTGTAAGACATTGCCAAGATGTTGTGAAATTAAAAACAAGAGCCAATAATTTCACTCCAAAGTGGTATTGTGCACAAGACCAAAATACCAGTGAAAGGGAATAAAAAGGATGATCCTAGCCAGATAGTGAAGTTACACTCAAGATGAAAAGAATAAATGATCATTTAGCTGAAAGTGATACACAGATATAAATCAGTGTATCAACCAACCAATAACCTGTCCATAGTACTAACTATAACATACATAGTTTAGTACCTTCTACTGCTACTAATAAGTTCCTTCTAGAAAATCAAGCTAGTGTGTAGACAACAATCTAGGTACTATCGGTAACGATGCATGGTAGTCCAGGTTGTAATAGATTACCAAAAAAAAAAATTAAGTGACCAATCCTATTGAAAGTCGTAGTTGAAAATCGAAACGCGCTGCCACCACTTGTCTAATCTCTTTGTACGTGTAATATAAGATTTGCATATATACCGTAATAAGTATATGAAGTCTTCCTGATATTTTGGTACTATTATTTCCAGGATTCTCTTGAAGCACAACCTTAATCCCTGCACTACCATACTCAATGAAGACCACACACGAACGGAAGAGATACCAATCTTAGAGCTGCGGCGGCTCCAGGGACCTCATTGTGGGAACTACGTGCTGATAATCCACGATCGTGTATGAAAATTATGAATGAGATTGATGAAGATAACATTCTTTGGTTTATTATGGTCACGTTCGTCAAGCAGTTTACGTACATGTGGTGTGTGGAGTTGGGAATATAAGGATCTGCTAGATTTAGTTTTAAATTTTCATATTTTTGCTTATGCTTACAATTTCTTTGCTATAGGATGATGCCATCTAGCCGATTTCGGCCACAGCGACTGCATTCACTGGCTTTCTATAAATTGACAAGAGCTTTGTTGTGCTGCTCTTTCACGCCAGTCAGCTTTTAATGCTATAGTTGGAAAGGACACGCTTTCGCTTTACTTTTGTTCCGAAAGATATGGTCTATCTTTCCTTATGCCAATACCACTTTTAAAGTTTTTGTTAATTTCTTGTGGACCAATCTTTTTAAATTCATCCATTTCGTTTATTTGTTTTCATTCTGTAGCAAGTTCAGGCAGATTTTTGATGGATGTCGCGTTTCCTATTCAAGTTCAGATTTATGAAAGTACACAAGTAGACCCTACCAATCCACCAGGCAAGACAAATGCTAACGTCCTAACGCCCACAGAAAACCATAGGGTGGTCCACACCATACAGAGTGCAAATCAAAAACATTCACAATATGATAGCATACGCTCCGTAGCATAAATCACGGGTAAAACAATGGGCACAGATACCGCCGATGCTATAAAGATGGCAGATAAAGTGATCGGCCGCCCCCTACCAGCGGTCGCTGCCATCAATCATTATAATAGATGTGCTGTATCCTGCAGGAGGGCAAAGGATTGCTTGCTGTCCATTGAGGAGTTTGTTGTTCTTTGTTAATAGGCAGTGCCGATGGGTTAATGTTAGTGAAGAAATAGAAGTACGAGTTGTAGTATCTTTAACAGATGCAACATGTTCATTGACGTAAGTGAACGATTCAAAATTACCAGATGCAACGTTTTTGTCATCGTCAACTATCTTGATCGATGAGTAATTTATGTCATTGGCTACGTCAGTACAGAGGTTGATGATGATGATAACCATATTTTAATTCAAATGAGTAATTAATCAATCATTTGTAGTGATGGTAGCCAGGTCCGTTATGGTTGGATGATTTAATTTCTTGATGAGAATAATTCATCAGACATCAAGAGATGTCTGATGAATTATTCTCATCAAGAAATTAAACTATATTACTACTTTACTTACTTTACTTTTTTTTATTACTTTTCTTCGTATGAAAGATCATACGAAGAAAAGTAGTTATTTCTTTGGAAGAAGGAATCACAAAAATCGGCATGGAAAAAAAGTTGCTGGTGAAATACATAACCTCCTCCATTTTCGGAAATCAGTTAAAAAGTAAACTAAGTTACATTGTTAGTTCTAAAAAACGTTTATAAATCCTAAGCCATCAATGGACTTAATCCAACAAGATCCCCTCACAATAAAACCTCTATTACCTTAAATCTCTTGCAGAGTAAGATACCGTCAAATAAACCAAATAGCAGGTCTTATCTTGGACTAACTACAGGTCTGGTTGCAACTGCATCACGTTTCACTTGAGATAGATATTTTTATCCCGACCTGCCTGGAGCGTTGGGGCGTGGACAGAGATCGTCACTTCGTGAACAATTTAGATTGGAAGTGACTGTTGAGCCGGTGATTTCGTGTTGAAGTTTCTTGATCGGAATTGTAATGGAGTTAGCGATTCTTGATTTTTCAATTTGGTTGACGTCGGAGTATTGCGGATTTTTTTTAAGTTCCTGAACATGTTCTGTAACATTACATTTTCCATGATTACTAGTGGTGCTATGTAAAATATTGATTTTCAGCTGCATCTGGTGAGACATGAAGTCGACACCAACTTAGTCGGGAAAAGGGTAGATAGATTATGATTACATGTACCATTGTTAGACAAAGGTTACGAATAACAGTTAAATCATTATCATCGAAGACTTGTCCTTCTTTTTCTTATCGTGTGGGCAGTAAGGTCTAACGACCCCACACACCCAAGTGTCAGAGTTTCTTAACCGCCTCAAAGGCTTCTGACATTTTGACGATCACCTTTTGGCGGCCAGGACCACCGGCTTATACGTGCCTTCCGGAGCACGGAATCATCTTTTCATTAGACAATCAGGTAATTCAAGCCTGCAATGTCCTAGCCAAACTGGACAAAGTTTGCTACTTCACAAAGTATGCTACCCGTGGGAATCGAACCCACGACCACCGGGTCATACGGCAAACGCCTAAACCACTCGACCACGGAGGCAGGACTTCTTGATTCCCTAATAATTAAAGACATTCAATTTATGATGAAGGTAAATCGTAAACATACGCACTGATTGACCGTGATCCTATTTAGGATGTCTGAACCATTATTATTAATTACTAGCTGACCCGGCAAACGTTGTTTTGCCATATAATTTTCTAGTAATTTCTAATTTTGTCTAAAAAATAAAAAATAAATTTAGGGGTGGACTACCCCTAACATTTAGGGGGATGAAAAATAGATGTTGGCCGATTCTCATAGATACCGGATAAGCACAAAAAATTTCATCAAAATCGGTCAAGCCGTTTCGGAGGAGTATGGCAACGAAAACTGTGACACGAGAATTTTATATATTAGATAGATAGTGCCGGTGGTTACACACTAGTAACAATAGCTGCCTCAATGGTATAGTGGTTTTTGCATTAGTAAATTTTCAGTAGCAAATCGGCATTTCAGTAGCAATCTAGATTTGGCGAAATGAGGATATACAAGGTACAAGTCTGCTTAACCCTTCGGAGATTACATGCGTGATATATAAACTGATATTAAGGTCATCATTGCCTCCATCAATCAGGATAATATGATCTTAAACATGATCAAATCACCAATATAAAAGTGTCAACCAAACCCAATCGTAAACGGAACTCGCAATTTTAAACCGGCAACATCAAACAGACACAAACTAAGTGACACATTAAAGTCTGCAACAAATACAATCTGATTCAATTCAGCATATCTGTAGTCAAAGGCGCCGCCCCCTCTCGAGAGCAGCTGACCTCAGGATCAAAGGACCGGTGGTCAATGAAATGATTGTGGTCCTTTTAGTCTGAGACGTAACAAGTGTGATTTTTAAACCTTGAGGAGGATGTTTTTCGTACGTCGTTTGTTTAATTTTGAGGATCTTGTAAAGGTTGGGGTACATATGAATATGAATGGTTATTGTTTTTAGTGTTGTGAAAGACATAATGATAGATTGTGGTGCTATTTTTAAAAACTCAATAGATTTTTCTTTCTTTATTCTTCAGTCTGTGGACTGCCTCGTTGGTTCGATCACCAGTTCGAGCACTTTTATTGAATTCTTCAGTGACGAATTTCTTTCCACGGGGTCTTGATTTGTGCCTTGTTGCCTACCAATTACAATTACAAATACCAGTTACAATAATCTGTGGAGATAGGTTTGATTAAACTATTCACAAAATAAAAAAGTTAAGTTCAAAAATCTAAAACCCGACTACTAACAAAATCGCTGTCTTAAAAGTAGAAAACAAGAAAATAATTCTTGTCTGATAATTATTCTTCGTAGTCGTATGCCACTGATACCTGATGCTCCTTCATGGCGTTCTCATTGATACAGAAGTCAGCTGCTAATTGCCATTAGCAAGGTGGCATGCGACTACGAAGATTATCAGACAAGAATTATTTTCTTGTTTTCTACTTTTAAGACCGCGATTTTGTTAGTAGTCGAGTTTTAGATTTTTGAACTTAACTTTTTTATTTGAATTTTATTTTTGTGTGTACTTAAACTATAATATAATACATATTTGTAATGTACTCGCCAGGACCTTTCATTTGATACCAAACTTGCTATGATTATCTCAATTTAATATTTTTTGAGGTAAGTTTTTGACATTTAAATTCCGTCATAAAAAGAATTTATAAAATTTATATAGCCTATGTCACCCGGGCTATTCTTACGAATCTATTGACACCTAATTAATAAAAATCCGTTCAGTAGTTTAGGCACTACGGTGGAACATACATACATACATACATAGACTGCCAAAATCATTACCCTTCCTTTTGGCTTCGCCGTAGTCGGGTAAAAAAGAGTTATTAGAAACGATACCACGTGCATGTTCAACTTAGCAATGCATCAGCAGACATAAATACTTAGTGATGTCATTTGCAATTAGTTTATAAACCTTCTCTGAATATTGCAGTCCACTGTTAGATATCGGCTTCTCCCAACTCTATCCTCCATATGTCCACATATACATTCTGACCAACCACATTCAGATTTCAGATCACTTCTGATCCCGTCGGGGCTGTGGGTTGTTGGAAGGGTGGTTTTTAGTCAGTAGAAGTCTGACACTTTCTATCGCTCTGCCCAGAGCGGGAGGAGTCATTTGATGATTTCCCATACCTAAAAATAAAAAGATCACTCCTGTTTAGCTAAACTTGTTATAAAGCTCCTAAAATCTTATCATACTATCCTTAGAGGCAACTAAAACCTCAAAGAGGATAAATAGAAAATAGATAACACCCTTATGAGTGATCTACCCGACCCCATGATCTATGGCTCATCCCTCCGGGTCGGATATCGATGACCCCCAGATTATTGGAAACGTTACGGATACAAATCACTTAATAAGTCTTTATCAGTAGCTTGTGCTGTATCTTTCAACTGGTTTTGATTTACAGGCGATTGAAGGTTCACCTCTACATAACCTCTTGGCTACAATGGGTGTGATGTTATGATGTTTACGAAGTGACTTGTTTTGATAATTTGGTTCTAATATTATAAGAATGAATTATGTAGTGTAGTGGTCGCAATCGTGACTGCCTTATATGAGGTCCTGCAATGGGTTCGGTAACCGGGTCGTGTAAATTTTTATTGGGTTTTCCATCATTCCTGAGGAATTCCTGCTTTATTTGCGATAGCAATAGGCTCACCCTCTACGGTTGATGACAGTATATTGGTTCGCCCATTTTACGTGGGACTTTGACATAACTGGCAAAACGTGGATTGAGATACACCTTTATCTAACCCCAGCTGGGAATTAACAGGAGTGATGTTATGTAATTAATACATTAAATAAAAAGAAATCCTTTTATTGATATCGTGCAGTCGAGTTTCAATAACTTCATCGTCCAGCAATAAAATCTAAATCAACAATGATAAACTACACGTCAGCGTTCAGATATCGATTCATACACATGAAATAGTTATTATGGAGATATCAAAGTACCACAATTATTCGATCGATGGCCGTTTACTGGGAAATAATTATAGCATAGAATTGAAACCGTTTAGTAGAGAAGCATTTACTAAGGGAATCACTAAATTGCTTTGATAGTTCATTTTGCATTTTTGATGACTTCTATTTGTCAATCAGTGTTGTATCTAACTAGCGACTGTAATCTTTATGCAAGACTTTTATTTCTACTAGAATATATGACGTGATTTCATTATTCATTTTCATCTTGCTGCCCTTGTCCCATTCTAATTGGGATTTGAGTAACACGTTTTCTTCTTCAATTTCCCCCTGTCAGACTTCACGGCATTATTTACTCATTTCTATTTCATATCCTTACACAATTCATCCAGCTTTTCTTTGACTTTCCTCTCCCTCTCCATCCATTAACATTCGTTGAGATTTCTATGTTCATTTTAATTTTAACGGCATTTAAAGGATTGAAATGAAAACAGCTTCAAAACCAATTACGTTGTTCAAAATTTCGATGCGCTACATAGATGTACAATTGTAGAATTTAATCATACTGAACATTATCATTAACACCGAAAACGGATATTTATTGTGTTAAATCATTCGTCTCATTGTACTAAAAAAAACAAAAAGATTCCCACAATCGGGTTAATAGATTACAGTATGATAACCTTTACAATCTATATTTCCAAGATCCTTAAGTCAGACATAAAACCAATAATTTTGAAAATCTTAATTTCAATACTTAAGGATGATTCACAACAAAAATTACATGGAATTTCTGTTAAAAGTAATGACGACCAATATAATATGCACGGTAGTGAAACATATAATTTGGACCAATTTGGCTCCGGTCAATTATGTAATTATGTACACGAAAGATGTATTTTGGATGTACTTAACGTTTTCACTATCAAAAACATGTTATTATTCATGTAATTTTTGGACTGATGATTAATTTTTAATATTATAATATGTTTTACTGTCACTTTTCACTCAACGTGGTCAGGTTAAATGTATTTCTAAAAAAACTGTAATGTCATGTAGAAAAAATGACATTTATATATTCATAATCTGACGATCTATTAGTTTCTGGTTTAATGCATAAAGTTTGGCGAAGCTTTTCTTTATTTATGTAGCCTTTTCTTACATCTTGCCATTAAATGGCTGCTTTTCAATTTCTTCATAATTATCTTATAGGAGCAAAACATTTCCAAACAAGTTCATCTTCATTCCCACAGTTTCTCACTTAACTCTGAATACATTTCACATCGCTGTATATTCTAATAATTCACCGACATCCTCATTATCATTTTGAATCCATTTATGGCCACCCCTGCTATTAACGTCATCATTCATCTACAGTATCACGCAATTTCCGCCCTTTTGTTTCTGGTAACAAAAGACAAATTACCGCGGCAATGAAAGGTAGAACTCCAAATATTAGGGATGGTACCCACCGTGGAATCAGAGTGGCTAGGAAAGGCGCTATCATGGCTCCTATTTTAGAACTGGATGAGCTTAGAGAGAAACCCATGTTTCTTATTGATGTTGGATACAATTCTATTACGTATAAATAAATTGCGCAGAAGTTGAAAAAGGCAGACAATACTCCAACGATGCCGAACAAGCTTGATACCCAAGTCCCGCTTGGAATCAAGAGGAGTATGATCATCATCACACCGATGCTGATGAAGGAGCCCATGGCTGCTGCTTTCCTCCCGAATACTTTTGCGACGACTGTCGCGAGAGGTGACATAGGTATCTGGAATGAAACAATTACAAATTATTTTACAATAAGCTATATAAAAAGATGTATTCTTTGAGAAGAGATTGGTCAGTTTAATTAAACAGCTGCGGGAGTTATTCAGCGGATCCTAGAGGCATAGTGGTGTCCTTCTGCGAGGAAAGTGCCAGCAGGCGATAGATCAGGTAGCATTGCTCTTCCCTCATCGCCAAAGAAATTTGGAGCCCAGAGGCGGGTAAAAGATAAATTATACAGAGGCTCATTCAATACAGTATCATAGCAAAGCCTTTAAACCGATATCAACAAGTCAACTGACCTGTATAACTCCAGTAACAGCCACAACGATGAACACATTCGAGCCAATCTCCGCGTTGTACTGATTGATACCGTAGTAGCAGGCCCCTGTCACAAACCATGCGATACAAGAAGACATCGTTATCATAGCCAGGCGCTTTGTCTTGAACAAGTCCATATAGTTCGTGGTTTGATGTTCGTTCCCTTTAAGTTTTAGCTCTTGGAGAGCTATTTCGACATTTTCCTTTATTTTGGTGGTACTGCGGTTGTTACTGGAAAAGTGTAAAAACATAACATCATTACTTCACATTTGTAATCCCCGAAGAGTTAGAAAGAGGTGTATTTATTAGTACGCCCACATTTCGCCAGTTAGGACTATTGACTGCCATCAACGGGGCACATTTCTGACTCCGTAGTTACCGAGAAAGTAGTGGAAAAACACAATAACACTTTGCCTTTCCTTGGAATCGAATCCAGGACCTCATGCACAACAATTGCGCTTTCGACGCAGACGTCTAGACCAACGAGACAGTCAATATAGTTATAAATACTATTAATTATTTCTAGATGGAACAGTGGACTTGGAAAAATAGCTGTTAAGAGTCTCACTTCAGTACATTCATTATTTGGTAAACGTATAAAGTTCTAGTAACATCTACTCACAATTCAGCAGCCTGAGTCATTAACGCAATAGCTTCCTCTCCTTTACCATTCGCCACCAACCATCTCGGTGACTCCGGCAAAAAGAATAGCAACGCCAATATACACACAGAGATACCACCAAACTCCAAAAGGTATATTCTCCAAGTACTGGCTGAATACGCAAGACCTGGAAGCGTTGCCAACGCTATAGAGTCAGGAAGCAATGATAATGTACCAGCAAATTCTCTATGCTGTGGTCCTACCATCTCCAAAGTATATACAGCAGTTATAGCCATGATGCCTCCACTAGCAAAGCCCACGAAGAATCTTAAAGCAGTAAAGATCCAAAAGTTCGGAGCGAATGCTGAGCCGATCATAAATATGACGTTAATTGCAGATGACAGGATCATGCCTTTGCTGCGGCCGAACCTGAAAATAGAAAGAACATGAATAAGAACAAACCAGTATTACCATACCTGTAACTGAGTTGTTGAAAAGAAAAAACTGCCGACAAACTGTTTTACAGTTTGGCAGACTTTTTATATTGTATTGGGAAACAGATTATGAATAAATGAATTAAAAAAAAAAAAAGGCTCAATTTTATTCCTACCTGTCAGAAAACCATCCATAATTCGTAATACCAATCACCAATCCGAACATGAGCATCATTTGCGCGAAGTTTGCCATCCATGCTCTGTCGCAAATTAAGTTAAAATCCTCTATCAGAGTGTCTTCAAAAACATTATTACTGAACTCATATTCTAAACAGTCATCATAACATGTTGAATTTACAAATACCGTTGTGGTGGTATTATCTTTTAATCTTTTGCAAGCAAAGTCTGTAGCTGGTGTTAAAAATAATATTGAAAGGAGATTCCACATAGCTATGACTCTACCCAGAGATATTACTGTAATTGCTATAGCTTGCCAGCCTCCAAATGCACCCATGGACTTGACCACGTAATCATCTTCAAAATTTTCCTTTGTCTGCTCTGCTTGAATATTATATCTGTCACGAAAGATATTAAACTTCATAGTGTCAGCAACCTCCTTGGTTCTGAAAAGAACATTGAATCATTGTAGTAGGTAGATCGTAAAGATATTTTGACATTGTAATAATATAATTACGTGGCTCAGTTAGGTGGCCACACTTTATTATTATGATCACGACTAGACTATTTGTCATAGTATGTTGAGTCGTAAAAATGAATACGCCTTGGTATTATGATGCCAAGTCATATTTGTTCTTGGATTAAACGGAAGTTTTTGCGTCTCGAAGCACCATCATTAAGATGGTAAATATTTGGCTGTAACATTGCTTTTAATATGCTATTAAGATGTTGATTACACTAATTTATTGTAGTGTCCATTTAAGGCATTACTCGCTTGATATCATGTACGTGTAAAAATGTAGTAAGTATATACATACTTACTACATTTTATTATAAACGAAACACTGGTAGCTATAAACTACATATTTAGTGTACTCTGTGAATGTTTTACGGCACCAATAAATACAATTCAGATGTATGAAACTAGTATCTTATTAGCATCTACGAATGACATCTTATAAAGCCGATGTAGTACTAATTTAAATGTTGGTGGACCGAGGGAGAGGGAGAGAAAAAACAAGGAAATGATGGATGGATTGTGTGAGGAATGATAAGAAAGAAAAAGGAGTTGAGTAACGTGGGACCAGGGCAGGCAGTTGGGGGTCCAATAATCAATTGTGGTTACTCCGCTACCAGTGAGCATGTTAGTATCTCTAGTTCTAATCTATTGCTAAAACTGTTGTCGATATCTGGATCGGTACTATCTCTTCTTTTCATCTAAATAATATATCTGAAGCTTAAGCTATGTACAAACAAAGAACCACCAACACCTACCCATCCCAAGATTGGATACCCGATAGCCCTTTAAAAATAAGTCTTCAGAATTCATACGAGGCTTAAAACGTTCCTCGTTAACTTAAACATGTTGGAGGCATATATAATAACACATCGGTGGCTGCTAGCCTGTAATTTGAGGCACTTTCGAGTCACTCAATCACGTAAACGTCGAGTGAAGCCGTTACTTAAAACCCGACACTCGAAACCTTATATAATTCCATGTAATTGTGTTGAAAACTTTTTGAAAACAAAAGTGTATTGTGACGAAATGGTAGTGGCATGTAATTTTGTCGTAAGGGGTGATTGAATTCTGTGCGCTAGCTTGTGTCAATTTAAAAGTAATGTGTGTGAAATTAGAGGACGCTAAGTGCGGTTGGCGGTTCCTTTTTAGCTTTTTCTGTGTTTTGTACTTCATTTGTTTTGTTTTTAGGGCAATTTGTTTCAGCTGTTTGTCGTTTGCAAGATGTTACTTTCGTGTTACGTAAATACCAGTTACAATATTTGAACAATGCATGAAGCTCTCTCAAAAACTACTTAAATGAAGCTACTTAAAAGTCGTAACGCTCTGGTTACCAAACCACAAACGGCTCTCAGAAACATCTGTGTCTATTCTGTTTTTACACTTGCTCTTTTGTCTTAACAAGCCAGACCTCAAGAACCTGATCAACGTAAACTCTCAACTATCCATCTAAGCAAATACCTTTCACATAACAACTAGTCCTCTTTCCGTGTTACGAAACCATCCAAAAGCCTGACCACACACCCCCTTCATCATCAGCTGTAATGCTGGCAGGCCTTTCAGAGTAACTAATGGTTATCGCGTATAATGTGCAGCCTCTAACCGCAGTACTGGACGCGAGATGACTAATCGTGCTAACTTGATAGAGGTGGGCAGAGTGCATCGATTTCGTTGTAGTAAGCTTGGAATGGATAAAGTAAGGAACGAGTATATAAGAGGAAGTTTAAAAGTTGCGCCAGTTACAGTAAAGTTAAAAGGCAATCGACTGTCGTGGTATGGGCATGTGATGAGGAGGGATGAATCGCATGTGACTAAAAGATTGATGAATAAAAAAGCAAAATTAAAAATTTTGAAAAAACCCAAGACGGTTAAAAATTAATTGAAAAAAGGATAAAATAACATAAAACACCCGCCAGCACCAATCAAACCTAAACCCATAACTGAAAACTGCATCAAAATCCGACTTGTAGTTTTGGAGAAAAATGGCAACTTTGATTTGCACAAAAAATGTTTGCTGCAGCGCCCCCTGGTGAGTTGTCACCGTAACACCTATCTGAGAACATGCATCAATCAAACCCGAATCCATAACTGAAAACTGCATCAAAATCGGACTAGTAGTTTTGGAGAAAAATGGCAACATGTATTTGCACAAACACACAAACAACCTCTCACCCCAAACGCATATATAGTGTCTCCGTTCCGTCGTAATCGTAATAAATGTAAATGAATGGATAGGGATAACGAGAAGACCAAAGAAAAGATGGATGGAGTTGGTGAGGAATGATATGAAAGAAAAAGGAATAAATGATAGCGTGACGACTGACCGGGCAGAATGGAAGGAAAAGACGTGTTACGCCAACCCCAAATTACTGCCCAGTACATATTAATTGGGATGTGGAGGTCAGATAGGCAGTCGCTCCATGTAAAATACTGGTATTCAGCTGCATCTGGAAACCGACCCTAACATGGTTGGGAAACGCTAGGCAGATGATGAGGACTTCGAGCTCAAAATCGATAACTCCTCAAAATCGATCAACGAAATCGATACTTCCCAACATCAGAGCCACCTCTACAAGCCAGCCACTTACAGCCACAGATTTATAGCCCCCCGGAGCCCCAGTCACCGGTCATTACCGTGATCCGACGCGCCGTCACGTCACTCCGTAATATCGGGCCGTGGCAAATTGATGGGAATGCCTCCGATTTGCTTTGCCCGTAAAGTGGACTGTTTGCCCGCAAACTGCTCGTTATCTTAGGGCACTCATTTTGGTCGATGCTTTTGGAATTTGATCGTGGGTTGCTTAGATTATAGTGGTCTTTTTGTGGTATAACGGTTGGTTGTTGAAAATGTAGTCGAAAATGGAGGTTTGGCAAATTCAAAAAATATTGGATGCAGGTCTGTAATTAATAAAAGAGCTGATATCACCAATGATAATCGATCATTAAATATAGATGGCGTTCAAAAACTGCCAATGTCAATATTCTACAGATTTTGACAATGACGAAACGCGTAAAAATGAACGCGTAACATGTAATCCTTCTCTCTCATGAACGTCTGGCCACCCAACGTATCTTTTTTGAAGTGAAAACTTCTTTAGCGGCGCTGAGCACTTTTTTTGTATGGGTAAAAACTTTCAAACTCGCGTCAGGGTCACGTGATGCTGATCGAAAAATCTTACGATTTTTCGATCAGCATCACGTGACCCTGACGCGAGTTTGAAAGTTAATATTGAAGTTTTCACTTCTGCCGGCACTCCCGGAGTGCTACCTTTTTTTTTTTTGAGGCTGGGAAATCATCAAATGACTCCTCCCGCTCTGGGCGGAGCGGAAGGGAGTGTCAGACTTCTACTGACTAAAAACCACCCATGTTCCTTCATAGCCCTTTGTACCGGGGCCGCGGTATCTATTTCGAACAACCCCCCACCCCGGACGCAACAGCTATCTTCCAAAACTCTTCACTTCGAAACGCAAAATCGTGCCAAGATAAAAATTTCCATAATTACAAAGTGCCAATCAATAACATTCCTAATATAAATACCCATTCAAATCCACAATTGAATAGACGCATTCACATTTATCTCAGTGAACGATTTTTTTAATTTACTAGTTGAAGTGGCGAAGCAAACGGCGAGAATTCTTCGTCTCGTCCGCCGTAAATATTTCAGAGAAGAGTTTTTAATCAGTCGTCAAGCGATTTACAAATTAAACAGGGGCCGTGTTATGAAGAAATATCGCTAGCTGTGAGGGTGTGTTTCCATTCATTGTCGATTTATTGTCTGGATACGGTTTCAAAGTCAAAGCCTAAACGTTTATTGCGAACTAAGTGGGAGTGGGTGCGTTCATTGATATTAAATCCATACCTAAATTATGTAATGACCATTATTTGTCTACATGTTTATAATCATGTTATCGAAAACGGCTCTATGGATTTCGATGAAAGTTGCAAAATGTGGGGGCGAAAAACAATGTAGACGTACGTCTCATATCTGGATTAATCTGGAAATATTTGATTTCTCTATTTTCACCAGAGCAAAACTCGGTCGCCCAGTAGTAAAAAAGTAGGTACACGACGAAAATCACGAAAATCATCGTATCGTACAGAGCTGGACTCAAGGCCCGGGCTTTTAGCGGAAGGCCGAAGTCTATTTTTATTAAGATTATCAACATTATACGAAGCATATTACATTAATTCGACCCCTGCATCTTACAGAAGTTAGAAAACACAAAACTAACAAAATATCGTACCGCAAGAACAGTGTAAACTCACGCGAAATAAGAAATATCGCCGTCGGAGGATCCCCGCAAAAAGCTCGCAAATTTCGTCATCAATTATCATTATTAGGGAGCGAAGCAACGGAGACGGCGGTAATTGAGTTTTATAAATGGTGGCGGCTGGCGTCGACGTGACTGTCATAAATAGTCACGTGACGTGTCGCGCGACCCTGAGCGGTGGGAGGTATTTGAATAAGAGTTTTCTTTCTTACTCTTTTTCCGATTCGATGTTTTTGTTTATTGCCGTTTAAACGTTCTATCAAACCAGTACGAAGAACCTGTAGACACGGCTCCGGATACGGAACCCAGACTTTGACAGATAACGTAATCACGCTGAATCCGCAGTCACGAACGTACAAGCTGTTAACTTTTTTATGTTTATAAAAATATTTGTTTATCGTCTATTTTTTTGTCATTTTGTATGCACGTCATTTAGCTGCGACATTTTTATTTTCTTTCGTTCTCGTGTTTACTAGGTTCTTTCGTAATGAAACAATGTTGTCAGTTTTGTACGAATGCAAGACCAATCATGAGACACATTGATATTACAGTCGTAATCCACGATTCAAGTACCTACTGGACGGAAACAAAAGATGAGGAAACAGGTGAAACGAAGTAACCGATATAGCCCTGAAGTAATGCCACACTTAAGTGGTACTTGGCAGAGCACATGGTTCGCAGAGCAGAAGACTACCGTGGTTGACGAGTAGTGAGCACGTACTGAAGCGGAGGACCTCCCACCACGTGGACCGATGATCAGGACCGGCCAAATTGTCTAACAATGACTATCTTCGTAATAATGCTGACGGTGATGAAGAAGCACTTGTTATAGACAGTAGTAAGGCATATCATGGACTTTTTCGTATTCTAAGGGACATGGGAAAGGCTTGACTCTAATAACATCCAGTTCGTAACCCAGGTCATAGACACAAAGCAACCTAGTAGCTTTCGCCATCTATAACCAAACCACCCACTATAACAATTCAACAAATGTACAAAAACCTTTAACCCGTTCAGAATCCAAACAGGAAGTAATGTTTACAAACCCGTAAGATGAAAGATAAAGATTTTAAAACGATCACTAATTAACGGACGAAGATATTTCCTTCACCCACGCCATTTTGAATTTGTTTTTTTTCCGGTATGTGTTACTGTTGATAATGTGAAGCAATGATTGATGTGTTGTGGAAATCAAAACGTGATTGGTAATGTGTTATGTCCATTAACTGTTTTTGTGATTGTGATGTTCTGAATCGGATTCTTTGTCAAACACATCAGCTGGGTTTTGTGGGATGTCAATCATTTTGTGGATTTTGAAGAAGATGACTATTTTACTTACCCTGCGATTTTTACGGACTAGAAAGTTTATTCTTAAACACTGCAATAAGTGATTAAGTACTGTTGGCCTTTTTGTTGACAGTAGGACGCTGTTATATTGATGTTCAAAAAATTTGTTGTATCATCATCATTGCCTATCCTTTTTCCAACTGGACGGCACGGTTGGCGCAGTGGCTCAAGCAATGGACTGCTGCGCTGCGTGTCGCGGGTTCGATACCCGCACGGAACAAATATTTGTATGACCTACAGATATTTGTTCTGGGTCTGGGTATTCGTGTATGTGAGTTTAAATGTTTGTGAACGCACCCGCGAATCCCGCGAAACAGGAGAAATTCCTAGTGTGGGGCAACGTTTAAAAAAAAAAAACTGTCGGGTTCGGCATCCTGTCAAACAAGATGCAGTCGAATACCAGTATTTTTCATGGAGCTGCCATGGACTGCCTATCTGACCTCCACAACCCAGTTAGCGCTGGGTAGTACGGTTCCTTTTCCTTGGTAAGACTATTGGTCAGACTCTGTAATATATCGATTGTCAAATATCTATAAATAATGACAGCTGGGTCTAACCGTTTAACGTGCTTTCTCTTATCAAATTTCTCATTTTCAACCACATTATATACCTAAACTATACGTGTCTCAGTCATGAAAACACAAATCTATATTGCAGTACATTCATAACCATTATTGCATTGTAAACAAAGTCATTTCACTTTAGTATCACTGTACTGATTGGTCGTAACTCTTGCGCAACGGACACGACACTCTTTGAAAATCTTCCTACAACGCAACGTCTGGTTCAATAATCACTAAGAAAGGTAAGAGTTTGATGTGGTGTGTGCTGAAAAATGCCACTGTAACTAAAATATCTATATAGTAGCTTTTGCCAGCGGCTTCGCCCGCGTGAAAATGACGATTTTTCACACAAACTTTCATCCCCTATTTAACTCCCTTAGGGGTTGAATTTCGGAAAATCCTTCCTTATTCCTTGTCTACATTATAAAGGGAACCTCTGTGCAAAATTTCAGCTTTCTAGTTCCAAGGGTTTGGGCTGGGCGTTGATGAGTCAGTCAGTTAGTCAGGAACTCTCTTTTTATTTATATAGATAGACTAGCTTTTGCCAGCGGCTTCGCCCGTGTGAAAATGTCGATTTTCCATACAAACTTTCATCCCCTATTTAAGTCCCTTAGGAGTTGAATTTCGAAAAATCCTTCCTTATTCCTTGTCTACATTATAAAGGGAACCTCTGTGCAAAATTTCAGCTATCTAGGTCCAAGGGTTTGGGCTGGGCGTTGATGAGTCAGACAGTCAATCAGTCAGTCAGTCAGTCAGTCAGGACTTCTCTCTTTATTTATATAGATATAGATATTAATAATTTACTCTATGATTACAGCTTCGTCAATGAGTCGTAAGTTCAGTTCTACATATTTTCAAGGGTAGATAAGTTCAGTCATCAAAGTCATCAGTCCATAAAGCTAATGGACAAAAATAAAACCGACTTCGACAAAAAAAACACTCAAAAGTGAAAAATAAACTTGAGAAGAAAAATCAGTTTCTGAAGTCGGTGACTTTTGTTTCTTTGATTTCATTTTTTTGTCACCGACTTCAGAAACTGATTTTTCTTCTCAAGTTTATTTTTCACTTTTGAGTGTTTTTTTTGTCGAAGTCGGTTTTATTTTTTGTAAAAAAGTTTTTATTTTTCACTTTTTAGTGTTTCACATGTGCTTACCCCTTCACAACGTACCGGCGTGATGTTATGTTAGGAACTGGTGTAAACAATAGACAGACAATATGAGATTTCAGCAATCCCAGTCCATTTGCTATCATTTATTGAGGAGTTCCGTTGCCTATCTCCGAAGTTCATCAGATTCATCAGATCTTCACAAAATAGTTTTTATAACCTTTGTAGTGAGTACAGGCGTGATATTATGTTGTGTGATGGCGTAAACAATGCTTAGATATGCTATAGCAACAATCGCGGTTAATCTGCTGTTATTTATTGAAGAGTTGCCCCGATTTCTACAAGATCCCATCATCAGATATTGAAATGGTGACAATGGGACCACACGGGAAGCACCAGCTTTCAAATGAAAAAAGAATCATGAAAATCAGTTCACCCAGTCGCAAGTTATGAGCGAACAAACATAAAAAAAAAAAAAAAAAAAAAAAACAATCACTTCTTCTCTCGATCTTATTTTATAGAATTTATAGAAACAAACAACAGGCCGTGGCTAGATAGGAAAATTATAAATCAGTTAAATTTTTGAGGAGGTGACTACATTTTTGACTCGCTAGAACTCAAATGGAGTTGGGCAGGACACCTGACGCTGTAATGACAGGTGGACTAAGGATGTCACCGAATTACGTCCAAGAACGGGGAATAGAAAATGTGGGTCGTCCGGTGCGAGGTGGCCATGACATAGTTTACCACCGGGGGAAAAAACCTGAATGATTCTGGTACAGGAACGTTGAGAACAATCCTACAAGAAAAGAGAGACCTATACCCAACGGTGGGTAAATTTGGGAAGTCAGATAAGCATTCACTCGATCTAAAATTCTAAATCAGCTGCTGGGTAGACTGGAGCTGTCCCAAACTGAGTTGGGAAAAGCTAGGCAGATGATAAACCCCAAAGGAGCAAATGATGCCGTGTCGTCTGACAGGGGAGAAAGGAAGAATAAAACGTTTTCCGCTAATCCCAAGTAGAATGGGACAAGAGCAGAGAGATGATCAAGTACCACATCCATTTCCCACCACTCCTCGTCCCAAGTTATCAGTGGCCGCGTCTATCATGCACAATAACCGTTAATTCTAACAGTCGCAACAATAACGTTAATATTTACTACGATATAACTGCTAAACGGTCTCTCAAGGTGTCGGCCCCGATAGTGATGTGACCGTAAATATCTTGTGTTGTAGACAGCCTGTGTTTGTGTGTGTGTTTGTGATTTATTTTATATTGTGTGTCTTGTGAGACTGATTGTCTGAGAGTAATTTTATGACGAGACGTTGATAAAGCAATCTCGAAATAGTGTCTGTGAAATAAGACTTGAAAAGGAGGGTCAAAATGTTTTAATGACATTTAATTATAATACTTGGTAGACTAGTACACTTGAAAGAAGAAAGAACGAAACAATAAACAGAACAACATTTACCCAACATTGACTGATTGTGTAAAGATTGCTCCTATAGATGCCAAAGGTATAGGATTCAAAAGACGTATCATCTACCTTGTCTTTTCGCAACTATGTTGGGGACGGCTTTCAGTCTAACCAGTATACTAATATCAGTATTACACATGGGTGCTCCATGCATATCTGACTTCAACCCAGAAAAATACAAAAGATGAATAATTGATAAATGATCAACTGAAAGAAACCATTAAAAATAGTCACGTGTAATAAACAAAACCTCACTTAAAGATAAAATAAACAATTTACACCCACAACATCAATAAAAATTACAACACGCCAACTAAATAAATACCTACTAAAGATTAAAACTAAAAAAAAAACAATCAACAACCCACATTTATCAGCAAAACAAAACATAACTCGACTCTCGAAAAACAAAAGAGAAACATTATTAATTTGCCGTCTCAACAAATTATGAACAAAAACAAATCAAAATTAAAATACTCGGAGATATAAAGGCATAACTAACGACTGTCTGTTACTTCAAAGGCTAATTAAAATAACGATGCTTCAAAACGTTACGTTATTTTATGACAATGAATAACTGTTCTGGTTTAACGAGGATCTTCACTTGAATTGTGGGTAGATTATATATTTTTTTCATTCATGTATTTCATCACTAGGTACTGCTCTAATTCTGTGAAGGCACGAAAGAAACATGGTGTGAATCGATGACGAGCTCCACAAATAAGAAAAATCTTAGCTGAAAAAAATAAAAGCACTTTTTGTATGGCCACAAAAATATTTAATAAAGAAAGAAAGAAAGAAAAATGATTTATTGGTTTCCCACAGGACAAAAACCAGCCAACCAAACCAGCTATCTGAGGCATTAAAGTTGTTAAATGTGTACAAATTACCACTCGCTAATGGACAATTTGGTTGATTATGGCCAATGCCCTCAACTCTTCTCAGATTGTAAGCAACTAATTTGCGTACGTATTTGTGTATAGAACCAGCAAAAAATATAAAAAGACTGAGTTGATCTGCCACTGCCACCTACCATAACCACTCTATATACTATCTCTATTCTTTATTAGAAAAAAACGCAACTAATAATCCCACCTGAATCAAACGTGCTAGAAAAGCAGAAACTGTATATATAAACTATTTTGACTAAACTAAACCCCCAGTGGCAAACCTACAATTCTCATACCCACAAGAATGATCCCATTTTTCATTCAAAATTAATTCTTAAAGGGCGCTATTTGTTACACTCTAAGATTAAGAACGTCTAAGAAAAACGCCGGGGAGGCATCCACTCTAATAGCTTAACTTTTCATCTCACAAACAAATTAACAAGGGCCGTCTCTTAATGCAAATACAACGTGATTAATAACAACAGTTTTTTTTCCAAAGTTATAAATAATAGCAGTTATTTTTAACAGTTATTTTTTAGCGTGAAATAGCAGCTGTTGCGTCCAATTGTTGAGTTTTGAAGTGAGAAGAGTAATGGCCGAATCAATCTTTGTCGTTGTCAATGTGAAAGAATAACGAAAAGGAGGGTTTGGTAGAAATTGAGTTTATGAAACATTTCTTTTACATAAGATTTTCATAAATATAGATAAATGCTGTCTTGGGTTTACGCTGTTTGTACCTTTGCACATAGCATAACATCACGACTGTAATCCCCGATGGGTTACGCAGAGGTGTACCTAATATACACCCACATTTTGCCAGTAATGTTTTTAAGTTCTATGTAATAGGGGGCTAGCCTATTGCTATCAACCGGGCACAAATCCAGTCTCCGTTTCTACTGCTGAGAAATTTGTTTTAATTATTAATAATTCCTGATGAAAAAAACGAATAACAAATCAAATCAATCAAACCAAAAGTCATTTATACAAACTAGGCTGATAATCAGCACTTTTCGAACGTCAAATTTACTTTACTATTTACATTTTTATAAGACAGTCCCCCAAAACGCCCACCCATCGACACTTCCTAGTGTTTAGCTGCACACTTTGCTCGACCCGGGAACCAAACCCAGGACCTCACGCAAACCGGTCGCTCTCGTGACCACTACACCAACAAGATCTAACCCCAAAACTAATACATCAAAATTAATAGTTTCCTCCGCCCCAAAAACATATTACAAAACTATCCTTATCTATAGGTACTCAATACTCTATTTCCATATACCCGCGACATACATAATTTAGTAATAAACAGATAAGAGCCACAAAAAATACTTTATTATGCTGCCCAACGCCATAAATCATAGCGCAATGATAGTACGTTCACACTCCATGTCATGAGTGGCGATGATAAAATATTTGATTTATTGCATAGAAAATATTGATAAAAATATTCAATGATTTATGAGAGGAAACTGTTGTGAAATATTGTGTTTTTTTTTGTTTGAGTTTTATTGTATGTGACATTTTATGTATTTTGAAGTAATGAGAGAGTAGTTTTCTTTTGTATATTGTAATGTGTAACTTAGTTTTATTGATGAACTCAGTTTTGTAATTTTTATTAAGCGTTATTAATGCATGATTGCTGATTAATTTATATAACCACAAATAGTGCATGGTGTTAACCTATTATTAATTGTTGCACTTATAAATGTAGCTCTAACTAATGTTTTGTAAATTGTATTGTGCAAACAATTGCTGGTTAACCAAATAAATAAATAAATAAATAAAAAAAATAGAAGAGTTCTCTACCAAATTGTTTTCGGCAATTTTTACAGTACTTATCAATACTTATCATTGTTCAGTCGAACTTTTTTGACGCTTCCATCATTTAGCCTCGTTATTTAATGGTCACAAGCGTAACAGGTGAGCATGAGGCTCGGGGATTCGATTCTCAGGACAGGTCATTGGGTATTTTCATCAGAAAATTCTCAGTATCAGCTACTACTACTTTCTAACCAAGGGGGACCCAACTGATTGAAAATAAACTTTGCACACCCCCTTGGCTCTCGCGACAATTATTGGTGCTAGTATTTTTACCATCATAAAACTATGTCTGTTGATTGATTGTTAAATATGGTGGGACATGCTACAATTTTATCAATCTCCCTCTCCTCACGAAAAAATTAATAATATTATTAGAACGAACAAATTACTACCTTAATAGGCAACAATTAAAACCCACCGCCCATCCTTATGACCTGCCTCTAATTACCAGCACAAAGACAAATGGCTGCCAAGACGAACCACACGTCTTTGTTGTACAATATTTAATAACCAGTTGAAAATTAATAAAAATCCTGCTAATTGCTGACAAGAACATCGACCATTACACCAGGGCCAATAGACGGAAGCGCCTGTCTTTCGATGACAGGCTAAGTACATGGTGCCTGTTCCTATAATGATACATTAGATAGTCTGATTGAAGGGAAAATATAAGGGATTCCATTACGTCACGGTCTGTGAACAGGAACGCCTTGAAACCGTTAATTGTGCTTGTTGGTGCACAATTCGCGGTGTAACCACAGTGGACTGACTTGGCGGGTATCTTCTTTGTCATTCCTTCAATGCTGAGGGTCGCGACCATATGCGAAGCCTCTTTAGGTTATTGGTCGCTTGGTGCAAGCTCAAACTCAAAGCATATATTTCCATTAGACTATTAAGGCTTAATAACTTGTAAAAGTACCGTAGTTGGCCTTTCCAGTTGCCTCCAGCAGCCTTCATTGTAATTACATGTCACATTTACGATTCCGATTTCTGTTGAAATCATTATCGTCATCATTTTATTTTTATATATGTATCAGTATCATTATAAATATATACCTACCACAATGTTGTCTTATTTAACCCTAAGTTTGACTGGTAGAGAATGCCTTGTGGCATTAAGTCCGCCTACCATGTTTGTGCATGAAGTTTAAATAAATATAATAACCTGTTTAGCCTTTTCCCAAATATATTGCGATTTGTTTCCAGTCTAACTGGATGAAGCTGAATACTAGTATGCAAGCACTGCTTATATGACCATCCTAGTAACGACACTCACGACTGTTCCAGATCCACAAATGCTCGCCGGGTTCAACAACACACAAAAAATATGTTTCTGTTAACGATTCCCTTTCAGATTGGTCTTAAATGATTTTTGCCCATCACCGCTTTCGCGCATCACCGTACACAATCCCTTAAGGAATAAACTACCTACTCTTGGTAAATACTTCTTCAATGCAGTGATATCCTGCCTAATGCTTACAAACCACTCATTTGGTTGCTCCTTTATATGATTATATTATTATGTCGTTCCTAAATTATAGACTAACTAGTAACTGGACGGATGGACATGACTGGACATAGAATATCATTAGACTGTCATATTATGGCTGTCAGGGACAGTGATAACTGCAAACCGCTTTATGGGACCGTTTCATAGAAACGTTTAGATGACGTCTATGTTAAAGTAATAGGTAGGTACTTTAAGTGCCTATAAATTAACTTCGACTGGGAGTGGTCCCTTCGCAACGTTTAGTTTTTCCAAAGTGCAAACAGCTTTATGGGACCGTTTCATAGAAACGTTTAGATGACGTCTATGTTAAAGTAATAGATAGGTACTTTAAGTGCCTATAAATTAACTTCGACTGGGAGTGGTCCCTTCGCAACGTTTTGTTTTTCCAAAGTGCAAACAGCTTTATGGGACCGTTTCATAGAAACGTTTAGATGACGTCTATGTTAAAGTAATAGGTAGGTACTTTAAGTGCCTATAAATTAACTTCGACTGGGAGTGGTCCCTTCGCCACGTTTTATTTTTCCAAAGGTTGTACGATAAAGTTAGGAATCTAGGATGACTGCCAACTGCTGTGAATGAGGTCATGGGTTTAATTCCCAGGCCGAGTATTATTGGGTTTTACCGTCAAGAATTTCTCAAAAATTCTAGAATTCGATAAAACAATCCTACTTAAAATCGTGCCTATTTAAAATCGTCAATCAAACAAATTCTTCAAACCCAAGACCCAGCTCCTCAGTCCCAAAAAAGCAGTAAATCTCGAAAAAAAATCATAAAATAAATTCAGCCACATTCATCGAGTTTATTTGGCGGCCATAACTCAGTAATATCGCCAAAGACCGCTCCATTTAACATGAGTTACGAGCCGCAGCGACAGATTTCATAAAAATAGTCGCCCAACTGTGATTCAGATGTTTTATTACTAATGATATCGTGGAACTTAGTGAGGAAGGTGCTTTAGAAGATTTCTGGCCGATATGGGAAGAGATAGGAGGTTTTGAGTAAGACGTGGTAGATCAATGGTGGTACCTATACATGTTTTGC
Source organism: Diarsia dahlii (assembly GCA_949775195.1). Taxonomy (NCBI): domain Eukaryota; kingdom Metazoa; phylum Arthropoda; class Insecta; order Lepidoptera; family Noctuidae; genus Diarsia; species Diarsia dahlii. The sequence goes on from OX459198.1 coordinate 1,726,401, forward strand.
TTGGTATGCATCGAAATAGAATTGCAAGCAATTTCAAAAGTACTGTATTTTGAATATAAAAACATTATTGACAAAACTCTACTTTTAAAAGAACATTAGTGGCAAGTATTTGTAACTAGCTGTTGCCAGCGGCTTCGTCCGCTACAACTCGGAAATTATCCCACAGGAAGATACAATTGGGATAAAACTATCCTATGTGTTAATCCAGGTTATAAACTATCGGTGTACCAAATTGTATCCAAATCCGTTCAGTAGTTTTTACGTGAAAGAGTAACAAACATCCATATAAACTTTCGAATTCATAATATATTAGATTTTTATATTCTATAGAAAGGAAACGATCTTAAAATATAATTTTTGTTCTCTGATAATCAGACGGTTCTGTCAAGCAAGAAGCAGATTCTCTTATTCGCAACTTCTAATTTTCGAAAACTCAGAAATAAAACATTATCAAAATAAACGTGCACAAGTTTCTAGTCTTTTAACCATGAAGTTATCCAAACGAATTTAAATAACTACTAAATACTCGTAAACTACAATTAAATGCCACCTATTGTCGTCCAATTGTGAAAATTCTGAGGTCAAGGTTGTAATAAACAGATCTGATATCATTTTTCCTTTTTTTCTTTTTCGGGGTGTATATCTTCAAATGACTCCAGCTCTGAGCAGAGCGGAAGGGAGTGTCAGACTTCTACTGACTAATAACCACCCATGATCCTTTTTAGCCCTTGTGCCGAAGCCGCGGTATCTCTTTCGAATAACCCGCAGCCACGACGAGATATCACTTCAAATTACAAAGAACGTATATGTAGATGCAAATCTTGCGAGTATACTCCATAAAATACACAGTGCAAAAATAATGGAATGAGAACAAAGTAATAACAAGTGTGTCCGAACTAGCCCACAGCCTAAATTATTACGCTCAAAAACCGAAACATAACCGCAGCACCACAATAACTAAAGCACAGATTAAGAAAATAAGAGGATATTCTACAATATTATAGAATATGTTAAAAGTTCAAAATTGACGAATATTTCAAGTACGTGATTTCTGGGCAGGCGAATCTATTTGACCTCCAGATTCAAGTCAAGTGTCAACTTTATGGCATCCCAATGACTCATCATCATCAGCCTATAATGTTCCCACTGCAGGGACTCAGGCCTCATCTCTAGGAGAGGGCTGGGCTATAATCCACCACGCGGGCCCAGTGCGGGTAGGTACCTACATGTCGCATGTCTTCCAATTTTTTGGTTCTAAGACATGCCGGTTTCCTCACGATGTTTCTCTTCACCGATTTGAATGTTTCACAAGGACTGTTCTCGACTAAAGCTCTTAAAAGTTGGGATAAAGGTCAGGGAATGATGATGTCAAGCCCTGATTCTTGAATGAAAAACAGGTTCAAACTGGATTTTAATCCGTAATACGAGCAAGGCGTATGTACGAGCTGAATCTTCATTTCCTCTTAGTAGTTATATATGTACCAAGAAGAGAGAAAGACCTCTGAAGAAAGGAGGTGTCTGCTGCGATGGTGAGTCATAGAGAAGTATGGAGGTAGAAGCTGACCCAAAATATGATGATGATGAAGAGAGATCTCTATTCAAAAACCTCACAAGAAAGCCCTAAAACAAAATGACAATTCCAAACAACTCATCTGCCCCTTCTTTAATCTACAAACAGCAATGTATCAACGGGGCCTTAACTTTTATGAAAGCCGCCGCAACGGTATATCACGTTAAATGGCCCAGCTTTTTGTCGTTACCTTGTAACTTATGGCCGCCAAAGTGTTGCTGCTACAGGATCCGCTAGTACCGGGAATAAGGACCCTGGAATAGTGCCAGGGTACTCCCGGTAATGGTAGTATGGGTGTGTCATTGTTTAGGTATCGTTTTTAATGTATAATTGTAAATTGTTGATATTTAAGTAGCGGATGGATGAGGGACGCACAGATCAGAAAGGAGTATCAGAAAAAAGGGGAGGCCTATACCCAACAGTGGGTGATTCCGGGCTGATGAAATGATGATGATGATGATGATGATGTATGTTTACAGGGTGTATACGGACCCGTCACGAAATCGTCAACCAAGCATTCTGTACATCAAACTAAGTCACTCTACAACTTTTTTTGGGTCTAATATCACGTTTTAATGTAGGATTCAACGTATGCAAAGTAGGTATTCAAACCGGTGAGTCAGAACTTTGATCCTTATCTCTGTTACTAGGCAAGGTTTAGAACAAAAAATATTGCTATGACTGAGAGAACTAGTGACTTTTGACTTCGGTAGAGGTACTTTTACATCCACAAAGTGGATGCGGTATATCTAAAAGTATTATTGGGTATTTCATGCTCCTTTCAAGTTTGTCATACGAAAGACAAAAGGTTTCAACCTTTTCATACAATCCTTTAGAAGTAGCAATTCAAACAACTGCTACCTATTACAAAAACAGCAATCGATTTGTCAAATAAAAAAAATACTCACTGATAACTTTTGACACTATGGCAGTATGGCTAATGGTTATCTAGGTACCTATATATAACCGACTTCCCAAAAGGAGGAGGTTCTCAATTCGATAGGTATGTTTTTTTTTTCTATGTATCTACCTACACCGATTACGCTGAGATTAATGATCCGATTTACGTGATTCTTTTTTTGTTTGATGCGGAATAGTTGCCATTTGGTCCCATAAAAATTTAGTATAGTTTGGCCCAGTACTTTCCATTTTATGAAGATTTTTTGTATTCTTAGTTAGTTTATGTTGAGGATTAGTTGGGTATTTTCCACTCACAGAACCCGAAATAACATTCATATAAATAATTCTAAAATTAAATAATCAAGAATAACTTACCATACAAATTACAAGCCTATTCACCACAAAAATAAGACGTAAACTAACACCCAAAGAATAGTCGCAGAAAACAGGTTTAAAAAATACTAAAAAAACGTGTCTCGCAAAGTAGGCTCCATCAATAACATTGAAAACGATCCGGTACTAAATGACTCGATAGTAAAATAATTAACCAGTATTTAACACAAATGTGCCACTATCGCGGTTTTGTGGTCGTTAAAGTAGAAAAATTAAGTAGCGTTTAAATTCAAGGATTTCCCAGATGCAAAACATCCTATCCTACTATTATTATAAACGCGAAAGTTTGTAGGTAAGTATGTATGGATGGATGGGTGTTTGTTACTCTTTCACGCAAAAACTACTGAACGGATTAGGATTAAATTTGGTACACCGATAGTTTATAACCTGGATTAACACATAGGATAGTTTTTATCCCGATTTTATCTTCCCTTGGAATAATTTTCGAATTGTAGCGGGCGAAGTCGCTGGCAACAGCTAGTACACACATAAACTCACGCGTTTTCCCATGGGGTTGGTAGAAACCACAGAACACCACATGCTACAATCTTTACGTACTCCTTTTGCCTCGTCCACGATCGTACATCTGGGTCACACATGCACACTGGTTGCAGGTATTTTGCACCTGTCCTTTCTGAACAACCTCACCAATGAGGCCAGTATGTGTACTATATCGGATACAATAATTTCTTCATAGTATTAGTATACATTTTAGGTTTTAATTGGGAACAAATCAAACAATCATATCAAATAATCAACCATGGAAAATTCGACTCAAGCTTGTATAAAATGTCATACTCAGTACATACAGATGCTGATAAATAGCAGGTCTGATCATATTAGCTGGTGAACTAATTTAAAGTGGTAAAATATGCACCATAACTTTATCTGTCGCGTTACTAATGAAAAACCTTCTGTCAGACTTCTATTCAAATGCACGATAACGAACTCATAGTTATGACTACAGGATCAGGTTACCTATAATTAACGCAACACAATAATTAAAATAATATCCCTGGCAAGATAAAGTAGTCCATAAACAAGTACATCAATTAGCCATTACGTTGAGCACAAACCGCAGATTCGGCACAGAAAACAATTTGTAACAAAAACATAGCTGTTATGTGAACACTTAATTAAAACGCAATTTGGCGACCGCGCACCGGCCTGCGAGGGTCTTTAGTGATGGGACAGGATGATCAAGTGATCATATATCGATAGTTGGGCTTTAAATTATCAAACAAAATGAAGTACTTTTTAAAGATGGCATGAAGAATTAGTGACAGTGTTATAAGGAGAGACGAATCGATCGTTTCAGGTGACGTTCAGTAGTTTCTACCTACCCTCGTGAGAATAACGCGCGAGTGTATATAGAGTTTAGATTGTTGGAAACCTGATTGCAATTCTGAGTGAAGGATTTAGTTAGCGTCTAACAACTTTGAATATTTTTCAATTGCTGCCAAGGTTTGGAATAAAGGTTTAAATAAAAGCGGATGCCCTAGAAAGACATACACTGGACAGTGTAGTTTTGGTGAGCTTCTTCAGAAAGGACAGGTGCGTGGCACTCGCAACCGGCGTACTTGTATGACCAGATGTGTAAACATGGAGTATGTAAGGATCGTAGCTTCGTAGCAGGTGGTGTTCTGTGGTTTCTGCCTACCCGCATGGGAAACAAGCGTGGATTTATGTATGTACAATATTGTACTTTTAGACGAATCCCAATAACCTAGCATTGAACGTGAAAGAACTGCGAAAATAATCAAAAGTAATGACCATAGGTAATCACAACGTTTAGTAGGTGCCTTATTGACTGCGTTGCGATATAGCATAATTGGTCACAAAAACAAAACATAATTCTCAAAATCTGACGATAAAATCAACCCACCACGTGCCACATCCCTACAGCATCCCGGTTTTGCATAATAAACGTGAGATATTACCATAAAATCAGTCGGCGGAGTCTAACCACCGTCCTATTTGACTTGCAAAGAATAGCCCCCAGCACTACATCGATTGGTTTTCATTGCAAATTACGTGCAATCCTGTAAACTGTGGTGACGGGAGAGGTGGATGTTTTAATGAAGCGTGCAAACAATAGAGAGGGCTATTTATTGGAGAAAGCTGGATACAGAAACCAAATTTTTAGTAGGGGTACCGCTGTAGGTACAACATAGTTCAATGGAGGTTTCCGAAGAAGGTATGTCTGGTTTTGAAGTCCCCTAACGATGTTCCACCTTTTTTTAAGGATGGGAAACCATTTAACATTACTCCTCCCGCTCTGAGAAGAGAATGAGAAGAGAGTGTCAGACTGTTACGGATTAAAACCCATCTGAGTTCCTCCAGGGCCGCTGTGAATCTATCGAGCAAATTCCGGAACCCTGGCAGGCAATCGATGTACCAGCTACTGTCTTGCTGAAATCTGTACTAAGCCACCTATGGAAGAGTTTTGGTCTAAGCTCGTCTTATAGAGTCATCGACGTGACAAAGAAAGATGATTACACAAAGAAGGGAAAGACGAAATATAATTATAAGTCTAAAGTATAGGTAATCTGTGATTTGTGTGTAACATTTGGTGACTGCTGAGATGTCGAGTAATAGAGAAATATTGAAGAAGAAGACGCCAACCCAAAATAAATTGGGATAAGGGTATGAAAATTATGGATGGTGATGATGATCCTAAGCCTCGTCAAGGTCAAGGAAGGAAACTAGTTCCAAGGTTAATTAAGAACACAATGAACTTGAAATCAAATTAGCGCCAAAACAGAAGCTTCTTTTTGCAGTCGCTCAAAAACTAGCCAAATTGGGTTTTTACACACATGCAAAAACACTCTAATCATAGCTAGTTTTTCAGCCACCTATCCATCAAATCGGCGCTACGGAACATTGCGCCCTAACCTACATACAACCTATAATTTCCTTCTTTTTTCCTCGTCGCCCAACTACCCGTAGTTATTTCTAAACGGTCTACATTAAACGTAATTAAAATGGGTCTAAATAACATGGCAGTAACCGCTAAACGTTGGTTCTACTCCTAATTTGTGTCTAGAACGATAAAACGGCTTGTTATAATAATTTTTGATCGATTCCTTGATGTTTTTTCTAGAGGTTTGAGTGATTGGGGCCAATCAGAGGCCGTAACTATTCAACATTGAGGTTTCTGTCTGGCTTCGTGTTTTAATATTTATGGAAATAAATTGTTATTGAATTATAGTTATTTGATTGACGTCTGGTAAATATAGGGTTGTTGTTTTTCGATGTGGTGTTTATAAAGTTACATTGCACTGATCAGTATTATACACCTGAAACCCTATATCTGTTGCTAGTGTTAAGATAAAGTAATACAAATAGTTAAAAGTGGTGGTTTCTTGTTACGTTATGCGTGGTTGGGTAGATCTAACTTCGAGAAAGGTCAATCGTCGAATCCGACTCAGCTGGGCAGCGTTGGGGAAGTTGCGCGGTATCATCTCGTCCAACTTACCCCAGTGTCTCAAGACGAAAGTCTATGACCAGTGTGTGTTACCAGTGATTACATACGGGACCGAAACGTGGTCGCTCACAATGGGCCTCATCAGAAAGCTCAAAGTCACCCAAAGGGTAATGGAGAGGGCTATGCTCGGAGTTTCCTTGCGTGATCGAATCAGAAATGAGGACATCCGCTTGAGAACCAAGGTTACCGACGACGTAGCCCGAAGAATCGCCAGACTTAAGTGGCAATGGGCAGGGCACATTGCTCGCAGAACGGATGGCCGATGGGGCCGAAAAGTTCTAGAATGGCGACCACGAACCGGAAGACGTTGCGTTGGAAGGCCTCCCACTAGGTGGACCGATGACCTGGTCAAGGTCGCAGGAACCCGCTGGATGAGAGACGCACGGGACCGGTCAATGTGGCGACACCTGGGGGAGGCCTATGTCCAGCAGTGGACGTCTTTTGGCTGAAATGACAATGCGTGGTGTGGTGGACAACTTGAATACCTTCTCATGTCTTAAATTGGAACGCTGTCCACCAGTGGTGGCAAACGGGAATTATTAAGAAAAGTCACGTCAATGCCCACCACTGGTTAATAAGCAGGGGATGGACACCGGAAATAATCGCCAACATGTGCACTGAATAAAAAAGGAAGGAATGTCTCCAGTCCTTGAACTTCGCAGTGTGTCATACAAAAATATAAAATTCCACGCAACAATACAGTTGTCACTCAATAATTCTTTCACCATTATAATCGGAACAGCTGCTCTAATCTCACGAAGCCAATTTACCCACCCATCAGACCTACTTCAGCTCACTCATATTTCCATTCAATTCGATTGTAATAATAAAGCAATAATTACTATGGTTCCCTCTTAAGTTACTGTCATAAGGTTTAAATTGCAATGATTGGTGAAATGAAACAAGTATGGTTACGCCCTCAAACACGCGAGTAGTATTACAGATGTATAATGGTGCCAATAACAGACGGACTCAAAGAACTGTGAGTGTTGCGACTGCCGAACAAAGGGACTGGAAGCCGATATTTGGACAAAGTCGGTTTGGGTATGGGGCTGTGATCCTGTGAGGTGCGATGGCGATTAAATATAGCGTAGCTTTGGTCTTTTGTTTATTTGAAAGTTCTACTATTTTTTTTCACCAGTTGTGTTCTTTTGCTCAATAATATTAAAAATTGCATGCTTGACCCAGCGATTCACTCTGTGAATGGTCTGCCTGTGAATATAAGAATGCTATTATATTTTTTTTTATTTAATATGTGCTTACTCTTGACCTCAATCTTGCCCTAAGGGCAGAGATGAGGTCGACGATGGAACGAGCTTACCCAGAAGAAGCCTATTTACTCGCGACTTAAATAGATTGGGGTTATATGAACTCGGGAAAACCAGGCAGGCAGGTAGGTAGACTTTCTTTGATATTCAGCATATTTTGGGTTGTAGAGGTCAGATACGCAGTTGCTCCATTTAGACTAGAAGTCTACCCCAACATAGGTAGGAAAACGCTAGGCAGATGATGTCGTACTTACTCAGTTGGACACGTGTATCCTAACTAATATTATAAATGCGAAAGTAACTCTGTCTGTCTGTCTTTCTGTCTGTCTGTCTTTGCTTCACGCCTAAACTACTGAACCGATTTGTGTGAAATTTGGTACAGACATAGTTTGGAACTTGAGAAAGGACATAGGATAAGTTTTTTTTTTTTTTTTTAACGAGATTAACCAAAAATCTGCCGGAAGTCACTATTCCACGCGAACGAAGTCGCGGGCAAAAGCTAGTACTAAATAAGAACAAAACTTAATTGTCTCTTGTCTTTCTTTTCATACATTCTCATCATATAAAGTGAAATGAATGATAGTTAGCGCTAAACGAGACGATAGAGTGAAATTAATGATTGTGACATTATAATGCAAGTTTGATCATAAATGAACGTAATTTATTACACACTTATTGTGCACGTGGTAGTTATAGTACATTACTGCAGAATCCAGTAAGTAAGCCTTCCTGGCCAAGTATGAGTTAACCGGACCGAACCGCAGGTGAGGTCTGGTTATATACGAGGCCAGGATGGCTTTCTTACTGGTTGAGGTTTGTATAATGCTTTTCTCAAAAATTAAAGAAAGTTTAACAACAAATTCGTTTAATTAATATTGAAGGTTACATTCATATGTGAAAAACACAATAGCACTTTTTGGCCGACCCGGGAATCGAACCCAGGACCTCATGCTCTGCAGTCGAGCTTGCGACCACTAGACCAACGAGGCAGTTTAGGAAACAACTTTAGAAAAACTTTTTAATAAACTGAAATTACTAAATACAATCATAAAATCCCACACTATACTTCTACAACATTACTAAGTACAAAACGCAACGTATAAAATGGCTGTTTAAGGTTCCAAAAATATATGTATCTCATAAAATGTCATACCAAAAAGAGAGATAGATATATATTTGGAACCTCCCTTCTATAACCATGTTATAATGGCTAAACTCTAATCTGTGTCTGGTACTATGTTTTTTTTTCTAAACAGATCTAAAGAGGATGACCTAGTGTCCAGTAAGTAAATTACATACTTACTTACTGGACAGTAGGAGATTCCAAGTTTAAAATCTCGCTTCTTACTGGACAGTTGTGAATAAGTCTCCGGTAAAGTTCACTTTCTGGATACTTTTTAGAGATGTTATGGCAACATTACATACCATTTTTGAGAAATAGTCATTTTCAAACACCAATCTATTACTGAAGACAAAAACATACGGTCTCTAAAATCTTAGTATTGTAAAAAAAACAAAAACAGGTTTAATTTCATATTTAAAAATGTGAAGTATTAATTCGTAGTCATTGCATCAAATTGAAATTAAACATGAGATAATCGGAACAAAAACTTAAATGTAACATCAAGCCTATAATCCCTAAAGGGTATGGCAGATGTGCATTCATTACATTACATTTCGCCTCTTATGTTTGTCCCATGAAATAGGAGGCGAGCCTACTTCCTTCAACCGGGCACACATCCAGACTCCTTGGCTGCTGCTGAGAAAATCATCATCATTTCAAAGTTACTCAAAAAATGACTAATCAACCACAAAAACATACATTACAACTTGTTATCAAAGTCATCAACAAGCCAATTACTCGAATAAAGACATACATTTCAATCTCCTCAAGCGTTAACGGGCAAAAAACATAAGTTAATCTAAATAAAAAATTTGGTTGTAAAGTGCCGAAAGAAGGTCATTCGTTACTGTTGATTTACACATTGCGTGACTGTAATAAATATGATTAAGGCTACCTTTTTAATGTTAAAACTACACCAGAAAATTATATAATTTGAGCCCCTAAAAGTTTATGTTATTTAAATTAAGGGGATCATGATCATTATTTTGGACATGGGTTTTACTCGGAAACTATTTGAAGAATTAAAATTATTATAATACTATTTCGGAGAATTTTAAGCTTTGACAGGAAGGGCTTAGTGCAATATGTAATCCCAAAATGTAATCTATCACACCTTGCTATGGTATTTCATTAAAAAGTGTTATAAAGAGCTACGCCGGGTTCAAAATTAGACGAAAATATCACCATGAAGCTAATTTATCTTTACTACACTCATGTACCTACGTAGGAAAATATAGCAAAAATCGAATTAATTGTGATTAAGACCCACCCTCCCATTCTTGCATTTAACAACAGAAAAACTGCATGCATATTATAGCATAGCAAGCGCATTTCATACACCGCGATCCTCAAAACCCAAAAAAAAGTACCCAGAAGTATATTTGCCTAGCACCCATACAATAAGCATACTCCATATTGGCTACTAAATACCCTGTCATTGTGCCCACCCCCTATCAATACAATAGACTCGTCATTCGACTCTCTATTGTCACCCATCACATATTACTTGACATGGCATTTATTCCTCAAAAACCAACTTAACATTTACAACTGTAAAACGTTTTGCCATGGAAATCTCAACCTTACCACTAGCCAGTTGTAAAACATGACAGATTTTTTGGTTGGTTCGTATAAGTTTGTCTGTCATAAGCCCGTGGACAGCCAGTGATGGTCATTTGAGCCGAAATGCTCAGATTACGTGTTTACAAATAGGATTTTCCTGATTCTAATAAGCTCCGAGCATAAAAGGGATGATTTTTTAGGGTATTTAGGTACTTGTGCAATAATGGTGTGACGGCACGGTTGGCGCAGTGGCTGAGCGATTGGACTGCTGCGCTGCGTGTCGCGGGTTCGATTCCCGCTCGGAACAAATATTTGTAAGGCCTGCAGATAGTTGTTTCGGGTCTGGGTATTTGTGTATGTGAGTTTAAATGTTTGTAAACGCACCCACGATACAGGAGAAATTCCTAGTGCGGGGCAACGTTTTTAAATAAAAATAAAAAAATATATGGTTTTGTGATTTTCTGACAGAAATGTGAGATAGAATGAAGTGAATTGTATTTTATTCGTTGGAAAAATAAAACTGTGGTTTAAACGATTTGTATGTTCTAGTTCCAGGTAACTTTTGGATTCCTAGATTTACTATTAGAGATGGAAATTTGAACTATTAAACATTTTCTAGTTAAAACAAAAAAGAATTGTTGATTGTCTGTAAAATTGAATTTAACATGCGAAGCTTTTCTTTCTTCCAATAACAATGTTCATAATTTTCAACAAAAACTAAAACAATTATTCTAATTACGTGCTTGAGTTTTTTAAGTTACGTAAAGTTTTGCTTATTCTTTTGTAGTTAGTATAAAAAGAACAAAAACACACATAGTTTAATAAATGTTCGTGAGTTATGTTCTTTTATTAATTACAACATTTATATTCCCTTCATTGCGACTTTCATACCATATTTTATGACATGCAAGCTTTTGTGTCGCGCTTAACAATAGCGAAGCGATGACAAGCTATACGATACTAAAGTACGATGGAATATTGTTATTTGTGGTAGGTAGGTATATATAATATAATAGTGAATTTATCTAAAACAATATTAGAGCAAAAATCGAAATAAGCTTTATAAAAGTTGCAATGATTGCTGCCCAAGTTACAAAGTACGAGTAAGTTAGATTTAACTGAGTTCCCCAAGTAAGCAATCAATCATCATATTTATTGACAGCCTTGTTTCACCCGCTGCTGAGTATATGCCTCTTCATTATTGTGCCAAGCTTTCCTGATCTGCAGAAGCCTCAACCAGGTCTTTATAACCAGTAAATAATTAGCTGGCATAAACTCCAGCAATAAATTGCTTTAAATAGCTTCCGCACTACCCTTATAAAAACATAACCTTAAACAGAAAAAAAAACGCGTCAATAAAAAAAAATATCACGTTTATAAATTAGTACGATTACATCAGTTGCGGGTTAAGATCGGAACCGATAACCAAACAAGCGTATTTTGTGACGGGCAACCCTAACTTTACTGTCAAAGAACAAGGTGCCATTGGATTTTCAATCTTAATAAGTAAGTTTTAAGCTTCAAGGTGTGTTAGAGAGGGCCAAAATCAATGCTGCCAACTGAGTAACAATAACAAAGTCTGGTTTATGTCAGTAAGCTGTCAAGCGGCATTCAGCCGCGTAATTATCACTCGTCAACGGCGAAAAGATTTCTTTGACAATACATGGCATTGTAAGACAACCCTAATCCTTTTTGAAAAGAGGGTGTTGTATTTATACTGCGATGTTGGGTTCAATTTTTGTTGAAAGAAAATTCCGGTTGTGCAATAATGTGTTGTTTTTCTGGTTGATGTTATCATTACATTTGTATTACTGAACTGGAATACTATTGTTTTCTCTAATCCGGAATAATATAAATTTACTTCAGTGTAATACATATACATAGTTTTTATTTGAGTTAGTATGTCATCATGGGACCCTTATGGTATCCATGCGGAAACACAACGTCCCGCCTATAATCCTCGAGGGGTTAGGCAGAAGTGTATCTAGTATAGCCACATTTCGCCAGTTATGTTTAAATCACATGCAATTGAGGACGAGCCTATCGCCATCTACCGGACACAATACCAGTCTCCGTAGCTGAGAAATTCCTGATGAAAAAACTCAATAACACTTTGCCCGACCTGGGAATCGAGCCCAGAACCTTACGCACAGCAGTTGCGACCACTAGACCACCGAGGCACTCATCCAAGGGGAAAGAAAATGCATAAAACTCGAGCAAAGCCCTCATCATTCCAGGACTCCTGCAGCTCTCAGAGTGTCAAGTATTTAATGTAAGCGCTAAGTGCATGCAGTCCTTATATCCCCCACAAACTCACTAACTCGTTGACTTCACGAGGTTTCAAGACTTTCAGGTATTGTAGGGCTTTCAGGTAATTGTAGAGCTTTGAAATAAATACTCAAGTATATTTTAGGCCTAGCCCACACTAGGCGGAAGTTAGGTTCTAAAAAATTAAGCCAACAATTAGGACAAGCGAATAGCGATCTGTTACATTGTTAGACAGATGAAAGAAAAATAAATGGAATAAAATATATTGGCGTTTATCTGTGAATTTCTGCGAAGTGTGGCCTTGGGAAAACGATGAAAAGAAATGTTTTAATTCCTATGTTATAGAGAACGAGCGTATTGTTATCAACCGAGCACAAATCCGGACACCATGGAGACAATTTGGAAACACAATAACTGCGTAGTCGACCCAAAATCGAACCGAAGACATCATACTGTTCTTATTAGAGCACCTCGTCAAAATATCGATAGGTGCTCAGATGGGAATAGCTTTGGTGCTCTAAGCGTAGATGCTATAAAAATCGGTGCTCAGATGGGAATACTTCGCGCTTGCGACCACTCGACCAACAAGGCAGGTAATCAGTCACCTTTTACTATTTCATAAACCTATAAATGCAAAGGTACAAATCTTTCCAACGCATATAATATTCCAATACCAGTAAGTCACCACCCAAACAGACCCATTACCCAGTATTTAGGGCAGCCAACCCCAAACCACAAACAACGAGTAATACGACATTTCCTGCCCTTACCCAAACGTGTTTGAAGCACCGAGATGTTATCTCACTGTTCACAATGGTACAGGGTTTCCTCTTACTAACTGTTGGGTGACAATAGACGGATTAGGAGGGCATAGAATTAGCGGGGATCATAGGCGGCAGATGGTCAGCATACCAAAGAGTACTTATTTTTTGTTAGTGGTATCGTAGTTTTTATGCCGCCCAGGGACCTCTGACTTGGCTTTACATGCCGTCGAGAAAATCTCTTAGGCATTCTGGTTACCTCACGATGTTTTTAATTTGACAGTAGAGTGTAGAGTCTACTCTGTAGTGCCATATACTCTACTAGTACCCCAGTGTGTAGGTGCGTGTGTACCCTAGTGTCTCTCTAGTAGTGCTCTACTTATAATATCATCATCATTTCAACCGAAAGTTCACTGTTGAACATAGGCCTTCCCCAAGTGTCGTCGATGTCTCGCGTCCAGCAGATCCCCTTCACCAGGTCATCGATCCACCTAGTGGGATCGATGACCTGGTGAAGGGTGGCCTTTCAATGCAACGTCTTCTGATTCGTGGTCGCCACTGCAGAAATTTCCAACCCCATCGGCCATCCATTCTGCGAGCAATATGACCTGCCCATTGCCACTTAATTATTAATTATATAATAATAAAATTTACTCGTAAGTATTGAGCGCAAAATAGGTACTTTAGACGTACAGTCGTGGACACCAGCCCAATGTACAATACAATGCAAGGTAAGGTAAGTATATGAAAAGGATTACGATATTCAAAGTGATATAATCCTAGGATAAAGATTAAGTTGAAGACGGATTGTGGTGAACGATTGTCTCTTCAATCATGCCGACATTTTCGAGGATTCGCTAAGCCACGCAGAAAGGAGCTTTGTCTGCACGATAATAAAGATGTAGATGTTCAAATATTGCATGTTTTTATCCGACTGCGGCAAAAGCCTAAAGGAGGGTTATTCTTTCTAAGAGAAGGACAGTGAGGTATTTATTTATTAAAATTTCATGTACTAGTGATAAAACTGTACAAAAACGGAGTTAATGTCTTGGGCATTTTCTACCAATCTATCTTAGGATGATGCAGAGACAAAACACAGTGGGTACAAAATAGAAAACAAATTAGAAAATATTATAAAATATCTGAAATGTAAGAAAAAATACATACATTTGTACATAATTTTTGAAAGGTAACTAACAAATTGAAAAAGACGTATATTTTCTGATAGATAGTTTTTAGATCCATCTTAAGGCTCCTTCCACGAAATCATCTCATTTTGATCAATTTTGATCGCTTGGTGTGGGAAATCTATGAAGAATTTGAAGCTTCCTTTTGGCTATTTTATGAGACGAGTTCTTTTCCTGATGGATAGTGGACAATAATTTTCAAAATAATGTTTATATTAATGGTAATCAATCACCCGTATTCAAAAGCCCTTTTCCGCAAAAATACCGATCGAGTTACGTTTGGCTTAGCCGAACATAACACTACAAACGATTCTAAACATTAAAAAAAAATATAAATAACATCACCATGTGGTCTACTGGTGTACCAAGGAGTCACATTTTCGACTTCATTACAAAAAATAGCAGAAAAAAAATGTTAAAACATCGCAATTTTTACAAAATGTCTCGACGAATAAGATTTTTTTTCTATACCTTAGAATCACTTTAGAGAAAATTCAAAAACTACGTATTAATTTTAAGGTAACCTTCTAATAGAATCGTATTTTTATTTTATCAATAAACTTTACTAACTAAACTCAACTAAAAGATAGCCCAAAAAAATAACAATTACATACTTCGGTTCGTAGCAATCCGCGTAGCGCTACGCCCGCTCTACGCAGCACTGCCCGCTTATTTAAGATCCACACACAACCTAAAATTCCTCGCATCACATCACTGTGATCGTCAATTCTGAAATAATAATAAAATAATGTGCCAATCTGATTTGTTATCGCCTGTACCATCTGATAGTTGATGCGTGAAATTGATTTCTGACAAAGACTTCATTTATTTTGTGTAGGGCAACGAAGTGTAAGAACTATTTCCAGTCAGTAGTTCTTTTTTTAATAGGATTAAAATAAATACACTACTTTGATGTTTGCAGGGGGCGCTGTTGTTAAATATTTGATTTGTGAAACATGTAGATACTGCCACAGATACTGCTTTGTTGGTCTAGTCTCTATAGTGGTTGCAAGTGCTACTGCTGAAAGGAGCTACTAGGTTCGATTTCCAGGTCGGGCAAAGAGTTAATGGGTTTATTCATGAGGTTTTTTTCAGTAACTGCCACAGAGTCTGGACCTGTGCCCGGTTGATGGCGAAAGACTCGCCCCCTATTACATGTAACTTAAACATAGCTGGCACAATTTGGGCATACCATTAGGTACAACTGTATGGTCTAACTCTTCGGGGATTACAGGTATATAGAACATCGATCGTTAGGAAAATTTTAGCAAGAGTGACAAGTAGTGTAAGTTCGTTCTTTTCTGTATAAAACAAGCTTCTTACCCAGTCCAACCAATAACGGTCCTCTAGCCTTAGAAACTGTACATAAACTTGCCACAACTGGCCATCAAAATTACCATCGTAATATCAGCCATCAATCAGTCTGCCAACCAAGTCCATTACGACACCTCCAAAAAAACAAAACGATTTCCCAATACCAAAAGTCCTTAATTAGTACTTTGGAATTCAGTTCCTATACAGCAAAACCCATCAGAAGAGCGTGATTCTATGTACTACCTACGTTGCCCCACAAAAACTAGCGATAGCCTTGCAACTAAAGTACCATCAAGTACCAATTAAGAGCAGGTCCGCATGCAAAGTGCTGCCAACTATATGGTAATAGTGCATACATGATCACATCCATCTTTACTGACAGCCTTCCAGACTGATGGTATATATTAGCTATAAATTATATATAATTACCATTATTTATTGCTCGGTACGTCCTGTGGGTTTGTCTGCTTTTAATATTGTGTGGCTTTAGATAAGCATCAGTGTGAAAATATTGGAAGAATAAGTAATGTGTAAAGTAATTGGTAATTGTAAATAAGTAATTGGTAATTGTTTACTGGCTAAGATATGGAAAACTTATTGTGGTCTGGTTAATTCATGTTAAGGTACCTCTACAAATTTTTCCCCCGTCTTGTTTAATGTCCGGAAGTCATAATGGATGCATAATAAATGACTATGGAAGGCGGAAGGTAAATAAGACTCTTAAAACATTTCCAATTTACGCGGTGGTCTCAGCACATACCATAGAAAATCTTTGTCTAAAGTACATACTGGGATAATTAATGTATGGGTACGGAACCATTACCGGGTCTGGAAAAATGTAATCAGGAATTTCCCAGTATCTTTGCCCGATTGATGGCAATAGATACTGTGGCAATAGGCTCGCCCCCTTACATGAATGTTTCACAAAACTGGCGAAATGTGGGTGCACTAATAACCTCTGCCTGACCTTTCGGATTAAAATGAAAAAAACAATAGAATAAGATCATTGAACAAACAAACCCTACATTTCTCTTTGTATGTTACCCTGGTCAGGATTAGTAAGATTTACCATTATTTTCCATTATCCATTACGTTGTATCGTTTGTTCTAAATCAAGTCACTACGTAACGGGAGGAGACGTTTTTGTTCGATTGATTTTATGTTTATTTTATTCCCTGAGGAGGTTGATATTAGAGGCCTAAAACATTCAAAGTGTTTTGTTTATCCTTACTTGTTGTGTGGTCTGGAACACTGCTTGTTTTTCCTAGAGTGTAAAAACTGGAGATACGTAAACGCTACTTAGCATACTAAATTTTACTCCTTAATAAAGGGTCCATGTCTATCTTTTTACATAAATGGAGAGTTGTGTACAGAGAATGTAAATAATCGAATAGTAACGGAAAATGTCATTAAAAGGGCTGTCTCTTACACCCTGTTTGCTTCTCATCCTACTTCCTACTTGTTGTAATAAAAATGTGACAGTTTGTGCGGATGTATGAATGATTTGTTACCCACGCAAAAACTACAGACCGAATTTAATGAAAGGTTATAATAATACACAGACAGTTTTTAACCTGGACCCTTAAGATACTTTTTATCCTACGTAAGGCGAAGCCGCAGGCATATACTAATCTATATCTATATACTTATAATAAATCTGTAGAGAGGTCAATTCTGTACATGATATATATTTTCAAAATAACTATCAGGGGGTAATTAGTGATCGATACTGATGCCAAAAATGCAATCAGTAAAATTTTTGTCTGTCTGTCTGTCTGTCTGTCTGTCTGTCTGTCTGTCTGTCTGTCTGTCTGTATGTTCCTTATAGAAACAAAAACTACTCGACGGATTTTAACGAAACTTGGTACAATTATTCTTCATACTCCTGGGGAGGTTATAGTATACTTTTCATCACGCTACAATCAATAGGAGCAGAGCAGTGAAGGGAAATGTTGGGAAAACGGGAGAAGTTGCTCCATTTTTTAAGCTTCCGTCGCGTGTGTAGCCTTAATGGTTAAAGCTAAATAGAAATCATTTATGACGGAAATGTTCTACATAAAATTATCTAAAAAATATCCCACAACAGCATATGTCTATCTTTTATGGTTGACTCACAATAACACGTGTAACTCCCGATAGCATAGCAGTTCGGAGCTTTCTGATTATATTTGTTTACTCTTACGTTTATAATACTCTCACTCATCCCTAATTATAAGAAATTAATATTATTACCTATTCAATAAAAAAAGAATCAAAGTAATCGGTACAGAAACATCAAACTGAACCAAATATGAAATACGCTAATAAGCTGCGCGTGAATACTGAATCATGCCATAAGGATTATTTTTGTGTAACGGGAGCGAGCTTCATTCACTATTTGGCTGTTGATGCGTTCAGCGTTCGACCTTATTGACAGACAATAATTGATATTAACAAACCGTGCTTATCAGCGCGACTTTTAGTCTTTAAATAGTTTATTTGAATTTCTTTTGTTGTTATTTTATAAAATAGGTATTAAGTAGTTATTTTGGTAGTGTTTAAATATTCGTTCAAATTACAAATTATTATTAGTTCGCATTTTATTTCTTTTTAGGGGAAGTAGTAGGTACGCATAGATTTTTAGATACCGATAGGTACGTTTTGGCTAATTTATGATCAATTTTATTTTTGTAATAAGTAGGTAAAAGCGTAGGTACTTTTATTAATTATAGTAGTTATAGGTATTTATTTTAAGTGAAGTAGGTAAATTAATAAGGCTCAAGGGCAGAATTTTCGTGTTGCTGGAGTAGATCTCGGTGTCAGTTGTTTCTCGCATGGTCAGTTATATGTCGCTCTTTCCCGGGTTAGCAGTTCTAGAAATCTTTATGTTCACGTGCCGGACGGGTCAACTTTCAACATAGTTTACCCGGAAGCTTTGGGCTGAAGTTTTACCTATAGAACGCTATAGGTACCTACATAAGCCTCATGTGAAAGTGGTCTAAACAATATTACCAATAGGTACATTAACTTAATAACATACAAGGAGTTACACGCTGACGGAGTCGCGGGCACAGCTATTAATAATAATATTCTGCGGTTCCTTTTTGCGATATTTTTCAACAGTATTGTGGATTGACATATTGTATTTCCCTACTAAAATATGAAAGTTAATCTGTCTGTTACATCAAAACCACTGAACCGTGAGGAAGGACATAAAGGTACTTTTTTACGAAAAACGACGGAAACGCGGACGAAGTCGCGGGCAAAAGCTAGTATATAATAAACAGTCTAGCACATATCAACACCACCACTGTATAATTAATATAATTATAGTCAGTTCACCTCACCATTAAAACTCAATTATCGACATGACACGCTCGTCAATGCTGCCATAATTACTCGAATAGAAACGAAGCAATTCCTTTTGTCACTAATTACCATCGACCTATCACTACAAATTGTACCATCGATTGTTTAGCTGCTACAGGAGGTGTCGTAAGTTAAATGACTCCCAATTTTTACATGGAATGTCTATCTAAAGTTGGACGATTATGAAGCTTGTTTGCCTACATGAGGTTACTGCATGTCGTGGAGTATAGACCATTCAATTCTATTTAGACAAAATGTAGTTTGTAACGTAAGATGTCGTAAACATAACATCACGCCTGTAATCCCCGAAGGGTTAGGTAGAGGTGTACTCATTTGTAATGTGAAATATGACTAATAATTCTGATATCTTGAATAACCATAATTATAATATTTGGACCGTTCCTACAGTTCTGGTATTATCTTCTCTTATCTTCTCGTAACGTCTTTTAGACAATTTAAAAGTCATATACTTGGAGTTTACAATGGTATGAGAAGTAGAATATATAAGTAAAATAATACATGTTGCGCCGACCCCAAATAAATTGAGATAGGGGCAGGAGAATGACGATACTTGATTTATGAGCCAAAACGAAATCAACTAGAGTTTTTTATGAGTATCATTCTGTGATCAGTATTGTAAATGCCAACAATCTAAGTAAATAACTACTCATAAAGCAATGCATTCAATGTAAAAACAAAAAAAAAACGTGGCACAAAAAATCAATATTCAAAGTCTCGATTTAGAAATCAACTTGACAGAACAATATGACCGATCGTTTGTAACATACAATTTCTTAGTACCGCTAGTTAACGGTAATTTTATCGTTATTATGTCTCAATTAGCTGTAATCAAGGGGTGGGTGACGGTGTTTTACAGTCTAGCTGTCATCATTTATTAATATTTTAATGATTACTGTGAAATACTTGAAGGGGAATAGACAAGTAGATAATAATTGTTAGTTAGGTATTGATCAATGACGGGAATTCATATAAATGTTGACAGGGAATTTTTTATTAATATATACTGCGGATTACTGCCACACTGCCAGGGTCTTCTCCATAGCAATCCTTTCTCTCTGTAGCAATCTACGGTCAAAATTCCACACACATAATATAGTAAACTTTTAAAAGGACAATTTTCAGTCCCCCAACAAAGCCACGCTACATCTAAACGTACCTAAAAAGCATTATAATAAAAGTATATTCGCCTTAAAAGTGATAGCAAGGCGATAAATGTCAAGTTATTGCTTCTTCTTTTTTAGTAGGCGCTTAAAATATTGCTAAGTGAATTTTAACAGGCGTTATCGTCCTCATGTTTGTGCGCGCGTAATTTATGATTATAGAATGTCGTTTGGATATTATTAAGTGAAGCTTTCATGTAAGGGTTTTTGTTAAAGATTACTAGCTTATGTCTGAAAAGAATTAAAGTCATTGGGTGCCATTACCTAGGTTTTAATAAAATTGTGCTAAATGTTCACGAAACAATTCAGCCGTTTAATTGTGAAAAGGCAACAGACAGATTGACAATATTACAATATTGGCATGCTCATGTAGTCCATTCAAGATTTTACTTGCCCAATCCATCAAATACATCACACCGCCCACACACAACACACCACACACCACACAGAAACACACACTCCGCTCCACTCCGCTAAACACACAAACACAGAAACTGACATACTACTTCAACATTTCTCAGGCCATCAAACCTACAGGCCACGAAAACTGTCCAATTCACAAAGGCCACAGCTCTCAGAGGCGGGCCATTTCATCAGGTAATAAAACACTCGCAGAGGTTACTTTTCAGGGTGAGTTATAGGGTTAGGTCGCCGGGGCAGGGTTGGGGTCGGTCATACATCACCCGGGGTGGAACGAGGATTACTCCAACATAGACTTTGGCTTGTTAATGCCCGCTAAAGTTTTCCTTTGCGTGATTTTTGGCGAGTTTTTTTTTTCAGTGGTTTTTTGGGTTCGAAGTTGGATAAAGTTGTAGAATGTCGTAGTCTTAAGACTTACTACACTGTGGAGGTTGAATTTAATTTGTTCTGCCTTGTTTTTTACACGTATAAAATTAATAGGATACAGCATTGATTTAGACCGATAGAAATTAGGGACAGAAATAAAATCCATAATGCACAAAGAGACACGAGTGGTAGTAAACTATCTCTACAATATTTCATTGTCCATTGACAAACCTCTTAACCTGCTCACCCCAAAAATCTTTAGCACCATTTTCCACGGATAAAATAAAAGAGAAACAACAAAGAAACGTCGCAGTTAACAGCCCGACTGAATATTCATAAAGATAAAAGTGAATTTATGCGATCATAAAGACCGGGAGCGAATGATAAAGACTGGGACCGAGAACGAATGATAAAGAAACTTGTGTTGCTGGAATACTGCCCTATTTTTTGTTACTTATAGTTTTTCCTTTTTTTCGAGCTGAAACTTGTCTATTTAGAGCTACAAAGCTTTCGTACCTGCAGAAAGTAACCAACGTGGTGGACAAAAAACGTTTTTCTCTTGTCTTTTTCAAGAAGTTTTCAATATGAGTGTCGCTACAGGTAAATAACAGCTAAGTTTGTGTCTGAAACCCTGAAATTATTCGGGTAATGAATATAGTATATAAAATTTAAGTACTTTTACGTTAGACACTCATCAATCATCATATTGTTATTAAAAATAATGTTGTATTAAAATACTCCACTTAAAAAAATCATCCATTTAATCATTAAATGATTCAGATGTGTGAAAGTGGAGTATGTTCTCGTAAAAGTCGTATCAGGTGGCCTTCTGTAGTTCCTGCTTACCCCCAAGGATAAGGCCGTCAATTTATACATACATGTAGGTACAGCTAAATGATATTTAGTAGATACAACTGCAATTAGAACTATCTCTATTACCATACATTACAACGCTCTGGGACACCTATGTCCAGAATATGTCTGTAAGACAATTAATGCTGCATCGGATAGAGTGCCGGATCTCCTCGGCTCCCTCGGGTGTAGTACAGGCGTCCCTCCCATTCACTCCTATATATCGGATAGGAAATATCCCACTAATTGTTTACTGAAAACATGCGAACATTCAGATTTCCCTGAAGACTGTAAAGCTGAGTTCAACACTAATAAGATTTCTTGAAAAGTTTATGAAGATTTATTTCTCCTTTGAATTTCTTTATACGACGCATTAGTGTATATCGGCCTGTTCTTGACCAATCATTTAACTTCCTTAGAGAAACATAATATAACAGTGATGTTACAGGCGTGAGCCTGTAATCCCCGAGAGGTTAGGCAGCGGTGTACCTAATAGCACACTCACATTTCGCCGGTTAATTTTAAGTCTTAAGTAATAGGGGCGAGCTTTTTGCCATCAAAACTGGCCCAAATCCGACTCCGTGGCTGCTACCAGCCTACTGAGAAATGTCTGATAGAAAAACCCAATAACAATTTGCCCGACCCGGGAATCAAACCAAGAAAGTCATGCTTAGCAGTTGAGCTTGGGGCCACTAGACCAACGAGCCAGTCACTTCCTCTGATGTGGAAAAAAAACTTTAACATTCTACACATTTCGCCATAAATTCCTTACGATGTTATCTATACATAAAAACTGCAATGCTCTGCTTGGCATGGACGGAGCGTTATTACACAAGCCAAGGCCACCATGACCTTCTACATTAAAAACATGTCACACCAAAATTCAACTCCCCACGAAAGTAACCAAGAAAAAAAAACAAAAGAGGAACGCCAAACTGCGATACGTCAAAAAAAGCTGAGAGGAACATTACGCATGAAAAATTCATGCTGTTACAGAGATTAGCAAGACAATCACCCCCACTTGTAGAGAGGGGGAGGGAATATACAGAGCAAGGTGTCAAGAGGAGAATGAATTTGTCAGCGTGTGATTCGTAGCGGCCCTCCCAGCGATATATCACGCCGGTGATACGGCACAATGTGCGAGCAACCTTAATAATGTATGTGATTTAATATTTAGAAAGGTTTTTCTCTTGTTTTGATTTGTTGTTTTGTAACCTTGTTTGTTGGTCGAGTGTCTTCAAGAGAGTTGTTTGAATATGTATGGTTTACGGAGGGTATTGTCGCACAGGTATCAAAAATTGGGGTCCTAGACAGTTTTGTACTGTCTGCAACCCCAATATCATGTATTTTTTTCAGTTTTTGATACCCAAAAGGTGCCTTTAAGTATCTTCAAATATCCTACTTATTTATTTTTCAAGTAAATCAGCTCTCAATACGTCATTTAACCCTTTCACAGCCGCCTCATAGCCAAGAATCTACAACATTCTTCTCCGGGTACAAAGGTACCCACAATTCCCGGTGTCCCCCGATCCTGTGCCCCATTTCGCCGAGGCGTCCGTCTGATTTATAGTGCGATGAACAACTTCCTTCATAAAATATGGCCAGCCCGCTGACACATCGCGTACACCCTTGTTTTTCTACTGAAAACTTATTTTTATTTATACTTTGTGTTATTTTTTTGGCAGGTCTTGTTTAAGATTGTATTTTGGTGGTTGATGGATGCGGAGGTCACATAGGTACCTCATAAGAGTCATAAGCTATGTTATGGAAGTTTGACACCTAGTTGACAATTAATCTGATTTAATTTTAATCGGGCTGGAAAATTTTCGCAAATGCGACTGCTTGCGGATGCCAGGTCAGGCAAAGTCTTATTGGGATTTGTATCATATATACCATCAAGATTTTTTCAGTAACAGGCATGTAGTCTGGATTTGTACTCGGTTGTTGGCAATAGGCTTACCTTCTATTACGTGGGACTTTAATATAACTGCCGTAATGTGACTGTACCTACTAATAAACACCTCTGCCTAACCCTTCGGGGATTACCGGCGTGATGTGATGTTATATTATAAGCTAGGATTCCTTTTGAGCCAAAAGTCTCGGCTCAATTGTTAACTGCATTAAAAGATACTAAACTCAAGGCAAGAGCCAAATTCAACAAGAAAAACGGTTCATTTACCTTACCACCTGAAACACCTAAAGTAAAGAGGAAATTGTAGCCATTTGTCATAATAAAAAAGTAAAACCGTAAAAGTTATACGCAATAAGAAAAGTATTTTTAATTACTTTTCTTATTTACCTTGCCCGTGGTTCACAAGACAAACTCTTGTAATAAAAGGTGCCTAAGTATGAAAAACATTAAATTAAAGACTTTTATTTGAAAGTTCACACTGTTAATCTTTGTTCAACATTGTTTTCTATACTTTCATTGCGCATGATGAAAGATTGAGATTGGGCATTGAGTAAAGTTGGATGTCAGACTGACTACCTAGGTTTCTAAAGGTGTATTTTACCGCACCTAGTGGCTATGTGTATGACCAGCTGCAAACGTAGACGAAGTAAGTCAGGAGGTAGAACGCTGCCGGTGGTATTCTTAGCTTCTACCTGCCCCCATAAGAAATTTCTGGTAGTCCAGTGGCATCCTTAAATGTCAAAACTTAATATTTCCCCACTCTGTCCAATAACAAAACAAGGCAAACAGTAAACCAATACTCAGTCAAACGCTCCAATAAAAACTATCAGGAAATCGTCCGGATAAATCGCAAGTCATCGAGCTCACAACGCGTCATTTCTCTCAAAATATATATGGAACGAATAAAAACCAGTGAAATCTTTAGAGAGTCCACATTTTTTCCGTCAGAGGCGTCGTAAATCTTCCAGACAGCGGTGGAAAGGACCGGAGAGCGCGAGGGGGTTGAAATATGGCGGGCGGGGTGACCATCCGTCACTGTAGAATCACCTTCACGACAAATACGTGTTAGGTGGAGATGTGTTACTTTTTAGTGTCTGTACTTGGGGATAAGAGGCTGTCAGGGAGTTTGAAGGTTGTGTTCTTTTCAAGGGCAGTTTAGGTTGGACTGCTTATATAAGCAATTTTAAGATGAAAAGTCTCTAGTTACCTCCAAACACAATGTCGACTTCCAAGTGATTATGACAATTTCTGTCGACTGTCCCTTGCGTCTTTTTCGACAGTCATATTTTAGAACTAATGTTATGACGATTAAAGAATCGTTTGGCAAATCGCCAATATCGGAACTGACTTCTCCGATTTCTTTTATAAATACAATTACATAAAATACTAACAAACGTATACCCTCTTGTCTGTCAATGTAACTCGTGCGCCAACAGATCAATGTCACTCTGTATAGGTTAATCCCATACTTAACATAACATCACGCCTTTATTATCCGAAGGGTTAAGCAGACGTCTGCCTAATAGTAGGTGCACCCACATTTCGGCATGTTTTTTAAGTCGCATTTTATAGGGGGCAAGTCAATTGCCATCAAACGGGTACAAATCCGGACTACGTGGCAGCTACTTAGCTAATTTTAAAGGAACACCCCAATAACAGTTTGCCCGGCCCGGGAATCGAACCTAGGACCTCAGGCTCAGAATTCGCTTGCGACCACTAACCAACAGGCACTCAATCCCATTACCCATAAAAATAAGAAGGTTCTTAAACGTCGCTCTATTTCTTGTTAACCGGCCGTATCCATTAATGTTAGTCAAGGACAAATGTTAGTATCTCCACACGATTTGCAGGATATAGCCAAAGAGGTTTCTCGTAACTATGTCAAGACAAGACGCTAGTTCTAACTGGCTTACTAAATTGGTTAGTGGATAACATGCTCGTCCTAGCTTTGTGTGGTTGTGTCTTAGATATCTCAAAGGCAATAAACACACAACGTCACTAGTTACTATCAGTACTGTTTACTGTTAGACTGTCCACCTTACATGTTGTCCACCTTACATGTAAAGTGTTTGATTGTTTCGACAATACCTGAATGTGATCTGGAAATACGAGTCCAAACATTTCATTGCAGTCTCTCTTCTTTCTCTATCTTGAAGATACTGCTGTTGCTGCATTATGCTAGTGTTTTTGATAGTCCTTCCAAACTGAAGCTATGAGTCTCATGAGTCTCATCTAGGTCAGTCCAATAATTAATAATTTGGTTTCTTCATCTTTGTGACTTTATTATCTAAGAAAACATCAAGTTTCGGGATGTCAGTACGGATAGTGTTGTTTTGAGTTGACTGACTGATGAGATCGAGCACCACAACAGAGCTCTCAATTCCCAAAATATCCTCATTCCCCACAAAATATGACGCAGAACCTCCACCATCATCTCCACACCAATACATCACAGCATACTGCATTAGCAACGCTAAGCCAACGCTCTTAATCGGGCGCAATCGTATATTTCTTGATTAAGGGATCGTAAAAACGTCGTCCCGCTCTGATATATGGCCTCTGAGCAGGAGAGCAGATTAGCCGACGGTTTGCGAACTCTGGAAGTGATGTACGATGATTGATACGGTTGGCTGGTGGGGGATGGCTTATTAAGTTGATTGTTTACGGTTTTCACTTTGATGTGGGGGGAGTGGTTTGTGTTACTGTAGCATTTAGGCTTGTGAGCATTATAGTGGTAGATAATAGTTACTGATGGCATGTTATCTTTGTTTTATATTGTTCTTTTTGGGGTAGGTTCATTCTGCCTTAGTCGGGGGACCCCTTCACATGGTAGAAGTAGGAAAAGTGGACTTTAAAGTCGGTTAGAGTCCGACGTAAACCTCCGCTTGCCCCAGGCGGAGGGTATCCATGATGATATTCCAAATAAAAAATAGACCTTCATTCATCTATAAAAGAAACACTTCTGGAACATCAAACACACCTAACATTTGTGAAGGAAGAGAGATGTCGATGTACTTTATCATCGTGCGTCTCAGTCTCTTTTTCTCGCAATCTAAAGACTAAAACCGTAGGTCACGAGAAATGCCACATCCTCTTTATTTTAGTGACTGCAGCTTCGTTGTTTTCAAGTTTTTCTTATAAATAGCGTAAAATTCTCCTCAAAAACTTCGCAGCCACTAGGTACTGTGGCAGTTGCAAAGATAAACAAATGTGAGTTGGGAGTCGGCAGGACGTCTCCGCGTCGCAGCGGTCGTTCGCAGCTAATAAAACAGATAAGAGCGAGATAATTTACATTTCAACGATAAAGTATCTTTGCTACAACCAGCCGAAATGAGCCATCCCGACGACGCGAGAGCTACAATTTAGAGTTCTTTTTTGGTGGTTTAATTCATGAGCTGTAGCAGGACGCTTATTTTCAGTTTTTAAACATTAAGTAGTCTAAGTTCGATTTAATCGGATTTAATTATTGTCATGAGAGAAAGACATCTTTAGAAGTATTTTCCAAAACAACGTCAGCTCAAAGATGAAAGTGCTAAATTTAATGTAAACCACGTAAATTGAATTTCCATCTCCATCATAATACCAGGTTTTTTTACGTAATCCCGCTAGATGGAAAGCAACGGATGGATAAGGTCGACACTCGGCCTGTCCACGGTTGCTCTAGTAAGATTATGTATACAAACAAAAAATATGAAAAGTTTTCGACGTAATAGTAGATCATTACATTTTTGCTAACTGCATAACGTTGCAGCTATTCATATAACAGACAGGGTATCTTGCTTGCAGTTGTACCGAGTTTTACGACCTGAAACTACGACGATAGGTATTGCCAAATTGTCAGTTGTAGTTGTCTTTAGTCTTGGCCCTATCATAACTTTTTTTTGCTAGCCTGTTTGTATTTCCCACTGCTGGGCTAAGGCGTCCCCTTTCTCCTTTCAAACCTCTATATCCTGTGCAATATCTGGCCATGCCCAACCATAACTTTTATACTTTCCAAATCGCTTCAGCCTTTGACTAACACCACCCAGCTAGTTACAATATTTCACAGCAAACGGACATTTTTATAGGTATTTAGCGAAAACGTCGTTCCAGCGGACCAATTTGCAACTTGTTTGCGTCGCCAATAAATTGTCGCCTACATTTCCTAAATTACACTGTTATTCGTGACGTATTGTCGCTGGAGGTACCTACCTACTCCTGTATTGTTGCTGTTGCTGATGTTATGATTATTGTTCGCTGGGTTTCCTTTTGTTTTTCAGCAACTTGTTTTGTGTAGTTGGACTGACATTTGTTTAGATGGGGTTAGAAAATGTTAGAGCCGTCTACATTTTCTTTGTATATGATTGTATATATGAATCTTACCTACTCAGAAGTAGGTAAGGATTGTTGCCGGTGGTATCCTATTAGTTCTACTTCCTTGGGGAAAATACATGAACTTAAACATATTTAAGGTCCCATTAAAATAGGTGGACAAACTTTTAGAAATCATTCGGACCACCAAAATAAGGATAATGGTAAAAAAAGAAAATAATTAAAACGCATTAGATACGTACAAGAAAATAAAGCAACTAACGAAAATACACTAAAAGTGTTAGTTACCCAACATTTTAGTTAAAACAAACACTTTAATCAGTGTTTTTTACTTGGATATCTTTGGTTTGACGTACTGAACGCTGTGTTAAAATTTGTCCACCTATTTTAATGGGACCTTATATAAAATCACGCCTGTAATCCCCGCAGCCCGCAGGGCTAGACAGAGGTATACTCACTAGTCCACTTATTATGTTTCGCCAGTAATGTTAAAGTCCCGTTTAATAAGAAGGGAAATTATTGCCATCAACCTGGCACAAATTTAGACTCCGTGGCTTCTACTGAGAAATTCTTGGCGGAAAAACCCAATATAACTTTGCCCGACCCTGGAATAGAACCCATTCGTTGCCATTAAACCATTTTCCTTTTGGTTTGCCTCATTTAAAAATCGATTCCCAACACGTCTGCCGAGTTCTGCATCGTAATTTAATTTCACTCAATCGTCGAAGGGAATTTTATCAACTTGTCTATTTCATAGCAAGGTTACTTTACGACTTCACTTTAAAATATTTTAAAACTCCCACCTAAAAATTGCGTTCAAAAAAATTTAAATTCATGTTCTTACTCCCTAAGGTCCCATAAGTGATACTGTAATGCAAAGGATCCAGCGAGGCCCCTTCAAGCTCCCACATAAAAATATGATATCTCTCAAAGGGAATATGACGAAAAAAACTAGTTTATACATCAAACATTCTAAAAGAATAGACACATTGATGAAGTGACATATTTTGCGATACAAAACCAACTTTATGAAAACCTTTTTCAGACTTTGCCATGGGAATTTCAACTCTGTTGTGTAGATCTTAGAATGTATATGTTTTGAAGTAAAGGTAAAATGTAAGTGATATTTGTATGTCACAAAGAATATTGGAGGAGATACATGATTGAATTTATTATATAATAAATTGTATATACCTTGAGCCTTCGACATGTTGTTTGTTGTTAAAAGTATTCAATATGTCGGGGTTTATTCTAGCTATATTGACACGACGATGGATTTCAGAGAGTTTGGCTTTGATGTGTTAATTCTTCGCTAAGAAGATGTGTTTGTTTAGTAGTTAGATTTATATCAAATCTACACGGTAAGTACTCATATTTTCGTAGGTAACCTAAACAACACGTAGATACTGCTAATGCCGTAAGAGGGACAGGGGCTGAGAATTTTCCATACTAATGTATTCTCCTTTTTTCTTCCTAAATAATGCCTGTAATTTCTTGTTTTTCACCAAAACATCGTGAGGAAACCGGCTTGTCCTGGAACTAAAAATTCGAAAACTTGTGACATCTACCAATCCGCACTGGGCCCGCGTGGTAGATTAAAGCCCATTCTCTCTCAAAGAGAGGAGGCCTGAGTCCTTGCGATGGGAACATTAATAGGCTGATGATGATGAATAAGTAAAGAAAATATGACTCTCCAAAAACCAGACAAATTCGAAAAGTTTTTAACAGATAAGAAATTGATAGAACCCTATTTCCACTAAACAGTTCATTGAATAGTACCTAATTTACACACAAACTAGGTGCAGGCCTCCTCGCTTTGAGAAGTAGTGGCGAACCCCAACACGTGAGATCGGTCTGTCAAGCGGGTCCATATTGGCTCACCTAAAGTTCTTTATCCGAAATTGTTCTTCCTAACGATTTGTAATCCGAATGATCACTCTTCCTAAAATTTTTCATCCTAAAGTTTTCATTCATACTATTTGTAGTCCTACCAACGATGTTCATAACACTCATGTTTCCGAAAATTGGAATTCATAATATCATTAGTGTAAATATACACCCCTTTGCAAAAAAAACGGGCACCTTAGGAAATTTACGTTCTAAGGTCGATTTGAGTTAATTCAATGAAATTTAATTGTTTGACGTAGTCTGTATATACTTATAATCGTGTAAATTATATACTTATAATCGTGTAAATTAATACGCGTGAAGTGAACTGTGGCAATTTAAAAAAAAAATCTATGAATTCTTTAAAACCGATGTACACGGCCAAACAATAAGAAGTGGTCGGCAATAAAGACAAGAAGATTTTTTTACTTTGTTTAATTAAATAAAGTTACAAATGTAATAACCTAATAACGAGTGTGACCTCCTCTTGCCAAAATCACAGCTTGAATCCTTCTGGGCATGCTTTCCACGATGTTTTTAATGACGTTTTGAGGAATACGTTCCCACTCTTCTGCAATGACTCTTTTTAGCTCCCTGATGTTTTGTGGAGCATGTTGCACTGATCTTACCCGTCTCTTTAGAACATCCCAGACATGCTCAATTGGATTGAGGTCAGGACTTCGAGCTGGCCAATCTAAACGACGGATCCCAACTTCTTGCATGTACGCTTCCACGTCGCCAGAACGGTGCGGGCGAGCATTGTCGTCCATAAAAATGGAATCTTCCCCAAGTGCAGTCAATGCGGGTTGTGCATATGGAATTAGGACTTCCATTATGTACCAGTGTGCATTTAATGTTCCATTTTCTATGAGAACTAACTCCGTACGCCCCGTCGAATTAATTGCTGCCCAAAACATAACGGAGCCTCCGCCATAAGGAGTGATTTCTTCGAAACACACTTCCGCATAGCGTTCCCGTGGTCTTCGTAGCACTCGCCGGCGTCGGTCCTCTCCACACAAAGAGATTCTAGCTTCATCAGAAAACAATACTTTATTCCAGTCCTCCAGAGTCCATGAAGCACAGTTTCGAGCAAACTGAAGTCGAGCAACACGGTGCTCACGGAGTAATTTAGGTCCCCGAGCCGGGCGGTAACTCCTGATATTGGCAGCCAAAAGCCTCCTCCTGACGGTCCACAAGCTAACTTCTACTCCTCTCACTTCTTCAAGGCTCTTCTTCAGGTCCACACTTGACGCCTTACGATTCCGCAAGGCCTGACTCACCAAAAAGCGGTCATCTCTTGGTTCTGTGCGTCGTTTTCTTCCCGAACCGGGTCTTCTTTTGACCGAACCGGTCTCTTGATACCGTTGCCAAGTCCTCTGGACAGTTGAACGACTCACATTTAGCCGCTGAGACACGTAAGTTTGCGAACAACCTTCTTCAAGTAGGGCTATAATTTTACCGGCCCTTATCGCTTTATCACTCATGTCAAAAAGTGGTATTTAATGTAAAAAGAAAGATAAAATTGTTTAATTTGCAGAAAATATCCAAAAAGTTTTAAAATTTTAGTAATCAGTAATAAAATCGTTTCAGCAATTCGCGCCATTAGTAAAGCAATTTTACAATAATCTACAATAATCATTATTTTCCTTTTGTTAATTTCAAAATTTAAATTTGGAACGTACAGAATCATGCCAGGATTCTTCAAATAACATGCCAATACATCGTCAAATTAATAAAACCTCTTACTTGTCCTTCTTCATTGAAGTAGAGAAAAAAATATGAAGTGCCCGTTTTTTTTGCAAAAGAGTTTATTTAAACTCCTACTGTTTTTTATCCTAACGCTTTTATTCCTAAACATAATTACCATAATATTTTCACTCATACAACTGTTTAGAATGATTAAAGGTCGTTTCACTGATTTTTGTCTTGAAATAAAATAAATGAATGAAATTCAGGTCAGAGTGTCGTCTTGTGGGCACTATGAAAAAAATACTTAGAAAAATTTCGCGACCAATTTCGAGGTAGCGCTCGCCGGCCGCTGCCGCGGCACCGCTCGCTTCGCTCGCTCGGCTCGCGCGTAGTTGGTCACAGTTCTAACCTAACCTAACCTATGGATATCTTTGCATAGTATATAAGGTCCCATTAAAATAGGTGGACAAATTTTAACACAGCGTTTAGTAAGCCTAACTAAAGACATCTAAACAAAAAAAACCACTATATATAAAGTGATTTTATTTTGACTTAAAATAATAAATTGCCGGCACTCTAGAACAAACTCATCCTATAAAAGTAGGTATTTTATTTCTTATTCTTATATTTTTTTTTGCTATTGTCCTTATTTTAGCGGTCTGAATGATTTCTAAAATTTTGTCCACCTATTTTAATGGGACCTTTTTTATTACTGATTATTATGAATAAAAAGTAATATAAACAAAAAAAAGATATATGACTGAATAATAGTGTAAAAGATGGTTATGTTGAGAAAATATAGGAACACAAATAATAGTGTAATAGATGTTTATTGCTACAGACATTATGAAGTTGAATGCTTCGGAATTAAAACATTAGAGACAGAGAAGTTAGGAATTGCGATTGTTAGGATGAAAAATGTTAGGAAGAAAATTTTCGGATTTCCAATTATCGGAGTTGAAATTTTAGGTGAACTTTGGCGCACCCCTGTCAAGCATGTGGTTAAATTGAAAATACTAACTTAAAAACATGCCTCTTCAATTTTCTCATCGATAAATTGTCTCTTGAAGCTCATAACTTCTCATAGCACTAAAAAAATACCCACTCACTTTTCAGTTCAAATACTCTCACAAGGTATTCCCAGTTCGCCTGTCTCGTTTGGTAGCTGTCATCATATTTTTTGGCAATATCGCATTATTAGGCCCCTCGGGATGTCTACGGCATTCGATACTTCGACGCTTAGCTCTTAACGTGTCATGCTAGCAGGATGCTTTAGAAAAACCTCATGTGACTTTTATTGGTGTGTTTCAAAAGACTTTATTATATCAACCTTAGGTGTAATGGTTTTCAGGTGTTATGATATTATTTAACACGCTTTTGGCTGAATAAATATTAGTTTAATACTTTGGCAAGGGCTTTTGGCTGCATAATAACAGACGAAGGGGTCGATTTTCTTACATTAACTTAATTACACATAGAAGAAAAAAAAATTAGTTAGGAAGGAACTAACTTACAAGAATACAGAATTAAAAGTAACCGTGGGCCCCCAAATAGGCACAGCCTGTTTTTGGCAATCTTCCTTTTTTTATCTCCAAGATTATGATTCGATAACTCTTGTGTTCATTTTATAATGACTGATTTGACATAGTGTGGCTAATAGGTACTTGCGATCAAACAATTCCACATGTAATCTAATTAATTATAAAGACTTTTTTGTATTAATTTAAATTAATACAAAAAAGTCTTTATAATTAATTAAACTCCACACCAATCCCAACACTAAAACAGAACAATACCAAAACGCTCATTAACAACATTAAAGGGTAAACCACAACACGTCCTATGCTCAACAAAAAAAGTGTTCCAAAAAACACGTTTCCAGCACCCGCCGACAGACGGCGTTGCGGAAGACTTTACTACTTCCTGTGACAAGATGGCCAGGCGTTCAGAGCAGCCGGAAACTGCGGCGAGAGAGCCCAAAAACATGATAAAACCTCGATTTCTAAACGACCTAACAACCAGCACCGACCCTTCAAAACCCAACCTTACCTTTCTCCTAATAAAATCTATGTCTCTTGGTATAAGTTAGTACTTATTGCCTTTCAAAATGCCAAAGGAAAGCAATAAGTAAGAGCGTACCCGTCAAGTGCGATCGCTTATTTCCCGCATTGAATATGATATGAGTTTTCCGGAGTAGACAAGATTTTCAGGATAGAACAAAAAGAAAAGCCGTAGTCACACGGTATTAAAGTGTTTAGGTTGGTACCTATAACGTGTGACTACGGCTTTTTTTTTGTTCTATCCTGAAAATCTTGTTTCATACTTTTTCAGCGTCGTTTTTTTTGTCGTAGTCGGGTTTTAGTTTTTTACTTTTTTTTATTTAAACAATTTTGGTGTTAAATATTTTTTTTACTTTTGACTTTTTGTCCGCTAGAGGGCGTGATTTTAAAAGTGAGCAATATTTTGGAAATGTACAAGTCAGGCCCTTTCAAATGATACCAAACACGGCGTATTTATCTCCATTTTTATTTTTTAAGCCTTACTTTTTGTCCGCTAGAGGGCGCCAAATCGCTTTTTGTGACACGTCACCTAGCCTATGTTCAGCGGAAAATTAAGACGGTTCTAACGATACCTCATATGTTGAGTTCCGATAAGTAGATTAGAAGCTATGAGGGAACAGATGAAGATACACACATACATACATACAAACATACATACATACATACATACATACATACATACATAGCCAGTCAAAATCATAACCCTCCTTTGGCTTTGCCGTAGTCGGGTAAAAATCATAACCCTCCTTTGGCTTTGCCGTAGTCGGGTAAAAAGTGCCTGTAACTAGCCCACTTGAAATAAATGCTTTGGTTTTGACACAGCTGAAAAAGCTGGTGCCGCGTTAACCTTTCGATAATCCACAGCCCCGACGGGAGGTGAATTGACCTTAAAACGTAATTTTTCTTCTTAGCCGCGAAATTCGATTTTTTTTTACGTTTTCCGCAATTTGCCG
The DNA here is from genome assembly GCA_949775195.1 of Diarsia dahlii. NCBI lineage: Eukaryota > Metazoa > Arthropoda > Insecta > Lepidoptera > Noctuidae > Diarsia > Diarsia dahlii. The sequence continues at coordinate 1,761,214 of OX459198.1, forward strand.
ACCAGTGTCAATGACAGTACTGTAAAAAACGTAATTCGCGGGCTACTTGAAGGATTTTCCTTACATGGAGTTAATGAACTAGTTTAAGTTAATAAAAAAGATGGGACCACATTTCATGGCCAACTAGAGGCAAGTATAAATCATTATTTAGGTTATAATGAAACTTAAGTGTATCAAATTATTTATTTTGAATTAATTTCTCAAAATTCACAATGTCCAATGATTTTTATTTTTACAAGTGGAGAAAAGTTTTGCAAAATCTTCAAGAACTAGTTGATTTGGATATTCATTATCAGGTACAGTAGAAACAGAGTTCGACCTTTGACCGTCGTTACACAAGTCTGTGACCCGAAAATCATGCAATCAGTCTTGCCAAGGGGGTATTGTAATACCCAGTATTAACTAGGTCCCAGAGGTCGAGTAGACAGTCGCTCCATGTAAAATACTGGTATTCAGCTGCTTCCGGATAGACTATAGAAGCCGGCATGGTTGGGAAAAGGCTAGGCAGATGATGATGATGATGATGTAGGTGCAGTAGAATATGAATTCACCAAGTGACCTGTAATCGGAGACATTGTAGTAAACACCATTTAGTCATAACACCAAATCCCCACACATCTTAGTAGTTATGTGGACCATTAATCGTTGGGTTCGTTCAGCTCGTCCCGCATGGTTTAATAGATGACTATATGGCATTTCTTTGTTCAAGGAAACAAAAGTCCATGACCGGACACTCCCGCAAGCCGTTCGTAGATTGACTTCAATCCTGGGACAGTACATGCTCGTCTACAATGAAGCTATTGAATGTTTTCAGCAGAACCTACAAGTGCAGAAAACTGTGTATTATGATAATGTTGTCAAGGCTGTTGTTTCTAGGTAAGGTATGAAGCTGATGGTTCATCAAGGCTTTTGGTAGATGAGTCTGTCTCTAGTAGTCTCAATGTATGAAAAAAGTTTGATGAAAATATATGCAGAACCATTAGAGTTAATATATTTGGTTCTCCCAAATAGCTAATAGTTACGACATTCGGTCTTAATAATGGCCTTATTTATGATTTTAAATCATTCCTCATTGATCTAGTAGACATAAACGCTATTACCGAGCATGAATCCCTGGGTTCCAGCGTGGTTTTTCCACCAGAAATTTCACAGTAGCAAGCGAAGCTTTAATTAGTGCCCACTTAATGGTAATAGGCTTGCCTCCTATTAATACACCCACATTTCACATTTATATGAGGTATAGTATTATACGTCTACGTTCACCGCTGTTTTCAGAGTATTAGAACTGAAAGCAAATCTAGAGAAGTTAGAAGGCAGTCGCTTCCAATTTATAGGCCATGGTTTGATCGAAGTCCATCACACAGTCTGTGACATAGATGTGAAAGCAATACCAAAGGAGCCAGGTAGACCTGAAGATATACAGAAGGCACTTGATGAAACATTGACTAGAGTTAAGGAAAAGAAAGAATCTGTGGTTACAATAGGTAAGACGATGCAACACTATCAACACAACATAACTAACTAGCTTGTATTTTTCCACTGCTGGGCAAAGGCCTCTCCTTCCTCTTCACACCAGTTAACCCTTAGCTAGTGCTGGTCATAGATATAAATGAACATGAAATACCGCTCAATATGAAATACTTGTAAAACATTCATTGGCGTCATAGTTCAAATAATTTTTTCATGATTTCAGTTGAAGAGCATGAAGAATCAACAAATTTTAATGAGCTATGGGGTATAGAAGAAACTAAAGAAGAGCAAAAGATAAAAGTTGCGGAAGTACCAGAAGAAATACGTATGACAAGGGAATATTTAGCTATGATACTGGCTCACGAGAAAACTAGGTATGAAATAGTAAGATTAGTTAACTTTTCAGAAAACGAAATTATTGTTAACTATTGTTAAATTATTGTGAAGCATACTTATATAATTTTGAGGACGACAGTAACTGTAATTAGAAATGTAATGATCTATGGAACCTATAAATAACGATACTTTTCAAAATATAGACAAGTGATAAAATCAGTACAATATGGCAAGCTTAGACGGGATATTTGGGAAAAGGAACTGACTGGACGATTGAAACCTCCGGTTAGATATGAAGTTAGAGTTAGAAGTGCCGAACTTATACGCAAAGTATTCAGGTATTCAAATCTATAATAATTTTATAAATAATGTATGCGAAACGATTTGAATTAATACAGACAGTGTTTTTCTGACGTACATTTCAGAGCATATTTTGAATTAAAACGAGAACGCATTAGAGACTGTAAACGAGATGAATTACTGGGTTTAAGCATTTGTGATCCAAAAACACAAACAATAAAAACACAAAGAACAAAAGCAGAGGAGGTAATATGTAGTGGTAAGGTATACCTATGTCATAAGAATTTCATCTTCTCCGTCACTTGAAATAGGTTCCATTTTTCTTGTCAGATGCTGAGAAATCGTTCAAAATTACAACAAATATACGAAAAGGAATGGCTTGCACGACGCGAGGATTTAAAACAACAGTTTCTTCAAAATAAAAGAGCCGCACTATGTGATGAATTTTGTGACCAAATTAGGGAGTGGTTCACCGAATGGTAATTACTTAGCATCAAAAGTATTCAAAAGTGAGAGATGAGAATGACAGTGTAGTTTGTAATTCTGTCTGTCCGACCATTCCCCCCCTCTTATCTCCGAAACTACTGAACCTAAAATTCTGAAAAAAATACAGAAATTAGTTCAACACGTATAGATTACAGGAAAACCTATAAGAAGTCATGATGCCCTTCATGTGCAAGTCCAACTTGCACTTGGCCAGTTTTTTTACACTTGAGACGCACGGGACCGGAATGCCCGATTGTGGGGACACCTGAGAGAGGCCTATGTCCTAGCAAACACTACTATGGCCATTATTCCAAATACAGCAAGTAACAATAGAACTACATAACTTTATTTTTACTATAGTAAAGCAACACCCAAAACATTCATTATTTCAAGGTTTGAATCAGCACGATTTTTTTTCGACATACCTAAAGATGGTTCGGCAGCAATTTTCAGAGCTGAAGTCCCCAGTCCTGAAGAATGGCTTGAAGAAAATAAAGCACTTGCAATTAAAGCTGAGGCAGACAAAAAGAAAAGTCCACAAGATGTAAGTCAATTTAATTATGCAGAATTTTGATAACCCCATGGGAAAAATGTATGGGCGTGATTAAAATGTATGTGTGTGTGTAATTTTTATAAACAGTTGATCAGGTTTACAAAGGAGGGATTACTTAAATCATTATTTTCTACAGCTGAAATTCGAGAAACAGGAAGCCAAGAAACAAGCAATGTTAGAAAAAAGAGAAGAACAAATGAAAGCAAAGGCAGAAGCACTATTACGGCAGAAAATGATGAAAAATCCAACAATGCATCCTGGATATAACTACCCGATTTCAAAACAAACTGATCAGCTTTTGCAAGTAAGAATTAATAAGTCTCTATCTAAAAATTGTGGTAAAGAAATTGAAATTTCACTGACATTTTTTAGGTACAGTGCCCGATAAGTTTTCTCAAAGGTTAAAAATGGCAAAAATACTCATTTTCTGTAATTTCATGCTTCTTCATTTCATCTGTTTAAGCTATACGTTGCGTTTGAGTGAATTTAAATATTTTTTTCAGGTTATTGATAATTATCACAAATTCTGGGATAGCTATGACGAACTCGAAACTGTGGACGTAAAAGTAAAATATGTTGATCAAATTGATGTAGAAGATGTAACAATGGAATTGAAACTTGAAGTCTTGCCAGAAGCTGACGAATGTATGCGGTAATTAAAACCAGTATTTTTGAGCAACTTGTATAATTTAACAACCAAAAAAACTAACTAACACTCTAACGGTTATTATTTAAATAGGGTATTTCACCAAAAAAATCTAATTAGTCCGTCAGATAGATTTCCAAAAAATAATGGACACGTATTTTTTCTTTTTTCACGTAAACAAAAAATAAAGACGATACAGTGCTTCGAAAAGTCGTGTCAAGTCGTGTGACGTCACAAGGATAGTACTTTTTTACCCACAAAGTGACGTGAAAAACCCCCACTCATGATCTTTGACAGGTTTCATCTTCGTCAATTTTTATTAATTTGAGAAAACAAAAAACACGTATCCGATATTTTTCGATAATCCAACAGACGGACTAATTAGATTTTTTTGGTAAAATACCCTATTGATATTCTATGTAATTATGTAGTCAAGAACTGCAGCAACTGAAAGCTGCTCTGAAAGAAGACTACATAGCGCAAGAATTAGAAATGCCAGTCAATTTTGTGAAACCTATGAGGAAAGGTGAAAGGGGAAAGAAGAAGAAAGTTAAATGTAATTTAAGTGAGAAAGAAGTTGAAATGATTGAGGTAAGATCTTAAGAAGTAGTGATGCTATGAATTGGAGTAGATATTCAGTAGATTAACTGGAATAGATATTTCATACGTGAAGACGTAGGAACCAACTTGAGTATAAGAGAAGTACTCAATACTTTAATTATTGCATTCCACATGTAGTACTTATTGTAAAACTTAAAATTAGATCATAATTATGGACCCTGTCGGGCACAGCAAAATAAGTGAGTTAGGAGAGAGGAAGCACTTTGTAAATTTTAATTATAAAATAGTTGGTAGGTAATTTCTAAGATTTCTAAGAATTTCTAAGTAGGACTCAATAAGAGACAATCAAGAGATGGGTAGCCTACGACTGTTCCTGCGTATAGTTTACTTTCCTTTCACAAACAAATATAGCAGAAGAAGATACACATCATAAACTTACACCTTTTCCCGTACGTAGGAAGAACCACAGAGCAAGGTGTAGCTGCTACTATAGTTACAAACTCGTAATAATGTTGTTGACTTTTGATTCCATCAGGACCTGGCACATGAAGGTTTCATGATTGATTATCCCAGAATAAAAAGTGAACACTTCATAGGAGATCCTAATTTAGGGGGTGAGGATCTTCGTAGCCAAATCTTGTAAGTAATACTCGACTAATTAGAAGTGATCTTTTTGCTATGAAAAGTGCCATCTGAGAGAAATTGAGACATACCGTTTTCACTACCAAACAAGCATCTTAGAATCTTTATACCAGTATCTGTGTTCTTACACCTGTGTTTTTTTTGCTGCTATAGCTGTATTTTTGATATCCTTCATTCCGTTCAGCTGAAACTAATTATGCCCTAACCCTTACACCGTTTTGTTTCCTACAGACCAGCGTTCCCATTCAGCTTTGAAATACGTGCGTATTGGTGGGAGAGGTGTCGCGAAGTGTGTCATGGCTTCCACAAGATTTTATTGGTCGGACACAAAATGAGTGGCAAGACAACATTGGTCCATGCTATGGCTTCCGTAAATGGTAAGTAATTGACGATTACTCGCTGGGAAAGTTATACTGCACACCTTCATAGGAAATTATGTCGAACTTGCCAAAACAGGGTCCAATTAAGTACAAACTAGCGAAACTCCAAATTAGTGATGGGTTTATCTCGAGATCTCGAGATGATGAAATAAAAAGATGAAAGCTTTCATTATCAGGTAGGTACATTTTTTGTTCTTTTTCTTTTATAACTTTATATTGTATTTTAATTATTTAATACTAATTCACGTATCATAATAATAAGCTATTGATCAGTAGATAATGGTGTTGTTAGTGCAATAAGTGCCATTATTTTAAGTTTATATTATACAGTGTATACGTTTTTGTACTGTTATTTTTTATAAAATATTTATTTATTTATCCCTAAATAAATAAATAAATATTTTACAGCAGCTGGCTGTTCTGATTACAGAAGCAGTGTTGTTTGAATTAGACCCCTACCAAGTGCAGGGAGACACAGAGACAGACTTCTTGAAACGTTTGGTGCACAAGGTGGTCACATGTGCCAGAGCGTTGCAACCTTCAATTATACATATCAAACATGTTCAGAAACTGTTTTACACTAAGGTAATATTAATAAAAGAGTGCCTATAGATACCTAATACCTATTTATTGAATTATTGCCTTGAAATCAATTTGTGCTATCCTTCTCCATTCCCTATAATTTTACAATTTACAAAGCTGTTTAAATTCTACGGTCTAAATATTTGTCGTTATAGATTCCGCCAGAAGAAGCAGATATGAATTTACCTGTCTTAAGAACTTTCTTTGTTCAGAAGATGATGAAGAAAATCCGAAAGACAGATAAAATAACTGTTGTAGGTAGGTGATAACCATAAACCTTTTTCTGTTTCATTCTTTGTTGACGACTGCACCAACTTCTAAATTCTGATCTTCCTGAAGTCGTGTGCCATCGACCAGCCTAGTGCGGGTTGGTCGTCATCAACCTGTAACACGACTTCAATCGGACAACTCCAGTTAAAATTTTATTCTTCATCGCTTTGAGAAATTGAAAGCAATGATGAAAGTGCCTGCTTGGGCTCGAATCTACGACCTTCAACTTGTAAGTCGTCGCTGATACCATTGGCCCGCCATTACTTATAAGTAAGTCCAATTAAATAGTTTTAGATGCTCACTGAAAATTTTACTTTTCTTACAGGCACTTGCAGCGATCCATGGTTGGCAAAAGCCAGTACTCTGTTGAAGCAGTTTCCAGACGTGCTTCTTCTGCCAGACTGTACGCACTCTCTCGTTGTGCAGATGTTGAAGGAATGGGTCGTTAAGTTCGTATTCGTATTTCTACGGAGCTTGTGCTTATAAACTCAGTATATAAATTCCCTCAAGTGGCGCTACAACAACTGGCTCTCCATCATCCACAAGTCACTCTATCCTAACAGTATTTTTAAAGTATTCGGGAGTGTCATATACTACACTTGCCAGAGAGCCATCGATCCTACGGTCACATGATAAGAATTGAAGTGACGTCACTTCAATTTGTTAATTTGCATATTCTATCGATCTATTTAACTGGTGGTACAAATCATCGCATTTATTTACTTTTTCTTCTTAACAACCTCTCCATATCTTAATTTGAATCGTTGCCTATTCCAGAAACCGTGTAATACCAGCGACCTTCAACGTATCGAGCTTGGCGCATGTGTTGAAAGGATACAGCTTGGGATACCTGAAAGAGGCACTTGAAAACTTCTTGTCGGCTGATAGAATCGTCAAGTAAGATTTCAAAAATGATAGTGTTGTTGCTCTTTACAAAAAAGAAACAAGATTCGTGAAATGTTCGATTATAAAAAACTTTTTTGCAAAAAAAACAACCGACTTCAAAAACACCAAAAAGAGAAAAATAAACTTAAGAAGAAAAATCAGCTTCTGAAGTCGGTGACTTTTGTTTGTTTGACTTCATGTTTTTGCCACCGACTTCAGAAGCTGATTTTTCTTCTTAAGTTTATTTTTCTCTTTTTGGTGTTTTTGAAGTCGGTTGTTTTTTTTGCAAAAAAAGTTTTTTTATTTTTTCAGTTTTAGTTGTAATAAGTACCTATATAGATATATATGTCCTATACAAATATTTACTATGCATTTAACATTCAACCAAGAAACCTAACCCTTAACCTTCAAGATTCAACTATTTTTGCTTTGAGTATGAAGACAAGTGATGACTGCTTGATGCGAATACTTGAATAGTGTCAGAAAAAGCACGAAACACGTAATACGTGTCTATGAAATGCATATATAACAACTAAAAAATGTGTATTGTATACATCTGCATACCCCCTCAGAGCATACAGGCGTGATGTTACGTCATGATAATTGTATATTCAATAAACATCCAAGCGATTCCAGCAATTACGACAGATTTGCCGTCTATTTTTGAAGAGTTCCATTGTATATCTCCGAAGATCAGCACCAGATCTTCACCAAATTAAAATGGGACCACCTCAGGAGTATACTCTTTCAAATAAAAAAAGAATTTTGAGAATCGGTCCACAAATGGGGGAGAAATCAGGTAACATACAAAAAAAAAAAAAAAAAAAAAAAAAACATACACACGAACATATAACCTCCTCCTTTTTCGAAGTCGGTTAAAAATAAAGTGAAATTTGGTTTCCCAGAATAGCTGCCTTTGGACTTCAGCCTATGGAAGTTTATGAATTTATATTAGAAGATGAAAAGGAAACTAAAGTAGTAAGTTATTTATAATTTTACTAATATGAGGAAACCGGCATGTCTTAAAACCAACAAATTCGAAGACATGACGTGACTTCTACCAATTATAAAGCCCATCCCTCTCGTAGAGAGGAGGCCTGAGTCCCTGCAGTGGGAACATTATAGGCTAATTCAAATGAGTGTACGAAACGAACCCACTTATTGCCGTTGTCTAATTATAATTTGACACTGAAACACACCAAACTTCTACAGGAATACGACAAATACCTCAAATGGTACACTGAGAAAACAAGTCCGGGTATGAAAGAGATGCAGCATATGAACGAGCAGACGGAGTTCAAGGCAGCAGTGGAGAAGTACGCAGAGAAGGCCAAGAAGAAAGCTAAGAAGGCCGAGAGCAGCACTGCCTAAAGTTCCCCGGAACTATTATAATAAACTTGTAAATCTTTTAAAATCTGTTTTGTGTTGATAGAATCCTTTATTTAACTTATAAATTGTTTAAATGAACCATAACCGCCACAAATCTCAGCTTAAACGAAGCATGTTCGCACGTTACTGTACCTAGTACTATATGTAGTACTATACAGGCATTACGTAGGTATAGCGGAATTCATTTTAATCTGTCGAAGCATCTCTTAAATGAAGTCTTTATCCCCGAGCTTCAGAAAACACGTTGTAATTTTCAAGAAATAGTTGTAGGAGTGCTACGAGATCGCTCTTTCACTAATCTAACACCAAGCGTAGCGCTCGTAGCACTTACCATACATTGCGTTGCTACGCACAGAGCTACTTCTTTCTACGCGTTGAGTTGCTACGCGGATTTCTTTTTAATGCATCGATGTATGTGAAGATTTTTAGCACATGCATTATTAAACGTCGTCGTGCGTTGTAGATCTCTGAAAGTCTTTACAGGTGGTCAGTGGCCCGAATGTCTGATAATTAGTCCTACCAAGGGTTCTCATATTCCTCAGTTTTAACTGAATTTTTCAAGTCAGATAGGCAGTCGCTACATGTAAAATACTGGTATTCAGGTGCATCCAGTAAGACTAGGTGGATGATAGTGAAAAAAGTCGTAGAGCGAAATCGAATAAGAAGAAAGAAAAACGCATATTAGCCCTCCAAACAATAACATTTGCATCCAATCGTAGATAACTTCACCATTCCCCATAAACACCTATTCAAATCACCATAAAAAGTCATGAAAGCATACACCCAAAGCACACAACATTCATAACATAACGCCAAATTAAAAACATCACTAAGCCAGCAATTTGGCGTAAAATAAACACGATTTTTATTCTGCGTTGCAAAGATAAGGGGCTGGGAGCAAATAAAGGGGCTACTGTCGATATAGAGGGCTGATGTTTATCTTAACATAACGTGTCCGGACGAACGCTGACGGTGCGGATTTTATTTCTTTATTGCACAAAAATGCTAACTTTCACTGTGAGAATAGGGTGGCTGTATTGCAAGGGGTTTTGTAGGGAACTGCTTTTATTTTCGAACGAAACCGATGACCGTAGGGGTAGCCGTGTTCTTGAGTGGAGACCGCGAATCCGCAACCGTAAGGTAGGCAAGGCTCTTAGACCAGGTGGAGCGATGACAAAGGAGAAGGACTTTAATAATATGATCTGCTGTTGACTGTTAAAGATTAGAGTTAGAGTAGAGTTCCCAGGACCCCCTCCCACCCTGCCAAAGGTCCAGCCTTCTCTTCTTTCTAAAGGCAATCGAAGGATAGGCTTGGATGACTCGTTAAACAACTGTCTGATGAGTTCTTGAGTGAAGAAGCCGCATCGTGGGTAGCAGAAATCCATAAAATGTCGCGCGACCCAGGTTTTATTGTACACTATATATTCTAAACCGCAAAGGCTGGTCGGACGCGACACGAGAAAAGAGCACAATGGAAGGAATTGTGGGAAGCTTTTGACCAGCAGTGTCGCTATAAAAAAAAAATACTCGGAAAGAAGTTTTTTCTAAGTATTAAAAACATATAAGGAACAACAAAAGAAGGAAGAAGGCGAGTTACGAAGGAGGTTAATCTGAGCAGCAGCAAATCTAGCAAATCGCTCACCTCGGATTTTTCAGTACAAAGCACACTACTTTTGTCTTCATCGTAGTTGTTTGGGGTCTGGGTATTTGTGTATGCGAGTTTAAATGTTTGTGAACGCACCCAAGATACATGAGAAATCCCTAGTGTGGGGAATCGTTTAAAAAAAAACATTCTTTCTTTTTCTTTACACGATTACCTACTTATAGGTACAAAAAATAACCAAACCATGGTCACCCTACAATCCACCCTTTTAATATTCAAGCGGTGTATTTGGAATTAATTTCAGTCGTTTAAATATTTTCTAGGGCGACCGCAGCGGCCAGTAATTATTGTTTGAACATCACTTCTAGTTAGCCGCTGTTGACTTTTAGCTTTTTGCCAACTTTTTATAGAGGGAGGTAATCGCCTACTAATTGCTTTTGTTATTTAAATGTTTCGATGGGGTAGATAGAGAACATTGTATTACTGGCAAAATCGACAGGTAATGAATAGTACACACGGCTACACATCAAGCTATACAAAACCAGTATAATCTGATCGTTCATTGTGCGAAAAGATCTAGTAAAGTGAGGCCAAGATTAACTGGTTTTGTATAGCTTGATGTGTAGCCGTGTGTACCTACTAGATGTTTAAAATCATTAACCGGGCACATATCTAGACACGAGGCTGTCACTGAAGGAATACTGCATAGCATTGGAATCGAAGCCAGGACCCCACCTTAATTTTCATACAGGTGGGTTCCTGTGGTTCATTTTGTGGTTATACGTAAAGAAAAAAAATCTGGTGGCCTTGGAATCTTGATCTATGAGTAAGACCCTTGGTAAGACTGACTGTAAGACAATCAGGTTTCTTCTGCCCGAAACGACTACGCGAAAATCAAATTTTCACGAATGACAGCCTGCAAGTTACCATGTTCTAGGAGGTAGGTTGGTTGGCCAAACATCCTGTTTGTCACACTTGTGTGATAATCTGGTGACTACATTGCATCCAGAAAGAACATTCCAGCTCCATTTCCCATGATACCGGCACACCTCGGACACTCCATACAACGCCCGCAAAATAATTACCTATTACTACTACATAAACAAATAACGTTTGAGCACGACGTGCACGTGCAAATGTGTGCGTAAACTCTAGTAGGGTTGTCGTAGCCTAAAAAATGGCGAGGAAAGTGCAACGGTCTGCGTCGCGAAAACCGAACGACGACTAATACGAGCGCGAGCCATTGCTCAAGAGTCGGCGACGACTACCTCGAAGTGCGGGGTGAGGTGCGGTATTTAACATGAGCGCGGGGGAGTCTCCCTTCTGTACGTAATATTATGTATTCTGTGATACCGGGTAAGTTAACGCAGAACCGTACGGCTGTTGCAGTTGTCAAGCGCATCGTCGATACTGTCTATGCATATATGTGATAGCACTCTCGTTGTTTTTCACATAACATAAAATCACGCCTGTATTCCCTGAAGTATTATGCATAGGTGTACCTAATAGTACCTACACCCACATTTCGCCAGTTATATTAATAACTAGCTGAACCCGCGCATGCGTTGCAATGCGTTTTATCCTACCTACCTATCTACTACCCTACCTACTACCTAAGTATCCTATGTCCTTTTCCTGGTTCTTAGCTACCTGCCTACCAATTTTCAGCCAAATCGGTCAAGCCGTTTTCATGCTATGTCGTGACAACGGAAAACGGGTTTCATTTTTATATATATAGATGTAATGGCGAGCCTATTGCCATCAATCGGGCATAAATCCAAACTCCGTAGGTGTTACTGATAAATTCCTGATGGAAAAAAACGAACTGAGGACGTCGTGCTCAGCAGTCGTGCTTACGACCACTAAACCAACGTAAGTCAAAATTACGGCTCTGAGCGACGGACAAGGATAGGAGCAAGGAAAAATGGGGATTCCGTACTGCCAGAAGAGGCACGACCCACAAGTAGCCCTAGCCACAAGCCCCACCGGCTAATGACAACATTATACGATAAATAAAAACATGGTTAGTTAATCAAATTATTTATTTTATAATCATTGAAATAATACAAAATAGGCGAACAGTGTTGTTAATCACAATAGTCAGTCTTTTAGGTTTTTATTAATATCCAAAGCATACTTATTATCACAAATTAATAAATTAGAGAATAGGGATGTTAACAAAAAAAATCTAATTTAGTCCGTCAGATACCTAGATTTCCAAAAAATATTGGACACATAATATTTTTCTTTTTTCTCGTAAACAAACAATGAAGACGATACAATGCTTTGAAAACTCGTGTGACGTCATATTCTAACACATTAGTATGACATTTCTTAGCGAGCAGTGATGTCACAACCTCCCACTCAAATCTTTGACGCGTTTTATCTTCGTCAATTTTGATTGATTTGATAAAACAAAAAATACGTATCCAATATTTTTTGATAATCTAACAGACGGACTAATTAGAATCATATTTTTTTTAGTCAGTAAACATCCCTATTATCACTTGTTAAATTTTGATGAAGTCAAAATTTAATTATAACGTTAGTTATTAAATTACATTTAATTGTTCCATAATTTGAAATACATAGGCCAACCGGGTTTAATAAAATCAAAGATAATAAATACGTATTCAAAAGATAAAAAAAATTGTTCAGAAATATTTGGTCACCTTGTCTGCTAATATATATCTGACGGCGACTGTACATCGGTACATTTGTTTGAAGAATTATATTCGTCTCAGCTAAGGCGCTTTGCACATGGAGCAACTATTGCAGCAACTGGCAACTAGCTGGAAACTAGCTGTTTACATATATTTCAATTGGACTGTGCACACACAGCAACTCGAGTTTCGAGTTCCGGTGATCGTCAACAGTTTTCAGTTACTGCAATCGATGACTAAGTTAGTTCCTAATTGCCGCAACTAGCAACTGTTAAATATTATACCGATTTTTAAAGTTAACGTCGACGGCGACGACGTAATAAAATTAGAGCAAGTGCTGCTTCTTCGATATTCATCGTCACACTGAACGCTGTTCGCTGCGTAGATTGAGCAACTCGGCTATGAAAGTTGCTCACAGATTGCCATAAAATTGCAATAACCGTAAACGTTGTAGCAACTATCAACTAGTTACAGGAAACTTTTAAAATGTTGATAGTTGCCTCAACTTAAGTTGCTCCATGTGCAAAGCGCCTAACATCGTAAATTACTGAACGCATATAGGAAAACTAGCCGAAATGTGCGTTTTGTATAATTAGCACTTACTTCAATAACATCATGAGGAAATAAGCATGACTTTTTTTTTCGGCGGTGGGAAATCATCAAATGACTCCTCCCGCTCTGGGCAGAGCGGTAGGGAGTGTCAGACTTCTACTGACTAAAAATCACCCTAGTTTCTTCTTCAACGTTGTGCCGAGGCCGCGTTATGCTCTTTCGACATCCCGCGGCCCCGACGGGCGTCGGCCCTTGCGGGCCCCTCCTTGCTGACATCTCTTTGAGGCGCGCGTGGAACACGTACGCGCCGCCGACACGGTCTGTTGCCGTCATGACGACGGCTGGACGGTGAGCTAGCCCAACACTCACCGTCCACAGGCCCGGAATAAGCAGGCCTGTGAGATGTTTCTCACGGCATGTCAAGCCAAGTCAGAGGTCCATGGGCGGCATATAAACTCTGTCACCAAATTAGGCACTACCTACTCGATAAAGAAGAAGCCAAATGAAACAGCTTTGGAATTGCGAGTATATAACCAAACCCTACAAAAGATTGGACACCAAAAACTACAGTTTTTTATTAGTATGTTATTTTAAAACTTCATGAAACTTAGGTAGTCAGTATTTTAACATCCAGAATATGACACATTTTATTTTAGTTCTTACTTTATTTGGGTCCATATATAATAGTAAAAAAATACATTCTATTTGTATGGCCATCTGTATGTTTTGACACCTTTGTTCATGAAATAAGTCAATGTTATATTTTTGAAAGTTTTTAGTGCCCTTCTAGTGTTACGAATTTAAAAAAAGTAACCATGGAGTTTCTTGACGACCAACCTGAACCGTGCACCTTTTTTATTTATTTATTTATGCACACACAAAATACAAAAAAAAGGCAATGTTTACTAAGTGCCCATAATATTATGTGAAAAAAAGTGTTGATTTTGATTTTTTTGTTACAACAATAAAATCGAATAAACTTGATCTCTTATTCTTTTATCGTGTGGCATATCCTGGTTTCAGAGTTTGCATGCCGCCAATAATAATAATACATAATAATAATTTATTTAATATCAGACATCAATGATCCATTATGGTTAGTAACAATGAGAACTCATAAACTATGTTAGTAGGCACAAAAACAATCTTTAATATATTAAAAAATTGAAAAATATACTATAAATCACATAATTGAAAATTAAACTAGAAATTACATAATTGAAATATAAATTAAAAAATTTAAATGGAAATAATAAACCATTGAGCCTCTAACTTGGCTTACATGCCATCGAGATATATTCCTCTGGCATGCTCGTTTCCTCACGAAGTTTTCCTTCATCAAAGCAATTATATAATTCATTACGTACCTATATGAATCTAAAAAAACAGAGGTTCGTTATTGGCTTCGAACTCGACACCTATTTCGACTTGACAGTCAATGTGCATAAACTTGAATTATAACTACAAACGTAATTTTAATACATTTTAATTTCGTTTCGTAAGTATGGAAGATTTTAGTTATTTATATTATTTTGATTGTACGAATAATGACGAAAAACATTGAATAAATTGACCTCAGAAATTGACAATTATAATTATGACGTTTTTATCTTCCGTGGTTCTCTGTCAAACACTACGCTATCATTTACTTCTTTATTTTACTGACATGGAATGAAGTCAGGAAGATTATGACAGTAAAGCTTGATATTCATTGGGAAACATAGTTGTGCAACATTCTTTGGACAACAAAATAACACATTTTCATAATTTACGCTCTGCAAATGTTTTCCATTAATACTTTTACGAGAGATATTACGAACGAGGTCGAGGTGTTAAGTTTTGGATCACGAGTTCACCAAACAAAGTTTGTTACTATGTTACTGAGCCATGGTTGTTAGCAGGCTATGTGGTGTTGTAGATACCCCACGTCACAGTAACAATAGTGTTAAGCGCACAGATATGATAGACCTAGATAACATAAGAACAACTACTTCGCGTGCTTCTTCTTGTGCCTAGCTTACGTACAAAAATCGTAACTGGCCATTTTCGCGCTTAGTTTGCATCGGTGTATAGCGTTAGTCAGACGTCGGCGCTAGTGCTAAAGGCAGGGGTTTGGGCGAAGGAGGCACCGTACGCAACGGCGTCTTTGAATCGATTTCATTTTCCGATTTTCCCATCACTAAATAGTGCTTGTGATGTCATAATAGGGGATCGGACTGGGTCAAAATAATATGATTCTGTTTAGTCCGTAAGTTAGATTATCGAAAAATATTGAATACGTGTTTTTTGTTTTATCAAATCAATAAAAAATTACGAAGATAAAACGCGTCAAAGATCTTGGAGTGGGGCTTGAAACGTCACTTGTGTCGTCAAAATGTACTATCATATGACGTCACACGAGTTTTCGAAGCACTGTATCGTCTTCATTTTAAGTTTACGTGAAAAAAGAAAAAATACGTGTCCAATAATTTTTGGAAATCTATCTGACGGACTAATTAGTTTTTTTTTGTCCGATCCCCTATTGTGTTGTTAAAAAATGGCACGCTTGGTTTTCATACAGATCGTGATACTTGCGTTATCTAGGTCTATGTATATGTGGTTCAGTGTTACTGTTAGTAGTAACAACAAAATAATGCTAACAAAAATGTTTCCCACATACCCCACCCTAATAGTCCCTAATCCTCCGACACTGCGCGTTACACTTAGCGAACCGATGTGGTCTGTTACACGCCGCCATACCCTCGATATTCAGCTCCTGCAGTGCGGATGTGACGTCAGCGCCGGCGCGTACAGCGGGCAGGTCTGTTGTGTGTATGACACCAGCCTGCAGGTACCCCAGCAGGTGCGGGACATGCGAGGTAATCATCTTCTCGCGTTCCGCTGATACTTCCTCGCGCCTGGAATGGAATGGTTTTGTGGATTAGAAGGTGCAGAGATAAAACGTGTTGCCCAGACCCTAAGTGTAAAATGGAACATCCCAGTAGGAAACATGCTGAGATAGGAGCCTTTTTGGCCTCGCACAGGTTTTCTCTTAGTTAGCTATATATACTTTTTTGTTATTATTATTTTTTGTAGTTCCTGTGCTTGTCCCAAATAAATATTTTTTCTTTCTTTCTTTATGATGGTTGTGAATGTAGAATACCAACATTTTACTTTCTAAACAAGGCTGGTGCAGATTTGACGAAATGCTGTCAATCGCGATTTTCTCTACAGTAAAACATTTACATTCCGTGAATATTTCTCTTTACCTTTTCTGAAAGAACAGGGCTGATGGTGTTTTTGCAGGACAACCTATATTACGAGGAATAAAGATTTTCATCCTCCATAGCTTTAGGAATATGAAGAACAGGGTTGCAAATTCTTCGTCTATCTATATAAATAAAAAGAGAAGTCCTGGCTGACTGACTGACTCATCAACGCCCAGCCCAAACCCTTGGACCTAGAAAGCTGAAATTTTGCACAGAGGTTCCCTTTATAATGTAGACAAGGAATAAGGAAGGATTTTTCGAAATTCAACCCCTAAGTGAGTTAAATAGGGGATGAAAGTTTGTATGGAAAATCGTCATTTTCACGCGGGCGAAGCCGCTGGTAAAAGCTAGTATAATATAAAAGGCAAACCTGACTGAATGTGGATCAACACACAAGCCAAATCCTCTTATGACGTATTTCTCTTATGACTCCACTAAGGAAAGATTTTTCAAAATGGGTGAAAAAGGGGGCGAAATTCGTATTCAAAATCTTCACATTTTCACGTGGGCAAAGCCGCGGGCAAAAGTTAGTCATCCATACAAACCAGAGAGGATTCGCCGTCCAGACGGGTGCTGGGTGGCTACTGCTAGTTCTACATAGTTTAACGTTGCTGATAACTTAAATAGCACTGTAGTACTTTTGTAGTATATTGCTCTATCTAGTAAGAACTTGTAGTGCCGCAACAGAACAAAGAAAATTATCCAGATAAATCACTTTGGTCTGTATGGATAGCCACAAACTCTTGTAAGAAATACTCACCACTTCCTATCATATTCAAACACTTGCACAGCGCGACTCTCTTCCAAGTCATGATCCATCTTCCTCCTGCGAGCGTTGTCCTGTATCTGCTGCAACAACTCTTGGGAGTAAAGCTTCCCTTTCTCTTTCAGTTTCTGATTCTTCTCCCGTTCTTTGGCTAAATCCTGCGCTATTTTTTCTTCGGTCTGTAAAGTGATAATTTAAAATGAATTTAGTCATTTTGGATTGATATTATAAAGACCATGAGTCCATAACTAAGTTTTAGTGAACTTAGTTATGGACAAACCATTGCAAACAAAAAAAAATATTTTCACGAATTTGAATGGTCACATATACATAAAGCTACAGTACCTACATATTTATTATTATTAATTCATTTATTTCAGATTATTATCCATTTAACACAACATAAAAATTCAAATCAGTTTACACACAACAATAAAAAATATACACATATTTATGTAAGTGGCTCTTCTTTTTTACAAAATGTTGCCCTACTCTAGGAATTTTCCTGTATTGTGGGTGCTTTTACAAACATTCAGACCCGGAACAACTATCTGTAGGCCATACAAATACTTGTTCCGTGCGGGGATCGAAGTGATCGAACCCGTGACACGCAGTGCAGCAGTCAATCGCTCAACCACTGTGTCAAGTATTGTATGCTTCTTATAGATAGTCAATAGGTAGTATCATTCACTAAGTCAGTCGTGGAGCAGGTGATTAGTTTAAAAAAATAAGCAACACACGACTCACTGCCGCACTCAGAGAGCTTTATGGTTGCACAAGCCAGTCATTCTTCCATAAAAACGTAGTATGGTGATTACTCCTCTGGTTGACGGTGTAGGTTCAAAATTAAAAATTGTATCAACTGGTCTTGTTATTATCTAGGCCTCTATGGAAGCAGAATTGGGAAAAATTTATTGGTTTGGAAGTTATGAGCGTCGAAATTTTCATATTTTAGCACTAATTTTAACCTTCTTTGGGCGTAAATAAGTTACGTATATAGTACGAAAGTGAAACCATACAGGCATAGATTAGTTATTAAAGAATTCAAATAATTTTATTTTGAACAGATACATTCAATGGATTTTTCATGGTATCCATACTACCAAAGGTCTGCATAGAAACAATCGCGCGCCCGTTTTAGTTGTGTCTCTTTCGCTCTATGCATTTCGTTCGTGATGTCGGATGAAATAGCATGCATTTTAGCCCCGCCCACCAACGAGTTCGTGCCGTTGGCTTGTTTACCCTTAATGATTACTTAGGCCATCACTAAGTAAAGGTTTTGTTAGTTTTATCATACAAAAGTATGTCAAATCTTCACTAAGTGACGTAATCATTAAATCCGCAAGTACCGCAGTAGGTAACTCTTACACAAGCAACCTTATCTACGTACCTCCTTCCTAAACCTGGCCTCCGCCTCCTTCTCATCTTCCGCAGCCTTCTTATGTTCAGCGATCTGTCTCCCGATACCGTCCAGCGTAGACTTCCTCACTTGATCCTGCTTCCTCTTCAATGCCAGGTCATCCTGGTAGTTCTTCTCCAATAACTCTTGTTCTTGAAGCAGTTTTATCAAGTCCTGTCGTTCTTGGCGGCTGGCCTGTGGATATTGTAGTAGTGGTAAGTTGATGAGTATAGGCAAGAAAGGGGAAGCCTTTGTCCTGCAGTGGGACAGTAACAGGCGATGAAAAAAGAAATTCATGCGGCCGAAAGTCGCGGCCGGGAACATATAGTTTGTCAGTAGTCTGTTATAGAGTAAGATCCCAGGGCCGCCAGACGTCACGTATTTTCTGACGACGAAGGAAATGTGGGCGATTGGGTAGTGTTAGTATGTACTAAGAACGCACGACTACCAGCTAGCTTGCTTGGACGGCCAATTTTTAGGTATCAGGCTATCAAGGTACATAAAAACATTACTAACTTCACGTATTTTCTCGAAGCTGATTTTTACGTATATTGTAGGCAATATCCTTAAAAATAAGTCGCCAATACTCCCAGACACTTTCTAGCGGCCGTATTGCTTAACAGACGCTTTAAAGAATACGAAACTCCTTATGCCACGCTATATAAAATAAAAGGTAACCTGTGTAGGTTACTTCTTATTTGTTAACTTTACACCCAGGTGACCCAGGTCATGGCCTGGGGGATAAGTTAAATGTCGCCCAGGTACAGTTAATTCAATGGTTCTTAGAGCACTATGGACTGCAATATAATGATGAAATATCATTGAACAAACAATGTATTACTAACAAGTAGTTTACATTACCTCATCTGCTAATATTTTAGCAGACATTTTTTCATTAATCTCTTCTTTGATTTTAAGTTTTCTTTCTCTTTCAGCGATGCTGAAAAAAAGCAATAACAATGCTAATAACATAGACCCCAAACATTAATAAAAAAATGAGAGCAAAGGTGGCGCAGTGGTGGCAGACTTACGAACAGTAAGTCGTGGGTTCGCACCCAGGCAGGCACATTACTTTGTATAATTTTATTTCATCACCACTGCTCTTAAAAACGGTGAAGGAAATCATCGTGAGGAAACCGGAATGTCCTAGAACCAAACATTCGAAGACATGTGACATCTACCCATCCGCACTGGGCCCGCGTGGCAGATCATAGCCCATCTCCCTCTCGAAGAGAGGAGGCCTGTGTCCCAGCAGTGGGAACATTAATAGGCTGATGATGATGATGACCAGAAATTTAAAAGTCTCATGTAATAGGGTAGGTAGCCCTTTTTCTTGTCCCCTTTGTTTCAAGGCCGCGGTATCTCTTTTGAACAACCCGTAGCCCCGACGGGACCTTACTTACTTACGACTTATAAAATGCTAGTATACTACTTACACGTCAGCGCTCCTATCAGCCAACAACTTGCACTGCTCCTCGATCTGCCGCTCCTCAATGATGACCATCTCCTTCTGCTTCAGTCTCCACGCCTCGCGAGCTTGCATGAACGTCTTCATCTCGTGACGCATCTTGTCAGTCAGATCATGCTTCTGTTTTAGCTCTCTGGAATGTAGTGTTAGATAAAATTTAGTTTATTAACGACTAATCATGCACAGTCAAATAATCTTGAAATTGTTTTACTAACAGCTAAGTTAAAGATACTTCAACTGACTCATTAGGGTCTCCTTTAGGACTAGCTAAGCAAAGGCCTCCTCCAATCTTCTCCATTCCGGCCTTTCTCCATTATGGCCAGTCAACCCCATATTATTCCCGCGACTTGTCTGATGTCGCCGTCCCACCTCCTTTGTGGTCTACCTCTCCTCCTCTTTCCATCTCTTAGGTACCATTGCGTGATTATTTTACTGTATTTTGCTGTATTTATCCTTTCTCCTGATCATGTGGGCTGCCCATTTCCACTTTCGTCTCCTTATCTATATCCAAACGGGCACGCAAAATTGAAATAAAAAAACAATTTACGAACAATAAAGAAATATTGTCATATCCGAATGCAGGGTATAATAAAAAAAAAAATTGGACTAGCTACAGTAGCGATGCCAGATTGTATGGTCAAGACTTAGCACACTTTACTTCTAGGGAAGCCAGTGCCAAAAAATATTGAAGCTTTTTCAAATGCTATTTATACCCACTTTTCGGTAATCGTCGACAATGCACTCAAATTCAGAACCATCTAACTAAAAGTACATCAACAGTCACCCACCTGTGATCCTCATCAGACATAGTCCGCATAACCTCCTCCAACATCTTCTTCTCAATCAAGGTTTCCTCATACTGGCACTGCTTCTGAAGCTGTCTGTTCACGAGCTGCTGTTGGAGATCCTTGCAGTACTG
The DNA here is from genome assembly GCA_949775195.1 of Diarsia dahlii. NCBI lineage: Eukaryota > Metazoa > Arthropoda > Insecta > Lepidoptera > Noctuidae > Diarsia > Diarsia dahlii. The sequence goes on from OX459198.1 coordinate 1,782,332, forward strand.
TGTTGTTCGTTCAATCTTCTCTTTCTCCTCATGCTCTGCGGCATCCTTGTTGTCATATAAAGCGCGGAGGAGGATGTTGTTTGCGCGCATGTCTTCAGCCTGGAAAGTATTTCTAAACTATTTTAAATGCGAAAGTAATCACGCTAGAACGGCTGAACGGATCTGAATGTTTGGCACAGAGTTAGATTCTAGCCTGGAATAGCCTGGGAATAGCACATAAGCCATTTCTATGGGCAACATTTCATCCTCTCATTTTTCAGAAGTGAGTGATTTTATGAATAGGGCAGAAGAGTGTATCAGGAAGCCAGGGAAGTGCACTCTATTTGATTTGAGCAATGAGTGTGCATTCAGTTTTTTTTTTTTGTTTTCTAGGTGGAATGTTAAACGCCCGTCGGGGCTGTGGATTATCGAAAGGATAACGCGGCTCCGACACAAGGGCGAAGAAGGAACATGGGAAGTCTGACACTCCCCTTCGCTCTGCCCAAGAGCGGGGGGGGGGGAGGTTATTCGATGATTTTCCACCCACCAAAAAAAAAAAAGGTGGAATGTTAATGATGCTTATTACTAAAGTGAGATGTCAGATGTTACACAATCATCATAATTATTATTATGGTTAAATGGAAAATTTTATGCTTCTAGATGAGGGAATAAAATCAATGCTGAAACACCGACTGGAAACTAATAGAAGTAATGATATCTACTTAGCAGAGGTATGTCAGAGCTGATATTAATATGCAGCTTTTGAGGGGATTGTGTAATCGTTTGTGTAATACAATGAACTACTCTAATTCTTCAGCATAGTACAATAACTTACAGATGCATTATTTTAAATAGACGTGAAATCGCTTCATAGGTTGTAGCGTAGTGTTGGCACAGCGTGCCCGCTATACACATATTGAGCCATACAATATTCTAAACCATGCCATGAGAAAATGGCAACCATAATATAGACTCAGTTGGGCTATGCTTTTCAGTCGGTAAATGAATAAGTTTACGGATTTTAGTAAGTAAATTGTAGTCATACCTTATCCTGTAGTCTCTTATATTCATTATGCAGTATTTGTTGCTGCAAATCCCTGCAGACATATCCAGCTTGCAGTTTCTTGGACAGTTCTTTAAGACTGGGATCCCGTTCTCTCAAGTAGTGTCTTCTGAGCAGTTGGCAGACCTCCTCACGCCGCACTTTTGCTATTTCAATACCTAATTTTGTTTCTTTTTCAGCTCTAGCGTTCACAATAGCTGCATGATCGGTTCTCTGAAATGAAAAAGAGATACTACATTGAGAATATTTGTGCCTTTTGTATAATATGGGACGATGGACACGCAGAGCCGTTTTAAAAAACATCACAATAACATAAAATTGAGTTTACCTCCTGAAAATCCTTTTCCATCGCAGCTTCCCGGTGTATGAGCGCCAAACACCGGTTCATACGGCCATCCTCCATGCGGTTGTCCAGCCATTGGATGTCCAGCGCTCGCTGGTATATCTCCAATTCCTTACGACGCTTTTCAGAAATGAAATTGCGCTGAAGCTCTGTCTTTGGCTCCTGCAAACAAAGTTCAACATAATGTGTCGTGTCAGTTGTTAACTGAACCAATATTTGCAAGTACAATTAGAAGGTAATTGTTATTACCATGGTTTTGTTGAAAATAGGCTTTTGTCAAGGTATAACACAAGTCAGAAACAATAAATGAATTAATTAAATGCATTAAATAAACCAAGCGTATCGAGTCGTTCTCAGGTTCTTCTCACTATTTTCAAAATCAAAATTCGAAGTAAAAAAGTTGTAAATCTGTCAATGTCAAAATTCATCAAAATTGTTTCTTTTTCAGTTCCGAAACGCATTCAGTTATGTTTCATAAAATGAAAGTAATAAATCTAGGTTCTCTTGAAAATGTGTAGAACTTTAATTAACCTTGTAAACGTGAAAGTTCATATCTGTTTTCTTTTAGGTTTTAGTGGAAAATTGAAAATAATAATAGTTTAATTTGCCTGCCATCTGTTGACACACACAGTTAACTGCCGATTATTAGTTTAATGTAAAATCTGCTAGATGGCAGAGCAAAAAAATATTGAAATCTATTTTATGAAATAAGTTACTACTCTCACATGACTTTCTACACTTTCTTTGTAGACTCTACGTTACATTTTTGCTCAAATAGCATATTATGTAAACAGAATGGACCAGCAATGGCTAATAGCTTCGTGAAAGTTCAATTCCTTTTTACCGCCATCTATTGTTTCTAGTTACGAACTAACAAGAGGAAAGCGTTACAGGAGGAGGCGCTAGGGTGACAATTTTCTCTCATTCGCGGCAGTGCAATACGGCGACAGCACGCATTTGGATTTTGACGTGTGACAGCAAACAGCTGCAGCCAGATTCGGTTGCAGATTGATAGTGTATCGAAATAAAGACGTTTTGTAATGAAACAGTGATTGAAATGGCAGAAAGTAAAGGTGCGTTGATCGCGAAAACAATGCAAAAACATGCCGGACGTGCGAAGGAAAAGGTATTTATTGTTTTATTCACCTTACGTGGAAAGAGTGATGTTAGTAGGTGATGGTGATTTTTTATGTATTTAGCTGCCGATGTGTTGTGAAAGTATGTTTTTGAGAAGATCGGTGGCACGCCAGGGCAGGTTTCTTGCGACTAGACCGTAAGACGACTTCCTTGTGCATCGAATTTCACCTGTTGCTTGCCATGTAGTCGATGTAAGAAACACCTGTGTTTTACCGCAAATTTGTTTACGTACATAGTGAATGCACACGTATCGTATTGTATCAGACAGTATCGTCGCAGAGCTGCAGTATTACCATTTCCAGGGCATTTAATTTTCTATTTATAGTTGTGAGCAGACGTGATAATTTTGGATTGGAACAGTTATTAGAATAGGATACGACAAGTACAGTTTGCGAAGTAGCCTAGCACTCAATTGGTGCACATTAATTTAATAAACCCATTTATTACACAAGACAGTTCTAGGGAATTGGGACCGTTTTAAAAATAACACAGCGTGTTGGGAGCGAGCTGAGACGGCCGATCTGTTGTGCTGGTGTCGCAAAAATAATGTGGATATTTCAACTCATCTATTTTTATGTGGACTGTCTCACTGTGTGGATCTGTGATTTAGAATTGTTACCATTGGCTTGAAACTTTTCTATAACAATATTTAAATTCAAATTATATGATTATGATTCAACTTGATAAAATATCATAATTTAATATTCGTTTTTAATTTAAATTTTTATTAAGTACGGTTAATTGCAAACTCATGATAATTTTTATTAAAATTTTTGAGAAGAATTATAAACATTTTCAATTTATTTAAAATAAAATGAAAAGTACCTATATTTAAAAAAATCTTCTAATCTTTTTTCCACTTTCATTTCACAATAACTGATCACCACATTTACCTACAAAAAAACTTGATTTGCCTACCATAGATAATATAAATTCGGTTATTGACCCAGTCTGGCAGATGGCCCAGCCTCATCATCATTTACTATGGTATATTGCCAAAAAATAGTATTTACTACAGTATACAGAATAAACTACAGAACCTCATTGATTAAATAATATTTCAAATCTTTGTACCACTTTCTTTTAATTTATGAAGATGAGCTTATTAATAAGGACTGTATTAGAAATCAGTTTAATTCATCATGATTATATTTTGAATGTTTAAAAACTTGTTCTTCAATGCCAAGTTTAATATATTGGCTTTTGAATCAAGAAATTATAATATTCTACATACTTAATTGAATAACATGCATTTATAATGGAAGTTGTAGTATGGCATGGTAAATAATTGGTCAAAAAACTTGCACGTCTGCTACCTTTTAAAATTTAAATAACTATTCTTAAATTTTAAAAATTTTGTTTAATTAATTTAACTCATTTCATTTGATAAAGCTTATTAACTCTATATGCCCATTAAATCTGCAATTACCAATTTATTAGTCCTAAAACACTGTGCAACACAAATTCAATAATTTTGCATAATTATCTACATAGGTATTCTAAAAAAAAAAACAGTTTGATATGCCATTCATTCCTATTATCTATTCATTGTTTACGATTATTTGACACAAATGCTGATTACGAAACTTGATAAAATGCACGCATATTTTGCTGTGAAAGCAATGTACTTACCTACTTTTGGAAATCAACCAAATAAGCGAAAAATCTGTACGAAATAATTTTATTTTTAGACATTGATTGGAAACACAATGTCCATAATATCTTGCTCACAGACACAAACACAACATGCAGACACAATATAAAACCTGATAACCGTTAATGTAATATTAATTACAGTATTAAATTAATTGAATGGCTATAAACAACACAACCTCTGCACTATCAATTCTTACTCAATCAAAGTAATTAGTCATACCTACCAAGGAGTTGTAAGTAAAAAGTTCATTCAACCCGACGTACCTCTAGGTCGCCGTACGAATGTACGACTAATGTAAAACCCCTGATGACGTCATTTGAATAGGCGCCTACTACTAATTCACCCCCTGGGATAGGTGAACGAACTGCCCTATAATTGTGACCCTTCAAAAGTCGGACAAGCGTAATCTTGGTAGGCTTCTTTGATTTCGTCTCGTGATCGTGAATGAATTTTAATTCAAGCGAAAAAGAATCGAATACACACACCTACCCTAAAAGTTCTAATGTTTGCGACAAAAAATTTGCAAGCTGCGTCTGTGGGTTTGGTGTCCCTTGAAAGGGTTGTCGTTGTCGTGCCTACGAAGCGTTTCAAGGATGGACGAAAATGAGGTTGTATCAAACACATAACGTATTCAGGCTTACTATCAAATTAAGCACAAGCATAGAGTGCTTAATGTGCCTATACCCAGCAGTGGGTGAAATTTTACTGTGAATGATGATGATCAGCTGCAAAACTTCATATCAAAACATACTTCTCAATCGTCTTCGATGAGCAATCACTAGATGACCTATCAATCCCCATTTAATACAGAGCAGAATTTCCAGCCAAGTTTTGGCTCAAACCAGGACTTATCGGAAGTGCACTTGCATCAAGTCGAAGTCCGAGTGCTCTTGAATCACCGGTGGCCGTGCGAGTGGCATGAAGTAGGCATCCGAATGTTCTCGAGATGAGCATGCTTGTCACTTGAAGACGTTCCTAAACGTACTCACACGTGCTACGTCAGGGCTTAGACAGGTCCAGATTCCACAGATTACAGCTTATCCATTATGTTTAATTTGATGAATGGACTCTGAGAAAGTTGGTCCGGCTAGAAAGAGGGTGACTTCTAATATGGCGACTAATAGAGTAGTATGAAAGAAGCACACAATATCTGGAGACGATGATTAATTGGTCACATTCTCGATTCTCGGCTATATTACGTTGTGTATACTATGTAGGAATAGCCTCATGAAATTGAGAAACTCCCAAAATAAACACAAAGCAACAGTATGTCCTTTGGTTATTCGAATAATATTCCAGAAATTCCCTTAAGTATACCTGCCATACGTGCCCAACCGCTTTATCGGCCACCACAGCATAATAAATTCCTGAAATATAAACGGTAATTTACAAATTAACGGCGGAACACCAGCCGCGTAGCCACACAAAACGCGTAAAACGTGACCCAGAGGTATTCGGCAATCTGGACATTTTACTATCAACCGGTTTTGTTCTGCCCTTTACTTCATTCTCGGCTTCACTAAGATCTAGGTGCAGTTGATGTGTGCTCAACGGTTTTTAAACAGAAGCGTTGTTGAGATATTCTTTCTCCTACGATATGACGTATGATTGGTTTATTAAATCAGAAGCAGCAATCTATTAATGATTTAGGTCACATTGTAGTAATGAATCAAGTTTTTTAAATAAACAAGTTTACGTAGGTACCTGGTGGGGAAAAATCGTGAAATTAGGTATTCATTATTAAATATGGTTAGTGCTTTATTAACTGCTTCTATGTCTAATAATAAAACCAAGTCTAACTCATTAAACTGTCAATCTTTTAGAGGCTGTGCCCAAACCCCGTAAAACACTAAACCTGTAAATGACCGGCCTCACATATTTCCCTCAGCTTTCTCTTTTTCGAAAACAAAAATCTGACCCAGCAAGACACCAAAAACTGTTCGATATTGAGTAAGGCATACGATATGATAATTATGGCAGACGTGTCATGATAAAAAGCGATTTGTCTTCTCACTTCGCGCTTTAATAACTGCTAGTAATTAAACCTATCTATCACGTTACGCACGCCACTGAGATAACAACTATATTATGTCAGATTTATATAATCTATCAGGATTTTCCAAGTCTGGCGCCAGATTTAAGGGTCACTGGTTTATAAAAATAGACTGAACGTCCGGTGATGCTAAATGAATCCGTGTCGAAGGTAGGGCCGATTGTAGCCCTAAATGTCAGCTAAATAGAGACATTGTACGGGCTCACAGGCTGCAAGTATATAATTTCAATAGCAATTGAAGTCAATTTCTGTTGATCAACAATGAGGAAGTTCTAAATGTCAAATTAAAATTGGTCCCCATTACGGACAAAATATACGTTACGTGTGCAAAAAGCTAATACATAGTACAAAATGTGTTCTAAAGTTAGAGACTTTCTTGCTTTTTAGAAATAAATCGTTTAAAAACACCTAGTTTCTATAAATAGAAGTGGCTTGTACTGTTATGGAATTTGAGGATTACGTGATGAATCTTGATCGGCCAAAAAACCAGCAATCTTGAGCAAGCTACACTGACCATCATGCACCTATACACGTCGCGTCAGTCTAAAAGTTTAAAGCAAAAAGGCAACTGGCATTCTGTCATGGACATGGGCACACAATGAGCGCGAAATTGCCAATCTTCATGTTAGGCCAGACCGTTATACCGAAAACGTGGACATGAGAGAAATGGGCGATAGATGTAGCTCTGAGGTATATCCAATTTATTTTAAACTGATCAATAAGATGAACTTCACGTCGCGTCGGTGACCCCGGGTGTGACGTGAAATAAGCTTATGATTTCATCTAATTAATCGTCTGTCTTCGCGCTGCGAACACGTTTGAGATCTTTAGATTGTTCTAAAACATCCTGGAGTGAGTATGTTTGTTCGCTTTATCAGATTTTCCTTCAATGTTTATACTGTGATGTTTTTTATTATTCTATGGTTAAACAATAAGAACCAGAAGACTCTTCAAATATTATTATTCACCGCTAAACCATTTTGAAAAGATAATTTCGGATCTGATTATGAGGTCAAAAACAAGATTTCCCACCTAAATGTTCAGTGGTGAATCTGCATCAGCTTTAGTTAATTCAAAATATTTAGACTTTTATTTGTTTAAACTATTTTCTTAGAAATCTTTAACTTTCGGTAACTACTGTGGAAATCAGGTAGTAATCCACACAGTCAGTATCTTCACACAAAACCAATCAAATCATGAGAAAGTTTATATCATCATCTATTCATTCATTCCGTTTGCAAACATCAGAAGTAAGTCGCAAGCCCTTCACTATTCCAATAACTTGCAACGTATCATGCAAAATCATCTTTACTTCCTCCGTACCCTTTATTACGTCGACATAGGGATTCAATTCGTGAATACTACCAAGTAAGCATGTTTTGCAAAGGTCGATACGTGACAATGCTTAATGCTAACAGTTGGGTTAACTGTGAACTCTGCAGCCGTCATGGGAACGTCAGCCGACGCCCACAACTCATAGTTTTTATTGTCTGTTAGAGACGTTTTTGTACTTCGTATGTTGGAATTTAAATGAGTGAGAGTTTGAAGAGATTACATCAATAATTAGGCGACAGTTGTTATAGTGTTGGCGAGATTTGTAATTTTTGCTGCAAATCTTCCTCAATCTACGCACGCAGCTGTATGAGTCAAACTCTTGTATTACATTATTATCGACTCTATTAGCATCTATAGCGTACGCCAAACGGAGAGCATTTTCCTGCTACGATATTTTAGTTTCATTGTTAAAATTATCCCCGAAAGCAAACCTCAGGTATCTTGACACAAACATTTCAAATATTCAATTTCGTTTTCAACCGCAGCCAAATGGCTTCTGATAAGTTTGGACGGTTACCAAATAATGTCGTGTCGAAAGTGACCATTCTAATAGTTGTATTCTAATATTTGTAATGCAAATCCACACCTAAACAGCTTGTGTATGGTCAATTTCAGCTTTGTCAAGATGAAGAACTTTCTATGGCCCCGATGTATACGAGACGCGACTGTCAATCGTTGAACAAATACTTCACATATGGTAATTTAAACGCTTCAGGTTGCAATTCATATGTACAATAGAATTTTCTAATTTGTACCGGCTGTGTCTTTTGTCTTGCATCTTGCGACTTGCAACTATCCGGTGTGATTGGTCGGGTAATTTTTTGTTTGGTCAACAAACTTGTCCATAGTCATTATGATTGTGTGGATTATGAGCTGTAAATCAAGGCCAAACAATGTTATATTACGGTGCTGTTATGTATGAACCAGAACAGGTGTTTGAGAAACAATTCGAATATGGCGTAGGTATATTTGGATGACCTAGTTACATAGATCATATCTCAATGCTATTACGTCCAATAAAATTGTTTCACTCTCATTTTTGATTTGCATTTCTGTATTATTTCTGTTACTGTGTTAACCTTCATTTCTGTGTATATTACCCATTTGTTCAATTTTAATTGTGAGTCATGTCAAGTATTTCATAGCTCCATGGTCACAAATCAGGAAATGTGACAATGACGAGAAATCTTTATGCGCTACAGCTAAACAAATTATCATGTGTGCTGAACTGCTTGTTAGTATCTGCTTGAGAATCAAACCGAAAGTTCTTTTAAAACCTTAAAAGTTTTCCTACACAAGAAAATAGTTGTTTTGGTACTTTAGTTCGATAATAAGAAGTCAATAAGCCGAGGGTCTATGGTGACATCACTATAAATCCGATTTCGCCGAGTTTTTTACATTAGCATAATGTATTAGTTCGTCACCAAACTGTAGGTGTTCTCCTTGATACCACTGCACCCACATAGACTGCGCCTATCCCACGCTCCGCCTACCATCACCAACCACTTTCGTTTAATCACATTGCTTAATACTCGGATTTATGTGGGGAAAACGTGTTGCCATAAATTCATCTACTATTTCAGCTTTTGTACTATCTCTTTGGAAAGCGAGGCGGCCATGTCCTATGTGTTATTCTTGTTCTTAAACTTCTCGAATAATCTCAACAAATCGCTCACAGTCAATGTTATCGGGAAACATGCAAGGTTATCTTAACCTTTCAGTTAAATCTCGTGTTGTATTATCAAATCTATTTTCAAATCCTCCTCGACTTAGTTCCTCAAACGTGTTGTTTTAAAAGTTAAAGAAAAACATGACGTGTGTAATCTTATGTTTTCTTTCGCCCTTAACTTGTGACTTGTCTGTGAGAAGTTTTGTCTATTTTCTTCAGAGTCTGATTCATTTAGTGAGCTAATAAATTCTGTTACAGTTTTTAACTACCGAAAGATTCTTAATTGTTATGAAGATATGAGAGTGCGCACATTGTGTATTTAAAAACTTGCCAAGAAAATTTCAGCCAGGTGACTAATCAGTCGGTCGATAAAAAACTGCCACATGTGCTCTGTTATAATTATGAACTCAATAAATTCCTATTTAACTTTTTGTCCACTTTGCTTTAGTCCACTTGTGGGCTAAGACATCCTCCTATTCCTTTGACATCGATGAAGCTATCAACCTTAGCGATAGAATTGCTAAAAACATAACCTGAAAAGCCCATCGGCATCGATCTTATACTCCCAATTCTGATTGCTAACTTTTCAATAAAATCCAGCATGTCGTTACGAAACATCAAAATACCACAATCGGTTTCATCGACCACAAAATAAAATGCCGAGGTATGGCACATATTTCACCACAGTCGCCCACTTCTTATGGCTGTTGCCAATTGTAACACTAGTAGTATGGTTAAAGGAATGAATGCTTTTAGATCTATTTATAAAGGGTAATAATGGTAGCGACGGATGGTGTTCCCCGTTCATGACACGGATTGACGGATGGTATGACTATGAAGTGACTCCATTGATTCTCCAGAGACATCTGCTATTGGCGTATTTTAGAAGACTAACTTTACACGTTTTTTCTTGGACGTGGTCACATTCGAACTCTGTTAAAAGAATAACTGTGGAAAAGTGATGGTCTTTTGAAGGATGTTTTCGCTATACAGACAGTATATTCACAGTGATTCAACACAGCAAATGCCATAACAGAGACACACAAGGAAAACAATGCTGGACTGAATGAAACAGTTCTTACGTCACAATTATCGCTGAACTCCAAAGTGTGACTTCTAATAACTGAACTAAAGTTCGTACTGAAACTGGGGCAGTAGAAGATCAGTTTGCATAATCAAATTAATGCTTAGGCTCAAGGCTATGGCGCTCTAAAAGGTTTGTCGTACATTGTAGAAAATGTTAATATTGGAATTGAACTATTGAGGGTAAACAAAACTACAAAATTGCATAAAGACAAAACATTTTAAGGCAAAATATGTAGTTTCTCGTTTAGAAAGTATCAATACTTAAATAACTTCAAGTCGTGTAAATTACTTATTAATACACTGACGGACTTACAACAAAACCTTGCATATAAACGAAAATTTTATAGTCTAGCAGTAAGATTAAAAACTGAAATTAAAATCCGTTGCTATGCTGGTAATGGCCAATGTCAGAGTCTTTATGACTCATCTAACATTAGGTTATTTTAGATCTAACACATTCAAGTTGAAGATTCAAATGACCTGGAAATAGTCACAATGTTTTATTGCTTTAGGAAATTAGTTGTCTCTGTATGTAGGTTTATGTATCCTTGCATTCTGGAATTCTGGTTATGTTAAAAGGAACTGGAATGGGTGTATCTAATATCGCCAGAATTCTTGGAATTCCATCTGCCGTGTCAATGTCGTATCTTGTAAAAGAAGTAACTACGATAGATGCCTTGTGTACAGAAAAAAGAGGCAGCAATAAATTTCTCGGGTATAAAGACCATATCACCATAGGAAGCTTATAGTTTGCTGACATGGGCCTCTGTAAACAAGAGCATTTACTTTTACTTCCGTATGTGCCATACCTAGCATATTAATATGCCCATTGCCCATAGAGACATCTGGATCACCTTGGGAGAGTACATTCCATTCATTGATTTGATCGTGACACTGTTTAACAATCTGCATTCCTACACATTATTTCGTCCGAAGGCAAATGCAACAACATTAGATCCAATCATTTACGGCTATGTTGAATATTTGTTAGAATGTTATGCAAAGTTTTTCCTAACAAATTCTCCTTTAATATTTTATCAATGTAGAGTTAAATATGAGAAAACATGAAGTTATTAATACGCTCAATATTTTCCGAGATGTTACGATCATCGCTATTGGCTTAGAAAATAAACAACAAGACATCAATGTTTATGGCTTGGTGAACGGTTGAAGGTTCTCACAAGGTACATACGCACGTGGAAAGATCTGTTGTGAAGATGATGATGATTATCTTCTAAACGTGTTGTTTTTTTAATACTTTAATCTACAATAGTATCTCACCGCACATTGACATTTCGTTCATCTAGTGCCACAAAATCCTCAAATTACGATACTAAATACATAGACATGCTTTACGAGCGTAGTAGTACCGTCGTATAGCTCTAGAGATTATCTATCGATCGGCCGAGTTAATTAAACTGGAATCCCTGTCCGTCCTATTCCAATAGAGTACCAAGCTACTTTACTCTGAGATTAGTATTCGCTTTTACTAGTCGTCCTTTTTATTGTGATTGCAAGGACATGATACTGATTTGATGAGTTCAAGCGAAATAGACCATTGTCTGCATTTTCAAATGAAAAATAAAGCTATGCGTGTACCTATGATACCTTTACCAAATAATAATTACTTGATCATTAGAATTTCTATTATCCCTTAGATCTTCTGTTACAATTTATGTTTTTTTTACAACCTTCACTAAAGTATCATTAGGGTAGAAATTCAACTAATTTAGACGATAGAAATCCACATCCCACATCGAATCTGCCATCTCCCATATCGTTCTCAGCAATCCCAATATTTTGTTCGCACGGTGGGCTGTGCTGAATTCCGAGCCGACAGTCGGACGCTTGTTTTTGCGTCCACGCACTTTCTTCTCTTACTTGTACTTTCTCGAGCCGGCACGTAGCCTCAGGTGCGTGTTTGTGGTAACACTGAATTCGCGACTCGGTATTTGTGCGGACATTTCCAACGAGACGACCTACTGAGGCTGGATTATGAGGTGTTTTGTGTTCTTTCGTTGGATTCTTCTGATGTTGACAGTTTCGTAGTTCGTTAGTTTTGGTTGGCATTACTGTTTGGTTGATTTGTACTTCTTCGAATATTACCTACAGACGTGGTACGAATTCTAAAGCTCATTAAACGAACTTGGTTATAGATGAATGGATATGTAAATTGTGCTAGTATAATGTTTCCAAGATCTGCGATCACTGGTTGTTGAGGCATTTGACTGGAATCTTGTGATGATAAATATCAGCGTGATATTACATGCCTGACCTTTTCTTAATGAGATGTCTCTGTATTATAATAACATCTGTATTGTGCAGATGTTCAATCATTTACTTTATCTTGGCGATGTATAACAACGTAGGTAATATTCGGATAAGTTTCGTTTTTATCCAGTACTTAATAGATATTTTCAGTATTTCGTAATACACAGTAATATTCTTAGTATAACTTCTAACAGTTGTATCTTATTGTTCTCAGGTATGGCCTCAAAATAATCTTCACCTTGATAAGGCGTAAGTACTGTGCAAAAAAATGTCGTATTGTAAATACTTTGTAGCATTGGAGATATTCTACAAGTGACACTGGCCTTTTACTTCATTAAAATTAATATGAATGATGTACATTTATGAAACATCAAAGCAGTTTGCATCGATGATCATGAACGTGACGATTACGTCATGAGCAAAAGTAAACCTCCTCACTTTTCCTACAATCTTAGAACTTGTATAGTACAAGACAAAGTTTAAGATTACTTATTTTTAAGTGTTTACCCATTTGACGTACCATAGTATCTTAGAGCACATACATTTTCCTTGTCATTTTATCAGATAACAGTGACATCTCAATGAGACGATCTTTTCCATCGCAAGGTTGTACGTAACTACCTAACTAATTAAAGAAACTACTGCAATCTTGTTTTGCTTTTATTTTCGCGCACTCGTGACCAGATTTCCTTATTATAATTATAGTCATGTATGATTGTGAATACACACAAACAAACTACTGGCTATAAGAATGCGCGGTGAATTTATTGATTCCTACGCGTTTCGCAATATTGCGGTCACACCTACGACTCATATCGTTAATATATTCTCAATTGACGTTAAATACCAGTCTAGAAGTGACTTACTGCTATTTACTTATTTGGTCATGCCTCATTTTGGTTCGGCGCCTATCAACAAATCTATAATAGTGACCCTTTTATATTATTGCGAGATATCTTAATATATAATAATGTTTATCAATACGGTATGTGTATTTCAGTCATATCACGTAAATGTGTGTAGATAGATAAAGCTAGTCAGATGATTCATTCCTACTGATCTAAGATGTTTGAGGACCAATTCCATCACTTATTGACAATGATAACGTTGAAGCAATACATGTTAAACTGAAAGTCACCTACGATTTAGAACATAAAGTCCTGCTTATGTAGGTACTCGTATCTCCAGGCAGCGAATCTAAAAGTTAGATGACTAATAAATGACAGCTCTTAATGCTGTGACCTCTGGCCCCAGACATGAGATTAGCGGTAAGCGGCTGTACCCGTATCCTAAGCGTATCTCAGACAAATTGCTCGAGTTAATACACTTTTTGAAGTAGAAGTCAGGTCGCGCGTCGTAGCAATGTTGTGTAAAATCATCTTTTAAATTTTTATCTTATCCTGTCTATTACATACTTTGGCCCGTTCTCTTCCAATCAGTGCATTTACCCTTGTCTGTTTTTCCTTTTCCTTAGTCTTCGTTCACTTTGCAACCAGAGAAAAAGTGAAAACGGTTTTTGTTTCTAAGTTTCTTTTTTCAAATGGTCTTGGCTTAATTATGGAACATTTGTCACCGTTACTTACATTGTTAGACTCCTTAAGAACCACGTTCGTGTCACACATTATTGTGTTACAGAACAAGACATGTTTAGAAACAAAAGATCTTGATGCTAATCTATTGACATGACAAAAACTCTTGCTTGCTATTATTTTTTCAACCAATACTACTTTCATTTTCAATCTTTCTCTTATAATTTATACCAGTCACAACAAGAAACTACCACAAAAAGCCAGACTGCAGAACATTGCGTGTGCGATCAGCTAAACATTTACCTACATCACGTATTTGCACATTGCTGTTCGGTACAGATATCATATCTGTCTCTTGTTATCATACCATTTGTTGATCTGCGTCTGTTTTACCTTTTTCAATATTATGCTCGCTTTGTTCGTATTTCATATCGATACATTCATTTAGGTCGATTTTGGTGTTATTGAACGTGCTGACTATTTAGGTCTTAACGATCATTACTAGTTCGTTGTACATATTTATGTTCAACGAGCACAGGAAACACGGGTAGTTCATTAATATTTCTTTTCTGAGTTTATTTTTTCTGGCGTTTATTGCTTGTTATTTCAACGGTTAAGTATATCATTCTGTTTTTATCGATGCCTAGTGGAAAAATCCAAGAAAACAAAATGCCCAATGATTTCATATTTCCGTCGCTCCGTTGATCGATTAGTATGTCTCCATACTGTGAATACAACTTACTGTTTTTGGAGAAGGTCCAAAAACGATCGCATTAGTCAGGGTCCTCGGGTGAACGGCCTGAATTCCCACGCATTGCCAAAATGACACTAAACACTAACTTACATGGCGTCAGTAGAATCCCTTCCCCGGCCTGTTCGTTTATGGTCATTATTACTAAGAGTAAGACTGGCTCAGGATCAAGGTCCCTACGTGTCGATATAGGTACCTACGTGACTCGATTCTGAATCCTCCATAACAACATTTTCTACTTTTTACGTCGTGCCTCCATCGATGGTGTAAATGCTTTGATGTAAATAATTTAATCGCTAGTTCGCTACACGTGTTGCATATTCTAGCATATTCTGTCTCTTTTTGTTCAGCGCTTTATTGGGTTGTGTCCTTTTTTGACACTGTTTATAATACGTCAGGAGCTGTCTGATTTTGATTATGATAATATTTTATTCGGTGTTTGCTACCTTAGAAAATCCTCAATGACACAACCTGTAAGAATAATAATTTGACCACAGTGATCTTTACGTTTTGAGCCTTCTTTAGCTCAGATTTACTCTTCTATTGCCATGCCATCTTAAGCATGGTCTACTCACTGGTTTGCAGACTTGCGATTAACGCTTATCATTTTGAAGTTTTGATTTCCATCATTGCATGACATAAAACAGAAACCTCGAATACCTATTGCAATGCCAATCATCAACTAAGTAAAAATGTAAAGTTTCGTCATTTTTATCACAACTTGCCAAGTCTCGTTCACGCATGTCCTCACTGCCTATTCTGCCTAATAAAGCGATCACGATAGTTCCACTGACTAAAAAGGCCATAGTATCGGGTAACTCTTAGCTACCATGTGCTAATTCGTTACGAAACTTTGCTTCTGAATATTTAAATAAAACCTTATTAGCTTTGTTCCTACCTAGTAGTTTCTCAATACAAATAATTTTAAGGAATTTATGGGTTCCCTTCGTTTCGGATGACTTCAGTATGCGTGCGTTTGCCTCGTTTAAAGCTACTAAGCTTCCGCTATATCTCTTCTCCCTAATTGGCGTCTGCATCGAAACAATTACTAAACATATTAAAAACATCTAGTATATCACAGATTTATAAGTTGCCTCCATTCATTCATTAGTGTCAAAAATACGTAACATTCTAATACTGAGTCACTTTTTATTTATACATCCCAAACTCAGTGGTGTAAAATATGATTTCCCGAGAAATATGTCATAGCGTAGTTGGCGGACAGTATTTAAACTAGCTGTGTTTTCAAAGAAAATAAAATCGTGCGTACGGAATCAAACGGTACGGTCTTCCATCATTCGCTTCTATACTTTGATATCCGCGCAATGTTTATCTGTAACACTTTCCGGATTGATTCAAACCGCACCATCGCTTTCTTTAATCATACACTCCACATCAAGTTCAAGTGCCGTCAAAACAACCAATACATCAACCTAATGGAGTCCATCTAATGGCTCTGTCTAAATATAAACACCTCGATTAAACCCACAAGGTCGTTTGTTCTTCGACCGTACCTTTTGTGCACTGATTTACAATAGGGACATACAAAATCGGCCATCCGTCTTCCGGAAGCTCCGTCGTGACGTATTGAGTTCATCGTCAACCAAAAATTACGTAAGAACCGGCGCAGACGCAACTTATATCCGTCCCATGATCAGCGTCCCGACCTACATCCACAAACAGTTCAGAGTAAAAGGCACCTAAATACTTACGTGTAAGATTGAAAATTGCGATAAGGCGACGATTGAGTTAGGACAATTTAGAGCGGTTTCGCGTATGGACGGCCGCCAGGCCAGGCCGTGGTGTGACTATTCCCGTCTAGTAAGCTGGATTCTGTGTCCGATGGCATGCGAACTTCTTTTTGGCACGTGTCATTCAATTCTGGCGCCGTTTTATTGTCTACTGATGTCGCTGGACCTTTAAAAGTCGCGAACCTATTAGAATATTTGTTTGAGCCGATTAGCTCACCGTGTCGATCGAATCCACGTGCCTTGATTGTCATGCAGTGCAGTAATTACCTGCTCATTGTAATGTTTAGACGGCGCAACAAGTGTAACACGATCGTTATGCGTCATTAATTGAATTGTGTTTTGGCGCTACAGCGCAGCCCATTAATGTTTAGTCGGGATTTATATGGGTATGTGTATGCGCATATTTGGCAGCTGTTTTTGTTGACAACAATAAATAAATAATCAATCTGGTGACTGGTGACATCATGTCAGGTTTTTTGTCCCAGACCAAGTTTGCCGATACCCGCTGATTATTCAAGTTCCTGATGCTACTTGATAGTTAACGCACTACAATCGATTCAATATACCTTTCTAATGGGTCTTGAGCCATTAAAGGAGAGCTATCTTTCACAAGATAAACGAGTTTATTGATATTGCTATAGCTTGTCGAACAAAAAGCGCGCCGAGGAACCTGTCTATGTTAAAGTCAACACGGCGCTTGCTCTAACTAACCGAGCAAGTTTTGTACCATTTGTGTACACTTACATACATAATGCGTTTTCCAATGCATTCTATACCATCCGATCGGTAGAATCCGGTCTCGATAGCTACACGCCTTACGAATTACATGCTCAATTAAATCTCTTTGGTGTCTTCGTTGTTCTTGCTTCAAAAGTGAATAAGAATCAATACTTTATTGCAAATTGACTTCTTTACGTCTTTAGCCTCAATATCTTATATCAAAGATGATACTAAATGTACAATCTTGAAGGTTTTATGACGTCCCTCGTCTAGTTTATGTTAAAACGAAGCGTCAGCATTGCAATATAACTCAAAAGCGTGGTCTACTTTCATCATGTTATTTCATATCGCTAACTGTAAAGTTGAAATTATGAAAAACTAACAGATGCTAATATCTTTGAAATTATTTGGATTAACATTCAGAACATATTATAAATACATGCAGTTGAAATAAACTTGTGAAACACACATTAAGCTTGCAATCGTCTTCAAAATGCCGAATACGAAGTAATAACTGAAGTCGTTGATTCAGAAAGCATTGATACAAGAATATGAATCACAAATATTACAATATTTTGGAATCTTCGATCTCATTATGTCATTTATTATTATAATAAAAGTACCAAATCCAATGAGCGTGACGGTAAAGCGATGGTGAACGAAAATGAAAACAAGGTCGTCACAGACGCTGAATATTTCGGCTATATCTACTCTAATTGCTCTAATCTGATCAACTTGCTCTGAAATCATATTAAATTTCCATAGTAATGCCAGATTATAACCTATCAGACCATCAGGGTATCAGCTCATTTGAATTTTCATGAGCAAGTTGTGAGAGTTGCCCAGGGAAATTAATTTGTGTTGTCTGTCAGCTATGGGCTCGAGGTAGACGTACAAAATTATTTAAAGCGTTGTTTGGATGTGTGTGTCCTGTAGGTCGTTTCCCTTATGGATTAGGATAATGGTTGTAGCTGTGTGGTCTTTGCTACGAATAGAATAATGCATCCTATAGTTAATAGACAAAGAGGTAGAGTCCTTATAAACTATTCCGTATTCACAAAATAATTATAATCAATGGAATGAATCACTTAAACCGAAATTTGCTAAAAATCCACGCGAAGCTTTGTTAAAACTAACAGCTTTTTCGCTCTAACGCTTGGTATTCATCCTCGTAAAACTCGAATTGGGACCGTAACATATAATTTTAATAGTCGTATAAAGACGGTAC
This sequence comes from Diarsia dahlii, assembly GCA_949775195.1. Classification (NCBI taxonomy): domain Eukaryota; kingdom Metazoa; phylum Arthropoda; class Insecta; order Lepidoptera; family Noctuidae; genus Diarsia; species Diarsia dahlii. The sequence goes on from OX459198.1 coordinate 1,800,904, forward strand.
ATTTCGGTTGACGTATTCGCCTGTAGTTTTAAAAGAAAAATGAGGTCAAGATTAGACTCTGCCGCAGATATTTTTTATGTAACAGCCTTCGGTTCTTCCACAGGGCTATTACGATTGCTCGTATTATTTATGAATGACTGTTAGTGAAGTTTTGTTGAAACTTTATCAGCCGTGTCGTGTCGTTGACTTATTGAAACAACACAATCGGTTATTGTGAAGTTTTATCAGTTGCAAGTTTATTGTCATTAAAGTCATCAATGTGAAAATTAATTTGTTCGCACGACTCGGATGCCTTTATCTTTCACTTTAGTGCCAGTGCATGTTGAACATAATGTACTCACATTTAGTTTGAATATTTGATCGCCCACTGCCAGTTTTTTCAAAGTTGTCTTTAAAAAGTAAACAAAATATTACTATTTCAACTTTCATTCTCATGTCGTGAAAATAACATTGTTTACTCAAGATTGTTTAAGATTTTCGCAACGCGTAGTCTGTTTAGTTGGAATGCGGCGAGTGAACGTCCAAAGAGTCGAGCCCGAGGCATCCCCGGAGCGCTGCCTTTGCCTCGCTCAGCTATGCGCCAAATGTCATGGAGGCAAAAACGTGATACCCCGCCCACGGAGATGACGAAACTGCGTTGTTTAATTCAGTTTTCACACAACATGCGTACATTTCGAGTTCAATTGTTTAAATTATACGCACGTCAGCTGTGATAATATTTGCAGCTTGTAAGCCATTAGCTTCATTTCATAATCAGTATTGCGTCCTTGTCTTGTGTGTTTAGCTGATACCGCACACGGCCCGTATGTTCCGTGGATGTACGTCCTTCTCTATTTCCATAGTTCTAGGAATGTTGTTTCAAGTCCAAAGTTATCGTGTTCCTAATTGCTCGAACCATCAATATTACATTTCTCTAGTTGCTTGGAAAGCCAGATGTTGCTATGTGTAGAAGTTGTTAAACTAGCCGGTCCGCCCTGTCCCTTTTCTTTTTGCGTAAAATTAGTTCCGTGTATATTGCCGTCTCCGTCTAGCATGCCCCTCTCGCGTCCACCTGCGCCGGAGTCGCGACACACATCTTCCGTCCATTGCTTTCTATTTTCGCCTGTCGCACTCGATTTGTTTTTAGTATATGTGAATCTTATACCTACGAGATTATTTTTAATTGCTACAGCTTCGTTAACGTGCTTTTTTGTTGTTCTTTGTTTCAGTTTTGCATACGTATTGTCGTTTATCACATCTTTTGTTTTATGAAGTGACGACTGATGAGACTTATTTGTACTGGCTTTATTGCCATTTGTAAGTTTTGTAACACAGTGCATTGATTACTGTGCACTGATAAATTAATAAGGCTATTGTCCTTAATCTTGCAGTGGCTTATCATGTTTGCGTTATCAGACACGTTTTGTTGATGTTTATCGTTGATCGACTATCGCTGGAATATTATTCTGCCACATAAAAAAATATCAGTATCCCGTTACTCTTCGATGACTCTTTTGTTTCAAAGCTCCGTGCACTAAATATCTGTTTCTAATGACATCCTTGACCACAGTTACTAGCAATTGCTAAATTGAAGATGATAATAGTGCAGGGCGGCGGGCAGGTAGCCAATCTTCTAAGAACAGTCTACTTCCTCTCGTTCGTCTCAACGTTTTCCAAGCCTGTCATCAGGATGTACTTTGTCGTTTGTTAATGACTAAGTGGATGACCAGTTCTCTCATTATATGTTCTAGGTTCTCCATACTCATTTGTGTTCCCCTAGATTAATGTCCCGTGCTTTCTCTCTAGGTCAGTGGGAGGTTCCGTCCACAATCGGGATCCTCAACATATACGACCTCAAGATCCCATTTGCTTACCTTATTACCCACAATATCAACAATAGCCAGTCGCCCGGCTATTCATATGCAACCTGCATCAATGAGAAACAGCTTAGCGCTGAATTAATTTGAGAGCGTCATTGTAGTTGACGCATATTGACAAACTTTGCTTGTACTTCACAGGTGACTAGCCATACAGGTCGTTCGGTGTTTGGAATAAGGGTTTTATTACGACATGTTTTTTGGAGCGCGTTTCATGTGAATTTGGCTATGGAGTTTTTGTTGTTTAGCGTCATGGGTATCTTGCTTTTTGGGTTATGTTGATCTCTAATTCAGAACTATGCTATGGGAATTTGTATGTGGAATACTACATGTTGGAAGCTGTGATTGTAGCTATGTTTTAATGGCCAATAACTTTTCCTGATTATAAAACAATAGTTTTTCTAAGCCTCTACGGTCAGGGGGGGGCCCTATGGAAGCAGTGTTGACTTTCTCCTGTTCTAGAGGATTGTGTATACGAAAATATGTTCCGAAATTATTGCTAGCTTGACCTTCTCCAAAACTTTAAAAGAGGTTTTTAGACCAAATTCTTTGTCCAATTTGTTTCAGCTCACGCAACCAATCGTGATGGAAGGCATTACATATTATTTTATCGTTTGTTTCGTACGTTCTTGTTGCATTGAGTTTGGAAATATGTTGCCGGCCACATTTCCTGTAACGTGTTACGCTATTTCATTAATATTCATATTTCCTTGAAATTGCACTATTTGTGTCTTTAGGTTATTGTACTTTGTAGGCCATTTGTTTCGAGAAGAAAGTTTCACCATTCTTCAAGTGCCTTGCTTTGGGTTCTAAAATAATATCTTCACTATTTCTGTTGGACTGATGCAAAGAACTTTTAACTAACTAAGGTGTCAGTGTCAAACTTGTTAGGTTTTAATTTCACTGCTATTATAATAATTGTCGTTCGGTAACAGAAGATTGCATGTTCTAAATGAAGCGCTCAAAAGAAAAGGGGTTAGTTAATTTATGATGTGCCTCTACATGTCCTCTTCATCTTATGACAATAATCCAATTATAAATGAAATCTGCTTAACCGTCTAGGCAGCGTCGCATTCAAATAAACTATCCGTTCCTCTAGTCCCCAGATGCTCTTCAGTGTGTAATTAAACTCGGCGCAGCTCTATTTCTGATGAATAGAATAAAATTCTCATTTGGCGTCCCTGAAGTTTAGCTTCCGCGAAATTTCTTTTAAACGGATGCACTTTTTAACACCATGACTGTCAAAGTGAACTCTCGCACAATCTGAAACTTTTCCCTATAACTTTTTCAGGAAATAATATCGAATCTCCAATTATCTTTGACATAAAACTTATCAGAAACAGTTATCGTTTCGCTGACCTACTCATTATAAAACTACATCCCGGGCTATGTTTGTTTTGGCTATCGTGTTATCTTCCCCAAAGTCACCATCTCTTCAGCTCTCTTTAGCTTTCCTCTGGAATTCAAACAGTTTTTAATTTTCAAATTAAAATCCCAGAGAAAACAATTCGAATTCAAAACTAGGTCAAGCCTAACACCACAGAGGATAACTGAATATTATCCTGGATACAAAGAAGCCAACATATGCCTAACGGTTGTGAATGCAAGCCTCGTGATCTGTCAGTCCTCAATTGTATTCAGCGTCAACAATGAGCTCGAAATAGCCGTCGCTGGACATGTCGATCTAGTTTACTGAAACGATGAGTGTATTCTTGACTTGACGGGTGAACACTGTTTTAGAATTGAAGTATTCTGTAGATTATCATCGATGTGCTAATACAGTATAACAAAGTATTTTCATGATGTCCTCCTGATATACCCAGCCACGAACGAATGAATCTTAAACATCTTGAACATTAAATATTCTCATTTGGGGAAGTCATAAAATACGAGTACATAAAAGAAACATCTGACTTCGCCGCTGATACCAGGAACAATTACCCATAAAAATAATCCTGCCAAACTTGAAACTTAAATGGAAGAGAAATCAGTGAATGAAAAAATTGCGGGCAAAACATTGCATAACGCATTGACAGGTTTTTGCACTGGTCAACGTTTTTAAAATGAACAAGTTGAACTTGACTGTGAAAGTCAAGAACGTAATAAGTGCGTTGGCTGATCAGCATTTGAATCAGGGTCACATGTTTTTGCATCACCTTTGGTCGTGTCCACATTTTGTATCGAGGCCTCCTTGTTTTCTACAAAGTAACATGTTAATACAAGTGCCATTTATCCTTTCTTAGGCTCCGGGTTTTAGGTCGAAACACGGCAAAAGGCAAACGTGTTTAGAAAATAGTGGCCGGTACATTAGTTTATAATGACGAGCTAAGAAAAGAATTTGCCTAGACTCCTAGAGAATCGATGTCAGACGATAGACTTTCTATGTAAAGTCTAGAGACGTAAGGAATTGGGAGCATAGGGTAACTTCCGTCTTAGAACATTATACACGGCTACTGGCAACGGCTGACGGTTATTGGCAATTTAGTGCCTTCCCGAATTAACTGAAATATATACAGTTACTCGTTAAAAGTTACCAAGACAGTTAAATTGGAGAGTACATTGTCTGCTCAATATTACATGACACCATTGATGAATATGAATGGCAGTGCTGGATTACAGTACCATTCATATTATCGTACCGTAAAATAATGCATATCCAAAAGCAGTTTTACTGTAGTAACAGTTAATAAAATTGTTACTATACTAGCCTATGTTATCCAATGTATAGTTGGATATTGCATTTGTAGGGATGCGTTAACGTAAGCCGTCTAGTATCTTATTGCACCTTGCCACTAGTCTGTTGCAACAAACACATGTTATGTATTACCACTTACTTTTACATTTAATTCTTCGATTACTTCTGCTTAATCCGCATAGTTATTGGCAGGTGCGGCTTTAAAAGGTAGGTTTCTTTTGACTCTAAGAACTGCACGAATATGAAATCTATTTCATAAAGTTTGCTGCACATCGCCATCACAGTTATTCGTGACGAAGCTTCAAGTAAGTTTAACCGATGGAATTCCTTTCTTTGAGAGTTAGGTGTATGTAATATTCGCCTGTTTCGTCTTATCTAACAAGCGTGAATATGGAACACTTCCTATCGTAAGGAGTGACTAAGTAAAAGATTATGTCAGAAGCTGGAGTGGTAATTCCGCCCGTATACTAATAGCATTATACTACAGCATGAAGTAGTAAGCACTATTACTACGGTTAAGATAGAAACAGCCTTTAGAGTAAGAGCGGCACCATCCTCTACGGCCACTGGGTCAGTAATATTAGTCGTCGTTTTAAAACCCCCTAGTAACTAGACAAACCAACAACAATATTTTTCCTGATAAAACACATTCTTGTGAAGCTAAATAATTGGGAAATGAATGATTAAATGGTTGAAATAAAAGATACCGGGAAGTTAAAAATATTTATACAACTGGCTATTAATCAAATATCAAAATATGTAGTTTCATTTTGTTAAGTAATCATCGTCGATAGTAGTGTTAGTTGGTCGTAAAATTAATCAGTGTTTCCACATTTATATGGCATTGAGTAGGCTATGCAGGTTTCTATTAACTAATAGACAATTTAGTTAAATGTTGTGTTGTCATCGATGACTTTTGTATTGACTGAGCCGTGGAATATAAGCATTATAGTTATATTCAGTACCTTCAATTAAAGTAATATTATGGTATCGCAAGTTACCATTTAGTTTGCAACAACACTTGTGTGCCTTTATTTTGATATTGCCTTTCTCAAATTTCTCTTTAGCAGCCAAGTCTGCTTTGGCCAGCGAGACTTCACTATCTTCAATTGTCTTGAGTAGATCCACAGGATCTCCAGACTTCTGAACTGCCCACTATGTGATGATCAATTGTTATTTAAATACATTAACGCTGCATAATTGAAACAAACTGTATTTATTCGATTTATTTACCTTAACTGCATCTGCACCTATGTAGAGAGCGGCCTCGTCGCCGTCGCCACCGTCCTTGGAACTGCTTCCATTTAGTGCACTGATTTTATTACACAGCTACTGTTTACAATCACAATTATTATTATCTTGCCCATTACTAGCGATTACGCGACTAAGAAGTTATAAATAAAACGCCTAATGTATGCTCGTCTGGAACGTCAAATCGATTTTTTGTTTATAAATCAATGAGTTACGCTGATTGGAATTTATGATCAATGCGCGTATCCTCTTACTGAGATTTATTACGACTGTGGAAACATCTTCGAGATCTGCATTTACAATAGCATCATTGTTTAGTTCTTGTAAAATCTCCTCATCATACATTGTCTCTTCAGGCCTTATTATCGGTTCGAAATTACCGTGTAAGTACTTGGTCTTCATCGGATTCATCCCAGACAGTTTGAAAAAATGGTCTTATATTATTGGATTCTGCCCTGAAGATTAAATGAGTATGTTTAAGAGCCAACTTGAGCCAAGAGCCATTAAAACAATACACAAACAAACTTATCATCACTTTTATGTACACTGCACGTTAATAATCTCGAGCCCTCGCATTTTCGGATCAGTATGCGGCTAAAGTACAAGATTCAATAGGAATTTGAATGAAATTGCATCGGAATGAAGGTCAACCGACTGCTTACGGCATCCTACTGCAGGTGAATGGCCGACTGGCGCAGGAGTCGCTACAATATCTATATCCAGAAATGGCTGTTGCTGTTTGATTTGCTCAGATAGGACTACTTTGTTTGTTTACCAGCGTTAATGCTAAAATGTGTTAGTAAATGTCAGAAAATTCTCGCCATGTTATAAATCTACCAGAATCAGCAGATTATAAAATCTAATAAAGGTCCACTGTGGAGCTTGGGGTTCATAGTGACAAACCATAATATTATTTAAAGTAGGATGCAAATGTCTGTCACAGTTGACCATGTTGGTAAGCAAATAACCGACCGCTTAGACGTCAAAGCCCTCTGAAAGACAGAGGAAGCTATGCCACTGCCGTTAAAGTAACTAGAGAAGTTATACATTCCGGTACAAATAATGTTCCTGCCATAATTTACACTCACGTCGTTTCCTACACATTATGCAATTGTATTAACCCCTAACCCTCTATATCTATGCAAAACGCACTACTAACTAGTAATTTAGCGCTCATCGTAACTGTTCAACCCGTTAGGACATTGCATTTATCCACATGAATGAATTGTATTGCGGTACTGCAGAGTAACAATATTGCGTCCTGTCTGAAGCGTTACTAACCATAAAACGCCAAGGAGAAGACGTTTGTGGGTGTTCTCGTTACGATAAAGCATGTTTCGTGCTGTTATAATGAGTATCTGGTGAACTGGCTGCATTATGGAACGTTCAACAAACATTTGCCAATCTATTGCCAGTGTTAATACGTCTCTGCCGTACCACAATATCATCTGTGTTCCTTAGAGTTCACTTTGCCTGAAAAAAAACCTGACGTCTTGTCTACGTTCGCTATAAGCACATTTGTGACCTTCCTAAGCTTAACTACGAGCGATGATATTAGATTATCCAGTGCATTTATTCTCTATCTTTTTATTGTCGACGCAATTAACGTTTTCGAAACTCCAGTTGACATCCTCTCAATTCTCATCAGCTTCATTTGCCGTTGATCCAATCCAACGCATCACAACAATAAACAATACAAATGAAAAGTGATATGGCAGAATTAAAAGGCCGTTGGGGCTGGCCCAGCACACAAGTACATTGTGTACTAAATTACATACAATTAACACACCCATAGCTTGCAAGGTCGACCGGTCCATGCATCGCACGTTAGATATGGATGCAACTGAATGAGGCAAAATCTTGGTGATTCATTTTAATGATAGTTTGCAAATAGACGGAGGCAATCTTGAGACTTACCTGTTTCTTCTGTATATGTTTTATTTTTAACTGTGGAATGCTACCTGATACTGGTATCACTGCCAGAATGGTTTGAGCCGCAATCCAAACTACAAATAAAACTAATCTTTTGCGACTCACCTGATACAATACGTCTTACTTCAGACCAGCTGATTCATTTGTTTGTCTTTTATCTTAGCTTAACATCTCAGAAATAGACAAATCACGATGACAGCAAACAAGCAAATCAGATGCACTTGCTACATTAGCGCATACATAACCATTATTGTAAGAGTGTGTGAGCTAGCGACCTAATTGTTTGTTGCTACGCAGGGTGTTGTTACGTCTACCTTTGTGTGTGAGCCAATGACATCGTCAGGTTGTATACAGTGTACGTGTGTAATGTGCATTAAAGTGGCGCTACTAGCTTCAAATATTTCGGGAATATTGGATTTGTTGCTGTGCTAATCTGACCAATACAAAAGCGGGTCATGGTTGTCATGTTTTCTGCAAATAGACCAACATTGCTTTTCATGAGTGTATTTAATGGATAATGGATATTCGGGAGTAAAACAACATCATTTTCTCCTCCATTTTCATCATTATTGTGACGCATGTACAATGTACATTCATTTCAGATCAGTTCCACTCTCAACGTTCCAATTTACTATTTAATTGTTCTAGTTGGCTCAGTGTTCCGACAAAATTTCGTCAACTACAATTAATATAATTTACAACCTACTCACTCAACGCAAGCAGTGGTGTACGAGTATTGCATATTACTCTAATTTGGAGTTTCCATGAACGGATTATGACTATTATTATGAAGCGTAACACATTAGTGGGTCAATGATCCTTTTTAACCGACTTCTAAAAAAAGAAGGAGGTTCTCAATTCGGATGTTTGTATTTTTTTTTTTATGTTTGTTCGGGCATAACTCCGTCACTTGCTAACCGATTTGAAAAAATCTTTTTTTGTTGGAAAGGGTATACTTCCGAAATGGACCCATAATTTTTTTATCGAAATCGGACAAGCGGTTTTTGAAAAATCAACAAAACTCAAAAAAAAACTACATTGTCCACATTGACCCATGAACATGTGAACCACTGAAAAGTGAAAAATAAAAACTTTTTAACAAAAAATAAAACCGACTTAAAAAAAAAACACAAAAAAGTGCAAAATAAACTTTAGAAGAAAAATCAATTTCTGAAGTCGGTGGCAAAAAAATGAAATCAAACAAACAAAAGTCACCGACTTCAGAAACTGATTTTTCTTCTAAAGTTTATTTTGCACTTTTTTCTGTGTTTTTTTTTTTTGAAGTCGGTTTTATTTTTTGTTAAAAAGTTTTTATTGTTCCTTACTACTGATACCTCAATCAGGGATCTGATAGTATCCCTCTCCAACTACTCTAAAAATCACGGTCTCTCCAGAGTGCGCCTACACAACGTTTGATCCATGTTCCAAATATCAAACGGGAGCACTTGACAGACAGTCTGGTGCGTTACAAGTACCGAAACTCGGAACACTGCCAATGTTACAATTTTTTTCAGGCATGCCTTCGTATTTATTGGGTTTGAGGATCGTTTCGTGTTTTTAATTACTTGAAACGTTAAATATTAGTATTCATCATCATTGAGTTTCTGATTTTTTTCTCGGTTTGATTCTCATCAGTAGTTTTACCAGAGTATGCAACCGTACCGAACCTTGCCCATGTTAGACAGATGTGTCGTATACTGTAAAAATTGATGCAGCTTAGATTACTATCGACACGCTCAAAAAAAAAAATACAGTCGAATTGATAACCTCCTCCTTTTTTTGAAGTCGGTTAAAAAGATCTCGGTTTTCAGACTGAATTATGTGAGAGCAGTTAAGTTCTTCTTAAAAAAATCTCATACAATCAATGTTTGTTAGTTTGAATTTAGTTCAACCCAGTCTATCGTAATCCACACAAACCACAACAACCGCTGTTTACGTGGCAGTCGCAGTCGGTATTTACTACTTTATATTTACTAGGCTGTTTAATGTAACTATCCTGATGACAATTATTGGCATCGATATAAAACTTTCGCCTATTCACAATACCACAAACCACAAATACAACAACAAACCTATTATTGTATGTGTGTTATGTGGGTGCGCCAAAGTTCACCTAAATTTTCAACTCCGATAATTGGAAATCCGAAAATGTTCTTCCTAACATTTTTCATCCTAACAATCACAATTCCTTACTACTCTGTCTCTAATGTTCATAATTCCGAAGCATTCAACTTCATAATGTCACTAGCAATAAACATCTATTATACTTTTATGTTTTCCTATATTTTCTCAACATAACCATCTTTTACACTATTATTCAAAGTCATATCTTTTTTTGTTTAGATTTCTTTTTATTCATAATAATCAGTATTTTATACTATGAAAAGATATCCTTAAGTTAGGTTAGGTTAGAACTGTGACAAACCACGCGCGAGCCGAGCGAGCGGTGCCGCGGCAGCGGCCGGCGAGCGCTACCTCGAAATTGGTCGCGAAATTTTTCTAAGTATTTTTTTCATAGTGCCCCAAGACGACACTCTGACCTGAATTTCATTCATTTAAGACAAAAACCAGTGAAACGACCTTCAATCATTCTAAACAGTTGTATGAGTGAAAATATTATGGTAATTATGTTCAGGGATAAAAGCGTTATGATAAAAAACAGTAGGAGTTTAAATATACATATTTACAATAATGATATTATTAATTACCATTTTCGGAAACATGAGTCTTATGAATATCGCCGGTAGCACTACAAATAGTATGAATGAAAACTTTAGGATGAAAATTTTTAGGAAGAGTGATCATTCGGATTACAAATCATTAGGAAGAACAATTTCGGGTAAAGAACTTTAGGTGAGCCAATATGGACCCGTGTAAAGTAATCAAGTGAATTTCTCTATCTTTTGGATTCCCTTCTTGTATTTTGGAATCAATCTTTGTGTACCCATTTGTAGTACTTTCAATTTCTAAATTTATATTTTTTATTCTATTATGTATTTCACTATGATTCTGAATGAACGCTGTAAATTATTAAACTTATCTTCATAAGATAAGATATATAGTAATCCCGTCGTCTATGTACATAAAATGTCTAAAGGCCCCAAGCTTCTAGTTCAGCTATATACCTACATACATTGTCAGTGAGATTAGAATCATCGGTATTTATATCGGTATGTCGTCAGTATTATTGAATTCCGTAAACATATGTTCGAGGATAACTAATTCTAATCGACACGCAACGTCAGACTTTCTTTATTATTACAAGTTGCAAAAAGAATGTTATCAATACTATAAATGATAACGGCATAGTCTGGAAACAACAAAAAAAAAATGATGCGGAAAAACGTTACATTCTACTAAATGACAAGAAAATTGCTAGTTTTCCACGTGTTACCGTTTCAAAGATTTCCGATATAATGACTTCACCAACTAGTATGTATGCTGTTACACAAACAACGGTCTAAAATAAATAGCTAGCAGAAAACGTGACCAATGGCCGGCTAGGTTTCATAACAAGGGCTAGATATTTCTAGATCATAGGATACAAGGTGTACCAACGGTAAACCGCAAACAGTTGTAAAGGAAGCCTTGATGTTGAAAGCAAATGAATTGAAGATATAAAACTTGTATTGGAACCTATCGGAACTTGTTGATATACTAGAAGTGGTTTGGGAGTAACCTGGTATTCTATTTGGTTGTAATGGTGATTTAATAAAAAAATTAAATTAAATTCTAAAATTATTGATACCAAAGCCATTTTGTTTAAACACATTTCTAAAATATAATATTAAGATTTATTACTGAAGCACCTTGTATGCTCAGGGCCATGGAAGGATTTCGTTAGAAATTATCGATTTAAAATACTAACCTCCTTGAAAGAGAAAGCAAGCCTAGCACAGCTCAAAATTCCTAAAAGCATAGCATTAAAGTGAAAGTTTAAAACTAAAAGAGGTTTATTTAAAAGGTTCTTCATGTTTCGCAGTACCTCTTGAAAAACATGCAGGGGAATGAAACAAAGCAGTGATGTTTCGTATATCTGGCAGTGGAACGAACGACCTGTCCATTGTTAGCCTGACAATACAGCCATCAGTCAAGTCTTGAAGGATCTTTGATATAGTTTGACCGTTGTGCCTATTGTAACGAAATCATTTGATGGTATGACTTCCCTGCATATGGGAGCAAGAAAGGCTGAATGTGTAAAGCCGATAATTTAACCAAACAATACAGTTGATGTTGTAACAGCGATGGGTATGCCACTTGATACTGCAAAGTTTATCAACAGAGTTTAATTTCACGTCATCAACGAATACCAATATTGCTACCAAACCCGGCGCACATCATCATCAGCCTATATTGTTCCCACTGCAGGGACTCAGGCCTCCTCTCTAGGGGAGGGGTGGGCTATAATCCACCACGCGGGCCCAGTGCGGATTGGTAGATGTCGCATATCTTCGAGTTTTTGGTTCTAAGACATGCCGGTTTCCTTCACGATGTTTTCCTTCACCGTTTTGAGAGCAGTGGTGATGAAATAAATTACACAAAGTAATGCGCCTGCCTGGGTTCGAAGCCACGACCAACTGTTCGTAAGTCGGGGCCGCCACCATTGGGCCACCACTGCTCTCCGGCGCACACTTAACAGAAAAGCAACGACATTGACTTTAAAATTTTGAGGTCAATGCTAGGGAATCCGTCAATTATAATAAAAATGAAATATTCATTAGATGAATATAAATTGAAGCCCAGTGAGGCTATCTCTCTGAGCTTCAATTTAGTAATCCGGAAATGAATGCGTAGAATGTTATCTATAGCGGTACTGCGGTACCGCACAGGTCTAAGGTAATTAAAGGTAGCGTGTGACTAACTGTCCAAATTTTTTTCACACATGACGGCTATTTGAGACGTCCGCTTAATTTAGATAATATGAATACTTGTCCGGTAACAAACGTAGACAGTATACACTTACATCTTTATCCCGTCTGCTTTCAAAATAAGAGTGAACAAGCATCTTCTGGGCATGCTCGTCCCATCATAGACCTTATCCACCCCTTTCCATAAGGCGTGATCGAGCAGTTACATTAAATATAAACATTATCAAAACTCAGAAGAATTCATTCAAAAAAGATGAAAATGATACCATTAGTAGTAATCCCTCAACCATTCAGTTTCCGAAGGTAAAAATAGTCTCATTCACGTCACAACAGCGAGTACTTCAATAGTTCCGTTCATCTCAGGTTTTTATTGCATGATTGTCGTCGGTTGTCATCTTGGGAACACCAATTACAATGTTGCTTCGACCGTGGCGTAGGTATTCAGCTAACCTTTGCTCATGTAACTGCCGCAAATGTTTCTGTACCGTAATACTTAGCATGAATCTGGAGTATGCCATTGATGTCTTCGAGAAGATTCGATCCTAGTCTTTTAAGGAATTCCAATAAGCTGAAGCATCATTCATTCATGTCAATGAAGTCTTGCGGTGTAGGATTTACTGGACATATTACTGTTATGTAGTATACTAGCTTTTGCCCGCGACTTCGTCCGCGTAGAAGTCGAAAATGGTTCTAATAGGATTTTGTTAAGTGAGTTCAACCTTTTTTGAATAAATTTGAATTTGAGTTTTAGACATGTGTCAAAATAAAAAGAAGTGATTTAAATCAAAATCACTAAGGAGTATTGATATCAACTTCGAAGCAAATCACCGCCAAAATAAGTTACTACTCCTTTTTAACCCCGTTAGGGGATGAATTTCAATAAAATACGAAACACGTCTTTCATCAATTCTGTTAAAAAAGGTTTATGCAAAATTTGAAGTAGATTGGACCAAGGAATCACTTTGTCCCATACAAACTTTGCCCCCCGTTTTCACCCCGTTAGGGGTAGAATTTCGAAAAATCCTTTCTTATCGGATGCCTACGTCATACAAAGAACACACCCTCCAAGTTTCAGGTCTCTACGATCAGCGGTTTAGGCTGTGCGTTGATCCGTCATTCATTCAGGACAAAGCCTTTTATATGTATAGATATAGTCTTGTTATGTTACATAGTCTTGGTTTGACTTCTTTATATAAGATAAAACCCACGTGAAATCAATGAGGTGCCCCCAAAACCAACAGTTAGAGAGCCGTGAAGCTTTGAGAAAAGGAAACCAATCATGAGTTATTAGACGATTTCTCACGTACAAACCGTTAAATTCGTCGAAGGAAGTCCTCATTTTTCCCTTGCTAAAACAATATGTAACCATACCTACGTACTTGGTATACAAATTAATAGCACTTGCAAATTTATTAGTGGGTCCTGCTTTGATTTTGTCTCTAATTCCCTCAGTAATGAAAGACCTAGTATCCTAATTTAATTTGAGATAGTACACACGTCCGTATAAATTTACCTCTGCATTTGTTTATGTGTTTTCAGCTTTTATTTATTATTAAATATCATTTATGTCCATTTTGTTTATTCAAGTCTGCGTGTTAACGTTTGAAGGCGAGCCAGAAATCCCTCGACGAGGCATATTAGCAAATGATATGATATCGAATAGGTTCAACTGTAAGTAGGCGATCTGTCTAATGCTTTTGTCTGGTTTTCCAATTCGAATTTCCAAGTCGATAAACAGCATTAGATCATTCACTATTTTAAAGTATTGAGAGATTTACAGCCTCTGCAAGAGTAATTCTCTGATCAAGTGTTGTTTATTGCTTGTAAACTTTATTTATAATTGCAGTGAAACAACGCATCAGCTTTGGTCTGAATCAGTATTTGCATAAAAGTACTATACAAATTAAATTGCGAAAAAACGTCGAAGTTTCTCCGCACACCTGTTGCTAAACATGGGCTACAGTTAAAATGGAGATTAGATACTTGATGCTAAAATGGAAACTAGTACAGGCTTGTCCCAAGTCCAACAAAACGAAGGAGAGAAAGCAGAAACTATGAAAGATAAGAATTGAATACAAGGCATTCCAAATACCATTGCAAATCATACAAATACACGAAAGATGAATGAACTTCATAATTATGCGAATAATTAAAATATCCGCTTTTACAAATCACCATAACATCAAGGTAAAAGTAAATGGTAATCTTCTAGTCAAACATGTTCTGGTTCAATTTCATCATTGGCTTTCTTTAAGACCAAATGTCTGCCTAAATAAAAGATATAGGAAAAATCTTGACGGTAAAGTAATCCAAATATACATAGGAAACATATAAAACTGGTAAAACCAAATAAACTGAGCAACGCCGTATTTCCCTTAGTAAAGCCAAAAGTACATAGTAACCGTTATAGCGTACGTATAGCTATAGAAAGTAATATGGTGGAAAACATTACGAAACACAAAATAATGTTTACTACACCAACAAAATAGTTTCCAGTGAAAAACGTTAAAACAAATAAGTTAGGCGAGCAAACAAAGCGGACTTATCGACGACTATTTTTAGACATATGACATGTTTGACGGGGCGGGCCGAGTGCAATGCATATACATATTCATAATGTCGTCCGTCCGTCTAGCAGTGCCATTAGTTAGTCAGAAGCTTTATAGTATTCATTTTTCTTTAAACTAGCATGGTATTAGTTGAATGGCCAGAGGCTAAATCATTTTTCTTATTTTCCTTTTGATGCATGTTTTTACTTAATAATCTTCCAAGTAAAATAATTTCGTTCAGGTATAGGTATTTTTATACTTTATACAGATTTCTAATATTATTAAGTACCTACGTGTATTTTATTTAGTGCGTAGGATTTTTATTCTATACTTAAAACTCAACGTCGTGGTAGTAACAAGAGAAAAATAAATGTGTAAATGAAAATCGAAGGCGAAATTAGTGCAACGGAAGTTGACGCGACGGATCCAATTAATATGAAACCGAACCGAACGAAAAGAACTTGTAGATAAAAGGAGGAGATCGTATGACTAGATGGCTGAAGCTTTTTAGGCGACAGATTTTAATTTGTTTCTTATTGATGACAAAGTAAAGTATGAAATATATTTACGCTAGCAATATGTGTAACATGAATTGAACATTGATAAACATGTCAGACTCAACAAGTGTCAACAACACAGAAATAGAATTCGAATTGAAAGATATTGATAATGTAAAGTAAAAACGCAATAAAACATCATTTACAAAAGTAAACGCAAACACACATCAAAAAGAAAGAAATCAAAAACCTAGTAAGTATTAAGGTCATGGGAAACTGGGAACCAACAAATACTTAGTACTGAGCTCAATATTTGATTTACAATCGAATACGCATTTTGACAGCCCGTTATTTACAACTTGTTTGCGTATACGCTTAGAGAAACCGATGCTGAACGTCACGTCGTGAATAGAATTTATATGAAATGGCTATTTCGTCTTTAGTTTTAGTATTATCGTTTTCGTTCCCTAGACACCGTTTAATAAAGCCTACAGATAGGTAGTAATTGTTTTATTATTCATGAATTGTTTTATAGTACTTGTTACAGCAGGATCCCACCAGAATATTTATTAGTATTGACAATTTTAGAAGTCATCCAGATGTTGGTTCTTACCTAAGCAACTAAATCTTTAAGAATTGTTCAAACAAGTGCTTTGTGAACGAAGGTTGCCTTTAGTGAGAAATAGAGCATTAGCCCTACTCGATTTTATATTTTCACAATACTTAGGTGCTAAAAACTGTCGGTCCATCGATGCATAACATTTCGGAAACCGCATCAGTATCCTGGAAGGTACCAATCTTGATTAGCCGATGTTGCAACTCTAATATTATGATTTACAACCTGTCTATTATTTCACGGTGTTTTAATTCGTGCATTACAATCATTACTTTATGTGATGTTACTGAATCCTTTGATATCTCAACATTCAAATTCTTCATGCCTGCGACCATGTGCATCGGTATCGTGCACAGCTTATTAATCACAATTATTCACAATAGAACAATAACTCATTTTCATTTCATTGATTGTATGACGTTGGATACATTGACATGCATCGTGGCGAAAACTTTATATTCATGCCATTGTAGTTTTCCTTCATTCATTTGCGATTTGAGTCTTATTTTCTCCTACTGCTACCTTCCGATCTTGCACTTGTGCTTTAGATTGTTGATTGAAAACTTCTGATTCCACTCAATTACTTACTAATTGATTGTCTCCGTACACACTTCTTGCTTCTTAACTATTTTTAGTTCAGTATGTCGTCACACGGTTATTCTATTCTCTTCTGCAACAAAAACTAAATAACAATCATAAGCGTCGATAACGGGTCTATTATTACAATCGTTTTGATTGGTTGATGACCTACCGTTTACCAGCGTGGTGGTAACCTATTCTCCTCAATAGGGTACGAAGCAGGTGCTGTGTCATTCTACGTTTTGCTTGTCAACATGACGATTTAAAGTTTTCTACGGCGCGCGGCGTTTGTAACCTACGATTCATCGCCATGACTGTATGTGCCGTGCCTATACCTCTAAATTCGTGCACCCGTCAAGTGGGTGTTCAAAATGTTTCATATTTAAGGTTATCCGTCATACTTATTACTTTATTATACATGCTTGCAGAAGATTTGAAGATTATAAAATTAGCTATTGTATCCTTATTGTTTTTACTTTGAATGACCAAGGAGATGGTTTTAAAAATCTATGTGATAAGTAAATTACCAATTACAGTTTTATCAATGAAGAATGCCGTCAAATATCCTTGTAGAGATGTCATGTCCTTATTCAAAGTGTAATACAATTAAAGCTAACAATGATAGGAACAGAAACAAGAAAAGACAATAGTAATTAAATAATCAGTTAATTACTGAAACTCTCTTGATAATTAATTAAACAGAAGAAAAAAAACATGATGATGACATGAATAATGACGATCCTTATTCTAAAGCTGATAAGTTGCAACTTGCAACTTTGCAAGATAAAGATGAAAAATATCTCAATATCGTCGCCGCACATACAATGGATGTAATTAGATGCCTCGGTCAAAGACAATCGAAAACGAAAGGAAGCGGCCACGGATGTGACGTCATAAGAGTCGTTATGGACGACGGACGTAACCGAGGTAACCGCTTACACCTGATTGTCACTTCCGAAAACGTTATTTGAGTTTTTAATGTGTGCCTAGGTCTAGAATAAAAATGCTCTTTAGGATAGACTCCGTTTGATGCTGCGAGCTGATTTTAGTTCCAACTGGACCACTGATGATTTGATAATTTAGCAACTAACTTCTCCAAAAGATTTTATTAACTATTACCATAGTTATAAGTAAGTACCTAGTTCATCAAACTCAAACCGAATAATGTTGAATTTGTATACATGCCAACTATTAGAATATCATCTAAAGTTCTTGAATTGCAAACGCGTTAAGAAACTATCCAGAGCCCTTACAACATTACAACCCTACACGAAATTAAATCAGAAAGTAACTTATTAAAATCATCATCATCATCATAATTATGTTCCTGTACGTTTCACATGTTACTATCTTTAAAATCAATCTCTCACACAACTCATCAACATTTATAATCAACACTTACATGAAAAGCTCTCGAAAGCCTCATTGAAATCAAAACAAAATTAATTTAATAAGCGTCACCCATTTCATGGTGTTGCGAGCATTACGCTGGAACAATAGGAGTAGCGGCCGGTCGATGACATTATACGCGTTTGTTATGTCCAATGGATTATCAGTTATGTGTCGCGGACTTTAGAACTGTGATGTTTGTAAGGACCAAGTTATGACTTGTTGGCATGTGGTTTTCCGGTGTTGGTTAGTCATGGTTGCCCTCTAACAAGATTATGATTTCAAGACAGCTAATTTCGGGTATATCTCTAAGATTACATCCATCCATCTTCTCGATCCTATTCTGCCAATACTTGCTGGAATCATCAAGATGACTGAATCAGTTGCAATTTGAAAGTTAAAAATAATTCCAAGTTACAGAGCTGGGTTTCCCATTATTCTATTTGAATCCTATCCTTATTGGCCGAAACTGTTTATGAACTTTGTACAATACCGGGAAAGTTTATTTTCCTCGAAATGGATCGATCGAACGTCCCTATTACTAAACTAGCATGAACGGGTGAAGACATCAAATTTCAGCAAGCAGTAAATTACAAAAGCAAATAAAGACTTGCAAGATCCATTTGTAAAATCTGATAAAATTAAAGTGATGATCTTCGTATAGCCTTGTATGAACGCAACCTCTGAACAAATGGCTGTGTGTACGTACAGGTGCAAAGTATGCATGTTTTGCAAACAATACAGCAATGAGTGCTGAAGGCTGCAAGGTCATAGAATGACTGATATGTGTTGTGCTCTTATGAAATGTATGTGTCGTCTTGTGTCTTTGCGAATGTTTAGTTGATTGGAAAGTTGAATAAATTGTAGTTAACTTGGTTGATCTTGACTACAATGCTTTCTGACTCAAAAATCCCTCACTTTTGTTAGCCCCTTTTTCTCATACCTACTGATGACTTGTCTTATCAATCCATATGTAACAAGCTGGACAGTGGACAGCTGTATCGTTTGCTTCATTTTAGCCCCATCCAGATGGCATCTCTAGAATTCCCTTTTCAGGCTCTTTTGCGGTATTATCGCTATCATTAATCTTCTGTATTTTCTGGATGAAACATTGTTGTATATTGCCTATGGGTCTGTTTCCTTTAAAAACAGACATACAAGTATTATTTTTATAATCACCACAAACATTCAACTACAAGCCTCGTTACCTAATTCCTCCGCAATTGACATACGCATGACGTCACTGAAAGCAAATACATATTGTAAAACAAACTAACAATTAATCAGCTTATTTCACGGTTCTCAAACATGGCGTCACAATAATAGAAGCAAATAGTTAATTAGTTAATGATAAGCTGAATATTTCTGTGGGTGTGACAACTATCGCTTTATGCTGTCATGTCGCGTTACATTTGCATGTACACACGGCTACACATCAAGCTATACAAAACCAGTTAATCTTAGCCTCACTTTACTAGATCTTTTCACGCAATGAACGATCAGACTATACTGGTTTTGTATAGCTTGATGTGTAGCCGTGTGTACTACCTTTTTATTAGGTAACTAGCTGACCCGCGCAACTTCGTCTGCGTCACATAAATATAGCTATAACCTTTCTCGATATATATATCGCTTATCCGACATAAATTAGGCTAAATCGTAACAAACAAAAAATCTTATCTTTCCTCTTTATTAAAATAGTTTAGATGGTTAGATTAGCTTAGATTATATTAGAGTGTGAATTACTATAGGTATCTCTTACTGTTAAATATACTATAACACTCTGTACTTGTAAACATTATGATGCAGTAAATATTTTGAATTTAAATTTCCCGGAGGCCAGCCAGAAACCCCCGTACCTACATTACGACGCGCAAATTATTTTGCCGCGCGGATATTTTTACATTGCGATATCTTCTAAGATATTTGTTTAAACTGTATAGAGTAAAGGACACAAATATTCTGTATTAAATTTCCGTTCTAACAAACACGTTTATTTAGATATAGATTAATACCATATGGGTTAAATAAGCTTCGCAAAAAATAGCTATTTTTAACCTAACAGTTTAGCAGTAAAAAAAGGTTACAGTGAGTCAATCTTAAAAGATAGATACATGCTGTCGCGGACTTTGTTTTAGAACTTTTAAAGAGGAACAATTCCTTCATGCACGATATTTGCGTAACTTAAACCGTTTTCGCAGCGCAAGCAGCGGAAGCTCTCGAAAAGGAAATACCTTTTCCCGTTTTTGTAACATTTTTCATTTATGCTCCGCTCCTATTAGCCGTAGCGTGATGTTATATAGCCTATAGCCTTCCCCGATAAATGGACTATCCAACACAAAAAGAATTTTTCAATTCCAACCAGCAGTTCCTGAGTTTACCGCGTTCAAACAAACAAACAAACAAACAAACTCTTCAGCTTTATAATATTAGTATAGATAACTGGTTTTCAGGACTTACGTCATGTTCAGTAAGTAGATAGGTAGTAGAATCATTGACATTGGCTTTACTTCTTTTATTACTGTCTGGGAGTGTTTATCTTTAGACAAAATCAAATTTTCTGAAGATTCTAGCAACTCAGTTTCTAGAAACACACTCAATCATCTTTAACAAGTAAAATTAGTATGAGATTTGACACCAGCGAGGCAATTGCGCAACCCACTTATAATCGCAATTTTTTTAATTTTGACAATTCATTAATTTGCAAACATAGCAATGATAAAGCATAAGATAAATCTTTCGGATTCTGATTGAAAGTGTAATAAAAAGATAGATTATGCTTTATTGTACATCTCAACAATATTTCTAGTTTTATGTTATGTGTAATACTACGGAATTGGGGTGCTGATGTTCCACTATCTCCCAGAAACCATGGCTGAATCAAACCACTGCCCTATTCCTGTATAAAACATAAACAAAATATAACACAGCAAGTAGTTTGGTGCACCGACAGGAACAAAGCAATAAAGTTGGAATGGTAATAGATTAAATAATAATTGTTGCACTCATTCCTGCGGCGTACTAAACCTAGATATCCTTGCGCTAACCAACCAGTGTAGGGTTACGCGCTGTGATGAAATCAGGTGAAATATATTCGTGTTGTATTGCATATTGCAGCTGAACAGTCTCCACAATAATCATATCAAGATCAATAGTATCGTCAACTTCTAGCATTCCCTGCTGGACATAAGCCTCCAAATTCATGCCTCAAAACTAATTCTTTGGCCACACTCATACTGTGTGAATAAATTATCGATTTCAATTATGTATTTCAGAAATATTTTAAGGTGAATGAATCTGTGAAATGATTAATTCATGTCATTTTAAGTTCATAAACCTCGAACTCCTAAATAGCTCTGTTTATAAATCACATAGTAACAAACACTAATGAAGCGCGTTGAGTACGTTGTTCTCCATACTGAAATTTTCAAAAACTAATAAGCCTCTTTCTTTGTTCACAGCTCCTTCAAAACTTGGGCAAGGTAGACCGGACCCTTGACGACATATTCGAAGAGCACCTGCAGAACTTCAACAGGCAACACCAGCAGGCAACCAGGCTTCAGAAGGAGTTCAACAACTACATAAGATGTATACGAGGTGAGGACCTTTCTTTAATTAACGAAGAGTTATCATCTGCCTAACGTTTTTTTTATATGGAGCGACTTTCTGAATGCCACAAACCAGTTAACACAAAAACTTTACCCCGTCGTGATAGAGACCTGAAAAAATTTGGGGCAGTCCTTTTTCCAGCCTAGTGTCAGCTATCTAGCAAAAAGAATACGCATACATCTTCACTACGAATAAACCTGATTCTCAAACGACTTTTCTATTTGGGGCAATCTCGAATACCGATCAAGACATCGTCACCGGTCACGCTCAGAAAGATTTTAAAATTGTTGACACGTGCGAAACTGGACCGCCAGTTTTCTCATAATACTTAGCAGCTACGACCTAAAGCAGGACGTAGCTGATCATTTCATCTCCACATCCTTTATACCATTGTATGAGCACAAAGAACCAGCATATAGGTTCCAAAGGACTCTTCCCGGTACTCCAGTTATAGAATTTCGCTAAATTGCGTCAATCCGATTAAAGTAATGACGAATAACTAACGAACTCTCGGATGTGCAGAGATTCTTGAACTTCTCCTGGGTGGTTGCCAAGTGTGTGCACATACTGCTACGACGAATAGTTCGTAGCTTGTAATTAGGTCTAGAGTAGTGAAAAAACTAAATGAGTTGGGCTGCAAAAAGGCGGAAAACATCCAGAAATCCGAATATAAAAAAGACAGAGCAGTGAGTGAACAGGCATCTTATAGGTATGCTCTTGCCATCACAGACCTCGTCGCTTTCCAGGCGTGGTCGAGTTCAATAGCAGCCCCATTACGCAATAAAATAAAAAGACGCATCCAGTTTTCTGCGCAACGAATTTACGGTGTCGTTCTTATCATATCAGCCGGATGATCCTTCTGACAGCCAGTGTCCCCAATCAAACCATAGCCAACTTGCTGGAGGGTCTAAATATAAGTCCAAGAATAATTTGATCCATTAGGGATCATTTTGAATGCCAAAACGTTATCTAATTTCCCTCTTCTATACTCCTCAGCGGTGCAAACAGCGTCAAAGACGTTGATGGAAGCCATCACGGAAGTGTACGAGAGCGGCTGGTCTGGCCACGACCTGCTGTACGTACAGGCGCAGAACTTGGAGATGCTGTGGCAGGACTTCTCGCACAAGCTCGGCGATCAAGTGCTCATACCGCTCAATACGTACACCAACCAGTTTCCTGAAGTCAGGGTAAGTTTGAAGATCGATCAGTAAGAAGGAAGAAGTAGAAAGGGACTTTTGCTCATATTTTGAGGCTTATGTTTGACTATGCTAATGAAGGCTTTCCCGAAAATCTAAGAGTTCTTCACGAGGAAGAACATGTTTGTCAAATGTTTTTACCCGACTGGTGCAATGGCGAAGGCCAAAAGGAGTGTTATTTGCAATAGCAGATTAATGAAGGGTATAAGTAACGAGTAACGACCCATTTGCTCAGTGCCTTAGTTGCTCAGCGTACTTTTGTCAATATTTAATCATTTAACCGTTCGTTTAAACATGTTTAACTCCAGTCTCAACCAATATAATTATGTAGTTGAGATTTCTAGAAAACATAATTAGGATATAAATAATGTGATTACGGAAGAGTTAAACGATTTGGGAGAATCAAATTAATTTTGTAATTAGCCTTTTAATTGAGTCTTAACGAGGTTAATTAAACATGATAGTTTTAAACACACTTCAATTACGATTTTACGCACGAGTAACGAAGTCAACGTGAATTTCAATCCAGAGTAATGCTGTCATAATTATAGCTCTAATTGAAAATGCCATAACTAACGTAAGTAATAATGCTTTTACAGAAAAAGATCGAGAAACGTGGTCGCAAGTTGGTAGACTACGACGGTCAAAGGCACAGCTTCCAGAATCTGCAATCGAACGCTACGAAGAGAAGGGACGATGTCAAGGTAACTTTACTATTCCAAATTAATCTCATGTTGTCATGTTTGTTTGTGTAGAACAGATAAAATCCTACTTCGCAGCTGTCTCGGATTTGAACGTGCATCTTTTGCTGGAGTAACTTGATGAAGAAGTATAAACCAATATTTTCCACAAGAAATCAGGCATAATTTGTCATATAAAGTCATTATTATTGAGGCATTCTCCTAAGCATCGTCAAAACGACTAATCTTGTGTCGCTCACACCCAGTGAATTCGAGCGACCTTCAGTAGACCAAACGCAAACTAACATATCAGAATTGCATGGTTTGCGGCGCCAGATAGAAGGTAACATCAGTCATTAAATTCTTTTAACTAATCCAATAATTCTATTTTCAGGTGACCAAAGGCCGAGAACAACTAGAAGAAGCCAAGCGCACATACGAAGTCCTCAACTCTGAACTCCACGACGAACTGCCCGCCCTCTACGACTCCCGCGTTTTATTCTACGTCAACAATCTGCAAACACTCTTCTCGGCTGAACAACTGTTCCATTCTGAAAGTCATAAGGTGAGAGCCTTGGTACGAATATGCTTCTTCTTACTTCTTTTGCTTGTTTTTCCCCTGATAAATAATATTATCCCTTAGAGGATCTCCTTTCATTTCCTTCCGTGAATTAATGTGGGACCTAATATTGTGCCTTGTGGTACACTAATCTTCATCTATTCCGTTTTAATGAGAAATATATGTGGTTTTCATGATGTGTGTTTGATTTAACTGCTAGTGGCCTGTTACTGAGTGCCAAAGTTAAATAACTTTTCTTAAACATAAAATTTAACGGTTTTAAAAGTATTCGCATGTTAGTGTTAGTAATCAATTGCTTAGCATAGTATAAACAGAATAGTGTGTGTGCTTTTTCATTATCATTCATTTCGTCAAACTTACTAATAATTAATTAAAACTCATTAATAATTAGGACTGTTGACATTTCTCTTAATCCCGGATCTTCTTTTTCTAAATGAGATCTAGTGTTATATTGTCATCATAATTTACTTAATAGTAGTACTCATGTTATGTTATCAGTATCTTTGTAACATGCTTATCTGTTCTTTCTCGTGTCTTTTACTTTGTTCTTAAATATCTCATTGACCGATCCCCAATTCCAGGTATTCGGCGAACTGGAAGCGATAACGGACAAGCTAGCCACGGACTGTCAGCGAGGCTCGTACAGCAAGAAAGCGAACAACCTGAGCATCAACATGAACAACATCTCTCCGGCCTCCTCTCCCACCGCGACACTCAACACGCACAACGGCAAACCTGCTTCACCCACCGATACTGTGCAGAGTGAGTTGGGGATCTATCACTATGGGAATAGGGTTGTAAATTGGGATTTAGTTGTACTGTCTGTAAAAGGGTGATCATGATGAATATGTTTTTATACAGTGAAGATCTTACTGATATCGTATTACCTAGTTCTAAATGGGTTGTGGAGGCCAGATATGACAGTTGGTCCATGTAAAGATCTGGTTAGATTGAAACCCTGCGCTAACATAGATGGAAAGGCTAGGCAAATAGTAACGGGTTTTATATTATTTTGTAGGACATCATTAATTGTTATGGGTTTTAAAATGCAGACAGTACAACTTAAATTAAACGAAAGTTCATTATTTTGAAACAAACTTTATAAAAGTTTTAAAATTAAAGTATTTTAACGTTAAATGCCTCAAAACTGTGTGTTTTGCTTTTGTTTTGTGTTCAAGTAAATAATTCGATTGTAATGTTTTGAGTGATTGCTTTCTAAAATTAATCTTACTATGAAATAATACTAGCTGTTAGACATTCTAATTGATTGGGAGATGACGGTCACAAATACAAAGCTATTAAAAATAAAGAATCTTTGGTTCTGAAACATTGAATAAGTTCAGTAAAAAATAAGACAAATGAACAAGGAACTTTAAAAATATTGAAAATGTTGTATTTTCCATAAATGGGGTTTCTATTTGGTAACTGTCACCTCTCAAGCCCTATAATAACTTGTGTAACGTACGGCATGTGTGAGTGTGTGTGTGTGTGTAGCGCCCCCCTCCCCCGCGCTCAACGGCTCGTCCCCGCCCCCCTCGCCGCCCGGGAACACACTGCCGGAGGAATCCCGCAGCGAGTCCCGCGCCGAGTCCCGCGCGGGATCCCGCGCCGAGTCCCGCGCGGGATCCCGCGCCGAGTCCCGCAGCGACGTGCGTCCCGCAGCGCCCGAGCCGCCCGCTAAGAGCTCCGCGCCCACACCGCCCGCCAAGAGAGAAGACAAAACGCTAACAACCGCCGTCACCAACAACAATGTAGAGAAAGAAGTCACTGACAAGAAGGTGGAGGAACTGTACGATATACCTGTTGGTGAGTATGCCGCCCTGGTACTTTCAGACGCACGACGCCGGACGGATTAGCACCAAAAAGCAGCTATTTTTTCAAATCACGCTCGGTTTTTGGTTTCCTAGTACTTTTCAATATGTAGGTGAACTTTCAACCTCCTCAAAAATTGGTTCCTCGATTATCAGATACCTCTTCTACAGCTGTTGTTTCGAACTTCGCATGTCTTATGGAGTCCTAGTACTTTTACATATTATGTGGATGAATCTTCAAGCTTGTTATCAAAAAATGGTAAGTAAAGGGGGAGAACGTATCAGTTAAATGGTACTAATTTTAATGTCGTGGTAGATAGACGCATGGCTAAAGCTATTTTAAATAGCAACTCAAAGCTAAACAATGCAAAATTTTATTTTTATTGCAATCACTTTAACTTTCTAATAAATAAAAAAATATGTGCAGCAAAACCCCCACTGTATATCAAAAGTTCAATTCACTCATTCAGCCCCAGAGCAATTTCATTCAGTAGTCCAACTCAATTTTCTTGCACAAACACTGTTATGCCATGTACCAGTAGACAAATAGAAAGTCACAATGCTCTCAGGGCCGCCAGTACCACCGGAGAAGTCAAATAATAACTCGGAGGAAAAGAGACAAGTAGATGTAGAACCAAAGGGCGAGAAAGGGAAGGAGAATGACAATGAAAACAAGAACGACGAGGTTTACGACATACCAATAGGTAAGTGATGGGTCTGGAGAAAATATAAACAAAAAAATGGAATCTAAAAAGTTTTCATGACTTTTTGTTTATATGTTCTATGAAAATATCAAGCAGACCTTTTATACCTATAAGGCCTGTTCACACTATTTAGCATTCACAGGCATATATATTCAACCAATCATCCAGACAAACAATAAATTAATTTCAAATGTCTGGCAACATCGGAAACGTTCGGAAATGCATTGTATATTACATAGTTGTTTTCGTTTTTTGCATGATCATTGGTTTGTCTTTTTATTAAACAATTGTTTATTAGCTAAAGTAAACTAAAATAGTTTTTATTAAATGACTAGTGTGAATAGGTCTTCTTAAATCTTAGTAAATAACGCTCATCGGTGGGGGACCTAACAGCTCATCGCTTAATATTGTAAGTTATACAATAACAGAACTATTATGTTTAAAAAAATACTTAAAGGCTTGGTGAATAAATTGAACAAAGTCTAAATAAAAATCAGTACAGTGCTACAAGGATCTTGTGACTCTTGAATGACATTGACGGATTGGCTTTATTGGTTGTCATTGTGAGAAAAACAAAATAGCGACCAAGTGACATTAGTTCTGATTCTGACCACGTGACCAACGATCCTTGCACAGATAAACAAAGAAATGTAATTATTTATTTACCGATGCCATTTTTTATTAATAAACTTATCTTTTATCCATGTGGTATGTATAAATAATTTATATAATGCTATATTGTATTTATATTCACTAGGTTTATCGGCTGGTAATATACGTATGTGAATATCTTATAATATGTATGGCTTTACTTTTAATTTTGTGTGAAAACGATTTTTTTAGGTGTTTATAGCGTGTATTTGTTAACCATTAAAACTTCTTTTGGTATTTAAATAATATGTATGCAATACGCATTGCTTGTGTTTACCATGGGAAATGAGAACATTCTTATTCAGAAGTTTCTTTCAATTTAGCTAAAAGAATTCTTAAATAAACTTATATATATCCTTGTTGTTATCTAGTTGAGTCTTAGCGCGCTATGCGAAGATATCTGTTAGTATGATGCAGTAGTCCCTTCATCCTAAACTAATATAACTTTGTTCGAGAGAATTCGCTGGCAAAATATTCACTTAAAACTGCTGTTGATTGTCTGATGATGTAAAAGATTTCCACTAAGAGAAGAGATATAGAGGTGAATAGAATTTCATTTCAATAGGGACTGGCACTAACTGTACTTCTTCTTAATTCCCATGGTAAACTCCTCAAAATAACATCCCCTTGTGCTCCACCCCTTGTTCACACATCCCGCCCCCCAGGAGCGACGCTGGCGGGGCTGCCGCCCGGCACGCTGTACCGCGTGCGCGCCACGTACCGCTACACGCGCGAGGACTCCGACGAACTCAGCTTCGACGTGGGAGAGGTTATACGCGTCGTGGAGTACGACGATCCAGATGAACAGGTAGTTAGTACCTATTTGATGAACCTTTTTTAGTATTAAGTACACTGAGTAACTGCGGCCACTTCGCCAAGGCTTCGTATGCGGGCCACGTTACACTATACTGCATTTAAGTGGGCCTTTTGGGGCATTATCAGTAATAATAATAATTGTTGATTCGCAGACATATTTAATAATAGAACAACTTTTTTATCGTACATTTAAGATAATATTCACACCATTGGCATAAGATGAGTTCTTAATAAAGTTTTATTGGGCAATAAGGAAAGAGGCCTTTCCTCAGCGATCGGTCTGTGCAAGTTAGCTATAATAAGGATCGCTGCGAGTTCATATTGCCGCGCCAATTTTGGACCATTTGACAGTTGTGACTTTATTCACGAGTAACAGTTTGAAGTACATGCAGCAAAATAAAATAGTATGCAGGTTGTGAAAAAAAAGCTGTTAAGTCCATTTCACGAAAGAAGTCCCGCAGACGCAGCGCTGTATTCGCGCGACATAATGTTGCTATCTCTCTCTCTCTCGCCATATCTCCCCACCTGTCAAATTTAGTTCCACAATTGTCCGCGGGACTTCTTTCGTGAAATGGACTATAAATGTCTGTTATATGTCTGTGTTGACGTTTGTCAATTTGAAATAAATAAAGGAGACTTGAGTAAAATAAAGTAGTAAGCTTAAAAAAACTTATCTAAAACAAATCTTCATCTCTCACATTACAGGAGGAAGGCTGGCTGATGGGAATCAAAGAATCAACCAATGAAAAGGGAATGTTCCCCGCGAACTTCACGCGGCCAATATGAAGTGCAGGAACTTCACACCGCTCGCTACGTACCACACCGTAGCCACACAGCCATGGCCCACAGCCCCACGAGTGACGCGACCTAACTCGATAGCATCGGTAACGTAACAACCGATTTTTACTACGAACTTCCATCTACCGTATAATTTTGATTTAATAATCATTATTTTTCGTTTACGATTCAAAACTATGTTTATAACGTTAGTCTAGTTGTTGAATGTTAATAGATTATATATTATTTATTATTTTTTGTGTTGTATTACAACGAATTATGATAAATCGTAACCGTTTAACAGCGTTTGTATATACAGTGTATGAGTAACTTCGTATCATCATTTAGTCACTGCTCGGTGTAGGGTTAATATTAATTAACTTATTGATTATTCCACGTCACATTTGCAGTAGGAAACACTGTTGAGATTGTAAGATATCAATTTCTTTAACAAGACCATAGTTTATCAACATTGCGGCAATCATAATCATTATACTTGCAAGCACTCGTAATTCATTTTAATTTATACCATATGTGAAGGCTATGAGAGTCACATGTTTTATGGGAATATGCCGATCTGTCACCCCGCTTTGTCCCCGTAGGGTGACGGATAGGAAAAAAAAGTTTGATCTGTCCCCCTGTTTGCAATGAAGGGACAGTTCGAACTTTATTCACTCCTTAACGGTTTCATCTGTCCCCCTGCTCGTGACTGAAGTAAATATATCACGAAGATCAATCGTAATTCAACGTGACAAGAATCAGAATCAAGTGTGTTTCCTACTCCTCGATTCTTCTCCAATATTTATGACAATAATCTTCAACGATTATAAAATTGTATAATAATTAAAATCGAAATTGCTCATGTGTAAAAAATAAATATTTTACATTTTATAAAGTGACCTTAATTTTTTATTGAGTAAATGATAATTATTGACGAACAATTCGAGTAAGTATTTCAAGTAATCAAAATATTTATACAGTATTATTTATTATGTATCAATTTTATAATTCTAATTTATCCTGGTCCACTTTTTTCTTTGATATAACATTGTCTTATTGTATTGTGTTTACGAGTTTAAAAAATAACGCTTCCTCGAAATAAGCTAAAGCAAAACAGCTGCTTTACAATTTCTATTAAAATATGAGATTATACTATTAAGCCTTTGCAGCATTTAAAAGCTGCTTTTATACCATCACTTCGCCTTCCAATCTGTTACATTATTACATTTCCGACAACGCATTTCATTTCAATTTTTAATTGCATTTTCAAAGCGTTCTTAACACATATTCATTATATAGGTAGAAAGGTTAAGTTTTAATGTATATAAAATTGAATTAATTTTTTTTTTGTTGAACCCATATATTATCATATTGTTAATATAACATAGGGACTAAATCAATCGAATATTATAGCTTTTGAATAAACAACTTTTTCTGTCTAAGTAGGTTTATATTTTTTGTTAAATTTAACTGTATTGGAATCAGTTACTAATATTATGATAGAGCTTTTGAGTAACATCAGTATGAAATGTTTTCCACTGAAGATGTTTTGATTAACAAACGAATCTGAATTTTGTCATGCTATGATAAACATTCAAATTCGTTCATCAAATTAATGTCTCGATAATTACATCATATTAAAATTAATAATTTATTTACGAATATCTTCAGGTAGAAAATAAACATGAACCCGACTTTGTGTGCCCAGAACAAACATTGATATTAACGCCAGTGTCAAATGAGGTGCTTTGAAAGTGTACATAATTTATATATTTTACATTATAATCCCATATTTTTAGAATAAGATGGTTTGAATTGTGTTCCATTTTGAAAATCAACTTCCCAGAATGTTTCCTGTTGCCAACATTATGAATTATAGTTAGGCAACACTGACGATTAAAAATATTTTATCATTTTAACTTTTGTGAGTAAAAGAAACTCGTTATGTCGAGTTCCTTGCGAAATATGAAAAAAATATGTAAACTAGTTTTATTTAACAATGTTTATAATGACGGGCCACTTTAACATATTGCCAGCAATTTATAGCTGCTAAAAGAATGTAGCTCCGCCTTTTATCAATCATTAGAACAATCAACTTTTATACAAATTTTTGAAAGACCTATTGACCTTATCAGATTTTAATATCAATTTTAACAACGACTGAAGTTTTTTGTAGGCAAGTGAAATGTTGAAATGTTGCGATATTGCGTAGGAGTACAATCCGACATGTTGAAAGAAGTGGCTTTATCGTCAGTGCCATGCAATGTCCATATGTAATGTTAATTTATAAGTTTGTTAGGACTTGTACAGTTTTTACAAGTGGAAAATAAAATATTTCGAAAATGTTTGGTTTTTATTTCACCTAGCTCCTTTAAAAATCCGAGAGCCATCAAATCTGCGATCTAAAAATGTTATCAAAATACAAACACATATATAGCTTCACAAAATTACGCCCTCCATCCTGCGTACCTATTCATAAACAATCGAATATGTTGTATGTCAGTCTCGCTCGCTCTCGTAATGCCAAAAACGATGACGAGGCTAATAACGTCGACACACTAAAGCGATTATTGCTTGCCGGTGATGGCCTGGTGGCTGGTGCTACATCTACGACTACACACTAGCAGTTGCGTGTCCGCAGTGTCCCATCGTAGCACCGCGCGTCGGCAATGGCGTGATACCGGTGTGAGCGTCCACACACAAGCGGTAGTCATTCACAACGCAGCAGCACTGCAGGGCGTAGTAGCCAGTTTTTATCGTCATCATTATGTTGCGTAAAAAATTTAAAAGGATATTAATTTGTCTTTTCACGGTATCAATTGTGGCTACAGGTACTGTAGTTTGATAATATGCTAACAATTTGGGTCCATATTGGCTCACCTAAAGTTCTTTATCCGAAATTGTTCTTCCCAACGATTTGTAATCCGAATGATCACTCTTCCTAAAATTTTTCATCCTAAAGTTTTCATTCATACTATTTGTAGTCCTACCGACGATGTTCATAACACTCATGTTTCCGAAAATTGGAATTCATAATATCATTAGTGTAAATATATTTAAACTCCTACTGTTTTTTATCCTAACGCTTTTATTCCTAAACATAATTACCATAATATTTTCACTCATACAACTGTTTAGAATGATTAAAGGTCGTTTCACTGATTTTTGTCTTGAAATAAAATAAATGAATGAAATTCAGGTCAGAGTGTCGTCTTGGGGGCACTATGAAAAAAATACTTAGAAAAATTTCGCGACCAATTTCGAGGTAGCGCTCGCCGGCCGCTACCGCGGCACCGCTCGCTTCGCTCGCTCGGAACGCGCGTAGTGTGTCACAGTTCTAACCTAACTTAACCTATGGATATCTTTGCATAGTATATAAGGTCCCATTAAAATAGGTGGACAAATTTTAACACAGCGTTTAGTAAGCCTAACTAAAGACATCTAAACAAAAAAAAACACTATTATAAAGTGATTTTATTTTGACTTAAAATAATAAATTGCCGGCACTCTAGAACAAACTCATCCTATAAAAGTAGGTATTTTATTTCTTATATTTTTTTTTGCTATTGTCCTTATTTTAGCGGTCTGAATGATTTCTAAAATTTTGTCCACCTATTTTAATTACTGATTATTATGAATAAAAAGTAATATAAACAAAAAAATATAGGTATGACTTTGAATAATAGTGTAAAAGATGGTTATGTTGAGAAAATATAGGAAAACAAATAATAGTGTAATAGATGTTTATTGCTACAGACATTATGAAGTTGAATGCTTCGGAATTAAAACATTAGAGACAGAGAAGTTAGGAATTGCGATTGTTAGGATGAAAAATGTTAGGAAGAACATTTTCGGATTTCCAATTATCGGAGTTGAAATTTTAGGTGAACTTTGGCGCACCCAACAATTTGTTGTAATCGTCATCTTGTAATCGCTTATTGTGATAAGAATCGCCTTTCACCTTCCATAAACATGGAAAACTCCTATATTTCTATGAAAGTAGACACAAATTGAGGTTTGTTGTCCATTTTGTCGAAAAAAAATTAAACATCGTCCGGCGAAATGGCAGTCCTTGGTCTGCAGACACGAAACTTGCGGCGGCCGAGCGATGGCGGATGGCGGCAGCGAGGCGAGGCGGCGATATCTCACGCGGGCACGAAACAAACCGTAAAATAAAAGACTAGAACCCGTGCAATGGAATGCTTTTGTTTACATCGCCGCACTATGGGACGAAACGGTGTTTTCCATCTCATAAATGGTTCGGACAAAAGTCGTGTTACTGAAACCCTTTTGATTGTTTTATGTTCTAAGATGATAGAGCTTTTCGACACAACAGTAAATAAAAAAAATAAAAATGTTTTAGGTATATAAAATTACACCCAAACTTTATTATTTGATAATTTTACATAAACTAAATTACTCATTATGGAAGTTCAACTTCAGATATATTCTATGTTATTCATGGGAATATATAAGTATTATATATTTTTGGATTGCTCAAGATCTCTTGTTTCCAACTACGTTATTTTTTTATGAGAAATGTTTATTTTTATTTTTTTATTAAATTTGTAACTGTCATACAGAAATTTTCCGTGTTTTTAAATTTCAAGTTGAGGTTTCGTTTTTACCGATGGCTCCCGATGTCGAGTTAATGACATTTTTAGATACCCTAACTATTCAGTAATACAAGGAAATAAAAAAAACCACTGTCATTACTGCGCCTTTTCGAGCTAGAAGCAAAAATGTCGACCGAAAAATATTATCACATGAGATTTTTTTTTGCGATGATTATTTTAACCAGACTTATAATAAAGATTACGTCGCATAGTCCTTATTTGTTGTGGTAATATTAATCAGTATTGGTTACAGTATCTTGTGAGAACTGTTTTTATCAATATTCTCTTTGGTTTTGCACAATTTACTGAAACTAGGGTCCTATATACCTTCCCTCAGTATCTGAATTTGGTGAAATAGTTCAAAATGAGTGAATTCCCCTATGTCCAGCAGTGGACGTCTTTTGGCTGAAATGATGAATGAAAATGATGATGATGAGTGAATTCGTTTGTTTTAGACGTGATATGTGTGCTCAGATAATAAGCGGGAAAACTACTTCATAATTATGTTGAAAAATACTTGTTGGACAATTTTCATTTATCAACAACAGATGTGTATACGGCTATGTAAAGTATTCAAAGAAATTTGATAACGATTTGTAACCAAAAATGGGTGAAAGCTCAAAAAAGGCAAGATCGTTTTGAGGGCCAAAATACAAATTGGTTAAATGGCGAGTTTAAAGTATCATTGAATTCGTGCATTACCTCAACATTAGAAAATTCTGAAGTGAATGTAACATCTGGAGATCGTGATATCGATGTATCGGGTATCGATAAAGAGTTGGTCAAGAGATTACATAAATCTGCAAACCATGTCATCGGGATGTTCTGTAAACGCAGTTAAATTTGGTGATTATACGCTGGGTACTGCACAATTATTTGTGAGTAAATATTACTGGTACTATATACCTAGTACCATCTTCAGTCCACAAAATACTTATACATGGTGCCAAAATAATCAAGCATCTTGCAGTTTTGCCAATAGGCCAATTATCTGAAGATGCTCAAGAAGCTCATAATATTGAAAAAGTTCCAGGTCAGCCACAATGGAAGACGTTCGACTATACTGTTGTATACTTCAGACCCCAATATATCTAGCTTAAATAGATCAAGTATTGTGAATCAGAACACACAACAAGAACTACTTGACGAAGCTAAAAGGCTTTTTGTATTAGCAAGTGATGAGTAGAATTTATTATGTTCTTTTTTTTCATGAAATGTATGTTTTTTTTAGTTTAAAATTATTTAATTATGTAGTTATTAACTTATTAATATTTTAATTGAACCTAATGTAAGCAAACAATTAATTATAATGATTTAATTTGAAAATTTTCAACATTTTATTTTTGTATTTTTTTTTACTCAATAAACATAGTTTTTAAAGTGGCAGTGTTTTAATTATTCAACAGCATAAGTATTCAGGAATACGTATACAAAATTTCAATTCAAAATGTCAAGACACAAAAAACTTATAGATTTTTGAGATGGAACGCACCGTTTGGTCCCACCGTCGCGTCGCCCCGCTGCCGCCATCGCTCGGTTTCGTGCCCGTAGACTAACAGCAGCCCTGTCCTGAGCATCGCTCGTTTTCTTGCGGCATACATGTTCAGCTCAGCCACATCCCATTTAAACTGAGCAGGTTTTTGAGCCTGCCAAGTCAACGACTTACGTTTAGGGGCAGTTATATGGTGCAGCTGAAAATAAAATAGTCCTAGCCCTTTCTCTTTGTCACTTGAAACATCTTAAAGCAGAAGTGTGTGCACAAGCAAAGTTTCACTCTCTCTTACCTCCTACAGCCCTATAAGCTGTCAAGCAGACGCGAGTAGGTAATAACCATAAAAAAACGTTTTACCCACCCACTTATCGGTTTTGTCAATAGGGGATCGGACAAAAAAAAACGAATTAGTCCGTCCGATAGATTTCCAAAAATTATTGGACACGTATTTTTTCTTTTTTCACGTAAACTTAAAATGAAGACGATACAGTGCTTCGAAAACTCGTGTGACGTCATATGATAGTACATTTTGAGTTTTTGACGACACAAGTGACGTTTCAAGCCCCACTCCAAGATCTTTGACGCGTTTTATCTTCGTCATTTTTTATTGATTTGATAAAACAAAAAACACGTATTCAATATTTTTCGATAATCTAACTTACGGACTAAACAGAATCATATTATTTTGACCCAGTCCGATCCCCTATTAAGCCGGACAAGTGCGTGTCGGAATGGTGTCGGACCATGCATAATAAAGGGTTCCGTAGTGGCCCATCAAAATATTATGTGGACTTATTAAACTGATTAACCTCTCTGCCTACCTGCCTTCGAACTATAATTTTATTGTAATAATAAAACAAACTGATATTTGCAGTTTTAAAACCTGTGTACATTTACTTATACACACATCAAAAGTGTCTAGGGATCAACATATATTTTTGCAATAACTTTTCTCCTGATTGATATTAATTAAAATTTTCTTTAAGGATTCATCAAATAAAGTGTTTTCGTTTGTCACAGTAACGATAAACCAAGTCACCTTTGCATTAATAAAGAAATTTGCCATTTTCCTAATAAAGGGATTTTTGACATTTGAACCACTAACATTAAAGTTCGAAAAAAAGACTGAAATAACACTTTAAAATTTTATTGGGTAACTTAAACAATTAATAATCCGTGTTTCTACCGCGAACACTAACAACACAAGAACATCGGTTTGGCAT
The DNA here is from genome assembly GCA_949775195.1 of Diarsia dahlii. Lineage (NCBI taxonomy): Eukaryota > Metazoa > Arthropoda > Insecta > Lepidoptera > Noctuidae > Diarsia > Diarsia dahlii. The sequence goes on from OX459198.1 coordinate 1,837,291, forward strand.
ACTCAAAATGAGTTCATCCAAATCACGCTGTGGAATGGCCGCCCATGTTCGTTGCAACAACAAAAAAACGTCTTCTTGCGACTGGATACCCTCCATATTCGGCAGAGCTCTTCTCTGTAGCATATCCCATGCATGCTCAATCGGGTTCAAGTCTGGCGACTGAGCAGGCCAGGGCAGGACATTGATGTTAGCTGCGGCGAGAGTCTGTCTTACAACTCTTGCGGTGTGCGGTCGTGCATTATCATGCATTAACTGAAATAAGGGACCGATTTGCACTTGTAGAGGAACGATGACGTCTGATACAATCGTCTCAGCATAAATTTGAGCGTTGAGGTTGCCTCTGATCCAAATCAACTCAGTTCTTCCGCCGATCCAAATACCCGCCCATACCATGATGGTTCCACCACTATAAGGATGGACTTCCTGGCAGGATTTTAATCGCTGTTGGCGTCCAGGGGTTCTCCAGTGTCGTATACGTCTTGTATCCGGTCTCATACCAAAACGAGACTCATCAGAAAAGCACACGAAACGCCATTGTTCTTCTGCCCAATTTCTGTGTTCAAGAGCCCATTGATATCGAATCCTACGATTGTGCATTGCTATAGGTGGTACCCGTAGCGGTCTTCGGGAATGAAGGTTCACTTCATGCAAGCGGTTTCTGACTGTTTGGTCGCTAATTAAGTTCCCTGAAGAGTGATGAAGCCTCACGGCTAACATCATGGCGGTTATTGTTGGAGCTCTTCGAGTTAAGATTTGAATGTATCGGTCTTGTCTCCGTGTGGTGCAGCGATACCGTCCTCCATGGCGCTCAGCCACGGTACCAGTGCTTCGGTAACGTGTCCAAAGTCGACTGATAACACTCTGACTTGTATTCAGAGCTAAAGCCACAGTACGTTGCCGGGAACCAGCTTCTATCATTCCCACGGCTCTGAGCATTTCTTCCCTGCTTAAATGACGTCGCCGCTCCATAATAACGTTGGTTTTAATCAGTAGTAGGGAAACAGTAGCACTAATAATGTCTTCAATGCGTTGTATGTTTCTAGAGGGAAAATATTGACAGCTGATTTTCATCTTTTACTCGAATTTGATTCACAGTTCCTGATTCAAATTATGAAATGCACCAAAAAGGATCCATATAAATTTATAAAATCATAAATTTATTACAAAGCCACATCTCAATCTCAAGAAATCCGCATAAAAATGCTTGATCCCTAGACACTTTTGATGTGTGTATAATTTCGTTATAATATTGGTTGTAATAATATATTCTACCACCGTGATTTTTTTCACACAGCCAAACGTTTAGCTGGCAGGATGAGAGGGCGACTATAGTCTTTAGGTCCCCCTAGGGATCCGTAGTCCCCTACGGATCCCTAAAAACAGAAGAAGAATGATAGGGACTTGAAATCATGCGAAAGTTCAGAGTTTGTAGGCGTTTACTAAACTCCCACAATAGAACCAAGAGCACTACAGTTTCCGAACGAAAGATTAACTATCAGACACGATACGTTTCACGTAAGAATTTCCGTTTTTGACATTTACATGAAAATCAATAGATAGACTGTTACGAATTGCAAAACGGAACGTCATTATATGATTGATTGATGTTCGCTATTTTGGTTTCGGTAAAAACTGCGGGAATTTTGTGTAAATGAAAAACATGGTGGTTGATTCGAAATATGTGTTAGGAATGTGCGGAAATATAATTCGAGTGTTCCGGTAGCCAACTAGCAATGTTCTTGGCGGACAAAGTAAGAACAAACGCAATATATAAAACGTCTTACGCACAGTGGCTTTGTTGTTTTCGGTATTTCGGTGTTTTTCAAAGTTATTTAATTATTTTCAGGAACTCAAAGTGTAGTAATATCCGAGTAAATCAGTAAGGTAAGTAACCATTTTTATCGCAATATAAAAACTCTGATCCTCGGGCGGGTCCTTATTTTTCTTTTTTTTTTTGTTTATGTTTACTTTTTATTACTCACAGGGGATTCAGCCAAATGATTTCCGTGTAAGCGATATGGCAGAGAAGCAATGTCTTATTTTAGTAAGTTGTTTTTGTTTATTTAATTTATTATTTAGTATAATACTTAATGTGTTTGGGTCAGGTGATAATATTTTATCTTCATCAAAAATAATCAATATCAAAGATTCTATTTTATTTGGAATTACACTAATAATTTGATATGTCAGGGTCATTTTATTTTCATTTTATTTTATGGTCCGGGCTGCCATATATTGATCTGTGCCAGTTGCTACAGGTAGTCAGTGACCTGAAAGTCTGACAACCTGTCTTACCAAATCATTGTACTACCCACTTCTAGCTGTTAGACTGGAAGTCGACCCCGACATAGTTGGGAATAGGTTAGGCAGATCATCAATCTTTATCTGACAAGGGCTTCCATCATTCTTCTGCGCATATCCCAATTTATTGGGGGTTGGCATAACGTTTGTCTTCTTTTTCCATATTTCTCTATTTCTCTTAGACCTCAGTATCTGGTATAAATTTCAACTTGCTAGGTCCATCCGTTCCCGAGAAAATCGTTGGTGACATACGGACAAGAGAGTGATCTTATAAGAATTCCTTTTTTACTTTTTGAGGTACAGAACCCTACAAAAACACTGCAATTCTCATCAAAAATTATGAATCCTAGTCTTAATATAATGTAAGCCTCTAACAAAACAGAAAAACTTCTAAAAAAAATACTTGCATAACATTTCCACTTATATTACAAGCCACCAACGCAATCTAAGCCAAGTCAAAGTTACTAGTACTCATAGTTGTACCACCACTCCTAGCTAAAGTTGCCCATTCAAACAAATTGTTGAGTTTTAGCTGCAATGCAATTTTCTCACAATGTTTTCTTTCACCATTTTATGAATTAAAAAAAGACACTATCATTAATTATGAATCCTAGTCTTAATATAACGTAAGCCTCAAATAAAACAGAAAAACCTATAAAAAACTTGTATAACATTTCCACTTATATTGCAAGGTACCAACGCAATCTAAGCCAAGACAAAGTTACTAGCACTCATAGCTAAAGTTGCCCATTCAAACAAGTTGTAGAGTTTTAGCTGCAAACTTTATATCTGCGCTGTTGGACTTTATGTTGCTATTCAATGGAATACTTAGTTTGTGAAGTTTCTATGGATTGCATGTAGTTACCTATTTTATGTTAGGTATGAAGTGTTTGTAAATTTATTCAAGTGACTTAGGAATATTGAGAGACATCTAACTACAATTTAACTGCCTCGTTGGTCAAGTGGCGGCAAGCATGACTGCTGAGCGTGAGTTTCTTGTTCGATTCCCGGGTTGGGCAGTGTTATTAGGTTTTTCCATCAGTATGTTTTCACTAGCAACCATGTTGCTAGTTACATTACGTAAAGACAATATTTTTAACAGTTTAAGTTAGAATTAAATTACTTATTAGTCTATATACAAGGCTAGATTGTAATAAGATTAGGGTCCATCATTTTGATGTACACTAGGATAAGGGAAAAAAAACTAGTAACCATGGAGTCAGGATTTGAAGCCGGTTGTTGAGAATGGGCTTGGCTTAAGTAGTAATAGAGGTATTACAAAATTTAACATAATATGCGAAATGTGGGCGTTCTAATAGGTACCTAGTCTGCTGAGCCCTTTGGGGACTGCAGGCGCGATGTTTTGGTATATTATCTTGCCACTTCTTGCTTCTAGCTGGAGACGAATGCGAAAACCATTACCCTCCTTTTAGGCTCTGCTCCAGTCTCATAAAAAAGAACATCCTGGTATTTTTTTTTTCACGCGGATGTGACGTGTGACGCTTATTTCCTCCTATACTTATTATTTTTATGCTTTCATAAGTTTATTGCGCAAATGAGTGTTGTCTTCTTTCATTTCTTTTTTCAATGACGACACGGTTGGCGCAGTGGCTGAGCAATTGGACTGCTGCGCTGCGTGTCGCGGGTTCGATCCCCGCACGGAACAAATATTTGTATGGCCTACAGATAGTTGTTTCGGGTCCGGGTGTGTTTGTGTATGTGAGTTTCAATTTTTGTAAACACACCCACGATACAGGAAATTCCTAGTGTAGTAGTTTTCAAGGCGTTCCTAGCGTCATGAAACACAGGTGTTCCCATTTCGCATGTAGATTTTGCAGAAATGTTTGTAATTCCCCTACAGGTTTCGCTTCAACATTCCACCCTGTATATTTAAAACTGTTTAGTTCGATTGCTGACATTTATTGGCACTTCAAAAATGAACTGCCCATAGAAACTGACCCCCACCAATAGTGGGAGAGCCGGCTGCAAAAATACCTACCTCATCAGGTACCCCAATAGGCTATCTTTTTGGGGTACGTGATGAGGTAGGTATTTTTGCAGCCGGCTCTCCCACTACAATAAGGCCACGACTTAACACGTCACAAGCGGTTAGAAAGCACTATGTTTACTCCTCCCAGCCTTTATTCTATTACCCGAAGCTTCCACCTAACACATAAACATCTTTAGACAGTATCTAGTCCACTTGGAGATTAAACGAACTTACCTGAAGTGAAGTTCTATCCAAATTATACGAGTTGCTTCGTCCGAAGAGATTAGGATAACATTGTAGTAATACGTCTAGGTACCGCCTTTCACCCACTAAGTTTGAATATTTATTTTTTATTTTTGTGGGTACTTTGTCTTCCTTATAATTATGCCTGCACCATCACTCATTTAGTTGAGAGCCTGGAACCTTTTTAATTTAATATTTCACTTACGTATGGGTTTATAGGGTTGGGAGGGAACTAATCTCTTCGGACGAAGCAACTCGTATAATTTGGATAGAACTTCACTTCAGGTAAGTTCGTTTAATCTCCAATTATACTTCGTTGCTTCGTCCTTTGAGATTAGGATAACATTGTAGATTTTGAAAGATGGTGAAATATTAACACGGAATTTTTATTAAGTTACATGTAATTTCATGATGAATTAAACATTAAATTATAGTTTTCTTGTAACTAAAGTATAGTTTTCTTTAATTAGGGGTAGATAAATAAAGTAAGTTACTAATTTAAGTAATTAAATCTAACATCAATGAGAGGTTAGGATTGATAAGATAAATGTATCAGTTTGTTAACAGTGAACATTTCTATGAAAATGATTGAACGTATCTAATGAAAACATTGGAGCTGCCACTCCACCCAGCTGCTTTTCACATCGTGTCAATGTTGTCACCAGCTCTATGAGCTGCTGAAGGTGGCTGCGTGTCTGGTGGAGTGGGCAGAAAATATTGAAGTGTCAATTCCGTTTATTGATAATATAATCTTTTATCCACCGACTGATGGTATAATTTGTGTATATTTGTGTTATTTAAAACAAAAAGCTAATGGTCTGCACCTTGTGTGCAGTTACAAGTATGAGCAAAGTTACGACCATTTCTGTTAAACTTAAATTATTATTTTGACACCATTTCGATAGGAACTCTAAAAGTTTTGACGAATCCAAAGCGATATTATATTTTGAGGCTGGAGGACGAAGACTGTTATTGAATTTCAATAGCGTTGAATAGCATAGCAACGTGTTCATCAGACCTTAATACATAACCATAGAATTGACGCCTATGTATTTTAATATGGTGAGTTTTACAAAAGTTAACTCAAACATCGAATTGTAACATCGTAACATCATTTACTTTTCAGTTATAGAATAGCTATCATAATTTCTAAAGATGACTCTTCTATTTCGTAACTTTCATGCAATCAACGTGAGCTTGGGGACACTGTTGGAAATAGATAAAAACAATTTATCAGAGGGTCTAAACTGAACTAATTCTGAATAGAGAAGTTTTTGTTAAAGTGGAAACCAGGGTTGTGTTGGCCAAAATTGGCCAAAATGGAACCACAACAATACCCTCTACCAGTTAGTATTATATATTAGTTTTCTTAATACTTCTAATTTAACCGCAAAAGATGGAAATGCGTATTTTAAACAAAGTTGTTATCCAGTTTAAAGTAAAATCGTTTACAGCGAATGCTCCTGGGTCTTTAGCCCATGAGACGAACTTAGCACATTTGTTATTCAACATTGATCCGAAAAGATTAACTTTTGGTTGCCCAAAGGCTCATAGAATCTATTCAAAAGCATGATCCTAAATGGCCTATTCGGTAACGGAGTGAGATACCCTAGACTACATACCTAAGTATGTATGAAGCCAATACAAATATACCGCGAGTTTAGCACCACTGCCATAAACATTTTGTGATTTAGTTAAATGTAGAAATCTTACTCCACCCATGAGGTTGATGTACGAAATAGGAGTTGTTTGGTCAACGCGTAACAAATAACACATGACGAATTCTTATCCAGTTCGTAAATCCCAAGAAAGCAGCCAGGAATTCTAGACAATTAATAATATATTTGTCAGACTCTGTGTTACTCCACTGGCCACTGACAGTCTCCTCACCGCATGCTGCCCCCCCCCCCCTTTTTTTGCTAGCGTCTGAAAATATTTTTAGACATTAGCAGTCTTGCCTAATGGGATCGACTGCGGTGTCAATACATTTTAACCACCAGGTAAAATCGTCCTGCAAATACTGTGGTAATGACATGCGGCTATCGTAATTACTTGTTTTACATAATGTAAGGTATCTGCATCTTTCGATCTGCTTGGTGTAAAGCCAACCGTACTGAATCACGGGTCAGGGTGAAGTGAGGAGGCCTACCAAGCGAGCAAAATGTCTTATTTTAGAACGAGATTTAAATTTAAATCTTTGTAACTCTTTTTTAAATTTCGTTTTTCTTTAGGTAGGCTAACATGAAAACCTCTTGTACCTATCTGTCACAAAACCAAGGTATTTGCAAACATTACTTTGAATCATTCATCAACTTCTTTTAATATTTATTATGGATCCTAAGGACTCCAAAATATGTTTTGTTTTTTTTTTTTTTTTTTTTATATTTTAGCAATCTTGATAATTATTAGAAATGTCATCGAAGTAGATACTTAGATGTCAAAATTAAATAGCCTAATGATTTGTGTAAACAAATTACCGGTTCACATAGGTGAACACAAATGGGGCTATGTTTAAACCAAACGGTAATACATAAAATTAATGCATTTTTCCGATTTTTCCCCTGACTTATTCGTAGGTACTTTTTGTACATCGGTTGTATTGTATAGGTATGTACGAGAAAATACACATCCTTTAATTCAGGGGTTATGATTACTGATGTACTTGTTTATGACATTAAGTTTTATATATATCCGTTTTTCTTTTTTTTTCTTGGGTTTTTTAATCAGGAAATAACTAGAAAGAATTAAAATGTTCTTCACATGGTTCGCAATGTGAAATGGCTTTATTACTGTGAATAAGATCAGTGATGGCCACTTTGTATTTTAAGGACTCAGATGAAGATAACGCAGATAAACTTGGTTCGTGTAACTTTGGATAGGTATCCCGGTTTAGTAAACGGTATCTTGTAACCTCATATCCAGGATAATCAATCATTGTGGTCATTGGTATCAATTGTCATTGATCATAAGAGTAGGATAACCGACCTGCGGAACGTACCGGGTCTAGCGCCGCGGGGCTTGGTGCTGCTGCACAGATTGCAGGCGCGGCGCGGGTGATGTCCTCCGCACCGCGCTTTTGGGAACGGAGGCGTCCGGTTTAAAGTCTGTACAGGAGTCTGTCTCGGTCTCTGCGCTGGTGCAGGTCCTGATTTTGATATAGCTTTTGCAGCTTTTAGAGTATCGGTCAGATGTTCTACTAATAGAACAAAAATTTCTACTACCTAATAGAAAATTATAGATTTTGTATTAAATCCTTCAGTTTGTTGAACAAATAAAACTACGGCGTGTCATGGACTCACTGTGTTGTGATTTCATCAGTACAGTAAATCAGTCGACCGGCTTCAATTAGTAATTTTACTACCGACTGATCCTTATAGATACTTAATCTGATGAAAAGAGTATAGTGAGGGCTTCACTCACTTACAAGATATACTTACTTGCTGGGACCTGCACCTGCTTGTTGTTTTTATTAACTTCGAAGCAGCAATATTTGTGCAATTTTGTGGAACAATGTGCTTTTCAAACTGTTTTTTTTTTTTTTCGTTTGATGGAGTTTCGCCCAGGAGAATCAAAATCTCTTCGTCCAGCTCAATTTGCGTTACATTAACAGGTAGTTCTGACTGCATTGTCTGTAATGCGTCTGTAGTAGGGATATCATGTATCGTCGAGGTGGACGTACCCAGATGTGGCTCATCTGAGTCAATTATCGCCAATGACACGACTTCAGCTTGAACTTCCATTTCAGCAGGAATATAAATGTAACAAATGTAGGTATCGAATAGAAAAAACAGCGCGACGATAGTCTTCACAACTATCCACAACACCAAGTTTATCATCCATCAAGTGATTACATTTTGTAATGTATGTGAATATGATCACTACGACCATTGCTCCTAGTATATAAGTAGTGGTTTTAGAGCGGCGATAGTCCTTAAAACTATCCACAACACTATGTTTTTGTCCGTACGGAAATAAAACGGAACTATTATTAAGTAGGTCATTAAGTCATTAAATAATGTGAAGGTAACATTCCTTTCAAATGTACACAATCACTATGTAACCAATGTTTTGCATGGAAATCCAAATTTATCCTTAAGTGATGTAGGTACACAACACTATGTGTTGGTCCGTACGGATATAAAATGCAATTATGTATTATTAATTACGTCATTAACTATTGTGAAGGTAACATTCCTTTCAAATGTACACAATCACTATGTAACCAATGTATTGGAAATCCAAATTTATCCATAAGATGTGGGTACACAACACTATATGTTGGTCCGTACGGATAAAAATGCAATTATTAATAAATAATTAAGCCATTAATTAATGTGAAGGTAACATTCCTTTCAAATGTACACAATCACTATGTAACCAATGTATTGGGAATCCAAATTAATCCATAAGATGTAGGTACACAGCACTAAGTGTTAGTCCGTAAAGCTGTACGGATATAAAATGCAATTATTATTAAGTAGGTCATTAAATAATGTGAAGGTAACATTCCTTTCAAATGTACACAATCACTAAAATATGACCAATAAATTGGGAATCCATAATTATGTGAAGGTAACATCCCCATAAGATGTACACAACACTATTTAAGATATTTTTATGGCATCATGTCAGATTGTGATACGGATATAGTCCGAAAAACTATTCACAATATCTTCCGTTTGTAAAAAGAACACTTCAGCTTACCTTCATGGTCCGATAGTAATGGCGCCATAATAATATTCGTTGACGAGGTACTACACTCGGAACTATTTGAAACACACGACCGACTGTCGCGTTTATTAAGTTACTTTTCGAGTTTTCGAATCTTCTTTCTTAAAATCACTGCCGTCGTTTATTGTGACTATATTTTGGCATCTATTTTGTATATCAAAATAAAAGGAAGAAAATAATGTGGTGATCGGCGAATGAGTGATGGTGCAGGCATAATTATAAGGAAGACAAAGTACCCACAAAAATAAAAAATAAATATTCAAACTTAGTGGGTGAAAGGCGGTACCTAGACGTATTACTACAATGTTATCCTAATCTCAAAGGACGAAGCAACGAAGTATAATTACGGTTATGAGTGAGTTCCACATGCGGAGTGCACCAGACACCTAGTAACATGACGGTAATTAACAATTTCAGCGGTGACCCGTAAGCTCCGGTTGGCCGGTTGATGACCCGTTATTGTGTTATCTCAGAAATATTTGTGTGACGTGTATTTCGTAATCTGTCTGTCTGTACCTACTGATTTTCGTCAATTACGTTAATGAGTTATGATCTATACTAATATTATAAAGCTGAAGAGTTTGTTTGTTTGTTTGAACGCGGTAAACTCAGAAACTGCTGGTTGGAATTGAAAAATTCTTTTTGTGTTGGATAGTCCATTTATCGAGGAAGGCTATAGGCTATATTACATCACGCTACGGCTATTAGGAGCGGAGCATAAATGAAAAATATTACAAAAACGGGAAAAGGTATTTCCTTTTTGAGAGCTTCCGCTGCGTGCGCTGCGAAAACGGTTTAAGTTACGCTATTATCATGTATGAAGGAATTGTTCCTCTATAAAAGTGCATTTGTGCCCTTTACTCTATACAGTTTAAACAAATATCTTAGAAGATATCGCAATGTAAAAATATCCGCGCGGCCAACGCGCGGCAAAATATTTCGCGCATCGCAATGTAGATACGGGGGATTCTGGCTGGCCTCCGGGAAATTCAAATTCAAAATATTTACTGCATCATAATGTTTACAAGTATAGAGTGTTATAGTAGGCTACAATTTAAATGCTCACCAAAAAAGATTTTTAGACCCTAGACTAAAGTACAGTAAAGTACCAAAAAAAAAATATTTTAAGTTCAAATAAAATAAACCCACCCTATACCGAGGTGCCTAAAGAATAACGTTTTAAGTTCCAAAATAATTAGACACTCATCAGAATAATTATTATTGTACGTGTTGTATTTATATTCTTTTTGCCTACCAAAATGGATAAATGCTCACCAAATCAATTAACCAAAATTATAATACGATCGTCTCGCGACAGTATCCTTTATGGGCGGCATGGGCACCGGGCCGTAGGCCGACGAAGGAGGCCGGCGGAGGCCCTAATATGCCGTATGAAGTGCCGGGCCTCCGCCGGCCTCCATCGTCGGCCTACGGCCCGGCACTTCGGGGACAGAAGATACGTAATTATTCTGATGAGTCATGAGTGTCTAATTATTTTGAAACTTAAAACGTTGTTCTTTAGGCACCTCAGTATAGAGTGGGTTTATTTTATTTGAAGTTAAAATATTTTATTTAGGACTTTACTGTACTTTAATCTAGGGTCTAAAAATCTTTTTTGGTGAGCATTTAAATTGTAGCCATAATAAACGCTGTAAACGCTGACATTTACATTTAGAATATGGCGAACTGAATTGAGGGCAACATGTAGAGTATCTAGGGTAGCTAGTATTTCACGATACACGGTAGGTATTCGGTCTTCGGAAAATGCTTTTGCTGCTTCTATTGCATTTTTTTTTTGAGCAACACATTCGCTGTTCGGAAAATACTTTTACTGTTCTATTGCATTATTTTTCACATGAAAGTTTGTCATAAAGCGTCAAATATCCATATAATTTAGAGCTATAATATTATTGCAATTTTTTATCTAAGTTTTTTTTTTGTGTGCAATACAGAATAAAAATATTTCTTTATGGGCTAATCTTGTTTAGAACTTGGCGAGGATATCCTAAAATCTTAAAAGATTGCGGAATATCAAAAGAAAATTAATTAGATACTTTGTCGGAACAAAAGAAAAGCGCTTGTTTGTCCCCCTGTTTTATCCTCAGTCCTCTCTAAACAAATACTCTCACTGCATCGTTCAAATGTCCAAAATGTCAGGCAAATGTCAACAGTAGTATATCATTAGAATGTTTGTGTTTCTTTTGTTCACCCCCTCTGTCCACCCCCTGTCTGGGTTCCAGGTGTGAAAGGGACGTTACCCTGTATTGGTACGTTGCACTTTTGAATTTACTTCGTTTACTGCTTGGCCACGACTACTCTATCAAGCGACACGTGTCTTGCGACAGTGACTGAGGAAAGAATACAATAGAAATTACTTCAAAATTCAAATTACTTAGGGTCGTGTGGTTTTCGGGACCGGGATCGCAGTTCAGAACCTATAAACTCAAAGATAATTATTGTATTTATAGGTGGAATCCCGCGGTCCCAGTCCAGAAAACCCCACGACCCATTACTTAGTTACAGCAAAACTCGAGTCACGCGCGTGACGCGTTGGCAGTTGGCACTCACGCGAAGGATCAGGTATTTAATATCCGATCAATGCTTTGGTCACCTTCGGCTTCGGCCAAAACTTTGGCCCTTTGTGTTGTTTTTAGAGCTTTTGTAGACTTTTGTTTAGCAGGCACCAAAATCACATGAGTACAAAAACGGCCAAAATCAAACGAACCGTTACGAACACGCGAGAGTGCACAGGAATAGGCCACGCGCGGGCTCAAAACAAGTGAACGCGCGAGTCGCTTGAAGCAAGTTGCGTCACCTGAGGTCGTGCACTGGCATACGCCTGGCCGTAGACTGTAGACGTGCTAAATCTTATCAGTGTGGTCTCTCTGCTGTGGGGAGAGACGGTATTACAGGGTCTCTGAACTTTAGGACGTTTCACTTTCACTGTCTGACCAATGTTCAGCGTTCACCCTGAATTATTTAAATTGTCTTATTTTAATTCGCAAAGTAGTTTTTTTAAGTTTTAGGAGATTTGTTTAAAATAATTAAACAACAAAGATACCTACCAAAGAACTTAGTTTATATCGATGCCTGTTTGTAGGACTTCTATATTTTCGTTCTTTTGTAGATACATAATTCGTAGATAGGTACCTCTATTCCTTATCTTTTTCTTTCTTATCTTTTATCTAATTATTTAATATACTAACGAAGGTCGTGGCAGGGACGTGTCCTTGAGTGAATAACATTAATTGTTCCGGGATCAAAAGTGTTAACATTAACATAATCACACCTAATGACGATTTTTTTGTACTCCACCACAATACTGTCTTATTTGACCCAAAGGTTGACTAGTAGAGAATGCCTTGTGGCATTAAGTCCGCCTATGTAGTTATGTACCACTGTTTTTAGATGAAGCTTAAATAAATAAAATGTTAGTACTGTTATCGCAATGAATTTAACGCAATAGTTACTCATACTAATAATTACAATATTTACTTCGCAACGAGCTTGTTTTTTCCTATTACAATTATCATTACTAAACATTTTCTTCACACAAAATATCTATAATTTTCCTCCCTAAGTGTTCCATACTTGCCTCACTGTCTCTACTCGAGTTCTTGCTACATTTGGCAAGCAAGCATCGTGCAGTCATCTAGAATACATAAACATATAGGACTAAAAGAAGGCCTTAAAAAGTTTACTCAATTTGCGCTATCTGGAGCTTTTATGTCAGTTTTCATTTTGAAGCAGAAGTTTTTAATCAATTTTGAATTTGAAACTTTTGAGAGAGTATACTTTAGTAATTAATCTTCTTCACATAATTTATAAATTGATTCAATTAAGTATAGACAATGGATTTTGGGAGGTTGAGCTACTGCTCTACCATACCTACTTTTTTTTAAACTTTGCCCCACACAAAGAATTTTCACTGAATCGTGGGCTGGGCACCTTTAGAAACATTTAAACTCACATACACCAAACAGGCTAGACCCGAAAAAATATTTGTGGGCCATACAAATATTAATTCCGTGCGGGGGATCAAACCTGATGCGACACGCAGCCTATGACGCAGCACAGCACTAAACTATTCAGCCTTATTGTAGAATATAAGGAGTACAATGGATTATCCATTCAAAGTGCTATTTTCTTAGTTACATCATTAAGATTTTAAGAACTGCTACAAAAATACACTTTCATGGAAGCATAAATAAAATAATAGCGGAAACTGTACGACCATATCCGTATGACAAACATCATAGTCAGTTTATGAAAAGAGCAAATAGTAAAATTGTAACCAAATTGTCAGTTATGCTGTCATACAACTCATACACGAGTTGGTCCAAGATCAAGTAAATATTTATCCATTCTATTATAGTCACACGGATGAAGGAAAATTTCATGGAAGTACCTACTAAAACTTACAAAAGAATTAGAATTTTGATTGTTTCTACAATTTTTTTTTTTTTTGAATTGTTAAAACGTTATAAGATTTAGGAGGATTCTTTTGCAACTAGTGTTCCGTGGCTCTGGAACAAGGGCTAAAAGGAACATAGGTGGGTTTTACGTTTTAGTCAGTAGGACAGTCGCCTCTGCTCCGCCCAGATAATTTGATGACTTCCCACACGAAAAAAAAGTATGGGGAATTAAGGATTATTAAATCGAATTATACAAACTTCTATTCATCACTCACTTTCATTAAGTAGGTACTCACCTAAAAAAATCGGACAGAACAACTTTTTTTCTACGTTGTACAAAAAAATATACCCAAGTAGGTACTAGCAAACTTTGCGTGACTTATCTACATACCAAATGCCATAACAAAACAAACAACAACAAACAACTCAATCAAAACAGTTTATCTGTAATAACAAAAATAATATAATAGTTTTCAATCTTGTCGTCGACGAGCGAGCGTTTCCCTCGGGTTTTCCAATCAGTATCAATTTGTACTGCAAGAGGCAGAATGGACGATACGTTAGTCTTGGCTGAGCGAGCGTGAGGAAAACCCGCCGTTCCCGCCATCGCGCACCTTCCCGCGCTTTCCTTAGTAAATAAACCGCGTAAAATTATTTATTTTGGTTTTACTTCTGTAATTTTGGAAGCTGGTTTCTTTTGATTAATGTTTGCTGTTTTGTTTTCAATTTTTGTGTTTGTGATTCAAAAGTTTTAAGTACATTTAAAGAGTGAGTATTGAATTTTGTTTTTGAAAAAAAAAAAATTGCTTTGCCCGACAGGGTCCATGGATAACTGTTTTTTTTTTAACCGACTTCCCAAAAAGGAGGAGGTTCTCAATTCGATCGGTATGTTTTTTTTTTTTCTATGTATGTACACCGATTACGCTGCGAGTTATGATCCGATTTACGTGATTCTTTTTTAGTTTTATGCGGAATAGTTGCCATTTGGTCCCATAAAAATTTAGTATAGTTTGGCCAAGTACTTTTCATTTTATGAAGATTTTTCTTAATTTATGAACATTTTTCGTTTATGTGTGTTCGAGAATAACTTCGTCGTTTATTTATATAAACCAATTTTGATGATTCTTTTTTTATTGTGAAGGAGATATTTTAAGAGTGGTACTATGATATGGAAACCAGGACCTGGTGATGGAATCCCAGAGAACTCGAGGGCAACCCTCTAATTTCATAGGCACGTATTACGTGTTTCGTGTTTTTTTGTTGTCTAATGTTAGGTTTCTTAGTCGAATGTTAAATGCATAGTAAATATTTGGTCAGTGGGTCGTAATGTTAGGTTTCTTAGTCGAATGTTAAATGCATAGTAAATATTTGGTCAGTGGGTCGAAAAATAAACTTCAGAAGAAAAATCAGCTTCTGAAGTCGGTGACATTTGTTTGTTTCATTTAGTTTTTTTGCCACCGACTTCAGAAGCTGATTTTTCTTCTGAAGTTTATTTTTCACTTTTTGGTGTTTTTGAAGTCGGTTGTTTTTTTTTGCAAAAAAGTTTTTTTTATTTATCACCTGGCTGTAAGTGTACATTATGGATTGCAATAGAATTTAAATGAAATTAGTTATTTACTTTTTAACTTACTTTGTTTGTAACTATGCTTTTTTTATTAAATAAACATTTCCTAGGTATCTTTGCCCATGTCTACTCTGCCAATTAATATTTTTCCAATCAGTAACTCTGGTACAGGCAAGTTTATAAATTGACACCGATTTTCATCGACCTAGCTAAGCCATCGAACCATTCAATTTCCTAATTGGTGATTTGGTACCGCAATAACCACGTTGTAGTCGCTAGTCCAAATGTCCGAAATATCGGGAATTTGCTCAGGATTCTGCAAGTGAGCACCAAGAGATCCAAGTTCCGGACGTTTGTGTTCACCTCGTATAAATCAATGAGATTTCGTGCTTCCGAAATCCGGCTAGGAACCTAGGGACATCCGGGTGGACCTACGAAATGTATTAGATGTATGAGCGGAATCAGTTATCACCTCGTGGTCCTAAGTTTGTCATAGGTAATCGTCAATAGAGGTACATAACTACAAACACGAATAACTGGATACCTAATAATTTGTGTTTTTATAAAGCCTAAAAAATGCCGATTATACTGGTGTGTCGGGTCAGTTGGGTGGAAACCAAGACTCGAATTATTTTACTCAAAGATTTTTTGAATCTGATTTAGATCGTTTCTTTTTTCAACCGTCAACAAGTTTTAGCCAGTTTTCTTCTCATTTTACTTCGAACAGAAATTCATTGATCTGAAAAATTATTTTGGAAACGTTTACTTTTGAGCAGAAAATCGTTATCCTATTTTTTTGTTGTTGTATATTTCGTAAGTAGTTATAGTTTTCATTGGCGAATCATAACAATATTCGCTTACTAATAAATATTTACTTCGAACAGAAATTCATTGATCTGAAAAATTATTTTGGAAACGTTAACTTTTGAGCAGAAAATCGTTATCCTATTTTTTTGTTGTTGTATAGTTCGTAAGTAGTTATAGTTTTCATTGACGAATCATAACAATATTCGCTTACTAATAAATACTTAGTAGAATGTTAGGCACAGTTGGAGTGTGAAAGTCGGTATATTTCCCGGTTCGATACAAGTTACAATTCTGTACCTTTAGTGAAAAGTGATACAAGTCACAAATCCTCGTTTTGAGAAAAACAGATAATAAGTTTTGCATTTTTTAAACGGATACAACTTTTTTATTTCTGTATATTTTTTTGACGTATTAACTTGTATCAATTGGTAATTGTTTTTATTATATCGTGTAGGTATGTTTTGATTTTGTTAAAAAATTATTAGAATTTGAGATATTTAAAAAAAACTAGACTTATATCATTAGCCACATTTATTTTCCTATATGTATAATGATACAATTTCAATTATATCATTTTACTTAATATAAAATGAACTTGTGTTCAATGTTACAAGCTTCGATCAAAAATGTACTAGATTCCCGATAAGCGCTTCAAAAACGGCCCGAAATATAAGACCACAAACGTATTTGTGGTCTTATTTCAAATTAGTATGGTCCAATCATAGCCAACATTAGGACGTCAAAATACCGCAGTATGCGTTCAAAAACTGCGTAAATAACCACCGTAACACCAAGGTTTTGGAAGGAATATCTATTTTTCGTAAATTTAATATCATTATGTGCTTTTTCATAATATTTAAACATAATTAAACTGTAAATATAATTAAATCAGCGAATATTATAATTGTTTGGCCAATGTTTGCTACAACGCACCAACTATTGTATCATGTTCTTGAACAGGGAACGCTAGTTCCGCAATAGAATAAGCACGACATTGTACACAAAATGCTTTTAACCGTATTGCTTAGAGTTTAAGTTTCATTTTAGAATGAATATTTTTGTACTGATGACTTTTTACTTTGGAGCGACATTTAAAATGTTTTGCTTCTAATCTTTCTCCGATGGAAGGGCTTAAATAAATATACTTTACAATGATAATTAAACGTTATGTTTAAGTGTTAAGGTTTATAATCATCTGAAGTTGTTAATAATATTGAACTTTTTTCTAAGATGTTAAGTAGATGTTTACGTGTGTGCAAACGTGGCCACTTGAGCGACTTAGTTTTGTTCCTGATGCTTAATCTAGTACTATTATTGATCGAAGGTTACAAGTATTTTTGAAACATCTTTTTAATAGTAACGGAGTTATAAATAATAAAACACTGGAACTAATTTTGTTTCGAAAGCATCGAGATTTCATGGGTACCGTGTCTTTTTAGTGTGCTATGACAAAATCTAAATTATATCAATTTACACACAATGAACACAATAGAAGATGTGGTGTATTTCGATTTATCTTTATTTATATCAAATGAGCTGAGGTGTAAAGTAATATAAGTTTAATTTAATTTCTATTGTGGGGCCTAGTGCCTACTGCCCTTATCATTATCATCATTTCACCCAAAAGACGTACACTGCTGGACATAGGCCTACACCAGGTGTCGCCACATTGACCGGTCCCGTGCACCTCGCATCCAGCGGTGGCCACCTTCACTAGGTCATCGGTTCAACTAGTGGAAGGCCTTCCAACGCAACGACTTCCGGTTTGCATTCGCCACTCTAGAAGTTTTCAGCCCCATCGGTTGCATTGCCTTTTGGGTGACTTTGAGCTTTCTTATCAGGCCCATTGTGAGGAACCACGCTTCGGTCGAATGGAGCTTGTTTGATTTTCAGCAACCAAATTCCTATCAAGATCTAAGACTCTACACTTGAAGTTGTAGACGATTATGTGTCTACCTGGGACAAACTGTCCAGTTAGGTAGGTTCAACTTTGAGAAAGAGGTCAATCGTCGAATCCGACTCGGCTGGGCAGCGTTTGGAAAGCTGAGTAGTATCTTCTTGTCCAACTTACCCCAGTGTCTCAAGACGAAAGTCAATGACCAGTGTGTTGCCAGTGATTACATAATTATGGGACCGTAACGTGTTTGCTCACGATCAGCCTTATCAGAAGGTAAAAAGTCAAACAAAGGGCAATGGAAAGGGCTATGCTCGGAGTTTCCTTGCGTGATTAAATCAGAAATGAAGACATCCAAATAAAACCAAGGTTACCGTCATAGCCCGAAAAATTGCCAGACTTAAGTGGCAATGGGGAAGAACAGATGGCCGATGGGGCCGAAAAGTTCTGGAGTGGCGACCACGAACCACAAGACGTTGAATTGGAAGGCCTTCCACTAGGTGGACCCATGACCTGGTGAAGGTTTCGGGGATCCGCTGAATGCGAGACCAACGGGACCGGTCAATATAGCGACACTTAGGGGAGGTTTATGTCCAGTAGCGGACGTCTATCGGCTAAAATTATGAATAATGATGATGAACCAAATAAAGTTAACTTTTGTGATTGTAGAGCCGATGAACCAGGTTTGTTTCTCAAATCT
Organism: Diarsia dahlii; assembly: GCA_949775195.1. Classification (NCBI taxonomy): domain Eukaryota; kingdom Metazoa; phylum Arthropoda; class Insecta; order Lepidoptera; family Noctuidae; genus Diarsia; species Diarsia dahlii. The sequence goes on from OX459198.1 coordinate 1,855,936, forward strand.
TGTTACCGTTTTAGGGTTCCGTAGCCGCATGCCAAAAAAACTGAACCCTTACAAATTCGTCATGTCTGTCTGTCCGTCAGTCCGCCAGTCCGTCAGTCCGTAATTCCGTCTGCTGTACTGCCACTTTATTTCGAAACTATTAAGACTACACAGTAGAAACTTGGTACAAGGTAGATGTGTTCTGTGAAACGCTTTACGATTTTTATACAAAAATAAAAGATTAAGGGTTTTAGTTTGATTTCCTTGTATGGGGAGCCCCCCCCCCCCTCCCTTACAAGGAAATTAAACTATAAACAAAGTCAATCCTAAGGGTATGGGGTGTCTATAGATAGATTTTTCAAAATGACAATAAGGTTTCTAAAAACATTATTTCTCAAAGTCAATCGTTTGAACGAAAGACACACACACACAAAAGTTCCCCCCCTCCAACTTTTGAATAGAGTTAAAGAAATACTGTTGTTAAATAGTTTGAACGTAAGAAGAAGAAGAAGAAGACTTTGTCATTCATATAAACACTATGAAAAACAAAATTATCACAAAATGATTGATTTGCTAAGTTAATCGTTTGCGACTATTCTTTTCTTCAAATGTTTTTGGTTTGTATTAGCAACATTATTAAATTCTCGTAAAAGCCGTACGAGTGTTTTTTCTCGCTTCTCGTACAGAGAGTGCTACATCTCGCAAATGTACGAGATTTCTCGTACATCTGGCAACGTAGTTTGAGCGTGATTACATCCCCCGCCATCATGGCTTTTCTCGCTTACTACATAGATCACTGCATAGATCACTTTACACAATAATCACTATCGATCGGTCTCTAAAAATCCTATACTACAGCCTTCGATCAATAATGTACTAGATTCCCGATAAGCGCTTCAAAAACGGCCCGAAATTTAAGACCACAAACGTATTTGTGGTCTTATTTCAAATCAGTATGGTCCAATCATAGCCAACATTAAGACGTCAAAATACCGCAGTATGCGTTCAAAACCTGCGGAAATAAACACCGTAACACCAAGGTTTTGGAAGGAATATCTTTTTTTCGGTACTTTAATATCATTATGTGCTTTTTCATAATATTTAAACTGTAAATATAATTAAATCAGCGAATATTATAATTGTTTGGCCAATGTTTGCTACAACGCACCAACTATTGTATCATGTTCTTGAACAGGGAACGCTAGTTCCGCAATAGAATAAGCACGACATTGTACACAAAATGCTTTTAACCGTATTGCTTAGAGTTTAAGTTTCATTTTAGAATGAATATTTTTGTACTGATGACTTTTTACTTTGGAGCGACATTTAAAATGGTTTGCTTCTAATCTTTCTCCGATGAAAGGGCTTAAATAAATATACTTTACAATGATAATTAAACGTTATGTTTAAGTGTTAAGGTTTATAATCATCTGAAGTTGTTAATAATAAGTATTGCACTTTTTTCTAAGATGTTATGTAGATGTTTACGTGTGTGCAAACGTGGCCACTTGAGCGACTTAGTTTTGTTCCTGATGCTTAATCTAGTACTATTATTGATCGAAGACTACAGCGATATACCTAAATCAATTTATATTATTGAGAACTAAACGCGTTACTTAAAATATTTCACGTGTAGTTTGATACAGGTTTAGTTGTATCACTTGACACGTTGGTGATGTTTTATGGTGCTTATACTTATGAGATACAATTTGAGTTATATCATCATTCACAATTGATAATTGTAGGGTTTTTTAGTGTCACTTAATACAAATTGTATTGTATTAATACGCACAAAACTCGTGTCATTAATATTAAATGTGTCAAGTAATATAAATCGAGATAGCCTTATTTACACGTACTTGTTTAAATTTAAGCTTTAGTTCAATTTAATATAACTAAAGACATATCAGTATACACAAAAAATATCATCAAAATTAACCAAGAATGCCACTTGTATCATTAAACACGAAACTTATTTCCCTTTCTATAAGAGATAGAGTTATACCGATTATATAGAAAAATCAAATAAAATTCAAGCTTCAAGATTGTATACAGAACTCAAAACTGCTACAAGTCGAGTTATATCACTTTTCACTAAAGGTACAGAATTTAGCTTTCTCCATTCATGCTTTGATTTAACGATAATATTTAGGACCCGATTGCACCACAAATCGTTAAATGTTATTAAAACATTTACCCACCACCCATGCTAAAGTATATGTCGCTGCCATTCCTTTGAAGATAAAAGAGATTAAATGATGAAGAAAAAAGAAACAGACAGACAGACAAAAAATATGGTTACACGCATACGCATTCAGTAAAAGCCGTTATTAATTACAAACAAATGTACACTTCAATTGTATTTATTTGTATAAATTCATAAAGAACGGGGAACAAGGGAAGAATCAAAGAAATGTCAACCTTGGCTTCCCATAGAAATATTTCAGGGTGATAAAAAATCCATCGGACATTTAGTAAATTGCTATAGAAGATATATGTAATCACTCTAACTCACATCAGCATTAATGGATCCCATGTTTTAAAGCAACTCATAAAACCATCCCATCTGTGAATCATGGTTATAATTATTCAATAGTCAATTACACAAACAATGTTTTGTAAACAATTGATACATACTCTGGGTCCATTTCGAGTGGGTCCAGTTGACCAAAGACTCATACGCATCCATTAATAACATTCATTTAATGATGTTCCTTATCACTTGACTGATAACGTAAAGGTCTTTGTCCATCCATCGGTTCGACGTTGTATGATTTATTGCAGACTTTTGCAATAAAGATGGGTATTGCAAAAAAACTGGCCAAGTGCAAGTCGGACTTACACGTGAAGGGTTCCGTACCATTGTAGAAGATATTGAGAGATTTTCCAAGATATTTTAGCACAATAGACTTCTTATAGGTTTTCATGTAATCTATTTATGAGGGTTGAACTAATTTCTGCACATTTTAATCTATTGCATAGATTCTATCGCGGGCCTTGAGTTGAGCGTGGAGAGCGAATTCAGAGATTTCCTAACAAAAATATTCAGGATTCAGTATTCAACCAGGTTGCTATGGTTACGGAAAATAACAAGGTTGTCAACTGAGGTTGTCAAATTAAATAATTGTTTGTCTCTCTGCTTTCTCCTTCTAAAATATTCTTACTCGTATAATTTGTGTACAAAAGTGTTTTAAATATGAATAAACAAAGTGCATTTATTAATGAAGAAAGTCACGAAAAAATAGTGAAAGAAAATTAGTGAGGAGTGAGTACTCTATAAACATTCATTTTATTATTAGTACGCATCTATCATAAGTTTTATTGGTTTTTGCATTACTATTCTGCGAATCGGTCTAAAACGATTCGTTTTCTTATAAAATATCTAAAATAAAATAAATAATTTTCATATTTTTCAATGTTATGACACTTACGTCAGGCTGTCAATACTTTTTCTTTTAAATTTTCTGTCATAGAGTTTCTTACTAGCTTAGTTAGTCTATGAAGGTTAGTTTTGATTTATATAATGTACATCGCGCGAAATTCGAAGATCAAGCTCATAATATCGTTATTTTTGTTCAAATTTTTTGAATGAATAATTATTTAGGTGTGTAAAGTAATTACACTATTAATACCTAATTATTTATACTTATTATTGCATAAGTTGATAAAAAAATGCTATGCAATAGATTTACCGCGGCAGTCTCCGAGTGCCACACGTTTTTTTTTTATTTTTTTAAATTTTAGGCTCAGTAGTTTCGGAGATAAGGGGGGGGGAATGGTCGGACAGACAGATAGACCCACAACTACACGAGTGATCCTAATAAGGAACCCGTTTTTTCCTTTTGAGATACGGAACCCTAAACAAATCCATAAAGTGCGGAATGATGCAAGGTCCATCATCTGCCTAGCGTTTTCCCAACTTTGTTGAGGTAGACTTCCAGTCCAACTGGATACAGCTGAATACCAGCATTTTACATGGAGCTACTGCCTATCTAACCTCCACAACCCAGTTAGTACTGGTAAGACTGGTTATCAGACTTCTGGGCCGCTGACTACCTGTTACGACTACGACGGTTTAGTGTCTAATGTTCACCTGGGTGAACTACCCAGGTGAAAATTAGACACTAATCCGTTACGACTGTTAAATATCTACAAACGACAGCTGGGACCAACGGCTTAACTAACATGCTTTCCGCGTTACGGAGGGAACTCGGTGTGTATCCCCCATCTACAGACTAACCTAGGCAAGCGTAGCTTAACCTGAAGATTGATCCGAACAGCTGTTTTTTCCAATACAGATAGGTATTGCAAAATATGTGATTTGAAACATAGCTAGTGCTATTGGGTTTTTCATTAGAAATTTCCCAGTAGTAGACCGGAGTTTGGAAGTTGGCGGTATAATACCCCCGTGCCTCGGTGCGCACGTTAAGGCGGGGTTACCCCGATAAACGTCGTCAAAAATAGCGTTTTACTCGTACATGGAACGGATTTAAATTTTGAAAAAAATGTATTACATAGTTGACTCTTCGATCATGATATGTCGGGCATGCGATACACGATTACTTACACTTCGCTGCATCCAATTAAATCGCAATGTCATGTCCAAATGATGGCTAAATAATCGTTTTACTTGAGTTATATTAGGCTTTGAAAAATAAAACTTATATCTTAATAAAGGTCGTAAAAAATGTGTATTATCTCGGGTCACATAATGTATAATTTCTTTATCATTTTTCTCCAAGAGAGAAAAAACAGTCAAAATTTAGGCATTATATCGCTCGCGCGGCAGGGCGGGGGGTGAGGTCGTGCGTACATAAAAACAAAGTAGGGTAACCTCGCCTTAAGCCGTTGCGTTGGTCCTGCGCCTGATCTCTCTCCGGTCGTGTCGGATTGCCGTCCCATCGGACTATGAGAAAAGGAACAGAGAGTGCACCTGTGCGTGCGCATACACTTGTGCACTATAATAATTATCTCCCGCGCCGAGGCTAATCTCCGCTGAGATTGGCCGCTTTTTTTTTTATAGCCTACTTTGTGTCCCACTGCTGAGCAAAGGCCTCCCCTTTCTCTTTCCATATGTCTCTATCATGGGCGATCTCTGGCCATGTTAGCCCCGCAAACATGATCAGGGGGTCTAAAACGGCCACTTTAGCAGTTCATAATAGGAATTGCGTCAAAAAGCGTAAATGACCTTTCATAATAGTAACAGCGTCTGGGACCATTAAGGAAAATAGATCATAGGTAAGTAATAATAGGAAAACAATATGAATTGCGTTAAATTCGTAAAATGGTCACAGACGCAGTTACTATTTTGAAAGGTCAATTCATATTCTGATCTGCTAAAGTGGCCATTTTAGACCCCCAGATCGTCACGCCATCTTCGCCGCGGTCGACCTCGACGGCGCTGTCCTTCCTCAGGCGTCCAGTGAGTGACGATCTTTGCCCATCTCTCCGGGTGCATCCGTGCTACGTGGCCTGCCCACTCCCACTTCAGCCTGGCTGTTTTTTCTCCAACATCAGCTATTTTAGTTAAGGAGCGCAGGGTGGTGTTTCTAACGCGATCAGTTCGCTTAACACCAATTATGCTGCGCTCCATTGCTCGCTGGCAAATCTTAAGTTTGGACTTCTGTTGTTCAGTAAGTGACCAACTTTGTGCACCGTAGGTTAGGACGGGCAGGATGCACATGTCAACGAGTTTCCTTTTTAATGTTAGAGGAAGGCTTCCCTTTATATGTTCCTTCAGGGCCCAGAAAGTCTTCCAGGCATTTTGAACTCGTCTTTCGACTTCCTTGTCTTGCCTGTTTTGGAACGACACTATCTGGCCTAAATAGGTATACTCGTCGACATATTGCAACGAATGCCCGTCTACCGCAACCCTACGTTTCGTGCTGTTGGTCATGACCTGGGTCTTGGATCTATTCATTGAAAGTCCAACCTCAAGACTTGCTGTGCTCAGATCTTGGAGCATTTCTTCGAGTTCTGGAGCTGATGTGGAGAAAAGCACGATGTCATCGGCAAAGCGGAGGTTTGTTAGATGTTGGCCGCTAACATGTATGCCTCGTGACTGCCACGAATCGGGCAGCTTGTTGAAAACTTCCTGCAATGCACTTGTGAACAGCTTGGGTGAGAGTGGATCGCCCTGTTTTACACCTTTTTCTATATTGAAATTTGGACCAGAAATGTGCAACTTATTATCCATTTTTTGCAATAGCAATTTTTTATAAAAATATGAGGAATGATGCATTGTTACAAAATAAAGATTAATTTTTCTTATCATCTTTTTTTCGTGGGAACTAATAGCACCTCATCTTTTATGTATCCTTCAGAGTTCAGACGGTCAAATTAATTTGTGGATATTTTTGGCGTAGGTATTTAATTTAAATCATCTGCATCCGTCTCAGAGCAATAGGTTTTTCCTTTACCTACATATCATCACGCTTGTAACCCCAAGGGTTAGGCAGAGTTGTACCTTATAGTTCACCCACATTTTGTCAGTTACGTTAAGTCCCTTGTAATAGGGGGAGAGCCTATTGCCATCAACCGGGCACAAATCCAGACTCCGTGACTGCTACTGAGAAATTCCTGATCGAAAAACCCAATAACACTTTGCCCGACCTAGGAATCGAATGCGGGACCTAATGCTCAGCAGTCGCGCTTGCACCACTCGAGCACTGAGGCAGTAATTTCTATAATTATTTTGAATTGCTGTAATGGTTTATTTAGAGGAGCTCGTGGTTTAGTAGTAACTGCCGCTCGAGACGCTCGAGTCGATCTTTAGGTTGGCCTGGGGATGGATGACCACCCAATACATATGCCTACCGAGTTTCTCCGTGCCTCGGAGTTGTCCCGGCTACCATATCTTTGACATCATCGTTACGAGTAGTCAAGGGCCTAAAACTAGGATATATAATTATATAGTATTACCTAGTATTATTATTTCTTTTATTGATTTCAGTACAAACTTAGTACATTTTAAAAAATCCTCCTTTTTGAAGTCTGTTACCTTCTACTGGTATAAATTTTAAAAGAACATTAAAAAAGAAATTTTTCAGCTAGTTCGACTGGAAGCCGACCCCAACCCAACTTAGTTGGGATAAGGTTAGGCAGATGATGCTGTAAGTAATGTTTTTTTTTTTTCAAGTTCATTTAAATATTTTGTAAAGCATTCATAAACACTGAAATACATATTTTATTATTTTTATATTACATACAAAATTTATATATTAAATTATACATACTGTGTTCGTATTATTATTTAAATATTATTCGTATTACCTACATTTATTTTTATTATTTTTTCATTTTTTTTGACTGGCCTGTTGGTCTAGTGGTTAGTGACCCTAACTGCTATGCCGGAGGTCGTGGGTTCGATTCCCACCCAGGACAAATGTTTGTGTGATGAGCACGATCATTTGTTCTGTGTCTGGGTGTAATTTATCTATAATATGTATGTATTTAGAAATATATAAGTATGTTTATCAGTTGTCTAGTACCCATAACACAAGCTCTGCTTAGCTTGGGACTAGATGGCGTTGTGTGATAGTTGTGGAATATTATTGTTATTATTATTTAGTTATTAGTAACAAAAATAACTGTTATTGTTTTTAAATGTCGTACTACCTAATGGCTCTTTCCAATAATACACTATTAAAATGTTTATTCAATTAGTACTAAGTAAATATAAATATTATGTACTTAATTAAATTAAATAAATATGTATTTACGTCAATGACTATTTATAATACAATGCATTCTTAAAAGTAACAACAATTACGAATTACGTCTGCAAACATAAATAGAAATATGTATTTATAAATACACTACTTAGGTGTCCCGCGAAATTAGAATTTTCTTACGTTTTTTGCAATTTCAAGAATGCCGTCGCGACTGTTGAACATAAGATCCTTGGTTCGATTCCCAGGTCAAAGTGTTATTTGGATTTTCCAGCAAGTATTTCTCAGTAGCAACCATCACAGAGTTTAGCTTTGAGCTTTTAAAAAAAAAAATTGTCAGTGGATCGGATTCGGGATCAGATCGGAATAACTCATGGGAATAGGCTCTCCCCTTGTTACACGGGACTTAAGAGCGTACGAGCGTACGCTACCTACCTCAGATTAGCAACCCTATTTGTGGTTGTTACGTCTTTCGCTGCGGCCGAATAGTGCGAAATTAGTGGTATTTTGCGATTTACAAAAAACTATTGATTGGACTAAAAAAGTAAAACACTATGATTTTATTATGTTGCTTGTAGAATTATTTGGCAAAAAAATCAGAACGATGAAATGAATTTTAGTATGGTTTTTACTCGTTAAAAGAAATTTTTAGAAGTATCTTCGCGATTTTTTTCTATCGAGCAAAGTTAGTTGTATTATGTTTTCACAACACTATGTCACTAGCATAACGCACTGCTAACACAAGAATGTATCAACTCAAAAAAAAAAATCGAGATAAGTAGGTAACTTATTTTTCATCTGTATTTAATTATCCACGCGTCAATAAAACCTTCACTGAAATAAACTTAAGACTCATTTTAAAACAGTGTTCACTTTTTTACAATCGTTCAGTCAGTCACTTTTTTACAATCGGTCAGTTTTCCATCATTTCTGAAAAAAACTTTATTTTGAGTTGATACAGTCTTGTATTAGCAGTGCGATATATCCTGAAGAATATCATATAATTTTCTGATTTTGATTACTGCAGTGAATCATATACTTTTACGCATTATAAAAGTCGCGTTTGAGGTAGTATAAGCTCTTAACATAACTTGCCAAATGCCAAAAGTGTATTATTAGGTACACCTTTGCCTAAGCCTTCAAGGATTACAGGTGTGATGTTATGTGTTATGTACACCACTTTACTTGGTTTACAAAGACCCAGCCTTTTGATTATGTACATAGTTAGGTATAGGTACAGTCAAACAAGCTAATAAGTATACAGCCAGCTAACTTGCATTTACTTTTAAGATTACACAGATACAATGCTAAGAAATAAATCTAAAATTATGTACCTAAATTCCCTCAAAACTTATTGAAACAAACCTCAATTAAAGTCTAAATTGCGTGGGAAGGCGTGAGGGGGGTATTCAAAAGGCTTTTGATTACGTTGGTATCTGCACAAACATTGTTAATTTCAACTTTTGTCATAAATTGGACAGTTGTGTGACAAAGTTGAGTTCTGTCCGTTGATTCCCGTGAGCATTCAACGTTGTATTTTTTTCAAATAATAAGTATGTTTCCTGACTAAAAAAAATATGATTCTGTCTAGCTAGTCCGTCAGTTAGATTATTGGAAGTCGGTTAAAAACAAATGGAAGACTACAAATGCTGCGCCGACCCCAAATAATAATAATAATAATAATAATATTCCACAACTATCACACAACGCCATCTAGTCCCAAGCTAAGCAGAGCTTGTGTTATGGGTACTAGACAACTGATAAACATACTTATATATTTCTAAATACATACATATTATAGATAAATTACACCCAGACACAGAACAAATGATCGTGCTCATCACACAAACATTTGTCCTGGGTGGGAATCGAACCCACGACCTCCGGCATAGCAGTTAGGGTCACTAACCACTAGACCAACAGGCCAGTCAAAAAAAAAATCAAAACAGTCAGTCAAATGAATGAGTTATTCCGTTCGGATCCCCAAAAACTGATACCCAAGGGCACCAAGATCCGTTTGAAGGGTAAATTGGGATAAGAGCAACAGAATGATGATGATGGTAAAGAAAAGCAAATCAATGTGATTAATTTCAAGTGCGCAGTAAAATAAAAAAAAGCGCTTGTTAAATAATAACTTACATAATTTAACTGTTATCGGAATGTTTTTATTAGGTAGAGAAATATTCCAATTTATACCGTCTCGGTCAATAGGTCAAATATGTAGACATACCTATAGTACATAGGTATATTTACTACTTACATTACATTCGTTGAATAACTTCAGTGACGGGCACAATGGTAACAATCTTTAATTAAAATTGTTACTAAACGAATTATGTATTCTGGTATTATTTACGTTCTAGCGCATGTATAGCATAATCCGCCTATAATGTTCCCACTGCTGGGATTCCAGGCCTTCTCTCTGGGAACGGACTACTTATAATCCACCACGCGGGCTTAGTGCAGGTTGGTAAATGACATATTATGGGATCGGACTGACTCAAAAAAACATGATTCTGTTTAGTCCGTCAGTTAGATTATCAAAAAATATTGGATACGTGTTTTTTGTTTTATCAAATCAATAAAAATTGACGAAGATAAAGCGCGTCAAAGATCATGGAGTGGGGCTTGAAACGTCAATTGAAGGTACAAAATGTAGGTAATATCATATGACGTCACACGAGTTTTCGAAGCACTGTATCGTCTTCATTGTTTGTTTACGTGAAAAAAGAAAAAATACGTGGTTAATATTTTTTGGAAATCTATCTGACGGACTAATTACCTAGTTTTTTTTGTCCGATCCCCTATTGTGTCTCCTGCCTGTCACGAGGCCTTAGTCCCTGCAGTGTGAACATTGGCTTGATGATGATGATTTTTTTAACCATTTCATACCGCCAGTCTGGAGTGAGCCAGTATGTCCAGGCTACGCTAGATGTACATTCAAGTACCGCCACTCATAGAGTCTATTTAAATGCACGCCAGCTTCGTTGCTTCTCCATTATTCCTTATCCAAGGCTTTTTAATCTTTCATGACCCATTTAACTGTTGGGGACAGCTTTAAAGCTCATTAGCAACTGCTGCCAAGTGGCAAGAAGCAGTTTTTGAGTGATTTTCTTGCATTCTTATCAGTTTTATGTTTTTGGTATTGCATTCAGACCAAAACCACACCTCGGACACTCCATACAACGCCCGCAAAATAATTACCTATTACTACTACATAAACAAATAACGTTTGTGCACGACGTGCACGTGCAAATGTGTGCGTAAACTCTAGTAGGGTTATCGTAGCCTAAAAAATGGCGCGGAAAGTCCAACGGTCTGCGTCGCGAAAACCGAACGACGACTAATACGAGCGCGAGCCATTGCTCAAGTGGCGACGACGAATACCACGAACTGCGGGGTGAGGTGCGGTATTTAATATGAGCGCGGGGAAGAGAGTGTCCCTTCTGTACGTAGTACTATTATGTATTCTGTGCCAAAACATTGTTGTTCTTCATATAAAGTACACCACGTTGTAGTTTTGTATTTTGGTTCTAAGCTGGAAAGGGCATGGTGCATAATTTTGAATTCAGCAAGACTACTAATACTACTACTTTTGATTTTTTGATTTTTACAGTCTTATATAGCCCTTGAGTCAAACAATTTTCGCTGTAACCATTGACTCCTAAAATTTTGTTACTGCAACTTAACTATTATTCAAAGTGTGTTTCTGCATCTTCGTCATGATTCAGGAGATTGTCATAAAAGATATATTAAAATAATCTTTTTAAATTACATTACCAGGTCAATAGACAATATCTATATCTATAAAAGCGAAAGGTCACTCACTCACTCACTCACTGATTCATCACGAAATCTCGAAAACCGCTGGACGTACAAAGATGATTTTTGGCAGGGAGGTAGTTTATGGTTAGTAGACGTCCGCTAAGAACGGATTTTGCGACAGGGCCGGATTAGGGTGGTCTAAGGGCCCTCGCAAGTTTGTATGAAACTCCTTCATTTTTTGTGCTACAATCTAGATTTTTGGCAGATACGTAGTTTATAGTCAGTGGGCGTCTGCTATGAATTAATTTTGGGACAGGGCCGGATTAGGGTGGTCTAAGGGCCCTCACAAGTTTGTATGAAAGTCCTTAATTTTTCGTGCTATAATCTTGATTTTTGGCAGAGACGTAGTTTATAGTCAGTAGGCATCCGCTATAAATTAGTTTTGCGACAGGGCCGGATTAAGGTGGTCTAAGAAGGGCCCTCGCAAGTTTGTTTGAAAGTCCTTCATTTTTTGTGCCACAATCTTGATTTTTGGCAGAGACGTAGTTAATAGGCAGTAGACGTCTGCTTAGAACCGATTTTGTGACAGGGCCGGATTAGGGAGGTCTAAGGGCTCTCGCCAGTTTGTATGAAAGTCTTTCATTTTTTGTGCCACAATCTTCATTTTTGGCAGGGACGTAGTTTAAAGTTAGTAGACGTCTGCTTAGAACAGATTTTGAGACAGGGCCGGATTAGGGAGGTCTAAGGGCTCTCGCCAGTTTGTATGAAAGTCCTTCATTTTTTGAGCTACAAAGTTGATTTTTGAGACGGACGTAGTTTATAGTTAGTAGACGTCTGGTAAGAACAGATTTTGTGACAGGGCCGGATTAGGGAGGTCTAAGGGTTCTTGGAAGTTCGTAAGAAAATCCTTAATTTTTCGTGCTACAAACTTGATTTATGGCAGGCACGTAGTTTATAGTTAGAAGAACTCTGCTAAGTACAGGTTTTGTGGCAGGGCCGGATTAGAGAGGTTTAAGCGCGCTCGCAAGTTTGTTTAAAAGTCCATCATTTTGTGTGCTACTAACTTGAATTTTGGCAGGGACGTAGTAGGTGAGTAGAAGTTTACTAAGAACCGATTTTGCGACAGGGCCGGACTAGGGAGGTCTAAGGGCTCACGCGAGTTTGTATGACAGTCCTTCCTTTTTTGTGCTACAATTTTGGCAGGAAGGTACTTTGTAGTTAGTAGACGTTGACTAAGAACGGATTTAGCGAGTTTAGCAACATGGCCAGAATAAGGAGGTCTGAGGGCTTTCACATGTTTGTAAAAATGTACTGTTTTTTTTTTGTACTAACAACCTGAAATTTAACAAGTCTAGAGTTTAGGAGTAGGAGATCTAAGCTAAGTTTGTAAGGAAGACCTGGACTAAGGGCTCCCGTAAGTCCATATGAAATCCTTGGCATTTTGTACCTGAAAATTGGCAGAGAGATAGAATATAGTTAAGACATTTCAGGTAGGAATAGATTTTACGACAGGGCTGGTTTAAGGGAATATAATCGCTTCGATTGGCATTTGGCATTCGATTTGACATAGTACCATCCACAGGCAGTCCAGACAAGAGAGTCAAAATTTCTACGCGAACAAAGTCGCGGGCAACTGCTAGTACATACATATAATAAATCTGTAGAAAAAATATTTTTGTACATTGAAAATATTTAAAAAAGGAATTTTCAGGGTGTTATAGTATAACCAACAGAACTCATTTCCAGCATTTTTGGAATTTTTGTCTGTTTGTCTGTTTATCTGTTTGTCTGTTTCGATGACTAAGCATCACGTAAAATTTACGAAACTAATGTAGGTAACTTTTATACATAAATATTGTGTGTAACTTGGGGTATTACTTAGTCTTTGTTTTATCGTAATCGGTGCTCTCTATCAAAAGATATTTGAATTTATAGTTTTCAAGAAGAACTTTATCATTATGATCATGAATGAGACATGCAGCGACATCTATGGCACAGCTAGTAACTAATATGAATACAACAAATAAACACGGGTGGTGTGGTTCACACTTACCGAGCTCCTTACGAGAAAGGTTAGACAGAGGTGTATGTACTTAGGTGGTAGTACGCCCACATTTCGCCAGATAAGTTTAAGTCCCATGTGTGTAATCGCTTCTGATTTCATTATGTATTCGGTTCGAGAATCATTAGTACAGTTGCCTCCTTCAATTTGACGAGGATGCAAAACGTCAGCCTTTATTGCACTACAGTGGAACTATTCCAGGAATCGACGCTCATGTTTCTATGCTAAACGTGCTCTGCGAAATAGTTCGGAGAATTGCTTTGCTTCACCCGCCTGCCAAAGGCACAACAACGGTTATCGGATGCGTTTCCCCGGAAATCCAGATAGGAGTTTAACATAGTCCTGAAATACCTACTCCCGGATTTTGTGAATAGATTTTTGCATAGCAAAGCAAACGAAGCTTGTCCGATAATTTTCTATAAACAAATAAACATTCTATACAAACGATCTTCTTTGTTTATCGTGTGTTTATTGTTTATGCTGGTGTCTGAGTTGTTATGTCATGTGGACAGTCACATGAAATGTCATCGAGAAATTTTATATCTCGCAGTCTCAGGCATGTTGGTACGGCTGCGGGTTGTTCACAAGAGAAACCGCGGCCTCGGCACAAAGGGCTATTAAGAAGGAACATGAGTGGTTTTTAGACAGTAGAAGTCTGACACTCCCTACCGCTCTGCCCAGAGCGGGAGGAGTTATTTGATGATTTCCCAGCCGCCAAAAAATAAGGCAAGCTGGTATCCTTATTACGATGTTTTCTATCCTCAGAGGTCCTGGCTCTCGTATCAAAGGCTGATTGATTATGATTAAACATTCCAGTTGTAATTTAAAACGTATAAATTCGTGTGAACGGTCATTCGTAATAATAACTCAATTTCAGCAACATCAACAATATCTGCTTTGATTTCTCATATTTGAGGTTTGTTTAATCGATTTCATAAAACATTTAGATTGTGGCTTGGAAGTTAATACTTGTTTTGTTAAACCTCAATTTCGGTTGTTTAATTAAGCTTGTCTGTCTTTTCAAAACCCAATTGTTTTTATGTGATTAGAACTTGAAGTTTCAACAATGGTAAGAGAGTTTTTCTTTATCCATAGCTATACGGCAGGAAAAGTCGTCTTTTCAACTAGGTAATCAAAAAACGCAATGAATTTTGTTGAACTACAAAAATGCATTACTCACCATTATCTGTGGCTAAGCAGATCAGCTCAGCACAGCTTTGAAGCTTCAAAATTGCTCAATTTTTCACCAGCTGCCACGAGCCCTAAACCCAATACAAGTCAAAAGGAGTATATTTTCCGAATTCCTCGAATACTTCCAAGGCAGCGGAGTGAAGCTTTCTGCATGAAATATGAAGTGAATTAATGTAACTGCCAAGCTCCTGCAAGGCAGTACCTACTTGGAACTTCGGAGTGGCAATGTATAATGCAACTGGTTTATTGTAACTGAAGCTTTAGAATATAGGGTTCTTTGTTAGAACTTCGAGGGATGTAAGGCGAAAAAACAACCTTCCGGGGCTTCGAGTTGTTCGAAAGAGATACCGTGGCTTCGACACAAAGGGCTAAGAAGTAACATGGGTGGTATTTAGTCAGTAGAAGTGTGACACTCTACTACGACACCTACCGCTCCTCGTAGGAGTCAACCAGACACAAATCCAGACTCCATATCTGCTACTGAGTTAAAAGAAATAGAAATTAAATTAAGAGAAATTGAAAACATTAATCTTTTTAAGAAAAAATTAAATGATTTCTTAGTAAATAGACCATATTATACCATACATGAATTTTTGTCCGACAGATTCGTGACGAGTTGAGTGCCAAACTGTTTTTATGTTTTGATGCAAAATATTATTTTTTCAATATTATTTTTTCTATATTATTTTCTACTACTTCAATTGAAATGTCTCTTTGAATTAATTTTATATAAATTGCACAAATTATTTCAAACTATTGTATGCCTAATGGTAGAGCAGTGCAACCGCACATAAAAAATAAACACAAAACAACCCTGTAACCACTGTCTCACAATAAAGATCTTTGAGAAATTCATAATCGAAAATACCAAAAACAGTTTACCAGACATGGGAATTGAACCCCAGACTTCATGCCTAGCAATAGCACTTGCGACCACTAAACCAACGAGGCAGATAATCTGCTAATTTGAATAAGATTTCCGATGCAAAACCACATATTTTTATTGACCGTATCATCCGATTAGTTTATTGACTATAAATCTTAGATTTTATAAAAAAAACATAAATCATCATCTTGTTTATTCAAAACCAATAATGCCTATAAAATTGACGCATAAAAAACGTAGACAAGGTCTTATACCGATGCAATGTACACACGGCTACACATCAAGCTATACAAAACCAATTAATCTTGGCCTCACTTTACTAGATCTTTTCGCACAATGAACGATCAGATTATACTGGTTTTGTATAGCTTGATGTGTAGCCGTGTGTACTAAAACAATTATGAGGTGCAATATCGCACCTAGGTGTACCTAATCACCAATTACGTCATTATAGCTATTTTGAGTTTATTTGACTATCAAATTGATTCACGTAGGCCTTGTTTGCCTATTTCCTATTTGAAGATCTATTTGAGAACCTTTATAAAGCTACCGATCTCGTTCCCTCCACTAACTACTGACGATTTAATCTTTGACTTAGTGCACTCTTTATCATCATTAACATCAACAGCCTAAATTGACACACTCCTCTCTTTTCTTGGGCCAATCTCCACGATCCTGTGCCAGTTACAGGTTTTCCCCTGGTGGCAACTATATCGTCTGCCCATCTCGCCACCGAATGGACCTAGGTACTTTTCTTTTGCCAGTTCTTGGACGCCATTCGGTGACAGTCCTAGTCCACCTGTCATCATTGCACCTTGCTAGGTGTCCTGCAACTCCATTTTAGTACCGTAACACGATTTTCAATATCGAAAACCTTTGTACAGTCTGTACCCAGCATTACCTGAAACCCTCGTGCAAAGAAGAAGAGGGCAAGTGGTCTGAAACAAAGGGTCAAGTAATGCTAGGCAATAACTGTACGTGCACCTTTGCTCAGTCAGTAGTAATTAGCAGAGCTTGCGTTACAGTGATAATTGAACTGTAGCTACAGCCTCAGTGATAACGAGAAGTGAAGAGTTCGATTAACCAAAGGGAAACGGTTATTTTACAAGCTTTTATTTAACTTCACTAGTCCCGGTGTCTGTTGACCAATTGCTCTTTGGTTGAAAAGTTATTGATCAAAACATTATATTGGTTAAGCATTCACTGAGACGTAAAGTTATGTTGGCGAAACGTCCGTGGGTGAAAAATCTGTTGTAAGTATGAAAAGTTAATAGATTAAAGATAATGTTGACCAACGGTTTATGGGTCAATCGACTGTTAAAACCATAGAGTATTAAAAAAACGTTTCAGTTTCCTCCACATCACAGCACCTAGAATTAAACTAGTTAACTAGTAATTAGGTATATTTACTCCCCTATTTTCATGCAATTTTCATTCCTATAACATTTAGCATAAGTGCGGCTATCGTGTACAGAAAACATAACAGTCGATTTACTGTTTCGTAGTGCAGTTATTCTGCTGATAGCATGTTGTGTGTTTCCATTTCATCAGCCAAGCCTACATTTTGCTGAGCTATTTAACAAAAAGCTATATTTTGCGTTTTTAGGTCGAATAGTGTCGGTATTAGACTAGAAATAATAATTATCCTAATAAGTTTGTAGGTGAATGAACAGTAATACTAATAACCGAAGTGAAGAAATGCTGAATGGCTAATGCAGACAGGATCTTCATAAAAACGAACAATCGAAGAGTTAAAGACCATTCACATTTAAATATCAACGTCTGGTCGTTTTATTTTAGTCACAAAACAATTGAAAATTAAATATCATGTTATTAAATCTAGAATTTAAAAGTCAAGTTGCAAGGTCAGACATCAATTTGACTAGGTAGGTAGCAGAAAGCAACGTTTACTATGCACATTCAAACACAGCAGTTAAAATTGGTATATTTTTATTTTGTAGTTCTCTACAAACTATTAATAATGTCAAAAGTAAGGTTCTTGTGATAAAAACGAACAAAACATAGTCTACCTGTTTAGGTGATGAGGTCAGGATGCATTTGCTTGAACTCAAGGTATTTTGAAATATAAAATTACATTACCAGATTTTCTGCCAGTGACGATACTTCGAACCAGCTGGCACCATTAGTTTCACAGCAGCCATTCCTATATGGCAGTCAGTCAAGACAGGACAGTTTTACAGTTATCGACTCATCACCATTCAATACTGGCCAAAGAACTTTCGTTTCCAATTATTGCTATAGGTAACCATAGCAAAAAGGAATTAAGTATTAATCCTCCAGGAAAAATGTCATTTATGTTTCTGCTTTAATTGGCTCAACAACTTTTACAATTTCCGCAGGACACTTTGAAATTGGGAATAATCTTGTTTCAAAACAAAAGGTACCTCGTTGGTATATCCAGTTAGACTCCATATCTGAATGTTCGCCGACGTCCGTGACGATAAGCCTTTTGCCCGTCACTGACCTGAAACATTTGGGATGACCTTTAGCTGATGGACGCAGATAATTTGCTGGCACCGTGCCAGCTTTCGGGAGCAGCTTAACGGTGCCTAAGTCCATTGTTTGTTTGTATATTTCGTTTGCATTCGTTCATATTAATGTGAGCTAGAAAACAAGTTGAAACTCCACGAAATCGATCAAAATATTTCATTCAGAACTCTCAAGACCTTTGATGTTTTTTCATCTGTCACAAAAACTACATTGGACTGTCCAAACAAACAAATACCTTGCCTCGAATATGAAAGGTCAATTTAGCAATCCATTTGTCCACGAGAAAACAAACAACCCGACCTTTTCTGTGCAAGCTTCTAAATCAAACCTTGAAAAAATGAAAGTCGGTGAAAAAACTCCCAAAAGGCCCGAAACACTGAATAGAGGCGAGCCTTTGACACTTTTAATACACTTCAGGCTTCATTTTTCATCAGGGAATTTGAAAGGCGAACGCCCTGAAGGTAAACATGGCCGTCTGCTTCACGGAAGGTTGACGACATCGTATCGATCACACTTGTTGCCTTACTTACTAGACCTGCGTTCAAGAGGATGGCACGCCTAGACAAATGGCGGAAATTGAAAATCTGGAACTACAATGAACTACGCAAAATTGTAATGCGTTAAACATGAAGTGCTTCTTGTAATGAATATCAAGGTTATTGAAAGAAACTACGTCAGTAGTTCAGTACCTAATTAATGGACCTAATGAATGAATGTATTGAGCAGTCAATGAACTTGAACTTACGTCCTTACATAATAATTGTAACGAAAAGAATATTTTTATTTTATACATAGTAAGTATCTGCAAGTTTTCTCTTTCAGTAGCTGTGGCTTTCCGTTTCATTCCGTTATCCGGTTCTAGTCTTCCTCCTTCATATTGTATATGACGCGGCGGGAAACCCTCTGGAGGGACGCTGTTCTTATATATCAATGGGCTCCGCCATATTGTCGTCGCCTTAGATTCCTTTTCGTGACTGATAGGTAAATGGGTAGTTGAAATCACACACATTACTTGACTCAAACACCAAACGTTTATTTACATTGCTCCATTTACAGGCACTTATAAACTTTGCGGTTTGAATCGCCCATTCGAATACATGGTTGGTCTTTTAGGAGAAGAATAGGCAAAGAAACTCCTTATACACTGTTTTAATTCATGTTACAATTATCATTTGCACTATTAACATTAATCACATCAAAAACCACTTTCATTTACTTGAATTGCAATTATTTGCTAAGCGCGACTTAACTTGTTCTAGCGTCTCAACTTTTCGTCGCATGCGTCTGTAGTCCCCAGCGGAAGTACCACAAAACCAGTATAGTAATTAATGACCTAATTAGTTAAAACTAACAATCATTACTAAAATACTTCACAATTGATTCTATTAATTATTTAACAATAAAACAATACCATTATTAATGCAATGGCGTTAATGTCTAGTTAATAGGTTCATTTCTTTACAACAAAATGTTACAAAGCATTTCCGGTTGATTTAGGATTTAAAACAGACAATGGGTTTCCTATTAGGTATTGAATTGCTCTACAAAAATGATCTTATGACTTTTTAGTTTATAATTACATAAAGAAACTGATTTAGTTGTAGTTTCAGATTATAAATTGAGTTATTGACCATTAAAATTGTATTCGCCGCCATCATCACAACATTGTGCGATGACGTCTCATAGACAGCCTCATTCCAAGTGTGGCAATCATTTAAATCCCAATATTCATAAAACATTAGCTTATCTTAATTTTAACTATAGTTCTAGTTAGAGACTTCTGTTTAATAAATTACTATTCGAGTTGTGGAACATTTAATTACATTCCATCTATTTAAGTGGTGGTTTTAGCAGAAAAGTCAATAGATGGCACTGTCGCACTATTGACCTTTGTAATAATTGTGCCAGCATCTCACGAGATGGCAGGTTCATCAATATAAGCTGGTTATCAATGAGATTAAATAATTATCTTAGCCGAAAGACATTCTTGCGGCGACATATACATACTCTTCTAGTCAATGACTTCTAGTATAATACTTTTGTCGCTTTTCATACAAGATAGAATCCATTGTAAGCCTTTGCCAATCTTTCTATTAGGAGCAGCATCTTGCGAAAGTAATAGACTCTCGGTTCCGAACAAAGGCTCCATTGCTGCAGGCGTGTTTCAAATGTGTTCAATTGTCGAACTTCCCGTAAATTGTTACCCATCCGTTATCGTCTGGTACACTTCCTAGGACACTTGCACCTGTGTGAAAATACTAAACTTATTTCGTTTTCCTTTCTAAGTTCTCTCTCTAGATAAGAATATTTCTCGTTGCATTTTTGGCTTAGTTCCGTTTATCAAATATTTGGGACCTTTCATTTTGTTCTTGTGCAAGTCTTATCGTATCATTGATACAAACATTTCTCTCACTCTTTCTCTAAATAAAAATATTTCACTTTGCATCCGTGGCTTAGGTCCGTTTATCAAATATTTGGGACCTTTTTATTTTATTCTTATGCAAGTGTAATCATATCATTGATAAGGAAATTACTTTCATCGAACTACCCTACAATACTATCTTGTTTCTACGTCAAGATTAGATCAGCAAACCCCAAGGTATTAGAGTAACTGCCGTAAACTATTCAATCTAGGGTAATATCGCCATTGTGGGCCAGTATCACGTACGTTACTTACACTGAGGTCGCTGCCAACCTTGGATTTACAATTCGATGATTAGCATTTAGGGTTGCGTAAAGATTACCTTTATTAGATCGTCTATGTTTTTCAAATAAACTATTGGGCGTTTCGACTTTCGACTGCTGGCTGGAACAAATGCATATAGTCCCTTCTCTCCCTGAAGGAGTGGGCTGTAATCCGCCACGTGACCTCTTGAGCGGATTGGGAGATCTCACATGTCTTCTTCTATGTTTTGATTTTAGGATGTGCCCGTTTCCGTCACCGTTTTGAAAGCAGTTTTATAAAATGCCTGAATCCAAAGCCTAACCTTGTAACCCAGAGCGCTACCATTATGCCACCAGAGCTCTAAGTGGTTTTCTTAATTAGAAGTTATTCTGTTGTAGACACAGAAACACAAGGAAAATTGCGAGTCATCCTTCAGTTGAGCTCTTAGCTTTTTTCGCTTTGTAGGACTGGCTTCTGGACTTAACGGTTTTCTTGATTAGTTGAAATGTTATTAGTGACTGACTGACGGGCTGACACTTAAATGAATGTGGAGGTAAATTGCTGTAATGTTCGAATACTATCGCGATGTCGTCAGTTTCTTGTTAATGGTGCCGTGACGTCAAGGCAATGTAGGGATACCTACTAACCTAGGGATAGTTTATTCTAAAAATAGGGTACAAGATGTACCCTATTTCTAGGATTAGGTTTTTTTTAAGATGGTAGTCGACAAAATGAATACTATAACCACATAATCTGCTTAACCTTTTCCCAATGTTGAGGTGGGCTTCCAGTCTAACTGAATACCCGTCTTTTTCACGGAGCGACTGCCTAACTGACCTCCACAATCCAATTAGTATTGGGTAATATATAAGGGGTATCAACCCCTTGTTGATAAGACTGGTTGTCAGACATTCGGTCCACTGACTACCTTTAACGACTGTCGAAGATCTTCAATTGACAGCCGGGAAGTACTTTCCCAGACACGGAGAGAACTCGGTATGTAATGTATAGTCCCACCCATGACCCATCCCAACGTGGGGAATCGCGGCTTCACCGGAAGATGGACCCAAACGGCTATTATTATTAGGCCCGAGCTCCTCCCTAATACTAACCCCAATGAAAGCAAATCAATCAATGAATGTTTATTATAAGAAGAATACGATGTTTCTCACAATGTCTAACACAGTAACAGTAAACATATTTACTACACACTCATAAATCATAAGTAACAAGCAAGTAATGCATTGTTTATGTGCTCCAATCATTCCATTGGAATAAACGGTCAGTTTATAAAATAACGGGCTTTGTTATACTAACAATAGGCAATTGATGGTAATAGCAACTAATCAAGGTAAATAAGTAGAGCCGTAAATATAGCAGTTCGTAATAGCGTCTTATGGACCTATATCGGGGCGAGTTGACCGAAAACAACCTAGGACTTGCACCGGGAGTAGGCAGTTCTAGTTGACCTATGACCTACTGCATGCTCGGAATAGTCAGGATAAAGAGCTCCCACTGCTAGGACACAGGCCTCCTCTGTTTATGAGGGAGTGGGCCGTAAACCACCGCGCGGAAACAGTGCAGGGCTGCGGGTCTTCGATTTTTTCGGTTCGAGGACATACCGGGTTTGTCACGATGTTTTCCTATACCGTTACCATTACTGAGCTACTGTTTCGTATTTTAATTTTCATATTTGAATGGAAGCAGTGCCAGTTCATAAATATGAAATAACAGGGACAACGATTCACTAATGATGTTCCTTCTAGCCTGTACCAACTGTAGGTCCATATATCTATTACTAGAAAACGGTGCATATAGGCATTCATAACACTGACTGCAAGTCCTGAACTAGACTAAACAGAGAGCCTCTGTTCCCTCTATGATAGATGTGCAATTCGATCGGGTAAGTGTCATTCGCACAATAGGCCCTGGGGCATTGCCTCCATACTAGCACTAAGACCCCGCACAACCTCAGGCGACCAGACTTGCATTGCATGTGATGTGAAATCTCTGGTAACAAGTTGACATTTTGTATAGATGTAATCATTAAACAGTATTGAATCGTCACCCAAATGTCTGCAACTCTCCACCGTTAACGTCCTAAAATATTCAGGATGTTGATCGTTCGGTTAATAACCCTTTCGTGCTTATCTAAATTTTGGTTTATGCTTTCTAAAGTATTGAATATCCACATAGCAGATTGACTCTGATCAAAATTCGTATTCAAAATCTGGTAATTACTGCATCAATTTACAAAGACACAAAGAAACTACCCTATTCCCTCGCATGTTAGACAGTGTTGACCTAACAGTACCAACACCCTAAATTACACCTCTGAATCGTGTATTACAATAAAGACGTTGACAAATTCCAGTACATTATCTATCAAATACGCGGTCCTCTCTCTACTCTTCGTATGCTTGTCGCTTGACGTGTATCTCGTGGCCAAGCAGTACAGCGGCTTCGAGTCTTGTATGGTGTTTGTACACATAAGCCCAGTTGCACTGTATACGTGCCGCATTGTTCGCGGGTTCAAATTGATTGCATAAAGCATATTGATGCATTAATTAATTTTGTTGCCGTCTATTTATTTGCATTGTAGTGTAATGTGTAAGGTGAAGCTTTGATAGTTTTCAGAATTGTATTTTTATGGGAAAAGCTTCTAAAACTCTCCTCAGAAATAGGAGTTTCCTTAAAAAGCCTTTGTGAGTGAAATTCTCAGTTATATTCCAAAGGTTGTGATATTTTTATTTTCATCACTTCTATACCCGTCTTACGTTTTGGAAGATTTCTAAGTCTCAGTTACGGAAACCGCTTGATTTTTACCTCCTGGAGTTTATTTTATACTTTGGAACTCTTTTCTACTAAAATAAAACTTTCCATATCAACAAGTCCTTTATGCAAATATTCAGGGCATATAGCATTACACTGTAAAAATATATCATGACAGTTTGGTTAGTTGAACTGAAACTTACAACCGTTTTCATAGACGATAATTTAGCAAACACGCGAAACGTAGAAACGTGTCTGAACTATTTAGTGTAAACTACGATATTCATAGGGTTTTCGTGACTCCATTCAATGAGCTAAAGAATCTAGTCAGAAATAGTCAAATAGTGTATCACAGAACTAAAATTTTAGGTACATGATAATTATTATAAAACAAAGTCCTCAGCTGCATCTGTCTGTCAGTTTGCGATAAACTCAAAAACTGCACCACCGATTTTCACACTGTTTTCACCAATGGATAGAGTATTTCTCGAGAAAGGTTTTAGTATATAATTGACCATGATTAGGCGTCAGCTGGTAGTAAATAATTACAATACAAAGTTTGGAATGTATGAAAATCACAGACTCTACTTATTCCTTTTCTTTGCAAGATCAGCGCGTCGTATTCTTGCGCTTACGTATTGTGTTGCCGTGAATTAACTGAAAGATTACTTCTACCTTGGGCTCAGGCACTCGCTGAGTAAGTCTTGTCTTGGCTTCAAACCCAGACGGTGGATTACTTTGTGTATTTATTTCATCACCACTGCTCTCAAAACGGTAAAGGAAAATATCGTGAACAAACCGTTAAGGCCTAAAACCAAAAATACGAAGACATGTGACATCTTACTAACTTTGCACTGGGCCTGCCCAATCCCTTTCATAGAGAGAAGGCCTGTGTCCCAGCTGTGGGAACATTAAACTGATTAAGATGATAATTCTACCGCTTTGCCTTTTGGCCTCGTACGGTATTATTTTTAAATTAAAATATTAAATATATATTATAATTAAAATATCTTTCTTTTCTTTACAATAACGCTTTCAGCATACACAATCCTACTACATAACGCCTGTACTCACAAATAGAAAGATATTACAATCGCCAAGCACATAGTTAACAAGCAATAAAACGGGTCTATGATGTAACTCCTCGTTTGTATAAGACTGTGAACTTGACTCGACCAATGTTTGCTACTGCCAAGGTCGTATCAGTTGCACATCAATTGCTTTGGGAGTAATTGTGGTCATGAAAAGTCTGGATCACAATAGTTCAATTGATTCTCAATTTAGAAGATTATTTTGCTATGGTGACAATATTCTAGCGCAATTGCTGCGCGTGGGTATGATTTCCAGGTCGGGCAAAGTGTTATTGAGTTTTTGCATCATTTCTTAGTAGCAGCCACGGTTTCTGAATTTATGCCTAATAGTTGATGGTAATTAGGCTCCCCCTATAACATGGGTCTTATAACATACACAACTGTGCGAAATGTAGAGTAGTAGCCAGCCACGGAGACTGGATTGTCGCCCAGTTGATGATAATTAAAGATAACTGGCGAAATGTGAGAGTTAATGGGTCGAACTCTGCATTTCTTTAGGAATAACTGGCTTGATGTTGTTGTTTCAATATTCTAATTCAATCAAAATCAATCATGCATCATCGCGTTTCCGATGCTAGATAAAACCATGACATTCAGCCTTTTTGAAGCAATGTGGACTACTGACATAAGATGTAGTTTCTGCGTGGCATCTCATAGGTTCATTCCATATCCACAGAAGTAGCCAGCTTCATAGGTTGACCTATGTCAACCTATGAAGCTGGCTACTCCTGTGCCTTGATGCCTTTTGTGTAAGGCCTTCAGCCAAGGCTTAAAACTTATAAACAAAGTGACAGCGCGCCTAAGGCCTCTGCGGGAAACGAGCCTCGGCTCAGGGCGCAACTGGGGAGGGCAGCAAAGGGACAGGCTAGATCTGAGTGAGGTTATTTAGGGTCTGGTTTAAAACTACTGGCTCAGCGTCTCGGGCTGGCTCATTGAAAACTGCTGTCTCTCATGTCACTTGAATATGATCCATAACATAATAAGATCATAAATATTACCTTATTGTCTCAAACTTGAGTTTCAGTTATTATAGTAGGTAAGTACAGCATCGGTCACCTGCTGTCAGTCGCCGATTGTTTATAAATTCTCACAGTGAGCACTTTCGCATTGAAAATATTGAAATACATAAAACGAGCATAGATACCTAGTGCCTAGCCTTATCCCAACTATGTTGGGGTCGTCTTCCAGTCTAACCGGAATGGATGCAACTGAATACCAGTATTTTACACGGAGCGACTGCCTATCTGACCTCTCAAAACCCAGCACTAACGCTGGGAACATCAAACAGGACAGCTCTGAGACATGGCTGAGACCAACAGCTTAACGCGCTTTTCGAGGCACCGAGGGAGGAGGAGGAGGAAGTTAAGCTAGCTTGCTAAGGTGGGTCTGTGGGTGGGTACCCACAGACCCACCTTAGCAAGCTAGCTTAACTTTGAAGATCGATCTATGCGGTGTTATTATTTAGCCACAAATCCAGTGCGCGGTTAAATAACGTCGTTCACCAACACTTTCCAGTCTAACCGGATGCAGCTGTACCATAGCTGTACTTAGTAGATAGGTAAGTATGATGCAAAATATACAAAGTCGAACACAAAGAGGGAAAAGTCCTTCCATCGTTAAAGTAGGCGCTGATTTATTGGTATCGTTGTAGGTAAGTACTTATCCTTGTGTATCCTACACATGCAGAGTACATACAATGTGTGTTGGTCACAATTATATTGAACTAAGGAATATCAAGTAGGTACTTCATGGAAGGCTGTAGTACATATTGAAAGGATTTCCATAAGCATACTTAGAGTAAAGTCAACAAAAGTGTACATCTATATTAAACCTGAATTAAAAAACAATAGCTTTTGCATTGGCTTTTACCCGCGGCTTTGCTCGCGTGGATGTCAAATAATATCCCAAAAAAGTTTCATCCCCTATTTCTATTCTATTTATCTTCGGGGACGCCGGCAGACACCAGACGGGCGATCAGTCCTTTTGTTGTGGATTATTTCGCCCAGTTCCCCATTTTGGTGGATCCTCTTCATGGATTACTGGTGGTCGGCATCGCGAATCTTCCTGTTGCCTTGCAGAAGCTCACCAGTTGTTCGGTAGAGATTTCTGCGAGCTTCTCTTCATTAATCTCATCTATTCCTAGGATTTCCCATCTGAGTGGCTCATACATTGTGCATTCCGCCACAAGGTGGAAACTTGTTTCTTCTGCTTCTCCACATGCTGGGCATATGGGATCTTCCTTTACTTTCATAATCGTCAGGTGTCTATTGAGTCCACAGTGTCCTGTTGCGATCCCTACTACTAGTCTTATGTTTCCCCTGCTCATTTTGAGTAGCTTGTGGGATTTCTTTTCATCATATGACTTTCAGAAGATTTTCGATTGTCGACAACCTTCTGTTGCATTCCATCTTTTATTTGACTCTCTTGTGGTTATTCTATGGATGATTCCTTTTGTTATATTATGTGGGATCGGTAAACTGGGCACTGGTCCCCCAAAAATTTAATTCCCCTAAGGGTTGAATTTATAAAATAAATATACACTAAAACCTTCCTCGCGAACCACTATCCATAGGTGAAAACAGCATAAAAATCGGCGCAGACTTTTGAGTTTATCGCAAACAAACAGACAAACATGGATGCGGTGGAGGACTTCGTTTTAAAATATTATGTTAGTGATATAATAGAACGCACGAAGACCAATCAAGATTTTCAAAACCACTACATGCTAATCTCTCATTGTACGAGAAAAATACACAAAGGAAGGCCAGGTTTTACTGGAAATGAATAACTCGATGTGTCGCCGTACTATAGCCCCGCTGTTTGTCATCTCTAACTCTTCCATAGTTATTTAATGAACCTCTGCAATAAAATTCTGCCTCTTTCGTGTTCCAATCACGGACCCACCAACTATTGTCTACGCTCAATAATAATCTGTCAGCGTGACAAGAATGCAAAATACTTACGTCAAACACACCTTTTGGTAAAAGTTTTTTTTATTTTTTTAAACACTTGTAAATTGTACAAGAGTAGTATACAAACCATTACCTTTTCACGATTCGTATCACGCGGGAATTGAACTGCAATCTATTCGGGACATCGTATAAATTATCATTTAGAATGCATCGGTTTCAACGATCAAATCAGCCAGAAATGATTAATGTGAGGTGTGTGTGAGACCTCATAATGAGGTACCTACAAGGTACCTACATATACTTTAGATAAGATTGGGTATTGCCTGACTGCCAACATTATTTTACATTCTTTATGGCCTTAAATTCTACTGCTAATCTTCATTACTTGAATGGGTCGAAGGCAGCCTGTGATCAAAAAATCTAAGATCTTAGCCATCATCATTCTCTCACTCTTATCCCAATTTATTTAGCGTTAGCGCAGCAAGTCTCTCCCTCCCTCTTCTCTTTCTTCTAACACTATCTTCTATCAGTCACATTCTAATCATCGTTTCTTCGTTAAGGATGTGGTGAAAAAATTACCAGACAAACATAACCAATAATGAGTTATAGAATGCACTATTAAAATGCTATTATGAATAGCTAATGGCATGTTTGTTTTCTAATATGGACACTTAAGTGACTAAGATTTGCTTAGGAGAAACATCCTCAATGCTGTACAGGACAAAGTATGAACCAAAGGCACCGGTATACCTAATGTGTCGTGATCATGACCGATCTTAAGTACTGCGGAAGTTGAAGGATGTCAATCATTCTATGAAATCGTCGTAGATGTATGAGGCCGAACGTGGGAAGTCTAGTAATGAAACGTTATAAGTAGATACTGTTACGATGATGTTGTTTGCGTTATTTTCACTGTCATGAGACAGTGAAAATAACGCACACAAGAAGCATGAGCAAGAACATGCAGAAGACTAGTGTCACGCAAAACAATCTACTGGTCAAGTAATTTCATCAGAAAATGTGTAATCCTTAAAGTTTATCTGGAAATAGTGCTTCAGATATCGTAGCTGGAGTGTCGTAACGAAGTCTCCGGCCATTCTGTCTTTAAACTTGTTTGACACACACTCACTGATTAGTCTGTACTCTTCCACTATTGACAAAAGGCCTTCCGCTTTACCCAAAACCCGACTACGACAAAAAAAACGACGCTGAAAAAGTATGAAACAAGATTTTCTTTTTGTTTTTTTTTGTCGTAGTCGGGTTTTAGTTTTTTACTTTTTTTTATTTAAACAATTTTGGTGTTAAATATTTTTTTTTAAGTACTCTTGACTTTTTGTCCGCTAGAGGGCGTGATTTTAAATTTGAGCAATATTTTGGAAATGTACAAGTGAGGCCCTTTTAAATGATACCAAACACGGCGTGTTTATCTCCATTTTTATTTTTTAAGCCTTACTTTTTGACCGCTAGAGGGTGCCAAATCACTTTTTGTGACTCGTCACGTAGCCTATGTTCAGCGGAAAATGAAGACGGTTCTAACGATACCTCATATGTCGAGTTCCAATAAGTAGATTAGAAGCTATGAGGGAACAGATGAAGATACACACATACATACATACATGCATACATAGCCAGTCAAAATCATAACCCTCCTTTGGCTTTGCCGTAGTCGGGTAAAAAGTGGGACATTACATTTTCCATTTCTTCTATCAGTCTCAATACTGCGCCACTTCTTGCCAATTATTAGGAAAGGCAGCAAAACACGTCGTCAACATATGCTCATTAGGCATGCGGTAGACATGGCTACTTCAGTCTCATTATTTTAAGCTATGTAGGTATCTTTAAATTTTGACCTACATCACCTTTGTCTTCTGCACCGCAGTTTAATGTTTTAAAAAGTGTGTTTAAAAAAATCATTTCTAATAACGTTTCCTCTCTTCCCCAGGATGGAGGTAGGAGTCCAGCTGGTGGGTATAATCCTGCGCCTGTTCAACTTCTTCCTGGCACCGCTGTTCTGGTTCAGCGCGCGCGACACCCGCCGCCTGCCGCCCGCGACCGACCCCGTGCTGCGCAGGAGTACTGTCGAGTTAGCTGCTGCTGTCAGGAATGGTGAAGTAAGTGATCAGCCTATATAGCCTAAGTATCATAGGCTTCCTCGCTGTGAGAAGGATAAGGCCAGAATCATCGTTAAGATACCAGGGGCTACCTATTAAGCCAGATGCGAAACTGCCATCATAATTTCCCAAAGCAATCAAATTGAAACTTTCCTCCATTTCATTATGTCGCTTTATGTAATCTTCCAAAACGAAAGGTTAGATCTGCCTCAGCGAAGCTCATTAAACTGCAAGGGACCAATAGACTACAGTCTATACTTAAAATCACTCAACACCAAGCCGGCTATTTTTATTGCTGCACACCAATTGACACACTTGCGCACATCCTGACAAACGCCCATAAAATGGCAGCTCTGCAACTGACTGCAATTCTTCCTAATGACATTCGCTTTTGTCAAATTATCAGTTGTTTGACATAGATGTGCATATAGGTAGTCAGCGAAGCGTGATGCCGCGGGATACGCCTCTATAATAACGAGTTGTGTGACAGTTTTAATTGAATTTCCATTAGGTCATTCTCGGTAGCCGCAGGAGCGGACGTGAGTGAAGGTAACTAGGTTTCTGGGAAAAGCTTCGCCCCTGTATTTATTACATGAAACTCTGTTGGAGGTACTTAACTTCTGCTTGCAAGTTCAAACGCATTAAAAAAAATATCTCAATGCCGTATGACACTCGGCAATAGTATATTTTTCTATCAGTAAAAGATTTTCGAGGCAGTCACGTTTGGTGGGTCAAAATATAAATTAGATTTTTATATATAATAGGTGTGGAGCATCCTTTAAACCGATAGGCACACCCGTTTAACCATTGACCATTGCATTTAACCATTGGACAAATAAATATTAAAATATTGCTATGAAAATATATTGTATTCGCCAATATGCTTCACACAATTTACATCGGGTCAGTATTTATTTTTCCAATCCAATAATTTTCATTCGATACTTTAATTGTCGGTTTAATTGAACCAACTGAATTGAATGTTGAAATAATATTGGACAAATATTGTAATAAAGTTTATTATTAGGTGCTTCTGTATTCAAGTCTCGTGGGTGTTGTAAGTGCACGATATATCTAGTAACATGGTGCTATTATATGCACTATTGATGTCATGTATATAGATAGATAGAGGAGTGTTTATGTACTTATTTAACAACCTTCCAAAATATGCGATGCTTAAGACTCTTACGCATCCAAGTATCGCATATTTTGGAGCGTATTTACGGAAAGAGGAATACGCTATATACCTTGAAGTCTAAATTCGTATAGGTTCTACTCGTAGAAGAAAAGCTTGTCGCTATCTCTCTGTGTGGGTAAAACTGTGAAGTTAAAAAACAGCATCCATCTGTGTAGCATTGATCATCATAATTTTCTTGCCCTTTTATATCTACTTCTCTAAAAGTAAATCTTGAAAAATCTAAAAATATAAAACAAAGTTCTACAAAAGACGAAGCCATTTATTTGACGTGAAACACAGCGTTCTCCGTAACACCTGATTCGACTACAGATTTAGTGCCTTGAACTGTAGTCGAACAAATTCAAGGGCTTGTCCTGTAATGCACTTACGACTTACCTATACTGCTGTTACAATTTAAGTCAGCAGTATAGTTTTGTGTATACAATTAAACTATTTAGTTATTTATGTCTATGTTATGTTAATAAGATTGGCAAATGACATAACATCACAACACAATTTTTTTTGGATAGTGGGAAATCATTAAATGACTCCTCTCGCTCTGGGCGGGGCGGTGGGAGTGTCAGACTTCTACTGGCTAAGAACCACCCATGTTCCTTCTTACAGTGCGATCAAATTATCTTGGCAGCTCTGAACATAGGCTTTGCGAAATTTTACGCATGTAAACTTGGGAATAAAACTGTTATTGCCAGATAAACCAATACTTAAACGATCAGAAAATATCTAATTTAAACAGTGAGAAATACAAATAAAATAAATATCATAACACTTTTATACATTCGTCGTAACAAAATGACCTGCACGAAGTTCGGAGCTGCCAAGATAATTTGATCGCACTGTATGGGCCTACTACACGCACGCACTTCCCCACAGTTTTGCCTGCGGGATTACACGGTGCACACAGTACATCGCGCGTGTGGTTTGTAATGGTAATACAGTTTTACCAACCATACGCGCGATGTACTGTGAAGTGTGAACGAAAACTGTGGGGAAGTGCGTGCGTGTAGTAGGCCCATTAGCCCTTTGTGTTCGAGGCCGCGGTATTTCTTTCGAACAAACCGCAGCATCACAAAAAATTACGATTGTATTTTTTATCCAAAGCGTTAGGCGGAGTTGTTCCTGCAGTACACCCACATTTGGACAGTAGAATATAACACCAGACTTAAGTTAAGTTAAAATCCGATGTTATAGGGGGACAGCATATTGCATCAGCCGTAATGGTCGCAAGAGCTACAGCTCAGCATGAGGGCATGCATACCTAGGTCATATGTTCAATTCTCAGGACGAACAAAGTTATTGGGTTTTCCCGTCAGAAATTTCATCAGTACAGCCTTGCCCCAGCCCCAGTCTGGATTTGTGCTTGATTGATGGCAATTGATCCGCCCTCCGCGAAATGTGGATCTATGGTACACCTTGACCTTTTTCTATTCTTCAAAAAAAAATATCATCTTATCCGTATCTTCCCCAGATATCGAGCGAGAAACTGGTAACAATCTTCATAAACCGGGTCAAAGAAGTGAACCCGTTCCTCAACGCGGTGGTAGAGGAACGATACCGCGCAGCCACTGAGGATGCCAAGAGTATCGACCGGCAGATCGAGGAGGCCAAGAAGAATGGCTCCTTTGAAGACCTGGTCAAGGAGAAGCCGCTTTTTGGTGTGCCGTTCACTGTGAAGGAGAGTTGTTCGCTTGCTGGTGAGTTGTTCATCATCTTTCTGCCCTCATTCGATATTTCGGCTGAGGTCGGTACAACATGCTTATTTTATCCAATCTTCTGCTTTCATTTCACACAACCATTTTACTATTTTCTTTCATTTCGTTCCTCACTCACTCCTGTTTAATTTAAATGCGTTTGCGGTGGCGACTACTATTCAACACTCATCACCATATCAGCCCGGTAATACTCATTGCTGGCTATGGCATATCCTCCCTTTTTTCTGCCACTCTTCTCGCTTCTGATAGAATTCAACATTGAACCTATGCTATGTTGAATTTTCTTTGACCATGACAACCGTGCTTTTTTAGATGCTTGGCGTCCTTTAGGCCTAAATCAGCTATACTTGGCAAGCACGGAACAAATATTTGTAAGACCTACAGATAGTTGTTCCGGGTCTGGGTATTTGTGTATGTGAGTTTAAATGTTTGTGAACGCACCCACGATACAGGAGAAATTCCTAGTGTGGGGCAACGTTATAAAAAAATAAAAAAACATTTCATTGTCTTCTGTGGCCAATGTGGACTCTGTCTTCTTTTTAACGCTAAGCGTACTCAGCTCACTGATGCATTCATATAGGTCATCAAGTATACCTACTGGTGATAGTGCGTTCTGTGTTAGTTGACAGGTGGGCCATTGTATGTGGGGAGACGCACTTAAACCATTATTTATACTACCAAACGTCTAAATACAGGAAATTCATATTGAGTATTGCGAGCGTAAATTGTTAATGAAATGTAGCCTTTATTTCAACCACTGCTGAGTATAGGCCCACTTCCTAGCCTGCGCAAATCTCAATGAGACCATGCCCGTGACCTTCTTCATATCAAATGAATTATGAGAGATGTCCTAATTCCTTCCAAATCTTTTTCCAGGCTTATCAAACTCAGTAGGATGCCTAGAGAACGCCGGTCGCCGCGCCACCACGGACGGTGGTGTTGTTCGCCTAGTGAAGAAGGCTGGCGGCATCCCACTGCTGGTGTCGAACACCCCCGAGCTGTGTCTGGGGTGGGAGACCACCAACCTGCTGAGAGGAACCACCAACAACCCTTACTGCATGAACAGGACGCCTGGAGGTTCGAGTGGTGGTGAGGTAAGAGGGTGTTTTTGTTTTTTTCTTACTTAGAATGAGGATTGGTGGTCTTCAGAATTGTTGGTCTTTGACTAACCTTGTGTGTTCGAGTCAAACATTATCTATGCCAAAATACGAATTTCTACATTGCATTGATTTCGATAAAATGCTTACCAAAGTACAACAACTTTTTATAAAAGTTCAGTTTTTTCTTCAAAGTTTGGAACTTGGTAAATGTCTGTAAGAGACGTTACATCACATCGTATAGAACTACGAAAATGATGTAGTAATAATTAACTTCCAGAGGGTTTTGGTACAAGCAGACAATCCACGAAGAATCCATCGAAGTAACAATAACAATAAACAGATTGTTGTTGTTACTTCTACTGTAAAGGTCTACTAATGTCAATTAACACCTCCATCACCATGATGGTCCTAACTGATGTTTGGCACATCTATTATGGCAAGTGGTTACTACTACCTATTCTTATATGTATGACGCAACCCTTCCATAAAAAATTATATGCTAACTCCATAGCCACAGATACCCATAGATCTATCTTATGTCTACTTATTGAAATTGTATTTCCGTATGTTATTTCCACGGACGAATAAGTGTAAGGTAATTGTCGGTTTCTGATTTAACCCTTTAGTTCGCAGGTGAAAAAATGTTGCAATTTCATTCTTTTTTCTTTTTGGGGGGTTTAATTATAGTCTAAATGGCTTTATAAAAATATTTTAAAAAATATAACTTATATACTTTTTGAGAAAACATATGTTGTTGAGGTACAACGTTGCGAAACACTCTAAAGAGTAAATGGCAGAATATATGTTGTACACTACCAACATTGCGGCTTGAGTGGACAGTAAAATTTACAATCAAATTAAAAATAATGTGTGAAGAAACAAAGTTTACTGTTCAAAACAACACACAAAATCATCTTTCTTTGAAATATATTTATCGTCATTTAGACGTTGACATCGTAATGATAGTAACAATTTTTATTTTCCAACAACCACGATCTAAGGTTACACTTATTGCAATTTACACTGCATGGTATACTGGTTTTCTGCCCCTTTTGGTAGACTGCCCCGTTGGTCTCACGGTTGCAAAGCGCGACTGCTGAGCGTGGGGTCTTTGGTTCGATTCCTGGGTCGGGCCAAAATAACTATTGGGTTTTCATTAGAAACCAAGTAGTAGGCCGGAGTTTGGAAGTTGGTGGTTTGGTTGGCCTGATCGCACCTGATCTATCGCCTGTCATGTCGGATTGCCGTCCCATCGGACTATGAGAGGAAAAAGAAACAAAGAGTGCACCTGTACCTACCACACACTTAACTATAATATCTCCCGCGCCGATTGTCAATCTCCGCTAAGATTGGCCGCCATGACCGAAAATGGACTTCAGGAGGACTATTATTATACTGGTTAATCCCGTGAAGTCTTGCATAGAGCTATGACAACTTCAGCTCCAAGACCTAAGCTATTTACGTAGTCCGTAAAACAGAGGTTTCTGGATGTATCTTCACCAGCATATGGGAAGCAGTATTTATTAATCCAGAGACTCCTGCTCGTATAAATAACTTAAATCCCCATTTCTTTTGCTTCTTGGTTAGATACTGGCGCTTACTTACTTCCCGCGTAACATGGCGATTCTATCTCTATTCTACCAAGGATAAATAAAGCTTTTCAATAATTCAAATCGACATGAAATCTTTCTAAAATCTGTCATTTTGTCGAATCTTTCCGCCAACAAAACCCGTTTCTACGGTGGGAGAAAAACGCTGGAAGTATTCAAGAGGGTGTTTCAGGCCTACATCAAAAGGCAGATTACATTGTGATAATTCTACTATTGCTGTGTAGTGAAATTTGCCTTTTTTGAATTTGAAGTTTAGGGGTTTTCGACCAAACTTCTTCACCCGTTTTGTCAGATGCTTATGTACTGTGGTTACCTTTCTCTTTGAATGAGTTGTACTTGCTGGTGAATTAGTCAAAAGGGAGAGGATTGATGATACTAAATTTAGCATGAAAGGAAGTTACTCTTGCGGTCGATTTTCATTGTAAGAACCGACATAAAATATATGCCGTACTTGACAAGCAAGAGAGCAGCGTTGTTTCTGTACAACATACAGAAAGTTCGGTAATTTTCTGAGAGCTCCGCAGTGTTGGTCACAAACAACATAAGATTTCACAGCCTCATAGGTTGAATATTCATGGTTCAAATGAGATGATTTTTACATTAATCAATAAAGGCGATATTTCTTCAGAAATTTTTCATGATTAATACCCATTAACTAAATGCAAATGTCCAAAATCGAAAATGATTAACCTTAGATCCGCGCATGACAGTTCACCTCCATGACATCTTGGTAAAAAAAGAGAGAAAAAATTTGCGCAAATTGACAGTTATATTATTTTTAGGTTGCAAATCATTTTTGCTACATTTTGATTAAAAAAAAAAACAAAAACTTATCAGCAGAAAATGAACCAGATTTTTTTGTTAACTATGTCGTTCAGGTTCAACACTGCGAATTAAAGGGTTAAGGAATTTCAATAAAGGTGAAAGTCGCATGTCACAAATACATGATTCTCAAATGTAATCTCATAAGTAGTCTCGAATTTCGATGGAATCATTGCGAAGGAATACTGATAAAGAAGACAGAAGTTTGACAGGTTATTAACCTCATTAATTAAATTCAGAAATCGATTGGAAGTTACGGCATAAAGTGAACTTTGATTGTTGGTTTTAAAGTTGTTTCTACAAAATCATAATTTAGTTTACATATCTGGATAGCAAATTTTCAACACAATATAAACAGAACTTCGTTCATAAAAGCCTACGTTTGTTTTGGGTCCATAATTTAAACAAACCGAGGCTCTGACCACGGTAATATTATTATTTACTAGCTGACCCGCGCAACTTCGTCTGCGTCACATAAATATAGCTATAACCTTTCTCGATATATCGCTTATCCGACATAAATTAAGCTAAATCGTAACAAACAAAAAATCTTATCTTTCCTCTTTATTAAAATAGTTTAGATGGTTTAGATTAGCTTAGATTATATTAAAGTGTGAATTACTATAGGTATCTCTTACTGTTAAATATACTATAACACTCTGTACTTGTAAACATTATGATGCAGTAAATATTTTGAATTTCAATTTCCCGGAGGCCAGCCAGAATCCCCCGTACCTACATTGCGACGCGTAAATTATTTTGCCGCGCGGATATTTTTACATTGCGATATCTTCTAAGATATTTGTTTAAACTGTATAGAGTAAAGGGCACAAATATTCTATATTAAATTTCCGTTCTAACAGACACGTTTATTTAGATATAGATTAATACCATATGTGTTAAATAAGCTTCGCAAAAAATAATTATTTTTAACCTAACAGTTTAATAGTAAAAAAAGGTTACAGTGAGTCAATCTTAAAAGATAGGTATATGCTGTCGCGGACTTTTTTTTTAGAACTTTTATAGAGGAACAATTCCTTCATACATAATATTTGCGTAACTTAAACCGTTTTCGCAGCGCACGCAGCGGAAGCTCTCAAAAAGGAATTACCTTTTCCCGTTTTTGTAACAGTTTTCATTTATGCTCCGCTCCTATTAGCCGTAGCGTGATGTTATATAGCCTATAGCCTTCCCCGATAAATGGACTATCCAACACAAAAAGAATTTTTCAATTCCAACCAGCAGTTCCTGAGTTTACCGCGTTCAAACAAACAAACAAACAAACAAACAAACAAACTCTTCAGCTTTATAATATTAGTATAGATACTGTGCTCTGACGAATCGGCTGAAATAAGCTGACGGCTGAAAAATGTAGGTAAATAGCCAATCTGTTAGGTTTGCAGTTATAATGTTTGTCATTTGGATTTTGGGCTTGAAAAGGTTCAGTAAACAGCTTTCGGAGCGGTTGCGGACTCGGGCGGGTACTTCAGTAAATTATAATTTGTCAGAAACAGGTGCCTGGAGTTCTGGACCCGCGTCCGCAATTTGTGCGCTGGATGTCTTTTGGCGAATAAATTAAAATAAAATATTACCTCAAAGTTAAAGTAGGTACGTTGCATTGTATTTGTATGTACCTATGCAGATTAATTTCTTAATTTAGCATTAGGTTGATAAGTACTAGGTATGGGTTTAACCCTGCCTGCCCTAAATGTAATGGGTGGTCTCCCATCCACAGACCAACCTAGGCAAGTGCGGCTTAACCTTAAGATCGATGCAATTCCCAGTATTTTCAAAGAGCTGGGCCCTTTTCAACGCCATAAGTATTAGCAAACCTATAATATAAAGTCGCTAAGTGGCAACTCGCGTGTTTGTTAGTTGGGCACGAGATCATTGTCAACAATGACTTAATGTTTGTTGGTTTTACGACTTTGTAGACCTCATCATTGTGATTACAGCCATTTGTAGCATTGAAATTGTATTGTGTTGGATCAAACATTGTTTTGAATCTTTGATGATAAACAAGCTCAAAATATTACGGCATGAAACGTGTTTAATGCATAATTCTGGTAAATGTAATTCCTAAGGAGTGGAGAACTTCCGTCGAGGCTGCGGGTTGTTCGAAAGAGATACCGCGACCTCGGCACAGAAAGCTACGAAGGAACATGGGTGGTTTTTAGTCAGTGGAAGTCTGACATTCCCTATCGCTTTGCCGAGAGCGGCAGGAGTCATTTGATGATTTCCCACCCTCTTAAAAAAAGGGGGGGTGGAGACCTGGTATCCTGAAGTACAGGCCTTTCGCCTAGCTTAGCCACCAGTCTCCCACAATATAATAAAACGCATGGTTCACGTTTAGATGGTAACTGCAAGGCTAGAGAGTTTTCAGCATAACTTCATTGTGGTAGAGTTACTTTTATCCTACCGTTGACGGCTCAAACAATCAACTGAGTCTATCGTAGGTAATCGACAGCAGGCCTATCCAAAGTTGCAATTACACCTTTTTAAGCCTTTGGTCCATCTACAGTACTTTGGACAGACATCTTCGGGCCGGTGCCACTTCAAGTTATGTTGGTCTATGAATCAATTAGTCTGGTAGTATAGTGCCGCACGAATATATTTTGTTGGCACATGCCCATGATTAATCAAAGCTAACGCTGCTATCTGGTTTTAACAGTGCCCTTCTGAAAATATCTATCAAGATCCAAAGAACACAATTTGCTACAAAAGTACACATTTACTTAAAAGCTCGTTACCTCCCTTTCCAGGCCGCCCTGCTAGCGTGCGGCGCGTCTGCCTTCAGCGTGGCGTCAGACATCGCGGGCTCCATCCGACTGCCGGCCGCCTTCTGCGGGGTCTTCGGTCATAAGCCCACGCCTGGTGAGTAACACAGCATACCTATACCTAGCTATACCTGGCGAGAGCGGAGGGGTCTGCCAGACCCCGTCGAGGCTGCGGGTTGTTTGAAAGATATACCACGGCCTCGACACATAGGGTATTAAAGAACATGGGTGGTTTTTAGGCAGTAGAAGTCTGACACTCCCTACCGCTCTGCCCAGAACAGGAAGGAGTCATTTGATGATATCTGATCCTCCAAAAAAAATGGGGGTCTGTCAGACTCGTACTGATTAAAACCACATCGATATTGCCTGGCACACTTGTGTCGGGGGGTAGTGGGATCTAATGCAAGTTTCGCTGCCCCGGTCTTGACCTGCGGGCTTCGTTTCAGGGGGGACTGAAGAATTAAACTCCCTCTGTAACGTATAAGAGACGCGCGTGGAACACTACGCGCCTCCATCTCGGGTCCGGTGTGATGGTGGCGACGATGTCCACGAATCCGTCCCCCTAAGTGTCGGAAGACGGTGTCTGCCTTCGGCCGAAAAAACCGAACCCAAATACAATATATAATAATTATAATATAAATTATTTAATTTCAGACGGCAATGATCAAGTAACAATTGGAACTTATAAACTATGTTTATCTACCCAAATATCATAAACCCTCTCTAATGCGTTCAAAAACCATAGGCAATGACCAGCATTACCAACCAGCAGAAATAAACGAAACTGTTATGAACACGGAACAGAAAGAACAGTGGAAATGCAAAGTAGGCGTAGCACGGCTGTCATAACTTTGCAGTGTACTGCAAACTCTCAGATTTTTGACTTAGCCGTGTTTTGACATCGCTTCGAGTCGCTAGTCTCCCGCCTATTTAATTTTTGCATTAATATGCCGTATTGTCACGTATTGTGCGATTTTGGAGCGTAAAAATGACTGTAGAAAACAAAAATCTTGAAAACGGAGGTGTTTCCTATCATCGGTAGATACGATTTTATTTGTTTTCTAATAAAATCGTAGTAAATATCAATTTTCTAAAATTTTCTAAAAATGTGACAATCTGTCACATTATTAGAAAATTATAATCAACCTTTTCCGATTGAAATAAAGTTTATTTTAGATCGAATGTCGATTGTTATATTTTGAACAAGGATCTTTTTTGTTCTCGAAAGTTCCATGCTACTCAATTAGTGATGTGGTTAAGATCGGTTGCAGATTTGATCGATAGATATCGATAAAATAAAACAATGTTATACTTACTGTTTAACATTTCAATACAAAGATCCTATAATATCACATAAAATTCATTTTGAGAGGTGTACCCGTACAACATTAAAGTTACATGTTTTGTAGCTAATATAGAATCAAACTTTTACAAATTTTAATAATGATTGAGAATTGCATTGACATTTTACGTAAAAACTGACACAATAATATTGACAATTTATGTTTTTCTTTTGTATGATGGCATCTTTACCACCGAAATATACCTGTTTAAATAAAGTATGAATGTAAGGACCATAGAGACCACCAAACCATAATAATAAAGTGATTATTATTATAAAGATACTAGCTGATGCCCGCGGCTTCGTCCGCGTGAATGTCGGTTACCGCGACCGATGTCGGCTATCGCGACCAAAAGTAATGTCTTCATCCCTTCCTTTCAACCCTTTTTTCGCACCAAAGATGAACGCGCACCTGACCGCACCGCAATCGCCGCAGTCATCGCATTTTATAAATCTTTATATGAAATAGTATATGGCATCACGCACCTATCCGCGCCGAACCATCC
The DNA here is from genome assembly GCA_949775195.1 of Diarsia dahlii. Taxonomy (NCBI): domain Eukaryota; kingdom Metazoa; phylum Arthropoda; class Insecta; order Lepidoptera; family Noctuidae; genus Diarsia; species Diarsia dahlii. Next base: position 1,896,615 of record OX459198.1, read on the forward strand.
GTATTTTCTAAATCCTGTAGGTATACTGGTTCCACAAGATTCCACAACCTTAAAAAGTAGCCTATGTCGTTTTTCAGGCTCTAGACTATCTGTGTACCAAAGAAGAATGGGTATATTTGTATAGACCCCGTCCCTTTCCTTGTAACACTTTCGCCTATATATCAAATGAAAGAACGTTAAAAATACATAATTTTATTGTATGACAGTAAATGTGTAAATAATGGGGAAAAAAAGTTATTCACCGATAAAGAAAGAAGATATATATATATATTTTTTTTCGTAGAACCTGCTTGAGTGTGGTGTCTATTGATAAGTCTTTAAAATGACACTGAGGTTACTAAAACCATTTCTTCTCAAAGTCAATCGTTTGAAAGATAGACACTTCCAAAGTGCAAAAATGTGCCCCCACTCCCTCTGAGCTAACTTTTAAACTAAGTAGGTGAAAAATCTAATAAAAATATATGCTGTAGATCGCAATGAAAACTCACAACCGAAATTAGTTTGAACGAGATATAGTCAGCAGTTTTTGAGATAATATAGAAATGAAAATAGTAAAAAAAAAAAAAAAAAAAAAAAGAAATAGTCCGGTCATTGAGGAGTGGCTGAAGAGGCACCACGGGCGCCCTCTTCAGCGGACACGCTTGTTTCGGGAGGTACCTGCACCGAATCAGGCGGGTGGAAACACCTGAATGCTACTATTGCGAGGATCAGCCGGAGGATACGGTGGAGCACAACGTGGAGGTCTGCCCCGCTTGGGCGGAGCCCCGCCGTTATCGGCGATTGGCGGCGGTGACCTCTCGCGTCCAAGCTCTGGTGCAAGCCATGGTCCGGGGCAAGAGGGAATGGGAAGCCGTCGCCTACTTCTGCGAAGCAGTGATACTAGCGAAGGAGGTGGTGGAAAGTGAGAGGAAGAGAACCTCTCGTCGCAGCCGCCGCGGGAGACGCTCCGGGCGTCGGGGGCCACGTGATGGCTTCCAACAACCATAGACGCGGACCTGAGGACGGTGAGTAATGGGCTAGCTCGCCGCCGCGCCGTCCGTCTTAGAAGGACGACAGGCGTGTCGACGTCGAGTTCGTGTTCCACGCGCGCCTCAAAGAGATGTCAGCAATATGGAAGGGGCCCGCAAGGGTCGACGTCCGTCGGGGCTGCGGGTTGTTCGAAAGAGATAGAGCGGCCTCGACATAAAGGGCTAAGAAGGAACATGGGTGGTTTTTAGTCAGTACAAGTCTGACTAAAATCTAGGTTATAAAAAAAAATGTTCCGTACCATCGTCGTAGGGTCTGCCCTTTAATTTGTATTATTTATTGTTAAAGCGGCAACAGATATACACATTTTGTGATAAGTTTGTTTTTCATAGTGTTTGTATGAATGACAAAGTTATATTTTCGGTTTTTTGAATGTTCTCTATCTCAAAAACTGCTAACTATATCTCGTTCAAACTAATTTTGGTTGTAAGTTTTTATTGCGATCTAGAGCATATATTTTTATTAGATTTTTCACTCCCTTATTTTAAAAGTTAGAGGGGTTGGGGGACACCTTTTAGCACTTTGGAAGTGTCTATCTTTCAAACGACTGACTTTGAGAAAAAATGATTTTCGAAACCTCAGTTTCATTTTAAAATACCTATCAATAGACACCCCACTCAAGTAAGTTCGATGAAAAAAAAAATATATTTTTTCTATCTTTATCGGTGAATAACTTTTTTCTCCCATTATTCACACATTTACTGTCATACAATAAAATGATGTACTTTTAACGCTCTTTCATTTGATATATAGTAGAAAGTGTTACAAGGGTAGGGACGTTTTGCCCCTTCTTCTTTCATTCAATCGGTAGTTTTGACGTGAAAGCGCGACAGACATCGAGAAACTTTCTCATTTATAATATTTGTTTAAATGAAATCCAAAATGTTCACTAGTAAATAGTATTATGCTGCAATGCAATAATTACAACATTCTAATTGGCTCTAAGTTGGAAGTAGTTTAAAAAAAGTATCATCATTCATTAATCTTGTGTTAGGTTTCCCAAAGACGCATGCATCCGCAGACGGGTAAAAAGTCAATATAATTTCTCTTTTATGTTAACTCCTTAGAATTTTCTCGTAGAAAACTCTGTTAGTATTTATTTGTTTGGGTTTGTTGTAAATAGTTTTATGCAAGTAATAAAATATTGTATTTTATTTTATTATTTACAATTATTAACAGGTACAATTATTTGTTTATAATACTACAAACTTTTTTTCAAAATAAATTGATTATCTATCAATATCGATAATATAGATAAAAGCTTAATGTGTCTCTTCCTTGGCCGAGTAGCAAAAAATACAGACCTGTGACGCGAATATAATCCTTATTACTGCAGTTTTTAAGTGTATTATTGCGTCCATTGAAAATACTGCCATCTATGGACGAGTAGCGGAATTTACTAGGCAATAATTTCTAGTATGATTGCTGATTACAAAACGTCGTATTTTATTTCTGAGTGAAGCAAAATAAATCCTATCGTAATACTACGAAGGTATATTTTTAAAATGTAGAATCTGTGAGTTACGCTAGTTGTGATTGAAATTGAAACGACCAATCAAACAAATTGTGTAGTTGTAGTGCACTGTATGATTAATGGTTTGATTGTGTTAGTTTGGCGACACTGGTTCCGATACAGATTTCGTCACTTAGCACTTCTACCTGTTTTTTCTGTTCTGTGGTTATGAACTCATAACCTACTGAAAACAGTAGTTTAAATTTGGAACAGGTGTCAAATTCAAGTGAGTGTGCTATTCTAGTATCTTAGACATTAAAACAGATATCGATACGAAACCCCAATTCAGTATGATTTTAATTATAAATCGCACGACATTTTGATCTCGAGTGACACAAGAATAGTGGCTTTGTTCGTTTGCCTATGATTTAAAAATAAATTAAATGATTTAAATAATTTGCTTCTGTATGTGTTCAATTTATTTTTATTGCATTACACTGGTAACAATGCTGGTCATTTTCCTATGGATCCTGAACCCATCATAGAGCCCTTATGATATTTGGGTAGATAAAGTAGTGTATGCAACTATACATAATTAGGCATTACAACACTCGTGTGATGCTATTAAGAAACTCGCCTTTTCATTATGCACAGTCGCATAAACTACTATAGTAGGCACAAAAAGCAATCATAAAATATATATAACAAAATTCCCCGCACGGAACAAATATTTGTATGATCTACAGATAGTTGTTTCGGGTCTGGGTATTTGTGTATGTGAGTTTAAATGTTTGTAAACGCACCCACGATACAGGAGAAATTCCTAGATGGCGTGGAAGCCATCTATGCCTGCTTCTGCGAACATGCCGGAAGCACTGCACTATAATATAACCTAACCACGTTTATTTTTGCTCCAGGTGTAATCTCAATAGAAGGCCACATCCCTACACTAAGCGACGAGGACTTCCCGAAGTTCCTCACAGTCGGGCCCATGACACGTCGAGCTGAAGACTTGCCGCTGCTCATGAACATCATGGCTGGACCTGATAACAAACTCAACTTGGATGAGCCTGTTGATATGAAGACTGTTAAGGTACAACATTCAAGATTCTTTATTTGCAAGAAGTAAAACGTTTCATGCAATAGGGGATCGGACTGGGTCAAAATAATATGATTCTGTTTAGTCCGTAAGTTAGATTATCGAAAAATATTGAATACGTGTTTTTTGTTTTATCAAATCAATAAAAAATGACGAAGATAAAACGCGTCAAAGATCTTGGAGTGGGGCTTGAAACGTCACTTGTGTCGTCAAAATGTACTATCATATGACGTCACACGAGTTTTCGAAGCACTGTATCGTCTTCATTTTAAGTTAACGTGAAAAAAGAAAAAATACGTGTCCAATAATTTTTGGAAATATATCTGACGGACTAATTAGTTTTTTTTTGTCCGATCCCCTATTCGCTGACTTCATTCAGTATGCAAATAATTGTTTTATGAAATGGGCCTACTCTGGCATGACCTCGTTCGTTCACGAAACACTGATATAGTTTATTGTTCAGATTATCACATAAGTTTAAAATAATAATGTTATGTAAAAAAAAACGATTTTTCCGCGGACGAAAGCTATATATTTATATCTATATCTTTTAGACTTCTATACTAATATTATAAAGAAGTAAAGTTTGTGTGTTTGTATATTTGTTAAATTGTAAGGGGTAATCTCGGAATCTACTGAACCGATTTTAAAAATTCTATCACCAATAGTAAGCCACATTATTGCTGAGTGTCATAGGCTACTTTTTATCCCTGTATTCCCACGGGAACGGGATCTGCGCGGGTGAAACCGCGGGACGTCCGCTAGTATCTCTATAAACTTAGCCATTCAACCATGATCTTCCATCATCATCTGCCTAGCCTTTTCCGAAACTATTATATGTTGGGGGTCAGCTTCCAGTCTAACCGAACGCAACTGAGTACCAGTATTTTACACAAAGCTACTGCCTATCTGACCTCCACAACCCAGTACAAGGGTAATACCTACGATCACGATCTTCCATAATGCCCATATTTCACCATATTTGTATTTGCTTGTATGTCTTTCGTTGACTATGCTCCATGTTTATTTGATCATTCTCTCGTGCTTCCTCAGGTACACTACATGTATGAAGCAACAGATTCGGTCGCTTTGTTGCGAGTGGACAGCTGTATTAACGATGCTATTCGCAACGCCGTCAAGTACCTGGAAAAAGATTGTGGGTGTACAGTTAGTGAGGTAAGGCTAATAATATTTCCTTGATTGAAACCTGTAGGAAGATCGTCTCCCGGAAAGATAAAGTCGTCTGTCTACCTCGCTCACTATCGTTGTGTTAAAAAAGATAGCCATGCAACTTGTCGAACTATCTTACTTTTAATATTATAAGCAAAACCGAAAGTCACAAAAACACATTCTGATTATTGAGAAATTGAAATACCCAATTCTTCTACTTCTAAAAGCTTTTTATTTGACTTCATTCACAACTTCAATCAAATCAAAAGGGCATTTTATTTTTATTCATGTAATCGCATCATTTATAGATATTCATCCAGATATTTTTATTTAATTGCAGGAAAAATTCAAAGATTTAGAAGACTCGGTCGAAATATCGGTGTCAGTATTTTTTTCGATGAAGGACATTCCGAATCTTTTGCAAGATCCCGCCAATCCGAAAGTAAGTGCCGCGAAACGGAACGCTTCCATTTTTTTATAATGTTGCCAAATAACCTAACTTTTTTTCCCATAATTCTGGGTAATTTAACTCAAGATACTTTTCTTTAAATATTTCCACAGATAACATATATTTTTTGATGTTTCAATTTTTTTTGTTTATTTTTAGCGAGACAAAAGCTTAATTGTTGAGCTTATAAAATACATGTTTGGTGGCGGATCACGGTCACTGCAAGGACTGAGCTTCTCTCTTATAAACAAAAGTCACTTGTTCATTCCGGACTCACGGAGAGGTTACTACGACGGAAAAGCAAATCAACTACGTGCACATATGCAGGTATACTTAATTACTTGGTAAATAAAGATGTTTTGTACCTATTTGAACCACAAATTGGAAGCCATGTCATGTAACATAACCAACCTGCACTAAGCCCGCGTGCACTTGTGGTAATATTACGGCTGTTTTTTGTCGATTTGAACAATTTCTTAATGATACATTTTTTTAAAGGTTTTCCTATTTTTGCGATAGCTCAATGAAAAATTCAAAAAATACCATTATATATTGTTTCCAGAAAGTCCTAGGCGACAACGGTGTTTTAATCTACCCAGTATTCATCGGCCAAGCTCACCATCACAACCAGGTGTTCCTGAAGGCGTCGGGCGTTATGTACACCATGGTGTTCAACATACTGGGTATGCCGGCCACTACCGTGCCTATGGGACTGTATAAAGGACTGCCTGTTGGTGTACAGGTAAGACGAAACAAAAACATGTTGATGAGGATGTCTTGTTTCATTGTCCTATTTTTTTACGAACTAACAACAAAATTAATTTAAAAATAGTTTGTCTCATTAGTCAGATTGGGACTTAAATAGCTGTTTTAACTAATAAAATGACTGTTTAATAATTCTACGTTAGATTTTATCTTCAGACATAATTATAAAACCTATAACAGAATGTATGTGGTGTATTTTCAGGTTATAGCAGCACCAAATCAAGACAGACTATGTTTAGCAGTGGCCAAACAGCTGGAAGCCGGCTTCGGTGGCTGGAAACCGCCCCAGTAATACTATACCTAAGTAAATCATACCAAATTTGTTACTAAGTTAATCAAACCACATGTATGGCGTGGTTTATCTTTTGTACCAGACAAAATTAATATAGGATTGTAATAGAAATTTTCATATTACTTTGTTCTATTTTGTAAGTAAATGTATGTGATAGTACACTCTATAAAATTAATCATAAAAATAATCGGGTACTTGACTATTTTTGAAATTGTTATACATCCCTAAAAAACAATTGTAATTTAAAATTTTCTGTCTTTTTCCCGTTAAACGGAATATGACCCTATATGTAAGGTGAATGATCTTTACAAATATTTTTGTCTTTTTCTCTGCATGCCAGGGTATTTTTTATTACTTTTAATAAATAAAATAGTCGAGCACCCAATTTCATTGTATTCAAATTAAATCTTCGTGTGTGTTTCTTTGTTTGTGAGGTTATTGTCAATGCTCAGTTTTAAGCTCTGCACTGGTTCATCATCGCCTCGACTAGAACCGTTCGTGATTCTCTCTGCTGTCAGCTGTGATAACTGTACACTGCGACGCTCACTCGCCTTATAAATATGTTGAGGTGATACAAATCCAGTGCATGCTCATAAGTGTGCTATGAACTTTAATGTTGTGTTTTAAGTGTGCTTGTTTTAATAAATTTATTTGTTAGCTATTTAGAAGTCTATATTTCAATTTAACAGTATTGTTATGTTTTATTTATTGCAGACGCATAAACTTTTCCGGTTATTGTATTTATATTTTTAAATTTTTGTAAAAAATATTTAATGTTACTGTTACTATAGCTAGCTAGGATTCCCATTCCTGGGCAATGGCCTCTCTCCATTATTTCCATCGGTCTCGGCTCTTCACCGCCTCTTGGCAATCCCTAAGACCATCTTAGTCGTTACCTCCTGAGGTGACTGTCGCGGTGGAGTGACCAAGATACACCTTGCATGCAAAGTAATTGTATATAATTAGGTTGGAATGGCAAAAATTGGCTGGAAATTTACAAGAACGGAGAGTATCTTTCGTTAAAGAGCTAACGCCCAAATACTCGAACGTCACTCAATTATAAGTAACCCTCAAAACTCCTGCTATCTCTGTCACTCTGCGTTAAAGTAACAAAGACAGAACGAGATATAAGTGCAACTTAAACTTGAGTGACGTTCGAGTATTTGGGCGTAAGTTAGATTAAAAATGGGCCTCGGCGCTTACGACATCTTCGCCAGAATTCTTTTTTTTTTTTCATGATTTACCTACAGTTCGGATATGGGTGAAATTTGTAATTGTTATAATCTTAAATTTTTGGAAGAATGTAATGTAATTACGTTCTAATTAATTTTTTAAAATATTGTACAGTTCGTATGTATGCTGAAAATTTTAGATGTTATTGTAAGCCTACTTACATACCAAAATATATGTGGTAATGGATGTTTTACAATGTTTATTGGAATGGGTGCTTAAATTATTTCATAATAAATTTTACATTCCAAATTTTTAAAAATGTATGATTTTACAACTTATTTTAAAGTGCTGTGAATGTAATATTTAGTTGTAAACTAAATATTAGTTACATAGGTCTTGTAGATTTATAAGTTGTCTATTATTTGCACTCCCTTATTGTAATTGACTATAGCGAAACAAATAAATGAAGTGGTGCGAGGAACGTTGTTTTATTTATCCTGTAGTTTTTTTATAGCTAGCATTCCTAACTTTCGGCGGATGAGTCTGTCAGACCAGTGTTATATTCACAAACAATCGAAATCGAATCGATCTTGATAGTTTTTCGAGTACCTATCAGATTTTTGGATCTAACGATTGGCAAATGCTATTCATAGATTCGTTTGACATGGTAGAATATAAACAGTCGTGGTGAAATATTTTATGTAGCCAATAAATTATCTTAAATGAGTATTTCTATAGGTTCTACTATAGATTGTACTGAATATCCGTCGAGTAACTAAAAATATAATTAAAACCAATTTATAAATGATTTTGACTCTTATGATTTAGTACAAAATGGCGTCTTACTTCTGATCGGATTGCATTTCCGATAGCATCTCTGTCGGCAGATATAGATAGATAAGTAGGCCCCGTATTCACAAACACTTCGTTTCGGAAAATTGTGCGTCTGTCTCGCGCTCACTTTCGTGTACGACTTGTCAAATCGAAATAGAATCGAAGAGTTTGTGGATAGGGGCCTAAGGGGCCAGTATTGAGTAAAACTACCCCAATATTCCCTCGCAGATTTGCTTCGGGGACAGCTGACTTCCACTGCCCCGAACTGGCACCGGCCCGCGCCACCTGCGGTCTTCGACTCGTGGAGGCAGTGAGGTCTGAAACTTGACTCCATTACGTCCCGGGAGCATGCACATTAAAAGGCCGTAGACAATGAAACATGTCGGGATATAATGATTTCTCATCTAATCCTTCCCCGATAAGCCTGTATCTGTAAAAAACCTAAAATATCTAAGGTTTTATGAATTTAACTGTAAATTCCGTGACCTTTATACTATTTTGCAAAACCGCAACTGTTCGTATCGATAGGTAGGTATTTTATTTCTTATTCTTATATTTTTTTTTGCTATTGTCCTTATTTTAGCGGTCTGAATGATTTCTAAAATTTTGTCCACCTATTTTAATGGGACCTTATAAAATACTGATTATTATGAATAAAAAGTAATATAAACAAAAAAAAAGATATGACTTTGAATAATAGTGTAAAAGATGGTTATGTTGAGAAAATATAGGAAAACAAATAATAGTGTAATAGATGTTTATTGCTACAGACATTATGAAGTCGAATGCTTCGGAATTAAAACATTAGAGACAGAGAAGTTAGGAATTGCGATTGTTAGGATGAAAAATGTTAGGAAGAACATTTTCGGATTTCCAATTATCGGAGTAGAAATTTTAGGTGAACTTTGGCGCACCCGAAGTCACGCTAACTAACAAAACTCGGTTTTCCTGGTTGTATTCTTGTTAATTTGTTATATCAATGTAATAATTGTGAAGAAAGTAATTTCATAGGATTTTAATAATTAGACCTAGTTAACCGGTTACCGGGTGCGTAGTACATTATACCTCAATGGTTACCGGACGAATATTGTTATTTCGTTTACATGTGCAACAAACTGGATTGTTTGAAGGTTATTTCGTGTTAGTCGTCTCGTGCTGAGTTGTATCAACAAAAGTATCAATAGCTATTTATTTATTTATGCAATAAAACGCAATGTGGAGGACGCTCATACTTACTAATAGCAAAATGACATCATAAGCATAACGTTACACAATATTTTGAAATGTGATCGTTAGAATATTTAAAGTTTAGTGGTAAATTAAAAATATTTATGGCAACACTAAATAACGACGTTCTTTCGCGGTGCGTGCGACATGACGCGCCGGTGAATTTTATTATAAATTTGACGTAATTCTTCAGTGCATATCTCGAAAATAAGGTGAACTATTACTAATAGCGTTACATAAACAGTGTTCTAGTGAGTGCATGTGTAAATAACCTGTAATATTGTGCTTGCAGACTTCACAATGGCCGATCAAGTCGACTCAATGTCAGATGCGGAGCTGCGAACGAAACTAGCGGAGCATGGGTTCCCTATTATGCCTATTACGGCGTCCACAAGAAAGTTGTTGGTGAAAAAGTTGAAATTAGTGTTAGATAACAAAAGTAAACCTAGAACTAGCGTCGATAACAAAGCCGATACAAGGCGGTCGCTCGCACGCTACTCGAGCGGCGAAGAGTCCGATTTGGACACAACTACAAATGCTAAAGAGAAACGTGGCCGCCGGGCCACGACCGGCGGAGCGATGTTGCCGCCCGCAGCAAACAAAACACGTCGCCCGCCTCCTAAAAAGGATTCTCCCGCTAAACGGGACTCAGACAAGGGATCCGAGTCTGACGATGAAAAGCCCGCTCTACGGACACGCGAAGAAGTAGAAACAGTGACAACACGTACTGTTAAACGCACTTATGCTGCCAACGATGCAGACGACTATGAGACTGGCTCTGACAGCGACGTAGACGTGGAAAAGAAGACGTCCAGTCCTTTCCGAAGCAATTCTAGGTCGAGCGACTATATCTCGAGTACATTACCCTCTGTCGATGTCAGCACCAGCCCCCCAAAGACGTCTGTGTTCTCTCGAGCATCTATCATACCCACTAACTACTCATCTACATATTCGCCCGGCGGCATGACTTCATCTGATAATCTCAACTCAATACGCTCAAGGTTAGGTTTGACATCTTCCATGGCAGACCGTCCATCTATTATTCCCACATCGAGCTATAGCTCAAACTATACAACAAGTACTTACCAGCCGTCTACTTCTACTATTGACGAGGTAGAATCTCCATATTTAAGTAACTTTACTAGGCGCCTATCTGCACTCAAATCAGATCCAAAGCCTACAACTTTCCTTGACCGGGACACAAACAACGGCAGCACTGTGCTACCACGCAGATCCTATATCACTGGAGTTAACCGGTCTGATGTAGTGGATTATAAATCTGCTACTGACAAGAAATTTTTAAAGAACAATCTTGTTTCCCTTGCTCTTGTTGTGTTAGTTGCACTTTTTTTTTTTTGCTTATTTTTCATGTATATAGTTAAGAAAAACGACATCACGTCAGTGGCGGATGATCAGAACAGTGTCATACCAATCTGCCAGTTGAACATACCAGGCAACAGACCTGGGATCAATTGTGTGCCTAAAGAACAAGTCATTTACGCTAAAGATCTTCTCAAAGTCATACATCCCGAGTTGACAACTAGGATAGCTTCGTACAAATGTGGTCAGGCCGGAATAATGCCTTATCTCACTGAGCGAGAAATAATTGACATTGCCAGTGCCAAGGCAAAGATTGCTGACGTCAGCCAATGTCGCACAGATCTGAATAACTTACAAGTACTTCTGATTAGCAATCCTCGATGGGGATTGAATGTTGTCCAACTGAAAAGTCTTTACACTAAAGATGTAGAGTACTCTCCTATTAAATCCACGGACATGATTGTCCAACAAAGAACCAAAGGCACTGTTGCTATCACCCTCACAGATCCATCAACACCTCTGTCATGCTTATTCATTAACACTTTATACTCTGCTGGGTCCAGTCTGATTATTGTTGCCCTCCTCACTTTACTTGGCTTAGGCCTCCAAAGAGCTTATAAATACTATGTGATGTATCAGAAAAGGAAAAGTGAAGAGATCTATTCTATGGTGGAACAAATTATTGATGTGATATCTCAAGAGACTGAGGATAGTGGAGAACCATACATATCTGTGGACCATGTGAGAGATACGCTCATCTCACCACAAAACAGGGAGAAAATGGCGTCTGTCTGGGATGCTGCTGTGAAGTTCATACAGAGAAATGAGAGCAGGGTGCGCATGGAGGTACAGTCAGTTGATGGAGAGGACTGCCGCGTGTGGAGATGGATATCGCCCCACAGCAGCCCAAAGCGTAGCGCGTCATGGCAAGGACAGGCTTTTGAAACCCAGGAAGGCTCCGTCAACAACCTAGTGGTATCTCCTACACCCTGCCTCAAAATACGACACATGTTTGACAAAAACGACGAGAACTCACTATTGAGGGTCAAGATTCAGGATGCTATTTTGGAGAAATGTGACACACACTGCAACATCTTACACATCGACATCGACAGGACGTCGTGCTGCGTGTACGTGAAGTGCGCGTCGCCGCAGGACGCGGGCGTGGTGTACCGCAGCTTGCACGGTTGGTGGTACGAGGGTCGCCTCATCACCGTGAAGTACTTGCGCCTGGAGCGCTACATGCAGAGGTTCCCCAACTCGCCGTCCGTGGGCCCCTACCTCACACTCGCGCGCCACGCCCGACGCAGCGCTTGGGCAGAAGAATAGAGCCTGAACGTAAGTGCAGCAGCACTTCAGGAATGTTATACTTGTGTGTTACGGAAGTTTCGGAACTCGACCTGTAAGCTTCATTTATTTATTGCGAGTAACCTTCAAGGATTGTTGTCTGCAGCTCAAGTTGATCTTTGCATTTTATTTCTGGTCTAAAAACTGATGGATTGATTTGACAATGGCATAGGATGCTTGTAATTGTCAAGATTGAATGCATATTGACTCATAATTGCCTTTCATTTTTCTAACATATTTTCATAATAAATGTACTGCATAATAATTTTTCATTTGTATTTTGTCTCCACCTCATCTTAGATTGATACAGCATTGGTAGCATGGAAAGAATTGTTAATAAAATAGAGTCCATAAAATATTTGGTTTGTGAATAGTCTTGCCTGAATACGTCAATGATTGTAATAATATTATATTGTACCTGTGTTATATTTTATTATTTTAAAAAGTATATCCCAAAAATGGGCTGTGCCCCATAACATGTACTAAGCTTAAAATCCTTGTACTTGTCAATTAAATTTTTTACGACTTTGTAGTCACTGATCTGATTATTTTCCTTAAAGTAAGGTGCTGGTCTTAACATAAAGCCTTAGATTTGAAGGAAAAATGTTTTTCAATAGTTTAAGCATGTGAAATTAAATCTGCACTTTTGAATTGTTGTAAATATTTGACATCACAAGGTTCAAATGTAATTTCTACTGTTTGATTTAAGTTACTAAGTTTCACGGGCTTATATTTGTTACTGATTTTACTGATGTTTTTGGAACAAATTGTTTAAAAATGGTAGTTTTAAGTAGGTTGTAAGTTTCATAGGATATATCCGACACATACACACATTTGATTTAATTTTCTTATAATTTGTAAGTTTCCCGACGCGGCAGCACAAACGTGAGGAGACCTAAGTGTGTTTAATTTCGTATAAATTGACATTTTGTTCTTAAGTATTTCTACTAACTTCACTGTTCATAATATCTAGTTATTTTTATGGATTGATTTTCATTTTTTAATAAATTGATAAGTAAAATTATTGTTTTTATTAACTCTCCCAACTAAACTAACTCCCTTTTCATTTATGTTGTGCTGAGGAAAAATAAAAATGTGGGACACATTTTTATTTTTCCTCAACACAACAGGAAAAACAAATTAAAAACAGTTAATAAAAGTATAACTTATTATTACATCAAAACCTATTCCAATCCACCACATTTTCCATAACATTAAAATTCCAGGGTGTCTTTGAGCGCCTGGTAGCATCGCCACTTGTCAGGCAGGTAGAACGGCTCGAACACATGCGGGAAGGGAGCGTCCCAGCCAGCCACGCGGGAGATCGGAGCCTCCAGGTGGAGGAAACATTCCTCCTGTAAGCAGAAATAAGTATGCTCATTTTTAGGCAGTAATAACATCAACCGCAATATGCAACAGAATGAGATCTTATATTATCACTGCACACCGTCACCTACAGGGATTTATAATGTTCCTGCCCTTATCCCTTGTTATTTGGAGTCGGCGCAAAACGTTTTTTTCTTCCGTTCTTCCGAGTCAGTCGTCACACTATCACTTATTTCTTGTTCCACTTCATATCATTCCTTACATACCTACTCCATTCATCTTTTCTTTAGTCTTCCTCTCCCTCTCCATCCATCTACATTCACATTCATCACTCTTTTCTTTAGTCATGCGATTCATCCATTTCATTCATTCATTTTGGGGAGTAAGGGGAGAGCGGAATTACCATCTTATCCGGCCCTACAGCCAACCTCACCTGCACGCACTAGATAGTGACAGAGGTCAATACCGGCCTCTGTGGTGCTCCCTGCTAGATAACTGACGAGGCTCTGGCGACCGAGCAATGGCGGTATAACCATACACCTGACTAGTTCACTATTCAGAGGAGGCTACAGCGAGCCTTGGTGTCTAAATAACCCCTAAAATGTCTGGAGTCCTAGGAGTCAATTAATCATGGAAGCAATATTGAAAGAGAAAGTACCCCAGGAGGGTACCAGCAACGCTGGAGAATCCCTCCTTGAACTTGACTCAGCGGAGTCTATTATAGACTTGGTTGAGCCAAATTCAAGCCGCCCCTCGTATTCTGGGGGGGGCACAATCTTGCGCCATAACGAAAAACTGACGGAGACGAGCACCCAGTCAACAAAGAAAATGACACAGCAAATATTCCACAAGAGTATGCTCTCAATCAGCACAAGACCTAGAAGCAACTCTTTGTCCAGTAGTCTTACCCGCAGTGAATGCAGAGATACACTAACAAAAGACATACTGGACCCAACCCATCAAGTTCACGAAAGTCACCTAGCCCAAAACACACCAGAATGGCAAAGGCTTCCACGTCTTAGAACAAATAAAAGAATAAGACTGTCAGATTCCCCACCACCAGAAGGTACCAAAACCCAAAACCGGTTCAAAGATCTGCCGGTAGATGTTCCAGATAAAGAAATAAATCAGAAACCAAAATATGTAAAACCACCACCTATTTTGTTATACGGCATTGAGGATGTCAGAAAACTCTCAGATATGATTGAAAAAGTAACTGAAAAAACTCAATATACCTACAAAATTATAAATAAGAATCAGCTACGAATATCTACGCAGACTGTAGAAACATACAAGAAAATCATTGACCTCGTCAGATGCCAAGGTCTCATTGGCCATACATTTTCAAGAAAAGACCAAAAAAGATACAGAATAGTTATCAAAAATTTACACCATACTACTCCACACAGTGCAATCATTGAGGTTATTGAAGAATCTGGTAACTTAGTTAGAGGGGAGATTGTAAATGCGAGGTATGGACAAGAAAAAAATACCAACATCGACCTTTTTTGTCAATGTAGAGCCAGGTCCCAATAACAAGGCAGTTAAAGATATTAAATACATCTTTAACCAGAAAGTAACCATTGAAGACCCGAGGAAAAGCTATAGTATTGTTCAGTGTCAAAGATGTCAACAATATGGACACTCCAAAAATAATTGTATGCGACCCTACAGATGCGTCAAATGTGCTCAAAGTCACAAAACATCAGATTGCCCGAAGAAAGATCGCAACACACCGGCAACATGTGCTCTGTGCTTGGGAGAACACCCTGCAAACTTCAAAGGTTGTCAAGTTTATAAAGAAATCGAATCCAGGAAATTCAATAAACCAAAGCGAATTGCCGTGAACAGTTACAATACCATTCCGACTTATGCTAATAACACCAATGACAAAAAAGTACCTGAAGTGGTGAATAGAACAGCCCCCGGAGCTCGAATAACTTATAACTCACCTACTTATGCAGAAGTTGCTGGCCAAAAACCAAACGCACAGGATTCTTCCGACGACATAAATCGCACCTCTCAGAAAAATTTGGAGCAAATCCTTATCAAGCAAACAGAAAAGATGGAGATACTCATACAACAAATAAGCTCTCTAACGAGCCTTATAACCACACTGCTAACCAAGATAAAATGACTACCCTCAAGATAGCTACATGGAACATTAATGGCCTTCCGTCTAGCTTAAGTGAGGTGGAACTATTTGCCAAAGTACACAATTTGGATGTAATACTAATATCTGAGACCCACACAACAACTAGGCACAATTGTCAAATACCAGGCTATATCACCTACTGCACACATCATCCAGATGGTACACCACATGGGGGAACTGCAGTCGTAATTAAAAACTCCATAAAACACTACATGCAAAGAGAATTCAAGACAAAGGAAATCCAAGCAACGTCAGTCTGCATCTATGGAAAATTGGGAAATCTTACGGTGGCTGCGGTTTACTGTCCGCCAAGACATAAAATCTCTAGTGAGCAATACGACCAATTCTTCTCTTCTCTTGGAAATAAATTTCTTGTTGGAGGAGACTGGAATGCAAAGCATACCCACTGGGGATCACGATTAACAACGACAAGGGGTAGAGAACTTAAGAAAGCGGTAGAGAATCGAAAACTTCTTACTCTCTCCAGTGGAGAACCTACATACTGGCCCAGTGACTTCAATAAGACTCCTGATCTCCTAGACTTCTACTTGTCAAGTGGTGTAGCGGCCCTTTACACCAAGGTGGAATCCTGTCTTGATGGTTCGTCAGACCATACCCCGGTCTTGCTAACTATCAGCCAGACAATCATAGAGCTGTACAAACCCGAGAGGTTGTGTAATGGAAAAACAGATTGGCAGGCTTTTAGAGATTTTCTGGATGACAGTTTGGATCTAAATATGCCGATGAAAACAGTGGAAGACGTTGAAGAAGCTTGTCTGAAAATCTCCGTAGCAATTCAAAAAGCAGCTTGGCTCTCAACGCCAGAAGAAACTCATACTGGAGGAACAGTTTATTTTCCAAAAGAAGTTAGAGCCCTAATTGAGGAGAAACGAAGACTGCGTCGAACATGGCAACTCTCAAGGCATCCTAAAGATAAACAAAAGTTCAATATCTGTTCACGTAAACTGAAGGATTTCCTAAAAGAACACAGAAATGAATCACTTAACAACCGACTACAGTCTTTGACACCCTCCAGAACAGATAACCATTCTTTATGGAAAGTAACAAAGCACCTCACAAATCGACCTCAAGAAGTGCTCCCACCCATCAGAAAGCCAAATAACACATGGGCACGCAGTGACGAAGATAAGGCCGAAGTATTTGCTCAGCATTTGTCAGGAGTCTTCAAACCCAACCCCCCCAGTTTTAATGAACGTGATGAGTATTGGATTGATGAAGTCCTCCAACAGGATTCTCAATTATGTATGCCACTGAAACACATCTCACCAAAGGAATTGCTCAGAGAGATTCGCAAACTTGATGATAAAAAAGCACCTGGATTCGACCTCATAACTGCAGAAATCTTGAAACAACTGCCCAGAAAAGCAATAGTTTTTATTACCATCCTCATGAATGGGATTCTACGTACATCCCACTTCCCTAGCTACTGGAAAGTGTCTCAAATCATCATGGTCGCAAAACCAGGTAAACCGTTGGATGCTGTCACCTCTTATAGACCCATAAGCCTTTTGCCCATGTTATCCAAATTATGTGAAAGACTTATTTTAAACAGATTACAGCCGGTTCTTGATCAGGAGTGCATAATACCGAGCCACCAATTTGGTTTTCGTAAACAACACGCCACTCTTGAACAAGTCCACAGAGTTGCTAACACCATTCGACAGGGTCTGGAGAGTAAGAAATATTGCTCGGCAGCTTTCCTAGACATACAACAGGCTTTCGACAAGGTTTGGCACAAGGGCCTCCTATTGAAGATTAAAACCCTACTCCCTCACTCTTTCTACTTCATACTGGAGTCCTATCTGAAAGATAGAATATGCCAGATAAAAGTTAGGGACTGTAGATCGTCCTTTTTTGAGTGTGCTGCTGGCATCCCACAAGGCTCAATTCTTGGCCCAGTGCTCTACTGTATCTTCACATCAGACCTTCCAAATAGTGAAGATGTGCTGGTTGCAACATATGCCGACGACACCGCAATGATAGCCTCTGGTCTTACCGCATGCGAAGCTTCCCAAAAACTCCAACAACAGCTGAACGAAACGAGTGAGTGGCTGGCCAAATGGAGAATCAAAGCCAGTGCTAATAAATCCACTCATGTGACTTTTGCTCTCCGGCGAGGAGACTGCCCCCATGTTACCCTTGGAGGAGACACCCTGCCGCACAACAAAACTGCCAAATATCTTGGATTCCATTTGGATCGCCGACTTACCTGGAGAGACCACATCAGAGCCAAACGTGACGAGTTAAATCTAAGATTCAGAAACTGGCATTGGATTCTAGGTAGATCCTCTGCACTTAGCCTGGAAAACAAGCTATTAATATACAAATCTGTTCTCAAGCCAATTTGGACTTATGGCATTCAGCTGTGGGGTACAGCAAGTCACTCTAACATAGAGATAATACAGAGAGCCCAGAACAATATATTGCGGACTATCTCAAATGCACCATGGTTTAGCAAAACCAGTGAAATCCATGAATATCTGGAAATCAAAACAGTCAGAGAAGAATTGAGAAACTCCTCCCTCAAGTACAAAACCAGACTTGAGCAACACCCTAACCAACTTGCAAAAGGACTTCTAGATGACTCTAGGAATGTTAATCGACTGAAGCGTCAAACATTCTTTCACCCGCCTGCCATCTAATGTACGATGGCTCTAAATTAGAAGTAGCCACAATGCTGATTGTGGCACTTAAAATATAATCTTAATGCTCAACGCATCTAATAAAAGTCTACATAGACTGATTGTAGATTAAACAATTAAAAAAAAAAAAAAAAAAAAAAATGCGATTCATCCCTCCTCATCACATGCCCATAGACAGTCGATTCCCTTTGAACTTTTCTGTAACTGGCGCAATTTTTAAACTTCCTCTAATATACTCCTTCCTTTATCCATTCTTGTCACACCACACATCCAACTCAACAATCTTTTTTCATCCATTTTCTTCACAGTGACGTGCCTAATCACGGAATTGTATATTTTCCCTTTTAACTTGAGGGGCATCTACGGGTCGCAAGTAGTTCCAGTCCTGTCGCCACTTCATCCATCCTGTGTTTCGCCACTCCCCCTGGACAAGCGACCCGAGGTACCAAAAAACAGTTAGCAAAATTTTCTAGAAAGATCAAATTATCAGTGATATACGCCACCTCCTATCCTGCTCATCCTGAAAAACCACTTGCACCTTTCAAGATTTACTCGAAGCAAATGTTAAAGCTGTGCTGGTGGCTACATACCTACTGGTCGACACGTAAAAAAGAAGAATGTTATTCAGTAGAAGTTTTTAGGTTTACGTTATGATAACGTTACCTGAATGGTAGCAGCCAGTTCAGCACCAAACCCTGAAGTCAGTGGAGCTTCGTGGGCAATCAGACAGCGACCGGTTTTCTTGACGGACTGAAATAAAATATAGATAATTTGTTTGCTAGAAATAAATGATTACCTGCTTTTTGGTCTTTGCGCATGATCTTGAGTTAAATGGCAAAAAACCGAGTCTAGCTTAGAAGTAGAGCACTGTTAAGCAAACTCAAAGCATGTATTTAATTATAAATCGCATTTTTTTTTTATGTTGGTCTACTTTCTCTTACTGCTGGGAGGTAAAGGCCTCCCGAGCCTCCCCTATGGTTTTCCAATTTTGTTTACTACATATTTGCCTTCTTTGATCAATCCGTTGAATGAGTCCAGAATCCCAGATTGTCTATTTATTGCCAGTGAGTCGTTCAGACAGAAAGATGAAGCTAGGTATTATTGTAGTATAGTAGTCACTTCTTTTGGAGACCCTTGGTTTGTATAGTACTTACATTACACACAGTATCCTCATCCCAGGGCAGGATGGACTGCAGATCGATGACGTCACACGTGACTCCGAGCTGCTCCCGCGCCATCTGCGCGACCTCCAGCAACACGTGGAGCTGAGTGCCCCAGCCTAGCAGTGTGGCTGCGTCACCTAAGGGAAATAAATATACATATAAGTATGATACTTGATCTATCTTGGTCAAATTGAGTTAATTTCAATCCTAAAATATGAGACTGGGCTGGCCATGTCTACCGTACGCCCGATGAGCTGTGGGTAAGCAATATAACCATGTCCGCGTCTGTCAGAAATCAATATAACCAAGATAGCCTGAAGGCGACGCGGTAGACCTCACAGGAAATGGTGGGACGAGTTCGACAGAACCAATGACCAGTGGTCTACATTGGCCCTGGATGGGAAGATCGGAGGTCATCTCTGCTCAGCAGTGGGATAACACCAGCCTAACAGTAAGTTTGTATTTCGATAATTGCATTGATCATCATTTGACGTTCTCTGCCAGACATGTACACGTCTCCTCCAAGCAACGCCACATTGATTAGTCCTGTCCTTCTCCTGTGATTCTCCAATCCAGCGGAATCCTTCAACGCTGTCCCTTCCACTACATAGCCACTCCAGTGTCACTCCACATACCAACTATTCTTTATACCTGGCGTCAACAAAAATCCTCCATCGCCCAAGCAGAGTTATCTGCGCGATAGACACGATGAGCCTCAAAACATTCAGCTATAGCGACCTTTGCGCTGCCCCCGAAGATACTTTGGAAATGACGAAGTTTTCGGCCATTCAAATATAATGTCGTGACAGTGACATGAAGAAAAAACAGATGGACACACATTTAAAGATGATTTACCTTCTGCCAAAACCTGCGCCTTCCCAAGCGGTAATGTATAGTCTTCGACGGGCACCTCCTCACTAGCTGATCGGTACAGAATCTTGGGCTCCAGGAATATGCAAGGATCTCGCTCCCTGATGCATGCGAGCAGTAGACCTTTGGCTGTGATTGGACCACGAGGAACTACCACCTGGAAACAGTTTATTTTTTATTGTTTAGTAGTGAGCAGTCACACTCCATAAGTTAACTCGCATTCAATCTCTCACAGTGCGACTAGAAATAGGCCCCGAGAACAATACCCTATCCTCCTTCTTCTGGATCCAGTCTGCCATCAAACCCATCTATATCCATACGAGCAAAGTAAGCGAAGTCTCGACCTCGGTTAATAGCTGGAAGAAATCTTGAACGGTCATTCTGGACCCCAGATTTAGCGGGCAAGATCTCGACTCGCGACTGCATCATTAGCGTAACATAAAATATGAGTATACAGACTTTATCGCGTACTACCAAATCTGGCATCTAGCCTTTGAAGATAGTCAGTAAGACTTGACCAACTCACCCTAAGTCCCGGCACGTGTGCAAAGAAAGCCTCGGGGCTCTGCGAGTGGTACAACCCGCCGTGTCCCACAGCGCTGCACGGCGTGCGTATGGTGAGTGCGCCGCACTCGAACTGCCCGCCCGAGCGGTAGCGAGCCTTCGCTGCTTCGTTTATTATCTGCAAGTTTAGAACAATTATTGGTAACACGGCTCTACATAAAAGTTACTGATGCGAGCGCAGCATTCACCACACTGCGCTCCAATACACAAATTACTGACGTTGCTCATAAAGCCTCAAGCTGAAGTGGGACTGGACCGGTCATGTTTGTCCAATAAGCTGTGGGCCACTTTCCGGAGCCCTGATACAGCCAGAACGCGTCGCGGTAGACATCGTAGAAGATGGTGGGACGATCTGCACAAGACCAGCGACCAGTGGTTTACATTGGCCTTTTTTTTTTTTTTTGGTGGGTGGAAAATCATCGAATAACCCCCCCCCGCTCTTGGGCAGAGCGAAGGGGAGTGTCAGACTTCTACTGACTAAAAACCAAACCCATGTTCCTTCTTCTTCGCCCTTGTGTCGGAGCCGCGGTAACCTTTCGATATACACGGCCCCGACGGGCGTCGGCCCTTGCGGGCCCCTCCTTGCTGACATCTCTTTGAGGCGCGCGTGGAACACGTACGCGCCGCCGACACGGTCTGTTGCCGTCATGACGACGGCCGGACGGCGAGCTAGCCCGTTACTCACCGTCCACAGGCCCGCGTCTACGGTGGCCGGAGGTCATCGCGTGACCCCCGACGCCCGGAGCGCCTTCCGCGGCGGCTGGGACGTTGAGAGGTTCTCTCCCTCTCTCGTTCCGCCACCTCCTTCGCTAGCATCACTGCTTCGCAGAAGGAGGCGACGGCGTCCCATTCCTCTTCGCCCCGGACCATGGCTTGCACCAGGGCCGGGCGCGAGAGGTCGCCGCCGCCGATCGCCGCTACGAGAGCACGGCGGGGCTCTGCCCAAGCAGGGCACGCCTCCACAGTGTGCTCCACCGTGTCCTCCGGTCGATCCTCGCAGTGGAAGCATCCGGGCGTTTCCTCCCGCCTGATTCGGTACAGGTACCTCCCGAAACACCCGTGTCCGGTGAGGACCTGCGTCAGACGGTAGGTGAGGGCGCCGTGGCGCCTCTCCAGCCACTCCTCAAAGAGGGGACTTACCGCCACTATCGTGGCGTGCCCTGTTTACATTGGCCTTGGATCGAAACAACTGGAAGTCATGGGAGAGAACTTTGGCGATGATGCAAGCGGTAAAAGTTTTAATAGTTCTTGTTCTATTTCTGGGTACAAGACAAACTTATTAGTACCACTCTCATACCAAGTGAGAAGTTCAGATAAATTATTATATTCAAGTTAGTTCTATTCTATTTCAAATTCAGCATATTAGTTTGGTTTTGTTTACACAGTGACAAGCCTGTTTAATGACAGTCAATATTATCTTATTTGTATTCAGACGAATTCTGTTCTAGCTACAGAATAGGTATTTTGTTCTGAATGATATTCTTTGTTCTCAATAACATTGTATTTTCTTTTGCTTTCTTAGTTAATGAATAAAGGGACCTATCAATGCTGTTCTCTTATTATGTGACAAACAAATATGTTTACATATTATATAGAAAACTATGACGTCAATACATAGAACATAGAACAACAGTGTTTAGTCATGTTCTAAGTACTATTATTGCAATAACAACAACAAGAGCACAAGACATGTACTTCACATGATAATTGTTTACAAGCACCAAGTTGTTTTGTTTAGGGCAACAGTTACCAGTTACTAGAAAAAGTAAAATTGTTGATATATAAAAGTTCCATGTAATTATGTTTAAACATAACAGGCGAAATGTGGGTGTACCTACTAATGAGTATATCTCTGCCTAACCCTTCGGGGATTGCAGGCGTGATGTTGTGTTATGTTAGCCTTCGGCTGCCTGTGTGGGGTCTAGGAGCATGTAATTGTTTACAAAAGCTCTGTAATGTAACGAAAATGAACACCAATGTATATTTGAAATGTTCCCAGTAATGAAAATTTGAAACAAAGTTAAATCTTTTGTCATATTTTTGTTTATTAATGAATACACAAACCTGATCAAAAGCTGGGAATATGTAGTCAGCGAACTGTATTTCAGCTATAGCAGTAGCGCCTGCTGTGGCCAGTCCTATGCCGAAACCTGCAATTCCTTGCTCACATAGCGGAGTGTTGAACACGCGATCTTTACCGTACTTGTCCTGAAAAAACAATAAGACCTCTTGTAAAACTAGGAAAATAACCATAATTCATTTAATTCTACTGTTAGCAACTAAAATAATCAACATCATATCAGTCCGTGATCACCCATTGCTGAATATAGGATGAACTAGATTAACAACCAAAGTTATATAAGTTTTTAAACTGACATGGTCACTGACATTACTATGAATACTATAAACGGGATATTTACCAATGGTAGTGGTACCGAGCGCAAAAAACTAATGAGAAAGAGGGTAGACCGATTTGTCTGCTCATAAACATCCACCCGCAATGACTTCAGTTTATCCGTGATCATGGTGCTTGTAACAGCGCCGAAATATCGTGAACTCGAAACAATAAGAAAACATGGTAAATATCCCGTTTATAGTATTCATAGTAAAACCAAAGTTATACCAGCAGAGTGAAGCAAAGAACAGAAAAAAGCAGTTATTCTTGCAGTATATATATAGCAGCCTTAACTAAAGTAAGATGTTATGTAACCAATATTACCTGTAATCCAAGTGCACATCGGAACACTCCTCCAAAAGCCACATCTTCACCAAACAGCACGGCTGTCGGGTCGCTCTTGAGAGTGAGGTCCATTGCATTGTTGATGGCCTGCATCATGTTCATCTTGGTGGTCTCTCCTGAAATATTAAAATAAAGGATATCTTAAGTATAACACTGATGGTGTGTGACATACAGTTGACCCCATATCCACACTCTTCATTATAGGTGCAACACTGATTGTGGTAGTCTATTTAAGGTATCATAGCTCAAAAGGCTGCTCTACTTATAGGAATTGGCCAGGACATGTCTGCCACATGCTATGGGCCTGTAAAAGTCAGGATTGGTGCCATAACATTCTTTATCATATTAACACTTTATTACATTTACTTCTTCTACATTCTGTCCTACAGACATTCAGCAAATTGTTCTAAATGTGTTAGTTGATGTGGGGGCAGAATGTCCAGTGACACAGCCCTAATTTATTATTGTTCCTTTTGTTATAGGTCAGCAGGAGCCTTTCTCTTCAATCTTCTGAATTTTGAGCATTAAAGAAAGTACTCATTTAGTAGCATTACCTATAATACTGATTTTTATTGGGTTATAAAATAATGTCAATGCTGATTACTGATACTGATTTCAATCTGTGCTATCTTTTGTCTTTATCTTGTTGCTATATTGTAATTAATAACACTAACCTATAGAATATGGATTATTTAGGTAAAATGCAGTTCATTACACCACCACTTTTCAATAAGAATCCATAAGACAACCCACTGACCGAACATTATGATTATAATTTATAAAGTACCCAGGCCCATTTTTTTTTTCGGATAGATCCAAACTTGTAAATGTTTTTAAACTTATATTTTACCACCAACTTTCGCCAATCAACTAAATGATGATGCTATTTCTACTATTATTGCTATTGCATACCATAAAAGACGAATAACCCCTTACCTTCCACAGGTTTTTCATTGTCAGGATAGTAAATGAAGTGCGACGAAAGTCTTTTAGTACAATCATTCACATTTTTAACTAATTTCACAAACAAACCGCTTTTTTTCGTCACTAAACTGGCCATTTTAACGTTAATGGCGACGTGCGTAGTGCCCCCAGTGAATACGATTAATAAATTAGGTAATACATCTTATCTACAATTGTAATTAGTTGTGCTGTGATTAAAATTCGCTGATAAGGGGTCGAGTGACGAACGGCGAAACAGTCTTGTTTTCATTATAACTTGACGTTCGTGATCGATGATAATGTATCTGCTAGGTGTATTTCTTTCCATTTTAAACCTTGTTCGTTGCAAATAAGAGATAAATATATGTGAAATAAAGTTTTTGTTGAATTACTTTTGAAAAGATAACATACTCGACTTTTTGACAGTTGTTGTCAATGTAATGCCACTGACACTTTGTACAAGATGTCAAAAGAAACGGATGCGTTCGTATTGCAGTATTGCCGTGCAGATTATTATTTTTATCTAAATACCTTTATTTTTTATGGATTTTGTTGGAATGTGATAAAACCCCGTCGTTATCGCTCTTGACTTCACTGTAGTTAAATGCGCTGAAAAATCACAAATCTAGTTATGATTAAAGGATTTAAACGATTCGTCTTCCACATAGTTTGATTTAATTTTATAGGTAGCCCGCGAAATTAGAATTTTCTGACGGTTTTTGCAATTAGCCGATCAGTGTCAGGTTGTATGTTAAATAAAATAGGATTCGCGATCGTAACAAATGTGACTTTACTGAGTAATAATGATTAAAATCACTAATACAATCGTCTCAGTTCATTTATGTCTCTTGAGTGACTATTTTGATGAAAAAGGCATTGAAGACACTAGAGTCCTTTTTTTTTATGGTGGTTGGAAAATCATCAAATAACCCCTCCCCACTCTTGGGCAGAGCGAAGGGGAGTGTCAGACTTCTACTGACTAAATACCACCCATGTTCCTTCTTCGCCCTTGTGCCGAGGCCGCGGCATCTCTTTCGACAATCCGCAGCCCCGACGGGGCACTAGAGAGTCCTTAGATATGTAGGAGGAGCTCGTGGGTAGTGTGGGTACAAAATAATATGTGGGTGAAGCCACTCGGACTCGGATTGACTGGTTAAGCCGTTGCCGCGGTTGGTCCCGGTTCATTTGCAGTTCTTTGATAGTCGGTACTCGGTATCGTAAGTATTACACAGTAATAACAGCGTTGCAGTCATTCCATGTAAAATACTGGTATCTAACTGCATCCGGTTAGACCATGGTTAGACTGGAAACAAACCCCAACATAGTTGGGAAAAGTCTAGGAAATGATGAAATAGGTTTGTTTACTGCAGCAAGAAATACTTTTTTTATTTTTTATGTCAGCCTACTCTGTCTCACTTCTGGGCAAAGGCCTCCCCTATGGCTTTCAATTTTTGTTTTTATAATTTACCTTTTCCGACCAATCCAATAAGAATGAGTCCGGGCCTGCCTCGGTTATGACTTCGTCTTTCTTCAGGCACTGTGTTGCTGCGGGTTGTTAGCAAGAGTTACCACGACCCCAGAACACAAAGAGCTAAGAAGGAACATGCGTGGTTTTTAGTCAGTAGAAGTCTGACACTTCCTTCCCAGAGCGGGAGGAGTCATTAATTTGATGATTACCTGTGACTATGCTCAAAAGAAAGAAACACTTAATGATTTTTTTAAGGTCCTTTACATTATAATTATGAGAAATAATTAATCGAGCCACAGTTGTTTTAATTGGCCACAGGATCAAACTTCTAATTTAATAACTAAGCCACGGGAAAATGATATAGCCTCTAATATACTAATTCGTCTTCTTTACAACGCCCACTAAATATTCTATAGAAAGCATCAAGTGACGATCAACATTTATATTAACTTGTCCTTGTTATTTATACATAGGCACCTAATTTACTAACTCAGCCACGGAATTTATATCTCACCACCATTTTACATTTAACAGCTTCAACACAAGGCCCTCAAAAAATATAAATGAAGCGACCGTAGTCAACATCATTTAATATAACTTCGCATGTAAAATAATACATCACATTCTTTTATCGTGAAAATAGCAACAGAAAGATTTGGCGCGAGCGCGCGAGACGACAGCGACCGGCCATTTGCACCAATCAGAGAGCGCCAACGTATATTATATACGAAATGTCAACTTTTGATACACTTTAGATTATTATTATATTTACGTTAAAAATACCTATTAGTTACAGAAATGTTTTTACCATTGTCTAATTGACTAGTCACAGGCTGATTGTATGATTCGTTATTGTAAACTGAGGGAAATTGGTTAGGTTAGGTTTAAACTGTGACCAAACGCGCGCGAGCCGAGCGAGCGAAGCGAGCGGTGCCGCGGCAGCGGCCGGCGAGCGCTACTTCCGAGTTGCTTGCAGAAATGTTTTCACAATTTATTGTCTAGTTTTCCGATAAAAATGAAGTTCTGAAGCGATTCTGTCGATAACTTTTGTAGCACAACATGTAAATAAAATCGATCTTTAGGACATTCGATACTCTGAACTTCAATATTTAGGTCATTAAGTACTCTGAACTTCTATATTTAAGCCTTTCGATGACACGACAGGAGTTTATACATACTATTAGTGGCTATAATATAATATTTGATGACAATTTTAATAAAATTTTGATGCTCAGTTAATGTGGCATGAGTTATAATTTAAACGTACTGAGTTAATAAATTAGAAGCTAATTGAATATTTTTTTGATGCCATATATTAATATTTTAGAAGTTTACTATTTGAATTCATGTTACAAATTTAGATGCTAAAAAATAATCACGATGCTGAGTTGTATTTAGAGTGGCTTTAAAAAAGATAACTTGCGGCTAAGATAGTATTATTTAGATGCTCGTTAATTGTGGCTCACCTAATAATTTAGAAGGCAAGTTAGATTTTTAGATGCAAATAT
The DNA here is from genome assembly GCA_949775195.1 of Diarsia dahlii. Classification (NCBI taxonomy): domain Eukaryota; kingdom Metazoa; phylum Arthropoda; class Insecta; order Lepidoptera; family Noctuidae; genus Diarsia; species Diarsia dahlii. The sequence continues at coordinate 1,924,168 of OX459198.1, forward strand.
TGCTATTAAAAAGAAGCCGGTTTAATTAGCACCCTATAATTATTATTACAACATGAGGGGGTGTATTTACACGACTGCCCCACAAAGGAGCGTTAAGTTTTTTATCTTTTATTTATTTGCAATATTCCAATATTGATTAACCATAACCTTTAATGGTTTGATATTACGATGAAATTCAGTTATTTTAATGAATTAATGGACCCAGTTATTTCTCAAACTTTACGATAACGGCTGTCATTTCTCAATAACAACGCAGAGAAAGACCATTATCGTTTTGTGCAATGAAATTAACAGATCCGGCACCTGTCTGGTAAGAGTAATAAAGATACTATCACACAAGGACAAACAGTGCTGACATTTGTCCTCAACGGGCAATGGTAAAAGGGACTTCTTTTGTTTAACCTGATACGTGTGCAGGTGAAGATTATTGTGAAATAAGTAATGATAATGACAAATAATATTTCAGGATTACTGTACTACATTACTGTATGACTGGACGTAATTTTTGTCTGAATTAACCCTTAAATTGGCAAATGAAATTATTTCTAAAATTTAATGTTTTTTTGTTATTTCCTCGTTTATTATGATACCAGAAGACTGAAAAAAATTGTGAAAAAAATCTGAATTTTACAGTTTTCGCGAAATTCGATGTACTACCGGGAGTACATTGCCAACTATAGTGTGAAATATGTTTTCTTGTATTTGTACTACATGGAGCAAAAAGTGAAGATTGAAAGCTACTTGCGTTTAGATCTAGAGATCGGCACAGGTGAAGATTTCAATGTGCTATGGAACTGGTGACAGTAGAAGTTCTACAGATGGAGTAGATAATGGTTGAATTTAATTCCATGTTGGCATGGCATTATAATATTGATGGATGAATACGGAAAAACCTCTTGAAGCATTGGTGTAAGGAGTACGTTATAACGTTGTATGTGTATTTGACTTTGAAAGACTGAACATTCATAGTGGGTGAGAATTGAGCTTGGTGAAGGAAGTGTGATTCATCATCAAAACAAGAACTGTCATCGGATCATGCATTTTCTTTCGGGATGAAAGCTTGAATTTATATGATTGTGTCAGGTTCAAGTGCTGCAGGAAAAGAGAAAATAACATGCTATAAGACATGAAATCGATATCATTATATATTAAAAACAAACAAAAAAACCCCTTTTGAATTTCTTTGTATACTTGGCAATGTACTTTGTGTATACCGAAGTCTATTTTGCGCGTACTTGGCAACGGTATTCAGGGAGTACACACAAAGTTTCAAACTCATAAAATTGCAATTACGTAATTTACACATAAAATTATGGACGATTGATGTTGTTTATAATGTCCCTGTGCAATGTAAAGCCTAATAACCACAAGTCTTAACCAAAAAAGCGCAGAAAAACTTAAAAAGGTTTCATGTGACACTGAGACGTCAGACCGCTTCGAAGATATTTTGAATTTGACGGATAATTATTGATTTTATCACATCCTAATATTTTATCTACTAAAATACACAATTATTGCAAGCTAAAAATGATAATAACAGGCATTTTTTTTAGATTACTACCACAATTGATGTTTTCAAAGTGTATGTCTTTGGTGGAGTACTCTGCCAATTTAAGGGTTAAAATAATCTAATACGTCTAATATGGAGTTTTTACACAATGGCCTTCGGATTCTCTCTTGCTTTGAACTATAGGTAAACCTACCCTAGAGACCTTCTGAATGAAGAACAGTAACGCAAGGATTTTTGGCAGAGGGCGCTGTCGGAGAACATTTTGTGGAATTTTCTTGTGAAAAACATAAATAAAACTGGCCAAGTGCAAGTCGGACTTGAACATGAAGGGTTCCGTACAATTGTAGTAGTTATTGAGAAATTTTGCATGTTATTTAAGCACCATAGACTTCTTATAATTTTTCCTGTAATCTTTATGCGTTGAACTAATTTCTGTATTTTTTTTCAAAATTTTAGGCTTCGTAGTTTCGGAGATAAAGGGGAGGGAAAATGGTCGGACAGAAAGACACGAGTGATCCTATAAGGGTACCGTTTTTTCCTTTTGAGGTACGGAACCCTAAAAGACAGATTATTTAAGAAACGACTATAATTGGGCCTGTAGCACCTGTTCCTATTGCAGGTTTTATTGGTTTTATTTTAGGTAACATAGGGATATAAGAGTAGAGGAATACCAAATAAACTATGGATAGACTATGTAAAGGATGATATGCCAAGACAGGTGTCTTATGAGATAACGTAATAAAGAAGTAAGGAAGAAGAAGTCATAAGTACTACGCCGCCCCAAAATGGTTTGGGATAAGGGCAAAAGTATGACGAGTATGATGAGGGGTCTGAATTAAGATACCAGAAAAGTGTCTTATTAGATACCTATTGAGGTTACCATAATATGTACTTACCTTTGCATTGGTGAAATCAGAACTTTTTTTTGTTGGTGGGAAATCATCAAAGGGCTCCTCCTGCTCTGGGCAGAGTGGTGTCAGACTTCTACTGACTAAAAACCACCCATGTTCCTTCGTAGCCCTTTAGTGTCGAGGCTGCGGTATCTTTTGCGAACAACCCACAGCCCCGATGGGAGGTCAGAACTTGCCTCAGTTAGTCTCTGTCTACCTCACGATGATCTTGGTCATCTGTTACAATATCAACATAAATATCGATTAACATGCAACCTACATAATAAATCACGTTCTGTTTACCATAGCAACGAAGTAAAACCTGTTATTCAATACCTGCATACCTGCATTTTTGTAAAACAATGCGTTTTCCTCAACAATTCTTATCATAGCACGCAACATTCTGCACGTTTCCATCAAGTGAAATTATTTCTAGGGCAACACATGCCTTGGTACTTTGGAGTCGGGGAATTTTGTTATCTTTCTGTATATGTTGCAGATTATGAGGTATCTATGACCAGCTACGGGTGGAGATAAGCTCAAAGCATTAATCATCATCATTCTCTTGTCCTTTTGATATTGTGTTGGAATTCCCGCACTGAAGGCCTTCTGGTTCACTTTCCACTTCTCTCTGTCCTTTAGCCCACATCCCAGTTCGGAACGTTTTTCTATCATTATTATCCTGCCCTTGTCTCATGTGATTTGGGTGCGGTCCATCCATCTCTGCTTTGGTCTTCATCTCCCTTTCCATCCGTCATCATTTATATTCAGGACTAGCTTTTGCCAGCGGCTTCGCCCGCGTGAAAATGACGATTTTCCATACAAACTTTCATCCTATATTTAACTCCCTTATGGGTTGAATTTCGAAAAATCCTTCCTTATTCCTTGCCTACATTATAAAGGAAACCTCTGTGTAAAATTTCAGCTTTCTAGGTCCAAGGGTTTGGGCTGGGCGTTGATGAGTCAGTCAGTCAGTCAGTCAGGACTTCTCTTTTTATTTATATAGATTTCGGATGGTCTTCTTCCATATTTTCTCTTATAAACGGATCATTAGCAATGTGTAAAAAAAAGTAAGGAGTGATTCTTTTCACCCATGGGTAAAAGCAGCTGGTCATTTAATACTGGAATCAGGGTTATGAAGCTTTGGTCTGCGGTAGGAATTGATTGGTAAATCAGGTTAAGCGGGCTGTAATAATTCCACTACTAATTAAAATCAAAATAATCGATAATTTAATTAAATCATTACAAATAAGACTTGCAAGATACCGTTAACCCCAGTTCGTTAACTTTTACACCACAGTAAGACACAGTTAAACCCAAGGCCATCGAGGACAACTTTAAAATTACATATTTATTATGTAACGAAAAAATAAAGCATTCGCTGGTAAATAGAGCTAACAAAGACAAAACTAGTTCAAGAATAACCGACATGCCATTCACACAACTAAACATACGTACATGTAGGATATCTATACGCACATGCACAAACCTTGTCACAGAGTAAACTATACCAGTTTAGCAAGTCCAGTTATTTTTAGATCTTGATGTTCTGTAGTTTTTAATCTTGCGAGTGTTTTTCTGGAATATGCTGGGTTGGGTGGGTATTTTTATTGACTGCTAAGCCATTAGGGCTTAATTATCTTAGATGCGTTGGTAATGGAAACTTGATGAAAGAAATAAAATTCTTATTCGAAGGCAGGTAGTTTTCTTGGTTAAACTACTTGATAACATAATGAAAACGTCTTTCGCACGACTTGTTATTTGTTTAGAGTTGACGGTAATGACCGTTGGATATTAAGCTCTTCATTTCAAGCCATGAGAATAACTCAAGATCATCCTTCAGATCAATCAAACTATACGAAGATTTTTGAAATCTAAATAAACAAAACGTTACACTGAAATGTATAATTTGAAAACAGTGTCAAACAAAACGTTTCTTAACTTTACGCGTTAACTCTTTCCCTTTCTGGTCAAACCCAAGTTATTTAAAGAAAAGGTCAAAACTTTCTATTCATTCCACTAAAACCCGATCCTAAGAAAAAGAAGTTCCACTAGATTGATATCAAACAAGAAAAAAACGTCTTCATCACTTATTAATTATTCAAATAACCTCGACCACCAATTTACATAGAAAGTGTCTTTGTAAACAACTACCCGACAACCACAGAATCTCAAACAAACGAGGTCCAAACTCATTGTCAGCACTGTTCTCAGCTGCTCTGCACAAAACAGACTCATATACAGTATGTTAGATTAAATAAGGAACTTATTGAGGGAAGGTATTCAGTATTGACATGGGCAAACCACATAGTTACCATCGGGGGCAAAACCTGGATTAGGCTTGCACAGGGTTGTGGAGATTGGCACAAGAAAAGAGAGGCCTTTTTTTTTTGTTCTCGGGGGGAAACCTTCTAAAGGCGACCGGTCTTTTGGGGAGAAGACCGGGGAGTGTGGGATTCTCACCTCACTAAAAAAGTAAAAAACTAAAACCCGTACTAAAGAAAAGCCGTAGTCACACGTTATAGGTACCAACCTAAACACTTTAATACCGTGTGACTACGGCTTTTCTTTTTGTTCTATCCTGAAAATCTTGTTTCATACTTTTTCAGCGTCGTTTTTTTTGTCGTAGTCAGGTTTTAGTTCTTTACTTTTTTTTTATTTTAACAATTTTGGTCTTAAATATTTTTTTTGACTCTTGACTGTCCGCTAGAGGGCGTGATTTTAAATTTGAGCAATATTTTGGAAATGTACAAGTGAGGCCCTATTAAATGATACCAAACACGGCGTGTTTATCTCCGTTTTTAATTTTTAAGCCTTACTTTTTGACCGCTAGAGGGCGCCAAATCAGTAAAAAAAAACTATAAGCTTAATTTGTGACGTAATTGTGCCATGGCCCGCACGCTCTCACTTCATTAGACGTTTTTTTTTCGTAATTGTCCTACGCCAGTTTTAAAATATGAAGGGAAAATACCTAAAAACCATAAAACCAACCAACCATACCTAAAAGTCATTGATCTGCGCACATGTCCTGCGATAAGCGCAAGGGTTGCGAGACTTTTGTGATAATTATGGTCTGTTATTTATCAGTGTTTCTTTTTGTTCATATTTTATTAGTATCATGTAAGCATACCCTATTGCGGGTTTCAATATGTCCCTCGTTTAAACTAACATACTGTATACTCTGTGTACATAGCTGTCACTTTTACTTTCGATCACGAGAGACGCACGGCCGATGACTCCTGCGCAGGCGATGTACACGTATTTGTACATTGAGCTGTATAATCGTCACGCCTCGCTCTGAGGCCATATTAATAAAACGCTCTCATTTAAGTGCTGTCGAGAGATCTCATTAAAGATTTGATTTGGACCGAGGATTTTGTGGCTAATTTAGAATGCCACATGGATGAAAACCAGCAGCATGTTTTACCTTTTTTAAAGGTGCTTATCAATGAAATGGGTCATTTTCGATTAAAACTTTTGATTTTTTTTTGAAGTTGGTCATGAGTTTGGTCTTTGCGATATTCATTTCTAGTCCCACTTGTCTGCTTGCTTTATGTAGAGTGTCTAGCATATATTGTAGTTGAAAGGTCGATTCTGATAGTAAAACCAAGTCATCCGCAAATCGTAAGTGGTTTAGGTATTTACCCTGGATATATAAACCGCAATTTTTCCAGTCCAATTTGCCTATGATAGATTCTAGTATCGCAATAAAATTTTTTGGGGATAATGGGTCTCCTTGCCTGACTCCTCTCCTCACTGGAAAGCTTGGGCCAATGGTTTCCAATTTCACTCTACTGGAGCTATTACTGTATAGGTGTTTCCAACTTCAAAAAATCAAAAGTGTTAATCGAAAATGACCCATTAGATTATGTGGACCATTATGTATATCTAGGAAAACAAATTGGATTCAATAGACATAATAACGAACTAGAAGTAGAGAGAAGGGTCAAACATACTTGGAACAAGTATTGGAGTTACATAGAGATATTTAAAAGCGGAATGCCTATAAAGCTAAAGAAAAGAGTCATGGACTCTTGTCTCATTCCTTGTCTTACGTATGCATGTCAAACATGGAAGTTTACGAACAAAATAAATAATAGAATAAACACATGTCAGCGAGCAATGGAGCGCAGTATGTTAAACATAAGGAAAATACAGAAAATAAAACACACTAAAATACGATTAAAAACCAAAGCAATAGACGCTCTCAGTTATAGTCAAAAGCTAAAGTGGAAGTGGGCTGGTCATTTAACACGTCTTAAAGATCAACGATGGACAAAAACCGTTACGTCATGGAAAGGCCCATCGGGCAAACGATATAGAGGAAGACCGTTCACTAGATGGACCGATGATATTAAAAAAATTGCTGGTCCACAATGGCAGCAAATAGCCCAAGACCGTGAAAAATGGAAGGCTTTGGAGGAGGCCTTTACCTGAGGGGGGTTCCAGTGCAATAAAATGCTACTGCCTAACAACTTAAAATATGGATTTTTAAATTAGTTATAATTAGGTATATTAGATACTAAGTTAATAAAATTTAGGTTAGTTATTTTTCTAATACTTTTGTTATTTGAGTGTAGGTAGATACAATATTGTTTAAGTCAAGTGTTAAACTGGAAATATAAGGCTTTTTTATTTTTTATTTTATTTTTATTTTTATTTATCAATGAAATAACACACTAACCTTTATTTTTAGTCTACATAATGGTGACGCGAATAATTATTGACATGGCGTCTTGCTTGTAATATCGGGTTCAGATTTCTTCCGATTGATTTCGTCTGCACAACACATCGACTTCTTGAACCATCTTGGATCATAACTGCTATGGCAGATTGATGGATAACTCCTCTGGACTCTAGAGCCTAGCGAATGTTAATGTCTCCTTCAAAGATTCATCCCGCTGGAACTATAATTGATCAATCCGAGTTGGTAACATTAATCAATTAACACCAGGGCATCACCTATTATTAGCGTACTATTATTAGGTGTCCCACGCTCCTGTTTAATTAGCCAATTTTCAAGGTAACCACTAAATATGCAGATCTTGGATCAAAGCACAAAGCTAGACAAAATTAATAGGAAAGGCAGTACAAGGTGAAAAACCGGCCAAGTGCGAGTCGGACTCGCGCACCGAGGGTTCCGTACAAACAAAGTTTAAAATTACTTAGAATATTTTTATTATGTGATGTAACTAAAAATTTATGGTTTTCGTAATTTTTCCTTTATCTATGCTATAAGACGTTGCTTCGTACCAAATTTCAAGATTCTGAGTTCACGGGAAGCACCCTGTAGGTTTTGATTCCCTTGCAAGTGTCGAAAATTTGCGGCATAAACGGCTGTATCTTTTGATTGCGTTGGCTTAGAAGTTTGATTTTTTCACAGCTTCAAGGGACAGTAGACCTGAGTAATTGATATAAATTTCAGCTTCATACCTCCACGCGTTCCTGAGAAAAAGGGTCTTGACAGACGGACGGACGGACAGACGGACAACAAAGTGATCCTATAAGGGTTCCGTTTTTTCCTTTTGAGGTACGGAACCCTAAAAACCAAGGAAACAGAACAAGGAAGGACAAGGGAACAGGGTGGAAGGTAGTTGAGAAATTGCTGATGCAAAAACTCAATAACAATTTTACCGACCTGGAAATTGAACTGGGGACCTCATACTCGACAGTCCTAGTACCAGAAGATCAACAAAGCAGACACGCTATAAATACTAATCAAAAGTTATTCATTCGAATAAGGCTAGAAGCTCCGGTTTTTGAACGTCAAAATAAGCATAAGATAGCCCTTCAAAACGCCCACCCTTCACCACTTCCTCGTATCTTAGCCAGGAAGAACTGACGCAACAGACTCTCCATCAGACCAAAACACCTACTGTTACCTACCACCTACAAGATCCTCGCCAATCTCCACCGAACGTAAGTCAAGTAACCGCTTGCCCAAGAGTTAAGACCGATTACCAACACGTAATGATGGCGCTACACCTGTCATCTTGCAGACATAGGTTGTACTTATAGCTGATCTTTGATCCCATACGTTTTTATTGCACCTGTGCTAATTGTTTATGTGTACTATAGCAACACTATAGCGTTTGTTGCTAATAGAATTATGTTGTGCCTATGTTTTCTTTGTTTATTTGGCCAAAATAACCACGTTGTGGAGCCCATACTCCGCTAGAAGGCGACGTGGTAGACTTCGCAAGAAATGGTGCGACGAGCTGGACAGCCCCTACGACCAGTGGACCACATTATTGGATTGAAAAAATTGTAAGTCATAATGGGGCGGCCTTTGCTCCTCAACAGTGGGATGACACAGGCTAATCTGAAAATCCTGGACTATTTATTTCTGGCAATAACTGTCAGAATACGTCTAGTCTAACTTAAAGACAACGTTTAATTCACGCCTATAAATCCTGAAGGGTAAGTAGCAGTGTTCTCTAGTACACCCACCATTTCACCAGTTATATGTGATTCCCGTTTAATAGAGAGGCGAACCTATTTCCATCAACAGGTACAATACCAGACCCTGAGTCGCTACTACAAAACCTAACTTAAACTTCCTAAAAAGCGAACCAAACCACCAAACCACAACTTAGCAGTAGCTAAAAAATCTTCTCTATAAAATCTTAAGTTGTCTCTCTAATAATATAGAACGGGATTTTACCCACAGTTAAAAAGGTACAAGTGACTGGAATTTTATCAACAGCCTTCAAACTAAAGTAAAGGAGCTCTTCTATCAATTAACTATTTAATGATCAATAAAAACCTGACCAGTCCAAAACCAGTTTATGTTAATGTCATAGAGATTGTCCCATCTGCCGGCAGACCGAGCCGGGGGCATTGACGAGTCTAATATAAACATACGTACAGATAAACTAAATACTAACATCCATGTTCACGACCTCAGGCGATGCTTGTCTAGCAATGTGTAGAATACTTGTACTTAAGGCTCACCCGCTCTCAAAGCTTATGTCCTAGCTGTGGAAATATTCCAGGCTAATATATTATGTCGATTAAATGGTTTAGTGTCTAATGTTCACCTGGGTGATATCACCCAGGTGATCATTAGACACTAAAGTTTAAACCTATCTTTATCTTGCGTGAAGTCATGAGTCTCGTGCAACTCCTTTAATTTTTGTTTTCTCAGTAGTCGTTGTCGTATCACGCATGTCGCTTGTGAGCGTTGCTTGTGGCCAAGCACTTAGGACATACCGCAGTACTATTGGAGTGATGTAAGAGATCATTATTAATACGTTTTCTATTAACCTGACCTAGAAAACGGTGGCAGATGTAATATTAAGCAAATAAATATTGCTATCATAGATTTTATTATAGCGATGGATTTACAAGACTTTTTATTGACAATCGATCAATCAGTCGATCAATCGAAAAATGTATCCAAAAAGCCATTTTATAGCCAGTTAAAAATAACACGGCACGGTTGGTGCAGTGGCTGAGCGATTGGACTGCTGCACTGTGCGTCGCAGGTTCGATCCCCGCACGGAACAACTATTTGTATGGCCTACAGATAGTTGGGAGATAGTCGGGTCTGGGTGTATGTGTATGTGAGTTTAAATGTTGCGAATGCACCCACGATGCAGGAGAAATTCCTAGTGTAGGGTAACGTTTTTTTTTTAATTAGAAAGAAAGTTAAAAATAAGTAAAATCTAAGAAATTGGTTTTTTCATTGTAAGTTAAATATGCTAGCAAAAATTTAATTATAGACTATAATTTCTTAACAGATAGAAAAAGAAGATTTTCTTTAAAACGAGAGTACAAATAAATGAAAATATCTCAAGTAATTGATTAAGATCAATATTAAACACGCCTAAGAATAAAAGAGTTCAACGCGTCTGCTACGTTCCATTTGCTACGAAATGCTACGCAAGAGATATTTTGGAATAAAACGAATTGTCTTCGTCTTATAAGTACGATACGATCATGACTTTATCTTAATTGCGATGTTTGATAGATTGCACTTTTTAAATAGTAACGCGTCCCGTAGTTTTAATTACGAGTTTCATAAAGAAAAAGTGCGCAGATCGACTTTTTATTAATTAGCCAACAAATGTCTTTTTTTATGATACGAAATTTTTCATCGTCTTCATTTCAGCCGATAGGTGTCCATTGCTGGACATAGCTCCCCCAGATATCACCACATTGACCGTTCCCGTGCGTCCATCACCAGGTCATCGGTCCACCTAGCCAATGCAACGAAATATTAAAGGAGAAATTAATAAAGGAGCATTGGATCATTATTTTAGTGTTCCTTATAAAGAAAACAGTGGTTTATCCAACAATGATGTAATAAAAATACGTTATTATTTTCGTTAGCTAACCTAGTAGGATTCCATTAGCTTGATAATTCATGATAATAATTGCAAATATGGACCTCTTCTCAATGAAACCAGTTTCCTTACGGGTTTCAGAGGACACATCAACAAAAGGAAATTATTCATTGCGTCCAGGAAATGGGATAATAAACCTGTCCCGGGATATTTATAATTTTGATCTTTAAACCTTGCACCTTAGTGTTGAAGATACAGGGATTATCGTGTTTAAATGTACGATGATAGTTGTCCCATTACAGAGAACAGGGTATTTTATCAAATAGATAATGAAGAAGGATGCATCACACTTGTAACTGTGTGTTAGCGATTGCATTTACAAGAGTCAGTTGTGTTATTTTACAGATTACTAGGTATTGACCGCGGCTTCGCCCGCGTGGGTGTTAGTTATCGCTACAAATTATATACTAAAACCTTCCTCAAGAACCACTCTTTCTGTTGGTGAAAACAGCATGAAAATAGGTGCAGTAGTTTTTGAGTTTATTGCGACGTTGTTTTATTATATGTAGTTATGTTATAAGTGTTCTGCTGTCACCGTCAAATGTGGCTCCCCTTTTCACACTGACAGTAGAAACTTTAACGGCGAAACAAATAACCTTTGGGGGTAGACGTGTTCTTGAATGGAGCACATGTTTCGGTAAAGGTAAGGGGAGATGTTCTTTTTTTTTTAGGAGCTTGGGATATCATCAAATGACTCTTCCCGCTCTGGGCGGAGCGGAAGGGAGTGTCAGACTTTTACTGACTAAAAATCACCCATGTTCCTTCTTAGCCCTTTGTGTCGAGGCCACGGTATCTCCTTTCGAACAACCCACAGCCCCGACAGGCGTTGGCCCTTGCAATGTTGCTGACATCTCTTTGAGGCGCGCGTGGACCACGAACGCGCCGTCGACACAGCCTGTCATCGTCATAGGATGGACGGACGGTGAGCTAAAGATGCCCTTAGATAAGGTAGAATGACGGCGCAGGGCGGCTGGCATAAGAAACAAGCAAAAGTGAGCACTCAGAAAGGTTTTTTTAATTCTTCCTTTAATTGGTTTAAATACTCTTAAAGTTTTCTGATGACGAGTATCATCAGGCATACGATATTAAGTATCTTACAAACATAGGCTATTTAGTTAGGCTGTTGCTAGTCGTCCGATAAGTCACGTGGCAATTGTCAACGACAGCCAATGACGTTGCCTCTAGCATCGTTTGAACTGACAACACCGCGCACCATTTTATCGTTCTCTCTGTCACTCATACATGCAACGCATGTACTCCATGACGCGCGCTCGCTTCGCTCGCATATTAAATAACATTAATATCTTCGGTCCCCGAAGTGCCGGGCCTCCGCCGGCCTCCTTCGTCGGCCTACGGCCCGGTGCCCATGCCACCCATAAAGGATACTGTCGCGAGACGGTCGTATTATAATTTTGGTTATTCATCCGGCTTCTTATCGGACGACTAATTAATTTTATTCATCCGCTAATTGAACGACTAGACACTTTGATTTAGTTATGAACTAAAATGGCTCACTTTGATTGACATGTATCTCACTTTGATGGATCAAAATTGCACCATATTTAAACAATTTTAAATGTCTATTAAATCAAATTCAGGTGTTAGAAGTTGCATATGATGTTGACCTTATCACCATATACCTAAAGGTCAAAATAAATCTATCTTTCTAAACCATCGTTATGATGTAACTCCTATCTCTGGTGAAGTAATTCTGACATTATGACATGACCATCTGACAGTTACTGACATTCTAGTAAACCGCAAAAGTCATGTGCAAATGCGTGACCGCAAATCATTTGCGAATAATCCTTTTTTATTTGGTTTGGTCAATTTCGAAAATGGGTCTTATTCATTACAGATAGAATGCAAGTTTATTTGTTTTTCTCTTTTTTATAAAATCGTTACCCCCACATTAGGAGTTTCTCTTAACCTAAGGGGGTTGTGATTACAAACATTTAAACTCACGTACACAAACAGCAAGACCCAGAAAAACCACTCATAGGCCATACAAATATTTGTTCCCTGCAGAAATTGAAACCGCGACACGCAGGAGCCAATCGCTCGGCCACTGCGCCAACCGTGCAATTCAAAGATAGGCGTAGCTTCGAGACTGGGTTTCTATAATGGCATACCAGACCATAATGTATTTGACAAAAACATATTTTCAAAACTACATTTTATCTAACTTGGAAATGAAAACTCATTATAATCTTTTAGCGCGAAGATAGAAATGCAAGCAAAAGAAAACAATTAATAATGAACAGCGCAAATATATCCTATTTTATTTATTTCACTGGACTTGTGAAGAAGGATAATATTTTAACATAAATTATAATTTGAAATGTAAGAAGCGAAGCATAAAACTATAAAGAAAGAATACGATTTCTGGGGACTGAAACCTCTATTCCCGTGAATCGTACATAGTCATAATTTTCATAAGTTCAGTATTTTTACACGACTGCCCCAAAAAAAAGAGTGTTATGTTTTTAGCGTTCATGTATGTATGTATGTATGTATGTATGTTTGTGAGTTTCTTTATTCCACCGTAACTATGTGTGTGGTATCATTAGATTCTTTGCGTTATCCCGGGTGACATATGCTATAGAAAAATTTAAAAAACATAATAGGGTGGCCATGGTTTAGAAATAAAACGAACTTTTAATTTGTTTTTTTTATCTATCTATTTATCTTCGGGGACGCCGGCAGTCACCAGACGGGCGATCAGTCCTTTCGTTGTGGATTATTTCATAAGTTCAGTAATAATTTAATACAGTATTAGGTGTTAGTAAAAACGAATTGGACCTCATTACATTTAACACGGTGCTAGCTGTAATTTACTTAAGTTTGACCTTTAAGTTACGTTGCTAAGCTTAAACATAACTTGTCGATATGCTTCTTAAATTGTGCACTGATTTGGAAGAAATCCGCAGAAATGCTTATTAAGTCATCATCATCAGCCTATAATGTTCCCACTGCAGGGACTCAGGCCTCCTGTCTAAGAGAGGAATGGGCTATATTGGTAGATGTCACAATACATGTCTTCGATTTTTTGAACCCTCTGTTTGTAAGTACGGTCCGCCACCACTGGGCCACCGCAGCTCTCTCTATTAAGTAGATATAACTTCGCCAACCATTTCTAGTTAGCAGTCGCATTCCTGAAAGGTATTTAGCAATCGAAACTACGTATTTATTAGTCATAATTTAGGAATTGTTTATAACATGCGTGCATGCGTAAGACAAGTAGACATTTAAATACCACCTGGCCCTGCAGTCTCTACACTAATAACGACGCTACGAATGTCGTAAAATCGTAAACTTTCTTTAATAGATTTTCAACCTTATGCTGTTGAAATAAAGCTGAAAATCTATTACAGAAAGTTTACGATTTCTCGACTTAACGACATTCGTAGCGTCGTTATTAGTGTAGAGACTGCAGCCCCTGCAAGCTCAAAATCTTCATTAATGAACACAACATCACGCAAGTAATCCCCGAAGGGTAAGATAGAGGGTACCAAAAAGTACACCAACAATTTGCCATTTATGTTTAAATCGAGTGGAGCAGTCGTGCCTTTTTTCAGATTGATTATAAATTCATGAAGGAAAAAATCAATAACGCTGTTCGGCCTAGAACTCGAACTTAAGACCTTATGCGTGTGAAAGTATCGTCATTAATTATCTTCTAATAATAAATAATTAATCAATAACTTAGTGTCGAGATTGCAAACATTAGCAATATAATTTTAACAACCTGCTACGAAATCAATCTTAGGACGCACCTTTTCTTAACCATCTTGTGTAACTCATTACCTCCTAGTTTATACCACCAGGTGATTAACTTTGATCACCGTTACATCACCGATCACCGTCTTTATTATGGTGGTATGGTGATTGCCGTCAAAACACATGAATGAAATAACCTTGAACGTAATTGTAGGTAGCTTTATGTGAATTTTATGCATGGCAACACCTAAATTACTGTGATTGTGTGCAATACTGTAATTTAAATCGTTTAAATTCTATATTGGAATGGTTTTGACTTGTTGCTTGGAGTGTTGCTAAAGCAATCATCAGCCTAGCCTTTTTACCAATTAAAATAACATAAAAACACAATATAATTGTGTTGTAAGCGCCGTTTAGCAAGAGGATAGCCTAATGTTCTCCATATTCAATGTAGTTTCTACGGAGAATTTCCAAATAGAAAATCCATCAAGATCATATTTTCAGTAGAACGTAAGCTTGAAATCAGAATGACACTCTCAAAACGATGAAGGAAAATATCGTGAAGTGTCCAAATGTGTGTGGCCATCGACCACCACTTTGGGTCCGAGTGATGG
The DNA here is from genome assembly GCA_949775195.1 of Diarsia dahlii. Lineage (NCBI taxonomy): Eukaryota > Metazoa > Arthropoda > Insecta > Lepidoptera > Noctuidae > Diarsia > Diarsia dahlii. The sequence continues at coordinate 1,939,250 of OX459198.1, forward strand.
ATTACGGTCCACTCCCTCATAGAGAGGAGGTCTGTGTTCCAGCAGTGGGCGGATTATGTTAAGTTACCCAAGCTGGGTATCGAACTCTGACACGACCTGTCTGAAATAATAACTTTGGTTAATTTAACACAATCATAACATCACGCCAGTAAATTCCCAAGGGTTTGGCAAAGGTGTACTTATTAGTACAACCACATTTTGCCAGTTATGTTTTAGCTCCATGTAATAAGGGCTGAGCATATTGACATCAACCGAGCACAAATCCGGACTCCGTGGCTGCTACAGAGAAATTCCTGATGGCAACACTCAATATTACTTCTCCCGACTTGGGAATCCAGCCCAAGCGACCACTAGACAACAAGGCAGTTATAAAATTATAACAGCAAAATCAAGACATTTACGAAAGCCCTAAGCCATAGCTCACCCACCTTAATCCTAGTTCAGCCTAGCAAACACGAAAGCAGCCGTTACAAGTAGTCGCTGCGTACGACTCGCTCCCCGGGTATTTGCATATTGCTTTATCGTGTACCTCCCTCAGACAAGGTTTTGCAATAACTGCCCCATACCCATACCATTCCACAGAATAACGAGGGCAGAAGGTCTACATTACAAGAGAGAATCACGTCTTCCTTCCTAAAGGTGTATATGGTGTGATTTTGATTGTATCAGTGCTGCTTCCATAACCTTCATCAATTCTTAAGTTCATTACAAATTGTAAAAAATATTATTATGTTATCGTCAGACAACATGCTCAGCAGGGCTATTGCGTATCTTTTAATGACAGTGGATAACATAGTGTCTATCAAATAACTGTCAAATGGTGAGTTTTTAAGAAAAAAATGTACCAAACCATAACCAATTTACAGTATTATAATATATATTAGTTTATTATATTCTGTCTGTATCTATAATAATATGTATTAGTATGTACCTATGTGTCGGTTCCGTGTGGTGTCGGACGTAAAGAATAGCACCATCCCATATCTTCCCGTGGGTGTCGTAAGAGGCGACTAAGGGACTTACCAGAGAATGGGCAGCAGCGTTCTCTGTGTCTTTGTAACAACCATACTGCGATCGCCAACCCGCCTGCCAAGCGTGGCGATTATGGCAAACCCCCCCAAAAATGCCTGGGGGAGGCCTATGTCCAGCAGTGGACGTCTTTTGGCTGAAATGATGAATGATGATGTACCTATTTATGTATATCAATTTATATAACAAAATAGTTGTCTCCTTATTATTATTATTATTTTTTTTTGTACTCTACCACAGTGCTGTCTTATTTGACCCTAAGGTTGACTGGTAGAGAATGCCTTGTGGCATTAAGTCCGCCTATGTACCACTATTGTGCATGAAGTTTAAATAAATAAATAAATAAAATCTATGGACACTTATAATAGCCACTGTCGTTAAAAAGATACGCAATAGCCCTACTGGTTTGCTTATTCAACGGAATTAGAGTGTCTATAATCAAAAGGAACGGAAGAAACAACATAAATCCAAATCAAATATTTGACAGGTGAACATAAACAACGAAGTATCGAAACCGATCCGCCCGGAGTACGCACACCCGACTTTTACAGATAATGCTTTAAAATAACAAAACGATATCATGCCATCCTCAAAGGATTAGCGAGAGATACATGTATCTAATAGTACACCCACATTTCACCTGTTATGTTGTGAGTCCCACGTAATGAGCAATTAGGCCCTAGGTTCGATTGCCGAGTCTGAATTTCTTGATGAAAAACCCAATATTTACACCAGGAAATTCTCATTTAGAATTGGCTCGAATTCGCCAGTTCTAGCGAACTCAGGTTGTACACACGGCAACACATCAAGCTATACAAAACCAGTATAATCTGATCGTTAATTGTGCGAAAAGGTCTAGTAAAGTGAGGCCAAGATTAACTGGTTTTGTATAGCTTGATGTGTAGCCGTGTGTACCAGTACTGCTCTGAAATACCTGTAGAAAGAAGTTTGGTGTCCACAGTCAGTCCATAGTCCAATCCGGTCGAGTTTGATCTTAAAGAACTAGTAACCATGCAGGATAAAAACTCAAAGCTTAACAGAACATCTAATTGATAATATCATCAAATTGAACTACTGCAACATCCTACCGAGTGACTACATCCATTATACGACGCATTATTATCAGTGTCAAACGTAAATAGTGGAGCGAAAAATTGCGAAAATTGCCATAACGAAACTAGGGAATTGGTGTTGTATGTGCAAAAAATGTCGGAGAACTTCGCCCACTATTATTTGGTTCTACGTCATAACTTGTGGGAGTACGGGTACACCTACGCTTTTGTATAGTTTCATGAAGTGAGCGGAGTGCCAAGATGACAGAATTTTACTGTAGTTTTATTAAGTTTTATTAGTCTCTTTTGAATTGAATATGTTTCTGAGAAAATAATGTCGTAGGTAGCTGCCCATAACTTTATAGCGTTTAAGCAAACAAGTTTTCTAGATTGTTAAGGAAATGGTGACCTATTCTGTGCACGAGAAAACTATAAAATGATCAGAGGGTTATTTAGCACAAATTGATATCTTTTTCTCGTCTCGTTTCAAACTGTGTCACAATTTGACCTGGACTCTACGAGGTGTATAATTATGATCAGTTTTTATGACCAATGGTGCATTTAATATCACTCGTAAAAGATATTTTACTGCATCCCAAAGTATCATTTATCATACTGCACCAGGTCATCATCTGTGTAGCCTTTTCCCACTGTTGCCGTCGCACGTCGGCTAATAGTCTAACTAACCCTAACCGTTTCCAGCTGAGTAAAGTTCAGTTCTCATCATCATCATATTCAGCCTATAATGTTCCCACTGCAAGGACATCTCAGGCCTTCTCTCTAGGAGTGGTACAAGCTATAATCCACCACGCGTGCCCAGTGCGGGTTGGTAGATGTCACATGTCATCGAATTTTTTGATTCTAAGACATGCCTGTTTCCTCACGATGTTATCCTTCACTGTTTTGAGTAATGCGCCTGCCTGGGTTCGAACTACTTCGAACCCATGATTTACTGCTCGTAAGTCGTGGCCGCCACCACTGAGCCACCGCTGCTGGTCCCTAAGCAAACCCCATCCTTTCAGAACAGTGGAATTTTCCGTTCTCTTCAACGTCACAGTACACATGTAACACACTTAATACTACAATAAACTTTTATGTTCCTCTGTTGGGTTAATAGTCTTCCTAAAACGGAGCTTGTGCCGATAAGCGAAGGCTTTCTGCGAGTTAGGGTTTAGGTATTTAAATCTGTGTTCATTGACAATAGGTTGACTCGTTGATTATGTAGGTTTCATAGTATTAAGCTATACATAATAATATCCTCATTCATAAGACTCAAAACAGTTAATAAGATAAACAGAAGTTGAAAGGAATCAACACACTAAACTAGACCACACACGACGGCGAGCCTATTGCCATCAACCGGGCACAAATCCAGACTCCGTGACTACTACTGAGAAACATCTGATGGAAAACCCAATAACACTTTGCCCGACCCGGGAATCGAACCCAGGAGCTCATGCTCAGCTGTAGCGCTTGCGACCGCTGAAGTAACGAGTCAAATTAGTTCAATAGATTAATTGAACTAGAAAGGAAACAACATACTAAACCTACGCATTTCCAAAAAAAAAAACACAAAATTCTGCATTCATAAAATCTATAAATAAATGCAAACTAAATACGAACACTGAACGATAATAGTAAACCTTTCGCCCCAAACCAGCCCTCGAGCTATGAGCTGAATGAGTAGTGTTGTGCGTGGGACGAGCCTTCAGTAATAATAACAGAAAAAAAGCAAACAATCGTGATGGTTTGAGCGATGAAAAATCTATGACCATACAATAAGCTTCATCATTCCAGCTAAAAGACGTCCACTGCTGGACATAGGCCTCCCCCAGGTGTGGCCACATTGACCGGCCCCGTGCGTCTCGCATTCAGCGGGACCCCGCAACCTTCTTCAGTTACAATAAGCTTAACTACGCATATTCTCATTTATAAACAGATCTAGAAAGGAAATAACATACTTAACCAGACCTAAAGCCACAATATCCAAAAAAGAAAAACACTCAATAAAATTCTGCATTCAAAGCAAAACTAAAAACAGAATGATAAATAATAGTAAAACCTTTCGCCCCCAACCAGCCACCGAGCTACAAACCTGAATGAACAGCGTTGTGCGTGGGACGAGCCTTCAGTAATACAACGCAGAAAGGGCGTCAAAAAAATGAAGCAAACAATTTTGATGGTAAAGCAATTTATCGTTAGCAAAATCATTAAAATAACTTTGAATAATGGACTTTTCTTGCTACAGTCAACAAAAAGAGATAAGTTGGTATACAAAACCATCGTTCTTTTGAGTGGGTTTATGTTTATAAAATGATATACGCCAGGCTTGCAATATTAATTATTTTCTCCTAATCATCATCATCAGCCTAAAAGGTTCCCACTGCATGGACTCAGGCCTCCTCTCGAGGAGAGGAATGGGCTATTGTTTTTTTTGTTTGTTGACTCTACATGAATTCAAATGAATTGCAAGAAAAGTTCTTACTGTTCTTAGTAAGTACAATAAGTGAAAAAACCGCGAGTAATCGTAGACTTTCAAAAACGTATTAAGACTAACATTTTTGGAGATGCCATACATTAAGTGTTTTACTTCAATTTTACTTGTGGTTCTCATCAATTATGACAAAACGACTTTTAAATAGAAGAGCTCCAATAACGTTAGTCGAGACTTTAAATACTGAAAACTAGTAAAGAAAAGCGTGATTTTTCTAATTAAGGAATTTTTCAGTATTAGTAGCCTCAGAGGTCTGCGCGATTAATTATTCCAAATTGCTCGTCCCCTATTACATGAACAGTAAAATGTGGGTGAACTATTGGGTACACCTTTGCCTAACCTTCTGGGGATTATATACGTGATGTTATGTTATACAGTAATGAAAATAACGATACTCCTAAAAGGTCCTCTTTTCTATTAACAAGGACAACAAAAGCCTACAGACATACGTTTACACAAATAAGCTGTTCCTAATACAAATTAGAACTGGCCTTAATAACAGTGATAAGGTCACCCAATATATTGTTTGGTAATAATTCCATCTTCATTGAACTATGGCCTTTGTGCCTTCATGCTTTGTTCTATCGGGGATTTTTGGCTAGACAGTTGGTTAGTGGCCCAAATTCCCAAGGGCTTCTGGCTTTTATATCATCATTATTAAATTACAAGTAATCAGAGCAAGGATATATTGGACAGGAGTCATCCAGACGAGCCAAATATGGAACGACTGCTCATTATCAGTCCTCTGAATATTCATGAGTCGTTTACCGACGCGACGTAACGCAAATCGGTCGTGAAGTTTTCACAAAATACCCACTGCGAAACATGTTTTTTGTCTGATTCCACAACATGTTATTTTACTACCCACATCTATCTCTAAGCCTTGACGTCTTTCAGCGCCAACAAAATGGTGTGATTCAAAAGGAATTGATGCAAAACTAATGAACGCTCAAATTGCCATTGAAACTTTTTCCTAGTTCTCCTTCGCAAACTACGTGGGAGGACGCGCGTATACAATTTGACATATACATCGCAGTATCGCACACTTTGACCTTTCCGATGCTTGCTTTTAACAAACATGGAATGCATGTGAGTTTCGATTCTCTCAGTTCCAAGGACCGCTCCCGAAATCGTGACATCGATTAGACGCGAACGGCGCACAGTAATCGAGTAACACGATTACGAAACTATAAAATATTATGGAGTTAAGTTACGTTACGTAGGTATTTCGAGTTGCGAACTGCCGTTCGCTCGCGCTTCGCCGCCGCCGCTCGCGCGCCGTCGCCGCACAGGCCGCCATCGCCAGTGCCGTGCCGAACGTTGCGCGAACCACTCGCACGCCGCGCTCGCGCTCTCGCCCGCGACTCGACTCGTGCTACCCTGTGTACCTGTGCCCTGTGTTATACCCCTGAAAGTACGTAAACAAAATACACTAACTTACCTGTGAAAGTGCGGTCCGGATTTATATTGGAGCGGCATCAAACGCGTGCGTATTGCTTGTTTGTTGCGAGTGATAGAATCTGTTGCATTCTGCAGGTGCTTGCTTGTTCTTTATTAATTGAAAAGTGATTGTAAAGCGGTCACGGCCGAGGCACACATGTCCGGCCCAGTTTTCACGATCGTTGCCTCTGTCTCGAACGAATTCCATGGCTTGCTTGCTTTTCTTTGTTTACCGCCGGGAGATGTTGGTGCGTCTTGCACTTGTTGATTCGTGGCGATCTGCGGTGTTGCCGATTCATTTTGTTTCGGCATCCGACGAATTGTTTCCCCATACGATTTTGGCAACAAAAACTTATACTACGCGTTTAATGGTTCTGATGCCAGAAGATTGTTACCAAAACATTGATCTTATTGCTTTTCGTAATAATTTGGGATCGATTAGGTAACCCATTCAATTTCTCTAATAGACGTAATAACGAAATATGTAAAATCCTTCTCACTGATTTGTAATATTTTTATTCAATCTCTCTCTTTAATATTATTTATGAATGAAGAATTTTCCAAATACTCGGATACATCGAAACCCACTTTTTAGAAACTACCCTACATATATAGAAAAAAAATATATGTATTCATGTTCTATCTAGCAAATACGATCACAAACTTTTCGACTCTAGTGGAAAGGAGGACGAAATAGAAGGAAATTCAGGTGATCAAGAATATTAAAATATTCAGGACAGGAAGACTTAACAGTAACGAATATGCTCCCAAAATGTTTGTAAATGACAGTAATCGGCCTAACGTTAGCAACAACAAACACAAAATGTGGAAATGACAATAACGGCTTGTATTAGAAAACCGGCTGCGTATTTCCTTTACTCCAATAAAAAGTGACGCAGTTAAAGAAAATTGACGCTCAATCGGTTTCTGCTTCTTTTTTCATTGAACTTGAACTTTGATTTTGTCTGAAGACCGTATATTTATCGTTGGATAATTTGCAGTTTAAAAAACCGGATGAATTTTAAATCCTTCGACAGATTTCTAGATCGTTTAATGATGCGGTCTTTACTCCTCGTTAGGTGATTTTCCGACTGGTAGAAACCTTGGACGTACCTATTTAGGAAAATTCTTGCTGTTCTGGTATTTCTAAGTTAACTTTGATTTACTGATACACTATTTGGGTTACTATTGTTATGGTTTAACATGTTCAAAACGGCATGACGCGTTAGGAATTTTCTGAAAACTTCATTTTTCAATTACGCAGTTTCCAAATTTAATTACAGTTTGGACTTCGGCCGTCATTATAAATTTTTAAACCGTCACAAACAGTTTCCGATGTTGCAATATTGTTTCTTTTATATAGTAATGACGAGATTTTCGAACAAATATTCCGATAAGGAAGTGTGGAACAAATGAATCGGTTTTAATATGGATCGAAAGCGTTTTGCAATGACCGACCGATTATACTGTGCAAAAACATATAATAATAATTATATAACTTTGATGAAATGCAAAATGTGTGGAAGTTTTAATAAATAAAAATAAAGGCATTGTATAAAATAGTAACCATGGAGAATTTAATTTAATGAGTTGCAATGTTGGTAGTGACGACGCATTGAATCATGTTTATATTGTGAGTTTAAAATTGTTAACCTTGCTGATTTCGTGACAAAGTGTTTTAGAATATATAGAAGAAGAAGAAGAAGAAGATGTCTTAAAATTAGTGTATCGATGAATGAGACTAAACCAATGAAGATCTATACACTTTTAAAGTAAAGGAGTAAATGCCAGCATACTAAATCGAACTTCAAAATATAGAAATTATATTTCTATTGACAGCCGCAGCGCAAGATGAGAAACGGCAATTTAAATCAACCAGCAAAATAAGATTACAGGACGAAAATAGAAAAGGACTGTAATGAAAAAACAGCTTAACCGAAGAACTAGAATGGAACTGGATAACAAAACAGTGTGATCCTAGAACATGACGAAAAGAATAAAACAAATTACTAGAAGCGAAGAATGGAGCTAAGCGATACAAGATATTAGACCTTCAAAGTCGTAATGCCTGCAAGGATAAGCAGAGGCGTGCGGGGATTAATTAAACGTTGTATCCGAAGGTAACTTGCATCAATGTTTCTGAGAATTTTCTGTACAAAGGATACATTTCGCGCGCTTAATTAGAGCCATCAGATATTGGATGGACAAACAGGGAGAGTAAACTGACTGAGTGACTTCCAAAGACTAGACAAAGAATAGGTCGTCATGGCTGCGAGATGAGCACAGGATTGGATTGGAATGAGGCTAGTAAAGGAACAAAGAGATAGACACAAGCAAATTTCGCTTATTGCTATCAATGAGTTTGGTGATGACGATAATCGGTGAATTGAGGATCCTTTATCGATAACTGCAAAAACTTTCCATTTTAATCTTTTGCGGCTTTCTGAATCAGTTCCATTAGACAGAAAAGAACACATCATAAAACATGACACAGTAAACACATGTATGAAAAGGGTAGTTGAAATACACGTGTAATCTATGACAGCAAGCCATTACCTGAACAACTACACAATTTATCTCCATATGCCACAGTATAGATTATGTATAATCCTGTTACTAAAACGTGACCAGGCTAATCTTCTTTGTAGGGAGGTTTCTGTGTTACCGGCTCATTACAATACTTTAGTTTTACTGTTTTCTGGTGTGGATGTTGAAGCTTAATTTACTGTTGTAGACTTTTTGGTGAAGCATTGGAATGATGTTTAGATTTCTTTTAAAGGGGACTCGGTAAAGATCACAAAATATTTTTGATTTTGCCGACGGAACAATCTCTTCTATTCCATATCCGTATGTTTTATCTACGTCATCATTCTCTTGCCCTTATTCTTCTTTTCCTTACTACTCTATTACTCGTCATCGCCTAACATGGTCATGTACTTACTAATTTTAAGCGTAGTTTGTACATAGTGCATTAAACAAATATCTAAACATTCTGTACATTCCAGTTGACTTTTTGTTATCGATGTGATACCAGTACTAATATCACCAATGTGATTGATTGCAACGGATTTTTGTCAAGGACATCCATAGCATTTACATGATTACATCTACTTTGATTTCATTCGCTTTCGAATCTTTTAGTAGAGTTTTTTCATTTTATCGTCTACTTATATCTCTATTAATATTATTGCCAGTCGTAACATCTAGAAGTATGCTTCGCAAAAAAACAAACACTACTTAAAATAATGATAGTGTAACTCCGGATGTGAGATAATGTGCTGTCTAGTTGTTTGTAACTTGCTATCGTATATCAGCATCAGGACTAATTGTTTGATTCAACGCAGTTGCTTACTCGTTGCTGATTAACGTCCGGTCCATATTACGTGTGAGATGGAAAGATGATTTTTTGTCGATGACTTGGGTCATACGATCGTGCGACGGAAGATTTTTGAATCGAAAGTACACACGGCTACACATCAAGCTATACAAAACCAGTTAATCTTGGCCTCACTTTACTAGATCTTTTCGCACAATGAACGATCAGATTATACTGGTTTTGTATAGCTTGATGTGTAGCCGTGTGTACAAGTACGCTTAGTATTTCGGCAAGCACAATAAGTGTGATAGCTATTATTATATGAATGAAGTCTTTAAAACTATAGTACATTGTAATACAAGGGCCTAAAATGACCCATTATATACGAGGTAGTTTTACTACCGAGCTTTAGCGAGGTAGTAAATAGGAACCGAGTTATAATGGGATTTTAGCGCCGTGTGTTACACTGTACTTTTCACTACGATTGCGAGAAAATAAAATAACCATGTTCAATATGAGTTTATTTTATTAAAAATTTAATTCAATTTAATACAATTCCAAAAATTTCGGGCCAATGCCTTTTTTTTATTTCTTCTGTAGCTGCAATGCAACGCACACATTCTACCAAAGAGTTCGGCATTCAGCGCGTTTAGTTCCATTTTTAAAAATAAAACATTTTTTTTTACTTGAAACTACATCACGCACCAGCTGGCTGAACAAGTTGTCGTACGAGATTTACTTTTAGCCCTAGGGCAAAATATGCAATTTTAGGCCCGCTCTGGTATGCTATTATGACGTTCTTTTTGAGCAAGAGGAGTGAAAAGTAAATTTTAAGTGCGTAAAGAATATTTTATAGTTTAAAAAACTTTTTTGCAAAAAAAACAACCGACTTCAAAAACACCAAAAAGAGAAAAATAAACTTAAGAAGAAAAATCAGCTTCTGAAGTCGGTGGCAAAAACATGAAGTCAAACAAACAAGTCAGTTGTAATAAGTACCTATATATATATCCTATACAAAATAAATATTTACTATGCATTTAACATTCAACCAAGAAACCTAACCCTTAACCTTCAAGATTCAACTATTTTTGCTTTCAACTCATAACCGTTGAGGAGTGGTACTACTCCTCAACGGTTAAGAGCATGAAGACAAGTGATGACTGCTAGATGCGAATACTTGAATAGCGTCAGAAAAAGCACGAAACACGTCATACGTGTCTGTGTAATTCATTTAAAACAACTAAAAAAATGTGTATTGTACACATCTGCATACCCCCTCAGAGCATACAGGCGTGATGTCACGTCATGATAATGTATATTCAATAAACATCCAAGCGATTCCAGCAATTACGACAGATTTGCCGTCTATTTTTGAAGAGTTCCATTGTATATCTCCGAAGATCAGCACCAGATCTTCATCAAATTAAAATGGGACCACCTCAGGAGTATACTCTTTCAAATAAAAAAAGAATTTTGAGAATCGGTCCACAAATGGGGGAGAAATCAGGTAACATAAATAAAAAAAAAAAAAAAAATACGTACACACGAACATATAACCTCCTCCTTTTTCGAAGTCGGTTAAAAATGATTCGTACTACGTTACGTTTACTCCATACCCATACGTCTGTAATACAGACTTTCGACCGCTGTAGTACTTTTTTGTACTATGACACGACTTTTAACAAAATCGACATGAAGCCTTCTATAGCTTCAGCTTGTGTCACTGTCAATCATGTATGGCTTTTCCATCTCAATTATTTTCTCTGATAGATTGTCACAATGTCTGTCTTGGATCTCTGGTTCCTGTCATCATCATCATCAGCCATTAGACGTCCACTGCTAGACAAAGGCCTCCTGTATCAGTAACGAATGGATCATTTTAATAGAGGACTTGTCTAGGTTCTCTATTTAACGAACATTACCCTTTTTTTGGAGGGTGGGAAACCATCATTTGGAGGGTGGAAGTGTCAGACTTCTACTGACTAAAAACCACCCATGTTCCTTCATAGCCCTTTATGTCCGGGGCCGTGGTATCTCTTTCAAACAAACCGCAGCCCCTTCAACGAACCTTTCGAAATATCATTTCAAATATTTTTGCACGGACGGACTACATACGAGTATAATTCAAAACACGAGGCTTCATACACGTGCTGAAATTGAAAAAGATAATGAAGCTAAAATGGTAGCAATAACTACTGACTTGAAAATTCCAAAGGCTCATTATGAAATTATTGGAAATAAAATTTTTCTACTGGACAGAACACTATTTTTAGTAATGAATGTAGTGATTTATTTTATGACTTTAAAGACGGTAATAACTGTGTCATCGGCACCAAAGCTGCTGTATTATTCAGAACGATAGTTGGCCAATAGTTTAGTCTTGTTTCCGCAATATCAACCACAGTTTATACTACTTCATACATCTTTAATCAGTCCTTAATTCCTGCTCCGAGATCCAGGCTAAGCTCTGAATCATGTGTTATGCATGTTTTGATATTCAGCGAGTTTTGAAGTCTCTTGGCTATAAACCTTGCTCACCGTTCTCATCTGATTTACCTAACTTTAAAGGTTAGAGTCGTGGGAAGGAGTTACGATTCGGAGAATTCGTAGCGAAGTCGATAATCCTTTAATCGGAACAGCGAGAATGGCTGAATATTTCCTTGAGTGGTGTGTTTATAGTTTTATCGCTGAATGGTTTAGTGTTGCAATTAATTTGAGTGACTGGGTGTTAATTTTCTAAAATCAAGTAGATTTTATGATGGTCAAAGGTCGAGCCTTCTCTCATTTAGAAGTTTTGTTCCCAAGACAGTCATAAACTAATGTTATGGACAAAGCAGATGTATATTGAAAGTTTCACGAGTTTCCACATCTTGCCTACAAATTCTCGTACAAAACCTACCTAAAAAGAGGTCATGCCCTTCTCATCGCATCTTTTATTATGTCTAAAACCTTGGAGGTCCGATTGTGTCCTCCTTTTTCGTCTTTTTATAAGGTATCAGCATCAGTTGACCTATTGCTAACCTTTTCTGAACCGGATGCTGCTATGTAAACTAGTGACACTCCTTGACGAGTTGCCATTGCGATCATCTGCATGAGATAATCAGCTACATTATACTATCTAAATTATTATACTTATCTTTTGCGCCTTTGTTTTGGTAATAAATGTTCATTGAACAGACATTGGATACTCTAGGACGGTTGCTAACTTTTCCGTCGGGCCGGAAAGAAATGCGATGTGCGAATGAGTGGCCTACTTTTTTTTCTAGCCGTGTTGTTGGTCGGTCGTGTTTTATTTTCACGTTTGATATCGTTTGAATTATGTTGTGTGTTCTCAGAGATTGTTTTGTCTCTATTAAATGGTTGATCTTTGGCTGCTACATTTTGGTTTGGTGTTATTTGTATCATTTTTCTTCTCTCTTCTTCTTGACCAGAGCATGGCACACTTAAAATGCGGAAATTACCTTCACCTACTGAGCCAAATTACTTAATAGGATGTGATATTAATACAAAAGAAGAATTGTGTGGTAAACGACTGAAATCGAAGATCCAGCACAACTCGTTGAGAAATACAGTGTAACCAGACCGTCATCTGTAATTACATTTTACTATCGCAGTAATATTCCTTTAATTGCCTTTACATAACTCTTGCGTATAAACTTTCATGATTAAATAAAAATGATTTTTGTTATTAAACAGAAATGGCAAGAAAAGAGTCATTTGAATGATTACTGAAAGGTTATGATTTTTTATTTATATGGTATATGAAGGACTTACCGGTAATAAAACAGATAAAAAAATGAAACCATAGTCACCAGAAAGCGTAGCAGAAATCCTTACGTATGGTAGGTATGTATGTTATGTATTCCCAAATTCACTTCTTCTTCTTGTGGTTCTAACTATATCTGCTAAGCTTAACAGCCTGTTCTATACTTATATATGATTTTTATCAGAAGGTCATTCTTTCACGGTCTTTTAATCTATTGCATAGATTCTATCGCGGGCCTTGAGTTGAGCGTGGAGAGCGAATCCAGAGATTTCCTAACAAAAATATTCAGGATTCAGTATTCAACCAGGTTGCTATGGTTACAGAAAATAACAAGGTTGTCAACTGAGGTTGTCAAATTAAATAATTGTTTGTCTCTCTGCTTTCTCCTTCTAAAATATTCTTGCTCGTATAATTTGTGTACAAAGTGTTTTAAATATGAATAAACAAAGTGCATTTATTAATGAAGAAAGTCACGAAAAAATAGTGAAAGAAAATGAGTGAGGAGTGAGTACTCTATAAACATTCATTTTATTATTAGTACGCATCTATCATAAGTTTTATTGGTTTTTGCATTACTATTCTGCGAATCGAATAAAATATCTAAAATAAAATAAATAATTTTCATATTTTTCAATGTTATGACACTTACGTCAGGCTGTCAATACTTTTTCTTTTAAATTTTCTGTCATAGAGTTTCTTACTAGCTTAGTTAGTCTATGAAGGTTAGTTTTGATTTATATAATGTACAGTGCGATCAAATTATCTTGGCAGCTCTGAACATAGGCTTTGCGAAATTTTACGCATGTAAACTTGGGAATAAAACTGTTATTGCCAGATAAACCAATACTTAAACGATCAGAAAATATCTAATTTAAACAGTGAGAAATACAAATAAAATAAATATCGTAACACTTTTAAACATTCGTCTATGCATTCGTTGTAACAAAATGACCTGCACGAAGTTCGGAGCTGCCATGATAATTTGATCGCACTGTACATCGCGCGAAATTCGAAGATCAAACTCTTAATATCGTTATTTTTGTTCAAATTTTTTGAATTAATAATTATTTTGGGGTGTAATTACACTATTAATACCTAATTATTTATACCTATTATTGCATAAGTTGATAAAAAATGCTATGCAATAGATTTACCGCGGCAGTCTCGGAGTGCCACACGTTTTTTATTTTTTTATTTCATATCTTTCACGATACCTTCTTTCCATGTTTAATGCCAATTTGCCCCTCGAAATCATCAGATACCATGGGTATACCCCAATCTTCAAAGAGTCTTTCGATAGTGATGTCATCTTTCACATTTCATTCTTATCCTTATTTATAGTTGGCCCTGTCCAGTGTTAGGTCTCTAAAGTCAAAAATTTACAGCGGCCCTCCCCTTATCACGTCCAAACGACTTTTATCATCGGCTTTAAAGCCTTCAGCTGTTATCAGCTTTATTTATTGCATAAGAGAGCCTGGTTTAGCTTGACCATAACGTTAATGGGTGACTATCACGCTTTTTCAAAGGGGGGTATCGGTAGTATTCTTATTACAACATTAATCTAATCAATTTTGTTTAGTAATGTTCCGATTCAAGCATAATTATTAAGATTCATATGCTGGAGAAAAATCTTAAACTAATTTAAAATAATTCTGAATTTGACCCGTTCCTTCTTTATTGTTTAAATATTACATTTACAGGCTTTATATGGATATGTGGATGTAACTTGGATATATAGGTTCAGAACTAAGTGTACCTAGTATAAACTAAGTAACGCCATACAGCAACATATAGTCATAAATGTCTATGATACATCATCCTTTCAACCTAAATACACTGCTGGACATAGGCCTCCCCCAAGTATCGCCACATTGACCGGTCCTTGAGTGGATCCACGCAACATGATACATGATGTTCAGGCATATCATACATTCACAAGCCGAATCAGCACTAGCACGTCAAAGAATGTCACATATTATGCTGAATGCATGACATCCGATCTATCTCCGTCACTCCGGTATTAAATATCTTCGTGTGAAGCGGTTTTACCTGTCACTATAAGGGTAATACCCGGTTGTATTGCACAATGTTGTTATGGCATATTATGCTGCTTTTCTTTGCTATTTGGTTCGTAAAGAATGGAGAAATTAGTTGAAAACGCTGCTATATTTACGAAAGTACAGGATGACAAGACTGGTCGATGCGGTATCGCTTGGTTGCAGTTCCAGAAGACCTATGTCTGCAAATCTGCAATGATGATGAGAGTAAGGATTAGGCTAGATAAAGCATATACATTTTAATTTAAACCTGCAAGATATGGATGAATTGTGTGCGTAATGATATAATAATAATAATATTCTTTATTTATATAAAAAAACAGATTGTAGCAGTTTATAACAAACACAAAGTGGGTAGATAATATAAAATCTCGGACAATCAAGTGGGTGACGTGCTGTTCTCCTTGCTAGGCTATGAAATAGCCTGTATTAAGAAGCAACAGTGCCGCTCCCCTCTAATTGTATTACTACAATTTTATTTTTGAATAATTATGAAGGCAAATGGGGTGAATGATACTCGTAGCGTGACGATTGAGAGGGAAGAATGGAAAAAAATCGTGTTGCTCCGACGTAGATGATGACTTGATGACAGGCACCTTCTAGGTGCTCGATCCATCATAGATTTCATAAATCGCATTCCATTAGCAATAAAAACGGTGAATAGCGACAGTTTTTAAGTCCTTACTAGTCCGCTATATGCCTTATTGCCTTCTATGTTAGAAAACCGAAGAAGAAGTAAAATTTCTGGAAGTAAAGTATTTTATCTCTGAGTAATCTACAGGCAATATCCTCTGAATAATCTCTTAGGTTCCTTCACTACGATACCTAGCATAATTTCCGCCACTATTGAAATACCTCTAGAGCGTATTAATTGTGACCTTCCACACTTCAACGGCGACTAAAATAGTTATTAATATTTATAGTTTATTAACTAAGAATTCTATTACAATGGTTGTCATAATTGAGAATTTGTTTTGCGTATTGTTTATTTAAATTAAATGTTTTGTGGCTTCTGTTCCGTAAGGATTTTTTTGCACATTTAGGTTGTATTTGTAAAAGGCTTGTGAAAAGTTTTGGATGGATGGATGTTACTTAATAGTAACAGAACGGCTGAACGAATCTGGATGTTTGGGATCTGGAATATTACAAGGGATACTTTTAAAATTAAAATTTCCTGGCGAACTAAGTTATATCTTTTTAGGAGCATTTCTAACCAAAACAAATACCACATAGATATTTTAAGAAAACCAACCCTTGCGAGATGCGAACCCGAGACCCGCAAAGCAACAGTCAATTGCTCAGTAGATGTTTACGCTACAAGCATAACGTATTTAGAAACACCTACCAATTACCTTTAAAATCTTATTAATACGCAATACGAATGATTGTAATAACAGTCTATAGCCGATAATAGTCAACGCGGGGCCAATCAGGAATGCCAAGGTCGTACATTTTCTCAGTCAGTTTGCAGATTGAAACTGCGCAAGTAAGTAAAGTAGGTAACCTTTCCATCTTAGTTTACGACGAACTGTAAAACTATCGAGGATAACTACTTAATAAAAAACCAAGTCCTCCGCCGCGTCTGTCAGTCTGTCTGTTCGCGATAAACTCAAAAACACAGATTCAGACTCCGTGGCTGCACTAAGAAATCACTGATGGCAAAACTGAATGACACTTTGCCCGACCTAGGAATTGAACTAAAGCTCGTATGCTCAGCAGTCGCGATTGAGACCACTACTAGACCAACGAGACTGAATAATTAAAAGAAAATATGAACTTTCAGTAAAACGTAAAACCAATACATTATTTTGAGGTAGGTCAAGTATATTTTAAGGAATACCTGATTTATAGTAACTCCTACGTACGCTCCGTACATTCGTACCCATATAGGTAAAGGAAATAGAGTGTAAAGATATGCCGAATGGAATATAACATGCAAAACAAATGATAAGAACATAATTAGATTAATCAAACAGTATTAACGAATATGACTAAAACAGAAGGAAGAATAAACACTGATAATGTTGCACTTGAAAAACATCCGCTTGAGAATTATGTCACCGGGCGCCCGGATAAGTGGCAATCACGTCTAGAGAGTTTCCTAAATCTACAACGTATTTAAAAATTACTAGATTTTCGGTAGCTTATGTCTATTCATACGATAAATTAACAACTACGCATAATCATTATCTTTCTAGCTTCTTCCCAACGGTGTTGGGATCGACTTCCAGTTTTACCGGATTCAGCTAAAAAACAGGCCACTGATTTGACTTTGCATGCCGTAGCTAGAGATTGGTGAAACCTATCTTCAACCACTATTACACCAAAATGTTGATATAAATGTTCCGACGGTAAAACATATTCCCAGAGACAAACAAGAGGCAATTATAATATAATTAAGACATAAATGTTACAACACAAAATGAGACAAGTGACAAATTATAAACATTCACTTCAACACGAAATGTTGTATAATAATAAGATGTTCCGAAATGCCCAGAAGATTAATTACTAAGATTCTCATTAAGATAAGAAATACACACAGAATTGGTGATAATATTTCTTAATGAACTAGTACGAGTACTACTAGAAATAGTGTAGCGCACAGATTTTTAGACATTGCAGAATGAAATGATTCTAATTAGAACAAAGTTTGGAAATATTATGCAGTTGCAAAATAACGTTTAATCAAAAATATGAACGCAGATTTCTGTGTCAAAATTGAAAAAAATAAAAGGTCTGAAAGTTAACGTAGACTTATCAACACGAAAATTGGTTTAATTCGTGGAACTTTACCGTTTAAATCTGCTTGGAAGTTTTAATTCAATTTAATTTGACAGCCCTTCTTATTTTTGCTTTCATCGTTTTCTACTTTGTTTTTAAGTTAGGTTTATACTCCGTTCTTCATAATCAATTTTTTTAAATGTTTTTTGATAAATTCCGTGCTATACATGTTTACTTCCTGCTCTTCTCCAAAGCAGAAGTTTCTAAACACATTTTTTTTATAAAGCAAAGAACAAAACATATTCAGCCAAAGCAAAGGCGCATGGCAGTACAGTTACACATTCCTTAAGGATCACCGACCTTACGAGTAAGTCGGGAAACCCAGGATAAAAAGAGAAATGGAGTAATTTCATTGTAACAATATTACAAGGGACCGACCGATGAATGAAAGCGTTCAAACACAGTCATTCATTCGTTCGTTCACAAGCATTGTGAGAAATGCGAAATTGCTTTATTTAGTGTAGTTAAAGGCTTGTTTGACATGCGAATGTACCACGCCTTTCGGATTCTTCCGGGGTCAGTTTACGTGTGTTTTTTCCACGGTTTTGCTGTTTGTTTGTTTATGTAACAATTTTGATTCCTTGATTTTTTTTTATCTTTTGATTTCATTAGTCCTTACCTGGTCTTATCTTCAACACTTCTCTTCTCTTTTAAGGTTAAGGCGTTTATGTAAAAGTCTGTACACCGGATTCAGATAATATATGGACAACTATATAATTGAATATTGGTAAACTACACAAAATAATCAATTAAGAAGTTGATAAACGAAGCGTAAAAATTACTTCTCCTGATGATATCAATATCTTGCCTAAAGGAGTAAAATACTAGAATTTATAACAAAACGATACTGAAGATGGAAAAAACATGATCAGAAAGCCTACAAAAACCTTTCACAATTTGCGTCACAAGACCTGTCTGACCCAATACTTCTGAACCTAAACCTGTGTGCCTACTTGTCTAGATAAAAGTTCTGATAACAAACGCGTTTTACACGGCTAGTGCGTGTTTATCGTTTCAAAAGCGTAGGTGGAAAGTGGCAATATGGTTGATAAGGCTTAGCTGAATCAATACTTGTGGTAGGACAGTCACTTGTTTAAGATCTATTAGGGTTATGTTCTAGATTATTTATAATTAAATGGCTGATTGATTGAAGCAGGTGGTGAGTAAAAGGTTTGTAATTGATTCTCAAGGTTGGCATTAGGTTTATAATCTGGTGTATTAGTCACGTTTATACCCAGGCAGGCGCATTACTTTGTTTATTTTATTTCAACACCACTGCTCTCAAAACTGTGAAGGCAAACATCGTGAGGAAACATAAGAAGGAAAAATATAGGAAGACGTGACATCTACCAACGCACACTGGGACCACATGGTGGATTATAGCCCATCCCTTTCTAGAATCGTGAGTATGCAGTGGGAATATTATAGGCTGATAATGATGATGAAGATATAGTTTTGATTTTGATAACCGCCAGCGCTATTGCAGAATTTATAATCCCTTTACCAAAACCACTGAAGCCTACCAGTACCTACATACACTCCACACGTATAGAATGTCAGTTTGTCATCGATATGAGTGTGTCAGCCAGGCAGGATGTTGGCGTAGGTGTTAGTATCTTATCTGTTACGTTTTGGAACACCTATTGGATATTTTGTGACGAATGCGTGGGTGGTTGGTACTGTGTAAGGAAATAGAAGGTATTTTTGCGCAATTCGTAATTGGTAACTGGTGGTTCGTAGGTAATGTTGTTTTCATCACCATTGCTCTCAAAACGGTGAAGGAAAACATCGTGAAGAAACCGGCATATCTTGGAACCTAGAAGTTCGAAGATATGTGATATCTACCAACCCGCACTGGGCCCTCGTGGTGGATTGTGGCCCATCCCTCTCCTAGAGAGGAAGCCTGAATCCCTGCAGTGGGAACATTATAGGCTGATAATGATAGCTCTTGATGGCTGATGTCTCTTGTATCTGCTGTTTCGACTAAACGATGCACCTTCTAATTGGTGGATGTTTTGTGGCACTTCAAACAAAAATACTATCTCTGCCCGCTTCTCCGTTTTCCGATTATCATATTCTGCATCTCTTCATAGTTCGAGTAAATAGGTTTCTTCTATGCATGATGTATGAACATGGACGAGGTGACATGAGTATGTAAGGGTCGTAGCAGTTGGCGTTCTGTAGATTTTGCCTACCCTCGTGAAAAAAAAAACTTGTGTTTATGATACGTATGTCTCGATATACTAGTGAAGTTCTTCCTATCAAGTTTTGGCTGCGACTGTTCAATCTTTTGGAATACCTCATGTGTGACATATTTGATTGAAAATTTCTTTAATATCTAAATGAGTCATGAACTCATGAAGTCGAAAGTAAATGAACAAAACGACATTGGCATAAATAATGCAAGAATGTTTTGGGTATGTCATCATTTGTGTATCAGCAAAAATAAAAGAATAATGCCTGAAATGGACCCAGGTTTTTGAAAGCCAGTCATTATTTCTTTGTCATTTTAATCTCTTGTATTTTATTATTTTGTGATCAATACAGCCTGTTTAATAATAATAATACGTTTATTTCAGATAATGCAATCCATAAGAGAAAAGAGCGAGTGATTAATGAGAGAGTGTTTAATGCGATAGTATGTTAAAAATGGTATTTTGAGGATTTATTTAAAAAAATACCATTTATACGAAGAATTCCGTAAATCTTAAATATCAAACAAAGATCCGGCAGTCAAAGGCTTTGCTTAGATTAATGCACAAAAGTTGCAAACTGCATTTAAGTAGGGCCCTAAATTTCGACGCACGCAAATTACTGTCTTGCCGTGTCTACGCCCGCGCCCGCGTCACGTCGCGTCGACTAGACATTTTGACGACACGTTTAGCGCAATGGCGGAACGTTTAGTTACTGCGCTGCGTGTCGCGGTTTCGATTCCCGCACGGAAAAAATGTTTTCCCGGGTCTGTCCGGCATTAAAGTAGCGTTATACCTTTGAAAGATTTTTTGAAATCGGTGAAATGGTTTCGGTTATGCCACCTCTTTTTTTTTGGGGGTCTTCAATGACTCCTCCCGCTCTGGGCGTCAGACTTCTACTGACTAATGGCCACCCATGTTCCTTCTTAGCCCTTTGTCTCTTTCCCTGACGGGAGACGTCCTTATTCCTAAGCTAACCTCCTCATAATATTAGGTATCATCATCAACAGCCTATTAATGTTCCCACTGCTGGGACACAGGCCTCCTCTCTTTTTGAGAGGGAATGGGCTATAATCTACCACGCGGGCCCAGTGCGGATTGGTAGATGTCACATGTCTTCGAATTTTTTGGTTCTAAGACATGCCGGTTTCCTCACGATGTTTTCCTTCACCGTTGTGAGAGCAGCGGTGATGAAATAAATTACACAGAGTAATGTGCCTGCCTGGGTTAGAACCCACGACCTACTTTCCGTAAGTCGGGGCCGACGCTACAATTTACTATTAAGTAAATCTTGTCTCTTTAACGTAAAACAAACCATTACATGCATATCGGCGTTTTTTAAAATTAAAGTCTATATAAATTGAATACGGTGGGTGTAGAAAATTACTAATTATGTTATTTGGACGCACCGCATGCTGCGAACAGTTAATCGATTCGGACACGCATATTATAGGCCCGCAATTCTTTAGTAGCCATATTTGAGTTCATTTTGATCTTGAATGCAGATTTTGTAGCCTTAGACTCGGGTTTATAGAGGGAAAATGGTATGGTCTATGGTGGAGATGGAGAGGAAAGCCAAAGAAAAGATGAATGGATTGTGTGAGGAATGATATAAATGAGAAAAGAGTAAATGCCACCGTGACGTCTAACAGGGCAGAATGTAAAAAGAAAACGTGTTGCGCCAACCCTAAATAGAATGGGATAAGGGCAGGAAGCTGATGGTATGGTCTATCGTAAAACGTAATCTGATACGTGAGAACTGCAACAGACTGCAGAAACGGCGGAGGACTTTGTTTTATAATATACTAGCTGATGCCCGCGGCTTCACCCGCGTGTATGTCATTCAAATTATATACTAAAACCTTCCTCTTGAATCACTCTATCTATTAAAAAAAACCGCATCAAAATCCGTTGCGTAGTTTTAAAGATTTAAGCATACAGACAAACAGACAAAAATAGCGACTTTGTTTTATACTATGTAAGGAAGGATAGTGATATCAAAAACAAGCTCCATGAACCTAATAACATGACATGTGCAACTCCTGAACTTCGCCTTTCGCCTCGGAGGAGTCCCAGAGGAAATGAACTACATAATTTTCTTAATTGCTTCGTTGTTCGTAGTAAACGTACCTACTATTTAGCAGACAAGATTTATTTCTCAGTACATCCACAGTGTCTTAGGGTTCAGCTAACTCAAACATCACATCACGCAGATTTGCTGCAAGTGGACAGGCAGCAGTGTAGTGCAGTGTGTACTTATTAGTAGACCCACATTTTGTTAATTCTGTGGAAGTCCCATAGTATCATAGAGTCAGGGAGTGAGCTAGCCACCACAGACTCCTGATAAAGAAATTCTTGATAAAAAACCTATAACATGACCGACCTGACAATCGACCCTGGAAACCTCGTTCATCAGTGGCACCCGCAACTACTAGACCGATGAAGAAGTGACTATGTCACTGGTAACCTATAACTCAGTTCATAAGTTAATAGCTAAGATTTTGTTGGCGTTGTAACACTTGCAATTATTTATCTGGGTATCTAAGTTTATTTTTCCTAAAACATTTGCAAGTCATGTTCTTGGAAACGAAATGCGAACGTAGTGTAGGTAAGATCGAGTTTCGTAACATTGTTATGGTAAGTAAGCAAGTTCATTTTATTGTAAAATTGCATGTGTTAGAAACTGCCACTGATGAGTATTTTAGCTGTATGTATGTACTAGGTGTTGCCAGCGGCTTCGCCCGCTACAACTCGAAAAATTATCCCACGGGAAGATAAAATCGGAATAAAATTTTATTTGTCTATCCTATGTGTTAGTCCAGGTTATAAACTATCTGTGTACCAAATATCCAAATCCGTTCAGTAGTTTTTGCGTGAAAGAGTAACAAACATCCATACATACTTACAAACTTTCGCGTTTATAATATGAGTAGGATTTTTATTAGGACTTTCTTGCTTACTTACTAGTCTTTATTTTTTGATAAAACATTACATAGCAACACGCCTGTAATCCCCGGTTATGTAGGTAATAGGGGGCGAACCTTTTGCCATCAACCGGGCACTAATCCAGACACCGTGGCTGGTGCTGAGAAGTTCTTGATGGAAAAAGCTACCTACTTGTCGCGACCCGGAAATCGAACCCGGGACCGTATGTTCAGCAATCGCGCTCGCAACCACAAGACTAAAAGGGCGGTCAGTTTTCAGGATTTGTGCCCGAATTTCGGTAATACAGTCGCTTTCTATTACACGGGTCTTCAACATAACAGTACGGCTCTTTACTTACCCCTTAGAAGAATCACAGGCCTTATGTAAATGTAATTTAGACTTTCTGTTTACCTATTAGGACAAAGGTTAATTAGCGTACGGCTTACCGTTGACCTAGATCACTCTGGGTGTTTCTGCATAACAGTTTTGTTTTAGTAATGACACCTACAGTGCAGACGTGGTAGGTAGGTACTTAATTGTTCTTCTTTTTATGTAGGTATGGAAGAGATTGTACCATATTGCATATAAACATTTCGCGAAAAGTCGCGGTTATGTTCTAAGTCTCATATTTAAATGAAAAATGGAAATTATCTTTTTCCCTACTCCACCGCTATTCTTTTCTGATTAATTTCGTTGCGGGATTCAAGACAGTTTTTAAATCGTTTCTCTGGGACTTCATCGTCTCGTCGCTTTTCTTGTGGTCGCCACTGTTGATTCTGGCTAACAGGAGTTACAGTGGTTTGGGAACAGTGTGGCAGTTTTGGGCGAATTAAAAAAAAAAGTCTTATAGTTAAATGGGATGACCTCGATCATTTTACAACTCCGGACTGCTACAATATAGAATAAACCCAATTACAATCTGTTCAATCCGAGAATCGATCTTAGGACCTCTACGCTGATCATTAGCACTTGCAACTACGACATCATATTCCTTAGGTGGCCCAATATCTTCGATCAATAATGTCCCAATATTTATAAAAATCAATGAGAGCCCTTTGCCCAGCTGTGGGACAATACAGGCTATCAGAACCAGTGTACAAACCAGCCAAAATACATGGCCTAACGTTGTTTACAATACAAACTCAGTTACATTTCCAACAAATACCCACGCTAATTAGTCGATAACAGTAATAAACAGAAAATACGCGTCAATCGGGATTTTTTTGTTTCCGAGAATCGATTAAAGTAGTGTAGGTTATGAAGGATCAAAATTATTAATTTTGTATTCGGTTTTAATTAAAAAAGTCACTGTATGGCCTATTTAGGATTTCAATACTTCATTAAAAAAAAAGATTTTAATAGTTGAGTTATTTATTAACTTTTCCCGTAACAAAATTAGTAAATATCGCCGCTAGTTTTTCGGTGAGATCGGGTATCATAATCATCCGGTATCGTAACCTGTAAAAATATTCTGAAGCTAATCTCCTCCGTTACACGTTTATAAGCTTAAATAAAATTGATAAAGTGAAACTTTGCAAACGTGATGAGTATCGACAATTCGACATCTACATAGTTATTACACAAAAAAAAATATGATTAAGTTATGATTTTCACCTATGTTAACAAATAAAAGATGATTTGATTTGATTTTATAAGTTCGATGTTACAGATCCAAAGCCTAACCCTACATAATAAGCTTATGAGATAGTCCGAATAGTCTCAAAGCAAGGATGCAGGTTGATGACTTGACAGCCGGTCCTATGACACCTGTGACGCTGCCGGTACCGGTTTGGTTAATTGGACGGCCAAGACGGGTCGAAGGCGTAGCACAAGATCCCACCATAGCGGTTCATTCCTCCGGAGACCCGAGATATTTTTAATGCGAGAATGAGAAAATGTTTGTCATAATATGTTTTTGATCGGAGAAGAATAAGACTTGATTGATACTACTTCTGATATTAGCCTTATCAAGGGCTAGGTTGTGAAGGACACTCAGATAGTAACTTTGGTATTCAGCTCTATCTGGCTTCCGGTTAGACTGGAAAAAGACCTCAACATAGTTAGAAAAAGGCTAGGCAGATGATGACTACTTGTGGTACGCTGAATAAGTTGAATGGCGATTCGTGTAAGAAGAAACACTTGCCCTGCCCACAAACCGGTTCAGATAACACCTACCATTGCACCAAAAGTAGTTGATGACAACGTTGCTTACAGTACAGATGACAAAACCCACCACACCTTAGACTTAAATTCAACAAAGCCAACTTACTCAAAAGCCTCACTGACATACAAATCAAAGCAAGTGAAGGCCGTGAAACAAAACCACAACATTTACTGCGGGTATTACTAAAGGGTGAACAGTACAAGTAGCGCGAAGGGCCGGCAACGAGTTCAAGTTAGATAAATACGCGCACCAATCAGCTGTCGCCTAACTTTCACTGCGCTGCGCTGACGCAATGCTCGGACATAGTGATACCACTACACATAGAAGTCGAAAAGGACCACTCAATAAAAAACTGCAGCAAATCATCATATCGATGATTTGGGTGATTCGATACACAATTTGTGTGGCAGTTAATTCAATCTATAATGAATCCTTAATTGGTAACATAACCATACTCCTTTGCCAAACATATCACGAGGAATTGTGAAGTACCATAAAAATTACGTCAAATTCTAAAGGAATCTAAAATCTTTGGAATAGAAAATAGGGATCATCAAGTGGATCGCCAGCTTTCCTTCCTTTGTTGACGCTACGCATTTGCGATAGACGAATTGGATATATGTAAGGCATTCCATCATCCACTGATCAAGTCAAATATGATTCGGATGCTTGACCCCTAGTCGTGGTAGTCATTGTTTCCCATTATTCATCGTCTGCCGATATAATAGGAATGAACCTTCTATCTCTTCTGCACTGTTCGGCCACACTCGGTGTTGATCGAGTTTTGTTTAGGGACGCACGACTTTGTTTATGAAATTATTTACACTTTCAATTGGAGCTCCATTTATTTAGCTAGTGTACATATGGAACAGTCTAGCTAACTCTCGCAATAATGTTACTTAAAGACAGGTTTAAAAGTTTTGTTAACCCATTTGATGGCTTTGTTTTTCTTCCTTCTTTCTTTTGTTTGTTTTATTTTTCTACCACACACTTTAGTATTCAAGTCCTTCTGTAAGTTGTACAGATTGTTTAGGTATCTTCACTTTGCGAAGCTGTAGGTTTTTTCCATCGAACTTAGAAAATACCTACAAGTTGGGATATTTAATTATGCTTGACTTATTTCCGGAGCCAACTTGAAACTAACGATGAAAATTCAAACACTACACGCGTCATAGTCACGTGCAATATTATTTCCATACACAAGACATATTTCTCCAGAACTGCACAAATTAATCTCTTCGTACGTATTCCTAGAAATCATAGACATCAGTATGCGATTATGGCAAGCGCAGTCTTTCGCATGAGCGTCTAATTGCGTCGTGGATCTGCCGAGGTACTGCGACTTCTCGCAAAATAATCGCCTGATCGACTCTGCGACATTTCGCAAGTATAATCGCTTCAACGATTCGCTGATAAACTAATGCGCTACAATTACTGCTCAAGTAGATTTTGCATCTTGATATTCTTCTTCGTTGTACCAGATTTTGTTTACTCATATAATATTGGCAGTTTTGTTCTTCTTAGAATGCTTTTGGTGTATCCTTAATTTATTTTTTCGGTAAGTATTACTTTTATAGGGTTATGTAGTAGAATGGGTGTTACAGTTTTCTTACTAACATCAACTGACACCTAGATGGACGTCATAACTAATTCAAAGGAATTGCAAGTTACTTCTTTCAATTTTATGAACATAGATATGCTTCAACCCGCGATCATGGCGCTTGCAACAGCGTCGAAATATCGGGAACTCAAAACAAATAACAATCACGGAAGATATCCCGTAAGTGACATTTTAAATATAGATATGCTTCTACAGTAAAGTAAACTTTGAACAGGAAAAACCGTACGAACCACGAAACAAATTATTAACAATTTGGTTTTACCAAATCTGAACTAAAAATTCAAGGAAACATTACATACATTACACAAATCAGACGAATTTGACCGATAAGAAATCAATAAGCACAATTAAACTAATTGTTTATTTTCTATACTTGTTATATGCATGTGAGTATGTGACTAAAAGAGTGATTAAAGCAGACGGTGATGTAGAAGAAGAGGAAGCCAAAGAAGATATGAATAGTAGAAATAAAAGAGAGAATGATAGCATGGCGGTTTATGGCAGGAAAGCACATAAACAAGTAACAGATGTTACAGAAAGGTGATTTTAATTTGTATCTATAGTTCAGTAATGAAACTAAATCACGTTACCTACGTCTTTTGTGAGATCATACGAGAATGCATTAGTTTGAAACTAATGAATAAAACAGTAACAAATCTCTGTAAAGATGTTTTTACTCGTATGATCTCACAAAAGACGTAGGTAACGTGATTTTAAACAATGTCAGCATTATAATCGATGACCGCTTGGCTCTGAAAGTTTACAATTTTGCATTGTACATTCATAGCGTCGTCTCCCATCATACTAGATTCATATTACATATCTGTTACGATTTTCTATTGTGCATACGTTGATCTTATTACCTTATCCTAGAATAATGAACCACAGTCTCTTAGGGATGTCCCAGAAAAAAATATTCAAGATTAAGTCAGTAAGAGACCACAAAATGCAATGATTTCTTTTAATTTTAATTGCTTGTCGCTATATAAAGTGAATATAAATATATTATTCGACAGCTTGACAACTATGCAGTAATTACGTTACATTACAAATACCATATGTAACAGCTTCAAATTGATAGTTGTTAATTCAATGATCGAGTAAAACAAAAGAATCTGACACAACAAAGTAATTGCTTAACTCGATTTTAAAATGTCAATCAATATTGGCCTACATATTTACAACTATGTTGTCTAAATTAGCAATTTTCAACTCTTTGTCTTTATTATCAAAGGTTGTATTAACTGCACAAATAATGTTGCCGTTCTACAAATCAGCATTCATAATAAATAAAATAGTTATATACAAAAGTGAGTGTACCAAGGCTGACTGGTGTTCATGCTACTATCGTGTGCTCGAATTTTTATCATCGAACTAATACACACCTTGTTCTAATACCTGTAAGGTTCAAATACCTTTTGTAGGCCGCCCTATAGGTTTTGGTCTAGCACGATAGTTCGTTGCCATTTATGGAGGTAGCTTTCCTTGCCGGTCTGTGTATTTGATTTATTACTACAAAACTTTGCTTCAAATATTTTTTTCTGGACTAAAATTATGGATTTGGAGTAACAGGCTGTACTGAGTTTTTATTTCAAATATAATTGGTGTTTTCTGGGTTTAGTCTGTACCTTTGACCATTTACAAATCTGTATTAACTAGCTTTGAGCTTGAGAGAATGATTAAAATTTATGACCGTTGATTTGATGCATAAAATTATTTGATCTTTGTTGTAAACCCTAAATGTAATAGAACAGATAACATGTTACTGAAATATAGTATCAAAGTTAAACTGCACAGTTCTATAATCGGCTAAAGGAAATAAGTAATTCTGTTGATTGTTGACGATCACAAGCAATTTGCCATTCATCATCATTTGATAGATCAAGTCTCTAATACAGAGAGGCAAACTCCAGAGGGTAAACACTTACTAAAACTAACTCGTTTAGTAGAATTCCCTTGTCTAGTATCCAACAATAAATTTGTAGAGGATTGTACAAACAATTGGATTAAGAAAGAAGACTCGGTAGGAACGGTATGCCACCCGTCCGCGTAATGCTACTAGAAAACAGAAAACAGATGTAAAAGTGGAAAAACTACTTCGTACTATGGAACTTGTTATTTCTTTAGTCTTTAGAAAGCCTATAAAAGAGATAAGAGACAATTTGGTGTTTCGTAATAACTCGTTCTTATTGGTGCTATTGGTGAAAAACAGTTTCAATTGTAAAAGGGTTGGAATATTAACTGCAGTCTTAACACAACTGTGATTCGAAGTGTGATGTTTGACTTCTCATCTTAGTGGGCCTATCGGTCAACTGGGTATAAATCCAGACTCCGTGGCTGTTACTGAGAAATTCCAGATCCATAAAACTTTATGGAAATTGAACCCATGACTCAATAGAAGTACGTGTAACCAGAGGACCAACAAGTCAGTTAATATTTTATTTATTTATTTTATTTTATTTTATCCTATTTGGGAAACTTACAGCTAATACAGCACAATACAATTAAACAATAAACATTTGAAGGCCAATTACATGTTTCCACTGATAAACACGAAAACAAAAAAAAAAACAACAAAAAAAAGGTAACAACAAAAAAAAGGTAACAATAAAAAAACAAAGTAACAAGATTGGAGAATATTAACTAATAACTAAAAAATAATAATAGGGTAACAACAATGACTTTTGTGCAAAAAATGCTTTCACCAGCACATTTTTAAGCCGAGATACACTGGGGTTGAATATAATATTAATACGTGGTGTGGTGTGGTGGTGTTGATATGTAATGCTTTATCATTATTCTGCTAGTCTTTTATGTTTAAATTGGCTTTCTGTGTTACTGACGGATGAGCATAATCGGTAATTTCCCCGACACAACATTGTATTGTTCTATAATCATTTTGTTCCGAGTATTTCAGCTAGTTTAAAAGTAGCTTCTGGTTTTACCTAGGATTGGTCAAATGATATGTCATCTTCATTACCGTGTCATTACCTGTCAATAATTATGTCATTACTTTCTGTTTGTGCCAGTCATCTTTACTTAGCATTGTTTCTGTATTGTTTCCATATAAATGTGGACTATGTCGAAGACG
The DNA here is from genome assembly GCA_949775195.1 of Diarsia dahlii. NCBI lineage: Eukaryota > Metazoa > Arthropoda > Insecta > Lepidoptera > Noctuidae > Diarsia > Diarsia dahlii. The sequence goes on from OX459198.1 coordinate 1,969,181, forward strand.
ATTTTCAAGGTTGCAAGCAATGCTGGCATAGGAAGATTTGTGGATAGTTACCACCCTTTACTCACCGAGAGACTTGTCCTGACAATGCCATTCGTAGATCTTTGACAGTTTTTACAGATAGTTAGAAGTCGGATTGTTGCTTTAATTCAGATTTTAGCAAAGTGATCCTTGTCCTTGTCCTTGTGATCTATTCAAACATTAATTTTAGTGACCTAAACACGCGTTCAAAACTGTAACATCCGAACGCCCAAAACATCATGTTAGCATATTTAATGAACTTTGATTATCCAACGAACTGGTAAAGTCATTACGTCTGCATTTCAAACATGTGTCACATTTATTGTGAGCATGCAATATAGCGCGGTGCGGGGTCGAATTGTTGCTGTGTTATACTCCGCGGTTATTGCTTCCAAATCAGTTTATTAGGAATTTAAATTTAGCTTCATTAGTTGTTAATTAGGTACATGCCGTTTTTTAATGTGTTTTAGTTTTTATACCTACGTTTTGCATATTGTGAAGTTTATTTATTTATGCACACACAAAATACAAAAAAAAGGATAAAAACAACAAAAAGAAGAGCACAAAGGTACTACTTATTTCAAAATAAATTTCTTCCAGCAAACTTGCGAGAGGAAAGTTTGATTAGAAATGTAGACACAGTGTGTGGAAAAGTCTTACAAGATTTTAATTAAAATTTAAAACAAAAGCATATCCATATAAAATAAACATACATACTAATATATACACATATAAAAATAAATACTAGTATCCGAATGTATACCTATAATAAACATACACAAATACAGAATATTACAGAATAGAGGAGAGGTAATGCTCTCTAACTTGTTTTTTGAAAGTAAATATAGATTTATAGTCTAAAATTTTAGGCGGAAGTGAGTTCCACAAACGTACAGCGTGAACAGAAAAGGAGTAGGAAAAGAATTCAGTTTTATGGGAAGGGAAATTAAGATGATGCCTAAGGTGGGATCTACACAGAGTATCAGAGGGACGGGTAAAGGAAAAACGATCGCGTAGTTAGCTGAGATATGCAGGGTTATAAAGAATGTTGTAGAGGAGACATAATATCCGAGTGTTCCGGCGAAGACGGATAGGGAGCCACTTGAGTTCCTTGCGGAAGTGAGAAACATGGTCATATTTCCTCAGACCAAACACAAAACGGATACAAAGGTTTTGCAGGCGCTCAAGTTTATTTAAGAGCTTCTCGGTGGCATCCAAATAGCAGGCATCAGCGTAATCAATGATCGGCTGGATCAGAGTTTGAGCTAAGTAAATCTTGGTTTTAAAAGGTAAGAAGCTCTGTAGAGATTTAAGTGAGTGGAAAGAAAAGTGCACCTTCCGACTAACCTCATTCACTTGAGCTCTCCAAGAGAGATTACTGTCAATTAAGACTCCAAGGTCCTTGGCTGTTTCAGCATAAGAAATGGTCGAACAGCCCAGAGATAATGGAGGCAAAGATGACAAGACAAGTGTATTGCGATAATATCGGCTGCCTATGATCATGGCCTGTGACTTAGCAGGGTTAATCTGTAGTCCGAACGATTTTGGCCATTGATAAATGCTTTCCAGGTCACGATTCATAGCAATGATTGTCGATTCCTTATCAATCGTCAGCATAGAGGTGGAAGCTGGAGGTGATAATTTTGGTAACAGTGTTAATAAATATAGAGAAAAGAAGAGGAGAGAGTTCGCGGTTTTGCCCGCATATAGGTCGGCCATCATCATCATCATTCGCTAAGCCTTTTTTCAGCTATGCTGGGGTCGGCTTCCAGTCTAACTTCATCCTAAATACTTGCAATTTAGGAGAATTATTTCAGAAATCTCGAATAATATCACACGCGAACGTACAATCGGGGTGAAAAGTATCTTACATTCCTGACTCAGATCCTGATCAAACAATTACTTTCGCATTTTGTAATATTAATATGTAATTGTTGACAGATATTTTAAACAAATTATGAAATGTTGTTGACCTCTACAATGAACTCATTTGCGTTATCTTTTAATACAATTAAAATATCCTGTTATAACAGATATCGGTTGTCGATCAGGTGATAATGGATTTAGTTTGATTGTAATCAGTTTACTGATACATGTTGCGTCGCTAGCTTCATGTCGCTAACTACGGAGGGAATTTCATAGAAATACGTAGAAACCAGTAGTGTCGCTGCGACATGTCGTCTACTGCTGCTGCGTGCAGTCGTCTACCAACTTGTACCTTTAAAGTTTTCATAACCATAAAACTTTGTTAGTTCTGAAACAGGATCCTTCAGTTGCTTCAACTTCCAGTTTAATGATTAGTTATCCTCCGTAATCTCCTTCTATCTTTTCTGGAAGGCATTTCCCTTGAGAGTAGCCTAAATGACTAATAAACTGTCTTTCATACGACTCCACGAATCGATCGGTTTGCTGAAACCTTTTATCCAAAGTTAATGGTTTTTGTTTCTTTACTGTAGTGCCTTTGTGTCAGTATCTGGTTGAGATTTGTAGATTGTGAAGGACAATCTAATTTATTTTTCAGTTTAGAACTTAATATAGGTTCATTCGATCGGATCGATTCTGTTAATTACAATACTTAGTGACTTATTTTTACTATTCCAAGGACTTACACATAACTGGCGAAATGTGGGTCTACAAATGGGTACCATACCACCATATGTTATGAATTTATGATATTTTTATTTAAAGAAAAAAAGACTTCTAGGGAAGTATGGAAGCAGACATGCTGCGCTGATTCCATATGCTAGTCAATTGGAATAAGGTAAAGATAATGAAATCTGTGAAAGGCTAAGGTTTTAAGGATTATGCTTATAATCAAGTACAATTTTTCCGCATGAATCGCATCTCTTTGTATTTTCAACAAAAAAATCGCAGCCTATTTCGAATCCAACAGCTGACTTTAATCTACCAAATATAATAATTTAATATAAAAACTCTTACAATTTCTCCACAAAATCGAATCACAAATTAATGTTATCGTACGCTTTCGATCCATGGCATAACACTTTCGTCCATGACAGTACTTATCGTGTTTTTTAAACGGCGGTTAGTACTGATTAAATACGCAGATGTGCGGTCGAAGCGTGACTTGTGACGAATGTGCACGTGTGCTCGCATGTACCGAGTGCTTCCGGTTGCTGTGGTTGGTTGCTTGGTTGGTTAATGGTCCAGTAGGTGACGGGGTCGTGGAGGAAAAGATGGGACAGTGTGTTTTCAGAGATTGGCTGAGGTTTCTGAAGACCTCATCTTATGGTGTCGTGGCTACCGAATCCGTGTCGAGTCGAGAGAAAGAACCGATTTCAATTTATTTTCTTATAAGTTTTATGGTTAGTCTTTTTTTTTATATATTATATGGGTTTACTCTTGACCTCAATCTTGCCCTAAGGGCAGAGATGAGGTCGACGATGGAACGAGCTTACCCAAAAGAAGCCTATTTACTCGCGACTTAAATAGATTGGGGTTATATGAACTCGGGAAGACCGACGCAGGCAGGGTGTTCCACTCCTTGGCTGTTCGATTGTACGAATAATGAAAGATTTAGCAAAACGCTTCGTACCAAGGTATGGGTGAAAACCTGCAGTGCGCCTAGTCTCTCGATGGAAGAAGGGAGATGGTGGAATAAACTCGTGGAGCTCTTGCGCACACTCTCCGAAGTACAGTCTGTAGAAGACCGACAGACATGCAATTTTGCGCCGGTGGGCCAGGCTATGTTGCTTGGCAACCAGCTTAGTCTTAGACCAAAGAAACGATGGATGGATTGTGTAAAGGATGATATTGCAAGAAAGGAGATATCTGATGAGACGTTTAATAGAGTAGTTTGGAAGACGAAGACATGCTTCGCCGACCCCGAATGGTTTGGGATACGGGGAAGAGATGATGATTTTATGCTTAGCCTTGGCACTTGAGTAATTCAAAATCTTATACTAGTTTGATTTGCAGCAGCCGTTTTCGTGAACTCCATATTCAGAGTCAGGCTGTAGTTAACTTCCCGTCGGGGGGCTGCGGGTTGTTCAAAAGAGATACCGCGGCCTCGGCACAAGGGCTAAGAAGGAACATGGGTAGTTTTTAGTAGAGCGGGAGGAGTCATTTGATGATTTCCCACACCCAAATAAAAGGCTGTAGATAACTTCGATTACCTAACCTTGTCCAAACTATGTTATATTCAGCTTCCACTCAAACCTGATACAGCTTAATACTAACATTTCTCATGGAGCGTCTGCCTTTCTAACCTCCACAACCCTGGTTAACACTTACGGAAGTTAGATATCATCAGCAATGATGATATCTAACTGCCTTATTTCGATTTATTTGGGGTCGTCGCAGCAAACTTCTCTATTCCACCTCATCTCAGCAGTCAGTCTTCGGGAGTATGATATAACCAAATCAATAAGTTTGTTTGAACCACCAGTTACAGTAATCATAACTCTTGGTACTCTACATACATATAATATTAACAATCTTTTACAGCGTGACCTTTCACTGCTGTTTGTGTCGATAACGCGTAGGAACCGTATCAAGTTCAGAACGTTTCATTTTGATCACATTGTGGGATATAACTAACGTTAATTGGGTGAAAACTAACTTTTTTAGGGTTCCGTACCTCAAAAGGAAAAAACGGAACCCTTATAGGATCACTTTGTTGTCCGTCTGTCCGTCCGTCCGTCTGTCAAGACCCTTTTTCTCAGGAACGCGTGGAGGTATGAAGCTGAAATTTATATCAATTACTCAGGTCTACTGTCCCTTGAAGCTGTGAAAAAATCAAACTTCTAAGCCAACGCAATCAAAAGATACAGCCGTTTATGCCGCAAATTTTCGACACTTGCAAGGGAATCAAACAGGGTGCTTCCCGTGAACTCAGAATCTTGAAATTTGGTACGAAGCAACGTCTTATAGCATAGATAAAGGAAAAATTACGAAAACCATAAATTTTTAGTTACATCACATAATAAAAATATTCTAAGTAATTTTAAACTTTGTTTGTACGGAACCCTCGGTGCGCGAGTCCGACTCGCACTTGGCCGGTTTTTTGTTATTCAAGTGTGTTTATGATTATGTGGCGCAGCCAATTTGATTTTGTGCTTTCTTTATCATCATTATCATTTTTCTGCTCTTATCCTATTTTGTTCGGGGCCAAAGACACGTCTTTTTCTTTCACACATATTAGTCGTAATCACAGCGGTATTTAGAGCTAAATCAGCTTTCAAACATCTATCGCTTTTTTGGTCTGCCCCTACTATAAAACGAAAGGGTTTTTGTAATATAATTAATAAAGGTTTATTTTCTCTTTCTATGTGCCTTTTTATAAATGCTTCTTCCTTATAGGTTTTTTAAGTAATAAGTCGATTTTTGAAGTAGAAAAATGTGTTTTTTAACCGAATTCCAAAAGGAGGAGGTTCTTAATTCGTCGGAGATCTTTTTTTGTAATTTGCCAATTGCATTTGTAAAGCTCCAAGATCAAATATGCAAACACCAGTCCTTTTGTGACATAATTTACGGCTTTTCCTTCAAATGTTAATTGAAACGTTGGAAAATATAACAGGACTGTACAAGGAAGTTAGAAAAGAAATTGTACATCCAATTTCATACCTTCATCACACTAAGTAGAAAAGATTTTATCATTCTCCTCTTTATAATCTCGTAAAAGGCGCCATAACGCTATTTCAACATGACATGTTAGTGCTAACCTTGACATCAAACCCGGAACTTCGCGTGTAAGTTAACGACTGAACCATTGGAGTAAGGATAATAATTTTCCACGCTTATTCGAGTTTTCACAGTTGACCTGTTGGATACTTGCCACAGTGTAGCTATATACAGTAGGGTAACTTGGTTTGTTTTCTTGAGGATGTTAGCTTTTTTTTTCGGTCATGCAGATCTATTTTAGTACCTAACCACCATAAGATACCCGGCCAGTATCGTTCCCACTGCTGGGACACACGTTCTCTCTCTGTAAGAGGGAGTGGGCCGTAATCCACCACAGTGTGAGTTGGCGGATGTCACATTTGAGCTCTGGGATACGCTGGTTTATTCTTAATGACTTCCTTCCCCGTTTTGAGTACTTACAGCTTGGCGCTGTGCAATTTGATCCTTTAACTTAATTCCGACCTAAGGGAATTACGAATGCTCCAAATTAGGTTTTCACCATCGATGCAACGAACCGCCATTGGAGAACGCCATTAGATACGATCCCTTTGGGAAATCATGGGGTAGTTTATTTTTAGACAAGATACGGTTTTTGTAGAAATTCGTGTCGTCTTTCGTGAATAAATCTTACGGCTTTTTCGTAATTAGACACGAAACGAACTATTTTTAGATTACAAAAGAAATATGGACTATTCTTTTGCAAATGTTTTCGTTTAAATGCCAAGTATGAAGAAATAGTACAAATGTCATTCATTGTTACATACCTATTCAAAACGCATAGTAGTAACATAAAACATTTTAGAAAAATATAATTAAATCATTAATATTTATTATTAGAATTCAACAAAAAATATGTTTACAGTTTTCGTAGCATAAATTACTTTTTTATCCTGTAATAACACCCACCGAAAGAAACTCAATGCTATTATGTCCAATGTTGTTTTACGGATATTTTTATTATACATAATTATAAATTCTTTATGATGCGAGAAAATAAAGAAATGTTAAATTTTGAAACTTAAAAATTCTGCTTGAATGATCTGCTTATTTTTTTCCTGCTGGGGTCGGCTTGCAGTCTTACAAAAAAAGTTATTTACTTTATTACATAAAAGAACTGCCCATCAGACCTCTACAATCTACTTACTGGAAAATTCGATAAAACAGGTTGTCAGACTGTTAAAGAGCTACAATTGACAACATACCTTTGGTCTGTCTGACAAAAAACGTGGTCCCCAAAAAATCCACTCTCATAATATTTCCAGCTAATCTTGAACTAGGCTTTTGTGTGAAATTAACTAGAGAAGAGTGAACTATATTTTTATTAAAAGAACTTGTAAAACACATGTGACAAGCAATAAATAATTGTTTTTAAATTGACATGGTCACTGACACTACTATTAATATCATAAACGGGATATTTACCATGTTTGATTTTTGTTTCGAGTTCCCGATATTTCGGCGCTGTTACAAGCACCATGATCACGGATAAACTCGAAACAAAAATCAAACATGGTAAATATCCCGTTTATGATATTAATAGTAATAAATAATTGATATGAATTAGAAGGCTTTGGGGAAGACCTTTGACCAGCAGTGAGGCAAATAAAAAAACAAAGGACATCATCCACATTTCATACAGTTTTGGTCCAAAAGTAAAAGTGCCGGCCAAATAAAAAAAGTGTTTTATTCTGATAGAACTCGTCCGCCTTAGAATTTCTTTATATGACACCAAAGCTGTAGCATCACTATACTTGGTATTATTTGAGTTCTAAAAATACTATAATTATAAAGCTCAATTACCACTGACTAACTGATTGACAGACTTGTTCTCCCAGATGGTGGATGGGGAGGTGGGTATATTTTGACAGATTCGTAAACACTCTCGTAAGTATGGGAAAAGTGCCAAACCCCCCCTTTGCCCCCCCTTTCTCCCCCCTCCCTATCGTATCTCGGAAACAAAGAGACTTTACGAGTTTTTTTTTTAGGGATTCGTATAGAGGAAGCTTGGGGAAGTAAAAACCATTTTTCAATGTTGACCTCCCTGCCCCCCTTCTCCCCCCTTTTTGGCGGATCTCGGAAGTTAAGAGACTTGGAACATATTTTTTTTCAGATTTATTGAAAGGAAAAATGTATGAAAAATCAGGTTTCTTTAACATGAATACCACCAAGTATATTGGTGCCACAGCTTTGGTGTCATATAAAAAAATGCTAAGGCGAACGAGTTCTTTCAGAATAAAGCACTTTTTTTTATTGGCCGGCCACTTTGACATTTGGACCAAAATGGATGATGTCCTTTGACCTACTGTTACCAACTACGTTCTACTGTGTCACGTCAAATCCACATCATGTCCTCATAATAATCTCATATGGCTTTGTTCAGTACCCGTGAAATAATGGTCTCTTATTAGACCCCTAATACACATCCTTACCATCCCCGAGGTATCTGGATAATTTGATGCTTCACGACCTTGCAAGTGACACATTGATAAGGAAAAAAAGTAATTGAATTCCGTCACAATAAAAACCTTGAAATTCGGCCCAGTTTATTATTTATTTAAGGAAAAAATGAAATGGTTTTTGACTTAAATTCTCTTGGAAAAGTATAACTAATTCGAAGTTAGGTTTTAAAGTTTGACAAGATGACGTTGATAAGGCAAGATCGTTGACAGTCGTTACAGGTAGTTAGTGACCTGTAAGTCTGACAACCAGCCTCACCAAGGGTTATCATACCAACTGCGATTTGGAGGATAGATAGGCAGTCGCTCCATGTAAAATACTGATATTCAGCTGCTTCCAGTTATACTGGACTAAGTAAGTATTCAGAAGTAAGTTTTATAAGTAGTTTTACCTTTTCTTAGCTGGATACAATAAGAACCCTAAATATCATACAAAACCAGTTTCCTACAACATCACCACACACTGACTTTGGTCCATAAATACTTCCAACATTCTAAACTAGCTGAATTTATGACCTGTTATCAAATATAAATGTTCTATAAATAAAAGACCGTGAAATTCCATGTATCCGCTGACCTGGTGATGTTCTTCAGAAAGGTCAGGAGAATAGAACTCGCAACCGAAATGCGAGTATGACTAGATGTATGAAGTGCATGGTGGAAACTAAAGGAGTGTGTTAGGATCGTAGAATTCCTCATAACGGATGTAAAATACAAGGTAAACTGCCTTGCTGGTCTGTCACAGTGAATTGGGGTAGATATACGAACAAATTCCATTTTCCCACCTGAACGCACAATACGCGCTTTGTAAACCGGACACCACTTATACAATAGCTACAATAAAATTTAATAAAAAGATATGAGTTCCTATCATGTGTATATAGTTTATGTATTGTCTAGTCAAGCTGCTAAGATTCATAGTCGGGTAAAGCACTCTTGCAAATGAGGTGTTAAAGTTATGTGAGCACCGGGAATTCTTTACGTGGTTTGTGATCCGTGATACTAGATAGACTAGTTGAACGTTTATTTATGTTTTTGATCAAGATCTTGATTTTCCGATTGATTTTTCTTTTGGATTCGGATGAAGATCAGGACTTTCTCAGCGTTATTGGGTTTTTCTCTATACATGCCATGGAGTTTGTTTGATAGTAATAGGGTTGCCCCTATTACATGGTAATACTTATAACCCTCCATGCTTCACTTCTTAACTCTGTACGCGGGATCCGTTTCTACATTTTTATTATTTATTTCTTGTAGCCACGGATCCCGGGATCCGTGGAGACAATTTTTTTTTTTTGTAGAAACGGATCCCGGGATCCGTGGAGACAAATCGGCGGGATCCGTGTTACATCAAATCGTATCCCGTTATCGGTGGAGACAGATCCCCTCCAGGTACTGTAGGCAAGATGTGATTATTTGTTGAAAATCTTCACCATGTTTTTGTTGTCATCTTGTGTTTCGGCGTAAAATATCTAGGCTGTATTAGCTAGCATATTATAAGTAATCTTGTATGAAACTATTTAAAATACTGGTACAATACAAACGCAATTTCTAAGTAGGGTAGGCAAAGCAGGCTTTCGTAATATTTTATGAATTTAGCATCGTTCATCATCTTTTTCTTCGAATTCATCAATGTTGTCCTAATGGTCATGCCTTATTGCTAATGGGACAAAATTTGTAATTTGTCAGCCTCCTAGGCTGTTTTATTGCCCAACTTTGCATTGCAAAAAAGTAATTTTGTTTTACTAAAGTATTTTGGACATTTGAATATTTATTGTAATTGTCTCGATGTTAATGGAAAGTAGAATGAAAAGTTGTAATGAAACTTTACAAAACTGATTAAAAAACTAACGCAGTAGAATATAGTTGAAGGTGCAGCTTCTGAGATCTGAACAAAATGATAACTTTCGAAACGGCAGGACCGATTTTGTCGGAACTTTTACTGGCAGACAGTTAACGTTATAAGGAGTACCTGAGACTTTTATTTTAGAATAAGAATTAGGGTTCTGTGCAATAAATTAAAACCTTTGAAATTGTTGACAAAATCCGATTAAAACAGAAGTAATTAAGTTAGTCCATTTAATAATAATTGTTTGATCAACCTCAGTAGGTACGTCTCCTGCTACGTTATTTAAAAACTCCTTGTGCAATCTCTTATGCGGCCGCCACACACTCGACGAGTGGCATGGGAAGTAGCGAGGAAAGGAGGTAGGAACATAGTGTGGCAACGTTACTCGTCATGCCGCACGTCATGCTCCTCGTCCTGCCCACCGCTCCGCGATGATCGCGCGGTGAATACATGTGATCCACCATCTCCGTTGGCGAGGACGATGACGACGATGTATATTTCTTTTTATGACATTGATATAATTAACTATACTAAAAATGCATAGCGCGCACGCTGCCACAGTTTCATCGTCCACCAAAGGCAAATAACAAGTGAGGAGCGTCGCGATTAATTGCGCGAGTAGAGCAGTGTGGGCAGAGCGAGCGAGTTGTTCCGGTCTGATCCCCCAAACCGATCCACTACCAATATTTTTCTTTTGTTTATTCCTTTCTGATCCCCTGTAATTTATCATTCCGTTCTGATCCCCTATTTGACACAAGTACAAGTGAAGTACAGTCAACCGAAAAACAGTTGTTAATAAAATAATAATCAGTTTTTATTTCTATAACTTACAATTGTACGATCATCCCACAAACTACCAGGAGAACAGAAGTAGGAAGGAGGTATTGGAATCTTTAAATCAAATCTATATTATTTCTTTCTAAAACCATGCACTTTTTTTGTTGGAGATAGGAAACCAGGACAGTAAAGTCCCACAAACTACCAGGAGGCCAGAATGGTGAATTATTAAGTGTCACCACTGCATATAAGACACACAAGTGTCATATATTTTTGTAATCTCCTTCTAAAACCCTACATTTTGATACCCTAAGATTCCAATTTCCAATACCTCCTTCCTACTTCTGTTCTCCTGGTAGTTTGACTTGACTTTACTACCTATTCTTTTTTTTTAATCTAATAGAAACCTGTACAAATATTTTGTTGCTGACTGTCCTAAAAATGTGTCAGGGTATCCGATTATTTTACGGGGGATCAGACCGGAATAGAAAATAATTTATAATAAAACGGATCCCCTAGGGTATCAGTTTTAGGGGATCAGACCGGAATAACTCGAGCGAGCAATATCGCGGCAGCGCGAGGAGCATAGCGATGAGCAGCGCGAGGAGCATAGTGTAGCGGCCGCATTATATTTTAAACCCGCTTATTACAGTGCAACTAACGGGAAAAAGGTATCTCCAATGTTAATTTGGGCCGCCTATATAAAGACAGCAGCGAGTGCATTTCGCAAGTATTTACGCACGCGCGAAATAATTTCCTTACTTAATAAATTTAGTGGAGACAGAACACGTTTCGCTTTTGGATTTGTTCACAACTGTGGGCCTATTTTAATGGTTTATTGATTTATGGGTAAATTGCGTAGTGAGTGCGTTTGGTAGTTTAATGATTTTCTTTAAAGGAAATTCATTCTTTGAATTTTGCTAATCTTTCTAATGGTTTTAACATTTTTGTTTCTGTTTTTATTTGTGCATTTTCCTCAGTACTAACAAAGTACAGTCGTACACTGAAAAGTTAACCACTTATTTATTATGAGCGTGATGTGTCATTGCAGAGCCTCCCCTTCTCTATATCTCTTCCCTTCTGTTCTATTTATCTCTGTTTTTGGCTGTTTGGACCCAATTTGGACCCTTCTGGGCTTAACACCAAATTTTTCTTTAATATTGAATATTCCACTCCTATCATTATCATCAATATTATGGGCAGCCTGATTCAATTCCTGTTTCCTTCCTTGCTTCGTGAATACTCTCTACACTCAAGCAATAAGGACGATATTGCTTTACCAACATCCACAATATCTTACACAAACTAAACCACTATACCACATTAAAGTTTATCTCAAGTTCTTTCACTTGTGTCCTCAGCCCTATAAGTAGGTACTTGTGTACCAACCGTAATATCTGGGCTAGTCGTACGGCCTCGTGGGATATCGGACACCGATCGATATGTTTCGTAACTTTCGGCACTACCTGCCTGCTAGTATCAAGTTCTTAATTAAAGGTTTTAAATTAGATATTTGTATTGCTTTGAATGTGGTGTTGATTGGATAGAAATGAATGATTGTAACTTGTCTTGTGGAGTTTAAGTTGTGTTCTTGTCAGTTGACTCTTTTTGGATTACGATTGGGTCCTCGTTGTTGTACATTGAAGCCAGTTATGGTTCTCTTAATTGTTTTGTTTCGAAGTTTTTGACAGATTTATTATCTCATTAATTGTTTTTGTTCTCTTTTCGTGCTATCAGTTCATTAGTTTAGATCTCGTTAGGCGATTTTCCGTATTAGTGAACTGCACAGCTAATAATTTCGTATGGTGTTGATGACACAATTTGTATGCTTTTGCATATTGATTTGTTCTAGTCCTGGAACGAATATCTTGATGACTCCTTGTATTGAAATCTAGTATTAATAAGGTCATTTTTGGGATCTATCTTCTCTACTTACCTATTCGTTTTCTTATCTTATCTTATTTAAAAGGTTAATTATCAGTCTGTACTTTAACACTATTTCTGCTTAACGTTTAGCTCTGACCTATGACTACGAGATACGGATGCCATTAGTGTGTAATCTATTCGAAATTCAATTCTGCCTTTAATGGCCGCCAAGTCGTAAATAAAAACGATTGTAAAATGTGGCGGTTGAATGAGTCTTGTGAGATTATCTGGACCTAAAACCCATTCAATTGTGATGTTTATACGTTTAGCGTTTGCAGTTGTATTTATGAGAAAACTTCTTAATCAAGAGGGAGTAATACTCTTTCCTAAGTGTACCTGCACGAGTAGGATAGATAAATTGAAAGTTCTAGACAACTATGAACATGTCGAAACATTAGAAATCGTTATCATATTCTTCTGAATCAAAAGGGAAAAAGAAGAATAAAATAAACAAGACAACGCAACTATCATAACCAGGAAAACAGTAAATTATAAATAGAAAGCTAAGGTCAAGAAAACTGACGATAAACAATAACAAACGTTATAAATACCTTGACAGTAATATTATCTAAGTTTAGCCACTGTATGCTCCTTATAACAAACTGTCCGTCTGCTATTAAAATAGATTTCTTATAACTGGCTGCGAATTTCCTCGAATTGCTTCAACGTCGGCTTAACTTTAGTGATAAGACTGCTGAAATAGGCTGCACTAGCCGTGACGTAACGAACGCATCGAATAGAAGCCGACATTCACGAGTATGGAGGCAATGGAGTTGCTATTTCGACTTAATGTTGGAAATTGAAGCCTGTGTAACTTTATTGAAAATGTTTATCAGATTGCACTGGGTCTTTACTATTTCAAAAGATTACTTCTTTTAACAAATTTATATCAGCAAATTTTTAGCAATCCTCATAAATTGTCTTTCAAACCAGAGTTTGACGAACACTTGTGCCGAAGAACTACGATACATAAACTTGTTCATCACCACGTGCCAAGACAACTTCAATCTTAAACCAAAAGCACATTTTTTCTATTTCTCTTTTCATCATCATAATCATCATTTCAGTCAAAAGACGTCCACTGCTGGACATAGGCCTCCCCCAGGTGTCGCCACATTGACCGGTCCCGTGCGTCTCTCATCCATCTGCAACCTTGACCAGGTTATCGGTCCACCTAGTGGGAGCAACGTCGCAACGTCTTCCGGTTCGCGGTCGCCATTCCAGAACTTTTCGGCCCCATCGGCCATCCGTTCTGCGAGTAATGTGCCCTGCCCGTTGCCACTTAAGTCTGGCGATTCTTCGGGCTACGTCGGTAACCTTGGTCTTTCTCTTTTACTCTTTAATAATTCTTTCCTTCATTTATGACTTCCCATCGTCTTCATCATTGTCTTCGAAAATGTCGTGAGGAATGGTGTTTGAATATGAATGTGGATGGGTATAAGAGTAGAGAAAGACTAAAGAAACGATGGATGCACTGTGTTAAGAATGATAAGGTAAGAAAGGAGGTGTCTCATAAAATGACGAAAAATCGAGAGGTATGGAGGAGGAAGACATGTTGTACCGAATTGGGATAATGGCAAGAGAATGATGATGATTGTCTTCATCCTATACTTCCTACTAATATTATAAATGCGAAAGTTTGTGAGTGTGTATGTTTGTTACTTCTTCACGCAAAAACTACTGAACGGATTTGGATAAAATTTGGTCAACAGATAGTTTATAATCTGGATTAGCACATAGGATAGTTTTTATCCCGATTTTATCTCCCCGTGGGATAATTTTCGAGTTGCAGCGGGTGAAGCCGCTCCCCAACAGCTAGTCTTTAGTAATTTTATCTTTAACTAGCTTTTGCCAGCGGCTTCGCCCGCGTGAAAATGTCGATTTTCCATACAAACTTTCATCCCCTATTTAAATCCCTTAGGGGTTGAATTTCGTGTCTATCGCGCAGATAACTCTGCTTGGGCGATGGAGGATTTTTGTTGACGCCAGGTATAAAGAATAGTTGGTATGTGGAGTGACACTGGAGTGGCTATGTAGTGGAAGGGACAGCGTTGAAGGATTCCGCTGGATTGGAGAATCACAGGAGAAGGACAGGACCAATCAATGTGGCGTTGCTGGCAGAGAACGTCAAATGATGATCAATGCAATTATCGAAATACAAACTTACTGTTAGGCTGGTGTTATCCCACTGCTGAGCAGAGACGACCTCCGATCTTCCCATCCAGGGCCAATGTAGACCACTGGTCATTGGTTCTGTCGAGCTCGTCCCACCATTTCCTGTGAGGTCTACCGCGTCGCCTTCAGGCTGTCTTGGTTATATTGATTTCTGACAGACGCGGACATGGTTATATTGCTTACCCACAGCTCATCGGGCGTACGGTAGACATGGCCAGCCCAGTCTCATATTTAAGGACTAGCTTTTGCCAGCGGCTTCGCCCGCGTAAAAAGGACGATTTTCCATACAAACTTTCATCCCCTATTTAACTCCCTTAGGGGTTGAATTTCGAAAAATCCTTCCTTATTCCTTGTCTACACTATAAAGGGAACCTCTGTGCAAAATTTCAGCTTTCTAGGTCCAAGAGTTTGGGCTGGGCGTTGATGAGTCAGTCAGTCAGTCAGGACTTCTCTTTTTATTTATATAGATTAATTCTGTTGCTGCAATGGTCATTCCATCCGCGCATAAGCACTCCATTTGTTTCCTACTCCGTGCTACAGCCACCGAATTGACTAACACTACGTCTAGCTGTAAGCCTGTCTAGTATGTTATCTCCCCCAGTCTAAACTGGTATGCGGAATGTAGCCTGAATGAAAGGCATGCACTCAATCGTATGCAAATCTGTACGGACGTGTAAATTGTACCTAAACTACGTATTTCAGAAATCTTATAATCTGTGACGAATGGATTTAAATACTTCTCTTTAGACTATATTTGCCTTTGATTTTCGTTTGATGTTGCTCAAATTATTGTGGAATTATATACAATTTTGTCTTCACTTTATAATATATCCTAAGTAAATTGGATAGAGCGGTTAGTTCTGAATTTTTTAGATCTTAATATTTTAAAATCTTTGTTCTTACTTCATAAGTGCCGTTTGGGGTTTGGCACTGTTTGAGATCACAATGTTACAAGATGGCACACTATGATTAGATGAGAAATAGTTGGCAAGATCTCTAAAAGGAGTATTGTTTAATAGTAGGTACTTGCTGACATTCTGAAGAATGATGATGATTTAAGTTGCCTCTCTTTCTTTCTCTTCTATATTTTATCTTTTTTACTTTATCACCTGGGTAGCTTAATCCAAATCTAATCTTAATATTCAATGCAGTTTTCGTCATTTTTACGATTATACTTTTTTTGTCAAAAATTACATCTCGAGGTTTTAAGCTATACTTATATGTAGTTTTTTTGATTTTGGATGTCTGGAATATTGTGAAATAGCAAGGAAAATGCAGCATTTCTTGTGAAATATTACTTAGCCGCAAAACCGTCATTTTCAAGAACTAAATTTGCTGTTACGACGGCAGAAATATTCTCCCAGCTTCATTTATATCTCGAATCAAATTTCCCCAAAACCGCACAATCCGGTCCTCAACGTCAAAACCATCATTACAATACCCGGCATCAATCTCCAGAACTGCCGGAATCCTCAATAAAGTTTACTATAACCGGCATAGTGGGGAATGCCGGATGAATGGACGGAGTGCCTCAATGTTGGGCCGGCGCCAGGCAGACTGCACACTACCAGCTAACCTTGGCTTTGAATACAGTTCATTTAATTTGTTAATTGGTGGTTTCTCTCGCTGAATTTGAGAAATGATTTTGTGAAACAAAGTGGAGATGCCTCCTAAAAAATGGTTGAAAGTAGCATTCGTTTCCGAAATACTGAAAGTACATAAAATACAAGTAAGTGTAACGGAACCTTTGCATTACCTATGAAACTTTTCCATACTTTAGGTCACCCAAGAATCAAAAGCATGCATAGAAAAGACAATGGAGGCTCTAACCACGTGCTTACTTTCAATCAGCAAAATATTATAACCATACAAGGATTCAAATTCAAAAGGTGAGGTAGGTTTTAAAATGCTCAAATATCACAATGAATGTGTCCTCTTATTCACAAAACGGGAAATATGGGAGCATTCAAGTAGATGCTAAAAGTACGGAAGCCGAAAAGCTACCAAAACAATTACCTCTGCAATTGCCTCTGTATGCAACAGGTGGCGTCGAGCCAAAACTGAATGCGTCTTACAATCTTCTTACATCCAAACTAACTCCTAATTCAACACCATAAAGTCGATCTTCGAACAACAGAGGGAATGGTTTTTATGACTTTGCGTAATGGGAAGTAAGAGTGTGACTGTTGTCAAAATGACAACGAACTCATTTTGGCTAGTAGCCAAGTGGCAAAAGATAAAAGAGTATTTTTAGCTTTATCAAGCGTTACAAATTGTTTGTACGATTTACTTAACGAGGATTTATGAATTGTGTTACTTGTTGAATTCACTTCGTCTTTTTTAAGTTAGTGAAAATAAAACAAACCTTTCTATCATCCTCATTATACATTCTAGCTCTCGTTCCATGTTACTTGCGGTTTGATATAACACATTTTGTTCTTTCATTCACTCTCCACTGTTAACCGTAACACTATCATTTACGTGACACCTATTTCTTTCATGTTACTCACACAGTGCATCTTCTTCTTTCCTTCTGTCTGCTTTAAGTCAATAATATCTGTGACATTTTGTTTTATAACTCTGTTCAATTTCAAAGTCTGTTCTCTTTTTACTAGTTGTCTTTTATGGCCCAGGTCGAATTTGCACAGAAACACGAAAAAACTTAACAAATTCCCACTCACCGAATAGCCAATCAACAGTCCATAAAATGAAGCCAAAACATTGTTTCAATAGACACGAACCGAAGAAACAAGAGTAAACATCCATAACTTTTCATTTTCACGGTTCGACAGTCTGCGATGGAGTTGGAACAACTTTTTTCAATCAATACGGATTTTTCATTGGGTCTGTTAGAATTTGCAGGAGGCTGTGAATATTGAGGCGTAGATACTATTTTACACGCTCCATTTTGTTTGGTTGTTTGTTTGTTTGTTTGCGGGATTGGCTTTTGATTTAATTGCTTGTGTGTAGATTATCGCTGTGGAAACTGGAAGTCCTTGCACGATATCTTCTCTAATATATAAAATTCTCGTGTCACAGTTTTCGTTGCCATACTCCTCCGAAACGGCTTGACCGATTTTGATGAAATTTTTTGTGCTTATCCGGTATCTATGAGAATCGGCCAACATCTATTTTTCATCCCCCTAAATGTTAGGGGTAGTCCACCCCAAAATTTTTTTTACTAGGAAATTATTTATATGGCAAAACAACGTTTGCCGGGTCAGCTAGTATCTATATACATATACTAAAGTTTACATAGATCACACCACTGCGCTCTCCCAGCCTCAGGGTCTAAAACAAATCGAAAACGCTATCAAAGCTTTACGACCCACAAAGTGCTATCCACAAGAACAAGGGGATATCTATCCTTTAAAAACATAACCCATACAAATGAAAACATTCCAGCCATGTTTCCAATAGCTCAAGGTTCACCCCTACACCAATAAGAAAGCCATAATGCAACAAGTGCTAACCCTTAGCTACTGGGAATACAGAAGGACCACTTTGATTTGAAAAAGTCATGAAAAAGTTTGCACACACGAGTATTTTAGAGGTTTTTCTTGAATTAAAGGTCTAGTTATGGAAGACGATGCATCTAATGATGTGGAAGCTGTTGAGTGCATTGACAGTCAGGACGACGACGACCCCGATGGAGCAGAAAAACGACCTATCATGCTTCTCCTACGTCGACTAATACGAAACGAAACTATTACAATTTACTTTGAAGATGCTGATAGGGTTATTGAACAAATGACAATCACTTATGTCTGTTTCTTCTGTGCTAACTCTGTCTCTTTTACTATCAATATCAGCGTTGTGCCTACTTCTTAGTTCAATTGATAACTTCTACCTATCATCCTGCCCTTGTCTTGTATTACTTATGGTTTGTGCAACACGATTTTTTTTATCTTTCATTCGCCACTATCTGCCGGTCTCGAACTCAACCTCGAATTTAAAACATTTATATGAATTTAATCTTTAATAAGGAATGTTGAATTGTCAAAGTAAGTTTCAGTCGAAACCCGTCGGGGCTGTGGATTGTCGAAAGGTTAACGCGGCTCCGACACAAGGGCGAAGAAGGAACATGGGTTTGGTTTTTAGTCAGTAGAAGTCTGACACTCCCCTTCGCCCTGCCCAAGAGCGGGCATTCGATGATTTTCCGATGAAGGTTCAGTCGAAAACTAAAATATTTAGCTACCCAGGCACAATCACAAGGCATATTTGTGAAAGTAGTTGCCGGCCATTACAAGCTCTATGGAGAAGAATAGACAAAACGCCTTTTCTTCCCTATCATTCTCCACTCTGTTCTATGGAACTTCTGCCTCTATCTTCCTAATAATGGTGATAAGCTGCCAGCAGCTGTGCCTGTGACCCAGTTTTGGTGTCAAGGTTCCTCCCGGAGCAACAAGTAGGGGCCTACTTACCCTCCCGGTGAAAGTGTTCGTGGTAATCAAACATGGCTATATAACTTTTATTGGATTAGAATAATAAGTTTATTGGCAAAGGGAAGATTGCTCCAGAATGTTATTTGGCGGAAATTGATTGGTTCTTGGGCTTAGTTTGGTGTGGACAATGTGCTTTTGTATTGTTTTATTATTAGCCTGTGTCATCCAACTGGTGGCCAAAGGCTCCTTTGATCCAGGACCAATGTAGATCACTGGTCCACTGACCACTTTATCATCGCGCTATCTCCTGCGAGGCCAACCGCGTCGCCTTCTGGCTGTGTCAGGGCTCCATAACGTACGTTTATTTTGACCAGCAGCTCGTCGGGCATACGGCAGACATAATATTATGTGTTTTGGAGCGCAGGGTGGTGATATAATATAATCGGTTTCGGTGATTAGTTGTCGTTGGGATCTATGAGAAGCCTAATTAGTCTTGCCGACGGATATCGTGTCAGATAAGACGTAGTCTCTACATGAACAGTACTGCATTAATTAACAGCTACATCCCTTTAGAGAGGACACTGATCCGAACATAGTTTGGTAAAGACTAGGTTGATGATGATAGGTCCAAAGATACAGAAGGAATCTAAATGCAGAGTTACGATTAGTAATAAGAATCACCACTTTAACTCAGTAAATGATATGAAATGAAATTGATTATTTCAGACACATGATACAGGTCCATATTATGTTAGTAGGTACTTATAGCTATGTTAGTTACATTTTAAACAGTTATTATTTTACATGACATACATACATAATTAAGTAAAAACCTAATGAACTTGACCGTGGAGAATTTCCACATCGTAAAGAAATCCTAACTTGTCGTAAATGTTATTGACCCATTGTATAGTGTTAGTATTAAAAACTGTCACGGTTCTTATTAATTACGATTGTTTTGTGGTTAGTTGTCGATTGTGGTTTATTAGGGAAACGGTTATTTGTCATGCGATGAAATTAAGTCATAAAAGAGTGCGGGTTTATTACTCATACATAATCTAAGTCGTTTACCTACTAACCTTTAAATGTCTGTGTTCAAAAAATAATGATAATGTGTTAAACCGTAATAATGGATAATGATATTTTTTTTTGGTAGCCTACGTTTTGTCCCATTGCTAGCAATGTCCCTATCTTTCTCTTTCCATAACTTTGTATCTTTTATATCTCTGGAAATCTTTGTCTCTGTTCTGTTTAAAAAAAATCGTTCTGCACCCCATTCTGGGACTTTATTCTGGACTGAAGGATTCAAATTTAAAAGTACTTTAATCACTGCAAGCACGTCATCCACTACCCGTATCTTCTTAAAAATTGTGAGACTGCCAGATTATTCAACCATTTTAAAATACCTTAAAAAAATCTCATGTTTCCGATATCCTTAATAGCGAATAATGTTGCGCGGTTATTACATAAATGTTAAGAAAATCGAGGTCTGCCTACGTTTGAGGTAACGCTAAACTATCAACCTTTCTAAATTCCGTCCGATCGTATTATAATCATCCCCACTTTGTATATGATATAACATAACATGTTTTTAGCATAATAATATGAATTCATTCACTAGTAAAACTAAAAATATAAAGAAAACCGGTGGAGAACTGGAGACATTAATATAATGCTAAATGAATATACATAATTTGCTATAATTCTTATCTACCAATAAAATACGATCGTTTGAATAAAAAAAACCCCAACCCTCTATTAATTTTGTTTTAGCTTAGTTGGTGGTAAAAATTCATGTTCACCGAAATATGGTCAACCAAATTCATCCACTCAATAATCAGTTATGAGAAGATTATAATCAAAGAATTCTATTCGACCCTGAATAGAACTACTTCTTTCAAACCACATAAAATCTTCCAAGACCCATTGAAGAAGCTGTACTACTTTTACCGTAGAACATTTCGACTCGCCCCAAATCGTAGGCAGTGTGCCGATGACCCCATAGCGAGGTCACTTGTTGCGGCTAAGAGCGAAAGTGGTACTGCTTGTCTGGCGAAGCCCGTAATAGTGGCGGTCTATCGAAACTGAAAGTGCTATGGAAAAATTGTTTGGGTGTGGTTTGGCTTTTTTTCGGAGATATTGTTTATAGAAATTGGTTTGTTTTGACTGTCTTGTCTCGAACCAGTTTGTGGTTCTGTATCGTCAAAGTTTATACTAACTTGAAGTGGGTTACTTTACGAGATGGTTTACTTTATGGGCTACTGTTGTTTTTGTGACTTCTTGAGTCGGTTGACTGTCTCATTTGTTTAGTGGTTGCATGCACCTGCAGAGTACGAGGTCTTTACTTTTTCTAGTAAAAAAATCTCATCTTAAAGCCTGCAATACATGTTGGCCGAGCTTAGACCAACGCGAGCCAAGACAAATTGACACAAGGCAAGCGCTACTGTCTAGACGTTCGGCGAATTTGAAGGAAGCCAATTCATAGCGCTCGGACAAACATGTGAACACCATTGGCCGAGCGCGCGCGAGTGCCTTTGATTTGTGCAGAAAAACCGACACCGCTCCGAAGTGAGGCAAGTGATCGCGAGCGACTGCAAGTTATGACAAGCTACGCCAAATGAGGTCTATACACGTTGGCGCTCGTCTTCACTCGACCAACTAGGCGAATGACACCGAGCGATAGCAAGACAAGGCAAATGTACCGTCTACATGTTGGTATTGGCCTTCACTCGACAACGCTCGGCCAACATGTATTGCAGGCTTTAGCAATAGTTTTGTGTTTAGGTTTTTTTTTGG
Source organism: Diarsia dahlii (assembly GCA_949775195.1). NCBI lineage: Eukaryota > Metazoa > Arthropoda > Insecta > Lepidoptera > Noctuidae > Diarsia > Diarsia dahlii. Next base: position 1,991,206 of record OX459198.1, read on the forward strand.
TTTTTATCTAACATTTGCAAACAACACTAATGGGCAATGTCTATCGTTTCATACTACAAAAAAATTCTGCTCAAAATTTCTGACATCCATATCTTGTTTTGCTTGCTAATAGATGCCATGGTAGTATTTTTCCGTTTTTATTCAGTGCGTCACAAGCGACGCCGGCGTGTAGTATAGCTTCTTACAAAGAGGTAACCATAATGGTATAAAGACCTCCATGGAAGAATACTTCACAGATTTAAATGTCAATACATCAAATTGTCTAGAGATGACATACGTCAGTGAGTGTAATATTTACTTTGTCTTGCCTCGTTTTATTATACAAACAAATAAGTATTATAGCTTGCGTCGTTTTATTATACAAACAAATAAGAATTATAGTGTACCTATATGATATCACATCACACTAATAAGTATTATAAAGGCGAAAGTTTGTGAGTATGTGAGTGTATATCTTCACGCAAAAGTTACTGAACGGATTTGGATAAAATTTGGTACACAGATAATTTATAACCTGGATTAACACATAGGATAGTTTTTATCCCGATGTTATCTTCCCGTGGGATAATTTTCGAGTTGTAGCGGGTGAAGCCGCTGGCAACAGCTAGTATAATAATAATATATAATTATAATACCTACTCAATATTTTCCATAATAAATAGCAGATATTTATAGAATAGTAGAAATTTTACATAAAGTTACACAATGAACTATCTTATCATAAATTCTACTAATTCTACTTTCTTAGTACTGTTACAATGTATTATTTAGCACTGTAAAATGCAGTGTTTGTTGATTTCATGTAATTGTGTCAACTATAGATTTCTACAATGTTTGCTATATTCTATATTGCACTGATTGCAAAAAAATCAGGTACCGTAAAAATCAAAAATCAAAATCAAAGCATTTATTTCAAGTAGGCCAACTACAGGCACTTTTGAATAGTCGAATAATTATTGGCACTTGCAGTTTAAGTTAAAAGTGGCAAATTAGCGAGTAGGTACATAATATCTTGAGTTAAGTGAGTTGACGTAAAGAAACCCAGATTTGATTACAAAAAGTTTATTAGGTGTATCGATCACAACAAAGTTAGAGTAAGTAGGATGCTAATCCGCGGTGGTCCCGTAAGTAATTTGTCAAGAAACTTAAAGTTATATTAAACATTGTTATAGTAATGCGAAAGAGAAAAGGATTGCTGCGTTTGCAGGCGGACAGTTTGTATGTAAACCGCACTGCCTTAATATTGATAAGTTGATAACCCTTAACAACTACCAGTAACGTATTGTATGCTACAGTCAAACTTATTCATACCAGGACTACCCAGGAGTATATGAAACAAAGAAGTCGTGATGGACTACTGTCCTGTCATTGTTATTGTACCTCACAATTTTCAATAAAGTAACCTTTATTCTGGTCGCCATAAGGTTTATGTCAGAGCCAAAATAACTGTGAAATAACTCGCCCTGTGATCACAGCTTAACCTGATTCAACCTTCGCGATATTTTTACCTCATTTCTTTGATGTTTTTTTCCCGTTTCTGTCCCTTGGATCTTGGATCCGATTATCCTTATAGCCTTCGATCGAGTAAATTCGGTAGTTTTCTCCACCTTTCTTGGCCTTGTGTATCTTATTGGTTCCTTTATGAACTTTTAGCAAGTCCTTATGTACTGAAGTTACCAATTTCTCACTTAATTTTGTAAAAGTCGACGGAGATAGGATACGTCGTGAAGATTTTAAGCTTAAGCAGTGTCTTTATCTCTGGTAATTATAACAGAGTGTGATCATCAATTTGCTTGCCAAGTATAATGTTCGGGGAAATGTACTTTTGACCCTTTATTATGAGATCATTAAGGCTCATGATTTAGAATGTGCTTTTAAGGGTGAAGATGATGAACTCATCTCGTTACACGGGACAAAACTTTACCTTCTCGTTTATACTCTGGAAAACAGTGTCCTAGTTATTTGCTAATTCCTAATGCCACAATGGATTGGACGTTTCCGTTTGGTTACGAAGAATTTGCAAACGAATTGACTGCGAATTGGTCCCAATTTGTCTTTGGGTCATCTTCGTAATATTTGTGTTGACGTATTGGCTGATTTGGCAAATGTTTGCCAAATGTGGGTGTGGTTTGTTGTTCTAAGTTACTGCTGTTTATTTGTTGCGTCTACGTTTTTTAGTGTAGAACGTTAAAGTCTCGTGAGTATAGTGACATCATTGTAGAACAGGTTATCGATGTTAGATACGTGTAGATATCGTTCTATGTAACAAATTTAAACACGCGTGTAATTTAAATTGTGGGTGTTTATGTAAAACATAATTATTGTACGTTTGTTATTGATTAAATTATGTTGATATATTGTTACGTAACTTTTAAAGCCGCACTCTTGAGCATATCATTAACCTCCACAAAGGCTGCGCTTAGGCTTGCTTTAAATTTAATACCAGATTTTATTTAATAAGAATCAAAGAGTACTAAGCTAATATATGATTTTCTCTTGTCCACAGGGCGCTACAAGTGATCAAGTCTCCCGTACCAGCATGTAGTAGTCAATGAACGATAATAATAACACAATATTTCACTCGCGTTCTAACTAAAAACCCAAAATGGCCGACGTACTCGTAATCGACCCCGTCGACGAAGACCTCGGTTACGATTACGATACGACAAAGATCCCCGAAATCATTGCTTCCGACGAAATGATCGAGTCGGGGTACCAGGAGGGGTCTGAGCAGAGTTATGGGGACCGTAGGGATTCCAAGGAAGGTTTTGGGGGCGAAGGGGACTCGGACAGTGGTGTGGATGGGGTGAGCAGTGGCTGTAGTGTAGCGGATGACTGTCCCGTGGTGTCGATCAACGATGTGGTGGCTTACTACGATGACATTCGTCCCAGGAGGCGGCATGTGCCTCAACTCAGCTTCTACAACGTTGACATCGAGCGGATGGCTATGGATGCTCTCGTTCAGGTGAGTCTTTATATAGTTCTTTGTATTGATGATCATATTTTGATCTACAATTAAAATTGCATCGTACTTGTTTTTAAATTGGATTTTTTTGTGCTTAGATTTAATCATAGGGATTTACAATTTATGTACGTGTACGTTAACATGCGTATGTATTACAGTAGGAATTGATGTCAGCAAATGTTAGTAGAAGGTGGAATTCTGGACGTTGTTTTTGCCAATTTATCTAGAGAAATAGGTACCCCTATTTGTCTTTTCCTCGCTCTGAATGACCTGGTTTGGGTTACGAGATTAATATGCACTTTGGCATTCTTTTACTACCATTTTATTATAAGAAAACGTTCAGCGGAGTATTTTTATTAAAAGTTGTTGTAGTACTGGGTTGTGGAGGTGATATAGGCAGTCACTCCATGTAAAATACTGGTATTCATTTTCATCCGGTAAGATTAGAAGCCGACCCCCAATAAATTTGAGAAAAAGGCTACGCATAAAATATGATGATGAGTAGTTGCATAATTTACAATACGAACGAATTAATCCTACCGTCTAATTAAAACGAAAAAACAAAGGTATTACTCAACCATGTACCAGGGAAGCATATGTATGTGAGCGATCTCAATGCTTACTTTAATATGCAAAGCATTTGCTCTCTCAATTAGATCGGAGCTATTTTCGTACGATCTCTTGACAATGATAGAATAAGAAATACGGAACAAGATGAAACTACTGGTATTACAATATGATTTTGTATTCTTTACATGTGTCAATTTCAGTGCTGATCCGTATGTGAATATAAGAAGTATTTTTACTTTCTATTGCTTAGGTTGGTCTAGTGGTCGTAAGCGCGACTGCTGAGGTTGAGGTCCTAGGTTTGATTCGTGGGTCGGGCAAAGTTATAATCGGTTTTTCCATCAGGAATTTCTCAGTAGCAGCCACGGAGTCTGCATTAGTGCCCGGTTGATGGCAATAGGCTCGCCCCCTATAACTTGGTTTTAAACATAACTGGCGAAATGTAGGTGTACTTTAGGTGCACCTCTGCCTAACCCTTCGGGGATTACAGGCGTGATGTTATGTTATTGTTTAGGCATCCATTCAGATTTTACTCAGTATTCGTGAAAACTGGTTCAAGATTCCTCTATTTAATGAACCTGAGAGGTTACCATGACGTCTTTTAGTAGTATAGTTTGAAAATCACTCCAGTGTAGGAAAGAGATGGAGCTACATAGGTCGTCTATCACCATCTCTTTCCCACTCTAGGATAGCACTAAAACAATATTGTTTTAATACGTCATGGTAGACCATCTGGTGTATTTTAAGGCGCTCACGTAAGAGACCACATTTAAAACTCATTAACATAGAAACGGTAATTCAGTACAAGAGCTAGTCAACTAATATTTTATGTCTTCTCTGAGAAGTGCAGGAGCTTTAAATAACTTGAAAATTTTAATTACTGGAAAGTCTTGCGTAATATTTTGTAAGAGCTCTTTTTTGGGTAACTCGTATGATTAGCTCTTTTGAGGTAACTTCCAGACTTTATCTAAAAAGGAACGCAAAAGCATGTAAGATAAAAATAAACATAAAATTCGCATTAACAGTGTTACTAAGAAATTTAATTAGCATTGCATAGAATTTTGTTGCATATTTATTTTAAAACCGCCTTCGGCATATTACGATATTGCTGTTTTCTTTAATAAAAAAGTTTTTGTGGAGCAATGACCTTTTCTATAATTAAATTATGAATTGAGAAATTTCAAATCCTACTTTTGCAATAAATTATGATTTAATTATAGAAATTAGTTTAATTAACTTATACGGAGATATAATATTATGTTCTGCAGATTTTGCAAGTATTGCTTTAGTGGAAACTTTTGTTAGACAGATTTGCAATATGGGTATCCGAAATCATTACGTCAGTCCAGTATTGGAAGGCCTGTTTGAGTCCACTGATGCATCACACCACCCTGATCTCTGCCTTTTGCATCCAATTTGACACTGCCACCTCTTTAAAATTGTCCGATCGACTGACTGTGGGGCTTTTAACACTACACTTTGCTCCAGGATTAATTTGTTTCATTGAAAGTAGGTCTTTGACAAACATCGTCAATTCACTGCCACTTCAGCATGCTTACTCTGTTAGCTATTTCGGTTACACTAGTTCTTCTTCTATTTTATAGAACAATGTGTGTCTAACTTAACAAAACTGTCTAAACAATTCTTCTCCTCATCCTTTAAAACTTCCTTCAACAGTACACACTTTGGTGAATATAACATAAAATAGTTATACAAAGACTAACTTTGTTACAAAACGTATGTTCAGCTCAGCCGGATAGGTACCTTTCTCTTAATGCTGTGCTGTGCCGAGATAGATTATATTAGTTTTACGTAAGACTTAGCTTTTGTTGGCTTTTCATTTAGAGCCTTTGGTTTGCTTCAATTGAATTTGATTGAGGAAAAAGTTGGTTAAAATGTAGTAACAAATATTTTGGCATATCATCGTCATGACTTTCAATTCATACTGTATATGCTCTGTGAGTTCTGCAGTAAGCCAATATGGTTTTAGTTCTATGATCCTATGTCCTGAAGTAACCGATAGAAGCCGGTTACAAAAGCCAATCTTACCAAGGGATATCGACTCAGTTAAGCTTGTGGAGGTCAGAAAGGCACTGGATACAATTTGACTTGATGGGGTCTCATCGACCCATTCGATATACAATTTGAGTTTGGAGCCGCAACATCAGATATGCCACACTTCCTCTTTTGCCCGTTGAAGATCAAGTTCTTCTGCCACACCGGGTCCAGTATCTACGTTACTATTCGAGTCGACAGCTTCGTTACCGTTCTTGTAAAGTGGGTCTTTAAATATACCTCAAGTTAGACTATGTAAATAATCACGGACATTTACAATGGTATTAACTTCTTGCCCGTCATAGCCATCGTTCTCACATTCTGACGTATATAATGATGTGGCGTCATTTTGAACAGTGAAAGTGACGTCTAAGTTGGACTATGTAATTTCAGTTGTACGCTAAAATGTAGACGGTCTGAGATACTAAATATGTGAAGGAATAAAAGAAAGAAACATTTAAAATAAGAGGTAAGAGAGACGGGTTCTTAGGAAAGAGTGTAGACCGATTTGTTTGCTCATAAACACTGACCCACCATAACTTCTTTTTTGGAGGTGGGAAACCATCAAATGACTCCTCCCGCTTTGGGCAGAGTGGTAGGGAGTGTCAGACTTCTACTGACTAAAAACCAGGACCAACCACAAAGGACTAAGAAGGAACAGGTTCTTCTAGCTTAGTCCTTTGTGTCGAGGCCGCAGTATCTCTTTCGAACAACCCGCAGCCCTCCCAGTATTACTTCAGGTTATTTCGTGATCGAGATCCGTGACCATGGTGCTTGCAGCAGCGCCGAATTATTGGAAATTTGAAAGAAATAGTAATTTTGGCAAGTACCCTGTTTTCAGGGTTAATTTTAATGATAGTGTCCATACCAGCTAAAAAACTTGAATATAATAGTTTAGAAACTTGATAAGCTTTACGTGGGTTAAAAGAATCAACAATACTTCACACCAAAACTTCACATTTATAGAGGCTTTGTTTATACACCAGTCATTTCATACCAGTCTGACGTATTACGTAAATATAACATTTTTGAGATCAATAACGATCGACATAATAATCAAGCTTAACACAACAGATGACATCCTCGAGATGTAGATTTTCTGGTTTTACATGAACCGTCTCTCGGTGTTAAAACCAGTTCTTTTTTAATAATAATAATTATGATGTCACCAATGTACAGGTGTATATTGATTCACGTTTGTTATTATTATGCTTGGAGCGTAATGTTTTTAATGCGTAAGTTTATACGGATGCTTTTGATTCATGCTATAGTTGGACTTTCCATGTTCTTTATCTTCTCATTAGTGACTGAAAATAAGCGCTTACCAGTGGTTTTGGCATCATGTTGTGTTGGTGGTTCTTTAGCACTTCGACAATTGTTTTTTTTAGTAGATTTATATTAGAGGCGATAGTTTTCCTAATATAAACAAGTAATTTTTTTATTTAAATCTTCTGAGCGTGTTAGTTTCTTTACAGCCTTTTCCGGGTCCTTATTCAACGGCTGGACGAATTGATTAAGCAACGGATACAGCCCTTTTCATCCTGGAAGACAAACAAACAATCCAAGACCACAAGAACAGTAGCTACAACACTCATCCAACCTCCTTTATCTAAAAGATCTAACCTTCCATCACTACCGCTTACTCATGGGGCAGTCAGAAACTAAACGGTTTTAACCTTAAACCGATGGCGTTTGCTAAGATCCAGCATCGAACTGGGGCATTTCGTTACGTCATTGCATTCGCCTTTCATCGTTGCAGTAAGTGGTTTAACTTTAGCTTTGGAGAATAGGAACCAGGTTTATTCGTATTTGGTCGGTACTAGACTTTTGTAATCAGAATAAAATAGTGTATGTAGTAATGGAGAGACTGTCGAAAGGATGGGTGCATTGACAGCGATAATGGTTGATATTAAATGTTTGTACAAAAATAATACTGCAATGAATATACTGGAATCATCATTTCAGCCAAAAGACGTCCACTGCTGGACATAGGCCTCCATACTGCCCTACGGCCTGGCATACTGGAATACTGATGGGATAATAATTATCATCTGTCTAGCCTTTTTCTCAACTTATTGGGTTCTGCTTCCAGTCTAAACAGATTTAGCTGAATATCAATACTTTTTTTTTTTTTTGACTATGATGATGAATATCGTAGTCACGTATTTGAAATCCTAAAATAACCCGAGAAACAAAGAATGCGTTTAGTAATAATCTCAAGTGAGTTGGGTTTTCTATTTATATTTAACACAAGCCACAGCATTTGCAAATGGTCCAGGTCATTATTTTAATCGGTACGTACAAACGTGATCTGAAAAGAGTTTTTGATAAAAATAAATAGAAAATATCTTGTAGAAATAAAATCTTTAAGATACTTATTTCTTTGCTATTAGATCGTCACCTGTGACGTTGTAGTTCCTGCTTAAATCTACGAGGAAAAGTTACGAGCTAATGCTTATATTTGTGTCTTGGCATTATAATGTTATGTTTCCTTAACAACATTATTAATAAAGTTCACGACCAGAACAACAATAACAACCAGGACCACCGATAAGCATTATCAGCCTGGAATGTTCCCATTGCTGGGACACAGGCCTCCTCTCTATGAGAGGGAATGAGCTATAAGAAACCACGCGGGCCCAGTGCGGGTTGGTAGATGTCACATGTCTACGAACTTTTTGGTTTCCTCGCGATGTTTTCCTTCACCGTTTTGAGAGCAGTGGTGATGAAATAAATTACACTACGTAATGCACCTGCCTGGATATAAATCCATGACTTGCTGCTCGTAAGTCGGGGTCGCCACTACTGGGCTAACGCTGCTTTCCACCGATAAGGTTCTAAATAATTTTGAAACTACTTATTGACGTAATTAAAAAATAGAATTTGCAGATAGAATTCAGTTGTTCCAACAGAGATGTAACAACAGAGAATGTGTCTTATGCAATGGCGGGCAATCGCGATGCATCATACGGCCGAGTGTACAACGAACTTTGCCGATTATTCACTAAGGAATACGAGAAAAAAGTTACTTGGCGTTTATGGGGAATGCGCTGAATCTCACCTAATCTCACTAGGAACACACGGGGTGTCCCCGCATATAACACGTATTTTTTAAAGTGAAAAATTGCGAGTGAACTGGGTGTACAGCAACCATGTTTCTCTAACAAAATATGAATACACCCACTAAAAATTACTATCATTAAAAATACTCTACCATTTAAATAAAACGGCACGGTTGGAGCAGTGGCTCAAGCAATGGACTGTTGCGCTGCGTGTCGCGGGTTCGATCCCCGCACTGAACAAATATTTGTACGGCCTACGGATAGTTGTTTCGGGTCTGGGTATTTGTGTATGTGAATTTAAATGTTTGTGAATGCACCCACGATACAGGAGAAATTCCTAGTGTGGGGCAACGTTAAAAAAAAAGAGTCTTTGTTCCTTTTAATATTGAATTTCTGTTATAAAATAAATACCTTTCATGGTAATTGTTTTCAGTCAGTTTTCCTTAAAACTGACTTACAATTTCCGTGAGATAAAAATGTTGGTATCCATAAGTCTTGTTTTGTTCTTTCACATTTCACACCAAAACGGATCGATTCAGAATTCATTCAAACATTTTATTTAACTTGAATTTATTCAGTTGCTATGTAACTAATTCCACGGTAATAGCAAAATCGATAAACTCGTCATTGTTTTTGCAAAAAACTATGCGGGTGTAATCGTTGCAATCTCGCCTGAATTTATTCGATGCCTCGTTGTGTAGTGGCAAGCGCGGATACTGTGCATGAGGCTTCGAGTACCAGCTCGGGCAAAATGATATTGGGTTTATCCTTATGGAATTTCTCAGTAGCAACCATGTCATCAATCACACCCTATTATAGCTCCCGCAACGTAACTTGGCAAGAGTCGTTAGATGCGCAGAAGTCATTTTTAGGTCTCTTTTGCGGTGGCGCGGGGTATGAGGTAGCGTCATCCGCGCGTGTGATTGGTGCATTCAAATGCATACGTTCCATTCGCTCCCGATTACACTTGCGGTGCACGAAAGTAAAGTTGTATTGTTTTTGTTATTTCTTTTTGTTACGAATTTGAGTTGAAGTTGTTTTAAATTTAGTTTTTGTAAGTTGTTTTAAATTTAGTTTTTGTTGTTTTTGTTATTGTTTTAAATTTAGTTTTTGTTATTGTTTAAAATTAAGTTTTTGTTGTTTTACATTTTGTTTTACTTTTAAATGCATTTTATTATTTATAACACCTAATAAATGTCACAAAGTCTTCTCTTCTCTCCTTTCTTTAACTTCATTATTAAAAATAAATTATGTCAATAACCATAGAATAATGACAAGCAATAAAAGTGACCACTTTTTGTGGCACAAAGTGTACGATGCGCGAACTTTGAATTCGAATTTCGAAACCTTGCCAAGTTACGTTGCGGGAGCTATACATGGGACTTAAAACTTAACTGGGGAAATGTGGGTGTACTAATAAGTACACCTCTGTCTAACATTTCAGGGATTAGAGGCGTGATGTTAGGTTATGTAAGCGGCAAGACTTTCGACACTCGCATATTACAATCAGCCTTAAATTCTTTTCTTTAAAACAATCTCTTTGGCTTCTCGTCTTTTATTATATTTCGTAATAAAAGTGGTTGCATTTGATGTTATCGCTTCTGTGTCAATTTGTTACAATATCGAGATATTTTGAAGTAGTACTGTATACGTATTTGGTAGTTAAAGGTCGTGGTTACGTCAATTGAAAGGTATTTAGATTGAAAAGTTGTTTAAAGTTCAGTTATTGATTAACACTTGGGGAATGAGGCGTTCGACAATGAGTTTAGTTTATGTTAGGAAATTATGAATCATTGTGCAAAATATTTGTTTAATTGTGTCAAAATATTCTGCTTTAAATTTTTTACAATGTTTCTACCATAGGTTTCTACATACTTACACATAATTGGCACTTATTGGTAAACAAAACTGACGTAATGAACATACTCTATAGGGTCCATGATGTCATGTAATGATTCTGCAAAATATGGCGCGCGATTAAAGTTTATAGAAAGGAAATATTTAATGTTAATAATGAAATTTTACTGTTTTAAGCTTTCACAGTTTATCACTAAACTTATTCTGTCACTAACGAGGTTCCGTGAGTATTTCGCCATCCCGCGACCATGGCGCTTGCAACAGCGTCGAAATATCGGGAGCTCAGTATAAATAATATAGGTAATATATTATAATCAATGACTCGTAATAGTGTGATAGTTTTTACGAGTAACTTGATTGAATATAACTATTTCCATTATTGAATGAGCATTACTTGGTCCGAACTAAAGGTAGCTAACGACTTATATTAATTTAATTTTCCTGAAAGCTCGGCCTGAATCTTTCTTTTGAAGGCTATCAAAATATTGGTACGCCTACAGACTGTACTCGCAAAAGTAAATACAGAAATACCATCAACGTGTCCTTACATCCGATGTATTAATAAATGTGAAGATTACGCCTGTTATTCCTAAATAGCCAAGCGTGTACTATATAATATATATAACAGTATGCATATCCTTTTTTTTTATTTAAGACTCATGTAATAACTGGCGAGCTTTGCACTCACCCGGGGTGAACCTGTTGCCATCAACGGGACAAGTCTTTTGCTTCTTCTTCTTTTTCTTAGCGTATCGATGACAGTTCAAATTGAGTCGGCCCAAAATTTGGCAACGAGTTCGGCACTCTCAGTAGCCTCCATCAGTTTCTGTGATGTGCAAGTACCTAACAGGACAGGCTGGACACAATATCAAGTGCCCCATAGTTTGTGGGGCAAGACAACATTTACACTCCAGGGCAGAGTCATCTATGAATCTCCACCTGAACAGGTTTTCCTTGCTTCGGCCTACCTGTGTCTGGAGTCTGTTTAGAGACTTCCAGGTCAGCCATGGCAACTCGTGTCCAGGTGGAAGATTTTCGGCAAGTGGCACAAATGGGTTGGGTAAGGAAACGCTATCTTGCCACAACTTAAATCTTTCCTTAGAGCGTTCACCAGTGAGCCGGGGGTACACACTTTAAGAAGCTGTTGCGGCTTTTCAGCCTTTGCGGTACTATGATGTTATTGTGTAGAGGGTGTCTAGACCATTAGACCCATTAGACCATTGATACCATTTTGGCTCTTTCACTAGAGCTCGCCACCGCTCTGCGAACTACTGGTGGCGCTATGCCTGCCAATGGATACAGCATCTGTACCGGGGTCGGCTTGAGGCAGCCAGTGATTATCCGGCACGTTTCATTCAGTGCTGTATCCACTAACTTTGCATGGGCTGAACGACCCCACACGGGGCACGCGAATTCACCCGCAGAGAAAGATAGCGCCAACAAAGTCTTTTGCTGGTTGATAAACCAGGTACAAGTCCAGCCTCCAAGGATGCTACTGAGTAATCCTTGGTGGAAAAACTCACTACCACTGTCGCCGACCCGGACTTCAAGCTTACCATGCGCTTGAGACCATTAGACAAATGAGGTTACCATTGGTCTGACTGATCATCATCATCATTATTTCAGCCGAAAGACGTCCACTGCTGGACATAGGCCTCCCCTAAGTGTTGCCACATTGACCGGTCCCGTGCGTCTCGCATCCAGCGGATCCCCGCAACATTTATCAGGTCATCGGTCCACCTAGTGGGAGGCCTTCCAACGCAACGTCTTCCGGTTCGCGGTCGCCACTCCAGAACTTTCCGGCCCCATCGGGCATCCGTTCTGCGAGCAATGTGCCCTGCTCACTGCCACTTAAGTTTGGCAATTCTTCGGACTATGTCGGTAACCTTGGTTCTCATGCGGATGTCCTCATTTCTGATTCGATCGCGCAAGGAAACTCCGAGCATAGCCCTCTCCATTGCCCTTTGGGTGACTTTAAGCCTTCTGATGAGGCCCATTTTGAGCGACCACGTTTCGGTCCCGTATGTAATCACTGGCAACACACACTGGTCATAGACTTTCGTCTTGAGACACTGGGGTAAGTTAGACGAGAAGATACTTCTCAGCTTCCCAAACGCTGCCCAGCCGAGTCGGATTCGACGATTGACCTCTTTCCCAAAGTTGGACCTACCTAACTGGACTGTTTGTCCCAGGTAGACATAATCGTCTACAATTTCGAGCGTAGAGTCACCGATCTTTAAAGGAGTGGGTGTAACATGGGCATTCAACATGACCTTGGTTTTGTCCATGTTCATTTTTAGACTACCACTCTTTCGGAAGCTCTACTGAGGCCATCGAGCATTGTACTGAGGTCCTCCATGGTCTGACTGACACTTTCTACCAAATTTCTTGTTCTAAGTAGCCCTTCTGAAATTTATCCTTGCAGTAACAAAATCGGGAATATGAAGACCTCTTGTCTAACAATCCTTTTGTGTTCGACCTATAAATAGAACATTGTTCAGTATTTCGGGACAATAGGATTGCTTGTACTTGGGATGTAATGCCTCCCGTATTATTTAGATATACCTTCATGAAAATATATGTTGTTTTCTAAAGGAGTCTTTTAGTGAATGTTGTAGCTATCGCTGTTTCATGAGTAGATAGCCTGGGGCAGGTTTTCTCGAGTTTTTGTTAAGTTATGTTGACTTATGTTTTTGTGTGTAAACATTTAAGTACCTATTATGAACTAGGTTTGGTTTAAGAATCGCTACCAAAAATACGTCTTTGTTTGTGAACCAACACACTTAGTTGTCATGGTAACGTGTTCTATTTCATAGTTTCATCATTCATCATTTCAGCCGAAAGACGTCCACTGCTGGACATAGGCCTCCCCTAAGTGTAATTTTTGCTTAGGGGGGGTTTGCCATAATCGCCACGCTTGGCAGGCGGGTTGGCGATCGCAGTACGGTCGATACAAAAAGCACAGAGAACGCTGCTGCCCATTCTCTGGTACATCCCTTAGTCGCCTCTTACGACACCCACGGGAAGATAGGGGATGGTGCTATTCTTTTTCGTCCGACACCATACGGAACGTTTCATAGTTTAAGGTGAAGCTAATAACTGCCTCCGTGGTGGAGTGGTTTAGGCCTTGTGACGGTGGTCGTGGGTTCGATTCCGACGGGAAACATACTTTGTAAAGTTGTTTTCAGTTTGGCTAGGGCATTGCAGGCTTGAATCACCTGATTGTCTGATAAAAAGATGATTCCGTGTTTCGGAAGGCACGTATAAGCCTGTGGTCGTGTGTGTGGGGTTGTTAAACCTTACTGCCCACACGATAAGAAGAAGAAGAAGAATAACAGCGTGTTAAAATGATAAGATATAAGTTGTGACAAAGTTTTGCATAGTCATCTCTAAGAAGATGTGACTATGTGTCATCATAATCATAAGTTATTCCGGTCTGATCCCCCAAACTGATCTACTGCCAATATTTTTCTTTTGTCATCATCTTCTTGCCCTTATCCCATGTTATTTGAGGTCGATGCAACACGTTTTTTTATCGTCAGGCTATCATTTACTTCTTTTTCCTTCATATCACTCCTCACACACTCCATCCATCTTTTCTTTGGTCTTCTTCTCCCTCTCCCTCTCTCCCTCCATACATCAACATTTATATAAATCATCACTCATTAGTCCCATGCCTACATCCCACCTCATATCGATACCACGACAGTCGATCCCTTTTCAATTATTATTATACTTGTTCTTCTTGGTGTCTTGGTAAAGGCTATAATTTTCTGTGTTTTAACCCCGGCTGTATAGACCACGTGTCAACCCTAACGTAGGTGGGGGTGAATAGCTACAGAAATGATAATACTATTCCTCTTTCCTCTTATTACACAAAGAAGTCTTCACCACGTGTACTGGTGATAAAAACAGTGATAATAAGAACTGAAATAAAAACAATCTACTTGTTTTCCAATTTGAAATACAACTTAGTTTTTTATTGAGGTAAATGCGGTCTATTGTCATATTTTTTACTCCAAGACGTAGTTTGTAATATGAATGAGTTTTGGTCTTAGAGTATAAATGAAACCAGCTATAATAGTACATTGTTACCTTAGGGGTGAAAGGAACTTATTTAGTCCCGAGTCGGGGTTTGGCGCCTGAGCGCAGCGAGGGCGCTAATAGTTCGAGGGACTAAATAAGTCTTTAACCCGAGGTAAACACTGTGCTTTTCATTACGAATACAAGGAAAGTTGATGGCAATAGGCTTGCCCCCAATTACCTAAATCGGTGAATAGACTTTGCTCCTAATTACATCGGTTGATGGCAATAGGCTTGCTCCTAATTAGATTAGTTGATGGCAATAGGCTTGATCCTAATTAGATTAGTTGATGGCAATAGGCTTGCTCCTAATTACATCGGTTGGGGGCAATAGGCTTGTCCCCAATTGCATCAGTTGATGGCAATAGGCTTGCTCCTAATTACATTGGTTGATGGCAATAGGCTTGCTCCTAATTAGATTAGTTGATGGCAATAGGCTTGCTCCTAATTATATCGGTTGGGGGCAATAGGCTTTCCCCCAATTACATCAGTTGATGGCAATAGGCTTGCTCCTAATTACATTGGTTGATGGCATTAGGCTTGCTCCTAATTATTCGGTTGATGGCAATAGGCTTGCACCTAATTACATCGGTTGATGGCAATAGGCTTGCTCCTAAATATATTTAGTTGACGGCAATAGGCTTGCCCCCTAATTACATCAGTTGATGGCAATAGGCTAGCTCCTAATTACATTGGTTGATGGCAATAGGCTTGCTCTCAATTACCTAAATCGGTGGATGGCAATAGGCTTGCTCCTAATTACATCGGTTGAGGGCAATAGGCTTGCTCCTAATTACATCAGTTGATGGCAATAGGCTTGCCCCCAATTACATCAGTTGATGGCAATAGGCTTGCTCCTAATTACATTATTTCATGGCAATAGGCTTGGTCCCAATTACATCAGTTGATGGCAATAGGCTTGCTCCTAATTACATTTGTTGATGGTATTAGGCTTGCTCCTAATCACATCGGTTGGTGGCAATAGGCTTGCTCCTAATTAAATTGGTTGATGGCAATAGGTTTGCTCCCAATTACAACAAATAGTTTGACAGCTGTAAGTAGAAAGCGATTCTCCCTAGGGCTGAAAAGTTGTACTTTCAACCCGCTCCGCAGGCATGTTCTGACCTACTTTCAGAGTATGAGTAATGAAAAGTTCTTTTATACATTACATTTACCTTCATTAACGTTTTTCTAATTTTTTTTGGTCGGGTTCCAGTCAAACGGAATCAGTAAGTATTTTATATGGGAGGTCTATCTGAGCTCCCAGTTGCTAGGGAGCACTGTAACCTATAGAAAGACTGGTTGTCAGACTTTCGGGATTCAGACTACCCATTACGACAGTTAAAAATCTACAATATGACAGCCGGGACTGACAGCTCAATTTACTTAGGCACATATCGTTTGTAAACTCATAATCTATCTATGCCAACGTTTTTATTTATCTTGTGCTAGTTACGAAACTAGCACATATTAATACCTGGTGCTGACCGGTAACTTCGTCTTAATACATTTATAATGGCTTGTCATAAGTCGTATGATTGCATCTACCTCCGCTACGACCTATGTGTCAAAGACAAGGTTGAAATGTTTGCATTCCTTAACTTGTAACTTCATAATTGTTTTGTAGTTGGATTTATTTTCTTTGAGAATTTTGTGATGTGTGTATTAACCAGGAAAAGGTATCACGACAAGCCAAATGCAGGAGAAATTTCTAGAATGGAGCATGATTTTTCACAACACACAACTACAGGGCTCTATATAACGAGTTTCAACAGGGGCCCTGCACTGTCCACTCAGATCCAGTTTGTCCCCTTACTGTCTTCCTTCAGCGTCGCCTTTTGCCGAGGCTCGTACCCCACAGGGGGTGCCCTAAGTGTGTAGTCACTTAGTTGTAAGTTTTTTGCCCTGACTGTGGAGGCCTTACACTCAAGGCATCCACAGTATAGTCCAGTTAAGCAGACGACAACCTGCTGAACTACGAGATTCACAATAAAAGGGTCCTGCACCGTCTCACTGATACGATAAACCTGTAGACTAAGACAATTAGTTACACCTTGTCTTATTAACACCCAAACGGTTTAATGAATCAATTGTACCCATCATTCATGTTATTACCACGATCGTCATTTGGTTTTTAACAATGTTTTTGTTTCATATTGTTCATTATAATTATTTGAAGGTGACAATTTGAATTAGTTTTTTTCATAGGCTGGCAATGAAATAACGTGATTCTGACGTCAGGTTTTAGTTAGCTAGCAGACGAGGTGACAGATCAACGATACTGTGTTGATAGACCTTATTCAAGGCTGTTTTAGATAGATTAGTTATGAAAACTATGATGGCATGTAAATATTGTGCTGCGCAAAGATCAAGGCCTCCAACTAGGTGAACGGATGACCTGGTGATGGCTGCTGGGGACCAGTCAGTGTGGCGACACTTGGCGGAGGCCTATGTCCAGCAGTGGACGTTTTTCAGCATGGCGATGATGAAGTGCTGTAGTGCAACCGTCCGTTTGTATGGAAAAGGTTGTCAGTGCCACTTGTAGCAGCTCCCGCTGAAGCGTTCTCCTGTCTTTTGATTTAGAAACAGGATAAAAAAGTTCCGTCTACAGATAAAAAAAGTTATTTGTGACATGGTCAAGTTACCCAAACCTGCTGCAAACCTTGACTTGTATTACAGCCTCTATTTTTATTAATTATGCTGATATCTCAAAAGCGCTAATTGCATCCTCCCATTACGTAAATTAGGTGATTCTAGTACCTTTCTCGGTTGAAGCATCTGTTTATTTTCTCATTTAAATTGTAAATGTTGTACGAATCCGTGTTCAGAGAAATGTTAACGATGTGCTTGTAATCTGCTCACGCGCAAACGCAGAGCTTAGGAAACTAGCGAGCTTAGGTATCTTTGAGGAATTTATCTGATGATACTTGCAACCTAGTGTTCAAGGATTTTCTGCCAAAAACATTTCTTTTCGCAACATAATCATGAGTGATTGACTCTATATTTTTTTGGAGGTCTAATTTCACAATATGACGATAGTCCAAAGAAGAAACGGCAGAATCTTTTTTTTTCAAACTTTGCCCCACTCCAGAATTTTTTCCTATAATATCATGGGTGCGATTGCAAACGTTTAAACTCACATAAAATCAGCTCGTTAGAAGACCCAAAAGGTCCCAGAAGTAAATCTAGTTCATAGCAAAATTACCTATAATTAATAATCGAAACGCAACTAGCAACACGTCGTTGACGTCGTATTAGGTAATCATACAAGTAAATGGTCCTAGAAATAAAACGGAAATAGTATCGTACTAGGTTTCTTCCTAAAATAACTTTATTTATCATCTGCTCTAGACTATACTGGAAATAAAAGTTAATGGCATTGTATTCTAAGCTCCTTCAAGACAGTATCAGATTGATTCAGATCATCAGGCTCTTCGTCTCTTTAAGTTGAATAGACGGTCTCGCTATTTAAGAGAGGACTGATAAAGTGATAACATCTATATAAAATGATCCTCTTGAAAATCCTCTTTCAAACGATTGCTATTTTTAGCTACTATAACGCCGAATACACGGTTCATTGACCTGAGAGGTTTATTCGTAAAATTATCCCTTAAGACCAATTTAATAGAGGATACTAAGGCTTTGATAGACCCGGGTTTTTGTCACTAGATTTTACCCGCGTGGATAGTGGAAATTCGTCCATGAAAACGTATTTTCCTGAATAAAACTTCCTAAAGCAGGTCCTGGTCTACCTTCATGTGTGCCAAAATTCGGTGAGCTGTTCACGTGTGAAAGGTAACAAACAAATAGACGATTACTTTGATTATTTAAACTCTTTTGAATTGATGTGGATTCTCTATAATATTCCTCGTTTGCAAGTCCTGGCAAAATAGTCAAAGATAGGTACGCTATGCTCGTGATTTGCGTTCAGAGTAACCAAGGTCTTATAAGCTTCTAACAAATTAGAACCACTGACCCGATTTCTTTCTCCAGAAGAAATATTCCCCTCATCAAGGAAAGTCCGCCAACAAATAATTGTTTCTTACAAACAATTAGTCGTAGAAATCGAATCTTGAACAAGGTCTCGTTTGAGCACTAATGCCTATACTTAATTACCGCTGCTCGGTCACAACTTAGTAAGTGCTTAGCTATCTTGAAAAAACTTAAGCGACAAACCCTCCCATAGAAGAACCAACTTTGTTCTAACTTTCTAAGGTAGGTTTTGCGATGAAAGGGAATGGAAGATAAGTCGAGAGTTGTAATACAAACATTGTGGACAGTGAAGCCTTATTGTAAATGAATCTATGTACGTAAAAATCGATATTGCGTTGGCGGATGCTCGCTCAAGGGCGAAACGTATTAAGTACTCTTCAATCGAGCAGTTTGCATGCCCTATCAGCCGCTAACATGCGTGGGTTTCCGTTTTTCGATGTAGATTACCGGCTTAATTAGTCCTTCTAGGAAAATTGGGCTAAGGGAAGAGGTAGTGTATGAAAAAATGTGGTTATTGATTTTTTGTCCTTTCGTATTGTTTCATGTTTCTATTTCTGGGTACCTTAGTGGATATCGCAGGTTATTTTCGGTGAAGTTGATTTATGTGTTTGCCCTAGAAAGGATCTGAAAATGAAGTTATTATTTCACTAATGATGATTATTTTATTATTGTTTCGAAGAAATAGTCAATATACTTACAAACCATTCAGTGGTAAGTTCTTCATCAATTGGGCTACCGGTGACATGTCTTTTTCATGCATTATTCTGGTCCTAGTCTGTAAGAGTAAAGGTTTCATACTTTATAACTCGTTTATCTACACAACATCACGCCTGCAATCCCTGAAAGGTCAGAAAGAGGCCCGGTGTACCTCATTATTGACCCACATTTCGCCAGTTATGTTTTTTGCTAGCAAGACAAGTTGTCTATGATAGTACCTATAAATTAATAGTCTGTATTGAAGACCTTTTTTTTTCTATGTATTGGTCATTATCTCTTCCTTATACGCTGCGAGGACTAAGACGTTGTGTCCGTGTAACCCGTGTATAAAAATATTATAATAAATAGTTTTGACTGTGCCAAGCTTGGACTCGTTATTTAAACCGACCTACAACAGTCCACGAACATCGAGGAATCTAAAATTGGTCCTTCGAGCCGGATGCCCCACCATTGGTGTGGCCCATGGCATGGGTTGTGAAAGTTTTTAGATTGTATTGTGGTTGTCTAAGTCCCACGTAATGGGGGGCGAATCTATTACCATCAATCAGGCACAACTCCGGACTCATTGGCGACTACTGAGAAATTCCAGATGCTGGAAAAACCGCAATATACTTTGCCCGACCCGCAAATCACACCCAGGAGCTCATGCGGGACGCGCTTGTGACCACTAATCCAATGATGCAAAAATCCTTAAATATCTTCTCTCTTATAAAATGAGGACCAGTTATCAGCCTCACCTATCAAGTCCCCCATATCCAACAAACCGGCTAATTCAATGAAAACCCACAAGCACCAGGACCTTGAACACACCGCAGGCGGATCCCGGTGTGATTACTATACGTCTATACTAGGGATGTAACGGAGGTGGTTTTATCGGAACCGAAGTCGGAATCGGGAGTTTTTAAATTTGGTTTGCCGGATCCGAAACCGGAGTCGGTGGTGGAGCCCGAGATGGTGGCAGAAGAGAGATGAGTTAAGAAGGGCGGGCCTAGTAAAATAAAATATATGCATAAACCTGTTTGTACACGTTGACCACGTCCGCCACGCTTCGACCTCCGATTAAAACTTCCGATTTAAGGCATCGCTCACACCAAACGTATTGTCCGCCGCCGACTATGAGTATGCTCACTGTCTCTATGGATCTACGTAATAGCGTATAGTCGGTTCGGTGTGAAGTGTGATACAACAATGAGTTAAATATAATATTGAAAAGCGATGAACTGCGTAACGCGTGCTCACAGTCAGCGGCGGACAATACGTTTGGTGTGAACGATGCCTAAAAGTGTCGGAACCGGAGGTGTGATATCAATCGGGATTTCCGACCTATCGGAATCGGAGTCAAAGATCCGTAACATCCCTAGTCTATACATAGTAAACTCGCACGTGGGGACATTCCATAATAGGATTAACTTTTTTGTTTTTTATTCGGCGATGTTTTTACGCAGTTCTTTGTACGAATAATTGGGGTGATTACGGATTTCGGGGATGAAGGACCCCAGATGGATTTTGGGAGTGATGAGGAAGGAAATTTACTGGTCGTAATGTGGATGTTTTTTGTTGGAGGACGAACTATGTTTATTTATTTATAGCTTTCGATTACGTTTTGGCATTCGTGTATCAATATCAAAAATGTTCCGGATCAAAATTTATGTCATAGGTATATGAAAATATTCCCAATTTCCGCTGTATACAGCGTACTACATATTATAAAACAAAGTCCTCCGCCGCGTCAGTCTGACTGTTCGCGAAAAACTCAAACACAACTGCACCGATTTTCATGCTGTTAATTCTACTGAAGAACCTATATTATTGCTATTTTGCTATTTATAAACATAATTTTATTAGTAGTAAATAATATAAAATAAACGTTAATCAGCTAAAAACCATCCATCAAGTCCATTTCTATTTCAGTACAATTTACTCTAAATCATGTCAGTCTTCACAATATAATAATATAAAAACCTGTTGTAGTGTCATCACATACACACGAACAATACACTGTGACAGTCAAAGGTCAAACGCTTGTCATACCGACCTCTAGTCGACAGAAGAATAATACGACAGAATACTGGCATTATAAGTAATTTAATATAATAATCAAGTTATTTGATTGGTTTATTACGGTTTTTTAGATACGATATTGAAAGAGATTTTGGGTCGTATTTTAAGGTGCAGTATCGAGAGTTCAATCGTTGTGAAAATGGTCAAGGATAACATCATCATGTGGCTAGTCTTTTCGCAACTATGTTTGGGTCTAGTATTATATTATCTGTGGTTTGGGTTAGCTTCCATTCTTACCGGATGCATCTGAATACCAGTACCTACTTTATATGGAACGACAGCCTATTCTCCGATCTCCACAACCTAGTTTATCCTGGGTACTACGATAACCCTTATTAATGGGTCCATATTGGCTCACCTAAAGTTCTTTACCCGAAATTGTTCTTCCTAATGATTTGTAATCCGAATGATCACTCTTCCTAAAATTTTTCATCCTAAAGTTTTCATTCATACTATTTGTAGTGCTACCGGCGATGATGTTCATGACACTCATGTTTCCGAAAATTGTAATTAATAATTTCATTATTGTAAATATATTTAAACTCCTACTGTTTTTTATCATAACGCTTTTATCCCTTTAAATAATAACCATAATATTTTCACTCATACAACTGTTTAGAGTGAATAAAGGTCGTTTCACTGATGTTTGTCTTAAATGAATGACATTCAGGTCAGAGTGTCGTCTTGGGGGCACTATAAAAAAAATACTTAAGAAAAATTTCACGACCAATTTCGAGGTAGCGCTCGCCGGCCGCTGCCGCGGCACCGCTCTCTTCGCTCGCTCGGCTCGCGCGTAGTTGGTCACAGTTCTAACCTAACCTAACCTATGAATATCTTTGCATAAAATAATACTGATTATTATGAATAAAAAGAAATCTAAACAAAAAAGATATGACTTTGAATAATAGTGTAAAAGATGGTTATGTTGAGAAAATAAAGGAAAACAAATAAAAGTATAACAGATGTTTATTGCTACTGACATTATGAAGTTGAATGCTTCGGAATTATAAACATTAGAGAACATTAGTTAGGAATTGTAATTGTTAGGATGAAAAATGTTAAGAAGTTTCGGAGTTGAAAATTTAGGTAAACTTTGGCGCACCCCTTAATAGTACTAATTCCGTATAAGTCTTTCGGGTCACTGACTACCTGTTACGACTCTCAATAATCTACAAATGACAGCCGTGATCAACGGCTTACCGAGAAAAGTCGGTGTGTTATGAATGAGTAACCTCATCCACGGACCAAACAAGGCAAGCGCGGCTGACCCTTAAGATCGACCCAAACGGCTGTTATTAAGAGTAAATGTGGGCTCTGTCTCTATCCGTCTGTCTCTCTCCACTATCGCTGTCTCTCTCCGCCCCCCTGCCCTCAAATCCGTGCGATAAGGACAACTGCGGATCCGACTCAAAAGCGACTCAATAAAAGTCATATTTCTAGGTTTGGCTCTCGCCTATTTCCTCCTCCAATATTGAACCAATTTAAAAGATATTTTAGGCAATGAATAAGGAGGATATATACTACGCCGCTATGTTTTTCTTTTTTCGTTAATAGTTGTCAAATTTGTACACTAGGACTCTGTTAACAGCGATCTAAACAAGCATTTTTTGAGGGTTTTCTAGTGCTTATAAAAATAATTTATCAACAAAAAGGAAAACATAGGGGCATAGAAATAGTTAATATTTATTATTCTGTAAAAAATCATTGCTCTAGGGTCATTAACCAAAAAGAAAACAGGTGAGAACGTTTGTATGGAGAAAAGACCACCCGCATCTCCTCTTAACTATCCACGATCTCTACACACGGTAGAGTCAGAAGCACTTCTTTTTCAGTGAAAAAAGATTATGATCGGACATAACAGAAAACGAAATTTGGTTGAACTTTACTTTGTGTTAAACAAAGTTGCAATCCGTAAAACTGGGAGCTTTGTATGCTGTAACCAACGGGTAAACGAATGGCAGCTTTTACAGCTTTTTAAAAGGTAGCGTAACATTTTAAAATCTTGAGGTGTACCTAACTACGGGCCCCCAACAAAGTTGTGAAAAAACGTATCCAGCTTGCAAGTATTGCAACTTAATATTATACATGTGAAAGTACTTCTGTCTGCCCGTTACCTATTCACACTTTCGTCTGCGTGTTGCTGTCACGATATTTTTTTTTATTAACCCAGATCTTCCCCAATTCGGCTGCAAGAGGGCAGGATAGGAGGTGGAACATAGTTTGTGACAATGCTCTACAGCCATACCCCACTGGACCCCACAAACCTTTGGAGCATGCACAAAGTATGACCATAACACCACCAAATATGGTATAGGATACGTTTGTATCCTCGTAGTGCGTCCCCGTGGGTTAGTATCAATTATCGAATTCCATTTCAGTGAAACCACTGGAAGAGCAGCGGTGGCCCAGTGGTGGCGGCCCCGACTTACGAACAGTAGGTCGTGGGTTCGAACCCAGGCAGGCACATTACTTTGTGTAATTTATTTCATCACCGCTGCTCTCAAAACGGTGAAGGAAAACATCGTGAGGAAACCGGCATGTCTTAGAATCAAAAAATTCGAAGACATGTGACATCTACCAATCCGCACTGGGCCCGCGTGGTGGATTATAGCCCATTCCCTCTCAAAGAGAGGAGGCCTGTGTCCCAGCAGTGGGAACATTAATAGGCTGTTGATGATGATGATGATGATGAAACCACTGGCATAAGCTTCCACACTTGAATCTCTGGTGGAAATTTAGATCAAATCTAAAAACCTCTGCTTTTTCAATTCAGCACCACACATAACCATATTGCTCCTAAAATAAAATCGTATTAACGTTCCAATCTCACAAAGGGTTATAGAAACCTTTGTCAACAATACACCACACGATTATTTCGCAAACAGCCTTCCAATTATCATCCGCGCTGCGGTGCCGATAACTGTGTGATCATTTCGAACCTCTTTTGTGCCATACAACCAAGCTTTTATTATATTTTCATTGAAAAATAAAAGTAAACAACCTCTGCTGAAAATCCAACTCTGTTTTGCTCAAGTTAAGGTTGGATTTTAGTTGGGAAGTGTTAGGGATTTAAGGCCTATTAAAATTGGAAAGAGATATGTGCAATAATAAAGTGTGTGGTAGAGAATAGTGTGAATCACGACGTGTGCATTATATTGGACAGTTCGTGATCAAAGCGGCGCGATGAAGAATATTGTGTGCATTCAGTGTTAGAGTAGAAACATAGGGGTGATTACAGTAAGCCCAGAAAAGTAAACTCTGTGTCAGAAGATATTTTAACGCCAATAGCCAAACACACCTACCGGCTAGTCCATCCAAATCTATTCAGGTCTAAACGAGGAAGAATCGAATCTCAACTAGGTCTATATGTGGAATGACAGGATATTATAGTAACTTTTTGACTAGCTGGTCTAGCTGAGTATCAAGGAAATCCGGGAAGTCCGGTAGACGTCAGACCAGTCGTAACTGATCTAACGCTTACTGGTCCTTTTGATTCCAAAAGAAAAGATACGTAAGTTTGTAAGACTGTGTCAAGAATGATAAGGTAAGAAAGGAGGTGGTCTCATGAGATGACGAGAAACAGAGAAGTGTGGAAGAGGAAGACATGCTACGCCGACCCCAAATGAATTGGGATAAGGGCAAGAGAATGATGACGTAAGTTTTTACCCGACTACGGCGAAGCCAAAAGGAAGGGTAATGATTTTGGCAGTCTATGTATGTATGAATTTATCTATGTATGTTCCACCGTAGCGCCTAAACTACAGAATGGATTTTAATAAATGAGGTGTCAATAGATTCGTAAAAATAGCCCGGGTGTCATAAGCTATATTAATTGTATCAAATATGTTTATGACCCTAGTTAAATATCAGATTACAACATCGAAAAAAAAAAATTGAGATAAGCATTACATGTTTGGTATCAAATGAAAGGTCTTGACGAGCACATTACAATTAAGTATAGTTTATTATAGTTTTAGTCAACATATACGTTTAGAATGCGGTCAAACCGTTCTCGCGGTCTAGTCTGTGTTATTTATTCATATATATTGGGTAAATAACAAACCAACATAAAGTAGAATATTACATTATGAAAGTTATATATGATTACGTATTTATTACATTTGAGTAACACACAAAAATTAAAAGTCAAATAAAAAATAAGTTTAAAAATCTAAAACCCGACTACTAACAAAATCGCGGTCTTAAAAGTAGAAAACAAGAAAATAATTCTTGTCTGATATTCTTCGTAGTCGCATGCCACCTTGCTAATGGCAATTAGCAGCTGACTTCTGTTTCAATGAGAACGCCATGAAGGAGCATCAGGTATCAGTGGCATGCGACTACGAAGAATATCAGACAAGAATTATTTTCTTGTTTTCTACTTATAAGACCGCGATTTTGTTAGTAGTCGGGTTTTAGATTTTTATTAATTTGATATTTTTTAGGTAAGGGTCAGTTATGTTTAACTCCCATGTAACAGGGAGCAATCTGGACTCCAGGACCGCTACTGAGAAATTCCTGATGGAAAAACTCACTGGCGCTTGCGGCACAAAAGAGACAGAATTTTCTATCAAGAAGGCTCCAGGCTTTTGCCATCATCATGAAAATAAAAGACGATCTTCCATAAACATTCAAAACTGCCACAATAAAGGATCAAGCCCAAATAAGCTAAACAATTATAAACTCACAACTTACGTCAGTCCCTACCTCAATACAGATCGCATTGAACACTAACATATACAAAAGTATAACAGACTAGCTACGTAACAGCCTATATAGTGTGCCAACATGCTTGGCATAGCTCCAGATCTTCCAATCTCTGCCGCGTTGCGAAGTAGGTACAGGTTAGTACACACGGGTACACATCAAGCTTTACATTTCCAGTATAAGCTGGGCTCGCATTGTATAGGATGGTTTGGGCGCAGAATGTCAGAAACGCAAAATGACAGATTAGCAAATTGTCAGGTGTTAGATTTTTTTTCTCAAATGGTCAGAATCGTAAAATGACAGATTAGCAAAATGACAGGTTCGCGAAAAGACAGATTAGCAAAATGTCAGGTTCGCAAAATGACAGATGTGCAAAACGTCAGAAAAATTTTTTTTGTTCATCTTCCGTACAATGCGCGATCAGCGTAAACTGGAAATGTATAGCTTGATGTGTAGCCGTGTGTACTAGCAATTGATACGCAAGGGAAAGGTACTACGAAGAAATTGTAGCAATCGGTAGTTGCTTGTTAAGTTGTTTATGTTGTTGCTATGTTTTATAGTTGTTTGAGTATGCTTTGGCATTTTCAATTTAGCGTTGTGATAGTTACTAACTTAGGTAGATATTTTAGTTGATAAAATTAAATATAGTTGTTAATCAATACCCTAATTCCTAATTTATAAAGAGAAGTGTTGGTCGTAAGGTGGCCAGATGGGCTGACGACATTGTTGCGTTTGCGGGAATATTCTGGATAAGGCTAGCACAAGAGCGTCGAGCTTGTTATGAGTAAAGTGAGGCCTATACTAAGATGTGGGTGAAGTCAGGTTGTGGATGATGATGATGATGATGATCCTAATTGCGTAATATCAATCGGAAAGACTTTGAAGAGAATTTCTTGTTTCGTTATTCTGATCGACAGCCGTAAATAATATAGCAAAATTGTCATCAAGAAAAGCAATAACATCATGAGTGAGTTACGCATTACACCGCAGATTCAAAATTCCTCGTATCTTAATATAAACCTTTTTACCTTTTACGCGATCCTTTCCTTGTTCAGACCTCTTTTTCGTCTGTTTCCTCCCGGCAAGTTTAATGTCGTCGATTCATCTTCCAACCTTTTTCTCATCTTTTACTCAAATGAAGTGTTTTTTTTTTGATAATTTCTTAGAAATAACACTCTCTTGTATTTCCTTATGCAGGTGTTTTCCTTATAACTGGCTGCGAATTACCTTGTGATGTCAGGGCTTTCAAATTTAGACTGAAGTTGAACGACGCTACAGGGAAGTACTCTTACTATTATACTAGTTTGCGAATAGAGTATATAATCGTAGTACGTAATTATAAAAGATTAGCTAATGCACGTGGCTACGTCCGCGTGGACACTAGTATTTGTCCCTCGGGATTGTACTGCAGAGGTTAGTAGCATATTTGTTAATCCAGGTTACACTCTATCTGTGTGCCAAACTTCATCCAAATCCGTGCGGGATTTTTGCGTGAGAGAGTAACAAACATCCAGACATCCTCACAAACTTTCGCATTTATAATAAAAGTATGATTATCAGTTTATCAAAGAAGGATTTCTGTCTATCTTCTGCAAGACCAACTCAGTTGGTTTTGCACACATGAGAGAGAGAGTCACAATAAGAGTTTGATTCTATCGCTGTCTGCTACTGGATATAAACCTCTACCAAACTGTGCCATAATACCATGTCCCCCGTCTTCCACATTCAGTCCAGTCTATCCCAGCCACAGTTTAAGGTGTTTTCATTTTCTTGTGTGCATTTATTCCCAATTCTTTACCTAAGTTTTTACCATAGTGTATATAGTTGGTAAGGAAATAATTACGTCAGTCATAATAATGAACCCTGTCGGGCGCAGCATTTTCTAGTAAGAGAGGAGGGAGAACTAGGTTGTTTTTTTTTATTAGTTAAGTAGTTAGTAAGTCAGCCAGTAAATTATTCTTTTGTTTAAAACCTAGGCTTACAATGCCATCAGGAATCCCATTTTTTTTTTTTTTTTTTTTGGTGGGTGGAAAATCATCAAATGACCCCCCCCCGCTCTTGGTCAGAGCGAAGGGGAGTGTCAGACTTCTACTGACTAAAAACCGAACCCATGTTCCTTCTTTGCCCTTGTGCCGAGGCCACGTCATCTAGTACTAAAATCCGCGATCAGGAATCCCCTACGTGATTTTCATGTAGGTATGTATTGAAACATAATTATATCAATCAACGCATTAATAATATCAGCGTGACAATAAATAATACGTAGGTATATGCAAAACGGCTAGTCCAAAAACAGTGTGATTTAAATATATGAACAACCTTGACATTTGGCTAACGACGCCAATGCGATCGCGGATATTTCGAAGTGTTATTATTTTTTTTTTATTATTTTTGTTATCTACGCTACAATTGTATCTTTGTTTGTGTTGCGTGCGACATATGCATAAGTATTTTATCGAATGATTTTGATATTCTTTTTAAATTACTTTGGTCATGGCCGTTGCTAGAGAGGCGTAAACATAACATAACGCCTGTAATCCCCGAAGGTTTAGTTAGAGGCCTACCCATTAGCACACCTACATTTTGCCAGTTATGTTTAAGCCCTATGTAAAAGGGGACGAGCAAATTATTGCCAACAACCACACTTAGATCCAGACTCAGTATAGCTGCTGGTGAGAAATTCCTGATAGAAAATCCCACCCGACCCGCCCGACCTGGGAATCGAACCCAGTACCTAATGCACAGGAGTCGCGCTTGCGACCACTACACCAACGAAGCAGAAACGTGAAAGGATAGCTATTTATCGCATAATCTAAAGTATAAAGAGCCGTAGGCCATATTTGACATTTCACAAAATGAATGATTTTCACGAATGATTTAGCACTGTTCCATTTAGTATTACCATTCCACTGCAAAAGGTCAAAGATTAAATGCCTCCCTTTTCCAATCAATATCCAATTTGAATGGAGTAATATGGTTTGGAAGCAGAACGTCACAAACGCGGAATGACAGATTAACAAATTGTCAGGGACGCATAATGCCAGGTGTCACAAAACGACAAGATCTGATAATGACAGATTCGTGTAATGACAGATTTGCAGAATGACAGATCATAAATTCGTCATAAATCATAAATTAATGAATATTAACAATAGAATAGAATATTAACAAAATTCTTTATTGTATTCATCAAGGAACCAAAATTGTTTACATTTCCACCTGTTCATTTTCATGAACCCTCGTCTACAATAAAAGATAAATAAACTACCTACGCGCATTGGCCGTCATACTCACGATATACATTTATATGTATGTAAGTATTATACGTAATACTCTTACGATTTTCCGGGTCATCAAACCTTGGTAAAAAAATAAAAGTGCACGCAACAAGTTGTGGGCCTAAGGACCTTATACCTGATTGTAATGTTGTAGTTTTTGTTTATTTTTTATGCTCAGAATAACTTATTGAGTAATGCGAGTAATATGCGGGATTGACGTTGAGTGTAGATCTTGTAGGATGATGTAGTAGGTGTAAGGATTGGTTGTCTTTGAGTGTGAAAAGCAGGACTTAAGGAACTTGGAATCGGTCTGTATCCCTGCTGGATCACTGGTTTCCTTTGTGGAAAGGAGTCGACTGGCCTGTATTTCTCCGCGGAGGTTCGGGATTACTATTGTTTTATGATCAGCCTGTATTGGCTCACTGCAGCAAATACTTCCCTTTTTGTTTTGTCCTCTTTTTCCTTATTCTTTTTTTATTCCATCATTTATACCATTGAGTGCTTTCAGGCAGCCATGGTGTGGTAGTACCCGATCACCTTCAACATAATCATCATTTCAACCCGGAATCACCCACTGTTGAGTATAAGCCTCTCCTTTCTTCTACCATTCTTCTCTATTCTGTGCGTCCCTCGTTCATCCGATCACCTTATTGAAACTTAAACCATTGATTACTCCACAGATGTCCTCTACGAGTAGTTTCGATAGATTTATGTTATTCCAAACAATTCTATACAGATTGTATTCAGCTAAGCTCGTGTATTTTCAATACCGAATGTATTGAAAATACACGAGAACCTATCTCTCTAACATGTTCAGACAAGTCGCTATCTTGTTCAGCTTTAGTAATCTTAGCAGAAATATATTAGCTATTCAGATTGGGCTACATCTAATTTATTAGTCATAAAAGCATTTTTATGATCCCAGTTCTGTTATCGAAAACATGAAAAATTTGGTACAAGTTTCACTCAATTGTTATCTAATGATAATGTATCTCTCAAATGCTGGGAAATACACAGGTGTGATTGGTCTAGGTTATTTGGAACACTTTAATATACACATGAACCTTATGAGTTAGGTCATGGGGTTCAAAAACCCAGACTGGCAGCCAGCCCCAATAAAGTTAGGTGAAGGCTAGGCACATGATGACTACTGTTCTTTATACGGTAAAGAAAACTTCGTGAGGAAACCGGAAATGTTGGAAAACGCACTTGGTCCGCATGTTGGACTATGATGGCTCACTACCACCCATTCACATTCATATTCGAGGCTGCAGAGCAGCTTAAAACACTGGAAAATTCTTACCATTATCAAATTACTTAATCACACCACATAACTGCATCTATTAAAAGAAATAAAAAGCCACACAATGTACGCCCAGTGCACTCGGCGAAGGACGCTCTTGTCAATCATAGTAATTACAGTGTGCACATGCCGCCATCATAGGCCGGACGTGACGTCAGAAGGACAGTGTTGTGTGTGGTAGTGTAGTGGAGGTGGTATTGTTGTGGTTGAAGGCTGGCAAAAGTGAGGAAAATGATGTATAGCGAAAGAAAAGTAAATTATTTGGCGTAAAAGCCACAAAAATGTACACAACAAAAAATGTAATAAAACAGAAAATAAGAGTTAATCTTGTCTCTCACGGCTGCGCCAATTAGACCCGGAACACTACCGAGCAGCTAGTGCACGACGCTGGTTTTCTAGTGGACCTGAGGGAGGGAGGGAGGCGAAATACTTAAGTACTGCTTTTTAGTGGCATGAGGGTGGAATGCCAACTCAAAACATGGTTAAAGAGCCTGTGCTTGTTTATTAAAGCTTCGTGCACTCAAAAAAGGGACAAAGCTGGACTTGTTGCCTTGGGCATTGTCTGTTATTATTAATATTCTCATTCATTCTATTTCCATGTTGCCATGGTCAAACATGACCATGGCAACATGGAATCTATTGCCATTTACTGAGCTGGAAAAGAACCTTCAGGAAAGTTTGTCTCTAGTGGATCTGTAGATCTACAGTAATGCTTGTAAAAGCTACTCGGAACGTTAAGCAGTTACGAAGTTTTTTGGAACCGGTAATGGGCCTAATGTGTGAGTAGATAATTATAGTAAAAAAGTTATCTTAATTAGTTTTTTCTTTCGGAAGTAATTCGTCTCTGTTTTTAAGGGAAGTGATGATGATGAGGAGCCTTGAAGTATCGTGAAAAGGTGTTAAATAGACGTGAATTTGGCACGTTTGTGGTGGTCATGTATTCGGGAGTAGGTTTCAAGCAAAAGTTAGTTAATAAGTATAGTTTGTAGGCTGAATGAGGATGAGGAATGCAAAAATCATAACACACTTTTTTTGGCAGTCGTGTAAAAAGATATCTATTGGTTTGGCGTTGGCTGAACATAGCTCTTTCTAATAGTGCGTTTATTATGCAGATACATCAGTAATGTTAGAATTAAAAGACTATCGAGGTCAAGACCGAACGAACCTGAAGACGTTGCATTGGAAAGCTTCTCACTAGTGGACCGATGACCTGGTGAAGGTTGCGAAGATCCACTGGATGCGAGACGCACGGGTACGGTCAATATGGTGACACTTGGAGGAGGCCTAATCTTGCAGTGAATATCTTTCGGCTGAAATGATGAGCAGGCCAATTTAGCAATTTAAAAAAAATATCTCAGAAAACATTATAAAAAGCAATCGCTAATTCTGAATTCCGAAGCAAAGTCTGAGAAACAACAGCCTAGAATATTTAACAATACAAAAAACTGTATCACTTCAAATTCCACCAAAGAAGGACTCGTGCAAAAACATCCATTAGTACAGTTACCTCAAAAGATTGGAGCAAAAACGTCACTGACCTTAAAGTTATGTATTAAAACATGTAAACAGGAAAATAAATAATTAAAACGCTTGTTGTTATGTAATAATTGTCTGTTTTCACTTTTTGCTCGTGTTTTGTTCGTTTTAATAGTCTTTGTTTTTGTTTTGTGCGGTGGCTTGTTGATGCACGAGTTTTGATTCGTCGTAAATGGGTCTGTTTTTGGCCAGATTTTGGTGGCTAAGAGCCCAATTTGACATAATTTTTGAGTAAATAATTAGAAAAACAATTAGGTGCTCTTGTAAAGTGACTCCTAATGAAAAGAGCAACTACTACTACTGTTAGGTGTCATCCCACAGCTGGGCAAAAGCCGCCCCATTCTTTCAAATTTTGCGATCCAGGGCCAATCTGGATCACTAGTTGTTGGTACTATCCAGCTCGTTGCGACATCTCCTGCAAGATATACCGAGTCTCCTTCTAGCCGTTTCAGGGTGATTATTTTAAAAGAGAATCAGTTTTATTATTTGCAGCAGCTACTTGGTCTTTGGTAGTCTTTAGGTTAGGTAGGGTTTAGGTTTTTAGGTGCATTGTTCTTTTATTAATCTATTGCATAGATTCTATCGCGGGCCTTGAGTTGAATTGAGCGTGGAGAGCGAATCCAGAGATTTCCTAACAAAAATATTCAGGATTCAAGATTCAACCAGGTTGCTATGGTTACTGAAAATAACAAGGTTGTCAACTGAGGTTGTCAAATTAAATAATTGTTTGTCTCTCTGTTTTCTCCTTCTAAAATATTCTTACTCGTATAATTTGTGTACAAAGTGTTTTCAATATGAATAAACAAAGTGTGAAAGTGCATTTATGAAGAAAGTCACGAAAAAATAGTGAAAGAAAATGAGTGAGTACTCTTTAAACATTCATTTTATTATTAGTACGCATATCATAAGTTTTATTGGTTTTTGCATTACTATTCTGCGAATCGGTCTAAAACGATTCGTTTTCTTATAATATCTAAAATAAAATAAATAATCTTCATATTTTTCAATGTTATGACTAGTGGTGGTTAATATAACGAATAACACCAAAACATAACATGTTATTGATTCATAACGAATAACGTTTGTTATACCGACGCTGCCTACGTGTTATCATTATAATGTCTAACTCAACAACACGCTCAACGAATAACGTAGCAAGCGGTGGAATTGAAATATCTCGAAAACGGAGCGTCCCAGGCAAAAAAGGACCAACATTTTGACCCCCCTCTAACATCCCCGTGATATGTAAGTGAGATTCACATAACACGAAAAAACATACACTGATGCAACTTTACTTAATCATAACATTTAATAATATTTTATTAGTCCTAAAACTGCGCAGAATGAAGGAAAGTTCATTGATAATTTAAAACCATAATTATAATACATTTATATTCGTTTTTAATATTAATAATAACGATATTATTATAATCGTTCGTATACCTACAGTCCACTAGAATATAACATTAACTGCGCATCAATAATCATTGCGCACGTTTAGCGTGTTGCCGAATAAAACGATAACATCTCCGCGTTCAGATTACTGCCGCGTTTTGTTACAACCCGTTATTATGATAACGTATAAAATAACATGTTATAAAAATATATTCAATAGTCTATAACATGATAATGATTTATAGCAGAATTGCACACCACTAGTTATGACACTTACGTCAGGCTGTCAATACTTTTTCTTTTAAATTTTCTGTCATAGAGTTTCTTACTAGCTTAGTCTATGAAGGTTAGTTTTGATTTATTTAATGTACATCGCGCGAAATTCGAAGATCAAACTCTTAATATCGTTATTTTTGTTCAAATTTTTTGAATGAATAATTATTTTGGTGTGTAATTACACTATTAATACCTAATTATTTATACCTATTATTGCATAAGTTGATAAAAAATGCTATGCATTAGATTTACCGCGGCAGTCTCCGAGTGCCACACGTTTTTTTAATTTTTTCTTGATTAAGATAATGTAAGAAACTTGAGTTCTTGCATACTAGGGTTACTATACTATGATTTTACCACGTAATCAAAACGTCCTCTGGTCCAGTTAATAAATCATCATGGTCATCATCGTCGATCTTTCATTCAAATACCAGCCATGGCTGTGTTATATTACATTCAACTCTTGAAATTATTCCCACATCACGATATTGCATTCATGAATTCAATGTGCGTTCAATATTGTTGATGATATTTTAAAACCGCTTGAGAATGCAGGGATAACTTATGTATAACGCTTTCCGATAGGAAAATGTGAAGGATTTTCATATTGGAGACATATTATTTCTGTAAGTGAATTTATTTTTATGACGATCTGAAAATCTAGCTCGATTTCTTTAACGTTCAATTTGTGTTACCTAGCACGCAATGGCACATCGTTGTTGTTCGTGTTTTTCATAATTTATTTACCTTTAAAAAATATCACGTGGAAAAATATCCTGTTATGTTGAATAGTGATACAGGATGATATAGTGAGGTCGATGATATTACCCGTTTACACGGATAAAACTCTTCATTTTACCTTGAGCATAGAGATAAAATCTAAAGTCTACTTGAAATCATAAAAGCTTGAATAAATAAAGTTGACAATGGAAAACTAACCCAGAAAATCAGAACGTCTATAGCTGTATAAACGATTTTGTTCCAAGCCTGTACTCCAACACAGTTCACTATCCAATAACTGCAGCACCTAGCATACAACAAACTTTACTTTCTACACCAGATCAGACACACTTATCTGTTCATAAGGTGCAACATTACCCAAGCGGTTACAAAACGGTCCCGACACGTGTGAGCGATGGCGTGCTCTGCTGAGATAGTAAAGCGCAAGCCATAGTGAAACGGAGCTAGCTCGTTCAGCTTAGCTCATCATCATCTCATGTTACTGAAATGGATCTAGTTTAGTCTCTTAAAAACACCTTCAAACTGAAAACATGACTACCTAGTTTCTTTGCGCGATAAATTCCGGAGTGAGGAAATTCGCCGAAGAATCAGGGTCACCGACTTAGCTCTCAGAATCCACGAACGCGTGAACCAGAAGACGCAGCGTTGGTTAAAATTGCGGATAACTGGTGGCAGCAACCGGCATGCGGCAGGTTGTTGTTATGGCGTTCTATGGGGACGGCCTTTGTTCAACAGTAAACCTCTTCTGACTGATAATGGTGAGGTTCAGTGTGCATGCGCGTGAGACTCCTGCACGTGACTGCCACCTCCCACCGAGGGTCACACTTCACCTCCGCGAGAGTACTGGCTCTTCGTTTTGCTGTGACCGTCAAATTCGTCAGCTTACAAGCTCTCATCGCTAGCGTAGTTTAGCTCCGTAAGCTCCGCAATAGCTATATGAGTGAAGCTAAGCGAACCTACTTTCGTTTCGCTCCGTTCCCACTGTAACCTGCGCTTGAGAGATGGTGCTCTGCGCTACGTTAGTAAAGTGGGGTCTATAAAGTACACTCCTTTATACAATTTATATGTTCTTGTCTAAAGATATGAAGGTAGGAAATGAATGGATGCTTCTTGCAGTGATGATAGAATTTATTTAATGAGTATGGGGCTCGATTTGTAAACATAAAATATTATTTGATGACTATAATTTCCTTACATGCAATCTACACAGATAAATAAAATTGTAGTGTCTGTTTATTATTAAAAAATAATAGGACTTTTTTAATGCAATCACCATCAGCCTATAAAGTTCCCACTGCAGGGACTCAGGCCTCCTCTCTAGGTGAGGGATGGGCTAATCCACCACGTGCCCAGTGTGGGTTGGTAGATGTCACATGTCTTCGAATTTGTGGTTAATGCTGGTTTTCTTCACCTTCTACGTCACCGTTTTGAGAGCAGCGGTGATAAAATAAATAACACAAAGTAATGCACCTGCCTGGGTCTGAACCCACGACTTACTGTTCGTACTGTTCGTAAGTCGGGGCCGCCACCACTGGGCCTAGCATTACTTAACCACGATAAACGATTTAATTCAAGAATTTTATGAAGTAGTTAGCAACAATCCGATAATTACCTTTCAAACAAACAAGGAAATATTAAACGACAATAACATTAACATAACATTAGGCACACGACGGAAATCTAGTTCGGCAAGTTGATACCTATCTCGGCGGCGCTCGATATCGAAAGTAAATAGTGAAATAACGAGTGCTAGTGCCGCACGACATGTACGTTCAGTCTGAGTTATTGTAAAGCTGCACTGGGTAGGGCTGACTGGTTAGGAGTTTTGGAATTGGGAGCATAATGTTCGTTGATTTAGATCATAGAAGTTTAGTAAGCCTCCACTGTCCGTCCGTCCGTCCGTCTGTCTGTCAGCGGGCTGTATCTCATGATCTAGACAGATAAACTTTTCATAGAACTTTTAATTTAATTTAATTTTGAATTTAGTTTTTATTTTAGTTTGCTCTCAAACGTGTTTTTCTGTTGCCACTACCTGTAAGTATAACAACAAATGATAAAAATAAAGGGGCTAGCACTACAAGTCTACAATGCTACGGAACCCTTCATGTGCGAGACTTGCACTTGGTCGGTTTTTTATTACGAAAAACGCAATCAAGTACTAATGAGTGTTCTCAATAGTAAATAACCTTTTTTCCTTGATTAAGAGCAAGTTTCCTTGTTGACTTCGTATGTGGTATGTGATACAGAGAAATGAGGAAAATGTAGTGAGAACAGAGGAAGATCAAAGAAAAGATGGATGGAGTGTGTGAGGAGTGATATGAAGGCAAAGGGAATAAATGATAGCGTGACGACTGACAGGGCAGAATGGAAAAAAAACGTGTTGCGCCGACCCTAAATGGCATGGGATAAGGGCAGGAAGATGAAGGTGTTGAGAGAAAAGTTTTAAGTATGAATGGACCATAGGGAATTCAAAAACTATGGTCGTATACAGAAAGAAAGCTGGCAGCCTACCAGCGCTTACAGGAACTGGTCCATGCAGGTAACCAGCGCAGGCATTTACATGAACAAGCGCCGAACGTCGCCGACAATTTGAATGAAATCTACCAGTGCCGATAAGCGCTTGTAGATCGGCGCCGGCTACCAGCTTTCTTTCTGTATACGGCCTATGGTTGGACTATATGAAATGCGGTGACGATAAAACCTTTTTTCTCATCTATGCCTATTTTGTCAAAATAACCGGTGTTCTGTATAAACATTTACGTGTGAAAGTAAATTGGAATTCGCGTGTAATTGAATTGTTAAAACATACTGAAAAAACAACGCAATTTCGATGAGAGCGTATAAAAAGTAAAATGTTGATTTTTCTGAAATATTCGCTGATGGATATGTGGTTTGTATTTTGTAATAACTTTTTGTCCTGCAGCACAGATATCCTGCAGTCAACGTTGGCTAAAGGTTAATTACAAAAGTGGTTAAACTGCGCTGAAAATACATTGTTCGTGAGATGTAAAAAAACTTTCAGATGAAAAATTTGATTCCATTTTACAATTTTTGCAGATGAATCGTAGATATTATTTAATTTTTGCATTTTTCCCACATACACCACACTTTACTTACTTAATAGATTTACCGCTAAACGTTTTTTAAGCATAATAAAATTCTGTCATCATAAAACTAATTAAAGCGATTTCAACGATCTGCCCCCCTATTGCGTATCTTTTTAACGTCAGTGGCTATCAGAAATGTCCATAGATTAACTGTAAATTGGTTATGGTTTGGTACATTTTTTTCTTAAAAACTCACCATTTGACAGTTATTTGATAGACATTTTAGGTTATCCACTGTCATTAAAAGATACGCAATAGCCCTGCAGATCAATCATATAGATAAGTTTGAAATTGGAACTTACGAGTATAAAGATAAATATTTGCATCCATCAACTTTCCCTAAAAGTAAAGACCCCAAGTTTATCTGAAGATATAAATAGCTTTCTAAATCTGTAGCAACCCTAAGTAAGTGCGGGGGTGTGTATTAGATTTTCAGAGGCGTTTGCATTTCCTTTGTGGTCCGTTAGACAAAGATAAAATTTAGCGAGTCAGCCGAGAACTAGCGTTTTAAATAAAGCTAGATTTTAATATTAGTTGGAAAACAAAATTATTGTGCAATACTGGTTTTGGCAGTGACTTGCAATTTATCATTACTGTGACTTGCAATTTTTATTACTTACATAATATATTTGTGATATTACATAACACACAGCATTTGCTTCATGATCAGGGTACAGTAATTCTGTTGTCCACTGCTGGACATAGGCCTGCCGAAACGCCCTCCTTTCAAGTCATTTTCAGCAACTCTTATATATACAAGTACTGCCAGCAGGAGACTTTCCCTCCACCTTACGCTTGAAGTTTCACGATTTTCATTCAAGAACACGTAAACCTCAACGGTCATCAGTTCTACGGCTATATTGTCGGTCCATTGCCAAATCAGCTTACTTAACTTTGCACATTGTAATTAAAACCACCAGCTTTATTTATCATCACCATCGACTGCCCAAATTCACCCACTGCTGGGTACCTATAGGCATCCTTTTGTCTTATGCCAGCCTCATCCAGAAAGCTTTATTACAATTTTTTCTTTGTCATAAATCTGTACAAAAAAAATGCTACATATCCATAGAGTAAGTCATAAAGCTTGGCAGTGCAACCCTATACTGGTGTTAGCTAAGCCGATCGCCTTTCACGGAACTGCGCACAAGGCCGCGCGTCGCGTGCGCGGGCGCCGCGCCGGCAGCCGCTATACCACACCGCACCACCGCGCGCCGCTCTCCCCGCGCACCGCGTTGACACAACACTGTTTGTTTGTTGGTCGCCGGTTCTGTTTGTTATTGTCTAAAGTGTTTAAATTGATTATAAGTTTTATCAATGAGACGGAAGCTAAATCGTCCCCAATTAGAGGGGGGGAGGTAGAAATTGCAATGACCTGCTATGATCCTTGCATTCTCATTTCATCTAGTCTGGACAAACGTGATCAATTCAACTGAACCCAGTGTTCAAGAACTATAAGTGTCATCATTGTGAATATTGACACAGGTCCTGGAATTCACAGTAGCGGAGACAAATTGAATCGATCGATCACACTGGCTTAAATCCACATCGCGTGGTTCGTCTCTCCTGTGATTGGCCAACACTTGAACGTCTCTTCTCGTCTCCGCTTCGGTGGAGTCCGGCCCTGATCCCGTTGGTTTCAATGGTGACATCGGCCCTTTAGTTAAACGCTAATTTACAACCTTTAGAAAAGTTAGCAAAGCATATTAATTCGAAACAAATGCTGTCGTCGCAAATAGACTTTGACCTTAAATAAAACTGACATTTATACTGCTCTTCGCTTTTGTTAGTATTTTTACTTCACATCAATGCTTGCCCATGAAATAGAAAACAAATTATTAGGAAAACTATCGCTGACCTTCTATACAACAAATGTTTGTTCTACATAAGCCTGATAACCGCAGCCTAGATAAAAACGAACCGATTATTGTAACTACAGCGTAAACCACAATCACCCAACCACACATAATCTAAAGTGAAAACATCCCATACACAGCTACATGCCTATATTTTAAAATAACTTCTATTGAAACGTTTTTCAGTACTAACAACGACACAGTCATGCAAAGTAACTGCGTGGTGACTGAAAAATTGTGTAGTAATCGGTTTTCATGATACGGAATGAGAAAAATGTTGTGAGGAAAGTTGTGATTGTGAATGTGGATAGGAATACAGGAAGACCAAAGAAAATATAGATGGACTGTGTAAAGTTGTTTTTTTTTTCGTTTATATTTGACGGCACTGTTGACGCAGTGGCTGAGGGTTTTGACTGCTGCGCTGCATTTCGTGGGATCGATCCCAGCACGGAACAAATATATATACGGCCTACAGATAGTTGTTCCGGGTCTGGGTGTTTGCTTTGTGTATGTGAGTTTAAATGTTTGTGAACGCACCCACGATACAGAAGAAATTCCTAAAGCGGGGCAACATTTTTTTTTTAAATCTGCAGGTTTCTGTGTTTTTTCACAAGTAAATAAATTAATCATCCAACTTTACGAAAACTACGAAAAAAAATGCGCGGTCGAAATCAAGTCTTCCCTACACATGCAGTCATCAGTACATCGCGAATTCGCGATCGACAAGTACGCAGGTGACGCTATTACCGTGTCCACAACCGTGACACTGCCAAGGTCGAACGTTGTCGACGACATTCGATATATTTCGTGTAATCGACAGTTGTTTATGTAATTGGAGTCGACGTTGTCGGATGCGGTTCGTGATTGCTACTTTCACGTGTGTGTTTTTTTTTGTGACTTTTGATTGATGTTTTGCAATCTCATGATTTGTATTTTTTTGTCCGTAAAATTATAGTTTAAACTGTAAACTGTTCAGAGACAAGACTGGTATGATAACGTTTGAGACTTGTCCTTTAGCTCGTGGCTATTTATAAACAGTCGCTCGAGACAATCTTCTAGTTAAACCATGCTTGGCTATGTTGTCCGTGGATGTGTGATCACCACCCAATATTTACTGACTTTCCTTCGTACCTTGGAAAGCATGTTAGGGTGTTGGTCCGAATTTTATGACGAGCTTGTTACAGTGTGTGTGTGTTTATGAGCGAACTAGCGTTTTCGCATATCGTACGATAGTTATAAATAAAAAAAGCCGATTCACTATGATTTGCATAATTGAAAATAATTAATGCTTCTATTACTATATTTTTTATTATTACCTGTATCAGCCAAGCAGATACTAAACGGAGTATATTTAAGTACCAATCTCGTAGGGCCTCATTTTTTTTTAAAATAATTTATTTGTTTACCTATTATAGTACCCAGTGACCTAATACAGTAAATAACTTAATAATTAATAAATTTGTTGATAATTGGCTGATTGCACCGTAACGTTCAGCCTTCATCGCCTTTAATAATAACTAGCGATTAACTTCTCGTGTTCCAAAGTGTTACTAGAAACTGTATTTCATGTTGTTTCATATTATTATGTTTTCAGAAATAATAATTGTGACTATTATGTTTGACTAGCTTTTGCCAGCGGCTTCGCCCGCGAAAAAAGTGTCGATTTTCCATACAAACTTTCATTCCCTATTTAACTCCCTTAGGGGTTTAATTTCGAAAAATCCTTCCTTATTCCTTGTCTACATTATAAAGGGAACCTCTGTGCAAAATATCAGCTTTCTAGGTCCAAGGGTTTGGGCTGGGCGTTGATGAGTCAGTCAGTCAGTCAGTCAGGACTTCTCTCTTTATTTATATAGATTTAGAGATAAAGTTCAGTACGTAAGCAAGCATGTGCAACCCGTGGCCTAACCAAAGCGATCGGTCGCGTGAATTTGCAATCGTTGCCTTCTCATGTCACTCATTTGTTCGGAAAAGTCGGAAAAACGTTCGTGCGGCGCACAATGCTAGTGACGGTGACGTGTAGATTTGCATTGCATGAATTCGCTTTGGTAAGGACACGACCTAACAGCTTTTTAATAGTTTTCTTAGAATTACTAAATCTATCCATGTGTAAGGGTCGTTACTGGCGTCAAAAAACTATAAATCTTTTAGTTTGTTATTATTTCTAAGAAAAATAGATTATGTGGGAAGATACCTTTTTTTTTTTTGGTGGGTGGAAAATCATCAAATGACCCCCCCCCGCTCTTGGGCAGAGCGAAGGGGAGTGTCAGACTTCTACTGACTAAAAACCGAACCCATGTTCCTTCTTTGCCCTTGTGCCGAGGCCACGTCATCTAGTACTAAAATCCGCGGCCCCGACGGGCGTCGGCCCTTGCGGGCCCCTCCTTGCTGACGTGGGAAGATACCTCTGGTCATGATGTGGTGTTTAATAATTGTGATTATTATTTATTTCTAAGTAACTTATTTAGAGAACATTAACTACTTATATTATAAAACAATAAATTGTTGGTGACGGTTGTTATATTAATTACGGTGCTTATTTCTGACTTAATGATGACGTATCTACCTACAATCAGCAGCCCGAAAGTCTGACGGTTAGTCTTACCCAGAACCTCGGTTGTAAAAGTCAGATAGTTGTTCCATGTAAAATAAATGGTCCGTTAACATTGGTTTACCTCAATACTGTTGAGAAAAAAGCTAGGCAGATGATAATCTAATAGATATCAAATAATATTTGATTCTTCAAATAACTTAAATATCTACGGGACTATCCCAAATTTTAAAATATCTTTTTGGCATTGCCCAATTCTTGAGGATGGCACTAATTAAATGTTATTTTTATTCACACTTTCTGCACATTCAATAAATTGTATGGTCCACCGGCGTAAGGAGCATGGTCCAAGCTGCAGGTGGTTAGGGATCCAGAGACAGGAACCTCCTCACAATATGGACCATAGGTATGGAGGAGTACTCCTTGTGAATTCAACCATTTAGCAAGATAGAGAAAGAGAGAGGGAGAGAGAAAGATAGACATTCGTCAAGGTTAGGCTATTTATCATTACGTTACGAACCAACAAACCAAGTGGCGGGTAAAACCAGAGAGAGGGCACAGCTAATAACTTTCATGAAAAATGACAGTGCTCCAAAATTGTGCAACCCACAAGTCAATACCGCACACAATGCATTCAAACATGGAAATAAACTAAAAAATCACGCGATACAAAAAACTGCGCAAATTGTAAAGCAAACGTTATTATTTTGTTGGAAACACAATAGTTTGCTCAAATAATGGTGATTCTGTACAAATAGTGTTCGTTATTATCGTGACTCGCTAATCGGTGTGTTTGTCGACTGATTCTCATAATTGGAGCCTCCGTATTGACGGTGTATTGTGCTGAGGAATAAGGATATTGTGTTGGATTTGGGGATAAAAAATAAGTGTTAATGGTGGACTAAAATAGGGGAAATGCTTTCAAAACAGTGAAGGAAAACATCGTGAGGAAACCGACATGTCTTAGAACCAAAAATTCCAAGACATGTGACATCTACCAACCCTCATTGGGCATGCGTGGTGGATTATAGCCCATCCCTCTCCTAGAGAGGAGGCCTCAGTCCCTGCTGTAGGAACAGTATAGGCTGATGATGATGATGAGAATAGGGGAAATATTTAGCAAACACGCTGGTTGTTTGGTATTGGTCTTTCATAGCTGTCACACCCGTGTTTCCTCAAAGGAACCACCATTGTTCCATTACTTTCTTTAAGTAAAGATAACAAAAGAAACAGTTAGAAACAGAGGAAGCTAAAATATTTGTATTGCACACTTGCAATAAATAATCATAGTTATTGCAACCGAAATGTTATTACTTTAAAAGTAATGTTAAGGCTGCTACACACCTTACGATAAATCGTTACGATTGGACGGTACAGTTCTAACTATACAGTTTAAACTAAATGTGTGTAGGAGAAAAGTAGTTTTTCTCATACACACATGTAGATTTATCGTTGCAGTTTGAACTGTACCGTCCAATCGTAACGATTTTTCGTAACGTGTGTAGCTGCCATTAGTAGTGACATTTTGACGAGCAATATACAACAACAAGCCAAACCACTTCCCATTTACCCAGTACACGCATAAACTGGTTTAAAAAACCATCTCTCATTGAAGTAAACCGCTTTATCTATTTTATTGACAGTACCTAGTACATTAAAAAAACTAATCCTTCAATTTATAGATAAGCTATGATTTGACAAGCTGTCTAACAGTACTATCAGCTTTTAACTATGTTTTAATAAAAACACGATAATAATTTATTTGCTTAGTCATTACCATCAATGTCATCACCATTATTGTTTGTAACATTTTGAAAGAAATAATGATTGAAAACAGAGTTTATTTTATTACAACTGTTCCCGTTCCTTCTTTTGTTTTTTTTCCCCTTTAGAGGCACACAATAATGAATGGATTTTTGTAAAATTTTACCCTGTATAGTAGAATTGACCAACAGCCATTCATAATATCAAACATCAGTCTTAGCGTATAACGATTAACCCTGTTTAATAAATTAACCAAGCAACTAATCAAGCTCGCACTCTACCGGATGCCGGACGCGACCAACTTGCCCCACAATTATAACCCACTTAACCATCCCAATAACAATTATCCCAATCTTGGCAACTTGTCACACTATAGATGGCGCTACAATCAATAGAACCTGTTGCGAAGGGTGTGGGAATGATCCACTGACCTCAAACAACACCTCCCCAAACCA
This sequence comes from Diarsia dahlii, assembly GCA_949775195.1. Taxonomy (NCBI): domain Eukaryota; kingdom Metazoa; phylum Arthropoda; class Insecta; order Lepidoptera; family Noctuidae; genus Diarsia; species Diarsia dahlii. The sequence continues at coordinate 2,035,535 of OX459198.1, forward strand.
AAAACAACTTTACCTAACTAAATCTAAAGAACAAATTCCATTGGGACTTTTTCTTAAGAATATCTGTCAAACAATTGACAGGTAATTTTGTGCTATGTGTAGGAAAAAATAGAGCTGCTTTTGGATTGGAGGATTGTTATCTTAATGTGAATAAATAGGAGACGTCTGGAAAGAAAATTGTTCTGATATGGCGGCTAGGACATTCGGAGTCCCGTGGGTCTGGGTCGCTGGGACCTCCGTCTTGTTTGTTAGCGCACTTGTGTCTCAATTAGGAGTTAATAAAATTGAGAATGGCTCTACGTTTCCTCCTTTATTTTTGTTATTTAATTCAAAGTAAAACTGTTGGTGGAAAATTCCGTGTTGGGTTTAGAAGGAAGTGTTTCTTGGGAATAAATGTGGAAACTTCAGAAGTTTTTGAAAGAATTTAATTTAGACTGCCTCGTTTTTCTAGTACTCACAACGTGCGACTGCTGTTCATGAGGTCTTAGATTTGATTCCCAGGTCAGGCAAAGTGTTATTACCGTCGGGGTTGCGGGTTGTTCGAAAGAGATACCGCGGCCTCGGCACAAGGGCTAAGAAGGAACATGGGTGGTTTTTAATCAGTTGAAGTCTGACACTCCCCTAACGCTCTGCCCAGAGCGGGAGGAGTCATTTGACGATTTCCCAACCCCCCCAAAAAAGGCATAGTGAAAGAAAGAAAGAAAAAATATTTATTGTCGCAGAAATATGGTAAAAAAAGCAGTAAACGCACAACTTACAACTAAAAAAAATAAATAAAAATAGGTACAAAAAGAAAAAACAAAAGTTTATAGTGTTATTAGTTCGTTTTGTGTTTGTAGTGTTATTGGTTTCATTTAGCAGTTACAGACTGTGGATTTGTGCCCATTTAGGACGATTGGAACACCTCTGCCTAACCCTTCGGATATTATAGGCTTGATATTATGTTATGTTGTTTTAGATAAAGATGATTTTGTGGCATATTACCAAAATGCATTTTAATAGGAGGCTCGAAAAAACAACAACTGTCGTAGTATTGATAGTATGGCATAGCAGAACTTTAACTAAATCTTTGAAATTACGATAAACCAAAAAGCAATCAATTAGTAGACGACTCAGACCTCAAGTGCTTAGGCGGCGTATCTCCACAGACAATGTCCCACCTTCCATCTTGCGCTGCATGCCCTGACACCTGCACACTTGACGACCTTATGACTGCATCAGCGAGTGGAGTTCGCATAGCAATTTTGGGCCAAAACGATCTAATTTGCCATCGACACGATAAGAAGAAAGATCATTTAAGATTTTTGCAGCTAATGCCTCCGATCTTCAATATTTATATTCTACGGAACCCCTACAAGTTTGCGTCTCAGTGGATTCTAAGCAGGTTTAGTTTTCTTTTTATTCTGTCCTCGCACACAAGTGGCGACGGCGCCTTTGTTACCAGACAGTGTTCGTTTTGAAAATAGTTTTTTTTAATAGTAGTGCTTAGCGGGTTCTAAGTCTTTTGAGCTTTCTTGCTATATTTTAATAATGTCTCAAAAGAATGTTACAAATTAATCATAATGGCTGAAATATGTACAGACTCCAGCACGTCAAGCTACTATTGTATGTATAATTTCTTTAATAGATTTTCAGCGGTATCGCTAAATCATTAGGTTCAAAGTTGATTTGGATTTGACAGTCTCAGTTATCTTGATGTGCTGGCGGTCTGTACGTCCACTGTTAGACATAGTTTTCACTCGAACGTCACCACGTTAACGGGTAGGTAGGCTTCTGCTATCCAGCGGATTCCTGCAGTCCCACAGTCCCATTTTGTCACCATCGGACACCCGTTCTGTGAGCAATATGCCCTGCCCACTTGACTTGGCAATCTTTGGGTTACATCGGATACCTTGACTTTTGGCTAACTGCGCATCTCTTCATTCTAGAATCCACGCAGAGAAATTCCTAGCTCTATTAGTTTTTGATATAACTTTCAGTCTGCTAATGAGGCTCATTGAGCTACTGTGACAAAATTCACACGAAACTCTGCTGAAGTCGTGACATGTGCTTCTTGTATTCTAGTTCGTTTGGCAACTAGATAGCTTCATGCGTGATGGTCCTTCTAGGAACACAAGTGAGACCTGAGTACGACTCACATAAGGCTTTTTATCCACAGAAGCGGAGCGAGGCTGCGGAGCGGAGAAACGGACAAATATTAACCAATAGGATTGCATACTGGGACCGGAGCGAAGATTTTATGCAGTCCTATTGGTTAATTTTTCTCCGTTTCTCCACTCCGCAGACTCGCTCCACTTCTGTGTACAGGCAGCCTTAACCAAGGAAACATGCACGGAAAGGAATAAGAATAATTTATTTAAAAATTATTAAAAAAGTGTACATTTAAGCACAGTAGTGTTTATCTCAATCATAAGAAGTAAACTGTAACTAAAATAGGTATAATTAAACACTTGCAAGTAATGATAGTGTTGAATTCAATTGTATGGCAGCGACTTGCTCAATATAGGTTTATTAAAACCAGGCCATCACTTGACATGACACAATAATGACATACTAACATAATTATATTCTAAACTTATATTCGGCAGTCAGTAAAGGAAAGCTGTCTGTGATGATAATGATGATAATTATCTAGATTCTATATAAGAAGGTTCTTTTAAAGTGTTTGATCATTCAGTTATTGTTTTCAGTTATGAAAAGTCGTTCACAGAAAATTTATCGGAAAAACATTAAAGTTCTTAACTACAATCAAGGGCAAGGTTAGAAACTTTTTCATATCATAACTATTTAAAGTTTCACAAAGGCTGGCGGGAAGGAGTAAGGTGGGGGTCGTGTTCCAAGAAACAGAGGCGGGTTGTTCCTTGAAAAGTGAGAAGCCGACATTTTCTATTTTCCCAGCTTTTACTTGATAAACAAGATAATATTGACGGCTCCCAATAGATATATTCCTAGAAGAACTACTCTCTCAAAAGAACATGATTATAGAAGATAAAACCACTCCTAAATCCAAAGTGAGCCTCTCACCATCAACCGGGAACAAATCCAGACTCCGGCTACTGAGAAATTCCTGATGGAAAAAAAACCATTACCACATTGCCCAACCCGGGATTCGAACCCAGGACCTTATGCTCAGCTGTCGCACTTGCGACAAATACACAAATGAAGCAGTCATTAATGAAGAAGGACATGTTTTAAAACATATTTTGATGTGGAATGTGGCGCAAGACATAAAACAAACCGAATAATTATTATTATAATACTGATTCAGTGTGTCGTAAATTACTTGAATTTAGCACAGTCCCAATTAAGTCCCTTCCACTTGTATTAACTGTGGGTACCTCGAAATCGTCTTTAGAAGATATAATCGAATTCTATATAGCCCGATCATAATTATTTCATTAGCTTTCGGCTTTTGTGTTCTATATCTATGGATAAAATAACTTAGATTCAATTTTGTTTCAGAAGGCTTAGATATATGAAACTTCAATTTGTACTCAACCTAAATTAGCACCATCTGTTGGCAAAAATTAGAAAATATATTAAGTTTGTGAGAACGGATGAATGAATGGATGGATGTTTGCTTCTGACTTCTTCACGCAAAACCTAAAAAACAGATTTACTTGGATTAACACAGTCGTCGTACAAGTGGGATACTTTTAATCCCGATAGTACGTATCGACCTCGTGGGACAATCTCCAGTATAAGCTAGTTATTCAATATATTTGGTTTAAGTACATTGTATCAGCGACACAATCTGGAACTAAGTCCGCAGGTGTGTGCAAATATTTCCGTGACAAAGTGCTCCAGACAAAATCCTAGACCAAAGTCTTGTTTCAATTCTTGCTTCACCATTTTATATGGCAGCATTATCACACTAATATTATAAAGGCGAAAGTTTGTGAGTGCGTGAGTGTGTATGTTTGTTACTTCTTCACGCAAAAACTACTGAACTGATTTGGATAAAAGCTTGGTTAATAACCTGGATTAATTACATAGGATAGTTTTTATCCCGATTTTATCTTCCCGTGGGTTAATTTTCGAGTTATAGCGGGTGAAGTCGCTGGCAGCAGATAGTCTCCAATATTAATGTTTCATCGGGTAACTAAGTAGTTGTGAAAGCGTGAGCAGTCGTGTTACAGTGATTTCATTAATTTGTTACTAATGAATACAGCTTAGTGTTTATTATGTGGATGACTGTCACACCGACGCCTAATAGGACGTGAAGGATTTTTTTCTGCTTTTCTTTCCAAAATCTTAGGAACGTTGTAATTTTTTTTTAAAGTGATTTCAGTAATAATGTTACAAATGAATACAGCTTATTGTTGGTTATGTGGATGACTGTCACACCAAAGCGTCATTTGACGTGAAGGATTTTGGCCAAAAACAAAATCCGTCACGTCCTCGTCGTCCTTAGTTCGGGCATTTTTTTTTAAATTTTTTCTTACATCTTAGACACGTTGCAAAAATGTAGTAATATTTCACAAAATAATAACAAATGTTACTTACACAAAGTTATTGGCTCATTAAAATAATGCACTTATTTCACGGTATGTAATCCGTAACAAATTAAGTGTAACTAATAACAGAAGAAAACTTATTTATGTAAGAAATAATAATAACTTAATTTTCCTACCAGTAAACTATTTTCATTATCGGTTACTGATCGCATTGATTAGCAATTTGTATCAATTTAATCTATAATTATTTAGTAAATGCAAAAATAATGCATTACGATGGCTATATACTACGTGTAATAATATAAATCATGTTTTTTTTAGTGAATAGATATTTCGTAAGTCCTGATAAATAAAGAAAAGTCATTGAAATTAGGTACGCTAAATTGTGTTGTCTCATTGTTTAAAGTTTTAGGAAACCTAAGCATTGTTTGTTTTTTGAATTAAAGACCTGAATGGTGACTGATTGATTAGGAAATAGTTTACTTAGGTTTTAAGATTGGGCGCTATTTTTAGTAACAATAGCCCATAGTTTAAGGCCGTAAAGTGACAAGTTAATATTGTACCATCGACAATGGCGTCATAAGTTCATAACCATCTGTTATGAATAGCTTCCAGTCAAACCAGATGCTGCTGAAAATCAGTTACTTATTTACATGGTGCTGATCTGATATCAGCTGATTTCCAAACCCAGTTACTAGTAAAAACGACATCCCTTAGCAAAATTAGTTGCTAGACGTTCGAACGAATTATCCCTTTTCCTTATTTTACAAATAAAAGAGACATATTATAAGAAAATAGTAAACTGATGACAGTGTGAGCAATATGTCAACACTTAAACGGCCGTTTAGCAAAGAAAATAGAAACGTAAACTGTAAATGATACTCTACGTCCATAATTAAAGAATCCAATTTCAAAGAACTACCATATAAATACTTAGAATTGTAACCATTTGCATTTATTACACAGTTATTTTATCTTTAACCTTTTTTAGATTCTTACAGTAATTATGTTATCGACTAAGCTGTGAGTTTATTTTTCCACTCCGCTATTTAATTTTATATCTTAGTTTTATGCGGGCTGAGGTAAAATTAATTTCTCGTGTCTTTATATAGTACATTTTCTTGTTATTCTTGAAGTTATTTAATGATCGGTGCTCATTTGAGTTTAAGTAAGCCATACGAATTGGAGTGAAAGAAAAAACAAAAGAAAAAGACTCTAAGGTTGCAGCTGTCTTGCAATGAACGCTTCGTATGGCTGCTTTTTTTGAAGTTGGCTGGTCTCGGTTTTTTTGCTAATACATAATTCACAAATGTTTATAAACAACGGTTATCTGTCAACATTAATTTTACGTACTCCACTAGCACTTGCAAACCAGTGAATTAAATACTTAATGTTAAAGGATAAAACAGCATTATGTTTCGGTGTAAAGACGCCTCAAATATTACAACCACAACTTGTAGTGCTGTATCGATCTAAGATGACGTGGCCTCGGCACAAGGGCAAAGAAGGAACATGGGTTCGGTTTTTAGTCAGTAGAAGTCTGACACTCCCCTTGGCTCTGCCCAAGAGCGGAGGGGGGGGGGTCATATGATGATTTTCCACCCAACAAAAAAAAAAAGGTGTTTTACAATTTCATACTTTCCATTTTCATTAATATTCAACATTCATGCAATAAATCATAAATATCGTGGCGTGTCCGTATCGATGTCGCATCGTTGGCAAGGTCATTTAATTAGCATTTAATTGGCTTTTTTTTGACACATTCGTGATTGATTAGATAGTTTTTAGACAGACAAGCCGTAAAAATAGTAACGTAATTTTATCGGTTCTATTTTTAATGTTTACTGTAAAATAGGAATAATCGCGAATTGAATATACTGATTAATAATCAGATTAATTGTGTTAATTATTCACAAAAGTATTTGAAAATTTAAAATAACGTTTTTATTTGTGTTACAACAAGTACCTCACTCGTACATGCAACGCATATATGTACTCCATGACGCGCGCTCGCTTCGCTCGCATATAAAGTTATTCAAAATCTGTCCAAATTCTTCGTTAAGTTCGGTGTAAGAGTAGGTCGGGTTGGAATGGTGTACCTACCTAAACATTTGTGATAAGTACTAAAAGTAAAAACAAATTACGAAATCGACAACTGAAAGTTTCGAATGAAGTTATTAACTTGGCAAACTTCCCTGAACACGTTTTTAAAGTTTTCCATTTACTTAACGTACAACGTCGCAATACTACGACGAATGTTTAAAAACCTATATGTATTAATAAAATTTTAACATAGATTTATATTGAAATAAATTGCCTATGTCTTCTTTCAGCACAAATGATGAAATGTTATTAAAGGACAAAGTTGTTTTATTTTAACAATATCATAATCATCATCTCTTTCTATTTAAATTGATTATAAATGCATTTTGTGGAAGATACTCCACTCCAGGATCTATTTATAAACTTGTGACATTTAATATAATGTAATACTAATAATAGTTCACACGGATATAATTCTAATGGATTACCTACTTAGTACTATCCCAATGACAAATCCCTAATCTTTATTAATGTCATCAAAAATATTACACTTTGCGTCCACCGAACTAATTGCCAAACAATTATGTTTCTTGGAGCCTTATAAATAGAGTGCTATGTGGATTGAGTGACTGGTTTCGAAAAATATTACAGGTGTACTTAAACACAAACACCCTTTGCGTCCACCGAACTAACTGTCAAACAATTATGTTTCTTCGAGCTTTGGAAATAGAGTGTAATGTGGATTTAGTAACTGTTAAAGTAATGTTTGTTTGTAACCTGTTGCGTAAATGTGAAGGACCAAGACGACTGCTCTCCGTTTCAAAGTTCTTTACAAAAGGGCGTTGGTTTATTAGTGTTTTACGGCCCTATATAACAGCTGGTTGGTATGTACACTATGTACAGTCACGAGATAGGATTGAAGTAAAACCAAACTCGCTCAATACCTTCAATTATAAAATTATTTGGTCGTAGGTACAAAAAGGCCTGTCATACATTTCACTGTCCTAAAGAGGTAGGCGCGTCGAGTACCTACTGTCATGGCTTTGCGCGTACCTTTAGATGACGTGGGTACCGAGAGCAGTTGACTCTATGTGCTAGAAGACCCACAAGGTTCATGGAAGTGTTTTGTTTCTGTGTTGTTTGTTGTCTTATTCGAAAGTATTGAAATATTACCCTCGATGGATGGCATGACTCATGGATGGCACACACTCACAGCATAACTCATGTCCAGGTGGTAGATTCTCGGCAGACAGAAAGAATTGAATGGCCCACAGCAGCTTTAAACCCTTTATCTACCCAATGCGGAATATAATAGGTAATCGAGCCTTAACCCATTGACCATACGATCTACGGAATTTTGTATGGCCTCCTTATTAATATTTCTTCTTTGCTACTACCACGATAAACGTCGGTTAGCTTCTTACAAAGGTGTTTTTTTAAATATAATGACGAGGAGATATCTCCAAATTAGTAAATAAATAACATGGTTATTTTTCTGGGCTTTATTGTCTCAGCGCTTTTACGGTGGTCGCCTCTGTTGATTTTGACTTTCAGAAGTTGCAGCTGTTTGGGAAAACGATGGCGGCCTTGTCCCAAAAAGTGAAAAGCGAAGTCCTCGTGGAATAACTGATTGGACACCAGATTAGACACACGATATAAAAAGTAGATCTTCGTTTCAATCAATACTCATATTAGGAGAAAATCACTTTTTAAAGTTATTCAATGGTAAACATATTATTCCCCGTGACTGTACTCATGAAGTACTAACCTACACTTCAGGTAAAGGTTTCGATTGTGACGAACGATATCGTTCCTAAAGGTTGTCTAATTAAAGTTGCATTGGAGATCTGTAACTGGAGGACTAAGTTTGTAACTTTAACAGTGCGAATTTTAATTGAGTTATACTGAGAGATAAGACTGATGGACGGCTATTCAAATAGTTTTTGTTGTATTATAATATTATTAATAGATGGCAACATTGTCGGCCAGGAAATATGATAATGTAGTCAACATCTTCTTCTTGTTACTCTATGGTCAGGTGTGAATAAAAAGAACAATTAATTAATTTGTGTCTTATTTCAACCAACTAAAAAGTAATAAATAACGAATATAACATTGGCGACGAGCGTGAAACGAACTCTAAAGTGTGTGCTGTGAATGTGGACAAAACGACGACAATATTGTTAAAAGCACTAACCACAAAGTAAACCGCATGGATTTAGTTGAAGACCTAATCGATCAGGGAAAGAAAACGTGGATTCAAGAAAAAACCAAGAAGGAACTCATAGAAATTGCAAATAAACTAGCGCAGAGAACCATATTCTCAGAATCACATTCTATTCAGGAAATAAGAACATATTTACGTAATTACATCGACAAATTAAAATCAACAAAAAACATATCCAACATGGCGTCCATATCTACATTGGAAATATTTACTGGTGAAAACTGGAATGCATACATCCAGCAATTTGAGTGTTTTGTGCTGCTAAATGATATTCCCGACACGAAAAAAGTACCATTACTGATTACCAAGCTCAGTACAAAGGTCTATGAATTACTCACTACATTGTGTACACCGATGCAACCAGTAAATGAGAAGTATGAAACCATTTGTGACAAATTAAAAAAATACTACCATCCAGTACAAAATTACGCTATACACCAAGCAGAATTTCGAAAGAGGTGTCAAAAACCTAACGAAACTATAGAACAGTTTATAGTAGAACTCAAAAAATTGTCAAAAAACTGTGATTTTAAAAATTTGGACTCGGAAATAAAGGAAAGGTTGCTGAATGGCACTTATTGTGATGCAGTAAAATTCGAATTGTTAAAGTCAGCTGATAAAACATTGGAGATTTTAACTATTATAGGGAAGACAGCGGAGACAGCATATAAGTTAGCATTCAACCAGGAGAAAGGACAGGAACAAACAGAAATGTTTAAATTACAAGGAAGAAATTACACAAAAAACAAAAATACTGAACGTCAGAATCCAGAATCAAAAAATAAACAAAATTATACTTGTTTTTGCTGTGGAAAGAATGGACACTTAAAAGCACAATGTTCGCTCCGTAACAAATATTGTAGTGAGTGTGGTACCAAAGGACATATCTATAAGCAGTGCGGTAAAAATAAGAATGTGAAAGTGAATAATGTGAATCTAGTGGAAACTACTAATTTAGAAAATAATAAGGAACAGGAAAAATCTTGTATGTCTTCGGACACAGAAGTTTTTGATATATTTTATTTTCATGATAAAGGTAAAGTACCAGCTGCCAAGCTGAAAGTTGCAGTGAATGGAAAAGTATTAGAATTTGAAGTTGACACAGGTGCAGATGTGAGTACTATTACATTATCTGAAAAATCACAATATTTCTCTGATTTAGAAATTAAACAATGTAATGTCATATTTACAAACTTTGATCAGTCAACATCACAACCGCTAGGGGTAGTTGAAAATTTAAATATCAAATATAAATCTGTAGATGTAAGCAACCAAAGAATATTTGTTGTAAAAGATGGATTGCCAAAGATAATAGGCAAAGATTGGCTCTCATTATTGCAGTTATGGCCTCCAAAGTTTGAACAAAAAGTATGTTTAGAGGTATCCAAAGAAAAGTTAATTGAAGAGATAAAAAATGACTATGCTGAAGTTTTTGAACCTGGTATGGGCAATTATAAAGGAGACCCAATACATTTATCAATTAAACCAGGTGTCAAACCCATATTTATGCCTGTGAGAACTGTCCCATTTGCACTAAAGGATAAAGTAAATGATGAAATTAAACGATTGCTTGAGGCAAAGCGTATAGAACCAGTGGAGTACTCAGAGTGGGGTACCCCAGTGGTTCCAGTTCTAAAACCAGATGGAACAGTTCGATTATGTGGTGACTTTCGTATCACAATTAATAAATACTTACAAACAGATCATTATCCATTACCAACAATTAATGACATCCTAATGAAGATCCAGGGTAATACATGTTTTTGTGAATTGGATTTGCGGGAAGCATACTTACAAGCACCATTAGATAAAGAGTCTCAAAATTTAGTTACAATTGTCACTGAACAAGGCATTTACAAATATTTATACTTACCTTTTGGTGTATGCACAGGGCCAGGGTCATTTCAGAGATTAATAACGCAAAAACTAAATGGATTAGATGTAATAGCCTACATTGACAATATATACATTTATGGTAAAACATTATCACAAACATATGAAAAATTAAAATTAATACTACAGAGAATAAAGGAAATAGGACTTAGGTTAAAATTAAATAAATGTAAATTATTTGAAGAGAAATTAGATTTATTTGGATTTGAGGTAAACAAAACAGGTATAAAAATTATAGAAAGTAAAATAGAACCCATATTATCACTGCCACAGCCAGAAAACATGAAAATGTTAAAATCTTTTCTAGGAAAAGTTAATTACTACAACAGGTTCCTGCAAAATATGGCAATAATATTGAAACCATTATATGACTGTTTAAAAAAAGTAAAATTTGAATGGACAGACGAATGTGATAAGTCCTTTATCCAAATAAAAAAGGCACTTTCAAATACATCTTCATTATCACATTTTGATCCAAACTTAACAGTCATACTAACATGTGACTCAGCAGATGATGGTGTAGCTGCTGTGTTATCAATAAAGGATAGTACTAATGTCATAAAACCAGTAGCTTTTGCCAGCAAGAAATTAAATGATGCACAAATTAAATATCCTATATTAGAAAAAGAAGCATATGCTATCATTTTTGGAGTGAGTAAGTTCTATGAATTTCTGTATGGGCGAAAATTTATCTTGCAAACTGACAATGAGGCACTGTCAAAAATATTAGGGCCAAAGTTTGGTATACCTAAAATGGCTGCTAGGCGGCTACAATATTGGGCAATATTTTTAGGTGCTTTCAACTATGACATCCAACACATTAAGTCAAAGAATAATCCAGCAGACTACTTGTCACGTGTAGATACAGGCTTACAACATAATAATTTAAAAAATTCAGAAATGATTGAAAGGGATTTTGAAATTAACACTGTTAACTATATAAATAAATCAAATTTAAATATATTGAATTGGAAAACTGTGCAAAAGGAAACACAAAAGGATAAAATCTTGTGTGATATACTTAGGTATAGTAGAGATGGCTGGCCACTAGAAAATGATATTGGTGAAACTTATGAACCATACTTCAAAAGAAAGAATGAGATTACCGTAGAGAAAGAATGTATACTATGGGGTTACAGGGTAATCATACCTAAAAATATACGAGACGATGTCATGGCAGAGCTTCATGCTAGTCACTTAGGAATAACTAGAATGAAAGAAACAGCAAGATCATATTTCTGGTGGCCAGGCATGGATGGAGATATAGAAAGTATAACAAAAAACTGTTTGATTTGTTTACAAAATCATAAAAACCCAGAAAAAACCAAATTATCAGTGTGGCCACAGCCACCAAGTGTTTGGCATAGATTGCATGCAGATTTTCTGGGTCCTCTGTATTCGAAGATGTTTTTAGTGGTGATAGATGCATATTCTAAATGGCCCGAAGCAATTGTCATGAGTAATATAACTGCCAAAAAAAACAATTGAAGTATTTAAGAACATTTTTGTGCGTTACGGGTATCCTTTACATTTAGTGACTGATAATGGCCCAACATGGACCAGTGAAGAATTTAAAAATTATTGTAAAAAGGTGGGAGTCAAACAATCTTACTCCCCTCCATACTATCCTGCTACTAATGGGTTAGCAGAACGGTTTGTTGAGACTTTTAAGTCGCACATTGTAAAAATTGTAGAAAGTGGGCAGACGGTGGAATATGCTTGTAATCTATTTTTGTTCGACTATAGGTGTACTATACATAAAACCACTGGTCAAAGTCCTGCAAAAATGATGTATGGTAGAGAATTGAGATGTCGTTTCTCATTGCTGCGGCCAAACCCAGTACATGATAAAATTGATGACGAACAAATAAAAATAACGAACAACAGTAAAAACTTATATAAGACATTTGTAATTGGTGAAAAATTAATGGTTAAAGATTTAAGAAAAAATAAAAAGAATTGGTCTTTAGGTAAAGTTATTGAAGTTTTAGTACCAGGAGTGACCTACATGGTAGAAGTGGATGGATTGCAATGGAAACGACATGTCAACCAACTGCTGGAATGTGGGCAGAAAATAGAATAAGAAAAGAATATTTTTATTTTTCATTGATGTGTAATATTTTTCATTTCGTTTTCTTGAAATCTGTGGAAGTTTTTTTTTTTTTTTCTCGTCAAAAGTAAATAAAATATTGATATTTTTTTTTAAGAATTAAGTGATGGACTGTAATGTTGCCACATCATTAGTTGCTTATTTGGTATAAGACTAGAAATACTGTTACAAAGGTGAAATGACATGTTACACTTAAGCGACTGCTCTAAAGCTCGCTTGTTTTATTTTTATTATTATAAAGGGGGGGAGAGTGTTGTATTATAATATTATTAATAGATGGCAACATTGTCGGCCAGGAAATATGATAATGTAGTCAACATCTTCTTCTTGTTACTCTATGGTCAGGTGTGAATAAAAAGAACAATTAATTAATTTGTGTCTTATTTCAACCAACTAAAAAGTAATAAATAACGAATATAACAGTTTTTATATAACATCACTCCTGTGATCCCCGAAGGATTAGGTAGAGGTATACCCCATAGTCTGTAGGTATACCAACATACCGCCTATTGTGTTTAAGTAAGAAAAAACGATTCTATTAACATCAACCGACTAATAACCTTAATTTAAAAATATAAACAGTTTCAAAAAGTCCAACCAGTACATAAAAAACGGTGGAAAAAAGGGGAGTTCTATTAATAGGTGCCCCAGCAGGTAAGGTGATTCCGGGCTATGCTGATCTGAAGACATGTGTTATATTCAGTTTATTAAATCATAAATCAGAGTAACAAAACAATAAAATTAACAGACAATACTTACAATACATGTCAATAACTATAAAACACTCATTACAATAAACAAAATTAAATAATTAGCCTGGTTCCACCATCTCAAATAACCTATGACTAATCAACCGTTTAATTCAAACATCGATTAACATCTGTTAATCTTCTACTAGAACCTCCAAATAAGGTGTTACGGGCACTTCATTATTCAGATACTTTTAACCTTAGTTGATGTGTAGGTGATTGGTCGAAACAAGCGTACGAATTGTATAATTTGTTACGTATTGATCACTGGTAAAGCAAGTGACATTTGACGTGGGATCTAAACAGCTGCCTAATATGCTAATCTAGGATTTGTCATTTAGATCGTATTTAATAAGTGTTATTTTGATTATCACCTGGGAGTGGCGTGTTTAGTATCCTTGGTTTGGTTCTAAAGTTCGACAACTGTGCTGAGAAACGCTGTCCTTAAACAAGTTGTAATGATTTTGAATAACTCACAACTTAGTCATTTATTCATTCGTTTAACATAGGTACAATAATGTAATATGTATGTGTAATGTGTATGTATTTATATATGTAAGACTATACTAAATATATAAACTAAACTAACCTAAAAACAAACTAACTATAAAAGGGCATCGAAAAACTCCTCAACGCTGTCAGCAGATAGATTATTCTGAACTACCCTGCAGAGCGGCTCGTCCCACCGTCTCTGGGAAAAAGGATGGTCGGGTTCTTCTGTATTCGGGCAAGCGATTTTCCAAGCGACTATAGCCTCGGAGAAACACAGCACATCAAAACCAACCAGTATGGAAGCCAGGATATTCCTGATTAATTTCTCCGTGCCGTGAACCGAGGATATAAAAGCCGGTAAACTAATACTAGAAATTTTGCGGACGCCGAGTCCTCCCATACGAATGGGAAGAGTTGCTTGTTCCCAAGCTCGGTCGTCCAAAGCCACATTTAAAATGGATGACAAAGTATGCCTGATGATTTGGTCCATTTTGTCCAAAAGATGTTTGTGCTTCCATAAAGGGGAAGCACGAAGGAAATATGTTAATTTAGGGCCGAAACAGCAGTAGCGAATAATGGTGATGGCCGAATGCATGTTAATTTGGAGCAATCTTTCCGAAACATCATTAAAATTTAGAATTTTCTCCTCGATAAAATCGGGAAAAGAATTTTCATGGATAGGAGACCCAAGGAGACGAAGAGAGTTTTATTCAATAATTTTGATGTCTGGAGCTATTGAGTCAAATTTTGAAAGAGTCAGTTGTCTGTCGGTACCGTCAGCTAAATATTAATAATATTACTTAGTCATTATCAGGATATGCCCAGTTAAGCTTCATTGCCGACCAAACAATTTAGACCGGCTTTCACCTTGACACTGGAGAATACCTGGGTACTATTAAACGGTTTCATAAATATTTGTCAACTAACCAGGAACCAGTGTTTAACCTGTAATATTGAAAATATCGTGAGGAAAGTTTTAAGTATGGATGTGTCATAAGAGTAGAGGAAGATCAAATAAACGATGGATGAACTGTGTAAAGGATCAAATGGCAAGAAAGGAGGTTTCTGTTGAGATGATTAGCGATAGATAAGTATGGAAGAAGAAGACTTGCTGCGCCGATCCCAAATAAATTAGGATAAGATCAAGAGAATAATTATGATTATGATTGTGCGACTCGTCCGTGGGCTGACAGCAACAAGTCATACAACTACACAGAATGTCTTTAATTTTTTATTTTTTTTTATTTTTTATTAGCCTACTTTGTGTCCCACTGCTGAGCAAAGGCCTCCCCTTTCTCGTTCCATATGTCTCTATCATCAACTATCATGGGCGATCTCTGGCCATGTTAGCCCCATAAACATGATCAGATCGTCACGCCATCTTCGCCGCGGTTAAAAAATAATATAGAACAAATTTGTTTACTCCGCCTTTACTTTCAACAATATTTTTCCCGTCTAGCCAATTTCCATAGCTTCTTTTACTAAACAAATTATGAAGTCAGTGATGAATAATAATCTGTAGCTAAGATGCCTCCGAAGTCTTGTATTCTGCGCATGCTCGACTTGGTTTTCATGAACTTTAATTAACGTAAACCACCGAATCTTTGCATTGACTTTTAAGTGGATTCAAGTATTCATTGAACATGATTTCGAGTTTTTGAAGCAGAAATTTAAGAGTGGGTAAGATGGGTGAAGGAGGCTGAAAATAAACGGTGGTTTTTGTTTCTTTATGTAGGTTTGTTATTTAGTCTCAAACCGAAAGTTTAGAATCAGGAACTTGACCATTTTTGGTTTTGTTCTTCCTCGAAGTTTAACCGCCCTTTACGGGTTAAGTGTGGGTGCGTTTACAAACATTTAAACTCACTTATAAAAATACCCAGATACCCAGAATCGAAATAACTATCTGTAGGCCATACAAATTTTCGTTCCGCGCGGTGGTCGAACCCGCGCAGCAGCCAATTGCATGAGCCATGGTTTTGTTTGAAACATGTTAATTATAATGGTAGTTTACCATTTAGGCGTACAAATACCGGGAAAAGATTAAGACACCTGGGTCAGATCCTGCAAGGAGGTCCAAAGACTTTATGATAAACAAATGAACCTGTTTCCAGTAGAATTAAAAAGTCAGAAAGACGATCGACAAAATCTTGGTTTATTATTATTATAAATGCTCTTATCGGCTTATCATTTCGCAAAACAAAGGGACTGCCTTTGCGTACAATTTCCCTAATAATGTAACATTTTATTACAAGCTATCCCTTGTGTCCGCCACGTGGAGGAAAAACAGACAATAATAAAAGTTCCCTTTGAGAATCTTTGTTTGTTACTTTGATTTAATTAAAATACAAGTACGGTCATCATAAAACAAGTCCAAAAACCTTAATTATAAAAATCAAAAAATCAAAATCAAAATTCATTTATTCAAACTAGGCTGATAATCAGCACTTTTCGAAGGTCAAAATTTACTTTACCTACTTTACTACAGTGAAACTTGGTTAACTGGGACTTGGATAAGTGAGAAACCTCTTTAACTGGAACTCATACTGGGGTCCCATGAGACAGATTTGAATATCTGAGACACATTTAACCAGGTTTCACTGTATTTACATTTTTATAAGACAGTCCCCCAAAACGCCCACCCATCGACACTTCCTAGTGTTTAGCTGGAAAGAAGAAGTGGCGGAACAAACTCCCCAGCACACATCTGTCTGTTAGGTTGGTTAGAAGAACCAGACTCGATACAATAGCAAGGTGTCGGTTACATTTAAGATTTACTACAGACACAATCAGTAATAAACAAAAGTATATAACAATAAACAATGTAAAAATAAAATAATAAATACATAACATAACAGTAAACTAAGTTTGGAGAAAGAACACAAATAACAAACATTGTCTTGTGTTCAACTCAGCGACCAACTATTCTTATCATCTAAGTAGTCGTTAATAGAATAGTAAGCTTTTAAACAAAGATTAGATTTAACTTTGGCTTTAAACTCATTAAATGGCAAGTCTAGAAAAGAAGATGGCAGTTTATTATAAAATGTAATCCCGAGCCCTACGAATGAGTTGTGAACTTTGTGAAGCCGGTGAAAAGGAGCGCGTAGTTTATGCTTATTTCTAGTGTTAAAGTTATGGATATCACTGTTTTTAGTGTACAGGTGGATATTTTGTCTAATATATAAAATGTTGGCAAAGATGTACTGAGAAGCAACCGTGAGAATACCAATCTCCTTAAAAAAATCTCTAAGGGAAACTCGGGCACCCAGCTGATAAATTGCACGAATCGCTCGCTTCTGCAGTACAAATATATTTTGAATATCAGCAGCTTTGCCCCACAGCAGAATACCGTAGGACATAACGCTGTGAAAATAACTAAAGTAGACTAACCGTGCTGTATCAACGTCAGTGAATTGTCTTACTTTTCTGACGGCGTAAGCGGCTGAACTTAGCCTTCCCGCTAGGCTTGATATGTGTAAACCCCATTGTAATTTTGAATCTACTGTATACTCAACATAACCTAACATCACGCTCGTAATCCCATTATGTTCCCTGTTATGTTTAAGTCCCATGTAATAGGGGGCGACCCTATTGCCATCAACTGGGCACAAATTCAGACTCCGTGGTTGCTACTGAGAAATTCCTGATGGAACAACTCAATAACACTTTGCCCGACCCGGGATTCACACCCAGGACCTCATGCTCAGCACCAGCACATTTAAATATATAAAATACCGACTCAATTTAAATTGTCATCGACACGCTAACTAAGAAGAAGAGCAGCACATCAAGCTACCAAAATCCGCCTTTAAGAGCTTACCTCAAACGCGAGTTTTATAATGCGTAAAAGTATATGATTCACTGCAGTAATCAAAACCAGAAAAATATATGATATTTTTCAGGATATATGCTAGTGGCATAGTGTTGTGAAAACATAATACAACTAACTTTGCTCGATAGAAAAAAATCGCGAAGATACCTCTAAAAATTTCTTTTAACGAGTAAAAACCATACTAAAATACATGTCATCGTTCTGATTTTTTTGCCAAATAATTCTACAAGCAACATACTAAAATCATACCGCCTTATTACAAAAGGTAAATAAACCTGGTTTAACTTAGACTTGGTTTATCTCGCATCCTGTCACTTTCTTTTGAATATTATTGAAGTGAGACGTCATGCGAGATAAACCAAGACTAAGTTAAACCAGGTTTAATTACCTTTTGTAATAAGGCGGATAGTGTTTTACTTTTTTAGTCCAATCAATAGTTTTTTTTGTAAATCGCAAAATACCACTAATTTCGCACTATTCGGCCGCAGCGAAAGACGTAACAACCGCTTTGTAGTGCAAGCTGATTAGAACTTTATTCCAACAGTATTTCAAGCGAAGTTTGAACCACCACAAATAGGGTTGCTAATTTGAGGTAGCATACGCTCTTAACTTTATCCCTAAAGTATTAGGCTCAAGGTTTCGAAACCCAGGTTGCTTGGTGTACTCTATCTCTCTCTGTCTAGTCCGTACCTAATACAACTGTTACTATTATTGTTTAAGTAATCAAAAGACGATTGGTTGCAACGTTATTAGTCTTAACAAGGTTTTTTTTTGTTTCAGGTAATTTTTGGTGTTTAGGAAGTTCTAGATGACATCGACCTTGTGTGTTAGGTAACTAGTGGGTAAGTCTTGCAAAAATCGTCACTTTGGAATCCAAGGCCTATGTTTTGCAGTAATCATTGCTGTAACTACTTACTAGCGTAGTGACATAGCGTAGAATTAACCTACTTACCCACTTAATCACCATACTATTCTGCTCATCCCAAATTGATTGTAGTCGATGCAGTTTTCTGTTCTCCTTCATCTGTTGCAATCGTTATTTTATTCACCACCTTTTCTAGTAGCGGTAGAATCACAGTCTGGATTTGTGCCCAATAGGCTCGCCCCTAATACATGAGATTTAAAGATAACTAGCTAATTATGGATGTACTAGTATGTGCCTGTAATTATTATTATTTGTTTTTATACTTTTACGTATCTCGGCTTTATTACCGGAATTATGGAATAGTACGGGCCGAAGCCAAGTACTACCCCTTATTACAGGCACGATGATATGTTCTAGCAATAATAAAATCTTTTAGGTACTTAATCCAGCCATCGTTATTAAGGCCTTTGCTCATATTCAAAACTTTCTTCATTAAACGTCCCTCCTTTCTCCGTAAACAATGCCGAGGTATGTCATTAATTGCCAAAGTAACTTTAATTATATCAATACTTTGTAGACTCCTTCTTCTTAGCGTATCGATAACAAAAAGTTTGGATGTAAATAGTCCAGCTGCTCAGTACTTAGAGATATTTAATGATTTATTAAGCCATCACTTAGTAAAGATTTTGAAAATTTAGTAAGGTTTTGTATGTCAAATCTTTACTAAGTGACAGTAGTAATCTTAATTTATATCACTGAGTACCTACTTACCGCAGTAAAACTCATAGCCCAAATTCAGTAACGCGAACCCGCTTATTGATGCAGGATTCTTAGATAAATATCTAGCTATTTTTAGAGGCCAGAAGAATATATGTGTTGATAAAAACCCCATTTAGTTAGAAAAGAGAATAAATGGAAAAAAAAATATTTGAGTGTCTGCATTAGATTTCACCAAATCGTTATTAGGAGCAACGCTAGACTGACAGTATTCTTGTACACTACGTTAAACACACTAAAATAAACCAACTCTTATTTTTAAAGCTCAAATATCTTTCACTTCAGCAGAATCCACTGAAAGCGACTGAAACGTCAGAGATACTAGGAAGATCTTATTTTTGAAACATTTCAGTATCTTTAGACGCGCTGAACTGAAAGCATAAAACGAAATATCTGATAGTTTTCAGCGAGAATATTGAAAGTCTGCTGAGTAATATAGGGTTAGGTGGCAACATAGTTTCTGAGGTTGAAATCTGAAGAGCGAACTACATTTCATTGAAGTTCGGTAGCGTTTCAAACGAATATAAATATTAACTGTATATAAATAAGCTAAAAGCTAAACTTGTAAAGCAAGTTTAAATAAAATTGTTGCAAAAGTTGTAGAAGCGGTCACCCTAGTAACTTTCTAATATGCCCATGACATGGACACTAACAATATTACTAGCACTGAATTGAATTTTATCTGCTCACACCCATCTGCTTATTCATGATCATGGTGCTTCCAACGGCGCGGCGCCGCCGGCGCCTAAACATCGGGAACTCGAACGAACATTCGGAATCAATTCGGAACGGACGTAGTGCGAAACCGCTCTTAGCTTTCGCACTACGTCCGATCCGAATTAGATCCTAATAATTGTAAAACTAGTTCTATGGTAGTTTACGCACTAGAAGGGAAAGAATTCGGATGACGGAAGCCGGATCTAGTGCGTTAGTTCTATTCTACGACTACTCCGGACCGTATTTTCACGTGTTCCGATTGGATGTAACGCGAAACCGCTCTAAACATGGTAAATATCCCGTTTTAGTGTTCATGATAATGAAGATTACCTACTTATTTAAAGTTACATTGTAAATTCATCTTTGTTAAAAGTTACATTGTTAATTCAAACAAACATTTAACATCACCCAAATAAATGTTATTCTAGTATCAAATTCATTACATACGCACATAATCCTTGAGATTTATGATAAATATATCACTTTAGTGTCCAGTTGTGCATATAACTAATTATTCAAAACCTAGTGACAAGTATAATGTACATGTATTAATAAATCTTGCAGTACAAAATAATTGCGACGACCGATCTGGCCAGTTTTGTAAGGTAACTCGCAATCAGTTTGTTCAAGTACTAATAACTGTCTGGAAATTGCAAAACGTGTTGGGAAACTGCCTATATTTTCTATATTTTAATCTAATACGTGCATAAATTTCTGGCATATTTGTGCAGTTATTGGTTGTATGACATGTTGAGGAGCTTGTGGCTAGGTAATAGCAGCCGCTCGGTGTAATTTTTGCGCCCCTTACATTCCGAGTTTCCTCTGTCTCGGAAAACTCGTTAAGCCGTAGGCCCGGGCTGTCATTTAAAAAAATGAAAAAAAAAAAAAATGAAAAATCGTTTATTCATCGTTACATATTGTGTTACATAGCCTATTACTTCTGCCAAACTGTAAAACAGTTTGTTGGCAGATGTAGCTCCCTTAACAAATTCTTTATTTACCTAGGTACATGTAACATCTTGTTGGTAGTTTTAAAGATCTTTGACTAGTAGTCAGTGG
Organism: Diarsia dahlii; assembly: GCA_949775195.1. Classification (NCBI taxonomy): domain Eukaryota; kingdom Metazoa; phylum Arthropoda; class Insecta; order Lepidoptera; family Noctuidae; genus Diarsia; species Diarsia dahlii. The sequence continues at coordinate 2,056,756 of OX459198.1, forward strand.
CCCGAAAGTCTGACAACCAGTCTTAATAATGGGTATCGGATTACCCAGTACTAATCGGGTTGTTGAGGTCAGATAGGCAGTCCATTCAGCTGCATCCGGCAGAATATGATGTTTAGTTGTATGACATGTTAATAAAACTTGTTTACAAAATGTCTTTGACAGAGTACTAGCCGAAGGCTAACAAGAAAACGTAACACACCTAACGTACCTGTCCCTTTGTCAGCTTTGTCAATCGAAGACGGATAGCTTAATACAATCATGATCAAAGACAGTAATTTCTAGAAAGGTTTTCATATAAAAAAGGACAGGTGCGTACTCGTAGTACTCCAATGATCCAGATGTATGAACATAAACGAGGAAAAAATATTCTGTAAGAATCGTAGCAGGTGGCGTTCTGAGGCCTTTTTTTTTTTTTTTTTTTTTTTTGGTGGGTGGAAAATCATCGAATAACCCCCCCCGCTCTTGGGCAGAGCGAAGGGGAGTGTCAGACTTCTACTGACTAAAAACCAAACCCATGTTCCTTCTTCTTCGCCCTTGTGTCGGAGCCGCGTTAACCTTTCGATATCCACAGCCCCGACGGGCGTCGGCCCTTGCGGGCCCCTCCTTGCGTTCTGAGGCCTACCATATGAGAAAAAAGGCGTGAGTTTAAATAGTACATTACTGCAGAATCCAGTAAGTAAGCCTTCCTGGCCAAGCATGAGTTAACCGGACCGAACCGCAGGTGAGGTCTGGTTATATACGAGGCCAGGATGGCTTTCTTACTGGTTGAGGTTTGTATAATGCTTTTCTCAAAAATTAAAGAAAGTTTAACAACAAATTCGTTTAATTAATATTGAAGGTTACATTCATATGTGAAAAACACAATAGCACTTTTTGGCCGACCCGGGAATCGAACCCAGGACCTCACGCTCTGCAGTCGAGCTTGCGACCACTAGACCAACGAGGCAGTTTAGGAAACAACTTTAGAAAAAACTTTTTAATAAACTGAAATTACTAAATACAATCATAAAATCCCACACTATTCTTCTACAACATTACTAAGTACAAAACGCAACGTATAAAATGGCTGTTTAAGGTTCCAAAAATATATGTATCTCATAAAATGTCATACCAAAAAGAGAGATAGATATATATTTGGAACCTCCCTTCTATAACCATGTTATAATGGCTAAACTCTAATCTGTGTCTGGTACTATGTTTTTTTTTCTAAACAGATCTAAAGAGGATGAACTAGTGTCCAGTAAGTAAATTACATACTTACTTACTGGACAGTAGGAGATTCCAAGTTTAAAATCTCGCTTCTTACTGGACAGTTGTGAATAAGTCTCCGGTAAAGTTCACTTTCTGGATACTTTTTAGAGATGTTATGGCAACATTACATACCATTTTTGAGAAAAATATGTTTCCATACAATTTTGTACAAAACAAGAACTAGAATTTATTACACAATATTGTAATAAAGAAACAATGACCCTTTTTATGGTTATGTGGGTTTCATTTTACTTTCCATTATTTTCCAAGTGATCAGGCAGCATATCTACGTAAACTATTCAATAGATTGAATACCAACCACAAAATGGAATAGGTGTACAGAATCTCCTGTCCATTATTTATCTAGCAACGAGTCCAATAGGCCTAAAACCACACAAACATATAACGAAACATCAATAAGTACACGCATGCATGCACGTATGCCAAATTATTGTAATGTTAACCTTTGCAGTTGCGTTACCGTACTTAACACACATACCTGCTGTAATTAAGTGAATGTATGATTTGTAGCATAAAACTTACTATGTTGCTGATTTGTAATAATTGTGGTTTAACTCGGATCCTATTGAACTAAAATATTCGTAGGATTTTGATGACTGTCACATCTACCATCGTCATTGGAATACGCTTTACTTTGTTAGTCAGTCAATCATTGAGCGGAATCGTCTGTAAACATCCTACAAAAAATAAAAAACGTGTGGCACTCGGAGACTGCCGCGGTAAATCTATTGCATAGCATTTTTTATCAACATATGCAATAATAGGTATAAATAATTAGGTATTAATAGTGTAATTACACACCAAAATAATTATTCATTCAAAAAATTTGAACAAAAATAACGATATTAAGAGTTTGATCTTCGACTTTCGCGCGATGTACGTTATATAAATCAAAACTAACCTTCATAGACTAACTAAGCTAGTAAGAAACTCTATGACAGAAAATTTAAAAGGAAAAGTATTGACAGCCTGTCGTAAGTGTCATAACATTGAAAAATATGAAAATTATTTATTTTATTTTAGATATTTTGTAAGAAAACGAATCGTTTTAGACCGATTCGCAGAATAGTAATGCAATAAAACTTACGATAGATGCGTACTAATAATAAAATGAATGTTTATAGAGTACTCACTCCTCACTCATTTTCTTTCACTATTTTTTCGTGACTTTCTTCATTAATAAATGCACTTTGTTTATTCATATTTAAAACACTTTGTACACAAATTATACGAGTAAGAATATTTTAGAAGGAGAAAGCAGAGAGACAAACAATTATTTAATTTGACAACCTCAGTTGACAACCTTGTTATTTTCCGTAACCATAGCAACCTGGTTGAATACTGAATCCTGAATATTTTTGTTAGGAAATCTCTGGATTTGCTCTCCACGCTCAACTCAAGGTCCGCGATAGAATCTATGCAATAGATTAATAATGATAAATTTTGTTTATTATGCAATTAAGTTTTGACGAGTCACTTCGCTATCACTATCACTATCTTCCCGTGGGTGTCGTAAGAGGCGACTAAGGGACTTACCAGAGAATGGGCAGCAGCGTTCTCTGTGCCTTTGTAACAACCATACTGCGATCGCCAACCCGCCTGCCAAGCGTGGCGATTATGGCAAACCCCTCCAAAAATGCCTGGGGGAGGCCTATGTCCAGCAGTGGACGTCTTTTGGCTGAAATGATGAGTCACTTTTTAAAAACTAGATGGGGCTGGAGTTTCGTATCTGACTAGTCTGGGAAGAAACAGCCGAAACAAACTCAGATTCTCCCGTCGGGGCTGCGTCTTGTTCGAAAGAGATACCGCGGTCTCGACACAAAGGGCTAAGAAGGAACATGGGTGGTTTTTAGTCAGTTGAAGTCTGACACTCCGCTCTGTACAGAGCGGGAGGGGTTATTTGTTGATTTCCCACCCCCACGTCCAGACACGAACTTGGTCAACTCACATTACAGAGGACTTTACAGATTAGTGTCTGAGACGGTCTTTTGAAGAAAAAACCACACTTTGAGTGGACCTGTCTGCACTGTCCAGTCAGTGTAATTATTTGTCAGTTTTCGTGTAGTTTGACTTATAACTCAAGGAGCGGGCCTGTGGACGGTGAGTAACGGGCTAGCTCGCCGTCCGGCCGTCGTCATGACGGCAACAGACTGTGTCGGCGGCGCGTACGTGTTCCACGCGCGCCTCAAAGAGATGTCAGCAAGGAGGGGCCCGCAAGGGCCGACGCCCGTCGGGGCTGTGGATATCGAAAGGTTACCGCGGCTCCGACACAAGGGCGAAGAAGAAGGAACATGGGTTTGGTTTTTAGTCAGTAGAAGTCTGACACTCCCCTTCGCTCTGCCCAAGAGCGGGGGGGGTTATTCGATGATTTTCCACCCACCAAAAAAAAAAAAAAGGAGCTCAACATGCAGCCTTTTATCTTTCCTCCTATGGATGAGGAACGAGCTTCAAACTTATTTACTTACTAAGAACAGCGTTTCAGTATAACTTATATCAAAGTTTTCTCTTACATTCAAAATTGGTGCAAGAATAATGAATGAAGTGGCTAGCTCCCGCAATTAACAAACCATCTTCCGTTTAAACTCAGACCACAGACGAACTCATTAAAAACGCGCTCAGCTTGATATAAGTTACACCTTTCACAGTTTCCTTGAAAAAAATTTACTAGGTGGACCGTCGACCTGGTGAAGGTTGCGGGGATCCGCGAGACGCACAAGACCGGTCAATGTGACGGACGACACTTGAGAAAGGCCTATGTCTAGGGTAGACGTCGTTCGGCTGAAGTTATGATGATGACAATCTAGAGGTCTTGACCCGTAAGTAGGTGATTTATGGGTCAGCGAGTCTTCTCGGGAACAATATTTCTATAGTTCGAAGAACTTCAATCCATAAATAAAGGTTATGTCAGCTCAGTTAACTGTACGCACTTTTTAAACACTATTTATTCTCGAACATGTCATGTGCCCGTTTCTACATTTTACGCATCAACTGTTACGATCTTACGCACTCTGCATCCACCCACACATTATATCTGCGTACTAAGACACTCTTAACCACCTTGCACTTAAGTGTAATTTCCTCTAACTCGAACGCAATATAAAAATTGCACGGCAGAAGATCAAGCACCAACATCTTCAGACTCACCTGTTCAAGTGTTTTCTATTTGCGTATCGGTCATGTTATAATGGACAGAACAAATGTTTGTGTGATGAGCACGATCATTTGTTCTGTGTCTGGGTGTAATTTATCTATAATATGTATGTATTTAGAAATATATAAGTATGTTTATCAGTTGTCTAGTACCCATAACACAAGCTCTGCTTAGCTTGGGACTAGATGGCGTTGTGTGATAGTTGTGGAATATTATTATTATTATTATTATTATTATAATGGTCGTATATGACTCATAATGCATTGTTATGGTAGGACGCATGCAACGAAGTCTTACATAATGAGGGCTCAATGAGGGGGGTGAAGGGGGGGCTTCTAACAAGTTTACTGAAGACCTTGGCCGGGTCACGTGGTACATGACACGCGGGTTTTTTTATATGCCTACAGTTATTATGACGATGTACTTGACAATAGATTTTAGTGTTTAGATTTTAGAGGCTATATTTGTTTGGTGACATGTTGCTAGTGATGCGTTGACGCAGGTTGGTAGTGACACAAAATGGTGGATGCGTTTAGTTGACATTGACCGCGATTTATTGAGTACTGATTACCGGGTACGGCTAAAGTTGCAATGTTTATTTTTGCAAGTTGAACTAGGAAGAACCGAATGTAAGAGTTTTGCACACTTTTTTGTCACACTTCCAAACAGATTTAGCCTAATATCGTCAGTCTAATTATCAGAATTCGTTAGTTCATTTGAGCAAATACAGGAGCAACGAAAAACAGATTTTCTAACAAGTTTCGAGAGATTTTAAAATGGCGTTCTTTATTTTGATAATTAGTCGACTATATGTCACTACCCGCTACTACTAACCGCTATATAAAGATGCACATTATTGTGAGCTATTTAGTGCTTCTTTTGGTGTCGTGCAAAAGGTAGTAAATAATAGTATTGCTATAGATTAGCTGTGTAATGGAATAGTTGTGGCCTTCCACTGGGGAATCCTCCGCCATTTAGAAATGTGCGTATTTGCTCGAATAAAAGAACATAACGTACCTAGGTACCTACTTAGCGAATGTACATTACATTATGTTATTATTAAGAGCATCGGACATTTTAAATGTTACAAGAACATTATTTTATAAATTGGTTTTTACTGACACTTGAATGCGTCAAAAAACTAGATCGACCGGTGTTTCTTGTATAACAACTCTGAGACGAAATACCAAAACAAACTTATACGTCAGTCTCGGTCAAGTCATATAGGACCATGAAGAATAGTGGCTTAGATGCTGTTTTGAACAAACAATCACACGCATTTGTCAGGAATCATCATCTGCCTAGCCTTTTCCAAACTATGTTGAGGTTGACTTCCAGCCTAACCCCATCTGAATATCCATATTTTACGTGGAAGTACTGCCTATCTGACCTCCACAACCCAGTTAATACTGGGCAGTACGATATCCCTTGGTAAGACCGTGAAACTTGAGGACCTAAAACACTTGACGAGCACGAAACCAACTCACTTGCAAATGTGGCTACCTTTTTTTTGGAGAGTTTGAAATCATTAAATTAGTCCTCACGCTCTATTTGGAGCGGAAGGGAATTTCAGATTTTTACTGACTAAAAACCAACCATGTTCTTTCTTAGCCATTTGTGTCCGGGGCGCGGTATCTCTTTCGATCAACCCGCAACCGCGGCAGGCGTCGGTCCTTGCGGGCCCCTGCAATGTTGCTGACATCTTTTTGAGGCTCGCATGGAACACGAACGTGCCGCCGAAATGTGTTTACTGTATATTACCTTTCTGTAGTATTTGTTTCAGTTCAAACTTCACTTCAAACTCAGATGTAGAAATAACCCTAAACACACTTACCCACCTTTCGCGTACCTACCTAGGCAGTTCACCTTCGCGGCGGGTGCATCTAAAAGTGCAGCCATAACCGACAGCCGTTCGCGTCAAGGCTGACATCTCAGGAATGCGGAGAGATCGTTCCGTTGAGCAACGCTGTTTTGCAAACCATCCTCTTGCTTTGAACCTCTAGGTGTAACATTTGTCGATATAATACGGTTTTTTTGGGTAATCGGGTTTTTGTGATTCAGTAAGAAACTCAAATTAACATCTTGTCTTATTGTATCGTGGAAAATAAAGTTCGACTACCGGTGTTACTGAGGGGTTTTTATTTTTGGAGTTCGGAAATTATATGACTTCTTCCGCTCTGCCCAAAGGGGAAGGAGCCATTTAATAATTTGGAGATTTTTGATTTGGAATTTGGAGTATCAGACTTCATCTGACTAAAAACCACCCGTGTTCCATCTTGGCCCCTTTGTGTCGAGGCCGCGGTATCTCTTTCGAACAACCCGCAGCCTCGACGGGAACTTGCTTTACGCTGCCTTTTCTGTTTTTGGGTGGTGGAAAATCATCACATGACTCCTCCCGCTCTGGGTAGAGCGGAAGGGATGGTCAGACTTCTACTGACTAAAAAGAACCCATGTTCCTTATTAGCCCTTTGTGTCCGGGGCCACGATATCTCTTTCGAACAACCCTTTGCCCAAAAATGCTTTGCCTAATGTCAGCAATAATCTACAATTTTTAAGCATAAAACATCAGCTACTGTCCAATCAAAAGCGGATGAATATTATAGTGCAAGTAACATAATATAGCAGGGGAACTGGGCGAAATAATCCACAACGAAAGGACTGATCGCCCGTCTGGTGTCTGCCGGCGTCGACGAAGATAATAGATAAATAACATAATATAGCAACTGCCATAATAACCTCTTCTTCACAACACAGAAGTCCATAATGAGCCCACAATCTATCTTAATCTAACCTAGCGCTATAATGTTCAACATGTCACATATTTACACCAGTCTTTCATCACAGCGCTTCAGTAAATTGCGGATAATCATTATGTGGTAGTCATCTATCATGTTAGTGGCTAATGCCTTTGTGATAGGCTAACCAGACGTTTGATGCATTGTCTTTACAAACGACTGAGCGTTTATTGAGGACTAGGTTGGGCCTGCGACCTCGCTTGCTTCGTTTCTTTGGCCTTAATTATGTCCATCTTTACCTTCAAATATCTCGGTAACGTGACGCTTTGGTTACCGTATTACTGGACATTTTTTGTTCGTCTATATGTCCTCTATCCATACATACCACTTTCATTGTGGGCCGCGATTTCGAAAAAAAATCAAAATGGCGGACAGGTTGATATGCCACATTGGTTCTATCCCCTTTAAAAAAAATAAAATTTTGTTGTACTTATTTCTTTCTTTCTTTATATAGCAATTCTGTTGCATATTTCGAGTAATATGATGCATATTACAATGATTTTAATTTGCATATAATCCGGTGTCTACCTACTAATAAAATTACGTGAACTTGCTGACAAGCTTTTCATAGAAAATTAAACTGACGTGAAACTAACAGCTCCTATACCTAAAGGTTCAGTTCCGAGAAATATTCAATAAAGTTTATTCCAGGCCCTAGAATCCTATAGATTCTATTACCCTGCCACGTAACGACCTAACGAGCTATTCTATACTTAGCTGGAGAACGAGTCGCAAAACTAATTTAAAGCAAGCCATAAAAGCATCGACTAATCAAATCGAAAACGCACAAATGCAAAATTCAACGTACATTTAAAAAGCAATCATTCACGACAAGCTGATTTATAGTATTCCTAGTTCCATACTGATTGGAAAATGTAACTGTTTTCTGCGACTTTTTTGCGGTTTTACTACTAAACGTTTCGTTATTGTGGACCATCCGTCATTTGATGTCCCGGTATGGTTTTTCCTCTGAGCTATAAATATTGGTGGTTGAATTTAAATATGCAAATTTTTAAAGCGTGCTGTTCACAGCACGATTGGTGTTTACGACTGTGTGTTGTCATTTCAGTGCAGATTTGTGGTTTTATTTAGAAGTTTATGGCTTTTGGGAGGCGTTCTTGAAGCGGTTTATGGACGCGCAAATCAAGGCTTCTACTGGGTAAGCTCGTTCCATCGTCGACATCATCTCTGCCCTTAGGGCAAGATTGAAGTCAAGAGCAAGCCCATTTATAAAAAAAAAAAAAGAACGTGTGGCACTCGGAGACTGCCGCGGTAAATCTATTGCATAGCATTTTTTATCAACTTATGCAATAATAGGTATAAATAATTAGGTATTAATAGTGTAATTACACACCAAAATAATTATTTATTCAAAAAATTTGAACAAAAATAACGATATTAAGAGTTTGATCTTCGAATTTCGCGCGATGTACATTATATAAATCAAAACTAACCTTCATAGACTAACTAAGCTAGTAAGAAACTCTATGACAGAAAATTTAAAAGAAAAAGTATTGACAGCCTGACGTAAGTGTCATAACATTGAAAAATATGAAAATTATTTATTTTATTTTAGATATTTTATAAGAAAACGAATCGTTTTAGACCGATTCGCAGAATAGTAATGCAAAAACCAATAAAACTTATGATAGATGCGTCATCATCATCATCATCATTTCAGCCAAAAGACGTCCACTGCTGGACATAGGCCTCATAGGCCCATAGGGGATAGATGCGTACTAATAATAAAATGAATGTTTATAGAGTACTCACTCCTCACTCATTTTCTTTCACAATTTTTTCGTGACTTTCTTCATTAATAAATGCACTTTGTTTATTCATATTTAAAACACTTTGTACACAAATTATACGAGTAAGAATATTTTAGAAGGAGAAAGCAGAGAGACAAACAATTATTTAATTTGACAACCTCAGTTGACAACCTTGTTATTTTCCGTAACCATAGCAACCTGGTTGAATACTGAATCCTGAATATTTTCGTTAGGAAAATTTTTGGATTCGCTCTCCACGCTCAACTCAAGGCCCGCGATAGAATCTATGCAATAGATTAAAAAAAAACATAATATCTATTGATGTTCTGCAAGTCCTTAATTAAGCTATTTCCGATATACGCTGTGGACGTTTCTCTTTGGTCTGCATTGATGTATCTTCAAGTCCCTCATTATACCACGCCTTCATCGCATGGCGTTAGGCAGAAACTTCATAACGTCGTCATCTAGGATCCTTACATACCTTTTTTTCCCCTGTTATGAATACGACGCAGTTTATTAAGAAATTTTAAGCAAATTTTTAGAACAGTCTGAAATTCCACCACCATTCTCCACACGACTTCCCAGCAAATTAAACGCACGTTCTATATCCACCCTTATATGCAGCGCTGGGTGGTATCGGGTGAAAATGTTCAATTATGGAGTCGCAATATCCATGCCCCTTTAATTAAGAAACGCTAAGGTTCCTGGAAACGTTACCTAAGGACTGCCAAGTAATGAACTATTTTTCTTCCATTTCTTAGAAACTGCGGAACTGTTAATAGTTTTACCATAGACTTTTGTTCTTCTAATTGTATTTCTATATTGTTTTAGAAGAATATAGAAAGTTTCTGATGAAGTTCGAATGTATTTTTTAAAAGTTGTGTTGAGGTGTGGCGATCCACCATGTTTGAATTTGTTTGTAAAGTCCATTTCACGAAAGAAGTCCCGCAGACGCAGCGCTGTATTCGCGCGACATAATGTTGCTATCTCTCTCTCTCTCGCCATATCTCCCCATCTGTCAAATTTAGTTCCACAATTGTCCGCGGAACTTCTTTCGTGAAATGGACTTTACAATGAATCTGTCTCGATGACATTTGAAGCCTGTACTAGATTATATCTATGTTCTATGTCATCATCATTGCCCTTATAATAACATAACATTTGGGGTTGGCGCAGCACGTCATCTGCTTCTATGACTTCTTTATTACTCATCATATCATCAGATACCTCCTTTCTAGCCATATCATCCTTTACTTATCTTCTACATACATATATATGAAAATAGAATCGAGAGTACGATTGCTTACAACGCAAAAAAAAAATGCATCGCATTATATTTCCGTTCATCAGCTGACCTAGTTTGTATAAAAAGTCTAATGCATGACCCAAATCACTTGAAACTTGGCGCGAATACTAAGCTAAGGAAATTAAAAATTAGCTATCAAAAGATAATGAGAAAGTTAGATATTTTTATTTTATAAACTTTTTCGCCGGCTTCACGGCACCTACAGTGTAGTTGAGCAGGATAATCTGGTTAAACGTGGAGATGGCCGATGGAGTAAAGTTTTGACCAAATGGTGGTTAAGGTTTGGCGTAAGAAACCAGACCTGTCCAAAAGCGCGTTTGATTGACGACATCGTCAGGAGCGCAGAAAATGTAAGGATGAGAGACACACAGAACAGAAAAGAGTGGCAGAAGAAAGAGAAGGCATAACTATACACAACAGTGGGTGATTCCGGGGGCTGAAATGATGATAAACTAGCATCTCTTCATCTCATCTCTCGCAAAACATTTCTTCATGGGCTTACACTTTGCTATTACACGCACATAGTTGTTAGCCTGTATGCATATAATAGCAAAGTGTAAGCGCAGAGCGTAACGCGTAAGTAGCGCGATAAGGCGCCGGCGCAGCCCGTCCTTTGTGCGTGCCACGCGCCGCCTTTTGTGCGTGACACGCGCCGCCGACCACGCATCGACGTATTAGGCTTTTAGACAAACTGCTTAAGAAGACTGGTCTGGTAATGAAAATGTTGTACGGTAGCAATTTTTTGCGGTATAGCCAAATCGGTCCCGGCTTTCATTAGAAGATATTTGATAGTCTTGAAAGATAGCCAGGAAGGGTTTAAGCCGTGGACAAGTTTTATTTTATAGGGCAGAAAGACATAATAAGGAAACAGGTTGCCCTAGAACCCAAAACAATCGAAGGCTTGTGACATGTAATGCCAAGTTGCTCGTAAAATGCCAGTGTCATGGATTAAAGCTGACCCCCTTTCATACAATATAAGAGGCTAGTAACATTATACAGAGGGATCAGAAAGACTATGCATGCTTACGAGTAGTAAAGCTAGGAGCTGGCCAAATAATCTTAGAATCAGATAAACTAACAGACAGATAAACAAACCTAGTAGGTACACTTTGATGCAAACTGTAAATGCAGCAATAATACATAAACAAATATATTTTCAACGGTACAATGTTCCTTCAATAATTTGAATTTAAACTCGTCCCGAAGTAAGTTTCAAAGAATAATCCACAGACTAATCAAATAACAGAACAGAAAGTAGCGAAGTAGATGGAAATGTCAGTTTCAATTCACAAGTCAGTTTATAAATTAGGGAAGAAAGTGAACTTCTCAACTAAAAATACAATTTCTTTATGGCGTTTTTATGGGGAATCTACTTAGTCTCTAGTTGTTTTTAGTTTGATTTTATTATTTGCTTTGGTGGTGAATGAATTATTGTTTGTTTGCAGAGTTGATTAGGAATATTCACGGTGAAAAGCTGTTGGGGCTTAGTTCTTGTGTCACGTTACGTTAAGTTTATTTTAACTTTAAAAAAACTTGACTTGATAAAAATATAATCATATTATTTATTGTAGTCTTCTTCTTCGTGTTCCTGGCAATGCAATTTTCATATTTTGTTAGACTAGAACTTCACTTCTTCCACCGCGTCATCGGTGGCAGCGCAAAGGTCACTTCGGTTGCATGTTTTTGGGCTAAAAGGGCAGGATAGATCATAACATTTTGTAGTAAGAGGTCAGGTAGAAAATACATTCAGTATGAATTATCTTTGGGTAAAAGAAGTTTGTTTTGTTAAGTAGTGTTATTATTTAGCCGCGAGTTCTTCGCTCTCTTATGTACCTAACAACAATATCCGTGGATAAATCAATATTTCCTATTGCCAGTTACAAAAAATAACTCAACTTGTCTAAGCATAGTTGGAAAAACTCAATCGATTGATTGAACTGCATTGTCATTGTTTTGATAAAAAATCAAATTAAATTTTATTGGTAACTAGCTTATGTCCGCTGCTACGCCCACATGGTGGTCGAGAATTATCCCACCGGATCTTGATAGAAGATAACTTAGGCTTTGGCAAGTCCGGGTTCGAATATATATACCATTGTTTTTTCCCGAGACGTCGCTCACTTTGATGTCGGTTATTATCCCATGAAAATCGACTATCGAGATAAAAAATATCCTTTGTCTTAACTAAGATTATGTGCTACCTATGCAATGTGCAGAATTTTATCGAAATCCCGTCATCCGTTGTAGCGTAAAATCGTAACAAACATACAGACACAATTACTTTCGTATTTATAATTTAAGTAGTACAGGTTTTTTGTGAGACAAGGTCGTACAAGGACGTATGGTAATTAGTTGTTTATACTCTCAATGGGTCACTATATCCGCCTTTGTATGAAAGCCTCATGATTTGACAGATTGAATCCGTGAGTAACAAAAAATAACTGGTCTTGTCTATCAGTTGCTCTATTCTTATAAATGGATTTAAATATGAATTATGGTATGTAGAGCATGGCTAGATATTTTGAATTTTTGGGGGGTAGGAGGAACAGGGTGTAAAGCTCCTCATCCCCAACGGGGGATGAGGCAACGGGCTAGGGAGGATCCTCCGACCGGACGGGTGTTGTGTCCGGCGGGCTAACTGCCCGACATTGTAAGTCGGGAACTCCTATATAGGCTTATGTCGCGGATAATGTTGATAGCGCGATGTAGGATTTCTGTCGATCGTTGTTAGTACGCAGGTGTTGCGATAGATGTCGCTAGTCGCCACAAATAAAATAATTGTTTTTTTCTTTTGGTATGCACGTGAGGATGTGAGATGTGTGTGTATGTTTTCACGAATTTCTCAGTACCAAACACGGAGTTTGGATTTGTGCCTTGTTGATAGCAATAGACTCGCCCTCCATTACATAAGATTTAAATATAACTGGCGAAATGTGGGTGTAGGTGTACTAATGAGTACACTTTTGCCCAACCCTTCGGGGATTACAGGTGTTATGCGAAAGCTTTAATACTTGTGCTTAGTATCCAGACAGTAATTAAAATTGTTGTCTGGGCTATGAGGTAATAGCATTTTCGCTCTCAAACCTGTTATATACGGTGTGAAACAGGCAATATTTTGAATTTTAAATTTCAAATTACACCACGGAATCAATTATTCATTCAATCAATTACACATAGAAGATTAATGCAATTTTCTGGTTGCTTAGAGACAAGACTAATACTTTATAGCACCTAGTCTACAAAATTACCATTATCCTGTGTTTCTCAATGTGTTGCCAACCAAAATGATGTAACACACAATTTGATTCGAACCATAAAATCAAAAAGACCCAAGCGGCCTCGGAACCTGTTCAAATGACATTGGAACCTAGATTTGTCGCTTAAGCTAAGTTTAGGTATAAATAAAGCAAAATGGAGAATGAGACGAATCCGTCTCGAGATTATCGAATCGTTCATTTATGTAATTCAAGGCTGTACAGTGTTGAATCAAGGACAGATTGTAGATGAAATACCGGTTTTAGATTAAATGGTTTACTTTCGGTTTTTAGAGCTGTCTATGGATTTAAGGATTCGTCTGTTAATAAAATACTGAGTTCGTGAGTATAGAATCTGCTTTATAGAGTAGATAATAATGTGAATTTTAATGATGATGGATTAACGGGCAGTTATTTGTAACCTTAATTTATTTACTTAAGTTACGAGTGGTGCTCACTTATTAGGTCGGCGGCACATTCACTTTGGCTGATGCTATATATTTGTTGAACAACGAAACCGATCCAAAGCAATTCTTTTTCTTTATTGTTTAAAAACAAACAGTGGAATTGAGAACCTCCTCCTTTTTTGAAGTCTGATAAAAAGACATGGAAATTGTTACAATGACACAGCTTACGGAATTATTATTGAAACTCGCCTTTGTAGTTGAAAGTTTCAACATGATGCTGCATTAAAAAAAAATAGATATCACCCAATTATCATAGACCCAATTCATTGTATCCCTTACATGCGTGTAAAAGCCCTACGAGCTGCAATGAAGCAGGTGGCCATGATAACCATTCGCAATGTATCTTCATTTGTTTCTACAAACAAATGCGTGGGCCCTAGAAAGGCTTTCAAAAGGTCAACGTACGTTATTTATACAGCAGGTGTAAAACCACCTGGTTTGACCTTTTATTCTATTATTTGTTTTAGACTGTTTAAGAACACAGCTGTGTTTAAACTTTCGTTGAACATTTTGCGAAAAAGCGGTTTCAGTTACACCTACACTTTTTTCTTCTGTGTCTCTTTTGGAACGTAGGAGTTTTGTTAGCTTAGTAAGTAATGCTATTTTATCTGTTTATTAGGTAACTGTGCTATCGCCCATTTGTCCATACATACAAAAACATAAAATCACACGTTTTTCCATGAGGATGGAGATGCTACAGAACGACCCCTGTTACGATCCTTACATACTCCTTTTAATGATCAAAAGTTCTGATTTTAATTCTTAGTTGAGTTCTTTCTGTATTCCCGTCAGGGCTGCGGGCTGGTCACAAAGATACCGCGGCCTCGACATAAAGGGCTAAGAAGGAACATGGGTGGTTTTTAGTCAGTAGAAGTTTGACACTCCCTTTCGCTCTGCCCAAGTGCATGTATACGTCGCGCGGCGCGTGCTGCGTTTTTATTTAAAACACATGGCAATGTATGAAAAACTTAACGATTTCAAAACTTGATTTTACGAGAAGCTATTTTTCGCTCATAAGTTTAAAATGCAGCGTTTGTTGCGGTGGACCCGTCTCTCAGTAAATTAATAAAAAAGCACGAGACGAGCCTTCTTCACGCGCCGCGCAACGCCCCGCGTCTCCGTAAACGAGCCCCAAGAGTGGGAGGGGTTATTTGATGATTTTAGACCCGCCCAAAAAAAAAAAGGTCTTTCTGTATCGCGTGGTTAGTGCTGCCTAACTTAGTGTCAGAGTTTGTATGCCGGCCATGGACCTCTAACTTGGCTTTACATGCCGTTAAGCAATATGTCCCAAGTGTGCTGGTTTCCACACGATATTTTCTTTCACTCAAGCAAGTGATAAGTATACCATATGCACATGAATCCGGTCACACTAGTAGAATTTCACTACTATTATTATTTGAGTGACTGTATTCATTTAGATGTCGCTTCGTGTTCATAAAAACCGGCACAAGGAACTTATACGCCTTACCATAAGGGATAAGAGGCAGTACTTACCCTGTTTCTGATTCCCACATAATGTTCGCAGGCTTTTAGGCAAATGGAAGCACATGATCGTTAGTTGACGGGGTCTGTGAACCGATGCCGTTTTATTGTTTAGGGTAATAGCTCTCGTTTCTAGGCTATGTTGTTTCCGTTTGTTTTGATAATGTATTTGTGCACATTGTTGTTGTTTTCATCTGTGGCCTAACCCTTCGACGATTATAGGCGTGAGTAAAATTTATAGTTTTCTTTTATTTAAAAGAGTGTGTGGTTCGAAAGGAGGTCGAGGAATGCTTTAACGATTTGGTGCTTTGAAGAAAATGTTTGAACCTTTTAATAACTTATATATATACAAAAGAAAATATTTAATTATCTAAAGATGATGTATAAAAAATTATGAACGAATTTGACCCTGTTGTGAACAATATCATTTAGACAAACGGGTATTTCATACTTTACCAGAACTTATTAAGCTTTCAAAGCTTCAGGCAACTTTTAGCCCCCACTCGGTCTTCGATTAACTTATAACTAGACCACAGTTTGATATTTTCGGTACGATTTAGTTTCCAATAAATAAAAATATATCTAGGAATCGTTCTGTTATCATCATATTATCGCTTTACATTCATAAATCTTTCATCTCATTTTATTTCTTGAAAATATCTTTGTCAAACAGAGTATCTAAATCTTTCTGAAAAAAAAAACATGAAAAATACACAACGCTTTCTGTAGATTATACGGGGTGTTATGTCTGCAGCTTATACAGGGTGTAAAATATAAATCCCCGTTCTTACAGCGGTGGGGCATCGGATCATATGCACAATGGTCACACTGGATGCATATTTATAGGGAATTTTCCACCGAACGCCTTCGTAGATTCGATTCAGTCAGGATACATTTTAATCCTAGTTCGGAGAAGCGTTGAGATAGGATTTATAGGCTTCAATGGTTAAAGCTTTTCATTCTAGGAATAAATATGAGAATATGTTTTAAATTTTTCTTGTTCGGTATGCATTTTTTAAAGATTACGAACGTGAACGAATCAAAAGCATGTTTAATTATCTTAGCAGGTGGCGTAGAGCTGAGAAGGGTCTCAAAGGTTTTATTCGGGTGTTTCGTCGTTTCGCACCACGAGTAGGTCGGACCGCGGTGTGAAACGCCGAAGAGCTCTTAGGAATAGGCTGTTTCGGACCGCGGTGTGAATCGACCATGGAAGAATTTGAATGGGTTTATTTATTCGAATCGCGAATGGAACAAAAAAGTTTTCGCAGTAATAATGCTTAAAGTGCAGCCAGGCACAAAATAAAATAGCGAATATAATAATAAAATTAAATTTTGTTTTGCACGCATTTGTTACATGGCTTGTTGTTACTCTAAGTAATACTTTTGGTACCCTAGAAGAGGTATTCCCATCTGAGCACCAAGCAATACTTTGTCGTGGTGCTCTAATGGGAACAATAAAAAATATTTAATTTTATTCCCATCTGAGCACCTTCGATTTGGTAGCTGCTAGTAATGGGGTGTAACTGTATAATAAAAGTAATCGATAATAGTATTAGTAAAGTTCCACAAACTACCAGGACAACAGAAACATTAGGAGGTATTGGAAATTGAAATCTTAAAATCAAATCTAGGTACCTTTTTTTTTGTTCTCGGGGGGAAACCTTCAAAAGGCTACCGGGCCTTTCTAAAACCATGCAGTTTTTTTTTGTCGGAGATGAGAAACAAAGACAGTAAAGTCTTACGAAGTACCAGGTGCCCAGAAATATAAAGGAGGTATAGAACCATTATAGAACCTGTTTTTTTTTTTTTTTTAATTAACGTTCTTCGTCATGTATATAACTTCTATATCAGTAAAGTCTCAAAAAGTAGCAACAAACAACAACAGAACTTCAATATGTTAAATCAGGTTCTCTAATGGTTCTGTACCTCCTATATATTTCTGGGCTCCTGGTACTTTCTACTCGACTGTACATACAAACTTTGAAATTAGCTTGTATCTAAACATAGTGGTTCGAATCGCCCCATTGCTAAGAGCTATTGGTCGATTCACACCGATCGGCGCTCCAAGGACCGCCGCGGTGTGAAACAGCCTATTCCTAAGAGCTCTTCGGCGTTTCACACCGCGGTCCGAACCACTCGTGGTGCGAAATACCCTTTATTCTTGGAGTAAACAATTTATCAATTGTTCGGTATGTATTTCGAAATACATGACCTCGACGTGAGTGTATGTATATGTCTAGGTGTTAGGTATACACCTATGTATCATTATTAATAGAAAGTGGAAGTAGTAAACCATCATAACCATGAGTTTTCTTGCCAGTTCTTCTCCATAGGAAACGACCAAACCAAAGTCAAAGAGGTGTTACTTTTGGTTAACCACTTGTCGAATATACTGTGGTTACATCGTAACCGTATAGTTCAATTGGGTCTCATATTCTAAACTAGACTCTGTGATTGGTAGATTTCGATAAATTAAATCTTTTGATAGTCATCATCATCCTACAGCAGTTCACTGCTGGATATAAATTATAATGCCTCTTCAATCGTTTGCCACTAACTTGATTTTCGGCAACTCTCATCCAGTTGATACACGCATAGTCGCATATAAACACTTGATAGTTAATTGGTAATTCTGTTACTTGTATAATTTTTAATTAGCTCCTGAATAAATAGACCGGCACGCTCCAAACTTCAAAGTTCTTGTAATTTAACTCACGTGAAAAACTTAGATTTGAACTAATTGGTTGGCTGCATTCCTTTGCACGTGTAGCAATTTGTAAGATGTTTTGGAATTATGTGTATTTGTTTTTAATTTACATCCATATTCCGTGTCTCTCATTTATTTTCGAGGTTTTATGATATTTATGAATTCTTTATTTTATTTTCAGGTATGTGGGCTGTCTATAGAAACTCAATATTGTAGCGTGATGTTTGGTAAGTTTAGTATATTGTGTAGAATTGTTTTTGTTTCTTTGAAAAAAAAAACTAATTTATTTCATAACAGGATTTGGTTATTATTTTAAAAAACTTCAGGTCACATAGGTGTGGTGATGTATTCGACTTCTCATTAATAGTTATTAGCTGATATAATTATTATTCTAGTTACTAGCTGATGCCCGTGTGGATGTCGGTTATCTTGACCAAAACTGACCATGAAATTTTGATCCCGTTCCCGCAACCCATGGGAACCTATTCCAGGGATAAATTATATGGGCCCTTGCCCGACGCCCGTCGGGGCTGTGGATTATCGAAAGGTTACCGCGGCTCCGACACAAGGGCGAAGAAGGAACATGGGTTTGGTTTTTAGTCAGTAGAAGTCTGACACTCCCCTTCGCTCTGCCCAAGAGCGGGGGGAGGGGGGGGGGGGTTATTCGATGATTTTCCACCCACCAAAAAAAAAAGGGATAAATTATATACCTACTAAAATCTTCCTCGAGAACCATTCTATCCATTGGTGAAAACAGCATGAAATTCATTGCCGTAATTTTTGTATTTCTCGCTTTATCGCGAACAGACAGACGCGGCGGAGGACTTTGTTTTATAATATGTGGTGATCTTAGTTCTTGTTTAGATGTTATAAGATTATTTTAGATGCAAATCGTTATGCAACGCGACTTTGCACGAAGAACTTTCAGAATCACCAACAGACCGACAGAAAACGTCTAGCAATCATAGTTAGTTGTCGCAGCTTAAAACTTACGAACTTCACGAACAAAACCACGTTGAAAAGTTAGTTCGCAGTTCTGTCATCCTCCCTTTGAAATATCACAATAAAAGCTTTCATTGTAACAACTTTGTCACTTATTATTTTAGAAATAGGTTGAAGATAGGATAAAGTTTTTGACGAATAAAACTGCAAGCGTAGGTTTACGTGGACTGCGTTGAAGGAATTACACCTTTATTGTTATGGTACACCCGGTGTTGTTTTAAAATAACAAACACTGTTAAAACTATCAACCGAGTGCGAGGGTGGCCCGGGGCTGCTGGTTGTTCGAAAGAGATACCGCGGCCCCGCGACGATTTTCTTCTTGTGAATTGATAGTTATTTTACTGAGTTCCAGATAGTTTTTTTTTTTTATATTCCACAACTATCACACAACGCCATCTAGTCCCAAGCTAAGCAGAGCTTGTGTTATGGGTACTAGACAACTGATAAACATACTTATATATTTCTAAATACGGAATATTATAGATAAATTACACCCAGACACAGAACAAATGATCGTGCTCATCACACAAACATTTGTCCTGGGTGGGAATCGAACCCACGACCTCCGGCATAGCAGTTAGGGTTACTAACCACTAGACCAACAGGCCAGTCCTAATTATCCAGTTACTAATTAAACGGTAAGAATACAAAGCCTTCCAAAGAAAAGTTTATTTCACTTTAAAAGAATGTTACTGTTGAGGTTCTCAAGCTTTAAAAATTTAAAACCATCCTCATCTGCCTACAAACCATGTCGGGGTCAGTTTCATTGTTACCAGAAACAGTTCAATACCAGTATTATACTTTGAGCGACTACTTATCTGTCATCCACAACCGAGTTAGTACTGTGTAATACAATACCCCTTTGGTAGGACTGGCTGTCAGATTTGGTAGACCTGTAGTGACAAAAAAATCTACAAATGAAAGAATACATAATAAAAAAATTAAGTTCAAAAATCTAAAACCCTAAGAAAATCGCGGTCTTAAAAGTAGAAAACAAGAAAATTATTCTTGTCTGAAATTCTTCGTAGTCGCATGCCACTGATACCTGATGCTCCTTCATGGCGTTCTCATTGATGCAGAAGTCAACTGCTAATTGCCATTAGCAAGGTGGCATGCGACTACGAAGAATATCAACGACAAGAACAATTTTCTTGTTTTCTACTTTTAAGACCGCGATTTTCTTAGTAGTCGGGTTTTAGATTTTTGAACTTAATTTTTTTATTTGAATTTTATTTTTGTGTTTACTTAAACCATAATACATATTTGTAATGTGCTCGCCAAGACCTTTCATTTGATACCAAACTTGCTATGATTATCTCAATTTAATATTTTGTGAGGTAAGTTTTTGACATTTAAATTCCGTCATAAAAAGAATTTATAAAATATATATGACCTTTGACACCCGGGCTATTCTTACGAATCTATTGACACCTAATTTATTAAAATCCGTTCAGTAGTTTAGGCGCTACGGTGGAACATACATACATAGACTGCCAAAATCATTACCCTTCCTTTTGGCTTCGCCGTAGTCGTGTAAAAAGTAATTCAATAACATAATTCAATTCAGAAGTCTTCAGCAAACAACATGTAATTCTCACACTCGATGGTTCCACGAGTACGTTTCTAAACAACAAAATGTAAACCGAAAACGTCTGTTGTTATTGTTTTACAAAACGTATTTATTAAAACTTGGAGAACACATGTACAGTCTGTACCCAGTATTAACTGACTTCTCGAATCGAAAATAAGAGAGCAAGTAGTATGAGAAGAGGGGTCAGGTAATGCCGGGCACATACTGTACGTTGTTACCGGTGCCGCTAGTATAATAATATGTTTTTGGTTTGTTTATATTTGAATAATAAAGTAATTTATAATTATGAAAATTGTACTTGTTATTTTTGTGAGAGAAGTGGGTAGATTGTTTTTAAAACATGAGTTTTATTCTGTATGAAAATCTGGTCTCGGGCTACAAAACTTGCCACATTACTAGTTACAGCTAAGCATGGTTATAAATTATATTAGCCCTTACTTAGAGTCCTACCTACATTGTGCATTGCTTCCATTGGCCATTCTTCGCTTCTTTTTTTCAATCTCTAAGGAAAAAATATGACCATTCTTTATAAAAACATACCTAGTTATGTGAAAATGTACTACCCCAAAAAAACACCCTAACAACACAACGTTCTTGTTTCACAAAATCTTGAACCATAACGAAACTGTGGCTTGTCACTGCGAAAATTGCTTTCGCATTACCGTAAGCTGTTGAATTCGCTAAACCGTTGACGCCAATCGCGGCCCACGCCGAACGTTTACGTCGAGTGACGTCGAACGACGCGTAACAAAAACCTGACCCTTATTTTTGTGAATGAATTTTCGTTAGTCTCATCTTTCTTGTGTTTTCATTGGGAGTTAGTAAAAAAAAAGTAAAAAACTAAAACCCGACTACGACAAAAAGAACGACGCTGAAAAAGTATGAAACAAGATTTTCTGGATAGAACAAAAAGAAAAGCCGTAGTCACACGGTATTAAAGTGTTTAGGTTGGTACCTATAACGTGTGACTACGGCTTTTCTTTTTGTTCTATCCTGAAAATCTTGTTTCATACTTTTTCAGCGTCGTTCTTTTTGTCGTAGTCGGGTTTTAGTTTTTAACCGACTTCCAAAAAAAGGAGGAGGTTATCAATTCGACTGTATTTTTTCTTTTTTTTTTTTTTTTTTTTTTTTTTATGTTTGTTCACTCATAACTTGCGACTGGGTGAACTGATTTTCATGATTCTTTTTTCATTTGAAAGCTGGTGCTTCCCGTGTGGTCCCATTGTCACCATTTCAATATCTGATGATGGGATCTTGTAGAAATCGGGGGAACTCTTCAATAAATAACAGCAGATTAACCGCGATTGTTGCTATAGCATATCTAAGCATTGTTTACGCCATCACACAACATAATATTACGCCTGTACTCACTAGAAAGGTTATAAAAACTATTTTGTGAAGATCTGATGAAGAACTTCGGAGATAGGCAACGGAACTCCTCAATAAATGATAGCTAATGGACTGGGATTGCTGAAATCTCATATTGTCTGTCTATTGTTTACACCAGTTCCTAACATAACATCACGCCGGTGCGTTGTGAAGGGGTAAGCACATGTGAAACACTAAAAAGTGAAAAATAAAAACTTTTTTACAAAAAATAAAACCGACTTCGACAAAAAAAACACTCAAAAGTGAAAAATAAACTTGAGAAGAAAAATCAGTTTCTGAAGTCGGTGACAAAAAAATGAAATCAAAGAAAAAAAAGTCACCGACTTCAGTAACTGATTTTTCTTCTCAAGTTTATTTTTCACTTTTGAGTGTTTTTTTTGTCGAAGTCGGTTTTATTTTTTGTAAAAAAGTTTTTTACTTTTTTTTATTTAAACAATTTTGGTGTTAATTTTTTTTTACTTTTGACTTTTTGTCCGCTAGATGGCGTGATTTTAAATTTGAGCAATATTTTGGAAATGTACAAGTGAGGCCCTTTCAAATGATACCAAACACGGCGTATTTATCTCCATTTTTATTTTTTAAGCCTTACTTTTTGTCCGCTAGAGGGCGCCAAATCGCTTTTTGTGACACGTCACGTAGCCTATGTTCAGCGGAAAATTAAGACGGTTCTAACGATACCTCATATGTCGAGTTCCGTTATGTAGATTAGAAGCTATGAGGGAACAGATGAAGATACACACATACATACATACAAAACATACATACATACATACATACATAACCAGTCAAAATCATAACCCTCCTTTGGCTTTGCCGTAGTCGGGTAAAAAGAGTGTGGTAGTAGAGATTTTTATGTTTTATTTTTTTGGTTCTTTGATAGTCTAGTGTTACGAATATTGGTTGCCCGAAATATAGGTTAAAAATAAATTATATTTTTACCCGACTACGGCAAAGCCAAAGGAGGGTTATGATTTTGACTGGCTATGTATGTATGTATGTATGTATGTTTGTATGTATGTATGTATGTATGTGTGTATCTTCATCTGTTCCCTCATAGCTTCTAATCTACTTATCGGAACTCGACACATGAGGTATCGTTAGAACCGTCTTCATTTTCCGCTGAACATAGGGTACGTGACGTGTCACAAAAAGTGATTTGGCGCCCTCTAGCGGTCAAAAAGTAAGGCAGGTAAATAAAAATGGAGATAAACACGCCGTGTTTGGTATCATTTAAAAGGGCCTCACTTGTACATTTCTAAAATATTGCTCAAATTTAAAATCACGCCCTCTAGCGGACAAAAAGTCAAGAGTCGAAAAAAATATTTAACACCAAAATTGTTTAAATAAAAAAAAGTAAAATACTAAAACCCGACTACGACAAAAAAAACGACGCTGAAAAAGTATGAAACAAGATTTTCAGGATAGAACAAAAAGAAAAGCCGTAGTCACACGTTATAGGTACCAACCTAAACACTTTAATACCGTGTGACTACGGCTTCTCTTTTTGTTCTATCCTGAAAATCTTGTTTCATACTTTTTCAGCGTCGTTTTTTTTGTCGTAGTCGGGTTTTAGTATTTTACTTTTTTTACCATCGAAGTAGTTTTACCAATTTGGTAACTAGCATTAAATAAGCAAGCATGTTAAGTCGTTGGTCCCGACTGTCGTTGTTATATCTCTGACAGTTTTTTCAGGTAGTCGGTGGCCTGAAAACCTGACAATCGCTATTATAGTATTACCCAGTATTAACTGGGTTATTAGTCGAAGTAATATGGAAGTCAAACTCAATATGACGACACGGTTGGCGCAGTGGCTCAAGCAATGGACTGCTGCGCTGCGTGTCGCGGGTTCGATCCCCACACGGAACAAATATTTGTATGATCTACAGATAGTTGTTTCGGGTCTGGGTATTTGTGTATGTGAGTTTAAATGTTTGTGAACGCACCCACGATACAGGAGAAATTCTTAGTGTGGGGCAACGTTTTTATAAAAAAAAATATAAATATATATAATTAAGAAAAAGGCTAGGTGATGATGAAACAAATATAACAACAAATGTAATTTATCTAAAGTACAGACAAAATGAACCTATTTAAGAGGTGAAAAGTTGTAAACCTCCCTTTCGTGCGTCGTAAAAAGCAATTTTCCTGTGTCGTTCAGGAATGACACCTGATATCTGCTCTCTACTTGGTGGTAGTCGAATTTCCCACTGAGCTACGGAAAGGGACAGATCAACAATGTATTGTACTAGAAAATATCGATTGAGTGCAAAATTGTTTTTTCTAAGACGAGGACTAGACTTTGAAGGCAATAATAATTATTTATTTTTATCCTCGTAGAGTTTGATTCCTGATTTTGAAAATTTTCAGATGCACATTTGACACTAAAATACGATTTTGACTTATAATTAATCTTCAAAAAATGTTTTCGACATATTTTTTTTGAAGAGAAATGTAGAAAATTAAGTTAAAGTGAACTTCATTTTCATTTTGAATGAAATTATTTGAGTTGAACGGTGTCTTTTCAGTTATCAGTTCAAACTAATTGCCGCGACAGAATGATTAAAGAAAAACTTCCAAAATATATAATTAAAAAAAAAAACATTTTTTTAACTTAACTTCAAAACTAGAACTCTGTTCAACACATTACCAAAAACCCTACCCACACGTTCTTAGACCTAATAATGCCTTTAATTCTAAACACATGTCCTTTCTTTCTCTCTGCCCTTGTTAGAAAAGGACAGCAAGTGCCTATAAAGCTGAAGATTAGTATGGTGAGTGATGAAGTCTCCGTCCAGCGTCCGAGCCATTAATTACAATGTTCTCTGTTAGTCGAATCACGTACTAGCAGCTGACAAATGGCCATAAGGACAGCGGTTCAAATGTAATTATTTGGTTATGAATGTGTGGCTATGAAATCAGCGGGAACATGCATCTATCACGTTTGTTTCTGCGAAGCGCTTGCTGAGGTTTACCTATAGTACACCCACATTTCACCTTTTATGATAAAGTAATAGCACGTTCAGGCTCCGGTCTGCTTCTGTAATCTATATTGGAAGGGAAAAACACAATAACACTTGGCTAAGTTTTACATAAAACTTAGGCTACACCAAAATACATTTAATTTAGCCCGAGTATGGTAAGATAGCAAAATTACGTAGTACAATAACCTAAAATCTAAATTACGATGACCTACTTTCGAAATCAAAATCTTAATTTGTCTTTAAATTAAACAGAGTAAGCGTCAACTTTGATTTTCATGGTTAATAACTTAATACATCATCAAACCACATTCAAGTATCAAAACTATTTAGTCACAGTACTCGCTACATGATGACGTCAGAGTAGCAGTCTTGTGGATCACTTGGGAAAACCCGATGCAAAAAGGAATGACGTAAGAAACGTCATTAGCAGGATAATCGTCTCTGATTGGCTGTCTTATAAAGTGCGTAGCCAATCAGCTCATCTCTGGATGACGTAGATAACTGTCTCTTATTAACGGGAAATGCAGTTATTTAATTAAGTTTGTCTAGGTTTTTCCTGTTCAATGACCCTATTTGTATTTAATACTTTTTTAATTTGTCACAAGATTATTTATAAATTGACATTGGGTAAAACCTCATTGTTGACAGTATATATTATTTATAGTAACTGCATTATACACGGTGTTTTTAAAACTTTTATTTTCGTTGCTGTACTAGCAAACTCGTATATAGGGGTCCTAGCCCTATATAGATAAAATAAAACAAACATAGATTTGAGACTTATTTTAAAAAATGAATTGTATTGTATTTCTTTTCCGCGTTATATCAAACTTAGTGGCCCCCTGGGACCCAACCAGAAGAATGTCACACTCGAACGTGGGTTTGTTTTGTGACGTGAAGATGACATTTAGCAAAAAAACTGAAGTCTGTAGAGAAAACTTTATTTTATATCGTAAAAATGTCACTTTGCTTTTAATAGACCAGGGAAAAGGACTGTATTTCGTTACTTCGAAGTTCGAAATACCGAAGTACGGTATACAGAAAGTTCGTGAGTCCGAATTACGTTAGTCAGAATGTACGCTATGACGAAGTACGGTATTCAGAATGTACACTATCGCGAAGTACGGTACACCGAAAGTTTGCTACTACGAAGTACTGTATTCAGAATGTACACTATCGCGAAGTACGGTACACCGAAAGTTTGCTACTACGAAGTACTGTATTCAGAATGTACAGTATCGCGAAGTACGGAACACCGAAAGTTTGATATGACCAATTACTCAATAATTATGAGGAATATTCATCATTAGAGAGTATTTCGAATTAGTCAAGTATTATAAATGATGATAGTCTCGATCGAATCGAAGGCTTTCTCGTAGTCCACAAATGCTAAACAGAGAGGCAGGAGATACTCTTTAACCACCAATTACTCAATAATAAATGAGAATATTCCTCATCGAGATTCTGAGAGAGTATTTCGAAATGTACACGATGTGAGGATAAATGACCTAAAACAGTGACTATAGCTACTGAAATAAAAAAATCGTAATTTAAATAAGTAAAAGCATTTTAATCTATTCAAAATAAACTTAAAACATAGGGTAAAAAAAAAACTAAATTAACTTTTCTTTACAGTCAAACATAGTATAATTTAATTATTATAATATGTAGGATCAGGATTGCCGAGCGGTATGTCGTCAGGGTTTGGAGTCCCCATTTTGGGAAAAACATTCACAGTGGGCACACAACACAATAATTAAAAGTCACTTATCACACAATAATACACTGGTACACAATACACAATAAAACACAATAGAAAATAAAGTCAATAAGGCGAACAGACTTTTTAAGGTCAAAGTTCGTACAGTGGTCCAGCCACCCAAATGCACAGTGCAGGTAAACCGACAGTTTTGTCGGGAGCGAGGAGCTCTTTACTGAGTCGAATCCGAAGACCGACTGACGAGTTTACCGAGCGCTCGACCTTTTATAGGACGACGCCCGCTCGCTTTCTAAAAAGTTCCCGCCAACAACAACTCTGTCCGTTGACGCACGGAAGTACGTCACGTGTTTACAAGACACATAAAATGTGCTAAATCTAATAAGATTTTACGTTAAACAATAATCAAATATTACAAGAATAATTATTGTAAATAAATAACGATGAATTAACAAAGTAAATCATTTAAAATAAAAGCAAGGTCAACATTTGTTTTGAACAAAACTATTAGTCACACTTATCGAAATAAGTTGCCAAAAATCATTAGAGTGTACACTAGGTACTTAATAAATTATGTTATGATTTATCAGACAATAATGAACAGTAAAAAAATCACTTAAATTAATAATAACAAAATCAACTGGCAGCAAAATTTCGAATTACCCACATTTTAATTGATAACCAACTCCGACACGGCCAGAACTGACGTTCTACACGACCTCGTGTGATCCTGAAAAGAAAATCTCATGTGAGTATCGATCGGCCTTTCTGACAAACAAAAAGCCATAACAAAATGGATATTGAAATGAAAAATCCTGAATTAGTCAAATAAAACTATTATCAAAAGTAGTTGCATCGCAACAATTAAAATCATCAAACTGTTACTGACAATACATAGCTCAACTAAAGTAGAGACATAGTCTCCCAGTCGAAATCACACCATGGGATTCGACAAGTAATCTGGAGTAGAATAGACAACCCGCATAGGCGTCAACATAGACAACCCGCATAAGCGTCAAGTTCAACAACCAAATCCAGGAGTCAACATAGACATCCGAACAAGAGTCAACATAGAACATCTTGTAAATTCAGCTATACTATGTCAGCAGCAGATGAATCATCATCAGTGTCAGTATTGACATCATCACTAACAGTAACAGGACATTCAGGCATTTTTCGTACACGATCATGGGCATATTTGTAAATTCTATTGCTATTCAAAGCTTTTAACAAATATCTGTCACCATCTAATACTTCCAAAATTCTATAGGGACCTTTAAATTTAGGATCTAAATTAGCAATTAGAACAAAGTCTCCAACTTGAAACTTTTTCAAAATAGCTTTGGACTTATCATAACGGGCTTTATCGTATTCAGCACTTTTATTTATACCCAGGGCTGCTTGTTCTCTTACACGGGACAAATTTACTTCTATCTCATCATTGTCATCAGTCATCAAACCTAAAGGTCTAGCAACTCGACTAATCAATAATTCTAAAGGACTAGATTTAGTGACCCGAAGTGACAATCTGGGTGGTATGGTACTGTAAATAATACTTTGCAAAAGAATCAATTAGAACAATGATGTACGTACTCTTTGAGATCACTCATCCACTAAGTTTCCCTGTAACATCTACATGCACTGTGTGCCAAGATAATAAGAGAACATTCACCCCAGAGTCATAACAAAATGGAAGCGACTCACCAGATTGTTATAGAACACCGGTGATAGGTCGAACATCACAAGCTTCAACTCGCTTCACGGCTGGTTGGCTGCTCGAAGGCTGAATCCCGGTATCTTCACTCGAACCTCCCGGCTGCCTTCCAGTCGCTTTTGGGCAACGAGGAGCGACATGTCCTGAGTCGCCACAGCGGTAACAGACAATCTTCCTTGAAGTCTCCTTATGAGACGAGCTGACTGATCCAGAAGGCTCGTTTGTATGCTCGACCTTCTTGCGACAGTTTGGGGATTTATGTCCCTCTATACCACAAAAGTGACAAACTATTGCACCTGGTTTGGACCTCTTAGGTTGTGAAGAATCTTGCTGGTCAGAGGAAGACTGAGATTTTCTCTTGAGGTGGGACAAGACACTCAATTCTTGTTGCAGTTTATTCCTTGTATGCACTTCGGTAGTAAAGGCAAGTCGATGAGCACGAGAATCAAATTTGGAGACATGGGCCAGTACAGTGGAAACAGCAATGTGTTCGACATCCAGGCTATTCCACTTGGAGGTCAGTGAAGTGACTTGCCGACTGGCATATGCGGCTAGAGATTCTCCTTCTTTTGGCTGACTACTATGGAGATTAATGAGGGTAGCAGCCACAGTTTCCGAAATGGCAAAGCGAGAGAGAAAGAGACTCTTAAAGTCTAACCAGGTCATCCCTGCGTATGAGACTTGGGAAAGCCATACATTTGCACTGCCCTTTTAAGGCTTTAGTGAGGGCAATAATAAGAGTGCCACCCTGAAGAGGTTTTTCCGATAGACAAATATCCACCGTTGCACTCCAAGCTTGAGCATCGGAATCGGGTAGGTCTGGGTCAAAAACGGGCAAAGAAATGACAGCAGACGAGGAAGACTGCGTCTTAATTGCTTCAATCAATTGAATCATATTTTGATTCTGAAGCTCTAACATAGCTCGCCATGGATCACCAACACCTTCCGATTCCCGGGCTAAACCTAATCCCACTTCTGATGTAGGATCAGGATTGCCGAGCGGTATGTCGTCAGGGTTTGGAGTCCCCATTTTGGGAAAAACAAGACTGTAAATGAATTTACAGAGTTTTATTCACAGTGGGCACACAACACAATAATTAAAAGTCACTTATCACACAATAATACACTGGTACACAATACACAATAAAACACAATAGAAAATAAAGTCAATAAGGCGAACAGACTTTTTAAGGTCAAAGTTCGTACAGTGGTCCAGCCACCCAAATGCACAGTGCAGGTAAACCGACAGTTTTGTCGGGAGCGAGGAGCTCTTTACTGAGTCGAATCCGAAGACCGACTGACGAGTTTACCGAGCGCTCGACCTTTTATAGGACGACGCCCGCTCGCTTTCTAAAAAGTTCCCGCCAACAACAACTCTGTCCGTTGACGCACGGAAGTACGTCACGTGTTTACAAGACACATAAAATGTGCTAAATCTAATAAGATTTTACGTTAAACAATAATCAAATATTACAAGAATAATTATTGTAAATAAATAACGATGAATTAACAAAGTAAATCATTTAAAATAAAAGCAAGGTCAACATTTGTTTTGAACAAAACTATTAGTCACACTTATCGAAATAAGTTGCCAAAAATCATTAGAGTGTACACTAGGTACTTAATAAATTATGTTATGATTTATCAGACAATAATGAACAGTAAAAAAATCACTTAAATTAATAATAACAAAATCAACTGGCAGCAAAATTTCGAATTACCCACATTTTAATTGATAACCAACTCCGACAAATATATAAAATTAAAAAATTAAGTTTTAAAATAAATTATATAAGCCAGACCGCTTAAATACTCTTTTAAAGACAATATAGATAAAGATATATAATACAATATATATATTTATTGTATATAATAAAGATCATAAACAATTTTTTTAACTAACAAAACTAACTAACTTTTTAACTAACAATTTTTTTTTATTCAGTAGACTAGCTGAACCCGCGCATGCGTAGCAATGCGTTTTTCCTACCTACCTATCTACTACCCTACCTACTACCTTACGTACTACCCTACCTACTACCCTACGTACTACCCTACCTACTACCCTACCTACTACCCAACCTACTACCCTACCTACTACCCTACGTACCTAAAAAAAAAAAAAGGTATCCTATGTCCTTCTCCTGGTTCTTAGCTACCTCCCTACCAATTTTCAGCTAAATCCGTCCAGCCATTTTTGAGTTATAAATGGAGTGACTTGTAAAACCTATTTGCACAATAATCATCATTTATAATACTTGACTAATTCGAAATACTCTCTAATGATGAATATTCCTCATAATTATTGAGTAATTGGTCATATCAAACTTTCGGTGTTCCGTACTTCGCGATACTGTACATTCTGAATACAGTACTTCGTAGTAGCAAACTTTCGGTGTACCGTACTTCGCGATAGTGTACATTCTGAATACAGTACTTCGTAGTAGCAAACTTTCGGTGTACCGTACTTCGCGATAGTGTACATTCTGAATACCGTACTTCGTCATAGCGTACATTCTGACTAACGTAATTCGGACTCACGAACTTTCTGTATACCGTACTTCGGTATTTCGAACTTCGAAGTAACGAAATACAGTCAGGGAAAAGCTAGATCTATATTATTTACTTGTCTTTTTTATGCTATTGACGTACCTGTGGCAGTCAGAATCATCAGCCCAGCCAGAGTCCAACCCAAACTAGACTAGACTCTGACTAGATGAAGTCAGATAGGCTTTTTGCTCTTTGTCACATACTGAAATTCAGCGACATATAGTATAGTTAAGAAAAGTTAAAATCAATATCTAAATGGCACATCATAAATAGCATTACAATCTATAAAAAAATAGTTACAGTTTGATTGAACAACACGTTCCTATACGAATATTTCCAATGTCACAAGTGTGTCTCTAGCTATATTTTTGTGCTTTATTTCTAAAGAAGTGTGATAAATAGTCGCAATGTCACGCTGGCAACAAGTGGGGGTGTTTCTATTTCACAGAAAACTGCCTTTGCCACGTTCCCGACGGTTTTTTGTAGCAGGCGCTAAAATGTGCCAGTACCCTCGATTTAGAGGTGTTGGGGTAACTTTATGTGTCATTGAAGTGGATTTAGATTAGTTAAAAACAATGGATAACTTTTAAAACATATTTTCTGATAAGGTATCTTTTGCACCTGGTATCTTTTGCAAGTTTTAAATAATCATTTACCTAACTTATCCCACCAATTATTTTACATGGAGCAACTGTAGGTCTAATCTCCAATTCTCCACAAGCCAGTTACTATGGAATTAAGTTAGGCCATAATGTCCCATTCCTGGGCAAAGGCCTCTCGATAGTGTACCTCTTCTTGCAGTCTTGTGATATACGGGCCCACAGCTGCTATGCGGGCAGATATGGCCTACGCAGTCCCATATTGGCCTCGCCACTTTATAAGCTACTTCTGCAATTTGCGTTCTGGTACGGAATATCCCACTGTTAAACCTTACTAGCCTCAACTAGAAATAATTCATATTGCGCTACATCTATAGGTATACATGTAAACATTCTTAGAATATTACCTACTTCCAAAAATTTTGGCTATCAAGTGGAAAGAGGGAAGTACTCGAATAAATCTTCCCTTATGAATAGTTAGATACCACCTAGATTTATGTATGTACAGCGGTCAAAATCCATTAATTATAAATAGGGATCTAGAAGCCTAAAAAGGGAAATTAGCATTCAATCTTTATGTCTTGCTAGGTTTTGCCCGTGGCTACGCTCGCATGGATGTCGAAAATTATCCCACGGGGGTTACGACAGGATTATTTTTATTCTGGTAGTACGCCCAGGCGAAGCTAAACGACAAATCGACGAAGTTGAAGTTGGCAGGATACATTGCTCACAGAACGGATGGTCGATGCGGCCGAAAAATTCTGGAGAAGCTACCGCGAACCGGAAGACGTTGCGTTGAAAGACTTCCCACTAGGTGAACCGATGACCTGGTGAAGGTTGTGGGGATCCGCTGGATGCGAGACGCACGGGATCGGTCAATGTGGCGACACTTGGGGTAGGCCTATGTCCAGTAGTGGACGTCTTTCGGCTATATGATGATTACGACCAGGATACAAATAGGTTATCCTAACTCGTAACCCAAGTCATGGTTGGAAAGGTGATAGACAGGCAGACAGATAGTAGACAAGTAAGTAATTTTGCATTTATAATGTTAGTATGGATTTATGGATTACCAAGCTAACATGAAATCGAAAAGGCAATGTTACACGTGTAATCTGAATAACATTGAGACGAATTTTGGCAAGTAATTTGTTCGTTATTTCACATCGTTGGGCAAAATCCCACGTGTGGGCGAATGTGGGCGTTATCGAGCCGATAAACCCTTTGTACACTCATGCCTCTTAAACAAGATCACTTTTGTAAATGGAAATATGTTTTCACGGGGTAGATGCTTGTTCTGTTTGGCAGATAGACTTTCGAATCGATTTCGATACTATTCATACTCGTGTATTATATATTTCCGGTCGTCTCAGGCGGCTTCGTCCCTTGCTAATTATGTTCAGGCCAGGTTGCTACCAAACATTTAAATTAAACATTAACATTACTTGCAACTGTTATAGTTTACAAGCACTAACTATCTTTAGCATGATATAAATAACACTACTGCACCTAAATGTATTACTTTTTCAGAATGAATTATTCTTATTCTTAGTTTAGTCGAGCAAAGCCGTGCTACTTTTTCTGAACACACATTCATTTTTCTGGCTCAGCTGTATCACACCATGCCAACACGAATGCGTGTAGCAGAATAATCCTATAAAAACATTGTTTTCCGCAGAAAACTTTTTAATGAGTGTCTTAATTTCTCATCGTTTCGAAGCTACCGGGTTTTGGGTTTCATCGTTATTCTAAAAATATTAGCCGTATTATGTTGACTAAACCAGCTAACCCTCTTTCACTAATGGACCCATGGGGCAGCGCAGTGGTGATGTTTAAAGAATGGGAAAGGAGTTTATTTATTTATTTATTTTTAGGTTTACCAACAGCTTCTGTGTACAACATATCATATTATATAGGTTTACGGTCTTGGACTTACACAGTCGCCAATTACTGGTTAACCATCGTTGACAAAAATAAGTGATAACAAAAAAAATATAAAATTAAAAAGTGGCTCTAGAAAATTAACTACAATAGTAACTTCTTACGTTTAAGAGTTTACAAGACATAACGTAAAAACTTAGAAAGAAAAGCGCTATACATTTACGAACTAATTATGACTAAATTACGAAAAAAAAACATTATAATTATTTAAATAAAAAAAACAATATATTTAAGTACCTATTACTGCTAAATCCAAAATCAATAAAAATCTATAAAAATGAGATCGAATTAGGAAAGGAGTTCCTGCAATGTCTTTCTCTTTTTTTTCTTATCGAGGTATCACTAGGCTCTATTGAAGTAGTCTCTTGACTTCCGTGAATAAATGTCACAATTTATTTTCCTTAGGGGATCGGACAAAAAAAAACTAATTAGTCCGTCAGATAGATTTCCAAAAATTATTGGACACGTATTTTTTCTTTTTTCACGTAAACTTAAAATTAAGACGATACAGTGTTTCGAAAACTCGTGTGACGTCATATGATAGTACATTTTGACGACACAAGTGACGTTTCAAGCCCCACTCCAAGATCTTTGACGCGTTTTATCTTCGTCATTTCTTATTGATTTGATAAAACAAAAAACACGTATTCAATATTTTTTGATAAACTAACTTACGGACTAAACAGAATCATATTATTTTGACCCAGTCCGATCCCCTCTTTGTGTTATCAGCACGTTCCTGCTCTTATCGTATAATATTACTTGGGGTTGGCACAACACATTTTTTTCTTTAATTCTCCTCTGTTATCATTCATCATTTCAGCCAAAAGACGTCCACTGCTGGATATAGGCCTCCCCCAGGCATTTTTGGGGGGGTTTGCCATAATCGCCACGCTTGGCAGGCGGGTTGGCGATCGCAGTATGGTTGTTACAAAGACACAGAGAACGCTGCTGCCCATTCTCTGGTAAGTCCCTTAGTCGCCTCTTACGACACCCACGGGAAGATATGGGTATATATGTATATTCTTTACGTCTGTCACCACACGGAACAACCTCCTCTGTTAACTTGCACGCTATTATTTACTCCTTTTGGGGTTATATCATTCCTCACACAATCCATCCATCAATTCCTTGGTCTTCTTCTCCCACTCAGTTATAAGAATGAATAACTATACTCCATTTACTATAAGATTAGAATTTCAAGTTAACCGTTTTTACAGCCCGTTCAACCGATTGTGAACTCTATTACGTTGACAGCAAGACAAAATGCAGCTGCAGTAAACAGTCGGTATTGTAACATTATTTTTGCTTTTAATGCCATCCTGATGCCTACGGCATAGAAGTCAAAATCGGTTGAACGGACTGTAAAATCGGTCAACTTAAAATTCTAATCTTTATAGTAAATGGAGTATAAGTATATACAAGTTGTATGAATGTGAGAATAAAAGTCAATTACCATAAGATATCATAGATAGACCATAGAGTTCTAAAATAATACAACGTTCAAATCGTGGGTGTCTTACCAATCATTACTTCGTCTAATCGTGTTCAAAGAATTGTGGTAATCATGTTATTTTCTCGCCTTTTCATTCGCAAGTTATTTTCGTGTCGGAAGCCTCTTTAAATTGGACTCTGAAGGTCACGGTGGCTGTAATCGATTTATAAATGTGACGTTTATTTTGTCTGTAAAGATCTTAATGTTTTCAATGTTGAGGTTAGTAATTTGTTTGAATTATGCGCCTTTTAAAACCGTTTTTGAAGAAAAAATAGTCAATCAGCAGTTAAGCTTACTCGTTGACTAATCTGCGCCTAATAGAATGTTATAATTAGCCTGAAATTTTCTCACCGCCGCTGGGACCAAGGGGATTCTTTGTGAGAAGAAGAGAGCTATTACCCACCACGAGGGCCCAGTGTGTGTGGATGTCTCTTGTCCTTGAATATTTGGTTGTTATTCACGTAATACTTTGTATTACCAAGCCCAAATAAATGCAGCTATCAGACTAATAATTAATAACTTGATAATAGAAATTCCCTGTAATTAATGACTACTGAAATAAATACTACATATTTTATCAAATGTAAATACCCCCCTTCCTGTCAACAAGTTGGTTTTGTTCAGACCTAAATAACCAAAACATACACTCCTAACCCTTTACAAAAATACGAAATCGAAGAATCACTTACATGTTTAAAGGGCCCTTCAGCCTCGTGTCACACCGACCCCGACACGTTCCCGTTAACCCATAAAAGACGTAAGTAACTGTACACCGTCGCTGGCTATCACTTTACATGAAGTGAAATCATATCTACTCATAGTTCGCGAACGCAGAAAGCGTACACATACGGGTTTTTTGTTTGGCGTATGTCGTGTTGCTTGTGGATCGTGTGGTAGGCAGGGATGTTGAAATTGTGATGTGGGTATAACTTATGTGATAAAGAGATCGATGGTTTATAATCAGTCTATTTTAAAGCGCTGTTTGTGAAGTCCTGCAAGATTAAGTAAGTTGAAAAACGTTAAATAGATGTTTCGTGGACAGAGTGGAGGGAGGCCTTTGCCCAGGAGTGGGACAGAGCAGGCAAGTAAAAAAAAATAATTCGTTGCGCATACGTTTATGCGAAGGAAAAAAAATGAAAAAAAAAAAAAAAAAATCAAAACACAAAATTACACAATATATAATTATGGTTTTTCAAACCAATTTCGTCATGAATATGAGATTGGGTTGTCCATCAGGAATTTCTCAGTAGCCTGTGGACTTGAAAATACCTGGCGAAATGTGGGTGTAGGTATCATTAGGTACACCTCTGACTATAACCACCTAATCCTTCGGGGATATAGGCGTGATGATAAATTGATGAATTATCTCATATGAAGTAATTTCTAACAAAAAGCAAATCGTAATTGAATATCCCATTAATAAAGTACACATAAAACCCCCAATCTAGGCACACATAAAAATGTTAATAACATCAATTCCCTTACAAGGAAAAGGGAAATAAAAACAATTACAGCTGTAAGCACGGAATACGTCGGGCTAAGTAAAAGTAAGTAAGGTCATAAAGTGACAATACGGTAATGTGACAAAGGGAACCATTACGTCACCACTCTACGTTTGGGAACTGGGAACTCGGAAATGGTATCTGGGAATTGGTTAGAGGTTCTGTACTCGTATTTATGTTATGTTAATTTGTTTTGGTAGATGCTTTTTTTTGTATTTATATGTGTGGTTAAATTGTAGCCTAGGGTGCAGGGTCACTGGGGTTATGTTCTGAGAAATTCGGTTGTTTTATTTTTTTGATAATACATTTTTTTTGTGGGTGTGTTTATGTGGGTGTAATTGTAGTCAAGGGTGCATCTTTTTAACCGACTTCCAAAAAAAGGAGGAGGTTATCAATTCGACTGTATTTTTTTTTTTTTTTTTTTTTTTTTTATGTTTGTTCGCTCATAACTTGCGACTGGGTGAACTGATTTTCATGATTCTTTTTTCATTTGAAAGCTGGTGCTTCCCGTGTGGTCCCATTGTCACCATTTCAATATCTGATGATGGGATCTTGTAGAAATCGGGGGAACTCTTCAATAAATAACAGCAGATTAACCGCGATTGTTGCTATAGCATATCTAAGCATTGTTTACGCCATCACACAACATAATATCACGCCTGTACTACACTACAAAGGTTATAAAAACTATTTTGTGAAGATCTGATGAAGAACTTCGGAGATAGGCAACGGAACTCCTCAATAAATGATAGCAAATGGACTGGGATTGCTGAAATCTCATATTGTCTGTCTATTGTTTACACCAGTTCCTAACATAACATCACGCCGGTACGTTGTGAAGGGGTAAGCACATGTAAAACACTAAAAAGTGAAAAATAAAAACTTTTTTACAAAAAATAAAACCGACTTCGACAAAAAAAACACTCAAAAGTGAAAAATAAACTTGAGAAGAAAAATCTGTTTCTGAAGTCGGTGACAAAAAAATGAAATCAAAGAAACAAAAGTCACCGACTTCAGAAACTGATTTTTCTTCTCAAGTTTATTTTTCACTTTTGAGTGTTTTTTTTGTCGAAGTCGGTTTTATTTTTTTTTGAATGAAAGGTTGTGGGAGGATAAACTTAAGTACTGTTTATATAACTATTATTTTTTTATGAGAAGATTAGGTTTTGTGGGTGTGAGATTTGTTTCTCCATCTCCATAATTATTCTTTTTTTTAATTCATGTCTACGGCTTTAGGCTGAATTAGACTGACTTTGGTATTTTATATGTGCTTGGGACGATATGTGGGAGAATTCTTTATTTCCAAAACAAATCGTGATGACTTAATTGGTGTAAATTATTGAAAATTGTAATGTTTTAGTCTACACCAAGATTTTTTTGGCAATAAAAAAGTTTGATTATGACGGTTCAACCCATCATCATTCTCTTACCCTTAACCCGAATCATTTGGGGTCGGCGCAGCATGTCATCTTCTTCTAGACCTCCTTCCTTGCCATATCATCCTTTTACACAGTCCATCTATAATTTCTTTGGTCTTCCTCTTCTTCCCCTGCTCTTATTCTCGGTCTTATACCCAACCACATTCCGCATTGTTATTAGTTTACCATACAAATATGATTTTATTTGAAATCTTTCCCCACCATTATGAACTAACGGAATCTTACCGTGAGTTCATAAGTGTAGTTCACGGTAGTCTTAGAGTAAAGTTAAACTCGATCCCATAGTAAACATTGCAAGTTTACTGCGTCAACTTTCAGTTCAGTCGGTGTTCGTGTTACCGTCACAGTTTAAAGTTCACAAATTAGTTTATATTGTGCCAATATTTTGAACTGGTTTATTATATTTTTAGATTAATTTATAAATATGTTTTGAGAAGTTTGGATTCTGTAGATGAAATATTATAACTAAACATAATGCTATCACGCCTGTAATCCCAGAAGGGTAAGGCAGAGGTGTATCTAAGAGTTACATAAATGTACAAATTTCGCCAAAGACTTTGTCCGACCTGGGATTCAAGCTTAGGACCTCATGTTCAGCAGTACCGCTTCCGTTCTTTTAAATAAAATAGCAGTATTTTTTTTTTCTCCTGTATCGTGGGTGCGTTCACAAACATTTAAACTCACATACACAAATACCCAGACCCGGAACAACTATCTGTAGGTCTTACAAATATTTGTTCCGTGCGGGGATCGAACCCGCGATACGCAGCGCGGCAGTCCATTGCTTGAGCCACTGCGCTAACCGTGCCGTCAAAATATGTAGTAGTCAGTCCAAAACGTTCAAGGTTTTTTCATTTTCATTACGGATCCCCAACAGTGGCACAACGCAACGCGCCGCAATGATAAATAATAAAAGAGTCTGATATGAATCCGGACCGGACCGGAGCTGTCCAGTAACTTGTTGTAAATGTAGTTAGTATTTTTATTTTGTGAGCGTAGATTTTTTTAAAATGTTTTATGCTGAAAGTATAGTATACAGATGTTGGAAAACACCAACAACTTTTTCATTAAGCGAAAACTGTGGAATTCGCGTCTTTTTAATGGGAGTAGGCAGCAACTATAGAAATAAGAGGAATATCCTGGATGGGGCTGGGACAAGAGTGTGGAGCTTGGGACAAGCAAATGGAGGCCTATACCTAGCAGTGGTTGCAGTCGGGCTTTGGATGATGATGATTATGAGGTAGAAGCTACAGAACTTATACGTACTACGATTCTAACATACTATTTTCTTTGTCACATAGATCATACACGCCCGCGCTGGTTGCTTAGTACGCACCTGACATTGTGAAAAACCTACATGGACACAATAAGGGCAATCCAATTAGACTCTCAAGTTGCTAATTAATGGGCTGTCAGCCACCAGCTCATTCAAATGCACTTTAATAATGTCCTGTCACAACATAGTGCACATTTATCTAATTATATTTAAAATCTAGTGTGTTGGCGACCATGAAGGGCCGGATTCCACCGAAGCGGAGGCGAGACGAGAAGTGAGGAGATGTGTTTTAAACCACTTAGAGAATTTTGTTATTTACACTTCTCGTGTCCCGCGAGGTCTAACACCGGTATCTATACCGGTACCGGTATCCGGCCATAGTGATTACTTGAGTAAAAATCATTGTTTAAGATACGATTTTTTCTCTGTAGTTTAGTAATTCCTTGATGTTAGGGCTATCAAAAGTTAATTTTTAGGTTTGCTTTCATTGACAGCTCTAACTTCGTTTAAACTCTTGTCCATTGCATAAAAATGTATGCATTAAGTAATTACTTAAGTTCAAGTAATTACTTTAACTTGACTATAGATACGGATGTAAGTAGGTACACGTTATAGGTACCAACCTGAACACTTTAATACCGTGTGACTACGGCTTTTCTTTTTGTTCTATCCTGAAAATCTTGTTTCATACTTTTTCAGCGCCGTTTTTTTTTTGTCGTAGTCGGGTTTTAGTTTTTTTTAGTACAGAGTGTTATTTTCTTTTTGTAACTTAAATATAAAAGTTAGACATATGCTGTCGTTGACTTTTTTGTAGGCATTTTCAAGCTCCACATCTTTTCTCTAGAACTCAAAAATATATCTTTCATAGTTAAGGCAGCGTTCGTAAGAAACGCTTTCATTCGACCGTTTTTTCTCCGATTCACTTTGCAAAACGGACTACCACGTAAAAGTTTTTTTATTTTCGATTTTTTATATAACCTATGACACTCAGCAATAATGTAGCTTTCTATTGGTGGAAGAATTTTTAAAATCGGTTCTAAAGATCCCCAGATTACCCCTTACAATTTAACAAATATACAAACACTCAAACTTTACCTCTTTATAATATTATTATTATTAGTATATTAGTATAGATAGTATAGATAAGTATAGATTAAAAGACCTTTTTTTTGGGCGTTGGAAATCATCAAATGACTCCTCCCGCTCTGGGCAGAGCGGTAGGGAGTGTCACATTTCTACTGACTAAAAACCTCCCATGTTCCTTCTTAGTCATTTGTGCCGAGGCCGCGGTATCTCTTTCGAACAACCCGCACCCCCAACGGGACATTAAGAGACCTTACCTACATGGGAAAAAGGATCCTAATATTCAGGCCCCACACCTTCAATTTGCATACCGCCGAGATTCGCATTTCTCTAAAACACCCGCAAGTATTTGAAATACTTTAATGCGGGCATCCCTTTTGCCGTAACAACTAAATTCATTTAGAGCCATTTAAAACCTTACCCTAATTACTTATTATTCAAATTTGCTTCATTTTGAATAAACTAGCAATGAAATTCAATTTGTTTTGTTGAAAAATTAGGGTTATTTGTGTCATTAGGAAAATTAGAGTCATCGGCTTTTTAGAATTTATAAAACCGTTTTTGGTCTGTAAACAGAATGATTACGACGGCACGGTTAGCGCAGTGGCTAAGCGATTGGACTGCTGCGCTGTGTGTCGCGGGTTTGATCCCCGCACGGAACAAATATTTGTATGGCCTGCAGATAGTTGTTTCGGGTCTGGGTATTTGTGTATGTGACTTTCTATGTTTGTGAACGCACCCACGATACAGGAGAAATTCCTAGTGTGGGGCAACGTTTAAAAAAAAAAATAATAATAAAAAAAATTACATCACGCCTGTAATCACCGAAAGGTTAAACAGAGGTGCACCTAATAGTACACGCACACCTATGGCCAGTTATGTTTTTAAGAGCCATGTAATAGGAGGTGAGCTTATTGTCATCTACCGGGCACAAATACAGACTCCGTGGCTGCTACTAAGAAATTCCTGATGGAATAACCCAATAACACTTTGCCAGACCGGGGAATCGAAACTATGACCTCATGCCTGCGACCACTACTAGATCACCGAGACAGTCAATGGTGTCTTATTTCCAGTCACTAAAAATATTCTTTCTCATATTACTACACATACATAAATATTGATTGGAATGACGAATTCTAGGTCGACGTCAGCTTTATATATAACGCACTGTTGTGGAAATAAATGGGAAAATCTACATAATTGGAAAGTGGGATCCAATCATCGGTGTCGGGGAAAACGTAAATTGTAAGCAGATTTCGTGGTGCTCTTGCGATTTTTATGCGAAAATGTAATGTTTTAGGTATTGTGAAAGTACTTGAATATTGTCAAGATTGTTTTTTTCGTAATATCTCTCTCATCTGTAAACTACGAAGGGATAGGCAGAGGCGTACAGTTAGGAAGAAGCGAGAGTGAATTTATTGTGGAATAACTAGTGCAACTTTGATTACAGACCTATTTCATAATTGTATGGGTACTAAAATATTATTCAAACAGCTATAAAAAAAAAAACAAGAAATAAGAAGAAAATTACTTTTAAAAGTCGCTACGTGTATACACAGTGTACGTGGTTATACACCCTATTAGTACACTCACATTTCACCATTCAAAAGTATAGGGTACGCGATTATTGCAATCAATTAGGCACAAATTCAGACTAAGGGTGACTACTGAAAAAATCCTGGTGTAAACCTCAATAGCACTGCGTAATCCTGGAATCGAACAGCCTTCCTTATCCTTACATAGTATAAAACAAAGTCGCTATTTTTGTCTGTTTGTCTGTATGCTTAAATCTTCAAAACTACGCAACGGATTTTGATGCGGTTTTTTTTAATAGATAGAGTGATTCAAGAGGAAGGTTTTAGTATATAATTTGAACGACATCCACGCGGGTGAAGCCGCGGGCATCAGCTAGTAATTACATAAACTCACGCCCTTATCCCATGGGGGAAAGAAGATCAAGAGAATGCGACTTGCTACGATCCTTACATACTCCTTTTGCCTTGTCCACGTTCACACATCTGATCATATACGCATGCCGTATGCCGGGTAACGAGTACTGCGCATATGCCCTGTAAATCATTCCTATGAACAAAAAAAAGTAAAATGTCCTCAAGCTCTTAAATATTAAAAACATACCTACAATATAAAAATCTTTCTAGAAAGATAACTACGTGACGTGACCTATTTCTCAGTTTTTAGTCCCCAGTTAAATATTTAATTCAGTTAGGTCCCTGCGAGACGGTCGCAGAGTCGAGTGGAGTGTTCGAGTGTTTGCTACCCGTTTGGAGGGCGCTTGCCATGAGAATGAGACTAGTACTGTAATGTCTAATGGCAGGATTAGTGTCGTGGAGAACTTGTTTGTTTTAGTCTGTTGATGTGACTGATTGAAATTGATTAGAATTTTTGATAGTATTATCATTTTTTCTGCCAAGTTTATTTTTCTAGAGTTCCGTACCTCAAACGAAAAAAACGGAACCCTTATAGGATCACTCGTGTGTCTGTCTGTCCGATCATTCCCCCTTGTCTCCGAAACTACTGAGCCTAAAGTTTAGAAATAAATATAGAAATTGGTATAGATTATAGGAAAACCTATAAAAAGTCAATGGTGCTAAAATAACATGCAAGTTCGACTTGCACTAGGCCAGTTTTTTTTTTGTATTCCCGAAATTGCATAGTCATCTATAGCTACGTATAGCAACGACTCGAAGGCGGGTTGCGGGCACACAAACGAATTAACCCATAAGCTGGGTACTTCGCACCGAATGTGTTAACCTAAAATGAAACTGTGTACCTGATAATATTAGGTGTACGCATATTCATATTGTCTATCCTTATTTCGCTAATTATGTTTAAGGGAGTGAGCCTACAGTCATCAACCGGGAACAAATCTAGATTGAGAACATCGTGGAGAGACAATTCAACCTCATGTTCAGTAGAAGTCCTTGGGGACCACTAGACCAGCAGGTAGTACAGTGAATTTCCTGACCTGAATTGACCTGATGAAGACCTAATTCTTCCAAAAATAGCCTTCAAACCTCCTTCAAAGCCATCAAATTTGTCCCAGTTGACCTCTCTGACCCTTAAGCCGTAGCATAATGCTAATAAATTAGTTAAACTTACAAAGCTGACCCAGCACTGTGGTAAACTTTGGGTTCTGTACCAAGTCTGTTGGTTTACAATCGGAGGTCCCCTGTGTAACTAGTGTGTTTGGTTTGCATGTTCATGTATGATAACATAACATAACGCCTGTGTTCCCGAAGAGTTAGGCAGAACATTCATTTTGCCAGTTATGCCAGCCAGTTCCAGCTAAACATTAGGAAGTGTCGATGGGTAGGCGTTTTGAGAAACTGTCTTATAAAAATGTAAATGGTAAAGTAAAGTAAATTTTGACCATCGAAAAGTGCTGATTATCAGCCTAGTTTGAATAAATGAGTTTTGATTTTGATTTATGTTTAAGTCCTATGTAATAGGGGCGAGCCTCTTTAACAAATTCATACATATTGGTCGAAATTCAGACTCCGAGGCAGCTATTGAGAAAAATATTGGAACTTTGTAATATGATAGTTAGTTTACAGTGGGTGTAGTCTGGATCATTTACTTGTATTATGATTTGAGATTCTTTTGGTGTAGAAATGATATTGATTTGTTCTATTGTAATCCTTTGATAGTTTATTTGGACTAACAGTAACCTAATAAACATCTTGAGATGCTAAAATGCTGCTAAAAATTAATGAAAAATTTGGACAAGCAATGTATGTTGGAAATTACAGTTTCTTGTGTTTAAAACCTGAAAAGATTATTTGGTCATGTAATGCATACTTCTTACTTTTGTTTACTTAGCCTGTAAACTAATAAAAGTTAAAAAAAAAAACAATAATGGTTAACATTAAATGAAGAAATTGCTCATCGCCTCTCATGTTCAAGCCAAGTCCTTCACAGGTAACATAGGTGGAATCAACAGAAAGGTACATCGAGTACATCGTACGCTCGCTCCGATTTCCTTGTTTTCTTTTCATTCCATTTTTATTTGTTTCCTCGTATTCCCAGTTCAATCTCGACTTCAGCTTCATTAGAACGGGTTGCGTTTATTTGTGGAATGAAATGAGCATTTTTCGACGAG
Organism: Diarsia dahlii; assembly: GCA_949775195.1. Taxonomy (NCBI): domain Eukaryota; kingdom Metazoa; phylum Arthropoda; class Insecta; order Lepidoptera; family Noctuidae; genus Diarsia; species Diarsia dahlii. Next base: position 2,101,364 of record OX459198.1, read on the forward strand.
TTTTCAGGTAGATTATTACACGACTAAATATGCTACTTACTGCTTTGACAGCGGTATTAGCGGTTTGGACATCATTCTGACATAAACTAGCCAGTTCAAATCGACTGCTTAGTAAATAAAAGCAAGAGAATTTAACTGAAAAAAGTGATGAATGAGTTGCTAGCATAGATGTAGCCAGTCTTCTTAGATATTTTTGTAGAAAATCAAAGAGATTTGGTAGTGCACCTTTATTTTTAAAAAACGACGCCTTTCATTGGAAATTTCTCCTATATCGTGGTTGCGTTATATAGGTATTTAAACTGACAAACATCCAGATCCGGAACAACTATCTGTGAGGCCATATAAATATTTGAGCCATGCGGAAATCGACCCGCGACACGCAGCGCAGCAGCCAATTCATTCTATTTTTTTTTTAAATTTAATTTTTTGTTTTGTGCACTTGTGGCGCGTGCCAAATACATATATTTTCTTTCTTTCTTTTGTCTTTCAATTGATCAGCTACTGCGCCAACAAATTCAAAGTGCACTTGAACTTACATCTAATCGGAAGCTATCTGCGCCCTGCGGGGGCTGCAGGTTGTTTGAAAGAGATACCGCGGCCCCGGACACTTAGAGCTAAGAAGAAACATGTGTGGTTTTTAGTCAGTAGAAGACTGACAGTCCCTCCCGTTCCGTCTAGAGCGGGTGGGAGTCATTTTGATGCTTTCCCACCCTCCAAATAAAGAAAAAACTATCCGTGTTCCTTTTTTATCGTGCCCTTAATTACGTCGCGTCGTTGCATCCATCGAGCTGATATGGTGAAAAACATGGTTCGTTCTTTTAGTTCTCCTCACTATTAATTTAATAATAATGAAAAATAACGTGGACAATGTTTCAAATCTGTGATAAATGTTCAATTTGCACTGTGTAATAGCTTTGCTTGGTTGTGGCTTACATAACGGCTGTAAAAATAAATAAATCATTGAAATAAATTCTGATTTTTGCACACAATGTGAAATTATTTGAGTAGGTATGTCAATATTATAGGCATTACACATAATATAATTTTTGGTAAGATAATAATGATTGTATTGTAAACACTAGTAGTTTACCATAGGACCTACTTTTACTATGCGGTACTACAAAATGAGAACCTGAACTTATTTCGTCATAGCAAATTTTACGTTTTCTAGACTTCTAGTAAACGCTTAAATATTGACTGAATAAATTCACTACGTTTAAAATTATAATTTTATTCGCAGAAATACAATGTGAACATAGACAAGTAAATCTCATATTAACATAAATATGTAAGCATTACTTACAATAATGTAAATCGATTTAATAATCACGACTGTTTATTTTCAGCTAAAACATTTGTGCTAATATTTGCACAGAATTGCGCATTTTCATAAATTCAAGGTGACTTTTTTCAGTAATAAGTGTAAAATACAATAAAACTGAGATAAATAATAGGTAATATAAGCTAGGTACAAATACTAAGTAATAGGGTTGGTATAGTCACCTGTAATAATGCATGGACAATTCAGAACCAAATCGTGTGAAGCGAGAAATGACGCTACCTAACGTAAACGTGACGTTATCGACTATTAATCACAGGAAAATAGACACTAAACTATCCATGCAATTTTGCAGGTGACTGTACATTGTTGCAAAGATTTGGATTGAATCCCAAAAGTCTCCCAGAAAAAGCTGCTGTCTTACAAAAGTGCCCAATTTCTATAGTGGTTTGGTATGATGTTCTAAACACGTGGTAACCATTTGTGCGTCGATGACCCTTCTACCAGCTTCCACCATGGAAGAAGCAGGTGCCATTCTGTAGTTTCTTTCTACCTATCCCTATGAGAAAAAGGTGTGAGAGTATGTTTTATCATCATCACTATCACTAGTCTCGGGGCGGCGGTTGCACGTTGCGGCGTGCATTCGTTGTTCCGTGATTCGGGGTCTCGAGCATTCGTTGTTGCGGTTTGCGTCGCTGGGTGCTTTCGTGCTCGCAGTGTTCGTTGTTGCGGGCATTCGGTGGCGTGTGGTTCGGCGTGGTGGCTTTCGGAATGGCGCATTGCACTCGTAGTTTCGTTCTTCTTCCGTCCTTCTGACATTCAAAAGTGCCTGTAATGGCTTAATTGAAATAAACGATTTGAGTTTGAGTTTGAGTTTTGAGTTTGACTACATAGTCTAAACAAAGTCGCTTCCCGCTGTCTGTCCCTATGTATGCTTAGATCTTTAAAACTGCGCAACGGATTTTAAAGCGGGTTTTTTAATAGATAGAGTGATTCAAGAGGAAGGTTTTAGTATCTTTTTTGCACCCGTGCGAAGCCGGGGCGGGTCACTAGTTGTCTTTATAGAATTAATCGCCGGTTAAAGTAGGTATTTTATTTGCGAGAGATAAACATCCAATATTTTTCTTAAAGTACGGTTGAATGAAGAACTCCAAGGGCACAAGCTGCCGGCTCTTATATAAGGTCAACGAAAAAAACAATTTCACAGACGTCCTTGAACAATCGAGAGATTTATTAATGTTTAATTTATAGACTGGTAGACTGTTTGATAAAAATAATGATGATAACGGTTCAAAAATACGCGTGTTTCGCCAATTTAATTAGTGAATTCGTTAACATCCAGGGTCAACTTTTGTAGTTAGAACATTCATATTGTAAACGTTTTAAACACTAAATAACTGTAAAAACATAACATATAACATCAAACCAGTCAGTGGCGTACCCAATAGTAGGTATACACACACATTTTGCCAGTTATATTTCTGCCCCATGAAGTAGGTACTTAGGAGGCGAACTTTTTGCTATCAAGACCCCGTTGCTGTTACTGAAAACATTCTGATGGAAAAATTCAAAAAGACTTAGGCCAACCTAAGAATCGAACTTAGGACCTTACGCTCAGCAGTCGCACTCACGTCCACTAGATCAACGAGTCACGATATTAGATTTTTGATATTGAGTCGCCGAGCTAGGAATCCGACTAGATTTGACCTGCCAGTCTAGATCTACTTAGTTCACAATAGATTTATTACAAAATAAAGCATCATAAGAACAGCGATAATGAACAGCCCCATCCTCCCTCGAACCTCTTTTACTTTATAAAAGTTTCTACTGTCAAATTAATACACTTTCCTTCAGGTTTGGGCACTAAAGTAAATAAAAAATATAAACATTGTGAATCCTCTCCGTCGGTGTAAAGTTGGTGTAATTCCGGCCGGTGATCAATCATCGTTTATTTATTTTGTGCAACTTTAGCGTGTTCATTAATCATTGCAAATGATTGCTACTTGCTAGCTTGTTTTAATTTTTTTGCATAATCTCTTAAAAGGTACATTTGTATCTGTTCGTGTTTGAGATTTTATCTTTGGTTTGTTGAAAGTGAATAACTTAAGTGAAAAGTAAGTAAAATTAATAAAAATTGAATGCGTTGCTTTTAAATCGTGTACACGTTTTAATCGTGTTAGACAGCGCCGGCGTCATTGTCATGATCGCGGGAAGACCATCTCACGAACATGGCAAACCAAGAGCGTTAAAATATCGCTCATAATTAGTTGAAACTCATGGAGAGACAGTCACTCAAATCATAATGTATTTGTTGCTAATTATATTTATTTGAAATACGCATTCTAGATTTACTCTAATGAACCACAAACTAATTTACCCAGCTTTATAGAAACCAAATTAGGCAACACCAAAACACAGGCGTAAATTTACCCAACCATTAATCAATATACGAAATCAATGAATTCAAACACCTTGTATAAATATAAAAGCGCGCATCAATCATTAGAAGCGTGGGTGATAAGTGATAAGCGAAATTGATTGGTTTTATCACTGGGCTGCCATGACGCCATGCCACTTGAACCAATGACGTGCTGTCTGAGCCAGTGACGTCACTAATTGTAGCGCCTACGAAGAATTACTAGGCTGGGGTTATGGAAGTAAGATAATGGTTGACGCGTGGGTGGTTGAATTCGTGACGTGGTGGGAGAAAGAGTTGTCGTTACTACAAACAGAGATGTACGATAGAATAACAATATGGGAGGTGAAAATATCAATGGATCTTAAACCTGTTGTTAGAGCGTGGACTGTAGTTTTAAATAAATTATGTAGGTCGTGTTAGTGAAACTGCTGATTGACTGATTTTACCACAAGAACTGTTTTATTATTAATTTGCACGGAATACAATTATTAGTACCGCTTGCACACTCATGGTCGACGGAAGTGAAGTCAACTGTCAAGACCGAATGAACAATGAATACTATAGACAAAAAACGGCAGTATTGCCAAATTAATATTGTAGGATTCCTACACCTGTTGATGTACGACTTCTTAAATCAAAATGAAGCCAGTAAAAATTTTGTTAAGCAGCACTTGTTGGACGTCAACTATATGACGCCCATCCATCACTTCCATGAATTATGGTTAAGGACAAGTGGCACAACAAGCTCCCGGTCAACATATCTGTCAGTAAACTTGTTATGGTACAAAAATGCGTTTATTCCGCTCCATTAATAACTGATAACATTTGAGTCACATTTATTTCTAGAAAAAAAAAAGCTTTTGAATGCCCTGACACACAATTTGAAGTTGATTTTGATCATTTTAGCTTCCAGATTTCTAGTGATTAGATATCCATTTCAAACATTCCGGGAACTCGTAGATCTGAAACGTAAAAGCTTCGATAAATTTCCATATTTAATATTTAAATAACATTCCCAAATTAGGATATCGCAAGGTTCTATTTTTAGCCCATTTCTTTTCTCGGAACACCAATTTTGTGAAAAGCTGTGTAACAATTTTGATGATAAAGTAAATATTATGTATCTATTACCGGACTTAGTTACTGTAGTTTAAGTTGCTTTTGGATATTTGTGTTCTTGGAAAAACATGAGTATATTATAGACTATATAGCTTTTGCCCGTAACTTCGTTCGCGTGGAATTTAGTCTAAAGCCTTCCTTGATAAATTAATGGACTATCAACACAAAAATATTTTTTCTATTCCAACCAGTATTTCCTGAGATTGGCGCGTTTAACCAAATAGACTCTTCAGTTTTATAATATTAGTATAGATTACTACAGAGACCAGAAGACACATTTTGGCATTTGTATTACAATAATGGTGTTATTACTATTAATATCATAAACGGGATGACCATGGGAGTGCCAGTGACCATGTCAGTTTAAAAACTTATAGTGGTGTTATTGCTATAAAAGTGCTTTGTAACAATTTTAGTTTACAATAACCCTTATAATATTCTATTTTCACCCGTCTTAGTAACTGTAACTTTAATCCCGGAAAAATCCAGTTATCAACAACAAATTGAGATCAATGCCCCATGATCACAGGCAGCCGTTATCTCTTCCATCCCCACTGGATGTGTCACATTGCAAATGGCCGCCGGCGCCACGACGGCGCACCCCTGATTATAGGCAACGCTGAAACAGCGACAATTAACTACGCTCTGTGTTATGTATGGTGTTTGTTATTTATTTGTGATGTATATAATGGGGTTAAGTAGTAGATAGGTTTAGGAATTTTCCCGTATTCATTAACACATAGATCATAACTGAGCATAACTGTAATCTCCAAAAGGTTTCGCAGAGGTGTATGTCCAATGTACATAGTACACCCACATTTCACCGTTATGTTTGACACAATAAGTAATAGGATGCGAGCCTATTGCCATAACTGAAACCTCTAATTGTTGTGTCGAAATTAATACCTATATCGAAGTTAGAAGTAATTGTGGGGTAAATGCGTGCATGTTGATGTAGACGATAATATTTAAAAAGTTAATACGACTAACCCAACTATCAAACATTCTGCTACTTATTACTGTTACCCGTGTCATTCCACAGCTGGGCTAAGGCCTCCCCCATGACTTCCACATCATTGGATCCAGAGCCAATGTGGACCACGGGTGGTTGGTTCTGTTCATATATTATAACCCATCATATACTATACTGCAGCTTAAAAAGGTTTAAGCAGCAGTAATAATAATAAAAGCAAGTAGCTACATAAAAATGTGATAAAAAGGCGATGTCTGAAATACTTGTTGATCCGACAATAACAAATCGTATGTAAAAGACTCAACAAGTATAACAAAAGTTGTGAAAATATCGCCAATGTCACATGTTTCCAGTTCTGAGCTCGTGATTATTGCCCGAAGGAATTGTTTTACATAAGAATCGGAAAATGGTCACGAGTTTCCGAAGTATTGGAGACTTTTATTGTTTGTTTACTTTGTAAATAATTACAACGACATAGAATATCTTTACTTCTGTATGCCTGGAAGGGTAAGGCACTTATAGGCAGAGATGTACAGTCAACTGCAAAATTGTATGGATACTTTAGTGTGTATTTTCCTGTGAACGTTTACAGTCGATAACTAGTTTACGTTAGGTGGCGTCATTTGTCGCTTCACACGATTTTAGTTCTGAATTGTCCATGCATTTTTGCAGGTGACTAAAGTACCTAATGATATACCCACATTTCGCCAGATATTTTGAAGTCCCATGTAAGCGCCTACTTCACAGGCGGGTGAGTTTATTGCCATAATCAACCGGGCACAAATTCACATATTTCTATCAACTTACTAACACATCTCCCGACCTTAGAATGGAACCTATAGAACCTTATATGCTCAGTAGTAAAGCGTGGAAGTAGACTAGTGAGATTCTTTTGAACTTATCAATGCTTAGAAATAGTATATCAATTACTAGCTTATGCTCACGGCTTCGCCCGCACGGATCTCGGTCAAATTATATACTAATACCTCCTTCGAGAACCACTCTATCTATTGGGGAAAACCACATGAGAATCGGTGCACTAGTTTTTGAGTTTAACGCAAACAGACAGACAGACGCGGCGGAGGACTTTGTTTTGGAATATGTAGTGAATACGTAGAACTTTACTTTAGTCAGAAGAAAGTTTAGTAACTGGGTCATCCCAGAATAAACGTGTTTCCTAATAATCTATTAATGCTAATAATACTAAACTTATCACTAAAACTACATGACGAGGGTCGAAATATTACTAAATATAGTTTAAAGGAAGGAACTAAAAGCGATTAAGGTAAAACATTGAGAATTGGCACAGTAGGGTTAGAACTGGAATATTTTAGTAGAAATTCAAAATTGCTTAGAATATAAATAGGCCGGTGGGAACGATTAAAGGTTGTTGTTACGGAGCGTCTTCTATGAAACTGAAGTAGCACTAAGTTTAAATTGGCACACATTAATATGGAATGGTTTTAGTACATTTAAAACAAGTTTGAAAAAGAGACCTTTGTATGTTGTAGCAATACAGTTTAATCTGGTCTGGAAGCCCAAATATAAGCCAAATATGTAGAAGAAGAATAAACTGTCCGACGACTGACGCTTGGAATAAACTGCCCGATAGTTTTCGGTCAATGATTCATCTCGAAGATGATTCTTGTGGCTGTTATTAATTAGCTACAATCTCCTCTCATGATAAAAGACCCATGGTAATTCAAAAAGTATGATCCTATATTTGAAACTCATGACTAAAATCTTCTCGCAAATACGACACTATTATCAACATCTGCTTAGCCTTTTCCCAAGTATATTGGGGTCGGCTTCCAGTCTAACCGGATGCAGCTGAATACCAGTATTTTACATGGAGCGACTGCCTATCAGACCTCCACAACCCAGTTAATATACTAGGTAATACGATACCCTTTGGTAAGACTGGATGTCAGAATTTCAGGCCACTGACCATCTGTAACGACTACCAAAGATCTATATATGGCAGCCGGGACCAACAGCTTAACGTGCTTTCCGAGGCACGGAGGAAACCCGGTATGTCGGGCGGTCACCCATCCACAGACCGACCTAGGCAAGAACAGCTTTACCTAAAGATCGACCCGAGTGGCAGTTCTTATTAAGCCACGAGCTCTTAAGACGACACTATTATCAAACCCAATTATCTTTTACACTAAATTCCTCCTCCATCCGTATTTTCTCTATCATGTTCGGTTCGTACACCCTTACTATAATAATCTAGGTCATACTAGAATTAGTAGCAGGTTGGTACAAAGTTGGGAGAATACGATTACAGTGGACCCACGCTTTCTGAAAATACTGGCATCAGTGTTAACGAACGGTCTTTTGAATCACAGGGTACACACCCTAAACATAAACACGAGAGATCCTATAAGGGTTCCGTTTTTTCCTTTTAAGGTACGGAACCCTAAAACTAGCCTTTATTAGCGGTTTACCTTTGTTTGGTATAACAACGTTTCGTCGAAAATCACTTCGACTAATTTCAGTTAGCATAAATTCAGTTCGCATAATTATTCATTTGACCGAATACTTAATTGGTAGATTTTTATTTAGCATATTTATTAATTTGATATAATATCATTTGACCGAACTTTCAAATGCACTAATTTTTATAACTAATGTTTCACTAGACTAATAATGATTTAGTCCAAAGATCTTCAGTTAATTAGTCATTCGTTTCCTTTCATTCGTTTCCGCCAGCAGTTCGACGGAGCCCCGCTGCGCGGGGCTCCTATTTCTGTCTGCAGGGTTTAAAGGGACCTAACTAACCGAACCTCGGGTTGCCCCTGACGTCGACGTCTAGGGTTAGGATTTCTGTCAGCATCTGTGTTTGTTTGGGGGAAAAATTGAATATTCGGTAAAACACAAATTATACCACCTGAACATTACATCAAATGAACATTATACCCTTTGATCAATAGCGCAAATGTTGTTATCGCAAATAAATATTCGACGAAATGAAAATTGTGTTAACCGATATTATACAAAATGATTATTTTCTTAAACGTTGTTCGAACAAGTAAAATTATGTTAAAAGTTGTTCGTCGAAACAAGGGTGAACCTTTATTAGCTAGTACTACCATTCAAAACATAACATGAATAAAATTAATCTGTTGATTAATTATTATTCATTAATCATTTGACGCCCTGTAATTCTTCTCTTTTGCTACTTGTATATATTTTATTATAATTTTAGTTCTGTAAATTGTAGTTTGTAAATATTGTAAATAAAAAAAAAATGTTTTATAATAGTGTTTATAGATACTTTGATTACATGTATGTATAATTAAGCTAATTTATATAAGTAGGTAGTTGTTAGGCTTCTCTGTCAACGTTCCGATATATAGCAGACAGCAAACAAATAGTCAACCTGAATATCGAAGCCATCTCATTCTCAGCAGTAAACCTTGCTAACACTAGACCATCGAGGCAGTGAATACTGAAAAGGATGTTCACAATACGATGCATTATTTCTTGATTGTGTGGCCTGTGTCACGTGATAGTTAATTAAAACAATACGCACATGATTTGGAAAAATCAGAGGTGCGCGCGCCAGGGGTTCGAACTCATGACCTTCTTCTTCGAATTCATGACTTAGCAGTCCGACCGTGACGGTCTCACCTCTAGGCTATCATTGCTATGTGGTGCATTTTATTTTGTAAGGAAAAGAGCAGGTTGCTTAGGACAAAAACTCAGTGGTTGGTTGTAAGACAAGCCGGTTTCCTCACGATGTTTTCCTTCACCGTTTTGAGAGCGGCGGTGATGAAATAAATCACACAAAGTAATGCGCCTACCTGGGTTAGAACCCACGATATACTGTTCGTAAGTTGGGGCCGCCACCACCGGGCCACCGTCGTTGCTCTCGATATTCAAGTAAAATTATTCAAAATGTTCTCAAGTTGTTTTAGTATTCTAGAGTTATGTTAGTCTGGTCTAAACGATCCTAATTGCTATACATACAGGGTGTACACAATATGCTTTCTACGTACACAGGGTGGTATAATCGAAGGGTGTCAGGGCGTGAATTTTAGGTTAGGTGGGCGTAATTGGTGACTGTAGCATCGCCGGCGCCAGAATGTTGTCGCCTTTAGTAATGGCCGAAGAATAAATTATTTTCTACTTAATTCAGGCTTTTGATCATGACCTGACCTTTGCTGTTTGCTGATATAATTGATGTCTGTGACATGTAGTTGTTCTTGAGTGTTGGCTGATAGATTGTTTTGTTCGGCCAGTTTCGGTGGGATGGTGTGACTTGTGACCTCTTTTTGTCTGAGATAGATTCTGAGAACTCACAAGTAGGCGTCATAGAAGTTAGTATTAGGTCTTTACCCATGAAATTGGAGATTTGTATGAGAATTTTAAAATATATTGGTATTTTTTTTATTTCAGCTAATCAAAGTATACTGGCCCAAATGATCTATACAATTTTGCCATTTTGATGGCAGTTTGTTTATCCCTTTATTGTAGAAGTCTGCCGGACGGGAGGCGAAGTCAGCGAAAGCGTTTTGTACTGTCTCTCGGGAGTCGAATTTTTTACCACTTAAAAAAATGTCAAAATTTTTAGAAAAGTAGAAATCTGTTGGGGCAACGTCCGGTGAGTACGGTGGGTGACGGAGAGCTTCCAGCTGTAACTCTTGTAGCTTTGCGATGGTCTTTCGTGAAGTGTGAGCTCGCGCGTTATCGTGGAGAAGCAATGGGGAAGAGCGATTGACTAGTCTTGGTTGTTGAATTGCGAGCTTCTCCATCATTGTTTGCAATTCTTGGCAATAGACATCTGCCGTCACTGTTGTGCCATTCGGTAAGAAGCTGTGGTGTACAAGTCCGGCACTGGTCCACCAGACAGTCACCATCATCTTCCTATGAGTAATCTTTTTTGTAGCGCACTGATTAGGTGATGTACCCGGGTCCACCCAGTGAGACGAACGCTTACGGTTGTCGTACAGGATCCACTTTTCATCGCAGGTAACAATTTGATTAAGAATTTCATCGTTTCTATTCCGATTCAGTAGTGCTATGCATGCTTCGACGCGTAAATCTCACTGTTGGTCGGTTAGTTCGCGTGGCACGCACTTATCTAGATTTTTTATCTTTCCAATTTGACACAAGTGCCTCAATGGTGTTTTGACACTAACTCCAAGGCCTGCAGTAAGCTCAGCCTTAGATTGAGTTGGATCTGCTTCCACTATCGCCTTCAATTCGTCGTTGTCGACAATGTTTACCGGCCAACCGCGAGGCTCGTTCTTCGACTCAAAATTTCCAGATTGAAAACGATTGAACCAGTAATGGACCGTGTTTATGCAAGCAGTGTTAAGCCCGTACACGTCGTTAATGTTTCGTGTTGTTTGCGCAGCGGTATTTCTACGTATGAACTCGTAATCGAAAATTGTACGAATTAGCAGTTTATCCATGGCGCCAAAAACTACCACAATGTCACAAAAACAAAAAACTATCAAAAAACAAATGACTGAATTTGAAATTAAAATAACACGTCTTTCGAATAAAATTTACTTGAATTTCGAATTACGCGCCAATCCACAGATAATTAAATCTGAAAATGCCGGTTATAGAATCTCCAATTACTTATGTAAAGACCTATTATTATGTTGTGAATGTTATTCATCTAAATTCATAAAATAGACTACATTGCAAAATACATTTTCATTTGGTATAGACACACCCAGAGGCCATCGTAGTAGACAGCGTAGACGAACTACTGAAGACTAGCGACCAGTGCTCCACTCCACATTGGCCTTGGATCGAAACAACTGGAAATTATGGGGAACGGTCTTTACCCGACAGTGGAATGATGCAAGCTAACAGTGTCAGTATTTTAGTGATATTTCAATCGCTAAGATAAAAACTGTAACAATAACCCATTATTGTGTCTGTACTTCATGACCTATTCCATGAAGACAATAATTGTGGTAACCACATTATGTTATTTACATCCGCTTCGAAAGCACTATTTCACGGTAATATTATCAAACAGTAGTTTGACTTCATACAAACGGACGAAGCGCGAGCTATGCCTACGCGCCTCGATTACGGGATGCGCCTGGGATGCAGACAGTCGCGACTGTGCCGCAGTGACGAGCGGACGGTGTGTTGTTTTTAACAATAAATGCGCGATGTTTTCTCTAAAAATAAGACAAGTACATATTTAATATGACGAGTAGCATATATTGTGTTGTTTTTGGTTTTATGAATTCGTTAATAACGTATCCAGAGATAACTTTTTTTTAATTACCTGGAAACTTTGAAAGATAAGACTATAAAATAATTTCACTTACTAGTAGGTAAGCATATAATGTGTGTCTTTATAATGGATAAGTATTTCTTTCTATGTCCCGAAAAAAAAAACTTGGTTTTATAATTAAATCTATCAATCCAAAAACAACACGCATGTTTATTGAACACTTTCTATTCAATTCACAAAGTATTTTATTTGGTTTAAAAAGTATATTTACGATCACAAAAATAAATGGAAACACAAAGTAGGCAAATGTAATTAAAATATTGGAGGCGGGCAGCCCTTTCGCATGTTTACGTACCGCGCGGCTGTAGGCATTTATTTCAAGGACACGGCCGAGTCACACTACTGTAGATATTTATACTGTGACTATTTGTAACAACAATATATGTATATCCTTGAACATCCGGATATATGTTGTTTTTATTATAGTTTAAATAACTGCGTCTCCAAAACACTTCCTAATACACTTAATTTAATGAGCATACTTAGTACATACTTGTAGGAAGTCCGTAATGTCTTCGTATAAACCTGTATAAACAGTCGTGATGATATTTTTATTGGTACATGAGTCATGACGTGATGTTTAACTAATCAACTAATTGGGTATTCCTTACATGATCATCATTTACCTAATTACCTATTTGACCTTTCATTTTATTGTAGGTTCTATTGCGAATCCTTATGGCAATAAAATGACTTCATCTTAGGATTGAATATTTATCTGATTCTCAGTTAAATATCTGTAATTAATTGAAAATTCACATATAAGGTAAGGATTGTAGCAGGAAGTTATCTTTCTGTAGTGTATGTCTATGCTTCACGGGTAAAAGGTGTGAGTGCAAGTATGGGTGACGTAGAGGGAGCGCCGCAGAAGGACCATTTGCGGTTCTCATTAGTGACTTTCACAGATTTTTTTATTGTATCTGTACGCTTTTTTTTTGTGGGTGGAAAATCATCAAATAACCCCTCCCGCTCTTGGGCAGAGCGAAAGGGAGTGTCTGACTTCTACTGACAAAAAACCACCCATTTTTCCTTCTTAAGTCTGCACTCTAAGGTACTGTAAGGGTAATGCAGGACGCACGTTGGGGCTGCGGATTATTGAAAGGCATAACGCGGCCTCGGCACAAGGGCGAAGAAGGAACATGGGTTGGTTTTTAGTCAGTAGAAGTCTGACACTCCCTTCCGCTCTGCCCAAGAGCGGGGGGGTTATTTGATGATTTTCCACCCACCAAAAAAAAAAAGGGTAAGGCAGAACTGGTAGAGAAGGTCGCAGCCCCGCAGGCATTAAGTCCACCTTTGCACAGTTTTTTATTGTTCAGTCGTTTTTCGTGAGGTTGGTACCTACCCTGCTGTCAGAGTTTTCATGCCGCCCATGGGCCTCTGACTTGGCTTCACATGCCGTCGAGAAATATCTCTCAGCCCACGATCGCTCACGATGTTTCGTCTCTAATTGTGACTAAATCCATAATAATACTCAACATAACAAGAAACTACCACACTTGCCTACCATTAAACTCCCATAAAATGACATCAGCCAAACTCAATCCCACTCACCCAGTAAACCTAAAAGCTAAAACCAACTAAGCGTCAATGGCACCATTTTATGAACACCACTCTCCCACTAAGACATACCCCACCTCGAGAAACCGATCACTACTCAATAAAAAGATACATTACTAGGTCCATTAGGCGTAGATCAACGGACGCCAGGCGTTAATAAAAATTAAGTGTTTTCCTAGTAAAATGTATCAAGGCGATGTATTTTTGTGTACTGCTTTATTGTAGGCGCTTACGTTGCTAAGGCGTCTTTACACTTTTAAGGTTTATTTATGAACGTAACATCACGCCTCTAATAGGTACCCGTAAGGTTTTGCAGAGATGTGACTATAGAACACCCGCATGTCGCTACAACGATGCAATGACACATTTTCTGTTGGATTTTGTATTATTTTTTACTAGTTATTATTTACTAATATTAATGACAACATGCTATATAGTTTAAACAACACAAAAACACTTTTACACGTCATTTCTTTTAAGCTAGATGGGTAGGTGTTTCGTACCTGACTACTCTGAGAGCAAACAGCCGAGACAACTCACGCGAGGACTGAGCGTGTGAGATGGTCTTTTGAAGAAAGAACCATAAAGCTTTGAGTGGACCTGTTGCAGTGAATGCAAGCGTTTGTCAGTGCCAAAGAGACAAGAGAGGCCTTATTTATGCTCTTTTGGCTACACTGGCTTACTAGCAGGTTTGTCTTTTCCATAAAAAGCTCACGTCAATCTGACATGATCTATTTAGCCTACAAAACTATTAAGAAAACATTTACCTAAAGACTTTGAAACAGTATCGAACCGCGTATCTAATGGAGTGTTAGACTGTTACCAACCTACATTCTAGTAACAAGATTAATGGTTTTATCCGGTATACTTTTTACGAATAATGTCGGCGCCATGTTTTATGGCAATGTAGGGAGAAAGGAATATGTCAGAAGATTTTAGACAAGGCTTTTAGCTTGAGTGAGAGGAGTATTAGAATATACCAATCTGTTGCTTGTGTTACGATAATAATGAGTTTTTGTCTATAATTATTAAATCTAAGTATTTGAATAACCACTCAGTGGATACCAAATACCTATAAACATGAGCTATTTACTACCAATATTCCCTTCAAAGTCGGTTCAGCCGTTACGGAGATAACGGAACAGATAGATAGACAACATTTTTAATGTTATTTTAAAATTACAAACGTACACACTAATTTTATTTATTTTTATTTGTATAGATTTTGTAGTGTAACCGGTCCTTAACTTATAAGAAAAAAATTACAATAGTTTTTGTTTAATTTCAGGTAAGTTGACGAACTCCATAACAGTCAAAATTTCCCAGAATCGACGGTAGAGTTTTCCTCATACCCCGATAAGGTAAGTCATTTTATCGACAACAAAAACTTTTTCTTCTCATTATGTCCGTTTTCGTAATATTCGCACTTGACCAGTTTTATAAACCGGTCTCATTATGTATAACAACATGTATTGCCGTTAATTACCTAGTAGTAATTGCGTATATACCAGTAAAAAACGATTTAAAAAGTAATTGATACTAAGGTCGGTTGGCCACTTCGAGCGAGGCAACAATTTACAGCTTCGTTATAGCTTAATGACTGATATTGTATTTATTATGATAAGACTGGGTGCTGAGATAAGGTGTTCTGATTATGGTGAATTTATTATACAGGTGTACAGTCACAATCAATCAGTACGTTTCCACTTATCGACGTTTAGAACCAATTTTTGGCTACTGTATTGATTTCATTTTCCTGTTTTTAATGAAACTAATATTTTGGAACCCGTATTATCGTTATACAAATGTACAGTATTAAAAAAACAATGTACAATAATTAGGCTAGGCAGATGATAAAGCCATAATAATATGTTATCGATTTAAAGAAAAACTTAAATCTGGTTTTTAATTTAATTTTATTCTTTCTCTGTCACTATTTTACTCACCTGCTATTTAAATAAATGTAATAGAAAAACACTTTCAAAACAAAACACATTTTCATCTCAATTTATTCCACAACAAACACGAAATGCGGAAACTAGCATTATTCCGCTTCCAAGATCACTTTATATTACCTATGTGAGGCTATGTGGTCGCCAATAGAAATGGCACAATGCGCCAGTTATCGGGCTGCCCAGCTGTGAGGTCAATGGCCTGAAACAAACTTATCTCATTCACCTAGGACCTGTTTCTCTAGTGGTTTTGTGCCAGTATGGGCAGGAGTTCAGAAGTTTCAGTTTGTGATGAAGAAAACAAAATGTCTATGTTTATATCCATTATGCCATGTAAGCTAACTTATTAAGTGTTACCGTTTTCTCAAAGACATGGAATAAATGTGAGTGATGAAGAAGATCGAGTTGAGGAGGAATCTTAAAAAAAACCAAGTCATTCGGCAGCCCACTTCAGTCTGCCATTACGACTGATATATTATGAGTAAAGACTTTCATTTTTACTATTTTAAAAAGCATTTTTTGTTCAACGTATACAATGATTTTAGTAATACCGCATTGATGTACCAAAGCCATATTAACTTCATGGTTTTAAATCACTACTTCAATAAGAACGATGTCACACCACACATCACACATTTCCTCTCATAATAAAATTCATACACGATACGACGACTTCCGTAGATTACCCACAATATCAATAAACGCGTATCTCCATTACATCTCGAACATTTATAGCATCGCTCGCTGTGTAACGACTTCCTAAGGTGATCGCGTTCACGACAAGACCATATTACTTTATGGAATTCCAATATAGTAGATATTTGTAGGTACAGGAAGAACTTCTAATATCAAGGTCTTTTGGAAGGCCGTAAGTTTGCATGCTCTAATTGAAATTATAGGTGGCTTGTTGGTTTTGAATCGGATCTTCGTGAATTAATGAAGATGATTTTGATCTGTATTTTTTTCGCATTCGTATTTTTGTTTGCTTATCAATAAACAGGCACCATATTTTGACACTACTATTAATACTATAAACGGGTTATTTCCCCATATTTTGATACAGATTATTCTCATCAAATTTAGTGATCTATGAGCATAATTGAAAGACGTTTATATAATGTTGTCACATAAACATAAAACGCCTCTAATCCCTGCAGTTTTAGAGCAGAGGTGTCCTTAATATTACACCCACATTTCACTAGTTATATTTAAGTCCCATTTAATAGGGAGCGAGCCAATTTCCATCAACCAGACCTATATACAGACTGCGTGGCTGGTACTGAGAAATTTCGGAATAATGTTGTCAATAAATACATAATATTTTTGTTATATTAGGGCAGACAGCAGTCATTGCAGGACAGGCATGCTTTTCAAAAAGAAAATAATCGTATTCCTTTACATTGATCATAGTTCAGAAGTGTCTGGCTTAGGAATTAAACTTTAATTAACTACGCAATAAACCACTAGTTTAGTGCAGCATCTGTTTTCATCATTTCATTGACTGTATGTTGATGACCACTATCCGTTTTTTCTATTCAAACTCAAACGAAGCTTCACAAACGAATTCCAGGCTTTGTAAAATAGTACATACAGGCATCGAAACTAGGACAAATTCCCAGTATACTCATACGCTTTGAGGAATTTCAAGAGTTCCTTTTATTGTCACCGGTGCGCTGTTGTGGCACCAAACACGATTATGAAAAAACTGAGTTTGAGTGAAAATCGGAGACACAATGAAGTCACAAAACCTGTGCTGGGATTTTTCAGCTAGATTTTAGGTGTTGCTGTTTTAAAAGCCTTTGATGTCCTACGAAATATTGTTTGCTTGTGGAAGATGGCTTCCATTTTCCGTTTTTAACCGACTTCCAAAAAAGAGGAGGTTTTCAATTCGCCTGTTTGTTTTTTTTTTTCATTATGTTGTTTTGTGTAAGTTAGACACCACATAGTACATTTAGGAATTTAGCACGTTTTCAAAGAAAAAACCTTTAAATATTAATGTTTTCTTTTGGGTGAATTATTTCACTTTGAAAAAGTCACCGATCAACTCAATGTATTTAAACCGCATTCAGTCTGCATGGTGCAATCAGCCCTTAAACGTTTGTATTGTTACGACGGTCATCTAGAATCTTCGAGAAACCGCGCTAATAACTGTGTAGTACCTAGAAAATACGAGTTCATTCTTTTAGGTACCTATTTCCGTAGTAGGTATAGAACTTACATTGTATTCAAGGTCAGGCGCCGGGAGTCGCCGGCAGTTGTCATTGTAATTTCGACCGTATGCCGACGACGTTAAGTAACTTCTTCCTTGTCGGTTCTTTTATCTTTAAGTTTATTTTTTGTTAATGTTTTTTTGTGGATGCTTTCTTGAATAATAGAGAATTATCTCGAATGTCTTTTGTTTGCTTGGGTATAAAAGGACCGATTGAGGACGAAGTGAGTCAGTCTACTTTTAAGCGAGACAACGAAAGGATCTAAGTGAAATCTAGTACGATAAAGCGTTCAGTAGTATTGAAGTGATTGTGAATAAGTGTTTATTGAGTAATAAAGTTTATTCGTGTGTTTAATTGGTAGTGATTTTATTTATCCCATACCCAGCTCGTAACAATTTGGTGTCAGAAGTGGGGATAAATAATGCCGATTCTACCGAAGGACGACACGGATAGTATCCGTACGAGGAGTCAGCGGCAGCAAGGTATGGACCAAAGGCGATTTGGAGACTCTCCGACGCAGACACCGGGCGGTGTCCAGCCTACGTCAGAGCAAGTCGCTGGCTCATCTGGCGTTTCTCCAGTATCAGCAGTGCCAGATATGTCTGCCTTAATGGCGCTGCTGCAGGAACAGGGGCGCCAGTTACAGGAGCAGTTGCAACGGGACAAGGAGGAACAGGCTCGGTGTCAAGAGGAGCAGACCCGCCGGTTGGAGGAAAAGTTGCAACGCGATCAAGAGGAGCAGGTCCGACGCCAAGAAGAACAGATGCTCCTGATGAAGGATCTTCACGCATCAGTTGGGAAAGAGCTGAGCGTGATGAAGGAGCAGGTACAGCAGCATGACAACCGTATCGCAAAGGCCGAAATTCAGATCGCCGACGTGAAGAAGGCCTTGAGCGAAATTAAGGTTGGAGACGGGGCTGTGGCTTCGGTGATTGCTGCACCTTCAGTACGCGGGTTTAAAGTGCCGCCATTCGACGGAACATCTTCGTGGTCGGCCTATAAAATCCAATTCGAGGCCGTTATGAAAGTGAATGGGTGGACCAAAGCGCAAGCCATGACCGCGCTCACCTTGGGTCTCCGAGACCAGGCCCTTAACATTCTTGAGGCCCTCGGCAAGGATGTGACCTACGAACAGCTGCTGGAGGCATTAGAATCCAGATACGGTGACGCGCACCTGGAGCATGTTTTTCGTGCCAAGTTAAGAGATCGCGTTCAACGTAGTGCCGAGAACTTACAGCAGTGGGCCCTGGAAGTTGAAAAGCTGGTTCGGAAAGCATACCAGTCCGCCCCTGCACTTATTGATGGAAATCTGGTACAGGCGTTCATCGATGGAATACGCGACTTGGAGGTTAGAGCCGCTGTGAGACTTGGGCATCATGAGACGCTGAAAGATGCCTTGGCCCATGCCTTAGAAGTAGAGGCAGTGAGGCAGGACCACCGTACGCACCGGGTCAGGGAGGTTGTAGCGTCACCTGTACGCGACCGCCCGCAAGGATACAGCCCTAGGTGCTACACTTGTGGAGAAAGGGGTCATCTTCGATCAAGCTGTCCTAAGCGCAGCTCACCAAAAGAAGACCAACCTCAGCAAGGAAAAGTGGCTGAAGTGGCTGCCCAACCACAGCAGGGAAACGAGTAAATGCCAGGACTGGGGGGCGAGTGCTGGCTGGTTTTGAAAGAGCCCCGAGGATCTCGATCTCACAAGTACATGACGGGAACAGCCTGACCATCAACGGCGAAGTGAACGGAACTCCATGCAAACTGACGTTGGATACTGGAGCTTCTCACACGGTCGTCAATTCTCACCTGGCGAAAAGGTTTCTTGGGGGCTACTTCAATAACCGCGACCGTCTTCAATTATTAACAGCTACCGGTCAGTACATAACCGTCCGAGGCAAGAAGGAGGTGGAATTAAAATTGGGTGATAGAATTTACCGACAAAACGTCATCGTGGCCGACATAGTCGACGATTGCATCTTGGGCTTGGACTTCATGCGGAAATATCGTTGTGAGATCGACATTGACCAAGGAGTGTTGAAATGTGGTTCAGAGGAAGTCTTCATGGAAGGTGCACCATCAGGGAAAGTGTACTGCCTGAAGGAAATTGTTCTTCCTCGCAGATCAGAAACGATCGTGCCAGTTAAGTTACCACAGAATTCTGGACACAAAGATCGAAGTGTTCTGATAGAAAGGGTGGACAATGAGTTTTCATGGAAGATGGCACGAACTCTGGTAAAGGCCAACAACATCTCAGCTGTACGAATCCTGAATCCAAGTGACAAGGAGCAAGTAATTAAGAAGGGCACCCTGATCGGCACTTGTGAGGAAGTAGCTTGGATGCGTCAATTGCAAGATCTACCTACTGGAAATCAAACTCGTAGTGCAAAATTTGACGTGTCAGCGCTTTTAGAAAACTGTCATCTAACTGAAGGAGAAATGGACAAGGCTAAGAAGATGTTACTTCAGTACGCCGGTATTTTCTCTACGAGTGATGCTGACATAGGCAGAACCGGACTGGTTCAGCACAGGATTAATACAGGCAACGAGTTACCTATTCGTCAGCGACCAAGAAGACTGCCAGTTGCACGGGAAAAAGAAGTGGAAACCATGATTGAGGGAATGGTGAAGGACGGTGTTATAGAACCTTCATCCAGTCCATGGTGTTCTCCTGTGGTCCTGGTGAAGAAAAAGGACGGCAGTATGCGCTTCTGTGTGGATTATCGACGACTGAACAACGTCACGAAAAAGGACAGCTATCCACTGCCTAGGATCGATGACACACTGGATACGCTGGCGGGAATGAAGTGGTTTACGACACTGGACCTGAAAAGTGGTTACTGGCAGGTAGAAATAGACCCCAAGGATAAGGAGAAGACTGCATTCTCAACAGGAAAAGGGTTGTGGCAGTTTAAAGTTATGCCTTTCGGTTTATGTAATGCTCCTGCAACGTTTGAAAGGCTGATGGAGCAAGTACTTGCCGGGTTGATTGGTGACGCATGTCTTGTCTATCTAGACGACATAATCATTGTGGGCCGTACGTTTGAAGATCACCTTAGAAACCTCAACCGAGTGCTGTCGAAAATCCAAACAGCAAACCTGAAGTTGAGTCCGAAAAAGTGCTCGTTTTTCAGAAAGCAAGTGAACTTTTTAGGACACATAGTTTCGGGAGAAGGTGTTCAAACAGACCCAGAGAAAGTAGTTGCCGTCAAGGATTGGCCAGTACCGAAAGACAAGACACAGGTCAGAGCATTTTTGGGTTTGTGCTCCTACTATCGCCGGTTTGTGAAGAATTTTGCCGACATTGCGAAACCTCTACACAGACTCACTGAGGAAAAGCAACAATTCTGTTGGGACGAGAACTGCGACGCCGCATTTCAAGAATTAAAGGGACGTCTGTGCAATACTCCTATTTTGGGATATCCTGACACTGAAAATGACTTTATAGTCGACACAGACGCAAGTAATACTGGGATTGGGGGCGTGTTATCTCAACGGAAAGGAGATCAGGAGGTTGTTATAGCTTACTTCAGCAAGTCTTTATCCAAACCGGAAAGGAATTACTGCGTAACGAGACGAGAGCTGCTCGCCGTAGTAAAGACATTGCAGCACTTCAGTAAGTATTTGTTGGGACGGAAATTCCAGCTACGAACTGACCATGCTGCATTGAAGTGGCTATTACAGTTCAAGAATCCAGAGGGACAAGTAGCGAGATGGATTGAACTACTGCAAGAGTTTGACTTCGTAACTGAACATCGCAGTGGGAAAACTCACGGTAACGCAGATGCCTTGTCAAGAAGACCTTGTCCTGAAGACTGCAAGCACTGTGCCAGGCAAGAGACTAAGGAAGTAGTGCCCGTGAGGATGCTTAGAACGGATCTCAGCGATGAATGGAAGGAGACTCTGCAACAGGCTCAACAAAATGACTCGGACATCAAGTCAATCTTCGACTGGATCAAAGCTGGTGCTCCGAAGCCCAAGTGGAGTGATGTGGCTGCGATGAGTTCCATTACGAAAAGTTATTGGGCACAATGGAACAGTTTGGAGATCCAGGATGGAGTCTTGTGCCGTAAATGGGAAAACGCTCGAGGGGACAGCTGTCATCTACAAATGGTTGTCCCTAAAGCTAAGGTACCGGATGTTTTACGGCTCTACCATGATGGATGCTCAGGAGGACATATGGGGGTGAAAAGGACTCTACTGAAGATCAGAGAGCGCTTTTACTGGATCCACTGTCGAGATGATGTGGAGGATTGGTGTCGCAAATGTACCAGCTGTGCGGCTGTGAAAGGACCTCACACGCGAAGCAGAGGTGCATTAAAAGTGTACAACGTGGGAGCCCCCTGGGAGCGGATAGCACTGGACGTTGCGGGACCATTTCCAGAAAGCGATAGCGGAAACAAGTACTTCATGGTTGTCATGGACTACTTCACAAAGTGGCCAGAAGTCTTCGCCATTCCTAACCAAGAAGCAACAACAGTCGCGGATAAATTGGTTCAGGAAGTCTTCTGTCGTTTTGGAGTACCCTTAGAAATTCACAGCGATCAAGGAAGGAATTTTGAATCGCAAGTTTTTCAGGAGACTTGTCGATTGATGGGTACACACAAAACCAGGACCACCTCTTACCACCCACAATCTGATGGAATGGTGGAACGATTCAACCAGACATTGGAGAGATATCTGGCTAAAGTCGTGGAAAGCAGGCAAAGGGATTGGGACAAGCACATACAGCCGTTTCTTCTGTCCTATCGGAGTGCAGTTCACGAAAGTACGACTGTAACTCCAGCCTTCGCGAACTTTGGAAGGGAATTACGGTTGCCTGCAGATTTAATAACTGGAACTCCCCCTGATGTCCCACGCAGTGTAACAGATTACGCGAATGACCTGCGTAACAAGTTAAATGATGTGTATGAGCATATCAGGCAATCCGGGCAACAGATGTCTGAGAAGATGAAGACTCGTTATGACCGGAAGGCAAACAGTCGTGGTTTCGACGAAAGTTCGCTGGTGTGGTTGCATAACCCAGTGCGGAGTAAGGGAAAGTCTCCGAAATTGCAAGCAAAATGGGATGGACCATACAGAGTTGTGACCAGGATCAACGATGTCACCTACCGAATACAGAAGGGTCCGCGAGGTGCGCCTAAGGTTGTGCATGTGGACCGACTGGCGCGATATTACGGGACTAATGATGCTCGGGACGAGCATGTCTAAGGAGGGGGCAGTGTTACGACGGTCATCTAGAATCTTCGAGAAACCGCGCTAATAACTGTGTAGTACCTAGAAAATACGAGTTCATTCTTTTAGGTACCTATTTCCGTAGTAGGTATAGAACTTACATTGTATTCAAGGTCAGGCGCCGGGAGTCGCCGGCAGTTGTCATTGTAATTTCGACCGTATGCCGACGACGTTAAGTAACTTCTTCCTTGTCGGTTCTTTTATCTTTAAGTTTATTTTTTGTTAATGTTTTTTTGTGGATGCTTTCTTGAATAATAGAGAATTATCTCGAATGTCTTTTGTTTGCTTGGGTATAAAAGGACCGATTGAGGACGAAGTGAGTCAGTCTACTTTTAAGCGAGACAACGAAAGGATCTAAGTGAAATCTAGTACGATAAAGCGTTCAGTAGTATTGAAGTGATTGTGAATAAGTGTTTATTGAGTAATAAAGTTTATTCGTGTGTTTAATTGGTAGTGATTTTATTTATCCCATACCCAGCTCGTAACAGTATGTTACAGTCGCTGTTTCAACAATTAATCTATTCTAAGTTCACAAAACCAAATAAGTAACGTTAATGTCTAATTTTAATTAGTTAACCGTCACAACTGTAATATAATTTGATTTAATGGCAACATTATCTCATAGAAAGATTTATTATCTAGTAATATTAATAAGGAAACGCTAATGTTCCGTATGTTTCCTGTTTCATTTATAATAGTGTTGAGTGTCACAGTGAGTCAGGCTACTGAGATTGAGTTGTGAAGGTCAGGAGTTTAGTATGTGTGAGAATTTTATTGTGATAGAGCTTTTAAAGTATGGTAAAACCGATAGTGCATAGATCAATTAGTTTCGAGCTTCTTTCGAACTTCGTCGAGCTTCATTGTCTCGGCGCTTTTCTTGTGGACGCCACTGTTGATTCTGGCTAACAGGAGTTACAGTGGTTTGGGAATAGTGTGGCGGGCTTGTCCCATAAAAAAAAAAGATCAATTAGTTTTAATGTGACCTGTTTCATCGTCTGTCTAGCCTGTTGCCAACTATGTCAGAGTCAGCTTCCAGTGTTTCATGATTCAGCTTAATATTATACTATTATTTTACATGAAGTGACGTTGTGGTTGGTAGATTTTCGGGCCACTGACTATCTGTAACGGCTGTCAAAAATGTATAAATGAAAGCCGGGACCAACGGCTTAGAGTGCTTTTCGAAGCACGGAGGAAACTCCATTTGTAAGGGGGTTAAGAACAAGGTTTTAAAGTAGAGTTCCTCTTCTCACCCAAAGAAAAGTGGAAATTATGTTTTTCCTACTCCTCCGCTATTCTTTTCTGATTAATTTTTCAGTTAAATTGTTTCTCTGGGACTTCATTGTCTCGGCGCTTTTCTTGTGGTTGCCACTGTTGATTCTGGCTAACAGGAGTTACAGTGGTTTGGGAATAGTGTGGCAGGCTTGTCCCTAAGTAATAATTCTCACCCAAAGATTGAATGGCTTCACGAATTTTTCCCAGAGTTTTACTAGTATGCAAAACGGCTCATTCCCTACATGAATCTTTATTGCATCCTAATATATACAAGTCCTTACATAACTCCATCAATAAAACATTCCATGCTGTTTATTTTATAGCCGTATTTTACATAATCTTGTAGTACATACGTATGTATTCCGAATTACTAGGTACCCAGTAATAATGTACAAATCGGTGTCAAATTGCCTATCTCATGCGAACATAGGTCCCAGAGCAATTATTACTTGAGTTCTAGTTGGGGCGGGTGCCACTGTGGAGATAACTGTGGTTTAAGTTCTCACTGGAATGGAGTGAACGATTGCCGAGGAAATACCGCTGTAGTAAAGTAGCATGTCTAGGAATTGGCGTCATTTAGATATGAAATAATCGACATAAAGCTGACGTTTAAAAATTCGTAGGAGATCTACGATCTGGTAATTATTTATAAATTTCGTCACGTCTAACTCTAAAACCATGTTTTGCTGTAATGAGCAAAAGAGTAGGTACCTTACTATCAAATGAAAAACCCATATTTTAGTAACTGCACATTAACATCAAACTTAAATCTAAGACTCATGCATATTCAAACCTACTTATTCAGATCTTAAACTCCAATTAACAGATTCAATTCAAGTTAATCCAAGAATTTACTTTAAAACTTACGCGCTGTTAATTTGTCTTCGTTTTCAGTCCGAAACTCCGATTAACAGCGAAGTATTAATCTTAGTTTAAACAGCATGGTGCTATCGACCCTGTAAGACGTTTTGAAGGGCAAATGGTCGTAGAGAGAGTTAAATTGGTATAATGTTATGAGTTGAACCGTCTTATGATTAATACGGGAGGGGAGGGTATGTCGAAGATTGGGTTAAAAGCCTCAGGGGTAGTATTTGTCCAGCTGTTAAATGGAGCATAATATTATTCTAACCCATATTATTATGTATAACAGTAATAATGTATCTACACAATATTTCACCTAATATGGCAAGAAAGGCGATGTCCCATGAGATTAAATAGAGAAGAATTGAGAAGTGTATGGAATGAATTGGGATAAGGGAAAGAGAACAATGACATTATTTTCACCTGATAAGAAAGGTATAGGTAAGGTCGCATTACTTTGTGTAATTTATTTCATCACCGCTGCTCTCAAAACGGTGAAGGAAAACATCGTGAGGAAACCGGCATGTCTTAGAACCAAAAAATTCGAAGACATGTGACATCCGCCAATCCGCACTGGGCCCGCGTGGTGGATTATAGCCCATCCCTCTCCTTGAGAGGAGGCCTGAGTCGCTGCAGTGGGAACATTATAGGCTGATGATGATAAGAAAGGTTATATTGTTTTTCATATAATTTTAAAAATGCCAATTTGTAAACATAGGCCAATTTATTTTAAATTCACTGTAAAATACTTGCTTGCTTACATTTTTTTAATGGAAATAGCTGCAGTCTATTTAACGGTCTGTGTGATTTTTATTAGTTTTTAAAGTACCAGATATTTCTGTTGTATGTATTCTAATATAATTAATTATAAAAGCTACTCTTTAAAAACTTTTAGAAAGCACAAATTATATAGCAAATACTTTTCACACGTTCATATTTAAGTTAGCAACAAGAAATCCTTCAAGAAAATGTAAGAAAACGTGTGTTACGTACAGTCTGTACCCAGTATAACCTGACCCCTCATCTCACACCACTTGTTCTCTTCTTCTATATACGAGGGGTCTGGTAATGCTGGACACTGACTGCACTAGTTGAATCTAGAACAAGTATTACTAGTTCTTAACTAGAACAATATTAGTTCTAGAAATATGAAATTATACGTTGCGACCTACATAGTAGGTACGGTGGTATGGTAATATGGTCATTATTGACTATGTTATCAAATGTACATTAAGTATAAAATTCCTATGTCGTAATTGTGTTCCAATGTATAAAAGCCGGTGTTGGATTGCGTCGGTAAATTATAAGATTAAAGCTTTGAATTTTCATATTAAGTGTCGGTATGTACTTACACATAACATCACGCCTGTAATCCCCGAAGGGTTTGGCAGAGGTGAACCTAATAGGGTATTTCAAAGATCATGAGTGGGGGTTTTTGACGTCACTTTGTGGGTAAAAAAGTACTAACCTTGTGACGTCACATGGCTTGACACGGCTTTTCGAAGCACTATATCTTCTTCATCTTTTGTTTACGAGAAATAAGAAAAAATACGTGTCCTTTATTTTTTGAAAATCTATCTGACGGACTAATTAGATTTTTTTGGTGAAATACCCTATTACACCTACTCTTATTCCTACTATCGGTGAGCAAAATGAAATTGTCTTCACATGTAGTCATCATGATTATGTTTTACTTGCATAAGCATAATCTTTAATGTTCGTCTGTTAATAAAACATCGTGGATTATTTGCAGATAATTTTCATAGATGCAAATAATTATTCTGTATACAATTTATTATGTCTCCTCATAGCTGAGTTCTAGGTCAAGACGGCATCCTAGTGTTGCCATTACCTTAGTTTATGACAGCTGTCAAACTGACAGTGGCATTAACCCTCAACATGGCTACTACGTAATCAGCTTATGATATTGTCACTTCTGGGACACAACCTTCGTTCTATGAGAGGGAGTAGGCCATAATCCACCATTAAAACGGTTTGGTGGTGGAAATGACACAAAAGTAAAGTTTTTTTTAACGCTACAATTTTCGATTGTTGTAGAGTATTCGATCATTGTAGGTTCAACGGTAAGTAACTAAACTTTATCGATGTAATAGTTTTCAGTTAAGTTATTGGCATTCCTTTCTGTAGTCCCTCATTCCAACCACTAGATTGTCTAAGTTTGTAAGCTGGGATGGAGTTTCTAGGACACTGAGGAATACTATACTAGCCTTAATAATGTCTACGCAATAAAACAGAAATGCCTTAATAATATGTCGTGTCGTGTTTTCTAGTTTCTACCCAAGGTCAATTAATTTCACTTATTTGAGCACCAGTCACCACCATTGAACTATTTTAAACAGCAGCCGTTTGATAAAATAAACAAAAAAGTCTTGGTGTCGAATCTTAAGGCGACACCCAACCAGGATTTTCCAAAAACGTACTGTCTTTGAACGTCAAGTGTGAACTATAGGTTTGAAGTACTGAGGTGGGAAAAATATCCTGTAAAGAGAAAGAACTAAACTTGCATTATACCGAATCAAATCTCCGAATAAAGTTACTAACTCTTTAAAAAAAAATATACAATTGCCTCATTTTTTTAACTTTATCGTCGAAAATCTCCGTAATTTAAGCGAAAACATAAGTATTTTTTTCTAGAAATAAATAAAGAATACAATTATTTAATTTAATACCGGTTATTGTTTCAAATTATGTTAAGTTATTTATCATAATTAAAGGAAAACCCTTGAATATCAATAAACCCAAGCGCCTAACAAAGACTAGCCAGCCTAACACTGTACGCCCAAAAAGCAACCTTATTGAATCCGACTAAGGTGGAGTGTAGTACTACGCCTATAGTATAGTCGAACGGGTGCGTTGGGTCTCGCCTTAATGCGAGTGATCAATGTAATACGATCATCTCATAAAAAACAGATCACCTTGAGATTCCATTCATTTTAATTGCTCAACAAAAAACACGAGCCTACAAATAACCGGAACAACATTACCTACGAAAAATTTAAATAAACGATTCGCATTGCGAAACTAGTTCGCACTTACATTGCTATAAAATTAATATTTAATTTTTAACGCAAGGGAAATAAAAAATGGTCGATGTAAATTTTTGTGCGCGATTGTACTTGTCCGTTCTAGTTGCAACATATGCGTGCGTAGATTGTCGGGTCCTTTGCAAACATGTTTGTTGCCTAGGTTTTATCGTTGCCTAGCAACAGTAAACGGCTTACGTACTTAGTGCGTTTATTTATTTATTTAGGATCTCCAACAAAGAATATACACAGATAATGTTATATTTAGTGGACGACAAAAGTATCGCGTAAGTGTACTCCTTCACTTACAGGAGACCACAGCATGCACAACAAAATTTTTAAAGCTAACAGACCAGCTACGAAATAATAATAAACTTCAGAAATTAAATACACAGGAAGCGTTTTCACACTGACAAAGAGGTTTTAATTTTTTGGGCCTTTGAAATTACTACTTCGCAAAAAATTAAATGTATCAATAGCTGGCATGAATAGAAAAGTACAGTGCGATCAAATTATCTTGGCAGCTCCGAACTTCGTGCAGGTCATTTTGTTACAACGAATGTATAAAAGTGTTATGATATTTATTTTATTTGTATTTCTCACTGTTTAAATTAGTTATTTTCTGATCGTTTAAGTATTGGTTTATCTGGCAATAACAGTTTTATTCCCAAGTTTACATGCGTAAAATTTCGCAAAGCCTATGTTCAGAGCTGCCAAGATAATTTGATCGCACTGTATTGTATGAGAATGAAAAAAAAACAATAGTGGCCAGGATTTGTTAATTTTTAATGTGAACGTAGATCTCTGTACGCTCAAACATATTATTTAAATTTAGTTTCTCAATACGTGAATTATTGTTAACTCTTGATGAGGAATAATAAAGTTCTTAAACCACATTAAATACCACCAGCATACGTTTTCAGATGTAAAGAGAAACGCGACCGTTTCTGAGCGATCCCTTGCACGCCTTTTCGATTAAACTCACGTCAACGCGGCGTAGACAGATCTTAAGGTTCATTGGGATCCCGTCGGGGCTGTGGGTTATCGAAAGGATAACGCGGCTCCGACACAAGGGCGAATAAGGAACATGGGTTTGGTTTTTAGTCAGCAGAAGTCTGACACTCCCCTTCGCTCTGCCCAAGAGCGGGGGGGTTATTCGATGATTTTCCACCCACCAAAAAAAAAAAAAAGTTTCTTTGGGATATGACAGTTTCTAGTAACGTTGTGTCTGTGCGCAGTCCTTCAAACAGTCCTTCGCAAGCAGCATGCTTGCAAATCGCCAGTGTTTTTAAGCTATTGCATAGCTTCTATCGCGGGCCTTGAGCGTGGAGAGCGAATCCAGAAATTCCCTAACGAAAATATTCAAGATTCAGTATTCAACCAGGTTGCTATGGTTACGGAAAATAACAAGGTTGTCAACTGAGGTTGTCAAATTAAATAATTTATAACCTCACGTGTAAAGGTATAAAGTTTTTCTGTTTTGTCTCTCTGCTTTCTCCTTCTAAAATATTCTTACTCGTATAATTTGTGTACAAAGTGTTATTTGTGTACAAAGTGTTTTAAATATGAATAAACAAAGTGCATTTATTAATGAAGAAAGTCACGAAAAAATAGTGAAAGAAAATGAGTGAGTACTCTATTTAGATTCATTTTATTATTAGTACGCATATCATAAGTTTTATTGGTTTTTGCATTACTATTCTGCGAATCGGTCTATTGCATGTTGATAAAAAATGCTATGCAATAGCTTTACCGCGGCAGTCTCCGAGTGCCACATCAACTTTTTCTTTTTTCAACTCTATCACTGATGCAGCGTAAGGTTCAGGGTTGATTGTGACAATTTGTCAGTTTCGGGTGACTTGGTATCTGTACGCAATCTTTCAAACAGTCGCCTAGCAACCAACACGCTTGCAAATCAGTGTGATAAAGCCTTTACATATAAGCTGTTGCTAAGTGTCTTACTAGGGTACGGCAGCTGATATGTGGAATTCCTTCGTCTGTGACTTATCGGAATTTGACCTAAACTGTGTGGGGACTGAACGCAATTAACCAGCCTTGATTGGTTGATTGAGAGCGATATGTCCTTCTGTGGACTTTGATAGGCCGACTAGAAAGTTTGTTTTTGTGAGTTTGTATATGGGTATGGCTACCTGGCTGTGGTTAGCTATTTTATTAAGGCTTACTTGCGGTGTAAATGTATTTAATACAGCAATCTATCATTCTGTTCTCGGCAAAGGACCTCAGGTGGATTAAAAGAAATCGATCTGTT
The DNA here is from genome assembly GCA_949775195.1 of Diarsia dahlii. Classification (NCBI taxonomy): domain Eukaryota; kingdom Metazoa; phylum Arthropoda; class Insecta; order Lepidoptera; family Noctuidae; genus Diarsia; species Diarsia dahlii. The sequence goes on from OX459198.1 coordinate 2,131,819, forward strand.
TGGCCTTCTTTTTGGCCACAACCGCTATAATTATCTTGTCTCAAACTCTTGGTTTAAAAATTTACCTGCTTTTTGGGTTTCACTGTAGTCCATCATCATCATCATCATCTTCCAGCCCTTTTTTTTTTGGTGGGTGGAAAATCATCAAATAACCCCCCCGGTCTTGGGCAGAGCGAAGGGGAGTGTCAGACTTCTACTGACTAAAAACCAACCCATGTTCCTTCTTCGCCCATGTGTCGAGGCCATGTCATCTCTTTCGATAATCCGCAGCCTCGACGGGCGTCGGCCCTTGCGGGCCCCTCCTTGCTGACATCTCTTTGAGGCGCGCGTGGAACACGAACGCTCCGCCGCAATCTCGAGAACGAAGCACGAGTATAATTGATGATTAAACGAACTTACTTGTACGTGAAGTTCGATCATAATTATACGAAGTGCTTCGTTCGAAGAGATTAGTAAGTCCCTCCCACCCAACCCAAATCATTCCAAAAATATCAACGATAAACATTAGTTACAGATACTCTAAACTAAATGACAAGCGGAGTTTTGGGGCACAGCAGCTGCCTTGCGAAAAAAAAATGCTTATCTCTCAAAATACAGTGCTATGTGGTGAATCCTGGGCGCCGACACGGTCTGTTGCCGTCATGACGACGGCCGGACGGCGAGCTAGCCCATTACTCACCGTCCACAGGCCCGCGTCTACGGTGGCCGGAAGCCATCACGTGGCCAATCATCTTCCAGCCCTTAATCCCATTCTATTTGGGGCCGGTGCAACACGTTTTCTTTTTCCTTTCTTCCCTGTTAGGGTATCACTGTAGTCCAATAACAGAAAACTCCCAAAAAACCGATATCCACATCTAACTGCCCACGTTTTCCACCAGCACACATAAAGCTAGTAACCCACTAATTACCGATATCGATATATCGGTACGGTATCGTTATCTCGAGTTCGCCACCCGCTCGCCTTGGTCCCGACCACTTTCATTTACTGTATGTTGTAAAGTAATTTAGAGTATGTACCTAGAGTTATGGCATTCAAGGCTTTTCTCAAGTTCTTGGTATGGGAAAAGAGAATTAAGTTGTTTTTTTGTATGGTGAGGCTGTATATTACCTATTCTCTCAAACGATGGTATCTATGCTTTAATGATAGGTACCTATCTATCTTTCGGTCATATAAGACATGCCATTTAGTTCAACTAAGTGGTCTGTTGCTGTGGGAATAAGAATTGGTTTGCTATGAAGATTGAAGAGGCCGTTTATTATTCTCTCAAATGATAGTTTTTGTACGTATTCGTATGGTAATTTCATCTATTATTTTGTTAATCTATAAATTACTAGCCATCCGTTTTGTAAAGTTAAAACATTCTCGGTGTGTTGGAACAAATTCGCGTTTCTGATCTTTTATGTAATAATTACGTTTAAAAAAAAAAAAAAACAGACGTCTTGCATTATCCCTCGGGAAAGTAATATCGGGGATATAATAGCCCTATGTCCTAACACAGGTGTCAAAATAGAAATCCAATCAGCCGTTATGTCCTGAAAAGGCAACATACAGACAGTTACTATCACATCAACAATATTAGTATAGGTAGACTATTCTTATTTCATAAACACCGTCGCCTCTCTAAAACATTATGATCATAATTTTTGCTCAAAGATTGCTCGTCCAAGATAACTGTAGAAAACGACAAAACCGTCCGTTGTTTAACTAAGATCTCACGGTCGTAAAGAAGACAGGAGAATCGTTAAATTAAAATTTATTAAATAATCAACTTCATAATTATATAATATTCTATAGTAACGGTGTGACTTGTCGTTAAAAGCTAAACGTTAATAAAACTAACTAAACGTCTTGCAGTATAATAAAACGTAATGAATCGTAGGGGTATGTGTACATTGTGGATGAGTTGCAAGACTATTAATGTTTGCACTTGCATTGTTCAGGTTAATTGCACAAGAAGTGTTCGTAGCAAACTTTAATATTATTATTTATATGCTGAAGTTTACATTTAAATCTATAGACAAATCAATAAAATTGAAGTCTCGACTTTTGATGGGACTTTGACAGTGATCCATCAAAGCTGTGACCATACAAAGCAATTACTTATTCAATTAAAATCTCCGTCGACAAAGTGTCTGGCACACCTAGCAAGCATTCGTAATAATAAGTGATGGTTCAACACCTGAGGAGGCTCTCGTTAGGCAGCTGGATCAAGGGCTTGATACAGAAAGCGGTACTCATGGACACGGCTTGTATTGTTAGGAGGTTCCTTTCTCTGGAGCCCTGACTGCCGCGATGCCGGTAGCTTGGACCCTGTTCCCGATACCGGTGGGCTAGTATTTTTTATATTTTCAAATGTTTATTTTATATAGGAATATTTAAAAATGTAATTTACATTTATAAATTTAAATAAAGGAATAAATAGTAATGGTTCCAGCATCACACAGTTCTAGGCCGTATCCTGATATAACACTCGTTTGAATGCTTGTGTACACACCCTTACAATGATCACCCTTGTGCAACAGTGAATGTAACCCACAAATGTTGAGCAAAATTATTGAACTGAACACTTACGTCGGGTTTTGAAATAATATTACCTGTTTGTTGTATGTTACTAATTATAACATTAACGGCCTGTTGTAGTGCGGCAAATTAATTGATTCTGACTGAATGAACTCTTGCACAGTTACCTATTATTTTGAATTTTGTAATAATATTACATATAGTTACGTACATACATAAACTCACGCCCTTTTCCCATGGGGGCAGGCAGAAACCACAGAACGCCACCCGCTATGATCCTAATAATATTCTGATTTAAAAAAAAATCCATGGAGTTTCTAGCCTCTTCTTCTCCACAGAGATCTCCGCTTTGGAATGGTGAACTACAGTAGTTACACTTATAGTTACACAGTTATTATGCCTGGTGACTACAGTTCCAGCTACATTTTATTATTGCCTTTGTTTCGACTACTCAATAGTGCCTTTAACTGGCCACATCATCATCATATCAGCCGAAAGACGTCCACTTCTGGACATAGACCTCCCCCAAGTGTCGCAACGATGACCGGTCCCGTGCGTCTCACATTTGTACTTCTTGAAATAAATGCTTTGATGTTAAACCTTTACTTTTCCCACCGCTGTGACATAGGTATCCTCTCTGGAGGAGAAGTGGGACGCAGTTCACACGCAGGCCAAGTGCGGGTTGTCAGATGTCACATATCTTCAATTTTTTGGTTCAAGAACAAGCCCAGTTACGGCACAATGTTCTCTTCCACCGTTTCATATAGTGATCCTCTGATGTAGAAAAATACAGTCTAATCTACCGCTGGTTAGAGCTCCCCAGAGGCAGGAACCTCCTCACAATGGTTAATAATAAATAGACACGTGTATTGTAGAAATTCACTTTGATAGTACTAGCTTCAACTTCTTGACTAACTAATCGATTCTTTGACAACTAAAACGTGCGTACAAATGGTGTGTAATTAAAATAGATAGTTAGAGCAATAGTTCTTGAAAGGTGTCAACTTACTCGTGCCAACCCGGATCCTCTTTAGATCCTGTTAAGTATGATTCACAGCAAATCTAATTAATAAATAATTAATCAGCACGCACGACCTTCGACAACGCAATTCATCTTCTTTTTTATCTGGTGCTTATGTAAATGAAAACTATTTGACAATAGCTCCAATTAAAATCTAGAGCAAACGAATCGTAGACTATTTGTTTGCGTTATAACTGGTTTTTATAAAGATCCTGTCTCACCGCTGTCGAAGCGACTAGCTATCAGCTACTTTTATTGCTCTAAAATCGTACAAAATATTCTCGTGTAAGTATAGCCTGAATTCATGGGTGTATTCAGGCTCGGTGTGCCCACTGCTATAGGTATAGACCTCGCTTTTCTTGTGCCAATCTCCACGGTACGGTCTCCTGTACCATTCTTATTCAGGTTTTCCCCTCAATGGCAACTATGCCGTGTGTCCATCTCGCCCAAATTCCTTTTACCACTTGGTTACAGCCTTAGTCCACCTGTCATCATTACTAGATATCCTGCTAGACTACATTTTCCTACAGCGATTTTCGCCTACTCCATTTTAATGGCTTTCTCTACCCGCTTCTCGTTAATCGCTGATAATGGGACAAATGCCTGAGTGTGGTTGAATTACAGTTCAAACGCAAATTGTTACAAAAAAGAAAATCAGTGAAACAAGGATGGTGTATAGCTGTTATCGAATCAATCGGTAATTATGATGTAATTAATCTAGTTGACAGTAATTGTTTTCGATTTATTTCTTCTCTTGTCTTTGATGAATGATGGGCTTCATTGTGATCGTTTATCTGTGGCTTTGATCAACGGTTTTTTGTTGGATGTCAATTGTGATTTGATTCAGTTAGGTGTAGGGCTGTGGGCTTAGGCATACGCGGAGCGAGAGCGGACTATACTTTGATAAAACAAGAAAGAAAATTTAAAAAGAAATTGGAACACTAGTCTATAACTCTCTATTGGGTGCAACTCATCATTGTATTAGTGTATTCAATTGTTCAATTGTATCCAAATAAATAAATAAAAGTATGCTTTTAGTGCTATGTTTCAGAAACAGTAACTAATGCGCTGTAGTACGGCATGAATTATGTTACACTCTGCCAAGACAGGGATGAGATATTTAAACATACATTTCCACTTGTCTGTGCCACATTCGCTATACGGAATGTACTATACATTCGCAGTTGTTTTACCTGTTAAAGAGACAACCAAACGCCAATCTTATTTTAACCCTGATAAAGATCATTTTGACATTGACAGATTTTATAGTTACAGTAAACCTTACCTTACCTGTAGTACCTACCTTGTAATAACAAAAACAACGGTTGTGATTATGACAACCATGTAAAGTTTACATGGTTGTCATAATCACAACCGTTGTTTTACGTAGCCGAATGGCAAAAACGAAACCCTTATAAATTCGTCATATCTGTGTCTGTCTGTCCGTCCGTATGTCACAGTTACTTCATTCGGTAACTATTTAATTCTTGTACCTACTATTACAACATTTGAATCCTACCACGCTCATCGTTCCGCTCCGCTTATGCCCATAGTCGCAGTCTAAAGAGCAAGCGTGTAGTTGACAGACTGATGATGGATGACAGATTGTCATCTGTCAATCATCATGTAAAGTGCTTTGTTCCTTTATTGTTTGTGTTTTGTAGGAAAAACTCTAAGAGTAATAGAGGAAATAATCAACGTAAATTGCGATATTTTAACTACTAATTTAAAACACATTTATATAAAGCTCGCATTTATACGCTCGAAGACGAATCAAGGTATACAAACAGTCCCGCCGGGGCTTCGGATCCCGCCGGGGCTGCGGATTATCGAAAGAGATGACGTGGTCTCGGCACATGGGCGAAGAAGGAACATTTGTTGGTTTTTAGTCAGTAGAAGTTTGACACTCCCCTTCGCTCTGCCCAATTGGGGGGTCATTTGATGATTTTCCACCCAAAAAAAAAAAATGGTATACAAACAGTTTATGTGGATCTGTCACTGTATTGAAAATCCATACAAAGTGATGCCTTTTTATACTGGAAATGTTATTATGTTAATAACTTAATATGACGTGTGTAGATCTAATCATATTTAAAACATCATTGTCTTCTTCAAACGATTGATAGAACAAAAACGATGTTTAAAACACATAATAATATATTTAGCGTTAAACGTGTTTAATACTATGTGGTGCAAACAGACCTAAAACTACAATAAAATACTATAGGATTCATTCCGACGTATTCCTAACCAGCTAGAAATTGTTACCGAGGAAAACTGCGAATTGTCAAACACAATTTTTCAGCGGAACAGCAATGCATTCCCAGCCATTTATCAAGCTAAAAACATCAGATTTGTCCATCTGTTGCAGCATAAAACCGTGCCGATCGGAGCAGGCTTCAAATCTTCGCTGCCTTACTCCAGAATTAAAAAGAAACAAAACCTACGAGCAATATTTCCGAAAGTTGCAATCAATTTAGCTGAAAATCGGCTTTTCAAAAAAACCTCCGTGATTTGACATGTGCTAGATTGTATCTACTGTAGGGCTGGCACATTTGTGAATGATTAATTCACGACTTTTTCGGGAGATAGTTTTTTTGTCGTTCACAGAATATTGTTATTGTTTATCTAAAAATTACTCAACTTCTTTTTGAAACATTGTTTGAGCATGCCTAAGTTTCATCTTTGAATTAATTTGTCTGAGTTTTTGTCTGTGTGAAGTTTGAAAATTATCCCACAAAAACGCTTTACATGATTTCTTAAGTGTTTTGCTGTTAAGGAATGACAAGGTAACAGATACACATATATGGGTACTTTCTTATTACAAAGATGTTGAAAGATAATAAATAAATATTTTTATAAGGTTTTGAAGCAATAACTGAGCATTGCCTGGAGCATTTTTTTTGCAATAAAAATGGGTGTGTAATTGACGAAAACATAAAAGTGTTTTAATTTAAGTTTCACTTGCGCGTAAAAATCATATATACTAATTTTGAGTTACACCAATTACAATCATTATAAAATATTAAACAAACGTTGCCTATTTTTCGTTTCTAATGAGAACTGTTTCCTCTCTCTAGATTTACCTCATTTTCTTTTCCGACCTAGCAGGTCGAGGCAGAATCTCAGGTTAATAGAACAAGACATCCTAGCCTCCTTGACCTATTTACTTGAATAAGAACATAAAGTTTGTATTGTGGTCGACCCCTAGCGTTGTTGGTTACAGTCTAGGTCATTATGTATGTATTGTGGGCGTAGTAGTCGCTTGTTAGTAGCAATTAGATAAGAGTCAGTAATTACTACCCTTATTTGAAATGGATTTTGTTTTTTTTTGTCTCATCCTTTTTCTAAAATTACTGTGGCTCCTTTGAAGTGGTTTAGGCGCAAAATGCCTAATTCTCAAAATGGCAACAGAGTCGCAAAAGGACAAGTTCTCAAAATGGACAATTCTCAAAAAGCCTAATTCGTAAAAGTCCCGTTAAAAGCGGAAAAAAATATAAGTAACGTAAATACTTTCAGTAAATAGCTATTATTTTGAAGTCACAAACAGGCACTGAGACTTTATTTATTTGTATAGATGACGTACAATGGTCTATCACACGTCATCTATACTAATATTATAAAGCTGAAGACTACTATTAATATCATAAACGGGATATTTACCATGTTTGATTGTTGTTTCGAGTTCCCGATATTTCGGCGCTGTTACAAACACCATGAGTAGTAGTGAGTGGAGTGATAGTAGTGTCAGTGACCATGTCAGTTTAAAAACTTATAAAGCTGAAGAGTTTGTTTGTTTGTTTGAACGCGGTAAACTCAGGAACTGCTGGTTGGAATTGAAAAATTCTTTTTATGTTGGATAGTCCATTTATCGAGGAAGGCTTTAGGCTACATAACATCACGCTACGGCTAATAGGAGCGGAGCAGTAATTAAAAATGATACAAAAACGGGAAAATGTATTTCCTTTTTGAGACCTTACGCTGCGTGCGCTGCGAAAACGGTTTAAGTTACGCAAATATCATGTATGAAGGAATTGTTCCTCTTTAAAAGTTTTTAAAAAAAAACTGCGACAACATTTATCTATCTTTTAAGATTGACTCACTGTAACCTTTTTTTACTGTTTAACTGTTAGGTTAAAAATAATTATTTTTTGCGAAGCTTATTAACCCATTTGGTATTAATCTATATCTAAATAAAATTTAATATAGAATATTTGTGCCCTTTACTCTATACAGTTTAAACAAATATCTTAGAAGATATTGCAATGTAAAAATATCCGCGCGGCAAAATAATTCGCGCGTCGCAATGTAGGTACGGGGGATTGTGGCTGGCCTCCGGGAAATTCAAATTCAAAATATTTACTGCATCATAATGTTTACAAGTACAGAGTGTCATAGTATATTTAACAGTAAGAGATACCTATAGTAATTCACATTAATATAATCTAAGCTAATCTAAACCGTCTAAACTATTGTAATAAAGATGAAAGATAAGATTTTTTGTTTGTTACGATTTAGCTTAATTTATGTCGGATAGTCGATATATCGAGAAAGGTTATAGCTATATTTATGTGACGCAGACGAAGTTGCGTGGGTCAGCTAGTGTATATATAAAAATTTGTTAAAATCTTTTTCTGATTAAATATTTGATGTTCTATACGCAGTGCCAACCCTAGGTCTGTGGTGCTACCATTTGGGTGTCATGTCTCAACGGTATCAGATGCGAATTTATATTCGTCATTTACAGGCTCCTTGGATAAAAGGCTTTGTTTGTTTTTCAGTTTCACAGAGTTTTTCCAAAACTGTGACGTCATCTTTGACTCAGCGATATAATAAATCTGTTTTAGCGTCGAAGTTGTTGAAAAATACAATGAATTTAAAATCTAGTAAGATGTCGCAGTTTATAAAACAAAAATAACACCTAAACTTAAAAACTTAAGTTAAAAGTTTTTTCAGCTAGTTTAGAAAACAATATAATACATTTCTGACAAGAGACGAGAGAATTTTTATTCTTTTCTTTTCTTTTACATTTACAGCTCTCAAACAGAGAAAAAAAGCTTTTGAAAAAGAAAATTTCTCCTAAGCTATCTTTTTAAGTTTGAACCATTCATCTGATCGACAACATGAATGTAGTTGAATTCTAAAAATTAAAAGCATTGCCATTGTTAGTGTATTAAGCAATTATCCCGCTATGCTTTTTCAGTAATTTCTTTGTAAAAGAAACAAGTTCATTTTTACTTTTTTACACGCAATGTTTTGGCCACGACCTTCACACTCAAGCAACACGCGTCTTGCGACAAAGATTTCGTGAAAAACTAAATTAAATGATAGAGTTGGTGCAAACATGCTACGAGTCACCGTTACTTGACTTGTGGATGACGCGCGACGGTACTCACGCGAAGAAAAAAAGAGACACGCGCGTTTTTTTTACGCAACGAGCACGAGGCCGTGAACGTGTCCTTGCTTCGAACAACAAATTCTAGCTTACAATGTTTTCTTCGTAAATACAAACAGTCTATTATGGACGCAAAATGATTTACAGTATTATTTGAAAAACATTTATGGTACTTTTATAGCCTGTTGTACATAAAGAAAATAACGTGGGAAAATGATGAATATTCCTGTATGTTTTTCTTTAGAAATATGTTTTTATTTATTGTTGTGGTGGTCTATTTTCTTACTCGTTTTTTATTTTTTGTAGACGGGGTTGAGGACATTGTAACTGAATCTTTAACACTGTTTGTGTATATCGTTTCCACCCAGGGGGAAATAGAGGCACAGTTAAATTATATTTTCTCATGTAAATGCGGCTCGTTGTGAATCAAACTTAATTGAAATATCTGAAGCTGAAGTTTTACTCCTAAAAAACGTAACAAAATATTAACACATCAAACAAAGACGGAAATCCTCAATTAATTGATTTATAAGCTTGAAACATAGACTCGACAGCAGAAGGAACGCAATGAAAATTGCTTTAAACTGCCAAAACAAAACTGAAAAGCATACAATTTAGTGATACATATCAAGCCTAAAAAAATAAATACTCTAAAAAAAAATTGCCTGAAAACATCTAAATTCCAATTTATAACACTCACCTAACTGACTTTTCAAGTTACAACACCACTCCACCATTCAAAGCCACCGTGCAGCCGTACTGGTATCATTAACCCGGTTATCACTGACAACCGGTCTAATATCCGACTGATAACGCAGCAATTATCACCTCCAAATAAGGTTGATGGCTCTTTGAATAGATATAACGGGTGAGGCAATGAAACTTAAGGTTAAAATGTAGGGTAGTAGACTGCGGGTTGATCGAAAGAGATACCGCGGCCTCGGCACAAAGGGCTAGGAAGGAACATGGGTGGTTTTTAGTCAGTAGAAGTCTGACACTCCCTACCGCTCTGAGCGGTAGGAGTCATTTGTAGATTTCCCAAACCCCCAAAAAAAATATGGGTATTTGAATAGATATGACGGGTGAGGCAATGGAACTTGAGTTTTAAATGTAGGGTAGTAGGGTAGGGCGGCAATCATAGTAATGTGCGTTTTATTAGGACGGGTGCTATGGGAGTTGTTATAGTTATTAGAAATAGAAATGCCTTTTAGGATTGTCGTAAGTTTTTCGGTATCTGCAATAACTGTGCCCTCTTGAAAACGATATGTTAGCACTTGGGAGGTCTTGGGTAAATAATCAGCTTCTCGGATTGTTTATAAAGTTAACCCACGCTTACCTAGGTTGATTAGTGGATGGGTGACCCGTAACATACCGAGTTTCTTCCGTGCCTCGGAAAGCACGTCAAGCCGTTGGGTCCAGCTGTCATTCGAAAGTCTGACTATCAGTCTTACCAAGGGGTATCGTAGTACATAGGGGAACAGATGCTCAGATACGGTCGTTTATTTAAAAACTTTGTTGATCTAAAACTAATAAATAAGTGTCATAGTTATTCAAGTTTAACACTGAATTTTATTTTGAACTTTTTTCTAAGAATGGCATTCAACAACAAAAACTAATTTGTAGTTTGATAACTTGGGTAACTATGGAATGAAATATGTAAAGTTACCGCGTCTTACGTCTACATAGTTTTGGTGTACCTACACTGAAACAGATTCTTAGATGTGTTCATACAATAGACGCTAGTTGTAGAAGGTGAAATATCTTTTCATATTTGAAAAAAACGAAGGTTTCGCTGTTAAAGATTTTTTTTTTTTGTAACTGTATAGAATTCTTTTTATCATGCTCTCCCTCTCTCCCTCTATGACCCTGAAATTCAGTTAAAAGAAGGACGCCAACCCGATTCACATCTAATATGTATGTGATATAGTTAACCATCGAATATACTGCAAACATGAAAAACTGCCTATTCATTCCAAGTTTAAGATCTGCCACAACAACTATCACACATCACATACAAACAGTAGTCAACAACAATAATAAAAGTGTAAACTGTAAAGCTAAGCCGAGGACACACGGCATACATAATTCAGTGAAAGATTCATTAACTACCATTACGTCTAAGCCTCGCTTTGTTTCAGTCGGCGCTAATATGGCGCTTAGGGTCGCTACGCCGATGCGACTAGGCGACATGTCGCAGGCTTTAGTCGCACGTTAAATGATAAATAGGGGGGATATGTTGTTACTGCAATATTTGAACTTGCTTCCGCTTTCGGGGACGCTGTTGTTTCATGCATATTTCAGCGTTTGAAATGTGTTGGGAGTTGTTACTGTAGGAAATAGTGTCGTAAAGGTTTTGTTTTAGTTTATTTCCCTTGACACGACCGTATAGTCGTCTTAACTATGAAGTTTATTAGCTACGAAGTTTGCCCGCGGCTTCGTCTACGTGTGCTCAGAAATTATCTCACGATAGTCTCTCGCAAAATGTATCTGATCACCTATGGGGCCGAAAAATTCTGGAGTGGCGACCGCGAACCGGAAGACTGCGTTGGAAGGGCCCACTGGATAATGGCCTGATGAAGGTTGTGGGAATCTGCTGAATGCGAGACGCACGGGACCGGTCAATGGTGCGGCGACATTAAACAACCCGAATCATGCATGTTCTTTCTGAGTGCTAGTTTTACTTTATTGTTTCTTTAGTGTTTACTTATTTTACTATTAAAAAAAAAACGAATTAAAATTAATGGTGCAAATAAATCGCAGAAAACCACGTATGCTCCATAGTTAGTCGTAACACGTAGGTAATCGCCACATCACAAAACGCCTAAATGATGTAAGGCAAGATCCCTTGGGCCCTGTATTCTGTTTCGTTGTTCTAAGCCATTTGCATTTCGCGCTCGTTCCACGAATTGAATCATATTAGTAATAAAGGAAAATCCCTCGTGAAAAGATGAATTCCAGCTGAATTTGTTTCATTCTGAAATAACATTTTCAAGGTCAAGATTACTTTGCAAATGCATATTTTTAATGTGAATGATAAGATTTGGTTGGGATTATTTTAAATGACAAATTGATTACCCATCTACCCAGTAATCTGTCCAGATTGTCCTATTTGGGAGGATATCTTTATTATTTAGTTTTCTTTCCAATTTAAATTATACAAAACTCGTGCAAAAAACAATGCACTTGAAACGTACTAAAATTGTTTCAAGAACGACCAAAATGCACCTAAAACGCACTACAAATGCACCTAACACGCACTTAACATTAGGTTTGCTTTCATTGACGGTTCTAACTTCGTTTAAATTCTTGCCCATTGCATACTCGTATAAATTTTTTGCATAAGTATATAATTACTTAAGTTCAGGTGATTACTTTGACTTGACTATAGATGCGGATGTTATTGCTAAAGCTACCCACTGTTGTTTAAGTATATAACTTTATTATCAAGCAACTAACTTAAAAATAACGTATATAAAATAAAACTGGCCTGTTGGTCTAGTGGTTAGTGACCCTAACTGCTATGCCGGAGGTCGTGGGTTCGATTCCCACCCAGGACAAATGTTTGTGTGATGAGCACGATCATTTGTTCTGTGTCTGGGTGTAATTTATCTATAATATGTATGTATTTAGAAATATATAAGTATGTTTATCAGTTGTCTAGTACCCATAACACAAGCTCTGCTTAGCTTGGGACTAGATGGCGTTGTGTGATAGTTGTGGAATATTATTATCATATTATTATTATTATTAAAAACAAACTAATAATAGGTGAAGTGACAGGTTAATGGAAAGGTTTATGACAAGTGTTATTTCTGCACGATTATTGTAATTTTTCAAGTTATTTTTTTTTTTTTTGCATGCTGTGTCTATCGCACCATATTGTACACTATGCATGTATCTTTTTGTTGTATTATGTGAACAAACAGTGTAACAATTGTAGATAGGCCAATAAATAAATAAATAAATAAACATGCATCGAATGATTGACTGTGCGCTTAATGCAAAGAAAGATGCGTAGAGATGTGCAAACTCTATGTATTTATCTAGGCTACCGTAATCTTTGAAACGCACAACTAAGCTGCATCTTTGTTACTATTCCAGTAGTTGTTATACCTACAACCACAGAGTATGGAGATGCTAGAAGCGGCATTGTCAACATTTTCCAAATAAACCAAACGGGTTACAGTTTATTCGCACTATAACACGTAGTACTATTATGTATTCTGTGCTATAACACAAAAGCCGAAGCGACACTGCGGTGCCACTTGGGGGAGGCCTATGTCCAGCAGTGGACGTTTGTCGGCTAAAATGATGATTACACAAAACGATGGTATTAACGTAATTGAAAGCATTACTGAAAGAACTCGACCTCTAACCTTCGCTACAACGACCAGCCTTGCTTTTCTCACAACACGAGGATTATTGAGGCCTTCACAAGGGCATCAGTCCGCCTTGCGAGAAGGCCTTTCGTCGCTGCGACCTCCGTCGTTACTCTAAATCCTTTCGATATAGAAACTGATTGCTTTGACAGCTTGTGGCAGAGGTTGAGCACGCTCATGACGCACAGATACAAAGACTTTATCTCTAGACTCTACTTGAAACTGTAAATAAATCCCAATTAACATTGAACCTAATTCTTTAGCGATAAAGTTTAAAATCTTAAGAGAAACTTGACAGGTAGTAGCTTGATGGCAAGAAAGGAGGTGTCTGATGAGATGACTAGTAATAGAGAAGTGTTTAAGAAGAAGACATGCCGCGCCGACCCCAAATTAATTAGGATAGGGGCAAGAGAATGATGTCTGTACAACACACTAACAAGAAATTACTAGATTTTAAATCACCTTTTTTTTTTTTGGTGGGTGGAAAATCATCGAATAACCCCCCCCCCCCCGCTCTTGGGCAGAGCGAAGGGGAGTGTCAGACTTCTACTGACTAAAAACCAAACCCATGTTCCTTCTTCGCCCTTGTGTCGGAGCCGCGTTAACCTTTCGATAATCTACAGCCCCGACTGGATTTTATATCACCTTAACGCCGTTTTCTCACTACGCCAAACCAACACGACATTAAAAGTTGTGTAGATGTCGTATTGTCCATCCCTTTTTCACCAGCACGACTCCAACACAACACGACTGTCACATTTTGTCACACTGTCCGAGGCGGGCGCGCACTCGCAAGGAAAAGGAATGTTGTGTTGATGTCGTGTTGGTTTGGCGTAGTGAGAAACCGGCCTATATAGTCTGCAAGGTGGCTATGTTGTCACAGTGTTGTCACAACAAAAAAGTTGATCCGATCTAGCGGACAAGACAACATAGCCGAATTGTTGGTTCAAAGTTGTGTTGCTGTTGTGTTGTCCTCGTGTGTGAGAAAACGGCGCATACATTAGTATGGCGGTTGGAGTTGCCACAACATTATGTTGTGTTGATGTTGTGTTGGTTTCGCGTATTGAGAAAACGGCCTAAAACGCCATAAACAAAAAAAAAACACCTAATACAAAATTTCTAATCTACACACAAGCAATTAAATCAAAAGTCAATCCCGCAAACAACGATACAAAAGGGAGTATGTAAAACAAAATGGTATCTGCGCCTCAATATTCACAGCCTCATGCAAATTGGTGGCACGGTTGGTGCAGTGGCTGTGCAATTGGATTGCTGCGCTGCGTGTCGCGGGTTCAATCCCACACGGAACAAATAATATTTGTATGGCCTACAGATAGTTGTTTCGGGTCTAGGTATTTGTGTACTTGAGTTTAATGTTTGTGAACGCAGCCACTATACAGGAGAAATTCCTAGTGTGGGGAAAAGTTAAAAAAAAAGTATGAATGATGTCGGTACTACCATCACTAGATTCTCAAGAATTCAAGATGCGACGATTCCAGGCTCTGTGCCCACACTACACATGCGTCATTACATTTCAATGTATAACAAATCATGTTGAGACCAGTTTTTTGCAGCAAGTTCATCAATAACTGGGGCAACGCAACAGATGCGTGAACGCAAATTGTTATTGCAATATGACGTCATCGAGAGGTAATCGTTGGCTGGAAAGAAATATGCAGAAGGTTCGTTCACACGGCTGTGTATGGAAAAAGAAAATATCATGGAAATATGAAAGTTTATGTTTTTAATTTATAGATTTTTTCCGTTGGAATTCAACGTGAAGTATTTAAATGCTGATATGGCTGCTGCATTGGTTTAGTAGTCGCAAGCACGACTGATGTATATGAAGTCCAGGGCTCGAATCCCAGGTCGGGTAAAGTGGTTTCGGATTTTTTCATTAGGAATTTCTTAGTACGCTACAGCCGCGGAGTCTGGATTTGGGCTCGGTTAGTTGATGGCTATAGGCTCGCCCCTTATTACACGGGACCTACACGTAATTTGGTGTAATGTGGGTGTTTATCACAGATTAAATACGTTGAAGATAATATCTTGGCCGATTGGGCCGGAAAGGCCCAATCGGCCAAGATATTTAGAGTGATAGTTTTGGAGTGGCGACCGTGAACCGGAAGACGTTGCGTTGGAAGGCCTCCCACTAGGTGGACCGATGACCTGGTGAAGGTTGCGGGGATCCGCTGGATGCGAGACGCACGGGACCGGTCAATGTGGCGACACTTAGGGGAGGCTTATGTCCAGCAGTGGACGTCTTTCGGCTGAAATGATGATGGACACTACCGTACCACCACCGTCCAACGTGTTTACCGTATGGTCGTTAGGTACACCTCTGCCTAACCCTTCTGGGATTACAGGGGTGATGTTATGTTATGAAAGTCATGTTACTTTTTTGCGACCTGCATAATGACAAGTAGGCCTGAAAAAGACCATCAAAAAGAAAAATAATACAACAGAACACAGTTTTTTTGGTTTTCACAATTCCACTTGACTTGTTGTAAAGAGTGGTCCTTTTGCATGTTATATCTTATCGTTCTTTCACACTGCGAAGTTTTTCAATCAAGTGTTTAGTGATGGGCTACCGATATCGATAAAATGAAAATTTAATACGAATAATAAAATATAAGGTCCCATTAAAATAGGTGGACAAATTTTAACACAGCGTTCAGTAGGTCTAACCAATGATATCTAAATAAAAAAAACATTAAATAAATTAATTGTTTCTTTTTTTAAACTTAAAATAATAAATTGCCGGCACTCTAGAACAAACTCATCCTTTATGAGTAGGTACTTAAATGCGTTTTTCTTCTTATTACACTTAGTCTGGAAAAGGTTGAGTACAAGAAGCGAACAAATTATCTTCGACTTTGGAAAACAAAATATAATGACGAGAAAACAGGGGAGTTTAGAAACAAAGTATTAGAGGCTAACTGGGACACAGGTATTAACACATTTATAAGTAAATTCAGGGAATTACACTCTCAAATCTTTAAAAAGCACAAAGTGAGGGTTAATGTCAATAAAAGTAAACGTTCCAAATGGATAACCAACGGGATTAGAATAGCCAGCAAAGTAAAACGTTTCCTTAATACGTTGAATAAGACGCAATGCGATACTTCGGTTGTTGAATACCGAAACAAATATATTAGAACGTATAGGAAAGTGTTAAGTTGTGCTAAAAGAAACAGTGTCAGAAAACAAATAGAAATGGCATCAGATTCTAGTAAGATGATTTGGAAAATAGTAAATGGACAGCGAAATGCCACGAAAAATCTTGACAATGACCCAATTATTCTAAAGGTTGACAACAAAATAATTAACAATGGCGTAGACGTAGCTAACATTTTTTCAAAAAGGTTCGACAATAATGTTCACCTTAAAGCATGTGACCATAAATTGGCAATTGAATATCTCTGTGAAAGTGTCAGCAGAGTTGAATCGAACATGACTTTTGAGGCAGTCACACCTCTTGAAATTTTTAACTTAGTTAAAAAGATGGTCAATAAACCGTCTACAGGCTATGACGAGATTCCCCTGACTATCATTAAAGATAATATTGACATTTTGGCAACTCCACTTGCATCACTTTATAATAACTGTATCGAGGAAGGACTGTTCCCTGATCAGTTTAAAATTGCAAAAGTAATTCCAATTTATAAGAAGGGTTCAAAAACGGATCCTGGCAACTATAGGCCGATTTCCCTTTTGCCTGTACTATCAAAAATTTTTGAAAAGATTATGAAGGAACGACTAATGAAACACTTACGAATGCATAGTATCTTAAATGAACAACAATTTGGCTATCAAAAATCATTGGGAACGGCTGATGCTGTTGAAGCATTAGTCGATGAGGTTATTCGCAATCTTAATGATAAACATAAGGTGGCAGGTGTATTTCTGGACCTTAGTTCTGCCTTCGACACGGTGGACCATGAAATCTTGCTGGCCAAGCTGGAGCACTACGGTATAAGGGAGAATGTTCTGAAGCTATTTCGATCTTATTTGCATAATAGGCGCCAATATGTGGAGATTAAGACGGTAGTGGATGAAGAACAAAAAATTTTGAACTCTGATTTATTGACGGTATTCCGAGGTGTCCCTCAGGGATCCGTTCTAGGCCCAATTTTCTTCATATTATTCCTTAATGATTTAATTGAGTACATAAAAAAACGAATCACAGTCACCAGGCTCGTTATTTTTGCGGATGACACTAACGCAATCGTATCTGCAAATAACTTAAATAATTTAGAATCTACAATTAATAACTTATTAAAGGCTTTTGAACACTGGTTTGGTACAAACAATCTTAAGCTTAATATAAATAAAACGAAATGTGTTCTATTTAAGTCGAACGTTCGTAACAACGCTAGTCTTGAGGTTTTGTCATGTGGCTGCAAAGTCGAAGTGGTTGATTGCGTAAAATTCCTCGGTGTTCACATCGACGCATTGTTAAACTGGAAGGCTGAGACTTCGTCTGTAACGAAGTCTGTTAGCTCAGCATGCTATGCACTCCGAAGCCTAAGAGAGGAACTGACATTGGCCCAGCTTAGAATGGTATACTTCGCCTTGGTTGAGTCTAAGCTTAGATACAGTATTGAGTTTTGGGGCAACAGTTATAAGTATAATATTCACTCGACATTTGTGATTCAAAAACGAGCCTTAAGGACAATGCTCCGATTAAAACAGACGGATTCGTGCAGGGATCACTTTATTACACTTAATATTTTGACGGTGCCATGCCTTTATACACACATCAAAAGTGTCTAGGGATCAACATATATTTTTGCAATAACTTTTCTCCTGATTGATATTAATTAAAATTTTCTTTAAGGATTCATCAAATAAAGTGTTTTCGTTTGTCACAGTAACGATAAACCAAGTCACCTTTGCATTAATAAAGAAATTTGCCATTTTCCTAATAAAGGGATTTTTGACATTTGAACCATTAACATTAAAGTTCGAAAAAAAGACTGAAATAACAGTTTTCTTTAAAATTTTATTGGGTAACTTAAACAATTAATAATCCGTGTTTCTACCGCGAACACTAACAACACAAGAACATCGGTTTGGCATACTCAAAATGAGTTCATCCAAATCACGCTGTGGAATGGCCGCCCATGTTCGTTGCAACAACAAAAAAAGGTCTTCTTGCGACTGGATACCCTCCATATTCGGCAGAGCTCTTCTCTGTAGCATATCCCATGCATGCTCAATCGGGTTCAAGTCTGGCGACTGAGCAGGCCTGGAGACAAGACCGATACATTCAAATCTTAACTCGAAGAGCTCCAACAATAACCGCCATAATGTTAGCCGTGAGGCTTCATCACTCTTCAGGGAACTTAATTAGCGACCAAACAGTCAGAAACCGCTTGCATGAAGTGAACCTTCATTCCCGAAGACCGCTACGGGTACCACCTATAGCAATGCACAATCGTAGGATTCGATATCAATGGGCTCTTGAACACAGAAATTGGGCAGAAGAACAATGGCGTTTCGAGTGCTTTTCTGATGAGTCTCGTTTTGGTATGAGACCGGATACAAGACGTATACGACACTGGAGAACCCGTGGACGCCAACAGCGATTAAAATCCTGCCAGGAAGTCCATCCTTATAGTGGTGGAACCATCATGGTATGGGCGGGTATTTGGATCGGCGGAAGAACTGAGTTGATTCGGATCAGAGGCAACCTCAACGCTCAAATTTATGCTGAGACGATTGTATCAGACGTCATCGTTCCTCTACAAGTGCAAATCGGTCCCTTATTTCAGTTAATGCACGATAATGCACGACCGCACACCGCAAGAGTTGTAAGACAGACTCTCGCCGCAGCTAACATCAATGTCCTGCCCTGGCCTGCTCAGTCGCCAGACTTGAACCCGATTGATCATGCATGGGATATGCTACAGAGAAGAGCTCTGCCGAATATGGAGGGTATCCAGTCGCAAGAAGACCTTTTTTTGTTGTTGCAACGAACATGGGCGGCCATTCCACAGCGTGATTTGGATGAACTCATTTTGAGTATGCCAAACCGATGTTCTTGTGTTGTTAGTGTTCGCGGTAGAAACACGGATTATTAATTGTTTAAGTTACCCAATAAAATTTTAAAGAAAACTGTTATTTCAGTCTTTTTTTCGAACTTTAATGTTAGTGGTTCAAATGTCAAAAATCCCTTTATTAGGAAAATGGCAAATTTCTTTATTAATGCAAAGGTGACTTGGTTTATCGTTACTGTGACAAACGAAAACACTTTATTTGATGAATCCTTAAAGAAAATTTTAATTAATATCAATCAGGAGAAAAGTTATTGCAAAAATATATGTTGATCCCTAGACACTTTTGATGTGTGTATATTGGTGCTGCTAACCAGTTTTGTTAAAAACTTGCACAAATCTGAAACGGATGACCAACGACAAGTTAGAGTTCATACACGTAGGAAGGACTTGCCTAACACAATCCAACCGAAATTAAACGTGGTTCATCACAGTCCTAGGTACCAATCAGTACTTCTATACAATAAGCTTCCCCTAGAATTTAAAAGCATAAATAGCCCAAACTTATTTAAAAACAAATTGAAGGCATATTTATTGAGGAAAGGCTACTACAGTGTCGATGAGTATCTAGATGATAAGCCATAGCCGTAATATTATGATAATTGGAATTGAATTTTAAGTTATATGATGATTATTATTTAGTTTTCTTTTTTGTACTTAATATTGTTGTTGTTGTATTTTTGTTTTATATGTCATTTTGTGATATTAATTTAATTTTTTTAATTAATTATTATTAATATTATATTTGTTTAATTATTTAATGTATTAATTATAGACATTTAAATGACATATTATTTTAGTAAGTAATCACAATTTATTATCTTTGACATTCTATTTACATTGAGATGACATTTATGACTGACCTTTTTATAACAATTTCTACCTAATTTATTTTTATTTGACATCTACATTTTTTGACCTACTTTTATTGATTTTCACAAAAATTTGATGACATATTTATTATTTATTTTTTAAACCAATTTGATTTTTATTTAGTTTTTCACTTATCGTTTTATTTTGTTATTTAATATTTTTAATTGAATGAGAGTCATTATTGTTTGGAAATTTAGTAATTGTTTGTGTGAATTAATATGGTTGTTATTTTTATTTTTTAGACATGTTTGATTGTAACATTTTAATTGTACCTACCTACCTACTGTTTTATTTTACAAATTTCAATTTCAACACAATGTATATTATTGTTTCGAAATAAATAACTTATGAACTTATGAACTTATTATTTTTTACCATCGTCTTTATTTTGGTGGTCTGAAACTCTGAATGATTTCTGAAATTTTGTCCACCTATTTTAATGGGACCTTATATAACGTTATTGAATGGTTTATTATGCAACGCTAAAATATCTTAGTTTAACTATACGTTTTGCAACGATTAGGGATGTGTCCTGACTAAAAAAAATTAGTTGTATTTGTTTAGTTAGTCAGTTAGATTATCAAAAAATATTGGATGCGTGTTTTTTGTTTTATCAAATTAATGAAAATTGACGAAGATAAAACGCGTCAAAGATCAGGAGAGGGGGCTTTTCTCGTACGTGGTAAAAAATGTAGTGCGATGTGACGTCACCTGAGTTTTCGAAGCACTGTATCGTCTTCAATTTTTGTTTACGTGAAAAAAGAAAAAATACGTGTACAATATTTTTTAGAAATCTATCTGACGGACTAATTAGTTTTTTTTTGTCAACAAAAGATATAAAAAGAGTTCTCGGAATGAATTGGGAGAAGGCCTGTACTCAGCAGTGAGACAGTACAGGCTAACAAAAAGAAATAACTTATAGAAAGAATTCATTCAACGTCATTATCATCACGTTCTTGTTGCCCTTATCCCATTCTTTGGGGTCGGCGCAACACGTTTTATTTTTCCATTCTTCCCTATTACACGTCACGGTGGTATTTACGGCATTTAACTTTACTCCTTTCTCTTTCATATCATTCCTCACACAATCCATCCATCTTGTCTTTGGACTAACTCTCCATCTCCATCCATCATCAATATCAATATTTAAAAAGAAATAATTAACTCAACGTAATAGGGGACCGGACAAAAAAAACTAATTAGTCCGTCAGATAGATTTCCAAAAAATATTGGACACGTATTTTTTCTTTTTTCACGTAAACTTAAAATGAAGACGATACAGTGCTTCGAAAACTCGTGTGACGTCATATGATAGTACATTTTGACGACACAGGTGACGTTTCTAGCCCCACTCCAAGATCTTTGACGCGTTTTATCTTCGTAATTTTTTATTGATTTGATAAAACAAAAAACACGCATTCAATATTTTTCGATAATCTAACTTACGGACTAAACAGAATCATATTATTTTGACCCAGTCCGATCCCCTAACAATATTTTCAATAATGGGGTACCTATACCTAGGAATAACTTCAACCATTCTTATTTCTGTCGTTACCATAAATTGCTATGCTCCGTGATATTTTTCGATGACCTTTTTCAATAGTTTCACGAGGCATTCTAACCTTTAAAAAATTAATATTAAAAGCATATCTCCATTTCTCCTCGCTCGCAAAGGTTAATTACCTACTCACTAAACTTAAACTTGTTATTTCTAGATTAAAATGAATTAATAAGAAACGTATTATCTTGTTAAGGTTCCGTACCCAGAAGGTAAAAACGGGACCCTATTACTAAGACTCCACTATCCAACTGCCTGTCTGTCTGTATGTCACCTCGGCTCAGGCTGTATCTCATGAACTGTGATATCTCGACAGTTGACCAATTCAAAATTTCAAATGATGTATCTCTGTTGCCGCTAAAACAAAAAATATAATTTAAGTGGGGCTCTCATACAACAGACGTGATTTTTTAAGTGGTACGGAACCCTTCATGCGCGAGTCAGACTCGCACTTGGCCAGTTTTTTTTCTGTTTAAATACAATTTGAAGCTGTATTTAAACTGCATTAAGATAAAGACAGCTTTGTGCTCTCCTTTATGAGTAAAACTAATGAAAAGATAAAGAAAATTTCTACTCATTACCTAGCGAAGTTAACTAACGAACTATTACTTTTAACAACCCCTATACTGGTAACAGAAAAACTGTTAGTTTTAATTTGGTAGATCTTCACTATCACTACATATTATATATTAAAACACTCTGTCCCTATGTCCCTTTGTATGCACTACGCATCGGATTTTGATGCGGTTTTTTTTAATAGATAGAGTGATTCAAGAGGAAGGTATATATGTATAATAACATCCACTTGCACCCGTGCGAAGCCGGGGCGGGTCGCTAGTACATAATATAACATCACGCCTGTAATCCCCATAGGGTTAGGCAGAGGTGTACCTAATAGCGTCACGCACGCACATTTCACCACTTAACTTTTAAGCTCAACAACAATAATAAACATAATGCTCATAATGTAACATTAATTCTTTTTTATGTGATTTGTATCAATAATAACCTAATTTTTCTATCTTTGTGTTGTAGGTAATAATTTATTATGTGTACCCGATATTTGCACGCCCTTTATGGCAGAATGTGATGAGACCGTTTATTATATAATTTAAGACCATGTATTGTACCATGTTCGGACAAATAAATGAATTTGAATTTGTATTTGAATTCAATGTATTAGGGGTCGACCCAATGTCCATCAACCGGGCACAAATCCAGATTCCGTGGCTGCTACTGAGAAATTCGTGATGGGGAAATGCAATAGTACTTTTGACTTGACCCTTGAATCTAAACCAGGAATTCGAGCTTAGTAGTCGGGCTTCCAACCCGACTACTAAGCTCGAATTCCCCTCTATTCTATTTATTCTATTTATCTTCGGGGCCGCCGGCAGACACCAGACGGGCGATCAGTCCTTTCGTTGTGGATTGCAGAAGCTCACCAGTTGTTCGGTAGAGATTTCTGCGAGCTTCTCTTCATTAATCTCAACTGTTCCTAGGATTTCCCATCTGAGTGGCTCATACATTGTGCATTCCGCCACAAGGTGGAAACTTGTTTCTTCTGCTTCTCCACATGCTGGGCATATGGGATCTTCCTTTACTTTCATAATCGTCAGGTGTCTATTGAGTCCACAGTGTCATGTTGCGATCCCTACTACTAGTCTTATGTTTCCTCTGCTCATTTTCAGTAGTATTCCAACCTCTAGAACAACTAGGCAGTCATCGAGAATGATGTTATTATATTTTAGAAGTATTCCCTTTAGAGCACCTATGCTTAGAGCACCAAAGGTGTTCCCATTAGAACACCAATCAATATTTTGACGTGATGCTCTAATGGGAACAATAAAAAATATTCATCCACCCGCAGGAGACCTATCAAAGACAATTCTCATATTTTCAGTATAAAACAACACAAAACTAAACCATATAAAAAAAAACTAAACCTACATGGAACGTTACACGTAAAACGGGTTTAGTTTCTAGGTTATTATTATCAGAGGCGTGATAAAAAGAAAACATTTTCTTAATTATATTCGCACAGTCGCCATTCAGTCTTATAATTGCATTTTACTTACGTAGTTATTAATTAAAATAATATACCTGGATGGAAGAAGCTGATTCGATTATGCTCTCTAAGTTAGTCAGCCTATAATGTTCCCACTTCAGGGACTCGGCCCTCCTCTCTAGGAGAGGGATGGATAATTCACCACGCGGACTCAGTACGGGTTGGTAGATGTCCAAGTCTTCGATTTTTTTGGTTCTAAGACATGCCGGTTTCCTCACGATGTTTCCCTTCACCGTTTTGAGAGCAGTTTTGAGAGCTTACCGTATTAATTAATTGAAATATTATACCTAGATAGAAGACGCTGATTATGCTCACTAAGTAAGTTAAGTAAACTGCATTAAATGATAGAGTAAACTTAGTTGAAATATTGGATTAATTCGCAGATCCTTTGGTTTGAAGACTTGTGATATCTGATGCGTTAAGGAGTGTAATTAATCTTGTTTTGTGTTATTCTGGGTGGAGATTCTAGAAGAGCAATCTTAAATGAGAGATCTTAATTTAGAGATCGCTTTAAGGTCATTATTTTTCGGGTAGAACATTTTATATTTTTGTTTTCGTTAGTGGATATTTAGCTGGGGTCCTCGGTTATGAGCTTAAGGTCATTGGTCACTTGGCACGTTACTTTGTGTGAAATTACCATTGACTTATATATTACTGCGTAAGGACTGGGCGGACCGCATGATAAAATGACGCCTCGAATTTGGTCCCAAATAGGTCTTGACTAAACCGAAGTTTAAAAGAAAATGAAAATTTAACATTTTTTTTTATTAACATTTTAATGAAAGCTTTATTTAATTTCTTTATACCTCGATAATACCACGCCACGCCGCTCATACAAGGTTACGTTTACGAGCAGCCTGATTAGTTCATATAGATAACGTTAGTGTTTCTCTGTATGGGGAACGCATTGAGCAAAATGTTCGGACGACCGTATCTTTAGTTTTTATATCAATGGAAATTACCTAATCACTGCTACTCTCAATACTGTAATGGAACTTCTTGAAGAATTCTGAATGTTCTAGAACCAAGAAATCTAAAACAAAATATGAAATCTACCAGTCGCCCTTCATGGTGAATAGTGACATTCTTCCTGTCACGGAGAGGATGACATTGTCCCAACAGTGGGACTATTATGTTGATTATGTGGATGAATGAGCTCGATCTTCAAGCATTTTTAATGTTGTCAATTTCAAAAGAACGTTTGAAGTGTTGTTGTTTTATGTTACCAAAATGGAAAAGCGATAAAATCCTGTCCCCAACAGTGGGACTATAATGCTGGTTATAAGGATGAATGAGCTCGATCTTTAAGCATTTCTAATGTTGTCAATTTCAAAAGAACGTTTAAGGTGTTGCTGTGATAAAATACAGATTTTATCTATCACGATAACTAAATCTTTTAATTAGACAACTGTAGGAAAATAATCAAATACCGACATTTTCTCCATAACTCGACGACTCATTAATGAAGCCGTTACATATTGGAATTTTACCCATTTTTGGACATATTCATTGACAAACCAATAAAACTATGTGGAATTCGACAGGATACAGTAATGGTTACAAAATGTCTTAACATAGCCCTGCATACCACCTTAAAATAAGTCTCATTTCGAATATCTGTTCGTAATTAAAATTATAATAAATTATCATTCTGTAATTGGATATCTCAACCACTCATAGGTTGACAAAACCTTTTTTGACATTTAGAAATGTCAACTGCATTTTCATTAGAATAAGTAAATAGTTAACAGATATTAATGAAAAAAAACTTCGTTGACTGCCTCATTGGTCTAGTAGCCGCGGATCTCGACTGTAGAGCATTAGGTTCTGGGTTCGATTCCCGGGTCGGGCAAATTGCTATTAGTTTTTCCATCGGGAATTTCTCGGTAGCGGTCATTTGTGCCCGGTTGATGGTAATAAGCTCTCCCTCTATAACATTGGGGTAAAACATGGCGAACTCGTTTAAGTCTCTGATAGTCTACAGTTCGTGTCTCTTGGTGACTTTTGAACTACATAATTTTATTTCAAGGTTTGAACTTAGTTCATCGCTGACGTTTCCTTCAAGGTTTCAAATGTCATGTAGCAATAAGACTTTTTCAAGTTAATCTATGAGAAGTGCGTCTCTTGCTGACCGGCCGAAGTGCAGTGTGCTGTGCCAAAGTCGCTGGCCGGGAGTGATGACCAGGAATGCACTTCCGCTGCATGCTGGTGGTCAGGATACCCCATGAAGCCGTGGCTGCTGGCTGACGGTATGACTTGCTGCTCGAAGGCGAAGGGGAAGTGATGACGACGTATGAAGTGCTTGCACGAAGGCTGCGCAGACGTTCATGCTCGGGGTCACCAGTTTGGGGGGTATGAGGAACAGGGTGTAAAGTTCCTCATCCCCCGTTGAAAAGGGAGGATCCTCCGACCGGACGGGTGTTGTGTCCGGCGGGCTAACTGCCCGACAGTTGTAAGTCGGGAACTCCTAAATAGGCTTATGTCGCGGATAATGTTCATAGCGCGATGTAGGAATTTCTGTCGATCGTTTGTTAGTACGCAGGTGTTGCGATAGATGTCGCTAGTCGCCACAGTATTAAAACTTAAAGTGAAGGTAAGCATCTTATTTGTGACAATATTTAAAGGTGAGGACGGGTGGATCAGGGCTCTGTTGCTCCAGAAATCACTAAACCGCGTTTAGCGTTAGACATTTTTAAAATCATTCTGTCACTATCAGTTTCAAATGATTGTCATGAAAAAGAATTTTAATTTTTAATTTTATTTTAAACGTGTTTTGTGATTAATTGTGGTGCTAGGCGGGCTCTACTGTTTTAAATGTAATAAAAAATCATTGTTCGTTCTATAAGTACATAAGGAGTACATTTTCTGTCACAATGAAACAATAAATAAATCAAATTATTTTAATACTTACAAAAATTTTAAGATTATAAATGACATCACTCTTATCAAAGAAAATATTATAATCATATTATGTCTTATTTGATAATAATGTGTATAATATGAAATTACTTAGTTGTATTTCGACAAAGTTCGCCGCACGTCTAGGACAGTTAATGAACACAAGTTCTGTTTAGTGGTTTTAACTGAAGCAAAGTTCATACAACCTTAACTGTAGTAATATTAGTTAGGTACGTTGACTTTGAAGGAGTTTATGCAGTTTTGGTATCCTTTGATTTTAAATTGTTCACGGGTTTTATGTTGTAAAGCATATTTACGATCTATGGTGTAACTCGCCCTATCTCAAATATTTAAAAGTCCTTTATAAATGTCGTTATAGAACCACTTAATATTTTTATTTTCTTCTATGAAATACGGCAATAATCTTGTTGACGCCAACGAATAACAACGAAATGCAATTAATTATCGATAAAACAATTTTCTATCGACTAATATGCCCCTCACTACGTTCCGGGAGGTTATTACCGCCCGCATATCCGGTCATCGAACTCGATATGTTGGTGCGATACAACCAACATTTGTGCCAAATAAGTTCAGCTATCCTGTAAACAAAACAGCTTCAAGTTAACCTGATGACCCTATTGGCCCAAATATTGGCAATTGGCATAATCATTTCGACGTACCGTGAATCCACCCACATGCATAATTTATCTACATTGCACGCACAAAATAAAAGCCAACTTAAGATTATCCCCGAAGGTTCGATGAACTGCCCTCGTCTTTGCAATAGTTTGTACGAAAGGTGAGGAGCAGGGTAGGTCAACATAATTCAGCTAATATGTTGATTAGAATAATATTGCAACTTCTTTTTGTTTATTGTGGTAATAAAGTTGCAACTTTGTTTCTATAGAGGTTTCTGTTTGTGTTCGTCCAGGTAATTTGTTTGGCCATGTAACTGCATCCGCCTGATGTTGTTTTAATAATTATAAATTATCTTTCGTCACCGAATAAGCACTACTCTTTTAGAGTTCCCAAGACATTCATACACGTAGATGGCGAGACGAGATTGAAGCATACAACCTACACACAAGTTTAAGATCGAGATTACTGAAAAGAGTATATGTATAAGTATACATTTATTGCAAACGAAAGCTGTTGTGTCATCGTATTAACCAGTAAATGTTGTGAATGTTAGATAGCCAGTCACTTCCCGCATGATAAGACCCTGGACTGGGCGGAGCATTGTGGATTATCTCGCCCATTCTCTCTCTTAGACGAAAAGCCTATGTCCCAGCAATGGGAACATTATAGGCTGATTAGTGATTATCTAATCCTACAAATACGGTAATTTCTTGAAAATATTGGTCATTGACCATCCCATTATAGGAAGCCTTCCCCAAAATAAATAAACGAAGAATAATCGTTCTAAATAGTTGGTGTAAGGCAAAGCTATGTTGTATTCAGAAACAATTCCCATCCGAGAAATAGCTACAACAGCAACAACAGATCAAAATCATTTGTCTCCAACGCTATTCCTACCTACACCAGTTTCCTAAGTTGTCAATATCACGTGATCCGCCACTACCGCGCGACTCCCCGCTGCGATTCGACCCCGTCGTATCGTCGGACACGTTTCAGGACCGTTCACTCGCTGTGTAGCGTGCCCTTTCTATTTTACTTAGACAATATTGTTACGAAAACGTTTTGAGGTTTATTTATAGAAGGTTTTTAATAGCTTGGACCATATATTTGTTGTTGAAAAGGTCGACAGGTAAATTGAAGAAAGTTGTTGGGTAAGTATTATTTATCTTAAGTACACGACGTTATTTTGGAGCCCTGACATCGCCAGGAGACGCGGTAGTCCTCACAGGAGATGGCGGGACGAGCTGGATAGAATCAACGAGTTGTGGTCCACATTGGCTCTGGATTTGCCGATCATGGTGTGAGGTATTTTCAAGTTTCCAATATTTAATGATTTGGAGTGTTATAGAACAGAGATGTTATACAACAGCTCACCTGTGTTCCCCATCCATGGCAATATAAATTGAGTCAGTCCAGACTCCAGACTATGAGTTTGGCACTTTCAGTAGCTTCACTAGCTCCCGTAATGAACAAACGACAAGACACGCAGGGCACGTTACAAGTACCCCATAGTTTGGTGTTCTATATTTTGTAAGTTACCTAAAGGAATGTATGTGTTTAGGGCAAATTTATTGCTATGTACCGGGCACAAACATAAGACACCGAGCTGGTACGGAGATTGTCCTGACCTCAAATAACAATAAAGCATAATTTCGATCAACGATACTGTACCTTCATTAATTGGATACCCCTCATACATACATAGAAGTATCCTATAGGGATAACTAAATTAATGCAAGAATCCGTCTCACGAATTAAACTTAGATAAATAAATTAACCTACCTTCGCAGCAATGCAAGGTTCATCAGCAGTACAAGATAATCTATAGCATCCACATTGTGAGAGATATTTTACAATCCCATGCATATGTATGGCATATAGCTGAATCTTGGCAGGACTTAGAAGGTTCTATCGTTGGCCGTTGCCATGCAATGCGCAATACTAATCCTTCTTTCGAAATACAATTGTCACATAAATACTAGGTAGGTAGGCGTAGAGGATAATCTAGGGCTTAGTATGTCGCCAATTTTGATAGGTACTAAATATCACGACTATAATTTTCGAAGAGTTTGGTAGAGGTACACCCACATGTGATACATAACACTTTATAAAGTCGAACAAGTTAATAAGTATAAAGGCATCTTTATAATTCTAGCATACTGAAAATATTGATTGCAATTTTGTTTTACAAAGCGTTTCGCATTAAGCGACTGATGTCAAACGCTATCTCGTTTGACATCGCCAGTCTCATCCAGGTTTTTCCCTCGATGGCAACTATATCGTCTGCCCATCTCGCCGCCGGGCGACCTACATTTCTTTTCCCCGTTCTTGGACGCCATTCGGTGATAGCTTTACTCCACCTGCCATCTGTACGCCTTGCCAGGTGTCCTGCCCAACGCCATTTGAGTTCCATAACGCGCTTTCCAATATCGGTGACCTTTGTACGTCTTCGGATGTCGACGTTTGGAACTCGGTCTACCAGTTTTATACCTAGCATGGAACGCTCCATGGCTCTCTGTGCAACTCTTAGACTGTACACAGTTTCCTGTGTGAGCGTCCATGTTTCAGCACCGTAAGTCATTGTAGGCAGTGGTGGGTTGTGATAGAGTGGGTGTGGTAGAGATCTTTTTTACATTTCAAACTTAGTCATAACATAACATCCCGCCTGTAATCCCCGAAGGGTTAGGCAAAGGTGGACTAAACAGTATATTATGTATGTTTAAGTCCCATGTAATAGGGGACGATCCGCGCCTTAATAGCCATCAATAACACTTGGCCCAACCTAGGAATCGAACCAAGGAAGGACTCAATATTTACATAGTAGTGATATAGGTACTAAAAATACATTTTCTTGAGAGTCACATGCCCTTTACTTTTGTCTATAGTTTAACTTACATAATTATATGTATACTTCTAAATATTACAAACAGGTTCAAGGAAGATACGGAAGCAAACCTGAGCTGTCAAACTGGTTGTCATTGTTAAACTGAGCGTGGTTTTAAGCGCCGTACTCAGAGGTGTTATCTAAACCTGTTCTAAGACTTGTCTAAACTTCATATGACAGCAATAATTAATGTATTTAGAAGTTGTTAGTGTGTAAGAGTAAAGCTAATTAGGAGTTAATGTATCGAAATATTAGTAAATTAGTTTTGATACGTCTATTAGTGTACAGTAACTTCAAGTCTGTAGATTATGGAAGCGCCGTTAATTAGTAATTCTTTTGTCTTGTTTTCTTTAATTTTATATATTTTATTTTTAGTTACCATTATGGTAAATAGTTAGTTAAGTCTAAACAATTTGAACATTAGTAGTTATGTGCAAATATCGAATTTGTACAAGAGCGCGTCGAATGTATTTTGCGACCTAGTTTATAATCTGCCGATTCAAATATTTTTTTCCTATAATAATTGTGTGTTTAGGTGAAAGCTAGTACCTATAGTTTAAGTTAGTTAAAATATCTTTGTCGTTATGAAATGTTATTATATCGTAATATACAAAAAACCACTATCCTAGATTATATATATTATACTGATTGAGCTCCTACAGCCTGTGATACAGCATTTTCCTAGTCTTCTTCTTAGCGTGTCGATGGCAAACCGCTTACATTATTTACCTATATTTTTAGTATAAGACTCATATTGTTATTTTACCTTTCTTGAGGGGATCGGACATAAAAAAACTAATTAGTCCGTCAGATAGATTTCCAAAAATTATTGGACACATATTATTTTTTCTTTTTTCACGTAAACAAAAAATGAAGACGATACAGTGCTTCGAAAACTCGTGTGACGTCATATGATAGTACATTTTGGACCTACAAGTGACGTTTCAAGCCCCACTCCATGATCTTTGACGCGTTTTATCTTCGTCATTTTTTATTGATTTGATAAAACAAAAAACACGTATTCAATATTTTTCGATAATCTAACTTACGGACTAAACAGAATTATATTATTTTGACCCAGTCCGATCCCCTATTCTGAATAAAGATTTTTTTTTTAATTATTTTTTTTATTGTACCTACATACAAACATTAGGCACTGCACGTCTGTAATTCCCAAAGGATTAGGCAGAGGTGTACCTAATTATAGTACACCCACATTTTGCCAGGTATGTTTAAGTCCCATGTATTCAGGGTTGTCCCTGCATATTGTTATCAACCGGGTATAAATCCAGACTCTGTGGCAGAGCGAAGGGAAGTGTCAGACTTCTACTGACTAAAAACCAAACCCATGTTCCTTCTTCGCCCTTGTGTCGGAGCCGCATTATCCTTTCGATAATCCACAGCCCCGACGGGAATACAATACCCCTTGGTAGAACAGCCCTGAAAATATCTCTATTTTTCTACCAAACTAAAATCCTCTTCACATAGTGTTACCTAAATTTTCCTGTTCAAAGTTCAGCACACGTTTCACGGTTTTCGATAACATCGCAATGCGGGCGCCGAAAACGTTTCTATACAAAATGTCCGTTTAACATAACAAACACCTGAATTTTTGATCGATACTGAGCATTTGGAAACGTGCGGCTTAGTTGTTGATGGAGACTGATGTTCTTGGGTATGGTGTGAATCGTTTTACCTACGGTTCGGTATGGAGAATATATTTTACTAGGTTATGCCTGGGGTTTCGCTCGCACGGTGTTCGGGGATTATTCTACGGGATCGTAAAACTGGGATAAACTGGTAAACGAGTTGACTGGTAGAGAATGTCTAGTGGCATTAAATCCGCCTGTGTAGCAATTTTCGACATAAAGTTTAAAGTCATAAAAAGTAGGACCCTATGTGTTAATCTAGGAAAGAGTAACAAACAAACATTCATCCATCTTCACAAGCGTTGAGGAGTAGTTAGGTTATTTAAAGGACCACAAAATTAGCTAACCTCTACGATTGGCGATATAACTTTGCATACTGAAACATCTTTTGTCTTTTAAAACGGCTATTGCCACTCAATCGGCTTGAGTCTGAAGAATATTTGGATCAAGAATGTCATAATCTTGCTTGGGTTGAAAACTAGTATGAGTATTGATATTGGCCCTATCGTTAAACTAAGTATTTGTAGAGTTCGTAATTCTTAACTACTTAATTTTATAAATACTACTGTATCGGATATTGTCAAAGACAATTAACTCAGTACCTAGCTATTGGTAACAGAATATGCTCCGAATAATAACACTGACAATAAATAAACTCCACTCGTAAAATATTTCAGTTTCAGCTCAATTACTTCCATTACGCATCGTTATTTTACTCGAACTGTTCATTACAATATACTTTTTGAAGCACAGTCCAGTAATTAAATACTCCAGGTGTAATTAATTGTTCATATAAATTGAGAATAAACAGTAAACAGTATTGTCATAGAGTAGTACTTGTCTACAGAAGGACAACTAGTGAAAACGCATTCAAACACATACGTAGAGCTGATCTTGGATTGCTGTTCTCGTACAGCGGGTGCATGCTGGCATTCACTTGGTTTATCATCATTGGCTGCCTTTTGTGTCATGCCTCCCTGATCTGTGCAAGTATCAAACAGGTCTTTTCTGCGATCTTCTGTAGATCGTCCAGTCAATAGACTATTGATATACCAATACAAGGGGTATTGGTATATCAATACTCGGTAACCATTCTGTTGGAGCAGCTTCACAAACCATCGCCGCGTCTAGCCAAGTGTCCTGCCCACCTCCGTTTAAGAACCGTAAACGAACGTCTTACGGTCTCTCCCAAAAGTTGTTTCAATTTTATTTAATGATTTTCCAATAGCAATTTGTGTTTAAAAGTTTGAGATATGAGAGTACCTATAGACGCTTCCATGCAGCGTTCGCTTTTGCGTTGCTTATGTGGGTACACTTGTTTCGTTGTATGCAGTGGACATTCTGAAGCTATCTATTCCGTGGTACAGTTACGTAAATCGTGCGTGCTTCATAGACCGCAGTGTTACTATCGGTGATTATCGGTCGTTTTGTTACTATATTGGTAACAGTTCAATGTCCTATGATTGTTTTGCGATTAATTTGGCTAATTTTAGAGTTGTTTATTTGGTTTTTTTAAATCGAAATTGCCGGGAAAATACATACCACCTGTCTTGATATTGTGTATAAAATAGGTATGTCAATTATGGACGAGTTTTGAGATTTTGTATGATATAACAAATCTTTGAAGGTGTAAAGTTTTTATGCGATAGACGATACATACATGTCAGTAAAGATTCTATTTTTTTATTTTTGTTAGCCACATGGTGTCCCACTGCTGAGCAAAGGCCTCCCCTTGCTCCTTCCACACCTCTCTATCCTGTGCGATCTATGGCCATGTTAGCCCCGTCAACAGAATCAGATTCTATTATATTGTTAAAAATAGCAAGAAAAGCCGATTTGGATACATTCTGCAAACGTCTAAAGGGAATTGAAAATACGAATCTGAATAATAAATAACACAATCTCAAAAGCTCAGAAACTGTGATGCTGTGCATCATAGCATTGTGTCTTATAATTATTGCATCATTCATTGAAACGGCATTCACATTTCCATACTTTCGTATTCCTCAGAACTAATAATATATGTCATCTATGTTTTGTTTCCAATACATAATATTAATGTTATTATTAATTTGTTGCAGGTAATAATCACTATATTGCGTCGCCCTCATCGCTTGACATTTTGAAAATGTCAGAAGCGCATAAAACTAGGTAAATTGTATCTAATTATAGTATTTTATTATTCTAGTATTATTTTATACGGAAATAATGAT
Organism: Diarsia dahlii; assembly: GCA_949775195.1. Taxonomy (NCBI): domain Eukaryota; kingdom Metazoa; phylum Arthropoda; class Insecta; order Lepidoptera; family Noctuidae; genus Diarsia; species Diarsia dahlii. Next base: position 2,165,979 of record OX459198.1, read on the forward strand.
GAGCAATATTCTGTCATGGAGTCTTTGTCTTGGACTTCACAAAAAGTGCACCCCTGCTAAAGGTAGTCACAAGATCTCCGCGTGTTTTTAGTCTGCCAGACTCTTCAGTGACTAAACAGTAAACATCCACACGAGGATGTCCACTTTGTTTACCATTTCTACCTATTCCTAACCAACAAGTGATTCCATAGAGATATCTTATCATTTACCACTTTGGATAATCAACTAACTTAGCTAGGTGGAAAAGCATCACCTTCCTGCCTTCACCTATTTTACTTAGGATAGGCGCAATATATTTTTATGTTCCTTCTGTTCTATCACCCGTTACAGTTTTAGTTACTCAGCTAGGTTGCCTTGTTATAGTCGCGGGAAATATCTAAATGAGGGAAATCTGTATCCCGGAACCGGGAAGTGTAGCAGAACAAAGGGCCAGCAGTGGTTGATTCCAGGCTGATTATGATGATGATGATACCCAATCTGACCCGACCGATGATTTGAGTTATAGAGGTTTCTCACTTATCCAAGTCCCAGTTAACCAAGTTTCACTGTAGTAAAGTAAAGTAAATTTTGACCTTCGAAAAGTGCTGATTATCAGCCTAGTTTGAATAAATGAATTTTGTTTTTTTTTTTTGATTTCAAAGTCTCATTGGAGAGGCATATTATGTCCAGTATTGAACTGCAACACGCGGAGTTGTTTGTGTCGTCGTAGTCATGTAGTTAATTCAATAACGGAATGAACAGAGCATTCAGTTAATTATTTTGCATTATGAAGATGAGTTGCCGTTTTCATTTTGACCTCACTCATAAAACCGATGTTGAGAGAAGCAGTTTAATAACTCAGACAAGATGCAGTTTCACAATAATGTTCAAAAGTACCAAGAGCTCATAACTCCATAAGAGTCCCATAAATAATGAAGATTTCCTAGTTCAGCTTAATAAGTAACTATCCATAACTTGAGCCAAAAGGTTAGTTACACAGTAATAACATGCTGTGTTAACTTGATTTATAATTAGTGTATAAACATTAGCTGGAAGCCATGTTTAATTTTATCGTAAAAATAAGTATTGGTTGTAGCTCTTAGCTAACAGTACTTGGTTTCTACTTATGCGCTCCTCTCTCTTTACGTTTATGTCTTGAAGAGGAACCAAGATTTTTGTAAACATTCTTAGACTTAGACTTCATATTTGTTTATAATTATATTCCTCTTCCTTTCCCGCTATCAATATTTATACTGTCTTTTATTCACATAACTGCTTAGTGCATATTTTTCTTATCAATGTAATGATCATACCAATCTATCATATTGTTACGAGCTGGGTATGGGATAAATAAAAACACTACCAATTAAACACACGAATTAACTTTATTACTCGCAAAACACTTATTCACAATCGCAAAAGAGTACTGAACACTTTATCGTACTAGATTTCACTTCGATCCTTTCGTTGTCTCGCTTAAAAGTAGACTGACTCACTTCGTCCTCAGTCGGTCCTTTTATACCCAAGCAAACAAAAGACATTCGAGATAATTCTCTATTATTCAAGAAAGCATCCACAAAAAAACATTAACAAAAAATAAACTTAAAGATAAAAGAACCGACAAGGAAGAAGTTACTTAACGTCGTCGGCATACGGTCGAAATTACAATGACAACTGCCGGCGACTCCCGGCGCCTGACCTTGAATACAATGTAAGTTCTATACCTACTACGGAAATAGGTACCTAAAAGAATGAACTCGTATTTTCTAGGTACTACACAGTTATTAGCGCGGTTTCTCGAAGATTCTAGATGACCGTCGTAACACTGCCCCCTCCTTAGACATGCTCGTCCCGAGCATCATTAGTCCCGTAATATCGCGCCAGTCGGTCCACATGCACAACCTTAGGCGCACCTCGCGGACCCTTCTGTATTCGGTAGGTGACATCGTTGATCCTGGTCACAACTCTGTATGGTCCATCCCATTTTGCTTGCAATTTCGGAGACTTTCCCTTGCTCCGCACTGGGTTATGCAACCACACCAGCGAACTTTCGTCGAAACCACGACTGTTTGCCTTCCGGTAGGTAGATCTTGCAATTGACGCATCCAGGCTACTTCCTCGCAAGTGCCGATCAAGGTGTCCTTCTTAATTACTTGCTCCTTGTCACTTGGATTCAGGATTCGTACAGCTGAGATGTTGTTGGCCTTTACCAGAGTTCGTGCCATCTTCCATGAAAACTCATTGTCCACCCTTTCTATCAGAACACTTCGATCTTTGTGTCCAGAATTCTGTGGTAACTTAACTGGCACGATCGTTTCTGATCTGCGAGGAAGAACAATTTCCTTCAGGCAGTACACTTTCCCTGATGGTGCACCTTCCATAAAGACTTCCTCTGAACCACATTTCAACACTCCTTGGTCAATGTCGATCTCACAACGATATTTCCGCATGAAGTCCAAGCCCAAGATGCAATCGTCGACTATGTCGGCCACGATGACATTGTGTCGGTAAATTCTATCACCCAATTTTAACTCCACCTCCTTCTTGCCTCGGACGGTTATGTGCTGACCGGTAGCTGTTAATAATTGAAGACGGTCGCGGTTATTGAAGTAGCCCCCAAGAAACGTTTTCGCCAGGTGAGAATTGACGACCGTGTGAGAAGCTCCAGTATCCAACGTCAGTTTGCATGGAGTTCCGTTGACTTCGCCGTTGATGGTCAGGCTGTTCCCGTCATGTACTTGTGAGATCGAGATCCTCGGGGCTCTTTCAAAACCAGCCAGCACCCGCCCCCCAGTCCTGGCATTTACTCGTTTCCCTGCTGTGGTTGGGCAGCCACTTCAGCCACCTTTCCTTGCTGAGGTTGGTCGTCTTTTGGTGAGCTGCGCTTAGGACAGCTTGATCGAAGATGACCCCTTTCTCCACAAGTGTAGCACCTAGGGCTGTATCCTTGCGGGCGGTTGCGTACAGGTGACGCTACAACCTCCCTGACCCGGTGCGTACGGTGGTCCTGCCTCACTGCCTCTACTTCTAAGGCATGGGCCAAGGCATCTTTCAGCGTCTCATGATGCCCAAGTCTCACAGCGGCTCTAACCTCCAAGTCGCGTATTCCATCGATGAACACCTGTACCAGATTGCCATCAATAAGTGCAGGGGAAGACTGGTAAGCTTTCCGAACCAACTTTTCAACTTCCAGGGCCCACTGTTGTAAGTTCTCGGCACTTCGTTGAACGCGATCCCTTAGTTTAGCACGAAAAACGTGCTCCAGGTGCGCGTCGCCGTATCTGGACTCTAATGCCTCCAGCAGCTGTTCGTAGGTCACATCCTTCCCGAGTGCCTCAAGAATGGTAAGGGCCTGGTCTCGGAGACCCAAAGTGAGTGCGGTCATGGCTTGACCTTTGGTCCACCCATTCGCCTTCATAACGGCCTCAAATTGGATTTTGTAGGCCGACCACGAAGATGTTCCGTCGAATGGAGGCACTTTAAACCCGCGCACCGAAGGGGCAGCAATCACTGAAGTTACAGACCCGTCTCCAACCTTAATTTCACTTAAGGCCTTTTTCACATCGGCGATCTGAATTTCGGCCTTTGCGATACGGTTGTCGTGCTGCTGTACCTGCTCCTTCATCACGCTCAGCTCTTTCCCAACTGATGCGTGGAGATCCTTTATCAGGAGCATCTGTTCCTCTTGACGGCGGGCCTGTTCCTCCTTGTCCCGTTGCAACTGCTCCTGCAACTGGCGGGCCTGCTCCTCTTGGCGCCGGACCTGCTCCTCTTGACGGCGAGCCTGTTCCTCTTGACGGCGAGCCTGTTCCTCCTTATCCCGTTGCAACTGTTCTTGCAACTGGCGCGCCTGCTCCTCTTGACGGCGTGCCTGGTCTTGCAGCAGTGCCATTAAGGCAGACAAGTCAGGCGCCGCTAATGCTGGAGTAGCTCCGGATGGGCCAGCGACTGGCTCTGACGTAGGCTGGACACCGCCCGGTGTATGCGTCGGGGATTCTCCAAATCGCCTTTGGTCCATACCTTGCTGCCGCTGACTCCTCGTACGGATACTATCCGTGTCGTCCTTCGGTAGAATCGGCATTATTTATCCCCACTTCTGACACCAAATTGTTACGAGCTGGGTATGGGATAAATAAAAACACTACCAATTAAACACACGAATTAACTTTATTACTCGCAAAACACTTATTCACAATCGCAAAAGAGTACTGAACACTTTATCGTACTAGATTTCACTTCGATCCTTTCGTTGTCTCGCTTAAAAGTAGACTGACTCACTTCGTCCTCAGTCGGTCCTTTTATACCCAAGCAAACAAAAGACATTCGAGATAATTCTCTATTATTCAAGAAAGCATCCACAAAAAAACATTAACAAAAAATAAACTTAAAGATAAAAGAACCGACAAGGAAGAAGTTACTTAACGTCGTCGGCATACGGTCGAAATTACAATGACAACTGCCGGCGACTCCCGGCGCCTGACCTTGAATACAATGTAAGTTCTATACCTACTACGGAAATAGGTACCTAAAAGAATGAACTCGTATTTTCTAGGTACTACACAGTTATTAGCGCGGTTTCTCGAAGATTCTAGATGACCGTCGTAACAATATTCCCTAATCTATGTCTTTTACCAGTCTTTCCACTCGAAGGTTCCTATAAATTGGTACCTAACAAAATGTAACTCAATACATTTGTTACACAAACTCTCCAGGTGAGAGAGAATCTTGACCAAAGCCATCCGTCTAAATGAGCAGTGTCATTAATACCCCAGTTTAAGGTCTCCCCTAGAGGCAATAAACATGTACGAATGGTCGTAATCTCGGTGAATGTTCTATTACGGCGCTGTCAGAGACCAGGTCAGAGCTGTGACGGCTAGTGGATCTCGCAGGACAGAGGAGGGAATTGCAGAAGGCTTGCTTTCCTGTTAAACTTGCGAGGTGACTTTACGTATGTCAAAGTGACAATCAGTGCCTGTTGAATCCATCCGTGTAGATCACATACTAAGTTATGATAATACAATGCCGTGTCCATGGAGTTTCTGGCCTGTTCTTCTCCATGAGATCGGCGACTATAGAATGGGCAACCACAGTTGAATATGCCTGTGGCTGGACTTTAGTTAACTTATTTTTGACTATGCTAGAGTGCCTCTTATCTATTTGAGATAAATGTTTTCTGTTTGAGAATATATTTCACATCATGGTATTCCCATAAGCAAAAAATATCTAGCTTCCATAGGCACTTTCATCCAGGCACGTCTTCATTAAGGGGCCACGTGATGGCAAATTACGACTAACCGATAGGAAACCTAGACCTGCCACGCTACTAATATTTCTGTTCCGTGTACTGTACTGGCTACAGGTTTTTGTTCGAAGTGTCCCTTCTGGTTCCTATTGTAATCTCAGTGTCCACGACACGTCACGTTCCCGTACTGATTTCCCCCCGGCTCTGAATTCTGAATCCAATGTCGTAATGTTTGTAACTTGTTCCAACGTGTTGATTATTCGTTTAGAGGTTCTTCTATTGTTTTTCTTCTGTTATTTTGAAGGCAATGAGATTTATGTGTGATAGTTATTACGGAAGATACCGGTATTTTTCTTCAAAAAGGAGAAGTATTATTATACACTTAAAAATCAATTTTTTCATCAATTCATCGTCAGGCTATTAATGTTCCCACTGCTGGGACACAGGCCTCCTCTCTTTGATAGGGGATTGGCTATAATCTACCACGTAAACCTAGTGCAAATTGTTACATACCACAAGTCTTCGAAATTTTGGTTCTAGGACATTTTTTCACAAATTATTATTGGTGAAAGCATTTTTATAACTGCAATTTATTAATTAAAACATGACAGAACAAGAACTTATCTATCGCTGTAGGCACTTAGCTCAACCTGTCTTTTTAAAACTAGACAGACACTTCACATGCAGTCTTTATTATCCGTTTTTTGTTAACACAATTTTCCACAAAAAAATGTTCATTTACGTAAACTGAACCATGAAACAGAAACCCACCGGACCCAATAATTAAATTTAACAAATCATTCATTGTTCCGCTCGAACACTTGACTTTAGGAAGTTTACAACACGAGCGTTTTATAATCACTGTTGTGAGATGTTCTGGAATCTGAAGGTCGGATATAAGCAACAGACGCGACGCTCTCTTAAAATCGCAGGCAAGGCCGGATGTAAATGCCTAGCTTTGTAGCCTCGTTGATTGCAGTGAACGATTGCCTTTCTTTGGCAAGAGCGTGTACAGTCTGCGTCAGAAGTAGATTATCGCACTACTCAAAGTTTCAAAGTTTACTAACAAGTTATTGAAGAGTAAGGAATATTTTCAAGAATAATCTTTTAAAAAATATATTCGGTGATAGAATTCAAACATACAAATGACACCGACTTCAAAAGCTGATTTTTCTTCTGAAGTTTATTTTTCACTTTTTTGTGCTTTTGAAGTTGGTTTTTTTTGCAAAAAAGTTTTGTTTCGTAATCAACAGTACCTACTCGTATAAGTATAAGTTACTAAGTAACAGTATAAGTGTAACTGTATAGTCAGAAGCAAGTAAAAATATAGGTGCTTTTAAAGGTCGTGTTTTTCTCCTTCCATATTATTATTTTGTATGTTGTTGCAAACATAGCTCTGTGAAACCCATACCGTTATGAAACAAAATCGCTTTTGAATTCAAGTGTGAACATTAAGTGCTTTTGTAACTTTGCATAGAATGCGCGGGTGCGCCAAAGTTCACCTAAAATTTCAACTCCGAAAATTGGAAATCCGAAAATGTTCTTCCTAACATTTTTCATCCTAACAATCGCAATTCCTAACTTCTCTGTCTCTAATGTTTTAATTCCGAAGCATTCAACTTCATAATGTCTGTAGCAATAAACATCTATTACACTATTATTTGTTTTCCTATATTTTCTCAACATAACCATCTTTTACACTATTATTCAGTCATATCTTTTTTTTTGTTTATATTACTTTTTATTCATAATAATCAGTATTATAAAAGGTCCCATTAAAATAGGTGGACAAAATTTTAGAAATCATTCGGACCGCAAAAATAAGGACAATAGCAAAAAAAAATATAAGAATAAGAAATAAAATACCTACTTTTATAGGATGAGTTTGTTCTAGAGTGCCGGCAATTTATTATTTTAAGTCAAAATAAAATCACTTTATATATAGTGTTTTTTTTTGTTTAGATGTCTTTATTTAGGCTTACTAAACGCTGTGTTAAAATTTGTCCACCTATTTTAATGGGACCTTATATACTATGCAAAGATATCCATAGGTTAGGTTAGGTTAGAACTGTGACCAACTACGCGCGAGCCGAGCGAGCGAAGCGAGCGGTGCCGCGGCAGCGGCCGGCGAGCGCTACCTCGAAATTGGTCGCGAAATTTTTCTAAGTATTTTTTTCATAGTGCCCCCAAGACGACACTCTGACCTGAATTTCATTCATTTATTTTATTTCAAGACAAAAATCAGTGAAACGACCTTTAATCATTCTAAACAGTTGTAAGAGTGAAAATATTATGGTAATTATGTTTAGGAATAAAAGCGTTAGGATAAAAAACAGTAGGAGTTTAAATATATTTACACTAATGATATTATGAATTCCAATTTTCGGAAACATGAGTGTTATGAACATCGTCGGTAGGACTACAAATAGTATGAATGAAAACTTTAGGATGAAAAATTTTAGGAAGAGTGATCATTCGGATTACAAATCGTTAGGAAGAACAATTTCGGATAAAGAACTTTAGGTGAGCCAATATGGACCCAGAATGCGCTACAGGAGATTATTTATTCTCGCATAGATATTATCTATTGAGTTCCTCATTCGGTATTAATTTGAAATTCATTAGATTATCGTTAAATATGGCTGGATTGTAAATAAATAGAAATGTTAGTGGGATGTAAATTATAGAAATGCCAGACACACAGCGAGTGGTCGATGCCAACACCTCTTTGGTCTGAACTGTCGAGAGGTGACTTAGGGTTAAGTCAGCTGGTTGGTCAGCACTTACGTGAATTCTGATAAAATCATAATGTCAATCGTTATTTCTTTCTGTGTAACAGTGAAAGGTTTTATCTTAGTTAATCAATTAAACATAAATTGCCGCAGACTTCTTCTCAAATCATTAGTGGATTTTCCTGTTATACAAATTACTTATAAAGAAAAACGATTTCTGTTTTTGTATGTTAGTAACGAATAAACTCAAAAACTACAGGACCGATTTCGAAAATTCTCTCATCATTAGAATGCTACATTATCCCTAACTATAACATAGGCTATATTTATTACGAGATGTCCACTCGTGCGAAGCCGGGACGGGCCGCTAGTTACGTATTTAATAAATATCTGAAATAATTTTATGAAGTTTGGCAAAGCAGTAGGTTGGATATCTGTTTGTTTATTTTCGGATACATAAACTTAGTTATCGGATAAAGCCGCGGGCAAAGATATTTATGAATCAGGAAACTGATAAGATAAGTTTACTTAGGTCTAAAGTACATAATTATATGTTTGCAAAGACACAATAAATTGTTTTACTTAACGTAGTTAAGGATAATTTCACGCGACATTTGACATTAAGACTGTATTTAAGAACTATCAGTATCACACCCTGTACGTCGTTTTGCATGAGCTAGTCGTGATGAGTTTCATTGGTCAACATTGACCATTCTCTCTCTCTCTGTCTATCTATCTCTTCTTCAAGCTTTGACCACCTAATGCTGAGAGAAGGTCTTTCATTCTTTCCACTTTTGACAGCTTTGCTATCCAGTTTCTTCCGGCCACTTTATTGAGACCTTTATCCAGATGGAAAATGGGAAAGAAAGTGCGGGAGTGGATACCATGGACGGGGCGGAGGAATATGCGAAGACAACCAGCTAGGTGGACAGACAAATTTGCCCTAAACGTCATACAAATCTTGATTATTGCGCCCATGCAGATATACCGAAAAAACTTATACCTACTTGCTGTGTCTGCGAAATACTTGAGGAAACATAGAACGATTATGGCACATCACGGACTACCCAACAATCCTAAACAAAGTGGGTGCGCGTTTTTTCCGCAATTCGCCACGGATTTCGTATTTCCTAAACCGAAGGTTCGTAACAGCGAGACGTTTTGGCGTACTATAATGACCATGACAGTTCACAATACGGTGACAATGAATGTACTGGCAATAAGTTTCGTTGGAACTGGTGACTTAGAAAGCAGTGGGTTGTGCAAGGTCTGACGATGTAAGTAAGGTCATAGGTAACTTTCGTTAGGTAAGTCGTTCAGATAATTATGTTAATTGTAAAAAATGTGAAGTTGCACCCTAATATGGAGTATGTTTTGTTAGGCGATAGAAACAATGATGTTTGTAGAATTTCATCCAACGTATTTTGTGTAGTCCTGGTCCAAGACCTCAGCCAAGAACTTTTTTGATTGATTTAACACAGGTTAAGTGTCGTATATAACATATTTTTATTTTATTTTTTTATTTTAAAAAATCGTTGCCCCACACTAGGAATTTCTCCTGTATCGTGGGTGCGTTCACAAACATTTAAACTCACATGCACAAACACACCCAGACCCGAAACAACTATCTGTAGGCCATACAAATATTTGTTCCGTGCGGGGATCGAACCCGCGACACGCAACGCAGCAGTTCAATGGCTCAGCCACTGCGCCAACCGTGCCGTCAAACATAAAATCGTGCCTGTAATCCCCGAAAGGTTAGGTAGAGTTGTACCTAATAGTACACCCAAATTTTTCCAATTTTGTTAAGTCCCATGTAAAAGGGGACGTCATAGTTTGCGTAGACACGATATAAAATGAAAGCCTCAAATATAGTGTGCTGCTTCCTTAAATGGCAATAAAATAAAAGGATGTAACAGCGCCGTATTGCAAATGCATTTTTATACAAGTGTGAATAGCAGCATCATTGTTTTAATTTATCGTTCGATCATCGCTCTTTTGTTATCCTTCTGGAGCCTTTCCAATTACTTAAGTTTGGCGACTCGAATATTTCTCTCCGTTGTTCTATACAGCCATATAAACTTACTATTACATATTTAACACCATCCAACAATGAAGAAATAGCCAATACCAACTAAGATTCAATACCAGTTAGGCCAGCTGTCACTCAGACATTATATACGGGCACAGCATGCCACATAACTATTTTCCACGCTGACTGACCCCAGACTAAATGTCTTTGCGTACCCAGGCCAGGGTATGTTAGACGTGAATGTAGAAGATTTGTGTGTCTTATTGAGTGGGTATGGCTGTAAAACAATATCTTTGTTGAACTTTTCATGTGGGATTTTATTCTTTGCTGCGTGAGGTCTTTATAGATAAAATCACGGGTCGTATAAGTTGGTCCAACGGCAATAGCTTTGTCTAGATTTGAGAGTTATGTTAAGAAAGGCAAGGTATGTGTTGCCTGTAAGTGACTAAAGGATTGTCTTGTCAATCATCCAATAGGATGAAGTAAGCTGCATCCCATTGGATGATACACTTACACAGTATCCTATATTATGATGAGAAAGGATCTGCGTAAGCGTCAGCTTATCCTTTTTGCTATTTGTACTAGACGCGTAGATATGAATTTCGGGTTCCATTTGGAAGATGTAAAGAACCAATAGGTCTTCGTCTTCTTCTTTTAGGATCACTCGTGTATCTGTCTGTCCGTCTGTCACAGGCAATTTGCTTCGAATCTAATGGACCTATTAAGTTGAAATTTGTTTTCGTCTAGTTGGTGCCAAACCATGCCGTCGAGAAATTTCTCTCAGACATATTGGTTTCCTCATGATGTTTTCCTTTATCGAAGCAAGTGATAATTTTACAATGCGCACCTGAATCCAAAACATTATAGGTGCGTTTTAAACTAAATTAATACATATTTAAAAGAGACACTGGATATGGATTTTAGACTTCTATAGCCGCCGTATATTTTATCATCGATCTCCTTACCTAATTAACCTAAACTGTATCTATAAATCCTAATAGACCTTTTCAACTATGTTACTCCCTTTTATCACCTTAATCTGGTTGCCTCTCGCTAAAATATTATACCTATTGCAGAAATACCAATCCCAATCCATTGTGAAGCCTTAAATATCAGGAGGCATGCAAAAATTGTTAGTTGCGAAATTGAGCCGGGTTGGTATGCAAGGAAATAGTGCAGGATTATGTGCAGAAGTAACATTACCTACACGAGGTATTTTTAAAACGAGCAATAATTTGATTAGCATTGTCCCGCTGTTAGGCAAAAGCCTCCTCCCCATAGCCTTCCACTCTGCTCTTCATCCGGATGTCGTTACGCCATCGACCGCATTTTCTAGGTATCGGTGATGCTGATGCATTCTGCCGACATGGCCCACCTAATCCCACTTCAACCTAGCAGTCTTGTTGCCCCCCTTCAGCGATTCCAGCTTTAGAGGACTTAAACAATCAAAACTTGTTGCGCACCGATAGATCTTGTGTTATATTGTATTCCTATGTGAATACGATCTAATATCGTTCTTCCTAGTTTAGCTTTGTTTCCTGTCATTTCATTCTACTTCTTCTGGTCTCTCTTCAATAACTTAAGTAAGACCATTACCTCCGAATATGTCTTCTTGTAAATCCAATTGTTCTTCTGCAACAACTCTGCTATACCAGCGCCATTGTGGTTGCAGCGGTGATTTATTGACATTTCGGCTCAGTCGGCGAGACGGCGTAATTACGGGCACGATTGAATACGATCGGTCTATCGGCGGGTCGGAGAGCACAAAATATCAGTGCATTTAGTGCTCTGCGATATTTTAGGTCTTTGGTGATGTCGGTAACTATGGCATTGTTTTGTACGTGTTCGGGTTTGAAAAGATTGTGGCGAAATAATGCATTAGAAAAGTGTTAGTTAGCTTCAACGTCTTTATAGGCTCTATTATTGTTATCATCTTCAACATCATGACGTATATTATGATTATTATACCTTCTTTACTCCTTTTTGCGCAAAATGTGGTCTGGAGGTGAAGTTGCGGACACCTGCTCGTTATACAATACAATTTTTTTCTTTCTTTGTGTTCAATTTACATCATACCGTTCTAAGAAACACGACTGTTTATCCACTAGTGAAATTCCGTGAATACAATTCATCGATTGAGTTCATGGAATATAAAGGCTAGATCACAGGCCTAAGACATACCTAGATGGCAGGATGACCTCTTTCTCAAAGGATTGGTCAACATTCGCACTAGATCACGAAAAATAGAAGAAGGGAAGAGAGGCCTTTACCCTGCAGTGAGACAATACAGGCTAATAATAATATAAATACAGATATAGTATATGAAAACCTTTTATTTTCAACAACTCTATTATTTACAATGACGTTTATCTAGAATCGCATGACTGCCTAATATACCTTCTTTATTCTAGTTCCTTATGTTCTAGCTACTAAAGTGCTAAATGCCTCTTGGTATCAAGTCATCGTAAAAGTGAACAACTCGTTAAACACAACTAGGTTACAACAATGATCGAAAGTGTTTTATTATGATTATGTTCTATTTCGTCACTTCATATTCTAGCTTAGTGATTGTTAACGCATGCCTTGTTTGTTTTTATTGCCTTTTGAAGGCTGTTAATGACGTATTATGATTATGTTCTATTTCGTCACTTCATATTCTAGCTTAGTGATTGTTAACGCATGCCTTGTTTGTTTTTATTGCCTTTTGAAGGCTGTTAATGACGTGCTGAAATAGGTTAATTTATATAATTATGTATACACCACATTCTGAAATGCCACTGTAACGTCTAACAGGGAATAATGGAAAAGAAAACGTGTTGCGCCGACCCCAAATAGAATAGGATAAGGGCAGGGAGATGATGATGACACCACATTCTGAATGTTATGTACATTCACAAATTGTGAAGAGTTTGATCATAGAGGATTTCACTTTTAGAGAAAGATTTTCATTGTGATATTACCTAAGTTTGTATCTAACGAGATGTCCAGGGATAGGGTAAATAGGTATAGCATTCATTGGTCTGGTTTTTTACGGATGAATCTGCCGCAGATGCTTAACTCGTAAACAAATGCTCTCGATCTATATTTTACCGATAATAAGGGATCGGACTGACTCAAAAAAATAGAATTCTGTTTAGTCCGTCAGTTACATTATCGAAAAATATTGGATACGTGTTTTTTAACCGACTTCAAAAAAAGGAGGAGGTTATCAATTCGACTGTTTTTTTTTATGTTTGTTCGCTCATAACTTGCGACTGGGTGAACTGATTTTCATGATTCTTTTTTCATTTGAAAGCTGGTGCTTCCCGTGTGGTCCCATTGTCACCATTTCAATATCTGATGATGGGATCTTGTAGAAATCGGGGGAACTCTTCAATAAATAACAGCAGATTAACCGCGATTGTTGCTATAGCATATCTAAGCATTGTTTACGCCATCACACAACATAATATCACGCCTGTACTCACTTCAAAGGTTATAAAAACTATTTGGTGAACATATTCTGATGAAATGATAGCAAATGGACTGGGATTGCTGAAATCTCATGTCTGTCTATTGTTTACACCAGTTCATAACATAACATCACGCCGGTACGTTGTGAAGGGGTAAGCACATGTGAACCACTAAAAAGTGAAAAATAAAAACTTTTTTACAAAAAATAAAACCGACTTCGACAAAAATAAAACACAAAAAAAAGTGAAAAATAAAAATCAGGTTCTGAAGTCGGTGGCAAAAACATGAAATCAAACAAACAAAAGTCACCGACTTCAGAAGCTGATTTTTATTTTTCACTTTTTTGTGTTTTATTTTTGTCGAAGTCGGTTTTATTTTTTGTAAAAAAGTTTTTATTTTATCAAATCAATAAAAATTGACGAAGATAAAGCGCGTCAAAGATCATGGAGTGGGGCTTAAAACGTCACTTGAAGGTACAAAATGTACTATCATATGACGTCACACGAGTTTTCGAAGCACTGTATCGTCTTCACTTTTTGTTTACGTGAAAAAAGAAAAAATATGTGGTCAATATTTTTAATCTATTGCATAGATTCTATCGCGGGCCTTGAGTTGAGTTGAGCGTGGAGAGCGAATCCAGAGATTTCCTAACAAAAATATTCAGGATTCAAGATTCAACCAGGTTGCTATGGTTACGGAAAATAACAAGGTTGTCAACTGAGGTTGTCAAATTAAATAATTGTTTGTCTCTCTGCTTTCTCCTTCTAAAATATTCTTACTCGTATAATTTGTGTACAAATGTTTTCAATATGAATAAACAAAGTGCATTTATTAATGAAGAAAGTCACGAAAAAATAGTGAAAGAAAATGAGTGAGTACTCTATATACATTCATTTTATTATTAGTACGCATATCATAAGTTTTATTGGTTTTTGCATTACTATTCTGCGAATCGGTCTAAAACGATTCGTTTTCTTATAAAATATCTAAAATAAAATAAATAATCTTCATATTTTTCAATGTTATGACTAGTGGTGGTTAATATAACGAATAACACCAAAACATAACATGTTATTGATTCATAACGAATAACGTTTGTTATACCGACGCTGCCTACGTGTTATCATTATAATGTCTAACTCAACAACACGCTCAACGAATAACGTAGCAAGCGGTGGCGGCGGTCCTACGATGCACCGTTTCCGAGTTATGGGCGTTCAAAGTTTCTGTTAAAAAAAAAAATGAAATTGAAATATCTCGAAAACGGAGCGTCCTAGGCAAAAAAGGACCAACATTTTGACCACCCCCGTGATATGTAAGTGAGATTCACATAACACGAAAAAACATACACTGATGCAACTTTACTTAATCATAACATTTAATAATATTTTATTAGTCCTAAAACTGCACAGAATGAAGGAAAGTTCATTGATAATTCAAAACCATAATTATAATACATTTATATTCGTTTTTAATATTAATAATAACGATATTATTATAATCGTTCGTATACCTACAGTCCACTAGAATATAAAATTAACTGCGCATCAATAATCATTGCGCACGTTTAGCGTGTTGCCGAATAAAACGATAACGTCTCCGCGTTCAGATTACTGCCGCGTTTTGTTACAACTCGTTATTATGATAACGTATAAAATAACATGTTATAAAAATACATTCAATAGTCTATAACAAGATAATGATTTATAGCAGAATTGCACACCACTAGTTATGACACTTACGTCAGGCTTTCAATACTTTTTCTTTTAAATTTTCTGTCATAGAGTTTCTT
Organism: Diarsia dahlii; assembly: GCA_949775195.1. Lineage (NCBI taxonomy): Eukaryota > Metazoa > Arthropoda > Insecta > Lepidoptera > Noctuidae > Diarsia > Diarsia dahlii. Next base: position 2,181,209 of record OX459198.1, read on the forward strand.
ACTAGCTTAGTCTATGAAGGTTAGTTTTGATTTATTTAATGTACATCGCGCGAAATTCGAAGATCAAACTCTTAATATCGTTATTTTTGTTCAAATTTTTTGAATGAATAATTATTTTGGTGTGTAATTACACTATTAATACCTAATTATTTATACCTATTATTGCATAAGTTGATAAAAAATGCTATGCAATAGATTTACCGCGGCAGTCTCCGAGTGCCACACGTTTTTTCTTATTTGGAAATCTATCTGACGGACGAATTAGTTTTTTTTTGTCCGATCCCCTAAATCTCAATAGTACTACTTAGTCATATCAGAAAATTCTCTCCAGTGCATTCCATATTATTCAAAGTTAATCAAAGACGATATTCTCCACTAACAAACATTATTGCCCGCAAAATTCAAGGCAGAAGGAAGGAAGGAAAGTTCAACTGCTAATTTAGGCACACATTAGGGATAACCCTATTCTAAGTAAAGTTCGTAGCAACTGCAACGGTGAGATTTCGATGTTTGCAGGAAAACATACTAACATTTTCCTTATTACCTAATTTAGTATTATTTACTGCAAAACGATTAAATATTTACTATTCAATATTTAGCATTTAGCAGCAGTGAGGAAATCTTAATATCGTCAGGTCAAAATTACAATGCAATTGAAATGATTGCCCATTGATCGCCGTTTAAGGCAAGAGACAGGATGCTGTTCAGCTTTAAGATCACATCACGACTCAACTGTTACTACTATTCCGATTATCATAATATTCGTTCAATGGGTCTTTAAATAGACTTTTGCTTTCGTATCATCAAAAAGTAGAATGGCATTTTGATGAAAATTATTGTGATACAGTTATAGTAAGTATAGAAGAATAAGACAAATGCTGTGCCGACTTCAAATAAATTGGGATAAGGGCAGGATTATGATGATGGCGATCTACTTAATCATCTCAAAATTGTAATCGTTACCGCACCAGAAAATAACTTCTGAATTTAAGTAAATGACTGAACGAACATGCAACCTAACAATTTTAAGGCCAGGATTCAAAGCAACCATTACAATAAGCTTCCATTCCCGGATCTCACACTCCATCACGATCTTCCAATCAAATCCTCGTATTTCTAAGTACTACTCACTTAGCTCATATAAATCTCTCTTAATCGTTGCTTCAGTAATAAGTACGACGGCGCATAATAAGACGAGACTTGTATTGAGTCAGCCGCGATGCCTCGCGTGATCGGAATACAGCTGCAGGGCTGCTCAACTAATGCGAGAATTTGTTTGGTAGACCATGAGGCTAGACAGGCGAGAAATTCTGCGTTGTCTGGTGAAAATATTGGGATTCTTATGTTGTTTGTTATAAATCAGCCAGAGATTAAAAATGTATGGTTTGGTATTTAATGGTTACAAACTACACCTGAAAGTTCCATTAGCCGTAAACTATAACAAGATATATTTAGCAAGAAGCCGCCTATGCGAGCCTTTTTGCAACTTCTGCACGGTTGATGGCAATCAACCAGACTCTGTGTGCCTGGTACTGAGAAATTCTTGATGGAAAGACCCAATAACTCATTGTCCGACCTGGGAATCAAACCCAGGACCTTGTACTTAGTAGCTAGTGACCGCTAGATCCACGATGTAGTTGTTTTGTAATTAGATTTACTAAAAAAAACTACTTAATAGAAAAAAGTAACTACCTCTATGGCACAGCCCTGAAACGTTCGCGGCTCTTTGTCTATAATGTTTACGGCTTTAAGGAAACGCCTGCGCGGAATATTTTTAAATGAACCGAGATTATGAAAGCGGTCCTCTTGTCTGATGAAATTTTATTGGTTTAGTCAACTTAGTGGATTATATGATGGGGGAGACGACACATCTTGATCAGTAAATCGATGACTTCATGCATTCTCAAACGTATATTCGTACTCTATGGAAAAGTCTTGTAGCATTATGTGATTGAAACAAACATTTTATTTCCTAAATACAGGCTATGAACAGAGCAAGGTCTAAAATCGAGCCCAGAGGTACTTTCTCTTAGATCCAAGTTCTGGCTTACGAATACAGATTATAAACTTAGATTACTTCAGATAGTTAAGATTCTTGCATTTGTGCCTAGTTCTCCCACCCATAAAAATACCGTTTTACCTCTAAAGGATCAAGAAGTCACCAGTTCACCACAAGCAAGCTATAAAGACTAATAAGCTACAGTATAAGTCACACATTCAATACAATAAAATACAAAGTCGAACATTCCAACATTACGAACAACCATCGTCGAATTAACCTCATGATAACTTCTCACACATTCTGACACTTATCCTAATTGGTATCCAATGAACGCCTGGATATAGCACCTAGAAACCAATTACATGGGTCTAAATGACCCGACGACTTATCCTCACAAATATTCGATGTCCTAACCAGTCAGGGGTCAAATGTTTATTCCAACTATGATTAGAAAGTTGCTCAGAATTGATTTGAATATTAGTATACTCTAACTCTATAGGGCATCCTTTTATGGTTTTAGATTATTTAAGCATGCCACGAATAAAGTGTTCGTGTAAACGTTTCGTGTAAATTGCAAATCAATGGCATTTGAGTGGTTGTTGGCTCTTTAATTAGTGAATGGATTGATTGATTTGTGTTTGGACGTGCTATTGAAATCGGTTGAATAATATTTGATGAGCTAACAGGTGTGTTGTTTGGATTTTGGTGTGATGGAATTACAAGGGGTGGGTTGTAATCATTCGTTTACTACAGTAAAATGTATCATGCTTGTAACGGTATTTCTTAATTTGAGTTTTATGGTGTAATCAGATGGAACTTTGATGAGTTTTTTTATTATCAAAATTGAATGATTGACATTTGAAAGTTACTTCGTAACTTTTCTGACCAAATAAACTGAATGGACTTTGTGATAAACGATAAAACTAAAGAAAGAGGAAGGTGTGAGATGACGCCTACTAGGGAAGTATGGAAAAGGAAAACATATAATAGTCCTCCTGACCGTTCTTCGGCCACGGCGGCCAATCTCAGCGGAGATTAGCCATCTGCGCGGGAGATATTATAGTGCACAAGTGTGTGCGCAGGCACAGGTGCACTCTCTGTTCCCTTTTCTCTCATAGCCCGATGGGACGGCAATCCGACACGACCGGAGAGAGATCAGGCGCAGGACCAACGGCTTAACGTGCTTTCCGAGGCACGGGGGTACTATACCGCCGACTTCCAAACTCCGGGCTACTACTGGGAAATTTCTAATAAAAAACCCAATAGCACTTTTGGCCGACCCGGGAATCGAACCCAGGACCTCACGCTCAGCAGTCGCGCTTGCGACCACTAGACCAACGAGGCAGTTGGAAAAAGAAAACATAAGTACGGCATCGAACCTCAACTAAATCGGAATGAGTGCAGGAAAATGATAATGACGATGAAACGTTGTATTATGTGAGTTTCAATTCAAATAAAATTACAGCAACAGGTAATACTGAAAAATAAACTGTAAATCAAATAAAAGTATCATACTCAAACACGTACATTCATTGAGGCACGTGATTCGTCGTACAATTCCGCGACATTATAATTGTTTATAATTACGTTTTTTGTAGCAATTGTAATGGTTACCTTTGTTTTATTGCTCGCGACATGCAATCCTGTGTATTTGCGTATTTGGACACAGAAGCTTGTTATGTAAGAATTCAAGGAATGTGTGAAGGAAGCGTCGGACTCATTAAAATCCTTGATAGAAAACTGTTATGTTTTTACTGTGAAGATTATCTTTTGGCAACTAGGTTTGTTAATTATTGTAGTGGTCTTTATTATAAATTAGAGCGTGCATCTATGGGAAAGGTAGTCTTCGGTGATAAAAATTCTACCTACTGTTTCGGTTTCGGCTCGGTTAACAAAACATAGTCGTGATAGGTGGATAAATTAATCAAGCCGTTGATTTTTCGCCTAAAATCATTGAAGACAAGCCTAAATAGACGTTTGTTCTCTGCAAATCACGAGTCAAAGGAAAAAGAGAGAACACACCCAAGAATCTCATAATTGATTTTCGTTAGAATGTTCTATCCCGCATTTGGTCAAAGGCGTCTTCGAGTCTTTCCAAGAATTCTTTTCCCGCAGCACATGATAAGAAATAATAAATGGAGATCAGAATTACGCCAGGAAAGATGAAATAGAATAATAATTAGGAGCATTAGTCCAGGTTTAGTATAAACATAGGTGTTGTTGTGTCGGTCTCGCCAACCTTCGCTTTCCCATCCTGCCTAACCGCCGATAGAATAATATAGCAATTAGTGTTATTGGAGGATTAATTAGGGAATCAACAGCGACTATTATAATGATGGTATAGATATTTTTTTTCGGTGTAATTAAATGTTTATGATACCGTTTCCTGAAGTGTTTTTCCAGACGTTGCATCATCATCAGTGTAACAGCTGAAACACGTCTACTGCCTGGTATAGGTCTTTCTAAAGCTCCAAAGACTTTTGCAGATTCACAGTTTTTTCTATTAAACCTAGTTTAAAAGAGAACACACAATTGGTCGTTTCTATACAGGAAGCAGGTATTAATGCTGGGTTTGCATCAAAGCGTTACATACGATTTGCCACTGATTCAACATCCAAAAGGTATGGAAAAAACAACTTTAGATTTCTGTGTATGTCTTTTGTTTTTCATTAAATTTCACACAGACTAACTAAACACTTGACGTACACGTGTCCTAAAACATTGAATATCCAAGTAGTATACTTCCTTACTGTTCGCATTCAATAGTTCCATCAAACGAAACTAGATACGCCATCTAGTTTCGTGTTAGCATTTAATTTGTGCAACTAAACGATTGTATGAAGTTAGTTCCATCAACCTGAAACTAGATGGCGTTGATCAAATACGTCAAGAACCTGAATCTCGATGTTAAGATTTTCGTGGATAGATATGGGGTCTCTGAATGTGATTTTGTTTTTTGTGTTTGAACCGAGTATTGTGATCACGTCAAGATCCAATATCATCTAATTATAATTACTATCCGGTTAAATCCGGTATAACGGTGTTTTATTTATCCGTCCGCGAAGTAAAGTTTCATGGTCCTATCGAGTCGGATAAGACCGGATGTGAGATCGAGACAGTGTTTTTGTGATTCTTGGCGTAGGAATCAGGGTGGATCGCCCTGCAGCGCGCCGCATACCCAAGCTGGTGTGCACAGTGTTGTGACTAGTGCTGCTGCAGCAGAGTTGGCGTGGACCAGGAGTTGGCGCAGGGCGCCAGGTGGAGGAGCGTTGGACACCGTCGAAGTGAGGGCAGAGCAGGGCGGACTGGACATCATCAGCCGAGGCAGGCGCAGGGCGCACAGGTTTACACCTGGGTCTCATCGCAGTCACCATTGAAGTGGAGTGAGTCAGTGAAGTGCGGTTTGTTGAAACCAAAAAATCGTGAGTACATTTGTGTTCTATTTGCAAGTCGAGTTTCTTCTGAAGATAATTCGTGTGAAAAGGGTTTAATCGGACTTTAGTATATTTAATTAGTTTTTATTCATTAACTTCTTGAAGCGTTAATTAATTTAGTAAATATGGAGGCTTTGTATAAATTACAAAACAACACAAAACTTCTTATTGAAAAAGCTAAGACTAACTTTGCAAAATCACCAAAAGATAGACTAACTAAAACTTATGTGGAAACTAGATTAGAAGCATTTGAAGCCTTGTGGAAAAAATTCTTGTCAACTAACGAAAGTATTATACAGAACGTCACAGACGCACAGCAAGAATCTGATAAGTATTTTGTAACTAATGTTTATGATACAACTGAAGAAACTTACATTGTTCATAAAACTCAGTTAAAAGATTGTTTAAATAAATTTAGTGATCACAATTTAGATCGAATCCCAAGAACAAATGTCGAGCACACAATGTTAAATAATGTGAGATTACCGAAAATAAACATTCCAAAGTTTTCGGGCAACTATGCAGAGTGGGCAACATTCAAAGATTTATTCTCATCCTTGATACATAATAATGATAGTTTAGAAAACGTAGAAAAATTGCATTATTTAAAAGGCTTATTGTCGGGAGAAGCAGAACAACTTGTCAGACATATTGCGGTTACTTCAGATACTTACAAGGAATGTTGGTCGTTGCTGCATAGTAGATATAATAACAAGCGATTTCTAGCGAATTGTTTATTAAAGCGCTTAACGAGTCAGAGTAATGTGACAGAATGCTCTAATAGCCTTAGGGGTTTACTAGATAATACAATGGAATGTCTTAATGGGCTGAAAAATCTCGGAGTTGACGTCAGCACGTGGGATAGCATAATCGTCTTCATAGTTAGTGCCAAACTTGATGTAGAATCACGAAAGCAATGGGAGACTAAAATTAGCTCCAATGATGACTTACCCGTGCTCTCGGAGTTCGGAGATTTTTTGGAAGCTAGGTTTCGTGCGCTCGAGTTTTTAGACAATAAGTCAAGTAAGCACAAAGCGAATGTTCAACACATAGTTAGTGGCGACAATAAGGCCGCTGAAGTATCTTGTCCATTTTGTAAAGAAACTCACAAAATTGCCAACTGTAAGAAGTTTGCTCAAGAGAGTTACGAATCTCGTCATAGCTTTGCACAAACCAGGCGCTTGTGTTACAATTGTTTAAACCCGAATCACTCAATTAAGTTCTGTCGACAAACTGCAACGTGTCGTATATGTAAGCGAAGGCATCACTCTCTACTACATCCAAACTCGGTCTCAAACTCCACAGTAGATAGTGAAACCTCTAATACAGCAGCTGAGGTTAAATCAGCGGTGTCTAGTGTTCAGGCATCGTTATCAGAGAGCAAACCATCAACTTCAACGGTGGTTTCACATTTTTCTAGAGGATTAGTGCCTACTCAAGTTTTGTTGGCTACCGCTCTTGTCGAAGCACAGACAAGAAGTGGCTCTACACAACTGCTGAGAGTGCTATTAGATCAGGGATCTCAGGCATCATTTATAGCAGAATCAGCAGTGCAGTTGCTTGGACTTAAGAAGAAACCGACCAAGTCGGTTATATCTGGAATAGGCGGTGAGAGAAGTGCTTTTGCTTCGAAGTTTACAGTCACGATGACTATTCACTCACGCGTAGATCCAAAGTTTTGTGTCGAAGTCCATGCTTTCGTGTTAGGTACCGTTACGTCGCTTTTACCCTCGGAAAAATTAGAACAGACCTATTGGCCCGAGCTACATGGGTTAACTTTAGCCGATCCAGAATTCCATACGCCAAGCAAGATAGACATCTTACTTGGTGCGGAAATATATAGTCAAGTTCTTAGAGATGGTTTAATTCAAGGTCCACCAAACTTACCGGTAGCTCAGAACACTGCCCTGGGTTGGATCCTTTCTGGACAGATATCATCAAACCATGACGCTATTCATTGTCATCTCGTCATTCACAGCAGCTCAGATCAGGCTGATGACAACGCACTTTTGCGACAGTTTTGGGAAATAGAGTCTATTATCCCTGATAAGAAGATCCTTTCTGAGGAAGATCAACGATGTGAGAATATTTATGCACAAACCACGTGCCGCGATGAGGAAGGTCGCTATGTGGTTAATCTTCCCTTTCGCGATCAAGATCCGCAGTGTCAATATGGGAGTTCGAGAGACCTCGCCATAAAGAGATTTCATCTTCTTGAAAATAAATTCAAGAGGAATCCGCAAGTCAAAGCTCGATACTCAGAGGTGTTCCAAGAATACATCGACCTTGGTCATATGAAGCCTGTACACGGTGATGAGCGTAATATGAGTACAGGTGTTTATCTGCCACATCACGCCGTGGTACGTGAAGACAAAACTACAACCAAGGTTCGAATAGTTTTCGACGCCTCAATGAAAGGGTTGAATGGTGTGTCTCTGAACGACGATCTTATGGTTGGTCCTATGTTACAACCTCCATTACGTCACATCATTATGAGATGGAGAATGCATCCCATAAGTCTCTGTGCTGACATCATAAAAATGTACAGACAGGTGAAGGTTTCTCCTGAACATGCAGAGTTTCAGCGAGTAGTGTGGCGCGATGATCCAGAATCTGAAATAAAAGAATACAAATTAGTAAGAGTTACGTTTGGTACAGCAGCGGCTCCTTACCTTGCAGTGAAATCCTTACAGCAGGTGGCAGTTGATGCAGGCGGAGACCATCCTGAAATATGTGATATCATAAAAAATGAGTTTTATGTAGATGATTTAATGACAGGATGTCAAACAGTTGAAGAAGGTTTACACATACATAGAAAAATAACAGAGATACTCACCAAAGGTCAATTTCAACTACAGAAATGGGTTAGCAGCTGCGATGAGCTAAACAAGAGAATTCAAGACCCGGTAACAAAGATAAAACAGAATGAGGAAAGCGAGCAGGGAAAGGATATTAAGTTGGACTCAGTTATAAAAATATTAGGAATTTCGTGGGATCGTGAGAGTGATAAATTTAAATATTCAGTACAACTTGATCCGCAGCAGACTCCAGTCACCAAGAGAAAGGTAATATCTGATATCGCTCGCCTATTCGATCCGCTTGGCTGGCTGGCACCTTGCATTGTTACTTCCAAGATCTTCATCCAAAAGCTTTGGCTTGCTGGCCTGGAATGGGATGAAGAATTGACTCCGGAACTTCTGTCAGAATGGGAAACTTACCGCTTAAGCCTAATAGAGACGAACAAATTCAGCATACCTAGATGGATTAACACAAAATCCGACGATATATTAGTAGAGTTACATGGTTTCAGTGATGCGTCGATTGCGGCTTATGCCGCTGTAGTGTATATTAGAGTCATCGATGCTCACAAAACTATTCATGTTAGTTTAATCACCTCACGAACTAAGGTTGCACCAGTGAAACAGCAGTCAGTTCCACGTTTAGAGCTGATGGGAGCAGTGTTGCTATCTGAGCTCATTTCTGAAGTTGCTGAAGTAATGAGAATCGCACCCGCTAAAATACACGCCTGGACTGACTCGTCAGTGGTTTTGGCATGGCTTAGTAGACATCCCAGTCACTGGACTACTTTCGTTGGAAATAGAGTGTCTACTATTCTCTCCCACGTTGACAACTCACATTGGGCTCATGTCCAATCTACGCATAACCCTGCAGATTTGGCCTCCAGAGGTGCAACACCTCAAGAACTTGTATGCAGCTCACTGTGGAATCAAGGACCTTCATGGCTCCATGATGAAACAATAGAATACACAAGACCAAAGTCAATTGTTACCAACGCGGAACAAAGATCAGTCAAGGTTCACGTCGTAACTGAACCACTGCAGGAAGATCTTTTCTTAAGGTATTCATCACTACAAAGGTTAGTTCGGGTTATAGCGTACTGCAGAAGAGTTTTGAGTTGGAGGAAACAATCACATGGTGATAGGAGATTCGAAAGGTATTTAACTAAGGAAGAAATACAAGAAGCAACAAAAACGTGTATAAAATGTGTTCAGAAACAAGAGTTTTCCGAAGAAATGCAGGATATGAGAAAAACAGGAAGCGTGAAAGCGAAAAGCAAGCTTAAAAGTCTCTGCCCAGTCATCGATAAAGAGGGCATTCTCCGTGTCAGTGGACGCATTAATAATGCTAATTTAGACGAGGCTGTCAAACATCCCATCATCCTACCAACTAACAGTCACTTCACCAATCTAGTGATTGATGAAGCCCATAAGAGGACTTTACATGGGGGACCAACACTAATGTTGAGCCAGTTGCGTTCGAAGTATTGGATACTTTCTGCCAAAACAAAGGTTAAGGCTCATGTACACAAATGTGTAAAATGCAAGCGGTATTCGGCAGCTATTCAAACCCCACTTATGGGTCAGTTACCGTCCTGTCGAGTCACTCCGGCAAGACCATTCCTAAATAGTGGCGTGGATTTTGCTGGTCCCATCAGCATCCGAACGTCAAAGGGTCGAGGTCAAAAATCATACAAAGGGTACATTTGTGTCTTTGTATGTATGGTGACCAAGGCTATTCACTTAGAAGCCATCAGTGATTTGACGTCGCAAGGTTTCATCGCTGGCTTTAAAAGATTTGTATCTCGGCGAGGTTTTGTCAGTAACATTTGGAGCGACAACGGAACTAATTTTGTTGGCGCTTCCAAGGAACTTCGGCATTTAGTCGCTGCGGAAAAATCTTCCGTGGCTGTAGAGATAAAAGAGTGGTTAGGCAACAACAGCACTTCTTGGCACTTCATTCCGCCTCATGCCCCTAATTTCGGTGGCTTGTGGGAGGCCGGGGTGAAATCGACCAAATTCCACCTCAAACGCGTAATAGGTAATTCCACACTGACGTTTGAAGAAATATCAACACTTTTGTCCCAGGTAGAAGCGTGCCTTAATTCCAGGCCGTTATCAATGATGCCTGACAATTCCATGGATCCCACTCCGTTAACACCAGGTCATTTTCTGATAGGTGAGCCTCTGATAGCAGTGCCTGAACGAAATTACGAGAGTTCTAACATCAGCAATCTCAGACGTTGGCAGGTAACACAACGCATGTTGCAAGACTTTTGGAAGCGTTGGTCAGACGAGTACTTGGTTCATTTGTTACAGCGTTATAAATGGAATAAAAATATTCCCGAACCAAGTATCGGAGACGTTGTTTTAGTCAAGGAGGATAACTTACCTCCTGCCCGTTGGCTTTTGGGCAAGGTTGTAGACAAGCACCCTGGGTTGGACAAGGTTACACGGGTGGTGACCCTCAAGTGTAATGGATCGTCTATCAAACGACCTATGTCAAAATTGTGCATTTTGCCAATTGCAAGGTAAAGTAAACTTTGTATAAGTAGACTAAGTTTTGTTAAGCTATTTTTGTATATCATAAGTTACAGTCCACAATTTATTGTAAGTTAGTTAAGTTTATACAGTCCACAAAGTATTGTAAGTTTTTTTGTTGTCTTAAGGAACAGGTACTTTCCTGATGTTTTGTAATTTTATGTCATGTTATCATTTGTCGTTGCACACGTAATTTTTATTCTGGTTTGAGCCCCTGACCTCACGGTGGGCGGTTTTCTGTAATGAAGGACATATCATTATGTCCTTGGTGGGCGGTATGTTCGCATTCAATAGTTCCATCAAACGAAACTAGATACGCCATCTAGTTTCGTGTTAGCATTTAATTTGTGCAACTAAACGATTGTATGAAGTTAGTTCCATCAACCTGAAACTAGATGGCGTTGATCAAATACGTCAAGAACCTGAATCTCGATGTTAAGATTTTCGTGGATAGATATGGGGTCTCTGAATGTGATTTTGTTTTTTGTGTTTGAACCGAGTATTGTGATCACGTCAAGATCCAATATCATCTAATTATAATTACTATCCGGTTAAATCCGGTATAACGGTGTTTTATTTATCCGTCCGCGAAGTAAAGTTTCACTTACATAGTATAAAACAAAGTCGCTATTTTTGTCTGTCTGATTGTCTGTATGCTTAAATCTTTAAAACTACGCAACGGATTTTGATGCGGTTTTTTTAAATAGATAGAGTGATTCAAGAGGAAGGTTTTAGTATATAATTTGAACGACATCCACGCGGGTGAAGCCGCGGGCATCAGCTAGTACAGAAATAAGTACAATTTCGATCGTCTGTTCACCTGTAATTTCTCACTTATTGACAAAGACCTTTAAGCTACATGTCACGTAAAATATTTAATAAGTACGTACTTATCGAGCGACACGGGAAGCAACTGCTCAAGTAAATTAGTTTTTTTCTGAACATAAACAATTGACTTAGAGCAGGTCACGTTTTATACACAATTTTATTCTAGAATAAAATTATGAGTAATATGACTACTCCTCCTGTCAAAGTGTCATGTTGATTATGAGTTAGTAGCGTTAAATTAATAATATCAAGCAATTATGATCCGCGCATTGACGAGTTCCTATATCGTACAGTAATTTGTACGGCCTCTTTTGTCTAGTACTCGCAATTGTGATTGCTGAGATATTAGGTCTTCGAAAGTTCGATTCCCGGGTAGAGCAAGATGTTATTGGCTTGGTAGCAGCCGTGGAGCCTGAATTTGTGCCCGGTTAAAAGGCTCGCCTCCTCATCATCATCATCATTTCAGCCAAAAGACGTCCACTGCTGGACATAGGCCTCCCCCAGGCGTCGCCACATTGACCGGTCCCGTGCGTCTCTCATCCAGCGGGTCCCCGCAACCTTGACCAGGTCGTCGGTCCACCTAGTGGGAGGCCTTCCACCAACGCAACGTCTTCCGGTTCGCGGTCGCCATTCCAGAACTTTTCGGCCCCATCGGTCATCCGTTTTCAGGAATTCGGTGCCCGGCGCGGGCGCTACGCCCCCAGCGGGCGAGCGCTCGTGTCCGTCACACGTGCTTACCTCTCGCCACCATCCGAGCGTAATGCTAGAACATTCCATCAAGTATTTCTCCGCCATCGAGCATTTAAGTTCAGTGGCTACATAACCCCATACGGGGTCCCAGGTTCCTGCTGGAGGAACACCTTCAACATCTTCCAGTTACGGTTGGAGCAACGCCCACCCGCTCACTGCGCGCCTACACCTCAGAAGCCCGTATTGGCTCTGACGTGCGCGCCTTTAAGTTCGGCACGGACTTCCCACGTCGGCCATCCTTGCTACGTGGGCCTTGCCGGTATCTCTACGGGTCGACGCGACCACCTGTCGGCCTATACCCCTGACATCCAGCGTGACACCTCGCTGCGGCCACGCCAGCTACCTATCAGGGCAGTAAAGTGCACCTCACAAGTGAAACGCAATAGGGTGCGCCATAAACCTACCCACACCCATAGTTTGTGACTTTATTTATTAATTATATTTTTTAACCGACTTCAAAAAAAGGAGGAGGTTATCGATTCGACTGTTTTTTTTTATGTTTGTTAGCTCATAACTTGCGACTGGGTGAACTGATTTTCATGATTCTTTTTTCATTTGAAAGCTGGTGCTTCCCGTGTGGTCCCATTGTCACCATTTCAATATCTGATGATGAGATCTTGTAGAAATCGGGGGAACTCTTCATTAAATAACAGCAGATTAACCATTTCATATCACGTCAGTCGTTTACGGCAAAAGGATTAGATCGCATCTCTGAACTTTATGATTAAACCGCCATTTTGGAATGAAGGATGTGATTACTGAATTTTATGTGGGAAGTGATACCTATCTGTATTAGTAGTGACTTCTACCATTTTTGTGACGTTTTGATATTATTACCATCATCATTAGCATGTCAGCCCGGAATCACCCACTCCTGGGTGTATATAGGCCTCCCATTTTTTCTCCTACACTTCCCGGTTCTGTGCGTCCCTTGTTCAGGTGTTTCCCGCGACTTTGACGATATTGTCAACCCAACAAGCTATAAGGACGGCCCTGGTTGTTTTAACATAATCTTGTCCACAACGCGGTGACAGCCTTGCTCCATCAACCCTCTGCGTGTCTAGCCAGATGTCCTGCCCGGGTCCAATTAAGGCGCACCATCCGGTCCCCGAAAATTTATAATCATGTCTAATATCGACGATTTATTATCAGAGAAAGGATGTGAAGTACAGAAAACACGTGTGCAATTATACTGATTTTCTATTTATTTCTTAGATTGTTTTGTCACATTCTTGGGCCAAGGCCTCCTCCCATCTCTCTCCCTATCTCTGAACTTAATATGCCATCATTTTGAGCGATTGTGTTTAAGTTTAAAATTAGTACACAACGCCAAAACAATTTAAACAACTGTTGGTAGGTACAGAGTTTCGAGTTATTTGTCAAATACCTTGTTTGTTCTTTGTTGAAGCAATTCTGTAGCTACACTTCTGAATAGCTTTTAGGCCTATATTTTTCTAACTACCTTTGATACTCGTGTTATTTTTCTTCCGAATCCTCTTGTAACAGACGTCTCCCCAGGGTAATTACTTTTTTCTTGGCCATGTGTGTCTTCTTATCTTATATGTTAAATCTGATTTTCCTGTTACTTCTTCTTCCGTAACTTCATAAGCTGTAGATAACTTAATCTTACTTTTCGTCAATTCACATAACTATGCTGGGGTTACCTTCCAATCTAACCGGATTCCTCTTGATACTAGTATTCTACGATTGCCTATCTATCTTCCACAACCCAGTTACTGCTGGGTAACACGATACCCCCTTGGTAAGACTGATTGTCAGACTTTCTGCCACTGACAACCTGTAACGACTTCCAAACATGTCAATTCATGTAATTGAATCACAAATACAAACAATCAACCACATCAATTCAGAACATTGCCACTAAACAGCCTATAAATCAGATACAAAGCGCCAAACACCAAGTTATGGAATATTCAAACGCGGGCGGTACGCAAATTAGCAAATGTAATCACTTAATTTTCTATTCATCGCTGTATAACCACGTCCCGGGGAATGATTAACAAACTGTTTCCGTGTATTCGTGATTATAGGCTTCGTGGAGTTTCGAGGGTGGGCAGTAAAACTGGTACACGTTCGCGGAATTCAGGAAAATTTGAGCATTTGGAAATTTAATCAAGCTGGGATGGTGACGTCAGATTTTCCATCTATTTTCGTAGAATGCCTCATTGGTTGTGTGGTCGTAAGTGCGACTACTGAGAATGACGTTCTGGGTTCGATTCCAGGGTCGGGAAAAGTGATATTGGGGTACTTTTTTAGGAATTCCTCAGTAGCAGCCACGGTTGGTGGTAAAAGACTTGTCCCTCATTACATGGGACCTAACACATACCGTTGATCATGATATAGAAGAGTCATGAGATACTTATTGAATTATCTGAAACAATTCATCCTTCCACGAATTTGTTTATCATTCTGTCTTCTTAGAATTGTAATTTTCCACTACAATATCTTGAATAGCATTTCTATAGGTAAATAGCCTGTAGATAAAACCTTTTTGTTCTGAAGGATAAGTAGAATAATACGTTTGCCAAATCGATTTGTTTTCAGTTTCAACACCTGCGCCGTTCCAACTATTATTTCACTTCTGTCTTAGTTCTAGGGATATTACTGGCTAAGTTTGGGAATAATTTAATAACATCACGCCTGTAATTCCCGAAGGGTTAGGCAGAGGTGTACCTAATAGTACACTCATATTTCGCCTGTTATGTTTTAAGTCTCATATAATAGGGGCGAGCCTATTACCATTTACTATGCATAAGAACTAACGGTTTCCAGTCTAACCGGATGCAGCTAAATACTAGTATTTTATACGGAGCGTCTGCTTATCTGACCTCCACAACCACATTCATATAATTTTTTAGTTTTAGTTTTTTCTTTAAAAACGTTGCCCCACACTAGGAATTTCTCCTGTATCGCAGGTGTGTTCACAAACATATAAACTCACGTACAGTGCGATCAAATTATCTTGGCAGCTCTGAACATAGGCTTTGCGAAATTTTACGCATGTAAACTTGGGAATAAAACTGTTATTGCCAGATAAACCAATACTTAAACGATCAGAAAATATCTAATTTAAACAGTGAGAAATACAAATAAAATAAATATCATAACACTTATAAACATTCTTTGTAACAAAATGACCTGCACTAAGTTCGGAGCTGCCAAGATAATTTGATCGCGCTGTACACAGATACCCAGACCCGAAACTAAATAATTAAATTGCGTAATGTGATCGTAAGACTGGTCGTCAGATTTTCGGGCCACTAAGTAACGACTGTTAAAGATTTTCAAAAGGTACCTGGGACCAACGGTTCGGACAGGAATCGGACAATGGCCGTATTAAATATTGTCATTCGTCTACAACAGGCCTAATTTATAATAGAATCCACAATCTACGCACAACAATTAAGAATGCTCGTCGCCTGATGTTGAAACCTAAGTTTTTGCCGCCGTTACAATGTGCCTATTAATGCAGTTGGCTCATTATTGCTCGCTGTAGTTACTGGTGCGTAAACCACTTGCTTGTGATTATGTTGATTTTTACAACGTTCTTCCATGATTAGGGTTTGGACACTGTGATGGAAAATCCTAACTACTTAATATTATAAATGCGAAAGTAACTCTGTCTGTCTGTATTTGCTTCACGCCTAAACTACTGAACCGATTTGTGTGAAATTTGGTACAGACATAGTTTGGAACTTGAAAAAGGACATAGGATAGTTTTTTTTTTTTTTTTTTCGCGAGATAAACCAAAAATCTGCCGGAAGTCACTATTCCACGCGAACGAAGTCGCGGGCAAAAGCTAGTTAAGTATAATACACTGCCACTACTACATTCCCTCATCGATTGGTTTTTTTAGGAGGGCGGGAAATCATCAAATGACTCTTCCCGCTCTGGTCGGAGCAGAAGGGAGTGTCAAATCACTACTGACTAAAAAACCTCCCATGTCCGTCCTTAGCCCTTTGGGTTCCGGGGCCGAGGTATCTGTGGAACAGCCCGCAGCCCCCATTCCAGCTGTACCTTCAGGGACCTGTCTGAAGCCACTACCAACGCAGTTGATGAGGCAGATTTCTAACCGAACCTTCTTCTTCGTTACGAAGGATGACTAAGTTTTCTCCAACCAGTGACTAGCCATTCGGAAAACTCTGTCATTTGCTTCATTCAAGTCAATGAACTTAAATATGGGGATCATTGACACGACGTAGAAGACTTATGGGCCTACTACACGCACGCACTTCCCCACAGTTTTCGTTCACACTTCACAGTACATCGCGCGTATGGTTGGTAAAACTGTATTACCATTACAAACCACACGCGCGATGTACTGTGTGCACCGTGTAATCCCGCAGGCAAAACTGTGGGGAAGTGCGTGCGTGTAGTAGGCCCATTAATCTCTCTAAATACACAAACAGCGTTGTTCTTAACACCATTGTAAACTAACCCTTACCTACTAATTTCACCGCAACAATTAGGCGCCTGTATGATCGAATTAGCGAACGAGTTCGATTGCAGATAGTTCCCGGCAACGATATAATGTAATTATCGGCTTCACTAATCACTTTTGCCGTCTTCAGTCGGTTTAGTGCCGAACTCCACCGAAGTGGAGACAAGACGAGAAGAGAGGAGATAAGATGAGTGTATCAAAATGTACAGGTGCGGTTTCTCCAGTTGATGAAGAACTTCGATGATGAAGTCAGTTCTTCTTTTTCTTCTTATTGCTTTAAAT
This sequence comes from Diarsia dahlii, assembly GCA_949775195.1. Lineage (NCBI taxonomy): Eukaryota > Metazoa > Arthropoda > Insecta > Lepidoptera > Noctuidae > Diarsia > Diarsia dahlii. Next base: position 2,198,306 of record OX459198.1, read on the forward strand.
CTTGTCGCTCTTGGCCCAAGAGCGACAAGATTCACCGCAACCACGATCGTTTTGCCAAGAGTCTTGGCAAAACGATCGTAGTTGCGGTGAGCTGCTGCCAATGAAGTCGTACCTCCGAAGTATTCCCGTTTGAGCACCTATTTTTAAAGCATCTATACTTTTTGCACCAAAGGTGCATTAGAGCACCATTCCACTCGCGATCTCTCTCCATCTGAGATTAATTCTGGTGCATTCATTAAAAGGAGTAAGTAGTTTACCAGTACAATAAAAAACCTGGGTATTAATGTGCCCATACGTAGCATGGACTAGTAATGATGACTGACAGAGGAGAATGGGAAAAAAAGGGGTTGCGCCGACCCCAAATAGAATGGGATAAGGGCAGGAAAATAATGACGTAGCATTGACTATTTCGTTGCCAATTTATGTCATTTACTAAAGGAACTAGTTAGAGTATCAATTTCGCTGGAATTCCCAGAAAAAATACTGTGTCATCGGTTGATGACGCAGTGGTTTCCATCACTCAAACAAACATCTTTTATCAAGGTTCGCGTGCATCGCTTAATGATACAGCGCAGTTGCATGCCAATGTCAACAAGAAATCAATGGTTACGCCTGTAAATAAATGCGTAAGGAAGTGGGCAAAGCCTGACCTAGGACAACATAATGTTAGTTAGAAGGATGGTTCTATATTAAGCGACACTCAATTAGTTGGTTTCACGCCGCAGTTCGTCACGAAGGAATATGTTGTGCCAACTTCTTAAATTTTTGTGTCTATTCCTACCTGCAGTTAGCATTCATCTTTATTATTAATCTTCAGCTAGACACAGGACTTAGTATAGCGTTGCTGTCATTTCGTATTTTATTAAATCATTTAAGTTTCTCTTGTCATTGGCAAAAAAAAATGATCAACATCCAGAGATCAGATTTATCCAGCAGACTATTGACCTTATTGTCCCGAAATTGTCTTTTATTATCTCAATTAGTTTCTCTTTTCGTTGGAAAAAAAATTGGTTAACATCTACGGGGGTTAGCCACTGCTGGACATAGGCACCTTTTTGCGTGTGCCAATCTCCACGTTCCTATACAAGTTTTATTTAGTTTTTTTTTTAAAAACCTTGCCCCACATTTCATCCGAGACAATTAAACCGCGATGGCAATGTTGTCTGCTCATCTCATCTCTCGCACTGCTTATATCAGCCTTCGGATTCTAGTCGGTCACAGCTTTACACCATCCTTTGTAAGTGGCCAGCCCGACACTTTAATATTAGAGTCCCATATTGCTATTTAGTTCCCTAACATAATCATAACCTATCTTTTATGGTAGGTAATACCACGAAATCAATAACAACACGCAGTCGAGAGCACTATTGGTCAAATGTCACTTACCCGTCGGCACTCAGTCCCTGAGCCACTGCTGAGTGGTTTTATCGCATTTCCGATATATAGGTACTTCCCTATTGACGTCACCATAGCTTATGATAGTGGGACCTGCTAAGCTGTGCTGTTAGACTGTTAAAGTGGGTTCTGATTGAAAATGTGTGCTTGTTTTGCTGTTCAGTAAGGTGATTGCATCGAAAGTCATAATAGTAGGTATGTATGTGCAAATGTCATTAACTGGCCTAATAAGTCTATAAGTCTGTAAGTTATAATAAGTCTAAGTTATAATAAGTTATATAAGTCTCTTGATTACGAGTATTGTATGTGTGTCTGTTTTGAAAAATATTTGTAATGAAATAGAAGCTTCATTCATTTAATGGTCTTTTTCTTCTCGTTCTGATGTTACTTCAGTTTGGGCCTAGTAGGTGATCATTTTATGGTGATTGAAATGACAAAAATCATAACCCTTTCTTTCGGGCTTTGCTGTGGTCGAGTAAAAATTATAAATATCTTAATGATTATTTTCGAATGCAGTGAAATGTGGGTATACCTACTAGTATAACGACTTTCCCTTCGGGAATTCCAGACGTTATGTTATATTATATTTATTTCATAAACATAACATAACACGTTAAATTATTTTCTCGAGAAATGTGAAATTAACATAAATTATAAGAGTTGCAGGGGTGTGGTGGTGCTCTTCTTCAAAAAGGGTGACAATGCCCGGTTGAAGAACTATAGGCCCATCTCACTTCTAAGCCATGTCTACAAGTTGTCTTCAAGAGTCATCACGAATCGTCTCGCACGCAGGTTTGACGATTTCCAGCCCGAACAAGCCGGATTCCGAAAAGGCTTCAGTACCGTAGACCACATACATACGCTGCGGCAGGTTATACAGAAGACCGAAGAGTATAACCTGCCTCCCTGTTTAGCGTTTGTGGACTACGAGAAAGCCTTCGATTCGATCGAGACTTGGGCTGTGCTGCAGTCTCTCCAACGGTGCCAAATCGACTACCGGTACATCGAGGTGTTGAAGTGTTTGTACAAAAACGCCACCATGTCAGTCCGACTTCAGGACTAGACCTCGGAACCTATCCTTCTGCAGCGCGGTGTGAGACAGGGAGACGTCATATCTCCGAAACTGTTTACCGTTGCATTGGAGGATATCTTCAAGGTTCTGGATTGGAGAGGACTTGGCATCAACGTCAACGGCGAGTACATCACTCACCTTCGGTTTGCCGACGATATAGTGGTCATGGCTGAGACCATGGAAGACCTCAGTGCTATGCTCGATGACCTCAGTAGAGCTTCCGAAAGAGTGGGTCTTAAAATGAACATGGACAAAACCAAGGTTATGTTGAATGTTCATGTAACACCCACTCCTATCAAGATCGGAGACTCTACGCTCGAAGTTGTGGACGATTATGTCTACCTGGGACAAACGGTCCAGTTGGGTAGATCTAACTTCGAGAAAGAGGTCAATCGTCGAATCCGACTCGGCTGGGCAGCGTTCGGGAAGTTGCGCGGTATCTTCTCGTCCAACTTACCCCAGTGTCTCAAGACGAAAGTCTATGACCAGTGTGTGTTGCCAGTGATTACATACGGGACCGAAACGTGATCGCTCACAATGGGCCTCATCAGAAAGCTCAAAGTCACCCAAAGGGCAATGGAGAGGGCTATGCTCGGAGTTTCCTTGCGTGATCGAATCAGAAATGAGGACATCCGCATGAGAACAAAGGTTACCGACGTAGCCCGAAGAATCGCCAGACTTAAGTGAACGGATGGCCGATGGGGCCGAAAAGTTCTGGAATGGCGACCACGAACCGGAAGACGTTGCGTTGGAAGGCCTCCCACTAGGTGGACCGATGACCTGGTCAAGGTTGCAGGAACCCGCTGGATGAGAGATGCACGGGACCGGTCAATGTGGCGACGCCTGGGGGAGGCCTATGTCCAGCAGTGGACGTCTTTTGGCTGAAATGATGAATGATGATGAAAAGAGTTCTGTTCATTTACTTCATGTCTGTATGGTGTTACACTGCCCTACAGACCTAAGCCCCTTATCATAAGATTATCATGAAATTGATTATTATTTTAGAGAGACCTCACTCTAAAAAAACATTGTTATGGATCTGGAAAACCCAGATGTTGATACAGCATAGATAGAGCTGGTTTAATCATTATTTCCCGCCAAAGTCGTAGATGTGCACTTATCAATTTAAATTGGTAGGTACTTACTTACTAGTATGGTCTTCGAAGAAATGTTATGTTTCTGTTTCTTAGAAGATCCAGTCAAGCTATACGAAACCAAATAAGGCTGATCTATCATTATACGCGGAGCTGATACAAAGCGGGGCCAGGTTATGCTGGATACGCATAGCTTGAGTGTGTACTTAAGTCATTTGAATACCACCTTTAGTTCGGAGTTACTGGTAATGTTTTTTTGTTCAGTGTCAGGAAAACCGTGGTTTTTATAATGGTGTGGGATTGTTTGTTTTCATGTGGATACAATGAATAGAATATGATTGAATGCGGTTAAAGTAGGTTTGTCTAGGTCATGCATGACGAACAGTTTAATTGTTATTACTTACAATGACGTAGTGGGCAAAATCTTTGAATCGGTAACTGGGTATAAATTATGTAAGCAGATTTCTTTGGTTGCTGATTAAGGTACCTATGTAAACGTGTCATTTTAAACCTAATATAATAATAATCGGCAGTCGTAATTAAAACATCAATAATAGGGTATTTCACCAAAAAAATCTAATTAGTCCGTCAAATAGATTTAAAAAAAATAAAGGATACGTATTTTTTCTTTTTTCACGTAAACAAAAGATGAAGACGATACAGTGCTCCGAAAAGTCGTGTCAGGTCGTGTGACGTCACAAGGTTAGTACTTTTTTACCCACAAAGTGACGTCAAAAACCCCCACTCATGATCTTTGACACGTTTTATTTTCGTCAATTTTTATTAATTTGATAAAACAAAAAACACGTATCTAATATTTTTCAATAATCTAACAGACGGACTAATTAGATTTTTTTGGTGAAATACCCTATTGCACAAATTCTGTTTTATTTTAGATTATTGTAAAATATCCCACAACTATAACACAGTTAACTTAACTTACCCTAATTTACACAACCTAACTGCCACACCCACGGTATTAAACTAAATAAACCATTTCATATTCGTATCACGTAGTTCAGTTCATACAGAACAGGAGCCAAATAACATCAGATCCGCTCAAAGCAACCCGCGAGACGCTAGATGTTATCACTAAATGTGTGGGCTTATCATTTATGTTCTGAAGTGGTTAGTTTGCTACCTTAATCGGAGGAGACAGGTTGTGATTTTATAGTTTCAAGACACATTATTTAAATAAGTATTTTTAGGCATACATTAACAAGCTTTGTTTTCGTGCTTCGGAAAGCATGTTAAGTCATTGGTTACGACTATCTTTTGTAGATCTTTGACTGTCGTAACAGGTAGTGGCCTGAAAGTCTGACAACAGTCTTAACACAACCACAAGGTGCGTGTAAAGATGGCAGTAAAGGAACAGTACCCACTGTTCCTTTACTCTCATAGATCAACGGGACGGAAATCCGACACGACCGGAGAAATGTCAGGCAAAAATACCATTCGTAACTATAATTTCACGGTTCTTTTGTCAATATTGCTAATTCGCACCTAGAAATAATGTATTTATTCAATAAACCACCATAAATCAAGAACACAAATATTTTTTTTTATTTACTTCATAAAATCCTTTGGGATTAAAACTTTCTCCAAATAACACAAAAGTCAAACTTCCTCAAAACAATTTAGATATTAACTACGTAACAAAAATAACCAAACAATACGTTTTATTATCTTCACCGAAATGAACCTTCATTTTTACAACAGAATCCATGGAGCAATATTAGCTGTATTCGCTGTAATAAAGAAACACATTTCTTTCCTTCTATATCGTGCATGACTGTCGACATGATTGCGGGCGATATTACCCGCGGGCCAAGAAACACGGTAATTTATCTAAAAATTGGTTAGGTACGTTAAACTTGGGGTTTTGTATTGTAGATACGGGGATAAATTTTTTATCTTCCTTGAATCTTTTGGGATCATTTTCGTTACATAATTATTGGTGGTGGATATGAGAATGTTGAGATGGATGTGTGGAGTGTTATGTACGGATAAAGTAAGGAATGAGTTTGTTAGAGGAAGTTTGAAAGTGACGCCTGTTACAGAAAAAAATTAAGGTAGTTGTTTACTTTGGTATGGACAATGGACATGGAATGAGGAGGGATGAAATGCATGGTGACCTTAAAGAGTTATGGACTTAAGTGTTAATGTATGGACAGAGAGTGGAAGGCCAAAGAAAAGATGGATAGTTTGTGTCAGGAAAGAGAAAGGAGTAAGTGATGCCGTGACGTCTGACAGGGCAGGAATGTGATGATCATTACATAATAACTAGCGTTAAGCCTTTTCCAGTCTAGTATTTTCCATGATACGACTGCCTATTTGAATCTCATACCCAGTAACTTGGTAAAACATAACACTGTTGTCATTTTCGCCACAGAATTTCTAAATTTTTCGTACATTCGGACACACACGTCTAACTTTGTAATACACCCATGTATTTTTAAAACTCTCATCAAAGCAAACCCCATTTCTAACCTTAATAAAGAGTGCCCTGAACGTTTACATCTTACGTGCCCCCCACTCACCCCCCTTTCCTTACATTTGCATCCCTTTGAGGTTCTCACTTAACGTAAGACCTTTATTTAAAGTGAAATAAGTAACGCTTCTGTGAACCCGTGCCTTTAACATTGATTAGCAGAAACAAGCTCGCGACGGCAATAAGCGCCGTGACGCACATACGTGACGGGTAAAAGTGGGTTTAGGATGGCTGTAGTGTGGTATGACCACATTTATCTATCTATCTATATAAATAAAAAGAGAAGTCCTGACTGACTGATTGATTGACTGACTCATCAACGCCCAGCCCAAACCCTTGGACGTAGAAAGCTGAAATTTTGCACAGAGGTTCCCTTTATAATGTAGACAAGGAATAAGGAAGGATTTTTCGAAATTCATCCCCTAAGGGAGTTAAATAGGGGATGAAAGTTTGTATGGAAAATCGTAATTTTCACGCGGGCGAAGCCGCTGGCAAAAGCTAGTCTTCTATATATATAAAAGGAGAACTGACTGACTGACATATCAACGTACAGCCGAAACTACTGGGGCTAGGAATGTGAAATTTTGCACACGGCTTCCTATTATAATGTAGGGGAGCACTAAGAAGGGGTTTTTGGAAATTCAACCCCTAAGGGAGTTAAATAGGGGATGAAAGTTTGTATGGAAAATCGTCATTTTCACGCGGGCGAAGCCGCTGGCTAAAGCTAGTTATGTATAAAATGACAAGCAAGAGATGAGAGTGAAATGAGAATGAAAGCTGACTGACTGAGGAGCAACGCACAGGCCATACCCTTAGGGCAAGAAACTTAAAATGTTGCACACGTATTCCTCTTATGACGTAGGCATTAACAAAGAAAGATTTTTCAAAATTCAACCCCCAACGGGGTGAAACAGGGGATGGAAGTTTGTATAGAAAATCGTCAGTTTTGATATTTCTGACACCCACGCGGGTGAAGCCGTGGACAAAAGCTAGTGCTTTGTGGGAAATCAATTTGCACGACAGTTTATGGATCCACTTTATTGTATTGCGTTTAACGTGGATGAGGCGAAACAAGTTGGAGAAGGCAATAGGTGTCGTGGCGCACATACGTGACGGATAAAGATAGGTTTACAAGATCACTGACAAAATGAAATGAAAAGAAAGAAAGAAAGAAAACATATTTATTCGTAGCAGAAACATAACGACCATACAAAGAGACACACAGGAAAAAAAAGCAAAGCTTGCACTGACTGAACAAATCTGCGTGGTTCTTTCTTCAAAAGGCCATCTCAGACACTAATATGCATGGTCCTCATATGAATTGACGAACTTTAAAAGAGAAGTGACCTCTGAGTTTGTTTCAGCTGTTTCATGTTAGAGTTAAAATAGACAATGTGTTTTAGTTTTAAAACATAACATGAGTGACGCGTGTAAAAGTGTGTTGTAAAACCATTTTACAAAAATAATAAGATTAACTTATGAATGCCCATTACTTTATCGGGTTTAACATGGATTAGGCGAACAAATAACAAAAATATTGTAAACTCAGCAACCTGTCGTCATATAACGTCACGAATAGTCACGATCACATCACCTCACACCACACGTTGTACACCTACCTTTATCGCGAGGTAGGAGTTGTCTTTGTTTGAGTTTTGTATGCAATACGCCTAAGCGGTGTTGTTGCCAACTTTACGCCAAGCGGCGGTTTTTTGTTTTTCTGGTGGAGTTACTTTTAGCTTTATGATTGGTTTTTAACCGACTTCCATTAAGGAGGTTTTTTTTCTAGCTTATTTTGTCCCACTGCGGGGCAAAAGCTTCCCCCATAGCCTTCCACTTTCAGATGATAAGCAAGGTCGCTCCATGTAATATGCTGCTGTATCCGGTAAGACTGGAAGCCGACCCCAATACATTTGGGAAAGGCTAGGCAGTTGAAGAGTTGATAGGACGAGACGCTAAAAGCAAGGGGCGTTACTTATTTGGTAGATTTAATGATGCTTTTTGCAGACAATTTCCGTCTTTTATAATATCAGATCTTAGCTTCAACAGAGTTACAAGGTGAAGGCGCTGGAATAACATTGGCTGGGATAAACTTTACCGAATTTGTTTTGCAAAGTTTTATTGAAAATACAAGATGGTGGCTTTGGCGCCTTAAAATCCTTAAATTAAATTAGTATAGTAGTAGTAGTAGAAATCATAATATTGAGATTTTACCATAAACTGTATGATTTAAAAAGCATTGTATCTAATATTATCAAACTTTGAAAATGAAAGCTATTTCCAATTCAAATGTGTTACACAATTAGACTGGCAGTTTCGAAAGCTATTTCTGTGTTTCAAATCGAAACCTAAATCAATATTTGAGTAAACTATTGGCCATTTAACAAACAATGAATTTATCAATTGGATTAAATAATATTGAAAGCTTTCATTGATTGAGTAGTTTATTACCCGACTGCGGCGAAGCCTAAAAGGGTTGTGAAAACTTGTTGTTATAGGTCAAGTTTATAGTTTCCAAGAAAGCGGATACTGGGAATCCTCGAACTAATATTGTGAATGTTATAGTGACTTTGCTTCTGTGTTGAGTTAGTATCTAAGAAAAAAAAATCCCAGTGGTAAGTTTCCTTGAGACAATTATTGACCTCTACACCGGCGAAGCCCCGAAATTTTAAATTCTTTTTATAATATATTTAAAAAAAACTTCAGAACGATTTAACACTGGATGAATAATAATTATTATATTACTTAAGCATCATTGTTACTAGCACTAAAATAGTATGGACTGAGTTTAATTAGTTTAACTAAAACAATGATTAAATTGAACCAATGGAGTATCTAACGTCTTAAGGTGGGGTTGCAGTACTTTTTAAGATTTTTGAACCTATAAAAATCGAACTAAATACGAGTTTTTTAATAAATAAAAATCATTACATAAAAATTGAACATACTCTCAAGTAAATCGTAAAGATAGAAACGCGATTTAGAATGATCGGCTCGATACTTTTTTTATCAAACATGACTCTAAATCACAATTTCAAACGTGTACTGCTAAGACATTTCATCATGAATTTATATAAAAGTTATATCAATAGATAGAACTTTTTATTCTGAAGTAAATGTTGAAAACATATTGTATAATTTCCTTATAGTTTTTCTCCAAGAAGCAAAAAACAGTCAAAAGAAGGATGCCCATTTTTCACCTGACAATGTATAGAAATGAAATAAATATTAAAATTCAGCTAATATAATTGTACATTCGTTACGCTAATCACAATTTTAAAAGAAGGCCAGAAAAAAAAGATTTTTTAATTTTTAACTACGTCTTAATACCTTATTTTGAACGCATCTCAATTACCCTGAACGCATCCAACTACCCATTTTTTACAACGTTCCGTTTTGCATACTGCTTCTTGACTTTATTCAACTCTTTTTCTGAGTTTTTTTTTAATATTTTAAGTTTTATTTAATCAATAACTATTTTTTATTGGTCTGTGCATAATACAGATCAATTGGAAATAACATAATAATTAAATAAATTAATAATGCAGAATATAATTTAGTTCGCACGAGTGAAACGGATTTTTTTAGATATTTTGACAGTTCTGCGATTGATTCGTTGTTGCCGGCTTGCGTCTCGTTGTGTACTGTGTAACTGTGCCATTTTGTGTGTGTAATCAACAAAAAGTCGACGTATACTTTGCTGCAATATCTGCATAAATACGTTACGACGTTATCTCGTTCATGATTTGAACACCAGAGTGATTTCGTTACTTAGCGAGTGGATATCACCAGTTATCGTAAGTACATTTATGCTTATTATTATTTATCAATATCAGTCATGTCCTAATCAAAATAACCAAACTCCTATCTTATTATGTATGACAAAACACAAGCAATTTCCCGTATTAAACATTGACTAAAATAATTATTTAATACGGTTTTGTCTTGTTATTTCATGTTACATTTTAAACAGTCAATCTTTACTTGCTGTTTATTGTTAATGTGGACCCATTTGTTCAACATGTACTGCTGGTATCAAAGCTAATGTATCAGTTGAAAACAAAAGAAGTTTATAAATTCAGTTTCCTATTTCAGATTACTGAGGAGGATTACATTTGTGAACCTTGTAATGAATGCCTCATGAGAAGCTTAAACCAGCAATTGACAACACGTCTTGGTGGTGCTCAAGCTTCAGGGTCATCTCAACCAGTTCAAACTTCAAAGACAAGTATGCAGTCTTTGTGGACGGTCAACTCGTAATCGTCAGAGCCATTCTATTGTTTTGGACAATCCGTCAGAAGAGCAAAGACAGATAAATGCTGTTATACATACAAGAATTGCACCACGTCAGGTATTTTTTTTTTGGTATAATATTTCGTACTGTATCCAGATAACTCCTCATTTTGTCTTCAAAAAATGATGAAACCAATATTATGTCTATATTTTGATAGAAAATAATGTGTCTGGCAGAGCTGGTATAGTCGAATACTGCTGTAATTGTTTGGTCGGTCGACGGACCATTGGATGTTGCGCTCACGTTAAGACGTTAGTGTGGTACCTTGGATGGGCTAGGTTTGAAGACAATATCTCTGCTCCAGCAGAATTTTTGGATGACGTAGTGATAAGAGGTTTAGATGAAAATGACGATAATTAAAAAACCATTTCAATGTAACATAGTGTTTTATTTGTTTTCCCGATTGTTCATCAAATAGGTAGGTATGTAGTACAGCGGTCAACGAAATGGGTAGGCAAGTGATCACTTTTGACAATACAATAGCAAAGTTAGACTTTTTCTAAGTAAACAAACCGCCAACTATTGTAAAAGCAAATCCTAACCTAAAAAGTAACATTAATATTTTCTGGCCTTTGTAGACTTTAAATCGTAAAAATGACTTTAAGGCATTATTTTCTAATCTTACAGGTACTCTTTCTACTATACCTTATAACTATACATTAACATTCATTATCAGGTTTTTGAATGTATGGAAAGCGGGCATTGTTCTTTAGGCATTATATCGCTCGCGCGGCAGGGCGGGGGTGAGGTCGTGCGTACATAAAAACAAAGTACTGCAACCTCGCCTTAAGTATCAACTAACCCCGCCTACTCTTAGTAAATTTACTTCAAAAAACATATTTCAGAACTCAAAAAGAGAAGGCTCGTGTTACAACAACACAGTGAAGGCGTAGCTTGCTTCATAAACTTTTAGTTCACCAATAACTTCCACGTTATCGAAATAGGTCCCAAAAACAAGGAATCACAATAAATGTTCGGACATCTTCTAAACGAGTCCAAAAATAGAACGGAACGACCTTTAAACGTTCAGGGCTGACGTTTTAAAGTTTCGAACTTAAAAGAGAAAATGGAACCTCTGTAAAGTCTATATTTTTCTATCTGTCATAGAGATTTTAGTCGTGATCTATGCAATCTAGGAAGTTGAATTTATGGGCACAATGTTTACATACAGACCAAAAAATAATACCTATCAGATTTAGCTCGATCCTTTAAAATACTACTATGAATTATAAAAATGTATCTGAACAGAACTTTAATTGTATGGAGCTCGACTCGCACTTAACCGGTTTTTTGTAGTACCGTTATATTTTAATTGATGTTAATGAAATGCAGTTGTTTTTGTCATTTAATTTGCATGTAAATGCTAACGGGATTCGGCATCTGATAAAAAGTCCTTTAATTAGTTAAGTAACTTTGGTTAGCTTAAATATTATTGACTGATAAACTTAAAGTTCATACTAGTAATTGAATACGATATGTGACACTTAATACATCCCAATATGGTTAGATTTCGGAGAAATAAAGATATTAACACATTTATTGGGTACCTAGGAGATAAGTATGTAGGCAGCAAACTTACCTTTAAAAACTTAACGAAGAAAATGTATGATAACGTGTGCGTTTCAGCTTAAAAATCAGATGGAAAGTCCTCCTACTTCTTAATGGTTAGTAACTTAATGCTACCGCTGCTGGGACTTAATTGAGCTTTGTCCACCACGCGGGTTGGTGGATGAACAATGAATGTTACTCCGTAATCAAACGGTCGTAACAGGTTATTAATTGTGGTACCCAGTTTTGCTACCAGATAGCGCTTATTTAGGATCAACAAAAAATCCAATGTACACTAAGGAGATGGAATACGTTGATGATAAATCTGACAAAGTTGAAAAAAACAGAATTAATATTATAATAATTAAACCTTTTGCTCCGAAGTGCCAACCCTATACGTAGTTCCACTTTTATACCGGAGTGTTCGGTAGAGATAGTGGTATACGAGCCGTTCTACTGTTTCATAGCACATTGAACATTTTTAACGTCGTGGTTAGTTCCGAGCAGGTTCTTGTTCCGGCCTTGAAGGATGTGTGCCATCTATAACGTTCAGACACGTGGCTAACTAGACTGGAAAGTATTAGAGAAATATGATCAGTAACAGGGTTTTTACAATTGGTTTTGTACGCGAGGTATATCATTAGAATTATTTCGCATGAGACTTGTATTACTGGTCTTTGTGACCGAAACTAAATTAATAAATTAGTATTTTATTAAGGGTTTTGATCTCTTTTTCCAGTCTTGTAGAAAAGTTGGTAAATATTTTGGTTTAGACTTGGTAACGTTAAATCTTTTGGTTTAGGATTATCTTGCTTCTGCACAAAAGAAAGATTCGTTTTTATTTTTATAATAAAGAAAGAAAAGGCTTTTGCCCAGCAGTAAAGGAATGACAAAAAATATTAAAGTTATTTGAGATTATTTGCCAATGAATGTGCCATTTAGAAAAATCCATAATCGCTTAACGACCCTAAAGCTTGCACAAAAAGTTTAATAAAATAACTAAGTACGTTTTAAATTTCTTGCTCTAAATACGAGGCACAAAGGTACATACCAAACGGCGGCCATGTTGAAATTTGAGCCAATCGGAGGCATATATATTCTGAATGGAAGCCAATTGACTGGAATCCCCACGTACCCGCGGGAGATATCTAATATCAGGAGCAAAATGATATTTATGATACATACGAGATACTTGATTTATGTTTCACGGGTTTTTTTTACACGTAATTATAATTTGGATTTTTTATTTATTTGAGATTTGTAACGGGAAAGGGGATGCTGGATAAGGTTATTATTGAGTTGAAATGTGAGCCTGATGGAATGTTTTCCGTCAAGCTTATTGATGCCGTGGTCCTCAAGAAAAGTAAATTTTGGCCATATCTACGAATATTTGGTAAATATTAGAATGCATTTAGATTTTTGTTAAACTAGAAGTATGACATGATAGTTGCACAGTTTACTTTTTATAATCAACTTGAATTGGAGAAAGAGTTGTTTATTGTCTAGGAAATTGTCGAAGTCTAGGAGTCCTACTTACACATGATAATTCTTACCTTTCTCCTAGTGAGTCTATTCATCAGTCTCTCTTATCATACCGACACAAAACCACACGAGCCTACCCATGTCCAATGTTACGTGAATTTTGACCTTCATGCGGAGCCCACCTGATCAACCATGAGATATGATCGCTGGTCCCGGCTATGGAAGCGACAAAAGGGATTTCTACTGATATTAATCCTTTTGTCGACTTTTACCCTTCAAAGGACCAAATGGGAACCCAATAAACCCGTTTTAATTAATGAAGTTCTATTTTTGTACCGTTCGTTTGTTTTGATTTAATTTTATGAAATATTTTATCAGACTTTTTTCCGCGTCTTCTCTCGCGTGGTGTTCAAAAATTATCCTACGAGAAGGTCATACCAGAATTTAGTTAGCTCCAGGTCTTGGTATATCTCCTGCCAGGGTTGCGGATTTTTTTTGAAGGAGACACCGCGATTCTTAATCCAGTGTGGAAAAACCCTGTATAGTTCTGTCACGTTTCCACACTGGAATAAGATTAAGTCCGGAATGTTTTAAGAGATCATAGTAGGCCACCTGGTACGCAAAGGGAAATAAGAAGGATCATGGATGGGTTTCAGTCAGTAAGAGTCTCACACTGACTCCTGCTTCATCCAGAGAGGGACCTTCTATGTGCCAAATTTCTTACACATCCATTCAGTTATTAAGACGCGAAAATATTACAAACAAATTGTTTGATTCCCGAATAGGCCAACCTACCGCAAAAATTTAAATATTCAACAGAGTTTGTATAAAATTACCTGCCAAGTAAGTTAATGGGAATTTAATCTTATGTGATAGGTGAATCAGGCACCTAACTTGGATACTTAGTAATATAAGCCGTAGTCTCAAATTATTATTGCAGTAACATTCGAAGCAGAACGAAATAACTAAAACGACAAACATTACATCAACAAGGAAGAATTAGCTACAAACATTGGCGCAACCTAACTAACACTGCTTGCCCTATTACGCTAGTATTTACAACACATAGATAAGCTACTAGCATAAGCAGATAGTTACTGCTGAACGTGAGTCCCTGGGTTCAATTCTTAAGTCAAATAAAGTGTTATTGGGGTTATAAACTCTCAAGAGCGGTCATGGAGTCTGCATTAATGGCTGGTAGTATTAGGCTCGCCCCCTATTCCATGGTACTTAAACATATCTGGCGAAATGTTGGTGTACTATTAAGTTCATCTCTACCTTACCCTTCGGGGATTTACAGGCGTGATGTTATGTAATGTGGATAAGCTACTAACGACACTTTATTTTGCTTGCAGGTACATATCATGCAGGAGAAATGACCCGATATCAGCGAGGTGGTAATGTAACGTTATCATAATATAATTTGCAGTTATGCATCTTATCATTAGATTTCTTGTTATCTTTGACTTTAGTCATAGATGCTGTTTGATTGTGAGAACATTTGGTAGCCAGGGATTCCCTGTCAAGTTGAGATAATGAAGTAATTAGTTAATGTTGATGTAAGATAAACTGGTTAACTGTAATCAAAGATTAGAAGAATTAGAAGATTGGGAAGGATGAGCGTGAATAGTAAAAATGCAAAGACATACCATCTAAGATTATTATTTTCGTTTCACTCTTGAACTTTCTACCCGTATAAATTGTCATTTAATGAGGAACGCACAGAATAGAGAAGAGAGGCGAAAGGAAGGGGAGGCCTATACCCAACAGTGGATGATCTCGGGCTGCAATAATGATGAAGGATTGAATTTATGGATATCGATATTTAGGCAACTTTCTGTTGAAATATTTTATTTTTATATATTCCAGATTTAATTTTACGCTTGCAAAGCGATTGTACGATCAATTTATCTTTCACATTTATTTTTGAAACTAGCTGTGCCCGCGACTTCGTTCGCGTGGTTGTCGAAAACTAAAATGCGTCGCTTAGACAAAAGTACATTAAATCATTGCCCTGCGTTAACTTACAGATGCTGTAGCAAATAAGAAGTTTAGGTAGCCTGACTTGAGTCTAACAAAATTTGCACTTTATAGCTTAATATTTCACTAACGAATCCCTTAATCGAAAAAGTGTTTAAGCAAACTTTTTCAAAGACCTATCTAATAACACCCCACACCATGGGCTTCGCAAGAAATAAAAACAACGCCATCTATCGAAGACGAAAATAAACTGCTAAAATTGAATGCATGGAAAGCGATCAATCACACTATAGGGTTTAGGCTATGTAGACTAAAATAGACTTTGAAAGCAGTGTCATTTAGACTACTTACCTACAGAGTACCTTAAGCTATCATAACTTTATTAAAGTTATCTTTTGAAGGCATTATTAATAAGTACCATATTCGTTTAATAGATGTCGCTGCATGACTCATTCATGATCATAATGATAAAGTTCTTCTTGAAAACTATAAATTCAAATATATTTTGATAGAGAGCACCGATTACGATGAAACAAAGACTAAGTAATACCCCAAGTTACGCACAATATTTATGTATAAAAGTTACCTACATAAATTTCGTAAATTTTACGTGATGCTTAGTCATCGAAACAGACAAACAGACAAAAATTCCAAAAATGCTGGAAATGAGTTCTGTTGGTTATACTATAACACCCTGAAAATTCCTTTTTTAAATATTTTCAATGTACAAAAATATTTTTTCTACAGATTTATTATATTTAGAGATAACAAATCTAACCTACGCACTTTTGGTGTCAAATAAAGCCTTCATTGCATAACCATATTTATTAATAACGGTTACTAAAATGGAAATGACAATTTCAATTTGCTTTATCGATATCACTGTAGGCGGCACGATCTAGAATTCTAGACTGAGTTAAGGTTTGTGGATAGTTTGAGTTAACTAAGGAAACAATGGTAGACTTGTTTTGAGACTGAAGAAAACTAGCTACTAGCCTATTTTAATTTAGTATAAAAGGGCCCACTTTTGACCCACTACCCACTTTTGGTTGTTTACCTCGATATTTTAGTGACCGCCAGCGGGACTGCTGTGCATGAGGTCCCGGGTTCGATTCCCAAGTTGGGCAATGTTTCATTGAGCTTTTCCATCAAGGATGTCTCAGTAGCACCCACTGAATCTGAATTTGTGCCCGGTTGATGGCAATAGGCTAGTCCCTATTATAGTCCTCCTTACCGATTTCGGTAACGGCGACCCTTACAAGCTATTTCCTAGCGTGTGCCCTCATATGGCTGGCCAGACCGAATTTACTTTTAAATACCCGGTCGCAGCTAAAGCAGTAGAGTTGACCGGCAGAGTTGCAGGTATAGGTGTAGGAGGGCTTAGGTCTCTCTTTACGTATTTGGCGCTTTTCTTTCAGTGTTTCGATTCGCTGTTTTTCGAAAGATTTTGTGTTTTTGTAAATAGTAGAGCGCCAAGACGACCTATGCAGAGCAAGCCTCTCCCAACCAGTTGGATCAATAGCGCAAGCGTTTAGATGTCTCTTGAGCACATCTTTATAGCGGAGATGTTGACCGCCATGCTTTCGTTTGCCCTCTGTCATCTCCGAGTAGAAGACCACTTTGGGCAAACGGTAATGTTTCATGCGAAGGACGTGCCCACACCATCTGAGTTGGCGTTGCATCAGCCAGAGCTTCTATGCCAAACATATCGGACCGTTGCAGAACCTCAGTATTAGGAACACGGTCCTGCCACTTAATGCCTTAGGATGGATCTCAGACACCTTAGGTGAAATGTGTCTAGTCTCTATTACGCAGAACTTAAAGATAACTGGAGAAATGTAAGTCTACGTATGGGTACATCTCTGCCTAACCACTAGAGGATTACAGTGATGATCTTATTTTGTACATAAATAAAAACATTTTATTTTTCTTAAGATATTAATAACAAACTAGTTGCTATAAGGCTCGGTACAGCCTATAATTACGGTCGCATTGCACAAGAGGCGTGGCAAGGACAGCGGCCACTCTCAACACACGCGGCCATTATGCAAGTGTTACACATTTTAATGTTTTTCACACATGAAACACGTGGGTAGGCAGCAATTTGAGTTGAAAGCCTTCCTACGCCTATTACCTTTTATAAGTAAATTGGTAGATATCTACTAGTATGTTAAGGAGCTCATTAGTTAAATAACAGTAGCCGCTCAGCTCGATTTTAAGGTTAAGCAACGCTTGCCTATGTTGGTCCGTAGATGGATGAACATCCATAACATACTGAATTTCCTCCGTTTTTTATTTTTTTTTTATTTTAAATGGGCTTGCTCTTTCCGTGCATCGGAAATCACATTAATCCGTAGGTCTCGGTTGTTATTAAAAAGATCTTCCGTCTCGACGTTTTATAAGTGAAAGAGATACCGCGGCCTCGATACAAAGGGCTAAGTAGGAACATGGGTGGTTTTTAGTCAGTAGAACTCTGACACTCCCTACCGCTCTGCCCAGAGCGGGAGGAGTCATTTGATGATTTCCAAGGCTTGTGAAATTATAAGCTGATTATGAAATAACTATTAGAATTCAATAGTACCTCTATTGAATTATCGACTGTAAAACTTTGACTGCTTGCACCTCATTTTCCTATCACAAGCAATAAACATTGCTTCACTAAATATATTAGCAATAATTCCGTCATTTTATGGGACAAGACTATTTATTGTAGATTGTAGTAATGCACGCACATCGCACGATAACGCAAATATCACGTTTTTACTAGAGAAAGTTACATTTGCATACAATAGATTATTAAATTTATCATTAGTTTATTGGGTTAGAACAAATACATTATTGAGAGCATTACTTATTTTCGTTTATGTTATAAGTGTAGATAAAGTTGACATTGTGTTAATTTTGATACATTTCACCAACTAAGTCTTAGTCCCACGCTACTCAAAATGAGCAGGGGAAACATAAGATTACACTGTTAAAAATTATGTAATTTTACTAAAAATTATGTAATTTTACATGCAAAAAATTAAATAATCCTGTAAAATTTCCGAAAAATCTGGGAAATTTACGAAATTTTACATAAAAAAATGTAAAATTGACGAAAATTATGTAAAATTTCATATTTTCCCGTAAATTTCCCAGATTTTTCGGAAATTTTACAGGATTATTTAATTTTTTTGCATGTAAAATTACATAATTTTTTACAGTGTAGTAGTAGGGATCGCAATAGGACACTGTGGACTCAATAGACACCTGACGATTATGAAAGTAAAGGAAGATCCCATATGCCCAGCATGTGGAGAAGCAGAAGAAACAAGTTTCCACCTTGTGGCGGAATGCACAATGTATGAGCTACTCAGATGGGAAATCCTAGTAACAGATGAGATTAATGAAGAGAAGCTTGCAGAAATCTCTACCGAACAACTGGTGAGCTTCTGCAAGGCAACAGGAAGATTCGCGATGCCGACCACCAGAAACCCATGAAGGGGGTCCACCAAAATGGGGAACTGGGCGAAATAATGCACAACGAAAGGACTGATCGCCCGTCTGGTGTCTGCCGGCGTCCCCGAAGATAAATAGAAATAGAAAATAGAAAGTCCCACGTAATAGGCGGCGACTCTTTTGAGATCAACCAGGCGGAAATCCAGAAGCAAGGAAGCTACTGAGAAATTACTTTACGGTATAGGTATCGTTTTTCGTGTATACCTATAATGGACCAACTATGAATTCACAACAGCCATTCATTTTGTTTTATTATCACAGAGGATTTACTTACCTAGTCCAATTAGTCATAGAACCATGTCAACAAGATCCGCCTAAAATTTAACCGAAAACGATCAATTAACTATAAAAAAGATCTCAACGCACGAGATTACATTTTTTTCACATAAAACCGAGAATCGAGAGCACGTTCCATTAAATCGAGAGCACGTTTAAATATAGGTAGGTAAACCGTTTTATCGATATTTATTATTTAACATCGATTAGCATACGGCCTTCATATTACACATACGTTACACACACAATCATCTCTATTGGAATGTATTATGCACGCACGCACACATATTTGGATGTCTAGATAAAGCTGACTATTCATGCAACGATTCGAGTGGATGATTAATAAATAGCTTGTGCATAAGATTTATTAATCTTTATAGAGCAATATAATTTTCGAACTAACTAACATCTACAATATTTATCCTTATCCATTTTTTTTTCTGCTTTTTTCCAATTTATTTGGGGACTGGTGCTGCATTTCATCTCCATCCATACTTCTCTATTATTCGTCATGTCAGTGTTGTGAAAACCGTATTAAAAAGTATGAAAAATATCGGAAATGGATCACGTACCTTAATGTGGTTTAATATGTTTTGGTTTTCACGATATTTTCTTCCTCATCCGTCAAATAGAATCTGTCAGATGAGTAGGTAAGGAAAAAATAAACCAAAAATGGACGCACAGAAAAAGCCACACTGCCTATGTTACACAACAATAAACTAAAATAGGTACATATTTGATACCCATTTCCTGATCGAATAGACATATCATTTATACAAACACATACATACATAGGTCGCAGTAACTTCACAGAATTGAACTTCACACATTAATTGATCGCTCGTATCGGCTGTACGCAGTAGCCCGAGATATTTGCTAAAGCTGTAGCCACATATACATATATTTTATATCCCCGAGTCCCACGCTTTGTACAGCAGAAAGATTTATTGGAACAACCTTTTGATTGGACGATAAACTTGTAAAGATACTTTTTAGATCGTTAACGGCAATTAACCACGAAGGTTTGTGAACGAAGAAAAAAACATCTTTGAAACGTAAATAGTATGTAGGTTGGAAGGTGGGACAAAAACTCACTTTCAAGTGAATGATTTGAGTCTATTTTTTTTTTACTTTCATGCGGCCTAAGTTCAACTCAATAACTTTAGCCTTTAAAATGAAAAGATATGAAGTTTCTTGCCCATATTATTTCATTTTTTCTACTAGCTTGATTAGAGGTCATTCCATTCAGTCAGATTGGCGGTCGTTCCATTTAAATACTGGAATTGAGCTGCTTTTGGTTAGACTGGATGCCGAACCCAACAACGTGGTGGGGCTAGGCAGACGATGATGATAACTTCTCCATAAAGATAAAACTGCTTAAAAAGTCTTATAACTTTAACAAGCGCCAAGTAATAAACACTACCTACGTGCTTTTTGTAGGTGATATATTTAGTTTCGTAACACTAAATGACAACAATAAATAATACTTTACCAACTTAATTATTATTTTAATTAAATTTTAAGACAATTATTGTTAGCCGGTGCAGTAAATAGTCATAGAAATTATGGCATGTTATTAAATACAAGATTTACTAGAGAGGATTAAAATTTATGTAAACTTGCAAATATCCTACTCACTGGTAAATGTTTCTTAGCTTCTAATGGATACTGAGAAATAATGAGTAGGTACTGAGTTTCAATAGCGTCTCCTATAGCTTACCACATAAACACCATTCTTAACATTTTGAAGAAAATTCTCAATCCATTGCTGCATGTGTTTGGAATATCGTCCACTCGACAGCGTAAACGGCGCAGTGAAAGGTTCGGCTTACCGAAGCAAATGTTCTTATAGTGAAAACAACATCTGTATCTATTGTACAGTTTAGTAAACCTAAATGGACACCCAGACAGATACGAAATGTGACTTCGTACTAATATTGTAAAAGCGAAAGTTTGTAAGTATGTATGTATGGATGGATGGATGTTTGTTACTCTTTCACGCAAAAACTAGTAAACAAATTTTAATAATATTTATAACCTGGATTAACATATAGGATAGTTTTTATCGCGATTTTATCTTCCCGTGGGATATAATTTTCGAGTTGTAGCAGGCGAAGCCGCTGGCAACACCGAGTTGCTTTATAATTTGTACCTCTTGACTAGATTACATAAATTCTTTCTTTCTTAATGGATGCTGAACTAAATTCATTAGCGCTACGTATATAGGCTGTAGCTCAGCTCAATCACTCCGGTCACGGTCATACAAACCATAATCTCTTTGGCGCCACTCAGAATCAAATAATCAAGTTTTCAGACCGCCCGTTAAATGTAGACACTTTGTGGTGACGCTAGTTGTAAACATAATGAGTACGAGACACGTACAACTCAATACGTTTTCATTTAGTTCCCTATCCCACCGCGAATTAAGATATACTGGTTAAGTTTCTTAGTAACTGTTTCAATTAATTTTTTTGACTTACAAGACTAGGCGTCGGTTCTGCCTGGACTTGTAATGATTTATTAATATTGTGGTAATAAAATAACTTTATTATTAATACCAAGACAATAATGATAATAAATAAGGGCGTGGTTTCTGTCAAATGGTTATTTGTAACGACTGTTATCATATTAATCTTTATTGAGAATGGGTATTGAAAGTTGCGATTAAATTATAATATTGTAGTTAAAAAAATTACGAATATTGATTGCTTATGTAAGCAATTTGATTAGATTATAGTCTATAGTATTTCAGTTGGTGATTTTTTTGCCACTACGACGACAGCTTTAACTGGATGGGAATTAAGATTTATCTACTGATTAGTTATTCATGACCTTATTGATTATTTATGATATATTATGAATTCAATAACTGTGCTTATCGCAATTTGTGTTGGAGATAGGTTTCTCCTAAACTGAGCAGCACACAATAACTCTTCTACCGACATACCTGGCTAATCCACTATACCCATAGCCACTCCAGCTTGGCTTCTAAACTATTCCTAACACTCCTCCACACCTTTCTTTGTATTCCAACGAAAGCCTTCCCCATGACTTCACAACAACTATCATCTAAAAAAGGCAACAAACACAAGCACAAGATGTAATCACAACAAAAACTTTTCCACACTCAGGGCATATAACCAAGTCTCACATAAAAATGCATATACCAGGTACCTACACATATATGGTATGGAAAAATAGTTCGGTAGTGGCCGGGTGCCTTTCAAATCGCTATCAGGGTCGACCGGCCACTCGTTATCACTGCGCCGTTTATCAGTGCAAGCCTTCGTGCGTTTGCGCAAGTCGGCGTGCGCAAACGGTAAATGGACTATCGCTTAATAATAGAAAGACACTTTTTTTGTATTTCTACATAAATCATTTAGCAGGTATAAACATGCCTTTTTCCACGAGCAGAAACTATAGAACGTCACCTGGTATGCATGTTTGCTTCATCCTTGTTCATACATCTAGTCCTACACAAATGCTATTTAGCATGTTATTTATTTAAACTCATGGCATGTACAATAGTGGTACAGAGGCGGGTTTAATGCCACAAGCCATTCTCTACCAGTCAAAGATGGTATGATTATCATCTCAAAAGACAGCTCGTGGAATTTAATTTGGTGAAGTAGGACATATTGTGAAGCTCAGTTCTGGTCCTACACAATTTAGTACCATCGACACGTAAGCGATGTCGCTGGTAATCTAAATTGTGTTTGTTTTTAATTGTGTTCTTCTTTTAAGGAAGAAACCTATGGCATTCCCACGGCTGGGACACAGGCCTCCTATCAGTGAGAGTGGGCGGGCCCAGTGCAGACTAGTGTAGGTTACATGTTTTCCAAAGAAGGATGGGGCCATTGTTCTTTTGTTACTTATTCTCAGGATTTTTTGTAGAGCAGTGGTGATGAAATAAATAACACCAAGTTAACTTGCTATAATACTGTGTAATAACAGGATGCCAGTCAATCAATTAATTGTCTGCAAATTAACACTAGGCAATTTATTTGTTTTTTTTTCTGTATGATTGATGGTTTATTAATTGAAATCACTGACCTGAGTTGAATGATACACAGTTTATGTTAGATTATTTTTTGTTTTCTTTTTTCTAAAAGGCAGTCTTTCACTTGAATTACGTAACCCACTTTATCGGAAATAATAGAGAGGTCAGATAGACGGTCGTTACATGCAAAATATTCGTAGTCAGCTTCAGACAGGTAGGAAGACGGGAAGCCGACCCCTACATAGTATTTTGGTTCTCTGCTGAAGAAATTTCTACAAACAATGAATATTAACCACGACTGAAAACTGCTTACTAACTTCAAGAAATGTTGGCCACCTAACCCAACGGCCAATCTTTACCTCAACTTCCCATAAATAGTATAAAACCAATTACCTAGTTCTCAAGTAACATTTTATGACAATGGCACCGGTCGGCGCTTGTGAACTAACGTGAGCCCGTAAATATTACTCGTTTGATATCGCCGACGCACTAAACTGGTTCAGTTTTAACTTGGTTTAAAAGCTAGCTACTGGAGTTTTATGTAAGAGGTATTTTTTGCCTTTTTCTCTAAGGCCTCAAAAATTCAATAACAGCAGCAGGAATTTCTTGGTTGCAGCCACGGATTCTGGATTTGTGCCCGGTGGATGGTAATAGGCTCACCTTATTTGCAATCATAATTTGCGAAATGAAGTTGCACTATTAGGTACAGTACCTCTGCCTAACCCTTTGGCTAAGACTTCAACTCAAAACCGGTAAATTGAGCCTGCATAAATTATATAACAATAACATTTTGCCCGACTTGAGAATCAAACCCAGGTCGTCATACGCAGCAGTCGCGCAGTCAGGCCTACATCAAGAACCACAAAAAGTATAGTAACAATAAATAAGCCTCATCACGAAACTCAATAATATCAGAGAAATATCTCGGCCGCGCCCTGATGTATGTGCGCATATTAAGCGTTATTACATTTTCTGTATAAAGCCCTACGTTGCCGTCTTATCTGCGAACTATATCTTTAGCTCGCTACAGCCTAATGTGCAATCATTTATCACTAATAAACGCTAGGCTACGCCGACAAATTGTGCGGCCCTTGATTGACAAGGCTTTACCAACTTAACTCGACTAAACGTTATTTTACTACAGCACGATATACATTGCTAAATAATAAACAGCCACTCGAGTCGATCTGTAGGTTTAGCCGCGCTTGCTCAGGTTGACCCCCTCCAAGGGTCAACCAGTGACCAACCATTACATACAAAGTTCCTCTCCACCTCAGAAATCACGTTAACTTGTTGGTCCCGGCTGTCGTTTGTACCTAGATCGTTGACAGTCATTATTATATTATATATAATAGTCAGTGGCACGAAAGTCAGACAGCCAGTCTTACCAAGGGGTACTGTTGTAATATTCCTAATGACTTCAGACCTTCTAGAAAAAAGGCTCCGTTGGCAAAATGCGGCTGATGCCGATTTAGTTCGCAGTTTTTCACAAAATTTTGATTCAGAGTCCAGACTATAACCGGCGATGGACATCGAAAATTGTTTCAGTTTACTATTAATGTGTATAAACATTTTGAGTAATGACGGCAGTTTAATAAAGCGGAGCCTATGAGCTGGCTAACTAATAATAATGGACTATTTGCATAGTAATCGTTTTGGTATTTTGTTGTACATTTACTTACAATGTTATATAATAATACAAGCTGTGCAACCACCGATTACGGGTCGGCTTCAAGGTTAAGCACCGCTTACTAATGTCAGCCCGTGGATGGGTGAACTCGTAGCTGCATAGCCATTGGTTCCGGCTCTCATTTTTAGATCTATGACATTCGCTACAAATATTCATTGTCCGAAAAAAAAGAACAACCACTTTTACCAATAGTTGAGGATAATACGTATTTCAGCTCCATGATTAGACTGAAAGCCAACTATAGTGTAGTTAGAAAAAAGCTAGGCAGACTGAAATTCTTATATGCAAGAATTACGGAATGTATTCAAGGTCCTTTTCGCAGAATTAGCCAATATGTCCACTGCTCCGACACATCCTGCTCTCTATGAGAGGAAATGGGTGGTAATCCACTACGCTGTCCTATTTAGCTCCTTCAGGAGATAAATTAATTTTATGAACTCATATTCTCTGTCCATCTCTTGGGCAAAATCTCATGTCTCTAGATCCAAGAATTTTGAATAAACGTTGTCATTCAGAGTGAATATAAGTAGACAATAAGTAGATTACAATTTTGTAAGTACATAGATATAATACTCCCATAATAATAATATAATAGCCTTCATCTACTTGAAGTTGAACAACGTTTAAGTTTTTTGCCTCAATTAAAATAGTTTTGACATAATCGATGTCTATGTTAAGTAGTTTTATTTTAATGTTTCTTAATTGAATAATAACGTGTTTAATAACTTGAAGCGATTACGTATTGGTATGTAATTTGTAATTTATTATGTCAAGTTATATCCGCAGCTAAAAAACGTGGTTTCACTAGTTATTTTTTGAGTTAAAAATTGAATACTTTGTTGACACCAAATTTCCGTGTGATAGTTAATAATAACATTATTTATTTCCGACACAGGAATCCTTAAATTGAGCCACAGACTATTAAACAAACAAAAATCACAGAAAATAATAGTATTAAGTAAGTTACAATAAAATACAGGCAAGTAGCTACATTTTGATAAAGTGTGTCTTTGTGGGGCCTAACTGCTCTTAAAGCAGTAAGATTTTAATATTTCTTGATTACGAGAAAAATAAAAATAAAATGAAGAGTTGCTTTAAAAACCTTTCAAACTGAGATCCAAGACAAACGCAAAAAAACTGATTTGGAAAAAATGGGTTAATGACAAGGAGTGTCCTAAAACAGCAGTCTGTTATTTGTTATAGATACTTACCAGGAACAGAACCTATTAATTACCAAAGCTAATTCTATCTTCGAAGCGAGCGTGCTGTAGTGGTACACGATCCCCACGTAAATACCATGAAGTGACCCATCATCACAATAATTGCGTTGTTTACACCACAGCCGTCGTTAACTTAACTTATTACGAACAAGTAATCTTTACTATAACTACCCGTGACTAATAGTAGTCTACTGACTTTTCAACCGATTTTATCTGGTTAGGAAGTGGTTATGGTAGGGAAGAATGAGCGATTTTGAAGAATTATTGATAGTAAAAAAATTCAATATTTCGCTTATAACAACCTAATATGTATTTGCAGGAGTATTCAATATAAAACTAACCACTGCCCGTTGTTTCTTTAGTTAAAAGACACTAATGAACACGACATTTTGCATTTTTTTTAACCGACTTAAAAGGGAAGGATGTGGCAAAAAGTCAGTGAAACAAATAAATACTTAGTGACTTCTGTAAGTGAAATAGAGAAAGAATGTTAGACATTTTTAGGGTTATTTCGTAAGTCAGTTTTTTTTTCAAAGTTATGCACGCATTCTATGTTGTTTCCACTAAACAGACAAGACAAACTATCATAATTATCATCTAGTGCTTGTATCTCATGTTACTTGATGTCGGGGCAACATGTTTTGTTCTTCTAAATTGAAAAAACACACTATAAATCTCACACAAGCCCACACAGAGTTTTCATTTATAAAAAAAAAATGAATTTGCATAAACTCGTGATTAATTACAGTCATTAATAATAAATGACATTAATTGATATTTTGGTAGTCTGTTATGAATTGAAACGAAATGAATGATGAATATTGTTAGCACTCTGTCTTGTCTTTGTCGAGTAGGAAATAATCGAATATTAATTCAAGATCCACGAAATTTATTAGATTTTATTATAAAATGCATGTGACATAGCATACGAATGAGCGAAGCACGTGCCAATTTTTGATTAAAATATAAAATTTATTTTTACGTCCTCAATAAAATCTATAATATAATTAATTTAAATATTTTGTTACAATTTAGTCACAAATTGGCGAATAATAAGAGGTTATTTTAAGATAATAAAACCAGAAATGTATTGCATTCATTTGTATGTTATATTTTTAATATTCTTGAGGAAAGTAAAATTATCTCGATTTTACTTGATGCAGTTTTGTAGTAACTTCAAAGGAAAACATTGTTTTACGTTAAATTAATATTTAAAAACAGTAGACATAAAATCGCTACGCTTTCCGCTCCGCTCATCACTAAACGTGAACCCTCAAATTAGTAGCGACAAACATTCATTTCACACCGTTGTCGATCCTACCCTTGACATTCATTCACGTCACACACACAACGGCGTAACTCACGCCAACTCCACAACACAATTATATACCCTACTTCCTTAAAAATAGGGTTTCATTTAAATGTTAGTTTTGCTATGAAAATATCCGGATTCTTGAAGACAAAGCTTGCAACTGTGTGACATTTAGCCAATGGCTAGTGTAACATTTAAGAATTTGGGGTTCAGTCCATATTGAGAGTGATTTAATTATTTAAATTAAACGACGGTGATTTTGTTTTTATTTTGAATTGGTTTTCCATTTAAATCTGAGATTGAAAGTTGTACAAAATGTGCTTATTATAATGGGTTTATTACTTTATTTATAGCCGGTGCTTAAAGCTATGAGATAAAGCGTCAAGGAATTAATTCCCCTATAATTAAAAATCTACGTAAAAGAGCGTCATAACCTTCCAGACTCCTAGTCTATTAGAGCATTTCAAATCAAAGCCAACTAAGCTTTTTCTTGATGATGTTAAAAGTATCCTGCTCTTTATTTTAGAAAAAAAAAGACTGTCATTCCTGGTAAAATATCCTGTAGGTAAAGGTTTCTTGCTCAATTTCCGTACGAAGAAACATGCTAAATTGAAAAAGAATCATATTTTCAAGAAAAAATATCGTTGCGATTGCGACCACATAAAGTATGAGGCTGGCCCACTTTTCTAGAGAAAAAATCCTCTCACAAAGAGTTCAGTGGAACTTTAATTAATGTGCAAAGTTATTAGAGATGAGACTCCGAGAAAAAATCCTTGATTCTAGTTGATTCGTAGGAAAGAAAACGTATAACGACAAAGCCGTACTATCTTGGTAATTTAATTAATTAATTTTGTCTGTTTAGTTTTAATTTCAATTCGCTTATGAGAATCTGCCTTACTAAGGGGTATCGTATTACGCGGTACTAACTGAATTGTGGAGGTTAGATAGGCAGTCGGCCTATGTAAAATACAGGTATTCAGCTGCATCCGTCTAGACTGGAAGCCAACCCCAATATAGTTGAGACTTTTCTCAATTTTGCGTTATTATTGGATTGCCTTGGTTATTTTCGCAGGCGTCTTCTCGTTCATAAAAATGGAGCGTAATGGATGATGTCCCTTGAACAAAATGACCTACTTAAATTCCTAAAGAGTGTTACTAAACAGTCTGAGAACTTTGCCTATTCATCATCAGCCAACAATCCTTAATAATGAGCAGACGAATTTTATCTTGTAACAAACTCCCTCTAAAATATATAAATATGAAAATATATTTAAATGTTTTTTAGAAGTTTCCAACATGGAGTCTTTTGGAGTTTACATTAATATTTATGATGCTGTCCGTCATGTATTAATCATGTAAATTATAATATTATGTAGGTGTACCTATTAAAATTATTTATTTAAAGCGAAGTTAATTTACTTTTTTTGTAAGGTGGTCTTTTTAGGCGTTACTGTCGGTTTTCGGGCAGGCCTAGATCTTTTTAAAATAACTGAATTATATATTTTAATAAACCCACTCACCTACGGTTTCGAGAATTGCAAACCAGTCAATAAATTGTAGCAACATAATATCTATGAATGTCATGTAAAATATGCAAACAGTTAAAAAAAACTATTTTAAAATTCTTGGTAAGGATGATGACATTAGGCTCGTCCTCTTTTACTTGGGACTTGAAGATATCTGACGAAATGTGGGTGTACTATTAAGGTACACCTCAACCTAACCCATCGGGGATGACTACAGCTGGCGTGATGTGATGTTATAAGGTCCTTTTTGTTAAGTCTTAGACCGATAAATAATATAATTAATTTGACTAGACCAGTAAACTAACATGCTTACTTACATACCAAGTCTCACCCTAAAGAATGCTTGAACGTAACGTAAACGGTCCAAACTTTACCGACTACGGTTTGTCCAGCCTGTGACCAGCATTATGTGACCCCTTCTCTCACACCTCTTCTTCTATAAACGAGGGTTCAGGTATTCCTTGCTACTGACTTTACAAGGAACTCAAGAAACGGTTCGTTTATTCTGTCCCTCTCGTATCTATTTAAATTTACGTTTCATTGGTCGGCACACAAAGTTACAACTCCTCTCGACTTTCTGACTTACTATCGGATCCTTTATCGTGGAGGTTTTCCTAGAAACACGTTCGTTTTTTGACCTACTTTCCCAGGTAAAGAACGAATCTTAAATTATTATTAAATCAATTTTAATTTTCGTTCAAAAATAGGGTTTCATTAAAAGAAGACGCCATGTGATAATATTGGTCTTGAGTCAAGACCAATATTATCACATATTATCGTATATATGTCAGGACTCTTGACATATATACGTACACGCAAGCCATTCTTACCGTAAGGGTAGCCAATGACTGAGTTGCGGAGTTCAGATATGTAATGTATTCGGTAAGACTGGAAGCTGTCCTCAAAATCTTTGGGAAAAGGTTAACCAGATGATAACATAATAATGAGTGTGCTCCTAAATTATATCTATATTACGCCTCGAACTAACTAAATCTAAGTCAAGAATAATTACCAAATCTTCCTTAGTTTCTATGCCTTCAACGACTTTCCTTGAATCACGTGTATTTCTAACTCACTAACCTTTCAAAGACCTGTGCCCCGTGGGATCACTTAGCCCCCGACCCCCATCGAAAGTTCCAGATCAAAACTTTGTTAACTACACATAATTAACTTAGTACCAATTCGGTTTTGGAATTTATCGAACACGCTTTCAGATTTTTCCGGGGGAAATTCCACTGAACTGTTTAAAATTCAGAAGGTATTCATGAGAATCTATTGTTTTATCTATTATTGAATAGATTTGTAAGGTGACCAGGTATTTGTGCCTTGCCTTTTGTGTCCACATGTAAGAGCGTCTTTGATTCTACGAGTATACGACGACATCGCAATGGCCTATCCTTTCAGACTAGCGACGTAGTTCCATGGCTTTAGCCAACTCATATGCCATGGATTTGGTCTATAATGTCGACCTTATATTCAAGGCAAAGTAGAAATACTAGCATAACATAATATAACACTGACCTTATTGGTGAAGTTCTTCAGAAAGAACAGGCATACTCGCAACCGGCGGCGTGCGCGTATGGCCAGATAGGCCATATGACCGTGTACGAAGCAAAAGGAGTATTAAGAATCGTAGTAGGTGGTGTTCTGTGGTTTCTGCCTACCTCATGAGAAAATAGGCGTGAGTTTATGTACGTATGTAAATTATCAAAACAATATACATGCATTCATAGAACACCAATTAATCATACCTTTATAGTCTATTGTATCTTTTATTTTTCCTCTAAATCCGCTACCAAACATAGGCCTTTCAAAGCAATATCAATTATATTCACCCAGTAATTATCCACGCTAAACAACTTTTGCAACTAAAACATCTCTGTATACAAAACAGTTCGCTAATACGGACCATCCATCACGCTGACGAGTTTGTGTAAGCTATAATAAATTTAATTTAGGCCTGTATAGGCTCTATATTCGTCTGAGGATTACAATAGAACTAATTAAACTTTGCCCCCTAAAGGTTATAGTTCAGAACTGTTAAAAGTTTTGTTGTTATTGTATCTTTTCAGTAGAAGGTCATTAGATTAGTACTTCTTATCTTGTTATGGTTCTGTCTAAACATCAGCTTACACATCTTTGACAGTTCTCAACTGAATTAAGATTTATTTATTCAAAGTAGGCTTACAATTAACTTTTTGAACTTCACATATTACGTCTGGGTCTATACTATTCCTCTTTGTATTATATCATTCTACACCCTTGTACTGGATTTTCCCTATAGCTTACTGGTAAGTAAAGGTGTACTTGTATACGGCATCAAAATCCCAATGTTCAGTTTTCTTAAATTGTAACTGTTCTCAATCATTCTAGTATTAAATTGCTGAAATTTTATGAAACTATCAAAAGCACCATTCCTGTATTTTAGAGCCAATCGCATTCTCAATTTGTCTCAAATACCTCTAGTTTACCTTCATTTTAGGCATTCATTGTCACTTAAATGAGATTTCGACAAGATATTGAACATTTTAAACATCTGAAAATGGGTTTTCTGGTTCTTCAATCATTTACAATATATTATCAAAGGCATATCAGTATCAAAGGCATATCAGAAACGTAACAGAACCCGCCGATAAACAAGGAATCTCAAATTATAAGGTTCAATAAGAAACCATATAAAGTATTCCGATCAGTTTCATGTGTCCCTTAGTTTTGTTAATTTAATGTTTTGTGTTGTTTGTTTTTCTTTTGTGTTTTATTTTGTGTTTAATTTAGTTTACTATATAAGTCAAATTGTTACTAAAACTATCAGTTTTTATTGCTTGAATAAATAATTGAATTATTATAAAGCCAATGAGAGAAACTGTAGAAATATTTTTCTTTTTATTTTCAAATTTATTCCCGTGATATCTAGAACTCAATTTGTTTTCATATTTATTAAAAAGCCATCCTTTCGTATCTTTTGATAGATTAAACACTCAATGAGCGAGATGTTTGAGGTTTTCTTTCTAAGTTTTTAAACATATATCATGCCTGTAATCCCTGAAGGTAGCCATTAGTAGACTCAGATTTTGCCAGTTATTTTTAAGTCATAGGAGGCGAGCCTTTTGCCATGAACCGTGTTCAAATCCGGACTTAACTGCTACTAAGAAATTCCGGATAGAAAAACCCAATAAAGCTTTGGCCGACCTGAGAATCGAACCCAAGATCAAAGACCTCATGCAAAGCAGTCGCGCTTGCAACCAATAGACCAAGGAGGTATTCTTTTATTTTCAACAACAATTTTTGGTGTAGCAACATATACGAAACTAGCTTTTGCCAGCGGCTTCGCCCGCGTGAATAAAATAAAATAAAAAAATAAAAATAAAATGTGTTTATTTCAGACTCATGATCCATATTTTTGTTAGTAACAAATTATCTTAAGATTAGAAGTTAGTGCAATTTCTGTATTAATATTAATAGTCCCGATGAATCTCAAATAAGAATTAAAATAACTTGATAAAGACTAAATTGAAATATAAGTTTTTAAACTGACATGGTCACTGACACTACTATTAATATCATAAACGGGATATTTACCATGTTTGATTTTTGTTTCGAGTTCCCGATATTTGCAAAAAACGAACAAGAAAGAGGGTAGACCGTTTTGTCTGCTCATAAACATCCACCCGCAATGACTTCAGTTTATCCGTGATCATGGTGCTTGTAACAGCGCCGAAATATCGGGAACTCGAAACAAAAATCAAACATGGTAAATATCCCGTTTATGATATTAAATTGAAATAGACAATTATATGCAAATAAATAATAAATTGAATTAAAATAAAATATGTCAAGTTACACAAACAAAATATAAATTAATTGAAATAAAACGAAGAATAAAAAAATTAAAAATTAAAACATTAATTCATCAGGAGACGTGCAGCCTAATGAGCCTTCCCACCACTGGCGATACTGGTCGATCCGCAATCATCCTTAGGATTCCGTTGCCTCCACCTCGAATTCTGCGAATTAGTGAGGCTGACTTTTTCCGCATTATAGCATAAAAGTCATCCACCCTCGCGTCGGCAAACATGCCCGAAGCACTACAGAAACGAGGTAGCCGCACCAAAATCCTAAAGGCGTTGTTATATTGAACTCTGAGAGCATTGTAGGCCCGTTGCTTGTAGTTGGTCCATAGGGCGCTGGTGTAAAAGCTTTGGCAGTAGGCTCTAAACAATGTGACCTTTACCTGTGCTGTACACCGCGCAAACCTATGCACCAACATATTAGCTCGCATCGACAATGCTCTCCGTTCTCTCTCAATATCCGCGTCATCGTGTAGGGTTTCGGTCACAACATGCCCTAGATACCTAAACTGAGAGACACGACTCAAAGATACTCCGTTGAGATACACTGGTAATATGACGATTTTCCATACAAACTTTCATCCCCTATTTAACTCCCTTAGGGGTTGAATTTCGAAAAATCCTTCCTTATTCCTTGTCTACGTTATAAAGGGAACCTCTGTGCAAAATTTCAGCCTTCTAGGTCCAAGGGTTTGGGCTGGGCGTTGATGAGTCAGTCAGGCAGTCAGTCAGTCAGTCAGGACTTCTCGTTTTATTTATATAGAAGATCGATAAACTAAAACACAAAAGAATATATAAATTTATCGTACCGTATCAAATTGTCATTTAAATTATAAAGAAAAGGTGTGTAGATATAATTTAGAAACATTGCGTCTTTTAAGTATCAGTCGTTACGCACAAAATGTACATTCAATGACCGCAATATTGATTAAATCACATTGTTTTACCAACTTGTATGCACAGCTGTCCTTTGAAAAACATTCTCGTCGTATTTGTTTAGTAAATCAATTCAAATGAAATCAGTTTTATATCAAAGAGAAAATATCGTTATGTATTTTCGCACTTTACTTTCGTGAAAAAAGATGAGTGTAGTTCGACTATCTTTTGGGTGATCAATGTTTTCAACATAACATAACATCACGCCTGTAATCCCCGAAGGGATAGGCAGAGGTGTACCTAATAGTATACCCACATTTTGCCAGATATGTTTAAGTCTCATATAATAGGGGTGAGCCTTTTTCCATCAACCGGGCACACATTCAGACTTCGTCGCTGCTGCTAAGAAATTATTAATGGAAAAACCCAATAAAATTTTGCCCGACCCCCGGGTCGGGCAAAATTTTATTGGGTTTTTCGACCAACGATGCAGCCGAATGTTTTTGTTGGAAAATAATTCCTTTCAGTGGAACACCAGAATTTATATTAATATTAGGTGTGAGATGCTACACAAATGTTCGGATCGACTTGATTTGTCAAACCCGGCCGGCAAAATATACTGTAAATTTTTTGACGAAGAATCAAACCGACTTGGAACATGTTTAATAGCACGCCTAACTTAACGAACTACTGTGACATTATCTCTTATCCAAATTTCATCACAAATGTGAGCCTCGTGTCCACCCTGGGTCTACCTAATCCATTACACAGTGTTGACTCTCACTGTTTTTGTTTCGGACCCGTATCAGCGCTGACCTTATCTTGGTAATCCTAGCACCCTACCTTTTTGTACCACTTGCTAAAGGCAACAAAGGGTATCGGATTGTTTAGGATCATCAGTTCACGCGCTATCACCGATGTTGATATGTTTTCGGCTCAAAAGATCTGGTCTACATACAAATAACCCGCGGCTATTTGCCAAGGAGTTTGGTAGAAACAGTGGAACGCCATCTGCTAGGATCCTTACTCCTTATACCTCGCCCATGTTCATATTCGGACGCCAGTCAAGTCCAACGCAAAAACAGACTAATTATTGTCAATACCCTATCATGCTATATACCAAAAACAATGCTCTCTAAAACTCCACTCCAGATGTTATCATACATAAAATCACACTTATTACCTAGCTAGCCAACTTTGCCCATTAGGCCTACTATAGGGTCCCTACCCCTACTCTTAAACACCCCCCCAGTTGGGGTACACCCACGCACAACTCAAAATAGAACCCCACACCCCGTCTACGTCATACTACTGCGCCACAAAATAGGGAGATGGGGAGAAGACCGGGCTATTTTTAGCAATTTACGGAAACAAAAAATCGTAATAAGTTGGATTGCTAAAACCTAAGGCTTAGGTAAATTGCTTTTTGTCTGTCTGCTCGGTTCTTTTGGTCCTTTGTGGCGGGGTTTTGAATTGCAAAGACTGTTAACATTTAGTTAATTAAGAATATTCTTTTAATTGACTGTTTAAATATTTTTAGACGGCTTAAGGTAATTAATTCATATTTTTGAGGGGCAGGTTGCCGTTCTTTATGGCGTTGTATGAGGGAGGCCCTTGTTCGACAGTGTACGTATTCTTGCTGATTATGATGATATAAGCTCCAAACCTATCGATTTTTACTATACATGTCTAGCACCACTATTATATAAACTCTCTGGCTATATCTCCGTTGGGTATTCACACGTGTTTGTCAATGTTTGCTTTCCCTTCAACACATTTGTCACGAACCCAACGCTCTAGAAAATTCTATTACTTATATGCCTACTTGAACCTTATTTTCTCACTGTCCTACTGTTCTCAGGGGCTTATGTCTAACATATTCGTCCAAAAATAGTTTCATTCTTTGTAGAAAAGTATAAAAGGGCTTTAGACACATTTCATATATGTAATATTTAGAGGGCAGTAAATTTGGCTGTCGGTGTATTCATGAGGGAGTCTCGTGAAATCCGATGTCCCTAATAGAAAATCTAATACCTCGATATAGTGATTGATGTATTCTGTATCTCTTATTTATTTATTTGTGGGTCTTTAAGGTCAATCGTCTTACGAACAGAATATAATTGGGATAATAAGGACCATATATTTTTTTTATCTCTCTAGAGACGAGAAAGTAATCGGTTAGTAATGAGGTTTTTACTTGTTCGAGGCTAAAGAAATAAGTAATAATAATACTGTATTTTTTGTTGATTAAAAATTACAATAAGCCTATTCTACATTTCCAATAGTTTTCTATTTTTTTAGATCATTTTCCTCGAAGTTAGAACTTCGCTTGAAACTCATAAAATGCACGGGAATGCAGCAACATACATCCATTTATCAAATTCTTGCTAAAAACGTGGAGTTATTCCACCCATATTCCGTAAGCGCGGAATATACACGTGGAATGAAGTAAGTTTTTGAACTGGTATATTCTCGAACATTATCATTAATTTACAGTGAAAACGGCATACAAACAGTAAATATGGTAAATATCACGTTTACAGTGTTAATGATAACGTGGATTGATGTAATCAAAGCGTATTTAATTCAAAACGTATTTTTTATAAAAATATTTTTTCGGTCTTTAATAAAGTATTTATTTGTTTTGGTCCTCCGTTACAGAGTCAATTACAATTATCAGCCAATCAATATATGGTTCCCCATTCTACCAAAGCGAGACAATAAGCAAACAAACCTAAAAAACATAAAAATCCCTTCAATAGCCGTTATCCTGTACCAGGAAAACATGAAATAAAAAAAGTTGAAAATCAAATCAATCAGATGAGTACAGAAGGTTTTAAGGTACAAATTGGCTAAAGAAGTATTTTGTGTAACGTACCTTTTGTCAAGGAGAAGACGGGCCATTCAAGGACAACTTTTAAATAGAACCTCAAACCAGGAGAGTGTAGAAAGGAGGTGGAGGTATCGATGAATCTGAATTTTTAATTTACAGTTCATGCTGACGTTGGAAATCTTTTCGTGATACTGACTTTAATAACGTTGTTGTTTAAGTAAGAATATGTTGGGTTTACAGCTTTGCCTTGATGAAAAGATAACACTTTTTTGTTAATATTAAAAACCTTGAAAAGGGACTACAAGATTTTTCACTTTTAAAGTTAAACTAATTATTCCACGATGTATTTTTTTTTTGTATAAAATAATATATCGATATCGCCATTACACATCCATGTCCCATCCCTACGTTCCATTTCCGCGTGCTCGATGAAACATTTCACTTATTTGTTTGTATCGATATTTAAACTCAAGCTTTTCAGCTTCGATAACGTCACTAGAACAAAGTCGGTCGTATTGTCTCTTTGTACAACAGCTTGTGAGGGCTTTGCTTTAGAAATTTATTTGTAATAGATCTTTGAGTAGATACTTATAGAGTTGAAGTTTATTTAACAACGGAAAATAATGGTTGCGATGATTGTAAAGAAGGTTTAGAGAGGAAGGAAATATTTTAGTTTAAGGGAAGTTTATTCATTATTTGTGATTGTTTTATGATAAATGTGTCTTGTTCTTTGTTTTAGCGTTTGTTTCGTTTTGATAGATAGATTAAGGTTTAGTTTTTCGATACGTTTCCTTCAGATATTTTTTGTTATTTTCAATGACTCCATTGAGCGTTTTCCGCGTAATGCAAATACATAGAATACACATATTCAACATAATTATGTTTGTGTATCTAACATAATATATGTTGGATATAATATACACAGGGTACACAGGGTATAGGGTACATAAATGCCTCATCATTTCAGCCGAAAGACGTCCACTGCTGGACATAGGCCTCCCCTAAGTGTCATTTTTGCTTAGGGGGGGTTTGCCATAATCGCCACGCTTGGCAGGCGGGTTGGCGATCGCAGTACGGTCGATACAAAAAGCACAGAGAACGCTGCTGCCCATTCTCTGGTACATCCCTTAGTCGCCTCTTACGACACCCACGGGAAGATAGGGGATGGTGCTGTTTGCATAAATGCCTGGTTAGTCTCAATTGTATTGAGGTTTTCCGTCAGAAATAGCAGTAGCAGCCTGGTTTCTGGATTTGTACCCAAATCTCAGCACCACATTACACTCACCTATTAACACGTGTCTTAAACACAAAATAAAAAAAATGTGGTACTATACATTCACCGTCCTCTGCCTAAGACTTCCAGAATAACAAGCTCAATCTTATATTTTATTTTGTTATTACCTATCATTCTCAATCAAAACTTTGGACTGTTCAATTAATTATTCAAATTGTAACGACACCAATTTAACTTGTTAACAGTTCCAATCTTTCCATTCAAAACAAAAGTGTTTACCCGCTATCAATCATTTTGTTTATTGTTCCCTCAAATAATATTCCAGTCTTGTGCACGAATCTAAACCGCATTATGTAGGGAGGAGGGAAACAACACGGAGGGCTGAGGACCAGTTATTGTGTGAAGCTGGATTGAATATTAATGGCGTCTTCTACGTGGTTCTTCTTTGTCGGGAGGAGAGTTTAAGGCAGAAGGTGGAGTGTGTTTTGTATGTTTGCAAAAATAATAGGTTATTTGAATCTAAACTTCAGTGAAAGAGATTTTTCTGGAAACAGTTAATAATGATGCACAGAATTGAAAAGTATGGCAGAAGAAAGGCGAATCTATACCCAACCGGCAGAAATAGGTGATTCGAGTCCAAATGATATAAAATTGATGATGTCTGTTTTAACAAAATTAGTGAAAAACTGACCTAATAAAGGTTACGGGGATCCCCTGTTGGCGAGATCCATGGACCGTTCAATGTGGTGACATTTCGCGGTGGCCAATGTCCAGCAGTGGACGTCTTTTGTTTGAAATGATGATGATGATGAATAAAAAACGAATTGTCTAAATATCTAATTAAAAACAACTCGGTCTTAAGTGGCTAACAGACGTTAAACACAAGTTTTATAATGCGTAAAAGTATATGATTCACTGCAGTAAACAAAATCAGAAAAATATATGATATTTTTCAGGATATATGCTAGTGACATAGTGTTGTGAAAACATAATACAACTAACTTTGCTTGATAGAAAAAAATCACGAAGATACCTCTAAAAATTTCTTTTAACGAGTAAAAACCATACTAAACTACATGTCATCGTTCTGATTTTTTTGCCAAATAATTCTAAAAGCAACATACTAAAATCATAGTGTTTTACTTTTTTAGTCCAATCAATAGTTTTTTTGTAAATCGCAAAATACCACTAATTTCGCACTATTCGGCCGCAGCGAAAGACGTTACAACCGCTTTGCAGTGCAAGCTAATTAGAACTTTATTCTAACAGTATTTCAAACGAAGTTAGAACCACCACAAATAGAGTTGCTAATTTGAGGTAGCATAGGCTCCTACGTAAGTTCTGAAAATAGCCTTCTAATTCATTGAAACACTTTACAAGACATCGTGTAACTAATCACACAATATTACGATCTATAAATACGTCAAAGAAAAATTCTCCGAAAAGAAAATCCATTCGTAAAAATTTGCATTTATAATTATCTTCCCTACTGCAATCCGCCTACACAGTGTACGTCCCCGAGACGTATTCCTCGAACACTTATCAAGTTAACTCGCCCACGGGTTATGTCGTTAGAGGTCGCTACAAGCTGTGCCTCTGTCAGGTAAACAATTACCCACTACTACACACATCTCTTGAGGTTAAGACGTTTATTTGACTTGAGAGTAGTTTGTTTGGTCTGATAGGTTGAGTGAATAAATAAAAATATCAACCTAGAAAGAAACAACAGTTTTTTTCTAGGTTAATATTTTTATTGGTGTTGGCGTTGTCATTGGTGATTTAAGTTTATAAAACAAAATATCACGCCTGTAATTAATGATGGGTTAGTCAAAGACGTACCTAATAGTACATCCACAATTCGGGTGCGCCAAAGTTTACCTAAAATTTCAACTCCGATAATTGGATATCCGAAAATGTTCTTCCTAACATTTTTCATCCTAACAATCACAATTCCTAACTACTCTGTCTCTAATGTTCATTCAACTTCATAATGTCAGTAGCAATAAATATCTATTATACTTTTATTTGTTTTCCTATGTTTTCTCAACAAAACCATCTTTTACACTATTATTCAAAGTCATATCATTTATGTTTAGATTTCTTTTTATTCATAATAATCTGTTTTATATACTATGCAAAGATATCCATATTTTAGGTTAGAACCCTGACCAACTACGCGCGAGCCGAGCGAGCGCTACCTCGAAATTTTTCGTGAATTTTTTTTTTTCATAGTGTGTTTTCAAGTATTTTTTTCATAGTGCCCCCAAGACGACACTGACCTGAATTTCATTCATTTAAGACAAACATCAGTGAAACGAAACCTATAATCATTCTAAACAGTTGTATGAGTGAAAATATTATGGTAATTATGTTTAGGGATAAAAGCGTTATGATAAAAAACAGTAGGAGTTTAAATATATTTACAATAATGATATTCTGAATTACAATTTTCGGAAACATGAGTGTTATGAACATCGCCGGTAGCACTACAAACAGTATGAATGAAAACTTTAGGATGAAAAATTTTAGGAAGAGTGATCATTCGGATTACAAATCGTTAGGAAGAACAATTTCGGGTAAAGAACTTTAGGTGAGCCAATATGGACCCCCACAATTCACCAGTTCTGTTTAAGTCTCATGTAAAAGGGGCGAGCCTATTGCTATCAACCGGACACGAATCGCAGACTCAATGGAAATTATTTTTGTGTCTCTTAATTTTATTTTATGGATTTATTAGTCAGTGAAAAAATAAAAATAACAAAAATTGGTCATTTTTGCGTCTAGAAAGCCTAACAATCGATAACCAGCAGAGGTGAACCTATCAGAAGGTACACCCACATCTCACCAGTTATAAATTCCCAAGTTAAAAAGGACAAGCTTACTGTTAACAACCGGGCACAAAACCCCGAGCTACTTAAAAAATTAAAATGAAAAAAATAATACTTTCCCTCACCGTACAATGTAACCCAAAACTTGTATGATCCGTAGAAGCACTTGGGATAAATACCTCAAAGTCCAAGTAAACAGGATTACAGAAATAACCAGTGTAACAGCAACTATAACTATTTTACAATCCTGAAATTACCCTAACACCCACGTATGG
This sequence comes from Diarsia dahlii, assembly GCA_949775195.1. Taxonomy (NCBI): domain Eukaryota; kingdom Metazoa; phylum Arthropoda; class Insecta; order Lepidoptera; family Noctuidae; genus Diarsia; species Diarsia dahlii. The sequence continues at coordinate 2,239,081 of OX459198.1, forward strand.
TTAAAGAAGTTACAGATAATCTTGTTAGGCTGCAATAGCCGTCCGTCACTAGTAATAGAAACAAACAAACAGACATATAACACACGTGTGTTCATTGGCTTACGAAGTTACGTGCATTAGACGCATACTGATACGTCTAATGGACGTGTGTGATCCTATGTGTCTCTAGTGATTTGTTTACACGGTGGTGTGATGTATGGGAATTTATTGAAGGTGTACAATGTTAGTAACGATACTGATTCCATACCAATGTTATTAAAATGAAAGTAAATGGTGTGAACGTCTAAGTCTGTTAGTAATTAGGTGACATTTGGCATACAACTCCCATCGTCCAAATCATGGACCATGGACCAAAAATGATATAAACACTGGCTTGACGATTTGGACTCGTACGTAACCGTTTGACTAGAGAAGGAAAAACACCAGGAGACTTGGAAAGAATGGGGGAGTGGCCTCTCGGCAGTGGAATATAATAAGCTAATTTAAAAATGGAAAGAACGAAAAAATATATTAACATTCGTTCAGTATACTTAATATATTTTTTTTTTCTATATTTAAGCTTTTATAATTGCAGAGCATTTAAAAATAACTAAGATAATATTGTGGCAACAAGGACCATTCCTGACATAAGTACCAGTATTCCAAAGACTCCTTCATCGCGTCAAACACAAACAGTTTCCGCCATTTTGTTTGCGTTTCATTTCCACTTCAGCATAGCAATGGCGATGAAATGTTCTAGTTTAAAAAAGTAAATAAGGGTCCGAACACAGAAACATCTACTTAATTCAAAGTTGACTGAAATTTCTGAGCACTTCGCTCCACAAATATTGTTGAAAAGATTTTAGTTGAGCTGCGGTCGAATATTTTTTTGATGTTTTTGTTTTGTGTACGTCTACTTATACAGAGGAAGCTTATTATGAGAAACGAAAGTTAATTTTCGTCAACATTTTTAAGGTTGCTTCAAGTTCGAAGGTCACACATGGTTCCTATAATGTACCTTGACTTTTACTACGTACATTCTGTCCGTACTTCCTCCTCATTTTAAACCTGCCTCAGTTTAAACTTCCATTTAATTTATGAAATCTCTTCCAATTTCCATACAAACTATCTCTTATGTTTGTCTGAAGAAAATCGCGAGTCTCCTTGCGAGTGACGCGACAATGACGTCAGAAGGCTCCTCGTTGTGACGTCGCTACCACCTCCTATAGAAAAAGGGGGGAGAGGAGGGCCAGCTGCGTACTGCGTAAATGCGTCGTTTCAAAGTACAGTGAAAGAACACTCTTCGAGGAAAATTTTACCTTAGGTCTTTTGGCACAAGTTTTAATTTTGTCTGATGGGTTGTTAGGTTCTAGTATAGTCGGGTAGGTTAGGTCGTTCAGTTGTCAAATACACTCGTTAACAAGATGGCTGTACTAGACGTAATAATAGGGGCCTAGCCTATCAGATTAATGGAAATACCTTTGTATTTCCTTGTGAAGGTTAGCCCCTAATAGGTAAAAGGTATCCTATATATAGGACTGGCCTGTATATAGGACTGTTTATATATTAATTCGTGGATAGGATTAGTTGTCCGATAATTTCCAATTCAATGGAGCAATTAATAATGTATTATTGATGTTATTGTTGTGTGGCTTATCGGGCAAACCTATTGTAGGATGACGTGAGATTAACTCGAGACGTCATTGCATGTTAGATCATGACAAGATGGGCATAGGGTAGTAGTAGTCTTGTTTTGACGTCACTTCTGTAGATTGACATATTTACTTGGATTGTCATTGTCTTAAGATCTTGATAAGTTGATAAATTTAGGTCATCATCATCATCATCATCATTTCAGCCAAAAGACGTCCACTGCTGGACATAGGCCTCCCCCAGGCGTCGCCACATTGACCGGTCCCGTGCGTCTCTCATCCAGCGGGTTCCTGCAACCTTGACCAGGTCATCGGTCCACCTAGTGGGAGGCCTTCCAACGCAACGTCTTCCGGTTCGCGGTCGCCATTCCAGAACTTTTCGGCCCCATCGGCCATCCGTTCTGCGAGCAATGTGCCCTGCCCATTGCCACTTAAGTCTGGCGATTCTTCGGGCTACGTCGGTAACCTTGGTTCTCATGCGGATGTCCTCATTTCTGATTCGATCACGCAAGGAAACTCCGAGCATAGCCCTCTCCATTGCCCTTAATTTAGGTAGTTAAATTCAAAACGATGAAACAAAACTCGTAATTTCGCTTTTATTTTCAATAGATGCAGAAAACAATAGGTCCGGGGTTGCGGATTGTTCACAAGAGAAACTGCGGCCTCGACATAAAGGAAGGGACAAGGAAGGAGAAGGAACATGGGGGGGTTTTTTGTCAGTAGAAGTCTGACACTCCCTTTTGCTCTGTCCAAGAGCGGGAGGGGTTATTACATACCATAGAGAAAAATCTCTTAGGCATGCTGATTTCCTCACGATATTTTCCTTCGATTAGCTTAGTGGTAATTACACAATACGCACAAAAATCCGAAAAATCGAGAGGTTCGTGTTTTCGGGTTTGATGTTAGGGCATTAACAACTTCGATAAAACACATTTTATTCTGTGCGAAAACAATTTAATAAGGTAAATTGGCAAACCTGAAAAAACTCGAACGCGGAAACCAAAAGCAAATAAGCAAAGCCATCCACTGCAACTTACCTTTTACCGAATTACATATACATATTCCACCACTAGCTTAATGCATTTTATTTCCTTTTCTCAGCATTCATACAACCCACTCCACCTAAGTGCATTACCCTAATTCCAACTTATGGACCACTCCAATTGGGTAGAGTAATACTGACCTTATAACACGGGGTCCTCGTAAAACGAATGTAAAACTTTAATAAAACTTAGTAGTGTATGTAGGAACTGAATTTCTATTCGAGAATGTAGTCGTACGTTTTTTGTTTTAAGGGTTACCACTGAAAACCAGCGCTGTGCTGTGGGACCCCATAGCGCAGCACCATGCTGAGTGGTAACCTATTTGTCGCAGTTGTTTTTTATTTTAATTTTTAAGTGTTATGTAAACTCAAACTTTTTTACCACTTTTGTACCAATTTTTTTTTTTTTTTTTGTAAGTTGTGTTTACTGCTTTTTTATTGTACCTATATAATTCTGCGGCAATAAATATTTTTTCTTTCTTTCTTTCTTTCTTTCTCTTTCTAGTCGACGATTCTGAATGTATTCAAACTCATATTCAAAATGTTTTTTTTTGGGGGGTGGGAAATCATCAAATGACTCCGGGAGTGTCAGACTTCTACTGACTAAAAACTACCCATGTTCCTTCTTAGCCCTTTATATCGAGGCTGCGGTATCTCTTCAAGCTCATATTCAACACTTTAGATAAATAGTTTTTTTGTTTCTCCGTTGTAACCTAGATTCTGGATTTGTGCCCGGTGGAAGGCAGTAGACTCGCTTCCTATTATGTGGGACTTAAACATAATTGGCGAAATGACGGTACCCTATTGTACACATCTTTCCAACATTTGGGGTTTACTAGGGTGGTGTTTTTATACCCCACTAGCTTTTGCCAGCGGCTTCGCCCGCGTGAAAATCATGATTTTCCATACATAATTTCATCCCCTATTTAAATCCGTTAGGGGTTGAATTTCGAAAAATCCTTCCTTATTCCTTGTCTACATTATAAAGGGAACCTCTGTGCAAAATTTCAGCTTTCTAGGTCCAAGGGTTTGGGCTGGGCGTTGATGAGTCAGTCAGTCAGTCAGTCAATCAGGACTTCTCTTTATATTTATATATATAGATAACTCTAGGGTATGAAAAAGGCCATGTCAAAGAATGAACTGGCATATAACACAAAGACACAGGTCAACAAAAAACTGGTGAGTTTCATATTTTTACATAATATTACAAAAGATTACACCATCGCGAATTTCGACACAAATAATAAAGTTACTGTTACTTGGCTCAGCCACAACTTCAGATATGATGTCAGCAGCTTTTAAGATAATAAAGTATACGTGGCCCGATAATAATATTAAAAGCAGGTGTGATACAAACTCTAACACCCGCCGCGTCTCTTGTTGTTCATTATAATTTCGACCTAGATGTTTTGAGAATATAATATATTTTCGCGTTTCTATTTCCGCGTTTTATGGAATTTGAATTAAAGAAGTTCATAATAATTATGTTTCTACAAAGATAACTTACTGAGACTCAGACTAGTATTATCACTAAGATTTACTGTCAGAAAATTTTACGAAATTCATTCAAAACAAACAAACTAAGCGCCTGTCTGGGTTCGAACCCATGGCTTACAAATCGGGCCTGCCACCACTAGACCACCACTGTTCTCCTTCTTTATAGGCTTTAAATAATGGTATAACTTGATTGCCCAATAACTGACGTAGCACTTACCCATCACCATAGTATCTAGGCATCCTTATAATTACCAATCTGTCGACATTAATATGCAGATTGCTCACATACAGACGTGTTATGTGTTAATTAACCCCAATTAATACATAATACATTGCTCAAAGGCTACATTACATACACACACCCACACACACACTCACAAAAATCCACACACATTACATGCGAAGACCCACAGTCATGAGCAACAATAGATTATGTTATCTAATTCTCGCTAATCTTTGGTATGGAATACTAAATGTGGAACGAATCATAACTTTTTATTATACGTATTAATTTGCCCTCAATTTCAAAACAATTATTGCCTTTTGACTTTGATTTCCCCGCAAGCTCCGCATCTCGCAAAGGTATTGAACATGATATCATAGGAACTTACTACAGGGTTGGATATTCAGAGCTTATTTCCTAACTCTGTCGTCTACCCATTTGCCAAATTTCATTCAGATCCGTATAGCCGTGATACGGTCAAAATCATACCTAGAGGGCAGACAAAGCTGCTTTCAGAGTTACAGATTCCACGAAAAATATTATTTACTTACTTATCCAATTATTTACCCGAGTTCCCGTTACTAAGAAAATGCTTGTCCATTTATCCACTTTTCCCATTTTCACGGTTCATTTCGTAGAGTAGTTCTAAAAATAACAAAAAGATAGTATCGTAGCAATGTGCGGCGTAGCCCGTAGCACAAGCTCTACGCAGCTACGCCGTAGCGCCCATTACGTCGTAGTAGCCCCGCTACGAGAAAATCGATGAAAGAACTTTTTCTTTCATCTGCCATTTTTTTGTTACGATAACAAAAAGATTGCTTTTGCCAGACTGCTTCGTTAGTGTTATAACGAGAATGAGGTCTCAGGAAGAATAATTACTGCTTAGATTAAAAATCCATTTTAAAGGACTTTGTCAGTTCCTGCAAGATTGATTTCGCTCAACGTTACAATGATGTTTTTCAACCAACTTCGTTTACACGTCGTTTTTTTATAATTAGATTTATATCTGCGATTCCATTCAAATATTCTGTGACGAAACACCGAAACAAAGGAAGAAGCGAGTCTCATTTAAAATTCAGACTTGGTCATCATATGATCACATTGTACCATTATTCTTGTCAATACGTACATATCTGCTTACCCCTTTCAGCACAGATAGGCACAATTCCCCCCCATACTAATCAACCAACTGCGCCTCACAAAATAATAACGTGAAAAGCAGCGAAGCAACAGCTTTGCGTCATCCATTCAGTTAAAGCGTAGGCGTCCACCCGCCACCCTCCCCCCTCTCTTTCGTACTTACGTACCCTTGTATCTTGCCATCCCTTTCTGTCTGCCCACGCTTTCCCATTCACCACCTACGTTCCATTCAAGTGTTGTACAGTGTAACCAACTTATCTGTGTAGGTGGCGAAAAACGGAACTAAAATAAATGTACCAAGTTTGACGTATAGATGTAATTTTGCTTGACAAGCAGCGCCACCTTGTACTTCACTATTAAGTTGGTCATATTGTATGTAGATGGCTCATCGGCTATTTGAATTATGTTGCGAGTTTCCTTCCTTTAATGTTCGGAGCGAAATGGTGTCCGTTGGGATATTATGCTTTATTGTTGGAGTTTGGAGTTTTGGACGGATTAGTTATGGTTTGCATCTTGATTTTGATAATGAGGGGTATGTGGGATGGGAGCTGGTTATCTTGTAACGTAATGTTTATTTCTAGTGGGAGTTTGCATGCTTGTTACGATTATTTTAGATATTAGATGTTTTATAACTGCTTTGTTGGTCTGGTGATCGCAAGCGCGAACGTCCAGCATAAGGTAGTGAGCTCAATTCCCAAGTCGGACAAAGTGTTATTGAGTATTCCCATCAATAATTTCTCAATGCTGGATCACAGCAATCGTTATCCACCACGCGAGCACAGTACAGGTAGGTGAAGACATTATCATCATTCACCTATCCCTATCTCAATTTATTTTGATTTGGCGCAGCATGTCAATCTATCTATATAAATAAAAAGCTTTATATAGTATAAAAAAAAAAAGAGAAGTCCTGACTGACTGACTGACTGACTGACTGACTGACTCATCAACGCCCAGCCCAAACCCTTGGACCTAGAAAGCTGAAATTTTGCACAGAGGTTCCCTTTATAATGTAGACAAGGAATAAGGAAGGATTTTTCGAAATTCAACCCCTAAGGGATTTAAATAGGGGATGAAAGTTTGTATGGAAAATCGTCATTATCACGCGGGCGAAGCCGCTGGCAAAAGCTAGTACTCAATACATTTATTGCTTCCACAAGTTTACTTAGATGGTAGGTTTTACAAAGTTATGTATTATGTCTTCAAAATCAAAACATTTATTTCAAGTAGGTCAGTTACAGGCACTTTTGAATAGTCAAAACAAATACAAATTAATAAGAAGATACAGTCCCAGTCACAAGGCACAATAACTGTGAGTGTACTGTAGTTGCTCATTGCGTACCGTAGATCTGTATGAAGAAGAAGGGCAAGAAACTCCATGGACACTCTTTTAAATTGAAGTTGCTCTTCTTATTTCAAGTTGCTAGATTAGATTAGTAAAGACAGTGGTCTACTAAATGATTAACAGTTAGACATAAATGTCTGCCATTTAACTGTGACCAACGTGGGTTGTTATCTCAATAAACAATCTTGAAATAATAAATTAAATAATTATTATGTCCACGTCCTTTCTATGTCCTTTGTATCAATAGATTATTATTACATTGTACAGATAACTTTTGATTTGATAACTTATGTACGATAACGACAAAATGCAATAACTTCCATAATATAATTAAAACTGCGTTCACGATTTAGTTTCCTAAGCTGTAAACAGGCATGAGTATTGGAAAGATGATTTTGAAAGTCATACATTAAGTCATAATTTCAAACACTAATCATCAGAGATTCATGATAAAAATGAAAACATGTACGTTCATAATTTTTATACAGATTGCCTCATTGCTTTAGTGGTCGCAATAGCTGAGTAAAAGTTTCTGGGTTCGGTACCCGGTCAGGCAAAGAATTATTGTAGTTTTCCTTCCGGAATTTCTTAGCAGCAACCACGCATCCTTGGTGTGAGTCCGACTGATGGCAACAAACAAAACGTGGGTGTAACTGTATTAATCTTCTTAGCGTGTCGATGGCAATCTAAATGATGTCAGCCCAGAATTTATCTACTTGTTTGACGTTTTCGGTCGTCCATCAGTTCCTGTAGTAAATAACCAACAAGACACGCAGGACACGATATTAAGTGCCCCATTGTTTGAAGAACCACATTTACACTCCAGTTATAATAACAGTGAGACCGCGAACATTGCGTTCAATTACGTTAAATTAATTAAGTTCGCAGAAATTGTAGTTCGCAACGTTAATGGTAAATGCATAATTATTATTTCGTGTAGGCGAAGCAGTGGACTGACCACAATCATTCATTATTGTAACGATATTTCGACCACAAATTGATAAACAAATAGAGTATGAATGTGGTTGGGAACTGTTATTCTAAATGGGTGCATTATTGTGCAATATTACTGATTTTAATTGCACAACAAACTATGTAGATACAAGGAACAAAGACTTGTTCTCTTTTTAAAGCGAACAAGTCAAGTGTTAGATAGCTAAGGATCTTTATTAGTTATTGTGGCAAAGATAACCGTACACCATATTTATTTCCACGTAAATTTCCACGTAGTTTAGTTCCACGTGTTTAGTTATTTGCGTGCCTGTGCCGAAATTCTTGTCATCATCATCAGACTACAACGGTCCACTGCTGAACACAGAATTCACACGCCACATAACTCGATTCTCGGTTTTTCTCATCCAGTTGTTTCGAGCCACCATACGAAGATCGTCACTCCACCGAGAAGTTACTCTTACCAACTCACGGTCTCCTCACAATCAATTCTTATGTTCCTCTTTTATTTAATTAAAACCATACCACTTTCACCCTTATACAAAGGTTGGTGATTATAGACGTACCCTCACAGAACCCTCAACACACTTGAATATCCAAAAGAAATTAACTAATACATTTTCGTGGTGATTTGAATATGCAAATGTGACGAACTAAATTCGTGGCTTGTACGTAATTATGTAAATATAAGGGTTACGTTCGACCGGCGCCTAGTTAACCCTTTCATGGCAGGATTGCGGGGAAATATCGTAAAATTCTTACACGAGGTGTGGTCATTCTCATTTGGTATACGGACGTGGTTTTATTGAGGGTTGAAAGGAAAAATGTTTGTTTTGGTTAACCAATTATTGTTTTTGATGTGATTCACACCTTATGTTGGGTCGTCATTACCATTGCGTCAATATTATAACCCTCACACGGTAAATATACAGTATCTAAAGCTGGTGGGAAAATGGGGCCGTGGGCGTTCAGAGTGGGGACTCTGTCTGCCCACCGAGTGACCTCAGAGAAGTCGGTGGCACAGTGGTCACGTGCTGCCGTACACAATTGCAAAGCGAGGCTCAGGAGATATCACTTTACAATCTCCCCAGGGATGTGCCATAACAGGCGATGCACAGAGGGGGCTCCGGACAGGTCTTTTAAAAGGAAACGGTGCCTTCTCCCATGTGCGGATGGTGGCCACCGGGGGGTGGTTTTAGTGCGGTAAAAATCCCACACACCCCGGTCTTATCCCACAAAAAAAAAAAGGCCCTACTTCTGTAGTAGCAAAACCACATTATAGTATCCTCTTGTTCTGTTAAAAGCCCGACACAACCCGCCTTTTTTTTTAAGTGGTTATTAATCATCAAATGACTCCTCCCGCTCTAGGCAGAGCGGTAAGGACTGTCAGACTTCTACTGACTAAAAACCACCCACGTTCCTTCTTAACCCTTGTGCCGAGGCCGCGTTATCTCTTTCGAATTAATTAAAAGAACTAATTAGTCCGTCAGATAGATTTCCGAAAATTATTGGACACGGTGTTTTTCTTTTTTCACGTAAACTTAAAATGAAGACGATACAGTGCTTCGAAAACTCGTGTGACGTCATATGATAGTACATTGACGACACAAGTGACGTTTCAAGCCCCACTCCAAGATCTTTGACGCGTTTTATCTTCGTAATTTTTTATTGATTTGATAAAACAAAAAACACGTATTCAATATTTTTCGATAATCTAACTTACGGACTAAACAGAATCATATTATTTTGACCCAGTCCGATCCCCTATTGTGCTATAGATCTATTGTCTGACGTACCTACTACGCAGGTAGTTCTGGTCCCATTATGATGTCAGCTTTTCTCATTTGAGGCGACACTGGCACAGGTAAGGATAAGGAATGAAACAAAACCCCATCATCACTAATCTTTTCAACTTCAAAAATTAATTAACTAAAAAAGCAGCTCTTTTTAATTGTAACCTCTAAGGGTTAACACATTGACAACAAAAACGGTTTAACAAAATATGTTCTCACATTGTTTGGTCACACACAATACTTTGTTTTTGTTATTATAGTATAATGGGTTTAATTGCTTTTTAGGGTCAAACAGATTAAATTGTAGGAAAAAAATTGTTTTAATTATCCCTCGTAGGTTTAATTTATTACGGTTGAAAGCAATTTGTTGAACATTTTTGGGTCATTGTGATATGTAAATGAAAACTTCAAGCTTTTAAATAATACACTGGAACGGTGAAAGCATGAAATCTATTAATTATTCGCCTTAGTTATGTACCTACGCGAGGAAAAACTATGTTGTTTATTTAGAAAGAGTTCTCACTTTTTCTGAACGACCCTATGGTAATTCCGACAGATTTAAATCATCATCATCATTTTTCTACCCTCATACCAATTTATTTGGGATAGCCGCAGCATGTCTTCTTCTCTTCCATACTACTATCTTAAACTTTTCATTCTCATTAGACAACTCTTGTCTTGCCAGATCATGCTTCACACAGTCCAATTCAATCCATCCATTGTTTCATTGATTTCTTCTATATTTATACACATCCACATTTTTACTCAAAACTTTCCTCACGACTAAACAGATTTAAATATACTCGACCGTATCTACTTAAACTTTATCTAGTATTTGGTTATTAGTGCTGAAATGGGTCAGCGTTTGGGTCCAAACCGGTAAGTTCTCTCTATTGTGTCATATATAATCTCAATCAATTTAAAACAATACAAGTCAGTTATTTCCCAGAAACTGTTATTCCATTCACAACACGTAATACAGACCTACCACATTCATAAAACAGTTGTTCTGCTAAAATCGATCCGTTGCAGCCCCCCCCGCATTTACATTGCGCAATTGCAATGACCTTCGACTTTCACCTTGACCCCTGACATTATCCTACTACCCACACGCCACGAAATACCAAAGTTCGGGACTACAACCCGAAATATAAACACCAACATCCATAGCTGTATTTGTGCGGGGAGCTTCCTTAAGTTTCGGTGTTAAACCAGAGATGGTTGTGGTTGTCTGCGCAAATTGCGCAGTTAGTATGGTCAGGCGTTTCATTCAGCTTTTGGTATAACGTTGCAGTAAATATTGAAACTAGTGCGCAGTTTGGCTTCGGCTAAGTTTGTTTGCTTTTGAACTGAAATTGAAGCGGGCTTCTGAGAACTTTGTCAGCGTGGGTTGGAGTAGCGTTTCACTTGTTTTTTTTTTCGAGTTTTAGGAACAGTGCTTGTGATTTTCTGGTTTTTATTGTTATGAGTATCTATTCAACATTTATTTCGGGACTATAAAACAAGTGTCTTCAGTTTGATCTAGCTAGTACTGATTACTTTTAATAGAAGGTACTACGCCGGCCCAAAACAAATGAAAGATGCGAAAGGGGCTAGGGCTAGTTCGAGAACTTGGAGGGGCCCGTCGTGGGATAGTATACGCTAATATACAAGCAATTAAAAACTTAAATAACATAATTGCTTGAATTTAGGAACTGAAAACACGATAAGACACGCTGATCACGCTGTAATTCTATCTATAATCTTTGTTAAATTAATTAACAGAACTTGACAAATACTTGACATAGACACGAAATACAGAGTATTCTATTTATCTATCTTAAAAAGAGATAACGTTGAGTAGATTATCGTCATTCATACTGTCTGTTAGGTACACCAATTTTCATCAGATAAATTGGATCACGGCTCAAAGGACCAACATTAGGACTAGACTGGTCCTAATTTTATAACCTTACTTTTCGCAGCTCAAAAAATATTCTGGGAACGAAATCGATGTTTCTTTCAGACCAAGTTTTAGCTACTTTAATTAAAGAAGGACAGAGTTGCTTAAGTCTGTGGTCGCGACCTATAAACGATACTTAGGATGTATTTTGACTTGATAATGTGTTCCCGTATGGCTGCCTAGTTGGTAGTGAATGCTACTGCTGGGCATGTGGTTTGCGATTCGATTCCTAGATTGGGTAAAGTGATATTGGACTTTTCATCAAAAATATTTCAAGAGTGGTCCGGTATTTGTATGTGTTCCCGGTTGATGGTAAAAGAGTCGTCCTTTTCGAAATAGACTTCTCTACCTTTCTGATTTAGGCATAATATTATATACTTTTCTCGTCTCTGTCTTGCACGGGTAGTTCATAAGTTGTGCAAGAGTAACAAAAAAAACTCTAAACCAAAGTTGTACTAAGGCCCGTCAGGGCTGCGGGTTGTTCGAGTGCGAGGAGTCATTTGATGATTTCCCAGCCTCCAAAAAGAAAAAAGTTGTACTAAGGAACGGTTATAAATCTCGCTCTGAGAGAACATTTAGGGCGACAACTTCGACATCGTTACTTAGCGCTAGATTTAAATAAATTGGACTTTATTACAAGTCCGCAACTGGACGTTTTATGACAATTTCTACCTCAATCCGGGAGGTATATTAAATGGGGCGGGTTTTTGTAGATAAAAGCGATAAGTTCTACTGGTTTATTAATAATAATAATATAATAATATTCCACAACTATCACACAACGCCATCTAGTCCCAAGCTAAGCAGAGCTTGTGTTATGGGTACTAGACAACTGATAAACATACTTATATATTTCTAAATACATACATATTATAGATAAATTACACCCACAGAACAAATGATCGTGCTCATCACACAAACATTTGTCCTGGGTGGGAATCGAACCCACGACCTCCGGCATAGCAGTTAGGGTCACTAACCACTAGACCAACAGGCCAGTCAATTATATAATTTATGATTATATAATTATTGATTCCGTGGTTTTGTTTTCTATTGTTAATTCACACTTGTGAGGTTTTCTAGAAGATTCTCCGTATTCTTCTGTTAGGGGTATAGGTATGTAGGTAAAGAGATACCGCGGGGTTGACACAAAGGGCCAAGAAGGAACCTGGGTGGTTTTTAGTCAGTAGAAGTCTGACACTCCCTTTCGCTCTGCCCGGCGGGGGTTATTTCATGATTTCCCACCCACAAAAAAAAACATAGATATAATCTCCAATCACAAAATCTGTCAGATTTTCAATTTAATCATTTTACTAAATCAACAAAAACTACCACAAAAATGGTTAAATATCAACCCCAAATAATTAATCGCGCACCGGTTGCTCCTGTAAATTATTTAAAATTCATAACTGGTGACTACCCACCGACACGGCAGCAGCTTTCCAGAAAAACCCTCACAAAAAGTATCCTCCACTACTTTCCTCACTAAGGCTACGATCACAACCTAGGGAGATGCGATGTGCGTCTCACGAGTGGCGTGTTTAATGGTAAAAACAACAAGCCCAAAAGGCAAGCTGACTGTACAGAAACCTTAGGGTGTCTCATCATCAAGAGTAGTGTGATTTTGTTTTTTTTTTATTTTATATGGTATGGGCCTGCTCTACAATCTTGCCCTGAGGACAGGAGCTGAGGTCTGGGGCTAAGGTGAGGTTGAGGCTGGTGGAACAAGTTAACCCAGAAGAAGCCAAGAATGGCAAGCCAAGCTTTTAGGCTCGTATGAAAATACCACCACTACGTGCGACAGGCGCGTGGTTCACTTGTTTCTTTTGCGTGAGTACCATTTGTCGTGAACTCGTGGTATGCTCGAAGCAACTTCTTTTATTGTTATCTCCGCAGTCGTGTGTTGTAATTCATGGCCAGACACATTATTTACCATATTACGGTACGCAGAACTTTTGCGCCTCTGTCCCGAAGTTCGTGAATGCCTCCCGCCAGCCTTTTGTTTCATTTTACAAAACACTCGGCTTGCTTGCATAATGGATTAATTCCTCAACAAATTGTGGGTACCTTACTACCTACACTAATTACGGTAGGCGACATTTTAGCGCTATTTTTAAACCAGCCAGCTATTTTTGTATTAATGGAAATTGCATTTTATGAAAAGAATCTTTTTAATCTTGCAAATGGAAGTGACATTTTAGTGGTTCTATTCTTTGTTCAAATAATAAAAAGATGTTTATTTCGTGTGGGCGTTATAAGCTATCAAAGGACAGCAAAGATGTTGCAAATAAGACCTTTGAAAGAAGGCTATGTAAATGTTTTCCGTTAGATTCCTTGGCTAGACAGTGATATTAAGTTTCCCTTGTTTGGGTAACTTGAAAGACGCGTGTATCGTCGAACTATGACAGCAGTAAATACTGGACTGAATTTCTTCTTTGGTAGTTGATGTACACACTGTGTACACAATCGTATATGAAAAGGAACAGTGAGTGCACTTGTGCCTGCGCACACACTTGTGCACTATAATATCTCCCGCGCAGATGGCTAATCTCCGCTGAGATTGGCCGCCGTGGCCGAAAAACGGTCAGGAGGACTATTATTATATGAATGAAAAGCGATTTCATCAATATACGGTAGAGTTCCTCACTCTCCGTTGAAATGGGAGAAAATTCCGATCAACGGAAGTTGTCTGGTGGCCAACTACACAGTGGTTATTGTCTTACGAAGAACCGGACCTAAAGTTCTTCATCACCTCAAAGAAAAGGGAGGATCCTCCGACCAGACGAGTGTTGTGGCTGGTGGACTACTGCCTGACAGTTGCTGTTGGGTTCATCTGCATACTCTAACTGCCGCACTCAGAGACGTTTATTTATTACTTAAGCTATCACTTAGTAATGATTTTAAACTCTTTAGTGAAGGTTTTGTATGTTAAATCTTTACTAAGTGACGGCTTTAGTAATCATTAAATATCTCTGACTACGGCAGTTAGTCACGGATACTTTTAATTGTGCGATTCAGGATTTTGATGTTAGTTCTTAATTTTTGACATAGGTGGCGCTCTTGTACTTTTTGTAGGACTATAATTATTATTGTTGTAGTACTTTTTGGGAGTGCCACTGCAGTGACTGTTGTTTATATTTATGGTCATCTCATGGTTCATAACAATGATGGTGTTGCAAATGAGTACTTGTAAAACATTGCCATTGCCATTTAAAATACAGAAATAGGAACAATTGAACTTCATTCGTCATTAACTTGCATTTGGCGGTCACTTACGAAAACATGATTTCCTAGTAACCAAACGTGAAGATAAAAAGCTTCAAATTATATTATTAATAATAGTGATTACCTTTACATGTTCTCTATTGTTTTAAAAGTTATTATTAGCTTGTTTCGGAAGTCAATTATTATTGTTTTACGGTTGATTGAAGGCTGTGTCGAATTGTGGTTTAACTGCGAGAGAGAGATTTGCGATTCGACGGTTTCTTATATTTTAGCATTAGTTACAGGTTAAAAACAGAACTCGTCTTTCAATGTAGGATATAAATCTATATGCGTTCTACTTTTTTTTATGTATAAAACTACATTCAGAATCGTTTGAAAAACCTTTAAGGTGGCTTTGAAATGTTTTTTGGAAAAACTTTTAGCCATATTATTTGACAAAAGGGTTTGGTGCAGGGAGTCTAAGTTCTTTGCTCCATCGTGGGAAGATAAGGCTAAATATGTAGATACATTTATTTTGACACTTAACGGTGAAGAGAAAGAAATAAAGTATGTCCAACTTTCTTATCTTGCTATATCAAATAACCAGTAATTTGTAGATACAAACGGCTCATTCATTCACAATCACAACATGTCTTTGCGATTACATCTGAGGTTAATGCATGGCATTTATCCAATTCCCTCACTTGATTATTACGACATACTCGGTCAAGAATTTTGTCACAAAAATGCCAACAATCTGCCAAAAACTGTTTGTTGTTCTTATTTGATAAAATTAAAATTAAACTACTAGGTACCTTTTTACAAGTTAACCTACATGGAGGGAGGATGAATAAACCGGCCAAGTGCATATCGGACTTGCACTTAAAGGGTTCCGTACCATTTTAGTAGATATTGAGAGATTTCTCATGTTATTTTAGCACCATAATAGGTTTTCCTGTAATCTGTGTGTTGAACTAATTTCTGTATTTTTTTCAAAATTTTAGGCTCACTAGTTTCAGTGATAAGGGGATGGTCGGACAGACAGACAGACACACGAATGATCCGTTAAGGGTTCCGTTTTTTCTTTTTGAGGTACGGAACCCTAAAAAAGAGAAAATTCTTAAATTTTCTTCATTTCATAAACGTGATTACTTGGGATACGCAGGTATTTCACCGTTCTATTATTAATTAACCTTGGAAAGTCTAAATTGCTTCAGGTGAAATTTAATCTGGGTTTCAGCCTTAAGGGATTTTACCTACCTACTAGGTATATTTTTGGAGCGGTGCGTTATTAAACGATCTTGATTGTGTGTTGTTCACATCTTAAGATAATTGCTAGCTGTTTTAGTTGTAATATTAATGAGATCGGTTTGGGTAGAAAGGTACGGGCTTATTTTAGAACGCTATCAAAGTGCTACATCAATATCTTCCAAATCCTGTGTGTGGTGATTAACGTAACATCATACCTGTAATTCCTGAAGGCAGAGAGGTACCTATTAGTACACCCGCCTTTCGCCAGCTGTTTAAGTCCCATGTAATAAGGGGTGAGCCCTATTCAGCCAGGCATAAATCCACGCTCCCTGGCTGCAACTATGAAATTTCTGATGGAAAATCCTATAATTTGGCCCAATCTGGGACTCGGACCCAGGACCTCGTGTACAGCAGTTGCGTTTGCGACCACTACACTAATGAGGCAGTCGGTGATTAACTAACGAGTATTGAAGCGAAATTGGCGATTATTGAATAATTCTACCATGAAAAAAAAAAGGATTGAGGATTGAGGAATGAGGTTATACGAGAACGTTGCGGTTTAAAAGAAGATGTAGTGACAAAGATTGAAAAGGGTATGCTTAGATGGTTTGGTCACGTAGAGAGGATGAGTGAAAGTCGATTAACGAAAGGTATTTACAAGGCAGATGTGAGTGGCAACGCTGGGAGGGGACGCCCTAGAAATACATACACTGACCTTATTGGTGATGTTCTTCAGAAAGGATAGGCGCGTAGTACTCGCAACCGGCGTGCGTGTATGACCAGATGTATGAATGTGGACGAGGCAAAAGGGGACTATGTAAGAATCGTAGCAGGTGGCGTTCTGTGGTTTCTGCCTACCCCCATGGGAAAAGGGCGTGAGTTTATGTATGTATGTATACCATGATGTCTGAAAAATATAAAATCTTTAATCACAGTCTACCCTGGTCCTTTCATTTAATATAGGTATTCTTTGTATCTCACTAACTAATCAAACTAATTTTGTTGCAGGTAATTTTAAATATTCATCCTAGAACACCAAAAATGATGAGAAGTACCTTCAGCCAGGTAAGCTAATTGTATCAAACTGTTAACTGCCCTTTTACTTACAACGAATTTAAATTAAGTAATTTTTTAATTAAGTTCTGCGCTCAGAAGTTTTACGTAACCAAATTAGGATGGAAGGTGACTTTGTAAGATATAGATATTTTAGGACCGTGAGGGAAATGTTAATTTTAGGCGGACCTTGGGATAGTGGGGCTTGTAGACACGTGTAATTTTCGCTTCAATTACGGACATGTACATTTTAATCTTCATTTTATAGATCCAGCGAGGAACTAAAACTTGTAGTAAAGAGCTTTAATTGTATTATGTTTACGATTAGTTTTGAAGTTATTTTGCTACAGGAATAGGTAATTGTACTTCACTGCATAGTCTCTTCATGATAAAGAAGACATGTAGTAGTCGCATCCGCTAGCCTTAAGTCACGATTTTTTAGAGCTCAAAAAACTCTATACCCCATCTCTAAAAACAAACTATTATGGGCACAACACTATAACTGTCATTATCGTTTTTCGTGCAGCCTGCGTCACATCACAAAAAATTATTCACTCTTTATTTAAGTAATTATCAGAGTTATTCTCATAAAAACAATGCCTAAACGTAAACGTGAGTGCAGTGAAGAGAAAATTGAAAGAAAACTAAAGAAATACAGCGACTTATTGCAAAATATGAAGCGTCGCCGGCGCCGTTCGCGCACGCGGTCACGGACGCCATTGCCGTCAGCGTCACCCATACCGCCAGATAACGATGTAATTGTGGGATCAATCGAAGATCTCACTCAAGAAGATCCTATTCAGGATGGCGAAAATGGTAACTTCGGAGAAAATAAAGACCAAGAAGGTAAATGTTCATATTTGGTAGTCTTTTTCCCTCATACGTTATAAAATACAGTGTAGGTACCTAAACATAAACCACGTGTTTGTTAGAGGTCTATTGAGACATTCTATAATCAACAAACCGCACTCTAAGACGGGCTATTTAGCCCTATTCAATCGTATCAAAATGGGTATTCACCCTATAAACTATTTTCTACTATTTAGTAGAAATAGGTATTTCGTTTGTTTCCATGTATTGACATGGCTCTTTCATTCTTCTTTCAGAGGAGCCTTTAGATGATGACATCTTAAATCTTCTCGGGGATGCCCCCCAAGACAGCAATTTTGGACCACCAATCCATAAAGAGTTGGCCACAAGATGGGCTGATATCATTAAAAATGGCCTAGCCAAAGAAAAAAGAAGTGAACTCAAAGAAAAATATCCACCACCAGAAAATTGCAAAACCCTTGGGGCCCCCAAATTGAACTTAGAGGCACAAGCTGCCATAGTAGAAGTGGCAGTAAAGAGAGACAAAGCTATTGCAGCCAAACAAGATCAAGTTGGTCGTGCATTGACTGCACTTGCTACAGTTTTTGGAAAACTATGCAAAAACAAAGAAAATGCCCCTATAATCAATGTAGTTGTGGATGCTGCTCGTCTGTTGTGTGATCACCAACATCAGGAGACCACAACAAGAAAGAATTTCATACTGCAAGGGTTGGAACAAACTACTAGGGAGGCCATCAAAGACACAGAAACAGACACTTGGCTTTTTGGAGAAGGTTTTGCTGAAAAACTTAAGGCTTCAAAGGCAATTAAAAAATCTGCTCAAGAAATCAGTATGAATAAACCCAAAAAGCCAACAAACCAGCAACAACAGAAGCATTTAAACTTCAAGGGCCCGGCAACACACCAGCCTCGGGGCCGTGTATACCAGCCCGGGCCACAACGTTTCTACCAGTCTTACAAGAAGCCAATACCAGCGGCACAATCAGCTTTCCAGAAAGCTTACCCGAACAAGACTCCCATGCGAATAAACAATCGCAACTAAATGAGGTTAGTCAAACACACTGTGGTAGACTAAAATATTTTATAAATCAATGGATGAGTATAACTTCTGACCCTAGAATTTTAAGCTGGATAACGGGCTATAAAATCCCTTTTAATTGTACACCATCACAACAAGTTATCCCAATAAATAAATCCTTTTCTCCCAAAGATAGTCTAGAAATAGACAAATCTGTAAAACTGTTACTGAACAGTGGCGCCATAACTTGTTGTGAACCATGTGAAGGACAATTCCTTTCAAAAATTTTTACAGTACCTAAACCTAATGGTGAGACTAGATTTATCTTAAACCTAAAAGAACTAAATAAGTTTATTTTCACAGAACACTTTAAACTAGAAGATTACCGTACAGTTACTAAACTACTTACTCGAAATTGCTATATGAGCACCATTGACCTCAAAGATGCTTATTTTTTAGTACCCATTCACAATGGTGACAAAAAATACCTACGTTTTCTTTGGAAACAAAAATTATACGAGTTTCAGGTTCTCCCATTTGGGCTTAATACCGCTCCATATGTGTTCACAAAGATTTTAAAACCAGTTGTACAACATCTAAGATCAATGGGTTTCATATCAGTTATATACTTAGATGATATTTGGTGCTCCGGTACCACATATGCTGATTGTTGTATTAATGTACAAAAAACAATGACAACTTTATCTGATCTGGGATTTATAATAAATAAAGAAAAAAGTTCTCTAACACCTAGTATGTGTGTTACATTTTTAGGTTTTGAATTCAATTCCAAAGAATACACTATTTCCTTGCCTACTAAAAAGAGACTTATTATAAAACAAGAAATTCAAAAATTTTTATCCTTAAAATTGTGTAAAATAAGAGAACTTGCACATCTGATTGGATTACTTGTGGCAGCATGTCCTGCTATAGATTATGGTTTTTTGTACACTAAGGAAATGGAAAGACAAAAATTTATTTATTTAAACAAGTTTAATAATAATTTTGAAAAAGTCATGCCTTTATCAGCAAAAATAACACCTGACTTTAAGTGGTGGTTTTCACACATTGACACAGATGTCAGCAAGATAAAATGTAGTAATTATACTCTTGAAATATTTTCAGACTCTTCGCTCACTGGCTGGGGAGCCTCATGCGGTAATGAAAAAGCTGCAGGGTTATGGAATGAAAAAGAAAGACAACAGCACATCAACCACTTAGAATTAATGGCAGCTTTCCTTGCTCTTAAAGCTTTTACTAACAACCTTCAAAACTGTGAAATTCTACTGCGTGTGGACAACACTACAGCTATTTCATACATAAACCGCATGGGAGGCATACAATACCCACATTTATGTTCTGTTGCTAGGCAAATATGGCAATGGTGTGAAAATCGAAAACTTTATTTGTTTGCATCTTATATAAAATCTAAACAGAATGTGATTGCAGATACAGAGTCTAGAAAATCCCACTCTGATATTGAATGTGAACTTAATGATGATTATTATAAATCTATTTTAGGAACATATGGTGTCCCAGAAATAGATTTATTTGCTACTCGGGCTAATGCTAAGTGTGATTTGTATGTGGCATGGAAAAATGATCCTGATGCTTTTAAACTTGATGCTTTTACTTTATCATGGAAGCCATATTTCTTTTATGCTTTTCCGCCTTTTGTCTTGATAACAAAAGTCCTGCAAAAAGTAATCTCTGAACAATCGGAGGGTATAGTGGTAGTACCAGACTGGCCAACACAGCCTTGGTACCCGGTATTTCACAGACTTGCCGTTTCTAAACCTATACGCTTTGGCCCCTGTGATAACTTGCTTAAATCCTATTCCAGCAATCTCCAATTTCGTCAACGCCTTATCCTGGTTGCCGCGCGCTTGTCAGGGAAGCGCTTACACGACGCGGCGTGTCTGCGGGCCCAATGACTGTCATGCTGGCATCTTTATCTGAAAATACTTGCAAACAGTACAGTACTTACTTGAAGCAGTGGTATGAATACTGTCTTAAATTTAATTTAGATTACCAACAAACATCAGTGCCACATATTCTGGTATTTTTATCAAAATTATATGACGATGGTGCAGTTTATAGCAGCATAAACTGTTGTAGATCAGCTTTATCCCTTATTATTGGTTCAAAAATATGCAATGACGATAGGATCTCCCGTTTCTTGAAAGGAGTATTTAGACTTCGCCCACCTCATCCCAAGTATGATATTACATGGGATCCATCAATTGTTCTCAGTTATTTAACTCAGAGAGGCGAAAATAACCTTCTATCTCTAGAAGATATTTCTAAAAAATTAATTACCCTTTTAGCAATTGTAACTGCCCATAGAGTCCAAACATTTTCCCTTATTAAGATAGCAAACATTCAAGTTTTACCTGAAAAAGTGTATATAAAAATACCAGATCTTATTAAAACGTCGAGGCCAGGCAGTGTACAGCCAAGTCTGATGTTACCATTTTTTACAAGCAATGCAAAAATTTGTCCGGCCAGTGCCTTACTTAATTATTTAGAACGTACATCATGTTTAAGAGACTGTGACAACCTCTTTATTGCCTATAAAAAACCGCACAAAGCAGTGACGCCTCAGACGCTTAGCCGCTGGATCAAGAATACTTTGGAAATGAGCGGAATAGACGTGTCGATATTTTCAGCACACAGTACACGCCACGCAGCCAGCTCGGCGGCTAAGCGCCTGGGTGTCAGCATCGATACCATTAGAAGAACAGCTGGTTGGAGCAGTTCTTCGAAAACTTTTGCTCAGTATTATAATAGGGAGGTTGTCACTAATGAAGATCTATCTGTTGTTTTAAGTACGAATGCCAGAATGTAATTTTATGATTATTCATTATTACTTAAAATACGTAATAAAAATATTTTTAAATGCATGTTACTCATATTATTTTACGACTCTCTAAACATCTACATGTCTTCTTTATCATGAAGAGACTATGCAGTGAAGTACAATTAGAAATTAAACGAACTTACCTAAGTGAAGTTCCATTTTAATTGTACGAGCTGCATAGTCTCGAAATGATAACCTATATCCCAACCCCCCCAAACTTATTTAAAAATAATTTCTACCCTGTAAACAAGGAATCTGTCGTAAAATAATGAAAGTTAGTAGGTATACATAAATAACAGCTGATTCTCTGAACTAAATGACAGTTATAGTGTTGTGCCCATAATAGTTTGTTTTTAGAGATGGGGTATAGAGTTTTTTGAGCTCTAAAAAATCGTGACTTAAGGCTAGCGGATGCGACTACTACATGTCTTCTTTATCATTTCGAGACTATGCAGCTCGTACAATTAAAATGGAACTTCACTTAGGTAAGTTCGTTTAATTTCTAAATATAGGGCCCCTATGTAGTACGCAGTAACTGAATAAAACGATGAATTTTCTCGAGTGCTATGGACGCTATGTGTACAGATAGGTGAGCCCAGATATTTATTTAGATTTTTGATTTTTTTTTTACCTCTCGCATATAATTGTCGAAGGGTTAGGCAGCGGTGTACCTAATAGTACACCTATGTTTGGCTGGGACACAGGTCTCCTTTATGTGAGAGGGAATGGGCACCAACCCGCAATGGTGGGGTTGGATGTTAACTAGCAGGATACTAAAATGATGATGAAGAAGAAATGTTATATAGCTACTACAGTTAGGTAGGTATTATTTACTTTAGGTACAGGTTACCTAAAAGTATCTACTAAAGTTTTTACTATACCTAATGAAACTCGGTCTTTACTGATAACCTTAATCAACAGCTGGGCTGTTTACAAACATATAACTTGAAGATTATTTTGTATGATTTTTATTTATCAACGTGTGGACATACAAAGTATATAAACGAGCCATACATCAGTTTATAAGTAGACGAAATCTATCTAACTTTTGCTCGCGGAATCATCCGTCTGGTACCCAGAATTTATACCACTGGAACGTAAATAGATACTTTTTAGGGTTCCGTACCTCAAAAGGAAAAAACGGAACCCTTGTAGGATCACTTTGTTGTCCGTCTGTCCGTCCGTCCGTCCGTCTGTCAAGACCCTTTTTCTCAGGAACGCGTGGAGGTATGAAGCTGAAATTTATATCAATTACTCAGGTCTACTGTCCCTTGAAGCTGTGAAGAAATCAAACTTCTAAGCCAACGCAATCAAAAGATACAGCCGTTTATGCCGCAAATTTTCGACACTTGCAAGGGAATCAAAACCTACAGGGTGCTTCCCGTGAACTCAGAATCTTGAAATTTGGTACGAAGCAACGTCTTATAGCATAGATAAAGGAAAAATTACGAAAACCATAAATTTTTAGTTACATCACATAATATATATTTTTTTAATAATTTTAAACTTACTACCCATTTCCTCATAAACGCGTAGAGGTATTAAATTGAAATTCATACCAAATACTCAGGTCTATAATACCTTTAAGCTGTAACAAAATCAAACTTCTATGTCAACGCAATTAAAAGAAACAGCAATTTAAGCTGCATATTTTGAAACTCGCAAGTACTCGCAAGGGAATCAAAACCTAAAGGGTACTTCCAGTCGACCTAGAATCTTGAAATTTGGCATGAAGCAACGTTTTATAGCACACATAAAGGAAAAATTCCGAAAACGCGCCCGTAATGAACGAACTTTGTAAACCTTGCAGGTTTGTACGGAACCCTCGGTGCGCGAGTCCGACTCGCACTTGGCCGGTTTTTTTTTAATAGCCTTTGCTGTCCCACTGCTGTCCAAAAGCCAGTCCCAATTCGTTTCTTTCCTTGTGCTCTTTTCTGATGCCTCCTCCTAAAAAAGCTTGTGACATTGTAGTTTCATAAATAAAATTATAATGACGGGCATACGACGCTGACAATGTCCTATTTATACACGAGTATTATTAATAATGTGCACATGAGACCTCTTATCAGCTCACGTTCGATAAAGTAGGTATCAAAATAAATAAATTTAATTGTACTGTTGCTACACAATTAGTGAATGTTCTAATTAAAATTGTAGTAAACAACAGAATTTTAAAATATTTCCTACTGATTTGGAATTTGAGTTTGTTTACCGTCCTTCTTAAAATAATCAGATTGTCACGACTGGGACCTAGAAATCCTCTATATGAGAATGAGTGAGCTTGTAATTCACGAGATAGGGATGGTTTGGGCGCAGAACGTCAGAAACGCAAAATGACAGATTAGCAAATTGTCAGAAACGCATAATGCCAGGTGTCGCAAAATGACAAGATCTGATAATGACAGATTCGCTGATGTAACCTATTTACGTTATTTGGTAAACGAACGGATGGCCGATGGGGCCGAAAAGTTCTGGAGTGGCGACCGCAAACCGGAAGATGTTGCGTTGGAAGGCCTTCCACTAGGTGGACTGATGATCTAGTGAAGGTTGCGGAGACCCGCTGGATGTGAGATACACGGGACCAGTCATATGTAGCGACACTTGGGGGAGGCCTATGTTCAGCATTGGACGGCTTTTGGCTGAAATGATGTTGATTAACCGAATGGCTTAAAAGAAGTGTTAACTAACTGTAAATGAAGTTCAAGTAATAGGTACGTACAATACAAATCGTTAATTTACCGATAGATTTGAAAAAAATACTTATTGCCATCCGGGACCTAAAAGGATGTAAGCCATTAAATGCTAAAACAAATAATTTGGCTCTAAAATTAAACTAAAAACAATAGCAAACATAACGCCGGCCCTCGTGATTTTACTATTAAAGTACTACAATAAATATTTTGGCTTAGCATTGAGAACTTTGCACCTTACATGCATTCTATAAGTGCTCAACTCAATACTTATGAAGACTATTTTAAATTCTATACTCGCAACCCTAAATATTTAGACGTCCATTTTAAATTGACCTTCCACCCCTCTTTTACTGCAACCAATTTGGAGCTTATAGGGGAAATGTCACCAAACGCATAGACCTAATTAAATTGGTCATTATTTTTTCTAGGTGTCTGGCAAAGCGCCCAATGGATTCTGAATTTAAAACGTCGCAACTTCATTCATGTGTTTAATGAAATTGAGCTTTTAATTTATGATGTAAGGTTTATTTTTGTACTGCATTGTTTTTGAATGCAACAGCTTGTCACGTGCTTTTGGCGCCAAATGTACCGTTGGGTATTTTCTATGGTAGTCTAATGTACTCATTTGTGCGGGAATATTTCGGTCATTACATCGAAAATATAGTGCGTTTGGCTTAATATATCATTCGGAATTATGTTTATATACTTATGTGAAGTATTTATTTATGTCGTAGAGCAATTGCATAATATAATATTAAATAGGCGATATTATATTGAATTGTTACTGATGTAGTATGCAGTGTTAAGAAAAACGTAATAGGTACGTAGGTAAGCGATGCTCTAATAATACATACAGTCATACACATACATAAACTCACGCCTTTTCTCATGAGGGTAGGCAGCAACCACAGAGCGCCACCTGCTACGATCCTTAGATAATTATTCCTTATACCTCATCCACATTCATTCATCTGGTCATGCACGCACCATACTTCTAGTACAGCATACTGTGCTCTTCTTAAAGTTGCTCCTGAAAGGTCATCGACCATAATTTTCTGCTCAAAGCATGACCAGTAACAGGACATATTCTGCACATTCATGTCCACAAAAAAGGACAATGACCAAAACCGGCAGATTTGTCCTCATTAATACAAAATTCCTCTTTCACTCACAGAAATATAAAGTTTCTTTTGACCCTTGAAAAAATTGCGTAGAATATCTTGTTTCCTCCGTCCTTTTGTTACTCAGAAACAGTTCTTTCATGTCAACTTTCATAGTAACCCTGCACTGAGCTCGAAGGTTACATATTTTTTAACAATAATAAACTTTGTCTGGTACAAAATAAGAGTGAAATTCTTTTAATTTATACGGGTCCTGACCAAGGTCGGTGTTCAATTAAGTTGGTACTTTTTTTTCGTTGTTGTTTTTGTGCTTGCTTTATATTTTATTTTTTTATAATAGAGTGTTGACTGCTACTGATTTAAATTAAATTAGTTTAAAGCTCTTAAAATGTTATTTAATTGATTAATAATTAAACGGTTGCTTACCTTCCGTTTTGGTTTCCTGATTGAACTTTTAAGTGTAACGGTTACGTCTATTATTATTGTTTTGTTATGTTTAGCTTGCACCAAACACGGTTTGCCAATCTGACGCACACATACAATACATGTATGAAAAGTAGTTATTTTATTTTCTAATTATTCAGTTTTTGGTGTGCTGGTAGCATAACAGTTTTTATTTACTATCCATCCTATACGGGACTACTGTGGCCACGGCGTCTGAATTTGAGCCCGGTTGATGGCAATAGGCACGCCCTCTTTTACATGGGACTTACAACATAACTGGCGTAATGTGGGTGTACTATTAGGTACACCTCTGCCTAACCCTTTGAAAATTACAGGCGTGATGTTATATTATGTAATAAACACGTTTATACGTAACGTGTAGGCCACTGACCGATATACAATCGTATTTCTATTTCTATCGCAATGTATTTTCTATTCATACCTTTGCGTGCAGAACGCAAGCTTTAGCTCGATGCGTTGATACTGACATTGATATAGTAAAAATGAGTTTATTTGTCGGTTTTTTCAAAACCAACTTCTTCCCTTTATTAGTTTTTAAACTGGAATGGTCACTAACATAACAATAATACTGGCACTGAGGAAGAAAGTTCTCAATTCCTTTTTTTTTTTTTTTTTGGTGGGTGGAAAATCATCGAATGACCTCCCCGCTTGGGCAGAGCGAAGGGGAGTGTCAGACTTCTACTGACTAAAAACCGAACCCATGTTCCTTCTTTGCCCTTGCGCCGAGGCCACGTAATCTAGTACAAAAATCCGCGGCCCCGAGGGGGAGTTCTCAATTCCTTAGATACTCTCTACATCGGTTACGAATGCAGGTACACATTAATTGTTCAAACTTTAGCATTAAAAAAAAGTTCAATCAAAACAATAATTAAATAAACATTGTTGCATTTAACGAAATAATTCTGTTTAAAACATCGATAACGTCGAGCAATTTGTTTTGTTTATCGGCGGCGCTATAGTATGACCTTGCGATATCTCTGCTGTTGCGCGATATATTGCGAAAAACATTTGACCTGCAGACTTAACAGTGTTTACAGTAACAACTAAAATCTGGGGTTTGAAATACGGAGTAACATTACTTTAAAACTATCTGGTGCCTGCGTCTTTGCCCCCATGGAGGACCTATATAATCCGCAGGACCGTATGTATTACTGGTGGAATACCAATAATGTAAAATAAACCTAGCACAAGGATGATAAAATATTAAATGTTTTAACCCATGGACTACGTGTGAACCACATTTCAGCCTTTTGGCTTTTTCTTAGCGTGTCGACGGCCAATTTTCATTATTTTTGGCCCAAAATTTGACTATGCGAACTCCGCTCGCAAAAGCAGTCATAAGATTGTTAAGTCACAATAGGGTATTTCACCAAAAAAATCTAATTAGTCCAGTTGTTAGATTATCGAAAAATATTAGATACGTGTTTTTTGTTTTCTCAAATTAATAAAAAATGACGAAAATAAAACGTGTCAAAGATCACGAGTGGGGGTTTTTGTCGTCACTTTGTGGGTAAAACAGTACTAACCTTGTGACGTCACACGACTTGAAACGACTTTTCGAAGCACTGTATCGTCTTTATCTTTTGTTTACGTGAAAAAAGAAAAAATACGTGTCCATTATTTTTTGGAAATCTATTTGACGGACTAACTAGATTTTTTTGGTAAAATACCCTATTGGACCCGGTAGGTGGCGCTGCTATCCGGGTAGGACGACGTCTGCTAGGTCCGTTAGTTAATTTATAAAATTAAAAGACAAAGCGATAAACATCGCTCCCAATATGCTCTCACCTTTAAACAAAACCTACAATACAGGCTGATTAATATAAAAGAGTCCAAATAACAGAAATAAAAACACTCAAATTGTTCGATCATTATTTTTTTACACTGGTTAAAATATATGGTCATTACCATGTGGTCAGGTGTATAAAAGTGTGGCCTTGCCATTTGGCCTTCGAGTCGTACCTTTCCATTGCAAAGATCAGTATACTGACACGTTTTAAATAATTAGCAGGTCTTTCTCAAGTGTACCATCTTATTGTGGCTGACAGAATGATATTTAAATGATGTACCTTCTCTTTTTCAACATCTTCAACTAGCCTTGTTACACCTACTAGTTAAGCGTCTTCCCTTTGAGCAACTTTTCTGGTTCGTATGATTCTTATCCAGTACTTTTAGATGGTGTAAAACTATTTTTTTAAATGGCTTCTGTATTTTGTCTGACTGTCTAACTAATCAATCAGAAGCTGCCTTTTTTCCCCGAGTTTTTTCAATCATAAAGATACCATAACACACCATGAAATCTCTGAAGAGTTAGCCAGAGGTCTACTGAGGAGTCACACACATTTCTCCAGATAGGTTTTAGTCCCATGTAATAGGGGGCGAACCTATTGCCATCAACTGGGCACGGATCTAGACTCCGTGGCTGCTACTAAGAAATTCCAGATCGGAAACCCAATTCCACTTTGCCCTACCTAAGAATGGAACCAACCAAACCACTCTGTAGCTAGACCAGCAAGGCAGTCTAAGCAATGAGTTTGAAATCAGTTTTTGAGTAATAAGGCACCCATTCCCTTTTTCATAGTCTTTAATTACGTTTTTAAAAGGAGGCCAGGTACTATGTGTCACCTTTACACGTGTGCCTCCTGAAAAGATACTGTGTAATAATCGAATCAACAATAGATAATCTCTAGAAAAATTCCAATAAGTCTATTTTTAATTCGCAACAGTTTTGTTTACCAAACAGCATTTTCCACTATTTTCTTATCAGTTATGTATGTATTTGTTATCAAATCATACAGTTATCAGTTCACGTTTTAAAGTCATGGCCAAGTTATTGTTGTTATTAACTGAAACACATGACGATTAGGAGGAGCTTAATAAGAACTGCCACTCAGGTCGATCTTTAGGTAAAGCTGTGGTTACCTAGGTCGGTCTGTGGATGGGTGACCGCCCGACATACCGAGTTTCCTCCGTGCCTCGAGAAGCACGTTAAGCTGTTGGTCCCGGCTGCCATATATATATGACGAAGGTAGCACAACTATTTCGGGTTCATCGTTGTCAGAGTCCAAGTTCGGCATGGCGGAGGTACGAAATAATAGTCTCAACACTGATTACAACCGCCTATTTATTTACTTCCGATATCAAATTAACAAAATCTCAAACGATCACGCCGATGGAAATGGATTAAAGTACGGAAACGCGGTAAGTTCGATACAGGCGGGCAGCACAACCGTTCGCGCTCGTGTCTCACCAAAAAAAGTCCCGTCCCTCAAATCAAATGCGTCTGATGTCAACGTCAGCCGACCACTGACCACTGACGTCTGACATATCACAACTGACATTTGACATATGACAACTGACAGCTGTCAAACCAGACCTGCCACGCTCTGTATCGACCTCACCCAAGCTCACTGCTTGACGTTTCCGAGTTTTCCGACAAACGTTGATAGATGGCGTTAATCTAAATTGTCAACTCTAAATATTGTGCCTCGGTGTTGAATCTGCGACACGGCCATCTTGACATTTCACACGTCCTCGTGTGAGGTATCTGTAACAAGAAGTCACGGAAAGTAAATCGTCCCTTACTCGGTCTCCCTGACCAAGACGTCGGAGTATTAACACACACACACACAATTCAAAACAAAATTTTGTTCTGATCCATAATCTCATCAAATCTCATAAAGAAAATCTCAACATTCTTCAAGAATCATCAACTTTCGACCAAATCTAGTATCCGATCAAATCCAGTATGCAATGCTCTGCTCGGTACCATACAACACACACAGCTTCCAACAGGCAACCATGGGACCTCCATTCGGTACCCAACCTCAACACATCTCATTGCCTCCATCCGGCAACCATGGGACCTCCATCCGGTACCCAACATCAACTCAACTCAACACATTGCCTTTATTTAGCACCTTTAGCTACATTGCCATGATGGACTTTGCTCACAGCCCTCAAATAAACACTTACACGCGTGCAGCAACGAACAGCATTGCAATGTATGCAATCTGAGCTACTTGCATACTACATTTGCATCTTTTACCTCTCACTTAAGGTCTGACCCCTTCATCATCACCCGATCTAGTTTTGTCAGTGTCTATCGTGTCAAAGTCAAATTTACAGTCAGCAATTGCGTCACATGACTCAATTGACCGTATTTTCTCAAATCGTATCTCATTTGATGACATTATGAACCGAAACTAATCGCAAATAATTGTCGGGTAAAACGTGAAATAGAATTTCTAAAACAATTCCATCGGACTAAAGTCAAAATTTGTACAGTTGACCTTACAGAAGTCTGCTCAATACCAGTCGTTCGGCCATTCCTGGCCCAAGTGGGTAGGTAATAAAAGGTATTCTGGTCAAAATCATTACCGGTTCTAATGAAATCAAAACAAACTCTTTCTCCCAAAGCTGACATGTCGAACAACACCCATACTCATTCAAATAATAGGAAACTCATTAAAATATTGCAGTGCTCATACTCTGACCTCTATCCGGTCTTCATCATCACACTTATAGCCTCCATCCGGCCATAAGCATCAAAACAATCGACCTCCATCCGGTCTTCATCATCACACTTATAACCTCCATCCGGTTATAAGCATCAAACCAATCGACCTCCATCCGGTCATCAACACGTAACCTCCATCCGGTTACATACACAACAGGCAACCTCTATCCGGTCACCTTCACATGTAACCTCCATCCGGTTACATACACAACAGGCAACCTCTATCCGGTCACCTCCACATGTAACCTCTATCCGGTCACCTCCACATGTAACCTCCATCCGGTTACATGCACAACACCATCAAGATAATCATTTCGAGCCTTTATCAAAATAATTTTTAAAGTAGGGTTGTTCAACATGTTACTTTATTTTTCCTATAACGTTACAGGTTATAAGAAAACTCATACTAAGCTAGGTACTTTAAATGTCAAGTTGACCACTTAGTATTTACGAACGAACGAACGAAATTCTAACGAAACATCTTTAACAACTGTATTGAAATCAATTTGAAAATTAGAAGCATATTTGAGCTTATTTGAAACATCACAACATAACCTAACGACCTTTTCAAGACACAAAGAACACTCGCACCTCATACTAACGTTAAATCCTTGTTGTAAAATCTCAAGGCCAATTAAAATATCATTTTTAAAACAACTATCTGGTACAACATAAAACAAAATTTTTAATCGTAAATCACGACCTCAGAAAATAATTGTAAGGTACAGACTATCATGACCTATCCCGGGTCAATTTACAATGTTGTTTACACGCTTGCCACTGAACTGTGACGAAACATTATTTTTGATCAGAGAGCATTCGGCTCCAGAAACATAATAAAATGGGTACGACTCACCAGATATTCATCAGCACACTGCTGGGATTGCTCACATAGCAAACTTCAACACGTCGCTCGCTATTTGCCTCTGCTGCAGGCTGCAGGCACTGCTTGGTCAGCCTGCCGCGCCGCCGCGCTGCCAACCACGCGCCGCCAAGCCGCGTCCCGCCGCCGCGCTGCCGGCGCCGCTGCCGAAGTAAATTCTCAGCGCACTGTGACGTCATCGCGCCATTCTTCGTATTTTCTTCAGCTCGAGTGAATCCCGGTTCTGATGTCGCATCAGGGTCTTCGCGATCGTCATCACCATACGGGGTACTCCAGATTATAA
The DNA here is from genome assembly GCA_949775195.1 of Diarsia dahlii. Classification (NCBI taxonomy): domain Eukaryota; kingdom Metazoa; phylum Arthropoda; class Insecta; order Lepidoptera; family Noctuidae; genus Diarsia; species Diarsia dahlii. The sequence continues at coordinate 2,270,826 of OX459198.1, forward strand.
ACAGCTCCTTAAATTCGCTCCATTTCATCCCAGGACAAGATAATATATGGACGACCGCCATGACGAAACTTCTCCCATGAGTCTCGTGGAACTCGCTGCTTCCCCTGTAGGCACGCCACAGCGCCGGTTTCACGGCGCTGCTGTCTTCACAGCACCCCGGCGGTCCATCCCCACCAGGTGAGACCAACGGTTACCCGGAGGAGGCCCAGCGGAGAACGACCAGCGACGGAAGTGCCGACTTACGACGCACCTACAGTGGATGTGTGGCTCCTGTCCGTCCCGTTTCTCCCACGAGTGCGCGGTTCAAAGCAATCATCAACGATGCACCTTGACTATTCAGATCGATAACACACATGTCGGCTGTTGCCAACCAAGCCCGCGGGACAATATTCCGTTTTTCAGGGTCAAAATGCGGTAGGCGAATATCCGTACCCGCAAAAGGTGATTTCATTGCTTGCACAATAGTCATAAAGTTTTTGTTTATTTGCTCGAACAGAAAACACCACATTTCCGTTTCTATGTCACTTTCAGACGCACGCGCATTGTCTCTACACTTTTCCGGCCTAGTACTGTCACTTACACTATGTAGGCGTTAAAGTTACATACCACTTCTGATGACGAAGGTAGCACAACTATTTCGGGTTCATCGTTGTCAGAGTCCAAGTTCGGCATGGCGGAGGTACGAAATAATAGTCTCAACACTGATTACAACCGCCTATTTATTTACTTCCGATATCAAATTAACAAAATCTCAAACGATCACGCCGATGGAAATGGATTAAAGTACGGAAACGCGGTAAGTTCGATACAGGCGGGCAGCACAACCGTTCGCGCTCGTGTCTCACCAAAAAAAGTCCCGTCCCTCAAATCAAATGCGTCTGATGTCAACGTCAGCCGACCACTGACCACTGACGTCTGACATATCACAACTGACATTTGACATATGACAACTGACAGCTGTCAAACCAGACCTGCCACGCTCTGTATCGACCTCACCCAAGCTCACTGCTTGACGTTTCCGAGTTTTCCGACAAACGTTGATAGATGGCGTTAATCTAAATTGTCAACTCTAAATATTGTGCCTCGGTGTTGAATCTGCGACATATAGATCTTTGGCAGTCGTTACAGGTAGTCAGTGACCTGAAATTCTGACATCCAGTCTTACCAAAGGGTATTTAATATATTTCCTAGTATTAACTGGGTTGTGGAGGTCAGATAGGCAGTCGCTCCATGTAAAATACTGGTATTCAGCTGCATCCGGTTAGACTGGAAGCCGACCCCAATATAGTTGGGAAAAGGCTAGGCAGATGATGATGACGATTGTATGAAATTGTGGACATATTATATTTATTTGAAGGAATTGCGAGGGAGGCCAAAGAAAAGATGGATGATTGTCTAAGGAATGATTTGAACCGTGACGGTTAACAGAAAAAAAAAATAAAGAAGAAGACGTGATGCACCGTCCTCAATTATTATTAACATGCGATGATGCGACAAGGACAGAAAGTTGATGATGTATTTGTTTTCGCTGTAACGTCTCCTCCTTGCAAGCAATAGTGGAGCAGATACTTGAGAGATCTAATCGAAGAAAATTGCTCTTAATGTGTTGACGCCAAAATTTTCAACCTTATTGCTAAGCATGAGGTAAGTTGATTGTGAAAATTTGGCAGTTTTGGGTAGCTTCATGCTGTTGTCTTTAAACGACTAGATTGCAGTTATAGACCAGAGTCTGTACCCAAAATATAACATCAATCGAGGCCTATTCAGCAACCTAAGACAAAGCCTCTAAGACGACCCACTGACCGAAACCCCTTTTCGAAAAACAACAAAATGCCTCCTACACTTTCTATTTTAAATCCAATACGATAGTCGGTTATATTTCAATGTCAAGTCCAGGTTGACATACTCTGAAGCCAGATTATGCCCCACGTTTCACAAAACGCCCGTCATTTTCAGTATATCTGAGTTATGTAATATTTCTCGTTTCGGATGGATAAGGATTCTCTTTATCTGTTTGAGACGAATTTCTCGTATTATCTTAGTGAAACACGCGGCATAAGCACGTGCTTTTTATTTTGTTGTTGATTGTTTTGTTAAGATATCGGTATCTTTTGTGCTATGGATGGATGGATATAAGGTTCTTTTAGTATGATAGTGGAGTCGCGTGTGGCTGTCGGCTTACGAAAATTCCTTGACGTCGACATAGAATAGAGACCGTGAGGTTTTAGTCACTAGTAGTCGGAACAACGGTCGAATATACATTTAAGCTATCTAATAGGTCTTGTCCCTGTACCTAATTAGGTGGGTATCATAAAACTATAAATAATTTTACCAGTAATGACAGGCCCGTAGTTTCATTTATTGTTGCGGCCCGAAGGAGCAATATTTAACATAAAATCGCGCCAAAGGTTAGGCATAAGTGTGCTTCGGAAGCTACATCCACATTTCGCCAGTTAAGTTAACTTTCAGTAGTCAGCATGTTAGATAATTATAGCAATAGGCTCGCCCCGAGCCTATTGCTATAATTATCTAACATGCTGACTACTGGAAATATTGAAATACAGAATGTAGGCATGTGTGCGATAACCCACACCCGTTTTGCACACTACTTCTGACCGCAGCCGTCCTGCTACATCCTGCAAAGCTATGGTTGCCGCTGACCACGACGGTGTGCAAAATACGTAAATAAACAAAACACGTCAAAATAATTATCATATCAAACGCTATAACAGTGAACATGTGATGTTCACGAAATCTAATAGAATGTAGGTATTTCGATAATGATATAATCGTTATAATCTGATAAAGGCAAGGAAATACCCCGGCAAATTCTTTATCCTGCTTTTTTTATTATAATTTACACAAATCTAAAGCTAATATTTCGCTGGGTGAAAATAACGTCTATAATAAAATTAGAAAGATGGATTTCATTAATTATTACAGTAAATATTTTCCTCAAATGGCTTATTTGGTAAACAAATACGAACCGAAAATCTTATCTTTTTGCAACAACTGATTACCACACCCTAAGAAAGGTTTAGGTTTTAGGATTTTGCAAAAAAAATATAAACTTCAACTACATCATTCTAAAGTCATTTATTTTATGAAAGCTGGAATGTCATTCACCATATTTATTTACAAAATAAGACAGGTAAAGACAAATACGCTTTAGATAAAGTTCTGTATTTTTGTGAATTGCATTATGACGGTATAAAATACGATTGATTGTGTACAAAGCATGATATACGTATTGACGTCCATGTTGATAAAAATAAAGTAAAGGTTTTTAAAGATAATACTAAACTTAATAATTTTAGATTTTGAACACAATAAAACCATACTTGTACATACATGTTGGCTAAAAAAAAAATTACGATAAAAACTTTGTTTAAACAAAAGGTTAATTTCTTTACTGATAACATTATTCAGTAAAGTTGACACCAAGTCAACTTTAACTTTGTTGCAAGTTGTTACACTTTGCTGTTATACATATAATAACAACCAGATTAACTTTTAATTACTATGACTTCACAAATGTTTGCTCTGCGTTTAATAACGTTCTTTCCTCTCTTCTTAATAGTATTTTACCAATAGGGTAGTTGAGTGAATAAAAAAACATGATTCTGTTTAGTCCGTCTGTTAGATTATCGAAAAATATTGGATATGTATTTTTTGTTTTATCAAATTAATAAAAAATTACGAAAATAAAACGTGTCAAAGATCGTGAGTGGGGGCTGGTGACGGTACTTTCTGGTAAAAAATGTACCAAACTGTGACGTCGCGCGACTTTTTCAACCACTGTATCTTCTTCATTTATTGTTTACGTGAAAAAAAAATACGTGCCCAATATTTTTAACCGACTTCAAAAAAAGGAGGAGGTTATCAATTCGTTAACCGCGATTGTTGCTATAGCATATCTAAGCAATGTTTTTGGAAGAGTACTTTCTCGGAGTGGTTCCATTTCAATTTGATGAAGATCTGATGAAGAACTTCGGAGATAGGTAACGGAACTCCTAAAAAATGATAACAAATAGACTGGGATTGCTGAAATCTCATGTCTGTCTATTGTTTACACCAGTTCATAACATAACATCACGCCGGCACGCTGTGAAGGGGTAGGCACATGTGAACCACTAAAAAGTGAAAAATAAAACTTTTTTACAAAAAAATAAACCGTGTGTTTGATTTTTTGTTGAAGTCGGTTTTTTATTTTTTTGTAATTTTTTTTTTATTTAGAAATCTATCTGCCGGACTAATTAGATTTTTTTTGTCAACTACCCTGTTATGTTGGGGTCGGCTTTCACTCTTACCAAATGCACAGATACCGCTGAATACTAGTTTTATATGTTTTTCGTAATTTCGGAATTTCTCAGTAGCAGTCACGAAGTTTGAACTTGTTCCCGATAAATGACAATGGACCCACTACCATTACATGCTGGCGAAATGTATTGGGTCTAATTTTAGGTAATCCTCACCCTAAACTATTGGGATTACAAGCATGTTGTTATTATTTAAATACCAACATGCTACATGCATGTTACTTGTTTTGTATGTGTGCATATGCATGAGGGCGGGAGGGTGGGCCCATTTGTGCATGTGCATATGCATGACGGTGGGTTTTGTGTCCTGCTTTCAGACCTGGATACATGTCTCGCGGTATTAAAACTACATATATTTCATAGCATTTAATGTCATGGATTTCCGCAAAGTAACGCCTGATTCCATAACTTAATTTAAATACCTTTTGAACTGTTAAATATTATGTTGCTTGTCGTCATCGCGTCAGTATTCAGGTCATCAATTAATGTTTACAGCAATCGAATTGTATCATGATCATGACACAACGCACATTACGATTTATGGAAAATTATTATTTCCCTATCACTATAGCGTAAATAACTTTATCGTTGAAAAAATAGAGTTTGAAATACATTGTGTGGTTGGTGTGGATTCGCAATGATGTTGTCGTCATGTTAACAAATTGACGATAAAGCACAAAATATGCGTTGAAAACAAAAGTAAAATTATGCCTACTTTTATACTGTTTTCGATCACGGTTAAAATTCAAATACATAGTAAATACAACCATTTACAAAAAACTTGGGTCTTCTTTTATATATTATGTGTAGGCCAAACTATGTACATATATTATGTATGTATAAATTGGTTATCGTCTCTAGCAAATGGAATCCTACCCTACGTTGTGCGTGGTCGGACATGCACTTGGCCGGTTTTTTTTTCACTATGACATTCAATTGCAATTTGTATATCTAGTTTACTAGTATGACTCTTAATTTCCATACTTTAATAAGCATGAAAATTTGAGTTTGAATTGAATTGATTTTGAAATTGAATGTCACTCTAATTTGTGACATTCAATTTCAGATGTTTATACCTATTATTAAATTGGCATGATATTGATTAAAAATGTTATCTTAAGGTAAATTGAAAGCTGTAAAACTAACTAAATAAAAGTAAAAAAAGTAAAAAGTTTTTATTTGGAACTTATACAGAACAGCACAATAAACAAAGAATATTAGAAAATTTAATATTAGTTAATATTTAAAAATCATTTTTTGAGTAGGTACTTAAACCTTAATGGAAAAAAAGTGGGTGTGTTGGAGTGTGTGTATGGGAAGGAGAGTGTGTGTATAAATGAGAGTTTGTGTGGAGTGTGAGGGTATATGTGTGTGTGTGGGTGAGTGTTTGGGTGTGTGTCAGTGTTTGTGCTAGCTAAGTTTCCACAATGCTTTCAGTTTCATCATACGACAATGATTTCAACCACTCAGTCAGCTTTCTTCTTAAAAGATGAACTAATATTTGTACACCAGATACCATGGTAGAATGTAAAAAACCTTAAAACGAACCTAACACCATACAATATACAACTACATTCTTAAATAAATACATTCTGATTCGATAACGTTCACTCGAAATCGATGTGTGTTTTGGACGCGTTTGTGTGTACCTGGGAGAATATTGCACACAATGCAAACTAGTAGTTAAGCGAGTTGAAATAAAACTGATTTTCAAGACTTAATAACAAAACTTTTCAAGAGGTATTTTTTTTCTATGGAACTAAATCTATATCTATAAAAGCGAAAGGTCACTCACTGACTCATCACGAAATCTCAAAAACCGCTGGACGTACAAAGATGATTTTTGGCAGGGAGGTAGTTTATGGTTAGTAGACGTCCGCTAAGAACGGATTTTGCGACAGGGCCGGATTAGGGTGGTCTAAGGGCCCTCGCAAGTTTGTATGAAACTCCTTCATTTTTTATGCTACAATCTAGATTTTTGGCAGAGACGTAGTTTATAGTCAGTGGGCGTCGGCTATGAATTAATTTTGCGACAGGGCCGGATTAGGGTGGTCTAAGGGCCCTCACAAGTTTGTATGAAAGTCCTTAATTTTTCGTGCTACAATCTTGATGTTCGGTAGAGAGGTAGTTTATAGTTAGTAGACGTCCGCTAAGAACGGATTTTGCGACAGGGCCGGATTAGGGTGGTCTAAGGGCCCTAGCAAGTTTGTATGAAACTCCTTCATGTTTTGTGCTATAACCCAGATTTTTGGCAGAGACGTAGTTTATAGTCAGTGGGTGTCTGCTATGAATTAATTTTGCGACAGGGCCGGATTAGGGTGGTCTTAGGGCCCTCACAAGTTGGTATGAAAGTCCTTAATTTTTCGTGCTACAATCTTGATGTTTGGCAGCGACGTAGTTTATAGTCAGTAGGCGTCTGCTATGAATTAATTTTGCGACAGGGCCGGATTAGGGTGGTCTATGAGCCCTCGCAAGTTTGTATGAATGTCCTTCATTTTTTGTGCTATAATCTTGATTTTTGGCAGAGACGTAGTTTATAGTCAGTAGACATCCGTTATAAAATAGTTTTGCGACAGGGCCGGATTAGGGTGGTCTATGAGCCCTCGCAAGTTTGTATGAACGTCCTTCATTTTTTGCGCAACAGTCTTGAGTTTGGGCAGGGACGTAGTTTGTATTAGTTAGTAGACGTCTTCTATGAACGGATTTTGCGACAGGGCCGGTTAAGGGAGGTCTAAAGGCTCTCACAAGTTTGTCTGAAAGTCCTTCATTTTTTGCGCAACAGTCATGAATTTTGGCGGGGACGTAGTTTATGGTGAGTAGAAGTTTGCTAAGAACAGATTTTGGTCCAGGGTCGGATTAGGGAGTTCTAAAGGCTCTCGCGAGTTTCTATGTAAGTTGATTTTTGTACTTCCGGCCTGAAATTTGGCCAGATGTAACTATTAGCGAACAATTTTTTTTTTGTGACGACCTGCAGTAAGGGCTCTTGCAAGTATGTCAATGAAATCCTTGGCTTTTTGGAGCCAAAGATTGGTAGAGAGGTAAAATATAGTTAAGACATATTTATTATTATGTATGTGTGGGAACATATTTTATGACAGGGCCAGTTTAAGGGAATATATTCGCTTCGATTGGCATTTGTCATTCGATTTGGCATAGTACATCCCAGAGGCAGTCCCACACATACATACACGTCAAAATTTCCTCGCGAACGAAGTCGCGGGCAACAGCTAGTCTATAATATAAAAATGAATCGCAAAATGTGTTGGTAAGCGCATAACTCAACAACGCCTGGATCGATTTGGCTAATTTTGGTCTTGAATTATTTGTGGAAATCAAGAGAAGGTTTATACGGTGAGAAAGTGGTTGGTAGGTAGGCAGGGTAGTAGGTAGGTAGGGTAGTAGGCAGGTAGGGTAGTAGGTAGGTAGAGTAGTTGGTAGGGTAGTAGGTAGGGTAGTAGGTAGGGTTGTAGGTAGGGTAGTAGGTAGGGTAGTAGGTAGGGTAGTAGGTAGGGTAGTAGGTAGGGTAGTAGGTAGGGTAGTAGGTAGGGTAGTAGGTAGGGTAGTAGGTAGGGTAGTAGGTAGGGTAGTAGGTAGGGTAGTAGGTAGGGTAGTAGGTAGGGTAGTAGGTAGGGTAGTAGGTAGGGTAGTAGGTAGGGTAGTAGGTAGGGTAGTAGGTAGGGTAGTAGGTAGGGTAGTAGGTAGGGTAGTAGGTAGGGTAGTAGGTAGGGTAGTAGGTAGGGTAGTAGGTAGGGTAGTAGGTAGGGTAGTAGGTAGGGTAGTAGGTAGGGTAGTAGGTAGGGTAGTAGGTAGGGTAGTAGGTAGGGTAGTAGGTAGGGTAGTAGGTAGGGTAGTAGGTAGGGTAGTAGGCAGATAGGTAGGAAAAAAAGCATTGCAACGCATGCGCGGGTTCAGCTAGTATGATATAAAAGAAAGGAGGGGCCGTAATCCACCACAGCGATGCTATGCGATTTGGTGGACGTCATTGATAAATAATTATTGATTGGTAGTCGTCTGTACTCAACAGAGAGGTAACAAACCTAAATCAAATCAAACCTTACAGTGATAATGATGATAGAGTATTTAGATTTTTGTAGAAACTTTGAACTATCTAGCCATTGAAAAAGCAGCGTATGTATTTTAAGTGCAGATAAAGAAGTTAACGAAAGATATAAAAAATAAAAGATAAGACGATAAATACATCGAGTATTAATATTAATACAAAAAGGTCAATCAATTCAAGCATTGTCTGAACTATAACGGATAAACCTGCGTACGGTAAAAAAAATTAAAATACAAGTTTGAAGCTTTAATAATAAGTAAGTAAATACTGTAAATTTATCACCATAAAGTTCACTGTCAAGATCAATACTTTTCTTAAAGGCCGACATAATTTTATTATTTATGAAGTCAATCGCAATTTGTAGGCTATGGCATACAATATTATCCCATTAAGCCTTATTGGAGGCATTTAACTTTACTCTTTATTGCCACTTGTACTGAAAAGGCATTAACTCATTTTGTTTTATAGGCAGCGTCTTTTAACAAACACTTCCTGGATTCTCGGTCCTTAGATTTCTTATTCACCCCATTTAACACAGTTTCTTTCATAATCTGAAGTATAGAAAATCTCTGATGAACAACGTAAAATGCTAGACGGGATTTCACACGAATGACTCCATACCACCGTTTAATAACACTACATAATTATGTATAATACATGGCCATTAGTAAAATTAAATAAAATTAATCTGTTCATATCACGCATCATATTACGCAAAATAAATCTGGACCTAAAATTGACCCCTGGCGCACCCCCTGTGCAAAACATTCTTCACACGTTTCTTAACCGTGATTTGCTACATTATGTAGTCGAATTTGACTCCTTGTAAGTAAAAGTAGTGGGGTAGGGGGCAACTGGCCTCTGGTCCGCGGCCCCGATTACACGGAGTAGGAATAGTAGTGGAAAAGTCGGCCGAATGCGTGAGCCAGAATACCATGGGAAAAAAGTATCGTAGTTAAATCGACCCTGTAGTAACTCATTTGACTAGCAACCAGCCCCTAGCAACCAAAGTCAATGGCACTAAGTTTATGCAATCTTATAGTCAACAAACGATTGGGACGCATCGCCCGATAGTAACTTATTTTTATTACTGTGATAATGTTTCAAGATCATAAAAGAGCATGCGTTTGTGAGAGTAACTTTGTCCTCTTCGTTAAAATTCTATGCTGTAATGCAGCTCAAATATGATCTACTAAATAACTTGCTAAGATACATAATTATTATATTTAATAAATAACACCGTTGAATGACTTGACTGCCTTGTTGATCTAGTTTTCGCGACTACTGAGCGTAAGGTCTTAGGATCAATTGGGGGGTCGAACATAGTGTTTTTGGATTTTCCATCAAGAATTCCTCAGTAGCATTTTCAGAGTCTGAATTTGTGCCCGAATGATAGCAATAGGCTCGCCCCCTATTACATGGGACTTAAACATAACTAGCAATATATGGATGTACTATTAGTTACACCTCTGCTTTACCTTTCAGGGATTACAGGCGTGATGTTATGTTGTGTAAACAACACCGTTTTGTCCTTGACATTAAATTCAAAAGGGATTTATAAAGTCTTCGACTTGAATCGCTGTAAACAAGATCTTGGACATGACAAGACACAATTTTAAGGGCTTACACGAGCAACTAAGTAAATCCTTTTCCTTCAATTTATGAGCCAGAAATGATCACCACTTACTTGCGCTTTCGATCCAAGAACAGATTCCCATGAATATTAAATTCTGTTCCGTGAAAACTGCACTATATTTTATGGTCTTTTGAGATATAATAAAATTCAAGGTTACGTTTTTTTTTGTTGCAAAATAGCTCTGCTCTTGACTTTGATCACGCCTGAGAGAAAGCGATGGATAAGGTCTATGATGGAACAAAAGTTCCCATAAGATGCCTGTTCACTTGTTTTGAAGGCATATGATTGAAATGTGGGAGAGAACACAGATACTGGCAGAGAGTTCCACACTTGTGTGAATAAATAATATGAATCAAAAAACCACATCATCACAACCGAAGACTAACAACAAATGAATATAATTATAGATTTATCAATATTTGCAACTGCGTGAAAATGTGTACGTGAGCTAAATCTCGTATAACAGAGATGGCAAACTTATGGCACGCGCACTATTGGCATGCGACACACAATTCTGGTCACGGCAATGGTTGCAGTAAACAAGTACAAATTCGATCTGTTCCTAAACGTAACAAAAATTCAAATGGTATGGCACAGCTTAAAACTTGTAAACGGAAGAGCTCTTAGTTGAATCTTTTCTAACTTATTGCAGATAACTATAGGTTTTAACCCTATCACATGGAACTCAAACATAACTGAAATGTGGGTGTTCTATTAATTACAGGAGTGATACTATGATAATAATAATAATGTATTTATTTCCAAGTATATGGTATTTTGAGATATTACACTAATAATGTTCCACATATACTACCATTGCTGGCGTAGAAATATATAAAAAAAAAGTTAACATTCAAGTCATCACTAAATTAATTAAAATGTCAAAAAGTAAAATAAAAATTAATTTGTTATGTCCAAAATACAAGTTCTAAAGTAATACAGTGATATTAAGATTAATTGCAATGTCAGAAAATATAATTAAAATGTCAAAATAAAACAATGTTATGTCCAAAATAAATATAAGCTCTCTACTAAAGTAATAATTATAGAGTAAAGATAAAGTAATATTATGCCAAAATACTAATAACATAGAATATTCATTACAATGTCAAAAATTATGATTTAAAAATTCATTAACTGAATAAAAGCACATCTCTAATAGCCAAGCAAACATTTTACATTTAAATTTATCTATTGATAATGATGAACTGTCGTATCTTTGAAACGGGTGCGTATATAAAGTATACCCATACCTGTTGAAAACCTTTTGTTGACACTTATTCATTATTCTACTTTCCATTTTCGTCCCTATCAACAGCAATCATATAAAAACGTCTTCCTTAACTGCAATATACGATCTCGATCAACAAAATAAAGGCAGTGGGTATTACCGCAAGATATTAAGCGGTCTATTTATAAAATGTCCGTAGGCAGCGCGGCCCGCTCACGGATGTGGGCCGTCCTTGATGCAGGGCCGGCCGCCGAACTACTCCGATAAGGTATATGTAATAGACACGGATTGCTAAACAAAATACTTGACACCCTTGCTATACATTCACGCACATACATGAAACACACCTTTGCTTGGAATTTGGAGCGGACTTAGCCAGTCCCTTTGCTTCCCAGTTGAATTCTTTGTAAGTGATCGTTTTACTTTACTAGATGACGAATTGTGGGGATCGTGACTGAATAGTAACAGCTCCACGGGTCAATTTTCAAGGTCATCTTGGCTATCATTCGCAGATTTTTTGACAGTCGTTAAGGTTATCCTTAGATAGTTGGTAAAAGGTTTGGCAGATAGCAAATAAAGTGATCAAGTGTATTTGACACAGCTGCGTCCTGTCTACTGATGACCTTTGTCCTTATCAAGGACCGCAGAACAACTCCGATACGGTATTCAAACGGTTTCATAGATCCAATTACGTTAGTATTATGACCCAAATAACTTGGCAGTAAAAATATCGAATGACCCAGAATTAATATTGCTTCGACGATCGTCACTGCTTGACTCAAGTTCGTCATTGATGATAATGTGACCCTTCAACCACTTTCTTAACCAATTCGCTTGTCAGCCCGACATTCAGTCGCGTAAACAACTGTTCAATCGTACACGTCGGTCATTCTTATGTGTACTCACTTACGAATCCCAAGTAATTGGCCACATGGCAAACGGATACATGATTTTTTATTTATCATACATACGTAGTATACGTACCAATCAATTTAAACATATATGGTGGTAAGCTTGTTAAACTTGCACTGGAATTGGTGCACGCAGTTTTTGAGTAAAGAGATTTTTTGTAGGTGTAAATTTATTGGTAGATAAAATTAGGTTTTGGTGCATGCCGAACACCAACGTATTTGGAAAAAGCAAGGATGGAGCTGATTTCGTAACAGAGCTGTTGAATATGATAACGCTGAGTCTGACTTAAGGCCAAATGCGTAAATACCTAAGAGAAAAAACTTAATCGCAAAGATAAAAATCTAAATATTTAATAGCCGACGTCTAGATTACACGATAGACTGCAGCAATTTTATTAAAGCATATAAACTCTCAATTAACAAGACAGAAACGTGTAAAAAAATTCGAACAATCCGTATTGAAAAACTATTTCGCACGTACAACGTACATGCAGCCGGACGAAATAGCGATGGAGGCAATAGATAATAATCACAATGATTTAGATGAAGCTATAAATATTGATATAAAAATTGTAGCTCAGATTTTTCGAACAAAACCTGTTGTACAGTCTAATGAAATTACGGCAACAAATTGAAGTGTTTCGTCAATCGTAGACCTTTCGTAATGAATGCATACGTTTGTTATTAAAAGTAATGATACTGCTAGGATTCTTGTTCAATTAATTGCGACAGAGTTTTAATAATTTATGATGTTTTGTTGTTAGCTGTAGCGAATACCCGTGCTGCGAAGCTACTAATACGTGAAGGATTTTTACTGTATTATTTCCAAAAATGAAAGAAAGTTATTTTGGTATGGACAAGTAATTAGACGGAATGAAACGTATGTGGCTAAATATTGACGTTGAGGGATGGAGAGGGAAAAGAAGGCTAAAGAAAAGATCGATGAATTGTAAGAGAAGGGATATGAAAGCGAAAGGAGTAGCCAGGCCGTTGTCTGACAGGGAGAGTAGAAGAAGGAATCGTGTTGCGCCGACTCCAAATGGGACAAGGACAGGAAGATGATGAATAAGACTCCTAAAGTAGAACTTGAAACAACTGCTGATGATGCTTAAACCATTGATATAACTTTTAATTCTTGCAAATGCGTAGTAGCTAATTCTTCATTTCCAATTCACTCACAAGCCTTGTACCCAACAGCTTCAGGATCTACACAAACATCTAATCCTACAAGGATATAAATATTACTCTAAATTTTACAACATTGCATCGATACATCGGCGTAGTGAGTGACGTCATCTATCAACCGGTCCTCTACTAAATCCGTATGAGCACAAAGACCCAATGACCTTGTGCTCAAGAAGGCGACAGAAAGAAAAGACACCAAACGTTAGTCCACTTTGGGTGGACGGTGAAAAAAAATAGGAATTCTGTTTAGGAGAACTGATTTTAATGAGATCCGGGATATTAAATGTTGTGAGTTGTAGGTCCGGGAATTAGACTATAATAGATGAGGTTTTATGGAGGTCTTAGTAGTTTGTAACTCGTTTGGATAATGAATTACGATAGCCATAAAAGGTACACAACTTATCTGCATTTATATATTTATTTGTTTTGCTTGTACTGTTTTACCTTTATAGTCCAAGAAGATCCCAGGGCCGCCAGACGTCACGTATTTTCTGACGAAGGAAATGTGAACGATTGGGTAGAACTACTACGAACTAAGAACGCACGACTACCAGCTAGCTTGCTTAGATGGCCAATTTTCAGGTATCAGGTACTCAAGGTACATAAAAAAATTACTTTCTTCACGTATTTTCTCCAAGCTGACTTTTACGTATATTTTAGGCAATATCCTTAAAAAATAAGTCGCCAGTACTCCCAGACACTTTCCATCGGCCGTATTGCTTAACAGACGCTTTAAAGAATACGAAACCCCATTATGATTTAATACTAAAAGCTAATTGATTTCAACAAAATTCTTAAGACACAGGCAATGGGCAGATCCTGTTGAATGTCCACCGAATGAGTCCAGTGGAGATCTGTATTTCAGCCACACGAGCGATGCCATGCGTTCTCGGATAAACAGACACAATACGTTTAAGTCTCCACTTCTTGGGAACTTTAAAGCGTCTGTTAAGCAATACAGCCGCTAGAAAGTGTCTGGGAGTATTGGCGACTTATTTTTAAGGATATTGCCTACAATTTATGTCAAAATCAGCATTCAGAAAATACGTGAAGTTAGTAATGTTTTTATGTACCTTGATAGCCTGATACCTGAAAATTGGCCATCTAAGCAAGCTAGCTGGTAGTCGTGCGTTCTTAGTACATACTAACACTACCCAATCGTCCACATTTCCTTCGTCAGAAAATACGTGACGTCTGGCGGCCCTGGGATCTTACTCTATTAATAGAGATCAATGTCATTACAAAGTCTTTTGATTTGCCTATTCCAAGACCATCTCAAACCGGAGCATTCTTTATTCATCAGCCCTTAAGTTACAATTGAAGATTTAATTTTGTACAGAAACAAGTGAATCTGAGCTGTAACATTACAGGCGAATGCTCCCAGTGAGGCACCTCCGTAACATTAATTAATATAAAGTAAATTAAGTAATTAGAACTCTTTCCCTTTCGGCCACAAGTTTAAGTACCAAGTCTTCAAGCTCTACCGGTTTATTGGAATTTTAGTTCATCATTCAGATCTTCTTTAACAGTATCTAACCTTCTAAAATCTATATTGTGTATGTCAATGTATCAAACGAGTTTACAAAGTTTCCTTCCTGGTGACTTTTAAGCTTAGTCTAGGAAATTAACTGAATTGATAAGTTATTTGTCATCATCATCTCCATATCTATACAAATGCTCTGATTTAATTTTGATTTATACAACCTCTGTGTGTATGTGATGACCAATATCAAATTTGATATTGTTAATGGCATGGTATCGATAAATGAAACATCACTCTGTATTGGTTCAAAATAATGAGTTTATGAACAATTGTCCTCTTAGTTAAGTGGTTATTTCGACAGTGCCTTTTTTTATTTTTCATTTTTTATACTTTTCATTACGCGCCATATCAGCAGTCACGTACTCACGTCCTTTCTCATATTATTATTATCCTATCCGTCCATCGTTTCTTCGGCCTTCCTTTACTCTTACACCCATATTCACACTCATTATTCTCCTCGTACAACGATAGGTTAAATTTTGCCTGTACTTAGTAATTCAAGTATTTTTTACTGACGTTTTCAAAATATTTATCACTGTCTATCATATTCTAAAAATATACTCAATACTCAATTCTTTATTGCATTCCACAATGTAGGCTTAGGTGGTAAACATTTTTGAAAAAAGTGACAATCATGGACCCTGTCGGGCACAGCAAAAGAAATATACGTGAAGAAATTTACTTATCTTATAATCTAAATTATTACACAAAACGAAAAATTAAAACTAACATCGCTGCCATTAAAATTTGTGTAACATTTAAATTCAAAAATTAATGTCTAACTTTAAAAACAAAACAGAATTAAAATCAAATTCGTTAATAACCCTCCTTTTGGGCTTCGCCGCAGTCGGGTAAAAAAGGAACACATTCATATAACTGTTATCCTTACAAAAACCTGATTTCAAAGATAACTTATTTATGTAAGTAGTAGCAATTAAGTTTTTATTGAGTGATTAATTTAAATTGCATGTGATGCATCGTGAATAAATAATTAATTTATTATTTATGATGTTGTTATACATTTAACCATCTACCTAAAAACATCGTACTTACCTAAGCAAAAAGTAAATATATTTTCCTGTCAGCTTTGAGTCGTATTTTTCAAAACAACACAGTTTTTTAAAAGGTTTATGCAAACGCCTAGCTTGCTGTCTGTTCCAATTTAATGTCTAGAGTTTCTTACGTAGGTATTTTGTTGTTTTTAGGCAGAATAGTAAAAAGGTTACTTTCTTCTAAATCGAGCACCGTCTACATAAATACGAAAAGGTTTTACGAAGTGAATGAAATAGATTCTGCCTTTGAACCTATTACATATTTATTTATTAGGTTAACATCTAAAATAAAGTCATTTGTTCATGATGCATAAATATCGAGTTGCAGGATTTAAATTTTAGTTCCTTATAAGTGGAATAGGTGGCGCTGTAATACCCGCTATAGGAGGGACAGGTCAGCAGTGGACGTAGACTAATTTTGATGATAATGCATTTGATGAGGAAATTATGTCAACAAGACATATTAAAGCCTTTTACACTAAACACAACACATGTTCATCTTGAAAGTACATATTATAAAAACAGCCGAACTTTATCGACGTGACCTTAATAATCACAAAAATACAAGCACGCTCGATCTAATGTTGTGATTTAATAGTCACCTGCGTCTGCCGAAATGGCAAGCGTGTCATGAAGATCACGACGAGTTGCGTGTGTGCTTGTGTTAGCAGGGTTGGCGATTTTGGACAATTTCGTTGGGATTTTTTTTAAATTTCGTTGGGTTCTTATTCTATACAGAACTGCCTATCTTATTTTTACACTCATTCAACATATTGTGTACTAAATACTCGTATATTGCTATTCATACAGAACGCGGATGGTTGCTAATTAAAAGGAAATGACAGGGAAGTTTCAGTAAACCCGAAAAAGAAAATTGCTGTAGAGGCATAATTTAAGAATAAAAAATCCATTGAGTGGTTTGGATGATATGAGGGATTATAGAATATTACAAACAAAGATATGTGTGAAAAACATACCTAACCCATTCTTTGCATTCGGGTAAAAAGGGGTTTACATCTATATGGAGAGTCGGAGTACATGTTCTATCACATAGAGTCTATCAATAGCCTAGCAAGATTTACTTTAATTTGCGACATCCTGCACAACTTCGTAGATTCAAACTTATGACAACCCTGCAAGTAAACGCACTGAATGCATGAACGTAAATTATCAACACAACATATCTCACCTTGACTCGACACTGACCCAGATTAATAGACAGTATACTTTCGATTTTGGTCGATAATCCCTCTCGTTTTGAAGTAGCTGCACATTGAGACGTAGATCTGAAAAAAAAAATGGTTTCTATTAAGAAGGAATATATATGGAAATGATGGTCGTTATTTTAGTAGGAGCTCGTGGCTTAAGGGGACGGTGAACGAACATTTCTCCATACAAACGTAATACCAAAATCATTCGCGATACGAACATATTACCAACTTAAAATTATGTTATTCGGATACAGACGATATTTATATATGTTCCTATTAAACTTTTTTTTAAAAACATTTACTATTTACGAAATGCAAGCGAATTGCATTTCGTCAATAGTAAATAGCAATTCGCTTGCATTTCGTAAATAGTAAATGTTCACCGTCCCCTTAATAAGAACTGCCACTCGGGTCGATCTTTAGGTAAAGCTGTGCTTGCCTAGGTCGGTCTGTGGATGGGCGACCGCCCGACATACCGAGTTTCCTCCGTGCCTCGGAAAGCACGTTAAGCTGTTGGTCCCGGTTACCATATATGTAGATCCTTGGCAGTCGTTACAGGTAGTCAGTGACCTGAAATTCTGACATCCAGTCTTACCAAAGGGTATTGTATTACCTAGTATTAACTGGGTTGTGGGGGTCAGATAGGCAGTCGCTCCATGTAAAATACTGGTATTCGGCTGCATCCGGTTAGACTGGAAGCCGACCCCAATATAGTTGGGAAAAGGCTAGGCAGATGATGATGGTCGTTATTTTAGTAGGTGACTTTGCCAAGCTGTAATCTTTTTGTAGATTATTACAAAGATCCTGGGTTTAGATTACGATGACGGGAAAGTGTCAATGGGATTTTTTATTAGGAATTTCTCAGTACTAGCCACGGACTTGTGCCTGGTTAAATGGTAATAGACTTTCCCCTAAGTGTACTATTAGAGATGAAATACAATATCAGCATTGTTTATTGTTCTTACACAGTTATTATTAGGGACGCTATCAAACTCCAACAAACATTTTTTTGTGTCCTCTGCAAGTCAGTTTTCACTCTTCTATTAAAGAATGGAAGAGTGGAAACTGCCCTACTCTCTGTCTTGAGTTAGTGTAAACCAATCATTCTTTTTCAACTACCACGACCTTCAATAACATCAACTTATTAAAACAGGTCAGTTAAATAAAACCTATTCTTAGTTCTACATATCTTTGATAAATAATCTGATACCTTATCAATTGTGATTGATAAACAAGATAACTATTGATAAAACTTTCTATTTAAATGATATAATTTTTCTACATAACTCGGGTTTTTCAACACTGCATTTTGTATGTTTTTGTCGTACTACAGTCAGAGTTAAACCCATTTATTTTCTACGTTTAATTTTTAGATCTAATAAGTTAACAAAATGAAGATTGTTTGGATTCATGTAGGGGCTTGATCTAAGAAATCTAGTACAGTCTAGAATACAAGGCTTTTAATTTACTGCTATAATAGCTGTATAAAAAATATACTAGCTTGTATGGTACCTATGCATATATTTGGAATGTATTGTACTATATCTTTCCCACGGTATAGCCTTGAACTTTAGATTTATTAGAAAATTATAGACAATTTTGTTTTTGATGAATGGTCATTGGTCATTAAGTTATTGAATAAAACATTTTCGAAAATGCAGCAATAAATTCTTACTAAAACTTAGGTAAAATGAATGTGAAATTAAACTGTAAAATAGTTAGTTTGAATAAATAACTATTTGTTCCATATAACATCAGGTATCTCGTAACATAATATACACCAGCCAGTAGAAGTTCCTTCAAAATCAGTCCAGCTTTTTCAGAGATAAACCGAAACAAAGAAACACATTTCAGGAAAGAGCCGAATATTCTGGTAGGGAATAATTTTTAACCCGCAATACTTTTATCGATTCGTCAATATTGTGTACTAATTTGATTATACGTACTTCAGTTCTCAGAATCTAGAATGTTTTGTGGTGATAAAAATATTTCAGTATGTCGTTTCTAATGAGAATTTGAATATTTAGCATGATTGCTATTATGACTAAAATGCAATGCAAATAAGGTTGCCACTATACATTATGGACATTTCGTACGCGTTTGTATATTTGTGTGAAAGATTGAATTTTTTATCGGGATCATTTATTTTGCTTGATGTCCTCGATAGGGGAGACTGGGTACACTTGATACCTCTGGGACACATGGTACATATTTATTTTATAAACCAACCACGCTTGCTAGACTATTCAAAACTAGCAACCCTGTTTGTCTATGGTACGGTATCACAAGTCATACCAGATATTATATAGTCTAGCAAGCGTGGTTGGTTTATAAAATAAATGTACCATGTGTCCCAGAGGTATCAAGTGTACCCAGTCTCCCCTACCTAATAATACCCTAATGCAGGGATGGCGAACCAATGGCACGCGTGCCATTGATGGCACGTTGCAGAATATTTTAGGCACGCCACCCAATTTTTAACAATATTTTCAACTATGCCTATGAGTCATTATTTTCAGAGATGTAAAACATAAGATTCGATTAGAATTCGAGTAGAGGAGTCCAGTCCAAGATGCAATCTTACTTTAATTTGAATTACACGTACAATTGACACAATTATTACGACATTGGTCAAGTTTTTTGGTAGCAAAGAATGAGCTTTTAGTTGAAAATATTTGTTCAATTATCTGCTATTAAAGACTAAGCAATATTATTTGACGGAATGACGGCCCGTGTAAGGTCTCAATAAATATTTCTTTATAAAAACTGGCACGTTGATCAATAAAGGTTCGCCATCCCTGCTCTTATGGATTCAACAGGGTTTTTAAAGATACTATTGTACAATCAGAGTCCTGGGAAAGTTTGAAATTAATGAATGAATGTTTTCATTATGAATATCTCTCTAAACAGGAAAACTATGAAACGTACTTTCCGTATTGCCAATGACGTGACCTGCCAACTATTACCTATCTATATTATGAAATTCATAATTATTATCCTGTAAATTATCACGTAATAATAATTTACGTTTCACTTATAATTGTGTTTTATTGCGGTTTTAATGCATGTTGCAAAAGTATACTTTTATTAAGGAAAAAGTCGATAGAGATTTTAATTTTATAGATTATATTAAAACTACGTAGATGGTAATTATATCTGCGTCACTTTTCATATTACTAAGTTGTCGTGGCTAGTATGTATACATACTGGGAAATTATAATTTTATCCAGGAAAGGTCGTGAGATATAGGTACTAGATGAAGATTTCTGATAAAAATGTAGGTATTACCTACATTTATCTTAGAAAAAACAATACATTATTATCTGGTTTCCTTAATCAAGAAACCAGTCTAATGAGTAAATGTAAGTCGTAGAATAACATCACGCTTCTGTTCCCGGAGGTTTAGGCAGAGGTGTACCTACCTAATATAACACCCATATTTAACCAGTCTTGTTTTATGAGTCTCATGTAATAGGCGGCGAGCCTATTGCCATCAACCGCGGCGGGTGTAGGCATAATATATATACATATATATCTAGCCCATACTGTCCCACTGCAGGGCAAAGGCCTCCCTCAATCCCTTCCAACGATCACGATTCCGTGCAACTTCTATCCAATTCTCAAGGAAGACATCCAGTTCGTCCCGCCATCTCCTTCGTGGTCTGCCGCGTCCCCATGTCACTGTTTCAGGGCACCAATCCTGAGCTTTACGGGCCCACAGCTCGTTCGGCATGCGACAGACATGTCCTGCCCAGTCCAATTTAAGAGTGGCAGCCTTTTGAGCCACGTCAACAATTTGCGTTTTGGAGCGCAGTAAAGTGTTTCGAACACGATCGGTTAATTTTACACCTAAGATACTGCGCTCCATAGCACGTTGGCAAACCTTGAGTTTGGACTTTTGGATGTTAGTCAAAGACCAAGTTTGTGCACCGTAGTTCAAGATGGGGAGAATACACATGTCCATGAGCTTTCGCTTTAGAGACATGGGCAGGGTGCCCTTAAAATGCTCTTTCATGGACCAGTAACTCTTCCAGGCATTTTCGGTTCGTCGTGCAATTTCCTTGTCTTGCCTGGAAAGAGATTACTTGGCCCAAGTAGACATAATGGCTATTTATTTAATTTTTCACACATGTGGCGCTAAAACTTTAATAAATGCACCTGAGCGATGTTGCAACTACCTCATATTTGTAAATACATCAAATACTTAACACCTATTGGAATATCGTTACAAGAATTAACCTTTACATCAACCTTGAGCTTTGTAAGTATGACATAAAATATTATTTAAAGGCAAGTACTTGGACACACCTTAAAACACACTTGATACTGTGATAATGTCGTTAATAGTATGCAATGTGCTTGACGCTTCAACTGCCGTACTCAGAGATATTTAATGATTACTTAAGCCGTCACTTAGTGAAGATTTGGCATACAAAACCTTTAAAATAGTGTCAAAATCTTGACTAAGTGATGGCTAAAGTAATCATTAAGGTTGCACAAGCCAGTCATTCTTCCATACAAACGTAGTATGGTGATTACTCCTCTGGTTGACGGTGTAGGTTCAAAATTAAATATTGTATCAACTGGTCTTGTCATTATCTAGGTCTCTATGGAAGCAGAATTGGAAAAAAAAAATATTGGTTTGGAAGTTATGAGCGTCGAAACTTTCATATTTTAGCACTAATTTTAACCATCTTTGGGCGTAAATAAGTTACGTATATAGTACGAAAATGAAAAAAGCGAAACCATACAGACATAGATTAGTTATTAAAGAATTCAAATTATTTTATTTTGAACAGATAAATTCAATGGATTTTTCATGGTATCCATACTACCAAAGGTCTGCATAGAAATAATCGCGCACCCGTTTTAGTTGTGTCTCTTTCGCACTATGCATTTCGCTCGTGATGTCAGATGAAATAGCATGCATTTTAGCCCCGCTCACCAACTAGTTCGTGCCGTTGGCTTGTTTACCCTTAAACATCTCTGAGTGACTCTGAGTGCGGCAGTTAGTCTTCATTCGAGTATTCAAATTGTGGGTTCTGTTGATCAGTTAGTTGACATGGTTCTTTATGTTATGCAAGTTTTTTTTATTATGTCGGAGGCATTGAACTGACAAGTGAAGATCAATAATTTATCTTATGTTACAAGTACCCTGAGATCTCGTCAATATAAGTTTTTTCATCTTAAGTTAAAGTCCACTTGAGCTTGAGAGTAGTCGCATTAGAAACACTGACCTCATCCATTTAAAAATGCAATTCAAATGTTGATATGTTTTTAAAACCAGTATACTGAAATAATACACGCGAAAATATAAAATATACAACATTTACACAAAACTATCATATATAGTCCAGATTGTAACCTCACAGGTTGCTATTCTGAGTTGTCTCCACTTGTGTGATACACATTATCTGTCCTTTCTAAATATCATAGCATTATGTCAGCTTCACTTATGACCCATTAAAACAAAAATCAAATCCAAAAGAAAACCTGTCCAAACACGTTTGTAACAAAAAGTTAATAATTAAAATAAAGATGTCACCCATTTGGCAATTCACATTCATAGATAAAGGTTTTATCGTATTTTGTCTTCTTTTTATCATTTATCTTGATTTGCTTGATGACCAGACGAATATTAATAATTAATTTTCACGAGTGTTTATCACGTTACCAACACTCCGAAGCTTCACGAAAATTTTCGAAACGTTACGAAGTGACTGTTCAAATAACTGGAAAATCTTATGGATAGACCTTTTTAGGGTTCCGTACCTCAAAAAGAAAAAATGGAACCCTATAGGATCACTCGTGTGTTTGTCCGACCACCCCCCCCCCCCCCCTTATCGCACTACTCAGCTTAAAATTCTGAAAAAAAATACAGAAATTGACACTTTATATATTACAGGAAAAGCTATAAGAAGTCTAAATAACATGGAAAATCTCTCAATATCTACTACAACGGTACGGAACGCCGGAACCCTTCATGTGCAAGTCTGACTTGCACTTGGCCGGTTTTTCATTGTGTGCTGTACGAAAATAACTTACATACTTTCAAACACATACATTCTTATATATTATTTTCTTTTGATGCCTTGACGAAATACCTTAAACAAGAATGTCAAATTCGTTGTGTCACTTGATAATATGTAAACTCAATTAAATACGTATCAGCTAATAACTTACATTTCTTGTGAATTTAAACTTTTCCCAACAAATCGGAAGGAAATTCTGGGCTCCTGCGTGTTTATTTATGTTACGACTTTAGATGGATTTTAAAATAAACGTTAAGGTTGATGCGCCAAGGTAGACCGCGAAATTCGAAATGTCTATTTACTGAGTAATAATGATAAAAATTACCAATACAACCGTCTCAGTTCATACAATCCTCAAGAATGCCTTTTTCATCAAATAGTCACTCTTGAGGATTGTATGAACTGAGATGGTTGTATTGGTGATTTTAATCATTATTATTCAGTAAATAGATATTTTGTTACTGCCGCGAATTCTATTTTATTTAAGATACGACTTAACACTTACCGAGAAATTGCAAAAAACGTAAGAAAATTTAAATTTTGCGGGCTACCCTGTCGCCTTCACCTTAAGAATAGCACACATTATCATTATCCACAAATTGACTTTACCCACTGCTGTGTATAGGCCTCTCTTCAACTCTCTTGGCTTGTTCTAAGCTCCACGATGTTGTGCCAGCCTCATATATCTATCTTCTATATAAATAAAGAGAGAAGTCCTGACTGACTGACTGACTGACTCATCAACGCCCAGCCCAAACTCTTGGACCTAGAAAGCTGAAATTTTGCACAGAGGTTCCCTTTATAATGTAGACAAGGAATAAGGAAGGATTTTTCGAAATTCAACCCATAAAGGAGTTAAATAGGGGATGAAAGTTTGTATGGAAAATCGTCATTTTCACGCGGGCGAAGCCGCTGGCAAAAGCTAGTCCAAGATATTCCCGCAATGGCAACAGAGGCAACAGGTATACCCATCAATACTTCTCTTTCCAGTCCTTGTACTACACACCTACATAGTTTTTGATTTGATTATATTGTAACTTTTCCGAGACGCACCTAGTGTGAATATGTGGGAGTGATCGTAAGTTGTGTGTGATTGTATGTGTTGTGTGTGTTGTGTGTGATTGTATGTGTTGTGTGTGTGTGTGTGTAAGTCCGCACGTACCGACGATAAGGTCAGGGTCACAAGAATTGGTCTTTCATTATTATCTTTCGTTAGAATGACACTGGTTTTTGTTATACTTTTTTAGACTGGTTTAATTTTACCTGTTTCACGCTATCTTAGGTTTGAAATCGTTTTCTATTTGTTGTATTGTCTGTTTTACCTTTTTTATTATTGAAATGCATATTTTTCTTTTATTTTTAGTCGTTAATTTGTGGTTTTCTATTTTTTTTTTACAATTAATTCTTGGAGATGGAAGTCGTTTATGTTAATGTATTGTTTTGTAATGAATAGAAAACGATTTAAAAATAAAAATAAAACGTAATCATATCTTCATTAAAATAAGAATTAAACAAAAGAAGAAAAGTTATATTTTAACAAAATTTCAATAATAATAATGTTTTATCTATCCTTACAAACGTTGGAAATAAGACACTTAATAGTCACACAATTCGATACATTAACAAGTCCCAAAAAATAATTTTATTGGTCCCTTTGATAAACCGACGCGACGTGGGAGTTCATCACAAAATATTGAACATAAACAATCTGTTTCATACAACAATCAGATAATGTCAAAATGAGTTTTCACCGAAATTGTTGAGTCCGTATTGTGTTCACACCACAATACAAACTCAACAAAAGACTCGCGTTAACAAATATATTTACCAACCAGCTTATTTTAATTGAATATTTAAAAACCCCAGCGAGAGACCAGACATGAAAACCTCAAAAATAAAAATGCCACTAAAACACATTTTGCCACTTATTTTTACCCTCGCCTACATTATTCTGACCTCGTAATATATTAAATTTACTTTGTTTTTCAATATTCTCATCACTCATTTTTAATGTGAATTTATAATAATTTGTTTGACCACCTTAAAGTGGTCCTGTAACTTATAAAACATCCAATCTATATTCAGAGGGTGGTTTTTAAAGTGCTACGCCATTCCTCTACGCCTGTTGCCGCCTACGCTCGTAGCGGGCCCCGCTACGCCTACGCAAATCGTAGCGCTACGAGCGTTTGTTTGTTCTGACGTCATAGTAACCACTACTAACATTGAAGCCCTACTACGCAAACAAATTACACTCATTTATCCAGTTTCTTAGACAAGTGCACCGCGGTAAAAATAACACCGCTTAAAACACTTAACGGAGCGCTAAGGTCGTTTGGATACTATTTAGTTCTTTGTTCGAAATTAATTAAATCGCAGAGCAGAATATGTTATATACAAAACGATAAAACAAACCGCGCGTATTCGGGAGGCACAAATATGTTTAATCAAACGGCTAGGTGTCATGTCATTACTGAGTGAGGCAAACTGACGTGTGTGTGAGTAAGTGTGAGTGAGACAAGAAGTGTAGCTAGCAACAAGTCGCGGCGTGAGACGTGAGGTGGAGGGGGGGTGCGTTATCGCGTCCGTGACGTCACGACCCTTTCACTGTCCGAAGTTGTATTCTGGCGGCAGAGACTTCAGTCCGCGCGGCTCGGTCACAGCGTGAGCACGTCTCGCGCCCAGTGTTCCTAAACTTCACCGACTCACGCGTCACTCGCTAGAAGAATACGTAAAATATTTCGAAGCCAACTTTCGTCAGGAAAATAGTTCACACGAGAACGGCCCGTACGGTCCTTCGTGTGTTTGCTCCTGTTGACTTCGGAACTGCCTGACTGACACCAGCACCAACATGGGCGTCATCAAAGTGAGCCCGGACGCCGTGGCGCTGTACTCCGCCTGTGACATGCTCGACGACATGAGGGTAAGTGTTACGAGAGAAAATCATGTGATGTCCAAAAGCGATGGCGTCGTTCCAACCGGCTAGTTCCGTATTAGTGAAAAAAGTATTGTGAATCGATGCGTGGGCGCAGACATTTGTCTCGTCGTGTCATTGTTGCACGATGTTTCGCGTAATTGTGAATGTTATGCGCTTTTACGCGAAAGTATTCGTCGCCTTAATGCAGATCGCGAGCGTTTTCTAGTCGCGGTGTGTCGGTGAAAACTCGTGCTGCTCGGTCAGCGGAAGCGAGAGCCCTTATCAGTAGTTTGTGACATGCTTGCTATAACTAGAATTGCTACGTGAGAACATTCACACAGTTCTTTAAGCCTACGATTTCGTACGGAAAATAACGTGAACTTGTGACGATAGAAATTGTTTCATATACCCACCTTGTTTTTTCAATAAAGGATGTGGATGTGAAATACGTAGTCAGTTCATGTGAAATACTAAACGGCTGTATCTGATTAGGCTGGGAGTCAACCCCAACATAGTTGAGAATAGAATAGGCAGACGGCAGAATTTTTTGTTTATGTAATAAAATAACTTTTGTTGTAACAATAGCGATATTTAAATTTATAATTAAAATAGTTCGTAATATTGATAGTTCTCGCGTATGTATAACAAATGATTCATGGTAATAAAACCACTGGAGCTTGCATAGACTAAACGGAGATCTGAAGATTGACAATGGTGCAATGTCGTTAAATATGGTTTTGATTATATTAGTTTGGACGAGGCATGCAACGATAATTTGTAATCATAAGATAGGAAATGCGTGAAAAGTTTCTATTGTAGTATAGCAACGAAATGTAAAATGTGAAGAATAAAAAGTGCGTCGTGGAGGTCAAATAGGCAGTCGCTCCGAGTAAAATACTAGTATTCAGCTGCATCCGGTTAGACTAGATGGATGGATATAAAGAATTTAAAGTGTAATTCGATGAAGAAGAGTGCAATAGAATAGAAGATAGCATCGTCCATAGCAACAATGTTACAATATGCGTAAATCGTAGGAATCCGTGTCTAGCCGAGTGTGTTGTCTTACACGCAATGTTAGCAACGCTGCACGCTCAGTGCGCATGCACGAGGATTCCAACCAGTTAATTTTCTTTAAAGTTTCAACAACTCAGATTTATTGCAATTTCATGGTCAAAATGAGAACGTATTTAGAAATATCGCTACTAATAAAAATATTGAAACGTAACGCTCGCTCATTAAAGATATTTATCATAACAATAGGTACGGACTCCAAATTAATATCATTTACATAATATCGCAATAAAAATACACGGGCATCGAAAGATAAATTTTGTTTTTGTGTGCGTCCAAACATATTGATATTGGTGGAGCGTTTGAGCTGGCATACTTACCTACATTAACGTTTTTTTGCGTTTCCAGATTTTTTTTACGTCTGTTGCCTAACTTGATCTACTAGATTTAACTAGTTTTGTTTGTTTTTTTTTTACGTTCTAATGGCAGACCTTCGAAATTAATTTCGTTTTATGTGATCTGGAATTTAGTTTCATAATTATTATTCATACTTATTTAATTTTTAGTGTGACAAAAAGTGATTAGATTGAATTCTGCGAATTCTTGAAACTGGCTTCTTATCGAATGAATTTAATTTTTACAGTCCTACGATTTCATACCACACGGTTCTTAAACATTCAATACTCACAAATACCTGTACACACGGCTACACATCAAGCTATACAAAACCAGTATAATCTGATTGTACATTGTGCGAAAAGATCTAGTAAAGTGAGGCCAAGATTAACTGGTTTTGTATAGCTTGATGTGTAGCCGTGTGTACGTACTTTTTCTTTGTCGTTGCTAGTTGGAGTTCGATTTCTTTCCAATGATTGCTTGTTATAGTTTCGAATAAAATTACTAGTAGTTATTTTTTTACGTTGGTATTTTGCATTGCCACTCATGCAAAATCTTCGTTGAATGGAGAAATATTAACATGTGGACATTACACGTGAGTGCGTGGGATTAGTTTCAATGTCGTTTTATTTGAAACAGATCTTTTTAAATATCACATTAGCATTATTTTTATTTCTTTGTCTTATTCTAACAACATTTCGTCTTGAACTATTATCATAATCGATTTGACCATTTTTTCTATTTGAAACTTTACGTTTTTTGTCTTCGTTAGTAACAGGATCTAAATTAAGTCGTAAATTTTCTAATTTACTAAATTAAGATTAAGTAATTGCTTACCTAAATGCACCATTACTAAGTTTATTAGTATGTAGGTACTACAAACGGATGCATCCAATTAGATGAAGCTAAAAACGCAAATCCAGCGGAATTTGCATCAGCTGTTTAGAAACGTGCCGTAGACATTACACAAAATATTTCTAAAACACTCAATAAAAACGTCAGCCTACATGATTTGAATATAAATTGTTTTATTGATTGTGACAGCAGTGGTGATAATTGTGACATTACTTTCATTGATGATGGGTATGTTGAATGCCAGGAAACTGTCTCGTGTATTATAATTGAAGTCACAGGTGATCCTATAACGCTAGTTGATTATACTGAAATTAAAGCGTAGGTTTTGTAACGAATTCAGTGGATTGATTTGTTTACCCTCAACTTTTAGTTCAACAATACATCGTATAACTTTGAAATAATGATCAATTCAGAAGCAGTAATTTTTTCTGCTGTTTTCTGTTGCCTTGTCGTTATGAGCTGTACAATAATGTTATTACTGGTTTTTTTCGATCACAATCTTTTTACTTTTAATATCTACATCTCCTTATTGATTTTGTACAACGCTTGAGTATTCAACGTAACCCCTAACCTCATTCCTCCTAATCGGGTCAGCCGTTCACATTGTACTGAAATATTTACATACGCATAAGCTGATAGCTCAGACAGTATTATAGTCCTTTCAGTTGAACCAAATATGGATGTCGTTATATTATTATGTAGGTGGGGTAATGGTGCGTGTTTGGTTACTATTCGTTTTGGATACAGGGCAATGTCGTTTATTACTTTCGTTCATATATGATGAACCCGTTTTCTTGATTCTTTATCTTTTCTACAAATCAGAACACTGAAGTTGGTAGTTTAAGTTATATTAATTTTTACCCAGACTTTGAAGCGTGTTTGTTTTGTATCTGCTTCAGCCTAAGATTGATTTGTAAAATTTTCCTCAAGGATTGAGTTTGGCTTAGTATAGTATTTTTTAGTTAGTTATTTTTTTTAAGTAAAAAGTAAAAGGCAAATTGTTGATGAGGGTAGATTTTGGGTTCGTATGTTTTTTTTTGGTATGGTGAAATCAACAGGAAAACGACCCAAAAAATCCAAAGTCAAAACGTTCACAGGCCTTATTGAATTGAATCTCCCTGTCAAAATCACCAACAGAACGTGTTTTAGCAACGTCGCACACAGCCGTTGTTTTACCGTCTCTCGTGAGCAAACCATCCTTGATATTAACAACTGAGATATTTTCTATATTGCCCGCACTCGCGGATGCAGCGATAGAATGTGGGTCGCGATGAGTTTTGAAACAATTCAATGTCGCAGCGTTTATCGTGACCTCGTGTGCGCTGCGCCTTGCTTCGTGCTTGTAAAAGTGCACGTTTTGGATTTGTTTTTCTTTGATACGATTTTAATTGTGGTTTTGTAGAATAAAAAAACTCGAATAATAAATATGACAAATGAAATTTGTCCTGCACAAGGCTAAGGGCCCCAATCTCAGCATGGTGCTGTAAACCTTTAAAAACAAATCACACCGCTGGTATTCTGATAGGTATTTTAAGGGAATTGATTCCGATCAACCTCAAAATTAATATTCAAATAAGTAAAATAAGAGAAGAAGAGTGGAGTGGAGTGTAGTATTAATAGAGTTTACAGTAAAACGGTAATGTGTTCGCAACCTATCGTCCAAGACATAGGTATTTCTACCAGTATGCAGTATGTCACTTGTCTACCTAATCATTGAACAAACACAGTTTTACGTACAAAAGTAAAAGTTGTATTCAACCTAGGCCTTGACATAATATTTAGAAAAAAAAAACGGCCTTTATCTTATCTTTAAAGATAAAATGATCACATTGTTCGAAGTTTCTACACTACTGTAAAGTGTAGGAGGAATCTTTGAAATGTTACAGTGAAATTATCCAACCGTTTGACAAATCTTAAGATGCCTTATCACTTTTATCTTTTCTTATGCAATGAAGGCGTTACTTTACATGTATACTCAGTTATAGAATTTTCAATGTGTGGGGTGTAAACTGCGTTTAAAAGTTGTCAATGTCATTATTGATACTGACAGCACTTGAACTTGGTTTAGAGCTACTGATCACGGGACATTGATTGGTGGCATTAACTCTTAAAGATATAGTTATTGTAGTTTTGACCTTTTGGATTAATTTGAATTGATTACATTCTCTCTTAGGTAAACTTAGTTACAATGTATGGTACCTAAGGCTATATAATTTAAAGGTGTCTAGTCTAATATCATACTTACAAATTGATACCTTTGATGTTATGTATCTAGGACAGATTGTATGCATGTTGATACATAATACATGACAGTTTTAAAGTGATACCTACTTGTATAATTGTGCTTACATAGTAGAACCTTCATACATATTCAATATAGGTCTACATATAGATACTCACATTCCATAGCATTCTCATAGTTTGATTGGTAGTGTGATTGTATAAAGACGAATTTCGCTTGAATGAATTCTTTCAATGAAACTGCGAACATATTTAAACTGCAGGTTCACTTTCTTCGGTGAAATCGGCTATAAATGTTGCATAAAATAAAGTCTAGATAAATATATAATTATAGTATAATACTAATCATTTATACATTGTAATGGAACGTCCGATCATTATTTTATTTACTTATTGTTGATTCACTATTACATATTTTTACTTTTACTCAAAATCATGACTTGTTAATTTGATTATAATTTTAACTAAAAGTCTTATCACAATAGTCTAGCAAATTCAATTATTCATTCATTAGTCTTGTTACAGCTAGTCTAACAGAAATTCATTGTAAACTAGAAACTCTAAACTTCGTCTAGTTCCCAAAGTAGAAAGGAAATTAAATTAAATCATTAAGAGGAAAGTTCCTTACAGTTTCTCAGGTAGAAATTAGCCATTTATCCGTTGTTGAAATTCCTAGTTTTCTGTCAATGAAGGAAGGAATTGTTCTATATAATCATCTTAATTAATTGTAGCAATACCTTTCTTATTTAAATAGTTAATAATAATATTATTCTTTGGTTCACAAGTAACGACATGCACCCCGTGAACATTTTTCATGTAATTTATTTCATCATCACTGCTGTCAAAACATTTAAAGATGTCCGGTATGTCCTAGAATCAATAATTCGAAAATACAGAAAAATAAGATGAAAATGAATACGTGAGGGTTTGAATAGATGAACTGAATCCACCCTTATTATGACATTAGCCAACTCTCTTTCGCACCGAGCAGCCCTATGTCCCAGCAGTGAGAATGATAATAGGCCGAGTATGAAAAGCTAGTTATTCATATTCAATTTAGAACAAAAATATTAACACAACGTTATACATCAGTATTATTATAAACAATATATCCATATCATCAATTTTATCGCCGCCCGATAATAAATTACTTTCACTCGATAATGGCGGTGAACTGGTTTGTATAAAATTCAAGGTTATTAACACAAAATGCGATGTTTTAATAAAATTCCACTTATCTTTGTTTGCACCTACGTATACCAACATACCTCCATAGAACATCTAGGTATGTACATGAATACCTATTGTGACGCATTTGTTAACTTGTAGACTGAGATAAAAATACACTCGAGAGCAATGAATCCGGGTCACTTAAAGAATGTTAAAAATCTCGGAAACTAAAAATGATAGGTTAATTCAATAAATTGTATTTAATAGACAATGTAATACTCCTTAAATGAAGGTATTAAAACTTCTTAGTTATTGTAAAGTTATATCATAAAAAAAACAAATTTGAAAAAGGGCCACTTTCGAAGATGGAACTACGTAATTACAGCATTTGGTTTTGCTTTTGTTTGTAATCTGTCATTTATGTGGGTACATAAACCATGTTGATAGTGCTCTATATTCATTATTCAAGCTGAAATTATGTCGCTTACGCCTGAAGAATGCACCAGAATACTTACAATGCTGGAAACCGGCCGGAGTCAGCGCGATACAGCCAGGACTGTCGGTGTGTCGCTGTCAACAGTACAAAGAGTTCTCCGACGTTACGAAGAAACTGGTTCTAACCTACGCAGACCAGGAACGGGCAGAACCAGGTGTACCACAGCACCAGAAGACCGATACTTGGTGAACACTATGCTTCGAAATCGCTTTCTCACAGGAACTGAACTCACAAATCAGTTTCGACGCCTCGGAGGAAGTAATCCAAGTGAATGGACAGTAAGACGTTGGCTTGCTGAATCTAACTTAAAACCCCTTAGACCTGCAAACGGCCCTAAACTGGAGCGTGGGCATCGTATTTCAAGACTAAGATATGCCCAGAGCCACGTAAATTGGAGTATTGAAGATTGGTCAAAAGTTATGTTCTCCGACGAATCAAAATTTATGCTCTACAAGCACGATGGAAGACACAGAGTGTATCGAAGACCAGGGGAAAGATTCAAGCAAGCATGCATCGAAGAAAAAGTAGCCTACGGTGGTGGGTCTGTACTTGTGTGGGCCGGAATTTCTTCTGAAAGTCGCACAGAGCTGGTGATCATAGAAAACGGCTCTTTAACTAGCGAAAGAAATGTGGAAGAAATCCTCAATGATCACGTTGGTCCATTTATGGTCAATTTAGGTGAGGATGCTATATTTATGCATGACAATGCCCGACCTCATACAGGTAGGATTGTGAATGACTACCTTCAAGAGATGAACATTACTCGTATGGAGTGGCCAGCGCGCAGGCCGGATATCAATCCGATCGAGCATGCTTGGGACGAGCTAGGCAGATGCGTAAAACAACGAAACCCTCCCCCAATCACGCTTCGTGAGCTCAAAATTGCTCTCACAGAGGAATGGGAGAATATTCCCCAAAATCGTATGAGGAACTTGGTGTACAGCATGCCAAACCGCGTAAACGCAGTAATGGAAGCACGAGGAGGCAATACGAAGTATTAAAATTCAAGATAATCGTAATAAAGTTCAAAAATTTCATGTTTCTTATTTTTGTTTTAAGGAGAGATCAGCAGTTTTTTTCTTTATGTAATTTTGTGTTAATAAAATGTATGGTGACTCATATTTTTTTTACTTTCATTTAAGGAGTATTACATTGTCTATTAAATACAATTTATTGCATTAACCTATCATTTTTAGTTTCCGAGATTTTTAACATTCTTTAAGTGACCCGGATTCATTGCTCTCGAGTGTAGTTTTAGGGCTGGTGGTAGGTGATAAATATTGTTATCATTATCAGTGATAAAAAACGTTATTGTATCCGGCCTCTTAACTTATTTGTTTTGTATCGAAATTAAATCTTCATCTACCTAGTTTTTGACGAACTTTTCTCCCTTTGACGATGAATTTTCGATAATTTAGATCCCATCTTACGAGCATCAAATCAGAGGTTAGCGAGTAAGCAATAAAAAAGTAAATCACAGGGCTACTCATTATAAGTGTCTGTTCACACGACGCCAATTCCCCCATAGATCGCCACAAACCACAACCAAATCAGTTATTATGGGAACTAATATCATTAATACGATAAAGAGGGAATACCTACTGATCAGACCATACATGACATTATCATCACAACTTTCAAACTGCTCACAACAACGACCTCCAAGGTCGCGTTATAATTATAAATTCATATTGTGACATTTCATTGATTTCATTCATAAAGGAAAAATATGACATCTGATCTGGTCTTTATTACAATGTTGTATTATAATGTAATTAAAATCAATATGTGCAGCATGATGTGCGAGGTTTTTCCCGTAATGTGTTGAAAATTACTATGTAATCACCTACTATTATAAGTAACATCCAATTGATTACTTTGATCAATAGGTAGGAATATACTTACTAGAGTAGTTAGTCGTGTTTTATTATTCTTGGGAAACTCATCATCGTGCAAATGCGGATAACATATATTATGATATGTACCTACTATTATAGTACCTATCTCATTGCCATTTACGCTAATAATATTATGGAGAGGAAAGATTAATATTTTTGTATGTTTGTAACAAATACACTCAAAAACTTATGGGCCGATTTCAAAAATTCTTTATCTTTTAGAATGCTCCATTATCCCTGTGCAATATAAATTAATTACAAGTTTAAAAATAAATAATATGTATCCACCCTGCGAAGCTGATATGGGGCGCTAGTATTATAAGTGAAAACATCAATGACCGCGTGGTTTCATGATGAAAAGTATTAACTTATTTTCTACCAAAATATAACAAACAAACATAATTATTCGGACTGTTTATTATTCAATAGTCTTTCATTCAGGTTTTTAAATGTCACAGATTACAATCATTAAACTAATTCCCACCACAATAGACCAAAGCATGACAAACGGCGGTCAGCACAGATAATAAATACAGTGACCGGTTAAACAGGACGGTGCGTGGGAATTAGTGGGAATTATCGAAGTGTTGTGTAATGTGGTGATCGACGGAACGTGGGCGCGGGCCTTTATGTTGCCATAGTGATGTGATGCTGTTTTGTTTCCAGTATTCTGGTTATCGTTGTTGTCATGTCCTATTTATTTACGTATTTGAATTAATTTAGGTTGTTGTTAGGTATGGACATAAATCAATAGTTTTTAGGACAAGAAAGAATGACATAATATTATCAGCTCAAAAGCGTGGTGATTAAAAAAAATGGAGACTATATCGCTCGCTGAACAGGAAACCCGGGAAATTATCATCTGGTGACATCTACATCGTGACATTCAAATGACGCATTTTTCTTGACGTCACGCAAACGGATATACGTGAGCCTGAAAATTTGTAAAAAACAATTAGAAGTTTAATTGCTGATTGACTAATCCAAGATTCAATTCATATCATTTTTACTTACCCGACAACAACCGCTAGGTAAGTACCAGATGTCAGGTAGTAAAAACCTCCAGTCGGGGCTGCGGATTATCGAAATGGCATAACGCGGCCTCGGCACAAGGGCGAAGAAGGAACATGGGTTGGTTTTTAGTCAGTAGAAGTCCGACACTCCCTTCC
The DNA here is from genome assembly GCA_949775195.1 of Diarsia dahlii. NCBI lineage: Eukaryota > Metazoa > Arthropoda > Insecta > Lepidoptera > Noctuidae > Diarsia > Diarsia dahlii. The sequence goes on from OX459198.1 coordinate 2,306,156, forward strand.
GCTCTGCCCAAGAGCGGGGGGGTCATTTGATAATTTTCCACACACCAAAAAAAAGGTAGTAAAAACCTCCTTTTAAAAATGTTATTCCTTTTCAAAAAAAATTTGACCACTCTTTTCCTCACATCCCCGGACACACATCTTCAATCTTAATAAACCAAAACCTGCATTTGAGTAATACTCGGGAAAACCATGTTCTTGCAAAGTCTCAAAAAGTGAAAACAAAACAAAATTTCGTATTTAGGTACCTCTGTCTTGTTATTGTCACGTTTCCGATATTAAAAGATAAGTCCATAGGGAAAGTATTTGCGTAATCAGCTGAAATTAATTAGTCGCTATCGAGAGATAACGTGAGGCTTCGCTGGAACACGTGAGGTTTGTTTAGAGGCGTCATCATTAGTTTCTAAACAGAGGTATTTTAGGTTCTCCGTCGAGGCTGCGGGATGTCGAAAGAGATACCGCGGCCTCGGCACAAGGGCGATGAAGGAATATGGGTGGTTTTTAGTCAGTAGAAGTCTGACACTCCCTTCCGCTCTGCCCAAGAGCGGGAGAAGTTATTTAATGATTTCCCACCCCCGAAAAACAAAGGGCTTTTATGTCCTAATAGAACGTAGTCAGACTTACAGTTATCCCTTCATATATAAGCAGTCTTCTTATTAGCGTGTCGTTGGCAAATCAAACTGAGTCTGCCCAAATTTTGCAGCAAGTTTGGCAATTTTAGTAGTCTCCATCAGCTTTAGTGATGTGCCACTATCAGGACAGGCAGGACATTATATCAGCTGTCCCATAGTTTATGCGACAACACCACATTAAGTAAGAAAACTGTAATATGAAAGCCTATCTGACTTCCACAATACGTAAACACGTTCTTGTTAAGAGTGATTGTCAGACTTACAGGCTTCTTTGTACCCATCAACCTGTCAAAGAAGAGACGTCACGTTAATCATGTTACTAATGTTTGGATTTTCCTTTCTGCTTCATTTTCCCCACTTAATACTTAAATCTATTAGTAAGTGATTTAGACAATAACCTAGAAGTTATACCTATACCTACTTTGTTTCGTTAACCAAATTAAACGATATTGAATAAACAAGATAAAGCATGTCGGAAAAAAAACATTGACTAAGAAGTTAATAATATTATAACGAAACATTCTAAACCTAAATCTTGTAACCTCTGACCTCAAAATATACATTCGGGTCTGTTTCTATCATTTAGGTTTTATTTATATCACTAATTTAACTCTATGTTATCATTTTTTGTTAGCTTAACAACATGTTTATTTAGACCGTGGTAGGTAGGAACAACTACATAAACAACTTTATTCAGAGCAAGGTTGTTCAAACCAATGAATTCAACAATATTTTTGGTCAGTTGATTATTGAGCCGAGAGAATTTGCCCCAAAACAAAACGAACTATCTTTCTTGGGGTTGCCTTCCAGTCCAACCGGATACAGCTGCTCTGAATACCAGTACTTTATAAGCAGTGACTGCCAACACAAAACACATCTTAAAAGTAAAAAAAATTGAGCTACTGTCTCAAACAAACAAACAGACAACAAGACAAATTGTCTAGATCAATCACTCACACTTGAACTTGAAACAAATGAATCAATCGATAAACCACGCCCATAAATAAAAAAATAATGTACGAACGTAACACACAATAAATTGACCAACGTCTACACACGTCTTATTCTAAACCCAAACTCATTAATATTACAAGCGATTATCCTGCGATCAACTTTGAAGGCTGGCATAAATCGACGCCACAGAACTATTAAGTATCAAAAAATACTACGAGTGTTACGTCTTAGCTCCCGAGAATTTATTAGTTTTTGGCAGATATTTTACCTCTGAGGTGTCATCACAGTTGGTCTTTATAACCATCACTATAGGGTAGGCATTGGAATGCTTCTGACTGACTCGTATCAAGATGAATCTGATCTTTATTTTCGTTGAAATAAAGATGAAACTAGGAGGTAAAAAGCTGTGAAAAGACTTTAAAACACGTATCAAGTGCTGCCAACGGTTGCTTCACAAGGGAATGTTAGAGGACGTAATTTGTATGCGACGTAGCACGCACTGACTGACGTACTAATGTTAATAATTGCTGTGCTGGATACTCGAGCCTTCTCCTTGGTAGACCCTTGATCTAGAATAGTTTTTCGAATCGATTAAGTTAATCGATTTATTTTTCTCTCGATTATAATTTTGAGTGTGACTTGTGTGGTAGCATTCCTTATTGTCGAGTGAAAGATAATGTTTATTCAAATTGTATATTTACTGCTGAGTACATAGGTTGAAGAATAATTGCCAAACTTAAGTGGCAATGGGCAGGGCACATTGCTCGCAGAACGGATGCCCGATGGGGCCGAAAAGTTCTGGAGTGGCGACCACGAACCGGAAGACGTTGCGTTGGAAGGCCTCCCACTAGGTGTACCGATGACCTGGTGAAGGTTGCGGGGATCCGCTGGATGCGAGACGCACGAGAACGGTCAATCTGGCGACACTTATGCTAGGCCTATGTCCAGCAGTGGACGTCTTTCGGCTGAAATGATGATGATGATGATGAAATAGGTTGAAGTTCGCCATTGAAGCTGAGCTCACGCAGTACGTCGCGACTACTGTGCATGAGGTTAGATTCCCGGATCGGAAAAATTGTTACTTTTTCCATCAGGAATTTCACAGTAGCAGCAACGGAGTCTGGATTTGTGTTAGATCGAACCTATTGCGAGCCTAATATGAGCGTATAGGTGCACCTCTGCCTAACCCATTGGGGATTATAGGCGTGATGTCACTTGAACGCGGTCAGTTTCATGGAATTTGGGGGTTGAACTTCACTTGCTAACGAAATAGCGAACAGCAATCAGCATTTAAACAAGGGCCAATAGTCCAAAGGAAATTCTACAACTTCATTTCCACAAAAGGCTATAAAATTAGCTTCTCATTCACATAATGGTAAACCAAAGCCATTGAACGCTAACTATTGTTCAAACAATCGGTCAAATCTTTACGACGGATGTAACACGGCTGCATGGCGACCGTGACATAACTCTCATTTTGAAAATAAATTAAAATTCCAAAAAAGTTCATTGACATTTTCAAAAATTTTGTATTCAATTCGAAAGCGTTTTTGGAGATTACCGTGTGATACATCGTTTTGGAAAAAGATTTATAAGTAGATAAGTATTTAGGTTCGACACTGGTGTTATGGGAATTAATTCCAACGATTGTAATTGTTTAAAAAAAATATTATAACGGTGTAGTTTCGATTAGGCGTAGTCGCTAAAAGAACCAAACAACACCAGATATTTTTACTATCGCATGAATTACATTATCGTCACTAATAAGTAGATAAGGATAGATTCTATGAAAACAAAACACTACCTTCCATTTCACGTAAAATCTGTACAGTAAAAAGCAAAGTGAATGCATAACCTCAAGCAAGTAGGTAAATTACAAAGTATATATAAGATAAATAATTCTGCAATAAATCGAGCAACGCAATTAAAATCTCACTTAATGATAGAAATAAATGTCAACAAGACGACAAACAAAGATATAAAAAAACTTGTTCTGTCTCTGTCTCTGTTTTAATCTGTGAATTATGACCGCGCCCATGTTGTTTTGGTTGCCAACTGGCTACACTAAGGTCGTTTGTCCAATAAAAGTGTATTACTTACCGATTTTATCATTTAATCGTATTGAAACATAACTTGAACAAGAAATGAACAAAAAAAAAAGTTGATGTGGCAAGTTGCCGCGGTAAAGCTATTGCATAGCATTTTTTATCAACTTATGCAAATAATTATTTATTTATTTTATTTATGCAGTATTTTTTAAAAAGAATTTAAATTATATAAGTAAATCAAAAGTAACCTTCATAGGCTAAGCTAATAAGAAACTCCATGACAGAAAATTTAAAAGAAAAAGTATTGACAGCTTGTCAGCCTGACGTAAGTGTCATAACATTGAAAAATATGAAAATTATTTATTTTATTTTAGATATTTTATAAGAAAACGAATCGTTTTCTAAGACCGATTCGCAGAATAGTAATGCAAAAACCATTAAAACGTATGATAGATGCGTAATAATAATAAAATGAATGTATATATAGAGTACTCGAGGAGTACTCACTCATTATCTTTCACTATTTTTTCGTGACTTTCTTCATTAATAAATGCACTTTGTTAATTCATATTTAAAACACTGTACACAAATTATACGAGTAAGAATATTTTAGAAGGAGAAAGCAGAGAGACAAAACAGAAAAACTTTACACCTTTAGACGTGATGTTATAAATTATTTAATTTGACAACCTCAGTTGACAACCTTGTTATTTTCCGTAACCATAGCAACCTGGTTGAATACTGAATATTTTCGTTACGGAATTTCTGGATTCGCTCTCCACGCTCAAGGCCCGCGATAGAAGCTATGCAATAGCTTAAAAACATAACCCTTCCTTGGCAGTCGGCTAATAAAATACTGGCAATGTAAACTGTATAATCATGACTTTAGGGCATTTACGCCCACTTACACCACAAGGTATTAAATACGTTTAGAGTGTAAAAGTAGTAGTTTTAAATGTAACTAGAATTAAATAAGTGAGTTGTAGTGTTTTTTGACCTTAGGTTTAAACTTACGCATGAAATAAGTACTAAAACTTTTATAAATTATTTCAATAGGCCAACTCGACCACACTCAACTATTTCGACTATGCATAGACATATTTTATTATTAATGAATACCAATATAAAAGTGGGTTAAGGCCAGGAACGCCTTTCAGCAACATTTTTTTTTTCTGTTTAATAATGAGTAATTATTATGTAAATTAAATTAATTATCACCTTTGATTCAATTCAACGGATTTAAACGTTTAGTACGTTAATGTATACTGATTAATTAATCATAGATTTTAAGCCTATTTGATTGATTTTAGGTGGTTCTTATGAGAATAGGTGCAGAGTTTATTACAGTAATAATATGATTGAACAATCTTTATTATAACAGTGCTAGTCCAACGCTGACACCAGATTAGGCACTAACTACATGATAAGGAACATTGAGCAATGTTAAATTAAATTTTCATGTCTCTCTGTGCCTCTGTCTTCCCATGGTCTTCCCCAAACTCCCCAATCAGGTTTAATGCAATTTTCACCATATTGCATACCTGAAGCGCGTCGCTAGTTATCTATAAAACAATCAGTAGCATCTCAGTAACATCACGATTACGAAACATTTACCGCTAACCGGCCTTCGACGCTAAATACATAATTGATGAATTTCCATCAGCAAATAATGAACCTTTTTCCTATAATTAAATGAGGCAAAGGTATCTCGAGACGCGGCCTAACCCTTCGTAATTAACAAACAATTCGCTTGATAAATTCCAAAGCGACAAAGATTACCGCTAAATGAGGGACTTCATCATTCTTAATGACTTCAGCCTTAAATTCTCTATTCCCGGACTATTAACATAAAACAAAGAATTCGCAGGCAACTGTCACTTTAGACTTTCAAATGAAGGTAGTCGTAAAATACAATCTTTGTTACAAAACGTTTTCGTTATAATATACAAGGGTTACTTTTAATTTCGTTTGTTTGGGCCGAGTGACGCAAGCAAGAGCCCGTCTGCAATATTAATGAATCGATTGGAATAATAAAACGTTGATATAATTTAAAAAGAAAGTGAAAATGGCTTCCTCCCCGCGCCATGACGGATCCCGCGCTGCGAGCTAGTTCCGTTCCATGTTACGCAGCACACGTATGCCGAGGCCATGCTAATTACTAGCCTCACGAAATCGAAAGTCACTCGATTGTCTAGATGTAGGACGCGATCGTATAAAGGAACGTAACATCATATCCTACATTGAAATATTCTGACGGCGTATTGTTCTTTTTAGTCGCAAATAAAACTTGATTTAAATACCACTTGTCTAATAAACTTTTTATTGAGTAGGTATGATCTAGGTATAACATGAGTGCAACGTTTGGTAATACAATTGACCTTTCGCTCCATATAACAGGCAATCGATAGGGATCTGAGAGGCAGCCATCAAATCTAAATTGTCTCAATTGCGAACGGTCAGTCTTTAATTGCGGATTTCCGAGATAATTTGTTGTGCTGCCATTTTTTTTTGTGCGCTTCTAAAATGTCTGCTCACGATCGCGCTATCCGTTGCAAGGTCGACTGCTCACTTTTGACAGACGAGTGGCGGCGCCATATTGGTATTTCCTAAGGAATGCCTACAGCAGTCTGGCCTACACTGAAGTTTTATTTGACTAGAATATTTTAATGGTTTTTAATAACGATCTTTGCGTAATGCTTTTTAATGATCGTGCGTGACCGTAGATTCAATTATTTAATAATGACCAAAAAATCAAAACTATAGTTAAGTATAGCATAAAGTTTGAATGTAGGGGATAATTTTCGGAAATAGTGATCAGATTTCGGACATTCTTACACTAATGAAAAGCTGCATTATTCCTGTGTGTCACAGTCTATTCTTAAAGCGTCCCGTGGAATAATTTCCACCATAAGTGAGGCTAAGTGCAAATAAAGCCGCAGGCAAAACCTGGTTCATTAATATTGACCAAGAAATGCTAAGAATGCCAGTACACACGTATGTTAGATGCGTGCCTCATTGTGAGACCACTTGTTCAATGTTAGTCCACTTTGTATTGTGCCTATTGTACTCTGTGTACGCCGCGTGATGTTTTGAATCTGTGCGTCGTCATATCGCATGATGACGCGAGGGTAATGTCTCACATTCTTCGTCAACTGATAATAATATAGTTTTACATGAACGTAGATTAGGTTGTTTACGGGAAAACTGTTTATAATGAATAAACAGTTTTCCGGCAAACATCCGTTTTGTATCAACTGTTCGTAGGGTTACCATTTTCGTATTTGGAAAGTAGCAGCTTCGGAGTTTGGATTTCTGCCCGGCAATAGACTTGCCCCCTGTTATATGGAACTTAAATTTAACTGACGAAATGTGGGTTTACTATTAGATATACCTCTGCCTTATTACAGGCGTTATGTTATGTTATTTGGAAAGTCAGAAAGATGAATATTAGGAAAGAAGTTCTGACATTTGACTTTTTTTTTCATTTTTCAAATTAGATTTTTGACTTATTTTCCTTAAATCTCTTTTAGCTTAAAAAAAACTGAAAAGTCGGCATGGATGCTACTTAGAAAGACAAATCCGGAAGGGTGGTAACTCTAGTAAATGTATTTTTCATCTGAAATTGTTTAAATTTTCATACCAAATCGCAATGCTATGTAAACAATAAATACGAAATACATCGCAAAAACGAATAGTTAACGTAGAAATAGAAATTATTTTCCAAGTTAAGCAGCTAATGTGACGATTATAAAACTAACTTTCTTCACAAGGAATTCGATTAAGCAGTTCGAAAATATTAATTCATAATTTCACATTCCCGTTCCGTATCGCGAATTCGCACTTGTTTCGCACGCGAAACCTGGCAAGTTCACGATCTATTCGCATATCGTGTGACACGTCACACGCTCCTTATGACTTTAGTCACGGGATTTCTTGCTACTGTTCTATGATTTTTAAATATTATAAATACATGGCATTTTTGTGACTATTTCTGTATTGTTGTCTTGTTATGCAACGTGTTTTGTTGTTTTGGGTCGTGTGCTATTTTTATTCTTCAGTATTTTTTATGGTAGTCAGATAGATGGGCAGTCGCTACATGTAAATATTGGTATTCTGCTACGTCCTGTCGGACTAGAAAGTGACCCCAACATAGTTAATAATAATAATATTCCACAACTATCACACAACGCCATCTAGTCCCAAGCTAAGCAGAGCTTAGCTTAGTTGGGAAAAGATGATGTAGTTTGGTGATGTTAAGACATTTATGCAGTTTCTTAACCCAGCCCTTTCTTTGAAATGTTGTCTAGAAATTAGAACTTCCTGAATGTTTTTGATCCTCATTTATTTTCAAACAAATAAAAATCCCAAATTAATAAAGCATAGTAAAATGTTAAAATGTGAGTGTTAGTGAACAATAAGTCGTTATTGCATGCTAGCGTGACGAATGCATGTCAAATAGACGTAATGTGAGTACAACAACAGACTATTAGCCCATGAAATACACATTATAATCATTATGATTTGACCAAATGTTTGAATAATGTATTGATTCAAACGTGTCTGCTAAAACAATTTGTATTTACACTTAAAACGAGATTTTGTCTCGCATAACTTCCTAGATTTTGATAATAATTAATAAATTAGATGTCTATTTATAATCAGCATTTAATCTAAAATAGCACGAAGTGTCAGATAAGAAACTTTAAAATAGATTGAGGCTTTGGACAAAGGTCTAAAGTTCAAGTAGGGAACGTACGTTATTATATGAAGAAGAAGAAGTTATACAGACAATGTTAATTAAATTACCTACTCGTATCATAAAATTAAATTATAGAAACTGTAACATGGGGACGACAACCTTCAAACTCCAATCTACATATATGCTGAGCGGCATAACCTCGGATATGTTTTTGAATCCTATTTCAATTTACGTTCACCAGTCTCTCTTTTGTTCTCTCCACAAATAATATAATGTTATTATTCCTCAGTTACACACGTATTGTTCTAGTTGAGACAGAATTTACACGTAATTCACTGTAAAACAAAATAACTCCACGCAACACCCGTCCTTGCCAGAACAGCTGATTTCTACCTCTCAATAAAAAAGTTAAAGTATTCTTATTCAGTTTTGTAGAGTACACGACTCGTGTCCGATACGATTTGTTACGATTGCGCATTTGACCTCAACGAGCGACCGACTGATTTCAAATCGACGAGGAAAAACAATACAAAATTTCGTATTTTAATCGGACGCCGTAACGAGGTCACTTCGCATAGTTCATGAGAGCGCCCGCGCGCCCCGCCGTGACAATGACAATGACACTTTTACAGGTTTTTTGAATTCACTATGATTGATTGGCGAAGGCTTCCGATTGGTGGGTTAATTAAGGTTGCGTTTGAAACAAGATAAACACCTGACAGCCTGTTAAAATATACTCTTGACATTTGTTTTGAAGGTTTAAAAACTAGATGTAGATAATTATTATTTTGAGTATACTACCTTGCGGTCAAGATGGGAGCGGTATGCGCTTATCGCCGAAATAGTATTGAAGATTGCATCAGCTATGAAGACATAGATCTCCAAAGTTTTCTAAAACAAGGCGCCGAATTACTCGACTTATGCAATTCTTTGTTTCGAAATATTTTGTTGCAATGGGCCATGAGCACAAGCATGCACTTGATGACTTTAAATTGCGTTTCAGTGTTTTCAAACTTATATTGGCTAGGACGTCAGCTGTTTAAATAAATGAATGGAAAGCAAATAATACATCATTATTTCCTGATATAAAAAATGCAGTAAATAGGTATGGACTTAAGAAAAAATATCCTCGTGATAATGATAACTAAACCTCAACTCGCACAATAAATACTAAAAACGGACGTAACAAATTATTTATTCAAATAATCTAATCGCACAAACTTGACTTTAGAAATTCTAGTTCACGAATCCTGTTGCATTTATTATCAATAATGACACCAATAAAATGGGAAGTAGCGCAGCAGGACATAATTATCCAGTGTGACAAGAATTAAATTACGCTAGGCTAAACGAACCGGATAGGATTGATAAAGCAAGCGAAGTAGCGTGGGCAGTTCATGATGGATTGATATTGTGAGCGGGTGATACTTCGTCTAGATAAAGTTAAAAGTAATTTGAACAGTAATTTGTGGTGTTTCATGTAATTTTCCGTCATTTGTCGCTTCTGCTGTATCTTTATTCTAATAACTATTTTTTTTTATCGGAAATTTACTACCACTATCAACATAACCTTGGGTTTGGGGGAATCTGGCCTCTGGTCCGCGGCCCAGATTACACGGAGTGGGAACAGTAGTGGAAAACTCGGCCGAATGCGTGGGCCAGACCTTCAGGTGTCTTAAAAACAGTACTTGCTGAATACTATTTTAAGAGCTGTTCAGAATTAAAACAATAAAATTTACATACAATTCGTTTCCAATTCATTTTAAAGAAGAATAAATCTACGATAGTGCTAAAGATGCACATAAAAGTAATTTATTAACCTCTTTAAGGAAAGAAGAACAACAACCAACACTCGAGTTTTTTTAACGTAATTTGTTGGCGGCTCGCATAATTTTGGCTGAGAAGACAACAGGTATCATTTCGTTGCGCAGTCAAATCGTTATGTTATTTACAAGGTATTACTTCAGAGATGTAATTTTCTGGCTTGTTTGAATACTGCTGATGTGTTGATCTGTGACACTTAGCAACACAGGAAGATCTGACTGACCCAACTGATGCTGTTTAACAAAGTAAATTTCATACAAAATCAGTATATAGCCTTATAACGTTGAAGAAAATCGTCGTGAGAGAATCGAAAAAACCTAGGCTATCACCGAAAAATTTGAAGGCATGTGACATCTGCCAACCACTCTTGGTAGATTACAGTTCATCTACTATCATAGGAAGCAGATATCACAGCATTGGGAGCCTTGTAGTCTAACATATTATTATACTTATACGTCTTTCAAAATTGTGATTCTAGTACGAGGTGAAAGAACCTGTGTAACATATTCGTGCTACGAAGCGTGATCACTTCACTGTCGTGATGTCTTTGAGCTATTTAATATAAGTATTTAATGCAAACCTATCGCTGTTATTTTTATTATTGCTTCTACATTTCTGGCAGTAAAGATAATGCAATTTTCTTTGACTTGAATCAATGTACCAGAACAAAATGTTTTGTAAAATGAAGAATATAATCTAAAATGACAAAAAGGCTCAGAAATTTTCATTCCCGCGGAATGACCATCGTACAATTAATATACGTAATACACATGTCTGTAATAAAACCAATCAAACTAAATAGACACATGACAGACGTGGAAGTAGACAAGACTAACATTACACAATTTTTGTTCAAAGACCATTGAACTCCAACAATGGACCACTTAAATAGAATCGCTTTACAACGTCTATTGGACAAAGATTTATTACTACCTCATTGGTCCCAATGCTGCCATATTTAGACACAATAAACCATTTAGCGAACATAAGAGCATGGGCATTGAACAAATCTGGAAGTTTTTATTGGAATATGTGGGTAATCTTGCATTTTAGGACATGGCAATGTGCCAAACAAGTTCATGGAGGCATCCGAATTGCAAAAATAGGCACAAAGTAGACTCTAGCTAAGTTTGAAAACGAAAGCGCTTTAGCTGAATTGCCAATTTTTCATGCCAAATCACACTTTTATGAAGCGACAAAAAAATCTTCTGCGTAGTAAAACTATAGGCAATCGCTGTGCATCAAATAATGGCATTCGTTTGTACAAACAACACACCCAAATCCTATTTGCTTATTTCCAACCTTGATAGCATTGCTAAGTAATGAATAGGTACGCAAAAAATATTGTCAGCCATCAATTCAATAGTTCTCGGAAGCTCCTCAATTATGTCATTCATTTGTCTGGCGATTGTCTTTTATTTTTAGGATTTTAACAGCAGTTTATGTACACATTATCAGTCATTAACAACGTTGTGTAACATTCTATCGGAAAAACAAAAAGTTTGTTATGAGAAGATGAGATTTAGCTAAAAAAGACCAAAGGTGGCCAATGATAGATAAAATTACCCAGAAATATTGCTTTCTGTATTTCCCTAATAGGTAATCTAAAGTCATTACATTGTATTTCCTCAATAAACCCGGTGCACCGTGCGCACATACAAAGATTACTAGAGTTAAGATAGTCTGTCGTAATTGTACACTCACCAGCTGTTTCGCGCATATTTTTCAAGGCAACGCGTAAATTGTAATGTAACCAAGAGATTTCGTTTTCGCTCTCGGTGTTGTTATTATCGTAATACTACTCACTTTTTGTACGGTTAACATTCCTGTTATTGTACTTTACCTTGAGACGACTGACCTGCGTCATTCATTAGGCATGCGAATCTACTCCGGAATTCATCATAGTTATTGTGAAATATTTGAAATATTAACAAGATGTTGTTTCTTTTGTTGCAGAGCGAGTCTAGCTACACTTCATCAGAAGAAGGCTGCGGCGGAGGCGAGCGTCACGCCGTGCTCTGCTACGAGCAGGTGAAGCGCCTCGGAGATGTCATGGACGAGGTGGTGGCCATCCACGGCCGCGGGAACTTCCCCACACTGCATGTGCGTCTGCGTGAGCTGGTGGCAGGAGTACGCGCACGCCTGGAGGCTCCACAGAGCGCAGGAGGCGCCGGCGTCAACGTACGTGACGTGCGCCTCAACGGCGGTGCCGCCAGCCATGTCCTCGCTGACAGGGCCCAGCCCTACTCTGACATCGACCTCATCTTCACGGCTGAGCTCCCCACGGCGCGGCACTGCGACCGCGTCAAGGCCGCCGTGCTGGGTCACTTGGCCACTCTCATGCCACCCGCAACCCCGCGCCGTCGCGCCTCCCCCGCCGGCCTCAAAGAAGCATACGTCTCCAAGATGGTCCGCGTGAACTCAGATGGTGACCGCTGGTCCCTGATATCGCTCGGCAACTCACGCGGTCACAAGTCCGTGGAGCTCAAGTTCGTGGACAACATGCGTCGCCAGTTCGAATTCTCCGTGGACTCGTTCCAGATTGCTCTCGACTCGCTCCTAGCGTTCCACGAGTGCACCCAACTGCCCATCGGTGAGAACTTCTACCCGACCGTCGTCGGCGAGTCCGTGTACGGCGACTTCAATGAGGCTCTGAGTCACCTCGCCGAGAAACTGATCGCGACGCGGCAACCCGAAGAGATCCGCGGCGGTGGTCTGCTCAAATACTGTGCCCTCCTCGCGAAGGGCTACAGGCCAGCGCGGCCAGACAAAATCAAAACCCTCGAGCGATACATGTGCTCAAGGTTCTTCATAGACTTCCCTGAGCTTGGCCAGCAGCGCGCCAAGCTCGAGGCCTACCTGCGGAACCACTTCGTCGGCAGAGAGGAGGAAGCTCTTAAGCATAGGTAATTATAACTTGGATTTTATTACTTTTGTGTCGGTTTCATTCGTAACAATTTTCTACATAATGTGTGTAGGCAACTAGGCCAACTGAAATTTTTTGCAATTCTATACTATTACAACTGACAGATGTCGAATTATTCCGCTAGTTTTCTCTGGCTTAAGATCAAGTAGAACTTCAGAACCCTATGTGGCCACAAACCACGTCCAACTGTATGCTGTGCTGTATTAACCCTGTTGTCCATTATTGCAGATACTGTATAACACAGTTGACGTTAACTGGCGGTGTCGCTCGGTGCAGGTACCTGACCCTGCTGCACGGCGTGGTGCGCGAGTCCACGGTGTGCCTCATGGGGCACGAGCGGCGGCAGACGCTGGCGCTCATCGAGGCGCTGGCGTGCCGCGAGCTGTGTGCGCGCGCGCCCGTGATGATGGCGCCGCAGTACTACGTGTGCGTGTGCGCCGCGTGCGCCGCCTGCCCCGGCTGCGCGGCGTGCGCGCAGTGCATGGCGTGCGCGCAGTACACCACGCAGGCGCAGTGCGCGCCGCCCGCGCCCTACTGCGAGTGCTGCCACCCGCAGCCCTGCCCGGCGTGACCGGACCTGCTCCTGTTCAACCGACGATGAATTTAGTGCCAAATGTATATAATACGGATAAAAAAATGTATGTACGCGTAGGAGCGGGCGGCGGCGCCCCGGCGCGTGGAGTTGCTCACTGTCCGCCGATCAATTCGCTGTCAATTGTCCCCCGCGGGCTGCGCGGCCCGACGCGACGTGAAGTAATTTCTAGTCGTACTCCTTTCGTGTTGATAAGTTAATATGCTAGCAGTACGAAAATTATCGTTCACGTGGATTGTGACGGATGCGCCGCTAGATAGTGAGTCCGAGTCGATGGTCTGCCTATATAAAAAGACTAGTTAGTTATTTTTAAGCTTTTATGTATAGAAGTCGTCTCCATAAAAGTAGTGGCATGTCTCTCGCTGTCGAAGTATCACGGAGAAGCGGTAGACGGTCGGATATACGAGTTTTATTGCTAATTAAGTGAGAAAATTTGTTGCGAGGAATGATAACTGGTTCACTTGAACGACGGACACTAACGGAGGAGCGTGCATAGTTTTAGCAGGAACAATTTGTAAAGTAACAAGTCCGGCCTTGACAGACGGCCTTAACGCGGGAAAATCTATCTGTTGAGTAGTAATAACTAGATCACGAACGTTAGAACGTTATAACGTTAGAATGTTAGGACGTAGCCAGTGCGGTCGCCTCCGCTCCTCTCTCACTCACGTCTACAACTATTTTACTATGTATTTATCAATCTGAAAGGATGTATGTATACACTTACACGTTTCGTGATCGCTCTAGTATTGTATACGGCTTGGCGTACGAGTAACAAATTAAGATACACATAGAAAAATATAAAATAATAAAAAAAAACTTTAAAAACCCAAAAAAAATATATTACTAAGGTGTGTACAATATTAAAGTTCACGCTTTTTTAAATAATATAAAAATACCATTATAAAAATATTTTAAGAACATTTACAAGTAGTGAAGTCACGTTTAGTAACAGAGTACTTATGAACATTTTTTTTTACTTTTAACGTCTCATCAAATACAGTTTATATTAAAGCTGTAGATGTATGGAAAATGTGATTTAATTGTTGTATTAATTAACCATGTTGTCGATGATAATATTATCTACTTACATAACATTATGTAGATTAAATCCACTAGAGAGATATATTATTATTGTTGTATTTTAATGAGATATAGAATATATGAACGATTGTGGAAACAGTGTCCGGCCAATACGTGAATGTGTTAGATATTTTGCCAAATGCATATTCAGAGATAGAAATACTATATTTATATACATTGCATGAACTTTGTAGGGCTTTTACTAAGCAGTTTGTTATGTAGTATATTTTGAGTAGCGGAAGATATATCCGAAGGTATCAAGTACAATCATCTTATAGAGTTAACCTTTGTAGTTAACTTCGGAACAATTTATCGAGTTTATGAACGAATTTTCCCGACTTGCTCACTGTCGAACCAAAATTTTAAGATCTCATTTTTTAAACCCTTCAAAAATAGTTTCGGGATTGTGTAGTGTTGTATTGTAAACACTTTTAACTGTTAACATATGCTTGTTATCTTGGCTGCACGTCATTTTATGACTTGGAGATGATTAAACATTTGATGCAAGTTAAATATGTTCAGTGATCCGTTCCACTTGTGTGAGTCTAGTGCAACTCGTCTTTGTGTATATTTTCTTCAAATTGTATTGGAATGGAACGAACCCAGCACTAGAAAGAGACATTTTGGAATATTAACGTTACGCAGCAAACCATGAGTGCAACGGACCACGGTAATCGTCAAACGGTAGCCCTAAATTTAGAAATAGTACGCATTCGTCTGTACTTAGAATTAAATGAAGTACATAAACATAGTTAACTGAATCTAAACTTTATTCCATATATGTAATAAGAGTGAATGTAAGTTAATTATCACTAGTGTTACTTGCTATACCGAGACAGGCGTCTAAGTTGTGATTTGTAGTCTTTTCGACAGGTATTTTGTATGTCATTCTATTGTCACTATATTTATTATAAATAACTGTGATGTTATATCTGTATTGTAAATCAGCTATTGGCAAAATCCGTTAAGAACTACCTCCTCGCGTGAATAAAAAAAATACGATATTCGATGGTATATTTTTGTGACTTTTTTCTCTCTACGACTATGGAGATAATTATGTAGGTATTTTAGCCGTAGGTACCATACCAGTAATTTACCAGTTTTGTGTAAGTCACAAAGACATAGTTTCAAACGTAGACATTCTCATCTTGAACTCTAATTGATGGCTTTCTATACAGAAACTTGGCTCATCTACATAATTCTTTCTTAAGTCTGGGCCGAGTTCACTATTCCGAATTTCGTATACACTCAACTGCGAACATACGTAACGATTGGGTTCAATTCGAGAACAGTGAAAACGTACCGAAAGATGCTTATAAAGCTCTTCCATGTACTCCACAAAACGTGGCTAAACGCTTCCAAAAACAACGGTCTAAATGTTTTAAAATTCTTTGCAAAGAGAGACATTGCAATATAGTTTAGGGTTTTTTTTTTCTTTCTAAAGTTACCATCAGTTTTCAGCTAGCCTTATTTTATAATTAATTTTTAATTCTGATGAGCACTGGTCAAAGGCGTTCGCGTGCAGCAGTTGATTGTTATAACTGTATATTATATTGTTGGATAATGGTTCTGTGTATTTGAGATACTTTTCTGAGATATATGCTGAAAGAATGTACTTAAGTTTCTACATTGAAACCAAACAAAAGGCAAGGTATCGCAAAGAACTAAAAGGATAAATCAGAATATGTATCTCAAAGTTTTGTTTTAGCTCGGAGTTTGTATTTGAATTTCAAAGTACCAAGTTTTCTTATAAATATTATTACTTTACTCCTAAACTTACTTGATGATTATATAAACAGTATTATCAGCTGGCAATACTGCGTATGTTTCTGAAAATACTGCTCATTATTATGTGTATCATTAAAACCGGTTGAATGTCACATTTTGGCACACGAGACGTAAACAAATACACGTGACATTCTGTCTCGTCTTGTTCTTGCTACAAAATTAATTTTTAATAACTTTGTTGATACAATTAACATAACATGTGAAAATTAACAAAAGAAAGTTCTGTCTATCGATTTTAATGGTAGTCTTTGTATTAAGCACATTTAAGAAGCTTGACTCCAGTATGAATAAAAAAAAATCGTATGGATGCACCTCTCGGGTTTCATCAGATTCCAGTTCCATAACAAAATTACTTTATTTTTGAAAAGAACATAATTTATTTAATTATTATATTCGAATTCATAATGTTTGAATTAATAAACCATGTTTATGGCAAGTGGTGCTCAAAACATCGACTACTTTTAAAATGATATTAAAATTTTGTTTTGTATACTTTGTTGATACTCTGATACAATGAAACACTAGAAGCATTTACTTATCTATTTATAAAATGTTGGTACTAAGACCGAATTGTTTATTCAACGAAACGAAAACAAAGATAAAGTTTTCGTTGATAAAAATGAAGCCAAGTACATGTATTCCTGAGTATTTGTTTCGGTGAAGATACAACTTGGTCTTTTTGTGTAAGAAGAAATGATTTTTGTGGAAGTATAGCACGTGAACGCCGTAATTAAAAGCGTGGTTTCGCAGAATTGGAGGCGTCGCCAATTAGCAGCGGTGCGGCATTTAGTTTACTGTTTTACAATCTTTCAGTACAAATGTTTACGAATGTAATTTGTTTGTGGGTGTGACATTACATGGTAGCTATTTTAGAATCAATTTTGTTAAGTAATTAATTACCAGTTTAATTTGCCGTGAATCATTATCATCATCAAGATTTCTGCCCATGTCCCATGTTATTTGCGTTCGGCGCAACATGTTCTAATATTCCATTTAAAATACTAGCTCCACAAGATTACTTATTTATAAAATTAATATTGGCAAAAATGAAGAACTATTTCGAATCAAATGTCACAAATACTCTTCAGATTAACCTAACTCAGTCACAAAGATATCAGCAGCTCCAACCCGCAATCACAAAAACAGACAAACAAAAAGTCGTAGCAGCAACACCTTCAACCCGCAGCGCTGCTTCTTGTCCACCCTCCAACTTCCCCGAAGCACGCGTGTCGCATCCCTCGCTCATATGTTAAAAGCGAATGTTCGACACACCGACTCTCTAGTTTAGGGGTTGCTAGGCCTTATGTTATATAAGCTTAAATTAGGTTATTATCAATTATATTTACATTATAGTTATTATTTTTTCTTTCTCTTCCAAGTTGCCTGTTTCGTGTTATCACGAACCACGACAATGTGTTGTTACGATACATAATTACTATTATATTTGTGAGGAGTTTTAAGCTATTGTAAATTTTACAGAAATAAAAAATGTTGTGAAAATAAATTATAAAAAAGTGATATAAACAGTGAATTTGTGTCTTTTATTTGATGGTTGATGGGGGGAGGTCCTTTTGGATAAGATCTTGAAAATAAAAACATCATTTTTATTTTATAAAGCGTTACCCCACACACTAGCAATCTCCTGTATCGTGGGTGCATTTACAAAAATTTTAATTCACATAAAATAAGACCTGACAGTCTACAGATGACATCGTTAAATAGAAGTCTGACAAAGCTGTTACAAGAATCAATTTAAACCGTATTAAATATATGCAATGCTTATCAGCAGTAGATTAAATCTATCAATGCATATGTCGCAGGGATATGATAAAAACAGGGATTTGGACAAATGCCTAAGGGATTTGGACAAATGCCTAAGGGATTTGGACAAATGCCTAAGGGATTTGATCAAATCACGGAAGATGTTAAAATAACAACTAAATTTTATCATTTCCTTAAGCAAATCTGGTGATTTGACAAATCTCTTTAGAGAAATCTAGTGATTTGAACAAATCCCAAAATTGATTCAGTGAAATGACAAACATAACTTTTTTGTGGTATTTTAAAGGTTCATTTTGTAAGATTATCTACATAATTGTATAGCATTTACGAGTAGATAGGTACTCGGTGATTTAATTTAATTTTAAGATTGCATGCTGAATGTAGTGAGCAAAATATGTGAAACCTTTTATTTTTAAGATCATTTATTGTACCATGTCATGCAAATAAAGAAGCTTGAATCTTGAATGCAATATTGATCTCAAAAATTACCACTCACCATCATAATTATTTGAAACAAAAAAAGAGACAAAAATTTCTTAAAAACTGGTCAAGTGCATGTTGGACCACGCACAATGTAGGGTTCCGTAGTCCTGATTAACCACCCTGTCTACCTGCCTCCGAACGATGATTTTTATTGTAATAATAAAACAAACTTACATTTGCAGTTTTGAGACCTGGGCTCCCATAAATTATGTATCGCTTGAGCAGCGGTGGCCCGGTGGTGTCGGCCCCGACTTACGAACGGTCGTGGGTTCGAACCCAGGCAGGCGTATTACTTTGTGTAATTTATTTCATCACCGCTGTCTCAAAACGGTGAAGGAAAACATCGTGAGGAAACCGGCATGTCTTAGAACCAAAAAATTCGAAGACATGTGACATCTGCCAATCCGCACTGGGCCCGCGTGGTGGATTATAGCCCATCCCTCTCCTAGAGAGGAGGCCTGAGTCCCTGCAGTGGGAACTTTATAGGCTGATGATGAGATGGGGCCGGTGTACCTACGTGACTACTCTGAGAAGAAACATCCGGAACCAACTCAGAAACATACGTTTTTGAGATACATATTATAAAGATAACTACGAGCTGTAAATTACTACAAAACTGAATGAATTATCTACAGAGACCCTTTGGATACTAAATCTGTTATTAGTAAATTAATTAGAGCAAAGAAATATATTTCAGAGTTAATTCTGTTCATCATTTATCCCACGCCACGCCTCAATAAAGATCAACACGCAGACTCCATTGTCTCAGAATTAACTTGAAAGGTTAATCATGAAATCTATTCTTTGTCTCTATTCAATTAATTAATGCTAATTTGTATTATGAGCGTAACAAAGAGATAGCTTTTAATTTACTATGTAAATGCCCGATGGCATAAATTTTCTATTTTATTAAGTGAAGGCCTGCTTTGCTGCGGGTTGTTCGAAAGGGATACCGCGGTCTCTACACAAAGGGCTAAATAGGAACATGGGTGATTATTAGTCAGTAAAAGTCTGACACTCCCTACCGCTAGAGCTGTAGAAGTTATTTGATGATTTCATCCTCCAAAAAAAAAAGGAAGGTCTGCCTCGTTGGTCTAGTCAAGTGGTTGGTAGTTCAACTGCTGAGCATGAGGCTCGGGTTCGATTCCTGGGTCGGACAAAGTGTTATTAGGATTTCCATCAAAATTTGGCAGCAGCCACGGAGTCTAGATTTGTGCCCGGTTGACGACAACCCCTAAAACATTACTGGCGAAATGTGTGTACCATTAGGTATACCTCTGCCTAACTGTTGGGGATTACAGGCGTGAGGAAAAGTGAAGGTTTAAATTAAAACGCAATTTACATATTAAAATGAATGACTAATATTGTTTTTTCGTAAGAATTACTCATGCAATGTTATCAGATAGTTGCCATTGAATTTGGTTATTATCATTGATATGCAAATTAAAAGGTTTTGCGATATAGTATTTCTAATAAATAATTATGATGTCACTTCGATGAATAATAAACAGATGTCCACAACTCCTCAGTGTGAATTAGATGAACAAATTAACCACAAGATCACAATAAGTAGATAAATAAATTCAATGGTCCTAAGGTCTTAGTCGACGATTTGGTTCGTAGAACTGGGGTATATAAGTACTGGAGTATCCACGTGCCCGCTGTATAAGTTTTAGCGAAGGTTGTATACTTGTATTAGTTATTTTGCAGTTAGTTGGGCTTAAAGAATGGATAAATTATATAGACGAATTTGTTTGTTAGTTTATAAGGGGTTTATAAGGGGTATTCACCGGAACTAATAATCTAATCCACAAAAAAAACGACTTATCGAAAGATACATTATTCGTAGGTGCTGAATGATATTTATCATGAAAATTAGCCGAGCTATCCAAATTTTGGCGGACCAAGTTCGTGACCAAAGTGCTGTATAAATTGCTAGTCATGACTAGCAATTTACATGCATGTTGATGATTACAAGAAAAGTGATTTTATATTCTGCAATAATTGCCATTATTGGATACGAAATTGACTCATTTGGAC
Source organism: Diarsia dahlii (assembly GCA_949775195.1). Taxonomy (NCBI): domain Eukaryota; kingdom Metazoa; phylum Arthropoda; class Insecta; order Lepidoptera; family Noctuidae; genus Diarsia; species Diarsia dahlii. The sequence continues at coordinate 2,327,001 of OX459198.1, forward strand.
CCATTTTCGGCCCCATAGTAAAATCTGAGACGAACCGGTTTCATTATGGGAGCGAAACCCGGTTCCTCAGAAATATATTATGAAGACCAAATGTTTTTGTTTTCGATCTATTTCATAAGAATTACAATTTTATTGAAATTCAATAACGGGAAATCGTCTGATGTAAACTGTACATTGACCTAAATATAATCATGCAATCGATTTATAATCAAGTTTGAAGTTGTTTAAGAAAGTTCGCACTTTCCGACACGAGACTCGATAAGAAAGATGATACATTACATTTCATCACGCTTATAACGTTCGAAGTGCATAAGCAGAGGTGCGCTGACACTATACCCATATTTGACCAGTAATGTTTAAATCCCATGTATGTATGGGTGGCATACCGAAGAGAAGATGGCGTGACGACTTTCGAGAAGTAGCACACCACCGTGAGAAGTGGAAAAAATGGGAGGATGCCTTTGCCCAGGAGTGGGACAACACAGGCTAACTAAATGTATTTTTTTTTTTACGGGACAAGCCCGCCACACTATTCCCATACCACTGTAACTCCTGTTAGCCAGAATCAACAGTGGCGACCACAAGAAAAGCGCCGAGACAATGAAGCTCAACGAAGTACCAGAGAAGCGATAACTAAATGTATGCAAATCTATTGCTATCAATTGGATACAAATCAAAACTCGGGGCTACTACTAAGATATTCCTGATGGAAGACCCAATAAAACTGTGCCCGACCTGGTAATCGAGTCTAGGACCTCATGCTTTTGCGACCACTAATCCAACGAGGCAGCCGAAAGATGATATCTATCAACATAAAGAAACTATTGCATCATTAGAGAGGCACTATACTTTCATAACCAATTGAACCTTGGATTTTGAAAACGACATTGAACATGCACTAGGCTACAAAATAATATGAAGTGCTTTATAGACGTATTTAATGTCAAGTATAGATTACATGGCAGCGGAATTCATTCATAAATAAAATACTGTTTGTATTGCCTAAGAACCGCGGGCGCGAAGGATTCGTTTAATTAAGAGGGAACGAACGTGCGAGGTAGGCATTTTTGATGGAACTATTGCCGTCACGTTGCGTCAAGTTTGCCACCGTAGTATGCGGTGGACATAGCTACAGCTCTAATTTCCATATTTCCCTTTTTCTCGAAAACTGAACCGATTCAAGCATTTTTGACATTACCTATAGTTAGAAGAAATAGTATGTCTAGGTTAATACATGGAGCGATGGATGGGCTGATTAAAAGGTGAGATGGCCTGAAACAAGACTAGGGTAGGGTGTACCTGACCGGTTTACCTGTACAGTTGACCTATACAGCTAAACTAGAGTGAATCTGACTGACCTTGGCAGGCACTGCTTAACCCTGAAATATATAGAAATGATGATTATATAGAAAAGCTTCTACCCCATTCAGGTTTTCATAAAGCTACTCCCAAAACATTCAACCCTAAATATAAATCTTACAGGTACCAACTACCAATGCCTTACACCCGGTAAACAAGTTGGCCCTGAACGACATTTCCCAAGTCATGTCTCGATAGTTAAGCCCTCGGAGCATACACTGAGAAAAAAAACGGCTGACAACGTACAATAAAAACTTTGTCAAAAATTTCCTGTCGCAACAACTAAATATTTTGCCACCATCTCAAAACGAACTCGTTCGCATTAGCAACTTTTTTATTGTTCGACGTTTATTGACATACAAGCAATTTATACTTTGTCTCTACAAAAAAGGTATTAATGTCTGGCTATGGTGACAAAGGAACGTTGTAGATGTATTTATGTAAAAATTGTTATTGTATTTAGGTTTAAACTGTTGCTGTTTAACAAAATAACTATAGCTGTGGTGTATAAATACCTTTTGTCAAATAAACAACGCAATTATTTAGCAATAAGAAAGTTGCCAAGTTGTAAATGTTACTTTGATGTGATAGCAATTTTCTGTTCTGTGTGAAGCAACGACATTCCGTAATGTGCGCGCAGTTTATTTCAAATTTTCGTTAGGTACACATGTCATGTTTTGTGCTGCTGGAGCTAATGCGAAAAAAAGTCATGGAAGATCAATATGAATTGCTAACATTTTTAGACGAAGCCAAGCTGGGCCATTTGGCCGACAACATGATAGGTAAGTACATTGTTTTTTCTTGTTATCAAATCACTTAGGTTTTTAATGAAAGTTATTATATGTGCAAGTGTCGTCACGTAAAAATCACTTGGAACTTTAGGTATGTGGTAACAAAATCCGTATGCTGGCCTCTTGTTCTGTAATGAAACTCCTTACTCCGCTAGGCCAGCTCAAGGTCAAAGTTTGACTAGGTACCTGCCGACGTGCGGTCTCCGCTCGAATGTAAGTAGGTATCGCTAGTGGGCTCTTAATCTAGAGCGCCAAGGCGCAACCTGTAGGTAAAATATCTTACTTACTAATGTTACCGGTTCCCTATTCCCAGTGTGGTAGAATTTTCATGATTTAGTATGCATGTGTAGACCACCGCCCCTAAGACGACCCACTGACCAGTATTTATATATTTTTTGTAGTTTAAATACTTCAGTTTTAGTTTTAAAGTATAGTTCTTTCGTAGGTATTATTACCCGACTACGGCAAAGCCAAAGGAGGGTTATGATTTTGACTGGCTATGTATGTATGTATGTATGTATATATGTATGTATGTTTGTATGTATGTATGTGTGTATCTTCATCTGTTCCCTCATAGCTTCTAATCTACTTATCGGAACTCGACATATGAGGTATCGTTAGAACCGTCTTAATTTTCCGCTGAACATAGGCTACGTGACGTGTCACAAAAAGCGATTTGGCGCCCTCTAGCGGTCAAAAAGTAAGGCTTAAAAAATAAAAATAGAGATAAACACGCCGTGTTTGGTATCATTTAGAAGGGCCTCACTTGTACATTTCCAAAATATTGCTCAAATTTTAAAACACGCCCTCTAGCGGACAAAAAGTCAAGAGTAAAAAAAAATATTTAACACCAAAATTGTTTAAATAAAAAAAAGTAAAAAACTAAAACCCGACTACGACAAAAAAACGACGCTGAAAAAGTAACAAGATTTTCAGGATAGAACAAAAAGAAAAGCCGTAGTCACACGTTATAGGTACCAACCTAAACACTTTCTACGGCTTTTCTTTTTGTTCTATCCTGAAAATCTTGTTTCATACTTTTTCAGCGTCGTTTTGTTATTGTAATTGTACTACTTTTTTAACAAAACAATAGATAATTTTATTGCATTAAATACTAATTAGGTAATAAACATATTTTGATTCTGCCAGTGTCCCAACTTTAGTTTTTAGACCGTAGGTACCTATGTAAGTTAATTAAGTACATTGTACTGTTTTTTCCAAGATATAAATCAAATTAGCAGAATCATAGACACCACAATGGAGCCATAAACACTAAAATAATAATGTATTAATGTCATCAATACTTTTTCAGGAAATTAATAAAATATTTGGTGATGCACCGCTAGAAACAACACAACCTGCATTGCCTAAACTTGATGCTTCTAGAACTGAAATCAATCCACATAGTAATATGTCAAATGAGTCAACCCAGGTAATCTACTATTTGTACACAATCAATAAGGATTAAATAGTACTAGATTTTTAGATTGATTTTTTCTTGTAATTTTAACATGATAAACAAATAAGTACTGTGATTTTGCACTGAAATGCAAATATCAATAACCTTATGCTTACTTTTCAGGATTTAATTTTAATACCAGCATCACCTGGACTTTATACTGATAGAACTGGAATCTTTCCACAGGAGTCAAATGTGTCTATCCAGGTAACATACAATTATTATATCTAGCCATTTTAAAATTAGGTAGGTACCTAATAATTAAGCACTTTTTTCATTTTGCGGGGTTGACTCAGCCTCATTTCCTTTGTTAGTTTTTAACCGACTTCCCAAAAAGGAGGAGGTTCTCAATTCGATCGGTATGTTTTTTTTTTAACTGTCATAACATTATGCGTTTTTAGTACTTACAAACTCCATTCATACCTCAGTTAATTACCAATGACCTGGATAATGACGTCACAAGCTGGATATGTAGAATAATGTTAATTTTATTTTTTAGGAATGGGATGTACAATTACATCAAGAATAACTAGAAATATTTGAGTCATTAGACTTTAAAGCAATAGGAAAGGAGAACTGCAAAAGTCTCCGCCAGCTGTTATCATCAGTACATAACTGACGGACTAATTAGATTTTTTCAGTATAGTATTAAGTAGTTAATGCGCTTGAAGCAGTGTAACAATTTTATGTTTATGGATAATTTTGATATTTTTTAAGGACCAAGGGTACCAAATAAATGCTTATAAATATTTTGTTATTTTTTTATAAATTACATCATTACACTACACATTTACACCTACACTAAATAAAACGTCTTTTCGACTAGTAATATAATCTCGTTTTGGTACCTTAACAAAGATAGTTAAGTCTTTCTCAAGTTTTTGTTGCCGAAGTATGGTCTAGCGCTATCTAAGGAGCATGTGAACAGAGAAACTGAACAAATTTTTATTCAACATGGAATCAAATAAGAAATGTAAAAATAAAACAACTATTTCAAAAAGACTGACTAACTGAATACATATCTGCCAATTTGTATAAAAGTTGTTTTATTTTACGTAATAATTTGTTTTCATTTAATAAAATTTGCTCAGTTAAGTACATGAGTTTCATGCTCCTTAATTATCGATTGACCATGCGTATGCAACAAAAAATTGAGAGACAAACTATCATTGTTAGGGTAGCAAAGAGAGACTTTGTTAGAGCAGCAAAGCGACAGCAAAAGACAATGCTACTTTGCTGGGGAAGCAAAATAAGAGTAGTTATTGATACATTATAAATTTGCTGCAGGTGCAAAATGAGAGTAGCCTAATAAAAAAACAACTTTGATATGGTAGCAAAGCTTTAATAGTAGTAACAAAGGCAGAATAGTTATGTTGGCAAAATAAAGTTGTTGAATTCATAACATAATAATGTTACTACAACAAAGTAAGTTGCTGTTATAAGTTTCATTCGACAATATTAAATTGTTGTATTATCAAGGTATGCTGTTGTGGTTACAAAGGCAAAATAGTTAATTTGGCAAAATAAAGTTGTTGAACTATTAACTTAATAATGTTACTACAACAAAGTAACAGTTCCTGACATTAGTTCCACTGACAACATTAAATTGTTGTCGTATCAAGGCATGCTGTTGTTAAAAGTATTGTTGCACCGACAACTTATAACGTGACAATAAAAGCATTGCCTTACAGACTATGCTCTATGCTCGGCTCCCTCCTATTAAAGTTTTATTGTCGTCCCAACCATATTTTTTTCTCAGTGTACGTGAGGTGCACAGACAATCGTGGATTGTGACCTAAATCTGGTATTGTGCCATTAAAATTTTAATTATTCTTTGGTTTACAAAGATACACAGCGGCTGAGTATTAAAATGTTTTGGGTTCGATATCCTGGTTATGTGTATTTTCTTAACGAATTTCTCAAGACAGCCTGGCGTTTGAATTTTCTGAATAATGGTTGGCGGTAATAAGGTTAACCCCATTACATGGCACTCAGGCTTAAACTGGTGATATATGGATGGACAGAGGCCAGCACATTACGCGTTCTGAAACTGTAAAATTTTTCCTATTAACCTTGAACCTAGTGCTTTAGCGACAAAGTTGGAAATCTATTAAAGAAAATTCAGTTTGTAGTAGCTTGGTGTGCTGGCGTCTACTAAAGATACACTCAAAACTCGATACATTCATTTCAAGAAAAGACGGAGCAAGAACTCCATGTTGGTATGACAACAAACATACACGACTAGACGTCTGCTAGATCCTCAGAGTAATACTAAATTACCAGCATGATACTTATGTACATGAAACAAGCTTTGACTAATAAAAGGAACTACATGAATGAGAAGTCTATTAAACTTTTTAATCCAGCCAAAGAAATTCAGGAGGAAGTTCGAAAGTTAGGAGTTCCCGCGAAGTATTGGCACTTTAACTTCGACGTTAGTATTATTCAAGCGTACTTTATTAAATTGCAATACGATACTTTTAATTTGTGGAAGTATATCTTGACTTTATCGACTTTTGTTTAATGTTTTACGGAAAATTATTCATCGATTGCGTCATGCGATTGTAGTGATAGGATATTAATTTCCTTGAAGCAGCATTTTCCGGTTACATATTTAGTAGTAGTATGTAGGACTTAGGCCCTTCGCCCATGGCGACTTTTTGAAGCGATGCTGTCGTGATGCGGTCTCTAGGTGTTTGTCCTCGCCTTAAAAACTAACGCGCGTTAGTAGCGATCCTGTCGCGCGTTTGCGAAACACGCAACAGCATCGCTACAAAAAGTTGCCGTAGGCGAGGGGCCTTAGAAGATACCTAACTGGTGGAATGTGGATGGACACACATTCTCCTTTGACTAGGCAAAGATATTTTGTTAGTTTATTCTTTATCAAAATCCTATTTTTTACATCGTCATACATTGGCACGTTCGAGAAGAACTGTACGGTTCGGGTTGGTCGTTTCCTATGCAGAACAACCGGCAAGAAACTTAATGGTTACTCTTATGGAATTATTTGGTTTTACGCTGTTATTTTACGGCGATGGGAGGAAGGGCCACCGAAACGATAGATCATGAACTGTTTTAAAAATGATATGGTAAGACAGGTGTCTCATGAGATGACGAGAAACAGAGAGGTATGGAAGAAGAAGACATGGTGCGCCGACCCCAAATAAATTGGGATAAAGGCAAGAGAACGATGATGGAAGGACAACGTAGGCATGCACTTTCAACATAACTACGTGTGCGTGGCGTATTGCTAAGATGATATATCATTTATTGTCATATTAGTATGTCAAATCCCCTCAACTTTGTATTCGCGAGATAAATCGCCCAGTAACACACACCGCACCTTCGCCACTCCTAACTCAAATCCAACCGTAAGATTCTTACATCCAGGACATTTATGCCATACATTATTGTTCAGCAGTTCAGGTTCAACGGTCGGTACAGGCAATTCTTTATTTATCTAGGCCGGTATTAACATAATGGGATACGGATGGTACCGTAGGAGATCTTAATATTCCAGATGTTTGATTCAGTATTCGGAGCGAGAGGAATAAACTGGGAGATATTAGAGCTTCTATTTTTTAGAACTATTCTAGGAATTGGGGTTTTATTTGGATTAGAATGATATGAATGTTGTGATGTAGATTAAGAGATTGAAGTTTTTTGACTATGGACTTGCGGAGTACTCTTAAAGATTCGAAAATTTTATTTTCTTGCGTTGGCCATTTTTATTTAGGTAGTTTTAAGACCTCATTTAATAAAGTAATACCAATCGTGTGCTTGTTGCAAAATAAAAAATAAAACAAAAATGCAACAGGACAGTATTTTTTTTCGATTTAAACGTACGAATTTACGCAGTTTACGAGTTTTTTGCAGGTTTAAGCTATGACCTTATCTCATCCCTCAGACACTGCTAATGAAAATATTAAATCTGAAAGAATAATATAAATAAACACGATCTTCACACTTGCTAACCGAACTCAACTGAACTGTGAACACTGTCATTTTCTGAATCGTGATAAATATATTATTTTCCACTACAGCTCTTATAATAGTAGTGAGTAGTAGTACAAGAGTCGAAGAGTTGTAACGCAACTGGAAAAGGGTATCATATTCCGTAAAGCCACGCGGCGGGGAAATATAATAATAGGTGATTGACCCCCACACGTGATGATTTCCCGCCTACAATTATAATCTAAAGATAACATGACACATGTACGCGTATTCTTGACAAAACATCAACATGCAATATTACATCAATCGTGCGTGGCCCCATCAAAACATAGCACATTTGTATGCATTCAATGATGACTATTACGAACTAGAACTTAAAGTCCAAATCTAGATAACCTTTGCTACTCTTGATAAACTTATCCTGCACAATGAAGTGGCATCTTCAGGGATGAAAGAGGTAAGGTTATGCATGTTGTATAGCGCTGTCTCTGTCTTTAGCTAGTAAGTTGTTTTGATTGCTTTGTGGTTCAAGTGCAGTTAGTATCAGATGTTTTACTCGTATTCTTGTTGATTGTGGCATCAATGGATTCTAAATATATCTGTGATTTGTGAGACTTGGTCAAGTGTGCGGGGTCAGAGAGTTCCTAACTTTATCACTAGTTGGGGAAATTACCATAATAATATGTTTCATTTTGAGCCAGGTGTGGTCTGACCTCTTTTAGTCATAATATCTCCCTAGCCTTTTACCAACTTTGGATTTTACATGCAGCGACTGCCCAGTTGACCTCCACTGCTTAGTTACAGCCATGGCCATGGCTTCGTGCTTTTTTTTTTTTCTAGCCTGCTCTGTCCCACTCCAGGGCAAAGGCCCACTCCTTCCACTTCCGCGAACCCGCGCGTCCTCCTATCAATTTTGACGGAGCCGATCTAGCTCATCCCGCCATCTCGTGGCCTGCCGCGACCCCGTCTCACTGTCTCAGGGCACCAGTTTCCTGCTATTTTGGCCCACAGTTTGCTACCCATGGATATTACCAAATAGGCAGTTGCTTCATGTTATATACTGGTATTCACCGCACCACATCTAGCTAGACCGGAGAAAAGGCTAGGCAGATGATGATCATGTCCAGTGTATTTTCTCCCATGTAGTGTAGGTACATAATATAATTTAAAATATCTCAAATATTATAAATTGAGATGCACATTTACTTTCAAAAGTACGTTTTCCTGATTAAAAACAGTTGTTTCAATATACCTATAAGTTTTTCTTTTATTGCACTTAAAATTTGAACAGCATTTTGATGTAGACGAATAAGAAAACACTGCTGAACAAATACAAACATAATTAACAATTTTAATTAATTTATAAAATTTTAAAAAGACATTGTAAGTTTAAATGCAGTTGTGTCTCTCGGGTCTTGTTAAAATTTGTGTAGGTAAACTGTCGATATTATACATCGAGATATAAGTACTAACGTACTAGAGAAGCTACGTCAAATAACTGAATTGTCCCATTTCGTAATTTGAATCTTTAGTTCGCTGCAGCGCTAAAATAATAACAATTCGTCTAAACCGTAACTAATTTACCACAAGTTAAAGAAAAGTAGTAAATTAGTTCAGTTTCCGGTCTTAAGCACCATGTAAATCACGGCACTTACGCGTTTTCTTCGGCGACGGTGCGGCGCGATCGCCGCAGTTGAACGGGACAAAGTAGGAATTTACGGTGTCTTCTCTAGTACGTTAGTACTTATATCTCGATGATATTATAATTATTTTTAAAACATCAACATCAAGTCAATAATGTTTCTAAAACCATCGAAAGTTACCTAATATTTCTATCATTGAAATAATTTTAATCTCTCGTAAACTCTTACCAAATTCTGAGTAGCACTAAGGCCGTATTTATTTAATGATGAAGAATTTGCAATTCATTACAATTAGGTATGTTTTTAAAACTAATTCAATGTCGGCCTTACTTTCAAATTATCTTAAAATATGCTGTAATTACGCATTTAATTTGTGGAGTGAAGGAAAATGTGGCACACAGAAACATAGGTAACAAGTTTTTTGTTTTTGTCTGTCTATAAGACAAACATCGGAAACCACTGCGCAATTCTTTAGACTACGCAACAATTTAGACAGCTTCTGGTTTTAATGATGAGATGCACACACGCTTTTATTTTGTTTTGTTATTTTTTTTCAATTTATTTTTTATTTTTATTGTTTGTTGTGTGCACTTGTGGCATGTACTAAATAAATATGTTTTATTTCTTTCTTTCTTTATAATGACTCAATATCATGTTAGCCCGGAATCGCCCACTGTTGGGTAATATATAGACCTCCTCTTTCTTCAGCCACTCTTTTCTATTCTGTGCGTCCTTCATCCATCCGTTTCGCGATTTTAGATACAATACTAATTTGTATGTGTTTGGTAAAAGCTTTATTAGTTTCTAATACTGACATGGTCACTAACATTATCACATTGTGGTTCGTGTATCGGAAAAACCGAATAAGAAAGAGAGTAGACTGATTAATTGTCTGCTCATAAACATCAACCCGCAATAACTTCAGTATATCCGTGGTTTTTATTGCTTGCAACAGCGCCGAAATATCGGAAATTTGAAGCAAATAGTATACATAGAAAATATCCAGTTTTCAGTGTTAATGATAATAGAAGCTTTATTTATTAATAATTATTTGGAATAACCAATAGATTGAATGAAAAACTTAGTCTAGTTTTATGTACAAAAGAAGTTCGTATCGAAATCTAGCAAGTCATTCTAAAGATAATTATAATTGAAACGTTCAAGACAATCGCTCTGTAGCATGACGCAATCAAATCGCAATTGCATTTTTGGCGCATTTCCTTTTTTAGAAATCGTCACCTTACCTCCATTGAGATACAAAACCAACTTCGCGACTTCCACGGAGTATCTGTGAGCGCTCGAACTGTTCGGAGAACGCGATATGGTACCACACAAGCCAGCTAATGGGCCCAAACTAACGCGAGCCCACCGAACAGCGCGCCTTCATTTCGCACGCAGTCATTTAAATTGGACACAGCAAGATTGGAGCCGTGTACTCTTTTCTGATGAGTCTAAAATTGTGTTACATGGCAATGATGGAAGGAAGAAGGTCTACCGACGTAAGGGAGAGCGTTTCGCACAATGCTGCTTTGAAGAGAGGGTTGCTTATGGCGGTGGCTCATGGACTGTCTGGGGCGGTATATCCGCGAGCGGCAAAACTCAACTTGAGGTTGTTACAGGACCACGGCTGCCAACATTAAATGCTGAAAGGTACATTCGTGAGTGCTTAGATCCTCACGTGATCCCATACGCGGACTATGTGGGCCCAAATTTCCTTTTTATGCATGATAATGCAAGAGCCCATGCGGCCGGCATCGTCAGGGAATATCTTCGGGATGTGAACATCACAGTTATGGACTGGCCAGCCAGAAGCCCAGACATGAACCCCATTGAGCACATGTGGGACGAGCTAAAAAGACGTGTTAGGGCTCTTCAGCCATTTGCCCAGACGATGCAGGAGTTGAAAACTGCCATAGAAGAGGAATGGGAGATGATCCCTCAAAATTTCATAGAGCGGTTGATAAACTCTATGCCTGATCGTATGAGAGCTGTGGTAGATGCCCATGGAGGCAACACGTGTTATTAAATTAAACCTTTATTTGATAAAACATGTTTTTTATTCAAAAATCAATTGCCTTTAACAAGGCGCATATCCGACTTGTTAGGCGTAGCTCCATGTCGTATGGTATTCTGAATTCAAATTTAAAACAATACGATCGAAAAAGATGGTAAAATGTATCAGGTTTAAAACTGCATCAACAGTTTTTGTTCAATCTAGCAATCATATTTCGGTAGGGGCCATCGAAACCTAAACTCTAAGGTGGGCCAATAGATGTGTCCAGAAGTGTATTTTATTTACGGTAGGCATTTGAATCATTTTACCTTTCCCAAAAAATAACTAAATCTGATGCATTTTGGGCTAAACGACATACATTTTCTAAAATAATACTGAATTTTCAACAGTAATAACTTAAAAAAACTGCCTTACTTAATTATAGGAATCATCATCATCATCATCAGCCTATAATGTTCCCACTGCAGGGACTCAGGCCTACTCTCTAAGAGAAGGATGGGCTATAACCTACCACGCGGGCCCAGTGCGGATTGGTAGATGTCACATTTCTTCGAATATTTTGGCTCAAAAAAATTAGGAATTATTATTAATTATTTCCAATTAGGAATATACTTTGGGAACATTATATGCTGATGATGATGAGGAATATACATATCTATCAATTAACTGATTTTTTGTTTTTTTTTTTTAATAACTTTATTCCATCCTCCTGCAAGTTTTACAAAATGTCGCTTATATCAATTAGCCTTTCAACCGTCAAATAACATTTCACACGGTGTGTGAGATGATACAATATACTTATTTAGATTTTCTGTTTTGTCGTGAAGCGTAGAAATATAAACAAATAATTTATATTTAATGTGTTAATTTAACAACAATTTATCAATAAGTATTCAAGAGTAAGTGTTATAGTAATAAAAATAGAAACAATAGTATTAACTCGAAATACTTATCAACAGAGTACAATACGTAAATACATAAGTTTCGACCTCAAATCCGTCCGAAAAGCAAATCATTTGATCCGTGCAGAACAACACGAGTTTCTGATTAAATGCAACAAATTTTAGTGCCATTGCAATATAAACTTTATCTTTTACAGAATAGAGTACGCAGGTTATTGATCATCTGTTTTACAATAACATGTTGAAGATCATTGACTGAAACCTGCCCCTATTGATATGAAATTATGCTTCGATTGGTTTATTATCTTTAGGGGCGACGTATCTTATTATTTGTAAGTACGAGATAGTAGAGAAAATGTTCTAAACAAATAGTATAATGCGCAAGTCTGTGTGACTGCGTGTTTGTAAAATTTCAAAATGTTTTCGTCTCCAATCGGTCCCTTATTACTAAGGATCGTGGTCACTGGATCCCTTTAAACAAAAATTCGGCCTCCACTGACCCCAGTTAAAAACTTGCCATCGCCAACTGCTGAAATTTGCAAGACGTAGATTCTTTTACTTGGTCGGAAGGAAAACATCGTGAGGAAGCCGGCATGTCCAAAAATTCAAAGACATATGACATCTGACAACCCACACTGGGCCTGCTTGATAAATTATAGCCCTCTCATAGACAGGAGCCCTGTGTTCCAGCAGCAAGAACGATATAGGCTGTTTCGCAAATATCCAATCATTATAACGACCAATAATCCACACATTTCATCAGCTTAGATAGTTATATAAGTAAAAGAAGTTTCCCTCTTACTTTTTCATCATCGTATTCGCAGATAAAATATTACCTTGTTTAGGCCCTCAGCATTCCCTAGACTCCCTAGAGTATTCATTTTGCCTCTTATTTCGGCAACCCTCCAAGCATCACCAAAAAACAAATGACTGCCTAGTTTCCCATGCATACACGATTCAATTTTCAACCGAGGCACATAAATCACTACGCCTCAAAATAAAAACCGAAGTAGTACCTACATAAAACATCCATCTCGTAAGGTGGGAGCTTTCAAACATGTCCTTCAGTTTGAAATTGAAAAAGTTACGTGCGACACCCACCATCTTTTGAAAATGGCACGCCTTTACCAAACGTGGGGGCGTCAGCTATTTTTGTGAATTTCTTGATAGGCTTTTTTTACTTGTTTTTGTGAAGGATTTTCTCGCTGTGAGTTCGTGTTTAGAAAGTTTTTTGGAGCGATAATAATTTTTGCTGGACTTGTGGGTAGTCCCGGTAATTAAATGAATGGATGGTAATTTAATTTTGTGTAGGTATGATTTGCTTCGGTGAAGGAAAACCTCGTGAGGGAACCACCATGCCTGAGATTTATTTCTCGACGGCATGTAAAGCCAAGTCCATGAGAGGCCCATGGGCGCCTTACAGACTCGGCCACTAGGTTTGGAATTAATCATAAGAAAAAGGTCATTTTTGACAGTGAATTAGAAAACATATTTTTTTAGTTAAGAATGATGTGGTAAGAAAGGAGGTGTCTCAGGAGATTTTTTTTTATTATTATAAATGGGCTTGCTCTTGACTTCAATCTTGCCCTAAGGGCAGAGATGATGTCAACGATGGAACGAGCTTACCCAGAAGAAGCCTGTTTACTCGCGATTTAAATAGATTAGGGTTATATGAACTCGGAAAAACCGACGCAGGCGGGGAATTCCACTTCTTGGCTGTGCGCATAATAAAGGACATAGCAAAGCGCTTCGTTCGAATGTGTGGAACGTCGACTATGTATCGGTGATAACCTGCAGTACGTCTAGTCTCCCGATGGAAGAAGGGAGATGGTGGAATCAGCTCGTGGAGATGACGAAAAACAGGGAGGTATTGAAGAGGAAGACATGCTGCACCGACCCCATATGAATTGGAACAAGGGCAAGAAAATGATGATGATGATGATTTCTTTGGTTTCACGGTTGAGACCGTGGTACCTACAATAACGAAATCTTTTTTTTAATTAATATTTCGGTACCTACCAATACAAAAAAAATATGATATTGAATCTTCTGCAAATAAAAGCCAGACTACTTGCGCCAAATGTTTAAACTATCATTATTTGTAAATAGTTTATCGTGTGAAATGTTTTGTTTTTTATTTACTGATCTAATTATAGGATTCACTGAACTGTTTTTGAGCCACCAAAAAGTGTGAATTATAGCCAATATTTACTTTTGTGAACAAGAATAGCATAGGAACTAAGCATGGTTAAGACGAAAAAATGATATTTCTGTGAGTGTACTTAGAACTTCTAAGCCGCGCTGAAATTCTTTCGTATCTATACAAAAATTCAGTTCAATCTTTTAAGTACAGATAGAAGGCAACGACATTTGAACTATTAACAATGTATGACTACTTTTGTTAGCTTGGGTCTTACCTGTTACAACAAATGTATGTGCTAATCAATGAATAAATAAATTTCCTAAATGACAGATTCCAGAAAACAAAATGCCGAAACACCCTTGACGTCAAGGTTTCTTTTTAACACATGACCATTGATTTGTCTTTTCATGCTAGTTTTGCTAGGATCTCACAGTATTGTCAACATTCTTTAGTAAAGCTGCTGCTCTGTTGGTCTAGTCTAGCGGTCTGTTGATCTCGGTCGGGCAGTGTTATTGGTTTTTCTATTTTAAACTTAGTGGCAGCTTCATCATGTGCCAACCCAACTCAACTCAACTCAACTCCCCCAACTCTCCCATACAGCGAATCCCCCCAGCCTTCACCAAGTTATCTGTGTAGGCGGGAAAACAGAACTAAAATAAATATACCAAGTTTGACATAACAATACATTTTTACTTGACAAGCAGCACCACTTTGAACTACTTGATGTGGTCATACTATACAGTACAACATACAAAAAGTAACTATGAACCTATGAAAAACTGTTTAATGGATGTTGTCATGATCATCTGTCTAACCTTTTCCCAACTATGTTGGGGTCAGCTTCCAGTCTAACCGGATGCAGCTGAATACCAGTATTTTACATGGAGCGACTGCCTATCTGACCTCCACAACCCAGTTAATACTAGGTAATACGATATTCTTTGGTAAAACTGCCTGCGACTTTCAGGTAACTGACTACCTGTAATGAATGCCAAAGAGCTATATATACCAACGTTACGTGTGTAGTTATAGTTTAGGTTTTTTCATATGTATTAGTTTGTTGTTATTGATTTATGTTATTAATTGTGTATTTTACCTATGGGCCTTAGAAGCCTGAAATAAAATGTTTATTATTATTATTATTATTTACAGCCGGGACCAACAGCTTAACGTGCGTTTTGAGACACTCGGAGTAAACTCGGTATGTAAAGACTGTTCACCAATCCACAGACCCACCTAGGCAAGCGCGGCTTAACCTAAACACTGACCCGAGTGGCATTTTATTATTAAGCCACGAGCTATTAGCAGTATAAAATCTGGATTTGTGTATCGGTTAACGGCAATAAGGTCGCTCCCAACTACGTGGGTTGCGTGGGTTGGTTCGAAATGCGGGTGTACAAATAGGTACGACCACGACTCTGTCTATCTCTTTGAGGATCACAGGCGTGATGTTAAGTTATTCACACAGCAATTTGTTTCTAAAATAAGAAGTAGGATATTACGATCCAGTACAATAATATATTTGATCAAGGTCAGGCTATTAAAGAAGAATGCTATGAATAACTTCACACTATTGAATTTTTTTTTTGTTGCACCGGTTTTACATTTAGGAAGTGATACTTAACACAGTTGTTCATTATAGACAGAGAACAATGGTGGTTGTTATTTAGGTACTTACAAATGATTATCTACTTTAATAATTTTGAGTTTTATGAACGTGTTTCTTGTAAGTGGTCAATGTATTTTGATCGTGGGTGTCAGTCAGCAATAAGGAACTTCAAGAAAATATTTTAGGTGCCTATTTTTATTCCTCCGGATAGCTTGCTCCTCTCTCAATGCTAAAAAAACATGATAAAATATTTTAAAAAGAAACCTCTGAAATTGGTCAAAACTTTTAACCCATGAGACTTGACATATTATTACGTTACTAGGAAAAAAACAGACTATCGTTTATTACTTTTGGAACTCATTTACCATAGTAGCAACCTTAAAATGATTATTTTCAAAGACACCAATCAACTATTCAATCTAAAGAGAAATAAATCAAATGCAAACATCAAAACATTATTCCATCATTCCTACTATGTTGGAATCACCTTCCAGTAATTGGATGCAGATGAATACCTGTATCACACCTCGGACACTCCATACAACGCCCGCAAAATAATTACCTATTACTACTACATAAACAAATAACGTTTGTGCACGACGTGCACGTGCAAATGTGTGCGTAAACTCTAGTAGGGTTATCGTAGCCTAAAAAATGGCGCGGAAAGTGCAACGGTCTGCGTCGCGAAAACCGAACGACGACAAATAAGAGCGCGAGCCATTGCTCAAGTGTCGACGACGAATACCTCGAAGTGCGGGGTGAGGTGCGGTATTTAATATGAGCGCGGGGAAGGGAGTGTCCCTTCTGTACGTAGTACTATTATGTATTCTGTGCCTGTATTTAACATGGACCGCCTGCCTATGTGAGCTCCACAAGCCAGTTAGTACTAGATAATACGATACCATAGATCTCTATATGACTGGGGACTCCAACGGGTTAAGGCCAGGTTGCAGTACTTTGTTTTTATGTACGCAAGACCTCACCCCCCGCCCTGCCGCGCGAGCGATATAATGCCTTAATTTTGACTGTTTTTTGCTTCTTGGAGAAAAACTATAAAGAAATTATACAATATGTTTTCAACATTTACTTCAGAATAAAAAGTTCTATCTATTGATATAACTTTTATATAAATTAATTATTTTTCATTCTTAGCAGTACAGTTTGAAATTGTGATTTAGAGTCATGTTTGATAAAAAAAGTATCGAGCCGATCATTCTAAATCGCGTTTCTATCTTTAAGATTTACTAGAGAGAATGTTCAATTTTTATGTAGTGACTAGCTTTTGCCAGCGGCTTCGCCCGCGTGAAAATGACGATTTTCCATACAAACTTTCATCCCCTATTTAAATCCCGTAGGGGTTGAATTTCGTAAAATCCTTCCTTATTCCTTGTCTACACTATAAAGGGAACCTCTGTGCAAAATTTCAGCTTTCTAGGTCCAAGAGTTTGGGCTGGGCGTTGATGAGTCAGTCAGTCAGTCAGTCAGGACTTCTATTTTTTTTTTATTTATATAGATAGATAGATTATTTATTAAAAAACTCGTATTTAGTTCGATTTTTATAGGTTCAAAAATCTTAAAAAGTACTGCAACCCCGCCTTAACGTGCTTTCCGAGGCATGGAGGAAACTCGGCATGGAAAAACTATGTAATAGGTGGTCAACCATCTTCGAACCAACCTAGACAAGCAAGGCTTAACGTAAAAATCGTCCTTAGCGGCAGTTATTACTAAACCACGAGCTCCAGTTATGTTATTATCACAGTCAATGAAACGTAATAATTTTGAAAGTCAGATAATAATATTATTATTTTTGACATAACGAGACCAGCCGCAAAAAAGAATTAAGACAAAGAAACGGGGTCGCGACGGTTATTTTCCATTAGCAGCCAATTGCATTAAAATACGTTCACTAAATAAGACTGCACTTAAAAGTTTCACATTATTTTCTTAAATGGATAGGTTCTGTAAATAAATTCAAGACATGGTGTAAAGTACCTTCGAAATGTGTTCTTGACTCACGTGTAAATTGCAATCAAAATTTTGTCGGCTCAGCACTGAGCCTCTACTTTGGTGCCTTCAGTAGCGTCGATCAGTTTATGTAATGAACAAACAGCAACACATGATAGTAAGCTGTAGCAAGACTATGCTTCCCTACCGAACTCTTTCATTCTCCACCTTCAGGTGGAAGATTTTCATACTCTCGATATTAATATTATCAGATATAGTTAGACGAACAGTTGGATTATTTACGTATGTTTGTAAAAGTCTGGAAAACCCGGTCAGATCAGAAATAGTACTGTTTGTAAATTTCACTTTCTGAGTGACAATTAATAATTTATGATAATAATAATAATAATATTCTTTATTTAAATAAAAAACAGATTGTAGCAGTTTTTATCAAACACAAAGTGGGTAGATAATATAAAATCTCGGACAATCAAGTGGGTGACGTGCTGTTCTCCTTGCTAGGCTATGAAATAGCCTGTATTAAGAAGCAACAGTGCCGCTCCCCTCTAATTGTATTACTACAATTTTATTTTTACAAACTTAATTTTTAACTAGTATGCTTAAAAGAATACAGATACATATGTGTGCGCGAGCGCATTTGTATTACGTGTGCGTGAGTGTGTGTTGTGTGTGTGTGTGAGAGTGTGTGTGCTGTGTATTTGTCTGTCTGTGTGTATGTGTGTGTTTGTGTAAACGAGTGTATGTGCGTAGGTAAGCATTGTGGCTATGTAAGCGTGGGTAAGTACATTTTATTAGTGTGGGTTTATGTTTGTGGTACAAGATACAAACTTATCACTAAATTAAATATGATGTATGATAAAATAGTGAAAACGGGTGTATATTAGACCAAATGCCCCAATGAAATTGTCAGTACAGCTTCCAAAGAACACAAAAAGATTAAACCCAGTTATTGAACGAAAACCATTCAATTTAGCATCAGTCATGTCATGTGTCTTCGTAAGATGTGCCAGTAACCCAGCGGCCGACAATTTGGCACTAATGACAGTCATGAGTCACGGAATTAGACGCCACTGAACAACACGAGCTGCGTCATTATGTTGTTACCTCATGCTTTGATGAGACTGAAGAATTTCTTGTTGTAGAGACTAAACTAGAGACTGTCCCTCGACTGAAGACATGTCTCAGATAAGCTTCAGATTTTTGGGACAAGCTATTGTAAGCCTCATAACAATATTTAATGAGGTCCCTCCGGACTTCATAAAAAAATGGCTGTGATACTTGATAGTTTGATTACTACCTGCAGCCAGCAGCAGAGATGCCACTTTATCGTGACTTCACCCGTCGACAGACTGTTACGCAGTTTGGTGGGTGCGGCAATGTTGAAAATGTTTGGTCCTGAATAAATATTTAATAAATTAATTTATTTAAAAAAAATATTTATGGTAAGTCATTAAATACTGCCGCGTAAATCTGGCATTTAATACAAACTTTGCTCATAGTTAATCATCTTTTTCTTCTTAGCGATTCGATGATAATTTGAATTGAATCAGCCCAAAATTTAGTGACGAGTTTGCCACTTTCAGTAGAGTCCATCAGCTTCTGTGATGTGCAAGCAACAGGGCAAGCAGGACAACTGAGTTAATGTTGTTGGTGTTAGACTTAAGTTTAATGGCAAAAACGCAGATCATTATTACAAAACACATCTAAAATAAACTTTCATAATCCAATTATTTACAATACAACACTAAATCATAATATCAATGGTTAAAGCGACGTTTTTCTTCCAAAAATCTTTAACAGAGAGCTTCTACAATATATTATCGAGAATCCATGACGTCACATCTCCCACGCAACATTCACCGTCCCATTTGGCACGGGGACCAGAAAAAAGAATATATCTTTTTTTCTACGGCACAATACTGTTATAGGTACTACATAGCGGGTATTATTAGCCTTTGTTACGTTCCGTAATTATGACGATACAGGTTTATTTTCAGAGTAATTAATGCTGTAATTAATGTTTCAGCTTCATTATGAATGAATGCGTTTATTTACGAAGGATGTCAGTTGTTCTATGTGAACTTTTTAAATTGGTGTGGGCTGACTGCCCCGTTGGTCTCGTGAGCGCGACTGCTGAATATGAGGTCGTGGGTTCATTTCCCTGGTCTAGCAAAAGTACTATCGGGATTTTCCATTACATATTTCTCAGTAGCACGGAGTTTGAATGTTGGCGGTATGATATACCCGTGAAAAGCACGTCAAGACGTTGGTCCTGCGCCTGATCACTTTCTGGGAGAGTCGGATTGCTGTGCCATCGGACTATGAGAGAAAAAGGTACAGAGAGTGCACCTGTGCCTGCACGCACACTTGTGCACTATAAATACGAGTATCTTTCGTGTCGATGCCTAATCTCAGCTATGACCGGCCGTCGTTGCCGAATCCCCGGAACCTACACCTATCATCGGACTGTTGTTTCATATTAAAAACTTAATCAATTAAAATTAAAGCGTTCTCTCTAATCAAGCGAACGAACAACAGCTGCAAGTAAAACCAGGCGATCGGCAAGGTCGTTCAAGGCAGGCGAGCGCGCACGTGGGAACGCGCGCCGCTCTCTCGCTCGGTTGCGCCGGCGCATAGTCACAGTGCAGTGCAGCGCCACCCCAATTCAGTTTAGAACGTCTTGTTGCTAGGCAGCGGTGCAGTGTCTGTTGAGGTACGAATTATTGATGGTAAAAGGAGTTGGGGAATTGTTTGCGGTTAATGATTTTGTATGTGTTGTAAGTGTAGTGTGTTCAATCTTAATATAGAAAATTTATATTCCGATTCGAAGAAATATAACGCAAAGACTAATTTAGTTTAATTAGCGAAGAAACTATAAACTTACTTAAAAGCCAAGGTAATAATCATGTTAGGGCCGTCCATAAAACTGTTTACGAAGTATTCGTAATGAACGAACTTTGTGACTAAATCTTGCGTCATACCTACATAATGAAAGTAGGTAACTTTACTGAAAACAGGCATTGACAAAAGTGATGGATGGCCTGTTTCACTAGGAAATACCTAAGCGAATGCGTAAATTTAATGACACTGTTTGATTTAAAATGCTGTGAAAAATTCTAAGAAAACCGTAATATTTCGATATTCACTTATATTATCACTTCGTAGGTACTTATGAAAACGGGCATCAAAGGTTAATTTTATTACTAAGTTAAAGTTTACTACCGAAAACATTCAGAATAATCTAGGTATATTGAAGGTTTAGATATTGACCAAAAAAAAATAAAAAAATGTTACTTAATTCGTAATTATTGTACGAAGCTCATCGGCTATTACGAGACGAGACCAAACCGCAATATTCAATGTAAGCCATTTAAGCTTGTTGGACAACTATAACAACGATGATATAATAAATTATACCTAACCTTAGATTCCTTCTCAAAGGATTGGCCTATCATCGCACTAGATCGCGAAAAGTGGAAGGAGGGAAGGGAGGCCTTTGCCCTGCAGTGGGACAGTACAGGCTAATAATAATAATTAACGTGCTTTCTGAGACACGGAGGAAACTCGGTATATAATGGATGGTCACCAATCCACAGACCGACCTTGGCAAGTATGGTTTTACCTTGAAGATCGACATGAGCTGTTATTATTTAAGAAGAAAATTTATTGGCATCATGAATAAGCTCTCTGATAGGTACGAGTTTTTATACTCGTAGAATATCTCCGCAGTATGTTACAAGCTTTAGTACAGGATCTTTAAAGCTAAGAGAACAATGGTCCCAATTCACATTTACGAAGTAAGCAGTGATGTACACTTCAAATCTTTCGCCACCTAATTCGCAATTCACTTCGAAACTTAGCTAGAGAAATTAGTATGATTTAGTAGCACACATTTTTCGGTGTTGTGTGTCAAAGACGTGTTTCACTATTCGTAAAAAAAAAACATTTTTTTTTTAATCTAGGTGTTATTGCGACTGAAGATAACGTCTCGCTTGTAATCCCCAAAGGGTAAGGCAGAGGTGTACCTAATAATATAACCTCCATGTATCACCAGGTATATGTTCACAGGGAGCGAGCTTATCGTCATCACGTCATCAATCAGGAGTAAATCCAGGCTCCGTGTCTGGCTGCGGATTATCGCAAGGCATAACGCGGCCTCGGCACAAGGGCGAAAAAGGAACATGGGTTTGGTTATTAGTCAGTAGAAGTCTGACACTCCCCTTCGCTCTGCCCAAGAGCGGGGGGGGGGGGGTTATTCGATGATTTTCCACCCACTATATACATAAACCTTCCTCGAGAACCACTCTATCCATTAGTGAAAACATCATGAAAATCAGTGCAGTAGTTTTTAGTTTTTAGACAGATAGAAGCGGACTTTGTTTTATAATATGTAGTGATTTTACCAACGTCATTGCGTTATTCCCCATCACAACTGTAAAGTATGACTTGGAGGTATGCATGGCTTTCGATATATCCTCATACATAGCCTCCACTTCATCGTCAGGGTATGTCGAGGTCGGCGCATATACCTGTATGACCTTCAACGAATACCGATCGGTGATTCTGAGTATAAGGTATGCTACCCTGCTCGACACACTATCGACCTTTACTACGTTGTTAACGAGGGGCTTACGGACGAGAAACCCAACACCACCCTGGGATTTTCGGTCTCCTTCCCGGAAGAAGAACATGTTGCCGGAATCCAGGATTATCGTGTCCTGACCCTCTCGTCTTATTTCACTCAATCCCAGTATGTCCCATCGCAACTTGCTCAATTCCTCCTCCAGCTCGACAATCTTTTCGTCGGTCCGCAATGTGCGAATGTTGTGTGTTGCCAGGGCCAAAGTCCGTTGGGGGTGGTAGCGGGGCATCTGCCGGGGATTCTTAGCACCCCCTGCTCCACCGTTACCTGACCCGCTACCGAGGCCAGGAATAGTGGAGCCGCCGGGGACTGGGGGCCGTGTGCTTAATCTGTCTGACATTTTAAGGGGGATTCAGAGCTCCAGAGTGTTCGCGAAGAATGCGTCTATTGGGCAAAGCCAAATGACAAAAGTGAAGATCGAGGACGGCAGTATCATCTCATCGAAGCCAGAGATCCTGGAAGAGCTAGAGAGGTTTTATGGACAGTTGTACACCTCGACCCGACAGCCCGTTGTCAGTTCAGCTCAGGACACCAGAGCGAAACTGACCCGACACTACACTGAGGATATCCCAGACGTCAGCCTGTATGAGATTAGAATGGCCCTCCAACAGCTTAAGAACAACAAGGCGCCGGGGGATGATGGAATCACGACAGAACTTCTGCGAGCGGGTGGAAAACCAGTACTTTTAATCCTCCAGAAGCTGTTTGACTCCGTCATACTCGAAGGTATTACGCCAGAAGCATGGCACAGGAGTGTGGTGGTGCTCTTCTTCAAAAAAGGTGACAACACCCTATTGAAGAATTATAGACCCATCTCACTCCTGAGCCATGTGTACAAGCTGTTCTCGAGGGTCATTACGAACCGTCTCGAACGCAGGTTTGATGACTTCCAGCCTCCCGAACAAGCCGGTTTCCGAAAAGGCTTCAGCACCATGGACCACATCCATACGCTCCGCCAGATTATACAGAAGACTGAGGAGTATAATCGGCCATTATGTCTAGCGTTTGTGGACTATGAAAAAGCCTTCGATTCGATCGAAACCTGGGCGGTGTTACAGTCTCTTCAGCGGTGCCGTATCGACTATAGGTATATCGAAGTGCTGAAGTGTATATGTAGAAACGCCACTATGTCGATCCGATTACAGGACGAGAGCACGAAACCAATCCAATTGCAAAGAGGCGTGAGACAGGGAGACGTTATTTCTCCGAAACTGTTCACGAACGCATTGGAGGATGTTTTCAAACTCTTGGACTGGGACGGATTCGGCATCAACATCAACGGCGAATATATCACTCACCTTCGTTTTGCCGATGATATAGTCATCATGGCTGAATCGCTGGAGGATATGAACACAATGCTCAGAGACCTCAGTAACGTTTCTCAACAGGTGGGTCTTAAGATGAACATGGACAAGACGAAAGTTATGTTTAATGACCGTGTTCCACCCGTACCGGTAATTGTTGGGAGCGATACTCTCGAAGTTGTTGATAGTTATGTTTACCTGGGACAAACTGTTAAACTGGGTAGATCGAACTTCGACAAAGAGGTCGCCCGAAGAATCCAACTCGGATGGGCAGCGTTTGGGAAACTACGCGACATCTTTTCGTCCAAAATTCCGCAGTGTCTCAAGACGAGGGTGTATAACCAGTGTGTGTTGCCAGTGATGACTTATGGCACAGAGACATGGTCCTTAACTGCTGGCCTCTTAGAGAAGCTCAGAGTCACGCAACGAGCCATGGAGAGAGCTATGCTCGGAGTTTCTTTGTGCGACAGAATCCGGAATGAGGAAATTCGCCAAAGAACCAGGGTCACCGACATAGCTCGCAGAATATGCAAGTTGAAGTGGCAATGGGCAGGCCACATCGCTCGAAGAACGGACAACCGATGGGGAAGAAAGGTTCTCGAGTGGCGACCACGAACCGGAAGACGCAGCGTTGGCAGGCCTCCCACCAGGTGGACCGACGACATCGTGAGAGTCGCGGGCAACCGGTGGATGCAAACGGCAGGCTGCCGATCTTTATGGCGTTCTATGGGGGAGGCCTTTGTCCAGCAGTGGACGTCTAATGGCTGATGATGATTGCGTTATTTTATGCCAGTGCTGCCACAGAAAATTGCTAGCTCAGGTGAAAAGACAACTTAATAATATCTTCTCACTATTGATACCTACTGTCTTCACAAGTCGTTTCTAATAGCCCAGTGGTTCTCAAACTATTTTGGCTATGGAACCCTTTTGAGATGCGGAGTATTTGACGGAACCCTAGAATCTGGAATAATTCAACTCTGGTTTATTTATAACTAGCTGATGCCCGCGGCTTCACCCGCGTGGATGTCGTTCAAATTATATACTAAAACCTTCCTCTTGAATCACTCTATCTATTAAAAAAAACCGCATCAAAATCCGTTGCGCAGTTTTAAAGATTTAAGCATACAGACAAACAGACAAAAATAGCGACTTTGTTTTATACTATGTATAAGGATTCTTTATTAATTATCAAAGTATGTAAAAATTTATATGCATATAATCGCACAATAACTCGCAAGATGGCCAGACCAGCTACATGAGCCAACTAATCTTTTTAGAACCCCTTTAGTATTTTATTAAATTATGATCAGTTTTTATTTTCGTGGACCCTCCAGAAAGGTTTTGCGGAGCCCCGAGGCTCCGCGGAGCATACTTTGAGAATAGCTGTAAGTAGCCTACTAAATTACAGGTTAAAGGCATTCATGTAATGAAAGTAAAACGATGGGCCATCAACTTGTCTTTGTCAAACTGATATAATATGACTGCTACAGTACTGCAATGTCCAATGCACAAACAGTAGTTGTGACTTTCACTTACTTCAAAAGCGAATCAGCAATGTACATTCTAATTACTTACTACTGGACGTGGATCTTTAATTAACTTTAATATTGGCAAGAAGCTGACACTCCTTGTTTTGCGAAAGACTAAAACGCTTCAAACTGGCTATGAGGTAACTGGTTGTGGTGAGCGGTGACACCTGTGCTGCCAAATACAAACTAAACTGAACTGAAATATGAACCAATTTTGGAGGTTGAGAGAACAAAAATATCATATCACTATACCTCAAATTATAAAACGAAGTCCTCTACCTGTTTGTCTGTTCGCGATAAACTCACGAACTACTGCACCGATTTTCATACTGTCTCACCGATGGATAGAATGGTTCTCGAGGAAGGTTTTTGGGAAAATTTTCGACATCCACGCGGGTGAAGCCTCGGGCAAAAGCTAGTATTTAATAAACGGCCGAACATGTAAGAGTTTTAACCCTCAGAAAAACATTAACATTATAGGCGATGGACAGCTAAAGTCAGTATGTTTAAAACTCCATAAAATATCTTAGCCAAACATTTTAAACACAGGTTACTTTAATGTTTCGCAAGAATTCGTTCCAACATTCACTGATCGATCAAGTTCTACCGTGGCAAGCAACGGGCACGTGTTTCGTACAACACCTATTAATTTAAACTTTATTGTACCTACAAGTAAATGCAGTTTATCTTAAAATTAGCAAAAACCTATTGCAAGGCCGTGTATGCACGTAAACGCTGTTTGAAAAGCTAGGAGTTTGTATGACGAATTGTGCAATGCATTGCTTTTGTACTTTGATTTCTTTAGTTGGCTTTATTACAGCCTAGGTTCGTACATACATAGTTGAGCCTTTCTGGATATCGACTGGCTGGTCACACCCACATTTTAACACTTGAAATTATTTCTCGCAATTACTCTCCTTCCAAATCTGCGTCAATCTTATCATCTCTAGAAACAAACAAAATACTTACCCCATACACTTCCCCATACTAAAACAATAAGTATTTTCACATCACACATCGATAAATCCTATTCTCTTGCAGACTCGACAATTTTCATCTTCATCAGTTACATGCATCGGTTATCTCTGTAACCATGTATTTCAACTGTTCCGCTGACGATGTTGGACTGGAATCCAATGCTCCTACCAAACGTATCCACACCACAGTAGTCCACACCATACATGAATAGTGTCGACCACAACCCTTCCCTCCATTCGCCGAAATTGGCCTTCTGTCTGTGCTTTACCAGATGTTTTTCGTTAGCACTGGAGAAGATCAGAACCAAAAAGCTCATTCCCTCTCTAAATCCTAATCTGCACATCCCAAATTTTCTCATCTGCCACTTGTCTAAGTTTCTATAACTTATTAATGGTATCGTTAAAAGTAGAACTCGTTATAATTTTTGAGAGGATAAGTAACAGCTGTTTCATTTGAAGCCGTGTAGACAAATAACATACCTGAACAAATAACTTTTTTCTTTTTTTTCCAACAAAATCTTCGAAGTCAGATTTCATAGTTACTTATTAAAATCACAATATTATGTCAGAGATTGAGTTGTATTTTCATTTCTAGTTACAAAAGTTTGCAATGTTTGTTATTGATCTGTCCAGTCATATTGCGGCAGTGGATGTTGCGATAAATTATTTTTGTCTATTTCTTTTGCATTTGTTTCAGAATTATAAGTTAATTTCGTTTGGTTAGAAAAAAAACGCTGTGGGCAATAAATCTTTGTCCATCGGCATTGCTGCAGACTTGTCTGTACAATTGATCAAGTCCCCAGTAGTTGCTTGAATTATATTATTATTTACTGCTGATTTTAGCTGATCAGCATATTCATCAACAGAGACCGAATCGTTTGACTTCACATGTGCTACTTCACGTATTTTAAACAGATCATTATTTCTTGTCATAAGCGATATACTATATTTAGGTATATCTTTCGATTGGGTTTTCTTTTTTTCCTTCGCGGATTCATCATTTGTCCCTATTTTGATTTCAATGTTGGATTGCCCTCTATCATTTGTTACTTTGAAAATAATATAATCCAGATCACTTATACGCTTTTCGGCATCACCAACGGATCTTTTACTTATAACAGCTTGTTTTTGAGTTGTGGCGTCATATTTTTCACTTTTACTCGCATTATATTCTGGAGTTTGATCTCGCAGATATTTAGGCGGCTCAGGGGTCACTGGCCAACGTGGAGGTACGACTCTTTGTGTATATCGTAAAAAGTTGCGATAGTCATCACTTTTCCTAAAATTGATTTCTTTTGCATTATAAGCTTTTGGCATTGTTTGTATCATATCTTCAGCAATTTCCTCTTTAAGATGCTGAAAATAATAAGGATAAAATAATGATGGCATGATTTTGCCAAAGTGTGTAAAACCAAATCAATCGTTACTGCGTGATGGGGTAAAATATATATTCACGTGGTTTTACGTCCTAATTAAATATAATTAAGGATTCTTACGCTTAATTGAGGCGGCTTTACAGCCGTATCATTGAAAACTGTAGGTAGTGGATCAGGGTTAACTGACATCATAAGAAAGACCATAAATCCGAATAAAGCAAGAATAATTATGCAAATGAAAACAATGATCGCCTTTGCTTTGAAACTCATCTTCCTAAGAAAATAAAATAAAATGTTAAAGAAAATTTTCAAACCGCCTTAACAAACTTTTATTATTTTGGCATTTTTTATGTTAGGCGCTTTGCACATTAAGTTGAGGCAACTATCAACTTTTTAAAAGTATCCTGTACTATTTGATAGTTGCTATAACGTTTACGGTTGCCTAGAATTTTATGGCAATTTTTGAGCAACTTTCGTAGCCGAGTTGCTCCATCTACGCAGCGATAACCGGCAAGTTTAGAAACCGGTATAATATTTAACAGTTGCTCGTTGCGGCAATTAGGAGCTGACTTAGTCATCGATTGCAGCAACTGTAAAATGTGTGCGCAGTCCAATAGCCCCATCGGACTGGGTCAAAATAATATGATTCTGTTTAGTCCGTAAGTAAGATTATCGAAAAATATTGAATACGTGTTTTTTGTTTTATCAAATCAATAAAAAATGACGAAGATAAAACGCGTCAAAGATCTTGGAGTGGGGCTTGAAACGTCACTTGTGTCGTCAAAATGTACTATCATATGACGTCACACGAGTTTTCGAAGCACTGTATCGTCTTCATTTTAAGTTTACGTGAAAAAAGAAAAAATACGTGTCCAATAATTTTTGGAAATCTATCTGACGGACTAATTAGTTTTTTTTTTTGTCCGATCCCCTAAGCAGCTAGTTGCCAGTTGCTGCAATAGTTGCTCCATGTGCAAAGCGCCTCATCGAATGCAGCTGACTTGCACAACTTTCTTTCTTTCTCCTAAAGAATTCTACTGGATTACACGAGACTTTTCAGACAGAAATACATATACATAGATACTTTGCAACCTGTTTATTCCGTTTAATTTGAAAAGATCAGACAGTTACTCGTATACATTATTCTTGCGAATGTATCATCGCTTCAGTATAAAGTCGCAAAATAAATAAGCGTAAAGTTTACCGAAAATAAATTTATAGTCATTTTTTGACAGTGACGCAATGTTTTAACAGACTAATGTAAAACCGTAGACAAATTAGTTTAATATAAGAAGTATATACTTCAACTAAGTTTTCTGTCATCATCATCATTTTAGCTGGAAGATGTTCTCTGCTGGAAATTAGCCTCCCTCAAGTGTCGCCACATACCATCCACCATCCAGTGCAAATGTGCGAATCCCCGTCACCTTCACCAAGTCATCGGTCCACGCCACCTAGTGGGAGGCCTTCCACATCGCAAACTTATCTATGCAGGTGGGAAAACACAGAACTAAAATAAATAATATATAAGGTCCCATTAGAATAGGTGGACAAAATTTCAGGAATCATTCAGACCTGGTGATTCAGGCCACCAAAATAAAGACGATGGTAAAAAAAATAATAAGAAAAACGCATTTAAGTACCTACTCATAAAGGATGCGCTTTTTCTAGAGAGCCGGCAATTTATTATTTTAAATACTTTAAAAAAAATCAATTTTTTTTGTTTAGATATCTTTGGTCAGACCTACTGAACGCTGTGTTAAAATTTGTCCACCTATTTTAATGGGACCTTATATACCAAGTTTGACATACCTACCGATATATTCTTGCTTGACAAGCAGCGCCAATTTGAACTTAGTAAGAAATACTTGATGTGATCATACTATACAGTCCTTTTACAACATACAAAAAGTCACTATGAACCTATAAAAAATTGTTTTAAAGGTTCATAGTTACTTTTCATCATCTGCCTAGTCTTTTTTATACTACCTACCTACCTACCTACCCACAAACCAGTTAATACTGGGTAATCCTATTCTGTGGGTAAGACTGGTTGTCAGACTTTCAGGTCACTGACTATCTGTAACGACTACCAAATATATATATATAAGGTCCCATTAAAATAGGTGGACAAAAGGGGTTTGAACTTTTTTGTATGGGAGCTGGCATATCGACCCACCGCCATTTTGATTTTTTTTCGAAATCGCGGCCCACGATGAAAGTGGTATGTATGGATAGAGGACATATAGACGAACAAAAAATGTCAAGCAACACGGTACCCAAAGTGTCACGTTACCGAGATATTTGAAGGTAAAGATGGACAAATCAGTACAATGACCACATAAAAATTAGACCTTTTACGTGTCTATAGGAGACTATAGGCGTTGATTATTATTATTACTGGTTATTGAAAGAGAGTAGGTACATTACATACTACTAGGAGCACGAGAAAACTATTTTTTGACATTACATATATAGCGTTTCAATGAGATGCGAAGCGATTTCAATGTGCGTATAACAATAATCAACCTGGGAACTATTATTTGGATATAATTTAACGCCCAAACACGTAAAAAGGCTATTTAAAAAAATATTTAATGAATGTCGTTGTACTCGTTTGTCGATCTTTAACTTCAAATATCTCGGTAACGTGACACTTTGGGTACCATGTTACAGGACATTTTTTGTTCGTCTATATGTCCTCTATCCATACATACCACTTTCACCGTGGGCCGCGATTTCGAAAAAAAATCAAAATGGCGGACAGGTTGATATGCCACATTGGTTCTATCCCCTTTCAGAAATCATTCAGACCACCAAAATAAGGACGATGGTAAAAAAAATAATAAGTAAAACGCATTTAAGTACCTACTCATGAAGGAGGAGTTTGTTCCAGAGTGCTGGCAATTTATTATTTTAAGGAAAAAAAAAACAGTTTATTTAATGTTTTTTTTTATTAAATATGTTTGGCAGACCTACTGAACGCTGTGTTAAAATTTGTCCACCTATTTTAATGGGACCTTTTAGAGCACCAGGGAACAACACCTTAACGTGCTTTCCGAGGCACAGAGGAAATTCGGTATGTAATGGATGGTCACCCATCCACAGACCAACCTAGACAAACGCGGCTTAACCAAAAGATCGACCCGAGTGGCAGTTATTATTAAGCCACAAGCTCCTCTAATGGATGTTGTGTTTGTGATTATTTATTAGGATCGAAAAAGGAAGTCAAGAAGCTCAGCCGTCGAGACATGTCAATACGACTCTCCGCTTACCAGTAGTAATCAACGAGTCTACGGCTTCGTTCGTTACCTTCTCGTTGAATTATTGAATGTCACACCATATAAAAAACGCTTGCAAACAAAAAAGGCTCATAAAAAAGGCAACTTTCATATCAAAAACTTTATTCTCACACAACTATACCGATCCTTAATAGATACACAATAAAGTCTAAATAACAATTACTATGTTACTGAATCTATTTCAAAGTTTGGACAAGATAACAGAACATTTCTCTGGGCTGCTAAACGTTCCTCCTATAAGAAGAAAATCAGAAAAAAAATCAGTATTGGCTTTATAATGTACCACATAACGTATTTTAGATCTAACGTTTAATCAAATTGCCCAATCATTTTGCCCGCGTGGCGGTTTAAGTACCATATAATAGGGTTGAGCATATTTTCATCAACCTGGTATAAGTATCTCCAGGTTTCAGCCCAGAAATACCTGATTGGAAATCCCAATAACTTTTGTCCGACCCGTGAACAAGGAACGAACCCAGGACAAAGAACAAGAAAGCTTCATACAATAAAATATATCTTCAAAATGGCTGAACCTATTCAAACTAAGCTAAGGCACCTTACCCAATGCCGGCGAAAAGCAAGAGGTATCGCTAGACAACAAAACCGAGGTGTTTGTTAGACTGAGTTCTCGCAAACAACAATTACCAGTAGGTAATTGTTGCAAACATGCATATCTTTCACTCACACGGGACCTATTAAGCCAGAATACCGTCGATAACTTATCACTTCCTTGCTGGCAATGGGACTGGTGCCTAATAGAGAAGTACAGTCTTCCCTACCAGTTCACCATCACGATTGGTCTTTATCATTCGGGATGCCTTCTCCGGTATCTGCAGAAGACCAGGATCCAACACAGTCATGAGGTACAGGAAGGTGAGGAACAGAGCGATCACCAGACAGGAGTACACCAGGAAGTAGAGCATTAATCGCATTTTCTCTTAGCTGTAAAAAAAAGAAGAATCCTGTCAAAACTAAAAAAAAAAATCTGCTTTTTGGCGTTTGAAGCACTTAGTTATTGAAGACAATGATATTCAAAGTGGTTTAAGACATTAAGACATTATTTGTTGTGATATGGGTTCCAAAGTACTACTAAGATAGAAATAAGACGAGTAGAACAAGTGCCCTTGACTTCTGATGGTATTGTCACACCCATTATATAGGCTGGAAGACTGGTAGCCAAAAAAAGAAAAATGAGAAGAGGAAAACAAGTGAGGAGATGGGAGGAAGAGCTAAAGCTGACAGCTCCCATTGGAGAAGAGTGGCTCGTGACAGAGCTCAGTGGAAAAAGCTAGAGGTGGCCTTTGCCAGACGGCATACTAAATTGAGACACTTTTTAACCGACTTCTAAAAAAAAAGGAGGTTCTCAGTTCGGATGTTTATATATATTTTTTTTTATGTTTTTTCGGGCATAACTCCGTCACTTGATAACCGATTAGAAAAATTATTTTTTTGTTGGAAAGGGTATACTTCCCAAATGGTCCCATATTTTTTTTTATTGAAATCGACATGCGGTTTTTGAAAAATCAACAAAACTCAAAAAAAAGCTACACATTATGACTCATGAACATGTGAACTTAGGTACATGTGAACCACTAAAAAGTGAAAAATAAAAACGTTTTAACAAAAAATAAAACTGACTCTAAACATACTCTAAAGTTTATTTTTCACTTTTTTGTGTTTTTTTTTGAAGTCGGTTTTATTTTTTGTTAAAAAGTTTTTATTATTACCATACTTCCGAGAACCTAAGCAATTCAGGATAACAAGGGCATCATCATTCTATGCTGGACATTCGGCCACAATCGGTTCGAAATGATGTTCTAAATACGGCTGTGTGTCAATCTCTCCAGTCCACCCGGTATTTTTAAACCAATACAAACATTGAGGTATAAATACATTATACCTCAATGAATACAAACCATATATTGTAGTCCTAAAAACTCTCCACTTTATTTATTTTGCGTTCGATAGCTGTGGAGAATTATTTTTTTATGATTGAAAATCGCCGTTAATGTTTTCCAAGACCCTTTTCTTTATTTTCTTCGAATATTGACAGAAAATATGACAAGCTCTGCCAGACAGACAGCGAGCAGAGATAATGGGATTTAAATACTTCTTGGTCATTTAACTTAAAAAAATTCTTATGGTGTCCTTTTTTTTGGAGGGCTTTAAATCATCATAATAATATGAGTATGACTCCTCCCGCTCTGGGCAGCGGTAGGAAGTGTCAGAGTTCTACTGACTAAAAACCACACATGTTCCTTCTTAGCCCTTTGTGTCGAGGCCGCGGTATCTGTTTCGAACAACCCGCGGGTAACAAGGCAACAAGTCCCGACGGGGTTAAGGTGTATAATATTGGGAGGAGTTTTATCAAAACTAACGTAACATAACCATGCCACGCCTGTAATCCCCGAAGGGTTAGGCAGACGTATACGTAACCACATTGCGGGTGTCGTGGGTGTCACGTTACGTTACGTTAGGTTAGACATTTCGTCAGTTATGTTTAAGTTCGATGTTAAAAACGGCCAGACTCTTGCCATCAACCGGGCACAGATCCGACCTCCTAAGCCGCTACTGAGAAATTTCAGATGAAAAATCTCAAGAACAATTGGCCTGACCTGAAAACCTCATACTTAGCAGTGAAGATACTCAATTTTTTATTGCATTCCACCACAGCATTCCACAATGTAGGCTTAGGTGGTAATTTTTTTTTTAAAGTAACAATCATGGACCTTGTCGGGCAACCACTAGATGACTAGACCAGCGAGGTAGTCTCCTAAGAAAAAAATAATATTTTAATAAGTAACCATACAGTTTTTTGCATGTCGGTTCTTTTCACCTTTCTCGACATTTCATTAGTCCCTGTATGCTTAAGTTAAATCAAATATTTAGATTGTAATTCTTTTATTAGATTTTTTTTTTAAAAAGACAGATGGCGAGACAGAGAGATAATTATGGAAGAGGAAGACATCATCATCATCAGCCTATTAATGTTCCCACTGCTGGGACACAGGCCTCCTCTCTTTGAGAGGGAATGGGCTATAATCTACCACGCGGGCCCAGTGCGGAAGAGGACGACAACCCCAAATAAAATAGGATAAGGGCAAAAGAATAACGATGATGAAAAAAAAGATGTTCTCATCTAAAAAATGCTTCTTTATCTACCTATTAATCTACAGCTCTATAAATAGATAATGTCAATGAATATTTTATTGGTCTTGATCATCAACAAGCTTTCCCAGAAAACCCTTTGAAGCTAAAGTTCCAAGAGCCAGTGTCACTTGAATATCAAGTGGGGCCTACGCTTTATAAATAGCGACAGGGTAACGTGGGGAAGTATTAATTAATTTTAGCATTTTATAGGTAAGGACATAACAATGTTGATATGGAGAGGGAGCGCAGGGCGCTGTCTGTGCGCTGTAACATGGTGGCACGCAGGTTTGCACGGTGTACAGAGCAAGTCAAGGTGACATTATTTAAGTCCTTCTGTCAATCTTTTTACACCTGCAGCCTGTGGACTAAGTACACGCAGCGTACATACAGTGCTCTGCGTGTACAGTATAATAACGCGTTCAGGGTGCTGTTCGGGCTGCCGCGCCACTGCAGCGCTTCGGCTATGTTTGCGGATAAAAGCGTGGACGGTTTTCATGCCATTATGCGGAAGCGTTGTGCGTCGCTCATGAAGCGCATGCAGGCCAGCTCGAACAGCCTTCTGAGCGTGTTCGTGGGCCGCTGGGACTCGCCTTTGTGGCGGCACTGGATGCGACTACACACTGCGGGTGGTCGTGTCCAGGGCTTGCCATAGACTGACATTTCCTGTGCGATGCCACTTTTTTTTTTTTTTTTTTTGTATGTACTAACAATAGTTTTGGAAGGTTTTTGTGTTGTTACTAACAGTATATGGACTACCTACGTCCGAAATAAACGTTTTTATTATTATTATTTATTATAACAATATATAGGTACATATTAATATATTGGAGTAGCGGTGGCCCAGTGGTGGCAGCCCCGACTTACAAATAGTAAGTCGCGGGTCCCTGGCAGGCGCATTACGTTGTGTAATTTATTTCATCACCACTCAAAACGGTGAAGGAAAACATCGCGAGGAAACCGGCATGTCTTGTAACCAAAACATTCGAAGACATGTGACATCTAGCAACCCGCACTGGGCCCGCGTGGTGGATCCATCTCTCTCCTAGAGAGGAGGCCTGAGTCCCTGCAGTGGGAACATTATTACTCCATGATGATGACTAATCTGGCAAAGTGGGGCATCATTGGTTCCTCCAACACCGAGTGCGAGTGCGGCGCTCCGGACCAAACAATGCCCCACCTGCTGGAGTGTCCCAGATGTCCGTATACATGCACCCTTGGCGACCTGAACAGCGCCTCTGCCGCTGCAATAAACGTGGCTACCTACTGGGCCCAAACCGTATAACATGGAAGTATATAATCGAAACTAAAAGAAGAAGAAGAAGATGACCAAAAACATCTACTTGGTACTTATAAGTATTCTATTCTTTGCCATAAACCTCTTCAAGAACTAAAGACTTCTGTCATTTGGCAGAAAGTCTTTAGTTCTTGAAAATAAAATAAAGGAGCAGTGACATTGACGTTTTTTACAAGTGTATGTTTTCATGAAAATGTTTTTTAATTCGAAATAAATATTGATTCACTATTAATAAACTTATAAAGAGGTAACTTAAAGTACGTAAGTTTTATTTTGTTCTTTCCACGTGTGCAATGTTTTTATTGTTAAGAAATATCACAACTGTAAACTAAAGGGTTAGGTAAAGGTGTACATACTAATAGTAGGTACTACAGTCTACAACATATCGCCAGTTATGTTTAAGCCCCATGTAATAGGGGGCGAGCCTATTGCCATCAGCCAGACGCGAATCCAGACTCCGTAGCTGCTACCGAGAAATCTGTTAGAAAAACCCAATATTATTTTGCCAGACCCGAGAATCGAACCTAGGACCTCATGTGCAGCAGCCGCGCTTGCGAGCACTAGACCAACGAGGCAGTCAAGTAATGTACTATTATGTACACCTCTGCCTAACCCTTCGGGGATTGCAGGCGTGATATTATGTTTTGTTCACCTGCTTTTATCAACAGGGCAATAACTACAAAAGTCCTCATTTAAACGCAACGGAAACTACTATACCTTTTTTTTACCAGAGCGGTAGGGAGTGTCAGACTTCTACTGACTAAAAACTACCCATGTTTCTTCTTAGCCCTTTGTGTCGAGGCCGCGGTTTCTCGTTTGAACAACCCGCAGAATAGGGTATTTCACTAAAAAAATCTAATTAGTCCGTCAGATAGATTTCCAAAAAATAATGGACACGTATTTTTTCTTTTTTCACGTAAACAAAAAATAAAGACGATACAGTGCTTCGAAAAGTCGTGTCAAGTCGTGTGACGTCACAAGGATAGTACTTTTTTACCCACAAAGTGACGTGAAAAACCCCCACTCATGATCTTTGACAGGTTTCATCTTCGTCAATTTTTATTAATTTGAGAAAACAAAAAACACGTATCCGATATTTTTCGATAATCTAACAGACGGACTAATTAGATTTTTTTGGTAAAATACCCTATTACTACAAACCACAACAAAACAACTAGAAACTACCTACTATACCTTAACCATTTTTTTTCAGTAATGACAAAAGGATCTGTAAGGCACAGCTTTACCGACTCTGAAATAGGGTCGATCCGAACAGACCGTGCAAGTAAATTAGGGGCTATCCTATGTCCCACAGCCTGTGCCCTTCTCCTAGTGTGCATCTTCGCAGTTTCGTTCATAGGCACCAAGTTAGCTTACGACCAGTATGAGGAGTTCTGCACAGGACGTAGGTTTGATGTAGCTAAGCTGTATATCTTTTCTAATATCACTTTAAAAGCTCAGCCACTTCCTGTGCAAGTTGATAATGTTGGTATGACTGGTATGGTTGTTTGATTAATAAATGGTTTAATATTGTTGCACTGGAATGTTTTATTTTTGTGGTTAGCGTTGCTTTTAGGGCGTACGCTAAAGCTCGCGCGAGTGAGGAATGGGTGCAAAATTTCCTTAAAATGCCCGTTAGACGCGTAGCGTTTACACAGCGTAGTCGCTGTGGTTGCCTCCCGTAGCCACTGCGCTGGCGTAGCGTAGCCACTGCACTGGCGTAGCAACTGCACTGGCGTAGCATAGCCCTTGCGCTAGTGTAGCGTAGCACCTGCGCTGGCGAAGCATAGCTGCTACATCGCGTTGATTTTATATCCATCCATACTATATACTTATACTATATATACTATACTATATATAACTAGCTGAACCCGCGCATGCGTTGCAATGCTTTTTTCCTACTACTCTACCTACCTACTACCCTACCTACCTACTACCCTACCTACCTACTACCATACCTACCTACTACCCTACCTACCTACTACCCTACCTACCTACTACCCTACCTACCTACTACCCTATCTACCTACTACCCTACCTACCTACTACCCTACCTACCTACTCTACCCTACCTACCTACTACCCTACTTACTACCCTACCTACTTACTACCCTACCTACCTACTACCCTGCCTACCTACCAACCACTTTCTCACCGTTAAAACCTTCTCTGGACTTCCACAAATAATTCAAGACCAAAATTAGCCAAATCGATCCAGGCGTTGTTGAGTTATGCGCTTACCAACACATTTTGCGATTCATTTTTATATTATAAGATATTATAAATGCGAAGGTAACTCTGTCTATCTGTTACTCTTTCACGCCTAAACGGCTGAACGGATTTTGATGAAATTTGGTACAGACATAGTTTGGAACTTGAGAAAGGACATAGGATATTTTTTTTTTTTTTTTTTTTCGCGAGATAAACCAAAAATCACACTATTCCACGCGAACGAAGTCGCGGGCAAAAGCTAGTATTAAATAAACTAGAAACGCAACACCCCACTGCCTATTAGATAAGAAGTAGATAACACTTAGGTACTTGAATGTTAGACTCGTATCAAATATTATTAAAACACATACAATCTGCACCAAATAGTACCGTACCTAACACACAAGACAAAAATTCAGATATCCCTGCCATTACCATTTACTAAACGAACTGTGAAGATCAGTCTCTCGACATGAGGTGAGCAACGACATCTGTTGAAGTCACTATGTACTTATAAGTGTAATACCTAGGTACTGAGTTACTACGCAGAAAACTGCCAGTACTAGCGGGAAAGCGTTTTCCTTCAAACGTTTGCGGCATTGTTAACTAGATGGCGCCACATGTAGCTTGATACATGTTTTCTTAGGTGCGTTGTTTTGTCGACAATTTTCAAGAAGGTATGTTTGGTTGCTATAAGGCGAAGTGAAGCATTGTCTTCAGTTAGCAATAAAAGAGCTATTGATTTATAATGTGGAGTGATATTAAAGTAAATACTAATAGGTCTGTTATTAGAGAGTTTAGTTCTCGAATTGATTGATTTGAAATAATAATTAATTAACAGTTTAATCTTATTTCGGGATTATATTGTTTATATTATAATATTACTGGATTAAAGGAGTATAGTATTTAAAAATCAAATTGCTACTGCTGGTAACTAATTATAATTACCAAATAAACCTAAAAGTAAAGTATTTATATTAAAATAAAATTACGTAGAATCAATTAAGAATTATTCACACCTTGAAAGAAAGCAATAAACATGTCAAAGTTATCTGAACTAGGACAACCTAGAACATGCAGTATATTTATCCACAATTTCCTTTCTACGAAAAAAAAAAGTTTCACAATTTTCACAGAATTCCAATTCACTACAAGGTTTTCGAACGCGCCACAATTTTCAGCGCCACATTTTTTTGCTCTGGCAACGTGAGAACTGACAGAAAACAAAATGGGCGGCCTCTAGTCGTCGGTAGTTAGTTTCGAGTAGATTTTTTCCTAATATTATATTGTTATAACGTTTAAATTTTGTACTCGCGATATAGTTCCTTGGTGCTTGTGTTGTTAGCTCGGTGGTTCGTGTTATAAATTGTGAGTATTCTCTCTGTTTTCCTAGTAATGTATGTTTTACAACTTCTATTGATTGTGTTAGCGTACTAAAGGCCAATGTCAGCCTTTCAGTAGGGGTGAGATGCGTGCATTCTTAGAATTTCGGTTTACTACTGTCTGATGTGTGCGTGTTTTTATTTCTAAATAGTTACGTCGTTTTAAACTATGGATTACGGTTAACGAATATTTGGTATTGTTTTATATAATATATCGGTAATTTTTCTTACATAGATAAATTACCTAATCCATTTTTCGATCATTATAAGAAGTAAATGGAAAATAAAGATTTAGCATTTCATACACTGCTGATGTATTTTCATATTCACACAAAATGCTTTACAAATGGTATTTTTCGTATTGAAAATCGATATATAGGTAGGTAAAGTTAATACATAATTAATTATTCATTGACGTTTATGTTACATTTCATTGTTTTACATATTACGGATACCTAACATATTTTAGCATTTTGGTAACCCTGAGCTGCATAATTTACGTTAGAATAAAAATAAATACAATGGGTACCTACTAGGCTTACTTACGATTACAGCTTGTATTTTAAACATATTATATTAAGTATGTATATATTATATTATGTATAATTGTTACTTGCGTATTAAGTAACGATTATTCTGTAGGGCTCGTTATTTTATAAGAATGCTTAAGTTTACGATGCTCTACGCGCTCGTGGAGACCAATACAAAAACTCGTGGAGACGATACTGTTAGAATGTTTATAGTTATTTGCGAAAACTGAGTAAAAGGATTACTAACATACATACATAAACTCACGCCATTTTCCCATGGGGGTAGGCAGAAACCCCAAACACCACCTGCTACGATTCTTACATACTCCTTTTGCCTTGTCCACATTCATACACCTGGTCATACACGCACGCCGATTGCGACTAGGTACGCAACCAGCAAGGATTACTAAATTTAATATACTAAATGTAATAAATAAATGAAATTAGGACAATCGGACTATTATAATGCCTTATAATATCATCGCCATAGTTTTATTCGTACCCCATTCTGTAATTTAGAAGATGGGTTTAGTTTATATCATGTGTTGAACAAGTAAAGAACCTGATGAATGAATAAATAATCTGCTGTGTAAACTCATGAAGGCGGTCGATTCCTTACCAAAACGAAATTGACTAGTCATAATATTAGTAGTTCACAATACGTAAATGTATTTGTTTAGCAATAAGGTTTTAGCAACCAAGGGTTTGTATCAGGGTTCGAAGTGATTATTATCACTACATATTATAAAAATAAGTCTCCCGCCGCGTCTGTCTGTTCGCGATAAACTCAAAAACGAATGCACTGATTTCCATGTTGTTTTCACCAATAGTTAGAGTGGTTTTCGAGAAAGGTTTTAGTGTAAAATTTGACCGATATCCGCGCAGGTGAAGCCATCGGCTAGTTATTCATAATTATCTTGGTAAGGATAAGGACAAACATCATAAAACAATACAATTCACGTGAATCCGTACGCAATTAGCCACTTCCGCGTGTCGCCAACGGTGTTAAGTGTCAATTAAAAAAAAGTTACAAATGTGTTGATAAAACAACTAAAATACTTAATCACCTGTAAATTAAATGTTATTGTTTAATGCTCGTTTCGAAGAATAGAAAAAATATAGTAATTATCATGAAAAGTATCAAGACTGCTTTGTTGGTCTAGTGGTCGCAATCCCGACTGCTGAGGATAATGTCCAGGGCTGGAATGGCAGCTCAGACTAACTCTTGATGATTTTTTCCATGAGGAAGTAGAAGCCACGGAGTCCGGAGTTGTGCCCGGTTAATGGCAATAGGCTCGCCCTCTTTTACATGGGACTAAGATATAACTGGCGAAATGTGGGTGTACTATTTAGGTACCGCTGCCTAACCCTTTGGGTATTATAGGCGTGATGTTATGTAATTATCAACAAAATAAAACATCTTGTAAATTTCGAACCCTGGTTCTATAGGTAACATGGTTGCTTCACAGCTTCAGAATTGTTTAATAAACTGCTCTCGTTAGTTTGTTTTTTAATTTAAAATTTTACTTGCAAGCATATTTTAAATTTACTTACGCTCAAGCTGTTGAACTAAAGCTGAAACATTTTCCAGAGACAAAAGACCGCTTTTCATGTTTAAAACTGCTTTTAGTGAAGTCCAAAGAAATGCAAGATCAGGAGATAATGATGTACGAAAAGTAGTTTTAATATAAAAGAATATTCAGGGTTGGTACCATATTAACTGGAGCGGAAAATTCAGTAACAAATACGATTATTTTTGTGTTAATGTGTGATCGAACTTTGTTCAATTTACAATAACTATAAATGTCTCGTCAAAAGCCTGAAATAAACTGATGAACTGACATCAAGAAATTTCCAACGATCGGAAAGTCTTCCCATCGTCCCATCCTCATCATCCAACCATCCATGCATTCATCATCATCATTGTCATCGTGGACCCCCCTTATCACCTTCAACGTCTCTCTTTGTTTGTCAAAGCTCCACGCTCTTGTACCAGCATATAAAAAAAATGCACACCTACAGTATCAAAGAATTCCCGACGAATTTCTTTCATGTTACTTACATAAGAACCTCATCCCTTTTCGAAAACACACCAACATGTCTGCACCTCTTGGCACGCTACCCTAAAAGAACCATTATATCATCTTTTTGCCGCGAAGCCACCTACACCTTTGCATAAAGACCTCATTCGCCCCGACCTCATCTAGTCTTCTTGCCGTATGCATGGAGCAAACATTAAGTAGCGCAGCCTCACGAAAGCCTTTTTTCTTTCTTTTCTTTTTTAAGAATAAACTAGATGACCTACTTTTTACTGACCGTTTTTTTTTCTTTTTGTTGACTTCTCGTTATAAAGACAAAGGTAACATTTGAATGAATGTTTGAATGAGAATATTTTTAGTACCTATTCGCATTTGCGTCATTGGTTTTGTTTTCGTGCTCTTAAACTTTTTATTTTGGGTAAAAGGTGATAAGTTTTACAGAAGATGTGCTAACGTCATAGACTTTTACGTAATGGTCACATTCTAGCTTTGATTTAATCATTCCAACCGTTTGCAGTAAATTACTTCAAGACAGCATAGATGATAGCCAAATAGTAGCCTGTTATATTTATTTTTCATCTCAAAAAGTAGATATACCTAGTAAATGCCTTAGCGAGAAACACCTCAAAGTTTGGATTTACATGACAAAATTGCATCTACGAGATATGAAAAAAATCCAGTGTTTGCAACTTACGTACTCTTTTATAAGTAAATCAATACTGAGACAAAAATCCCAGACATTGAGACTGGCGACACCATGTGCCTTCCACGTCTAGTCGAATGTAAAATGACATCGGGGTTGTATCGGTTGGAAGCTCGCCAAAAGAGACCGCAGAATGGGGTGAGCCGTGCTTGCATAAATCGGGTGCTTGAGATCTGTTTTAGACAAAATGCAAGTTGAATCGATAGAATACTGTGATTTTATAATCCATAAAATATGGGAAACAGCGAAAGGCACAAGTTACTTCCCATAAAAGGTAGAGTATCTACAGTACAGTATATATCACATCAAATTTGAAAGAAACATCGAAAAGGGGCGGATGCTACTTTGAAATATGGTAACAATCACTTGATAAAATGGGTATCAAGATTTATATGATTTATATGAAAAGTACTATACAGTATCTTAAAGATAATATGCTATTCCAGACTATAATCGATGGGCCAAAGATCCATTCAGACGTTCGATTTTGATTCAGAAACAAACATTCATCCTTACTTTTTTTTGCTTCATTATTAGTTGTTGCCTGTTGTTGTTCAAAATGAATGTATTCTTCGTTATAAAGTTCATATCTTCCAAATTAAACTAAATTATGGTGAAAACTGCACCAAGAAAAAGATAAGAAGGACAACGTGGTGAAGCAGACAAAAACATAAGCACATGCTTTCTACTTCTTTCAAATGCTAATATCACAAAACCTTTAGCTTTGGACCTATAAGTAACAGAAACGAAACTCTCCAAGCCCAAAATGTCGAAAACCCGAGGAATAATAAACACCCGAAGTACAGTTCTACCTACCTACATACTCCTACTATTTCCAATCCTTCTTGTTATCTCCAAAAATCTTAGTAAAAGCAAAGTGTGCTACTTAAAGTAAGACAGTTAAGGGTCCTTTGATCCTATCACACATTATGGGATAAGGAAGGAACGTTCCCTATCGGAGGCAGCGAGCTATCCGGGATAGAGAGCAAGGTCACGTTACATAAAACGTTCCGCCTTTGCGCCTTTTTGACATCGAATTCCGGGAAAAAGCGTAGAAGCTGCTTCCTTCATTTGGTTTGGATAATCCTTAAAAATGCTTTCGCAGTTCTTGATGTAGTATAAGTAGAAAAGGTACTTAATTTTTCTTCAATACTAGACATTTTTACACGTAAAACAAGTCCTTACAATTGCTTATGTAAAGGAGTATGCAACGTCTACATAAAACTTACGTTTATTTTTCAGGTTTTTGTCTTGGAACTTTTATAAGATCATCATTTGGTTCGAGAGTTTATATCTCATGGGGAAAAGGATAGTTTTAAAAAGTACAAAATTAATCCAACTAATCCTAACTTAT
Source organism: Diarsia dahlii (assembly GCA_949775195.1). Lineage (NCBI taxonomy): Eukaryota > Metazoa > Arthropoda > Insecta > Lepidoptera > Noctuidae > Diarsia > Diarsia dahlii. The sequence continues at coordinate 2,370,633 of OX459198.1, forward strand.
TATGAATATGAGTAGTGAGGATACTCTAATACAATTTTTTATCCCGGTAGTATGATCTTGGTGTTGTTGTCTAAATTGATTTGGCCCAGGTACTAACATTACTGTAACACAGACAACATAGTACACAGGAGACGATAAGAAAAGACATAATCTGTCCCATATTTCTGTAACTTGAAAATTATGATATCTATAAACTTGACACGCATTCCACACGTTAAGTCAATGTAAAAGTAACCGATACTGTGTTAAATTTTAAATATTACTTATAAGGGATAACGTTCAAAGTCACGATACCTGATGAGGGCATACAAGTGGCAATATCTTTCAAATCATTTCATATTGGCTAACCATTTTGTTTTTGGTAGTTTATTTTATTACATGGCAGACATTTCCATCATCCAGAGGCTGATTGATATCTGCTGATAACACAAACCCTCTGTCCTGCATCGACAAGAATACATAATATGGTAAACGCTAAGAAGGAACCAGGGTGGTTTTTAGTTTTTTGTCAATAGAAATATGACACTCCCTTCCGCTCGTACCCACAGTGGGAGAAGAAACTCCAAAAAAAAAGAAGTGGTTATCCTCCTGAAAATTGGGTAATGTATTATTTCAACAGTTTACTCTTTCTTTTCTGTTTACCACAAATTTACTATTTACTGGTAAGTACTTTCAGTAACAGTCAAGCATGTCTCACCATCATCATGTTGAGATGCGGTCGACATGTCCGATCCAATCCCACTTAAGCTTAACGGCTTTCGAGTAACTTTGGCTTTGGCTCGCAATCTTGCGTTTCTATACGATCCAAAAGTTGAACCAGACACTGCCCTCTAAAAAAATATGATAACATAACCTCGATACCAATATAGGGGGAGGGTCTTGTGGCTAATTAATAACAGTAGCTAGATAAGTGACGAGTCATTACATACTGAGTTCCTCCGTACCAGAGAAATCACGTTAAGCCGTTGGTCCGGACTGGCATTTGTAAATCTTTGACAGTCAATACAGTCAGTGGTGTCGCGACGTGCAGTCTGCGAATAAAATAGGTAACGAAAGTATAATTATTATTGTCTAAGCGAAACGTGTAACAAACTAGTCAGGCATAACAGCATAGGTAATATACTGGCAACACCGAACCCATAAAGAGTTCACTATAGATAAAGAGTATTTATGGTTTATGGTTATGACGTTAACATAGCATCGTGGTTCTTTACCGCCCTTTTACCGACATGTGCAGACTAGCAAATGTCGATCGTTTGGTTTGATAGTATATCCAGTGAATAAGTACAGTGGTTCGTGTTGGGAAGGATGTTTCCAGCCTAAGTCAGCCCACCTGAGAGATATAAAGCTAAGTGGTTAACGCTAGTAAAATAGCGTAGTGATTCCTTACCTAATTGCTCAAATTCTAGATTTCAAACTTATCTAAGATTCTGGTGGCCGAAGGAGTCGGTTACACAAGAGGACCTTCGTGTTGCAAGTCGTTTGATGTTGCAATGCGAAGCGTCATGAAGTAGACTGGGCGAAAGGCCGTGATCAGTCGGTTGGGAGAAAGTCGGTGTTGTAATACGAAATCTCCCAACACAAAGAGATCTGCCGTTGTGTGTATTTGAGAGTACATGCAACGGGGATATGTATGTATAACAATGATGGGTACATACAAAGAGTTATGTTACAAGAAATGGATCTGCGGTGCACCCAGATAATAGTAGGAGGTTGACTGGTAAAACATACAGTTCCTCTATAATACTTAAACAGCATGGTTAACTGGTAAGAACATACAGTTCCTCTGTAATACTTAAACAGCATACTGCGTAGGAATAGTCCCGCAGTACATGTAACTAAATTAATCTCAGCCAGACATGCGAGGCATTTCTGTGCTGGGACCCCAAAGCTTAACCTAAGACACCAGAAATATTTATATTTGTATAACAAATTATATAGAATGGTAGGAATCAATTTAAATTTAATCAACAGATGGTGGACTACGGGGCGCGACCAGTAAGAACGAACAGCTAATATAGTATGCGAAGCAGACCTCCTTAACCATTGAAGATTGTTCTCGGAAACCCAAATCAATAACAACAGAACCCAGGTACATCTCTATAGACCCACAAAACATTACATACATAATAATAAATTAATATCAAATGTCGCGGCTAGCGGCCGCGCCGCGACATTTGGTGGAGATGCTGGGATCCGAGAGTAATAATCAATGATTAACAAATTTATGTACAAGATTAAATTGATAAAATAAATCCGAGTTCTTACTGGTGCTGCCATCTATGAATGCTCTGTGTCAAACTTACTATATCAAAGTTGATAAAATTATTCTAAAAGGCTGAATAGGTTTGATACACGTTTCGCTGATATTACTCTAATAATAAGGAATGTTTCTCAATATAAATATCTCAGCATTAAATATCAAAGGTTTAAAAATGAGTGTTGCTGGATGTTGAGGTGATAAATCTGTACGCCTAGATGGCGCCACTTGTTGTTGAAGTGTAAAACAAGTTGACAAGTTTAATTCTGTTTTTGAGAAATAAACTAAGAAATGTTGTTTATTTATTCATTTATGATTTACCTGAGGGATTTAATCATCTAAACTCGTTAGTTAACAAAGATACGATTTCACAAGTCTTTAAACAGATTAATTGTAAAACGGAAGTTATGAAGTGGAACGAACAAGGAATGATGACCTGTACTTGTCAAAGTTTGCAACCTCACATCAACCGGAAACAGAACAAATTTGACAAAACAATAAATTCTCTGCATACCGCCATCTTTGTGGTCTGTGTTTACATGCGAAGTTTAAAGTTTTCGTTTGTAACTTTGTTTTCAAAAAGTTAACGTTGTCAGTGCTTGCGGTAACAAAATATCGACAACTTATTTGTTTATCTCGAGTGAAGGATAGAATAAGTGTGCTTTAATGAACACCAAGGTCAGTACAACTTAAATGTGTGTTGATTACGATTTCGAATTTATGTTCACAGTTCTTATGATGCTTTAAGTGAAATTGATAAATACTCTGATATAAGTACTAAGATTACATGTAATCAGGTAAATGTAAATCACACTTCTCTCTCTACGAAATCCCTTCGTATGTTGACGGTCATGAACCGCACCCGCACGACTATTATGAGGCATGTCTGTGAGGCAGCGCCATTCGGCGCGTCTTAAAGGAAAGGACCATAGGCCCGTATCGTATTAACACCTACGAGGCTTCACGAGCAACCGTCTACATACATTAAAATCAAATAAATTGTTTAGAGAGACTGAGAGACAAGTAGGCACTTATTTAATAAAACCTGTGTACTCATACTTCCAATCATTTTCTACAGGACCAGGATATTAGACATTGGAAGTAATTGCCACTGAAAGGGGAAAATCAGATTAAACCACCTACAGCCACATAAAGAATTAACTAGTGAAATTAAGTTATAACTAACAACAACATCCGAAGTGAGTAATAATTTATAATCTCATAACTTGACAATGGACGAGTATCCATAGCTACCACCCTGTTCATAATAAATAAATGCTTGAGTAAGGACATCTCCTGCATAGCCATTTGGTCCAAGACGGACTGAACTAAGGCATTAAGAGCTAGGCAGAGGTGTCGCCAATACAAACAAATAAGTAATATAAGAGAGATTATAAATTCTTGTACTCTAGAAGTACATAGTAGTGTCGATTGGTTGAAGGCACACCGTATAAGAATAGTGATGTTGCTTAGACACTGGGGCATGCATTATTTATTCTATGATTAATCATGTGCACTTGGTTATTGAGCATTTAGATAGAACGCTCCTAGTTCTAAGGTAATAAGTAGCATTTACTTGCCTTTACCCAAATTACCTAAATAATTCTAAAAGGGGATTATTTCTATGATGGTGAATAAGATTTCCTGAATAGCGAGTTGAATTTCTGAAATTTATTTTCAGGAATGTAATGTGAATTTTTAAATACCCTTTAAGTTTGACATGTGATCTATTGCAATTAAATTGAGAGTTTTTGCAAACAAGTACCAATACAGAAATAATATTATATAAAATTATTTCAGAAAATAATACAAACATTATATTTGTTATTCTCAAAATTTTAAATAGGTGGTTATAGTTAAAACAGATAGCCGTGATAGTGTAACATTATATTACAGGACGTCAATATGGAGGAATCCATACTCATCATTCTTCGCGGCCTGTCTGACAAAATAAAAACTCTGTCCGTATGCGCTCGAAATACAATAGGCAAACTCACTAATGAAACAAATGACTTAACCCTGCGTGAGGGAAAGGTTGTAACCTCTAAACTTCATACCTGTCTCCAACGTTTGGAGAGGGAACTAAACAATTATTTCCGACTCGTCACAAGTAGATGAAATATCTACCATCTCTGCGATACAGCTGGAAGCTGAAGAAAACTGCTGTGAACTTAAAGTAAAGTTGGAAGAATATGAAAACTCAACGACAAATAACAACAAGAATGAAGAACGTTTCTTGTCAGTAAAACTACCAAAATTAGAGTTGCCACAGTTTGAAGGTAATATTCTAGATTGGCACCAATTTTGGGACCAATTTAGTTCCAATATTCACAATCGGAGTTTACCAGACGTTGACAAGCTGCTATACCTAAAGAATTCTTTAAAGGGAGAAGCCAAGGGAGTGATAGACGGGTTAGATATCACAAATAAAAATTATCACATAGCCATACAATCTTTGAAAGATAGGTATGGGAAACAAACACAAGTAATTGATGCATACTATTCCTCACTCTACAGAATAAAACCAGCAAACAAAACCGTATCAGATTGTCGAAGAGTTTTAACTGATATTGATAAACACTTGAGAGTTTTGAATTCCATGGGTGAAAATATTAACCACAACCACTTGAGATTTATGGTAATGGAGAAATTCCCAGAAGACATAATATATGAAATGAAACTGAAAATGAAACAAGAATCGAATTGAAGAGATAAAGAACTGTTTAAAATTCATTATTTCAGCACGTGAAGATGCAAACAGATTGACACATGAGAAAAACCTGAATGATAAGGAGTATTACACTGTGAAGACGCTTCACTCAACTGGAAGGGGTGATCATACTAATCAAAAGAAAGAAGAAGACCAAAGAAGACTACAGAAAAGTAATCATGAAAACAAACAGGAAGGAGCTCGATACCATCCATCGCAGAATAAGAGAAATACTTCCCAGAGAAACAGGGAACAAGTCAAGTTATTCAAGCCATCCTAGAAAAAACCAAAGGAAGGAGGGACCACCCAAAAAGAAGTTTAAATTTCCATGTGTCTTCTGCAAAGAGTCACACTACAATGACGAATGTACTAAATTCAGAGAAATAGAGGAAAGAAAATCCCTATTAAAAAATAGATGCTACAGTTGTTTTAGATTAGGACATTCTTCAGCGTAATTTAGACACAAAGGAAAATGCTTTCATTGCAGTAAAGTAGGTCATAATCGTGCTTTATGTCCTGCTAAATTCTCAATTAAAAAAGAAGAAAAGGTAAAGACAACCAATGTTCTGTACACAAGAGATAAGGGACTCACAGTTCTTCAGACAGCAGTAGTTACAGCAAATAAAGTAGGAGATTTTTCTAAGGAACTTCCATGCAGAGTTCTCTTGGACTCCGGAAGTCAAAGAACGTACATCACGCAGAAATCTGCAAGAAGTCTTAAACTCAAATTTGAAGAAGAAAACACGCTAACTGTGTTTACATTTGGATCAGACACTCCTCAAGAAATAGACAGTCCCGTGGTCAGAGTGCAGTTGAGGACAAGAGCGGGTAAGACAATCACACTACTTGCTAATGTGGTACCGGTGATATCGCATAGTGTTCCATATCCTCATCAGGACCTCAACCACTGGAAGGATAAATCAGAATTAGCTGATGATGGTACTTTACAAGACCAAGTGGACATCCTAATTGGTAACGATTATTACTTCTCACTTATCTCAGAACAGAAAATTAAACTAAGAGAAAATTTGTATATGGTAAAGTCTGACTTCGGATGGATACTAAGCGGAAAATTAGTTTCCAATCCTATTCAAGAACTTTCAGTAATGACATACTTCCAGTCTAATGTAGACATGTTATTCAACGAACCTGACCTGCCACTGATCGAGACCAACATGAAGAGCTTGTGGGAACTTGAATCCATTGGCATAACCGATTCCCCAAGAGAAAATCGAGAGGATGAGGCTGTGAAAAGGTTTAATGAGACTACTGAATATATAGATAACAGGTACTCAGTATCCTGGCCCTGGATTGAGTACCCTCCTGCTCTGAATTTGAATTTTGGATTGGCTTATGGTCGTCTCGTCAGCTTATTGAAGCGGCTAGATACGTCCACATTGTCAGCATATGAAGACACATTGAAGAACCAAATGATGAATGGAATAATTGAAGTCGTACCTGATCTGAGAGATCAAATAGCACATCCAATTCATTACCTTCCACATCATGGAGTAAAAGTACCTGGTAAACCTATGAGAATGTAGTACTGAGGAACGAGTGCTCTCCTTAACTCCATCTAGAGGGTGGTGATCACTAGAAAGAAAACGACGTGAGTCCACCGGAGGTAAGGCGAGGAGAGTGATGGTCACTAGAAAGAAAACGACGTGACATCGCTTGAGCTATTGAGGGTGGTGGTCACTAGAAAGAACGACGACGTGACATCACATGAGTTAGGTATTGAGGGTGGTGGTCACTAGAAAGAAAACGACGTGACATCACATGAGTTTGTATTGCGGACCAATGATGTTAGAGGACTTGACCGGATTACTTATAAAGTTCAGGTGTCAACCAGTAGGTATATGTGCAGACGTCGAGAAGGCGTTCTTACAGATTGCACTCAATGAACCAGATCGCGATGTAACTCGATTCCTGTGGCTAAAGGATACAAAGAAACCCGCTACAGAAGATAATCTGCTTCACTTAAGATTTACAAGAGTTCCATTCGGCGTTATTTTAAGCCCATTTTACTTAATGCAACAATCAGATTACACCTACAAAGTTCGGATAATGAACAAGTCAAGAAATTAACTAAAGATATATACGTTGATAACGTCGTCACTGGAACAAAAACAGTGAAAGAAGCACTTCAACTTTATAAGAATTCCAAGGAAATATTCAACCAACTGTCCATGAATCTTAGAGATTGGTGTTCCAACTCTGAAGAATTTACGAAACAAGTACCTGATTCTTGCAAAGAGGGTAAGATCAAGGTTCTCGGTCTAAACTGGAAATTGAAGGAAGACACACTTCAACTAAAAGATAAGGTTGTTAGTAAACCAGTATTCACAAAAAGAGGTGTCTTAAGAGTCATAGCGTCGATCTATGATCCATGTGGATTTGCGGTACCGTCACTGTTGTCTAGCAAACTGTTCATACAAAATCTATGGAAAGAAAAGGTAAAATGGGATACACCATTTTCTGAGATGCTTAAAACCGATTGGTCAAAGATAAGTAACGAATTAGAAGAGGTTCGAGACATATCTTTGCCCAGGTGTTACTTCAGAGACGCCACTACAAGCACTTGTCAAATTCACTGCTTCACAGACTCTTCTTCGAAGGCCTATGCAGCTGTAATATACATAGCTAACGGCAAGGAAGTAAAGTTTGTCCTAGGGAAATCAAGGCTGGTTCCTTTGAAGGATCAAGACAATCTAAAAATACCACGATTGGAGTTACTAGGCGTATTAATTGGAACTAGGCTGATCAAATACGTATCACAATTTTTACAGTTTAACATCACAAGTCAAACGTTATGGACCGATAGTCAAATTGTTATCGACTGGTGCAAGTCGGACAAACTTCTCACACCGTTCGTAGCCAGAAGAGTAGAAGAAATTAAACGGAACAAAAACCTAACGATACGACATGTTCCATCGGAACTGAATCCAGCGGATGTTGCTACAAGACCATTCAGCTCTAAAGAAGATAGAGAAAGGTGGCTGACAGGCCCTCAGTTTTTATTACAACATCCAGATTCTTGGCCGTCGGGAATCAAGGAAGTCTCTTCTCTCTTTGCGGGGGAGGGTCTCCCGAAAGAGCTAAAAGAATATACGATGGATACAGAAAATACACTCGATGCAGAAAATCGAGACAGTGCAAGTAACCAAAATAAGATGGATGTAGACACAAGTGAAGAAAAGGGTGACAAGATTACGCAACTTAAGAAGTTACAAGCCGAACACTTTCCAAGAGAACAAGAAGGGAAAGAAACAAGCTTAAAAATTAATCTTGGACTATTTCTGGACGTAGATGGACTTTTACGTTGCAAAGGACGTTTAAAGAATACGGATTGGTCGTATGACCAACGCTATCCAATACTTATTCCAAAGGATTCTGACTACACTAATAAAATCATCAACCAGACTCACAGCGACAATCATCATGTTGGTGTTAACCATACCCTCGCTATAATTCGTCAAACCTTTTGGATTCCACACGGAAAGCGCCAAGTCCAGAAGATTATAAAGAAATGTCCTAGATGTCAGAAACACGGAGGGGGACCGTTCAAACTACCACCAACCCCTGCATTACCCACTGAAAGAGTAAATTACACTTCACCGTTTACATTTACAGGCCTAGACTACATGGGCCCTGTACTAACCAAACATGGAAATGAAACAAATAAACGTTGGATAGCACTTTTCACTTGCCTAGCAGTCAGGGCAGTGCACTTAGAGGTTGTCCAAGATCTCACAGCGGAAGAAGGACTCCATGCTTTGAGAAGAATGGTATCGACAAGAGGAGTGCCACAAATAATTACATCAGATAATGCTACAAATTTTAAGCTCATGTCAGAAATATTAACAAATTCTTATTGTATTAAACACGAAATTCGTTGGAAGTTCATACCCCAACTAGCCCCCTGGTTCAGGGGATGTTATGAGCGATTAATTGGAATAGTAAAAAACTTTAGGCGAAGAACATTAGAGAAACACATGTTGACGGATAGTCAATTGGTCACATTAGTTAAAGAAATTGAAGCAACCGTTAATACTAGACCATTAACTTGTGTCGATTCCGAATTGGTACATATTCTAAAACCGTCTGACTTCTTAACTATGGGAAAATGCATAATGATGGAAGGTTCAACCGAAGACTTTCTAGTACAAGGCACTACGACAAAATCCGACCTTATCAAGGCTTGGAAAAGAGGCCTAGTTATCCTCAATGAATTTAAGGACATGTTCACAAATCGATATTTACAAAGTCTGCGTGAACGATATAGACATTCTGTCAAACAACCTAGAATCACGGCAAAATTAATCCCGAAGGTAGGACAAATCGTGCAGATAAAAGGAGATAGTAAAAATCGAGAAGAATGGAAAGTAGGAAAAATTACTTCATTGGTCAAAGGTTCTGACGGACTTTGCAGAGTTGCGAAGGTCGAAGTTAGAAATAAGGAGTTTGTGAGATCCTTAACTCATCTATATCCATTGGAATTGGAGGACAATGAAGAAATAGAATATGACGTGAATGTATCAGAAAGAGAAAGTGAGATACCACAGAATATAACAGTACACGAATTGTTACCATTGGAAGGGAAAGTCATAAATTCAAAGGGTACATCAGATAGTTCTGAAAACGAGAAAGAAAATAGAGAGTCGATAATACCAACGGAAAGGAGTATGTTGGAAGACTTTGATAATGTATCAGAGAGCACGGACAGAGAGAAAATATTGAATCAGATACAAAATGAACCTGAGAAGATAGTTCAAGTAAACAACGAAGTTAGACAAAGAAGAGGCGCGGCCAACAGAGCTCTGGAGAAAATTGCAGAGTGGACGCGTAGCTTACTAACCCTGCTTTAAAACTATTCGGGCGGGAGTGTCGCGACGTGCAGTCTGCGAATAAAATAGGTAACGAAAGTATAATTATTATTGTCTAAGCGAAACGTGTAACAAACTAGTCAGGCATAACAGCATAGGTAATATACTGGCAACACCGAACCCATAAAGAGTTCACTATAGATAAAGAGTATTTATGGTTTATGGTTATGACGTTAACATAGCATCGTGGTTCTTTACCGCCCTTTTACCGACATGTGCAGACTAGCAAATGTCGATCGTTTGGTTTGATAGTATATCCAGTGAATAAGTACAGTGGTTCGTGTTGGGAAGGATGTTTCCAGCCTAAGTCAGCCCACCTGAGAGATATAAAGCTAAGTGGTTAACGCTAGTAAAATAGCGTAGTGATTCCTTACCTAATTGCTCAAATTCTAGATTTCAAACTTATCTAAGATTCTGGTGGCCGAAGGAGTCGGTTACACAAGAGGACCTTCGTGTTGCAAGTCGTTTGATGTTGCAATGCGAAGCGTCATGAAGTAGACTGGGCGAAAGGCCGTGATCAGTCGGTTGGGAGAAAGTCGGTGTTGTAATACGAAATCTCCCAACACAAAGAGATCTGCCGTTGTGTGTATTTGAGAGTACATGCAACGGGGATATGTATGTATAACAATGATGGGTACATACAAAGAGTTATGTTACAAGAAATGGATCTGCGGTGCACCCAGATAATAGTAGGAGGTTGACTGGTAAAACATACAGTTCCTCTATAATACTTAAACAGCATGGTTAACTGGTAAGAACATACAGTTCCTCTGTAATACTTAAACAGCATACTGCGTAGGAATAGTCCCGCAGTACATGTAACTAAATTAATCTCAGCCAGACATGCGAGGCATTTCTGTGCTGGGACCCCAAAGCTTAACCTAAGACACCAGAAATATTTATATTTGTATAACAAATTATATAGAATGGTAGGAATCAATTTAAATTTAATCAACAGATGGTGGACTACGGGGCGCGACCAGTAAGAACGAACAGCTAATATAGTATGCGAAGCAGACCTCCTTAACCATTGAAGATTGTTCTCGGAAACCCAAATCAATAACAACAGAACCCAGGTACATCTCTATAGACCCACAAAACATTACATACATAATAATAAATTAATATCAAATGTCGCGGCTAGCGGCCGCGCCGCGACAAGTGGCCTCAAATCTCGGATAATACCTCAAAAAGGATATCGTAGTATCCCTGAATAAAACTAACTGGGTTATGGAGATCAGATAGGCAGTCGCTCCATGCAAAATACTTGTATTCAGCTGCATTCAGTTAGGCTGGAAGCCGACCCGTTGGGAAAAGGCTTTGCAAGGTTATACCAATAGTCCAAGATCCCAGGGCTGCCAGACGTCACGTGTTTTCTGACGAAGGAAATGTGGGCGATTGAGTAGTGTTAGTATGAACTAAGAACACACTAATACCAGCTAGCTTGCTTGGACGGCCAATTTTCAGGTATCAGGTTATCAAGGTACACAAAAAAAATACTTACTTCACGTATTTTCTACAAGCTGATTTTTACGTATATTGTAGGCAATATCCTTAAAAATAAGTTGCCAATACTCGCCGACACTTCCTAGCGGCCATTTTGCTTAACAAATACGTGACGTCTGGCGGCCCTGGGATCTTGGACTACAATATGGCCTCTGATTTCTTTGCGTTACTCTAATAAAAGAAGGAAAGGAGGAACTATTGATAGAATCGAGATTAGACAAGTTACTTATGTCGATAAATCAAATTAAAGTTGAAATTTTGAAAAGGCTATCTGAAAGTATTTCATATTAATAATATTCAATGTTTTTCATGAAAATTTAGGTCACAATTCAGTTCCCTTAGTTAATCGGTTACCATAAAAGCTGCTTGGTCACAGAGGATTCCTAAAATCCCCAAACAGTGGTTCTTAACATTCTGGAAATCCTTTAACATTTCCAATCAATTCAATTAAGTAAATGGCAATTGAATTATTTATTTTATTGAACTACAATAAAATCGATATTCGAATAGTAAACAAAGATTAGGCATCCCACATGTAGCCAGTTATGTTTATGACCCATTAAATTATATTACCATCAACTGCGGACTCCTGCTACTTTGAAATTCCTACAGGAAAATCCCGACAACACTGGGAATTGAACGCAGGCCTTTATGGTCAGCACTCGCTATTTGCAACCACTACACCAAAGAAGCAGTGTACTAAATTCATTCAGCAGAAGTAAGTGTCAGACTTCAACTGACTAAAAATCACCCATGTTCCTTCTTAGCCCTTTGTGTCCAGGGCCGCTGCAGTTTCTCTTTCGAACAACCCGTAGCCCAGATTTGTTCAACCTTCTTTTCTTTTGGTTAGAGCCTTTTTTTTTTTTGGTGATTGGAAAATCATCAAATAACCCCCCGCTCTCGGGCAGAGCGGAAGGGAGTGTCAGACTTCTACTGACTAAAAACCAACCCATGTTCCTTCTTCGCCCTTGTGCCGAGGCAAACTTGGTTAGTGCCTAACCTAACCTGGAGCAGAGTTTTTATGCCAACCATGGGCCTCTGGGGTGCGCCAAAGTTCACCTAAATTTTCAACTCCGATAATTGGAAATCCGAAAATGTTCTTCCTAACATTTTTCATCCTAACAATCACAAATCCTAACTACTCTGTCTCTAATATTCATAATTCCGAAGCATTCAACTTCATAATGTCAGTATCAATAAACATCTATTATACTTTTATTTGTTTTCCTATATTTTCTCAACATATATTTTATGTTTAGATTTTTTTAGTCATAATTAATTATCAGTATTATATATTATGCAAAAATATCCATAGGTTAGGTTAGGTTAGAACTGTGACCAACTACGAGCTACCTCAACATTGGTCGCGAAATTTTTCTAAGTATTTTTTTCATAGTGCCCCAAGACGACACTCTGACCTGAATTTCATTCATTTAAGACAAAAATCAGTGAAACGACCTTTAATCATTCTAAACAGTTTTATGAGTGTAAATATTGTGGTAATTATGTTTAGGGATAAAAGCGTTATAATAAAAAACAGTAGTAGTTTAAATATACTTACAGTAATGATATTATTAATTAAAATTTTCGGAAACATGAGTGTTATGAACATCGCCGGTAGCACTACAAATAGTATGAATGAAAACTTTAGAATGAAAAATTTTAGGAAGAGTGATCATTCGGATTACAAATCGAACAATTTCGGGTAAAGAACTTTAGGTGAGCCAATATGGACCTTGGGCCTCTGACTTGGCTTGACATGCTGTTGAGAAATATCTCTGGTTTCCTATTATAACGATGTTTTCCTTCACCGAGGCAAGTGATAATTATAGAATTCGCTCATGAATCCGAAAAATCAAAATCAGAGGTGCGTGTCTTTTTTTTTTAATTGTGGGAAATCTTCAAATGACTCCTCCCGCACTGGGCGGAGCGGAAGAGAGTGTTCGACTTCTACTGACTGAAAACCACACATGTTCCTTCTTAGCCCTTTGTGTTTGGGGCCGCGGTATCTCTTTCGAACGACCCCTAACACCGACAGGGAAGGTGCGTGTCTTGAATTCGATTTCAGGACCTATGATTTAGCAGTGTATAGGCCACAAGGTTTTCACTGTTATGAGGCAGCCAATAGGAAGACTAGACATATTCATTTCATCGACAGAAAGAAAAATGCACATGAACTATCAAACGATGGAACACGTGGCTCACATAAGTGTTGCTACATAGAAAATAATGAAATAATAAAAATCTTATCTTCACAGCTATTGAATTCTAGATTAAGTATGACGAACATGCCTTATACTTCGTCATGACGAAGAATTAAAATAATACAATAGGCTAACTAAAAAAAAAAAATACCAGCTGTTACAGCAAGTATTTATTGTTCCACAGCTGAGCAAAAATCTCATTCCATAACTTCCAGCTATTTCTATTAATTCCTACTGAACTAATTACTAGATTAGGTGCAGTTCTAAACAAAGAGTTATTATCCGTGAATGACCACTGTCCAATACACACTGGAATAAAAAATATTAAGACAAAAGAACTTGCAGCATCTCATCTCTCCCTGAATAGGGTATGATTATGTTTATGATATAGCATTACATCATTGTCATCTGTCTAGCTAGCTCATATGTTGGGGTTGGCTTCCAGTATTTTACATGAAGCGACTGCCCATCTGACCCCAGAAAGAAAAGACCCTTTTTATTTTCCCAATATTTTACCAACACTCCATCTCAAGTACTAGTTTTTAATAAAAATTCGAACTAACCTGTAACTACCAATTCATAACCAGCTGAATGGCATGCAAAACACATAAATTCGCTCCGTACGTATAAACCACTTACAAAATCATACGCGTCTGACGTACACACTGACCCAGTTCCTTCTTCCACCTGGGATGCGTCCTGACGTCATAGCACAACGTCACCAATGACACACTGACCTATTTTTCACCCGGCCGTGGCGGGGGGGTGTGTCCCATTCAGGTTTAATCCCTGCATAGCGCCTATTTTTAGCCCACTACTTCATTCATTGAATGTCATGCAATACAGATGTGATATACGCTTGTCCTATTTTCGATATTAATAGATTTTGCAATGGATGTAACCTTGCTTCGTGGAGGGTTTACGCTTTGAGTATTGTCCTTGACATATGTTTTAGCGTTATGAGACGTAGGATTAAGAGGATATTCGGATGGGATGTAATGGTGGAGTACAATTGGGAGGGTTGAAACGCTTTTGGCTTTGGTTTGTTGGTTATTCATGTCTCGTAGAACCTCACCATGGGGATTGTGAGTGGAAATAAATACGGTGATAGTAATGTCCTTTGTCAAAGTGGCGCGTTTGTGTGATTAAGTGTAAATTGCTCACAGAAGGCAGTTTAAGTAGGTTTTTTTTTTTGGTTAGGGGGAAACTGGCCTCTGGTCCGCGGCCCAGATTACACGGAGTGGGAACAGTAGTGGAAAACTCGGCCGAGTGCGTGGGCCAGAATACCATGGTAAAAAATTATCGTAGTTATATCGACCCGTTTGGATTTAATTTCATTAAATTGAAAAAAGGTGCGAAATAAAACGTACTTGTATCAAAATATGTATTGAAAACCTTTTTTTTCTGGAGATGAAAAATTAAGGATAGGTAGTAAAGTCCCACAAACTACCAGGAGATCAGAAGTAGGAAGTCCCCCTAACCCTTTTTTTTCGGGGTTGGGAATTCATCAAATGACTCCTCCCGCTCTAGGCAGAGCAGAAGGGACTTCTACTGACTTAAACCGGCCATGTTTCTTCTTAGCCCTTGGTGTCGAGGCCGCAGTCTCTCTTTCGAACAACCTGCAACCCCGACGGGCAGTTTAAGTAGCTGATGCAACAATTTGTGTCTAAAATAGAGTTTGTGACTTGATTTGGTATGAGTCTGTAGTTTGAAGAATTAATACTATATAAGTTTTTAAACTGACATGGTCACTGACACTACTAATAATATCATAAACGGGATATTTACCATGTTTGACTATTGTTTCGAGTTCCCGATATTTCGGCGCTGTTACAAGCACCATGATCACGGATAAACTGAAGTCATTGCGGGTGGATGTTTATGAGCAGACAAATCGGTCTACCCTCTTTCTAGTTCGTTTTTTGCGTTCGGCACCACTACCATTGTCACTCACTACACGATTCTGTTCCCGACACGCAAAACTCACTGTGTCCTCTTGCGAACTTTTTTCGACACTTTTTTTGTAACAGCGCCGAAATATCGGGAACTCGAAACAATAAGCAAACATGGTACTTAAATATCCCGTTTATGATATTAATAGTAGAATTAATACTGTTACCTACTCGAGATTGTGAGAGACCAAACCTAAGTAAGATGGTTGAAGCTTAAACTTTATATTGTCGACAAATTCAAATCCACCTTTTATTTTCGGTTGGTCGTAGCAGGGGTGCCTCTAGGCAGTGGGTTTGGGCCAAGTGTAGTTTTTACCCGACTACGGCAAAGCCAAAGGAGGGTTATGATTTTGACTGGCTATGTATGTATGTATGTATGTATGTGTGTATCTTCATCTGTTCCCTCATAGCTTCTAATCTACTTAACGGAACTCGACATATGAGGTATCGTTAGAACCGTCTTAATTTTCCGCTGAACATAGGCTACGTGACGTGTCACAAAAAGCGATTTGGCGCCCTCTAGCGGACAAAAAATAAGGCTTAAAAATAAAAATGGAGATAAATACGCCGTGTTTGGTATCATTTGAAAGGGCCTCACTTGTGCATTTCCAAAATATTGTTCAAATTTAAAATCACGCCCTCTAGCGGACAAAAAGTCAAAAGTAAAAAAATAAATTAACACCAAAATTGTTTAAATAAAAAAAGTAAAAAACTAAAACCCGACTACGACAAAAAAAAACGACGCTGAAAAAGTATGAAACAAGATTTTCAGGATAGAACAAAAAGAAAAGCCGTAGTCACACGTTATAGGTACCAACCTAAACACTTTAATACCGTGTGACTACGGCTTTTCTTTTTGTTCTATCCTGAAAATCTTGTTTCATACTTTTTCAGCGTCGTTTTTTTTTGTCGTAGTCGGGTTTTAGTTTTTTACTTTTTTTAATTGTTGTAGTTTACAATCTAAAACTATAATTTAATGACATAATTGTTAGCTGCTTTCGCTGTTTTATTAATAGATAAGGTTTACACGGTCGTTAAAACATAATTATCAAAAAATATTTTTAGACAAAAAATAAAATGAAACCAGCGTAGTTTAACTGATATAATAGGTACGCCTAACCTACAATTGTACAAAAGAAAAGGAAAAATGGAACGTGAATGGAACTTAGTGCTTGGAATAGAAAATATTACTAATGCAGGAGTTCTCGCTTGGCTAGAAACAAAGATTATATATTATGTAATACTCTCTATGGCTAGAAAGCTATTTTCATCCATCATTATTAATTAATGTCATAGAAGAGATAGGAACCTGAAGCATTATTGTTCTCAAAGAAGTTAATAGTTTTTTTTTTTTTTTTTTTTTTTTTTATTAAACATTGCCCCACACTAGGAATTTCTCCTGTATCGTGAGTGCGTTTACAGACATTTAAACTCACATACACAAATACCCAGACCCGGAACAACTATCTGTAGGCCATACAAATATTTGTTCCGTGCGGGGATCGAACCCGCGACACGCAGCGCAGAAGTCCAATCGCTCAGCCACTGCGCCAACCGTGCCGTCGAAAATCGAATTTTGAGGCAGGTGGCTGCACCATTTTTTTTTTCTCTTTATGTTTTTCTGTTTTCTCCTTAGTTTTATTGTCATTAAAGTTGAGAAATAAATATTTAATTAACTGTTTATACAATTTGATCATAAAATGAAGTTGGACGGAAATAAGTAATAAATCATCTATGGAAAATAATTAATTAATGCACGGATTAAGGAGTGACCAAAATTATGATGGATGGACTGTGTATAGTGTGTATAACATGTCTAGCAAGAAAGGAGGTGTCTGATTACACTGTAAAAAATTATGTAATTTTACATGCAAAAAAATTACATAATCCTGTAAAATTTCCTAAAAATCTGGGAAATTTACGGGAAAATATGAAATTTTACATAAAAAAATGTAAAATTGACGAAAATTATGTAAAATTTCATATTTTCCCGTAAATTTCCCAGATTTTTCGGAAATTTTACAGGATTATTATAATTTTTTGCATGTAAAATTACATAATTTTTAGTAAAATTACATAATTTTTAACAGTGTAGTTGATGAGTAATAGAGACGTAGACATAGAAGAAGACATGCGGCGCCGACCCCATATGAATAGGTATAAGGGCACGAAAATAATAATATAGATATGTGACACAGTTTGAAGACACTATTAATGATGAAAAAGCAAAGTTCTTAATATACATACTTATACAAAGTTTTCTTACAAGTTTACCATACGTGCCTAATCACGTGTCCCCCACATATGCTCGGTGATAAAAATTAAACGAATATGTCATCCGTGTCGCTGATTTCGTCTTAGATCTCGGCGTTATTAAGCGTAAAGTGACAATTGAATAGATTTGACCTCTGACCAACACGGTCCATAAATACAATGATGACAGATAGGAATGATGCTCAGAGTTATCTATATCTGAATCATATTTAGTGCGACGTAGTTTTACGTTTAGAAGATGATGAATTTAACTGGTTTCTTTTAAAAGAATATTATGGTATCTAAGAAGAAAATAAGGAGGTAATTACATTGAAATTACACTCAAGTAATGAAAGATATGCCAACTGTGGTTAAACTGGAGATAATTTAAGATAGGCGTCTGCATATTATTGTTTGTGAATGTGTGGACAGTGGAGATCTTGTTGATTCCTAGATGCTTGTTATTTTTTTATCTGGTTTTACATTTTTTCCCTATAGGTTTAATAATAATTTTTTAAGGAAAAAAATCATGAATATCAAAATAAAATATTTTGATGTAAATGATGTAATTCTGGTTTCGGATTTAGTCCAAAAGACAGACACAACTAGAGAATCATGGGATATAATATCTCTCGGTTACAACATAGTTGACCTATCACCTACTGGCACGGTTAATAAAACGCACAATATAAATACCACCATTAAATATGCATACGTACCTCATACCACCATGAGAAATATTATAACTGTTATAAAAGGGGTTTGAACTTTTTTGTATGGGAGCTGGCATATCGACCCACCGCCATTTTGATTTTTTTTCGAAATCGTAGCCCACGATGAAAGTGGTATGTATGGATAGAGGACATATAGACGAACAAAAAATGTTTAGTAACACGGTACCCAAAGTGTCACGTTACCGAGATATTTGAAGATAAAGATAGATATATGAGTACAATGACCACATCAAAAATTAGAACTTTTACGTGTCTATAGGCGTTGATTATTATTATTACTGGTTATTGAAAGAGACTAGGTAGGTACATTACATACTACTGGGAGCACGAGAAAACTATTTTTTGCCATAAATTAGCGTTTCATTGCGATGCGAAGCGATTTTATTGTGCGTATAATAATAATCAACCTGGGAACTATTATTTGGATACAATTTAACGCCTATACACGTAAAAAGGCTATTTTTTAAAATATTTAATGATTTTCGTTGTACTCATTTGTCGATCTTTAACTTCAAATATCTCGGTAACGTGACACTTCGGGTACCGTGTTACCATACATTTTTTGTTCGTGTGTATGTCCTCTATCCATACATACCAATTTCATCGTGGGCCGCGATTTCGAAAAAAAATCAAAATGGCGGACAGGTTGATATGCCACATCGGTTCTATCCCCTTTACCTTTTACATTTATATAGGTTTGATGAATATGAGTATCTTCATGACTGAATAGATCTTTTTATGTAAATAGAAGTATGATACTGAGTTAAAAAACCTTATCTATTGAGAGTTATATAGTCCTGTGGGAGTACTACCCAAACAAAAACATCACAAATTAACTATTCAATTTGCATTGTACAACAAAGCCACTCAATACAATGAAATAAATTATCAATGCAGTGCAGCCGAGAACTCGAGAAATCAATGCAATAGGTCGACCTGAGGTAATATTGCCATTCAGTGTTCGACAGGTGAATTGTTCACTGCAGCTGTTCAATGGACATTAAATTGCGATTCACTGGAAACCAATATCAGCTTTGTGTTTGTATAAGTTAAGATGGTTTTAAAATGACCAGTTAACAATGAAAAGTAAAAAAAAAATTGTAGTGCCAGCTGATCCTTGTGTATTTTAATTGTTTTATTTGAGTACATCTTAGGAAACTCGAAAACTGTGACAATAAGAGGTATAGTTCCTCTTATTGTCACAGATTTGTTACCTTTTGTGTCATAACGTACCTACTTATAATTAAAACTTATGACTCTAAGGATTTCTTTCAAAGCAAAATCAGAGCAAAAGCGTTGTCTCACACAGAAATAAAATTAAAAGAGGGAAATATCGTCTCACTGCACACAGGAAATTTAATTCTGTCAAGTCCAGGTTTCCTTAAAATGTTTTCCTTCTTAGTGGTAACAAAAACATTATTTAACCTTAAGCCCATGCGGGTAAAAATACTGCATAGTATTTAAAGATAACTGCCTATCTCGCCTTTTTGTGGGTGCTTCCGACAATTTGTCTGCATGCAAACTACCCTTCTGCCCGTGGCTTGAAAACATAATATCTTCATAAGAGCATGCACTACTAAGCAAGCAGGCAGTATATTTATACTTGCTTATTAGAGTGCAAGTAATTCTGTAAGCAAAGCTTAGCTTGAAGCAGATATGAATATTACACGGGTAATAATAGCAACGCTAAATGCAACCCTAGAGGCAGGGAATATGCAGATGAAGATGAAATCTCTCGGAGCTTCAAAATATAGAATGGCCTCAATTTTATGAATTCAGAAGTTCAGACACCTATTTTAGTAAGTCAAGAATAGTAAAAGAGAAAAATATGAATTAGATTAAATCGACCCAAAGAATATGTTGAAGATATGCCATGGGGACCACAACACATTTCACGGGGATACATAAGCAGCACCGCGGTCGGTGTCACTAGTAACAACTTCTTAAAAAGCTTTTAGTCCTGCAGTTCCCCAAAATTCTACTTCTTCTTTTCGAGTCAATTGCCTCATCATCTGCCTAGTCTTTTCCCAACTATGTTGCAGTCGGCTACCAGTCTAACCGGATGCAACTGAATACCAGTATTTTACATGGAGCGACTGCCTATTAGGCCCAGATTCAGAGACCGCACTTTGACTTTACTACACTTTTCTTTTGTAGGAAATTAGTTTAACACGAAGGACTACATTATTTAAACGCATACTAATGCAAAGTTTACTTTGATGCCAAAGTCATGATTATCGACTACTTCGCCTTTACTAAGTAAAGAACAGCTTGAAGTAGATCTTTCTATCAAAGTAAAGTCAAAGTGTGGTCTCTGAATCTGGGCCTTAGACCTCCACAACACAGTTCATACTGGGTAATACAATACCCTTTTGTTAAGACTTTTGGATTGGCTAATTCTCTTATTTCGTTGTACCAGTAAGTAAAAACCATAACCTGTTCTTTCACTGCCCTACAAATAATCTTATGTATCTTAGTTATGTTTCATACATCTGCTGTTTTGTCAAATGCAGGAAATTCTTAAATCGTCTGTTTGTCCAATTGTTTGATCCATACATTGTGTATTAGCATGCGTTTCAAAAGTAATATTAGAATTGTGCCTCCTCTATTGTATGTTTTAATGTGCACACATATTTGCATATTTAAACCCAAATGGTCGTTTTACAGCACAATTCATAACTGGCATCTGTTTTGGAATTTACACGTTTTAAGACACGTGATATTTTGCATATTCTAAAACGTCTCATTTGTTTTTTTCTTCGTATAAAACTGCTTTTTCACCCACAATTTCTTGATCTACATAATATCATTTATCATCAGTAGCATCTATTACTAGATATCCTTAAGGACCATTCTCATAGACTTCCACAGCTTTGAATGGTTTGCACCCATTTTCTAAATATGACTTTCCTATGGTAGTTTTTCCTGTCCGTTGGTTTTTTTCTTATTTTCTTCGTTTTATGTTTATTTTCCAAACCGTTGAAGCCGGATGGCAGTATGGATTTGTAATGATCTGCACATTTAGTCAGCTTTTGTCTTCGTCATCATCAGTTCAAATTACCCCGATTAGTAAAATTTTTCTATCCTGCATCTTCCTTCTAAACAAAGCACAATATTTAAGGGGCAAGGCAAGGCACACGTTTCTAGTTTTTCAACAAAGATATTCAAAAGAATTAGTCCGAGATTTTTGGTAGCTTATTCATTAAATGCGTCATTGTTATCCTTGATTGAATTACATTTTGCCTAGACTTTTAACCTAAACGCGGTAAACAAATTCACTAACAATCTACTATCTGGATACACAAACTAATCTAATAGAGGATCTGTACCAAAACTCATGATCCGCTATATTTTTAAAAGACCTTCCTGACTTCGTTTGCGATCCTATCGGAACTAGCGCGTTTTGTAAGCTATCTGCGTCCATTTTGGACGAAAATGATACTGTAGAGTGTAGAGTAAGGCCTATCTACAGATCTACAGCTTCGAGCGATGCGTTTTACATCAAGCGACACGCGAGGGTTTCTCTTGTTTACTTCATGTCACTACCAGCATCGCTCCAAAAATCGGTGTTCGGCGACACGTGACACGTTTACTACATACTCGTAGTAGTTGGCGCAACGAGAAACTTGAAGATCTGGTAGCTGAATAATAACAGCCACTCGAGTCGATATTCAAGGTTAAGCAGTACTTGCCTAGGTCAGTCCGTAAATGGATGACCATCCATTACCAACCTAGTTTCCAGGGTGTTTCGCAAATCACGTCAAGCCGTTGATCCCGATCGACTCTGATTTGTGAACAGTTGACAGTCGATTCAGTAGTGACTCGAAAGTCGGATAACTTTTATCAAGGAGTATTGCCCAGATCATCATCGTCATCCAATAATTCCACTGTTGGACTTTTGAGCTTCAATCGCACTCGCAACTCTTATCTAG
The DNA here is from genome assembly GCA_949775195.1 of Diarsia dahlii. Lineage (NCBI taxonomy): Eukaryota > Metazoa > Arthropoda > Insecta > Lepidoptera > Noctuidae > Diarsia > Diarsia dahlii. The sequence continues at coordinate 2,393,070 of OX459198.1, forward strand.
TTACTATCAGCCATCCTGCGAAGATTTTCGCTCCACCGAGCCTAAGGGCGTCCCACCTTACGATTCGTTTCCACTCAAGAACACATCTACTCAAACGGTCATCGATTATATGGCTAATATGGCCAGCCCGTTCCCACGTCAGTTTACTTATTCTGAGAGCTTCGAGCTTCGTCAACAACTCTGGTGGTCTGTCGAATGGCTTTGTTCCAATTGAGGGAGTCTCTAAACATAGCCCGTTTCATGATATGAAATATTGTAGTTCATAATAAATATGTAGTCACTACATATAAAATACTGGTATTCAGCGGCGTCTGGTTAGACTAGGGAAGCCGACCCCAATAAAGTTGGGAAAAGGCTAGGCTGGTGGTAAATGGCCGCTCCACGTTTGTCAGTTGAGCCTGTAGCTCGTGTTCGGCAATGACAGGCAATATCTAACATCACAGAGCCATCTAGCCTGAAGGCTTTGCATAAAGACTTTGCCATGGATACATTTGCAAGCGAAATTTATTTTACACTGAGAGAGCCATGAGACCTTTGTGAATAATAGGGATGGCAAATTTTCGCACTTTGGCGTTATTAACGCAGGGGAAGATGCTGCCTATCTCGCTGTTACGATACCCTTGGGATTAGATAAGGTGGTATTGTTCTTTGTAAAAGAGATCTCTAGATGTGTTTTTTTGTTTGTTTTGGTATTTTTTACAAGCTTTTATTTAACTTGCTTAAAGTTGTCAGATTCAAAATTTGCAACAATTTTTTTTTTAACTAGTTGAGCTGAAATGCACACAGTCACCTTTGGTTCAGGTAATCCTGGTTGTCTGTGTATGATATTTATCATACTTGATCCTGCAACCAGGATTACCTTTTCAAGAAAGAACTCCTCAACGGTTTATAGCTTGGGCCCAAATCTTTCTGTAATTTTGATAAATAATTCTAATTTTTAGTCTTTTTTAGTATTTTTTAACGTTCTGTTTATTTTTTCATATTTTGGTTGTGATAGGAAGTCAACCGTGTCGTATAACGTTTAATCAGCCGTTCCCTATTCAACGTTCACGTTTCTACTACCGGGACAAAAGCAATTCGTTGTGAGAAGGAGTACGCTATAAATCCATAATGCCAGCTGGCCCAATGCAAGGTTTGTGGATGTCATCATCATTATTCTCATGCCCTCCTCCCAATTCATTTGGGGACGGAGCAGTACATTTTCTTCTATCATACTTCTCTATTACTTGTCGGTTTGTGGATGCAAAAGATAAACTGTAAAATAAGCTATTATTAACAGCTTTTTTCTTAGAGTTATGATAAAATCATCGAAGAATTGGTGTCAATCAAATTATATTTCATCCATACTTTAAAGAGGTTTGTATGTAGGGGTAATCTCCGAAACTAAACATCCAGTTCTAAAAACTCTTTCACTGGCAGAAACCTACATTATTCGGGGGTGATATATTATAGTCTGTAAATTATATCTGATGCATATTAGCCGACCTATCAAAATTTTAGCAGACGATAACGCGGGCAAACTGCTAGTAGTATATTTCTTTGTAGAGATCTAAAAACATAATTCTACCCATTTTTCTCCGGCCTTAACCTATTGGCAATTCGTCACGAACAATTTAACCTCGCTCAAGTTTAACTATAATCTTCTTTACGATAGATATTATTTACTGCGTTGCGTTTCGACCTTCCTGCCGACGACACGCCATCGCGTTATGACAATGTACCATTAATCTGTATTTGGGCATCATTGTTAGTCAAAGTTTCTTTAAGTTCTGATAGAGCTGTTTGAATAGGATTTATTTCTGTCTTATTTTTATGATATGTGCCATTTTATTTTGTGTTTGAATTTTCATTGAAAAATGTCGTATTGTATGATTTCAACATCCAAAACAACATTTTTACCTACTAAAATATTAACTTTTCCGATTTGTACCTTCTAAATAATAATATTTTCCTCGACTGCTTTGTTGGTCTAGTCTAGTCAAACGCGACTGCTCAGAAAGGGTTTTCGATTCCCAGATTGGGCAAAGTGTTATTGGGCTTTTCCACCAGGAATTTTGCAGTGGCACCTACGGCCGGCCGGTTGACGGCAATATAGGCTCGCCCCGTATTACATGGAACTTAAACAAAACAGGCACATTGTGGGTAAACTAATGGGTACACCTTTGCCTAATCCTTCAGGGATTACAGGGTTTACTTTCAAGGATAGCATAACGTTTCTGATTTTTAGTAACTAAAATATTTTCAAATACTCCAAAGTTTTTGTCTCGTTCTTGAAGTATCTGTACTTACGACTGGGTGTTATTTTATGCCCACTTTTTTCCTGTGTTTATCATGAAAATTTTCCCACAAACCAGTTATCATTACTTTTAATAGACAACTAGGCGTATATCGCAGTCCACACGCCAGATAAAGAATGTAATGGATTTATAAATCATACAATTGTTATTTACTGATAAAAAGTATTGATATCTATAATTGGGCCTATTGGATATTGACTTGTTTGCCAATTTACGCGCAGATCATTAAAAAGTCAAATATATTTATTATTATGTATTTTTTTAAAACGTTTGTCAATTTTGTCCGTAATTAGGCACGCTCTAATGATTCCGGGTAATCTTAATTAGTCTTTAGAAATGGGTTTTTTTATTGATGAGCCCTAATCAAGTCATTTAAAATTATGATCAGGTAACCTTCGTGGTAATCTTGACAACAACTCTTAGACATATTGGTGCAAAGCCAAATATTGGGGTTTCTTGTGATAAAAACTTCAAGTACTCTATCCGTTAACTTTGATCGTAATTTTGTTAGATACATAAAGGTACGATCCCAAGAACCGGCGAGACCTTGAAGAACCAGTTTGAAAATTATAGTAACACAACTAAATTCTGCAATGCTACAAAATGATCAAGTATGTTGTATAAATTGTGTTTTAGCTAAGCTACACCTTCTCATGAAGAAAATAGGACGAGAATACAAGAGTTTAAGCAAAACTTAGTTTGAACAGCATCATCCACAGCCTGAATTCATCCAGTTCTGGCCTCTCTAATGTTCTAGCAATCTCCACGTTCCTGTGCCAACCTCATCCAAAATCCCTCGATAGTAACTATATCTGCCTTTCTCCCCGTTTCTTGGATACCATTCGGTGATAACTTTACTCCACTTAAGTTTTGAAAACTAAACTTTATTCTAAATAGGTGGATATTTACCTACCGCATCTGCAAACTCGAAAGCGAACAAGGCGTGGGTTCAAGCTGATGTCAAAACTGCATTAGAACAGCCTACACTGAATAACCTACCTCCAGTTATGGAAAAACTTACTTTGATTACGTTAAACTAAAGTGCACATTCCTATAAACAAAACTTTGAAGGCTATAGTGCGATGCATCTTAGGCGCGTTCAGTATGTATTGGATGTTCGTAGAGAACGGACGCGTCACTCGTTCTAAAGTCTGTCGCGAAGAGTTTCAAACAAAATCGTGTCAATAAACTTTTCAAAGTTTCTCAGTGAGTGAGACAGTGATACTCGGTGATTCTTTCTAAAGGTTATTTACTTCGCCACCCTGGATTTCAATTTTGATGGTAAGTTTTCCTTTACCTGTTTAAAGATCTTATCCTGTACCTAGTAATTTTGCAACATTATTGCATGTACAAATAACTCAGTCAAAGCCTATAGCAATTAGTTTCAACATTAAACTCCTAGCGAACCGATAGAAAAACAGTTTTTATAACTTTGTTTTATATTTGCTTATCTTTCGTATCAATAACTGGCAACCTTGTTTACTGTTCAAGGATAGATTGATTTATCAACGAGCACATTATAGTTGATGTCTTGACGATTGTTATTTTAGATCGTCTTGAATTCGTGACTTCCCGCGATGGATCGGTTGTTACATCGGTCATAGCACGCATTGTAGTACGAAAACTAGATATCTATACTTTTTATGATACCTCATTAATACAGCAAGAATATGGCTCTATAGAAGATGAAGTTTGATTGTTCACCATGTGGGTAAAACGTTCTACAAAACGAAACAATATTTGCATGCTTATTTACTTCATTAGATTCATACTGTAAAACTTAATCTGCTTTAATAACTGTAGGGTCACCAACCTGCTTATCAACCGCTTCAACAATTACGATAGCATCAACTCCGATTCCAACTTCATAATAAAATAAACGAGTATCACCCTAAACAAAATTGAAACCCACGACAACCATTACAATATTCACATGAATACAGTCCCTAACCTTTCAGTGGCTATGTATAAAATATAAATAAATCGGATAACTATAGCCAGTCGGCCTAAATTAGTAAAAAGCGGCGCGGATGTCGAGCCGCTTGACCTGACAGGGTTTATCGACCCAGTGTTCAACCTGTTACCAACGATCGAGTTGCTGCTGCTTGCAACCGCAATATATTCTTGAGATATAAATAAAGGAAGGCACAACAAGAAAAATGAAGTAGAGAACAAAGAAAACTTACTTTAGCGTTCTTTAATTTTATCAGTTAAAAATACTACATTTTATTTTCTGTACAAAAACAATAATGCTTCAGTATAGTACTTACCTTAAACTCTATCGTATAAATATACTGAGTCACTGATTGTTGACTACGTGTAAGCAAATAATCACACCTAAGTTTCTTCTTTGGACATTTAACTTGAGACACAATCGCCTCAAATTTTGCTTTAATATAATGTGACTGAGAATAATGTATTAATATTAGCAAAATATTTATCTAGCAAGGTCAATCACAGACATTATCTATACTTATAATAAATCTGTAGAGAGGTCAATTCTGTACATGATATATATTTTCAAAATAACTATCAGGGGGTAATTAGTGATCGATACTGATACTCCTGTCTGTATGTTCCTTATAGAAACAAAAACTACTCGACGGATTTTAACGAAACTTGGTACAATTATTCTTCATACTCCTGGGGAGGTTATAGTATACTTTTCATCACGCTACTACTACTAATAGGAGCAGAGCAGTGAAGGGAAATGTTGGGAAAACGGGAGGAGTTACTCCAATTTTTAAGCTTCCGTCGCGTGTGCAGCCTTAATGGTTAAAGCTACATAGAAATCATTTATGACGGAAATGTTCTACATAAAATTATCTAAAAATTTCCCACAACAGCATATGTCTATCTTTTATGGTTGACTCACAATAACACGTGTAACTCCCGATAGCATAGCAGTTCGGAGCTTTCTGATTATACAGGGTGGAATTTTGTAATGCCACCTGGAGGGAAAGTACTCTTAATACTGCTGATAGAAAATTTTACTCAAAGGAAACATTCCTTTATTTTTGAATAGAAAGCAAACTGCATTCAAAGATTTTCGAAAATTCTCTTCTCCCACACCCGGGAATCGAACCGGCTAAAATCTGAAAAAATTATACCCTGTACTTTTATTGCATCGATCGTTAGGGTCAATTATAAGGATGAAATCTCTCTAACAAACATGATAAATTAAATGAAAGGAAAACCTGCCTGCGAGATCGCCAGATCTCAACCCATTAGATTTTTTTTTGTGGGGATATGTAAAAAATCAAATTTACATGAAATCTTATGCGAATGACAACGAGTTGAGAGTTGAAGTTCAGAATACGATTTATAATATTCACCACAACACTTTATTAAAGGTTACTAGAAAAATTTGTGTATCCAAGAGAATGGAGCTCATTTCGAGCAACTAATTAGTTAGTTTACCATTTTTTGTAAATAATTAAATTAATTTAAGATTTCCTGGTTTTCTTTTCATTTAATTTATCATGTTTGTTAGAGAAATTTCATCCTTATAATTGACCCTAACGATCGATGCAATAAAAGTACAGGGTATATTTTTTCCAGATTTTAGCAGGTTCGATTCCCGGGTGTGGAAGAAGAGAATTTTCGAAAAAATTTGAATGCAGTTTGCTTTCTATTCGAAAATAAAGGAATGTTTCCTTTGAGTAAAATTTACGTACTCAAGACGCTTTTTGTTACGTAAGAAAATATGGACGTCCCGACTTATTTATTTCTGTAACTACCAAGCCCAAGTGGGATGAAATCACTCGGGAGCTTCTTGAGGGTCAAGCACCGCATGACCGCCATGATATTATTGCAAGAGTTTTTCATTTAAAGTGAAAATCAATGATAGATCTACTTACCAAAGATAACATTTTTAGTATAACGCGGACGAAGTCGCGGGCAAAAGCTAGTTAGCAATAAACTTGTAATAAAAATAACAACAGTCTAATTAAACGAATGCTCAAAACACCACAATAACTAAAAACATTCTAATGGAAGAAACAAACCTTACTCTACGTTGTGAATACTAAAATGTTTAAAAGAAACATTTTGTTACTCTATAGAGGCCACAATAGTCGTTATATGGCGCGATGATTCATTCACTGCTTCATTGATGCCCTCCAATACGAATTCAAGTTTTTGTCCAACAAAATATTTACTAAATAAAAAAAGTTGTTCAAAACGTGTAACGTGTTTATCTCTGTCGAACTCGGCCGTTTTACCAGGCTCAAGTGTATTAACATTTATCTAAGCTAATGACAATAGTGTCTTATCTGGTGTACTGCCTACATGTGAACATGCATTTGTCGTTTGCATTTACAAATATTTCTCAAACAATCTAATGGCTTTAAAAAAGGAATTTTAAACTGCCTCGTTTTTTAACACCAAACTAAATTAAAGTTGAGTTTGAAGATACAAATGAAAATAAAAACAACGAGGAAAATAACACACATTTGAATAATAACGAAATGAAACATGAAGTCATCAGTAACCAAACTCTTATTTCTCTTGATAATACAGGTGAATGTTCCCCAGCAACTGTATATGATAGTTATGCTGTTACCATTACGCACGTACTCACTAGCATCGCTGACGCCAATTAGATACGTGTGTGGCATTAATGGCAAACTATCCGATCATCTCTTGAATATTGATGTCCATTACCCTTTATGGATGCGGATGGCAATTTTCGTACTATCGCATTTGGGTCAATGTACTACGTGGTGCATAATTAGATAGTCTGACGTGAGATTACGGGCTCTCCCTAATTAATAACTGCTTGGATGGTAATGATGTTGGTAAAGATAACTTCGAGGAAAAGATGCGGATTATACAAATACTTTTTTGTATAATCCGAATACTATAAAACACAGAAGCAGATAATAGGAATAATGCCTAAACTAAAGAAAACAAAAAGGAAAAACTATAGAGTGTTGAGAGAGATAATGGCAATTACTGAAACAACGTGAACAAGTTGACAAAAAAGTCAAGAAAAATTCATTATAATTTGGATGCATCAACGTAATGTAATAAACGATGTTTTTTATCGGTCGAATGAAACCTTAGACAATGAAATCTATTTTTCTTATTGGAGAACAGCTATCAATGATATCAACCATGAATCGAATCTTTTTAACAATTCAGTACCCTCCAACTACGATAAAAGTTGTGCAATTTATGTGATCACTTGTTTTAAAATTTTGTGCTATGCAGATGTGTCTTGTGTGTAAATTAATCTGCGTAAAAATGTGACAAAATTACAATAATATGTTTTGAAATTTAAGACACCTTCAAAACATGTTTGTTTACATCACTTCTAAAATCGTGACTGTATAAAGGAGTATTTTTACTGAAGGCCACAGTTGTTACAGACATTAGTATGAGAATTTCTTTGTCATCCACAGTTTACTTAGAATTCACGTAATTTATTGCTCTCATGATCTTCGTTGATAACAATTTCTAATGTGCTTCATTACTGTACCGCATTTTTTATCATCCTTCTTTCTTTCTTCATTCCTATCTTTCTCTATAAGTAGTCAGCTATGATGTGTCATGCATTTTAATGTAAATGACGTCGCTTTGCTAATTACCCTGATCGTTTAGTGGCTTCATTCTAGACCGTGTACTATCTTTATTGCTGTTGTAACATTATCTCAACGACAGCTATGTTCTACGTATTATACTTAGGGCTAAGTGACGTTCTAGTTACTAGTCAAAGAGTGATTCTTTGAAAAGGTTGGGATGAACTTTTCTCCTGTGGTACGTACAGTCGAACAAGCTAATAAGTATACAGCCAGCTAACTTGTATTTACTTTTAAGATTATACAGATACATTTAGAGACTAATATCAAACGATACAGCGTTTGACATCAGTCGCTTAATGCGAAACACTTTAGAAAACAAAATTGCCATCAATATATTCCGTGTTCTAGAATTATAAAGATCTCTACCCTGTATACTTATTAGCTTGTTCGACTGTACTATCAGCCTGTTCCCTAACATGATGTGGTCAGCTTCCATTCTAGTTATATCTGAAAACCAGTTTCTGCGTAATGTGACAACAAGACTCAATAAATTGAAATGGAATCGAAACGTCATACGAACTATCATTTACAGTGATGATTTATTAACAACCAAGAAAAAGCAACATTAAAAGAACACCAGAGAAGTAGAAAAACCATAATTTCCACATCCCTCAATATCAGCAGCAGACAAAACAGAACAAGACCAATAGGCTCAAAGGGACATATTATATGAATACAACTGGGCTCGGTTTTTGCACCACGGATACTTAAATATTATCAATAATATTAATGGGTTCTAAGTAAGCTGTTATGTTAGATTCTAATAATAGGTTTAACGTTTGAATTTGTCAATGGATCTCGGTCACGTGATGGTATTTATTCTTCTGTATTACAAAAATAACCTTCTAAATTCCTCTCACCGTTAGTATCAACAAAACAGTATTTCCCATTGTCTACCATAATTAAATGACCATTCATAAATTTTTCAACAACACCATCTACTGTTTCGCAATCCTCATTCATATGAATTCTCACAGTACAGTTGCGGCCAATGAATTAGTGCAGCCATTCTTTGTGCCGACCCGTTGGCCCGTGAAGTGCACTCGCTTTGTAATACCGTTACGTGGTGATTCGTTTCGTTGGCCGCATGTGTACGTCGCGCGATATCGCCTAGTGTTTGTTTCTGATGGTTTTCATATTGGATTGGATTCTTTGAACAGATGCTTTGGTTTTAAGCTATTGCATAGCTTCTATCGCGGGCCTTGAGCGTGGAGAGCGAATCCAGAAATTCCCTAACAAAAATATTCAAGATTCAGTATTCAACCAGGTTGCTATGGTTACGGAAAATAACAAGGTTGTCAACTGAGGTTGTCATATTAAATAATTAATTATTTGTTGTTGATAAAAAATGATATGCAATAGCTTTACCGCGGCAGTATCCGAGTGCCACATTTAGTTTTTTTTTTTGTATTTTGTCCACTCAAATCTGTGTGGTTCTTTTTTCAAAAGACCATCTCAGTCACTAATCTGCATAGTCCTCATGTGAGTTGACCAAGAATATGTGTGGACCTTAAAAGAGATCTCTGATTTTGTTTCGGCTCCATCCAGTTTTAAAAAAGTGACTAGTAAAAGTGTTTTTAAAACTCTATTTGCCAAATAAACATCATATATAATCATTTGTAACTGATTTAAAATTAATTGTCACAAGTGACATTTTTGCTTACAATTCATCCTTCTAGTAATTTAACGTTTTCTTGCGTCCTCAACACTTGTTTTAAAATTACAATTTTTTTGAAGCATCATTTCTTTCTCTTCAAACCTTTCATATTTACTAAAACAACCAACTAGTCTAAGACTAACTCGACCTTGTAACTCACAACCTTCACAAAACATTTGCACCAGTTAATCTCCAAAGCTACTTAATAATAGACAACAAATAACGTTATAAACTGGAAATAGGATAGGCACAAATCCGGCAGGGCTTCTCCTGGCCATGTCGGAAGCCGCTGAAGTGTATTGACGGTGAACCACGTACCTATATCAAATTAATACGGGTGGATGGCGCCGCGCTTAATGTATACGTAATTAGGCATCGTTATGCAGATGGGATTGTACAGCTGTTCTATTTGTATCGAGATGATGTTTCGAGGACATTTTGAGTACCTAGTAATAATAAAAACTGCTGCAAAGGTTGGAATTGAGTTAAGCAACGTGAGGTGCTGAGGTCATTTTATGGATGCGTGACATCCCTGACATAACTATGATGTCCTAAAAGTCTATAAGCTAATCTTTCCAAGCGGTTTTTTATTACCCAGTCACTGGATTTTGGACATCAGGAAGTACCTCCATCTTCTTCTTAGCGTATCGATGGCCCAGAATTGGACTACTAGTTTGGCGCTTTCGGTAGCGTCCATCAGTTCCTGTAGTGAACCAGAGGCATCTATGTTTCTCTACCTCAGCAGGTTTTCTTTGCTGCGACCACAGATGACAGAAACGAGCTGCGACCAACCTGGGTCCGGAGTCTGTTTAGTACCTCCATGTAATGGCTAAATGACTGGAGGCCGACCATATCGTAGTGGAAAAAGTCTAGGCAGATGAGAATATATGAAGAAGTTGGAAAGTGGTATCGCTAATAAAAAGTTGTCTGGAAATCGGTTGTCGCAGTACGGGCACGTGATGCAATGGAATGAAAGGAAATTCGTGTCGGTATGTTTTATATAAATGGTTATTATAAGGGTAGACTTAAGAAACGATGGATGAGCTGTGTAGAAATAGTATGGCTAGAAGGGGGGCGGGGTGACTGTTACGATAGAAGAAACTATTCGATATATGAGAAATATTGAGGCAGTAGTGAGAAGAACAATTACTTACCCCAAATAGATTAATGATAAGTACAAGGAGAATGATGGGGATTTTCTTAAATTTGCTATAATAATTTAACACAATAAAACATGCCATTTGCGAAGGACGTTTATTGTTTTACACTTCATGCTTATAATAATGCTGTTTCTTGTTATCGATTTCTCTTTACTGTCCTTGTGTTTATTGCCATTGTGCACTAACAATAATATCAGCAATGATATAATTGAAGCAACGGTTGAAGCGGTTTCTAGGTTTGCAGGTCATTATCAATATCCTTTTACCGTAGAACCATAATCGAAAACTTTGAATTTTTTCAAAATAATTTCGTTCAAACAATCTCACCCAAAAATGTTTACCTTTGACTTTGAAACTTCTCTATAAGCTATCCGATTAGGAAACCTTCGCTATGAAATAGTGTCCATATACTTAGTAATAAGGTCTACCGGGAACTCGTGAAACAGTCCAACCCGAGGTCATTGTGAGGGTCGAAATGTGCCGAGGACGCGAGATGCAGAAGGTCCAAATGTAGGGAGGTCGCGAGATGCAGTGTTCAAAGCTAATATCCCGAGTATTCCCGAGTGGCCTTCGGAATCGGTACGTGACATTCGGGTTCCACGTTCGAATTTCGAACAACTGCAACTATTTGACGTTTATGTTTTATTTTTGTCTTTTTTAAATAGGCATTGTCTAACTTTGCCGATAGAATGAAAACTGCATGGTGAGCATACTAAATTCCTTTGAATACGCAAAAACCTTTGGAGCGACTACGTCAAACCTCCACATCCGAATGGTTATGTCAGATAGGCAGTCACTCCATGTAAAATATATGTATTCAGCTATATCTGGGAAGACTGGAAGCCGGCCTCAACATTTTATGTAAGAGTTGAGGAGTTTTAACTATATGGCATCGATTTACAAGTTTTCCGAGTCAAACAGCAGGTGTTGCCTGTCTAAACTTCAATAATTTGTGAAAGAAACACAGCTACTAAGTCATACATCACAGCAAACCACTAATTTGCCAACGCCCACGTTTCGGCACTAAAAGTTAAGTAGCCTGCGTTAAAGCGCTCCCTATTAACGTGTTTACGTGAACCTCAAACAACGGCGTGCAAACTTTTTAAATATGAAAGAGCACACATGCGGGTGTCACAGATGGAGGAAAATCAAAAGGTTCACGGTAGAGGAAAATCGAAAAGTATTGCCAATAGCTCGTCAAGGATCCCAAACACAAACTGTCAATGGAAGTCTTCTTCTTCCTTTGTCGTGTGGTTATTGCATAACCTGGTGTCAGCGAGTTTTTCTAACTTGGCTTTACTTGCAATCGAGAAATATCTCTTAACTTTCAGAAACTCTCTTTTAAATAAGAGAGAGTTTCTGAATTTTCTTTTTCAATGGAAGGGTAAGTTGACTCAATGCTTTGCCACTTCCACAACTTTTTGGGTCACATCACAAAGGTCTCTGTGAAAGCAGCTTAGATAGAGGAAACTTGATGATGTTTTCGAGTTTTACATAGATAAAGTACTGCCTCGTTGGTCTAGTGGTTGCAAACGCGACTGCACACATGCACAGGTCCTGGGTTCGATTCCCCGGCCAGGCCCAATTTTATGGAGGATGTCCATCAGGATTTTTTCAGTAGCAGCCACGAAGTCTGAATATGCCCGGTTGAAGGCAAAAGGCTAACCCCTATTACATGGAACTGAGAAATGTGGGTATACTAATGAGTACATCTCTGCCTAATAATTCGGGGACCACAGGAGTGATATTATGATGTTTATAATGGACTGATAACCCACAAAAGAATTATGGTGTGCCTACCCGAGCATACCGAGTCTTACCACTTGGGACTGGTATGTTAGCTTAAAACCCAAATGCAATGAATAACATTATATACATATAAAATGGTATTTCTGAGTAACCTTTTAACATAACCACTGTATTATTAAATGTATGTCTCGCCAAATAAAAGGATAATAAATTGCATTCGTTTGCGTGACTTTTGCGACAGTTAACGCGATGGTTTATGATGTCTACGAAAATAGTTAGATGTCATAATAGTTTGACATTGAACCGAACATTCGGTTGTTAGTAATTGAACCATCGGTTTATAAGAAAAGTGTTATTGTTGAAGTTAATGTTGATTTGAGTGGAGGAAAAGGTGGGTTTATCGTTACATTTGGTTCAATTTTAAAACCTCTGGCGGAACATGTTCATATGGGATTATCTCATTTTAAATCATGCAAGTTATCATTGAGCTGCACCAGCAATGATCACACAGCTGGGACACAGCACAGATATTGTATCTTCGAGAGAGCTTTGTTGGGCTGTATTATTCATATTCATTAAAATTGACAAAGATAAAACGAGTTTTATAATGATGTTTCATTGATTTTAATGATTTGCTTTTTGTGACTAGTATAATTCTCTCACTATGGGTATTTTTGCCTGAAATAAAACACAATTTATTTATTTATTTATTATTTAAAACGCGTCAAAGATTTGGAGTGGGGGCTTTTGACGTCACTACGTGGTAAAAAAAATTGTGCGATGTGACCTCACACGACTTTTCGAAGCACTTTATGGCCTTCATTTTTTGTTTACCTATTCAATTCATTTTTCATTCATTCATTTTTTCTTTTTTCACCTACATATGTGAAAAAAGAAAAAATATGTGCTCAATATTTTTTGAAAATCTATCTGACGATGACTGACTAAATTGTTTTTTTTTTGTCAACTAGGGTTATTAGTAAATAGTAGTATCAGTAGTGCGATAACGCCACCTTTGACCTCAAACCATTTCCCCCTTCGTCTCACCAAGCCCATAACTTACCTCCTTATCTTTGGCGCCTACTTACAACAAAACCATAGAAAACATTACCAATAGTCTTTGGAAGACTCAATACCTATATATTTATTGATTATTAGAGTAAACTTTCTACCTATGTACATTAATTATAAATAAACTAACAAGAAACTAAAAGGGAATAAAAAAACTGCTCCTCAACGCTGTCAGCCGGTAATGTCCCTAAAAGACTGACGGTATTGCCACGTTGTATGGCAACACTTAACCTCTGGCCAAGATAAAAGCCAGCCATTGGGTCACGAGAAGCGTCAGCAGCGTTTGAAATTTCCTTAAACAGGCTATGAGCACTAGGACCAACACAATAGCGACTTCACACTTGTCACAGTCTTGATTCGTAGATCGTGACTTCTATGAGCAAAACACAAAAGCAAACGATTATAACAAGAGATGATCGCTTACAACGAGGTTTCCTCTAGACATTAGGATTAAGGAAAATGTCTCTAGATAATATTATAAAGCATCATTATGTATGCTCGTGTTTGTTATTTTATGAGACGGCTACACAATTCAAGATGGTTTTTGCTACAATTGCATCATGATCTTGAGCATTGCGTCAATAGATGACCAATAATGTCCTTTCTATGTCCTAATAATTGTGAAACTTTAAATGCCAATCCATTTACTGAGCATTATAGTTTAGCCTTTGGTCCCGGTTGTAATTTGTAAATCTTTGACAGTCGTAACCTGGTAGTCCAGTGGCAGTGGCCCGAAAGTGTGACAACTAGTCTAACCAAGGGGTATCGAAAGCATGTCGGGGCTGTGGATTATCGAAAGGTTAACACGGCTCCGACACAAGGGCGAAGAAGGAACATGGGTTTGGTTTTTAGTCAGTAGAAGTCTGACACTCCCCTTCGCTCTGCCCAAGAGCGGGGGTATCGAAAGGCAGTCGCTCTATGTAAAATACTGTTATTCTGCTGTATCATGTTAGACTGGAAGCCGACCCCAACGGGGTTGGGGAAAGGCTAAGCAGATGATGATAATGATCAGTGTCCAAACTACATGTTTGATTAAAATATATTATATGAGTGTTGAAACTGCTTAATGATTGTGCAAACTAGCTAAATAAATGCTAATGAAAACAAAAACGATTTTGATTACAGTATCAAATTGTATTGATAAATATACAAATAAATATTTCGCGGAAAAACCGGTATTTTAATGTGACGTCGTCAGCAAAATGACGTCTTTCGTTGGAATTAATGAATCGGTTTGAATCAATTCGATAACGGAAACTTAACAAAGTTTTGCGTTGATTTAAAATAATAAAATTTATCTTGCTGTTGAATTGTATAAGATAGTTTATTATTATTAAAGCTAGTCCATATTTTCCCATTGCTGGGTAAAGGCCTCCCTCTATTCCTTCCAACGATCAAGATTCCGAGTTAAAGTAAAGATGTTGAGATAATATCTTGCATTGGTATTTACATGACTTAACTTCACGCCTATAACTTCCGAAGGGTTAGGTTAGTTATCTCCCAGCAAGAGAAATATAATTTTCGACTTGTGTTGAAAAAAAAACTAACTTGAATCACCTGATTGTCTGATAAAAAGATGATTCCGTGCTTCGGAATCGGAAGGCACGTAGGTATATGCCGGTGGTCCCGGCCGGTCGCCAAATGGCGGTCGGCAAACCATGTCGGAGGCCCTTGAGGCGGTTTAGAAACTCTGACTACTGCCCACACGAACAAGAATTACTAGAGTTCAAAAAACAAAAATTGTAATTTCAATTTTACACTTGTAATTTCAAATCGTTTACGTCTATGAATCACACTGACGTCACAACTACACTATATTTGTTCCCTTGTATGATATTTTAGTTAGTTTCTATATTATTATCTATTATTATTGTTCATAATAGTCTCTATTCACAATAGAAACTTATTACTGTCATTTGTTTTATATTGATTGCGAATTGTTACAGTTTACGGATTTTATGTTAGGTACCCGTGCTGAGTTGAAAACAGAGATTGGTTGGATTAAAACTTTGTGGCTTTAATTTTCTTTCAGGAAAGGAATTATCCTTTTTGTTAGTAAAACATTCATTCAGCCGTGTCAGCAGTCTAATCACAGTAATTATTACGATTTACGATCTTTCTAGTTTTATTTTATGTATTTGTAAACATTTTAAAATTACGTTTTTTAAGAAAAAATTTTGCTCTTCAACAAACGGTTTGTTTTTATTATTTTTCTATTATTCACTTGCACGGCTTTATTCAAATAAATAATTAAATAACCCAAACTCGTAACCAATACGTAAATAATCGCGAAACTAATCAAGTAACGTCATCGATTCAAAACGAAAAACCACAATGCTTAATACAATCTTCATGACTCACTACAGAAACTAACTTCAAATTCACTAAATCTTGAATACTCTAACGTTTGTCAAAACCACAGATTAAACCATGGTTTGTTACTGTGTGCAGCCTTGAGCGTGTACTAAGGACAATGACATCACCCGTTTGCATGGTCGGGTAAACCTTTTGGTGTACTGCAATGTAAATAGCTATGACGTGACGTCAGGTAATAGTCATTTTGATACCCGAGTTCTTGAATAATAATTAAACATTGGTATACTGAATAATAAGTACAGAGAAAGAGCAGTGCTGGGCCTGTGGTAACGGCACCGATTATCGAGTTCCTGGGGACCTAATCTTAAAAGGCTAAGTCATCCTGGCCTTATCCCATGTCATTTAGGGTCGGGTGAAAAAAAAACAAACTAGCAAAGTGGATAACATACATAGAACTGAAAAATGAAGTTACTTAAAATTGGTGACAAGAAAAAGTATAGATAGTTCCAAGAGTCTTTTCCAGTCTTTTCCATAGATTAATGCAAGATTTTAAAAACGTGTAGAATGTTAGGAAGTCCAGTTTAAGTTCTCACAGAGAGCAGAATTGTTTCCTAGCATCAGGAACGAAATAAGCTGATTGAATCACTCAATATTTCGTAGGTACAGTAGGTACCTATTATTGTACTATATTATTTGCAAAGCTATGTGCCGACTTAACCCAAGTTGGATCAGGGTTGGTCTACAATTGTGTTGGCGATAGTTGGTCAAACATTTGACCAACTTCCAAACTTCGTCTCTATTTGATGCAAGTTTTGCAGGCTCAGTTTATTTAGCTCACAAGGCAAACTTTGCCCAAATTTTGGTTAGCCAATAAATTCGTGCCGCTTTAGTATGGTCCGGTAGTTTCGCAACTTAAGTGTAAACTAAGTTTAAACTTGGGTTGTGATAATTTATTTTACCTGTATTCTTGGGTAGATTTATTTTCAGGTATTACGTATGATCTTCGCTGTATGCATGTAATAAACAGTCAAGATTTTATACGAGTAGCTTGGTTATTGTGGTGATCATAAAATCATGATTATGATTTGAATTAGCCTTTCAATGATTGATGGACTGTTGCGCATTATGATTGAACTTTGAGCTCAATTGCACTTAGTGGTTACTTGTAGGAACCTACTTAATATTATTATAATCTATCTGCCCTTGTACCATGTTTTTTGGTGTAGCCGCAGCACCGTCAGGCTACCACTTTACTCCTTTTTCTTTTATATCATTCCTCATTTTCTTATTAAGAAAACATATTTATTTGGGACATACCTAACTCTTGTGGTGTGTGCCAGCAAAAAGTTAAATTAAATAAAAAAACTTAAACTACTACCCAATTTAATCATTTTAAAATAAGTCAAGTCAGAGACCCATGAATGGCATAAAAACTCTTGACACTAACCGGACGATACAGAAAGAAAATTGTTATAGAAAAGAAGCCACGTTTTTAGAATTCGAAAGAACACCAGAGTATTTATACACCAGTAATAATTATAAGTCACAGCAAAATCAAAAGACTCACCTATTTTAAGCCGTTATGTGAGGTGATTATAACACTGTTTAAAAGAAGATTATAACCAAATCTAATTAGACAGCCTTTGCCAAATGATATAGAAAAACTTCCAACGTAACGCAAACGTAACAAACGAAGTTACGTTTGTATCTATATTTAGACTGTCGATTAAGTGGACTAGCCGTGTAGGTATAATTCGCAACGTGTCCTTGGCTATCGATGTTAGAACTTAGAAGTTGAGTCTGTTAGTGTGGGTGTTCTTTACGTGGAACCTACCTATGTCCTTTTAAGTGATCACTTTAACTAACAGGTTCTTGTATGTAGGTTCGCTTTTAGTCTAGGAAACTAAAATCAATACCCACGTATTAGGGCTTGCTTATTAAATTTTTAGGTTCTATTGCTAGTTAAAACTATTAGTAGGTAATACTAGATTTTATCTAAATGAATACCCAATTAAAGTTAGAGAAAATGGCTCTCGATTAAAAAAACGTGTACTGTATCGTTAACACAGAAAACGGGTTATTTACCATGTTTGTGTTTTTAATATGGTAAATATCCCGTTTTCAATGTTTATAATAATGTGACCATGTCAGTTTAAAAACTTAAACCTGAACAGTGTTCGCCTTTTTTGGAAACGCAGCCAAGCCACGCCTTCCTAGGGATGTAAATAAGATCTATTTTCTCATAGCTATATTCAAAAAACATTTCCTGAATCCCAGGGGAAGATATAAAACAGATATCCCAACAGCATCTAATATGCATAAGAACCCAGATTTGGAAACCAATTTGTAGGCATAAATCACATATTAATAGTACGTATAAAGAATTCATAGGTCCCATGTCTTTGCAAGCTTTACTACATACCTTTTGATTTAATAATTTAGCATAGCTATGTGTAAAGTTCGAGGAACCAAGTACTAATATTAAAAACGCGAAAGTTTGTTACATTTGTCTTTTTCAAGCAAAAAAGCTGAAAGGAAATGGATGAAATTTGAGTCAAAAGTTGTGTGGTAATCGGTTGTCGTGGTATGGGCAGGTTATGCGGAGGAATGAGAATCAATATGAGAATCTTTACTTGTTAAACATAGGTCAAGAAAATGTGAGCAATAGGGGATCGGACAAAAAAAAACTAATTAGTCCGTCAGATAGATTTCCAAAAATTATTGGACACGTATTTTTTCTTTTTTCACGTAAACTTAAAATGAAGACGGTACACTGCTTCGAAAACTCGTGTGACGTCATATGATAGTACATTTTGACGACACAAGTGACGTTTCAAGCCCCACTCCAAGATCTTTGACGCGTTTTATCTTCGTCATTTTTTATTGATTTGATAAAACAAAAAATACGTATTCAATATTTTTCGATAATCTAACTTACGGACTAAACAGAATCATATTATTTTGACCTAGTCCGATCCCCTATTGCCAAGCAGAAGCACGAAGTCTGGATTAGTGCCCGGTTAGTTTACCTTGCGAAACACTTCGGAGGTTAAATGCGTGATTTTGTTATGTAATTTCCGCATAGCTAAGAAAACGCTCAATTGAATAAAAACTCGCTAACTATGGCAACAATATTTATAAAACAACGTCATTTATAAACAGGTTTCATTGATTGGACCTGTTTGTAAAGCATAGATTATTGGCGACTGATATTATTTTATGATCACTATTGAGGCCTTCGTCATATTTCCTAGCAGTAGACAAAGGATTCGGTTTTCGTTCCTTTTCCTAAGGTACTACCATGGGTGACCTCGTGGGTGACCTACATACCGCGTGAGATATATTTCGTCATCTTTGCATATCCATTCATAACTTCACACTAATATTCTAAAAGTGCATGTGTTTAATTGTCTGTCTGTCTGTCCGTCCCCCACCTTAACCGCTGAACAAGCTTCGATATGGAACACTGGTAGACCATGAGCTGGATTAGGACACTTTATACTTTTCATCCGATATAACAGTGAACGGGGTCACCGCGGCAGACCACAAAGGAGATGGCGGGACGAACTGGATGTCTTCTTTGAGAATTGGATAGAAGGTGCACGGAATCGTGATCGTTGGAAGGTTGCAGTGGGACAATAATTATAGGCTAGCTATAATAATAAAAGCTTTATCGATATACGTTTCGACCAGAACATACCATGAAGGAAATATACTCTTCGCAGAATCTGTCCAATTGACCCCCCGCAGCTTTAATGCCTTGTCTCATACGGAGAGGGAAGCGTGTTAATCACTAACGTTGCTCACTGCGTGATAGCAATTTCAGATTAAAAGCACAGATTTTCTCGTTATTTTTCCTTGCTATAAGTATAGGTTCTATTTCCCAATGGGGATTTTTCTCATTACTAGCCACTAGTCACCGTCCTCCTGCCTTTGTACCATGTGACTTGGAATCGGCGATACACGTTTTTTTCTTACATTCTCCGCTGTCAATCGTTACGCTATCATTTATAGGGAGTCCTTCATGTCATACTTCTCACAATCTATCCATCTTTTCTAGTGTCCCTTCCCTTCCCTCTGGATCCATCAACATTTATATTCATCACCCTTTTAACCACATGTGATTCGTCCCTCATCATCATCAAAGTTTTAATTTTGTTCTCGAAACATGGCAAAAGATTCGCTCTTCAGCACTTGGTTCTTAAAACATTAATAACGAAATATAATGGTATGGTACATCACTAGCCTAACCCTTTGGTATACTGTTATGTAAGTAACCGTTTATACCACATAAAGTCCTATTGTACCGTTTCCAATGTCAGTTAGCATAACAATTTGTTAGTATGTATTTGCATTCTGCATGCAGCTCAATCGATAACTGTAAGTGCACGGTGTTTATCCTGATCAAAGGTGAGTTTGTTAATAATTATGAAGAACTTCTTCGTTTCTACCATTTTTGGAGAAGATTGTTCTAACTTGTGCCCAGCCTTTTCCAAACCATGTTGGGGTCTTCCAGTCTTGGCAAACGCACCTGATTACCAGTATTTTACATGGAGCGTCTGCCTATCTGACCTCTACAACCCAGTTTGTAACCTTGGTACCTCCTCCTTGAACTGGTGGTCTGATTTTTGGGTCACGACTATCTGTAGCCACCGTCAAAGATCTCCAAATGTCAGCTGGGACCTATGGCTGTTATATGACCGAAAGAATTACTTTCAGATTGTTATATATGTGTACTTATGTGTCTTTCAGGTTGTTATATATTATGTATGTGTTTGCTATGTTTCTTGATGGTTCTATGTAATTCAGCAGATGGGTCAAAATATCATGTGGATAAAGATTATGTTTATTTTTCCGTGGAATTATTCTTAACCTCGGCACGGGTGAAACTTTTTTATTTTCTTCTTTCCCAAAAATTTCACTTATTATGTGAGTTCCTTTACAAACGCAAACACAGATTCTACCACTAACTAAATATTTTGATAAACATTGTCCGACATTCAAATCGTCCAGTATCTATGAGTGTGTTTGCGAATACAAATCACTCATGACTAATTTATGCATGATGAACACCTAATAAAGTGATGGATATAAATATTGATGGATGGAGAGGTACAGGAAGGCCAAAGAAAAAATGGATGGATTGTGTGAGGAATGATATGAATGAGAAAGAAGTAAATGCCACCGTGACGTCTAACTGGGAAGAATGGAAAAAGATAACGTGTTGCGCCGACCCCAAATAGAATGGGATATGGGCAGTAAGATGATGATGATGATGAACAACTAAACTACAAAACATTTCATAGCCATACGACAGCTCAGTACCTACATAAATCATATTCCTATTTTATGTTCTTGTGTTAGTAATCCAGCCGACATGTCGAAAAAAGGTAAGGTAGCTGGTTATTGGGTTCCGCTGACCTAGAGCTATTGTAATGTTATGGCCAGATTTTTTACACTGGTCATCACCCGTCAAATATATATCTACAAACATACCAGCTTATGCACTGTCCCAAAGAATTGTACTATCGGGCTAAAAAATATCCTATGTGCTAATCCAGGTTGCAAGCTCTCTGTGTGCCAAATTTTTTCTAACTCCTTTTAGTAAATTTACGTTTAACAGTATAAACATTCATCCATACTTGCAAACTTTCGCATTTATAAGTAGTAATAAGATTTGTTCTGGCTTTCCAAGTTTCCCTTCACAATTTACTACCGCTATGCTTGTTTATTTTAACATAAGCCGTTCATATTTCTTTCTTATTCAACCGAACTGCGTAGTAGTCGCGTTACTAGTGCTCGGTTTCGTAATCACCACGTTTTGACGATAAAAACTCACTTTACTTCAACTTCAAGGCAAGAGTTAATAGGTATTTTTGAGATGAGTCAATGTGGAGCAAATTTTGTAGACAATACCCACGTATTTGCTTGTGTATTCTACCATGCTTTGGTTTTATTCTATTGTAAAGGACAGAAAAAAAACGTGTGGCACTCGGAGACTGCCGCGGTAAATCTATTGCATAGCGTTTTTTATCAACTTATGCAATAATATGTATAAATAATTAGGTATTAATAGTGTAGGTAATTACACACCAAAATAATTATTCATTCAAAAAATTTGAACAAAAATAACGATATTAAGAGTTTGATCTTCGAATTTCGCGCGATGTACATTAAATAAATCAAAACTAACCTTCATAGACTAAGCTAGTAAGAAACTCTATGACAGAAAATTTAAAAGAAAAAGTATTGACAGCCTGACGTAAGTGTCATAACTAGTGGTGTGCAATTCTGCTATAAATCATTATCATGTTATAGACTATTGAATATATTTTTATAACATATTATTTTATACGTTATCATAATAACGAGTTGTAACAAAACGCGGCAGTAATCTGAACGCGGAGACGTTATCGTTTTATTCGGCAACACGCTAAACGTGCGCAATGATTATTGATGCGCAGTTAATGTTATATTCTAGTGGACTGTAGGTATACGAACGATTATAATAATATCGTTATTATTAATATTAAAAACGAATATAAATGTATTATAATTATGGTTTTAAATTAGCAATGAACTTTCCTTCATTCTGCGCAGTTTTAGGACTAATAAAATATTATTAAATGTTATGATTAAGTAAAGTTGCATCAGTGTATGTTTTTTCGTGTTATGTGAATCTCACTTACATATCACGGGGGTGGCAGAGGGGGGTCAAAATGTTGGTCCTTTTTTGCCTAGGACGCTCCGTTTTCGAGATATTTCAATTTCATTTTTTTTTTAACAGAAACTTTGAACGCCCATAACTCGGAAACGGTGCATCGTAGAACCGCCGCCACCGCTTGCTACGTTATTCGTTGAGCGTGTTGTTGAGTTAGACATTATAATGATAACACGTAGGCAGCGTCGGTATAACAAACGTTATTCGTTATGAATCAATAACATGTTATGTTTTGGTGTTATTCGTTATATTAACCACCACTAGTCATAACATTGAAAAAATGAAGATTATTTATTTTATTTTAGATATTTTATAAGAAAACGAATCGTTTTAGACCGATTCGCAGAATAGTAATGCAAAAACCAATAAAACTTATGATATGCGTACTAATAATAAAATGAATGTATATAGAGTACTCACTCATTTTCTTTCACTATTTTTTCGTGACTTTCTTCATTAATAAATGCACTTTGTTTATTCATATTGAAAACACTTTGTACACAAATTATACGAGTAAGAATATTTTAGAAGGAGAAAGCAGAGAGACAAACAATTATTTAATTTGACAACCTCAGTTGACAACCTTGTTATTTTCCGTAACCATAGCAACCTGGTTGAATCTTGAATCCTGAATATTTTTGTTAGGAAATCTCTGGATTCGCTCTCCACGCTCAACTCAACTCAAGGCCCGCGATAGAATCTATGCAATAGATTAACAAATGAAATCAGACATGATCACACTTCACATACATCACATCGTATCGTTCACTTTTTTTTATTTGGCACATACTACAAGTGCACAAACTTAAATCTAAACAGAAAACATAATATTGTGTTGTGTTTATGTACGTTACATGACGCCTGTAATCCCCGGAGGCTAAGGTAGAAGTATACCCACAGTAACACTCACACTTTGCTAGATATCTCTAACTAACTGGACATAAATTCATGCTACAACTGCTGATGGGAATCCTAATTAAATTTTGTATGAACTGGAATTCGAATACAAAAACTCACACTCACTATTGACGCTTGCGACCACTAAGCTACTCTACAATACTATTCGGTGAAAGCGACTGGTATTCAGTTACCTCTTGTTAGACTGGAACTCGACCCCAACTTAGTTGGGACAATATTAGGCTAAGATGATTTAAAAGCCACTGGCTGTTTTCAGTCCAGTAATTATCTTGGCAATCGCATCATTAATTTAAAACAATTATTCAAAATACATACCGAATTATGCAATACCACTCTATAATTTAGTTACTGACACAGTCAAATCTGAATTTATAGCTATTGTAATTTTGACAGAACAAGACAAATAACCTCTTTGTAAAAATTATGAATGTAAATGTTTATAGAACTGTCTGTGTATTGGACAAAGAGACATAACAAGTCAATCGGACTAGAAATATGGAACAAGTTTTTGCGACAGTAGATAGAATGACCTGCGTTATATTGATTGTTTGCACGACAGCTATTATCGCAATCCATTCAAAGTTGTAATGAAGGTAAAGACAATGTGCATTTGTATACGCCTTCTTCTAATCAATTGAAGTGACCTTCCTTATTGTCACGCTTCTAATCCCTGAAGGGTTAGGCACAGGTGGACCTAATAGTCCACTCACATTTCGTCAGTTTTGTTAAACTTCCTTGTCATAGGGGGCGAGCCTATTGCCGTCAATCTGTTACAAATCCAGATGTGTTTTGATATCAGCGATAGTTATAGTGTTCTGTTTGTTTGATGAATCCAAACGGTCTATAGTAAATGATAATGATGATGAATTGGTGAATAGTCGTTGGGTTACACAATCGTTTGTTCAAAATTGTTGTCGGAAATATTCCTTGTATGACTTGACGATTCATAAGTGTATTCTTTATATTTCTGTGGATTGCAATGGTAACCCGATTGCAATCCACAGATAAACGTGACGACTTAAAGCATCACGTCTTAAATTTTTTTAATTGTTTTTCACGTCTTAACTTTTTTCACTGGAATAAGATTAAAACAGAATTGTTTTAATCTTATTCCAGTGAAAAAAGAATGATTGAATTGAATTGAGTGCAGTCTTCTTCTTCTTTTTATCGTGTGGGCAGTAAGGTCTAACGACCCCACACACCCAAGTGTCAGAGTTTCTAAACCACCGCAAGGGCCTCTGACATGGTTCTACGACCGCCAAATGGCGGCCGGGACCACCGGCTTACGTGCTTTCCGAAGCACGGAATCATCTTTTTATCAGACAATCAGGTGATTCAAGCCTGCAATGTCCTAGCCAAACTGAAAACAACTTTACATAGTACACTTCCCATGGAAATCGAACCCACAACCACTGGGTCACAAGGCAACCGCCAAAACCACTCGACTACGGAGGCAGTTGTCTACCGCCATCTCTTTTCCACACTGGAATGAGATTAAAAAACTTGGTAGGCCACCTGGTCCTCCTGATTAATTGGTTAGTAAATGTGTCAAAGCATTTGAGTATTACGATACACTGGTTGATTTGATACAATCAATACAAGGTCATTTGTCAAAGGTTATCTTACACGTGGTCGGATATCTCATTAAATGTTTATTTTTTTAATATTTAGTCCAATATGATGTCATCAAGATCATCACCCAGTGGGTTGTTTCCATTCTGTTTGTCTTTAGTTAATCATCATCAAAGCTAATTTCCGACATGTTTTATTCTTCCATACATTTCCATCATCACTCATCATCATCATCTGCGTAGCCCATTTCCAATATGTTGGGGTCGGCTTCCAGTCTAACAGGATGCAGCTGAATACCAGTATTTCCAACATTACTGTTACATTAGCCCAACAAAAGTAACCTAAGATCTGGGAAAACTCACATAATTTCACCTCCGACCTTTGAGAAAAATATTTTATGCAACGGTGAATTATGAATAGCAATTGAAGTAAGCGGGGTAGCTCCTGAACACCTGACCTTAACTCTATAAATAGCACGAGCTTGTAAATTTAAAAATAAACGTCTGTGTCTTCTTGACAGATAAATTAATGAATCCAGAATAGGTTTTAAGTAGGTTCACTTAAGAGAAATCTTTTTAGTGCTGAGGTGTAAAATGGAAAGTGAATTGCATTTATGTTCTTGGCTGAACAAGATGCAAAAATAATAGATCTCACAAAGGTACAAGAAATATCAAAGATTTACAATTGAGTTGTCTTTTATAAAAACGAAAATGCTGAATATTAAATTTAAATTCCTCGAAAAATATCCAGAATTGGATGCAGGATGCAGAAACTGCCTGCAAAATTGGAAATGCTCCATGTAACCAAACCTGTCGCAAAACATCTGAATCCGTAAGCCAAAAGAAAGGACGTTAAGGCACATTCTCACAAAATACTCGTTGGGTCTACGTCTGTTACGGGCCGAAAATATATCCAGGGTAATTAAGGATTTACACTTGACTTTACACGTGTTTGGTGTCCACGGTCGTGGAAGCCTAATTTTTTAATCCCATGACTTAGCAAATACAGTCGCTATTTTTAGCAACAAATTACTCAAAGCTACGGCCAAAATAACACACAAACATGGAAGGTTTATAGGCAAAACTTATGTCATAAAGAAATCAGGTAATGGAAGCGAATCGAAGCTCGACCAATCACCGATCGAATGTACTCGTAGCACCGAATTTCCAAATGAACCCTGGTTCTCCGGGGACGAACTAACACGCGAAGTAATTTTTCAACATGAAAAAGGATTGGAACAATCCGTATCAGTACTGAATACAAATGTTTTTTCAGTTTCGTTTTTGTCTAAATTATCCGGAGTTTTTAACATCGGGTGCATGCATTACCCTCTTATATTCGTTTACCCTTAATTGTAATTAATGTTTCTGCATATTTTTTTTGTTTTTTCTTGTTTTGGTTTTGAATGTTTTGTTGCTTTCAGAGTTTTTGTTGCAAAACTTGAAGTTCATGCAAAAACTTCAAGTTTAAACTTTTTTGCATTCTAAGGTTTAGCATATTTTGTTTATTTTTCCTCGAGTTTTTTTTATTTGCTGTGTGTTATTGTTATTTTCGAAGGCAGATGAAGCCTTTTAGCTTTGGCTACAAGTATAGAATTAAAAAAATATCTTCTTGGTCAAGGGTCAATATTATTTAATTCCTCTGACATGTTTTTGTAACACTTGTGTATCTGTGTGTGATTTGGACATCTTCATCATCTGCCTAGGCTTATCCCAACTAGATTGGGGTTGGCTTTCAGTATGACCTGAGACAGCTCAATACCAGTATAAGACATGTATTGGTTTGGATATTTACGTTTCATTTATATTATTTTATTTATAATTTGACACCACCACCACTTGACACATCATTTTTAGGGTTCCGAGATTCCTTAGATTTGTCTTTTCATTTTTATTTTGCTCTCTGAATTATTGCGATAACTTTACAAGATGCTACTAGACATTGTAAGCATTTGGGTATAAAACTGTTATATTTCTGAAAAAATAAATAATGTTATTACTATTAGAGAGAGAGTTCCTGCTTTGGTATACTAAAGTCACTGTATAATTTTGATATGCTCTTGTCTTGCCGAAGTTGCGACATGTCAACTGTCATCAGATGGCATCTTCACACGTAAATGTCAATCGTAGGACACCATGTGTTACTACGGCTATCACATGACCTAGACTCGTGAATGCTTAATCAATAATTACTGTCTTTAGTACTAGTAATGCTTGTACCTAGCACATGGGTAGAAAGCGTGAAGGGAAAAAGAAAGCTATTAAACATTCCTATAGCTCTGCATAGCAGTCTAGGACCGGTTTCTAGATGTTGCAAAATAGTTTTCTGTAATTTGTTTAGTAGTGCAGGCAAAGTTGGCATTCATTGACGATGAACTCGTGAATACGGCTCAAAGGATTTGAAAATCAAATTCGTACTGGTTGTTGAAGTCCCTAACTGAGTTTAGAAGTGCTTACAATTTTACTTATTGCTGGATAATACAGTCATCATCAAAGTCTACCTAGCCTAGTTTAGGTCAGCTTCAAGACTAACTGGATGCAGTTGAATGCCAGTATTTTAAATGGAACAACTGCTTATCTGACCTCCACAACTCAGGTAGGACTGAGTAATATGCCCCGTGGTAAGACTGATTATCACAATTCCAGCCTTAACCAACGGATTATTGTGCTTTTTGTACCTCTGGTAAGACTAAATAATACAACCAACCGTTATTATTATGCTTATCAGGAAGTAACAACATCATCATGTCTAGTTTTTCACCGATTGTTTTGGGGGCGAATCCCAGTCTTATCAAACGTAGCCAAATACCAGTATTTTGCATGGCAACTGCATATTAGACCTCCACAACCCTATAAATTCTATACCCAGTGGTTGCCAGACTGCCGTTCTATTGACTACCATTGCAGTCATCCTTACCTTTCTGCCCTTATCCCATGAAGACTATTTGGGGTCGGCGCAACACGTTTGCTTCTTCCATTCTTCCCTGTTAGACGTCACGGTGGCTTTTATTCCTTCTATTGACTACCAGTAAGATACCCAAATAGCACCACGTGCTAAAATAAATTTTATATGAAATTGGATTACAGCTTTAGATCGGAACTTCAAGTTGGCAGTCTTAACCTTTGCCCTTTTGCGGAATTTTAGTGGTTATTTTAGTCCACACACGCCAGACGTGTCTGCTTCGATCCAAATTAGTTGGCTTGCTAGCTGACGGCTCTAGTATATCAATATTATCGTTTTGGATTCTAGTTTCACGTTCGTCTTTGACTACTAAAGTAATCAGGAGTCAAATCAGCACATGGTCATAATTTATATTGTGCCTGTTTCGAATAAGGTATTTGCATCCAATATATCTTTTATTCTTTAGGTCTTATCCACCTAGAGTCCTAGACCATCTTTATTTTTCTTTCCGTTACCTTTACAGTCCCTCCATCATCACCTGGTTACCCCTTTAGTCTATGCTAAACAAAATCTACTTCACCCATTGCCTGAGTTTCAAACATCACATTTTCTTTCTCAACCCAAGAAAATAAAATCATCTTTAGACTACACGGTCATCAAATAACTTTTACACCTCCATGTTATGACTATAGTCTCTATGAAATATGACACATTTACAGTTCCTTTTCACAAAACAAACGAACTGTATAGTGCCATGCCCATCT
The DNA here is from genome assembly GCA_949775195.1 of Diarsia dahlii. Taxonomy (NCBI): domain Eukaryota; kingdom Metazoa; phylum Arthropoda; class Insecta; order Lepidoptera; family Noctuidae; genus Diarsia; species Diarsia dahlii. The sequence continues at coordinate 2,421,781 of OX459198.1, forward strand.
CACATCTATATCTATAAAAGCGAAAGGTCACTCACTCACTCACTCACTGATTCATCACGAAATCTCGAAAACCGCTAGACGTACAAAGATGATTTTTGGCAGGGAGGTAGTTTATGGTTAGTAGACGTCTGCTAAGAACGGATTTTGCGACAGGGCCGGATTAGGGTGGTCTAAGGGCCCTCGCAAGTTTGTATGAAACTCTTTCATTTTTTGTGCTACAATCTAGATTTTTTGGCAGATACGTAGTTTATAGTCAGTGAGCGTCTGCTATGAATTCATTTTGCGACAGGGCCGGATTAGGGTGGTCTAAGGGCCCTCACAAGTTTGTATGAAAGTACTTAATTTTTCGTGCTATAATCTTGATTTTTGGCAGAGACGTAGTTTATAGTCAGTAGGCACCCGCTATTAATTAGTTTTGCGACAGGGCCGGATTAGGGTGGTCTAAGGGCCCTCGCAAGTTTGTATGAAAGTCCTTCATTTTTTGTGCTACAATCTTGATTTTTGGCAGAGACGTAGTTAATAGGCAGTAGACGTCTGCTTAGAACCGATTTTGTGACAGGGCCGGATTAGGGAGGTCTAAGGGCTCTCGCCAGTTTGTATGAAAGTCTTTCATTTTTTGTGCCACAATCATCATTTTTGGCAGGGACGTAGTTTAAAGTTAGTAGACGTCTGCTTAGAACCGATTTTGAGACAGGGCCGGATTAGGGAGGTCTAAGGGCTCTCGCCAGTTTGTATGAAAGTCCTTCATTTTTTGAGCTACAAACTTGATTTTTGAGACGGACGTAGTTTATAGTTAGTAGACGTCTGGTAAGAACAGATTTTGTGACAGGGCCGGATTAGGGAGGTCTAAGGGTTCTTGCAAGTTCGTAAGAAAATCCTTAATTTTTTGTGCTACAAACTTGATTTTTGGCAGGCACGTAGTTTATAGTTAGAAGAACTAAGTTTGTAAGGAAGACCTGGACTAAGGGCTCCCGTAAGTCCATATGAAATCCTTGGCTTTTTGTACCTGAAAATTGGCAGAGAGATAGAATATAGTTAAGACATTTCAGCAGGGCTATTGTGTATCTTCTAATGACAGTAGATAACTTATAATGTCTATCAAATAACTGTCAAATGGTGAGTTTTTAAAAAAAAAATGTACCAAACCATAACCAATTTACAGTTAATCTATGGACATTTCTGATAGCCACTGACGTTAAAAAGATACGCAATCGGGGTGCAGGTAGGAATAGATTTTACGACAGGGCTGGTTTAAGGGAATATAATCGCTTCGATTGGCATTTGGCATTCGATTTGACATAGTACCATCCACAGGCAGTCCAGACAAGAGAGTCAAAATTTCTACGCGAACGAAGTCGCGGGCAACTGCTAGTAGTATCATAATGGTACGTATAGATAGGGTAGAATTTGTAGAATGGTAGGTAGGTACAGTTAGCAATTGTGGTCGCAGTGATTGCAATTTTCTCTGCATACAATCAGTTTGGATGTTGACGATAATTGGCGGTAACTGTACACCGATTGTCAATTTTTACGGCATACAAATCATCCGAATCGTTTGTTGGTTGAATTCGAACGTGTAACGAATACGCTTTGTTAGCTTTGCTAATTAGAATTGCAGTATTTACACAATGGATTAACAGGATTTGTACCGTGCAAGCGCTATTATTTGTAAACGCATTATGGTTCATCTGCGTATATTTCGTTGGTTTAGCTTAATTTCGAATAGTAGCTGATTTAAACAGAGTTACTAGTATTCCGCTACATTTGCTTTAAATTTCGTCGTTATTGCTTTCAAAAGTGTGTCTCTTTTATAAAAATCTATGCAATGGAAACTCCTTGGCTATGTGACTAGGATCCACATAGATGTCTATGGATAAAAGGGAAGATAGATGAGCCGACAGCTTCATTATTCGACGAGATGCTGACACCGCCCGTTGAAGTCATTAGCACGATCCCATCAATTTCAGCACTTAACCCCGATGCAGTTCATTGCACTTAGTCCATAGCACGATGAGTTGATGCATATTTCATAATCTCTACGTTGCTTCCCTTACTATTAGTGTGCCATTTTGAATTTCAAAATAGTTGCTTCCGTAGTGTTTCTTTGGTAAGTTACTACTGAATTTTGCAACTTAACATTTCTAAAAGAAGTTTTACTAGGAAACATAGATTTACGACTGCATTTAATAATTTCTATTCATCCGAATATATTAGATCGCCAAGCTAATTAATGTTATAAAACGATTATGACTAGAAGATCAAACATGTTTTATAATTTTAATAATTAATCGATAGTAACAATAACATAGTTGGGAAAATGCAAGTCAAAAAAATAAAATTGCTGGCTAATACATAAAATTAATCATCATCATCTGATAATGATTAATTTTATTGATTAGAAGATGAAGATAAAATGTTTTTTTAGGTCAAGCAGGAATGATCATCATTAGAAAATCGATAAGTTTTTTGAAAAATCAAGCAAATGTATTTCCTTTCATGAAAAAACAACGCGATTGGATAAAATAGGAAATGAGTACATAAGAGGAAATCTCGAAGGTAGCACCGGTGACGGATAAAGTGGTGTGGTTATCGTTTTGTATGGTATGGACATGTGATGCGGAGGAATGAGGAAAGTTTAGAGTATGAATGTAGAATGGTGAGGAAGACTAAAGAAACGATGGATGGACTGCGTGAAGGATAATATGGCAAAAAAAGTGGTGTCTGATGAGATTAATGGTAAAGGAGAAGTAAGGAATAAGAAGACATGCTACACCAACCCTAAATAAATTAGGAGAGAGAGAGAATGATGATGAAAAGTCAACTGCAAAAACTGCTTTGGTAAGCAAATAAACATTTCTTATATCCAACAAAACCAAGGATTATAAACCGCTTGGTAATCAATGACTGGTTGAGAATTCTTGTTTACTGTTGAAGATTTCCTCTTATCTAAGCGTGTCAATTATACTGTATTTTAATTAGCTATTATACATATATGTTAGGCTACAGATATACTGACCGTACTCATTGATCCGCTAACACAATCTATGCACTGCTGGGCATCATCATCATCAGCCTATAATGTTCCCACTGCAGGGACTCAGGCCTACTCTCTAGGAGACGGATGGGCTATAATCCACCACGCGGGCCCAGTGCGGGTTGGTAGATATCTCATGTTTGTACCAATCTTCAAATTGTTTGGTTCTAAGACACGTTTCGCGTTTCCTCACGGTGTTTTCCTTTACCGCTTTGAGAGTAGTGGTGGATGAAATTAATAAAAAAAAATCTAAAGAGAGTAAGTAGTTCCGGGTCTGACTGTTGAGTATGTAATTTTAAATGTTTGAAAACGCATCCACGATAAAGGGGAAATTCTTAATGTGGGACAAAGTTTTTACAAAAAACATCTTTGAGAACATAGCTTTATAAGAGTTCTATACGAGTATTTACGAATAAGGATAATCCGTTCTGTGTTGCAATCATCTCATTATCTGTTATAAAGTGCCATAAAGAGAACAAAAGGAGTATAAAGTAATCGTAAAAGCCTATGTACGAAGATAATCACTCACTTTGTGTAACAAACCTAATCCGTATTACGAGGAATGTAAGGTACAAGTTAATTTTATTTTGAAATTCTGTCTTCTATGGGAGTAAGTACAAATTGTATTATGTACTTTGTGTAAAGCGTTTTCGATTACTGTTAAAGTATGTATTTAAAAATAAAATTTTATTTAATGTAGTGGTTGCTGAACATGCACGTCGAATTTTTAATTAAAATATACGTGAGCAAATACTATTTTTATAATTTTAAGAATTTATTCAGAATCTATGAATGCAAATAATTTACTGAAAATTATTCAGGATAATTTAATTAATTTCGACTAAAAAACGACGTTCAAATTACGAAAATTTGTACCTGAATAGTACATACATGGGATTTAAAAATTATGGTGAAAGGTGAGTGTACTTTAAGGTACATTACCTCTGCCTCAATCAGGCATGTCTGTTCTGTTTGCGGAAATCCTTGACATTGAATGTTATGGCAATAAAAACAATATTATTGCTTCTCTTGCATGTGAATATAATAACGGGCGAGAAGAGAAACTGCATTCTGGTCTGGATCTTTTACGCGGAATTAAAACTAAATTATTTACACAACATTAAATTAAAGTTTTATTATGTGTTAAAAAACATGATGAGATTAGGATTGTTTGAAAGAAATTGCTAGAACCCCTTTCTGGAGTGAGAAATAATTGAGATCACATTTGATAGAGATTTATGGAAGTAAAAGACATGGTTCGACCCGAAATAAATTGAGATAAGTGTAAGAGGATGATACTGTTGATCCTCGATGATTTACTGTAAAATAACCCGACGGTAATTTAGATTGGTCCAATAAAAATATCACCTTATCTTGTTATAGAGCAAAGGCCTGTCTGAGTAAAAACCTTGAATGCGTCTTGGTATTTCCCCCGTAGTTGTTTTTATACAAAACGTTTTGTTGTGATTTATCATGTATTTGGTAAGCAGAGCACACATTGAATACCATTACTAACCAGGTTATGAATTGTAAAGAAAAACGCTTAGAAAAAATGTTTAGAAGAACTTTCGTGATGTAAGATTACTTGAAAAGAATACAAGATGGGAACAAGCCACTTTGGTATTGCTGCTCAAGCAAGTTACACGTCGAAAGAAGAGTTTTAAGTATGAAAGTGAAAGAAGAACCTGAAGATGTGACGGATAGAAAAGTATGACAGCCAATGATATGCTACGTCGATTTCGAATAAATTAATATGTGTAATATTAGGTACCTCACAACTCTGCCTATCACTTTCGGGATTACACCGGGATGTTGTTCTGATAATTAGAAGAATAAAAAAATATTTTAATGCCTTTATTTACTTCAAGGGATCATTAATATTAGTACCTATACAACAAAAAAAAATCGACATTGTTTACACTACAGTTTTGTAGTTTCCGTATTGTTAATAATACAGTAGCCCCTTAATTATGTGTACTTATCGAGGTCAGGGGTAATAATAACTTTGTTTCCACGCTCTTTCCTTTGTTTGACTCCAACGTTTCCTAACGACATACAGTTTTAGTTTTACATTCGCTTTATTGACACCCAAACGGCTTTTAAAACGTTTATAATTATCCTGAATTGTTGCTTGCTTGTATGCTTGTGGTGAACAAGCATACACGGACAGAGTAATTTTGCTTTAGGTCGACGTCTCGAAGCCTTCAACCATGTATTATGTACATCAAACTAAGCATTTCTACTCTAATATTACTCAGAAACGACATTTTTAGAGTGAAAATTCATGTGTTACGATAGGAATCAATGTAAAGCACTCTAAACATTGTGCTGATGAATGCATTGAATAGTACTGGGGTCTTGGAGGTAATTAAATTAAATAAATAACATTAAAAACTTATATTTATAAATAAAACTTCGGAAAAACTGGAACTTAGACCACCAATATCTCCTAGTAGAAGGTTCCTTAGAATGGTAAAAACAAAAAAAAACGCAATAATGGAGAGAACAAACCAATCTAACAAATAGTTGTCAATATGTTACGAGGTAATTATAAAATAAAGGTACTTATTTAACAAATACAATTAAAAAAAAAATACCGAATTATGCAAGTGAAAATAGTTATAAATCCTGACAAAAAGTCAAACAGTTAGCTCCCAGGATGTTCTGGACCTAGATTTTATATTTGCAGCTGAGTTAGATAGCCATACCCACATCCACAGATAGTCACCTTTTTTCCCACGAACTTCCAATTAGTTATTCTTTGTTGCCCAAACAACATCACCACACAATAACTACACACATAAATGTTTCCCTACGTCTGTTAGTAAAACTTCAAAACAACAAACATTTACAATTGTCTGGCGATAGCTAAGCTTCGTCAACAACAGTTCAAGTCGTTGCTCTCTGGTTTTTTCTTTAGGCTGCCAATAAATGACGCATGTTCCGTCTGGTCCACGCAGCGGGATTCTATCAGATCCCCGTTGGTCATGAAAATTGACAACTCATAAGCCCAATTTAGTCTATGCCTTTAGAACCTTAGGCCTTGTACGATTCGAAAAGCGTTCTTTTTTTATAACCTATAAATAACGAATTAGTAAAAACTCCTCTAGTCTCATTTCGGTCAGGAGTATCTATGTAGAAGAGTTTAATTTTATTGTTTGCTGTCGATGTTTATGTTTATATTTCGCGTTTAATCAAGTAACTAACGTAGGAACAATTATTTATGTGATAGAATGTCGTGTTCCTGAAATCTTTGGGCTATTTTAAATTAAAACATAGAGTATTAGATCGGTCTGTATTTTGTGCAAGGCACCGCTCCTCAAAACAAAACATTTTCCTTGCATTAGTCACACGAGCAAAGTTATCTTGTTTATAGTCCTCCACTAAACTATGGTAATCTACATTATCTCTTATATTTAAAGTAGTATTAACATTTTCTTTGTCTACTATTACTTACCATTTACTTTTCGTCTGTATGTTAAATCTTTATGGTTTCGTCATATATCTTAGCAAACACTACTGTATGGTAAAAACACATGTTTAATATTTTACGATGTTTTTAATATTTGTTAGTAATACAATAACAGTTTAAATGCGTGACGCAGAATTTGAACAGCTGTTGCCAAATCTGGCTAAAGTATATTTAATTTGGCATCATAAATCTGTAAGTGAATGAAAAACAAAGAATTAAGTCTAATGAATTTGAAGAATAACAGTTAATGATGCATCTCAAATGCAGGAAAGGAAAATAACATTATACCTGTAATCCCCGAAGGGTTAGGCAAAAGTGTACCCATTAATACACCTACAATTTGCCAGTTATGCTTAAGTCCCATTTAATAGTAGGCGATCCTATTGCCATCAACCGGGCACAAATCTAGACTCCATGGCTCCTACTGAGAAACTCCTGATGAACAAACCCAATAGCACTTTACTCGACCCGGGGATCGGACCCAGGAGCTTACGTTCAGCAGTCACGCCTTCGTCTATTAGACCAGCAGTCTCTACTAAAACAGTACCTAACTAATGTATGTATTTAAACCTGAATCAACGCATAAATGACCCTTTATTTGGGCTTCGCCGCAGTCGGCTTAAAAACGATTAATTTACTCGAATCGATGTAAAATATTTGCCTTTACAAATACACAAACAATTTTCATGACAACATATTAAAGACTTTAGTACCTATCGCTGGCATTTTAAACAGTCCCGCAGTCAACGGTCGGATCATGGCGAACCAATGAATTATGCAAGAGTATTGACTAGTCCCGGCTTCATTTGAAATAAAGCTTGTCGCCGATATCTGGGACAAGTCTGAGAATTATGAAACGAGGCCTGCATGAAATAAGTAGTGTCTCTAGTGTAAGATAAGGAGCATTTAATACTTTTGCCAGTATACACTTTGGGTTTGGTTTTGCAACTACTAATGTCATTAACTTTGGCTCATAACATAAACATAGTTCATAACGCTGCTATAATTTATTCTAAATCGGCGCAGCATATCGTTAGCTGTAATAGTTTTCTTTCTATACGTCACATCTTCATGTTCTTTCACTTCCATGTTCCATACTCAAAACTGCATTCCCGCGCATCAATACCAAAGTGGCTTGAATTGTGTCCATCTTTATAGTGTGCAAGTGAAAATTATACAATAGCACATGAATCCATGTTGTCTTCTTTTCAAGTAATGTTACATGCTTACATACTTAATGGCTTGTGACAAATAAAAAAAGTGTAAGCAATACCTGAAAATAGAGCGTTGTAATAAAGTCAAAGTTTAACCATTAATTTCAATAAGGCCATTAAAACTCACATTTGAATGTCAAAATTTACAAGACAAAAAATAGAATAGATTCTAATCGTTCATTTTTCTAAGCTATTTTAAAACTCCGCGTGTATATATTTGGAGCGCTCGTTACCGTTTAAAATTCATTGTCACCAAATTTGTCTTATCTAAGCGAAGCAAATATACTACTTACCTTTTGATTACCTGTCGGAGGACCACAGAGGCTTCACACATTAGGAGGATAAAGAAGGATCAGAAGTGACGTTTAAAGGATCAAGAAAGGTAGACGTCGTTGAATTATAAAACCTGCTGTAATTTGACGAAGGGCCGGCTCCACCGCAAGAGTAGATTATGATAACATATTCATGTAATCGCTCCACCAGTTATATGTGGGTATGTGACGTGTGTTTTTACCTAATTTCTCAAGAAGCAGGGTAATGTTTTTCTGTTTTTGTTCATAGAAGACAATGAGGACGGTATTGTACTAGATCATCTTTCGGTTTATTCATGTGGTTACGGCCTATACAATTATAGCAAGTTTATCAATGCATTGTCAAGTTTAGAAAGTTGAATTTTCTTGTGTTTTCCTAGAGTTGAAATTCAAACACTGAAATAATTTCAGCGGCATTCAGGTATCGCTTAGTCTATGTCAAAACCTATGTAAAAACCTTATAATAGGTACGAATAACTGCACAAACGCCCATTTCCTTTAAAACAGCATAAGGTGTTAATGAACTAAGTCTGAATAATCTATAGGGTTTGTTTGATTCCATAAAAGATTATTTTGATCAGTATTTACACCCAAATCTAAAATATCTTACTGCCCTACTTCCTATTTTCCTATAAATCAATGCGATTGAAATCGGATTCTAACTAGTTTTTTTAGGTAATTAGAGGCTTCTGTGCCATGATTATTACGACTGATCGGTTTCCAATTCATGTCCTTTTCTTGTATTTACCTAATTGGTTTATGTTGTTCAGATGTGACGTTTACCTGAGTTAAAGTTAGTTAGTAAGTTTAATCTTTACAAGTAATCTTTCTTTCGAAGCATGGTGTTAACTGTTTAATAAATCAGTTAGGAGTTGAATGCATGTTTTACGGTTTGAAATAATGCTCAGGTTCAATAAAATATAAAACAAACTTAGGTTCACTAAAATATAAAACAAATACATTTTCTTTTAAATACATAAGTAGAGTCAAAGTCAAAGTCAAAGTATTTATTGCGAACCAAGTGTACAATGTGGTGTTAGGTATATTTTGGTTAGTACTTATAACTTAGCAGCCTTTTACAAGCATTGCAATCTATTATTCGCCTGTCCTTATCATCTATTTTAGCATGCATTAAACATTAACACAAAAAAAAAAGAGAAAAGAGTTGTAGTGCTCCATGTTTAGAAAAGAACATGGAGCACTATTGCATCCCGGAAATTGTTAAAACCTTTCATGCGGGTGAAACAACTGGCAAAGTAAACACGCATAGAGTAAATATTTACTGGACAACGGCACATTGAATTTCACTGAATAACCTCACATATTTTTTATTTAAAAGGGCGGATAAAATGTAAAGTGATAAAATCAAAAATTTAATATTTTACTTCACACTAGATGTTGCGCGCAACATTCGTCCGTGTCAATTTTGCATTTTTGCAACATGGCTCCCCTGTTTTAGTCAATATGGATTTGTATTGGTTTCAATAATTAGCCGTTTCTTCTGGAGAAAAGCCGAAGAACTCCACAGTTACCCTATTTTGGATCCTTCCATACGCAAAACTTTACTTAATGAATACTTTATATTTATCTCAACCTCACGCATATTAAACTTTCAGCAAAGTTAAACATGCGTGTAACATGACCGAGTTCACTCCAACAGTTCATCGGTCCAGGATTGAACCCACGACCTCTCGTTCAAGAGTCATCGCCCCAGCTGGCAGACGGCTGGAGCCGCTTTAAATAAGTGACGTGACGATTAATAGCATGGCTGTATGGGACAAGCTGTAGATTATACAAAGATTTAGCTTGCATGGAGAGAGCTAAGATCTATAGAGGCTGGATGTAGTGTAGTCTCTGTGGATCCATGGAGTTTCTGGATCATTCTTCTCCATAGAGATCTACGCTTTGGAATAGGCAAATACAGTACCTTCACAAGTTATTATACCTTTTTTTTTTTTTTGGTGGGTGGAAAATCATCAAATGACCCCCCCCCCCTCTCTTGGGCAGAGCGAAGGAGGGAGTGTCAGACTTCTACTGACTAAAAACCGAACCCAAGTTCCTTCTTTGCCCTTGCGCCGAGGCCACGTCATCTAGTACAAAAATCCGCGGCCAAGTTATTATACCTTGTGACTGTGACTGTGACTTCGCTTTCCTTGTTTTTCTGACATTCAAAATTACCTGTAATGGACTAATTGATATAAATGAGAGTTTAAGCTTGTTTTTACTTCCTAGGGACAAATACTATAATTATTATAATGTCAACTACTCACAACAGTCATCTGCCTTCTGTTTATAGGTCTTTCATTAGAGGTTGCCGTTCACTGCCTAGCGAAAGTCTCCAAATCTGACCAAGTAGGTAGTCCTTTCACCAGTCTACCTAATATAAGAAAAAAAAATGACTATTAATTCTTCCTACAAACTTTCGTAGGAAGAAACGGAAAAGACATACCTTCAATCTTATTCATGGCTCATACACGTAACTAACAACATGGCTCTGCCTTACTCGTCGAGAAAAACAAGCGTGTTATTGTGAGAAGGTTTATGATTTCCATTCTTGGTTAACTTTTGTTATTCAAGAAGGCTTTTGCTCAACGCAAAAGCTTGAGGAACAAAGTAAAGACTATGAAAAAAAGCAATTTATGTATTGTAACGTGTGACCAATTTTTCGGGTAAGCATATTTCTCTGCTCACCATCAATTGCGGACAAAACCGTTGTGTTTTTCCAACACGTGACAGATATCACCAGTTCCGCTCAATGTTGGCACTGTGGCCAAACGACCCTAATGTATGTTTTGGAAAGAGGATCGGTTGAACTACGAACGGAAGCGCTGCCTCGATCACAACTGCGGGGAACGAATTTCTAATAAGATTATCTGATGAGCAGATACAAAAAGCTTTTCAAACGGTAGTTCAGTTACTGTTAAATAAATACTACAGCAAGCTGAGGCAGATAGATACCGCGGCCTCGACACAAAGGGCTAAGAAGCTCTGCCCAGTGCGGGAAGAGTCATTTGATGATTTCCAATTGTCAAAATAAAAGTCTCAGTCAGACCAAAAACACAGAGCAATACCTTGCTTTTCGGATAGAGAAAGATTTTCTACATCATCATCACGTATGTTCACTGCTAAATATAGGCCTCCCCAGCAAAACGCCGCAATGACCGGTCCTGCGCTGCTCTCGGGCAGTAGATACCCATAATTTTCTCCAGGTCTTCGATCCACCTCGTGTGAGGTGTGCAAATTCTAAGTGTTCCAGTACGCTACCCACCACTCTAGAACTCTTCCACCCAAAGAAACCTTTCAACTAGAAAGAAAGAAGAAAGAAAAAGTGTTTATTGGCTTCCCAACAGGACAAAACAAATTGACAAAAAATAAAGCGTAAACAATATGACAAACACTTAAAATTAGGACATAGTGTACATACAATTTATGTTTAAATTTGTCCCGTGCGAAGCCAAAGGGCCACTATCTCAGCATGTTGCTGTGACATTTATATATGACAAATGTCACAGCGCTGGTATTCTGATAGGGCCCAATGGTGACGCCACGTTCACAGAAAAAAACAACAAAAAACTAAATTAAAACAAAAAATAACTAAAATAAAAATAAAATTAATAATTTATACAATGATCTAATAAAAACAATAAGTTAAGTATCGAGCTTTGGCAACACTGACAAAAGAACGAAACGACGGACGCCGCCGCTGGCGCACGGTGTCTATGGATCGCAACGATCGCAATATTATATTATTTGTACTCTGTGATCGCCATAGACTACTATATAAATAGAACTAGATTGAAATACCCAAAATTTGCAATTCAATTTTTGTTTTTGTCAATTTTTTTTATTATCCATCACCGTTGCTGATAAAACCTCACTTTGTCTGGGCCCTTCGACACCCTTACGAAGTTTTCCTTTTTTAGCCTATACTGTCCCACTGCTGGGCAAAGACCTAGTCTTGCCAGGAGTTATTATCCCGCGACACCTTTTTTTTATTGCGTGTGGGAAATCATCAAATAACCCCTCTCACTCTGGGCAGAGCAAAAGGGAGTACCAGACTTCCACTGACTAAAAACCACCCATGTTCCTTCATAGCCCTTGTGCCGAGGCCGCGGTATCTCTTTCGAACAACTCGCATCTCCGACGGGATCCCGCGCCACCTTAACTGGGCAAACACTTACGTTACTCGTCCAGGCTATCCCACCACCTATCTGTGTAGGCTGTGGTGGCGCCGTCCATGTTTTGACACCCATTGAGTGTCATCGCGCATTCGGCTGAAGTGACCCTCTCAATCACAATTTAGTCTGGCTTTCTTAGCGTTAGCTGGATGTTAATCCACTTTGCCCGTTTTGGAATGCAGCCTGTTGTTTCCTTCCTCCTCCTAGCGTCGTTTTGCCTCAATACTGAGGGTCGTGGCCTCTTCGGATCACTTTCTCTCTGACTGTCTTGCGCCAGCTCACTTTGTCTTCGGTAGCTTGTAAGGCACCGCAGACAGAAGTGTTTAGGGCAGAGCGGAATTGGTCTGGTGTTTCCTTAATCAAAAACAAGTTGTATCATCACGCTCACACATAGCGAAGGACAAAAACAAAGTAACAGCATACATCCATCAACGTAAATCGTAAACAATTGAAGGCTCAAACACGGTGTAAATTAAGATTATCCTCTGAATCCGGCCATTGTTATCTAAGATTACAACAAAGACACCGTTTTACGATTGTTTTTGTCTGTTTTTTACTCAACTTTGGTAGAAATGAGGTCATGAGCTGGTTTGGGAAAGATGACTAAGTTAATGTTACTATTTACTGTGTTAGTGTGTGAAAATGATTAGTGGGGAGATGCGAAAAGTCACGTAGAGGTAGACAAATGTAGTGTCTAAATGTTGACAAAATGTATCGTAAGAAATTAAAGTCAAAAGAACGGAGTTGTTCACTGTTCAGTGGTACCGTTTTTAACTGCCTATAGTATGATAGACTAAGGATGTAATCTTCGGACTTATAAAACTCGGGTAATTACTTTATTAACCCTTGACAACTTGATTACGAACCATGATCTCTAAACAAACACTGGCTCTAAATATTGTTGCTGGAAAAAATACTAAAACCAACTTGGGTTTTTACAGGCTAAGGTCAAAAAAAACTTTTTGAAACCTACGCAATTTTACATACAACATTTCACAACTCGCTAAAAAATGTATGCAATGTTTTCACAAAAAATTCATTCAGACCTCTTTCAACGTCGGTCCCTTCGTCAGTCCTGGCATTTTTCGCCCAAAAGTTGGAGACACATTTTAATTTCAATATGGCCGTATACAAAAGGTGAAGTATTTAATAAATGAACAAGCGCTCATAACATTTGAGATTCCTTCGACATTTTTCGCTAAAAACTGAACTTATTGGACAACAGTAGCGTTTGAACGTAACGTACCTTTTTGTAATACATACTAGCCGTGCTGCACTGGTCCGTTTGAAGTTTTAAATTCCGGACGGAGAGAAAGGCCTTTTTTTTATTGTTTTAGATAGTGGGGCGTTGATATGGGACAGTCCTTCATTTACGAACCCACTACCCGCTCTTTTGAATTTTGGATCTCTGGAAATCTGGATTTTATTAATAAATACAAATACTACAAGGCATACCTTACGGAACCAAAAACACTAATTCACTGTATCTCTTTCTCTTAGTATTTGTAACTTTTTAACCGACTTCTAAAAAAAGAAGGAGGTTCTCAATTCGGAAGTTTATATATTTTTTTTTATGACTGGCCTGTTGGTCTAGTGGTTAGTGACCCTAACTGCTATGCCGGAGGTCGTGGGTTCGATTCCCACCCAGGACAAATGTTTGTGTGATGAGCACGATCATTTGTTCTGTGTCTGGGTGTAATTTATGTATAATATGTATGTATTTAGAAATATATAAGTATGTTTATCAGTTGTCTAGTACCCATAACACAAGCTCTGCTTAGCTTGGGACTAGATGGCGTTGTGTGATAGTTGTGGATTATTATTATTATTATTCCCTTTATTCATATATTAACAAATTTTATACATTTTTAAATATTTCTGATAAAAACAATAAAAAAAACATTTAAAAATATAAAAAACTGTAGCCCACCGGTATCGGGAACAGGGTCCAAGCTACCGGCGGTCAGGGCTCCAGAGAAAGGAACCTCCTAACAATGCGAGCCGTGTCCAGGAGTACCGCTCTCTGCATCAAGCCCTTGATCCAGCTGCCTAACGAGAGCCTCCTCAGGTGTTGGTCGAGGCTCTTGGCAATTAAGCCATTGGCTGTAACGACTATCGGCACAATGATCGCTGAGTCCACATCCCACATGTCGACAACCTCGCGCGCCAAGTCAAGATACTTGATTTGTTTATCTTTCTCGGCTTTCACGAGGTTTTCGTCATGCGGGACGGTTATGTCAACAATCATTGCGCGCCGCTCTGATCGATCCATCACCACTATATCAGGTTTATTAGCCATAATAGTCCTGTCAGTGATGATGGATTGATCCCAGTACAGTGTGATACTGCCATTATCGAGAACTGGGTCGGGCACATACCTGTAGTACGGCACTTCCGATTCCACAAGGTTGTATTTCAGAGCAAGTTGCTGATGGATAATCCTGGCCACAAGGTTGTGTCTATGCAAGTATTCTCCGTTAGCCAGACGAGAACACCCGGAGATAATGTGACGGATTGATTCGCCCGGACGGTGGCATGCCCGACATATGTCAACCGTACCGTCCTTCACAATAAATCTCCGGTAGTTATTCGTCATCATAACTTCGTCCATAATTGCACAGACAAAACCTTCGGTTTCTCCAAAGAGTTCCCCGGAACGTAGCCAGGCTACGGACGCTAGGAAATCTACATCGGGCCCGTGTAGGGCCCGGAAAAAGCGTCCGTGGAGCTCCTTGCTCTGCCATACCTCCATGCGGTCTTTAGTGTCAAGCACTACAGGTTTGCGCCAGTTCTCTTTAGCCAAGGAGAGCGGGGTGAGGCCCTTGTCCACCGCGACAACATCTCGATGCATCCCCACGTCGGCTTCCAGGAAATATTCCCTGAGACTGCATATCTCACGGTTGTGGAGAGTCTTAGCATTTAAAAAGCCTCGACCTCCACACTTCCGTGGGATATACAGTCTCATAACCGAAGAACGTGGGTGATGCATTCGATATGTCGTCAACAATGTACGGACCCGCCTATCCAGGGCGTCTAGCTCTGTTTGAGTCCATTTGAGTATGCCGAAAGAGTACATCAAAACCGGCATGACCCAACCGTTGAAGGCACGCACCTTATTTCCGCCTGATAAAAGACTGTTACATACTTTTCTCAGGCGGCCAAAGAAGCGCTCCTTCAACGATTGCTTCATGTCGGCAACGTTAATGCCCAGCGCTTCCGACATACCCAAATACTTGTAGGTTTCGGTTGCTGAGAGGGATCTAAGATTTATGGAATCTGTGAGCTGGTTTCCCACAGACTCCACAATCCCCCCTCGCTTTACATGCATGACCGCACACTTATCTACACCAAATTCCATCCTGATGGCGCTACTGAAAGCTTCAGTGACCTTCAGTAGCTCCATCAGGTGCAAATCGTTGGTGGCGAAAAGCTTTAGGTCATCCATGTAAAGGAGGTGAGATATAATCTGACCACCTCTCTTCAACCGATAGCCTAGACCTGAATCCTCCAGCAGCGTGCTAAGAGGATTCAAGGCTAAGCAGAACCAAAGT
The DNA here is from genome assembly GCA_949775195.1 of Diarsia dahlii. NCBI lineage: Eukaryota > Metazoa > Arthropoda > Insecta > Lepidoptera > Noctuidae > Diarsia > Diarsia dahlii. The sequence continues at coordinate 2,437,541 of OX459198.1, forward strand.
GGACTCAAACTGTCGCCCTGAAATATACCCCGCTCTATCCTTATCGGTTCGCTATTCCTCTGAATCTGTCGACATCCTGGATAGCGAAGGACTGTTCTCCATTGCCCCATACACGACATCAGGAAGGTGCGCAGGGTTGCATCAATTTTATACAACTCTAGCACCCTCATGAGCCATGTATGTGGCACCGAGTCATAGGCCTTCTTATAGTCTATCCAACATGTCGACAGATCCTTTCGGGAACGGCGAACCTGTTGGCTAATGGCCATATCAATGAGGAGTAGCTCCTTAGTACCACGGGACCCGTTCCTACATCCATTTTGAGAAGCAGACATAACAGAATTTTCGTTAATATGTTTATCAATTTTAGCTCTCAAAATGGAGGTAAGAACTTTATAGACCGTTGGAAGACACGTAATTGGTCTATAATTTTTGGGTTCCGCAGTACTACCCGATTTATGGAGCAGGTGGGTTATTCCAGTTGTCAAGAACTCTGGTAGCGACCCTGACTCTAAGGCTGACTGGAATAGGGCTGCCAAGCGAGCATGCGATCTTGTAAACCATTTAATCCAGAAGTTGTGCAGTCCGTCCGGCCCTGGTGATTTCCAATTAGGCAACGGACGAACTGCACAACTTACATCTTGGGGGCTGATCGTTATTGCCCCCATTTCTGTTATTGGATCGCACGCTCGCTCGATCTCCCGAGTCCATTCACCCTCGGAATGACTGACAGGTACCGACCAGATGTTGCGCCAAAATGAACACATGGCGTTATCATCCGGCAGGCACGTGTCAGTCACACCTTGGTCCGGTCGCTCCCATGCTCTGTATACCCACCTTTCATCTCTTTGGAAGGTGCGACTTAGAGTGTACCGTTCCACCCGACGCTTATACCTACGAATACGGTTTGACCATGCACACACTTTCTGCTTCCAGAAGTCGATGCGCTCTGTAATACGGGACATGTAGTCTCGAGGACTGGTATCGGTCCCCGCAAATGCCCGCCTCACAAAGCGCATCACTCGAGGGCGATTGTTGCCCTCCCGGAAGCAGGATAGTTTGCCGATGAACGCTCTGGCCCCAGCAATGCGTCGTTCAATCCTGTACTGCCAAGCCGGAACGGCTGGTTTCGGTCGTGTAGCTCTGTCATCCGGAAATTTGACATGAGCTACACGACATGCCGCTACAGCCGCGCAATACAGGATCGAATGAGCATCAGTGAGGTTTTCGCAGTTATCAAAATAGCTTGACAACTGCGAATCCAGAACAGCCACCAGCGCCCTATTTCTGTTATGCATGGGCAAACGAGGTAATCGTGGTCTAAGTTCGGGCGACATGAAACGATACTCTCGGATCGCACCCTCCAAAGTACTCCTCATCTCCTCACTGCACTGTGTACTTACGTTAGTAACCATGTCATTACTCACATCGTTTTCACTGATAATTATTGTGGTAGACTGTGGTGGTACCACAGCCTGTGACGACGCAGCAATGACATGGCTACCCTGCGTTTCAGTCCGCAAGCGATCAAGTACGGTGTCATCCAACATACGATTACGTTGGATGACTCGCACCTGATCCGACAGTCGTTGTGCCGATACGTTGACAGCCGGCTCAAGTACCTGAAACAGAGAAAGCATCCGAACACGGTACGCGGTCAGGTTGTTTCCTCCCTCTGTAGCCCCATAGTATGAGCGCATGACATTTTCGTTGATGGCTTGCGTCCATCGCATGCGCTGCACACTTCCGCCGGGAGCTGGGACCCTATCAGAAGCCGGTGGGCCTCGAGGTCCTAAGCCGTCCGGTGGCCGGCGTCCTCTTCGTCGCCGAGCAGGTGGTGGCGTCGGGGACAGCGAGAAATACTCGTCGCTCGAGCTCGACGCAACTGCCGCGGCCGGTGTCACAGCACTCACGATGGGGCTGGGTTCCGGCGGCAACGAGGCGGAGCTGAGCGACGAGTCCGGGGATGATGGGCGTGCACGTCTAGCTGCTGCTCTTGTAATCATAATAGGCCGTCGTCGTGATTTTTCATTTCAAATGTTTCATATTTAATTTTGCTTTTTCTGAAAATCTCCATGACATCTGTCATGGAGTGGTTTGTCATTTTCCGGAGCTTTTATTTTACACATTTTATGTTTGAATTTTAATGTTAATAGGTACTTTTTATTATTAATTAATTCCAGCAATCAAATTATTGTAATTTTGGGGTATAAAATGGTACAAAAACGGTTTTTCAGAATTTTTTCTTACGGAGTTGTTTGACGACGTTACTGACAGCGACAAGAGCGACCACAGATAAATAATAATTATTATTATTATTATGTTTTTTCGGGCATAACTCCGTCACTTGCCAACCGATTTGAAAAATTCTTTATTTGTTGGAAAGGGCTTCCCAAATGGTCACATAATTTTTTTATCGAAATCGGACAAGCGGTTTTTGAAAAATCAACAAAACTCAAAAACAAAACTACATTGTCCACATTATGACCCATGAACATGTGAACCACTAAAAATTGAAAAATAAAAACGTTTTAACAAAAAATAAAACCGGCTTCAAAAAAAAACAAAAAAGTCAAAAATAAATCAGTTTCTGAAGTCGGTGGCAAAAAAATTAAATCAAACAAAAAAAAGTCACCGACTTTAGAAACTGATTTATTTTTTACTTTTTTGTGTTTTTTTTTAATTCGGTTTTATTTTTTGTTAAAATGTTTTTTATAAAGAAAAGATCGAGCAATTTATGAGCAGCTTACATTTACAAGTATTGCGTGTTAATAGCAATTCATAGCGTGCGTGACATGTTTTATCATAAGTTATTAGTTTTAGTAAGAGAAAAACTATGAAGTTTGATGAAACAATGTACCTACTATAAGTTAGTACCCAGATTCAGAACATCTACAAAACAATCAACACACGATTATTATAATCTGGATATTTTCAAAGTAAATTGGTTGTAGGCAAGCGTGCTCCACCAGAAGCAGCGGTGGCCCAGTGGTGGCGGCTCCGACTTACGAACAGTAAGTCGTGGTTTCGAATTTCATCACCACTGCTCTCAAAACGGTGAAGGAAAACATCGTGAGGAAACCGGCATTTCTTGGAGCCAAAATAATTCGAAGACATGTTCTACTTCTACTAACCCGCACGGGGCCCGCGTGGTGGATTACAGCCCATCCCTCTCCTAGAGAGGAGGCCTGAGTCCCTGCAGTGGGAACTAATAACATAACTAATAACATAAGACGCATACTGAATACGGGGTGTAAGCGAGACCGCACAATAGGGTATTTCACGAAAAAAATCGAATTAGTCCGTCAGATAGATTTTCAAAAAATAAAGGACACATATTTTTTCTTTTTTCCCGTAAACAAAAGATGAACACGATACAGTGCATCGAAAAGTCGTGTCAAGCCATGTGACGTCACAAGGTTAGTACTTTTTTACTCACAAAGTGACGCCAAAAACCCCCACTCATGATCTTTGACACGTTTTATTTTGGTCAATTTTTATTAATTTGATAAAACAAAAAACACGTAACCAATATTTTTCGATAATCTAACAGACGGACTAATTAGATTTTTCTGGTGAAATACCCTATTTCCATGAAGGTTCTAGCGCTGAAAATTTTAACCGAAAAAAATACAACAATTTCGCAAAGTTTGCGCGCCCTGTCACTTACACCATGTTGAAAATTGGCTTGATAACCGCCACATAATGCGCTGTCATACTTTGGGCTTAACCGACAAAACGCTTGCAAAACGAGGGCCGTATCAGCCGGAACACGGCCATTACTAGTCAATGTAGGACGCTCCAGCAAATGGTCCCGATAGAGGTATGGAAACCGGACTTGGTACAGTCAAGTATCAACACATCAGTGGCCTATTCACAAGCTAGTACATCTAGTACCAACTTATGAACTTCCCAGTGCTGGGATATAGTTCTTCTCTCTATGCAAAAGGAGCCTGTAATTGACCAGTTCTTCATCGGGATACATAATGGAGGATCCTCCGAAGAGAAGGGTTCCGAGTCTGGTGGGCTACTACCCGACAGTTGCTGTCGGATTTTTCTATGATTTCAAGACGCGAAGTTTTATATCGATCATTTGGAATTTAACGTTAGTTCTTTATTTATGGCATGATGCAGATGTGTGGTCACCGGTGTCTTCAAGTTTTTGGTTATAGGTCATGCCGTTTTCTTCATTATGTTTTCCTTCACGGATTTGACAGCTGTGTTGATAAAAGAAATGACACAACATTGTGGTCTGCTTGGGTTCATAGAAGATTGATTGAGAGAACGACAAATGTTTTGTGAGTTGGGGCCCCACCATAGGGCCCCACTGTTCACAAGTATTAGCTGGCCTCGTATTCTGTACTACGCAAGGCCAACTCAAGGTCCAAACATTCGGTCGACTGTACTCCTAGGCAGCCTGATTGATGATTGGAGTACGTTTAATAGTACACTCGTGAGTGCTTGCCCTTATCCGACATCTAAGTTGACCTATTCATAACGTAAGTGGCCACAAAGGTATGCTATTTTGCTGACGGTAGAAAGTATTACCTCGTTTCCTTGTACCGTCAATTAGCATTGGTGTACTGTTTCTATTTCTGACATAATAAATTGCTGCTGTTTTAGTTTGAAGGGTTAAATTGTGGCCCGCTGCGGCTGCGGGTTGTTTGCAAGAGATACCGCGGCGCAGACATAAAGGGCTAAGAAGGAACATTGGTGGTTTTTAGTCAGTAGAAGTCTGACACTCCCTTCCACTCTGCCCAAGAGCGGCAGGAGTTTTTTTGACGTTTTCCAACCCGCCAAAAAAAAAAGTGTTATATTGTGGGAAATGAGACATCGACGTTGTCCTTGCAGTTTCTTGTTCTAATTTTGCTGGTCTGATATCAATTTTTATCAAAGGAACTATCTTGTTACTTTAATCGGTGCCTTGTTACTGCCTCCGTGGTCGAGTGGTTTAGGCGTTGCCTTGTGACCCGGTGGTCGTGGGTTCGATTCCCACGGGAAGCATACTTTGTGAAGTTGTTTCCAGTTTGGTTAGGACATTGCAGGCTTGAATCACCTGATTGTCTGATAAAAAGATGGTTCCGTGCTTCGGAAGGCACGTATAAGCCGGTGGTCCCGGCCGCCAAATGGCGGTCGTCAAACCATGTCAGAGGCCCTTGCGGCGGTTTAGAAACTCTGACACTAGGGTGTGTGGGGTCGTTAGACCTTACTGCCCACACGATAAGAAGAAGAAGAATCGGTGGACGAAAACATCATGAAAATAAAAATACGTTGAATTGAGAACCTTCTCCTTTTGGTAGGTCGTTTGAAAATGTCTTAATACCAAAATTTGCCACCGTTACCTACCTACCACCTTCTCATCATCTGCCCAGCCTTTCTCAACTATGCTGGGATTGGTTTCTAGTCTAACCGGATGCAGCTGAATAACAGTATTTTACATGGAGCCACTGCTTATCAGACCTCCACAACCCAGTTAATACTGGGTAATATAATACCCATTGGTAAGACTGGTTCTTACCAACCACCTACAGTTACAAAATAATGGTTAACTCACGTTATTTTGCTCCAGAATAACTTTGGCACACAACTTGATAAACTAGTAACTTGTTTTTAAAATTGCAACCCCGTTCCAAGGAGACAGGTCTGTCAAAGTCTTAATATATGTTTTACTTCGCAATACTATGTAGCGACAAAGTTAAATAGGAAGAAGAAAGTTTAATGTCGTGTTTAGTTCCCAGTGGAAATATTTTAAGGTGAAGGCGACGAGGTAGCCCGCGAAATTCGAATTTTCTTACTATTTTTGCAATTTCCCGGTAAGTGTCAAGTCAAGTGACTATTTGATGAAAAAGGCATTCTTGAGGATTGTATGAACTGAGACGGTTGTATTGGTGATTTTAATCATTATTACTCAGTAAATAGACATTTGTTACTGCCGCGAGTCCTATTTTATTTCACATACGACTTGACACTGACCGGGAAATTGCAAAAAACGTAAGAAAATTTGAATTTCGCGGGTTACTTCGTCACCTTCACCTTAAGTAAAGTAAAAAGACGGACGGTGAATGCCTCGATGTTTCTTGGGGTCGCAAGCAGGACTGGTGGGCATGTGAACCTGGGTTCCTGGGTTTTTGGATTTTTCCAACAGAAACTTTTCAGTAGCCATAGAGTCTGGATTTGGGCCCGGTTGATGACAATAGGCTAGCCTAGCTATTACATGGAACTTTTTAACATATCAGGGGAAATGTGCCTCTGCCTAATCCTTCGGAATTTACAGGCGTAATGTCATATTATGTGAAAATATTTTAAGTTAAATAAAAAGGAGGTTTGAACTGACAGCTTCGCGCCTTTTGTTCCAAGATGGCGGTGCATTTTCGCGCGTATTTGGCACCCTTACCTATGGCTTTATGTGAAATAATACAATGAAGTTTTTTTTTCATTAATTAAGCGATAGTATTGGTACTATTTAAATACCTGTGTTTTCATTTAAATATTCATATGTAATTAACACATTATGCAGAGCTATGTAGATTCTTATTTAGTATCTAGAAATATACATAGATAACTAGTACACGTGTATAATACTCATTCCTTCTTCCATTTTATAACTCAATTCGTATAATTTGAAGAGCTTAAATCGTAAATAAGGCTCTACACAATTTGAAATAAAGTAGTCACCAGAGTAACTGAATGCAATTTCCATAATTTAATTGAAATTGGCTCGCGCGTGCTATTCAAATAAATGATAGCAATGCCTTTTCATTTAATCATTAAAACTTCGATAACAATATATCGCCAGTTGCTACAGGACATGACATAAGTAATATGAAACTTATGGTTCAAGAAAATTTAATAATAAAGACGTGCCGCACATTCACGTTAAAAGAAAATGCATTTCCTACGTGCTTATCTAACACTGCAACCGTAAAAATACTGCGCATTATTAATTTAAACTCGACGTCATATTTTAAGACGGAGCTAATAATACTCTGATACAAAGTTATTACAAATTCGCCCGACCTTGTACTTAAATCATCGCGCATCGGTACGGATATCGACCACGGACTCCTCAATGACAATCGGAATGACACAACTTACGTAACGCATAGACAATTACAAGAGGCTCTATCAAAACTGGCAGATCGACCAACCCGATGACCCACTTCCGCGGGTCGTCGACCGTGTGACGTCACAGTGGCCCACCCCCACCCCACGCACGTCACCCCGGGGGTGTGTCCCCTTCCTGCCGGTTCGAGGTCACATGCCGCTCGTGTCCCGAGCCGTTCGGACGTCCCTGTTGTTAATTAACTTTTTAATACCAGTGAGTGTTTGTGATTTTGATTCAGTGACCGAATTGTGATGACGATTATTGGTGAGATTTTCCTTAACTTTTCAGATACCATTTTTATACGCAAATGTAATTTAAATGTGTTTATTTTTAACTGTTTATTTTTAGCTGTAATTTAACGCAGTTTTCTAACAAAGAATGGTGTTCTTAAAAGCCTTGTAATACAACACGCAATACCAACACAACGAAAATTCCTTCTGCATGTTATGTAACACATTTTTACCATAAATTTGACCTTCAGACGACTGTACGTATTACGCGTAAGTACGGCTACATAACTTTTGTGTTTGATTTGTTTGCATGCGTCCCTTGACAGAGAATTTTTTGTAACTCAGTACAAAATCGCGATGTTTCGTGTCGCGAGCAATGTTTATCGATTTAGTTTTGGTTTCGCTCGTAAAAATGGCTTAAATACTGTCCTTGATTTACAAGATAAAGGATGGCAGGAACTTACGATTGTACTTTATTAGTATGTAAATGTTTCTGGGGTAATAAATCAGCTGTTCCGTTCGCTTGAGACGCAAGTCAGTTATTTATTGATGGATCACGGAATCAAATTCTCATTGGTATCAGAAATCTTGCATTATTTATAAGGTTGCTACATAAATGAAGATTTTATGGACTCCTGTGTTCGGTGGTATAAGTTCGGTGATTTACAGTTTCTCGATTCATTGTCTGTTCCCTTTAAATCATCTCTTATCCCATTTTTTGGGGTCGGCGCAGCATCTATCTCTTTCTCTTCCGTACTTCTCTATTAATCGTCATTTCATCATCATCATCATCCTTCACACAGTCCATCCATCGATTCTTTGGTTTTTCTCTAGACTTAAAAGCCACCTACATTCATACCTTACCATTTTCCTCATTCATTTGCATCACAACTCCATACCACAAAACTAGATTACCACACTACTTTTCAGTCACCGGCACCACTTTCAGACTCCCCCTTTTGTACCCATTCCTTATTTTACCAATTTTCGTTACACTACACATCCCCGTAGCATTCTCACCTTTGCCACATACAATTGCCTCTCATTCATATCTTTTGTCGCCCAATATTTTATACAAGACTGGGTATGACCATAGTTTCATAAATCTTCCCCTTGAGTTTAAGGGGAATGCCGGAGTCACGTATTGTTCTCGTGACTATGCCGTCAATTCACCCAACCAGTATAAATGGTTGTTATCTCAGCCCAGGCAATTCACAAATTATCGTTATCCTGCCATTATCTTAATTTATTCGGGAGAAGCGCAGTCTATCTTTTCTATTATCTCAATATTTTGGTGGTTGGGAAATTATTATCAAACGACTCTTCCCGCTCTAGGCTGAGCGGAATGGAGTGTCAGACTTCTACTGATTAAACACCACCCATGTTCCTTCTTAGACCTTTGTGTCTGGGATCGCGGTATCACTTTCGAACAACCCGCAACAATATTCCCCCCTTTGTTTCTTCTTTCAGTACCACGTTTACTTGCTAATGTATAGTCTTATTCCGACTAACCATTATTGCGAGATGCAATAACTAACCTAATTATTTGCAGTCACGAATATGACTGGAACTACTGCGATTAGTATGGGCTCTTTGTTTACTATGCATTATTGCTCATGTTGTTTGCTACATAATCTATGTACTTATAACATCTAATATCCTTCGTAGTACTTCATAGAGCATCTCCTTGAAGAAGATGTGTTGCATTGCAAAGTTAAATGGCAAGTCGTTGTTGCATAGACAAGTTTAACTCAGAACCGTAATAAACACGTTCTTTGTGAGGAGCAACAAACAACAACGAGGAGTCATCATCATCATCATCATCAGCCTATAATTATTGTTCCCACTGCAGGGACTCAGCCCTCCTCTCTAGGAGAGGGATGGGCTATAATCCACCACGCGGGCCCAGTGCGGATTGGTAGATTTCGCATATCTTCGAATTTTTTGGTTCTAAGACATGCCGGTTTCCTCACGATGTTTTCCTTCACCGTTTTGAGAGCAGTGGTGATGAAATAAATTACACAAAGTCATGCGCCTGGCTGGGTTCGAACCCACGACCAACTGTTCGTAAGTCGGGGCCGCCACCACTGGGCCACCACTGCTCTACAACGAGGAGTACAGGCAAGAAACTCCATAGATATTATTTTCAATTTCAATATTGTTATAAAATTGCGCCTCCGAGATACTCGCTTGTCTCACCTATTCCTACCTCTAAGCAGCGTTTCTGAGTTCAGATTCCGCTGACAAGAACATAGGTACCTAAGTTAATAAGGTTCTTATTCATAACGAAATTACTCTAAATTGCGGAAAAACTCTTTACCTTCAACCAGGTATATCGTGTTAAAAAACCATTACCGATCATCCAAGACCGTAAACAGTAGCAATTTACCTACGTTTTTCTCGTACCAGCCTAGGTCAAAGTACAAAAACAAACTACCTTGTGCTTACTACAAAGAAATTAAGTACTTAATTGTACTTTTTCTCCAATAATTTTACAAATAGCGGCAATAAGAATAATGCACCCAGGATTTTGTAATACTCTTAATACTTTAAAAAAGCGTCCATTGTGTTTCTTTGAATCTTGAAATTTTTTTTTTCAACTTCTTCCTGCCCTTGACCCACTCTATTTGGGGTCGACGCAATACGTCTTCTTCTTCCATACTTGAGTTTCTCTATTGCTCGTCATCTTTTTTTAAATTATTAAATTCATTTAATTTTTCCTTTCTTTTCCATCGAGATCTTCGTTTGCGAACGGACAACTTCAAAGTCACTAACTGACTGTATTTCGTTACTCCGAAGTTCGAAACACCGAAGTACGGTATACAGAAAGTTTATGAGTCCGAATTACGTTAGTCAGAATGTACGCTATGACGAAGTACGTTATTCAGAATGTTTGTTACTCCGATGTACGTTACTCCGAAAGTTTGCTACTACGAAGTACTGTACTCAGAATGTTCATCACTCAACTGATCGACACCTTGACGATTTAAAATGCCTGTAACCTGCAAATGCTTTGAATTTTATCTCAATCTCAATTTTATTTATCTCAGGTACTTACTAAGGTAAATACTGCAATTTGTGTAACATACCGCTTGATGAATAATTCAGCAGTCCTTGAATGTCATGAATTCCTAGTACCACTGTTAATGTTCCGTTATTCAACTATCTATTGGTAATACTAACCAAACAGTTCTTGGGGCGCTATAAATGTTTCAAGGAATCTTTGAATTGTACATACATATTTAAAAGTTCATATATTTAGCTCTACGTATAGTACAATAAAAACATCCATAAATACGTATTGTAACAAACAATACTTAAATGATGAGTTAAGCCTGTATCATACTTGTTCATTCGCGATATCGAACACAGTCCTTACAAGTCTTCGGAGTGGGCGGCGCAAGATTACAACTACAACTGTTTAGAATACAACCCTGTTATACTGCAATGGAAATATTATATTTTCTAACATCAATGAATCTGCCATCTTTTTCCTCAACTCCGTGCGAGGGAGATAGTGCACTTTGTGACGTCACAGGACTTTGCGTGTCCTACTTATTGCCCCAGCTCAATTACATTCCGATTTCATTGTCTCGAGTTTTTCAAGTAGCAGTTCATGCGGAACAACCCTTATCTGCAACTGCTCAAGGTTTATTATTGTATAAATTGTTACAGTTTTCCCTTGCACAATTTTATGCTCCGTTCGATTCTGCGGCCCTAGTACTTGAGTCTGGAATGTAGGTCAATTTCTCCATGAATGGTCTGTTGAACTGTAAAACGAAGTTTAATGGACGTACTAATGGGATAATCCGGAGACTTTAATGTTATCCGGAAATGTTTTCAGACCCTTTGAAGGGTTGCAAACGTTAATGATTGCGAATGTTAAGCCTCTGTGAATACCGGGGCTTTAATGAAGCCATTCTTGTTCATGTTGCAAGTTTTGATTGCTTAATTCTGGGCATTTGTTTGGGCATTGTGTGAATATGGTTAGTTCACTTTTAAGGTTTGTTGATGAAAGAGGAAATGCCGCTTAGTTTAAGGTTTAGACAAAGCCAAGAAAACTTCAGCTTTTGGCAGTCTGTGAGTCATGCGCAAAACTGAAACGACACGTCTACTGTCCTATAAACTACAACCAAATAAAAATACTCACTGCTGTTGCTAACCAAAGTACACTTAGATATTTATACTTTTTTGTCCTAGAGTCGTTTTCTTGCAACGCGACAACACGTGGATCGATTGAATGAACTCGAAGCCTTGAAATTAAAACTGCGTTGAAAAATCGCTCTAATCGCAGGTTGTCAGCTACACCCACGGCTACACCAGTATGAACTGACAGCTTAATTGACTGTTTTTAGATTCTGCATCATAAAGGTGACGATTGAACACCTGTGAATGATATCCAATGACCTTCGTTCTTATATCTATGACAATGACACTCTAATAGCAAACCTTTTCCTTCAATAATTGCTTTTATAACTGCATAATGTTAAAGAGTGAATTCCTTGACATCAGTATTCTCCTCAATCGTGCGGTTTCGAATAGTTCACAAATCATATCTATTGTACACCGGAGCAATAAAGTAGGGTAGGAATAGTAGTTTATGCGACTGTGCATAATGAAGGGCATTACAACACAAGTGTGGGTTTAAGAAACGAGCCGAAGGCGAGTTTCTTAATAGCATCACACGAGTGTTGTAATGGCTAATTATGTATAGTTGCATACACTACTTTATCTACCCAAATATCATAAGGGCTCTATGATGGGTTCAGGAACCATAGGGAAATGACCAGCATTGTTACCAGTGTAATGCAATAAAAAAAAGTAAAAAACTAAAACCCGACTACGACAAAAAAAACGACGCTGAAAAAGTATGAAACAAGATTTTCAGGATAGAACAAAAAGAAAAGCCGTAGTCACACGGTATTAAAGTGTTTAGGTTGGTACCTATAACGTGTGACTACGGCTTTTCTTTTTGTTCTATCCTGAAAATCTTGTTTCATACTTTTTCAGCGTCGTTTTTTTTGTCGTAGTCGGGTTTTAGTTTTTTACTTTTTTTATTTAAACAATTTTGGTGTTAAATATTTTTTTGACTCTTGACTTTTTGTCCGCTAGAGGGCGTGATTTTAAATTTGAGCAATATTTTGGAAATGTACAAGTGAGGCCCTTTTAAATGATACCTTTTGAATGATTTTTTATGATATGTTTATCTCCATTTTTATTTTTTAAGCCTTACTTTTTGACCGCTAGAGGGCGCCAAATCACTTTTTGTGACACATCACGTAGCCTATGTTCAGCGGAAAATGAAGACGGTTCTAACGATACCTCATATGTCGAGTTCCGATAAGTAGATTAGAAGCTATGAGGGAACAGATGAAGATACACACATACATACATACATACATACATACATACATGCATAGCCAGTCAAAATCATAACCCTCCTTTGGCTTTGCCGTAGTCGGGTAAAAATACCGAACAAATGACAGCTCGAAATGGCGGCGTTTCGGATATCTGTCATTTTTTTTTAAATCATAGGCAAACGAACAAAGTCACTATTCTTGTGTCACTCGAGATCAAAATGTCGTGCGATTTATAATTAAAATCATACTGAATTGGGGTTTCGTATCGATAGGTATCTGTTTTAATGTAGATACTAGAATAGCCCACTCACTTGAATTTGACACTTGTTCCAAATTTAAACTCATAACCTACTGTTTTCAGTAGGTTATGAGCTCATTACAGTTCTGTTTATTTCTGCTGGTTGGTAATGCTGGTCATTGCCTATGGTTTTTGAACGCATTAGAGAGGGGTTATGATATTAGGGTAGATAAAGCAATGAAATGTGATCTATATACATAATTATGATATGCGCACAGTGGCACAGTGGAAGTCATTAGTGGCAACATCTTCTACTTTGTAGAATTTGTTTCGCCACCACAGCTCTTAAAATGGTTAAGGATTTAACGATTGTCTGGCAGTTTGAGTAGGTACCTACTATAAGTGACCTATCTTTGGTATTGTTCGTCTTAACGTTGAGCTCCTTGAGTTAAAGTCGAGTTACACGATAACTTAAAATGCTTGCACTAAACTGGACAGGTCCACTCAAACCTATGTGTCAGCCTACTACTGGCAAAAAATTACCCATGTTCCTTCTTAGCCCTTTTTGTGCGGGTCGGCAGTATCTGTTTCGAACAACCCGCAGCCCGGGATCTGCATAGTTCTCCTCATGTTAAAACACCAAGGTTATATGTGTCAGCACCTTAAAAGGGACTATGTGTTGTCTGAGTTTGTTTCAGCGATTTCTTCTCAGAGTAGTCAGATACGATACACCGACCTCGTCTAGTTTAACAAAAATATTCGTGTTATAGTTTTAAAAAAACCTATGCACAAATTTAACATCACTTATCATTTAAAGAAAAAAAAACAAGTGAAAGTCGGCACATCTACCAACCCTCAGTATTCAAATACGGAACGTGGGGAACGTTCCGTATTTGAATACTGAAGGTTCCAAGAGAAGACCTAGCTGAGTCTAGTTGAGTCGTTAAAGTTTTCTTCTCGCTTTACTTATCTCTTGTCTCCCTCTTTCCAGAGCCCGAGGTGTGCGTGATGCGCGCGCCAGGTGCGGGCGGCGTGTCGTGCGCCGGGGTGCCGCGATGGTCGCACACGGCGCCCGCGCACCAGGCCGACTACGACAACGTGCCGGCGCACACGCACCCAGTGTTCCTGCATGATGATCATGTCAACAGCCGGTTTGCTATATGGTGAGTTTGGTATATCTGGCTAGATGTGGAGACAGCTTGACAAGGCATCCCGCCTCAGATAGATTAGATTCATTTGAACAATCTATAACTTGACTGCCTCTTAGGTCTAGTGGTCGCAAGCGCGACTGTTGAGCATGAGGTCCTGGGTTCGATTCCCTGGTTGAGCAAAGTATTATTGAGAATAAAAGTTACTGTGTTTTCATTTACGAGGGCAGAGTAGCAGCCACAGCCATAGACTCGCCATAGACTCGCCAGCCATAGACTCGCCCCCTTTTATATTGGACACCAATAGATCTTTATTAACCTCAACATTTTACGACTTAAGCAGCCATAAAAAGGCCTTCTTATGATATCTCAGCCCAGTATATAATAGTTCGTACTTGCCTTTTTTTATTTTCCGTTACCCTGTGTTATCCCACTGCAAGGCAAAGGCGTCCCTCATGATCTTCGAAACTTTCTATCCTGGGCAAATATGCACCACTAGTCGTTGGTTCTGTCCAGCTCGTCCCGCCATCTCCTGCGAGGTCTACCGCGTTGCCTTTTTTATTCAAGGGATTGGTTAACGTGATTCTAACCCTCATTCCTAACATTTCAGGCAAGGTGACATATCGGCTCTGGAAGCTGACGCCATCACGAACACCACTGATGAGACCCTGTTGGAGTGCAACGCCGTCAACGAGCGCATCCTCCAGGTGGCCGGCCCTGAGCTTAAGGAGGAGATCGTTACGAGGGGATATGGTATGGATACTATCAGCTTCTTTTTCTTTCGTATCGGTGCAAACTACAGAAGAATATGTAGCCAGCATATACTTACCAAGCCTTTTTCTACGTATGTTGGGGTCAGTCTACTTTAAAGTCTAACTGGGTGCAACTGGATAGGTACCTACCCGTATTGAATATGGAGTGACTGCCTATGTCACGTTCAGAACCCTAGGTAATACGAAACCCTAACGTTTTATTAGATTTTTCCTACTCTTCCGCTATCTCTCTTCCGCTGATTAATTTCGTTGCGGAATCCAAGACAGTTAAACTGTTTTGATTCTCTCAGCCCTTTTCTGGTTTTCGCCACTGTTGATTTTGACTTTCAGGAGTTATAGTGGTTTGGGAATAATGTGGAGGGTTTGTCCCAAAAAGACATGAAAACATTTTCTAAAAATATTATTGTTAGGTAGTGGTTGTGGGCTGTGTGCCTAAGGAATTCTGGAAGAACATTAACTTTATACCGCTCTTGGATAGTGTCCAAGAAGCACTATCATATAATAAAAGCAAAGTTTTGCACGAAAACAAAACCATTACCGTAGGATACGTTTTTGTATGGACGGTAGTTTCAGACAAGCGACAAGTAGCGCCATCTATTGACTACGATGTAAAGCTAACACTTGTTTTTTTTCTTGAGGTCGATTAATGAATGTGGTTTTATTTATTGATAAAGTAATTGTTACAGTACTGATTAATGTGTTCGTGTATTAGTAAACGCATAAAAATACACTAGCTGGGGGCACTGATCAATTCATAAGGACATTACTCGCATAGATAGATAGGTACGAGTATAATGATACGTACCCAATAAGATTTATTTAATTTGTATCGTTTAAAATCAAAATAAAAAGAAAATTCATTTCTGTTAGGCTCAAAATCACCCCTCGCACAGCATCACAAAAATCTACAATTATTATTTATTGTAATTTTTCAGGGGTTGTGAATCGCTAATTCTAGTTTTTTAGCTGGGCAGAGAAGTTTTAATAAACCCATTCTAATTTCCTCGCAAGCCCAGAATCTGTTTTTGAATAAAATTCACAGACCTACAAAAGAATTGAAACACCTATGCCCCTTTTCCGCCTAGTCTTTCTCACGATCTCTCTTCTATTAGGGACTCATCTACCTAACCCTTCGGGGATTACAGGCGTGATGTTATGTTATAAGAATATTTCTATAAATTGTTAATCTCCACCAGCAAAGTCACTTTTTGATCAAATCAAATTATTTTAGTTCACATAGGCCTACATGAGCACTTGTAAAACGTCGACAAAAAGGTGCACGGATCGGTTTGGTCGATTCCTATGGGGAAGAACCAGTAAGAAGTCCATGGTTACTCTTTTATATCCTCTTTTACATCTCTTTTAGATTCAAAACTATACCACATTTGATTCCCCTCTCTTCCAGAATGCCGTACAGGCGAGGTAGTCCTGACGCCCGGCTTCGGTCTGCGCTGCCGACACATCATCCACACCGTCAGCCCCAAGTATGTCGCCAAGTACCACACCGCGGCCGATACCTCGCTGCACAACTGTTACAGGTAAATTAAACCACAGTGAAATGTTAGCTTTGAAAATGTGAAGTATTTGAGAATGAACATTATTGGTAACCTTGTAAGTGATTTGTAGAAATAATTGTAGTGCACTTGTGTGTGAAGTGGTAACATCTTCCATTTAACATAAGTTTCGTCAGTTGGTCGATCATTTCAAAAATTATCTGAGCGCCTGTTGAAAGTCTGTGAGCACTAAACACACTCTGAACCAAACATTGGCGGTGAACCACACGGTGGCGTGTGGTTCGGCGTGGTGGCTTTCGGAATGACGTATTGCACTCGTAGTTTCGTTCTTCTTCTGTCCTTCTGACATTGAAAAGTGCCTGTAATGGCTTAATTGAAATAAATTATTTGAGTTTGAGTTTGAGTTTGACATTCGTTTCTCATCTAGGTGCATCAAAAATCATCAATATAATATTATGTTCAAAATTCTTCTCACTCAAACTTTGATATCAAAATAAAATCTTAAAGAGTTAGCACACCAAATACAAGCTTGAAAGTTCTTCCAGAGTAATCATGTCGATCTACGTCTTTTACTGCATTTTGTTAACATAAAGCGTAAGCATAAAACATAAAGCGTCGCATCAATTCTGCTCACAGTCACTGACATCTATCTCTATGTTACAGGAACGTGCTCTGCAAGGCGGCAGAGGTGGGCGCTCGGTCACTGGCGCTGTGCCTGATCTCCGCGCCGCACACGCAGTTCCCGCCTGACCTAGCAGCTCACGTGGCTTTGCGTTAGTATGCTTTTGTATTTAATTATCTGTAGAGCACCTACAATGAACGACACGGATAAGTTCTAAGGAGAGAAGACCATAAAAGCGAGGCATAAATCTACTACAATTTTGGACAGCAGAATTCGTATTCGCACGAATCACATTACGATTGTCGATGAAAAGTGATACGATTCCTCTTCCTTTTCCCTTAACCATAAGGGGTCTGGTGGCAAGGGGCCTAGAACTTTGGATTTAGGCAAAACCTGGGTCCTGGCCTCGGAGGCTCTCGGGCCACGACTGGATGCACTCCTAAGCGCATGCTTAGAGAAAGTCCACTTTTTGCTTCGTTGGAAGACGGGTAAGCTGGTCCTCATTCGGAAGTCATCGCATACCAGCCCACGACAACAAGGGCAAACTCTTTGAAAGACCGTGTACCGGGGTGGAGTCGTCTTGGCGGTGTTTCTTGAAATCGCTAATGCCTTTAACACCATGCCCTGTAGTTGCATTGGGGAGGCGCTCTGATACCACCGGGCGCCGCTCTGCTTTCGTATTGTACCTAAGGGTCTATGTAATGGACAGGACCGTCATTTACCCCGGTTGTCGCAGTGAATAAAACTGGCGAGAGGTGTCGGGCGGTGTTCCTCAGGGATCGATTCTAGGGTCACCCCTGTGGAATATCTGTACGACTGGGTGCTGCACTGACGCTTCATGGAGCACTTCCGAAGTTTGACTCCCATACTGGAACGGGCCGGGGCTGTCTGCAAGCGGCGCTTGCCAGAGGCACTACATGTCTATGGCCCTTTACGGGCCCTGGTGCGGACGCGTTGTTTAAGGCGGCGTGCCGCCCACTACTTGTGCGCGCCCCAAAGCGGTGGTAGCCGAAAGGCTGGTCCCCGGGGGCTCCTTGGTGCTGTACCGCATGGAGGCGGTGGTCACGGCGCGTCTGCACGAGTGGCGCGAGGAGACGCTCGTGGCACTCGAGTGGGGGGAACGCCCGGGTATTACCATTGCGAGGACCACTCGAAAGACAAGGTGAAGCACACCGTAGAGGTCTGCTTCGCTTGGGCGGAGCATCGCCGCGTCCTACAATATTTTTTTCAACCCTAATATTAAACTCGGTCTTCCACAGGCACAATCCGGCGTCACCTGGAGCAGAACCGACTGCCTGCGCTGGTTATCCTGGCAGCAGCTTGTGGGCCCGACGTAGCGCTACTGTGCGCACTGGCACCGTTGTACTTCCCGCGCTCGGCGCGTGAAGCGGACGCGGCGCGCTGGCGCCTGCCCGACGAGCCCGCGCTGCACGACCGCAGGATACGCATCATACACAACCCGCACTCGCACAACTCTGACACGGGTACGTATCTATGTTACTGGCGCCTGCCCGACGAGCCCGCGCTGCACGACCGCAGGATACGCATCATACACAACCCGCACTCGCACAACTCTGACACGGGTACGTATCTATGTTACTGGCGCCTGCCCGACGAGCCCGCGCTGCACGACCGCAGGATACGCATCATACACAACCCGCACTCGCACAACTCTGACACGGGTACGTATCTATGTTACTGGCGCCTGCCCGACGAGCCCGCGCTGCACGACCGCAGGATACGCATCATACACAACCCGCACTCGCACAACTCTGACACGGGTACGTATCTATGTTACTGGCGCCTGCCCGACGAGCCCGCGCTGCACGACCGCAGGATACGCATCATACACAACCCGCACTCGCACAACTCTGACACGGGTACGTATCTATGTTACTGGCGCCTGCCCGACGAGCCCGCGCTGCACGACCGCAGGATACGCATCATACACAACCCGCACTCGCACAACTCTGACACGGGTACGTATCTATGTTACTGGCGCCTGCCCGACGAGCCCGCGCTGCACGACCGCAGGATACGCATCATACACAACCCGCACTCGCACAACTCTGACACGGGTACGTATCTATGTTACTGGCGCCTGCCCGACGAGCCCGCGCTGCACGACCGCAGGATACGCATCATACACAACCCGCACTCGCACAACTCTGACACGGGTACGTATCTATGTTACTGGCGCCTGCCCGACGAGCCCGCGCTGCACGACCGCAGGATACGCATCATACACAACCCGCACTCGCACAACTCTGACACGGGTACGTATCTATGTTACTGGCGCCTGCCCGACGAGCCCGCGCTGCACGACCGCAGGATACGCATCATACACAACCCGCACTCGCACAACTCTGACACGGGTACGTATCTATGTTACTGGCGCCTGCCCGACGAGCCCGCGCTGCACGACCGCAGGATACGCATCATACACAACCCGCACTCGCACAACTCTGACACGGGTACGTATCTATGTTACTGGCGCCTGCCCGACGAGCCCGCGCTGCACGACCGCAGGATACGCATCATACACAACCCGCACTCGCACAACTCTGACACGGGTACGTATCTATGTTACTGGCGCCTGCCCGACGAGCCCGCGCTGCACGACCGCAGGATACGCATCATACACAACCCGCACTCGCACAACTCTGACACGGGTACGTATCTATGTTACTGGCGCCTGCCCGACGAGCCCGCGCTGCACGACCGCAGGATACGCATCATACACAACCCGCACTCGCACAACTCTGACACGGGTACGTATCTATGTTACTGGCGCCTGCCCGACGAGCCCGCGCTGCACGACCGCAGGATACGCATCATACACAACCCGCACTCGCACAACTCTGACACGGGTACGTATCTATGTTACTGGCGCCTGCCCGACGAGCCCGCGCTGCACGACCGCAGGATACGCATCATACACAACCCGCACTCGCACAACTCTGACACGGGTACGTATCTATGTTACTGGCGCCTGCCCGACGAGCCCGCGCTGCACGACCGCAGGATACGCATCATACACAACCCGCACTCGCACAACTCTGACACGGGTACGTATCTATGTTACTGGCGCCTGCCCGACGAGCCCGCGCTGCACGACCGCAGGATACGCATCATACACAACCCGCACTCGCACAACTCTGACACGGGTACGTATCTATGTTACTGGCGCCTGCCCGACGAGCCCGCGCTGCACGACCGCAGGATACGCATCATACACAACCCGCACTCGCACAACTCTGACACGGGTACGTATCTATGTTACTGGCGCCTGCCCGACGAGCCCGCGCTGCACGACCGCAGGATACGCATCATACACAACCCGCACTCGCACAACTCTGACACGGGTACGTATCTATGTTACTGGCGCCTGCCCGACGAGCCCGCGCTGCACGACCGCAGGATACGCATCATACACAACCCGCACTCGCACAACTCTGACACGGGTACGTATCTATGTTACTGGCGCCTGCCCGACGAGCCCGCGCTGCACGACCGCAGGATACGCATCATACACAACCCGCACTCGCACAACTCTGACACGGGTACGTATCTATGTTACTGGCGCCTGCCCGACGAGCCCGCGCTGCACGACCGCAGGATACGCATCATACACAACCCGCACTCGCACAACTCTGACACGGGTACGTATCTATGTTACTGGCGCCTGCCCGACGAGCCCGCGCTGCACGACCGCAGGATACGCATCATACACAACCCGCACTCGCACAACTCTGACACGGGTACGTATCTATGTTACTGGCGCCTGCCCGACGAGCCCGCGCTGCACGACCGCAGGATACGCATCATACACAACCCGCACTCGCACAACTCTGACACGGGTACGTATCTATGTTACTGGCGCCTGCCCGACGAGCCCGCGCTGCACGACCGCAGGATACGCATCATACACAACCCGCACTCGCACAACTCTGACACGGGTACGTATCTATGTTACTGGCGCCTGCCCGACGAGCCCGCGCTGCACGACCGCAGGATACGCATCATACACAACCCGCACTCGCACAACTCTGACACGGGTACGTATCTATGTTACTGGCGCCTGCCCGACGAGCCCGCGCTGCACGACCGCAGGATACGCATCATACACAACCCGCACTCGCACAACTCTGACACGGGTACGTATCTATGTTACTGGCGCCTGCCCGACGAGCCCGCGCTGCACGACCGCAGGATACGCATCATACACAACCCGCACTCGCACAACTCTGACACGGGTACGTATCTATGTTACTGGCGCCTGCCCGACGAGCCCGCGCTGCACGACCGCAGGATACGCATCATACACAACCCGCACTCGCACAACTCTGACACGGGTACGTATCTATGTTACTGGCGCCTGCCCGACGAGCCCGCGCTGCACGACCGCAGGATACGCATCATACACAACCCGCACTCGCACAACTCTGACACGGGTACGTATCTATGTTACTGGCGCCTGCCCGACGAGCCCGCGCTGCACGACCGCAGGATACGCATCATACACAACCCGCACTCGCACAACTCTGACACGGGTACGTATCTATGTTACTGGCGCCTGCCCGACGAGCCCGCGCTGCACGACCGCAGGATACGCATCATACACAACCCGCACTCGCACAACTCTGACACGGGTACGTATCTATGTTACTGGCGCCTGCCCGACGAGCCCGCGCTGCACGACCGCAGGATACGCATCATACACAACCCGCACTCGCACAACTCTGACACGGGTACGTATCTATGTTACTGGCGCCTGCCCGACGAGCCCGCGCTGCACGACCGCAGGATACGCATCATACACAACCCGCACTCGCACAACTCTGACACGGGTACGTATCTATGTTACTGGCGCCTGCCCGACGAGCCCGCGCTGCACGACCGCAGGATACGCATCATACACAACCCGCACTCGCACAACTCTGACACGGGTACGTATCTATGTTACTGGCGCCTGCCCGACGAGCCCGCGCTGCACGACCGCAGGATACGCATCATACACAACCCGCACTCGCACAACTCTGACACGGGTACGTACATTAGAAGGATTGATTTACACACTTAGTTAGTCCTTTAACCGACCATTGTACGTAGTCAGTTCTGGCTGGTTGGAATGATCAATGGTAGCCGCCATGTACTGCCACTCCCTCTTTAGAAACAAATTAGATCTACTTGCTCGGAGCATCTGAAGATACGTGAATCGTATCGGCAAATGTTTCCATCAAGTAATAAAGTAATTAATAAAATGAAAAAAAAAATGATGTAAGAGGAGCTCAAAATTTTTGTAGTTCAGTAAACTCAAATGTTTCGAGCACGCTTCGCTCGCTTTTCTCTGAAGGCTTGATTGAATTTTCCCGATTCAGGTATTACGAGCTTCTATGAATAGTTGACTTATCATGGTTGGGTAACCTTACATTTTTCGGAATCACTTTTCTTCCCCTTGCGGTTCAAAAATCTTTTATTTATCGAGCTCACTTCGCTCGCGCAAAAATCAACAGTATTGATTAATGTTATTTTAAAAATTAACTAAAGGTGCGGAAGTTAGGTAGGCCAAATAATTCAAACCCTTTGGGCATCCTAATGTGACTATACGAAAGATCTTTTCGAGCAAACTCGGCTCAGATGTATGTAAACCATCTGGGGAGGTATAGTAATATACGTCGTAGTATATTAGTATTGCGCGCAGGCGCTAAAATGACGAGAGGTGGGCCTTGTATTAGCCCTGCAATACCTACACGTCTGTTGAGCCACAGAAGTTATCTTTAAGAATAGAATAAACATCCGTACAAAAACCGAGCGGTCGAGAGCTCGCCAGAAAACCATATTTTTGCCCCGTGAATTTCGGAACTCAAGTTTCGACGATACGATTTTGCTTAGTGAAATAGGTCAAGCATTCGTATGGTGTTAAAATGTCGATGTAAACAATGTTTACATCGACATTTTATTCATTACATTTACCTTTAATAAAATAACGATAAATTGGTAATCGGTATGAATAAGAATAGAATATATAGAGCAAAGATTAATAAACCTTAATTACTTGCTTTAAAGGGCAGCGTTGATTTCAAGATAAGGTTTATAAGCGCAGTCTAGAAAATACATTTAGAGGATTACAAAGGACGTGAAATTGCGGCGCTTGTTCAAAGACAAAATCATTTTCAGGTTCCAATTATACCACAAATGAATACTGTTGAAGAATTCATTTTCCTTACCTATTCACAAAAGTAGTTTCGTGTGGGAAAAAATGGCATTGTAACACGTAGGTAATCAGATGTATGCAGCGCTAAAAATAAAAAGAAAGAAAGGCTATTTTGGGTGCTTCCTATACCTAAATCTTTTAAATTCTTAGGAAAGGAACAGACCGATGTTGTTACCTGGAAACTAATCGAATCATCACGAAATCAACCAAATTTCATCAAAGCGTCACCCTATTACAGCATGTCCCATATTACGAATCAATCATGAGTCACAAAAAGGGTAAACAAGCCTGTTTACCCAACGATTGCGCATCAGGTTAATAAAGATAATAGCACAACGCATTAAATATCGCCCTTTACATCCTTTAATCATGTCCGAAAGTACTAAAAAACAATATCAGGATACAATCGGAACAACACTGAGAAAACCGCCCTAAATCACACTAGTAATCAAAAACTTTCAGGCAAATTCCACCTGTATAACCACCAGCACTAAAGGCTTTAATGGCTTGTGTAAAAATGTAAGGATGTCCATACCTGTGTGATCATACGTACAACCAGCTTATCTAAGATAAAGCGGACATATAAATTGGTTATCGGTTATATTGACGCATTCAGTAATATCGATCATCGGTAAAACGTTGTTTTGTGAAAGAGATTTATTCTGAACTGTTCTGTGATTGTGATCATGGAGATTGAGAAGAAAGTGACAACTTTGGAAATGAAGGCTAGACCTACTGCTTCTGGTAGGTATTTTTGATATTTTTACGTTTTAAAGTAAAGGATCATCCTTACTAGATATGGCTTAGTCATAAGGCGTAGGAGAGACATGTGAGTAATAATAAACAATTGATAGAATTTCGATTTACGAATGACTTGACGTAACACAATCAGCCTTGCCCAAGCTTCTGTCTCTCTCTCTCTCTTAACCCTTCTTGGATTATAGGGGTGATGGTATGGGGTCCATATTGGCTCACCTAAAGTTCTTTACCCGAAATTGTTCTTCCTAACGATTTGTAATCCGAATGATCACTCTTCCTAAAATTTTTCATCCTAAAGTTTTCATTCATACTATTTGTAGTCCTACCGACGATGTTCATAACACTCATGTTTCCGAAAATTGTAATTCATAATATCATTAGTGTAAATATATTTAAACTCCTACTGTTTTTTAACCGACTTCAAAAAAAGGAGGAGGTTATCAATTCGACGGTATTTTTTTTTTTTTTTTTTTTATGTTTGTTCGCTCATAACTTGCGACTGGGTGAACTGATTTTCATGATTCTTTTTTCATTTGAAAGCTGGTGCTTCCCGTGTGGTCCCATTGTCACCATTTCAATATCTGATGATGGGATCTTGTACAAATCGGGGGAACTCTTCAATAAATAACAGCAGATTAACCGCGATTGTTGCTATAGCATATCTAAGCATTGTTTACGCCATCACACAACATAATATCACGCCTGTACTCACTACAAAGGTTGGTGAACATATTCTGATGAAGTACTTCGGAGATAGACAACGGAACTCCTCAATAAATGATAGCAAATGGACTGGGATTGCTGAAATCTCATGTCTGTCTATTGTTTACACCAGTTCATAACATAACATCACGCCGGTACGTTGTGAAGGGGTAAGCACATGTGAACCACTAAAAAGTGAAAAATAAAAACTTTTTTACAAAAAATAAAACCGACTTCGACAAAAATAAAACACAAAAAAGTTAAAAATATAAATCAGCTTCAGAAGTCGGTGGCAAAAACATGAAATCAAACAAACAAAAGTCACCGACTTCAGAAGCTGATTTTTATTTTTAACTTTTTTGTGTTTTATTTTTGTCGAAGTCGGTTTTATTTTTTGTAAAAAAGTTTTTATTTTTTATCCTAACGCTTTTATTCCTAAACATATTTGACGACACGGTTGGCGCAGTGGCTAAGCGATTACACTGCTGCGCTACGTGTCGCGGGTTCGATCCCCGCACGGAACAAGTATTTGTATAGCCTACAGATAGTTGTTTCGGGTCTGGGCGTGTTTGTGTATGTGAGTTTCAATGTTTGTAAACGCACCCACGATACAGGAGAAATTCCTAGTGTGGGCAACGTTTAAAAAAAAAAATTACCATAATATTTTCACTCATACAACTGTTTAGAATGATTAAAGGTCGTTTCACTGATTTTTGTCTTGAAATGAAATAAATGAATGAAATTCAGGTCAGAGTGTCGTCTTGGGGGCACTATGAAAAAAATACTTAGAAAATTTTCGCGACCAATTTCGAGGTAGCGCTCGCCGGCCGCTGCCGCGGCACCGCTCGCTTCGCTCGCTCGGCTCGCGCGTAGTTGGTCACAGTTCTAACCTAACCTAACCTATGGATATCTTTGCATAGTATATAAGGTCCCTTTAAAATAGGTGGACAAATTTTAACCCAGCGTTTAGTAAGCCTAACTAAAGACATATAAACAAAAAAAAAACTTTGATGAAAAAATTTGTGATTTTATTTTGACTTAAAATAATAAATTGCCGGCACTCTAGAACAAACTCATCCTATAAAAGTAGGTATTTTAATGTCTTTTTCTTATATTTTTTTTTACTACTGTCCTTATTTTAGCGGTCTGAATGATTTCTAAAATTTTGTCCACCTATTTTAATGGGACCTTTTATAATACTGATTTTTATGAATAAAAAGTAATATAAACAAAAAAGATATGACTTTGAATAATAGTGTAAAAGATGGTTGTGTTGAGAAAATATAGGAAAACAAATAATAGTGTAATAGATGTTTATTGCTACTGACATTATGAAGTTGAATGCTTCGGAATTAAAACATTAGAGACAGAGTAGTTAGGAATTGCGATTGTTAGGATGAAAAATGTTTGGAAGAACATTTTCGGATTTCCAATTAGCGGAGTTAAAGTTTTAGGTGAACTTTGGCGCACCCGATGGTATGTCATATTATAATCAGCCTAAAATCTTCTATACTGTAGTAGCCCTTCCTCAATAAATATCTCCTTAATTTGTTTTTAAATAAATAAATCAAATTAAGGAGATATTCATTTCAGACTTCTACTGACTAAAAACTACCCATGTACCTTCTTAACCCTTTATGTCGAGGCCGCGGTTTCTCTTGTAAAACAACCCGCAGTCCCGACGGGCGTCTAAAATGTCCCCTCTGATGGGAAACAGGTTCTCTCTCTATGAGTGGGAGAGGCTACCCCATGCTTAAGCACAAGCTTACTTAGAAACACCTTGCATTATATTAAAGCAAACAGAAATTCCCAACAACGCGGAAGCAGGCATAGTAAATTTTGCTTTGGATGTGTCCGGGCCAAACACTTCTCTCATCTCTTCAAAATTCAAGAAAATACTTTCGATATGCATTTAAACTTCGTTCAACTTGTGGCCTTTCATAGCTGCAAATTAATACCCTACCTTTAGAAAAAACGGCTCACAAATATCATACTTGATTCCTTGATTGACGTTATCTAAACTAGACACAGCTACAACAATCTAGATCTAGAACACAAGAAACACCAGTTTTTCTGTTATCTGTTCAAAAATTAGTCACTGAGCTGAAATTAATTAAATGTAAGTAGAGCAAATACTTCTTGTTATCTACTGATAATATTTCTGTTTTTGTGTTGATGCCTTTTAACCACTGATTGACCTTAATCACCTATGTTTTGAAGAAGTGTCATTTCAGTGTCCATCGAAGTCACAAAAGCTATTGTTTTTTTTTTTAAATCTATGGCAGTTCATAATCGTCCGCGCCGTGCTTCAACTTCCTATTTCCACCCACAGCAATATATATAGGCTGGTCTTTCCAGATGGTTGTTCTGGCCTGCCTTTCTTCGTGTATTAGCCTATCTATCTATCTATATATATAAAAATGTTATGTTGGTTTGTGTACGCTTCAAAAACTCAAAAAGTTCTGCACCGATCGAGCTGAAATTTTAGAATGATATATAATCCGCATCAAGGATTGTTTTTACAGTATCCACGTGGGCGAAGCCGCGGGCATCAGCTAGTTAGATAATATTATTTTCAATGGGTGTCTCTCAGAGGAACAGTATGGAAAATGTAGGAAAGAAAATGTTGAGTAGGAACAAAATGTAGATGGATATTAACAGTAGAGGAAGATCAAAGAAACGATGGATCGACACTGTGAACGATAATATGGCTAGAAAGGAGGTGACTACTGTATTTACGTGTAATAGAGAAGTAGTAATTAGGAAGAAGAAGACATACTGCACCAACCTTCAATAAATTGATAATATTATTTTCAATGGGTGTCTCTCAGAGAAACAGTATGGAAAATGTAGAAAAGAAAATGTTGAGTAGGAACAAAATGTAGATGGATATTAACAGTAGAGGAAGATCAAAGAAACGATGGATCGACACTGTGAACGATAATATGGCTAGAAAGGAGGTGACTACTGTAATTACGTGTAATAGAGAAGTAGTAATTAGGAAGAAGAAAACATACTGCACCAACCTTCAATAAATTGGTTTATAGGGCGGCGCGTTTATGAATTGCTGCAAAGTAACTTTTTTTTCTGGATAGAACATTTAAATAATCAACGACGCCCCCCTGTCAACATCATTGCAGCACTGTACAATATACATCAACAAAATGTAACACACACTCTCTGTGATCCCCCAACTCTAAATACAACATGCAACACATGCCTATCTCTAGGTATACAAACATTCAACAATTTCGGCTCATTTTGACTGATCCTCTTGACAAAGTTACACATTGCCTCGGTAGGAGATAGTGCTGAAAAGTGAATTTTTATGTGACATTCCGCAGAACTGAGGAATTAATAAAAACACAGTGTTTTTCAAAATGACGGTCGTGTTAAGTGAATATGAGATTAGCGATGCAAAAAAACGTGGATTTTTAAGATGACAGGATTAACTTTTTTGTAAAAAAAATCAGCTGTAGCTGTATCAAACAAATGATCTCAATATTTTTTTTTATTGTAGCTATTAATTAATGTCATGTGCTAATTATAAACACTTTGTAAAGTTTAAACCACCTTACAATTTTTTTTTCTTATATAGCGCCGTCCATTTTGAAATAAAATAATGAAATATTCAATTCAACAATACTTCGCCAAAAACTATTATATTGTGAACAAATTCAACACGTTTATCTATAAATCAGACAGTATTTAGCAGCATCACAAACGTTACAATGAAATGTAGACCACATTATCGTGTAAACTAAAACCGAAGCAGTGTTCTTAAAGTGACAGGTGTTTGATATTTCCCGCCACGACGCCATCTTGAATTGTCTTTGGTTGCGTTCGGAAGCTGTCACCGATAACGATGTACAACGAAGCGTTTGAATACGACCGTAAGTTGTTTAGGGCTGTCTCTACTTGATGATACAAGACAATAACAATGATTTGTACAGAATACGCGTCTGAATACGCAAAGCCTTTGCAATTGTCTTTGGCTTCAAAGGAGGTAGGTTCACATTTACAGCACAATTATTTGTTTGCCGGCACGGTTGGGCCAGTGGATGGACGATTGGCTACTGTGCAGTGCAGCGTGTCGCGAGTTCGATCCCCACACGGCACAAATATTTGTATGGCCTAAAGGTAGTTGTTCCGGGTCTGTCTGAAAATCCTAGAGTGGGCAAGGTTGCTAAAAAAATGTTTAATACTTTTTTTATCATTTAAAAGAAGAAGTAATAGACTGATCAGTCAATATGTATGTACATTTAACATTAGGCTCCCCTATTTCAAGACATTTTACAAGATCCTTCTTGGTGATCTTCATTCATTTAGCTGCTACAATTCCACCGAACCGAATGTATCCCGATTCTGAGTTTTTTTTTTTGGACAAACTCAGACTCTGGGCTACTCCCATTACACCTGGCTATGATAATTTTATCAGTTTCGCAGTTTTTCTGAAATTCTACCCAATCTGTAACATTTACCACCTGCAAGGTTGCCAAAAATACTTTTATTATGATATTATATTTACTATGTTTGATTATTCATTAGTTATATCATTCATATCTGTATTCAACTACCATTTAAGTTAAAACAACAAATCTTATCGCAAAACATTTGCGCATTGCAGATTTTTGTGTAAATCTACTATTCTAAATAATTTCCTTAAACAAGAACTAGGCTACGCAGTATATCGTTTCCGTTATCTCTATATAAACAAATGTTTGATTTAGTGATTAAATAATTATCTTGATAAGTGTAATAGTAAGTTTATTTCCCGGAAAACTGATTTATTCCGGATGTAAATTGCTATGTGCAGTCGTGCAGCAGAAAAATACGCTTGTCTAAAACCACTCTAAGGTTTTAGACAAGCGTATTTTTCTGTGCTTATTTTTTTTTATAAAGTAAGTTATTAACTCATTGGCGTAGGCCATTACCATTATTGAAAAAACAAAAGCATCGCAAAAGGCAACCAATCAATGTGTTGGTGGATATTTTGTTGCGCCATTTCTTCCACAAAATCTGTCTATACCTATTTTACACAAAATCTGTTCACATCATAATTTTTTGAAGCATAAAAATTTGCTGTTACTGATTTTCTGCCTAATTTGTATACTAGATTTTGACATAAGTACTACACCACTCCACCTTGTCGGACAAAACCTGAGTCAGATTCGATAAAACTAACGAACCCCCTCCTCCAACAGCCGAAGACGACACATCAACCTACGACGAGGAGGCGGCAGTTGAGGCAGCCGCGGCGTTCGCCCGCGCGTGTGCACCCGACACGCAGCGTCTACTCGCGCCCGCCAACGCGCGTCCGCCGTACGAGAGAAGGCCGCGCATTGATAATCATGACCAGTGAGTACCTAGATACAATTAGGTATAACTAAGGCCCCTAGCACACGGCGTATTTTAAAACGCGCGTATACGGGCGCTACAAACGAGATTTGAACGCAAACTTAAATTGTAACCAAAGCATACGCTTTTGCAACTACCAACTACTTCCAACCCTTTGTACGCGCTTCAAACGAGTTTCGAACGCGCTTCAGACGCGCGTTTGTATCTATTACAACGCAAAAAAGAGCATCTACGGTGTAGACAACGCGCGTTCCTGAAACGAGCGTCGTCTCCCCGTTTAAAATACGCCCGTTGCTAGGGGCCTTAGATATGGATAGTTAGTCAGCTGCAAAACAAATGACTGGAAAAAAGAATGCCTTGTTGTTTCTAGTAATTCGTCATAGCGTACCTCTTGCCTCATGTAAGTCGGACCTTCAAACTTTACGTATAAGTACAGTCATCAGTACATCGGTTTGAAATTCGATGTTCAGTAAGACCGTCGCCTGATTGCGTCTGTGGTGTACTATACACCTCCATGATGATGGCGTAAATGTATCCAAAGATAGGATACCTATGATATTAATACGACCCAGCTGGAAACCTAGTGTTAAACATAGTTCTTAGTCACTTTACCATCAGTCTCGTGCAATAATAGCCTAAAACTGCCTAAAAGTTCGTAAATCTAGAAGTTGAAAGACACGAAATGTGTGTAAAGAGAAGGTTTTACCTTTATAACAGAAAGAGCAAGAACGTTTGACGGTTATTTTAGTCATCACTACGACGCTGCGTCTTCAACTACCAAGGTAAGTCGAAAGATGCTGCGAAGAACTGAGAAGGGTAACGTGTTTTACCTTTATTTTGACCATATTTTCTGACATTTTTTCAGTTAGATTCTTTTAGTTTAAACCTGAATCAAAATTCTGTAAAATACACACTTACACAACTAGGTATTTAAAACCCGTATCTGATGTAACCAATGTAGTTTTTGGAGCCGGCCTAATGATTGATGGTCATTTCGGCTGGTAGAGCTATTAGACACCTATATTTAAATACGACCTCAACGATAACTATTTGGAAACATTTCCGTCCTTGAGTTGGAAACACACTGAATTATTTACTATATGGGAAGCATATTATGAAAAGTTATAAATAATTGACAGATTTACGTCCCACTCTGTAGGCTTAATAAGTATTTGATATTACAAAACTACCCTATAATAGGTTTTTTTTTTGGTGGGTGGAAAATCATCGAATAACCCCCCCCGCTCTTGGGCAGAGCGAAGGGGAGTGTCAGACTTCTACTGACTAAAAACCAAGCCCATGTTCCTTCTTCGCCCTTGTGTCGGAGCCGCGGTAACCTTTCGATATCCACAGCCCCGACGGGACCCTATAATAGGCCTGTGTTGCAACAAAGTCAAACAAATAAATGTATGTTGAAGGGACTGGTTTCTTTGCTCTAGTAGTCACAAGCGCTACTACTAAGCATGCTCTTGGGTTCGATCCTGAAGTGTCGGGCAAAAGTTTTATTTTGTTTTTCTATTTTAAGCCCCATTTGTAATCCCGTCGGGGCCGCGGATTTTAGTACGAGATGACGTGGCATCGGCACAAGGGCAAAGAAGGAACATGGGTTCGGTTTTTAGTCAGTAGAAGTCTGACACTCCCCTTCGCTCTGCCCAAGAGCGGTAGGGGTCATTTGATGATTTTCCATCCACCAAAAAAAAAGCCCCATGTAATAGGGGGCGAGCCTATTGCCATAAACTGGATACAAATCCAAACTCCGTGATTACTATTTAGAAAACCCTGATGGAAAAACCCGATAACAATTTGCCGGACCCGAGAAGCGAACCCAGCACCTCATGCTCAGCAATCGCAATCGAGTCCACTAGACCAACGAGGCAGTCGCTCGCTCTTATTATGGGACTACTAGCTTTTGCCAGCGGCTTCGCCCGCGTGAAAATGACGATTTTCCATACAAACTTTCATCCCCTATTTAACTCCCTTAGGGGTTGAATTTCGAAAAATCCTTCCTTATTCCTTGTTTACATTCTAAAGGGAACCTCTGTGCAAAATTTCAGCTTTCTAGGTCCAAGGGTTTGGGCTGGGCGTTGATGAGTCAGTCAGTCAGTCAGGACTTCGCTTTTTATTTATATAGATAACATAACTAGCGAAATGCGGGTATTCTCTAGGTAATTGCGTAACCCCTGAAAGAACACAGCCAGGTGTGTTATGTCAACTTAATATTATTTTAAATACCTTTATTTTATACCTACTTAAACAAGGTTTACAAGAACAAATACCGTAGTGCACAATCGCTTACGTCAATCGGCCCACGATAATAGCAAGTGTGAGTAACAGTGTTATTTGAAGAAGTTTAAAATAGAATAATTCATTAGGTACTATAAACTTGCAGTAAAACCCCACGACCTCTGTTCTGAAACTATGACGAAGATTTTTATTTCAAGAAACCATGGCTGAAGTTTATAACATTATTACATACCCAGGAAATTACTGTATTTGAACAATTCGTTGACATTGTGGTCGGAAGGTTGAGGATGAGGATTCGGTTCTCAGGCGGGTAAATAAGCTTGCCCCTATAACACGGGACTTAACATAACTGGCAAAATGTGGGTGTACCATTCCGTACACCTCTCTACCTAACATTTTGGAGACTACATGCGTGATGTTATGTTTATGTCATTTATTTAATTCAAACCATAGTTCGATAGAGTGCTAGAACGCACTACTCAGGCCTCCTGTTGAGAACCTCAATCTACCACGCAGACCTACTGCGGGTTGCTGGTGAACACGTTTTTGAACTCTTGACTCTGGGCAGTTCCTGGACATAAAACTTTCCTGACGATGTTTTCTGTGACCATTTTGAGAACACTGGTGATTAAGTAAATGACACAAAGTATGTTGGTAGTAGTAGTATAATCCACTGGTTTTTTTTATGCCGTGCGGTATCTTATCTCCCATAACCTTAACCACTCGTTATTTTTAATGGTTACTAGATAGTAACCATAGGAAGATTAGTTTCTTGAATATAGGTAAAGATACAGAACCAACAATCCCAAAAATAACGTAAAGGATTCTTCCATAAGACCACCTACGCACACTATAAATCGGGATAAAACTCGCCCACGCAACGTGCCGTAACTTAATGAAAACCCACACACTTGTTTACAGTAAACTTCTAACTTATAACTTTTCTCAGAACTTGCCTTGTTTACCTTCAATATTGCAATGTTTATTTTTGTGCAAAGTTAGAAAAAACGCAATTTTCATTGTCATAAATAATATTTTAAAATCATAGAAAGAAAATACTCAGTGGTGATCTTCTTTTGTTTATGTAGGACATGATCATTGATCATTCATGGTTTATTTCCATCTACCCGCCAGTCCGCCCCAACTGTTAGTCGTTGCGTCTGATTCAGTCGCATTTACTCCTACCTCTATCCCCACTGGTGGCAGACTCGACGATCAAGTAACCGCCTGACACCACCCAGTATTTCTACTAACAAACAGAAAGATTAATGACCTTTCTAGGTTCAGTTATTAACTAGTTGGAACAGGTTTATCTGATCTGCCCCTACCGGTCCAACCCCACTGGTGGTAGTTGCAACTTTTCGCATCTACCACCACTGGCTGTAGCTAAATATTATGTGGGACCATGATTATAATCTCCCATCATGATAAAATGTTTTTAAGGTTTTTAGTCAGTAGAAGTCTGACACTCCCTACCGCTCTGCCCAGAACGGGAGTAGTCATTTGTAATTTACCACACCCAAAAAAAAAGTTCTGTCACAATATGAAGACCTAAGTTTTCCAGCTTGCATGTTGATAGACAACTTACAGTATTATTTCTAGATTTTTGATAAGCATAACTAATAGTAATCAGCATAAATCCTATGTTTTTGACCTAGATCCTGCAAAACAATGGTATTTCTTAGTTGATTGTATCTTGTTATTGTATTACATGCATTCAAGGGTAGACCTTGAGGACCAAGGGATACTGTCAGAGGAATTGAATAAGGTTCTATACACACAGTTTCGGGTCAGGGTCTTCCAAGTACTGGTTATTGCAGTCTACCTCAACTACCTTGTTGATCGCAAGAGAGCCTTAAGAGCACTGTACAGGATTCGATAAAACAGGCAAATTCTAAATAGGTGTTGGTGTGTTGGATTTTTTGCTAAGTTAAACCTTTGATTGAAAACCTGATGCATTGCAAAATACAATAATATACAAACCCTCAAAGTAAGAACGTAAGGTTAGTTTTTATTAATCGATAAAAATAATTATTTATCACACGTATGTGATCTTTCAAAATAGTATCACTGATAAAACAAAACGTTCACAAACGCATTATTAAGATAACGGAAATACGGATGACAAACAATATGACGTCCTATAGATACTGTGACATACATCTAAATATAGAAATTATTATAATTTATTGTATAGGTAAGTGTCCGTATGGTTGCAGCAAATCAATCCAATTGCAAAGATTTTTTGCAGATGTGAAATCATATCAAATGACCCCCCTCCTGCTCTGGGTGGAGCGGAACCTAGTTTCAGACTTATACTGACTAAAATCCGCCCATGTTCCTTCTTAGCCCTTTGTGATTCAGGAGTGGACCACGGTTTCTCTTTCGAATATTCCCGACTCGCGACTGACAGACATAAAACGGAGTGGGGACTATCCTTGTACAAATATAAAAACAAAAAACTATCAATCGAGCATAACTACAATAATTCCTACTGAGATCACGTGAGATACGCCACCTTAATTTATAATAACTCAAAAAAATAATGTCAGCTCTAATTCTCCATTTATCATTAGTGTCCTACATTATAATATTTTGAACAAATAAAGCTTTGTGCAAACATGTCAAACGTCGCCGCGTTCAAACAATGCTATCGTTGCGCTGTGCGAGAATACCCGCAGTGTGACGATACCCTTATCAGGTGTTGTCAACTGACTGACAAAGTCATGTGATGAACAGGGTTTGTTTCAAAACAGGAAACCTTGATTGATGTTATTGTTCTTATGGTTAACTAGCTGATGCCCGCGGTTTCAACCGCGCGGATGTCGGTTATCGCTATACCGATGCCGGTTATCGCGACCAAAAGTAAAATTTTCGTACCCCCCTTTCAACCCCTTGAATAAAGTTCTTTTTATTATTATTAAAAAGTAGCCTATGTCCTTTCTCGGGTATCAAAATATCTCCATACCAAATTTCATGCAAATTGGTTCAGTAGTTTAGGCGTTATTGAGTAACAAACAGACAGACAGAGTTACTTTCGCATTTATAATATTAGTATGGATTGTCACGTTGGTCTTGTGGTTGTAAGCGCGACTGCTGAACATAAGGTTTGGGATTCCTGGGTAGGCCTATGTGTTATTAGATTTTTCCTGCAGAAATTTCTAAGTAGCAGCCACGACCCTTGGATTTGTGCACGGGCGATGGCGATAGCTCGCAGTGCGGATGTTATTATGGGTACACTCTACCCAATCCTTCGGGGATTACAGGCTATGTTATGTTCAATCTATAGATAAGAAAAAGCGACAAAGAAAAAACTTATCATTTGAATTTACTGAAAGTGTATTTGATGCACCGAAGCCTTACCCACGTTTTTAATTTTTTCTACAGAATAACTATTGTATTAAACCATTTTGACCTTCTTCAGGTCTAACTCCTAAGTTTTTCAATTTTCCCCGTAAACCCTAATAAACTACATTTATTACCCTCTACAAGTACCAAAGAGGCTTTCTTTCAAATGTCCTTTCCATAATCAGTTCTTTGAAAGATAACAATTTTTGTTCAACACAGTTTTTGTGTTTGTTCTTATGCTAGAATCAAATATTTTATGTCCTTTAATAAATAACATTTTGACAAAATAATGTACATTTAAATAAATAAAAGATAACCATTTTATTTCCACGTGACATTTTGTAATCGTTATATTCGTTTGACACAGTGCTTGCTCACAAAACATATATTTACATGATCTAGTTTTTAGTTACATATTTAAGTATGTTGAAATCTTTTTGTGTGTTCTATCTATAGGTATATTTTTCAGGTATACCATTAAAAAGATTAATAGAAGAAAATAGAAGAGATTCTATAAGTAAAAAGAAAATATCGACGATTCAAATTGCCAAATAAAAATGAGTAATTAATCAAATTATTATAATACACTATGTACGTTACGTACTGTTTTGTACGAACTCTGTTTGTAAGTTTGTGTGTAAGAGAATCTTCGTAACCGTTGATCCGATTCCGAAAATTCTTTCACCAACGAGAAGTTACATGATCCCAGAGTGTAACTACTTTTATAAAACGTTACCATCTCCGTACATAACGGGAGCGAAACCGCGAGTAAAAGCGAGTAATAAACATAAAGTATGAGTAACATAGTCACAATACCATGATCTCATACGTCGCAGTAGGATTCCTACGTAACACATTTAATGGATTAAAGGTTTTATGTCTTCTATTTACGTCTGTGCTAAGTTTTTCTTTAATGCTCAGTACTTTAGTTTTCAAAGATTCCACGTTTATTTTAATGAAACTTTGTATCTGCACAATATATATGAAACACAAACTCTAAAATACATAACCTAACCTGGTGTCAGAGTTATTATACTGCTTAAGGGCCTTTAACTTGGCTTTACATACCTTCCTGGTATTTACTTTCACCGAAGCAAATGATAACGACGGCACGGTTGGCGCAGCGGCTGAGCGATTGGACTGCTGCGCTGCGTGTCGCGGGTTCGATCCCCGCACGGAACAAATATTTGTATGGCCTGCAGATAGTTGTTTCGGGTCTGGGTATCTGTGTATGTGAGTTTATATGTTTGTGAATGCACCCACGATACAGGAGAAATTCCTAGTGTGGGGCAACGTTTAAAAAAAAATATATATATTATACGACATGCATATAAGTCCGTGAAATCAGACGTGTGTGTCTTGGGTTGGAACTCGAGACCTATGACTTGGCATCCTATTTATTATGGATCCTATCGCAATTAAGAGACACAAGAAAATAAGATAACTACGTGAAGATAACATTAATTTACTATGACTATTACTAATCTCTATCAACGTTAATTAATAATTATGAATAATTATTATCCAGGAGAAATTCTTAGTCACCGCTACATCGGTTGAAGTCATGCAAATGATGCAAGAGTGAGTATTTATCTCGACAGAAAACTTTACTAGAAACTGAAACATTTACATAGGTACGTAACATCATCAATTCAACACACAGGCGTGTATTTCCCGAAAGGTTAGGTCACACAGGCCACACACAGCCACATTAGCCAGTTTAGTTTAAGTCCCATGTGATAGGGGGCGAGCCTGCTGACTGCTACTGAGTCCTGATGGAAAATCCCAATAATACTTTGCCCGACCTGGGACCTTACACTGCAGTCGCGCATGCGACCACTAGAGCACCGAGGCTATCACAGAAATTACAAATTATCTCAAAAAAACACTTTTCCATGAAATCGTACGTTCTACGATACTAGAAAATTCCATGGAAAACAACTACTCCTGAAAAGCTTCGCGAATTCACGTATATTCTACTACCTCTCCGTGAATACTACGTTACACCAAATTCCTGAAAAACTACTCGCAACTCCTGAAAATCGTTACTTTGCGAATTTCCCAAACTGTACTAAACTGAACTCTGAAACGCGGAATTATGAATTTATGAATGACGCCACATCCGGCCTTTGTGCTTGATATTTATTAAACGAATGCAGTCTGCTGAAAGTGTGTGGGTATTGTTCATAACGTTGAATTAGGGAAAACCAAGTACTTACTAATTAGAGGCATCACAATTAATTTAGTACTTTGACAAACATTGCATATAGTAGGTATCTTGATACCTACTGTATGCAATGTTTGTCAAAGTACTAAATTAATTCAGCGACAACTAAAAATTCAAAAAAAAAGAAATTTAGTCAACGCTGAAACTGTGTTTCTTAATCTTACGAGGTAGGCTTCATGTGGCTTACTACACACATCAGCTTTTAGCATTTTAGGATGTTACTTGTCAACTCAGGTTCCATTTAAAATTCATATAGTATCACGCCTGTAAGCCCCGAAGCATAAGCAGAGGTGTACCAAGTAAACATCCACATTCGCCAGTTATGTTTAAGGCGAGGTTGCAGTACTTTGTTCTTATGTACGCACGACCTCACCCCCCGCCCTGCCGCGCGAGCGACATAATGCCTAAATTTTGACTGTTTTTTGCTATTTGGAGAAAAACTATAAAGAAATTATACAACATGTTTTCAACATTTACTTCAGAATAAAAAGTTCTATCTATTGATATAACTTTTATATAAATTCATGATGAAATGTCTTAGCAGTACACGTTTGAAATTGTGATTTAGAGTCATGTTTGAAAAAAAAAGTATCGAGTTGATCATTCTAAATCGCGTTTCTATCTTTACGATTTACTAGAGAGTATGTTCAATTTTTATGGAATGATTTTTATTTATTAAAAAACTCGTATTTAGTTCGATTTTTATAGGTTCAAAAATCTTAAAAAGTACTGCAATCCCGCCTTAAGAATAATGTACAAAAATTTAAAGTTTACACATTATATTTCAACTTTGTTAATAGACCAAATTACAATCAAACGCTTTAGTGGTGGTGCTTACTGTGAGGGTAATTTTGTCATTGTTTCAGGATAGTGACCCAATAGTTAAAATTTCAAATAGGACTCGTCTAGTTCCTGGTCTAATATAAGAATTCCCATCATTGAATAATTTCAAATTATAAAAGTGCTATGAATCCAATTTTAACTAAACTTATATTCATTCCATAAAAGTAGACCACCATTCTACCCCCCATACATATCAAAGGCAGATAATTGCTCCCTCCCCTCACCCCATCCGTGGGGTATGACGTTATCAGTCTGTCCAGAGGCTTCCATTATTAGATAGGATTACAGGATTGTGTCATCCACAGCCACTTCACTTGCGAGAACATTCCTTAATGGACGATATGCTGTCATCGTTTTAAGTCTGCAGTAGATATAGCAGCACGTAGATGTATTTCACATTTTGTGTTCTCTTTTGTTTTTGCTCAGAATGATATAATCATGGGTAGAGAGAGAAGTATTTAATTTTGCAGTCATTTATTATATTATTATAAGTCTATATTGTCCCACTGTAGGGCAAATTTCTCCCTTCCCTCCCTCCACTTTTCGCGATCTTGTACGATAGTAGGCCATCCTTTGAGAAGCAATAATTTAATATGATAAATCTGCCGACCAAGCAAGGGGAGCTCGTGGCTTAATAAGAACTGCCACTCAGGTCGATCTTTAGGTAAAGCTGTGCTTGCCTAGGTCGGTCTGTGGATGGGTGACCGCCCGACATACCGAGTTTCCTCCGTGCCTTAGAAAGCACGTTAAGCTGTTGGTCCCGGCTGCCATATCTCGGATATATCGGATCTTTGGCAGTCGTTACAGGTAGTCAGTGACCTGAAATTCTGACATCCAGTCTTACCAAAGGTTGTATTACCTAGTATTAACTGGGTTGTGGAGGTCAGATAGGCAGTCGCTCCATGTAAAATACTGCTATTCAGCTATAATAATAATAATATAATATAGTTGGGAAAAGGCTAGGCAGATGATGAAATCTGCCGACCAACTGGAATCGTGCATCTTCCTTATCAGACTGCCTTGTTGGTCTAGCAGTCGCGGGTGCGACTACTGAGCATGAAATCTTTGTTTCGATTGCCAGGTTGGGGAAGTTTTACTGGGTTTTTCCATCGGGAATTTTTCAGTAACGTCAATCTGGATTTGTGCCTTTTTAATGGCAATAGGCTCGCCTCCTCTAGATGGGATGGAACCCCATAACTGGCAAAATATGGGTGTACTACTCCTTCGGGGATTACTGACGTGTTGTTATGTCATTAAATTGATTCGTGAAATCATCTTTCAAGTGGTTTGGTCTGTTTTTATATTTGGAACAATTTCAGTACGTGTTATTTAAGATACAAGCTCGTCGTACAATGAGATTACCTGTTCTGTTCTGTGGAGATTACTGATCGACAAAAATGTTTGACTCTGGACTCCCAGACTACATTTTTCAAAAACCCTTCCAAACGTGTGGAAAATTTCAAACTACTACACAGCCTTAATCGCTGGGTTGTTTGCTATC
Source organism: Diarsia dahlii (assembly GCA_949775195.1). Classification (NCBI taxonomy): domain Eukaryota; kingdom Metazoa; phylum Arthropoda; class Insecta; order Lepidoptera; family Noctuidae; genus Diarsia; species Diarsia dahlii. The sequence continues at coordinate 2,477,730 of OX459198.1, forward strand.
AGTGATTTTCTTGTTCGTCTATTTGAAAACCTATCATTTCCACCTACACTTCAAATATTTTAAGATCTATCCATCAGATCATCGGCAGACAGTTGAATCATTCGATAGCACTCTTGAGCAAATAAAAATAAATCATCTATCGCATTTTATAGCTAGTGATACATCATTAAACATGTATACTAGATACCCATCGGGTGTTTCGTCTCGAATATTCAATGAGCTAAGCTTTATATGCTCATAGTCTAACTTTACAGGAACATTTCGAGATTAAATGATGTATTTTTAAAATATTTCAACGAAACGAAGATATTAATGTTTCAACCGTTTGAGGAACTTCCCTTCACAGAAAGAGTTGCGAGGCTAATCTTGTCAACCAGAGAAGAAACTTTTCTTTAGATTCTTGATAGTTTTTCGCGTTGGTAATATACCTCGATCTCTGTAAAAAAAAAAAAATAATAATATATCGTTGACGATTTTCCTTTTGCAGAAAGCAAAAGCAGCTTACAACATTCAATCCCCATCAATGGTTCTTACGTGAAGTCTTACAAAAATGCACATAAAGTGTTACTAGCACACAAAACGCAATATTAACACATCAAACTCAGATCAAACATCAAACATTAGACAACATTCACGACAGTCAAATCCCTGTCACAGCAACGTCAGTCGATCAAAAATTCCTACAAAAAAGCCACTTACCCACTCCCCCTTCAAAAATGGGTCGAAAACACAAACAGAGCAGGCTATGCTCGTTAATTAGTCGTGCTCGTGTGCTCGTGTAGCTCTGCTCTTAATTACTGCTCTTTGTCGAGCGAGCGCAGCAAGCTTCTATAATTCAATGCTCGGTCTGTTTGTGGTGCATAGAGGATGTGGTTATGTTAGGTTGTGGGTTAGTAGGTAGAGAGACGCGGTGTTAGAATTCAATGTAGTTTCAAGGCGATAAACGGAACAAAGTGAAAATTGGTAATATTACTGAAAAATATCTGTGTTCTACAGGATCTACAGGAGTTCTTTAATTATTGTAAGAGCATTAATTTAAGAAAGAAGAAAATAACCTTTAAAATCATTACCATGTTCTTAATCCAGTGTATTTGGAATGGGTGCAGCGTATATTCTTCTTATACACTAACTCGGTTAGTCATCATCCCACTGCACACCCCCTTTCTAACCATATCATCTTTCACAATCCATACATCGTTTCCTTTGCAGAAAATAAACATAGACTGCATAATTACCAATCAAATGTACCTCGAATAGTTGGTAATTCCCGCTTTTCTTCTTTCATAAAATCGCTACACGCTTCTCCCGTCACCATGCAAGCAGCCCTTACTGAAAAGGGCTTCCGTCCCTTCAGTAGCTGCAACACATAACACACAATATAAGTACTGAAGTGAAAAGACAGCGCTTGCACGCTCGCTGACAATGTGACGGCTTGATGCGACACTCGGAAATTAACAGCCGTCAGTTTGTACTGTTTGGACTGACGTTGTGAGGAGGTTCTTTTTGTTTCAGCTTGTTGTAAAGGGCCGAGGGTGTAAAATAGGCGCATTTCTTTCTAGTAAGATAACATAACATCATGACCTGTAATACTTATAGAGTTAGGCAGAGATGTGTACCTACCTAAAATTACACCCTAATTTTGCCAGTTATGTTTTAGTCCCATGTAATAGGGGGCGAGCCTATTACTATCCACCCGGCATAAATCTAGACCCCATGGCTGCTACTTACTGAGAAATTCATGACTCATGGTCGCCATCAGTTGCGCCAACGAGGAAGTACTGAGACAAAAGAAAGAGAAAGAGTCCAGAATTTTAGTAAAAACCTTATGTAATTTCAGAAAACGCTTGCTACAGATTTCCATGACACGTAGCACACAAAGCATATTTTCATACAGGGGTTCAACTAAACTCGGGGGTATAGCATCTGAGAATAAAGTACAATCGTATCGTAAATGTCATTGTCCTTGCCTAGTTGATTTGTGAGTGGGCTGGACTTATGGTTACAAATGTTACAATAATGGTCTGAAATAACCCACCCTTAATGAACTAGCTTAATGATAACTTAATGCTTCTTGACGTACCTACTGATACATAATGAAAAAAACTTGCCTGTTCCTTCTAAAATTAATAAATGTTGTTGATTTGGCTGATAATCTTTCTGTTTGGATATAGTACCTACTGTCTGCCAGATTTATAATCCAGAACAAGTTCAGGGGTAACAGTCACCGTCGTCATTATCTTTACTTTATCCCAAATCATTTGGGTTCAGCGCAGCATTTGTTCTTCTTCCATACTTACCATATCATCCTTTATACAGTCCATCTATCGATTCTTCAACATTTCAGCCGTAAGACTTCCACTACTCCTCCCTTATGAAAAAAAAAAAAAAAAGTCCTGACCGTTTTTCGGCCACGGCGGCCAATCCCAGCGGAGATTAGCCATCTGCGCGGGAGATATTATAGTGCACAAGTGTGTGCGCAGGCACAAGTGCACTCTCTGTTCTCTTTTCTCTCATAGTCCGATGGGACGGCAATCCGACACGACCGGAGAGAGATCAGGCGCAGGACCAACGGCTTAAGGCGGGCTTACCCCGATAAACGTCGTCAACAATAGCGTTTTACTCGTACATGGAACGGATTTAAATTTTGAAAAAAATGTATTACATAGTTGACTCTTCGATCATGATATGTCGGGTATGCGATACACGATTACTTACACTTCACTGCATCCAATTAAATCGCAAAGACATGTCCAAATGTTGGCTAAATAATCGTTTTACTTGAGTTATATTAGGTTTTGAAAAATAAAACTTATATCATAATAAAGGTCGTAAAAAATGTGTACTATCTCGGGTCACATAATGTATAATTTCTTTATCATTTTTCTCCAAGAGAGAAAAAACAGTCAAAATTAAGGCATTATATAGCTCGCGCGGCAGGGCGGGGGGTGAGGTCGTGCGTACATAAAAACAAAGTAGGGTAACCTCGCCTTAACGTGCTTTCCGAGGCACGGGGGTATTATACCACCAATTTCCAAACTCCGGGCTACTACTGGGAAATTTCTAATGAAAAACCCAATAGCACTATTGGCCGACCCGGGAATCGAACCCAGGACCTCACGCTCTGCAGTCGCGCTTGCGACCACTAGACCAACGAGGCAGTTCCCCAGCCTCCCTTATTTATCGCCTTATTGACTGGTCCCGTCTATTCGCATCCAGTCCATCCTTAGTTTCTTACAACACAACTGTCATCATCATCAGCCTATAATGTCCCCACTGCAGGAACTCAGGCCTCCTCTCTAGGAGAGGGATGGCACATGTCTTCGAATTTTTGGGTTCTTAAGACATGCCGGTTTCCTAACAATACATATCTTAAATCCTATAATTACTAAATAACTCATCTCAATCAACTTTTTTCCTGCAACAACATTCAACAAGCATTTCTCCGAAGGGATATTAGCTGTCCCACGTGTCCGCAAGAGCTGACTGCACTCACGTTGTTAGCGTGACAGTCTGGCGGATATTAGTCCCACTCGTTCTATGTTTCCTCAAGCCGTATGGTGCTTGTGTCCCGGTGTTGTTACGTAATTACTGTGCTGTGTTAGTTAAGAGTTTCTTATCTGTATTTTTTGATATTTCATGTTGTTTATCATCAACAGGCCTTCCTTCGGGTCTTTCTGACCTTCATCATCATCATTTCAGCCAAAAGACGTCCACTGTTGGACATAGGCCTCCCACCCACTTCTGACCTTATCCCCATGTTATTTGAGGTCGACGCTACACGTTTTTCCTTCCATTCTCCACTATCAATTGTGACGCTATCATTTACTTCTTAATCCTTGATATCATTCCTCACACAATCCCGACGAACATAATATTTTAGAACCCATATTTTTCTCAAATAGGTCTAATATCTAAACGGCACTTTGTCGAACTTCAGGTTAAGTCGCACTTGCCTAGGCCGGGGAAGGGTAATTACCAATTATATAAGGTCCCATTAAAATAGGTGGACTAAATTTCAGAAATCATTCAGACCACCAAACTAAGGACGATGGTGAAAAATTTATAAGAAAAACGCATTTAAGTACCTACTCATAAAGAAAGAGTTTCTAGAGTGCCGGCAATTTATTACTTTGAGTAAAAAAAAACAGTTTATTTCTTGTGTATTTAATGTTTTTTTTGTTTAGATATCTTTGGTTAGACACCTACTGAACGCTGTGTTAAAATCCTCAGTGCCTCGGAAAGCACGCTGTTCCTCCCGGCTGTCATTTATAGATCTTTGGCAAGCGTTACAGATAATCCGTCGCCGGAAAGTCTGGCAACCAGTCTTACCAAAGGGGTTTCGTATTACCCATTACTAACTGAGTTCTGGAGGTTAGATACGCAGTCACTCTACGTACAATGCTATATAGGATTTACCTGCATCCGGCTATTCAAATGATGGTCGACTACCAGCCTAAACTGAAAGCCGACCCCAACATTATTTGAACAAGGCTAGGTAGTGGTCCAATATCAAAGTTCCAGTCACTATTCCCAACAAAATTGCTTTTGAATTTTGGTTAGTGTACATACTTATTGTTGCTCTTGGGTCGGTGGTATAACCTAGTTACTGCAAAGCAAACAGGTCTCCCTCTTTTGTTTTAAAAACAAAAGACTGCAAGTCGTTTCATGCTTGAAATATTCTCTTTTTGAAATTCTCTTTTGTACAAATACGTAGTCAAATTACTTTCTTGCATACAGTGGTCTCAAGTTACTTAAGAGAATTGAACACGGTTGCTACTGGAAACTAACTTAGTACAGGACTATAACTGTTTCTGTTTCAACTGCGTGTGTTGTGTGCTTGTATTGTTACTGTTTTATTTAGTGTTACTGTTACTGTGTTTTAAAAGTTTCTTCTCTAAATGAAAGATTTCAAAGTGTTGTTCTTATTGTTCCACTCCAAGCCGCGCCGCCAATCATCTGAATCATTCTAAAAATCGATCAAATTATTTAAATAATAATATTAAACAAGGTAAACAGAAATAATCACTTCATGAACACATTTATGAGCATGCAATATTTCAAACATTTCTCTTCAGTGCGAAGCCTTTCAAAAGATATACAATACAATATAATTTTATTTACAACCACCTACAGCTATAAGTATTGCGTTTTCGATCACAAATCGCATTATATAAAACGCTCACGTCCTTTCTGATAAAGTAGCTCTGGAGCTCTCTGAAGATGACTATACGTTTCTGGAAAACTTTCTAGCTTCCATATTATTCTTCGTAGCGATGCAGCCACGTCATGCCTTGGCCACGAACTGCACGCTCATAAACACGCGCGTTTCGGACAAATCTAATTTAGCTTATGCCGAAAACAGATACTTTACAAAATGTTCGTTTGCGTAAATATTTGAAATATCTATCTAATTTTTGTTTATTTTTGGTTGAGAATGCGTGAAAGACGAAAATAATCGGTCAAGGTAACATAGCACACTCGAATATTATGCATGACAGTTTGACATGTGCATGCGAAACCTTCATGCAAAGCCAAGTCTCAGGCCTAGGAAAACTGGACAGTTTTCTCCGACACACCTTCTTACATGCCTGTACAGTTTGAAAAAAGGCACAACTGCACATGCAGAAACCTAACAACGTCTTTAGCGGGTTTTTGGAAGTGATTTCGGTTTAAGACCATACCACGAGTCCCCGACGTGTGACGCGACGGTACTCGCGCGAAGGAACAATAACACACGCGCGTGTTGTTTGTCGCGAGTAGTCTGATCGCATTGCCTGGGGTCGTGAGCGAGGCACAAAGACCTAACAAAGCCAAGGCAATCCAGCTTTAGAAGAAATGCTTTGACGCAAGTCAACTGCTATTAAGTATTTGCTTTTGTTTGGATAGCGTGACTCAAATATAGACAGGTTAAACTCTGTTTGGTGGGAAAAACTGACTTGTTAATGGGCAATCAATTTTGTGTTGTAAGCAATTATGAACATGAATCGCCCCCATTGTGAGGTTTCATTCAGGGGCATAATAATCATTCATTTTGACAACTCACGCAATGTGAGCAGTTTCTTATGGCTTCAGAGGACATAAAAGAAAAGAGGATGAAAAGTCAACCCAAGAAGAAAATTTTGTTTAAACTTTCTTAATATAAACCTTAGATCTTAAGGCAGGAACTAATAACTGAGGTGCTTTGGGAATTCAAAATCAAAATAGGTATTTTATTTCACATAGGCCTCCATGGTTGGGCACATAAGAAACGTCAAGAAAAAGGTGCACGGTTCGGGTTGGTCGTTTCCTATGGAGAAGATCGGATAAGAAACTCCATGGTTACACTTTAATTTTTTTTCATACTTACTAAATTACTCATAGCTTAAAAGCTATACCAAGACTTTCCCTATATTACAAAAACAAACCAACGCCATACCTACCACAAATCCGAATCTGTTGACAAAACAAAAGTACCCACAGCATTTGAATATCGATGACGTGTGACGTAGGTAGGTCACATTGGTCCCGATCCGTCGAGCAACCAGTCTACGGATCACAACACCGATCGATCCGACAACCCGCCCGAAGAGAGGGCGGGCGCGACCAACCCCAAGCTGCTACCTTACTTTTATTTCTTTAACGACGTTACCAGCTTTCCCAATTGTTGTCAAGGAACAATAAATTAATCAAGATTAATTATCTTGCAGTTAAGGAAAACTTCGAAATTAATTTCGTATTTTCTGGGTAAGCTGCCTTGGAAACATTTGGCCTTTTAATTTTCTCAAGAAAGTTTGATTCACTCTTTTTTGATTCCTGTAATTCTGATTTTGCGTTCAAGGTTTACTATTTAGGTCAGTATAAATGAATAATTTTCCGCCTTCAGTTAAAAAATCTCGAACAATACCGAAACCACTCGCACACTATCACCGGAAATCCTTGTAAACTACAAACTCGTTGAAAAACACGAATTTTCCGAACGGAGAACACATAAATTACACAAATTATCTGGTAATTTACCCCGTGGGGGCGTCGCGTCGCGCATCTCTCGCCCCGTGCTCTGCGCCCCCTTGCTTCAGTACCGCCGCGACCGCCGACCGAGGTACACGTACGCTCGCTCCGCAACCTTGTATAAACAACACAGTTTCATACTCAATACTGTAATTGACAATCCAGTGAATGTGAAGTGTAATAAGTGTTCTTATAGCCCTACAAACGTATGTTATACCGCTGTTTTTCCACCATTGATTACTTAGATGTCACCATAAACGTTGCTATCAAGAAAAATGTTTCAGACGTTACTCGTTTACTGAATATTGCTTAGGATGTGGGTAGTGTTTCAACATTTTCAAAGGTTAATAACAAACCTTTACCGAGAAGGGAGGAATTAATCTATCTGTTGGTATTTCATTATTAATGTCAACGTACCACGAATTCTGAACAGTTAATTCATGAGTTATGACAACAATTTTAATTAACTACTACACTAAAACAGACTGTATATACATGTAGCCACAGTACAAAAAACTACTTTCCAGTAATTACCACAATGAAATTGACAACGTCTGACCATTGGCCGACGGCGTCGACTCATAATGTCCATATTTAGAATGTTTTTATTGTTGCATATATGCAACGTTTGCATACGCGTAATACCGAGCGTGTTGTGAAACCGGTGTTATGCTCATTATGAAACAATCGTGTAACGCTCAAGCAATCACATCCGCTGAAATTTATTGTAAAATACATTTTCAAACTGAAATGTAATGCAAATGAAACAATACGTTTAGAAACAGCTGTGTAAGAGGAAACAGTATAAAGATATTGACACGTAGTTAAGCCAGGATAACCGAAAAGGAAAAAGTTTACGTTAATTGTGCTGTAAAACAATTATTCCTGTAAAACTGGCTTCATTTTGCAAAAATCACTCATCATCGTAATGCACCGGAGTTCCCCTTTTCCCGTGTTTCTTGTCTCCGGTGCAACATGTTCTTTTCTTCCATATTCCTCATAATTTAGATCTAACTGTTGCCTTCATGTCTTCATCTGCGATCTAGAACAATAAGATTATGTTCTATTACAGATTTCAGAATTTCAGATTTCGTCGCAATTCAAAGCACCGCTCGGGCGTAAGAATTAGGTAACAAACCGGTAAACCGTCACTATCGCTTCTCTACCATTGGTATTGATAGCTAGAGAATTTCAATTAAAGCTTCGTATAAAAAAAAAACTCAACTTTGCATATGCAAACTTTACAGTCGTTCTACGTTTACTTATAATCTCTTCCATCAGTCATGCTTATCAGTCCTGTCACTCAATTTGTTCTAGACTGCAGTCTAGCCTTTAAAATTAATTCGGTTTAAAAATTTCCATCAATTACAAATTCTCCACATCAGTTTACTTCGCCTTGATGGTTAACTTTGTAGATTTAAAAATAACATTCAATAACACCGAACTCTTGAACATTTACTGCAGAGTAAATGTGTCGTATGTTTCTTTCTTAGTTTTGAATTTTTCTCTTAAATCTTCTTTTTCTTTCGAGACTTTAAGTTGATGGGTTTTCGAAACCTAGACTACAAACTTTCAACTCATGTTAACTAATTCGGTATGCAAAACACACAAAAATAATGTTATTCATATTTCGACAACGCAAAATGAAATGGTTCACATTTTTTATAATCAATTTTAAGACAAACAAGTCATAAACAGCGAAAAAACTGCTTTATCAAACACAACATGAAAACAATTCGAAAAGGAATGCAGTTTCGAAAGATACTAAATAAAACACATGAACCAGTATTAAAGCGATAAACCTTGATACAAATTGGCAAGCAACACGGCTCGAAATTGTAAACCCGCAGCAGAACCCATCAAACAAACATAAAATTAACAAATCGTGAAACTGAAACCATAATATTAGTTCTTTCACTCAATGTTGCGAATAAAACAATCGATATGTTTGTCTCGCCTTGTTACAATTTAGATGAAGCAGTTAATAAGCTAAGTATAGTAATTAAAATCTTAAAGTAGATGTTAATTACAAAACATTAGTTACTACCGCTGTACGCGTAAATAACAGTAATGGAAAAATAGCAGAAAAGAACCAATCGCTTGTCTGAATGGATAGTCGGAGTACCTACGATATACCAGAAATAGACGCTCTAAAAATAATGAATACAAACGACTACGATGGGCTTGAAACTGAATGTTTTAAGGTTAAAGACTCAATTGGCGCTGAAGGTAGCAATTAACAAAAGATAATTTTGTAGAATGAAAAGATGTACTGTTGGAAATTCACAATAATTTATACTGGCATAAATAACTGGGTGCGTGATAGCGAAGCGTGATACTTTGCTCAGAAGGATTTTTTGAAAATTCCACTCCTTATTATTAATAAAAGCACTATCATAGGAGATGAAAGATTGTAGTTTTTGCCTAATAGAAAACCTTACACGAGCATTTCCAAAAAATACTTAAGTTACCAACGAATTTCTAGCCCTTATCATAATTACAAACTAGTTTCCAGTCAAAGACTGTAAAACTCAGGTCAACAAAACTCCACGTTCATTTTCAATCGTCACCCATACGTGTGTAAATTTCGAGCGATTTCACAGAAGACTTGCGACGCATGCATTCATTGGAAGCGAGAACCATGTAGTTGATTACACGCGCGTTATTGCGTATCGTGGTCATTGTGACGGATATAGCACCTATGGGGACCCCATTATGGTAATTAATGGTAGAAATATCAGTCCTTATAGTATTGGTGACTGTTTCGACGGAACATTATGAATTGATATGGACTTACCAGCTTCAACAATGCTCTTAATTTGATCCAAAAACTTTAATTCCATAATTTTCTTATTACAATATTTTTAACTCATCATCATCATCATTTCAGCCAAAAGACGTCCACTGCTGGACATAGGCCTCCCCCAGACGTCGCCACATTGACCAGTCCCGTGCGTCTCTCATCCAGCGGGTTCCTGCAACTGCTGTTTTACTGCTACAAAAAATTGAAAATATTCCTTATCATTGACAACATTCTAAACATTTTGCTAATTGCGAAGTTCAAAATTATTTAGAACTCTCCAAGCCCTAAATTAGGTCGTTAAACAAAATGTCCTTGTTAATTTGTCTCCCTAAAAACTGCTGCAATGATTTCTCCCCTAGCAATGTTTACAATACCAGTTCCGTTTTCTTTATTGCGATAATATAAGAAGACCCATATTATTATTAGTCATGAGACCACAGCTACCCATCCTATTAGAATAATCCCATGAGGAATGACATGGACTGTAATTCAAAGAGACATCTCCATCACACTTGTATAGCTTTAGATATAGCTAGGTTAGTTTTTCCTAGTTCTCAGTGACGGAAAATCTATGTAATCTAAAAAGGGGTTGGATTTAACTTTGATAGTTTCCCGATTCCGCTGCTTTCGAGTCGAAAACCAAATTAATTCGACCGGAATTAAAGTCCTAAGCAAAGATTAACCAGGGTCTATTCACCCAAATTCATTAGTCTTATTTGGATGAGTAAAGAGGAATTTAGGAGGTTAAAGAGAGAGCTGTTAAATGAATTACTAGCTTCATTATATTCATCATTCAAATAATCAGACCGTAGAAGGACGCTCGCTGACCTTATTGGTTGTGCGGAAAGGTCATGTGCGTAGTACTCGCAACTGGCGTGTGTCTATGAACGTGGACGAGGCCAAATAACCATGTAAAGATCGAAGCAGCTGGCTTTCTGTAGTTTTAGCCTTTGGGAAAATATTATATTTATAATGTATGTCAGTGATTCACTTCAACAATTATAAATTTTAGCAAAGGATTGCATGTTCCAGCCACGGTTTTAATTCTGATGATTCATTCATATTATTCATAATTGTATGTTTAATATCTTAGTACACTGTGCATTATAATGACGTGGTTTCACTTTTTACAACGAATAATAAACCTTTTTAATGTTTTGCCGTATTGAAGTAAACGTGGTAAAATTTACAGAAAACACATCTGCGGTTTTTTTGTTTTAAAATCACGTGATTGAGACATCTGAAATGTCTTGCGAAATATTATGTTCCCAACTTACACTTTAACTTGTTCCAACCATAGGACATAAAACATTTTCATAATACTCCAAAACACTGGAAAGAAGAAAAAACACGTTGTTAAAACTCGCAAAGAAGTTTCCTTTTTTTAATAAAAAACTTTGATAAAAAGCTGCAGTGGACACTGATGCGGCTGACATCTCAAGTTACTGCGAAAGAAAATTAATAAAAAAGTACCACTTGCAGCCTTTATGGATCTATGGCAATTAATATAAGTCATATTAATATAGTATGAGTGAAGAAGGCAAGAGAATGATAATAATGCTACTAAACAAGACCTTATCAGAATGACCAGTAGAATATGAGTATTATTGCAGTAGTTAGTGTTACAGTTAAAATACCTAGAGAATAACTTTATCTCTCTGAATAAAACAAACCCAAATCTAGAATGAATGCTTTACTCAAAAGTATGTGTGTTCATGGGTCTAAAAAGGTATATATACGAAGGTAAAATAACCGACGATAGATGGACAGTGTGAAAGATGATATAACTAGAAAAGAGGTAAGCCATGGAAGACAACTGAAAAAATACATGCTAGACTGACCCCAAATAAAATGATAAAGGGGCAAAGAAAAGATACGACAGAAATAAAATGATCAAGGGGCAAAGATAATATACTATAGAAATCTAGTAGGTATTCAAGAAAACGATTTTAGATCAAATTGGCCCAAAACATGACAATCAGTCTTCTGTAGCAATCAATACTAACTCAAATGACTTAAATAATTGTGACGACCTGTCAAGGTGGCATTAAGATCTACGTTAGCGCGTGTTTCATACAATGCTATCACAAGAATCTTTGAAAGAATTACGCGCTTCCGTGCTTTGTGATCCAACCTGCAATTAATTGAGACAAGCAAATGGTCTTTATAAGTAAATAGTGTGGTATCATCGCTGTTAGATCGTTATTCATTTGTGTTAAGTTCGTCATGATTATGTGTTTTGTTAGTTGAGATGTTTTGAATCTGTATAAGTTGCTGTATCATTTGCGTTGCTATAATACTCGTCTTTATCATTGCGTTTTGCTATGGTTGTGATACCTTCAGCTGCATCCGGTAAAATTTAAATCCGGCCCCAAAATACCTAGTTGGCAAAATGCAACTGATGATGCTGATACAAATGACTTGTCTGTCGAAGCATTTCAGTTTTCAGATTTCAGTCCATACGGCAACAATTTTTCCATGAACAAAAATATAAACGCGAAAATTTTTCCACCTTTCCTGTTTATCATAAAAAATAACGTAAAGGCGCCATTACATTACAAAAACTTTACATTCCTGTAAACAAATCACCCACTTCCGAATGCCAGACCACTTAAAAATACAGTTTTCTAAGAATACAATATACATTGAGTTATTTTGTAAACGTTATAGTAACGTTACTCACAGTTGTAAACATGAGTGGGTATGCGTCGTACCACGCGGATATTGCGCGCTAGTGATGTTTAGTAAACAAAAACAAACGGATATTGTTTATGATAACGATATTTTCGGATATTTTTATACCTACGCAATGTTTTTGTCTGAAACGGAAACTTTAGCATTTCTGAACACCTGTCTTACGTGGGATGGTTGACTTGTAAGATAGGCAGTCGCTAAATATGAACGCTAGTATTCGGCTTTATCCGGTTAGACTAGCAGCTTACAACACCTAGAGATCTTTAAGCCTAGGCAGATGATGATTGACACTTGCTTAAAATGTGGGCTCTATGGTAGATGACTAAATAATTGGGCAGTTTCTTTTACTGTTTTATTAATTTAAATTCTTAAGAATCTCATCACTTTGCTGTCAAATAAACTTCAGAAGCTTTGATTTTTACCAAGCTTTTTAAAAGACTTTATCTTGACTCGCCCACTTTTATAGACAGCCATTCTAGATTTTTCAGCCACAAACGTAGCTATACTCTTTGCCTGACCTTACCTATGACCTAATCGTTTGCGATCTCAAAGCTAGACCAACAAAGTACTTTATTTTATTACCCCAATAGACTAGATAGTTTTGATTTTACGGCAAAGATTGTCTATAGATGGTCTAAACAAGGCAACATTGTAAAATGAGCTTTATTCATTAAAAAATAAATAACTTGTGTTTTAAACCAACTGCTTGTACTTATGCAAATAAATAAAATACTTTAATTTATTTAAGAATGTCATAAAGCATTGTTTGCTTTTTGCTGTGTACATTTAAATAAACTGAAACCAGTTTTGCATGTCATCTACAAGTCATAAAAAAGTTATTTGAATTCAATTACAACTCTTTTTATACTTGTAAATTGTAATAAGTAATCCTTGAATTGCTAGAGATTACCATGTTTTTTTTTACTTCAGTGGAGGTGAAGAACCGAATGTTCAAACGCGAACCTGTATTTTTTCTTAAATAAATTTTCAACTTTATCGCAAAAGGATTAGGTTCAAGGTTCATTGGAAAAATTGGACAGTTTCGAGTAGCTTGATGTGCAATATCTGTACCTACGACCTTAATATATTGCTTTAGATAAGTAATTCTTCACTAAACGACGATGCCAGTTTCCGACATAACTCAAACAAAAGATTCAAAACTATCGATTTTGTTTAACTTCAAACGTCCCGAGTCGACTAAAGTTATAAGAAACTATCCACCAACGATCTACTATTCATAAATCCCATATAGCAAGGACATTTGAAGAACTACGACAAATGCTAATACCTACTATCCAAAATTAAGCAATGGCTTAAAAAAGACTTATGCGCATGATGAGTTAGCAATAACCTTTTGATAATGTACTTAAAAACTGTAGTGTATTTGATGATAGCAATTATATACAGCTTCCTGCATCACATTATCTCGACGTCAGATATTCTGACAATACATACACTGAATTTCACAGTGATAAGACGAGGGGGACATATGAACAATTTTTATACTAAAACATAAAATTATAAAGATAGCAGTAACATTTGAAGCATTTGTTGATCACAACGTTAATGTGTAGGAAGCACAGTAGTATAACAAACTCCTTGCTCAAACAGATACAGACAACAAAGAAACAGGCAGGAATAAAGAGTGAATTTCCAATAGTGATCTATCCATGTACGTGACTATAAGAACACAAGTGTAAATCAATAGTGCAAAAATGGCAATGGACACCATGGCAGTTGAACTGCCGGACTTATCGACTCATGTACCACAACCACCTGTAGAGGAGACTGCTGAAGAAAAGTAAGTAAAAACAACATTACGCCTGTAGTACCTTCAAGGTTAGACAGAAGTGAATCTACGCCTGGAATCCCTGTAAGGTTACATAGAGGTGGATCTAATAGTACACCACTTTTCAACTGGTATGTTTAGGTCCCAAGTAAGGTAGCTTATAAATTGCCATCAACCGGGCACAAATCTACTCAGTGGCTACTAATTTAATAAAAATCCTGATGGAAAGACCCAATAACAGTTCCTTGGGAATGGTACCCAGGACCTCATGTTCAGCAGTCGTTTTCAGTGGTCGCACGACCACTAGACCAAAAAAGTAAAAAGTAAGTAAAGAGAGAGGACTAGTTATGAAACTTAGTAGAGTAAATGGTTACTTTGGCAAGACACCAAAGAGCAACAGGTTTGCTTTAATCAAGCTGCGGGTCAAAGCTAGAGACGAAAAATAGGTACCTACACAAGAAATTATTCATACCTTGTTTTTGTAATGCCAAACTGGCTTTGTTTTAATCTTTAGTTGGTTATTCGATATTTTGTGAACAGCTAGATTAAGTTTTGGCAGGCTGAAATTGGTCACGATATTCAAAATATTATAGCTTTAATTAGTAAGGAATGACTTTTTTGTAATTTTACGGGCTGATGAATTTTTTTGTCAAAGCAAAAAAAAAATTTGCTACGTCTGCAACACAGAACTGGACTTTCACCACCACGATTTCTAAACAATACTAATAAAGCCAAACGATCATTGAAATGCAGGACAAAGAAAACACGTAGCTCCCTTCTTCCTTCTCTTATTCAAGTCTTTCAGAACGAACATTTTGCAAGCACACATTGTACAAGCACTGCAAAATTAGATTTTATGTTAGCTGAGTAAACGGGGTGAGGCACTGGTTGAAAACTAGCAAGAGCATCGCACGTCGTAATTCTACTTTGTAACACTGTTCTTGGGGGAACTTGTTAAGTTTAATTACATTCTTATTACTTATTCTTCACACTTCAGCAGATAAGGTTTTAATGTTATTCATGAATCTGTTGTCTTTTTATCTTGAGCAACGGCACGAGTGACGGCACGATTGGCGCAGTAGCTCAAGCAATGGACTGCTGCGCTGCGTGTCGCGGGTTCGATCCCCGCACGGAACAAATATTTGTAAGACCTACAGATAGTTGTTCCGGGTCTGGGTATTTGTGTATGTGAGTTTAAATGTTTGTGAACGCACCCACGATACAGGAGAAATTCCTAGTGTGGGGCAACGTATAAAAAAAAATAAAAAAATTCAATATTGTTTAGCCCTTGTTTCGAATACTGGCCACCTCTAGAATTCAGCGAATTTCGAATTTAAAAATTCGAATTCAATCAACTTCACGAAGTTTAATACTGATAATAGAGGAATACTTTGAATTTCTGAATTTACACTTTATCTTCTTCTGGTATCGATGACTCAGATTTCCGACCATTACGTAGCAACCTTGAAAAGTCTTTCGTTTGCTTCATTTAAGTCCTGGAGGGTGCAATTAGTAACGTGCACGACGGGCAAGAGCGAAGCTGTGGCATATCCTGTGTTGGAGTTCCATACTTGCACTTTACCATTTTCACAATTTACCCTGAAGCTTGTTCGTTGTCCAAAGCAACAATATTAAAGAACAAGTATAGGTTTAGGTCAGGACCTATACTTATACTTGTTCTTTAATACTGTTGCAAAAGAATGTGATTTCTGAAGTGGTTTATCAGGATAAGAAACTTCGGAAATCACATTCTTTCCCCAACCCTTGTCGTTTATTTCCACCCACACAATAAATTAAACAGTTACTCCTATTTATTTCAATCCTTTCAGGGTAAACAAACGTCCATTCTATTTGTGCCGAACGAACAAAAACTTCATTAATAAAATAAACCCTGACGAACGGTTTCCCCGATTCGATAGTGTTCTCATTGTTCACAGAAATAAGTGTGACGTTTCAATAAACGCTTTACTCATTAAACGTGTTAATTAATTAAGTTGCCCGTTAAAATTGTACTTAAGTGTAGTAGTTAAGTTTTTATTTCGAGTTGTCATTATTAAAGAGAATTATGGCGAATTGAATGGGTTTGTCATACTCATAAAGTAGTGATATGTATGAATGATGGTTATATGATCTCACGCTTTCTGTGGTTGCATCGATCGATAGTTTTTAGCTATCTTTTGTTTAGGAATCTTCTTTGTTCGTTTCTCTTTCTATTGATGGGATTTTACTTACATTTCCTTTGATGTTAATAATGATTATATACTGGTTAATAATAATTTGAGTCTCATTTTACTACCTACCTTTCTTTCTGCATTTTTTTTATCTGGTCTGTGTATTATAAAAGCAAATCATATCTCGTGTACAAATATTTAAAAACCGTCCAAAATTTCTGCCTGACCTCATAAAAGAATACAGCCACATTAAAACATAAAGCATCGAAATAAATAATTCATCTGTTCAGCTCCGTAAAAACGTGGAACCTCAGCAAACAGCGTCGAACGTAGCATTAAAGTCGGTGAGTGTTCCGACGGTTTCAAAAGAGACGTTATTTTAAAGACTGCTGGCCCCAACTACCCCAGGGAGCCCTTTTACGATAACAATGTTGTTACATCATATTTTATACAGGCCTAATTGGATCTCCACAGCATTTTCACTTACAAGAAACGTTCTGGCGGACTAACTGAATAAAGCGCTAGGGAACATGGTAAAATGTGAAGAAGGAAAAGTATCGGAAATGTTAGAAAGTAGGACTAGTGATAAAAATATATGCAATGGGCATTAATAAGGATCTTTGGGGTTAGCTCGCAGTTAACGTAACGTAAATTCTTAAGTAGGTACCATTTTTGATATTTTCATAAGTAGTTGAAAATCGTTTCTACATTTTAAGACTATTCATATCTGTGGGTGCTACTAATTATGCTGAATGTAAAATAAACCAAAATGTTAGTGTATGACTACAATGTTCTAAGTTAGTTTTCCATTACTGTCATGGTCGATTTGGTCGAAAATGGCAAAATTTCAGAAATAAAATCTTCTTCGACGTCGTTGACTTTTTCTATTGAATCCAAACAGAGTCAGCAACTGTTTAACCTAGTCACTGTACGAAGTGATCTTACATGAAAATAAATGTCATATCTGAAATGTCATCTAACTCTTTTATCAGAACAACTCGACGAAAATATATTTTCAAAGGAAATACACTTAGACAGCGCGATAACACTTCCACCGAGTTTTCTTACCTGTTGACGTAAATGCATTGATAAACCTTTACTTCATCGTTTTTTTTAATTTTTTATTCAACCAGTTTTATAAAAGAAATGCAGTTACACATTTAGTGTTAAAGTCTTTAATTAAGGTCAATGGCCTCAAAATAATTAAAACACAAATGAGGCCGTTTGTTTTGCACCTAATAAGAATAACACATTTTAAATCAATACAGCGCATCCTGTGGATTATCCAAATTGGTAGACTCTAAAGTCTCCACTTTTCGGTAGCTTATGTCAAACCAATTCATTTTTTGTCGTTTCCATTATTTTTGTATTTTATCGTTACAATGACTAAATTGAAAACTATATTAGAAAATAGTTTCACTTTTGTATATGTATTATTAGTTTCTCTCGAACCATTATTATCGATATAACCTCGTTGTTTATTAAGCCTATGGTTTATGTCGGCGTACTTGGATAGTATTAATCAATCTAGTTTATTATTAGGTCAATGTTAGCTGTTAAAGCTTTGGCACATGTGGAGCAGTGTTACGCGTCCGTTGCATAATTATTTATGCAATGTTTGCAGTTATGATTATGTTAGACAGCCATATTTGAATTGAACTATGCTACACTGGAATTTATTGGAAAGGACATTCTAGGAATAGGTCCATATTTGAAAATATTGTAAACATATATGTTCCGAAACAGCTGTTGATTCACCTGATAATCTAAGCTATGATAAGCTGCAGTATTATCATTCTGGTGTTCCTTTGATAAATAATTTTCCGTCTTTTTGTAGAAGGTAAATAGACACGATTCCCAAATGCAAATTCCATTTTTTTTTTGTAAAAAACAACTAAAAGCGTTTATCCTCGTTATAATTTCAAATAACTATCCATAATGTTACGTAACATCGCCCGTAGCAATCCTATAAAATATTTATCAAAGTATTGTCCCGAAAACCCAATAATCGGACAAACTTGACCCGGCTCAACGGAATGGGAACACTGATCGTATTAACGTTATTGCTTGTAGTCTTCTTGTTTTTATAAAATTGGCTCATATTTAAGAGGATTTCGGCTATTTAGGTAGCACTTTAGAATTTTCGGCGACGATTGTAATAAGAAGGCTGATTTAAGATAAGCGATGAAGCTTAGCATCTGTTACTAATGGACAATAGTATAGCGATTAACTGTTCAATAGAACAAATGCAGTTGATAACAACATAACTACCAATCCTGTTCAAGATCCCAGATTTTCATTTTAATAAAGATGGCTACGACATCATTCCTCTTACAATGTAGATAGAGATAGAAATCATTTGGAGATTTATGCATGCTAGTCCAAAGAGAGGATGGATGTACCATGTATAAAAGATGATAATTATGGCAAGAAAGGAGGAGTCTGATGAGATGACGATTAATAGAGAAGTTTTGAAGAACAAAGACAAGCTGCGCTGACCACGAATGAATTGCGGTATGGGCAAGAGAATGATAATGTAAGTTGCATGTAAGCCAAAAGGTTATAACAGAGTAGGTACTGTAGCTTGTTCATCCTTACTTGCCAAAACTACTGAACCGATTCTATTACTGTCTATTACTATACAGAATAGGTCTAGAGCATGAGAAAGGACATAGGCTACTTTTTAATGCGAAAAAAGGGTTGTAAAAGGTTAAAAGGGAGATGGAAAGATTACTTTTGGTCGCGATAACCAACATCCACGCGGGCGAAGCCGCGGGCATTAGCTAGTTATTGTATATGTTGCAGACAATCAACTCCTTCATTTGAAATCAACTTTTCGTCTTTTCATTAGCTTTCTTTTAATATTCTTGGAATTTTATAACCATTTCAATCTTTAATTAGACTTAACGACTACCTATTGCAAGCGCTTTTTCTAGCAATTACTAATCTCACAAAGTACCTAGTGGGTGTTCCTCGTAAATTGTCTGTCTTCTACCCTTGACGGAACTTTTATATCTGCTAAGCTAGAAATAATAGCAGCAAGCTTGAGGAGTTCATCAGGGTCGGTGGGGATGTATGAATATTAATTGTTGATATTAGGTCTCCTTCAAGATTTGAATTAGTACCTTGTTCAGGGTTAGGTGTAAAATAATTAGATGAGACGCATTTACATCTACTGTTGTTGGTTACTTTGAATGCTCTAAGCAGCTGTCAATAATATTATTGACAGCTGCTTAGAGCATTCAAAGTCGCGAGAGCAACATATATATGTTGCTCTCGCGACTTTAAACATTTTAGCTCATTAAAGTAATTGAACCTGTATCTTCCACTGGGTTATAATAAAGTTACGAATAAATATTGAACTGATCTACCCAAAGCTGGTTTCCTATTGATCAAAGATATCTCCTATATTAAAGTCACCTTCCAAATGAAATGTTCTTCTTGCCTTGAAAGGCATATAAAGGCTAGACTACATAAATGTTAACACATTTATGATGTCATCAATTCCAGTGGCCTAATAGTCAGGGAACGTTTTACATTCAGGTTAGTACTACAGTAACTTTCGTTTGAAAAGTTTTATAGCCTCATGGCATTCGATACGCAGCCATGGAAATATGCATTTAAATGTTTCTGAAGATTGCGAAATCATTAGGATTATTTAAAGGGTATTTTGTGATTCTTGCATTTTGAAGCAGTGAAACCGAATGATTAATCAACATAATCAGCAAAAGAAGTCTTCTGTTGAGAAATGCCTGTCCAATCTTTCATGATGACGTGCTAAACAAAATTACGAAAAAAAATAGTAAACATACAATGCATAACAAACGCTACATTCGCAACGGCACTCGTTACGTGTGGTCTGAATTTTCATTATTTGATTTTATATTAAAGTTAGTGATATCTGTTTCATTTTTGGAAATTCACTCCTGTACGAGTATAAGAAGTCGTACGTTGCGTTTGGCCTCATTTCCGCAGTACGATGTAGGCATGTGTTTTATCACTTTTATATAGTCGTTCTCATTCGATTTTTGAGACTGACTGTGAATTACTTCAAGTGTCAATAACTTTTCTTTTAAACTCAATCAAAATAAGTTCTTCTCACCTGTAAAATTATCCCTTAATGACAAAAAACCCCTGTAGATACTTGTGTATCCCATTATTTACTGTCCCTCGTCATTTGTGGGTTGTATTGTATCTCAGAAGCGTCTTTCCACCATTCCGATTCCCATCACGTTCACAATTTCTGTTAAAACTTTTGTCTGAATGTGCTCTTATTGCTTATAATTTGACAAGCAAGCCTTAAGGTTGAACAAGCCAGTCATTCTTCCATACAAACTTATGAAGGTGATTACTCCTCTGTTTGACGGTGTAAGTTCAAAATTAAAAATTGTATCTACTGGTCTTATCATTATCTAGGTCTGTATGGAAGCAGAATTGGAAAAAAAATATTGATTTGGAAGTTATGAACGTCAAAACTTTCATATTTTAGCACTGGTTTTAACTCATCTTTGGGCGTAAATAAGTAACGTATATAGTATGAAAAAGAAAAAAGTGAAACCATACGGACATAGATTAGTTATTAAAAAATTTAAATAATTTGATTTTGAACAGATACATTCAATAGATTTTTCAGAAAATTTGATAGAAAATTTCGCGCGCCCGTTTTAGTTGTGTCTCTTTCGCTCTATGCATTTCGCTCGTGATGTCGGATGAAATAGCATGCATTTTAGCCCCGCCCACCAACTAGTTCGTGCCGTTGGCTTGTTTACCCTTAAGTAGAAATACCACTGAAAAACACGGGCTTTTTAACAAAAGGTTGGGCCAAGAAAAATAGGCACCATTTATTTACAACTACAGGAGAAAGAAAAGGTGTTGCTTAGAAAAAAGGCACAGAAGTGGCATATACACAGCTACACACCAGACTATACATTTCTAGTATAATGTGGTCTCCCTTTATATGGATTTCCATACATTGAGAGATCTACATAAACTGGTTTTGTATACCTTGATTGGTTGCCTTGCGTACTTTCTACTTGGCTGAAAAGAAAATAGAGAAAAAAATAAATTTGTTTTGCATACTTTATGAAGAGCTAATCAAATCAAATCAAATCAAATCAAATAATTTATTTGCATAATATGGGTAAAATAGATGGTACATAATGCATTACATAATACAAAAAAACGATCCTCATATTAACCATTTCTGGTATGCAAAAACTTAAAACTTAAGATAAAAGTTTATGAAAAAAATGAATTAGGCACCTACATAGGTACACACTTATAGGTATGTGGAATTACATACTAACTTAAATTAAACTAGTTATATTGCACTGATAGGAACATACATAGTGTAACGTGCGTAGTGTAACCACTTTTCGCTTTTAGCGCTTTGAAAATACATCATGAGTTTCATCAATCGATGAAGATTTTATCTCAATTCTCGTACCTACTGCCCTGTTAAGTACACGATATATATTATCTACATGTACACAACAGCAAATATTATGCCGGTAACCAGTTTAACGCACACTGAAAATTAGCTATATTTAGATATAAAGAAGACCTTTTGCCTTTAGACGAGAGTTCAAGGCCTTGAAGACAAAATAATCAAAAAACAATAAAACTAAAGGTTACCCCTACCTACTAAGAAATAAAAACACGTTTCTTCATTGGGAGAGCGTCTAAGTATGACTAGGTATGTATTGAAGGCGGTGACGTCACAAGTCAATGGGCGGGCGGCGCGGTGGCGCGGCGCCAGACAGCCTCCCCCCTTCACCCGAACCTCAGGGAAGGGGGGGCCCTTCCCTGTTAGCTCTTGGGTCACAATGCATTGTTGGGGGTCGTACTCTATACTACTTTTGAGCCACTTTCCGCCGTAGTATCCGACCTCTGGGAAGCGCTTGACCTGTCTCTTGATAAACACGGTGTATTTTTTTAGTGTCTATGTTTTAACCAATAATTCGAAGACGTAACATCTACCAACCCGCACAGGGCACGCGTGGTGGGTTATAGCCCATCCCTCTCCTAGAGAGGAGTCCCTGCAGGAAACATTATAGGCTGATGATGATGATGTTTTAGTCTATCTTGGACTAAGTATGCTATAAGAGGGCAGGGCGCGTCCCGACTTCTCTTTCTATATCGTCGCCTCGGTAAACCTCGGGAATGCATTTTCCTCAAATTTATTTTATTGCGTTTCTGGGAAGAAAACCTCGCAACGCACATCCTAGTCTAACTAATTTGTTCATTCGATAAAGGTATACATTTCATGTTAATTAATAAAAAAAACATAAAGGACACCGTTGCGGTACGCAGTTTTTACTGCCTCTTGAAAAGTTACTTCTTTTACACTAACGAGGATTTCACTCTAATGCGTCGATATATATGCACTAATTCAACAGTTCAATTTACTATCCAATAAAATAACATCACGCCTGTAATACCCAAAGGGTTAAGTATGCAGATGCAGAAGTGTACCTATTAGATCACCCACATTACACCCGTTATCTTTAAGTCTCATGTAAAATGCGTAGTTCATATTGCCATCATCAGGGCACAAATCCAGAATCCGTGGCTGCCAATGAGATACCCAATAACACTTTGTCCGACCCGGGAATCGAACCCAGGACCCACTTACTATCCAATAGTTCGTCCATAAACCTTTAATACTGTCTTATATTGTGGATACATCAATCGAACTATTATACGACTTTCGAAACGAGGTGTCTCACCTCGGCTGTCTTGCTATATTTATGGAAAATCTCTTGTGAACAAATTTTCCACTTTCTTAGCTCTATTGTCTTAGTAAACTCGTGGAAAACTTCTCCCTTTTCGTATAATTACATTATAATCAAGTAATCTGTAAATCAAAGCTGTAGGTATCTCTGATGTCATCTATGCTGTCAATTTCTTAACATATTTAAATCTTCCTACCTACTTGATAAGTTTTGCATTTGCGTTTGCAGTAATAAGACACTGCCTTTTTTGGAGGTTGGGAAATCATCAATTGACTCCTCCCGCTCTGGGAAGAGCGGTAGGGAGTGTCAGACACCTACTGACTAAACCGCCCATGTTCCTTCTTATCCCTTTGTATCGAAGCCGATAACTAACTGCTGCCTCCATTATACTCCTTTTGCGTCGTCCACTTTCATATTGACGCACTCTGGTTGCGAGTACTACGTTTCTGATATTTCTGAAGAACTTTACATGCGTACGGTGTGTAAACATAACGTAAATACGTCGATTCGAAAGTAAAAATATATACTTACTTACTACGCAAATTATTAAAATATTATTAATTTATTTTTATCAATAATTCTGGTTGTTGTTGTTGCAAAAAAATTAACTAAAATGCTAAATAAAAATTGTATTTTCGATTCGTGTTTATGTTTTGTGTTAGGGCCTCTGGCCTCTGGTTAGTGTTCCTACGTCAGAAAATTATGTATTCAATGAAAATAACAACGGGTGTTGCAAATGCGTCACAGGACCACCAACAAAGAACGCAGTATTTCTCCATCATCTAATAACGCATCTTAAACACTAAGCAAGCGACGTCACTTCATAATGCACTTAGCATTGACACTGGTAGGTAGTTCCGACTAGATATTCAGCCCTACCTGTGACACCTGCAGGCTAATAGCAACCTTATCATTAGAAAAGTAAAGATCACTATAATCTGACAGAACTTGTAAATGATACCAACCTAACGTAACCTAAGTTTTATAGTCGTGTTTTTAAAGACCATTGTAATTCGACAGTGCTACAGATGTCAGAGGTACAGTAACTGCGAAGGGACTGTTACTGAGGCCCTCTCATTTGCGTCTAAACGAGGCATTTACTATGCGTATGTAATGTAAGTGCTAGCTATTATTAGACGTGTGAGGTCGGGTCAGAATTCTGGATTATGTAGTCTGTGGCTTTCGGATTAGGTGAGGATTATGTCCGGTTTATACTAGGTTTTCTGGAGGACAATGTGTTGTACGACAGTACATCACAAATAACTAGCTACTTTACAACTACTGTCAAATTTCTTTAATAGATTTTCGACGTTATCGCTAAAGGTTGATTGGGAGAGTTTTAAAGTTTCAGGTTTCTCTATGTGCAGCTGGCCATGTACTACATAATTATATTGTGACATCGACATGCATCGACTGCAGCGAAAACAAATAAAAAGAAAATGCTTAGTGCATGCTGCGACTCTACGAGTCACCGTGTTACTCGCGCGGTCGTAAACGGAGAGTACACTTCAACCGACTTATCTGCATGTGCAGGCGGAAAAACAAGGCAGAACTAAAATAATTTTGTAGGTACCAAGTTTGACATAATCGAAGCAACTTTTCTTGACAAGCAGCGCCACCTCTAACTGCACATTGAAAGTGGTCAATACTGTTTTCCTCACCGAACATCTATTTTATTTCAATGACAGATGTCAAGAAAGTATCAAACAAGATAATTATTGGTCAATGCCGAAACCATATCGAATCACCATAAAATCCGCATAAAGCACTCACAAACAGCATTCTAGACATAAAACGATAACAAGCATCTAACGTTGTTTTATGTTATTATAGTTGTTCTGCTAGTCGTTATTTGTGATGGCCTTTCAATGGCCAGGCGTGGTGTGGTAATAGCTAAAATGTAGCTGGCCGTATGGAAATATCGAAATGAAGGTTTTAATGAGATAGAAAGAAAGAAAAGCTAGCAAGACAGAGGGCGTCTTTAGCTTATTTATTTATCCTGATAATTGTTATTTTACCAACGCAATGCTTTCTTTCAATACTATTTTTAAACACACCGAGTCGCATTCGTTCAATCACTTTTTGGACATACTGACGTCACTTCTGCCGTATGTTTATTTTTACCGTCAAAATTATTTTGATTGAATTCCACTCCGGCAAACACCCGAGTTATTCATATCATTCTAAACTTGGAAATCACTGAAATATCTTACTGGAAAATCTCGGTATTTGCGCGGCGTAAATATCTTGCGGTACCTACCTTATAGTTTTCCAGCTTCTATCTTTTGCTAAAATAACTTAAAAATGGACGTGAATAAACATTAAATTTGACTTTATACCCTAACACATGGATCGAAGATTGTAGTTTAATCACAAAGTACGTTTAATATTGAGTATACTGCAACCTTCCAATGCGTTCAGTGTTCAGTCACGATATTCTCGCGGGTGCCGTCATTTCCCATCTATAGCTTTTACATACTTAAATGAGTTCAAACAGTCATAACTTCGAACACAAAGCTTCATGACACAGTTTCAATGAATTTCTGACGTCAAACGCATAAACCGATGCCACCCCACGTGTACGGAAATGGAAAACTTGACTATAAATACTATGTATACAAACGTGGCTCCATGCGTTTAAACATAAGCATAGTAGTACAGTAGCATGAGTCACTGGTTCGCAGTTTCATTGATTGTAGATAGAATAGAGTAGTTACCCACGTACCAATGAAAGGTTAGATCTAAAAATAAAGTCGTATTTATAGAACGAAATGTCGATTAATCATTGTTTCAGTAGTGTGTACTTTCGAAAGGAACGTTTCTTTTGTTCCGAAAGAATGTTCAAGATTTTTCTTTGCGAGGAAAATGTTTTCTGCAATTGGCACGGACGCATTTTACGGCAACTGCAAACTCATTTTGCATATACAGCAGTTTTCGGAATGAGTTTTCTAGCAAGCAGTTGATGTTTTATTTATGCTTGTATTTTTATTTCAGTTCTAGTAGGTAGGGTAGACACGAATCTTGAATATTTTACTGAAAGACAAGGCTGGCTTGAGATGACCTCTCTTATAGAAGACTAGCGGACGTCACGCGGTTTCACCCGCGTAGTTCCCGTTCCCGTGGGAATACAGAGATAAAAATAGCCTATGTCACCCGGGATGAATGTAGCTTTTTAATGGTAAAAGAATTTTTAAAATCGGTTCAGTAGATCAAACTCAAACTCAAATATTTTATTTCAATTAAGCCATTACAGGCACTTTTGAATGTCAGAAGGACGGAAGAAGAATGAAACTACGAGTGCAATACGTCATTCCGAAAGCCACCACGCCGAACCACACGCCACCGAATCACCGAATGCCCGCAACAACGAACACTGCGAGCACGAAAGCACACAGCGACGCAACCGCAACAACGAATGCTCGAGATTACCCCTTACAATTTAACAAATATACAAACACACAAACTTTACTGCTTTATAATATTAGTATAATTAATATAGATTACCGATCGATTGAGTTTTTTATTTAAAATAATGTGTATGGCAATCGCTTTAAAAGCATTTTATAGAAAATTTATATACTTCTTTCAACAAGATTGACACTGGTAGGTACGTTTTTCTCCAAATCTCATACATTTTGTGTAACTAAGCCCTCTGGATCCTACCAAGTTCGTGCGTGCATTAATCAATAGGGAAGCTACAAAATTGTCACTGTACAATTTTAATACCAACCTCACAATCATCACCAGTTATTTTAAATACATACAAGCATAATTTTATTCTACAATATAAAGTGCCCGCAGTGCGATTCTGTGAACATGTTTGCAATTAAAATATTTTAACTCTAAAGCAAATATTAACGTAGTTGCGTCCGTATTTGTTTCTCGTCATAATATTTCTAAAGACGTAAATTGTGTACGAGCACCGAATTTAAAACCTTATTCCTCTTAATATTACAATATGATTTGGATTGACAAAAAAATCCCAGTCCGTAAAATTATCTAGATTTTAATTATGTTTGTAAATAGCTCTTTAATTACTTAAAATAAGCCTTTTACTTTTAACAAGTTCCGTTTTATAATAATTCAAAGATTAAGTACGATTATTAGAGCGCAAAATTATGCAATGTTGATTGCACAGATTACAAATTATTATTATTATGTTGGTACCGCATGAAAAGCGCGCCATTGTCAACTCAACGGCGGCCATTATGATTTTGTAGTGGTCATTACGAGGTCTGGAGGCACGCGACTGCAAATTACTGCGGTGCACTAATGGCTATGAATATTATCTAATAATAACTATAGGAAGTTATTTCGTGAATTATGGCTTTATTACTTACTAGTTTTCAGTGTGGTCGCTAAGCTGCTAATTTGTGAGAGGATTTGTAAAGGTTATTTTATAAAATGACGCGATCCGCACATTTACTCTGACATTATACCTACCTCGACTCTAATATTGGGGATAACTGGAATAGGTACGTACTAATCTCGTGTTTCACACAGAGTTACCTATCATACAAGGATAATACTAAACAATTTAATTTAATGCTTCAAAATACGTTAGCCGACATAGCGGTAGCCAACAGATCACATTATGTCCTTTCCTACAGTATTAGCTATGCCTAACACTTCTCCCCTACGCCAGTGATGGATATTGCAGCTCAAAATAGATCTGTTTGCTAACGACTATTCGCCAAACTGTATTGGCACCCAACGCTTGAGTTAAAACACCAAAATAAGTTTAGGGCCAGAGCTCTACGAATACTGGCCACTCCGTAAAAGCTTTTTAGGCCAAGGGCAAAAAGCAAACACCGAATAAAAATAAATAGAGCTGTTTATTAGTTTTTTTATTCGACGCGTGATGAAAGAAAAAAGGGGATTTTGAACTTTTACGACGCTTTTATTGAAAGTAAAATAAAAGCAGACTTGAATCACTTGACCCAGTCACGTGTCTAAATATTGTGTTTAATTTAGTCTCGTAATTATCCATGAAATTATAAAACGCGCAGATCGAAAACCATGTGTTTCGGACTAAGAGTTACTTCACACAACCGAATCTATATATTTTTATTTCCTACTATTTTGTAAGCATATTTTTGCGAGATTTCACGTTGCTGTCTTCATTTTTAAAACCAAAATGAGCAAGCATACGATTTACAAGCCTGATTCAGCATGATCAAAACCAACCATTTTCAGACTCAATTGAATGAAATAACACATCGGAAGGCGTTCTCTTCGTGGAGCCGTTGGTTTCGCTTCAAAAGAACCATTGAGAATACCTCCTTTTTTGTGGGTTGGGAAATCATCAAATAGCTCCGCAACAGCAAATAGTCCCGCTCTGGGCGGAGCGGAAGGGAGTGTCAGACTTCTACTGACTGAAAACCACCCATGTTCCTTTTTAGCCCTTTCTGCCGAGGCCGCGGTATCTCTTTAGAACAACCCACAGCCCCGACGGGTAAGAATACCTCCATCAACTACGCTTTATAGCATGCTTTGAAATAACATACAATTAATTGATTTCTTCTCTTCTTCCTCAGATATGAGCGTCTCCTGCGTCGCGCACGCACTGAAGACTTGAGCGAGATCTCGGGCATCGGTTGCTTGTACCAGAGCGGCGTGGACCGACTCGGCAGACCCGTGGTTGTGTTCATCGGAAAGTGGTTCCCTATTGGAGATATTGATTTGGATAAGGTGAGAGTTACAACCTTTTTTTTTCAAATGTTTATTTCAACAAAAGTTACATGAGTGAGTGAGTGACATACAAATCGTCTGCCAAACGGCAGGACAGTTTTGCTCCCACCTCTTAGCCTTAGTTTTACTGCAATAACCAAAATTCCTTCAATTAGAAGGTGCTGGTTACATTCCCGTGATCGCCTATCATCAAACATATTCTGGGAATTTAATAATGCCATGATTCTTTGTTCAGTCTTTTGAGAATATTGGTTTGTTCATCTGGCAAAGATATAGGTACTGTAGAAAATGTGGAGAATCTTGCACATACTACACATAGTTTACTATAATCATCCTGTTTCCACTGCTAGGACACAAGCTTTTCTCTGTTGGAAGAAGTGAGCCATAATCCACCACGTACAGAGTGTATGTTTTGTCACGCTGCCACATAAAAACTGATCTCGAAACTCCTCACGTTCCAGGCGCTGTTGTACCTGATCAAGCTCCTGGACCCGATAGTCCGCGGTGACTACGTCATAGCCTACTTCCACACACTCGCCGCTTCCGGAAACCACCCGCCTTTCTCCTGGCTCAAGGAGGTGTACACCGTGCTGCCTTACAAGTAAGTATCTTATGACCTCAAGTTTTGCAAGCATGAGCAGAAGTTTGATTGTGTCCTTGTGTGTTTGTGTCCTTCGATGTATCAAAAAATTAAAAAAACAAATTACCTGCATTTTGTTTTTTTTTTAAGATTACTTGACACACGATTTAACAATGACCAGAACTAATTGTATTTCTACCTATCTTTTTTTTTGGGACTAGCTAACTATTTTCAAATCACTGTAACTCCTGAAAACCAAAATCAGCAATACCTGGCTTCTACTAGTAATAAAATAGATTCCTTATGACAATTTCATATGTTTTTCAGATATAAGAAGAACCTCAAAGCATTCTACATCGTACATCCCACATTCTGGACAAAGGTAAATAATTGCAATAATTCCAGACAATTTGTTAACCTTCGTGCACGGTGCGAAAAACGGTCGCACCTAATTTAAAATTCTGTTTGACTGCCTTCGTTGGTCTTGTGGACGCAAGCGCGACTGCTGTGTGCAAGTCCTGAGTTCAATCCTTAGGCCGGGCAAAATGTTATTGAGGTTTTCCACCACGAATTTCTCAGTAGCAGCCACGGAGTTTGGATCTGTGCCTGGTTGATGGCAATAGGCTCACCCCCTATTACATGGGACTTAAACATGACGTGAAATATAGGTGGTACACTTCTGTTTAACCCTTCGGGGAGTTGTATATGTTGTGTAATTAAAAATGAATTCCTGTTATTAGTTATTAACATCTGTCATGTGTAATCGTGTCTAACTAACAAACCTCCTATCCTCAGATGATGACGTGGTGGTTCACAACGTTCATGGCGCCAGCAATCAAGGCGAAAGTCCACAATCTTCCCGGCGTCGAGTATCTGTACTCAGTGATGGCGCGAGACCAGCTCGACGTGCCTGCCTTCGTCACAGAGTATGATATGACGGTATGTAGCATTGTGATGATGTACTGGATAAACTTACCTTGGAAGGCCCACTAGGTGGACCGGGATGACCTGATGAAGGTTGCGGGGAGCCGCTGGATGCAAGACGCACGGGATCGGACTATTTGACGAGACTTGGGGGAGGTCGATGTCCAGCAGTGGACGTTGACTTTTTTTGACTAAAAAGATAATGATGACTGAATAATGTATCCAAACTTTGCAGCGCAGCAAAGAACTTCTGGAGCTATTACTGTTTATCTGCGTCTGCCCACTGCTGGGCTACGGCCTCCACATAGACTTCCCGTTCTTGCGATTCAGGGCTTATGTGGAAGGCACCCCAGTAGTCAAATTTTAGCTCGTCCAAGCAGCAGCGTATGGCGGAAAATGTAATTAAACTGTTTGTAACGCGAGGAAGATTTTTAAGTAACGGAGGCGACAAGTAGGGCTCACCATTTCTATCTTAGACTATTCCACCAATAATGTGTATTATTGCACATTTCATATTTTAATAATATTTTTCTCTGTGTTCCAGATAAACGGTCTCCATTACTTCCAACCAGATACGAACAATACGTAAGACGCAGCAGTCGTTCCTTAGCTATACATTCTGATCGTTGTTATAACATGTTCTGGGCCAGTTGCCAACATCTCTCTGTGTCACTATAATAGGAAGACGCTTCAAACGACTAGAAGGAAGGGTTTAGAGTGTGTTTCACTCGCTTTTCGCTGGTTACGCTGCGTTCTAGCAATATTTATAACTCTTAGGTATAAGTACTGCTAGCAACATAGCCAAGTTTTAAAGTTTGTCTTAGGACTAGATGTCGTGATTTTTACCGTTTCTCTCATAAAAGCGTGCGCCGGCACACACTAGTGTTTCGTATAAACTTCGTAATTAATATAAAGTCGGCGAAAAATAAAATTTTGCTTAAAATTTCTAATCAATTCGTAGTATTTCACAAAGATATGCTGGCAACACTGCAATTTAAATTCGAGTGACCGTTTGAAATCGAGCCAATGCACGGTGAAAATTAAGTCATTACCGATTGTCAAAAATGGTGACTCGTTTTTTAAGGCCGCTGTTATAGTATTTTGTGGATTTTTTATTCGGTGTCTCATAACGTTGCATTTAAAACGAATCTCGTTTTCAAAAATGTGCAAATAATGTATACATTTCCAATTGATTAAACCGGTGTGGTGTCGCAAGAATTTGGCGTAGGATAAAAATGTGTTAAGAGTAATGTAAATTACGGTTTCCTATCAGTGACATATCAGATAACTGTTGGGTCCAGAAATTCGAATGATCGTAGGACTTAGATGTTAGAATACGCCAAGAATATAGATGGCATAGCGACTCTGATGATCAAAAATCATTACCATTCCTATTGTATAAAAGTGTAGGTACAGTAAAAATTACTGAATTGACCAAAGAACTATCGTAAATTCAACTAACTTAGATAAATTGTCAGACAATGAATAAAAGATCCACAAAAAAGTTAAAATTGTTGAGAATATAATATCTTGTAATCTAGTATTAGTGGTGCATTTTATATTATTTAATTGTAATAATTAATATAAGACATATTATCGATCGTTAGATGTTCTTATTACGTCTGTATTTTTAACTCTTGCAACCCCGATATATCTATACCACCTATAAGAATGGTACTTAGATTTTTTATATTTTTTTGTCTGTGTATTTAGTTGTGGATGGTAATGTGTGCTATTTTTTGTAAACTATATTTTCTTATATAAAATAATAGATTAAACTGACATTTTATTGATGTAACCTTTCTACTTAATCTTGATGCTTTCAGTGCTCACGAGTGAGATTTAGGTAAACCTCTGAATGCTCCAGTGTAGTCAAGGTATTGAATATCGCGCCCTAGTCTTATTAGAAAGAGAAATAAAACGGTCTAACTCTTTCTTTTGACGGGACACTTCCACTTGCAGAAAAGCTCGCCTACCATGATATGAGTAACTATCTTCTTCTCCTTTAAAGATAGTTTACCTTATTATAGTCTTTTATTTCCATTGTTGACACTGTTCATTGTTTCACACAGCCCCCCCATTTCTCTGTAACTTCACTGTTCAAGCGACAGGGTATTCGGTTAGCGAGAAGTGAAAAAAATGTTATTTTTTAATTAAAAAGATATCTTGTACCGCATAGATTTGGTATCATTTAGAAAGTTACCTACGTATGTGTCACACCCATTCTCTAAATTAGATATTTAACAATTAATTTTTATATAAAGGTGCTTGATAATTTTGGCATATTGAGATTTTAATTTTTTACATAAATAGATTTAAATCTAGGCTTAAAACGATACTTACGTAATGTTAGAGTATTGTAAATATGTATGCTGTTAAAGATTTTTGCGGAAGCATTCACTCATCTCGCACTACGGTAATGTAGATTTTTATAATAAATTGCTGAATGAGAAAGTGCGTTTGTACTTTTGGCTTATTTATTTAATTGGCAACACAAGGATGGGCCTATCCCGAGATTTAGCACGTAAAAATTTAATTGCTGCTTCACATTTTCGCTGCCTACAAGTCAAGGGTAGTTTAAGATAGTTTTGTAGCCTAAAAGAGGCCAATAATAGAGATAGGAAAAGTAAACGAGCGCTCAAACGTATGTTAGTACAAACGCTCACTTTCTCGGGAAGCATCGTGAGAAATTATCAGTGTTGAAGTAGTCGTGTGCATTGTGGTTGAAAAGGGCTCGCTACCAACGTATCACCAGTATGGTAAAGACCATAGAAATACAAGTAACGCACATGAGCTGTTACGATGAGAAAACTGTGTAGGTAATTGGAATGATCAAAAGTTGGTGGTGTGGCCCCAGTAGTGTTGCCAACGTTAAATATAATACACTGCCACTCGCTCGTAGCGGCATAGCGACACGCGTCGCGCCGTGCCATAGTGTTCACATGTGACGTTGTAGCCTTTGAATATTTGAACTTTTAAAATATTTTTATAAATAGAACGTTTTTATGACAGGTTATTCGTTCCACGAAACCGTGGTTAGATTTTGTGAGTGAAGTAGGCTGTACGGAGCGTATTCTAGTAGCGATTTTGCCAATTACCTCATATTATAATAATTATATAAACTACTATATTGTTAAAAATGCTGTTGTTATGATAGAAATAGGACAAAATATAACATTTGTAACTTTATATTTATCAATTCACGTAGTTTACTGTTTATGGCAAGGCCGCAAGGGGATGTTTCGTGGAACGATAATATTTTCATTCTTAGCCAAAAATACTGAATACCGAATGTGTATGAACAAACTAAATCTGTTTTCGTTTTCCGAAACCATTGTGCCACCATGTTTGAAACGATTTTTAAATGTTTATGAATTACTGGTAGACTAAGGTCCTTGCCTAGAGATCTGTGTAAGCGGTAGATATAAGTATTTGTAATCAAATAAGCTTTCACAAGTCTAAGTGATGAGGAATTTTGACTACACAAGCGACAGCACTTCAGACAATCTGGATTAATGTCAAAATCTTATAATTATTATTATGATTGCAAACCAATAAATCATTCTACCGCATTCCGCAATAGACCTTAGGAAACGACTGATTTGCGGCGTTTGCCTATAATTGTGTACATGAATCATTCTGCGTGTCAATATTGTGTGAGTGAAAAGTTGCAATTTTGAATACCGTTGTATTTTTAAGTGATCTTTCTAAAGAATACATTAGTCTTCAATATTAATCGATGATTATATAAAGCAATGTAGAGCTGTGTGATGTATTCGTGGTGGTGTGTTAAGATGTAGGGTATTTTGATAAAATTGGGGTGAAGAGGAACTGTTTCTGCTATCGCCACTAGTGTGGTGTGAGGACCGTTAGATTTTTGAATTAAATATTTAAGACAACTATCAGAGGGTAGTTCTTTTGTAGGAAATTCGTGTTTTCGTAAGTGATTAAAATGGTACCTGCACAATGATTCCTCTTCACCGCAAATGCTCACGTGAAAATCAGTTGTAGTATTCTTTATTGTCCTTTTTCGCGAGATGAATTCCATCAAGCAAAAGAGAACGAACGCCTTGGTTTTAAGAGATTAAAATTTAACCGAAACCGTGATTATTTTTAATGTTGACACTAGAAATCCCTGAGAGTTAAAACAAGGCCTTAGATGTGTTACTATTGTTATTTTATCGTATCTTTGTGTTGCACAGTCTATAATGCTGTTAAACATTTGTGTAATAACACGTGGTATTCGTAACGCTAAATATATTATAGGAAGTTAAATAAACAAAAAATATGTGATCAAGCGAATGTTGGTTAAGTTTCATATTTTATTAATAAAATAGAGCATTAAATAGGCTATGTAAATATTTAACAAATACAAAATAAAATTATTAATTTACTACAATATGGTTTTAATTTCATTCCATCCTATCTACAGAATATCTATAATACCTAATATCGAACCTGAGTTTAGGGTTGCCATTACCTATCAACAATACTGGAACAAATGCTTGATAAAAACTTTGTATTAAAGAATTTAACCGACGAAAAAGCGATAAAGAAAAAAACCTTCGAGTCTAGCTAAGCTACAAAATTAAAAATTAAGATCAATCAATCAAGAGTACCTAATCCTCGAAGCGTAAGGCCGCAAATTCGGAGAGGCGTTTCTTGCAGCGTGCAGCGGGGCGTTACATGGGAGTTCCATTAAACGCCCTGCTGCCTCCGATGCGGGCTTAGACAGAGGTGTAGGAAGCTCGTGGCTGCTACTGAGAAATTCCTGATGGAAAAACCACAAAACACTGCCTGGGCGGGCGTCGCTCCGCGCGTCTGGGGCCAAACTCCCGCGGCAGCTACAACAAGCTCAGTGACAAAATGTTACCCTCATTCTATACTGGGCCATAATGGTAAATGTACTACAAGGAAGTCCCTTGATGAAACAGTAAGGGGCCTGAGAATTAAAATTTTTGCTATAGGGCACTGAGCAGCGTGAAAATACTCGATGGCATTGCATTATCAGATTTAGACCCAAATAAGGGGGTAAATCAAAACAGATTACTGACTGGTAGGTATACAAATCCTGGCATCATCCTTTCCATGCCCTGCTTGTGTTTGGGGATCCTCCAACTGAACTCTTGCCTATAGCCTTGTCTTCATACACCGGTACAGTGCGGCGACTCTGATGTGCTCTGATTAAATGATAAAAATCAATTCTTTAATACAAGTAGTTTTTCCAGTATTTACCTACAATGATAAGAACAGCACATACACACACCTTTATCTACAAAGTTTAGGTCTGATAACAAATCACACTAACATGAAAGATTGAACAAAACATGCTAGTTGAAAAATCAATCCAAAACTCAATCAAAATTATTCTGAGGACTCTTATCAGTGTAGAGAAATGTGGAATAGATTGAAAAAAAAATCATGAATTTCCTTTAGATAATTATTTATTCAATTATAATAAATTAATACATTAATTTTATTACTTAGATACTTGACACCCATTAAGGATTTGGACTAGTATATTTAAGGGAGGATATTTTTGTGCGCCATTCATGAGTGTCACTCTTAATACTGTTAGTACATTGGAAAGCAAGAATCCTCCAACTGCACCAAGGTAGCATGGTATCGGCCACTTCTGCCAGGGTGTGTTCCAGTCTAGAGGGATGACAACAGCCCCCACCCATGCCCCATAAATAGCCATCATGGCATTGCTGACTAGCATCTCAGTGATGGTATCTTTATCATATAATTTCAATCCAAATAACAACTGCAGAGATGTTTCCATATTAGTATGAAGTAAAAGGGGAAATACTGTGAGTAACGTCAGTAGCGACGACAGCATCAAAGTCTCTTCATGACATTCAAGTACGGGTGCGCCGAACAATACGATCCCGACGAAAAACGAGAATTTAACACACAATAGAAACACGAATCCTTTCAACAAATCTCCAGCAGTATTCTTGCTCGCTTTCTTCTTCCCTTGGAATTCATTACTAAGCCCCAAGTAAGATGATTTCAAAAACTCCGCGACGAAAATGAGAACCAGAATAAAACAAGACGAGCCACTGCCGACGGAGTAAAGAATCCCTTTATACGATATAAATGTGATGATGCTCGGTAAATAAATGCATGTTATCAAACTAGATATTGTTATTTTTCGCAGTTCCAATTGATCTTTTAGGGGAAACATGTCCTTTTTCTTATTTATGGCACAAAACATAAAAGTTTCCACAGCTGCGACAGATTTTGTGTTAATTATTTGACAGTTGACACTGACATATTAGAGTGCACAGCCGGAACAGCTGACACTTGACATTTCACAAACTGGGTTACAGCCTGTCTATAAAGTCATGAAAATAAATGAGGGCGCTGCGGTCGTGAAGACTCGTGCACATAGCAACCCTGTATAGTGTGACTAAAATGGTTTTGATACTAGCACATTATTTTGTACTAGAAGCAAACCTGGTTGTAATTAAAATCTGTTAACTTATTTAAAAAAAATACAGAAACCATAAACAAAGATGCGGCCTTCATTATAAATGATAATAC
Source organism: Diarsia dahlii (assembly GCA_949775195.1). Lineage (NCBI taxonomy): Eukaryota > Metazoa > Arthropoda > Insecta > Lepidoptera > Noctuidae > Diarsia > Diarsia dahlii. The sequence continues at coordinate 2,514,652 of OX459198.1, forward strand.
CAGCCTATTACTGTCCCACTGCTGGGCAAAGGCCTCTTCTCAACAGAGACGGCACGAGCACTGATCACCACGCATGCTCAAGACGGGTTGGCGATTTCAGACTTATAATAATTATAAGTCCAGATTTCCTCACGATGTTTTCCTTCCGACCTTCATTGAAATAAAAATGAGTAAATAAAAGAAAAATGTTCGTACATATTTTTTATTAATGTTATATTTTAACTTTTGTACCACTGTATGCCCATTTTCTCTTGCCCGTTTTGCTGCAATATGTTGTTCGATTAGAGCCTTTCTGTTATTTTGATCTTCTTGTAAGAAAATCCAATCGATTTTAAAATTTTAGGCAGGACTTCTAGGCTACATTTAAAATCCAGATCTGTTTTAGCGAAATTTTATGTTGAAGTCATCCATTTCTTTCTTAGGACGGCCCTGTGTTTGCCTTCATCTACAATACGCCTCACTGTACTCTCAGATTTTCCTGAAAGAAAGATTTAAAAAAAGATGTAATATCTAACAGAAAATACATAGCACTGTTTTTATTTCAAACATGTTAAAACTGAGATTACCCAAAAGTATCAAAAGTTAACGTCGCACTACAATTTGAGCTACTTACATTTGCAATCTAACCTATAAATGCGCAATGTAAACAATGCTTATTTTAGTCTTAAAATCGTATATTTAGTAAATTTGTGACTTCTGGTAGATAAAAAACAAACAATAACACGATTACATACCTGTTAAAGCTGCTGTTCGAATATAAATATCATCCAAATTTGATAAAATTTGGTCAGCTTGGTGTTTTATCAAACATCGCTGATATACTTTGAAATAATTTCCCGAGCTCCACTCTTATTTGTTTTCCTCATATTTAACACGTTTTTTCGAAGTTTTGTCGACGTAGATTTGAAAAACATTAAAAAATGCAAAAGATATCAAGATAAATAACAAGTTGATGACAGCCGATGACATTTGATGTACCATGATTTAGTGTTGCCTTACTTTTGAATAATGTTAGTTCCTCAAACATTAATTTCATGACTTTATAGACAAGCTGTACAATAAAATGATCCGACCTTAAAACATGAGCTTTTATTTTATATTTATTCTGTACATTTACTAAACGTATTTGTACCATAATTGTACAAACGCAAGATTGGCAAGAACTTATATATTGTTCCTTCAATAGAATTTCTTCAATCAAAATATTTTTTACAATGCGTTCCAGGTGAAGTGCGGAATACCTACGCTTTTTTTTTGCAATTTACAACAGTATGAGTTACTAAAGGTAATTAAGAAATAATTAAGTTCTAATGTTTTACGTGGTAAACACATAATATATTATTCCAGAGTTTTAATAATTATTATTGGCAACGAAGTTTTTCAGTGTTTTCACACAACTAATATTTTTCGTAAATGGCAACTAAACAGAAAACGTCAAAACCATATGTTACGTGGCAACATTTTTCTTACAAAATCATAATAAAAATTCTCAGTGAAGTGAATGAAGTATAGAAACGTGATCGATATGACGACACCAACTTTATAAATGAAAGGTGCTGTTGGCCGAGCCACCAGTTGACTGAAGACAGTGAGACGTTCGGCTACAGTGCGAGCCAACGTTCATACACAAATCTCGTATAATAAATAACATATTACAAAACTGTACTCTGTGTCGCAAGTGTTTGGTGTGTCATTGATTACATAAAAAGTAAAAATGCGCTGCCCATTCATAGGATCGTTGAACCAGGCCTTCGTAAAGAATTACGGGGCCACTCTTATGAAACAATACGGAAACTACTGCCCAATCGTTACTCGCGGGTTCCGTTCTCTCGGCGTTGATGAGACTAAGTGCCCCTTCATTCAGCAGAACGTGGGCATCTCTGAGGCGCCCAAGGAGATGACTGAGGACATCACGGAGCCTGCGCAGGCGTACCACTACGAGAAGTTCTTCCACGAGCAGATCAGCGCCAAGAAGAGGGACTACTCGTACCGCATCTTCAGGAAGGTGTCGCGGTTAGCTGCGGACGGTGTGTACCCGCAGGCGCTGGAGGGGCCCGACAACCACCGCGTCACTGTCTGGTGCGCCAACGACTACCTCGGCGCGTCCCGCCATCCTGTCGTGCAAGATGCAGCCGTCAACGCCATCAAGTCTTACGGTACAGGAGCAGGAGGAACCAGAAACATAGCTGGAAACTCTCAGATGACTGAGAAACTTGAAGCTGAGATAGCCAACCTGCACAAAAAACCAGCAGCTTTAATATTTAGTTCATGCTTTGTTGCAAATGATGCAACATTGTCTACATTAGCAAAAATTTTACCGGGCTGTTTAATCTTTTCTGATGCTGGAAACCATGCATCTATGATACAGGGAATTCGAAACAGTCGAGCACCAAAGCAGATATTCAGGCATAATGACCCGAATCACCTGAGAGAGTTGTTATCTCAATCGCCCGAAGGCATCCCCAAGCTAGTCGTATTTGAGACTGTGCACTCAATGAGTGGAGCGATCTGTCCTTTAGATGAAATGTGTAACATAGCCCACGAATATGGTGCTCTAACATTTGTTGATGAAGTCCATGCTGTAGGGCTGTACGGGAAGCATGGTGCTGGTATTGGAGAGGAGAGAGGGCTCCAGCATAAGATAGATATAGTATCTGGAACATTAGGAAAAGCATTTGGTAATGTTGGGGGCTACATAGCTGGGTCTTCTCTATTGGTGGACACAGTGAGATCTCTGGCTCCCGGCTTCATCTTCACGACGGCGCTGCCGCCACCGGTGCTGGCAGGGTCGTTGGCCGCTATTAGACTCCTCGCGAGCGAGGAGGGCAGGAGCTTGCGAGGGAGGCACCAGGCTATCGTGCGATACTTGAAGCTGTCGCTCCTCGTGGCCGGTCTGCCGCAGATGCCTTCAGTCAGTCACATCGTACCTGTACCGATCACGGGCGCCGACAAGGTCGCAGCCGTGGCGGAGTCCCTGATGAAGCGGGGCCACTACGTGCAAGCCATCAACTACCCAACGGTAGCACGTGGTGAGGAGCGGCTGCGGTTCGCGCCCGGCCCCTACCACACTCCTGAGATGATAGACAGCCTCATCACAGCCCTAACGGAAGCATTCCATGAAAACAATATAAGTTTCAATGAGTTCATGAAGAACGGGACGTGCCGCGAGTGCAGCATGGAGTACAAGGTCGACATCGCTTACGAAGAGCCCTTCAAGTACTCGTATACGCAAGTTGCGTAGTTTGACCTTGGCATGACCGTGTATCGACCATGACATTGGGCGCTTGTTATGTATAATTTAAAAAATAATAAAGCTAAGCTAAAAAATGTATGTTTATATTTTGTTGTGGTTCATGTTAGGTTGAAAATTAAACGTGGTATCATGGAGCTCAGTCATTTTATTTAATCCCAGTACTTGATGACGCCGTCCCAGCCTGCCGTGAGCAGTTTGCTGGGTTCGTGAGGGTGCCAGAGAGAGGTGATGCAGACGCCATCGTGCGCCTTCCATTTCTTGTAGAGTTTCGTAGTCTTCCAGTCCCAAATGTAGCACTTTCCGTCCGCGTCGCCGGACACGAGGTAGCTGGAACAAACATACGATGTTATGTAATAAGAATAACAGTAGACATTATACTTGTTTTTTCCTATTCTTAAGATATGTCCGTCCAAAATAATAACAAACATTGAAGACCGGCTGTTGATAAGTGAAAAAATGCCATAAAATAACATCCTGCTTTAGAAATTACTATTAAATCATTCATTAGAAATGGGCAACCCAAATTAGAGGAAATTCCCATCAGCAATTTATTTTCGTAATATGTAACTGTTATGACAACTGCGTGAGTCAGCAGTAGTCAGCACTCAAAATAAAATGCAGAACGGTAGTAAGGGTAATTAGTTCATTGTTGCATTTCCTCATAGGTAATCGAATGTTGGCTTGTCAATAAAAAATATACCGTTACACGTGGTCAATAGGATTCTTACTTGCATACATTTTCTACGAGGCTGTTGCTAACTAGAAAATTTATAACAACAGGTAAATTTACTAAATCATGACTCTTGAATATCAAGTTTGTCCTACAGAATAAATGAACATTCAAATCAAAGTCGATGTATTGCTCAAAGTAGTAAAACGACTTTATTGCAATGATGTTACGTTTGTGTTTGTATCACTTAACTAGCTAATGTAATATTCTGGATAACAATATCGATATGGAGTGGGACTTATCACGATTATGCATTAGGTACGTAGGCACCTTACCCACTTAATTAAGCATGATAAATATCAAGGTAATTGCAAGCCCTTAATAACATTAGATAATGAACTAATCATTGGAATTCGCCGTGGTCGAACCAAATTCATTCATCGTTTTCAGACATGCGCAACGACTGCATACTTCAGAGTGGCTCCACGCATTTGACCTTCGTAAAGGACATAAACGGTCAATGTTTCAGGCGTCTAGTCTAGGAAACCAATTTTGTAATGCAGTTGAGTTTACATTAAAACTTCCGTCATAATCATCCAATAAGCCTTTGCGAAGTAATTTAGAGTTGACTCGAACGCGCGAGTTCCTAGAGTAGAGACCACGTATCGCCGGTGGAAGCGCCAGGGTAGCACGCGAAATTCAATTGCCGGTCAGTATCAAGCTATATATTGTAAAATATGATTCACGGGCCTTAAGCGCAGGATGGGAAGCCGCCCAAGAAGATGTAGGAGCCGACGTCCTTTAAAAACTGGCTGGGACAGAGTGGATTCGGAAGTTCTTCTATTTAGCAGTGGAATGCGACAGGCTGCGTTGATTATGATCAAGTACAAGTACTCTATAATAATTTAGTACTTGTACAATTAGAAGCTCATGGCTAAATAATGACAGCTGCTCGGATCAATCTCCAGGTAAAGGTGCGCATGCTTAGATTGGTCTGTAAATGGGTGACCATCCGTTACACACCGAGTTCAGTGCCTCGGAAAACACGTTAAGCCGTTGGTCCCAGCTGTCAATTGTAAATCTTTGACAGTCGTTAGTTCGTTACATTACAGTACAAAGTCAGACAACCAGACTTGCCAAGGGATATCTTATCCCCCACTCCCCAGTACTAAGTGGGTTGTGGTGTCGCCCAATGTAGGTAAAATACTGGTTTTCACCTGCATCGAAATAGACTGGAACCCCAACATACAGTTGGGACAAGGCTATGCATAATGCAGATGATGACTTGTACAATTTGATACTGAATAAAATATTGTTGTATCAAACCAACAAACTTATAACCTCCTCCTTTTTCGAAGTCGGTTAAAAACTATACAAAATAGAAGCGACGGAATCGTCGGCGTCGTCATTTCGACCTCGGGGCCAAGGTTCTGCCCATTTGTTTGCATACTTTCAGCGTAATGTTATGACGCGATTCGTATATGGTCAGCATTTGCATTTCATCAATGTAAGCAGCTATTATTTGTTAGGGTTCGGTTAGGTTAAAGTCACTCATAATTTGCATAGAAACTCCTAGAAGGTCCTTATGTCTGAAGTGGAGTTATTCGATTTGTAATGTTGTTTTAGAAGTTTTCAACAGTCATATTTCCTACCATGGCACTTCGCAGGTCAATCGAAACGGCTTAACCGGACTATTTCATCACAACTTGAAGAGAAAGAAGAGTATGAAGCGTCTCGGTAGGTACTAAGTATGTAGACATGAGATAAGTATCACTTCACAAACCTGCAATTTCTAGGCAAAAATTTTGTTTCAGTCTGCTGCTATTATTTTTCAGTATAAGGACTTCTCGAAATGCTCAGATAGTACCTTATCGTTCAACTTATTTATATTTCATTTATTACATTCGTGATCGGTCTCCGGCCCCCCTCATACGTGACCTGTAACAAGGAATATCCTACTCTAGTTACCTATGGGGACCCCAGTCCTATTAGTGCAGGTGTCCCGAACGATATGGGAATACTAATGCACTGTTTTTGGTCCAACTAATGGTTGGCTCTTTATGGTGATAACAGATAAACCATTCGTTGGACAAAGAGACTTAGAGAACACTAGCTTTTGTCCGCGGCTTCGCCCGCGTTTATTTCGGAAATATCAAAAATGGCGATTTTCCATACAAATTTTCATGCCCTATCTATCTCTCTAGTAGTTGAATTTCAAAAAATCCTTCCTTACTTCTTGTCGACATTATAATGGGAAGCTCTGTGCAATGCTCAAGGGTTTGGGCTGGGCTTTGATGAGTCAGTCAGTCAGTCAGTACCTACTTTTCTTTTTCAAAAAGGAGGAGGTTCTCTATTTGTTTTTAGGTAGGTAAGTATTTTTTTATTTATATAGATAGAAGACAGGACGTTATCTGTGCTACTGACTGATAGTATCAGTAGGTCTTCGTAAATTGCCGGATGGAGATGGAGCCGTAGACCAAAGAAAAGATGGATATGAGTTAATAATAGTGTAACGAATGTCTGGAAAGAGATAAAGGAAGTACAAAAAACCGTTTTGTGCCAAACCAAGGCAGTAGGTAGAAAATACAATGCGTTCAAGTTTTCACATTCGTCAGGATATTTCCTACCAAGAAACTGACAAAGTTTGGTACGCGAAGACCAAATTAAAACAACTAATTATCCTTCATCAACTACGGATATGTTACCAATTTGATATGAGTTAACGACCTTTTATGAAGTTGTGAACAGACCTGAATTATTTACTACTTCTTGTTTTGAGACCTTACATGTCAATGACCTTTTCATTTAATGTGCTCTACAATACAATAACATATTTTTATAGGTATTCAAATAATAATCAATAAAATTTACGGTTAGATTTAATTTTCAAACCATGTGGCAAGTGATACTGATAACAATTGCTATTACCAATTAAATAAAAAACAATAAGCATTGGAAGTCAAACTAGAGATAAACTTGAAAATACCTATTAGAATTGAAGTGGATTTATATATTGACTTCTCTCTTGAAAAACAATGATAAACGACAAGAATTTGTACGTCTTAACTTTTATTATCTTCATAAAAACCAGATTTAGCCAGTTACTTTAATCTTACGGGATGTTTTTCATATTTATACAGTTAAAATGTGTTATGTTATGAATGTTATGATAAACATCACATGATAAAAAGTATGTTTTAAAAAAAAGTAGTTAAAAAACTAAAAAACCCGACTGAAAAAACTGAAAAGCAAAAAACAAGCACATTTTAAATTAAACAAAACTTGGAAGCAGGCGGGGTTCATTCTATTTGCATTTTTTCTTTTCATAATTTAATATTCAAATGAACCCCGCCTGCTTCCAAGTTTTGTTTAATTTAAAATGTGCTTGTTTTTTGCTTTTCAGTTTTTTCAGTCGGGTTTTTTAGTTTTTTAACTACTTTTTTATTTCAAACTTTTTAGTTCTTTTTTGTTTGTTCTTTCGTTGGTCGCGTAAAATTCTTCGCAGATATTTTAACTTTTGTGCTTGTTTATAGGATTTCTCACTTTGAATTTCTTTTAAACATATAAGTGTTATATATATTTTTGTAATCTCCTTTTAAAACCCTTTATTTTGATATCCTACTCGACGGTATTGGAAAAAAAAATTGATTTCCGCGATTTGGCCCCCAAAACCCGCAATTTTTCTTTGTTTTTTAATTTTAATGTAGCCTATAACACGCCATCAAGACGAATCTAACGACGTGTATTTCATTCAAATCGGTTCATCCGTTTATGAGTTATGGGGGAACAAAGAAACGGACATACATACATACATACTTACATACATACATACACGTCAAACACATAACCCTCCTTTTGGGCTTCGCCGCAGTCGGGTAAAAAATGACACTATCAAGAAACCATCAATGGAAAAAACTACGACATAAATGGATATGCCTAAAAATAAAGTGAACTATGAAACCAGGTGATACTTGAGTTGGTATTATTTTGATACATATCTGGCTCACAGATAGGACAGAGAACCTAAATTTAACAAGCGCCCTTAGTAAGTTGCCATTTCAGTAATTTGGATAACTTTTACAATGGACCTGAGTGAAAAGACCATTAACCGCTTGGAGGTTAAACTAATGAAATGAGGCCACTTCCGCCGGAAAAAAATAGATAAATGTAGCATAAACTATCGCTTGAAGAGAAGTAAGGAAGGTCAAGAGGAACACCTAATAATAGGACTTCCTAGGCTAGACTGGTATAGTAGTTTCATACAAGCCCACGCTTGGCTTGCCCCTAAAAAAGTTTCTGAACAGTCTGGTCGCCTACGGCTTGCCGTATTGTTAGCCTCTGGGCGCCCTATTAAATAGAACAATCTAGCCTAGAAACATAAAGTAGGTACATAAGTATGTTATCACACGTTATCTTTACAAATATGTGTGCGGTAATCCGTCAACAATTATCTATTCCGCTAGACAACAATCGATCACTATTTTGACAATAGTAGAAGACAGAATCTGATACCCTAGTCAATACTTGAATGACTAAATAAAAGCGCTCCATTGGATATTGATCTTTCGGCTTAGCGGTCAGAGCAGAAATTTTAAAACTTGTGAGAAACCAACAAAATGTGTCACGCTTAAGATTACTGATTCTGTTACCAACTAATATCTAAAGGTTCCAAATCCATTGATAAAATTCACTATCAAAGAATAATATAAATCCGATATCACGAGGATGCTTCAATGCTTCAAATAAATAAATGCTAAGAAAATTTTTGTGTCAAAATAATTTAAAGACAAAAATTGCTAAGTAGAACAGTCAAATAAGAAACCAAAAACCTTGCGTCAGTGACGTGCTCAAACCAGTTATTTTCAGGAAAAGGAAACAATTGTATGAGAACGTTCACAAGTATTCACAACCTGTGTAACTCAAATACATTAAGTACTAAAAATATTTTAGCTTGCCTTGCTAAATATCTGTCCTGTTGTCTGTACGTTACAGGAACTGATGAGGATATTGAAGACGGTAAAATGGAAAGCGCCCCGAACATGGTTGAGAAAAAGGCCCGGAAGATGATGCTGAAGACGGTAAACTTGCAGCCGAATTCTAGGCCAATTCAATTACTCGTAGAATGCCCTCGACACACTAAGAAGAAGATAGCTTTACGTTAGGGACTAGATAACTAAACTAAGGCGGCTGTTTTTAAAGACACCCTTCATCATCATCAACAGCCTATTAATGTTCCCACTGCTGGGTCACAGGCCTCCTCTCTTTGAGAGGGAATGGGCTATAATCTATACCACGCGAGCCCAGTGCGGATTGGTAGATGTCACATGTCTTCGAATTTTTTGGTTCTAAGACATGCCGGTTTCCTCACGATGTTTTCCTACACCATTTTGAGAGCAGCGGTGATGAAATAAATTACACATAGTAATGTGCCTGCCTGGGTTCGAACCGACGACCACTCCTCTATCACGAATAAGACACCCTTATCAATAGTATATTGCTATCAATATCAATAGTGATTCACTATTGAGCTGGAATATAATTGTTACTTTGTTAGGTAGATAAAGGTTAAAGTCAAAACTCTACAAGTGTTTACATTTTTTGTAATAACCTGATAAGTTTTTAGTTACAAAAAAACACGTGATGGGTGACCTAAATAAACATTTGTTGCTTTTTGACCTTTTCGATTAGAAATCAGGACTTTAGATCAGGCATTATACACAAATGGTAACAACCAAATTAGATATCGAGCAATGTATTTTTCTACTGCTGAGCTAGCAACAACAAATACAATAAGAAAGGTATATAACAGGAGTAATACCATAATCAATATTCTTGCCAAGAACTTTAATGGTTTCAGGAAAACGACATCCGCATACAAATGGATTTGTTGGACTTAGATCTGTCAAAATGATTAAATATGGAATTATGATCACGACAAAAGAACTGTTACACGCGCTCCACCTACCTACGTAAGTAAGTACTTGGAAATAACTGCAGTAATAAAGTCATTAACTTTACATATTATTACTAACGCTACGAGTATTGCTGTAATTATTTTACATAATTACACGATCACGTTTCTTCAAGTGAAGTATTAGGTTGGAGATAATATCAGATATAAGGAATAACTATTTTTTGTAAATAAAACATTATAATTAACATAATATCACGCCTGTAATCCTTGAAAGGTTAGGGCCATTAGCCCATACTTCACCAGTAATGTTTAAGTCCCAATAGGGGTGAGCCTATTTCCATCAACCGGGAACAAATCAAGGCTCCGTGGCTGCTATACGTATCATGAAATTGACCAGTAATCAGCTGCCTACTAATACTTATCCTATTTCTGTAATCTACATCACTTTACATAGCATTAATATCACAGCATTGAAGGCGCATGATTACTTTTTGTTACCTGTAAATATGTCACTTAAGTGCCTCACTTAATAAATAAATAAAGACATATCGAACAGTACTTAATCTCTTTTTTCCTCCTAGACCGTGTACCTATGACAGGTATTAGTTGTCGACTTATTTGTAAATTAGTTGACATCGTTTTCCCTGTTGCCTATCCTACTTCTGATGACATAACATACAGGATGAAAGCAAGCAAACCATCATGTTTACACGAGTTGCTCGCAGAAGCAGGAAATATGTTTGAATTAGATACAACACAAGTAGTAAGCTATATTCAACAAGACAGTGTTAGAATAACATCCTGGACACTTCAGCTGAAGAGCTACTACTGCTGAATAAGATCATATTTCCGTGAAACCTTCAAATATGCATTTACACGACTATGTGCAGTCAAATAATATATTTGCATATTTTGATTAGCAGAGTTGAATTACAGTAAAATGAACGATTTGTGACTATGTGTGGTCTGATCTCAGATCTATCTCATCTTAGATTTGAGCAAAGAGTTTTAAAACTAGATACTTAAAATTTTAAACATGTGAAAAACTTAAATTAGTTAATTAAACAACGCAATTAAGTTATTTTTGCCGAGAAATGAAAATATATTTTTGTCTAGAGAGGCAAAAACATCTCAGAATTTTAAAATAATTTAAAAACATACTAAATTAGTATTATAACCAGAACAAAAAATGCTTCCTAAAATGATATGAAGCGTTCTCATTTAGAGTGACCTTAATGAGTTTTGATCTTTATAATCAAATATAACTACAATATTGTAAGCTAAGCCGATATACATAATTATGTATTTTTTCATTTACCAAGCATACCACATATTATTTTATTACATGTTTGAACAGAACAGACATACAATTCTATGTGTACTAGTCTAGGCACTTAGCAACAAAATACCAAAGAAACTAGACCGTTTTAACCAGTATATTATTTTGGCTACAAATCCGAAAAGCCATGCCAAAAAGAAAATGCTGGTACACCCAAAAAATCTCAGCAAGGGCTTATTTTAACGCCACAGCCGGAACACACTTGAGACTAAAATGTTACTTCCGTAGGTAGGTAAACCAATAATCCAATTCTGGTATTATTTTGGTCAATCGGTCATTGCCCTAGAGAACTCAGTTTCATTTAAGTCATAAATAAGTCGTAAAAGAAGTTTACGACAAGTCCGACATAATTTAGATTGCCATCGACACGCTAAGAAGGTGTTAAAATTGTTCGTGTGTCATGAACTCCTCATCATTCTCTTGCACTTAACCCAATTTATATGGGGTCGGCGCCAATGATATTATAAATAAAAAGAGGTAGATATCGCATTAGCACGCACAAATTGTTGAGGACAAACTACGACAATTGGTGCAGTTTAGTAACTTGCTATCTCTTTTTATCTTAAACGTTCCGTATTATCTATCCCTGTCGTAGAACGCAACGATATCTGAACGCCATTCAGTATGAACATGGCGTATCTTTCTTTTTAATATCATTGGGTCGGCGCAGTATGTCTTCTTTTTCCATACTTCTGTATCTCATCATTTCATACCATTTCATTATTTACACAGTCCATCCATCGTTTCTTTGATCTTCATCTACTCTTTTACCCATCCACATGCATACCTACTCAAAACTTTCCTCACGATTTTTTTTTGCTTAACACCACACATCCCTCTAAGCATTCTCATCTTAGCCACATGCAAATGCTTTTCATTAATCCCTTTTGTGTTTTCCATTAGATTTTTCGTGCTTGAATCAAAAATTATGCACCCAGATTTAAATCTGATTAGCATTTTAAATTTTGTAATGTCTTGATTCAGCGCGAAATTGTTCAGCATCTATTTAAAGATACTGGCCCAGTGACATGTTTACAAACGTAGTAATTATATCCTTGAACCCAGAACTAGTTTATACTGCGTTACAGACAGATAGAACTATCGGACGGCTTTGAAGCTACGCCTCTGCTGATACCGTAGTGGAAAAACCCAAATGCGTTACATAAGATCTCACTTGTATAAATAAAACCATAGAAATTCGACAAAAGAAACAATGTAATTATGAAGACGTTTTCATTGAAAATAGCTCTATAATTAGAACATCAAATATTTTCGTAACGATACGAATACATTATATTGGAATAAATTATATTTGTGTTAGTGTTTTTAAGAGTTTCAGCAGTTTTAAGCGGCCACATTATTTGGATTCACGCCTGACTTGCGTACCGAATCCCTACGTTGTTGCCAAGAATAACGTACCCGAAATACAATACTGGTTATAACCAAAACAGTGGCAAAGGTCGAACGTCGCGGCCATAGATTACAAAACATTTACGGACTGAGTGACAGAGTAACAAATCAATTGGACACGAAAGGAAAATTTTGATGAATGCTTCCTTACAGAATTCGTCAAAGTCGTCGTCGTTCTTTAAAGTCTTGTAGAATTCGTCTTTTTCAACAGAATGAAGGAAAGGCATTCCTTTTCACACCTCAATTAAATTCAGCACATTTGGTAGATGGTCTACCAATGAGCAAAATTTAGTTTTGGTGGCTTCGATTAGCCGTCATCGTCAGGAACTCAGGACATGGGGCTTTTATCCCGCTATTAACCAATTAACCAATAGCTGTAACGATGTCAATCGGCGTCTTTTCTCATTTTACAAATTAATTATATAAAAGTTTTCTTAACGAAGCCATCAACCAAGCACAGTACAGTACATCAAACTAAGTCTGTGCAAAAATCATTGCTGGGAAACGACTGGGACTGGGAAATACTTGTGGTTCACTTTGATGTCAAAACAGAAAATACTACAACAAAAGAAAGGTAAAACAGCCAGGTAACGAATCTGTCCTAGATATCCGACCTCCTACGAGGCAAATTCAAATTCAAATCGTTTATTGCAATCCATAATGTACATTTTTACAGGTGGTATAAAATAATTTTAGACACAATTATGGACCCTGTCGGGCACAGCAATTTTCTATATAAAATAATTAGAGAATTAGAGAGAGGAAGAGCGCTTTGCTTCTTTTAATATTAAAGTTGGTATTATTTCTATACCTAGCTTATATCTATTAATCTATATATCTATATTTATTTACTTATTCTATTAATATTTTAGCTGTCTATCTATTCTTTAAATATTTAGTTAGTTATATTCATTAAATTACTTATTTGTTTACCTACTTGGTTTCAAAAGTTTTGTTTTAATTTTATTAGTACCTAGTTAAACGTTATAATTATGTATTATTATCGGATTTATCGGCAGTTGAGGGAGGTCTACTTTTAAGTACTTCAAGTGGCTATGAAAGGTAACACACGCTCACAAACAAACGACTCACAATATTAGGGTCAAACAGCAAAGCTACTTAATTGAAACTTGACACCAATGTAGTACCTAAATACATTGTAAGTGGAACCTTATCGATCGAAGACTTCAACATTTCTTACAAGTATCTTAGTAGTTTTATGTTTTCTGAAACTAGGATAAAACTGGTTGAGGACTATCTTTAACTTTTGATTTCGACATCATCAACACTTTACTCTTTCAAGCAGCGTTACTGGGATGAAAATACCAGAAACACAGACAGGTGCAGTTGAAAAGCGTGTTACTCTAACAAAACAATGTTTTATATACAGTATTGCTGGATACATTACTGTGTAGTTTCCACATCTTTCTACTTTGTGCGTCTTTCTACTTTGTATACAAAAGAGGTATTAAGAAGCACGCTGTGTTGCTTTATATCATCATACGAGCATGAAAGAATCGATTTCTTTGAGCTATCTACATAGAGTACATTGTTACTGAAAAGCATATCGCATTATATTATCGGTCATAGTTTACATTGCGTACTAATCATTAATTTGCCCATATCTTAATTTATTTGAGGTCTCTATTACTCGTTATATATCTGACTAGTCACTTTCTATCCATATCATCTTTCTTACAGTCCAGTCCATTCATCGTTTCTTCAATAAAATTCCCTACTTTTATGGCCGTCTATTTCATACACAGAACTTTCCTAACGACATTTTCCTCATTCCTATGCATCACATGCTCACACCATGACAACCGATTACCACACAACTGTTCAGTTACTGGTGCGTCTTACAACCTTCCATTGTGTTACTGGCGATTCATTTAGCATCATTCTATGTGCGTGTTCACGTACGCGCGACGCGACGCGCGGCGCGACCTGCGACGCGACGAGCGGCGCGTCGTGCGATTTTTGTGTTCACGGACACGCGATGCGTGCAGCGGCAGATATCATCGCACGCGCAAACACAAACGTATGGCAATGTACTACGCTGTTCATACAGACGCGGGGCGGTGCCCGCGGCGGCGCCCGCGGCGACGGCCGCCGCGATTATCGCGGCGACTTTTCAAGCGGGTAGCAAAGCACGCGGCGTTCTCAATCAAACCGACTAGTTTTAGGTATTGCTGATAAAGTAGTGTTTTTGGGGTCGCTGATTACAAAAATGAGAATGAAAATCCAAGATGGCGCCGACGAAAATTTTTGGATTTTCCGTCATGGGTGTCGTTTTAATGGTTTTCGGGGTCGCTGATTATGAAAATGAATTCAAAATGTTAATCCAAGATGGCGCCGAAGAAAATTTTTAGTTTTATCATCATGGGTGTGGTTTTCATGGTTTTTGGGGTCGCTGATTACGAAAATGAGGTCAAAATGAACATCCAAGATGGCGGCCAGGAAATTTTTGGTTTTTCCGTCATGGGTGTGGTTTTCATGGTTTTTGGGGTCGCTGATTACGAAAATGAGCTCAAAATTAAAATCCAAGATGGCGGCCAAGGAAATTTTTGGTTTTTCCGTCATGGGTGTCATTTTCATGGTTTTTGGGGTCGCTGATTGCGAAAATGAGCTCAAAATTAAAATCCAAGATGGCGGCCAGGAAAATTTTAGGTTTTTCCGTCATGGGTGTCGTTTTCATGGTTTTAGGGGTCGCTGATTACGAAAATGAGGTCAAAATGAAAATCCAAGATGGCGGCCAGGAAAATTTTAGGTTTTTTCGTCATGGGTGTCGTTTTCATGGTTTTTGGGGTCGCTGATTACGAAAATGAGGTCAAAATGAAAATTCAAGATGGCGGCCATGGAAATTTTTGTTTTTTCCGTCATGGGTGTGGTTTTCATGGTTTTTGGGGTCGCTGATTACGAAAATAAGCTCAAAATTAAAATCCAAGATGGCGGCCAGGAAAATTTTAGTTTTTCCGTCATGGGTGTCGTTTTCATGGTTTTTAGAGTCGCTGATTACGAAAATGAGGTCAAAATGAAAATCAAAGATGGCGGCCAGGATTTTTTTTGGTTTTTCCGTCATGGGTGTCATTTTAATGGTTTTCGGAGTCGCTGATTACAAAAATGAGCTCAAAATGTATTCCAAGATGGCGGCCAGGATTTTTTTTGGTTTTTCCGTCATGGGTGTCGTTTTCATGGTTTTTGGGGTCGCTGATTGCGAAAATGAGCTCAAAATTAAAATCCAAGATGGCGGCCAGGAAAATTTTAGGTTTTTCCGTCATGGGTGTCGTTTTCATGGTTTTTGGGGTCGCTGATTACGAAAATGAGGTCAAAATGAAAATCCAAGATGGCGGCCAGGAAAATTTTAGTTTTTCCGTCATGGGTGTCGTTTTCATGGTTTTTGGGGTCGCTGATTACGAAAATGAGGTCAAAATGAAAATTCAAGATGGCGGCCATGGAAATTTTTGTTTTTTCCGTCATTGGTGTGGTTTTCATGGTTTTTGGGGTCGCTGATTACGAAAATGCAGTCAAAATGAAAATCCAAGATGGCGCCGAAACCGGCCATGACGGAAAAACTAAAATTTTCCTGGCCGCCATCTTGAATTTTCATTTTGACTGCATTTTCGTAATCAGCGACCCCGAAAACCATTTAAACGACACCCATGATGGAAAAACTAAAAATTTTTTTCGGCGCCTTCTTGGATTTTCATTTTGACTGCATTTTCGTAATCAGCGACCCTAAAAACCATTTAAACGACACCTATGACGGAAAAACCTAAAATTTTCCTAGCCGCCATCTTGGATTTTAATTTTGAGCTCATTTTCGTAATCAGCGACTCCGAAAACCATGAAAATGACACCCATGACGAAAAGACCAAAAATTTCCCTGGCCGCCATCTTGAATTTTCATTTTGACCTCATTTTCGTAATCAGCGACCCCAAAAACCATGAAAACGACACCCATGACGGAAAAACCAAAAATTTCCCTGGCTGCCATCTTGGATTTTTTTTTTGACCTCATTTTCGTAATCAGCGACCCCAAAAACCATGAAAACGACACCCATGACGGAAAAACTAAAATTTTCCTGGCCGCCATCTTGGATTTTAATTTTGAGCTTATTTTCGTAATCAGCGACCCCAAAAACCATGAAAACCACACCCATGACGGAAAAAACAAAAATTTCCATGGCTGCCATCTTGAATTTTCATTTTGACCTCATTTTCGTAATCAGCGACTCTAAAAACCATGAAAACGACACCCATGACGGAAAAACTAAAATTTTCCTGGCCGCCATCTTGGATTTAAATTTTGAGCTTATTTTCGTAATCAGCGACCCCAAAAACCATGAAAACCACACCCATGACGGAAAAAACAAAAATTTCCATGGCCGCCATCTTGAATTTTCATTTTGACCTCATTTTCGTAATCAGCGACCCCAAAAACCATGAAAACGACACCCATGACGAAAAAACCTAAAATTTTCCTGGCCGCCATCTTGGATTTTCATTTTGACCTCATTTTCGTAATCAGCGACCCCAAAAACCATGAAAACGACACCCATGACGGAAAAACTAAAATTTTCCTGGCCGCCATCTTGGATTTTCATTTTGACCTCATTTTCGTAATCAGCCACCCCAAAAACCATGAAAACGACACCCATGACGGAAAAACCTAAAATTTTCCTAGCCGCCATCTTGGATTTTAATTTTGAGCTCATTTTCGCAATCAGCGACCCCAAAAACCATGAAAACCACACCCATGACGGAAAAAACAAAAATTTCCATGGCCGCCATCTTGAATTTTCATTTTGACCTCATTTTCGTAATCAGCGACCCCAAAAACCATGAAAACGACACCCATGACGAAAAAACCTAAAATTTTCCTGGCCGCCATCTTGGATTTTCATTTTGACCTCATTTTCGTAATCAGCGACCCCAAAAACCATGAAAACGACACCCATGACGGAAAAACTAAAATTTTCCTGGCCGCCATCTTGGATTTTCATTTTGACCTCATTTTCGTAATCAGCCACCCCAAAAACCATGAAAACGACACCCATGACGGAAAAACCTAAAATTTTCCTAGCCGCCATCTTGGATTTTAATTTTGAGCTCATTTTCGCAATCAGCGACCCCAAAAACCATGAAAACGACACCCATGACGGAAAAACCAAAAATTTCCTTGGCCGCCATCTTGGATTTTAATTTTGAGCTCATTTTCGTAATCAGCGACCCCAAAAACCATGAAAACCACACCCATGACGGAAAAACCAAAAATTTCCTGGCCGCCATCTTGGATGTTCATTTTGACCTCATTTTCGTATTCAGCGACCCTAAAAACCATGAAAACCACACCCATGACGGAAAAACCAAAAAAAATCCTGGCCGCCATCTTTGATTTTCATTTTGACCTCATTTTCGTAATCAGCGACTCTAAAAACCATGAAAACGACACCCATGACGGAAAAACTAAAATTTTCCTGGCCGCCATCTTGGATTTTAATTTTGAGCTTATTTTCGTAATCAGCGACCCCAAAAACCATGAAAACCACACCCATGACGGAAAAAACAAAAATTTCCATGGCCGCCATCTTGAATTTTCATTTTGACCTCATTTTCGTAATCAGCGACCCCAAAAACCATGAAAACGACACCCATGACGAAAAAACCTAAAATTTTCCTGGCCGCCATCTTGGATTTTCATTTTGACCTCATTTTCGTAATCAGCGACCCCAAAAACCATGAAAACGACACCCATGACGGAAAAACTAAAATTTTCCTGGCCGCCATCTTGGATTTTAATTTTGAGCTCATTTTCGTAATCAGCGACCCCAAAAACCATGAAAACCACACCCATGACGGAAAAACCAAAAATTTCCTGGCCGCCATCTTGGATGTTCATTTTGACCTCATTTTCGTATTCAGCGACCCTAAAAACCATGAAAACCACACCCATGACGGAAAAACCAAAAAAAATCCTGGCCGCCATCTTTGATTTTCCTTTTGACCTCATTTTCGTAATCAGCGACCCCAAAAACCATGAAAACCACACCCATGACGGTAAAACCAAAAATTTTCCTGGCCGCCATCTTGGTCTTCATTTTGACCTCATTTTTGTAATCAGCGACCCCGAAAACCATATAAACGACTTACGACACCCATGACGGAAAAACTAAAAATTTTTTCGGCGCCATCTTGGATTTTCATTTTGAACTCATTTTCATAATCAGCAACCCCGAAAACCATGAATCAGAAAAAAAGTTCCATCGCGGGTATCGCTTCATCGAGAATTGCCGCTGCGTGCGTCGCCGCGATAATCGCCGCGGGCGCCGCCGCGATAATCGCCGCGGGCGCCGCCGCGATAATCGCCGCGGGCGCCGCCGCGGGCACCGCCTCGAATTCAAATAATCGCGTATAAAATCGCTTCTCCGTGAACGCACTCATACACCGCCATATGTTTGAATTTAATCGCCAATCGCGTCGCGCGTCGCGTCGCGCGTACGTGAACACGCACTATCTCTTCGCTTCTCTTTACTACAAAATTAACGTGAAATTATTCTTCTTTATCTCCAGAGCGTAAAAAGACCTCGTTGTTTGGTTTTTAAAGCATGCCATTTAACGAACTTGTAACATAGTAACTGACCCAGTATTATCTAAGACATGTTTTTATTGTCTGAATGGCAGAAGTTCTTTCTAATCTAATCTGAATAAGGTTTTGATAAGGAATCACTCGTGTTTACTGCTCAAAGTCTATAGAACTGTTTGATAATAATGATCGACTGCGATTGCGTTGATCGGAAGTTTAACTTTTATAACCGTAATCTATTTAATAAAAATCTTAATTCACACATTCTTTGAAATACAATACAGTGTCATTAAGGGACTCATCATCTGCCCATACTTTTCTCAACTATGTTGGGGTCGACTTCTAGTCAAAGAAGTTCGAGAAAAACTGGAATTGAACTGCAATTGAATTCCAGTTTTTCATATGGTGCTACTTCCTATCTGATCTCCACCAGTTAGTACCGGGTTAATACAATACCCCTTAGTACTGGTTGTCAGACTGAGCACTAAGGAATGATTAAAAAATGTATCCCTCTGGCAACAACGGGGTTAAAAAGGAAGAGTGGAAGATAATAAGCAGGTTCGCCATTTTAGCTGATGGAAAACACATGTGGTGCATATCTTGAAGAGATTTTATTATGCCCTGAACCTGTGTCTAACGGGGGCCATTCAATAGCACATTATGTATGACGCATCTTAGGGAGGACGTGACCTACGACATACGATATTGCATTAACATCCAATGCATCATCATGTATTCTTGTATCTCTCAAATTCTCATCCTCGTCATATAAATCAAAAGTCACGTAGAACTAAGTTATATTCTATGTAGATACAGTCGAAGCAAATCTGACACTTTCTATAATTATTTTTAGATATTATAATAATATGACATAATTATTACTGTTTTGCAAACTGAACTTTAAAAGCGTAAACTAATCATGACACAGACCAAAACATGTCTAGTCACGGGACATCAGCAGTTATGTATTACATCAAGATAAGATAACAAAATATTGTAAAACAAAACAATAATAAAATCATTCAATTAATAACTTAAAGAGATGGTAACTAAAACCTAAAACTGTACCATGATAAACAGTTTCCGCGTGTAACCGCGTTGTTACTGTAATTCTTCCTGATGTTTACGTTATGGGTCATACCGTGTAAAATACGATGAACTAGCGGATTTGATTGGCGGAAAATCGAAACATAACAATTCGAAGCTCTTTCGGAAAACGCCGTCATTTTATTTTTTCTGTCTTTTTCATTAGAATGCCAAAAGATGTTGAGGTTTTTAGAAAATAATCTGAATTTGATATTTCGTTGAACAAGCAAGCATCGTTGACGAATGGTGGAGAGAAAGGCCCAAGAAAAAAAATGATAAATTGTGCAAGGAATGACAGATATGAAAGGAGTAGTAATGGAAAGAAGGAAACGATATAGAAAGGTAGGGAAGAAAACGTATTGGACGAGGGTAGGAAGATAATGGTTTGAATTAGACATATCATTGGCAATGTAAGCAACAGCGCCGTGCAGTCTCAAGATAATTATATTCACTTTATGTGGTATAAATCGATTGCGACGATTCGTTGTCAAATAATATCGCTGTATAAGGAAAAACGTGAAAAATTTCTAAGTATCGCCTGGTAAAGAACTTATCATATCACCCTTATATGATAAGTTTTGCAGCGTTCCCCGAATATGTATAGACAGTGTTCTGAGGATGACGCACATAGACTTCTTTTTATTATAGCCTTTTTATTTATTATACAGGTTTATCTTCGCATAAAAATGTCCGCAGGAAACTGGGAATACCAGGGCTGCTTGCGTCAGCAGAGGTCTTATATTTTACTTTTCAAACTTAAGTAGATGAACGAGTTAGACCTCAGCGATGCCGAAACTTCGTTTCTGTTTAGGAAAAACTGAAGTTTCGTTGATGAAAGCACAACATAAAACATAGCTTGCATTCGCAAACGGTTCACAGTGATAAGCCGTGCTGCACCATTATGGCGCATTGGGTACGTGTGGGTCCATGTACATATACCCAGTGCGTCAAGTGAATGCGGCCGGTATATGAACTAAATTATGTACTTAGTATAAGTTATTCCATTCCCAATTGTAACTAACATAGTTTATAAGTAGTGTGTATTACTAAACATCAAGGTCATCAAGGTCTGAAATAAAGTTTTTTTTTTTTAAACTGCTTGAGGTCTCTTGAAGCAGTATTTGAAGGAGGATAATATCCATCACCTTTTTAGTCAGATGCGTTTCGCTCCTCATCATCATCATTCTCCTGCCCTTATACCAATTTATTTGGGGTCGGCGCAACATGTCTTCTTCTCCATACTTCTCTATTTCTCGTCATGTCAGCAATCACCTCCTTTCTATCCATATCATCCTTCACACTGTCGATCCATCGTTTCTTTGGTCGTCTTCTACTCTTACAGCCATTTACATCTATTTCTTCATTCCTTCGCATCACATGTCCATACCACGACAATCGATTTCATCCCTCATCAATTACTTTTTCATTCTTGAATCTCAACATTCTCATCTCCGCTACATGCAATCGCAAAATTTGCAAAAATACAGTGACTTGATTTCGTAGTCACGTTTATCATAAAACTTTGCAAAAGGTATGATGACGATCATGATTACTGATATTAAGTGTGCCCCGTTGCAGGTCTTGAGTGTTTGCTAAACGACTGTCATTAAATTCTTTATACCACCCACGGTCATAATAGGGCTCTATAGAAGGAAGACTAGATGTATTGTGAATGCGAAGTACTCGCTTATGTAGGAAGTCAGTTTAGTGGGGAGAACAGATTTCCAACAGATAAGTTCTTCCATTGAGTCGTGATAATATCGTTCTATGAAAGTGAAGTGAAGAGAGCAGTGGTGGCCCAGTGGCGGCAGCCTCGACTTACGAACAATGAGTCGAAGTAGTACGAACCCAGTCAGGCGCATTAGTTTATATAATTTATTTCATCACCACTGCTCTCAAAACGGTGAAGGAAAACATCTTGAGGAAACCGGCATGTCTTAGAGCCAAAAAATCGAAGACATGTGACATCTACCAACTCGCACTGGGCCCGCGTGGTGGGTTTATACATCAGCCCTGCAGCCCATCCCTCTCCTAGAGAGGAGGCCTGAGTCCCTGCAGTGGGAACATTATAGGGTGATGATGACGATGATGATTATTACGCCTTTCTTCAGCTAACCTGAACCTATTGTCTCAGCTATCTATAGTGCGCGCGGAACTAGTTGGCCGCGCCTTAGGCATGTTTTTGTTTTTTATTTAAGTATTCTTTTCAATTAATTTAACAATTATTGTTCACGATATCTCGAGATTGGTCATCACTGTCTAATTATAGTCTCCTGTGCATTGCGAGCTGTAGGCAACCCGCCCCCTCACCCCTGTCGCCACCTAAGGCGCGGCCAACTAGTTCCGCGCGCGCTATAGAAAAATGTATGCGCGGAACCTACTCGAGCAATACTTTCCACGCAAGACAATATTATGTTATGACCTCACGACAAGCAGTAGGGCCGGTTATTGCACAATAGAAATGAAATAATACAACAACACGATAAAAATAATTTTAAATTTTTTAAATTTTTAGTATTTCTATATGGTTTTTAAGACCTGCTAACATGAAGAGAAATAGAAAAGTATGGAAGAAAAAGACATATTGCGCCGCCCTCAAATACACTCGAGAGCAATGAATCCGGGTCACTTAAAGAATGTTAAAAATCTCGGAAACTAAAAACGATAGGTTAATGCAATAAATTGTATTTAATAGACAATGTAATACTCCTTAAATGAAGGTATTAAAACTTCTTAGTTATTGTAAAGTTATATCATAAAAAAATCAAATTTGAAAAAGGGCCACTTTCGAAGATGGAACTACGTAATTACAGCATTTGGTTTTGCTTTTGTTTGTAATCTGTCATTTATGTGGGTACATAAACCATGTTGATAGTGTTCTATATTCATTATTCAAGCTGAAATTATGTCGCTTACGCCTGAAGAATGCACCAGAATACTTACAATGCTGGAAACCGGCCGGAGTCAGCGCGATACAGCCAGGACTGTCGGTGTGTCGCTGTCAACAGTACAAAGAGTTCTCCGACGTTACGAAGAAACTGGTTCTAACCTACGCAGACCAGGAACGGGCAGAACCAGGTGTACCACAGCACGAGAAGACCGATACTTGGTGAACACCATGCTTCGAAATCGCTTTCTCACAGGAACTGAACTCACAAATCAGTTTCGACGCCTCGGAGGAAGTAACCCAAGTGCATGGACAGTAAGACGTCGGCTTGCTTGCTTGTTTGCTGCTGCAAACGGCCCTAAACTGGAGCGTGGGCATCGTATTTCAAGACTAAGATATGCCCAGAGCCACGTAAATTGGAGTATTGAAGATAGGTCAAAAGTTATGTTCTCCGACGAATCAAAAGAAGGTCGGCCAAATCGTACCTGACGATGAAACGATGGAGTCCCAATATGGAATATATATGAAAAATACCCTTATTTTTTAAGGTCTTAAAAAACGCAAGAAATAACTCTCTAAGTAGCCACAAAAAAAAGTTATCCATTTATTTGTGTTCTTGTAACTGTTTCGAAATAATTAAAATAATAGTTTCAGAACGCACTGGAACGCACCTAATTACGATTCATTTCGCGGATGAAAGGACTTGGTATTCAAAGACTAATTATTCACGTTTTTCTGAATAGTTGTTCATCCTAATTCAATTCAATTAGTACGCAGGCATCAATTTCAACTACTATGCTTATTTATTATGTACTGGATTCTTGTCATAAAAATAATTATGTAGGTTCATAGTAAGCTTAGCGACTCAAACGGCAACGTTTTTCACTTAGCGTTTTGTTCACGTACAACGGAACGTCATTTGTGATCGACAAGTTACATAATCTGTGGTCATCGATCCGCATAGGCTTTTTTGAAGTCGTTCTTTTAAGACTTCACGTGTGATGATAATTATTATGCCATCCTTGTTTTTACGCTGTATGCTGTGAAAGTTAGAGCAATAGGTGTAGTTTTCATTGAATTGTCGGTCAAAATCTGCCGTCCAAGCAGACCAGACTCCACGAGACGGCTTGACAGAAGGCTCTTTTTGTGACATCGAACTCTAGGAGATAAGGAGACTCATGGACAGACAAGAAGTGCGTTTTGAGATATGTCCCATTTTTTGGGTAATTATCTGAGAGAAATCGAAATAAATGGGAACGAGATCGCTAATAAGCCTCTTCGCTTATCGCTAACTACACTTTTAGGCTACTTCGCAGTCGGGTTAAAGGTAGTTGTTGATTCTAACCTCAAAAGTATTGTTGACGTTATTATAAAAAATCGTGGCTATTTAGATACGATTTTTCAACAGGATGGTGTTTATAACATAAAAACAAACCAATTAAACTATAGCTTGTTTTGGGACATGAAAAATAAAAGTCGGGTCCAGCTCCTATAGAAATTTGGCCATTGTTCTTTATGCTCTACAAGCACGATGGAAGACACAGAGTGTATCGAAGACCAGGGGAAAGATTCAAGCAAGCATGCATCGAAGAAAAAGTAGCCTACGGTGGTGGGTCTGTACTTGTGTGGGCCGGAATTTCTTCTGAAAGTCGCACAGAGCTGGGGATCATAAAAAACGGCTCTTTAACTAGCGAAAGATATGTGGAAGAAATCCTCCATGATCACGTTGGTCCATTTATGGTCAATTTAGGTGAGGATGCTAAATTTATGCATGACAATGCCCGACCTCATACAGGTAGGATTGTGAATGACTACCTTCAAGAGATGAACATTACTCGTATGGAGTGGCCAGCGCGCAGCCCGGATATCAACCCGATCGAGCATGCTTGGGACGAGCTAGGCAGATGCGTAAAACAACGAAACCCTCCCCCAATCACGCTTCGTGAGCTCAAAATTGCTCTCACAGAGGAATGGGAGAATATTCTCCAAAATCGTATAAGGAACTTGGTGTACAGCATGCCAAACCGCGTAAACGCAGTAATGGAAGCACGAGGAGGCAATACGAAGTATTAAAATTCAAGAAAATCGTAATAAAGTTCAAAAATTTCATGTTTCCTATTTTTGTTTTAAGGAGAGATCAGCAGTTTTTTTCTTTATGTAATTTTGTGTTAATAAAATGTATGGTGACTCATATTTTTTTTACTTTCATTTAAGGAGTATTACATTGTCTATTAAATACAATTTATTGCATTAACCTATCATTTTTAGTTTCCGAGATTTTTAACATTCTTTAAGTGACCCGGATTCATTGCTCTCGAGTGTAAATTGGGATAAGGGCAGGATAATGATTATGGTTTTTAGGAACATCTTTCCTAAGGTCTTGAAGAATTAGATCGTAAGTAAAATTGGTCCTAATGTGACCTGAAAAGACCAAATGCTAATGAGAATTTGTAGGGTAAGAATTCCAACCGGATTTTCCCAGCTGAGACTCGATTAAAGTTACAAATCACACCCGGATTAGTAATTATATTTTTGATTTAACAAAGTGTCCTAGTATCTTGCCCATTCTTTCCTTACTACAGTATTTTTAAAGTAATCATGGCAGTCACAAAAATAATGTTACTACTTAATCTTACTTGAAAATTCATAATACGTGTCTTCAGTGGTTTAATTGTATAAATGTTTTGAGTTAGAGTCTATACATTTTGCTATAAATTGTAATATTTAAGATGTATCCAAAATATTAGGTTTGTGTTATCAAATCGTCTATCAATATTATCGTTGGGGACAGATGAAACTGTCCGCTGTTTAGTATACATATACTACCAGTTAGTTGCATAACAATGGAAACTAACAATAGAATATCTGAGCAACTTAATTGTGTCAATTAAGTTTCTCTGTTTTCTGTCTTTGTCATTAAAGAGAAAATACATACCTACATCATACAATAAATGAATAAACCTACGCCTATGGTCACGGTTGTAGGCAGGAACTACAGAAGCCCCTATTACGATCCATACATACTCTATTTGCTTCTTCCACGTTCATACATCTAGTCATACACATCATCTGCCTAGCATTTTCCCAACTATGTTGGAATCGGCTTCCAGTGTAACTGGATGCAGCTTAATACCAGTACATATTTTCTTAAATGACCTCCACAACTCAGTTTGTACTGGGTAATACGATATTCTTTGGTAAGTAAGACTACCAGACTTTCGGGTCATACACGCGAAGAGAAAATTTATTGTTCTAGAAGACAATTAATTTAACAACTGATTAATAAAGATATGTTTTGAAACGATTGCAATAGTCGTAACACTAGTAGTAATGTTAATTGGTCACGTAGTGTTTTTATAGAGTCACGTATTATTGTCATGCAGTAAAAATGACATACACAGCAATTTGGATCAGATAAATTGCATAAAAGATAGGAAGATACGGCAAAATATAATAAAATTGGCAGATTTTCATTTCCATAACCTTTTTTTTTGTAGGAATGTAATTATATAGGCGGAGAACCAAGTAATGTGACAATTATTAGGAGATGATATGCAGCTGTGAATTTCAAACACTTCTATGAACACAACAATGGATAGGGTGATGTGGCGCAGCTTGGAAGAAGCATAGGTTCTGCAGTGGACTGCATGTGACAGGCTGTGTTGGAGTGGATTAACATACGACTGTAGTACATAACAGTACTAGTGCAGACGCCCAGTTAGACGTTGGAGATCTGAAGACAATCATATCATCTGTAGAGACGTTACCAATTATGTTGAGGTCGGCTTTCATTCTAACCGGATGGAGCTAAATACCCATTTTACATGGAGCTACTGCCTAAGATAGGTACTCCATGCCCACTGATATCAAGAAGCATCATTGTTTACTCCGGTATACACCACGGTTGCTATAATCACCTCTAAATGGTTTCCAATGAAATTATTGACCTCGTAATACCAATGAGGCGACTAGTTTAATGATAAAACAATTAACTGGTTTTGAATTAGCAGCTCCAAGCGTGTAGTTATATATGTTTAATACCGACAATTATTCCGGTATATACTTAAACTAGGTACTAGTTTTAATCGCATGCGGTTATTTTTTTTCATCACTTGTAGCGTTGAAATATATTCCTCATTTTAAACTAAATATAAATCACTTTTTAAACATGGAGAAAAAACTCACATCGCCTTTCCCAAAAAATGAACAAACAACACAAAAAAGGCCTACGCAGTACAAAACAAACTTGGACTTGGGACTCCCCAAATGTGAATGTTGTTCAAAAATTTAAATAAAATGAAACATTTGTGTATATTATACAGCGAACGGCAGTAATTATGCAAAGTTCCGACGTCATGTCAGTCATTCCGATTCAGGTTACCATCTCGTGATAAATCGATTTACCAATCTTTGGTAAACTCCAAGACATACACGCATAAACTCACGCCAAATTCTCATGTAGGTATGCCAAAACCACAGAATGCCGATACGATCTTTACATACTCCTTTTGCTTCGTTCGCTATCAGAAATCTGGTCTTACAAGTACGCCGATTGAAAGTACTATGCCCTTGATCTTTCTGTAGAAGGTCCCCTGCTCTAGAAGGACATACGTTGTTCTTCTTACTTGACATGCAGTCCCGGAGTTTGCACTCTCATCTGTCTTGTGCATACTATACATTATGGTAATACAACGAGATTGATAATCATGCAGACTTTGGGAATATGTACCTGAGGACCATTTTTCCTTTTTGCCGTATGAAACGTGGATTGTGAAATAATTTTGACCTTACTGTCATGAGCAAGAGGTTGGTAAAGAAAGATACAATTTTGAAACGGTTTCATTTTTTCAGATAACATTTTGAAACACAAAATGTGATGAGGTATTCCACATTTTTCGCAGGTGCCATTATTGGAATATTATAGCCGATTTGGTATACTATAATACCAAATTGGCTTTGGAAATACATGTAGGGATAGGTGCCAAAGGTTCTTCTGAGATATCATGCAGATGTGTTGCTGGGAGGTTTGTTTCGCCACTTCTTTTTCCCAGCTAGCACACTAGGAAGAGAAGAACTAAACTAAGACTCGGAACTGTCTTGTTTAATTGACGTTCAAAAAAAAACCTTCAGCAAAGTTTGAATAAATTACTTTCGTTTTATAGATCCTTATCCCAATTTCAATTAACTTGTGTAAGGTCAGAAACTATCTTTGACTGCCACAGAGCCGTTTTTCCGGCGCATATTTTTACAGTTATACGTTAAACATTTGAGCTACTTTTTAAACCAGTTAGTTTGAGCTACGTTGTAAGTCCAGTTTTGTGTATAATAAACTGAACTGCGAAGTCACGCTGAATAGCAAATCAATTTTTACGTCATATAACCTGTTTTATACAAAACTAGGTAAGTATGCGTGGTTTGTTTTCGTAGCAAGGATGCAAATTCTATTATGGCACATTCTTAAAGCTAAACAGCAATCACCTGAGTACGTCATCACATCAATTTTCGAGGCGGAAAAGCATTGGAGTTTGCAAAATTAGCCGACAACATTCACAAAGTTGGGAAACCCTTCCCCTAGCACGTGATCAATGATTGCAATGTACCTACAATGATTCATTAAACATCATACATCATTGACATTTTTCTTATTTTCGTTTGGTTTAGTCCCTAACCTGGAGTCCGAATTTTTATGCCGCCCGTAGGCATATTACAAAAATCTATAATTTTATCTTTTTTTTTAGTAGGTTACCTGTAGGTGCTCATGGTAATATTTTTTTTTTGTTTCGGGGTGGGATGGATGCCCTCCACCCTGGGGCGAGCGGTGTATCAGACTCTTACTAACCACCCTGGTGTTCCCTTTCCACACTTGCACCGAGGATCATGGGAACTAGTGTGCCTTCCACGACTGGTATGTTACAGCAAGCGTTACTATAATAGAGCCAATTGATTAGTATTATAGGCGTTAGAAACAACAATATAATCAATTTTTAACGAATTTCTTCTTTTAAAGTTTCATGTTATGTATATAATTCCTGCGTGTTTAATAATTATCTTTTAATTTGAACTCAAGTTACGAATTATCTCGGCCTCAAAACATAATTGTTTTAAAAGACTCGAGTTATCGCTAATGTGTTTGGGAACGCATAACCTCAACGTGTTGGAAGATTCATGAGTGCTAATTCTTAATGGTCAAATATGACGCGGTTAATAAATAAAACACAAAAAGTGTTGTTTCTAAGCATAATTTGAATAAATGACTTTCGATTTTGATTTTGAAATATGGTCCTTCGGCCCGGATTTCTACTGGTGGTAGAAAATTCCTATAAG
The DNA here is from genome assembly GCA_949775195.1 of Diarsia dahlii. Classification (NCBI taxonomy): domain Eukaryota; kingdom Metazoa; phylum Arthropoda; class Insecta; order Lepidoptera; family Noctuidae; genus Diarsia; species Diarsia dahlii. The sequence continues at coordinate 2,544,121 of OX459198.1, forward strand.
TTAATTGAACTTATTGAAGCCTAAATAATTGTATTCTATTCTAACTTTAATGAGAAACAACAACGAAATGATATCTGCCGACAAAATTACTAGCCTTCGTAAAAGTCAAATATTACGTCACAAATGTTTTGTTTAGAAGTCTACATAATCACAAGAAATGAAAACGCAGTGTCACAATGATTGTGATTAAGCTTTGACATAAAAGTACAATAATATCTGGGTGTTTTGACAACACTGGAGATCATCAGATTTGATCTACTTATATTTTGTCATTTCACCATGACATTTAGTTATAATGAAACTGTTGCCAACCCCGTCCTTAAACAGCCAAATCACGATTAATTGTGATTTCGTTAAAAGATTATTTTTATGATAATCATGATGAGTTTGGGATAACCAGGTTAAACTTATACGGCATCAAGTATCGGTGGTGTGTGTATAAGAAGATTCATGTACCTAGACTAGATAGACACCTGAGGTTTCTTAAGGTTTATCCACATCGAACTTACTTTTATTACAGGAACATTTTACAATTTTTTTTTTTAAAACGTTGCCCCACACTAGGAATTTCTCCTGTATCGTGGGTGCGTTCACAAACATATAAAGTCACATACACAAATACCCAGACCCGAAACAACTATCTGTAGGCCATACAAATATTTGTTCCGTGCGGGGATCGAACCCGCGACACACAGCGCAGCAGTCTAATCGCTTAGCCACTGCGCCAACCGTGCCGTCACACAATTATAATATTATTAAGTTTTTCACTTTAATATTTTTTGCCTTTGTTGCCCACGAAAACTGGCAAACGTTGCTCCACAAAAGTTACTTTTATGTGGATGCATTTTTCTAAGAGCTGCCGTGGACAGCCAAGTTGCCTCTTGTCGACTGCTGAAGTTCGCTCTATTGACAGCAAAGTTGCTGCTTGTCTATTTGACATTTTTAATAAAATAGTGCAAATAAACCCAAGTAATTCAATCTAACTTCGATCCGAAAATTCAAATATAAAACCTTGTGAGAGGCCATGAAGGGCCGAATGTGGATTCATTGACAAGATAAGCAAATTAATATGCTATTCATAATCATTTACTTTGTCATACATACGGATGTGTAGAGTTAACTATTGTTTAGTTTGTTACTACATTCTTTAGCCAAAACGGACTAAACCGCATTTCTAACTGGGAAACAGTATTTGCACGTCTTGCAAGGCAACACATAGTGATGCAATACTTTTGTTTATAACACCATGCACATTACACGTATGTAAATAAGTTTGAATCTAAATCTAAAACCTTGAAACATCTACAGACCTTGCACTAATACCGGTTAATCCACACCGTCATTTATCAGAACCTCAAAACGTAGTACATTCAGACACACGTCTTATTAATTCACGCTTTTAAATGATAACATTATAGGTTACAGCACTAACAGCCTTCAATAATTGCAGTTTAGATAGTTACGTGTTAGCAAATTAGACGCACCTCTTATGTTATGAGCGCCAAAAGTGAGCACATATGTAATTGGTCCTTCGAGTCGGATTACTGACAAAACCAAGTCAATGCTGTAATAGTGAACTTCAATTTGCATGGTATAATACAATTATTTATTGTTATCGAATCCATGACCACTGTTACCGTGAGCATTAAATCGTTGACCACCAGGCTTCTTCAAAACCGATTTGCGATACAGACTTATATTATTAATTTATTAGTCCAGTCTAACATTGTTATCGTTTTGCCGTATGACTAGCAGTATGAGAATAGATGTAGCTAAAAAGATATTAGCCAGAATTGATAGGGGTCTTCCCACTCAAAGCGCAGTATAGGCCGTAACCAATGTCTTGGACGAAACACGTCTTGGAATTTGAATAGTGTTGGTCGTTCGAGTCGCATACATTTCTAAAACTGGTCAATACTAGAAATTAGCCATAGGAAGTTTATTTAGACACATGACTCCCGAACATTACACGGCACGTTTTGTAAGCTTATGACAGGAGTCTCACTCTATCAATTTAATGCATTGTCTTCGAAAATAATGATTATTCCGAGAAGACAGACAAAAACAACGGACGCTGATAATAATGTACATAACATTATGAAGAAAAAACAAGCAAGTAAGGACGGATTTTTGGATTCTGAAAAACTTTTTTATTAGATGAATAATTCTAACAGACTTGCTCAAGGAACAGAATGTCGAGAGTTGTGAAGGAGTTATATCTAGGAAACAGGGGCTTACAATGATGACAATACAATATCAAGTAATGGTTTAACAGTAAGCTATAGAAATAGTAGTATCACAGTTAACTAAGTATAGAGGCGTCTTCCTGTCTACTAATCAGTCTGACATATTATGATCAATATACCGTCTGCCAAGCCTAGTTAAGCTTTAGTACCTTATCAATATGAATCACTACACATTACCACAGATGACACATTACCCATAGCGAGACATCTATTTGGTAATTAAGTAAATTAAATGGGACTATTAACTAAAGTGTCTAACATCTAATGAGTGTGAAAGTACCCTTGACGAAGTGGAAAGGTACTTGCTCGTGCCGTCATTGCGATATGTGTTTTGTTCTAGACCATACCGTAAATATGTAGTAGTTTTTTATACTTTGTATACCTACAAATATTAAAAATGCGAAGGTAAGTTTTCTGTTTATCTGTTTCGTGTTAAAATGGAACGATGAAATTTGGCACAAGGATAAACCATGACCCCCTAGGATGCAGGGGGTATTTTTAATCCCAATACTACATTCCACGCATAAAGCCCACCATGGGTATAAAGCTAGTCATTAACTAGTAATACGGTTAAAGTCTCTAAGAATGTAAATGTAAATAAAGTTTAAAACGATCTACAATAATAAATTGTAGATCGTATCTAGTTTTTTTGTTAGTACGCAATAATTGCATACAGCCATAATTTATTTAGTTTAACATTGCAACACTCAAAGAGCTAATAGATCATCTGCGAACGCCATTTGGCAACTTATTTAATTATGAACAGAGCAAGGACATCGTTTTGACATCTACATTAGCATTTTCCTCAAGCATGCTGGATATGGATTTGGCGTTGCTGTAATTCATGGAAAACATGGTGAGGAAACGTGTCTTAGAACCAAAAAAAACGAAGAAAAGTGACATCTACCTACCCGCACTGGGCCCGCGGGTGGATTATAGTAGCCCATCCTTAGCCTAGAGAGCAGGCGTGAGTCCCTGCAGTGGGGCACATCATAGGCTGATGATGAAAGGTTCTGTAAATGGGAAATATTTTACTGCAATATGTCCCTGCAATACAATGGCCGGCAACATTGCCAGTCATACTATGTAGTATTGCAGCAATGGCCCGGCCATATGGACACACATTTTTGGTATGGCCAGGCATTTTCACGTTTAGCCGGCAATATTTTGGAGATGGCCGAGCAATACTCGCCAATAGTACTGCCACACATTGCCGGGAAAGTATAGCCTGTTAAGAAACACCTATGGTCACCGGAAAGCCTATGTTGCAGAAATACGAAAGGTTTTTCAACAACTTCCTTCTAGTTGTCCAATTTCATGTCGAACTATTATTACTTTAGCTAGCCCATACTGTCCCACTGCTGGGACAATATCCAATCCTTCCAACGGTCACGATTCTGTGCAACTTTCTTCCAATTCTCAACGAAGACATCCAGTTACCAAATAATTATTTAAATTATTCGTCTCATACCTATAGGTAGGAACTACAGACGCCGTACTTGGTAGCTAAAATTGCTGAATTTACATGCTTGAAGCAATCAATTCGTTTTGTTAGAAAAAGAACATACCTGTAATTGCAACGTTGATAAAATACAATAGCACTTAAGTCAAGGAAATAAGTAAAAATAGAATACAGCAATAAAATCATTGTTAATTTAATCGAAAACAACTGGCTAAGTGCATGTCGGATTTGCACATGAAGGGTTCCGTACCATTGTAGTATTTATTGAGAGATTTTCCATGTTATTTTAGCACCATAGACTTCTTATAGGTTCTCCTATCACACTAATATTATAAAGGCGAAAGTTTGTGATTGTGTATGTTTGTGACTTCTTCACGTCTAAACGGCTGGAGCGATTTTAATAAAATTTGGTATGGAGTTAGCTGACATTCTGGATTAACACATAGGATTAGTTTTTATCCCGATTTTATCTTTCCGTGGAATAATTCTCGAGTTGTAGCAGGCGAAGCCGCTGGCAACAGCTACTAATCCATAAGTGTTGAACTAATAATTCTGTATTTTTTCTAAATTTTAGGTTCGGTTGTTTCGGAGATAAGGGGTTTTTTGATGATATCCCAGCCTCCAAAAAAAAAGGGGATGGGGGAATGGTCGGACAGACAGACAGACAGAGATACGAGTGATCCTATAAGGGTTCTATTTTTTCCTTTTGAGGTACGGAACCCTAAAAAGTCTAGACTATGCACTCCACGTGAGAAACGTGACGGTTTTATGAGTGTCATGTATTTTTGAAGCAAGATGATTCAGTGATAACTTTCAGATGACATTTATATTTACGGATATATTATATGCTTATGCCTCCGTCTTCGCTCACGTAGAGTTCGGTATCTTTTATGTTAATCCAAGTTATAAACTATCTGTGTGCCAAATTTCATCCAAATTCGTTCAGTAGTTCTTGCAGGAAAGAGTAACAAACAAACATCCATTCATCGTCACAAACTTTTGCATTGAGATAATATTAGTAGGATTCACGTGTATCCCGGTGTGACGGAATTTTTGGAATCTGTATCGGACCGTTATTCTTGCAGCCGTCCCGAGTCGAATTTGGTAGTCAAGTTCAACAAATATCCCGTAAAGTCTCATAACATATACATAACATCACGCCTGGAATCCCCAGAGGGTTAGGCAGAGGTTTGCCTTATAGAAAGAACACCCACATTTTGCTCGCTATGTAGGTAATGCCCACCCATGTAGGTAATAGGCGTGTCTATTGCCAACCACAGAAGAGATAAAAGAGGTTAGAAAGGCCATGTGGGCGGGGCACGCGCGCCGCCTATATGATCAGACGATCATATGTCGACAAAATTTGATTTACTGACCAACAATCGCGCTCATATTGTGACAGCGAACGGAGCTCCGCGAAAAAAAAGAATTATGCCGTGTTGCGCGATTATTACGTGTCGGAAAAGAAGCCAGATGTGTAGTGTGACTCGAGAAGGGATTTCCTTTCATCGGTAAGTCTAAAAACCTTAAAATACAACTAATATTTGTAATTATTACAATAGTATTATGTAGTTCGCAGACAAAATGATACAGTCGCAAGCAGAAACAAAATTATGTTCATTGCTTACAATCCGTGGGTACCATCTTGTACTACGTTGGCGATTGCGCAATGCATTTCGTGCAATGCGAACGTCGCGTGCGACGAGCCAAAGCTTAAATTCTGCCTACTCTTTGCGTTTCGATAGTGTTGTACCAAGTTGTAAATAATGTCGATATTTAGTATGTGTGAATGTATTCAAATGATTATTATGTTATGATTAAAATAACTTTTGTTTATCAATACCTTATTATTGTTTATTGATTGTTTTTCATCCAAAATTTGTTTTGAGGTTAACCATTTATAAATCGAAACATACATTTTAAGTTTTATTTTTAGGTTTCCAACAGATCCAGATATGTTACATACCTGACTAAAGCTATTATAGAAAAATATTAGTGTGAGATTGCATTTTATTCTGAAAAATTCGAATTTGAAAGATAGCAAGCGCATGCTATTGCTACTTAATAAATACGTTTTATTTCAAAGACAATAATAAAATCTGCATTGAAATTGAATTTCAAGTACTTATTGTTCAATATTTCAAAAAAATCTATTATGTTTACTTTTTATCTTTATTTTTTTATGTGTGAGAGACCAATAAATATTTTTGCTTTCTTATTTTCTTTCTTTCTGCCCCGTCCCGAAATTAAAGCAAAAACTGCAAAAATTAAAGTAACAAAACTCAAGTAATTTTATCGATATACATTATCGACCTTTTGGTCACCGTAACATGTATGAGAAATATACGCAAGTGTGAGTGTACGTCAAACGCAATGTTTGCGCTAGTGTGACAACCAGTAGCAAGCTCGCGATCTAAGTGAGTGCGGTTTATTTGTGTGCATAATTCGCGTACTTATTAGCGTCTTGCATGTAGTGGATATAGAGAGTGGGAGACAAGCGGCGACACGCGTTCTAATACAAATCAGGAACTATTTCCTTTCTAACCTCTTTTATCTATTCTGTGTTGCCAACAACCGGACACAATTCCAGACTCCGTGGCTGCTACTCAGAAATGATGGAAAGGCCAAATCATACAACTTCAAATCCATGACCAGCTAGGTCCACTGATGGAAAGGCCAAATCATACAACTTCAAATCCATGACCAGCTAGGTCCACCTTTAAACAGTGGCGTGCGCTCTATTAAGGCTCTTAGGCTTAGCCTACCTTACTAACTGAGCATTTCTTATAACTAATTAACTATGTAATAAAATAACACCATGTAACAAAATAATAATAAAAAAGTTCAAACTCCTGTTAAAATACTTAGAGCAATTTTTCGCGTACGAATCTTATATTTACAGGCTTGCTTAGGCTAGCATTCGAGTAGCCTAAAACCCATTCATAATTTTACGCACACAGCGTCACATCGGTGAATGATCGGTGCGTATTTTCGTGTATATGAACCGCACACATGCATGTCAACTCCTGCGAGTGTAGCTGGCCTGTGATTGGCTGCAACAACACAAGGCTACGATTGGATGCGTCATGCGTGCCATCTTCAGCCCGCGAACTCCGGCGCGAAGTTCAAATTTGTTTTTTTTTAACGTTTTTTGCAATTTGCAGGCCAGTGCTAGCTTGAATACTGACTACATACGTCTTACAGCCGCGAATCATATTTTATTATTCAACATACAACCTAGCACTGGCCTGCAAATTGCAAAAATGTAAGGAAATTAAGAAATTTGAATTTCGCGCGTTTGCGGTCTTCGCTCTTCCGTCCATAGATAGAGTGCAGCACTGACAACACATTTCATTGATTGATTTCGTACCTATAATCCTGCAAATTTTTGTTGACCGCTGTTGTGAACAAACTCGATATGAAAATGATGCAATTTTATTTGGTAGTATTTTTCTATCGGCAAATTAGAAATTATATTATACGAGGAAGCCTTCGATCAATAATAGTACTAGATTAAGCATCAGGAACAAAACTAAGTCGCTCAAGTGGCCACGTTTGCACACACGTAAACATCTACATAGCATCTTAGAAAAAAGTTCAATATTATTAACAACTTCAGATGATTATAAACCTTAACACTTAAACATAACGTTTAATTATCATTGTAAAGTATATTTATTTAAGCCCTTTCATCGGAGAAAGATTGGAAGCAAAACATTTTAAATGTCGCTCCAAAGTAAAAAGTCATCAGTACAAAAATATTCATTCTAAAATGAAACTTAAACTCTAAGCAATACGGTTAAAAGCATTTTGTGTACAATGTCGTGCTTATTCTATTGCGGAACTAGCGTTCCCTGTTCAAGAACATGATACAATAGTTGGTGCGTTGTAGCAAACATTGGCCAAACAATTATAATATTCGCTGATTTAATTATATTTACAGTTTAATTATGTTTAAATATTATGAAAAAGCACATAATGATATTAAATTACCGAAAAAAAGATATTCCTTCCAAAACCTTGGTGTTACGGTGGTTATTTACGCAGTTTTTGAACGCATACTGCGGTATTTTGACGTCTTAGTGTTGGCTATGATTGGACCATACTGATTTAAAATAAGACCACAAATACGTTTGTGGTCTTATATTTCGGGCCGTTTTTGAAGCGCTTATCGAGAATCTAGTACATTATTGATCGAAGGAGGAAGCCATTATTATTGTTTCATTGTTGTGACAAGCAATGTATAGCGCGATTTGTTTTGAAACCGAATTATTAACAGTAGTGTAAATATTAGCTTTGTTGTGTATTATTTGTTTATTCCCTTAGCAAATAATAACAATGGTACCTAGGTATTTACTAGTGAAGTTTGTGTTGATAATGTGTGTTTGCTAGATGTTAAAGGTAATAAGTTTACTCAAATATCGTATAAGTAATGATAAGGTGCAAGTTGTATCCAAAGGTAGATGTGTGAAGGCCGCTTCGGATATTAACTTGCAAGTGACGTGTTTTGTACTTTTGTAACTATCACCCACTCACTTGGATGAGTTTTTTGAGGTGGTCGAATCTTTCTTCTGTTTGCATCGATAAAAAATCATGAGTTGAACCTTTAATAATGTGGTGAGTTTTTGAATTGTATTTTAGGTATAACTTTTACAGGCTTATTTTCAAATGTTATAAATGTGACAATTTTTTTTTTTGCGGTCAATATTTCGTGGCCTACCCACCGTGGCGGACCACTGCACGCCACTGCCTTTAAAGTTCCTACGAAATAATTAAATATGTTGATAAGTTACCTTGAGGGCTGTGTACGTATACACTAGGGCCATCTATCGATCAATTCTCGAAATTAATAGAAGACAGTGCCAAATACCGACCAATGATATCAACGTCAATAAAGCGCCGGATTATGTAACGGATTTCCACCCGAATTGCGTAATACACTTGTCTAGAATCCGAAGGACTTAGAAGGAAATTCGGTATGCGCAGGCAGATAAATGGTGGGTGTGTGCACTTCGAGTGTGCGTGTGACCCGTCCGTTTTTTGAACAAATCTGTTTAAATTTCTGTTTGAAAATTGAATGGTAAAAAAGTTGTAAAATGGCTAAAAGCTGAAAACATTCTGAAAAAATAATGAATTTTGGGAAAATTCTGAAATCTCATCTAGAAATCCTGTCTACTTACTACCTTTATCATGCAATAAATATACACTATTTATTGAAGTCTTAAGGAGAATAAGTATAGTATTGGAAATATCTCTGAAAGCGGGTTGTTCGAAAGAGATACCGCGGCCTCGACACAAAGGACTAAGAAGGAACATGGGTGGTTTTAGTCAGTAGAAGTCTGACACTCCCTTCCGCTCTGCCCAGAGGGAGGGGTTATTTTATGATATCCCATCCAAAAAAAGGCTAAAATAATACCTGTAATCTAACTATACAAGCGAAAGTTTGGATGGATGTTTGTTACTCAGTCACGCCAGAACAATTGGATTTGATAGTTTACACATAGGATAGTTTTGATCCCGGGGCTACGGGCTACGGTCCGGTCCGATCGGTATATGAGTGGTTCTCATAGCATACCCAGAGCATACCCTATAGTTTTCTTTACTCCTTTGACCGTGACTCTTAAACAAAAGTTCTTCAGAGCAATATCTCCCGACTTTTAGGCAATATGCCAACGAGTTGTCACTACGCAACATACCACTATTATTGCAGTAGTCTTTACCCTCTCTTGTTTTTGTTTACGCGCTTTCAAGTGCACTTATGTGTAATTTAAGAGTTATTTCGATGCGAAAATAACAATTTAATAGTGTTGAATAAATATTTATAATGTTAAGAAAATGGCTGTTTTTTTTTTTGTTTCATATTTTGGTCACTTTTATACTAAGACACTTTTCTCTTTTATAATATTGGATGATATTCAAAATAAAGACACCAGACTACAATATGTGTGCAATTTAAATTCCAACGACACGCATTGCACACACGCACCCACTCAAATCTGTGTAATTCTTTCTTCAAAAGATCATCTAAGAGACTCGGACATTAATCTGCATAGTCCTCATGTCAGCATACTAAGATTATGACTGGACAGGTGAGTAGTAAGGTAAGAAAAACCAGGTCGCATCTAGTTTAAAAAAAAACTACGTAGGTATTATAGTTTGTAAAAACCAATTGCAAAATAAAAAACATAATTTATCATTGATAATTCGGCATTTAATCAAACTGGTCTTTAAAAAAAAAGGTATATATTTTAGTAAAAGTATAATATTTTAGTAAAAGAACGTTAAAGGATCAATTTTCCTTATTAAAGACTTTCCCCATAAAGCTAGCCTATCTTAGCTAGGTCACATATAAAAACGGAATATTTTTTCGTTCAAACCATCAACTATGTGTATATAGTGTGAGGATGTTAGATCTTCTATACTATATCTATAGAGTCAGGCAACTTGGTTCGGTTCCATTGAGCGAGGTCGAGGGGAGAAAGTTGTGTGCTGTTATGAGAACATACGTACAAGGCAAAGTACTCAGAGGAACTAGGGTGTGGTGGTAGTGACAGCGGGTTTAACGAAGCTTTATAAAGACTGTAAGTAATTTACATTAAATTTTCGTAGCGTGTCGATGACAATCTAAATTGAATCAGTCCAAAATAATGCGACGAGTTTTGCGTCAATCAGCTACTATTATGTACAAACAAGAGGATGAGCAGGACATGATATTAAGTGTCCTATTGTTTGTGAAACCGTGTGCTACGAATTTACAATCACAAAGTCACCATGTTTCTTAACCAAGTTCGGTAATGTCATCAAGTAAACTAAATGTGCCGTCAAAACATCAAAAGTGCGTTCAACAGCCGTCATTTTCATAATTACAATGGTAATTAGCACTGACAACTATTGAACACCGTTCAAATGTGCTGATCACGATCAATTACATAGAGAAATCCGCTCTTTCAGAATTTTAGAGTTTTCACTCAACTAGTTTGCGATGAATTTCCAGTAACAAAAGTTTTCGATTGGAGGTATTTTGTAATGTTGAATGTTTCTAAATGAAAAGCTTTCTCAAATACACAGTGCCAGGTATTAAAAATATAAACGGCGTTTAGAGAAAGTAATGGAGGCTGTAAAAATAAAGTGCTTGCATTTTATGATCCACGTAAATTGCAAATACAGTCAGTGAACATTAAATGAATTTGTTTTCATACTTTCGCCTTTTACCACATTATATTTCTCATAGATTAGATTTACTTGAATTGACTTGAATCGTAAGCCAAGAGACCGACGTGGATAACCCAAGAGACCGACGCGATGGAAAAACGGCAAATTATGCAAATCCTATTTACATATTCATTCATATGGACTCGTTTTACTTTTTTTAATTAAAAACAAAATCATTTATCCAAATTGGGCTGAGAATCACCACTTTTTGAACGTCAAAAATTACGTAACACAGTCTCCCAAAACGCCCACCCTACACAGTGGTGTACACACGGGAGACTCCTAGGCAATGGCCTAGGAGTCTCCCGTGTTTTAACTAGAGAGAAGTGGCGGAACAAACTCCCCAGCAATAGCAAACCAACTGTCTGTGAGGTTACAATAACCGGATTTTTTAACAATATTAACCAATATCAATACAAAAAAGAGCACTCCACCGCTCTCTTTCAGTGGCACCCCACCTCAAACAATCACGTGAGCATCACGTCACTATAAGGTCATCAAACAACATAATTTCATACACCATCATACATAATATAACCTATAACATTATGACCAGTAATATTAATATACTTGTCTTACATAACGAGTAAATAAGACACTGACTTATGTAGCGATAGGTGATAGGTGTAAATAGATTTGTAGATCAGCTGATTTGAGTCATTGTATGTAGTTGTAATACATAATAGAAGAGATAGTAGGCGATTGTCACTTCATATTTGGCTTCCTTTATCGTGTATCGAGTTATAGCCATTCAAAGTATTTTGCCGGAGGTATCGAGATGATTTGGACGCCCATCACAAGGTCGAGGAGGTGTACGAAGTAAAGTAAGCACCTAGAAAGATTTATGACGGAGGCCTTTGCCCAGCAGTCAGAGATATTCCTGTTTAAAAAACTGTTGATGCTATTCATCATACAGTTGGTCTTTAAGAACTAATATTAATAAAACGTCCCTATCCCACTCTACCATTATGTGAAAGAAATATGAATGAACTGGGGGAGTGATACTAAGTTGAATGAGAGAAACGAAGTGAAAAACAGTTTGGGCTAACCTCAAAGAACTTGGACCACAGGCAGAAGAAACCAAATAATATATCTACTGATTAAGAAGATGACATGCTGCGCCAAATGAATAGGGATACGGGCTTGAGAATGACGATGACGATGATTGTTGCTGCTCACAAGCAGATAGGTATATTTTTATGACACGCACGGAGACGACAGTCTAGTGACTAGACTCTAGTCTTTCAACAAAAATATTCCGCTTGCCTAGAATAATAAATTTATTTTCTATGCATATTAAATTCAATGTTAGTAGGTGGATAGTCACCTCAACAAACTGCGCAAATGAATGTTAATGACTTAAAAAGAACAATTGTTTGCTTTGTTCCAAAACACTCAATAAAAAAACAGCTGTATAAAATGCAGTTGAGCACCTATTTACAAGCATTTTAGCATTTTTTGCGTTATATCGGGTTCAAACGTGGCGGGCTACAAGAATGTGGGCTGCGGCACTGTTCGAAAGAGATACCGCGGCAAAGGGCTAAGAATAAACATGGTTGGGTTTCAGTCAGTACAAGTCTGACACTCGCTTCCCCTCAGTCAGAGCGGGAAGGGTAATTTGATTGTTTCCAATCCGTTCGATGTTGAATTTTGTCTTATTTTAGTAGACCAATGTAATTTTCGCGAGTTTGAAAATGGGGCTGACGAAGTGACGAGTCACACTATTAGGATGCATGAAGTCAGGACCGATGGGCGAATATTGCACACAGTGAGTGCCGCGAAAACGGGCGTTGTAACCAAGACAGGTTCAAGAGACATTGGCGTCACAATTTGGACTAATTCCTAACTGATTGGCTAAAGAAGGCAAAACAAAGAGAAAATTGCAAAGGGGAAGCATTAGCTTGGTCAGCAATGGCCCAGAACAGGCTAACCAAAATGTAACTGACTAATAGCCATTAAACGAAGTAATAAATGGCAATAAATAAAACGATCATTTACATTTAAAGCGGTAAAGGTCTAAAGTTCTCGCGAAAACCTACATCACAATGTCACACCGCGTAAAATTCGACGAAACATGTATGTGCTACGTGAAACTAAAAAGTAAACTCAAGTGTAAGTATTTGAAGGAAATATGTGACCTAACACATTCCTAACTAACATGATGATATTAGAGAAGAGAACATCAGAGAGAAACGCTAGTCTATAAAATGTTTTCTACTTCTGGGAAACAGGCCTATATATCTCACTCAGATCCAGCCTGTCTCCCCGGTGACGCCCAGGCTCGTACCCCGCAGGAGGTGCCCTTAACGCGCTGTCATTTAGTTTATGAGTGTTACGCCCCGGCTGTAGGGCTTACACTCCTCAGAAACAAACCCAGGTTGGCCTGCGATATACCTTCTATGAGAGGGTTTATCACACGGTGATTTATAATAAAACCGGTGTTCATTCCGGGCATTTGAATAAATTCCGGACATTTGAATGAAAATCCGGACAATTTTTTATATGACTGCATAAATTATAAAATTGAAGTAAAATTCCGAACATTATGACAAACAGCTACCCTAACTGCAATTATAGTACGACGCGTTCGCATGACATGTCATTTGAACAAGGCTTTAGACTACAACGTTTTATACAATCACTTTCTCATACTAAGACAGCTGTTTAAATATTATTGAATCGACATTATGATTAATTATATCAATACCACACGTCATGTCTACAGTGTGATTGTTACACTGTGTTGCGCACTTTATTAAAACGCACAGTGTATCTAGAAACCAGTTACAAAGTAATAAAAGTTAAGATAAAAGTTAAGATAAAAGTTAAGATAAAAGTTAAGATAATAGTTAACTAAGGGTAGAGAATTAAATGCTGGTGGCCCATTGTCTCATGTTTTTACATATTATAAATTTTGTTTAAGTAATACCTTGCCTTAAATACAACTCAAATAAAAGTGAGGTGTTATTGTTTACGGCACCTAAACAACAGCCCCGTCGTGTACCTCCAGTATATCTCAACGGCGTTGAATTAAAAGTGGTGACTCAATTTAAATACTTGGGTCATGTTGTCACCAGTGACCTACGTGATGATGGGGATATAGAACGCGAGCGCAGGGCGTTGTCGGTGAGGAGCAATATGCTCGCCCGTAGGTTTGCTCGCTGCACGGCAGACGTCAAAGTCAGTTTATTTAAAGCGTTCTGTCAGTCCTTCTACACGAGCGGCCTATGGGTGTCATATACGAGCCGAGCCTACAACGTCCTGCGCGTGCAATACAACAATGCCTTCAGGATGCTGTTGCGGTTGCCGCGACGTTGCAGTGCGTCGGGAATGTTTGCTGAAGCACGTACGGATGGCTTTCACGCCATCATGCGTAAGAAAGCGGCTTCCCTACTGCAACGTTTGCGTAGCACTCAGAACAGCATCCTGAAAATGATTGTTAGCAGAGTGGACTGCCCCATCCAAAGGCACTGGGTAGAATTAGGTATAGGTTTATGTTAAATAGGATTAAGTACTAACAACACTAACATAGCATGTAAGCACAGTTTGTTACTAACCACTAACTACGTATGGACTGCTTAGGTCTGAAATAAAGATATTTTATTTTTTTTTTTTTTTTTTTTTAATACATTTTCGCAAAAGTACCAAATTAATTAGTTATATTTTTTAAACGTTTTGTAGTGCTGAAAAATTAAGAGATCAGCCATGCGAAGTGCATACCTAATTTTAGTACCTCTTCAATAAACTAACAATAGGTACTTTGAACTGCTTGCCATAATGTCCTGGTAATTTGTATGACGTCAGTAGTTAAAGGTTGTCTTTAAAAGATCGCTTTAAGCGATAAGACCGCCCATTGTGTCACCCTTTGTAAAATGTTTTACTACTGTTTTTTTGTAATTTGGTGTACATAATAAAGAGTATTCTATCTATCTATCTATCTTAGAAACTAGTAAAGGTAAACTAGTAAGTAATACTTATGTATTTATTCTTTTTATTATTGCACTCGGATTTATAAATACTTTGCGGTGTTCTATTTATACCACAGGTATAGATATACATAGATAACGCAAATATCACAATCCGTATGAAAACCAAGCGTATCATTTTTTGACTGCGTACTATGACGTAGGGAATGCAATCTCGTACGAGATTTCCGCCTAGCGAGATCTCGCGAGACTCAAAACCCAGTCTCGCGAGATCTCGCAAATTACGGGATCTCGCGAGATTGAGAGAATCGCAATTAAAACATATGCAAATGCTTGTTTTAAGAACTAGTAATTGACATGATATGTAATTAAATAGAAACTGCGTTGCTTAGTTATAAAAATAATGTAAGTTTTATTTTAAAAATCAACAGAGTACTTATTATTTTGTCTCTAACTCTAATAACATTTGTTTATGTCTATAATTATTATACCTACTGTAGCTAATCAGTTCAAATTCTTACAATGTTGGTAACAAAACAATAATTATCTACATTTAAAAAAAAATAAATAAAATAAAATAAAATTAGCCTTTATTACTGTTTAAACTTAATTACATATCATTGACTTCAATTAAGTAACTACCTTTTTCTTACTTTACTACAATTAACTTATATCGGCGTTCGGTAGAAAAACAGCTTGTCTTTTGACATAGGCCTCCTCCAAAGATTTCCATTTCTCCCTATCTTTTGCTATTCGGGTCCATTCTGGACCAACCACCTTTTTTATATCGTCCTCCCATCTTTTAGTTTTTCGCCCTTTGCTTCTTTTACCATCCCTTGGGTACCACTCCGTTATAATTTTCGTCCATTTTTCTTGTTTATCCCTTAACATGTGTCCTGTCCATTGCCATTTCAGTGTTCGGTATAGGGAGTTTGCCTGTTTGAATTTTGTTTTGTTTTTAATTTCTGTTAGTCTAACTTTATCTTTTCTCTTGACTCCAATAGCACTCCTCTCTATACTATTTTGGCAGACGTTTATTTTATTTGCTAAGATTTCTGATAATGCCCAAGTTTGACAGCCATATGTTAAACATGGGAGAATGCACGTATTGTAGACTTTTCTTTTCGCTTTAATTGGCATGTCTCTATCCTTCATAACTTCACTTAATGACCAGTATCTTTTCCATGTATTGGCTATCCTCCTATCAACTTCCTTATGCATGGTTTTCGTAGGTGATATTAGCTGTCCTAAGTATATATACTCATCTACATATTCTATTTCCTGCATGTTTACTGTGATCTTTTGTGTCTTTGAGGAGTTAGTCATAATTTTTGTTTTCATGATGTTCATTGTTAGTCCTGCTACTGCACTCTGGTCTGATAGCTGTTGCAACATTTGTTGTAATGTTCTAGGACATTCAGAGAACAGTATTAGATCATCTGCAAAACGTAGATGACTTAGATTTTCGCCATTTATATTGAGCCCTTGATCTCTCCATTCTAGGTTCCTGATTATCCTCTCCAGTGCTGCCGAAAATAATTTAGGTGAGATAGGGTCGCCTTGACGAACGCCTCGCTCTATAGAGAATTCCTCGCCTGATTTTTCCAATCTTACTTGTGCTGTGCTTTTGGAGTATATGTTTTTTAAGATTTTTATATATCTGTCCTGTATATTTTGTTCTTGCAGAGCTTCCCAGATGTACCCGTGTTCCAGGGAGTCAAAAGCTTTATTATAGTCTACGAATCCTAAGAAGTAAATTTTATTATATTCATTATATTTTTGTATAACTTGTCTTAAAGCGTGAATGTGATCTATGGTTGAAAATTTACTTCGGAAACCCGCTTGTTCTCTCGGTTGGTTTTCGTCGAGTACTCTGGTAATTCTGGACAGAATAATTTTTGAGAAGACTTTATAAATATTCGACATTAAACTGATTGGGCGATAGTTTCCAATTTCCTCTTTATCTCCTTTCTTATGTAACAGAATGATCGTTGATTTTGTCCAGTCTTGTGGAATGATTTCGGTTTCTATAATTTCATTAAATAAGTCTGTTAATATTGGAGCAATTACTGGTAAAGTAGATTTGAGCAGTTCGTTGGTTATTTGATCGGACCCAGGTGTTTTGTCTACTTTTTGTGTGTTTATAGCTTTAGCAGTTTCTTCTTTTAATATTTTTGGTATAGGTTCAGAATTTAATGGGTATTGTTCCTCGGTTGCTATTATGGAATTCTTGCTTTTATATAAATCTCTATAATAGTCTGTAGCCTCCTTAATTATCTCAGGTCTTTTCCTTGTATGTTTATTATTCCTAGTTTTTAATTTTATCATCCATTCTTTTTTGTCATTTAATTCTTTAATAGCCTTTTTTTATTATCTACATTTAGTCCTTTGTAAATTATTACTTTAGTTTCAATAATTAAGAGTAATAGGAACATTACTTATGGTAAATAAATACAACAAAACAAAAACTTAACTTCACAAGTTGTTAAATAAATGTTGTGAGATCGTATTAATCAAATAAAAAAAGTTTAAAGTAGAATTCAGATGAAGTTATGAAGGTACGGAAAGGCAAGTTAGTTTGTCTGAAAATGGCTTCTCAAAAAACACATCATGTCGAGAGTATCATCTGACAGACGACTTCTGATTTTGCATGCCAAATACCCTGCATTTGTCGATCTCGTTATCTCGCGAGATCTCGTACGAAATTTGACGAGATACAATCTCGTAAAATATCGGGATCTCGGCGAGACGAGATTGCATTCCCTACTATGACGTCATAATCTCGGTCTTTTCAGACAGAAAAGTCTATATTTTATGATATACCTATACAAAAACGAAACGAGCGAGCAAGATACGACTTCCGAAATCGGTTAATACGGGGGCTGATTTCGTTTTAAATATTTTGTTTGATGTACAACTTTTCTGTCATTATTTCTGCAATTTCATAACTTATCATGTAGCGGCACTACAAAAAATATACTACAGCAACATAGTACAAAAAGTACTGAGGCGCCATCTATGACGAAAATGAAGAATCAAAAGTAAAGTTATCCGCGACTTCACACTAACACCCGTATCTATAAACAAGTCATAGTGATTACTTGAGTAAATGTCATTATTTATGATACGATTTTTTCTGTGTAGTTTAGTAATTTTTGATGTTAGAACTATCAAAGGTTAGAATTCTTAGGTGTGCTTTCATTGACGGTTCTAACTTCGTTTAAATTCTTGCCCATTGCATAAAAATGTTTGCATAAGAAATTACTTAAATAAAATAAATAAAATTGTTTATTTGTCTCAAAGTTAAAATTAACACATGTGAATGAAACAGCCCCAGTAAGTAATAAAAAATACTTAAGTCCAAGTAATTACTTTGACTTGACTATAGATACGGCTGTGAGTATACAGAAGAACCCGACAACAACTATCGGGTAGAATCCCACCAGACACAACACACATCTGGTCGAAAAATTATCTCTTTTCTATGGGGGATTTATTTATTTATTTATTTACTTAAGGTTCACCCACAGCACATACATACACTTACTTAAAATAAATCATACAGTAATATTCTAATATATATGCCAATTACAGGTAAACACAACATTGACAACAAAGACGCCAGGTAACCGCTTAGTTGCTAACTTAAATCTAGGTGTACATTAAATTAGGAAATAAAAAAATAGAAAAAATTAAATTTAAAGTTTTGATATAAATGGATAAATAATAATATGGATGGATGGGATGAAGAACTTTACATCCTGTTTTTATACTCCAACTAGCGACCCGCCCCGGCTTCGCACGGGTGCAATGCTGGTTTATATTATACATATAAACCTTCCTCTTGAATCACTCTATCTATTAAAAAAAACCGCATCAAAATCCGTTGCGTAGTTTTAAAGATTTAAGCATACAAAGGGACATAGGGACAGAGAAAGCGACTTTGTTTGTTGACGCAAAATCCACTTCTATACTGATACTGTTACCCTGTATCATCCCACAGCTGGGCAGAGGCCTCTCCCCATGACATCCAGTTGTTTCGATTTAATTCCGCTGGTCTTGTCCAAATCGTCCCGCCATCTTCTAAAAGGTCTGCCGCGACGCTTTCTGACTGTATCAGGGCTTCAGAAAGTGGCTATTTTGGCCCACGGAAGACGTGGCCAGTCCAGTCCCACTTAAGCTTAGAGGCTTTATGAGCAACGTCAGTAATTTGTGTTTTGCAGCGCAGTGAAAAAGAAAAATACAAAAAAATTCCTTACCTCATATCAGGCGAGAAGTCAACGGAACACGCGTACCCCGCCACCATATGTCCGCTGAACGTCTTCTTCCTGTTCATCTTGAACCGGTTCAACGCACTGAACACGATCACTTTGTTGTCCATAGACTGACACGCGAGCCACTTGCCGTTCGGTGACACGGTCACCGCTGGGAGGGAGTGCATTGATGGGTCCGCTATGTATTTCATGTCTACTGGTATGTCCCTGGTGAAAATAGATAGTATGGTTACTTTAATTGCTGGGTTAAAATAATATCTCTTTACTAAAAAAAGTTTTTTTTTATGGCTATCTGTTTGCTCCGACTAATCTCCGAAACCGAATTGACGGACATTTATTTTACTGGCACATAGCTGATGTTATAATATCTACACTAATATTATAAAGAGGAAAGATTTGTACCTATTTTTGTATGTTTGTAATGAATAGGCTCAAAAAGTACAGGGCCGATTTCAAAAATTCTTTCACCCTTGGAAAGCTACATTCACCCTGAGTAACATAGGCTACTTTTTATCCCTGTGTTCCCACGGGAACAGGATCTACGCGGGTGAAACCGCGGGACGTCCGCTTCTATAAATAAAAAAAGGATTTGGGTTCTTTGTAAGAAAATTAAAACCCTTGAAATTGTTAACAAAATCCGAAATCTTGATCGTTTGCTGACAACTTACGCCAACACGGTTGATAGAAAGGTTAGCTTTTAGTTTAACCAACCATGTTGGCATCAGCTGCCAGTCTTACCGAATACAGCACAGCTGAATATTTTACCTATAAATATCAGTATGTAAACAAGTAAATATTTTACATGGAGCGATCGCCTATCTGACCTACACAACCCAAAATCAGATTTAAATAGGGTAAGTAATATCTTTATTATAATTTCACGCGGACAAACGTCGCGAGCAACAGTTTGTGCCCAAAATGTTAAAAGACAGTGCTGCAAGGATGGTTTGGGGATGGAATGGCAGAGACAAATGCTGTTGTTGGGAAACCATGATTAAAAAAGGTTGCATTATATTGAATTAATTTGAAAGTCAATTTGAAACCTGGGAAGTCATTGTGAATTGTTTTTAGAATTATACAGTTACTAAACTTCATGACTAGTTAATTTAAATTTTAAATAATTTTAAATAAAACTTTGTTTTGAATGAGAATGCGAAATTACATTAAAGATGGGTTGCTGTATAATTTACTATCACCGTGACACACCAATTTATATATTACATAAATATAATGTTTATTTATAAAATAAGATTAAAATCATGCGTTTTAAGAAAAACATTGTAATGATGATTCGACAAAATATCGTGTCACATGTCTTGTCGCGTGTGTTAGGTCAAAAAACCCGATAAACTGGTATCTGATGAATGTTGTTGTAGTCCGAATGTACACACATTCGAGAGCAAGTCAATATATGCCTATAATGATTTCTGGTATTTCAATATTGGTTTGGCCCATAGTAACTCGTTTAGTGATGACACTATAACATTTCTACAAAACCTTTTTTTTTTTTACCCGACTACGGCAAAGCCAAAGGAGGGTTATGATTTTGACTGGCTATGTATGTATGTTTGTATGTGTGTATGTATGTATGTGTGTATCTTCATCTGTTCCCTCATAGCTTCTAATCTACTTATCGGAACTAGACATATGAGGTATCGTTAGAACCGTCTTAATTTTCCGCTGAACATAGGCTACGTGACGTGTCACAAAAAGCGCCCTCGTCCTCTATTTGGCGCCCTCTAGCGGACAAAAAGTAAGGATTAAAAATAAAAATGGAGATAAATACGCCGTGTTTGGTATCATTTGAAAGGGCCTCACTTGTACATTTCCAAAATATTGCTCAAATTTCAAATCACGCCCTCTAGCGGACAAAAAGTCAAGAGTCAAAAAAAATATTTAACACCAAAAATGTTTAAATAAAAAAAAGTAAAAAACTAAAACCCGACTACGACAAAAAAGACGACGCTGAAAAAGTATGAAACAAGATTTTCAGCGTCGTCTTTTTTGTCGTAGTCGGGTTTTAGTTTTTTACTTTTTTTAAATGCCGGTTACGTGACTTTTGTTTCATTGACTTTTAATCTTCGACTGCTGAAAGTAAAGTTTTTACAGACGTTTTAGACTATTTAGCTAAGAATTTCATTATTCAAATTAAACCAAATGGTGTTCTATAAAAATTTTCAGCTAGCCATTTTGAAAGAGGTCGAGTCTATCGCCATCTACAGGTTATTTTTGGTATGAGGCATAGTTTGTATGTACCTATGTGGCTGTCCCTCCTTGCCATTACGAAAATATCACTTGCTTGTTATCTTCTAAGTCCCATGTAGTAGGGGACGAGTCTATTGTCAAGAACCGGGCACAGATTTAGACTCCGTAGTTGTTACTGAGATATATCTGATGAAAAAGCACACTTTATAAGTTTTTAAACTGACATGGTCAGAGAAGCCATTGAAATCCGGGAGGATGGGTGTCAACTGTCGAGAGCCTGGAATCCAGTGGTTCAACTGTGTAAAAACCGAAAAAGAGCCGAAAGAAGTTCGCGAGTGGACACAGTGAGTTTCGTGTGTCGGGAACAGAATCGTGTAGTGAGTGACAATGGTAGTGGTGCCGAACGCAAAAAACGAACAAGAAAGAGGGTAGACCGTTTTGTCTGCTCATAAACATCCACCCGCAATGACTTCAGTTTATCCGTGATCATGGTGCTTGTAACAGCGCCGAAATATCGTGAACTCGAAACAAAAATGACGGCACGGTTAGCGCAGTGGCTCAAGCAATGGACTGCCGCGGTGCGTGTCGCGGGTTCGATCCCCGTACGGAACAAATATTTGTAAGACCTACAGATAGTTGTTCCGGGTCTGGGTGTTTGTGTATGTGAGTTTAAATGTTTGTGAACGCACCCACGATACAGGATAAATTCCTAGTGTGGGGCAACGTTTTTTAAAAAAAAAAAAAAACTAAACATGGTAAATATCCCGTTTTCAATATTAATAATAAAGCACACTTTGTTCGATCTGTGAATTAAAACCACTACCATGAGGGTGTCTCAGCCGTACTGCTTACGACCAGTAGCCAAGCTAGGCAGTCGATAAACACTTGATACAAATATAAGGTATGCTGTACTCACCACTCCCAAACCCTTAAACTCTTGTCATCAGAAGTGGTAACAAATCTTCTGTTCTCGTCCACGAAGGTGATCGTGTTGACGGCGCCCAAGTGTCGGTCGTACTCCTGCACTATCTCACCGCTGCGGATGTCCCACTGTTGGACAAACAATACAAGTTGGTTTATAAGGAAAAGTAAAGTAAGTAACTATGTTGATGTCGGCTTCCAGTCTAACCGGATGCAGCTGAATACCAGTATTTTACATGGAGCCACTGCCTATCTGACCTCTACAACTTTTCTGGGTACTACGTTACCCGTTTCTTTTTGCAAGGTGGGAATTGTGGGAAGTGTCAGAGTTCTACTGACGAAATACCACCCATGGTCCTTCTTAGCCCTTTGTGTCGAAGCCGCGGAATCTCTTTCGAACAACCCGCAGCCTACTACGATACCCCTTTTTTTATGTTTTATTTGATGACCCACTCATCAAATAAATCATCAAATAACCCTCTCGCTTTTGGGCAGAGCGAAAGGGAGTGTCAGACTTCTACTGTCTAAATACCAACCGTGTTCCTTCTTAGCCCTATATGTCGAGGTCGCGGTAACTTGTGAATAACCCGCAGCCCCAACGGACTACGATACTCCTTGAAACTAGATTAGTCTACTTGTGAGACTTTCGGTCCATCGACTAACTGCTACTGAGTCCGCACTACTACTCACACAAATAATCTTCTTATCAGAAGTGCCAGCCACGAAGAGGTTCTGCTTATCCTCGTCAGGGTTGAACTTGGCGCAGTACGGCACCTTGCGCGACGTGAAGCGCGATATACACTCGCCCGTCTCTGTGTCCCATAGCTTTATGTAGCGGTCGTACGCTGGAAGGGAAGATCATTTAATTATTTTATTAGTGTATCATTCTACAAATGATTAATATAATAATATGTAAGTTAATTTTGCAAATATGGGTACAGTACACAGTGATAAACTGATAAAAAGGTAGGTTCAGCCATATTTTACCAATAGGGTAGTTAACTGACTTAAAAAAATATGATTCTGTTTAGTCCGTCAGTTAGATTATCGAAAAATATTGGATACGTGTTTTTTGTTTTATCAAATTAATAAAAATTGACGAAAATAAAGCTTGTCAAAGACCATGGAGAGGAGGCTTTTGACGTCATAGTCTGGTAAAAATGGACCAACCTGTGACGTTTCACGACTTTTCGAAGCAAAGTATCGTCTACAATTTTTGTTTACGTGAAAAAAGAAAAAATACGTGTTCAATATTTTATGGAAATCAATCTGACGGTCTAATTAGTTTTTTTTTGTCAACTACCCTATTGGTTTACGCAGAGTAGATGCTGTAAAAACGCAACTTGATTGTTTCGACATACCGACTTCGCTATTCAAACGATAATCTAGATTTACTAGCCATGATCATCATCTGCCTAGCTTTTTCCCGACTATGCTGAGGTCTAACACAATGCAGCTGAATACCAGTATTTAAAATTCAACCCAATTAGTATTGGGTAATTATGATACCCCTTGGTAAAACTGGTTCTACAAATGATAGCCGGGGCCAACTACTTTCGGAAGCACGTAGGAAACACGGTTGTAATGGTTAGTCAGCTACGGCCTGGGTATATCGGACTGGGTCAAATAATATGATTCTGTTTAGTCCGTAAGTTACATTATCGAAAAATATTGAATACGTGTTTTTTGTTTTATCAAATCAATAAAAAATGACGAAGATAAAACGCGTCAAAGATCATGGAGTGGGGCTTGAAACATCACTTGTAGGTACAAAATGTACTATCATATGACGTCAAACGAGTTTTCGAAGCACTGTATCGACTTCATTTTTTGTTTACGTGAAAAAAGAAAAAATACTTGTCCAATAATTTTTGGAATCTATCTGACGGACTAATTAGTTTTTTTATGTCCGATCCCCTATTGTAAGCGTGACTTAACCCGAAGATTGACCACGATCGACTGTTATCATTTAACTAATGGTCCTCATCATCATTAAAAAATTGGCAGCGATGTACCTGCACTGCCTAGTATAGGGTGCTTATGTAAAGTGGTTGAAACAAGACGAGAGTCAGTTCAAAATAACACAATCTACAAAAATACTAACCAGCTGACAAGAATTTATCTCCAGTATTGTTGAAGTTGACATCCCTGACAGCTTGCCGGTGACCGAAGTACGTTCGTATGCAACGACGATCACCGTATACCTCCCAAATCTGAAAGAGACAGTTCATTAGTAAACGGACAGCAAAGATTTGCCAATAAAACAGTATACTAGGTGTTAATTAAACACCTAGTATACTGTTTTATTGGCAAATCCAATATTGCGCTTCAAAACACTGGTCGCGGTAGGCCACGAAAGAGATGGCGGGACGAATAAGACAGGTTCCGTCAGAACTGGAAGGAGGAATTGTGGGTTCGACAGAAATGGAAGGAGTGGAGGGAGGCCTTTCTCCAGTGGCCCCAGTGGGATAGAACAGGCTAGGATTTTTTTTTTCTATTTTGATTCTGCCTACCATGAGATAAAAGCGGGAGATTATGTATAAGCTAAGATATTACCTTGACGCGACAGTCCATCCCAGCTGACAGCATGAGATGTGCGCTGCCGGGGAACCAGCGAACTGCTGCCACGCCCTTCGTGTGACCCTTCCATGTGTAGATATGTGCCTGGAAGTCACGACATACATTTAATATAACATCACGCCTATAATAGGGTAGTTGACAAACATAAAGCTAACAGGACAATCTTTGATTTAAAATCGTGAAGGAGTCTGACTTATTCTGTTACTTTCATTTAACTCCAAAGAAGGTCGTTGCGATGATAATAGGTCGCTTTTCATTCTATAAAACTTTCACAAGTAGCAAACACACGCCCTCTCGCGGCCATCCCATCAAACAGCTCCACTGGGCTACGAACTACATAAGACACCTACCTTCGGCAAGAAGCACTTGTCAGGCGGCGTATCACTCCGCAGCTGTGTCTCACTGCGCGGCGGAGATATCCACGACCTGCCCTGGTAGTCTGTCGGGTTGTCGACTGGAAAATACGGGAGAATGTTTTAGAAGAATTTTGTAAACGAAGAACTCGGATGTCCTCCTAAATACTTGGCAAGAAGTAGTGCAGAACCAGGACCGATGGAAAGACCATTATTTGCATCGGTCCTGGGCCCCGAGTCTGCTATTCAATAGTGTCAGAATGGTCTATCATTGATCTCATAATTGTTGATTGATGACAAGCCAAAAAGTACCTTAAGTCTGTCAACATAAGGTACTTTTTGGCTTGTCGTCTACTTGTCAAAATCCGCAAAACCAAGGCGTACCTCCATAGGTAGGTATTCCTTTTTTTTTATTTAAAGGCCTTTTTTCTGTAGTGTGACGGTACTCATCATCATCATCATCATTTCAGCCAAAAGACGTCCACTGCTGGACATAGGCCTCCCCCAGGCATTTTTGGGGGGGTTTGCCATAATCGCCACGCTTGGCAGGCGGGTTGGCGATCGCAGTATGGTTGTTACAAAGACACAGAGAACGCTGCTGCCCATTCTCTGGTAAGTCCCTTAGTCGCCTCTTACGACACCCACGGGAAGATATGGGATGGTGCTATTCTTTACGACCGACACCACACGGTCACGTCGGTTCACGGTACTGACGAGCTTCAATAGCGTGGCTTTAACGTTATATGCGAACTATTAAAGGCTTAATATTTGCACTCTGTTCCTCATTGGTCACTAGATATGAGGACATAAATGGTGTGAAGTTCTACATTCGCCATTGAAAAGAAGATAGAAAACATGTCTATTTGGCACATGCTACAAAAGTGCACACAACATAAAACAGAATCAAATAAAAAAGATTTGTGTATCTCTGAATAATAATTATTCGTTAGATACTATTCAAGGAAATTCAAGGTTAGTATTATATCAAATATCATCAAAACTCACTATGGAATATAGATTTCTCCTCCAAAGGTTTGTCATCGTCAACTTTGCCTTTCTTCTGTCTCTTGGCCACAATTTCTTGTAACTCTTTTGCCTCGTCACCTTCTGGCCTCATTACCCTGAAATCATTAACAATTGAGCTGAGCACACCATGTTTAGGAGGTAGTAAAGTTGGACAGTTAGAAATGTGGGCAGTAAGGTGGTGGCAAATCTCTTCAATCTTATAAACTCCCAGGTTTTGCCCATGCTACTTACGCACGCCGTAAGCGGTACTTCGCAGTATGGATATCATCACTGTAGGTTCCATTTATACTACACTAGCTTTTGCCAGCGACTTCGCCCGCGTGAAAATGACGATTTTCCATACAAACTTTCATCCCATATTTAACTTCCTTAGGGGTTGAATTTCGAAAAATCCTTCCTTATTCCTTGTCTACATTATAAAAGGAACCTCTGTGCAAAATTTCAGCTTTCTAGGTCTAAGGGTTTGGGCTGGGCGTTGATGAGTCAGTCAGTCAGTCAGTCAGGACTTCTCTTTTTATTTATATAGATATTGCGTTGGTGAGAAAAAAAGGAGTTTTAGTAGGAATCTACTCAGGCTAAACTCTTACTTGGGGCCCAAAATATATCCCTAAAAGGCTGTTATCCAGCTTATATTGTCCCACTGCATGGCAAAGGTCTCCCTCATACCCTACTACTCTCTCCATCCAGTTTGCTTTCCCAAGCACAGTCCCTCGGCAACAAAAATCATAAGACAATTAAAAATATACAACATTTTAATGTAATCAGTGCCTTCTATAAGAGCTCCTTACCTCTGTTCACCCACATATCCTCCCCAAGGTCCAAGGAAGCCGGTGATATCCTCAGGGTTGTCATTCTTGGTCCTCTTCTTCTTGTCCAGGGGTCTCTTTTTTATTGACTCAAACACTGACTTGCCGACTGCTTCTTCAGGAGGCGCCACCATTGATGACACTGCAAATTAAGTACAAAAGTGGTTAGGTTCATTTGTTAACCAGTCTTTCTAAGAAGTATCTTATTGTCAAGTTACTTGGTCAGAGAGGGAGAGGTCAGATAGATTGCTCCATGCAAAAAATACTGGTATTCAGCTGCATCAAGAGAAGGGCTTTTCTAATAATATGAGTTTATGACTAAGTGGTTAGAAACCGAGCTATCCAGGTCAATATCTACTAGTTGAACATGAGTGATAGAAATTAAAAAAAATATATTATTATTCTTTTTTTTTTTTTTATTTATTATTGTAACTATAATATTCACTACTTACCTACTATGCCATCCCCACTCCCCGTATCACCATCCGTAGATGGATCCACAGCATGCCCATAACTTGTAAATGTTCTTCTCTGATTTTCAAACTGGAAGTCACTTATATGTGCCTTTTCAACATAGCCAGACAACATGTTTCTGTTGGCCTTCATCTGTTGTGTTTGAAACGGGTTCTCGGGACCAAATGTGGGAGCAAAGAGTTCCTCATACTTGGGATTATGCATCAACTCTTCACTGTTTGGTAATAATACTCTTGTGTCATCACTGTTCTGGAATTTAAAAGTAAGTTATTTATTATAGCTAGCCTATATTGTCCCAGTGCTGAGCAAAGGCCTCCCTATATTCCTTCCAATGGTCACGATTCTGTGTAATGTCTCTCCAATTCTCAAGAGACACAAAAAAGTTATTCAAAAATTTTGTTGTGTATTAAGTAATTTTGTAGTGTCATTCTAGGATAACAGAAACCACAGAAAGCCACTTGCTATGATTCTTACATACCCCTTTTGCTTCGTCCACATTCATACATACGGTCATATATGCACGCCAGTTACAAGTACTACGTGAGGCATGGCATTCTGTCGTTTCTGCCTACCCCCATGGGAAAAGGGTGTGAGTTTATGTGTATGTGTGTGTGTATGTTATTCTAGGATAACATGGTGTTGAATGGTGCAACACTGAAATGATAATGTTGCAGTGTTTGAAATTATCACTGACACCAACGACTTGGTAGAAGTGGCAAAAAAATTATGAAAATATTTTAAAAACTAACATGCCAGCAACATGAAGACGAATCTTTATACGTATTTTTCACTCTTCTCTAGTTTTTCAGTACTAATGCTCAATCAGATACAAGAAGTACCAATTTTATTGTGCAAGAGGACATAGATTTGATGATTACTCACAAAATAACCATATTTGTTGGTAAACATTGCTACTAAAATTAGCCCCCATACAAGTATATTTCTTATATGTAGGTATGTTGCTTCACAGAAAACCATCTAGAAATCTATAATTACGTAGAGTACAGAAACAGCAAAACAACACAACAACAGTAAAAACATTGATAGAATAACACGAGTATCGTTTATGAGAACAAAATTAAGTACCTATCTACGTTTAACGAACTAATGATACTTACTGTAGGCATAACGACAGGTGCAGCACATATTTGCATTGATTTAGCTACGGAAAAGTTGGAATCAACAGGTTTTAAATGCGTTAATAACTTTTCGTTGCTCTCTCCCTTGATAGTCTCAGTTTCATTGTCCTCTTCCTCCTCAGAACTACTACCGTAGTTTTGTATATTCAACATTGTTTTGAGTGTCTAGTTTTCCTAAGTCTAATCTATTTTAAAAATTGTTCATAACAAAACAATGTGCTAGTACTAATATTTCTAAATCAAAGTTGCGATTTTGCAAAGTGCAATTTGCTATCCAAACGAAGCGTCACGAAAACGATGAATGTTGTCGTAATGAAAGAGACCAAAGATCTGTAAATAAAGCAATGTTAAACAGAGACGCACGATTTTAATGCTAAAGATAGGAATTCCAAATATTTCTGGAAAGCAATTTCATGTGACAACAAAAATTTCGTTCGGAAACTATAGAAAAAAGCGATGGAATGGTATTCTATGATAATTAAATAGTATGGAATTAGTAAATAAATAGTAAATTCCTCGTTCTGTGGTTTCTACCTTCTCCCATGGGAAAAAAGCGTTTTATGTATGTATGTATATAAACTCTAAAAAAAATTATAATACCGTGAAAAGCAGGCATTTTTAGGTACTGGGTACTGCCTTTCTATAGTGTTGTAGTCTTCTCTTTTCTTTACACACGTTATAGGTACCAACCTAAACACTTTAATACCGTGTGACTACGGCTTTTCTTTTTGTTCTATCCTGAAAATCTTGTTTCATACTTTTTCAGCGTCGTTTTTTTGTCGTAGTCGGGCTTAGACTATGGAAAATAGTCTAAGTAGTCGGGTTTTAGTTTTTTTTAATCTGTATTTTGACAAGAAACATGAAGCCAGATGAGAGTGCCAACCGAACGCCAGAAACAAAAAAAAAATCTATTCAAGTCAGGTGACGAGCCCCTTGTGACAGTTCACATTACTTCTTGTCTCAATTTAATAAAAACCAAGAAAAACACTAAACATGGCTCTACTCTCAGCAGTCAAGGGAAAACTAATCAGCGTCATCGGAGATGAGGTAAGCAGTAGTTAAATTATAACAAGCCATATCGTTGTTTGAACAATAAACCAAAAACCACAGTTTTCTGCCAAAAGTTACTCTAGAAACGTACATCTGATTTCAGGACACTTGCGTCGGTTTCCTGCTCGGCGGGATCGGTGAAATCAATAAAAGCAGACACTCCAACTTCATGGTTGTCGATAAAAGTAAGTTCTTTAAACTTACCAGAAAAGAAAGATTATTTACGTTCTTATTAGAATGGTTTTCATTTTATTTACTCTCTGTAAAGTGTGTCTTCTGTAATAACAGAGCTTAAAACTAAGCAACTTACCTATACCAATTTTACAATTTCAATTCCGCCCCTAAGACGACCCACTGACCAATTCTTTCACATTATTGGTAATTAAACTCCGCCCCTAAGATGACCCACTGACTGGTAATTATAATGGAAATAGAAGGCTAGATCTGAATACTAATTTCATTGATAATAATGCTATAAATCATTAATAATCTATTTGGGGTCTGTATTTTACATCCCCTGGGGTTGAAACAGACCTAAACAAAGTTTTCTCTTTTTTACTTCTAAATCAGTGAACAAAAAACGTCCCATTGCTATCTTTAATACCAATAGAGGAATATTGGGCTATTTGTTTATTTGTGTGCTCAAAACTCGCCTCCGAGTCGTTGCACGCAGCTATAGATGACTTGGCAACTTCGGGAATACAAAAAAAAAAATTGAACTTGGCAGAGAAAGTGTTACGAAGGGTTGCACAAACAGTGGCCCAAGCAGTTTTTTACTACCCAATACTTAGGCCCGTAATCCACCAAAGCGGAGAGGAGAGGAGATGTGCGGAAATCGGTCAATCACATTAGTTAAAATTTACATCTGGTCTTTCGCCCTTCCTGTGATTGGTCGAATTTGGCACATCTCCTCTCCGCTCTGCTCGTCTCCGCTTTGGTGGATTACAGGCCTGACTGGGTTGTGGAGCTCAGGTAGGGAGTCAATCCATGTAAAACACAGGTATTCAGCTGCATCTAGAGAGTGGAAGCTGACCTAACATAATTGTGAAAAGGCTAGGCAGATGATGATGGATGGACAAACATCCTCAATAGTAGTGAAGGTTTTTAATATAACTACAAATTAATTGAATACAGAGATGTTTAGCATAATTATATGGTAATATAATAGGCTGATTTTTGAATTAAACCTAACTCAAGATTAATGTTTAGAGAAAAATTGAGATTATGAACTTTAAGATAAAGTACACAGAATAGTTATTTTTAATTTGCTGTGTGTAAGTTATGTTTCAATGCAATAAATGAAGACACTCTCAAGTCTCTTATAAAATGTTAATAGTTACACTAATTGGCATTGTCAATCTTAGCTGTCATCTTATTTGGATAAAAGACAATTTTTTTGCATCCAAGGTCAAACGGTCAAATCTTTTTCAAAGCAGCAAATCAAAGTAAATATCAGATTTCTTTTATCCCAATTTTTTCTTTTATCTCGGTGCAATGTTATTATTTACTTATACCGTTTCTTAAATAAGTTCAAATTCAATTCTTTGATTGACTGTGATAAGTGATTAAATATGACTGGCGCCATGCAAAAAACGCTTTTATACATTAACGCTGTATGGGACCTTCATAAACATAAACTACTGTTATCCCTTCGACTTCGGTTATTAATTTCCGACATTAAACGGTCAAATCTTTTTCAAAGCAGCAAATCAGTAAATATCAGATTTCTTTTATCCCAATTTTTTTCTTTTATCTCAGTGCAATGGTGCAATGTTATTATTTACTTATGCTATGTCAATGTATTGTATGTAATCTGTGATAAGAATGATGTATCACTGCTGAAATTAACTTTCATAAGAAAAGATCGATTCCTCCTGTATTATATTTTTAAAGAAAGATAAGATATTCTCCATTTGATAGTGTCTTTGGCCCTCTGTAGAGTCCAACCGAAAGTCGATTTTTGGCCGAAATCGATTATTTGGCAAACTCCACAATCTTCGAAAGGAATAAAACCCTAAGTAAGAAATCCAGTTCAAAATTAACTAAAAGTTAATAATGTTAAAAAAATCTTTCGAACTTATGTAAATTGACAGTTGATTAAAATTTATTTGCAACATGACAGAAATAATAACACCTTGAAATGTGTGACGCGAAATCGTAACAGTTCCATTAATTTTGGCGCTTGATATAGCGGAAGCTTTGAGTTCGGCTAAAACGGGTCGAAGTATTGGCCGAAGCTTCAGTCGGAAACAGTCCTGTGGTAGCAGCCTAGCGAGGCCGAAGAGAATGGGTTCAATTTCCGGTTCATGCAATGTTTTGCGTTTAATTATCCTCCCGTTCGCTAATAAATCTCCAGGAGATTTATAACAATGGCTTTTTAATTGTGTCTTTATGGCGTATGAGCTCTTAAGTTAACGCAAATAACATTTTTCATTAGTAGCCTGTCGCCCGTGCCAGGGAACTTAGAAGTTAAACAGAATGGGCGTAATGAGACTGTACCTACTATAGAATTATAGATACTTTACTTTCCCCGTTGGCTCGTGGTAGCAAGCGCGAAACTGAGTGTAGGGTCCTGGGTTTGATTGTCTACAGGCAAAGTTTTATTGAGTTTTTAAATCTGTAATTTGTCAGTAGCAGCCTAGAGTGGAAATAGTACTATGTGTCCCCCATCCATCGGACAGCATGTTATCCCAATGGTCCTGCGCCTGATATCTCTCTGGTTGCGTCAGATTATCGTCCCGTTTTCGTGTCGATTGTACTTCCAATTATACGGTTTGAGCCAGTGTCTCCATATACACGGTAATTACCGTAGATGCACCGTAATCAAGTCATTATCTACGGTCAAGGTAATAATGTATTACCGTGTCATAAATCACCGTATTACCATTATGAATTATTTTATTGTATATATTTCACCGTGTACTGCCTAAAAGTCCTCCAACGAATTTCACGTCAGTCAAATTAACAATTTTGTAAAGGCAACACTGCCGGGGGTCGAAAGAAACAAACTTCTAACCAAAACAATATTAACCCTTTCCTTGCAGTCGGGTAAAAAGGAATAGAAATGGGAAAAACTGTGTTGATTTCAGGCAAACTAACGTTGTGAAACACACCTTTACGTGTAATTTTTTTTTTTTTTACTTATTTAAGAGCAAAATATAGTGTTTTGATTCATTTCATTTTAATGTTGTTATATTATCCTTTGAAAAAATACACGGTAATTTACACGGTATACTTTTAGTAAATACACCGTAATTTGGTCGAGAAACACCGTATTTTTACCCTAGCAACACGGTAACTCTCGATTTACATATGGAGACACTGGCTTTGAGCTCAGTATGTAGCCACGTTTATTGCAGCGGCAGAGGCACTGTTCAGGTCGCCAAGAGTGCATGTATTATATGTATACGGACATCTGGGACACTCCAGTAGGTGGGGCATTGTTTGATCCGGAGCGCCGCACTCGCACTCGGAACAAAACTAGTTATACAATAAGTCTATGGCTCGTCTTCTTAGTGTGTTGATGACAATCTAAATTGTCTCAGACCCGAACTGAACAACTAGTTTGGCGCTTTCAGTAGCGTCCATCCGCTATAACTGAAAACAGACAGACTGACTAGGTCTACCCCATCATGGGAACATACAATTCATGTTACTAATACTTCTTCTCCAAAAATCCACAGATACACCGGTGAGCGAAATCGAGGACTGCTTCAAGCGTTTCGTGAAGCGTGATGACATCGACATCATCCTGATCAACCAGAACGTAGCTGAACTGATCCGACACGTGATTGATGCCCACACCGCACCCGTACCCTCGGTGCTGGAGATTCCCTCAAAGGACCATCCGTATGATGCTAGCAAGGACTCTATCCTGCGTCGTGCTAAGGTAAATAGTTTTTTTTTTTTTTTATCTAAGTATAGGGAAACCATGACAAACCAAATTCAACTTATTGATGAAAAAATTTAATTAATAAAAAGCATATTTTTTTAATCGCGGCTGGACAAATCGTTGCACTGTTTATTTTAAATTGCTTAAATGTAGATAGAAATGCGTTTTGCTTCAAGCGACATGCTTGTTACCACAGGCCACATCAACTGCGGAAAAAAAACAAATGAAAGAAAGAGCCTGTAGTAAGTCAACGGGGCATAGAGCCGCCTACAAAACTCTCGCGGACGCGAATTTGTTTGGTTTGATTTATTAATGCATATTCCTGTATGAAAAGGAACGTGTTTTTTCTGTAGACTAATGGAAATACGAATATAATTTATTGTCTTGCGGCACGCCGCAGCAGCCACTGGACACATTCGAGCCTTATTTTCTTATTTTTTATTTACGCCTCTGGCGCCTAAAACAATTCAATCTAATTTATTTTTCTTTGTTTCAGGGCATGTTCAACCCCGACGACTTGGTACGCTCAAACTAATTTATTGCATGATGATATCGTTATCTGTGCATCAGACGGCACGTGTATATAAGCCAGCTGTATACCAACGTTATAAAACTAACTACTAATGTGACCATCCATCCACATTCAACTGTTTTTACACTTGGCAACATTTGGCGCTCGATATGTCGATATTTCAATAACCACAATAAATGTGACCACCTTGATTTTTAATTAATTTTCTCTGCATTTTATACATATAATTTAAAATGCCCCTTTTCTTGAGCGGGAAAGTGTGATGATTGTAAATATGTCTCAAAAATGTTGATCGTCACATAACAAAGTCACTATAACGTCCCTATTACTGGAAAACAGGTAACCTCTTTAGTGAAGAGACTACTTGGCACCAATAGTTGCCAAGTGAAAAAACTGCTCTACAGTTTGCAGTGTGCAATTTTATTTTTCAACTAAAGCAGTTAAACTAATACATTCCACATCCCAGAAACATTTATTTTAACTGTTACGTCGAATGAACCCGTTATTTTAATGTGATAAAATTATTCAAATAAAATATGTAAGGTTGGAAGTTCAGTAAAGTGGCCCGCGCCATTTTGAAAATATTACGTGTCATGAAAATTTATAAAATTATCCTTATTAAAATATATTGTTGCCACTTAATATTTAATTAATTTATTCCATTGCGACTTTAATGTGTTTCCAGCCTAGTATTAATCAATCATAATGTATAGATGTTGAACTTGTATTATAGAATATAAAAAAAAAATATCAGTTTGTTGTTTTATTTTTTTGGGTTTTCTGGTTTTCTGAGTGATTGTTTGCTGCTTAACTAACAAAAAATAAATAGTGATATTTTTAAGTAGTAGGTACCTTAGAGTTCTGGCTTCTTTTTCTCTCTATGTAGGGTGATCGATAATAAACTAAATAATTATATTCATGGAAGCTACTGAAACCGCCAAACTAGTTCCGAGACACAATTTAGATTGCCATCGATTTGCTAAGAAAAAAAATATTGTAAAAGAGTAAAAAATAGCGTCTGACTTGTATTCGAGATTGCTATTTTTAACTCAATAGGGGATCGGACAAAAAAAAACTAATTAGTCCGTCAGATAGATTTCCAAAAATTATTGGACACGTATTTTTTCTTTTTTCACGTTAACTTAAAATGAAGACGATACAGTGCTTCGAAAACTCGTGTGACGTCATATGATAGCACATTTTGACGACACAAGTGACGTTTCAAGCCCCACTCCAAGATCTTTGACACGTTTTATCCTCGTCATTTTTTATTGATTTGATAAAACAAAAAACACGTATTCAATATTTTTCGATAATCTAACTTACGGACCAAACAGAATCATAATATTTTGACCCTGTCCGATCCCCTATTGTAGTTCAGATTTAGTTCATTATCAATGTAATCAATTAAAATTATTCAAGCATTTTGTGGATATGTGTACGCTGACCCTAATCATCTCATTACAAACGATAATCCTAACTTCTATCTTTAATCCTTAGACCCAGATAACTTAATACATAAAATTTCAATCAATCAATAATTTATTCTTATTTTATGTGTTGCCAATATATGCCATACAAAATTAACATAATTAAAACGGCAATAACAAATAAAACGGCATGGCAATAGATTACAATAAGAAATGCAATATGTATATCCAATTTAAAATATTTCATGTAAACAGGTCGATACAATTTTAAATAAATAATTAAGAGTTAAGTCTAGTTTTCGATGCTAGTTTTCAAACAAATAACTCATGTTAGAACCAAAAACACTAGACAAAAATCCTATATAAAATTTAAAATAAGGTGTATTTTTTTTCATTTTATTTTGAAAATTAAGACTAAGGAAACTTCAGATCGCCCTTTGACTTTCCTTAGTTCGCGTTTCATACAAATATGAATCTTATTCTCAAGCCGCTAATGTTCAACAATATTAGTTTGAGCAATTTGATTGATGATTGATTAAACCTTTATCACAAATACACATTTTGGGTCCTGGGCCTGCAGTCTCTACACTAATAACAGCGCTACGAATGTCTCTACGTCGTATCGATGTCAAATTTCTTTAATAGATTTCCAACCTTATTTTGTAGTGTATTGTGGGTAATTGGACATTCAACAGTCTCGAATATACGGTGCTAAGGAACGGACGTGTCTGCGTTTTATTTACCTGGACAGTAACTAGTACATATATTACAGTGGCGACGAGGATAAACACGAAGAACAACAGAAACACTTGTGGACGATAATTGGTGTTATCACTTATCAGTGCAAGCAAAAACTGTGTCCGGAAACTGTGATCGTCAAAATGTCTATCGGAAAAGTGAGCGCTTTCGATATGAAAACGGGGGTGTGGTCATCATACATCGACCGTCTAGAGATGTATTTCACGGCAAATGACGTGTCAGATGACCTTAAATTACCAACTCTGATAGCCGTAATGGGGGACGAGCCCTATGAGCTTCTTGTTAATTAGGCTAGTCCGAGCAAGCCGTCAACATTAACATATGAGCACGCGGTCAACTTGTTACGTCAGCACCTTCAACCGGAACCGTCGTCATTAGCGGAGCGATACCGTTTTAGACAAAGGAGACAGGGGCAAGAAGAAAATATCGCTACCTATATAGCGGAACTCAAAAGGTTATCTAGGTTTTGCAAGTTTGGAACTAGTCTTAACGATAACCTACGAGACCAATTCGTTTGCGGGTTACGCAGCGACATTAGCCGACAGAGGTTATTTGCGGAGGATACAATATCATATGCAGATGCAGTGAAACTGGCAACCTCTTTGGAAGCAGCGGAACGGGACGCGGCGGCTGTAGAAGCACCACATAGCGAGGGTACGGCGGGGGTAGCCGGGGGTATCCATGCGCTCAACTCTGCGGGGACCGGGCGGCCGGGTAGCCGAGGGGGTCGCGGTGGCGGGGGGCGGGGCGCACGCGCTGGCTCGATGACAGCACGTGACGTCGGCATGCGCAGCGGCATGAGCGGCAACATGCGAAGCGGAGGAATGCAGAAAATTAATTGTTCTGCTTGCGGAGCTAACAATCATGCTCAAGAAACATGTCGCTTCCGGAACTACGAATGCAGCAAGTGTCAACAAGTGGGACATTTGCGACGGGTGTGCCCGAACTGGGGAGCACCTGGAGCATCGCGAGGAGGGGACCGACACCGGGCGGCAGCAACAGCAGGCCCGGCGCGGGGCCGCCTGCACTTCGGCAAGGCCGAGCAGCAGTCTGACGACGACATCGGCGGGGACATCGAGGAAGAACTACATCACTTATGCTTGAACAACTACAAACCAGTAAGTATGTCTATTGAAATAGACAATAGAATTATTACGATGGAAATAGATACGGGTACTGCTATTTCATGTATTAGCAAGTCCATGTATGATAAATATTTTAGTTACTTGCCTATAGAAAAACATAACACTATTTTTAAATTTTATGACGGCACAAAAATAAAACCGGTAGGTATAATAAAGCCAACAGTACGGTTCAATGACCTTAGTAAATGTTTAGAATTGTTTGTCATAGAAGGCGGCACGACTTCCCTACTGGGAAGGCAGTGGCTGGGAGAATTAGGCATAACAATACCCACATTTCATTGTGATAATCTGAATCAAGTGAGTTGTGAACACACCAATACAGAAGTCGAAAATTTAATCCACAGATATAAAGAACTATTCAGCGGCGGGCTGGGGCGGTACAGTGGCGGCAAGGCGACTCTGCGCGTGAGGGAGGGTGCGGTGCCGGTGTTCCACCGCGCGCGGCCGATGCCGTACGCGCTGCGCGAGCGCGTCGACGCCGAACTGGACGCCATGCTGCGCGCCGGCGTCATCGAGCCTGTCGACTGCTCCGACTGGGCCTCCCCGCTGGTACCTATCAATAAGCCCGATGGCTCACTTAGAATTTGTGCAGACTATAAAGCCACTTTGAATCCGTCTTTACTGGTCGATCGTTACCCACTGCCTAAAATTGAGGATGTCTTAGTAAATCTAAATGGAAATAGGTATTACAGTAAAATCGATCTGTCACAAGCCTACAACCAAATAGAACTGGATGAGACAAAAAAATATACAGTTATAAACACTCACCGCGGACTATTCCAGTACAATAGGCTTGTTTACGGGTTATCCTCGAGCGTAGGTATATTCCAGCGTATTATGATTAACATATTGAGTGGTATACCTAACGTTCAAGTGTTTTTAGACGACGTGATCATAGGAGGGAAAACGGAAAGGGAACATATAGACGCACTAAAGTTAGTTTTCCAACGTTTAATAGATAACGGGTTAAAATTAAAAAAGAGCAAATGTGTTTTTTTAGCTGAGGAGGTGACTTACTTGGGTTATATAATTTCGAGAGTAGGAATAAAGGCTGATAAATCAAAAATTGAAGCAATTACTAATATGGAGCAGCCTCGGAATGTATCAGAACTGAGGTCATTTTTAGGAACAGTAAATTTCTTCGGTAGGTTTATTAAAAACCTCAGTGCAACACTTTTCCCTTTATATAATCTTCTGCGGAAGGGTATGGAATGGGTTTGGTGTAGCGAATGCGAACAAGCGTTCACCGAAGTAAAGAAGATGTTAACAAGTGCCAACGTTCTGTGTCACTACGACCAGGGTAAACCATTGATAGTCACTTGTGACGCGAGTGCGCGCGGGCTCGGGGCCGTGCTCACACAGCCGGGGCCGCGCGGCGAGCGCGTCGTGGCCTACGCGTCTCGCTCACTCAGCGACGCAGAGAAAAATTATTCCCAGATTCATCGTGAGGCACTCGCTATCATTTTCAGTATAAAGAAATACCATCAGTATTTATACGGGCGACGTTTTGTCTTACGAACCGATCATAAACCGTTGGTTTCCATATTTGGGCCTAACACGGGAATTCCTAGCATGACCGCTAGTAGGATGCAGCGGTGGGCAATAATACTATCAGCCTATAGCTACGATATAGAATATGTAAACACAAAAGATAATTGTGCGGATGCGTTATCAAGACTACCCGACAGTAGACAAAAAAACAGTTCAGTAGCGGTTCCGGAACAAACGTACCTACATTTCGCTCAAGATGCGCTGTTATTAGATTACACGGAAATAAAAAAACAAACAATTACAGATCCGCTGTTAGGAAGGGTACTCAGATACATTAGAGATGGGTGGCCAACCGAATGTGATATTGAGGGCTTAAAACCATATTACAACAGACGAAACGAATTGTATGAAGAACTCGGGTGCATCATGTGGGGACACAGAGTAGTTATACCGGAAAAATGTCGAGTAAAAGTTTTAAACATTATACACGAGCCCCATATGGGTATAATTAAGTCAAAAGCAATAGCACGCAGTTACGTGTGGTGGGGCGGCATAGACGAAGCGGTTGAGGCGACGTGTCGCGCTTGCGTCGCGTGCGCGGCGCTGGCGGACTCACCACCGCAACACGCGCCCCGCGCCTGGCCCTGGCCCGCGAGCCCCTGGGCGCGCCTGCACCTTGACTTCATGGGCCCGATCTACGGGAAAACTTATTTGGTAGTTGTGGACGCTAAGTCCAAGTGGATCGAAGTATTCCCAGTTCCTAGTACGGCGGCGGTAACAACTATAGGTAGGTTGGCAGAATTGTGGGGTAGATTTGGGATTCCGAAACAAGTCGTCAGTGATAATGGACCACCCTTTACGAGCCGAGAATTTAAGGATTTTTTAAAATTAGACGGGATAGAACATATTTTTACGGCGCCCTACCATCCCGCATCTAATGGTGCAGCCGAGAATGCAGTAAAAACTGTAAAAAGGGTAGTAAAAAAAGCGTACAATGAAAATAAGAATATTGACAAAACACTCAACAAGTTTTTACTGTATTATCGAAACACCGAACATTGCTCAACAGGGGAAAGTCCGGCTATGTTGCTAATGGGTAGACGTCTACGAACACACTTGGACTTATTAAAGCCAGATCAGATGGCTAAGGTACAGCGTTGTCAACAGCGGCAAATAGATACCAAAGGAGGATCTGATAGGAGTATGAATGTAGGGGAGGAAGTCTGGTACAGGCAGTATCTAAAAGGGGAAAAATGGCAACCTGGGAAAGTGACTGGCGTGTTAGGTAATACGGACTATAAAGTGACGGATGACAGTGGTAACGTAGTACATAGACATATCGACCAGTTAAGGCGTAAGTCAAGGAGCTCGTTAGTTTGTCCGACAGTGGACAAAGATAATATTCTTCCTAAGGATAACATTCCGGTATCACCATCGGGTATGGTCCGGTCGCAGCGGTCGGAAGGGACAGAACGACCTACGTCGTCAGTGTCACCGGCGCGAAGCATGGCTGAAGGCGAGGATTGTTTTGTAACTCCAGAGAAGGAGATGAGTTCACCTAACCCTAGCCCGCCCTCACTCGCGGACGCTGCGCGAGCATTGCCGCCTCAGACCCGCCGGGTTAGACAGTGTAGGGTAGTGAAGCCTCCAACATATAAGTTTTAGGATAAGATAATTACTTACTAGATTATAAGTGGTTTGTTTAGAATAAGTTACTAGATATTAAGTTGATTGTTTAGAATAAGTTATTTACTAGATATTAAGTTGATTGTTTAGAATAAATTATTTACTAGATATTAAATTGATTGTTTAGGATAAGTTAGTTACTAGACAGAAGTACTAAGTAGGTTCTTTTGTTATTGTATCAATTAAGTAAGAATTAGGTGATGGTTAGTTTCGTTTGTATTATTATACCTTAAATTAAGTATAGAGGAGTGTAGTGTATTGTGGGTAATTGGACATTCAACAGTCTCGAATATACGGTGCTAAGGAACGGACGTGTCTGCGTTTTATTTACCTGGACAGTAACTAGTACGAGCAACAGCAACAGCATAAGATTGAAAACCTATTAAAGAAATTTTACAATTTTACGACTTAGCGACATTCGTAGCGCTGTTATTAGTGTAGAGACTGCAGGCCCTGGGCCTGGGGCCGCAGTCTCTACACTAACAACGACGCTACGAATGTCGTTAAGTCGAAAAATCGTAAACTTTCTTTAATAGATTTTCAGCTTTATTTCAACGGCATAAGGTTGAAAATGTATTAGAGAAAGTTTACGATTTTACGACTTAGCGACATTCGTAGCGTCGTTATTAGTGTAGAGACTGCATGCCCTGGGCCTGCAGTCTCTACACTAATAACGACGCTACGAATGTCGTTAAGTCGAGAAATCGTAAACTTTCTGTAATAGATTTTCAGCTTTATTTCAACAGCATA
This sequence comes from Diarsia dahlii, assembly GCA_949775195.1. Classification (NCBI taxonomy): domain Eukaryota; kingdom Metazoa; phylum Arthropoda; class Insecta; order Lepidoptera; family Noctuidae; genus Diarsia; species Diarsia dahlii. Next base: position 2,585,480 of record OX459198.1, read on the forward strand.
AGGTAGAAGGTTGGTTTAAGAAAGTTTACGAATTTACGAGTTAGCGGCATTCGTAGCGTCGTTATTAGTGTAGAGACTGCAGCCCCTGCAGTCTCTACACTACAATATCGTTAAAAATCTGTCGCAAAGTCGTATCGATGTCAAACTTCTTTATAGATTTTCAACCTTATGACGTTGAAATAAAGCTGAAAATCTATTAAAGAAAGTTTACGATTTTGCCACTTAACGACATTCGTAGCGTCGTTATTAGTGTAGAGACTGCAGCCCCAGGGCCTGCAGTCTCTACACTAATAACGACGCTACGAATGTCGTTAAGTCGAGAAATCGTAAAATTTCTGTAATAGATTTTCAGCTTTATTTCAACAGCATAAGGTTCAAAATCTATTAAAGAAAGTTTACGATTTTACGACTTAGCGACACTCGTAGCGTCGTTATTAGTGTAGAGACTGCAGGCCCAGGGTTGGATTCCCGGGTCGTGCTAAGTGTTATTGGGTTGTTACAGGAATTACTCGGTAACAGCCACGGAGTCTGGATTTGTGGCTTCCTATTACATGGGCTATTAACTGGCGAAATGTGGGCACACCTCTGCCTTTTCCCTTCTTCTTGTTATATCATTAACACTAATTTTGCTTTAAAAAAGTAGGTCAAGTTATAAAATTAGAATATAATTCGTTTTGTCACTAAACTGTAAGGGACATTCATTAATTCATGAACGCAGTCTCAATAATGGACTTGATTAGCTTAATCGAATGCGAAAGGAAGCGAGTAGCATTCCATGTTAATCATGCATAATTTTAAGTGGGAGAACTATCATTGGATCGCCGATCAACTATCGAATGGTTAAGGTATTGTAGATAGAAAATAGGGGAAAAAAAATAGAATTGGAAAAAAAAATGGGAATGGGAATTGTACTTATAACATAACATCATGCCTGTAATTCCCGAAGGGTTAGGCAGAGGTGTACCTAATGTTACACCCTCATTTCGCCAGTTATGTTAAGTCTAAGTCACACGTACAGTGCGATCAAATTATCTTGGCAGCTCCGAACTTCGTGCAGGTCATTTGTTACAACGAATGTATAAAAGTGTTATGATATTTATTTTATTTGTATTTCTCACTGTTTAAATTAGATATTTTCTGATCGTTTAAGTATTGGTTTATCTGGCAATAACAGTTTTATTCCCAAGTTTACATGCGTAAAATTTCGCAAAGCCTATGTTCAGAGCTGCCAAGATAATTTGATCGCACTGTAACAGGGGGTGAGTATATTGCGTAATCGTGCACAAATCCAGACTACGCATGGCTGCTACTGAGAAATTTGGATGGAAAACCCATTAACACGGCCCCGACCCGGGAATCGAACCAAAGACCTCATGCTCAGCAGTAGCGCTTGCGACCACTAGACCAACGCGGCAGTTATAGATAAAAATGCACTACCTACCTACGTCTTTTCATAAAAATAATGGATTATTATTAGATTAACACAAACTTTTAAAACTAAGTATTTTTGTATTTATTCTTTTTCAATGTTTATAGCCAATTTATAGCTGTGTATATGCTAAAAAGTAGTAGTAAGTACCTATACCTAGATTTGCAAAATGTGTTAAGTTTTACTCGATTTGGTTTTGTGATAATGATAACTTTTAGTTTCGCCACTGTTAGGTGCTAGGCAGAGATGTATCTAGCTAGGTTACTGATGTTCTTATAATGAACTTTAGTCAAGTTTTATTATTCTTTTTTATTAAATTCTTTGCCATTACATTTTCAGAACCAAAATTGCTTAAATGTTTCACTATTTATTTTAATGTTAGCTAAGCAGTAGCTAAATCCATCCATTCCATTATTTTTAACACAAGCATGTTTTCAGAATATGCGAGAAGTGTGGTTTTTCTGTGATTCGTGGCATTCCATGCGTGTATTTTCGGCTTCAGGACCATAGAATAGTGCTGCGCTGTTTGGCCAAAGAGAATTGTACCCTGTTCCTGTGTTCATGTTTTAAGAAAAAAAGTGTGGATTGTATATCATTGTCTATATCCAGTGTTTCATTCTGTTGTTTTACTAATGGATACTTTTTGAATTGTTCAGTGTGTTGTGTTGAAATCTGAGTGAGTATGATGTTATTTTTTTGGTAATTTGAATTATTGTTGAAGATGTACCTAATACATATTTTTTTTATTTTTTCACAGTCAATGTTTGGACAAGATAACTACGCGACTTAGCTAAACTTTTCCAAGAATTATTGTAACAATTGGCTTCTTCGCTTATTTATATGTATCTATACCTATTAATACATAGTATTTTCTTATAATAAAACCAAATAAATATTTTAAACATTTTTTTTTATTAAAAGATTATTAACAAAACTTACACTATAATACTATTCACACAAATATACATGATACAGTGCACACAACCATATTTTATATAAACGTAAAAAAATGGTAACAAATACCTATTTGGTATCAATCACAGGTATCAATAAAATAATTAGCTACATAAATACCCGTATGGAAACGTCGTGATTGTTAAGTTTAAAAGTTGGGATAGACGAATTGGTTAATTCGTTATTTATTCGTCGAATTCAGCGACGTCATTTTCGGCTTTCTTGTGACCAACCCAGTCCCACTTGGAGTAATGGAGCTTGGTCTTCTTGAACTTGGGGTTCTTGGAGGTAATGCGAACGAAGATGCGCCTTCCGAACAGTGGCTGCAGCTGCCTGAAGTTGTCCACAAGAGGAAGGTTCAAGTTGGAGAGGAGGCCGCGGAAGTTGTCCATCTGTAAGGGGTAAGGTCCTTTAGTAAGCCGGAAATTGTTGGTGTTTGAATACTGATGCGTAGACGCCACTAACACGATGCTGTTCGCTCCTATGAATAAAGTTCAAAATCCTTTCTTACCTGGAACACGGAGATGGGGAGGTAGTCAGAGAACACAACCCATGTGACGGCCTCAGCGCAAGGGGGGGTGGTGAGGGATCCCTTGTAGGTGTAGAACCTCTCGGTGTCAAGACCAGACAGGATGGAGGACAGGGAGAAGGTATGAGGGAGCTGCATACTGGTGTTGTAGTTCTCGATGGCGGACAAGTTCTTGACGAGGGGGGTGAGGAGCTTGGCGTCGAATTCTACGACCTGAAAGAAGATGGTTGATGGTTTAGTAGTGGAGGTTGTTTGGCAGTTGGTTTAGGTTTAGTAGGTTAGGAGAGATTGTGAAGCAGTTTTGATTGCTGTTCTTTGCCTTGAAGAGTAATTCTGTCTCAACCCTTACCTGGTAGAAGAAAGCAAGCACGCAAAGACCATCGGGATGCTGGAGGGCTTCAGCGAGATTCCTGTATTTCTTGTTCCTGTGGATGATGTGCATTTCCAAAGGCAGACGCATATCGTTCAGGGTATGCTCGGAACCACGGTTGTTCTTGTCTCCCCAGTGGAAGTGAAGACCTTCGATTTCGTACTCATTGTCCAGGGGTCCTCCGAAAATGTAGGGAAGGCGGAAGCCTTTCTTTTCTTCTTCGGAACTATATTTGGGGATGGTGAGTGCGACTGGAAGATTAAAAGGAATACTGTTAGGTACAAGACGATAAGTGGTAAAACTGATGTTTAAATATTGTATTAGACTTCAAATTTTCGTCATTATAAACCTTATTTAGTGGTGATATTTACCTGAATGTCCATTATTGGTGGTAGTAAGCGGACCGGGGAGTGGATTCTGGTAACCGATGAGTTCCATAGCAGGGATTGAAATAGGGATGGCCTGGCGGGCAGCAATGGCGATAGGGGACTGTTGGCGGCCTCCGCAAGCGGGGTGGAGGACAGCCCAGCGCCTCTGATCGGAGGCTCTGTAACCCCAGCCGAGGACTTGGCATACTGTGGAGGGAAAAGAAGACAAGTGATGACTTTCGTACTGGAAGCTGCGAATCGGCCTAAGAAACGAAGATGCTAAGCGATGGTGAGTTCCTGTTTTCCTATAATTCGTGATATGTAGTGAAGCTTTGTTATATTACAAAAAAAATAAGTAGCTAGGTAGTAGTGAGCTTATTTTTCAATGCTTGTTGAGATTTCCAATTTAATCTGTTCACTGAAAAGTTTTAAATGTTTATTTGAAGTTTAATGACTCGATATTAATGTTCTCAGAATATTGTTTCCATACAGGCATAGCATGTTATCAAAACATTCAAGATGAAGTAGTAATTGAATCATCACAATAATGTCTTCAGATGTTTAATAATAGCAACATTGTTATAAGTACCTTTCATGCAGGTGATATATAAACAATATTAATAAAACATATTCGTATCAACAATCGGTTTGGTGTTTTGAATACAAGCATTATGATTATAAGACTGTCTAATTTTATCGTTTTTTTAAAGCTACGACAAATGGTCATTTAACTTAATCATACAATAAACGGTAGAGGCCAATAAAGTAAACCCAAAGGGATTACAAATAGCCAAATTATAAATAAAAAAGTCGTCAATAAATTTTAAATCCAAAGACAACTTATTCATTATTCTATAAGCGATCGGGAGTATCCTTTTTGGTTGTGACAATCGTAAATTTTTTGTACTACAAGAATGTCGAATTATGCTAAACAGGTCATGCATAATCTATGTGTGAATGGTAATTTATTATATCGTAATTCACTTGCGATTTAGCTATATTATTATGCACATGTAGATTTATTCCACTGTCAATCAAAAGGCGATTTTAAATAAAATCATAGATATATAGAGCGAATTTTAACCTACTGAAACGTGTCTATAGTGCGCAATAATGTATTACAAGACAAAAAACTGTCGCAGAAGTTGACAAAAAAATGTATCAGTCGATCGAGAATAATTTGCATGCAATAATGTAATACTATCAAAAGCAGGTATAGAAGCTTGATACATAATAATTAGGTGTTGTAATTAATTTTACAGAATTTTAAATAATGGCAAAATAATTTACGCGCATTTACAGGGTTAACCCTGTAAATGCGACATGCTTTTCAATTACAATAAAATGTCAAAAGAGAATTTAAATCTTGCATGCTAAATTAGATCTGTAATTAAATTACCCTTTCGTGGTGAAGTGTTTCCTGAAAGGGGAAGAAGAATCTTCTTGTATTTATTTAGTCCTGGTCTATTTCTTATCTTCTTGAATATTTGCGGAGTAATAAGTAGGTACCTATGTTAATGCGATTATTTGAAATAATATCAACGACAAATATCAAGACTAGTTTTTGTTGTATTATTGATATCTAGAGAAAAAAATGCCTAGATCAGTATGTGACTAAAATATCCTTGCCCGTTGCAAAAACTTATCTCTTAGAGATAAATTCGTGACTAGTGGGGCGAATTCCTTTATAAATACATAACATTACATTTTTTTTGTCGTCTATTGATATATTTAAGAGAAAATTGATTTAACAAATAAAACCTGACCTTTGCAGGATTATCTAATTCAGATTTGAGGTCAAGCATGCAGATTATGTTTGCATATGTTGCAATTTGGAGTGCGATTGATCATATAAAGGCCGTATCACTTGGCGTGTGTGGCTTATGCATTTCTTCCTTTTTACCAAGCAGCGTCGTTTAAAATGGTTTTAGTATTTCGGACCTGCTTAAATAAGATCGGGGTGATGAAATTACAAGAGAATGAATTCTTTCGTGTAGACAATTTGCTTAGATATATCTTAGTGTCACACGATGTTTCTAGTTATATGAACCATTAGGAAAACCGTCCTTCAACTGGGTCGTTATTTTAGCAGTAGCACTAATTATTTAGGCTGTTGCGTGTTGAAATGCCATAATGTGGGTTTGGCAATCTATTCTAGACCAAACCAGTCACCTACCCTTGGTTTTCGTGTTTACTACAAGTAACCGCGGCTGTTACACCCAAATTATCTGTTGTGACCTTTTCCCGTGTATTAATAATGTTTCACGATGAAAATTTTAATAAGATGGGAATACCTTCTACTGTTGATTCGCCAAGCGCTCTTATGCTTGTTTTCGGTTTAAAGAATTTATTCTCATAAGAACAATACATAGGTTCACTTAAAATGAGATACAAAGTAATTGCTTATATCTAAATAAATACATTTTGCCTCCGATGCGTGTTGTTGAAGTTATACAAAACAAATTTATAGGAAGTATAATATAATATAATTATTGCTAACATTTGATAAGCGGTATGACTACATTTCATAAACGTAATTTCTCAGTTTTTGTTTAAATATATTAATACTATCACAATCTTTTACGTTATTGGGTAGGTCGTTAAACAGCTGTGCTCCTTCGAACAATATCGTTTTCTTTCCGTAGTTTGTCCGAGCTTGTCTTCGTTGTAATTTGTTTTTATTTCTTAGGCTGTGTGATATTATTTTTTTATGGAATTTTAGCTTTGATTGTACGCTGTTTGTGGTGATTTTTTTTATTAGAATGCAGGTACCGTATGTGTATAGTTTTTTGAGATCTAATAATTTGGTTTTTTCAAATAGTGTTTTAGTTGGAGTGAGGTAGTGATAATGATACAATGTTTTTATAATTTTGTTCTGGGTTCGTTGTAAAGGCATTAAAACAGTTTTACCGGCAGATCCCCATATTTCAATGAGATACTCGAGATGTGATTTTACTAATGAGTTGTAAATAATATTACGTATTTTCCTTGGTATACAGTTCGAGATTTTGCGTAATGATACTAATAATGACGTTAATTTTGATTTTATATGTTCGATGTGCAGTTTCCATGTGAGTTTGTCGTCTACCCTCAGACCGAGATATTTTTCGTGACTCGATCTTTTTATTATGTCATTGTTGATAGTAAGAGGTGGGAAGTCTGGCAATGGTTTGTTTTTTGCGGTGAAAATCATGTATGTTGTTTTGGACGTATTTATTGTAAGTAAGTTATATTTAAGCCACTCACTGAGTATGTTAAGATCTTTTTGAGCATTTGCTATATTAGTATGGATAGATTTATCGAAATAGAAGAGGCATGTATCGTCCGCGTATAAAGTTAGGTGACCCGTTAACCCTATTTTGTTTATATTATTTATATAGATTAAGAAAAGTAATGGACTTAAAATTGAGCCTTGGGGACAGCCGTATGGTACGTTTTTTATGGAACTAGTGAAGTTATCTATTTTAACTACTTGTTGTCTATTTTGTAAATAAGATGTAAACATTTCTAGGGCTTTATCTGTGACTCCTATGTTGTTTAATTTCTGGAGAAGTTTGTGGTGGCAGACGGTGTCGAATGCTTTTTTTAAATCAATAAATACCCCCAATACAACGTCCTTTTGATCTATATGCGTTTTGATTTTAGTTACCAAGTCTACTGCAGCTGTAAGAGTGCTAGATTTTGAACGAAAGCCGTATTGTTCGTCGATTAGGAACTCTTTCTCAAGAAGGTATGCATTTAGACGGCTGTACAGCACACGCTCAAAAATTTTTGATAATACAGGTAGAACCGACACTGGTCTATAGTTACCTGGATCAGTAACAAATACATCAGATGTAGTTGATGTTTTGGTTTGCGCATTCTAATTACTGTTTATTCACTGCGGTTTACAAGTTACTAAGATTAATTGTAATCAAACTACAGATCGATAACAAATATGTTTAACATTGATAGCTGTAAAGTGCATTGGTAAAACTATTAAAAATTACAAGAACACACAATTTGCCAATTAAAAAATGATAATCCAACAGACAATTTTAAGTAATCGATGAGGGTTTTTAATTGATAACAAATTATTCGGTATTCTAGTAACGAAGTACTGAATAACTGCCGGATACATTAAACATAATTAAAGAAGACATGTAGATCAAAACCTTATCAATAAATTAATTACTTTCCCTGTCTAAGTTTCGAGTTGTTTTGTTTGTTTTTACGTGGCCGAGATAGAATGCAGAGCGAATTATTAGAGTTTTGTTGTATTCGCTAAGACAATGTTTGGCCGGCTGTCGGATGTTTGTGCGATCCAGAGGAAGGTACTGCGTTTTTCGCATGTTTCAATTACCTAGCTGTTGATTAACTTCACGTGTTTTACCTATGTTTTATGATAGCCTATAATTATTCGGCCTCACTCTACTTTAGCTATATATTTTGAAATTATGATCCAATCTTGTAATTAAATGCAGCCAATCATTGGCTGATAAATTCGTTTTTGTAATAGGTACTAATTGATGCTGATTTTTTTCAATTTTTATTCTCGTGCACTTACTGGTTTGATGGTTTTCTGGAGCATAAAAATATTTTTTTAATTATGAATGAAATGCTTCTATCGTGATTATTGATTCGATATAGCACTCAATTTTTTTTATAATATTTGCACTTTATTTTTTTTATCAAGGATTATTATTTCTTATCACCACAAAATGAATTAAAAAAAATTGATTGAATTTACTTTGAAAAAACACTTTAATTATTTTTATAATTATATTTTTTTAACTCACCGTTTGCCGCCAAAATGGCGAAGACAGTAGTTAGCACTGCAGATCTCATGTTTCACTTTATTATTTGTTGAAATATAAAAGATGAGATAATTGAAGTGGACACTTCAATTATGCTATGCAACGATGCTTCCTGCCTCGCAGCCCGCAGTTTATATACTACACATCCACATCTTGAGCACTGCGTTTTCAATGGCCTAACGCGTCATCGACGTGAGAATTAACCCTCCAATAGTGACACATTTCGCGTTTCAGCACTGAACGTATTTTCCTCTCTGGACTTAGCGAAAAATTTTCCTGATGTTCAGTATAGAATTAAATATTTCGACAATCACATAAATATTTTTTTATTGAGGTAATAAAAATTGCCTGCGATTTGAACAACAAAGCGTGGTAGGAACATACTTTAAATGACATGTAATTGATTTCGATACAACAAACGCTTCACACTAGTTAAAGTTTTATTTTATTGCATTTTCACGGTTGATACTCCTAGTTCCACCTATGCAATTTTGTCGACCTCGCTGTTTCAATGTTAAGCTAGTAAGCATGCCAAATTTCTCCAACATGAAGTTCATTAATTTTGTTCTATAAACGGCCTTAAAACTAAGAAAATATTTATGTAAACTGGAAATAATATTTAAAGTATTTAGTGCTGGAACTAAGCAATGCAAAAACATGACAAAACTCTTCCGCCTAATTAGTATTTTTAATGGTATTCAGGATGCTAATCGTATATTTAGTGACTGCATAATGATGCGCTATCAGTATTCAGAACATAAAATATCTGCATTCAATGGGGTTTAACGAACGCTGTTGTTTTGGATTTTTCAATCGAGTACCTGTCGTATTTCTCCTTATTGAATGGTCAGTATCCCTGAAGCGTGTATATAGCTCCATTACCAGGTTTTTAAACAGGGTTTAATATATGCGGGACAGCAAAATTGTATTCATTTTTCACTTTTAGCTGCACATTGTTTTTATTTTAGGACTTTCAAGAAATTCAGTTCACATACAATGTAAATTTATTTTAAAATAACTTTATCTAAAACCTACTGCAAATAAATAAACGGTTACATCCATCTTTTGGTAACATATATTTTCGGGGTATCTTTTACCCCGCATTCCCTTTTCATGAAAAGTAAAAGCATCCGCAGGAACAGGGTTAACTGTTCAGTGCCTAACTAAACGAATGTGTCGAACAATAGATGATAACATACAGCAGAGATGATGTAAAATATTAGGCTGGTTATGACAATGATCCATTGATTAAAACTAAAATATTGCCCATAGAAAAAGGTCTGAACAAAATGATGTTATTATTTAATAACAAAAAATACGGTCATTCAGTGACTATTTGCTGAGGGAACCGCTCGGGTAGTCGTTTCAGTGTCCGTCGAATCTTCTCCTTGATTGAGCAAATGTAACCACGAATTTAGCAAATTATTCTAAATCCATCAACAAAAATTATATATTTAATTATTATATTATCATACTTTTGTCTGAAACGCTTGTAAGATGGTAAGATTTAGAGCTTCGATGTCCTTTACTCCATCCATGTATTAGTTAACCCAGATTTTTCATCATCTACGTTAGAAGTGGCATTCGTTAGGAGTCAAAGACGCGGTAGTAACCAGTCTCGTCTCGGGTGATTATTTAGGGAATCGGCTCTCGGTTTTTTCCCATCATGGTATGAAGGAATTCAGACCAGTTTAAAACCAGCATCAGGCACTTTGTCTGACATTTTGTTTCTTCGTCCCCGCATCGATCGTTCTTTTAATTCTTCACAGTTTCGCAAGTTGTAAGTCTGGCAACCAGTCTTGGCTAGGGTGGGGGTATCATATTACCCAGTGATAACTTGGTTGTAGAGTTCACATAGGCTCTATGTAAAATACTGATGTTCAGCTGCATCCAGTTAGGCTGAAAGCCGAACAATCGACTGGCCTGTTGGTCTAGTGGTTAGTGACCCTAACTGCTATGCCGGAGGTTGTGGGTTCGATTCCCACCCAGGACAAATGTTTGTGTGATGAGCACGATCATTTGTTCTGTGTCTGGGTGTAATTTATCTATAATATGTATGTATTTAGAAATATATAAGTATGTTTATCAGTTGTCTAGTACCCATAACACAAGCTCTGCTTAGCTTGGGACTAGATGGCGTTGTGTGATAGTTGTGGAATGTTATTATTATTATATTATTATTATTTATTATAATCATAGTTGGGAAAAGGCTAGGCAGATGATAATGATGACAGTATCGCTCAAAACTCTAATCACATCCGCAGAGTTAGTACTTAGCACTGTGAATGCACAAAAATAGAGCATTATTTTGGATGTTGCATGTTATTTCATGTGCTTTATGCGTTTTATTTTTTTTTCTTTTCATTTAAGCCTACATCCCATCGGATTTGAACAAGGCTTTATAATTTTGGTCGAGGATGAGTGAACTTCATAGGACATGGACGGCACGTAGATACATTTAGTAGGAGGATGAGAGGGAGTTGTAGTTTATCGTTGTCCAACAGGGAAGTTTGATTAAACCGGTATTGACAATTTGTGGACTGCCTGCGGTTTTGAGATAACGCCACCACAAAATCGACGTAATGGATTTACCGATTAATTATTACTAAAAATAAAAGGTTTTGTTGTACCAAAGTATAATAATACCGTGGTTGTAAGTACTAAGAGAATTAGGTACGCCCTTCCTCGTAGTGATACAGCGGTGTTTAACCTTTTCAACGCCAGAGCGTTAGACGCAATGGCGCACCTCCCACGTCAAGGCACAAAAATCTACAATAGCAGATAAAAGTAAAAAAAAAAAACGGTTTTTGTCGTCTATACTTGACTGTGGCGGTCAAAAGGTTAAGTGGGATGGAATAGGGGTAGTTCCGAAATTTTAATGGTCTAACTTGTTACGGCTGAACGAATGTGGGTGTAGGGTAGGTGGTCATAAGGTACACCGCTACCTCAACCGCTACCTAACCTTTCGAGTATTACAGGCGTGATGTTACGTTATGTTCCAGCTCTACCAGATTCCCTCTTCATGTGATACGGTTAATAAAGTAGGCTGATATGGTTTAGTTAGTGAGTTTTTGGTTTGGTTTAGTAGTAACAATTTGCCATTGATAGTGCCTCTAGCTCTACGTCATAGAAATAAGAGCGTTTTTTGTACTAAAATTGTAGGTAAAAAAACAGTTTATTTCGGCCTCCTTTTGTTAGGTCATCGTTCCATCTACGGGATCGACACCTGTGTAAAGGTGTACCACGAAGTTTTTATCATCATCATCATAAGCCTATTAATCTTCCCACTGCTGAGTCACAGGCCGTGGGCCCAGTGCGGATTGGTAGATGTCGCAAGTCTTCGATTTTTTGGTTCTAGGAGATGCCGGTTTACTCACGAAGTTTTCCTTCATCGTTTTTGCTAGCAGTGATGATGAAATTAAAATTTACACAAAGTAATGCGCCTGCCTGGGTTCGAACCCACGGCTTACTGTTCGTAAGTTGGGGCCGCCACCACTGGGCCACCACGAAGTTTTACTAACTTATAATATGTTCTTGTAGCTATTGCTTCATATAGAGGTGTTACTCGGATTGTAGCTCGATCATTAACATAGTTTTTTCATCCAAAATGGCTTAATTACGAACAGCCTCAACTAGCACCTTAGGATTCTCTCGTTAGGCAGCTGGATCAAGGGCTTGATACAGAAAGCGGTACTCCTGGATACGGCTCGTATTCGTTGTGTATCGTTGGATATCTCTGAGTGCCGCAGACCCGCAGTTAGTTTAATTCGACTATTCAAAAGTGCCTGTATATAACGGCCTACTTGAAATAAATGCTTTGATTTTGATTTTATTGTTAGGTGGTTCCTTTCTCTGGAGCCCTGACCACCGCGCCGGTAGCTTAGACCCTGTCTCGCCCACTACTATCGTGGTGTCCGCTAGTTTCAGCACTCTCAGTCAATGTCTACTTATGTGTAATGTTGGGTTTGTTAGTAGTAGCCCGGGAGTTTGGAAGTCGGCGGTATAATACCCCCGTGCCTCGGAAAGCACGTTAAGCCGTTGGTCCTGCGCCTGATCTCTCTCCGGTCGTGTTGGATTGCCATCCCATCGGACTATGAGAGAAAAGGAACATAGAGTGCACCTGTGCCTGCGCCCACACTTGTGCACTATCAGCTAGCTCATGCGCCGATGGCTAATCTGTGCTCAGATTGGCCGCCGTGACCGAAAACGGTCAGGAGGACTATTTCATTGTTATGTGTAATGTGAAACCTTCACCATCAGCGGAAGGGTTGGGAGCAGCGGTGGCCCAGTGGTGGCGGCCCCGACTTATGAACAGTAGGTCGTGGGTTCGAACCCAGGCAGGCACATTACCTTCAGCAATTTATTTTATCACCGCTGCAAAGCGGTGAAGGAAAACATCGTGAGGAAACCGGTATGTCTTAGAACCAAAAAAAAATCGAAGACATGTGACATCTACCAATCCGCACTGGGCCCGCGTGGTAGATTATATATAGCCCATTAGCCCATGCCCTCTCAAAGAGAGGAGGCCTGTGTCCCAGCAGTGGGAACATTAATAGGCTGTTGATGATGATGATGATGAAACCTTCACCCACCCGTATCTCCCAATGCTAGTTAGCTACTCTACAAAGTCTGAAGACAAGTGCGACGATTGGGTCAGATCTTTAGTTCCGACAGACTTATTGTCTCCATTGTCCTTTCACTCTATTCAAATGAAAATGAAAATGACAAGAATTGTAATGTTATAATGGGGTTAGTTATTGTCTTCTTGAAGCGCTAACCTGCAATGGGTATTGCGCAAACCTTGCAAAAATTTCAAGTTGACTTGATAGATTTTCGAGGACTAGTGCTCTTTGCAACTGACCTATTGTTTATCGCTCCGTCCACGACTCCAAGCGTTGCAACTTGCGACGCGACTGCACAAGTGCACAGCTTTCTTACAGTGCCGTACGTCGCATCACAAGTCGCGTTGCTGGTAACACGTGGCATGCGCTATATTATATTTCATTTATTTTCCGCGTCCTAATCGAGAATCGTTAATTCGCCTAACTTTCTGTTGAACTTTGATCGGTATCTGGGCAAATCAAACCCATAACAACGCGACACCGTAAAACTCTTAGCCAGGATATTTTAACGCTGACAACTTGATCTAGACTGATTAAAAGAAAACAACAAAAAAATATTTAACAAAAAACATGCTAGGGCAGTACCAAAAGTACGGCCTGACGTATAATAACATCCATTTGTACCCGTGCGAAGCCGGGGCGGGTCGCTAGTTGGTTAAACAACTAATAAAGAATAGAGTTTCTGAAGATGTTCTTCGGATTAAAAGGAGACTCATCATCATTCTCTTGCCTTAAATCCTTTATTCTTCTACATAGTAGAGGAATCCACATAATAATATCCATCTCAAAATCGTCTTCTCATACCCACAGAGATGAGAATGTTTAGATGAATGTTTCTATGTGCAGTTGACAATAGGGCTGAATTTTATAACATCAGGGACAGTGTCAGCACGGTGTCAGTGTTTGTATAAAAACATTCTGCAAGAAGAACAGCTGTTATGATTAAATATTGTAACACATTGTTACTTTGAATTAACTGACTTTAAACAATAGAGAGGTCATTGTTTGATGATATTAACTATACCTTTTGGGGTTTATTCATCGACGTTGTTAATTACATTGCATTTTTTGACGTGCAACTGTTCAAGCGATTGCCTCCTCCTGCTCGTAAGAGCTTCACGGCTGCAGCGATTTTTATTAACCGACTTCCAAAAACGAGGCACTTATTTTTTTTGTCGTTCACAACAACTCCGCTACTTAATACAATATCGACATTAGTAAGAGTTAAGAAAAAACCTTACCTTATGATGACCTACCGACCCTTAATTTTAATCTAATGACGAAATTTAACAGTGTCTTTTCAATTTGTATTACAGGGTAAAACTTTAACATGGAAAGTATTCATTCAGCCGCTTTTGATCGTGATGTATCATTACCATTAGGTCTACTAACTTTACTAGACCTACAATCAAAAAGCTTGAATTGTATGCCCACATTCTGATTGGAGTATTTAATTACTTGTCTTTGATTGACGTGGTGCCTTCAATGTAATTTAGCACTAGAAATCATAACGTCGTTAACTTCGATTCAGATACCGACAAAGGCAAGGCAACAGCTGGAAATCTAATGGCACTAGCATAGCTTGTAGACCTACCACGCATCGTTTGAAATTCTGTCGATGAAATTATATTTCAATACTAGCTTTTGCCAGCGGCTTCACCCGCGTGAAAATTACGATTTTCCATACAAACTTTCATCCCCTATTTAACTCTCTTAGGGGTTAAATTTCGAAAAATCCTTCCTTATTCCTTGTCTACATTATAAAGGGAACCTCTATGCAAAATTTCAGCTTTCTAGGTTCAAGGGCTTGGGCTGGGCGTTGATGAGTCAGTCAGTCAGGACTTCTCTTTTTATTTATATAGATAACTTATAGGCCCCTTGGTCAGGTTGGGACTAGAGGGCATTAGGCTATATTAAGGACACGCTATCTTCAATTAGCTTCGACCAACCTTCACCTCTCGCATTGAAGGGTCGACATTTGCTATCAAAAGTGCAATCCATACTTGACTTGAGTCCTAGTATTGGTAGACGTGACTTGGGTAAGTAATTAACGAAAAACATGCTTTTTAATTATTATTTTCAGTTGACGATAGTAGGTAGTTAGGTACATTGTCTACTGATTTGGTTTGTTAAACTACTTTTTTATATTTTTTAATTACTTTGTTTGTTAGTTAAACTTTCTTTACATTTTTTAGTTATTTAATTAATTTATGGAGAACATTGACTTTTGAAACAATTAAAAAGACAACATAGATATAGATAACCATTGTAGTGTTGTTTTCTATGTCCCAGCTGTCGGTACATACGTCATTTGTAATTAACTGGTCAATAGTGTGAGTTGAACAGTGGTCGGGTTCCGAACCGGAGAACGATATCCACGGATCAAAAATACATCGAGTGGTTTGGAAGATATGAGGGTATGAAGAATATTACAAACAAAGATAGGCGCGAATAACCCTCCTTTTGAGCTTCGCCGCAGTCGGGTAAAAACATAACCCTTTCCTTGCAGTCGGGTAAAAACATTTGTGAGTTCTTTTAATTCAGTAATTCAAAGCCATTGAATTTTTTAGAAGCATTAGCAAAAACTCTGACCTTGGATGATGTTTGGATCCTTTTCTTGACTGTTCACTTCTGCCTAACCCTTTGGGGATTACAGACGTGATGTTATGTATGTGTTTTCTTTATGGTTATGTCTTTCAGGAGTAATAGTGGTTTGGGAATAGTGTCGCGGGTTTGTCCCACATAAAAAAAAATTAATGGTAGATGGTCCGTTTCACGTCTCAACATTATGTTTAAGGAACCTTGAGAAATAAAACACCATATCTTTGTGGTACTACTACCACCCACTGACTACGTACCACAGAACATGCTACTACTAGATAGTCACATTGATACGAGTATTTTTCAATTAACCTTTACATAAACTTTTTAATCGACGCAATTTTCTTTCAGAATGTGAAAACTCCATATTTTTTATTAATAACTGTATAGCTACGTCTTTTGATGAAGTTATATTTTGTGACAATACGTGATTATTGTTTACACCTTAACCTTAAAAACTATTTTAAGCCTAATGAGTCCCACTGCTGGGCAAATGCCTCGCTTCCCTTTTCTCATTCATATCTGTCAAGGGCAATTGCCCAATCCTTTTGATGAGAAATTTCGATTTCCAGTCTAACCGTATGCAGCTGAATACCAGTATTTAACATGGAGTCATGGTCTATCAGACCTCCCACAACCAAGTTACTATACTAGACAATACGGATACCCTTTGGTAAGACTGGTTGTCAGAATTTCAGGTCACTGACTACCTGTAACGATTGCCAAAGCTCAAATATGGCAGCCGGGATCAACAGTTTAACGTGCTTTCCGAGGCACGGAAGAAACTCGAAACGTGTTGGGTGGTCACCCATCCACAGACCAACCTAGGCAAGCGTGGCTTAACTTATAGATCGACCCGAGTTATTTGATTAATATTAGTTAATTGAGCCACGAGCTCTTCTTTATTATGTAGTTCGTGCCATGTGAAAAAATAACCCAGTTTTCGTCAATAATTTGAATGACGAGTTATTTGCAGCTGGGCTGATCAACAAAGTATCTATGCATAACCTGAACGATTATGCGGGCGAGATCCTTAAACTTTAATTTTATCTTTTTTATCGCGGCTGTCAAAATAAAATAAATAGATAAAATATTTTTTTTATAAATAATATTTTTGCCCAACAAAATTAAACAGCTGTAGAATTGTTTGAATGCGTCGTTGGTCTAGTGGTCGACGACAAGCGCGACTGCAGCTGAGCATGTCATTGTGTTTCTGGGTTCGATTCCCCGTTTGGGAAAAGTTGTTATTGGGCTTTTCTATTGGGAATTTTTCAGTTGCAGTCACTCAACAGAGAACAGAGAGGTATGGAAGAGGAAGCTAGATATGCTGCGCCGACCCCAAATGAATAGGGTACTTGACTGACTAAAAAAAATATGATTCTGTTTAGTCCGTCTGTTAGATTATCGAAAAATATTGGATACGTGTTTTTTGTTTTATCATCATCATCAACAGCCTATTAATGTTCCCACTGCTGGGACACAGGCCTCCTCTCTTTTTGGGGTTTTTTTTTGTTTTATCAAATTAATAAAAAATGACGAAAATAAAGCTTGTCAAAGAACATGGAGAGGGGGCTTTTGACGTCATAGGCTGGTAAAAATGGACCAACCTGTGACGTTTCACGACTTTTCGAAGCACTTATCTTCATTTTTTGGTTACGTGCAAAAAGAAAAAATACGTGTTCAATATTTTTTGGAAATCTATCTGACGGACTAATTAGTTTTTTTTAAGTCAACTACCCTATTGGGATACCTAAGGGCAAGAGAATGATGATGAGTCACGGACTCTGGATTTGTGCCCGGCTGATAGCAATAGTCTCGACTCCTATTACATAGGACTTATGTTTAAGGCGAGACCCAACCAGGATTTACCAAAAACGTACTGTCTTTGAACGTCAAGTGTGAACTATAGGTTTGAAGTACCGAGGTGGGAAAAATATCCTGTAAAGAGAAAGAACTAAACTTGCGTTATACCGAATCAAATCTCCGAATAAAGTTACTAACTCTATAAAAAAAAATATACAATTGCCTCTTTTTTTTAACTTTATCGTCGAAAATCTCCGTAATTTAAGCGATAACATAAGTATTTTTTTCTAGAAATAAATAAAGAATACAATTATTTAATTTAATACCGGTTATTTTTTCAAATTATGTTAAGTTATTTATCATAATTAGAGGAAAACCCTTGAATATCAATAAACCCAAGCGCCTAACAAAGACTAGCCAGCCTAACACTGTACGCCCAAAAAGCAACCTTATTGAATCCGACTAAGGTGGAGTGTAGCACTACGCCTATAGTATAGTCGAACGGGTGCGTTGGGTCTCGCCTTAACTGGCGTATAGGTACATGTGGATACGGGGTGACAGATCGGCATATTCCATATGGACTTGGAGGCACCTGCTCACTTGATGATTTTATGACTGCATCAGCAAGCGCAGTTCGCATAGCTGAATATTGGGCTAAGACGAAGTTGAATAAGTTCATTGTTTTTGGAAAATCGACCAATTTCTTTCCCTAAAACTATACTTCGATACACTCAACTTCTACCTACGTGGTCACCGGTCGGCGTAACTTTTTTGTGGAACTTAAATCATACCGGCTCATGTATTTTAAAACTATTAAGTCTGTCGATCGTTCCACTGCTTGAGTTGAATTCTAAAATTCCACGGCACATGTGGTGTGTTTAAAATAGTAGGTAGGTACACCAACATAACGCCAACTGTGTCTAAATCCCATGTAATAAGAGGCGAGCCTGTTGCCATCAACTGGACACAAATCCAGACTCTATAGCGAAAAACTAGCTGCAAAAAAAAAAATAGGGTGCTTGAATAAATTAATTGAAATTGAATTAAAATTAACAATGGAAAAACCAAATATCTTTGCCCGACCCGGGAATCTAACCCAGAACCTCAAGCAGAACAGACGCGCGACCACTACACCAACGAGGTAGTCATTTTAATGTTAATATATGTATAAGGTCCCATTAAAATAGGTGGACAAATTTTAACACAGTGTTCAGTAGGTCTAACCAAACATAAAATATCTAAACAAAAAAAAAGCATTAAATAAAGTGATTTTTTTTTTTACTTGAAAAATACTAAATTGCCTGCACTCTAGAACAAACTCATCCTTTATAAGTACCTACCTAGGTACTTAAATGCGTTTTTCTTATTATTATTTTTACCATCGTCCTTATTGTGGTGGTCTGAATGATTTCTGAAATTTTGTCCACCTATTTTAATGGGACCTTATAGGTATATGGCATTCCAAGGATTCCAAACAGCAGTTGAGAATAATAATCAACCTGTAAGAGGCTGCAGTAGGCCGTTACCGTCCACCAATCAGTGCGAGTTGAATAACTTAATTAAATAAATAAATCTTTATTCAGAATCACAATAAGGTCAAAATATAAAATTATTTTGACTAAACAAAGTGGGTATAATAACGGCTAAACTAACAACAGCTGTGCCTGTGCAATGTTGGATGGAACCGAGATCGCCTGTCTTTCCTGTGGTGTCGGATTGCCGCCATATCTATCTAGTGAGACTATCTGCATTTGACGCTCTAACCCGACCCGAGGCTGGTACCCCACAGAGGGTGCCCTTAATTCGCTGTCACTTAATTAATGAATATGCCCCTGGCTCAAGGCTTTACACTCAAGACACATGATAGTGGTTAAGTAGAAGTCAGCCTGCTATCTTGATCTGCAAAATACCATTAAAATCAAAAAGGTTATAGTCTCCCATGAGATCAGCCGGCATGACCATAAACGGTCAAGAAGACTTTAATTTGAATCATCCTCATTACTCACTAACACTTTCGTGAAAGGTGGAAAAGGGTAGATGTCTGACCAATAAATTAAAACCACAAAATGACATTAGAAAATGACAAACGTATCTATAGGGGAACAATCTGATTCATCAGCCAAACGCCTGAGGGGAATCCGTATCCAACATAGTAACCAATTGTACTCGCAAGATAGGAACGTCATAAAAACAGTAATTTCTCAATTTTTATGGTATACACTCATTAACGTAATGAGACAGGTTATCCATTCTGTATTAGGGAAGACTTTTGTACCGGCAAAATGACGTTGTGCCTGTATAAAAGGGATTCCGTCGCAGGGCCTTGGGCCTGGACTTATGTACTATAACGTCATAGTCATCATGACTTTATTTACCATGAATTAAACTGTTCGTAGGGAATTATGGTTACTGTGAACGTCTTACATCGTCACTTCGAACCATGTGGCAGGTACTGATTTCTCACCTCTCCTAACACAGGCACTATCTGTAGGTACGTTTATAAAAGGAGGATCCATCATCAGCAGCCTATATTGTTCCCACTGCAGGGACTCAGGCCTCCTCTCTAGGAGAGGGATGGGCTATAATCCACCACGCGGGCCCAGTGCGGATTGGTAGATGTCACATATTCTCGAATTTTTTGGTTCTAAGATATGCCGGTTTCCTCACGATGTTTTCCTTCACCGTTTTGAGAGCAGTAGTGATGAAATAAATTACACAAAGTAATGCGCCTGCCTGGGTTCGAACCCACGACCAACTGTTCGTAAGTCGGGGCCGCAACCACTGGGCCACCACTGCTCTAAGGAGGATCCAATCATAAAAAAAATGTTTATACTTAAATAACTTGTTTTATCAATAGACTATTTTTGTTTTAATTCATCACAACTGTTGAAAAATGACGAAGGGAAATATTGTGCTAGCTAGCTAGTAGAACCGAAAATTCTGAGATAGATGTAGGACATCCACCAACCTGCTCCGCGGGATGTTTTGGTTGTCCCATGATTGGGAACGATATCGACTGATAATAATATTGTAAAAGCTATTGTGTTACTCGTCAGTGAATCGTTGATATTATATCCTTAAATGCATGGTTACTTTTAGTTCTTTAAACTAGTCGCTCATTAGCAAAAAGAATGAAGGTATCCTTAGCGACAGACATGATAGTTGTGACGCGGACGTTTACGTATGCAAAGTCGCGTAACAGGAAATTCAACTCAGTCAATGGGCCATGTGCTTTTTTACTATCGCATAATACGTCTAGCCTCATTGGTCCAGTGGTTGCAAGCGCGACTGCTGAGCATGACGTCCTGAGTTCGATTCCTGGGGTGGGGCAAAGTGTTGTTGGGTTTTTCATCATGAATTTCTCAGTAACAACCACGGAGTCTGGACTTGTGCCCGGTTGATGGGAATAAGGTCGTCCCCTATTACGAGGAACTCAAACATATTTGGAAAAATGTGGGTGTAGGCGTGATGTTATGTTATTATAGGTAATAATATTATGTTTATCAGTTGTCTAGTACCCATAACACAAGCTCTGCTTAGCTTGGGACTAGATGGCGCTGTGTGATAGTTGTGGAATATTATTATTATTATTATAGGTCTAGCATGAGGTTCTGGGGAGCCCAAGATAACTAACGCTCGAGTCTGTCTAATAATAAATAAATCCGTGACTCTGTGGATGGGTGACCGCTCTTGCATACCGAGTTTCCTCCGTGCCTCGGAAAATACGTTAAGCCGTTCGCTTTGCTTTGGTCCAGGCTGTCATTTGTAGATGTTTGACAGTCGTTATAATAATAATAATTTTCTTTATTTGGAACAACATCGGAACCATTTTTGTTAGTAAACAACTTAAACACTAGGATTAGTAACAAATTGGAATAAAATACAGTTTAATTAACTAACTAATGAGTCATATACTTACGAGGCATTTCATGAGGACAATGATTCCGCATGAGATGCCTCAGCACAGGAGCTCTCGGGTCCTCAGCCACGACTTTCAGGATGCTGTTGTCACTCCCCCGAATCCTGCGATGCCACCTTTTTCCTTATGATAGCGTGAAAACCATCTGTACCCGATTGGGCAAACATCCCCGAGGCACTACAGAAACGAGGGAGTTTCAACATCATCCTGAAAACATTGTTATATTGGACGCGCAAGGCATTTAGCGTCCCCCGAGAACAATTGAACCACAGACTTCCCACTCCCAGTTATAGGTAGGTAATCAGTAGCCCGAAAGACTAACAACAAGTACCTAGGGGTATTTTAGGGCTGTGTAGGGCATTTTATTGCCAGTTGGTCCTAGTAATATATTGGTATTCATTCAGCTGCATCTAATTAGACTGGAAGCCGACCCCAACATAGTTGGGAAAAGGCTAGGCAAATGATGACGTCTAGCATTAGGTGTAGGCTCGTTCAGTGGTCGCAAGCCTTTTGTTGAGCATGAGGTCCTGGGTATTACGTTCGATTTCGGGTGTGTCAAAGTGTTACTAGTTGTATCCATCAGGAACTTCTCAGTGCAGCCCAAAGTCTGGTCGATGGCAATAGACTCTCCTTCTGTTTCCTACATGAGACTTAAAAATAACTGGCGAAATGTGGGTGCGTTCCACTGCGGGGATTATGCATGATGTTATAGGTAAATGTGGTTTACCTAACAAGGAGTATAGTTTATGAAATCATCCAATATTGAGGGAGGAAGAAATCTGTATAGCGACAATGATGACGTTTTATTCACACGTAACAGGAAATTCGACGTAGTCAGTGGGCTGGGCCGAGTGATTTACTAAACTAAACGTCATCGATGAAATATAGTTGTACAGGGATTATCACTTAATTAGGCGGTTGGCTACCATTCATCATCAGCCAACAGCAGTATCATTCTCGGCAACTCATCTCGTCAGACTGAATGCAAAAACCGAAGGATTGTGTTGGCGAAACTATGGAGAATTTACGTTTAATATTGGTCGCTATAGACGATAGAGGATCAGAATTGGTCAATAGGCTGGGTTAATGAAAACCAAATCATCATCAGTATAATATCCTTTTATTTATTTTTTGACTGAAACCCACCCGTGTTCCTCCGAACAGCAACCCCGGAAGGCACTGCCCTAGCGGGCTCCATCTACTATGCTGACATCCGACCCGGGCCTGGGGGCCAATTCTCGATTTTCGACATTTATCTCGAGTTCGAGTTCGTAAGTCTATCTCTATGTCTATCAAAAATATCTCTATCTCTACCAAAAAATTTCGAATTGAGCAGAATTCCGTATTCTCAGTCAAAATAGAAATAAATGTCACGAAAATGTCGAATCGAGTGAAGCTAATGTTAACATTACGAAGAATCGCGCGTTCCGTTTTAGGTAGCTATGAGTGAATGAATGATTTTGTTTTAAAACGCTGACTAAACCTAATTATTTAAGTATAAAAGAAAGAAAGAAAGGAAGAAAAAGTATTTATTGGTTTCACAAACAAACAAGTAAACATAATTAGGAGAAATACTTAAAATTAGGACATAATAAAATTTATATATTAAATTTGAATAAGTCCCGTGCAAAGCCAAAGTATAACGAAACGTTTAGTGTAAAAATAATCAGTTTGACAGCTGACTGTCTGTCAGTGACTAATAAAATTATGAAGCAAACAATTATTTACCTTCGTTTTCAGGTCTATTTTAGTGGTATCCTGAATTACAGGAGCCAATAGATCTAAGTATTAGAACCCTTATTAAATCTTTATTTAGTCTGAAGTTTTTAATGACTTCTGTTTCGCTCAAGTCGTAAATATCGACGGCGGGATAGCTGTTGTCGCCGTGTATTGGCCAGTTGCTCGCCACTTTCCAACAACTCCGAGATAAAAATGCTAATCAACTCGTCCATCTTTCAGTGGTTTCAAGTCCAATCGTAGGTACACAAATTACAGTCTGTATAAAACGACGACCTCGTCGTTTCAAGAAAACACAATGCACAAATCAAAGAGTATAAACCGAATTTCCAGTATGAGATGCCAAGCCGTATTTTATTTAAAAACTAAAGAAAAGAAAACACAGTGTACAATCCAAAACTCAACAAATTCACTCAGAAATGACGTATCTATATAATCGACATGACATCTCTACTGCTCAGAAGCACTCGACATGAACTCTAACGTTAGCCTTCGACAAATGTCGAATTCGACATCCCCAGAATAGCAACTTTTAAAATTTCTCGAAAAAATTACGTCATTAGAAATTTTTCTCGAGTTCGACACCATCTCTAAAACCGAGAATTGGCCCCCTGGTTGTGAATTGTGATCGGACGATTGCCGTCCGCAGGTCTGCCTACGGTGGCCGGGAATCGCCCTGCGACTCCCGATGCCTCATGCTCGGGGCATCTTCTTCTGTTGTAGCGGCTCGGGCATGAGGTTTCCCTCTCTATCAGCTTACTTCCCTTACTCCATCTTACTTAAAGTCGGCGCAACACGTTTTATTCTTCCATTTACCCTTGTCAGGCCGTTACCTATTCACCCATTTCCTCCTTTGTCTTTCATACCATTCCTCACGTACCCCGCATAAAATAAAAACCAAACAATAGTTAGAATATGATGCTACTGGTGTTGAAATAATGTGGATGAACCCATGAGGCGTTTATATTAAAACCGCAATACCTAAGTTTAACGGGACTCTGAGATCTATTTCACTAGACTCAGCCGCACAACTGTGATGTTCGTAGAATGTTCGAAGTGGACTGTATGATTTTAACGTGGATAAGGAAACACAACGAGACCAAACTGTGGCCTCTACACAAGTACTAGATCTTCTTAGGTCTTCACTTAGGACCAGAATGTGTGGGACTTATATCACTGTATGTAGCACAATAAAACACTGTTTTATATACAATAAAGAAATAAAAGGTTTATTTGACTCACTTAGTACTTATTTACACTTGAAAGTATTACTAGTAGGAGAGATCACTGTCGACTGTGTTTTCAGTACAAATCCTTGCCTCCTATATCCTTTTACATCATGATTCAAGTAGTGGCAAAATGTTTAAAATCTCTTTTACTAGTATCCAACAGAAATTCTAGATTTAAGGCAACCTGCGTGCCAGATTCTTATTGGTTAAAATTAAGGCATTCTTATTGGACTAGAATTCAGCCTTTGAAGTTGCCCAATCAAAAACATTATTAAAATTTTTACGAGTGGAATTTTCCATAACTTTTGTACCTATTCTTGACAGACTTTGAAACACATAAAGTCGTTATGTAAAACTTACGTAATACACTTATATAACTTAAAGAATCGAAGTTAGACTAATTTTAGGGTTCTGTTTACATTACAATTGGCTAACTAGTACTATCTATTCTTAAGTTATGTTACACAATCTTTACAAAGCTTTAGTTATTGAATGATCTTATATACTTCTTATATACTTCTTATATACTTATCCTAGCTTATCCTAGGAATTCAAAACAAAGCTATTCTACTTAATCTACTTATTATTAGCGAATTACAGATTAAGTTTTAGGAGTTCGGCGTCCGTAACATTCCTCCCCCCGGCGCAGCTCGCGTAGCCTCTTCTTTCATCCTTAGGACGACGAGCTTGCTCACTGGGCGTCGGAAGATGCCGGTTCTGGTCCGCACCTCGACGACTCGAATGCTGCCATCTGGTCCTGGGTGTGTTCGTTCGACGATTCCCATCGGCCAGGTGTTCCGGGGCAGCGTGTTGTCGACCACGAGGACCACATCTCCAGCTTGCAGGGGACGTGCGTCGTTCTTGGGTTCCCCGCGTGGTACCAGTGTTGGCAGGTACTCTCGCAGCCAGCGCTTCCAAAAATGGTCAGCAAGCGCTTGACTGGCTCGCCACGTTCTTCGGTCAGCTTCGTCACAGGGTCCCGTTGCTGGTAGGCCATTAGATGATCCCAAAAGAAAGTGGTTGGGAGTCAGAGCCTCTGGATCGTTGGGGTCCACGCTGACATGTGTTAGAGGTCGTGCATTAATGCAGAACTCAGCTTCGGTGAGAAGTGTGCTGAGAACTTCTTCAGCTGGTGCCTTCTCTTGCAGCGTCACCTTGAGGGCTGTCTTGACGGATCGTACCATTCTCTCCCATGCGCCACCTTGATTGGGCGCTCCTGGAGGTATAAAACGCCATTCCATGCGATGCTTCAGTCCCTCGTCGTTCAGAGCTGGCAGCCACTCTGTGTATGCGTTGCGTAATTCTTGATCAGCTCCACGGAAGTTGGTACCGTTGTCTGAATACATCAGCTGCGGCCATCCTCTGCGCGCAGCCATTCTTCTTAGCGCCATGATTGCAGAGTCTGTTGATAGGGATGCCACGATTTCAATGTGCACGGCGCGGCAGGTGAGGCATGTGAATAGTGCCCCCCACCTCTTCTCTCTGCGACGGCCCACTTTGACCATCATAGGTCCGAAATAATCCACCCCGCAGTTGGTAAACGGGCGGTGGAAAGGATCCAATCGGGCATGCGGCAGGTCTCCTGTTGCCGGTGTCTTGGGTGTTCCCTTCAGCCTCTTGCATAAGGTGCAGTTTCTTTCAATCGTGCGCACGGTGGGTCGTAAGTGGATGACCCAATAGCGTTGCCGTAGGTCGTTCGTCACGCGTTCTCTGTTGGCGTGTCCCGCAGCGCAGTGTTCCCGTTGCACGATGAGCTTGGTCAGTGGATGTCGACCATCCATGATGATGGGCTGCTTCGTCTCCGTTGGTGCTGAGGAAGCTTCGATTCGGCCTCGCACCCTTAAGAGTCCATCCTTCAGAATAGGATCAAGGCGATATAGCTTGCTTGCCTTTGACAGTGGTTGAGCTGTCTGAATCCTCTTTATCTCTTCTTCAAAGCTATCTTCTTGGGCACGTCGGATAAGTTCAACCTCGGCGCGCTCGATGTGTCGATGTTCCATGTTGGTTGCCTTTCGTCGACAGATGTCAATGAAGGCGAGAGCTCGTGCTGTGGCTCTTACCAGTACTTCATATTTTGAGAAGCGGGCGGCTTCTGGTAGCCAGCTTCCTCTCTTGACCTTTTCTGTTACGTGCAGAACTTCGCTGTCTTCCTCTTCTGATGTTGACATAGTAGGCCACTGCTCTTCCGGTTGGTAAAGGAAGGCAGGCCCTTGGAACCATCGATCCGTTGTGCTCAGTGGAGTGTTACTGAGCCTTGTTGCGTCGTCTGCCACGTTCTGTTCTGTGGGCAGCCAGCGCCATTCCTCCTTTTTTGTACGTTCGGCGATCTCACCCAATCTGTGTGCGACGAATGGAGTGTATCGTCGCATGTCGTGGTGAATCCAATGGACCACGGTGGATGAGTCGGTCCAATAGGTCGTTCGACCGATCTTCATTCTGTGTTCTTGTTTTATCGTACCGGCGAGTCTTGCCCCGATGACAGCTGCTTGCAATTCGAGCCGAGGTATGGTCTGTGTTTGCTTCGGCGCCACCTTTGCTTTGGCGGCTACCAATACCACGGTGATGCTCCCGTCGCTGCCTGTGATCCTCCAGTAAGCTACAGTTGCATAAGCTTGTTCGCTGGCGTCACATAGCACGTGAAGCTCGATTCTTTCTTGTTTTCTTGTTATGTAGCAGCGTGGCAATCTGATTTCAGCAATCTCAGTTAATTGTGACAACCAAGATGCGAAGAGCTCGTTTTCTTCTGCCGGTATCTGTTCGTCCCACGTAGTCTGGAGGCGCCATAAGCTCTGAAGTATTATTTTAGAGCGGATAGTGTAGTGGCTCAGCAAACCGAGTGGGTCATAGATTGACATCACGGCGCTGAGGGCTTCACGCTTGGTCGGTGCGCGAGTTCTGTCTCGTACCTCCGCTGGTACTCGGTTCATTGACGTATTGAACCCGAGTTCATCTCGTTCTGCGCTCCAGAATAAACCGAGGATCTTGCTCTCTGGTTGCTCTCCCCCCAGTTGTGTGGGTGTAGTGGCGTGCAGCTCAGGAGGTATGTCACGCAGCACAGTCTTGTCGCTGGCGTTCCATCCCCGCAGTGTGAAGTTGGCAATGGCGTGTACAGTTCTGATTTCTTCTACTGCCTTCCAAGCTTCCATTGGGTCGTCATAGCTTGCCACTAGATCATCCATATAATGGTTTTCTTTTATTGCCGCTAGCGCTCGTGGGAACTCCTGCCCGTAAATGTCTGCGTTGTGGTTGCGAACATAATGGGCCATGAACGGGGAGCTCGCTGCGCCGAAGATCATACTTCTCATTTTATATTTGAGTGGAGATGATTCTCTTTCTTCACCTCGCCACAGGAACTGTTGTGCTGGTTGATCTTCTTCTCTTATGCGGACTCTTAGGAACATTTCTTGAATGTCTGCAGTTATAGCTACCGCCTTTTCTCTGAACCGAAATAGGATTCCCGGTAGTGATAACAATAGGTCTGGTCCCTCTAGCAGTTCGTCATTCAGACATATTCCGTGGCTTCGTGCTGCTGCGTCAAATACCAGTCTCCACTTGCCGGGCTTGTTCGGGTTTTGTACGGCAAAGTGTGGTAAGTACCAGCACACTGGGCTCTCACGTTCCGAGCCGTCACATAATACAGCGTAACCTTTTTGTAGTAGGTTGTTGATTTGGTCGGAATATTCTTTGGCGAACTTGGGATCGGTGTCCATCTTCTTTTCTATAGTTGTAAGACGACGGAGTGCTTGATTATAGCTGGGTGGCATGACAGTGTTGTCTGCCCGCCATGGTAGCCCCACTTCGTAACCGGTTTCGGTTTTCCTTGTTGTCGCTTCGACGATTTGAATGGCGCGCTGATCTGCTTCTCTTATTCGTGGCTTTCCTTCTATACAGAGAGCCTCTATCTTGAAATGAGCTTCAACCGAGTGGTGTAATTCCTGATTGCTAACACTTTGCTCTCGGTCTGGCTCGTACACGTGCAGTACACTGCCCTCTTGCATGATCGCGCTGCGTGGTGCGGTTCCGTGCACCACCCATCCCAACTTAGTCTTCGAGGCGGCTGGTTCGTTCGGGCCACCGGTCCTGAGCTCCCTTGAGACGATACACTCCCAGTGGTCAGTCCCCACTAGAAGCCCGGGGCGTGCTTGTTCGTAGCACACCTCGTCCTTGGGAAGGTCTCTCAGGTGTTCGTACAGAAGAATACTGTCAGAGATTGTCTGCTTATGTAGTTGCAGGTCTCTTATCGTTCTTGCTTTAACTCTGTATTCTTCTGTTTCTTTCGTCCCTCTGACATTGATTGTGACAAGCTGGCTCTTAGTCTCTTGTTGTGACATGTTGACGCCGTTTAGGTGTAGCGGTTGAGACGGCCCCTCTGCTCCGATGCTGGTTGCTAACTCTTCATCTATAAGAGTGATGGTTGCTCCTTCGTCTAGGAGTGCGTAGGTCTGCACCTCCCCCCGTGGTCCGGACACGATGATAGGACACATCTTCAGTAGTACTGTCCTTTGCCCCACAGTTGGTCGTGGTGTCACAGACAGGACGGCTTCTTCTTTAGGTGCCTCTGCTGGCTTGTTGGTATCTTCTTTTTTCACCTCTTTTCGTGGTGATGATTGATGCAGTGTCGTATGATGTGGTCGACGACACTGATTCACGCCGCAGGACTTAGCTTTGCACCCGATGCGTCGGTGTTTACTTAGGACGCACTTGAAGCAAATCCCTTTTTCTTTAAGGAATTCCCAGCGTTGTTCTGTAGTAAGTGCCTTGTATTTAGGGCACTGGAGTAAGGTGTGTGCTTGTTCACACCCTGATGGGCATGGCATCTTTTCTTCATCCGCTGTGGTGTTGTAGACAGTCGCCTTTTTCTTTAATGTTACGGCGGGTCGTGTCTCTTTCTTTTGACTTGCGGCGCTCGTAGACGGGGCATAGGTGTATCTTAATGCCCTATCTGCCTCCCTCATAAGGAAGTGGGAAATCATGACGATCTCTGGTTCGGTCGTCCCTTCATTGTCGTAAGCGTAGTCACACCAGCGAGAGCGGAGATGTGGACTTAGTTTTTCCAACACCTCTCTTGTCAGAAGGGGATTAAATAGATAACCCTTTTTATCTATTGTCTTCAGTACACAGATTATATTCTGTAGTTTCACTGCGAAGCTGTTGAGGTCGGCTGCCGATGCTCCAGGTCTTGGGAGTTTCTTTAGATCGTCGAGCGCCCGATCGATGATAATTTCAGGTCGCCCGAAACATTGTTCTAATGTCTTCATAATAACATCTGGGTCTGTGGCTGTGTGTAGTAGTGCGGCCACAGCATCCCGAGCTTCTCCCTTTAGGCAGCTCCTCAGTCTGTGTATGTTCTCAGCTGCAGGAATCTGGTACATGCTTGTTGAATCACGAACAGCTGCTTTGAAGGGCAGCCATTCAGTAGCGGCTCCAGTGAATGTAGGCAGGTCTATATAACGTGGACGGGGTCTGGCCATCCTCTCCAGTGTGTTGGCTAACTGTTCGATGCTGTTCCTCGCCCTGGTTGGAGTTGGCGATCTTGGTCTGGGCGTCTCGAACCTGATCTGTCTGGGTTCCTCTCGTGCACCCTTTGCTGCCTCCTCCCCCCGTGTGTCGGGCTGGTTTGTTCGTAGCCACTCGTCTACCTTAAGATGATGTTGTTCGTCGGGTAGAGGGTCATTGTTTACACTTTCTTCATCATTGAGCACAGACACTTCCACAGCCAACCTCTTCTTTACTAGGTCGGCTTCCATCTCAAGTTGCTTCTTATGTAGAATGGCTAACTTCTCTGCCGCGTTGAGCTCAGCTACTCTTAGTCGCGTAGTAATGCTTGTGTTAGATCGGTGCGACCGTAGTGATCTTGTTGGTGACCTCGCTCGTTGTTGAGTAGTGGTCACTGTAGTTCTGACCCCGGAGGGCCCAGCTGTACTTGTCTCCGCAAGCCTTGAAAAGGGTGAGGCAGGCGGGTCTAATGACAGTCGTCGTAATCTTTCAACTTCAATTTGTTGTTCTTCTTGACGACGTGCAGCTTCTTTAAGACGTCGCTGTTCTTCTAATTCAGCTACGTCTGACTGGCTTCTTGTGATAACCATCTTGTTAAGCTGTGCCTGAGGTTAGCACACTTAAACTTAACGTTCGATTGACACGCAAGTGTTAGGGTACAAGCGGTCAATACTGCCTATATGACTTAGGCGCAGGCACGTAGTTGCAGGCGCACGCAGAGTCTGCCTAGGTAGTTTAGGCACAGACACGTAGTTGTAGTCACGCAGTGGAGTCTGCCTAGGTAATTTAGGCACAGACACGTAGTTGCAGGCACGTAGTGGAGTCTGCCTAGATAACTAGGCACAGGCACGTAGTTGTAGGCTGCCTAGGTAACCTAGGCACTCTAGGTTCTGCCTAGGTAGCTATGGCACTAGATCTTTTCACCCAATTTATATTGGGCACACTTTTTATTCACTGGTTCACTACGTACTGTTTACTTTTTAATACCGACACGCACTTTACATCTATCTTTCAAGATAAGTTCACTGACTTGCACTGCTTATGTTCGTTTTATAGAGCGGACACTGGCACACGTTCCAGCTTAGTGAAACTTCCGTCTATGTACACAATAATAACGCGCACTATTTACTTTGTTTATAAGCGGACACTAGCACACGTTCCGGCTAAGTGATTCCTCCGTTTATATACACTTGAAGAGCACTATGTACTTTCACTTTAAATAGTCCATCTACGCTTATTACTTGTTTACACGATAGGCGGATACCGACACTTCCGTCTATATACTTAGTGACGCACTATATACTTGTTATCTATCTAGATAACTCACTGATGTATTACTTCCTTCGCTAGATAGGCGGATACCGGCCTACGTTCTGGCTCGGCGACACTTCCGTCTATATACCGTGTTAGCGACGATACGTAAATACACTGATAACGCGCACTTCACTTTTTATCTAGTTTATAGATAAACACTGATGTTGTACATAGCAGGCACGGACACGCACTTAATAGTTTATTGCCTGACGGCTATGTACTCACGTTTTAACGCACTGTATGATCTGCCTTTGATACAGTTACCGGGCGCACTTTTCGGCACGGCGACTATCTAAATATCTAGGCACAGGCGTTAGGATCTGAACGGCGACACTACTTAAACTCTGGCCGTCGTTTCCTGAGATCCTTTTGACAGCCGACTCACTCTCCTATTTTACCACTGAATTTAACACTGAA
This sequence comes from Diarsia dahlii, assembly GCA_949775195.1. Lineage (NCBI taxonomy): Eukaryota > Metazoa > Arthropoda > Insecta > Lepidoptera > Noctuidae > Diarsia > Diarsia dahlii. The sequence goes on from OX459198.1 coordinate 2,617,064, forward strand.
TTTAATACTTTGCAACTTTTAAAACTTTAAAACTGTTTAAATTCACTTTATAAAAACACGTAAGTACTAGGAATGTTCACTTATCCGGCTCGATAGGACCAGACTTAACGGGACTCTGAGATCTATTTCACTAGACTCAGCCGCACAACTGTGATGTTCGTAGAATGTTCGAAGTGGACTGTATGATTTTAACGTGGATAAGGAAACACAACGAGACCAAACTGTGGCCTCTACACAAGTACTAGATCTTCTTAGGTCTTCACTTAGGACCAGAATGTGTGGGACTTATATCACTGTATGTAGCACAATAAAACACTGTTTTATATACAATAAAGAAATAAAAGGTTTATTTGACTCACTTAGTACTTATTTACACTTGAAAGTATTACTAGTAGGAGAGATCACTGTCGACTGTGTTTTCAGTACAAATCCTTGCCTCCTATATCCTTTTACATCATGATTCAAGTAGTGGCAAAATGTTTAAAATCTCTTTTACTAGTATCCAACAGAAATTCTAGATTTAAGGCAACCTGCGTGCCAGATTCTTATTGGTTAAAATTAAGGCATTCTTATTGGACTAGAATTCAGCCTTTGAAGTTGCCCAATCAAAAACATTATTAAAATTTTTACGAGTGGAATTTTCCATAACTTTTGTACCTATTCTTGACAGACTTTGAAACACATAAAGTCGTTATGTAAAACTTACGTAATACACTTATATAACTTAAAGAATCGAAGTTAGACTAATTTTAGGGTTCTGTTTACATTACAATTGGCTAACTAGTACTATCTATTCTTAAGTTATGTTACACAATCTTTACAAAGCTTTAGTTATTGAATGATCTTATATACTTCTTATATACTTCTTATATACTTATCCTAGCTTATCCTAGGAATTCAAAACAAAGCTATTCTACTTAATCTACTTATTATTAGCGAATTACAGATTAAGTTTTAGGAGTTCGGCGTCCGTAACATAAGTACTAAATGGTTTTATGATAATACTATTGCTAAGGAAAAGCCAACGGAAGCCTAATGTTACTATAGCCACAGCTATAGCGTAAACCACAGGCATTGTTTCCTATTATGTATATTTACCTACTTATACAGTGACGACTCACGGTATTAGGTACCTACTAATTTCCACTGAGTTTATGACTTCGCTGACACTCCCTAAACGTCATTTTTAAGTTTGAGAGTACTATTGGCTTTACCTTAAACGGGTATGCCTGCTTACTGCTTACATTTCTTTTAGAGTGATACCTCTGGCTGGTAATTCACGAGTTTGGCCCTACCACAGTTCAGTACAGGGATACTAAACTTACCCTAAAAAATACAGAAATACACAATTTGCAGAATTTGGCACTACTTTTTAACCGACTTCCAAAAAAAGGAGGAGGTTATCAATTCGATTGTATTTTTTTTTTTTTTTTTTTTTTTTTATGTTTGTTCGCTCATAACTTGCGACTGGGTGTACTGATTTTCATGATTCTTTTTTCATTTGAAAGCTCGTGCTTCCCGTGTGGTCCCATTGTCACCATTTCAATATCTGATGATGGGATCTTGTAGAAATCGGGGGAACTCTTCAATAAATAACAGCAGATTAACCGCGATTGTTGCTATAGCATATCTAAGCATTGTTTACGCCATCACACAACAATATAATATCACGCCTGTACTCACTACAAAGTTTATAAAAACTATTTTGTGAAAATCTGATGAAGAACTTCGGAGATAGGCAACGGAACTCCTCAATAAATGATAGCAAATGGACTGGGATTGCTGAAATCTCATATTGTCTGTCTATTGTTTACACCAGTCCTAACATAACATCACGCCGGTACGTTGTGAAGAGGTAAGCACATGTGAAACACTAAAAAGTGAAAAATAAAAACTTTTTTACAAAAAATAAAACCGACTTCGATAAAAAAAACACTCAAAAGTGAAAAATAAACTTGAGAAGAAAAATCAGTTTCTGAAGTCGGTGACAAAAAAATGAAATCAAAGAAACAAAAGTCACCGACTTCAGAAACTGATTTTTCTTCTCAAGTTTATTTTTCACTTTTGAGTGTTTTTTTTATCGAAGTCGGTTTTATTTTTATGAAGGTCGGTTTTGCATGTTTTGCTCTACGGCCCTACGCCGTAGGCCGTAGCAAGCATTCCCGTAGCCAAATTTCAAGGCCAAATCTACGCAAACCATTGGCGCAGCAGAGTAGCAACCAGGGTTCACTTGTGACAAAGATATTTATTTCGTGTGCGTCTGTGTGTTGTCTTGTCGTATTTATTTGGCAAGATGTGTCTACTTATACCTATGTCTTTTCTCCGCGTTAATTACTACTTCAGGCAAGATCATACAAACCGCACTTTAGCTCTACTTTGCTAAGTAAATAAAGTAAGCTTTCCATACTGACTTGAACCATTTTCAAATGCGTTCTTAAATAATTATAATCTGTCTGTGACAACCTGACAAGGTCTTACGTGCGCTCAAAGATCAGCGCAGAGTGTGGTGTTGCCGTCCCTCATAGAATCTATCTATGACATAGATGGATGAACCGATTCCTTTAAAAATGTGGCTGAGACCGACTGGATCCAGAAAGCGGAGGACGTGTTAGGGAAACTATATAATATACTGACTATTATGACTAACTTTTGTCCTTGCCACTGTCGTACATTTTGCGTTGATAACGACTTACAGACGTCCTGAAAGGCATTTGTAAGTCATTAGAACGCATATAGCTTCATGATAAGCTAATATAATCTTTTTTTGCGTTTTGTCTCATACCTATTTATATGTGCGGAATGATCTCCTGATAAGATCAAAATTTGATCTTATCAGGAGATCATTCCGCACATATCATGAAAGTACTATTAGTGCGATTAAAGCATGGTTAAAATTAGACCCGTCGACATTTTCATACGATGATGTCAATAAATACTTTGTGTGGAGTGTGGTGCAAGTCATAAGCTTTACTCCATTTTTTATGCCGTAGAAATGAGTATGATTTTACAACCTTTGTGCTAGAATAACTCGTTTTCTTCTACTGTTCGGCGATTTAGTTAACCTTATATGAAGGTAAGGTAAGTATCGAAATTAAATGAAAAAAGAGGGTTATTGTTGAATTAAACCAATAATGAATTTCGACAAAATTAAAAAACCTCGTGAGGAAACTAGCATGCCTGAGAGATATTTCTCGACGGCATATAATGCCAAGTCAGAGGCCTATAAGAGAAAAATTATGACACCAGCTTAGGGCCTTAGGCACTAACTACATGGTACAGAAGAAGAAGAACATAATCAAGCAGTCGTTTACTTTCAATATTTTATCAGACTGGACTGTGACTGTTCGACTCAAATTCATTTATTTAGCCAACACATCGTTCTACATACAAACATGAACTATGGACATATTGGTTCTTGGCTCAATGTTATTAATTTGAATAGTTCGTATAGTAGTTAGTAGTTTGAGTAGTGAGCAAATGTGCTCTTCTTGCGCCGGTCGACATTCATACAAAGAGTGTGATGTTGAAGAAATTATTTGCATAAACTGCAGTGGCAACCACCTAGCAATTTCAAGGGATTGCCCCATTAAGGCGAGGTTACCCTACTTTGTTTTTATGTACGCACGACCTCACCCCCCGCCCTGCCGCGCGAGCGATAAAATGCCTAAATTTTGACTGTTTTTTCTCTCTTGGAGAAAAATGATAAAGAAATTATACATTATGTGACCCGAGAAAATACCTACACATTTTTTACGACCTTTATTATGATATAAGTTTTATTTTTCAAAGCCTAATATAACTCAAGTAAAACGATTATTTAGCCATCATTTGGACATGTCTTTGCGATTTAATTGGATGCAGTGAAGTGTAAGTAATCGTGTATCGCATGCCCGACATATCATGATCGAAGAGTCATCTATGTAATACATTTTTTTCAAAATTTAAATCCGTTCCATGTACGAGTAAAACGCTATTGTTGACGACGTTTATCGGGGTAACCCCGCCTTAAGAAGCAAAAAATGGAAGAAAAGAAGAAGTTTCTCAATCGGAATCAGTCATATGCCAGTGTGGTGAGTACACCTCCTCCAACTATGTCAGATACAAATGTTGTGTAGTTGTGCTTAGTTTTCTTCGTAAAAACTCGAGGCATACACCCATCGCTTGAGCGAGTATAGTGGCTCTGTCTAAGCGGTTATCACTTGCACTACACAAAAAATCCAATAAAAATTCAGCGTCTGTCGAATAGAATCGGCGTCTATCACACCGGACAGGCGGAGTCTAGCCACCTATAAATCATACTCACAGCTAAACTTAATTGTTAATGGTACCCATAGACGTGATTGGAATACAAATTAATTTTAAGTGACCAACATAACTTGAGACAACAGGGTGGCGCTGCTTGCTAAGAAAACTTAAACCACCTGTCAAATTCAGTACATTTTATGTAGTTTCAAATTCTAACGCGTATCAAGATATGTTGGCCAGGTTTTATACGGTGTAAACGCAGCCATTATGGCGCATGGCGCGAAGATTCCAATCCAAACTGTGGGCGGGGTTTGCTTATAATCTTTTTTATGATGGATGGGTGTATCAGAATGACATAATAGGATAAATTGGTCGATTGTTTGTCTGTTTTTATAAATGTGAATGTGAATTGCGGTAGGTAATCTGTCGGATTAGCAGATGAAAATGAGTTACGTAGATCAAATAAATCAAAGAAATCAAGCAATTTAAATTCTTTAACAATCTTAATGTCGCATTAAACATGTTTAGTTCAATTAATCAGCACCTTATTGGAATGGTTATTGACTATTAAATTATTCCATAAACCTTAAATCGTTTATCACCTATTTACTTACGTAGATCCTGTACCTGCTAGGTAAAACACTGGTTAGAGTTGATCTCGTTCTTTCGCGTTACAGACACTGTTGAGGTTTCTGCAGTCCTTAAAATAGATTATTTTACGTGAGCCATGGTGGCCGTTACTCCAACCAGCCCACCTCCCTCCAGAAGCAGATCAATTTTCCCAGTTTTCTCAGGACATCCGCAAGGGAACTTGGTGTTCCTCGCGGATCTGGGATATGCCGCTGCACTCGACGTGTACCTACATGCCTGTTGGAGCTTAACGAAGGCGCCTAATAAAAAAGCTTCGGGCTGATCCAATTTAGACTGATAGGAAGCCGTTGACCAAGTCTCAACGGAAATTAGCCAAATACGCAGGAGATTTTATACACAGAGGTGCGGTCATTCTTTTCCTTTAATTTTATAATTCGATAAATAATAAGCCATGCGGACGGCGCGTTCGTGTTCCATGCGCGCTTCAAAGAGATTTCAGGCACTAGAGAAGGTGTTCGCAAGGACTGAAAATGCTAAGAAGTATAAATCTGGCACTCCATTCTACTCCGCCCAGAGCAGCAGGTCTACCGGCTTCATACATAAGCCTGATTAGGCCTGATAAGAATATATTGTATTCTATTTAAAGTTACTATTTTTAATAAAAACCACGATTTAAAGCACATAAAATCGCCACGGCCTGCAGCCGCTAATAGAGTCGACATTGTCAACACCACAAACACTTTCTTAGGTATCGGTAAAAATGGGGTGCAAGTTTGGTTGACATTCACCCCATTTTACGGTAAGTATACCTATACTAAGTTATGGAATCAGGCGTTACTTTGCGGTAATCCATGACATTAAATGCTATGAATTATATGTAGTTTTAATACCGCGAGACATATATCCAGGTCTGAAAGCAAGACACAAAACCCACCGTCATGCATATGCACATGCACACATGGGCCCACCCTCCCGCCCTCATGCATATGCACACATACAAAACAAGTGTGAAATAATTAGCATGCCATGCAATCAAACCTATACTCGACACGTGTTTCGCCCCTCCACGGGGCATCCTCAGGAGTTGTTGACTCGTCGAGCGTTCGTGCTCGAATGAGCTAGTCGCACCGCTGTCGGCCCTTTATATACCGTTTTGATGACGCTCGATACAACGTCACAAAGACATTTGCGCCGTATTACCTGCAATCATACTTAGTAGTGGTGATGGAATTAAATTTGTTTGGTCATTCAACAGTGTATATGCATTGTTATTGTTATGTTTTGTTATTTCTAACTGTTCCAACACACTCAACCGGAAACCCTTATCGCAAACATGTAAAATGTTATAGGTGTTGTTGTCGCTCAAAGAGTGGCCGGTGTCGATTAAATGTTTTGCGAAACGTGATTTTTCTGGATGGCTATTCCTGTAAGCGGCAACATGTTCCCTGTACCTAATTTCGAAACCACGGCCTGTCTGACCTACATAGACCCCGGTGCAATCATTGCACACTAACTTGTAAACTCCGGATTTTTTTGAACTCTCTAATTTATCTTTACCGTTGCATAGTTTACGCAAGTTATGATCCGAACGAAAAGCTACGTGAACATTGTGTTTTCTAAGAATATTCGCAATTCTATCTGAAATTGGGCCTATGTAAGTGAGACTTCCGATATTCTTGTTAATTCTTTCGGGGGGACATGCATAAAGTGCTGAGCGTGCCTGGTCTTTCTGCTTTTCCTTATTTATATTATCAATTACTTGCTTGGTGTAACCGTTCGAAGTCGCGATTTGATACAATATTTTGAGTTCTTTGACGTAACTATCTCTGGACAGTGGGAGTGTCATTAAACGGTGGACATAGCTGCGGAAGGCTGCTAGTTTATGCTGTAGTGGGTGACAGGATGAAGCGGGAATCGTTGTGTCCGTGTGCGTGGGCTTTCGATAAATTTGGAAATCGAGTTTGTTATTGACCCTTGTGATTGTTAGATCCAAGAAATTAAGGGACTGATTTGATTCTAATTCTAATTTGAATTTAATTTTGGGGTGGCGAGTGTTGAGCTTATTTACGAATATATCTAATTGACGATTAGTACCTGTCCAACAGATAATTATGTCATCTACATATCTATAATAAAACTGAATGTTGGGCTCGCCCACCACATATTTACACTCGAAGTAGTACATGAATATTTCCGCCATTAATGGACTTAAAGGAGATCCCATTGCTAGACCCTCTTTTTGGCGATAATATTCGTTATTGTACCGAAAGTAATTTTGTTCCATGCAAATACGTGTGAGGTTAAGTAGGTCATATATTTCTCCTGGATGTAAACGTTGCCTCTCCAAATGGTATGGTATGAATGGTATGGTAATGGTATGGTATGTATGTATGGTTTCCATTTGAAGAGTGCCTACGTATTTTGGGGAACCATTTGGAGAGGCAACGTTTACATCCAGGAGAAATATATGACCTACTTAACCTCACACGTATTTGCATGGAACAAAATTACTTTCGGTACAATAACGAATATTATCGCCAAAAAGAGGGTCTAGCAATGGGATCTCCTTTAAGTCCATTAATGGCGGAAATATTCATGGACTACTTCGAGTGTAAATATGTGGTGGGCGAGCCCAACATTCAGTTTTATTATAGACTAGCTGATACCCGCGACTTCGTTCACGTGGAAATTTTGATGTGTGACTGTCTCGTTGATCGAGTGGTCTCAAGTGCAACTACTGAGGATGAGGTCCGAGGTTTGATTGCAAAGTGTTTTCGCAGTAGAGGCCACGGAGCGTGGTTTTCGTGCCAGGTCGATGGCAATATTATATCTATAGACATCAAACGCCCCCTATTCCATGGCGCTTGAACATTACTGGCAAAATGTGGGTTTACGATTAGGTACACCACTGCCTAACTCTTTCGGGATCTTCTGTTGGCACTGGATGGGAAAACTCTTCGGAAAGTGGAATTATCGCATCTACATCTAATTCCAGGCGACTCTCTCCTGTTTAAAGCAGTTTATTTGCAAAGACATCTGTTCCATGGCCAATCGCAGATTTTTGGTGATGTTGCAAGTTGGGGTAAGATTCGACGGCAATTTGTAAACGGAAAGTGCAATCTGGCCATTGTTAAGCAAAGTTGCGGCAATGCCCAAGGCAGCCACAGCCGATAAGACGGCACGGTTGGCGCAGTGCCTCGGCGTTTGACTGTGGCGCTGCATGTCCTGTATTCGATTTCCACACTGAACAAATATATTTACGTCGCGGGTCTTATCTAATTTTAATTAGGTTTTTATTTTAAAGTTTTTACAGCTGTTTTTCTTACTGTGTACCTGTCAATTTGTATTTGTTGACTATTCACGACAAATATTAACACCGCAATTCTGAAAATGGTGTCAAATGAACAATGCCATCTGTCGAAGACGAAGTTAAACTGCCAAAATTTAATGCATGGGAAGCAAACACACACTATAGGGTTTAGGCTATAGGCTAGGTAGTTTCCTGCATGAATGGTGCGCGGAGGCACTACACTGGGGGATAACTCCGCTGCCGCCGTATTATGCCGCATGGCGGACAGACCCCACTGATGTGATTTCATGGCGACATGGAGAGAGCGACTGTCGCAACCCCGTGCAGGGCACAGTGGTGGTAAGTCTCCTCTTTGAGGAGTGGCTTGAGAGGCGCCACGGCGCCCTCACCTTTCGTCTGGCGCAGGTCCTCACCGGACACGGTTGTTTCGGGATTCGGGAGGCACCTGCACCGAATCAGGCGGAAGGAAACGCCCAAATGCTACTATTGCAAGGATCAGCCGGAGGACACGGTGGAGCACACCGTGGAGGTCTGCCTTGCTTGGGCAGAGCCCCACTTAGGTTGAGCCCCGTCGTGTTCTCTTAGCGACGATCGGCGGCGGCGACCTCTCGCGTCCGGCCCTGGTTCAAGCCATGTTGCGGGGCGAGAGAGAATGGGACGCCGTCGCCTCCTTCGGCGAAGCAGTGATGCTAGCGAAGGAGGTGGCGTGGTGAGAGAGAGAACCTCTCGTCCCAGCCGCAATAGGAGACGCTCTGGGCGTCGGGGGTCACGTGATGGCTTCCGGCCACCGTAGGTGTGGACGGTAAGTAGTGGGCTAGCTCGCCGTCCGCCCGTCGTAAGACGACGACAGGCCGTGTCGACGGCGCGTTCGGTTCCACGCGCGCCTCAAAGAGATGTCAGCAATATGGTTGAGGCCCGCAAGGGCCGCCGCTTGTCGGGGCTACGGGTTGTTCGAAAGAAATATCGCGGCCACAGCACAAAAGGCAAAAAAGGAACATGGGTGGTTTTTAGTCAGTAGAAGTCTAACATTCCCTACCGCTCTGCCCAGAGCGGGAGGAGGCAAATGATGATTTCCCACCCTCCAAAAAAAAACCCTATGTAGATTTTCAAAGCAGCGTCATTTAAACTAATCAAGGGTACATTTTGTTATCGTAACCGTTTGAAAAATACGATTTAAAAGTTATCTTGTGAACACACTTATTAATTAGTACCGTTTTGATGCAATAGATGTCGTTGCATGTATGTTTCTAAATGATGATAAGTTTTCTTAAATACCTTAAATTCGTATATCTTTTGATAGAGAGCACCAATTCCAATGAAACAAAAACTAAAACCCTAATCTTATTAGTTTTAAAATGTACACGTGATAATACTATAATAAACTATACACCCAAGACACACAGACACAACAAAAGAAAACATTATTTTTTCTAAATACTTAGGTTCAATAAACAGAAACTCTACGTCTACAGATTTATAATATTGTATTTACAATTAAAAGTTGATTATATAAATTTACTCTGAATTGATTTGAAAATCATATAGCATCGAAATGTAAACAAATACGTGGAACTTACAAAAAGTGAAAACCGATTGGGGATCGAACCCGCGAACACGTTTCAACATTTTTGGAAATCTTATAAAAAATCACAAAAAGTGAATACTGACTGTGATTTGAACTTGCGTACCTTTGTTTACAGGTAAGTCTCTGTACCGTTAGGCTACGTACACCAGTGACAAACAGTTTGAAATAGACCTTCTGTTTTAATATAGTATGACAGTTGACAGTTCGATTGTGTACGATACCGGAAATTTGAAATGACGTAAGGGACTTCAGCTTTCTCTTGGATTTGCAACGCTCGCACCAGGTGCTTAAAGTGAAAAATTGCACAGCACGCTCGATGTCCCTTGCGTTATTTCGTATTTCCAGTATCAAGCTCTAAAACAGTTGAGGATTATGGATAATGCAATACTGCTCACACCCTTAAGTTATTATGGGGATAATTTATAGCCCATGTGTTATTCCAGACTATAATCTACCTCTGTGCCAAATTTCATCCAGATCCGATCAGCCGTTCTCGCGTGAAAGAGCAACAAACATCCATACATCCATCCATCCATCCATCCATCCTCACAAACTTTCGCATTTATAATATTAGTAGGATATGTAGATGACATAATTATCTGTTGGACAGGTACTAATCGTCAATTAGATATATTCGTAAATAAGCTCAACACTCGCCACCCCAAAATTAAATTCAAATTAGAATTAGAATCAAATCAGTCCCTTAATTTCTTGGATCTAACAATCACAAGGGTCAATAACAAACTCGATTTCCAAATTTATCGAAAGCCCACGCACACGGACACAACGATTCCCGCTTCATCCTGTCACCCACTACAGCATAAACTAGCAGCCTTCCGCAGCTATGTCCACCGTTTAATGACACTCCCACTGTCCAGAGATAGTTACGTCAAAGAACTCAAAATATTGTATCAAATCGCGACTTCGAACGGTTACACCAAGCAAGTAATTGATAATATAATTAAGAAAAAGCAGAAAGACCAGGCACGCTCAGCACTTTATGCATGTCCCCCCGAAAGAATTAACAAGAATATCGGAAGTCTCACTTACATAGGCCCAATTTCAGATAGAATTGCGAATATTCTTAGAAAACACAATGTTCACGTAGCTTTTCGTTCGGATCATAACTTGCGTAAACTATGCAACGGTAAAGATAAATTAGAGAGTTCAAAAAAATCCGGAGTTTACAAGTTAGTGTGCAATGATTGCACCGGGGTCTATGTAGGTCAGACAGGCCGTGGTTTCGAAATTAGGTACAGGGAACATGTTGCCGCTTACAGGAATAGCCATCCAGAAAAATCACATTTCGCAAAACATTTAATCGACACCGGCCACTCTTTGAGCGACAACAACACCTATAACATTTTACATGTTTGCGATAAGGGTTTCCGGTTGAGTGTGTTGGAACAGTTAGAAATAACAAAACATAACAATAACAATGCATATACACTGTTGAATGACCAAACAAATTTAATTCCATCACCACTACTAAGTATGATTGCAGGTAATACGGCGCAAATGTCTTTGTGACGTTGTATCGAGCGTCATCAAAACGGTATATAAAGGGCCGACAGCGGTGCGACTAGCTCATTCGAGCACGAACGCTCGACGAGTCAACAACTCCTGAGGATGCCCCGTGGAGGGGCGAAACACGTGTCGAGTATAGGTTTGATTGCATGGCATGCTAATTATTTCACACTTGTTTTGTATGTGTGCATATGCATGAGGGCGGGAGGGTGGGCCCATGTGTGCATGTGCATATGCATGACGGTGGGTTTTGTGTCTTGCTTTCAGACCTGGATATATGTCTCGCGGTATTAAAACTACATATAATTCATTTTTTTTTTTTTTTTTTTTTTTATACCTATACTGTTTAAACCAAATGAGTCACCGCTAACGTTTAAAATGAAGGCTTAGAAGGTGTTCCTTGAGAGAAGTTTACGGGTTCAGCACACTTTCGGATATAGGTGTACCAATTTTAAATACTGTAATAACTCTATGGTACTAACTGTCTTCCCTAGAAGCTGCCGTGGTAAGGAAACTTTCGTATTCTGTGATAAAAACATTAAGTGCGGTTCAACCACAGGAGAGCTATAATAACACATAGATACCTTACATAGTTATGTACGTAGTGTACGTACTATCTGAAAGAATCTACAGAACTGATTATCTCATCCATCAGTAATCACTTGGATAAACTCCAGATTGCCAAAACTATTTCAGTAGAACAAAGTGGTCGTTGAATTGGTGTAAAGTTACCAAGGTCTTGGTCAAATCATAAGGTACATATAAGTAGGTCGTTGAATTTGAATCAAATCTAATAAAAAATATGACATAAATAACTATGATGTGCTAATTTAGTGCAATCAAATTACTGTCTGTGATCGTAATTCGATAGTTACTTTTTGTACTGGATTTTCACGGTCTAGAAACCTAGATGGGAACCTAGTAATACACTTGAATGTCTTTGATGGGAATCTAAGTTAATCGAAACCTGAAGGTCAAGGTAGAGTCCCGTTGCGTCGGGGCTGTGGGTTGTTCGAAAGTGATACCCCGGCCTCGACACAAAGGGCTAAGAAGTAGCATGGGTGGTTTTTAGTCAGTAGAAGTCTGACACTCCCTTTCGCTCTGCCCAAGAGTTGCCCAAGAGAGAGTATTTGATGTTTTAAAAAAAAAAGGTCAAGGTAGAGTTGTAAGAATATTATCACGGGCCTAAGGCCATCATCACCATTCTTCATTTCTGTCCGAAATCACCTAATACTCTCGGTGCAAGATCAAGGACGTTCCAGATTTCCTTGACCTACACTTGGCATCTGTTGCGCAGTTGCATTCACAATGGTAAATCTCAATAATAACTAATTGTTGATCGAGGTTTCGAAACTACTACAGGAGGAGTGGGTGCGGAGACAGCACGGATTGCTCTACCGCTTGACACAAGTGCTGTCAGGGTATGGCTGCTTCGACAGGTACAGGAGGGTGGCGATCCAATTTGGCCAGATGGGGTATAATTTAATCGATCCATCTCGGACAGAATTCGAGTGTGGAGCCCCAAGACATGATATGCCCAACCTCTTCTCGTGCCCCTCGTGCACAATTAACTGCACGCTCATAGACATAGTATGGAGTATGTATTAGTATGGAGGAAACGACAGAGCTGTCCATATTTCTACGCACTGGTCGGACCTTTTATCATCGACTCGAAAAGAAGAAGACCGTATGCCATCAACGTAGATGAAGCGAGAACACGGTCCAGCATTCTCTCTTCGAGTGTTTATGTCCCGCTTGGGCTTGGGTGGAGTAGCTCCGTGTTCTCGTTGCAATAGTCAGAGAAGACTTGTTGCTGCCGACCTTGGTTAGATGTCGGCAGCGGAAGTAGTTGGGAGACAGCAGCGTCCCTTTGTGAGGAAGTAATCTCGCAAAATGTTAAAAAACCGTTAAGTTTGTAAACACGGCGAAGGCTTTAGTAGAGCCCCACATAACTACAGAAAGCTATTTTTTTGTAAGTGTCTCGTAACCACGACCCTCAGACGGCCAGTCCCAAAAAAATTCAAGAGCTCCCTACCTATAACTTTTTAATCCTTTGTGTAAAACTACCCACTTAGAACCCCACAAGGCACACACAATTTATAATCCACGTTCCTACTTAGCACTAAGTGCAACAAAAGATTCTTTATAAGGCCGGAATAACTCCGATAAGACATCTAGACACGCCGGCAGCTTTACAATGCCTAGGAATAATCTATTACATGCATTATGTCATAAACTAACCTAAACTATGTACAGAGACGAATTGGGAATGATTTGCACGTCGTGGCGCCCCAGACAAAATACGAATATACAGTTCGCGATGCGCATTTTAATATATTTTTTGTTAAGGCGAATCTTTGATTGCAATCTCAAATTGTCTCTGAATCGATTTATAAGGTGTTGGCGCCTTCAATTATTAATTTTAGACTTGGTGGTATGGTAAAATGCAATTATAAGATGTTTTGCCATCGACACGCTAAGAAGAAGAATGATGAGAGTCGATAAAGGCTTTTTTATAAATATTATATGGGCTTACTCTTGACCTCAATCTTGCCCTAAGGGCAGAGATGAGGTCGACGATGGAACGAGCTTACCCAGAAGAAGCCTATTTACTCGCGACATAAATAGATAGGCTTGGTGTTTGATCGATATAATAAATAGTGAACACGTTAACGTAACTAAACGTAACCCAACTCCCGAGGCCGTTAGCGGAGCAGAGGGGTACCTTTATAGTACACCAACATAACACTTTGTCCGACCCGGGAATCGATTCCAGGACAGAATATCCTGCAGTTAAAGCACTATTATGTTAGACCCTCCCCTTAAGGTTGATTAGTTTTAAATGATCTTATTGTCTAACATTAAGACATACAAGCACAAACCAACTTTATGGGAAGTCAATCAATCTTCTAAACACAATTTATGGGCGACATCTGTCGACGGATGACGTCAAATTACAACGATCATTTATGTGGAATTTCATTATATTAAAATAAATAAATAAATTATGAGGTATATTAAAATGTGTTGCAGTTTTCGCAATTACACTTTATGGGCTATAATAGCGTGACCCTTTGAATTTGGTAATTCATTATGTATTGACCGTTAGAATACATAAATAGTCATGTTTTATAATCGTTGTTTTAATTTAGAAGAACGTCTCTAGAAGTTAAGTCAAACTTTACACATGATTTCCCCGAAATGTTAGGCAGATAGGTCGTGTACCTACCTATGGTACTTAGATCTAATAAATAAAATTCTCGTGTCACAGTTTTCGTTGCCATACTCCTCCGAAACGGCTTGACCGATTTTGATGAAATTTATTGTGCTTATCCGGTATCTATGAGAATCGGCCAACATCTATTTTTCATCCCCCTAAATGTTAGGGGTAGTCCAACGCTAAATTTTTTTTTTTTATTTTTTAGACAAAATTTTTAATTTCTATTTTTTTATGATACAACATACAAAAATACATACAATCCTCAATTTTCACCCTTCTACGATCAACCCTTATTTTTTAATAGCCATTTAATTATTTATATGGCAAAACAACGTTTGCCGGGTCAGCTAGTAATTATATTTAAGGTTTTAACGGCACGGTTGGCGCAGTAGCGGAGTGATTGGACTGCTGCGCTGCGTGTCGCGGGTTCGATTCCCGCAAGGAACAAATTAATGTTTGTTTAGCCTACATATAGCTGCTTCCGGTTTGGGTGTTTGGTTTGTATTACTTTATATATTAAGTAAATTTAAATGTTTGTAAACGCACATGGTATCAAAAAAAAATTAAATCACGCCTATAATCCCCAAAGGATTAGGCAGAGTTGTAGGCCTAATACTACACTCACATTTCGCCAGTTTAAATATATATGTAAGTCCCAATATGTATTAGAGGATGGCCCTATTTCCATCAACCGGGCACAAGTCCAGCTTTCGTGGCTGCTACTGAGAAATTCCAGATGGAAAAACCCAAGAACATTTTTTCCGATCTGGTAATCGAACCCTCGACCTCATGTTCAGCAGCCAGGAATTATGTTTAAGGCCCATGTCCCATTACCATTTGGAAGCGATCCCAGGACGTCGTGCAGTAGCACTCGCGAAGTCGCGATCACCAGTCCATCGAGGTACTCGGCCAGATCAAGAAAGAGATGACCTGAAGCAGAACAAACGAACTATTGCAATCATGACTTAATTTTTGAAAGGCGACTTTTTTATCGTAGCTGGCCGGGTACATACCAGGCAAAGAGGGTTGAATAGAGACGCTTTTTTTTTGGAGGTCGGTAAATCATCAAATGTCTCCTCCCGCCATACCACCCATGTATTCCTCTTAGCCCTTTGTGTCCGTCCGGAGCCGCGGTATCTCTTTCGAACAACCTGCAGCCCTGACATGCAATTCACACAGTCACACTGCGTTTCTATTTGTTTATTTATTTGCCAACAAGTAAAACACTGCTTTGTAGGCATACATTAAGAGATAGAGACTCATGGCACCCTGTACTGCAAATGTTTATATAATATAATATACCAAATGATTAAATTACCAGATGAATATAACTGGGGTATACCGGGGTATAACCCGGTTATATTCACCCGGTTCTACGTAGCCGCTTCGTAGAAACGCGACTTCTACGTAGCGTAGGCGGCACTAGCGCATGCGTAGGGCCTGCGCACCGAAGCTCCGCGTAGTCAGGACTGCGTAGACTTTTCGTGAAGCTGCGTACCCGTCGCGTAATCGTCTTAGGAAATGGACAAAAACTTAGAGACCCTAACTAAACCTATAGATCTACCTTCGTTTTTACGCAAACTCCGAATCATCGAGGCAGTGATAAGGTCAAGTTTACAGTGCATGCAGCGCTAAACAGAAGGCGGGCCTTGACATTGCACACCGCTCTCGGACCCTTATGTATAGGTACATAGTCCAAAGGTACATATTGTATTGATTGTGGTAAAATTATCTCGACTTGATGCCTTGCACTTGCGCGAAGGTTTTATTTAGGTAGACATACCTAGTACATGTCTTCTTCTTTACGTGTCCGATGATCTCAAATTGTGTTAGACCAGTAGGTAGACTTGTAGAGCCACATGCACAGCTCTATCATTTGCATCGAGTTAATCCTGAAAGGTGCAATTGGTTGTGCAGGCTGGGCAGGATAGGAGGTGGCGCATATCCTGCAGACCTCTGCAGGATATGCGCACACTGGCAATTTGTCTGGGATGAATCGAGGAAATTAAACAAGCCGCGGATGGAGGCTGCCATGTCATAATAATAATAGTGTTGGGCAGTGCCGGATTTACCAGCAGGCTGAGTAGGCTGGAGCCTAGGGCGGCAGATTTTTGAGGGGCGGCAAATTTTGGGCAAAAAAATTTTTTTTGTCTGAAAATCTCTTGGTTAAAAAAACCTGATTTAATGTGGACGATATACTTAGTGCACAAATGAAAAAAATACAAACAAAAAAATGAAATTAATATGACAGTGTACTAGGAGGGGCGGCAAAATCTGAATAGCCTACGGGCGGCAAATCTTTAAATCCGCGGCACTGGTGTTGGGGATGATTTAAATTGGGACTGTAGAGCATCCTACAGATAGAAATAGGCTCTAGCAAAGTAAGTACTAGGTGTAATAGGGGATCGGACTGACTCAAAAAATTAATATGATTCTGTTTAGTCCGTCAGTTAAATTATCGAAAAGTATTGGATACCTACGTGTTTTTTATTTTATCAAATCAATAAAAATTTACGAAGAAAGCGCGTCAAAGATGCTGGAGTGGGGCTTGAAACGTCACTTGAAGGTACTAAATGTAGGTACCTAGGTACTATCTTATGACGTCACACGAGGTGAAAAAAGCAAAAATATAATGTGGTCAATAGTTTTTGGAAATCTATCTGACGGACTAATTAGTTTTTTTTTGTCCGATCCCCTATTGTAAAGCACGTTAAAGGTAGGTACTTATCTATCTACCGTATCAAGTGGTCATGCTCTTAGGTACCTACACCTCTGGCTCTAACTCTATTCCTTCGTGGATTATAAGCGTGATTTTATTTCTTCTGCAAGCGATCACTAGCCCGATGACCGGGACACCGGATACAAAGAGCATTGCACCACAATAAACATGATATAACTTACAACAAACAGCTTAGCATAATGCAACCCAATTGAACGCGCAATGAATTCATTTATAAGAAAACTCAATATTGTGTGAAGTTAACTTTTATTCCTACACACGTACCTTGGTAGGCAGAGCCCATTCATTCCTTCAAGGCACCTACTATACCAAGTAGGTAAGTACTTTATCCTTGAATGAATGGGCTCTGCCCTTGACAACAAATAGATGGCCAGGGTTAGCCCCATCCCATAGAGCTGAGGAGTTTGTTTTGCCACATCTCTCCTGGCAAATCACTACGAATAAATTTTTTTTACTATCAAAAGAAGTACTTACCCATAGTCTTAGCATAGGTACCTAGGTGCCTCACTAGTCACTAATATGAATGATTGCCTTTTAATTTTGAAAATAAATGCTTAAGAAACGCTGGCGTAACGATTTGGACTTATTCCAGACTGATTGTCCAGAGAAGGCAAAACACCGAGAGAGTTGGAACGGAAAGGGGGGGTCTTTGCCCAGCAATGGGACAGCAAGCTAATTTAAAAAAAAATTGTAAAATGGTCACAGACGCAGTTACAATTCAGTATGAATATTCCATTTTACCTAGATCGTAGATACTATTATTATCTGCTAAAGTGGCCATTTTATTTCCCCAGTACCTTCTCCCTTAGGGGTACTTTTTCCAGGTTTTCAATCATTTTAATTTTAATCTGTGAGCACATAAGTATCACACCTTATAATATCTACCTGTTCCACCTATCCATATCTAAAGTTAACTTAGGTTGTTCCTTAATTGTAGCGTGTTCAAGGCTAAAAATATTACCCCTGCAATCCTGCAATGCATCTATCGATCGATTTTCGATATCACAAGGTAAAACTGGACGGGACGGTTTATTATTTACCAGTGTACCTCCCTACGACAATGTATATTCATCACGCCTGTTTTTCGTGAAGGGCTAGGCAGACGTCTATAGGTTCTTATAGTAGGTACCTTACGGCTATAGGAACCATCGCTCGGAGCCGCGCTTGCTTAGGTTGCTCTGTGGTTACCCTGACCAGCCATAAATTACATAGCTCAGCAACAGCAAACACATTAAGCCGTTGGTCCTGGCTGTACCTAATGAGCTAATGTAGAGCAACTGCAGTACTTTCACAAGTTATTATGCCTTGTGTCTGTAGCTTAGGAGTGCAATGCGTCGTTTCGGGAGTTGCTGCGTCGGGCTGCGCGGCGCCGGATGTTACCGGCGGCGAGTGCTGTGGGTGCGGGGGCGTGCGGCGGCGCGTGCCGTGGCGGCGGGTGTGCGGGGCTCCGGGTCGCGTGGCAGACGTTTGCATGTTGCGTGACGTATTGCACTCGTAGTTTCGTTTTGTTTTTGTGAATTGTTCTTCTGACATTCAAAAGTGCCTGTAATGGCTTATTTGAAATAAATGGTTTGAGTTTGAGTTAGATCTTTGACAGTCGTAACAGATAGTCAGTGTCCCGAAAGTCTGACAACCTAGTTGAACACCAGTATTTTACATACAGTCATACTAGGTATGTAAAGTACTGGTGTTCAGCTGCATACGGTTAAACTGGAAACCATCATCTGATGATGAATTGATGATTGATAGGTAACTCCTAAAGGGGAACCTATAGGGCTGAGGACTGTTTTACTTTCCCCAGTTTGAATTTGAACCCGAAATCTGAATGGGCAAACCTACACTTCAAAATTAATAAATTAATTTCAAACATAATAAGATGTTAATTTAAGTAGGGAGGCGACGGCAACGAAATCTGTCGGTTGATAGAAGAACAATCATGATGCGCAGGCGCAAGGTCGCGGTGTTTGTCGACTGTTTGCAAAGCTTTTATTCGAGCACGACGATTAAGACTAAAATGCTCCTATTTCTTTGCTGGCCTATTGGAACACAGACTTCGACTAATGAGAGACCGAGGGCGCCACAAGGACTAGCGTAGGACAGACAGGAGGATAATCTGATCAATAAGAAATCTATCATTCATTGAACTGCCTCCGTGGTCGAGTGGTTTAGGCGTTTGCCTTGTGACCCGGTGGTCGTGGGTTCGAACCTCATACTTTGTAAAGTTGAAGTGTGGATTGGACAAAACAAATCTTTTTAATGACAACAAAAAATACATGAGTTATATGATATACATTTATTATCATAAAGTCTTACAAATAATTACCAATAACTATAACTAAGAGTAATAATAAATCCGTTATGTAGTAGCCAGGTACCTAATAATAGCAATTCAATTAACTAATTCGGTGGGATGTGTAAAATCTTATTAATACCACTCTATAATTATAGAATAGTAGTCTTTTTAAAGCATGTCATGGTTTTTTTGATACATAATTTATTTTTTATGTGAAGTGAATCCTAGAATTAAAATTTGTTGGCTTAAAGTCTAATTTTGGCACAACTGTTGTACTAATTCTAAAGTATTTTTAGTGCACATGGAGCAATATTTGTAAGTTTTGTTGGTATAATAATATGACTATAATAATATCAATCATGAATGACAAAAGTTGTAGAACTTACTTTATGTTTACATTGCAAATGTTGCTCTAAAATCAGTAACTTTTGTTGATACCCTTTATGACTAGTTTGCCTCGCAATGCAATAATGATACATTATTAATTTGAAACAAACTAAGTAGGTAGTAAGTTAATGACCTGCATACAATTAATGGTAGCAGCAAATTTTATAGGCTTTAAAAAAATAGCAAGATACCATTTCAAAAATCAGGTGTAGTCTGTGGATGCAAACTTGTTTCCATTTTTAAAGTTAACTAATATAGCATACTATTGATGTATTGCCCTCTAAGTTACTCATTGTGATCACAAGATTTTATGTCTTCAAAATTGGGGTCTGTCTCCACCGATCCCGGGATCCGATTTGACGTAACACGGATCCCGGGATCCGTTTCTACAAAAAAAATAATTAAATTTTTTGTCCACGGATCCCGGGATCCGTGCATAATATTTTTCGAAACTGGTTTTCTTTTTTCTACTTTCAAACGAAAAGAAGTTATAATTTAAAATTATAAGGATTGGTGTAGTAAAGTCTCACAAACTACCAGGAGGCCAGAAACATGAAGGAGGTATTGTCTATATTCTTAATAGGAATCTCATAATCAAATCTATAAATCTATATACCTTTCTAATACCATGCAGCTTTTTTTTTTACCTGGATAGTAAAGTCTTCGAAACTACCAGGACAACAGAATGGTGAAGTATTAGTCATGAAAAAAAAGTATAAGATAAAATAAAAGGACCTTTTATAAAAAAAAAACTACCAGGAGGCCAGAATATGAAGGAGGTATTGTATATTGTTAATAGACATCTCTTATTCAAATCTATATACCTTTCTAATACAATGTTTTTTTTTCCATTAGTCTTCGAAACTACCAGCAGGTACACCAGAATGCTGAAATACTATGGCCATACCTAGTATTTCGGTAAATTGCCAAGCCGTTGGTCGACTCTTCTTGTGATCAGAGTGTTGTACGTGGCAATGCTGCTAGCCTTCTGGGCAGTTTCTTGTTGACAACGATGTGGACGAGAGTTTTGACGCCCTGTAATTCTTCACTTTGTACTTACTTGTAGAGATATTTTAATTAAAGTTCTGTAAATTGTTGATTGTAAATATTGTAAAAAAAGCATTAACTTTTCACTTCTGAATAAAATTAAATAGTAATTTTTAAGTTATTGCATAGACATTTTATTTTTGGTTATTATTAATATAAGGTGTTGTTCTGATTTAGTGATGATTTGTTAAATATAACGTAACAATTATTGATTACTAAGAGTATCTTCATTCTGTTTGATACTATGAAATAATTTATTGATGATAATTTTATTAATGATGATATAGGTACATTCGTAATGTTTTTTTTTAATTAAACCTAACCTAACTGATTTAAATCAGATTTTCGCGCATCGTCAAACGAAAAGAAGTGATCTTTTTTCGTTTGACGATGCGCGAACTTTAAATTCGATTTTCGAAACCTTGCCAAGTTACGTGTCGGGAGCTATACTTCCGCATTCTGGTGTACCTGTTGGTAGTTTTGAAGACATGAAAAAAAAAACATTGTATTAGAAAGGTATATAGATTTGAATAAGGGATTTCTATTAACAATATACAATACCTCCTTCATATTCTGGCCTCCTGGTAGTTTTTTTTTTTTATAAAAGGTCCTTTTATTTTATCTTATACTTTTTTTTTCATGACTCTAATACTTCACCATTCTGTTGTCCTGGTAGTTTCGAAGACTTTACTATCCAGGTAAAAAAAAAAGCTGCATGGTAGAAAGGTATTTAGATTTATAGATTTGATTAGGAGATTCTTATTAAGAATATAGACAATACCTCCTTCATGTTTCTGGCCTCCTGGTAGTTTGTGAGACTTTACTACACCAATCCTTATAATTTTAAATTATAACTTCTTTTCGTTTGAAAGTAGAAAAAAGAAAACCAGTTTCGAAAAATATTATGCATAACTTCTTAACTCTGTACGCGGGATCCGTTTCTACATTTTTTTTTTTTTCTTGTAGCCACGGATCCCGGGATCCGTGGACAAAAAATTTAATTATTTTTTTTGTAGAAACGGATCCTGGGATCCGTGGAGACAAATCGCCGGGATCCGTGTTACGTCAAATCGGATCCCGGGATCGGTGGAGACAGACCCCAAAATTGTATCATATTTAAAAGGCAAAAATACAATCAAGTAGAGCCTTCAAAATTTTAAAAGTTTCATCAATTATTATGAAGACATAATCTAAAAACATAAAAAAATAAATGTCAAGCAATTATAAACAAATACATACCAAATTACACTAACACAGCACCACTTAAATAAATGCCTAAATATTCATGCAGTACTGGAATTTCATTTTTGCTGTTGAAAATCCAGCATACCAGTGCATCATCCATCATCTTCATCCTGCTCTTGTCCCATTCTACTTGGCCGGATTTATTTTTCCTCTCCTGTCAGACATTTATTCCTTTCTCTTTCATATCATTCCTCACATAATCCATCCATCTTTCCTTTGGCCTTCCTCTCCTGCTCAATCCAGTACATTTACATTGTATATATATATAATAAATGTTTAGAAAAATGTTATGTTGGTTTGTGTACGCTTCAAAAACTCAAAAAGTTCTGCACTGATCGAGCTGAAATTTTAGAATGATATATAATCCGCATTAAGGATTGTTTTTACAGTAACCACGCGGGCGAAGCCGCGGGCATCAGCTAGTTCAGTATATTTTATGAAAATGTTTCTCTGTGTTAGTGAAAGTTGGCATAATCAATATTATCTAAGTACTAAAAGAAATAGTATAATTCTTAAAACATGATACATGTTAGAGTTACTTTCGGTTTTAATCAAATGCCTCAGTTTGTCTAAGAATAAGAAGTCAACATTATCCTAGACTCCTAGAGCAAACTTGCCAGACATAGGTCCCTCAACATTCATTACTTTAATAGTTGTTGTGTTTTAGCACAGCAATATTGGTCATTGACTTTATTGATATTCTTTATTTCAAAGTCTTCTTTAATTTATATGTATGGTGAATAATTGCTTATTCACCATACACATACTTTTACAAAAAAAAAAAAAGATTCCTAGTTGTTTTGGTTCATGCACAGATTAGGGAAAGGACTATTAGTGCTATTGGCACTATTGCCATGCTAAAAGACAATATCTTTAGCTGTAATAACAAGTCAGTCAGTAGGATCATTACAAACAAACCAAATCATAGGACCTTCTGGTAAAAACTGTTAAGAAACCATTAGGCCGCAAATTCAGAGAGGCATTTCTTGCATCATGCAGTGGGGCATTACATGGACAGTTCCATTAAATGCCCTGCTGCACGCCGCAAGAAACGCCTCTCAGAATTTGCAGCCTTGGAGACAAATAGAGAGCAAATTCTATAGAGCAAATTCTGATTCCTTAAACTGCTTCTCCAATAACAACCTCATCTTCTCCGGGATTGGTACTCCAGAATGAGCAGGCTTGGGGCGTCGTTTCCAGGAAGGCTTCTTTCCACTCTTGGTCACACTGCTGGGTATAGGAACAGATCTGTTGTCCTTTGGTTTGGGAGTAGCTACCTTGGGGACCGTGCTAGTCCGCTGTCTCGTTGCTCTTACTTCCGTAGTGTTGTTGACTGGAAAAATGGTAAGTATTTATAAATAAAAGAAAGAGTCATCTTCTGCCTACCCTTTTCCCAACTTTATTGGGCTTCAATTTCCAGTAAAATAAATGGTATAAACATGAAATCATCACTCCTGTAATCCCCAAAGAGTTAGGCCTTAGGAGTTTCTAGTAATTCAACAATATTTTAACAGTTTATTTTAAGCCCCCTGTGAGTGAGCCTTTTGCCATCAACTAGGCACAAATTCAATCTCTGTGGCTGCTAATGTATCAAATTTTGATGGAAAAACTGAAGAATAACACTTTGCCAGAGAATCAAACCCAGTAACAACCAGTATGGAATGCAATTAAACAATAAATTTGCTAGTAAATAATAACCTTTCATAGTTAATTGAGGAGAACGGTAGAAATAAGCGTGTTCCGCCGACCCCAAGTAACATGGAAATAGAGCAGGAATGAAGACGGAAATGAAGTAAGTAATGGAAATGGAGAAATTTGTCAGGCGGAAGAGAGTTCTATCACAAACCTAACATTATGTTGAACAGTGATGACCCTAAGACAACGGCGTCCAAAACAACTGGCAACATTAATTTTAAAAATAACTTTGTCTAACAACAAAAATCACTGCAAGTGGACTCAGCCCAGAAAAAAATATTTTACTTATCTGGTAGGAGGCAAAAGGTTACTTACTTTTCAGGGGAGTTTTATCCACTGTCTTTTTAACCTGAATGGGCTTTTTGATCGCCCCAACTGGTGACGCCCGGCCTTTGGCTGGCATATCTTTCAATGCGGTGCGTTGCACCTTCGTCGTGGGTTTGGGAGTTTCTCGGGGCGCCATTGTTCACTTTTTAAAAGGTTTTTATTATTTTTCGTCAATAAAATTAAGAATAAACGCACAAATTGATAGCTTACTTTGAAAAATAACGCTTTTGATTTTGACATTGATTGACAATTTGACAGTGACACTCATTCTCTGGCTCACAGAATATATATACTCTAGCTAGGAGCTCTGGCTGCTGGGGGTGACACTTGAGTACCTGTGGGACGTGCGAAGAATTTGATTAAAAACACAAACTGTAATAAAGAAAAAGTACTTACTTATTAAAAATCTACCTATTATACCTTCCTACTACCTAACATGTAAAATTAGCTTTTACTTGCGGCTCCGCCTGCGCTGCTTTTGATTATCGCGCATAGTCACAACTCAACCCTTTTTTTAAAGTCGGTTTCAAAGTAGCCTTTGTATTTTCCCAAGCTCTACTAGTATATCTGAGTACTTACCAAATTTAATCAAAATCGATTCAGTTGTTTAGGCGTCAAAGCGTAATGCTGACACTTCACTTGGCGTATTTGGCCAAATATTTGTGGCATTTTAGTAAGCGTAACTTGAATGCAATAAGGTTAATTTTTGTACTCGTAAATATCGCAAATACTTTTACAAATACGCCAAGTGTAGTGCCACCATAACAGACAGGCAGGCAGACAGAGTTTCCTTCGTAAAATCTTAGTAGGGAAGTGGGTATTATGCGAAAATAAAACTAACCCCTGAGTGAGCCCCAGGCCCCCAGCCACATAGTAGGTATCGGTAGTACTTAGTAGTGTTTTGTTAGAGAAAACAAGATTAAATGAGTGAATTAATGAATAGGGTTCCTACATTATTTTTGCGTAATTTGGAGCCCATATTTGTAATACTACTGTAATTATTTAAAAACTGGGTTATGCCGTGGCTCGGGCCGCATAAAAAGGGCAAACGGGCCGCACGTTGAGTACCTATGGGTGGATTAGACTGTTATTTACTCGATTACGTGATTACCAAAAAGGTTTTAATTTTAATATTTTATTTTCGTGATAAATTCAATAAACTTCCTTTGATTAACACAACAATATTACTTTTCTCTTTCTAAAATATAAATTCAAAAGGAGCTTGTTTCTATCCGGTAATAATTATTGTTATTAATGATATGGGAATGAAGCGGGAAATTCGATTTCTAAATTCAATGCATTTTGCATTGTGTAAAACACAGTTTATACAAATCATGCTATTCAAAACGACAAAAGAACTTGGCTATCGGAGAAATATTTTTTGCTGCGCGCAGTTTCGCATTTTATGATAAGTATGATTGAAATACTTTCATAACCGTAGCGGTCATTGACATTGCCAAGCGATAGGTATTTTGCATTATCAGCAGCATCCATTACAGAATAAAAATTGTTGCCAACATAAAAATGCTAAATTAAATTCACAAAAAACAAAGCGTAAAATGCAAAATATTGGCTGATTGTAGTTTATTCTTGACTTACAGCTACGAGTGATCTGTCTCTACAAGATTTTATCCGGAAAACATCAAAGAAATCATGTTAGGAATATTATTTTGCCATTTTTTATCAACATAATGACATGCAAAATAACGGCAACATTGCTATTTGGCGTCCATCTTTGATCTTTTGATGTGTTGTGTTATTTTAACAAAATTGTAATAAAATTGTTATTATAACTTCTACAATTAATTTAATACACAAATTCTATTCAAGAGTTTTATCTGAGATCTATATCATAAAATAATAACTTGGTATGATGTGATTTATTAAAATTTTATCGAAAGTGTCACAGTATCATTATCGTTTGTTCTAAAAGTTTCACTGTTCTTTGCTATTGACCTAGGTGCTAATTAATCGCCCAACCTTCAAATGTTTTCATTAGCTTTCTTGTAATCTTTAAAGTGTAGTATTCGCTCTGTGATTAAAACGTGTATTGTTACTAAATTGTCGTTTTCCTGTTGTCGCAGCAGATGAAGTTTGCGAATGGATAGGTTGAGCCACTTGCGGGGAGAAGCGGGGGGCTCGCGGGACTCCACGCTCGACACCACGTCCCCGCCGAGTGAGTCCTTCATGACAGCCAACGAGAGCTCCTCCAAGTACTTTTCTCTGTCAGAAGTTGACTCTGTTGATTCATCATTCGACATTTCTTCTATAAAAGATGTGTCGCTGGCTAGTACCACCACTGACTCCGAAGGGACCATGACGAACGCCGACGACCTGATATCGAATCTGTCTCCAATTGGAAAGAAAAGTGATATGCTAGATAGCTACAAAATTGGTAAACAGATTGAGGCAGCAAACATTTTATCAGGTGGTGTTGACATATTTGATGATAATGACAATTCTTATGATGGCCATGAGCTGGTGATTGATGACAATGTTGATGATGATAAGTCTAACTCGGAGAAGCACCCAGATGAATTGGAGTTTAAGTCTGATGAGAATATGATAGAGTCTACCTTGATAAATGAAGAGACGGACATAGCTAGTAAAGATACAGAAGTGGTGCTACAGATTGATGGTAAAAACGTAGATGCGATAGATATTGGTAATGGACTGTACTTGTATAGGAAGGAAGGTCAGGAGGAGCTGGCTGCTGTTCAGATAATTGATGATGACCAGCAGCAAACCAGCTTCAAGTTCTTGAAAGTGCGGTGAGTTTATTTACTTCAATAAGGAGTATGCCCACGAGTTTGTCTTCTAAAATTTTGACAGCTTGGCTACTATGTGTAATATAAATATAATTTATAGCCTATAGCAACCACAATTAATATAGCTTTCTGTCACCGAAACAATTTTTAGAATTGGATCATTAGTTATGGAGATTACCCCCTATACTCTCTTTTAGTATTAGTATGGATTAATTGTCTATAACCCCGACATAGAATCTCACACTAGAAGTTGAAGACTTGAAATTGTATGTTAGCATTGAGGGCCCGATCACAAAGTCTTAATTATCACTGGCTACCAACAATATTCTAAACTAAAATGTTTTATTTAAACTGCTGACACTTACAGACAATAAAGAACTAAAACTTATCAGATGTATCAGAAGCAGAGTAATTAGTCCATAAATATGTCTGACTTTGTAACTGTGACTCATTATTTTGTTATTAAAAAATAAGAAACAGTATCTTCAATCTCATTTTGTTAGATCAAGTTTACCAGAAACCTTACTTCTTATTAGAATACAGTGTAAACATTCACATTTCTTCTATAAATAAACTGTTGTAGGTGTAACTATAACATAAACAGTATTTGACCTAATTAGAAGTGAGATGTTCCATTGCTTTCACTCTTACAAAATTAAATGCTATCATCTATTCATATTTATACATTGCATCTTTTCATAGTACTGATTCTAAATTATTTATGCATTGTTCCTGAGACACTTATAATATACAAATTCTAGTTTTGGTAAACCAACATGAATGCTTGTGTAGCCCAGAATTAATGGTAATGAGCAGTAGTCAGTAAAGTTGTTGCCTAAATATCACATTTGCTGTTGTGATTAACGGCACCACAACATTTATTTATTTATTTGAGAAAACATATGCTACATGTATAATAGACAAGTCCAAGCTACTGCACAGTTAAAAGAAACAGAACAAAAAGTCATCTTTTGTGCATCCTCTCACTGAACAAGTACAAGAAAAGTCTTCTTTAATTTATCCTCTAATAGAAACTCAAACATTCAGGACATACATCAAGTCATCTTGAGGCAAATAAACCATGTTTTTTTCATACATCTGTATTATTCAACTACTTTCTAACTATCTTCTACGCAGTCCATCCATAGTTGTTGTGGTCTTGGTTGACAATCAACAGCTAAACAAAACTTGCCATGACATTTGGTTACAAACTTCTGAACAGGTATTCAGAAGCTGGAGATTATTGTGTTCAAACATGCTTACTGGACAGTTTTTTAATGTTGTGAGCCCATTCATCTCATATTTACAGAATATTGAACTTGATAAGTCATTTTTTGTATTTGAGAGTTGTAGTGAAAAATCCTAGCTGTACCATTTACTAAAGTTTACTTTCTTGATTTTTTTAAACAGTCAACCCAACATAGCCTTAGCCAACATAACTTTTCAGTAGTGGTTGTTTGAGCTCAGATATCAAAAATTAAGCAGTAAAAAGCTGGCTAAAATATAAATGCACAACTGTTACTGTTTGCCTGCATCCCCCCTCTTCATCACCATCAAAGTAAAGGCCTCTCCTCATGATTTCAGTTCTTTTGAACCATTGCTAAAGTGAGCTAAATATTGCACTATTATAATAATAAAATATAAGTTACCTTTCATTAAAGTAGCTGTAAAAGTATACTGGTGTTAAAATAGCTATTATCATTCATGTATGCAAGTAGTACATGAAATCATAACTTCATATTGCACACTAGATTGCAAGTAGGTTTTTATTATAGACAATATTAATTAACAAAACGCAAACTAAAAATTATGAATACAATCTTCATTATCCAAATGATGTCCATTGCTGGATGTATGGCCATAAAACTTAAATTGATGATCAAGAGACCTTGATATTTTAACCTAAAGCTTGTTCCCTAAGAGATAGGCAGAAGTGCATAGTAAATCTCATTTTCACATTTATGATGTTTGATGACACTGTCAAACCTTGGTATAAGTCCCAACCCCCATAGTCAGCAGTTGCATTTCAATTACTAGGGTATTTTTCTGTGATGAGATAATCATTATATTTAGTGTATCTCAGTACAAGCCACCTGACTCTATTGCACCTCAATTTTACCTAAACATAGGTGCTAATTTGCTGAACAGTCAAAAAAATGTGTCTATGTATGTAATGTTTATTCTATCTCATGGTTCATTATGTTCTGCATTTTGATAGCGAGGTAGGCAAAAGTGTAATATTAATTGTATGTATTTCAGTGAAAATGCCGAAGGTAATTTAGAAGTTTATGAAGAAATAGAAATAGAAGTACCTAAAGAAGTGGTAAGGAATTGTTTTATGATTAAACCAAACAATTTCATGCTTAATTTTTTATAAATAAATATACTACTAGACCTTGCCAATCATATTTACTATGCCATTTCAATTTTACAGCCTGCAAAAGAGGGGAAGGTGGCTGATAAGAAAATATCATCACATGTGCCTATAAAGGATATAAATAAAGTCATAAGTGAGTCTGCTTGCAACAAAGTTGCTGAAAGAAAAATTAAAACACCAAGTAAAGAACCAATTTTGGCAACTAAGATTACTGAAGTTGAACTTGAAGTAAATAAAGAAACATCGCCTGATGGTAAATCTGAATTCAACATAAACGGAAAAATGATAAAGTTCAGTGACTCACGAAAATCTCCAGTCATAGGCAGTTTCACACCCATGACATACCACTCAACACCAAATAAAGAGCCCATACCATTAACTAAAACAATGGTTGACCAGCAGCTGCATCCTAACAGGCATTCAGACAATGTCAAGAAAACAATAGAAGTACATACTGATAGTAGTAAGCAAAAAACACCTGAAACACCAACTAAAACTAAAGATGATGATGGCATTAAAACTAATGATATAGCAAATCCTGAGAAAGAGTTGGTGATTGATGAATCAGTTGAAAAAGACATTGTAGCTGTTGAAACTGATAAAGATATTGTAGTTGAAGAAACTGAGAAAGAAACCATAGAAATAATGAATGTTGATACTGAAAAGCCACAACCATTGGAACCAAGTAGTGAAGTTTTGAAAGAAAAACCTATAGCAAATGACACTCCAGTTCCTATTGAACAAGACAATGTCATTGATTCAACTGAAAAAGAAATCACTAAAGAAAAAGCAATATTTAACGAGAATGTACAGAGTGATATTGTAAATAAAGAGAAAATAGAAGAAAAGAGTGTTAACATAGAAAATATTGAAGAAGAGAGTATGGGAGAAGACCTTGTTATTGTAGAAACTGTAGACGATCAGAGTGGGACAAAACCTGAAGAGCTTATTAAATCCGACAGTGATAACCTGGCAAAAGGGCATGATGTTCAAATAAAACAAGCCGAAGTTATCTCTGAGCCTATTCAAGTAATTAATAAAGATGTTGAAATTGATGTAACTGATAAGGCAATAGTTAAAGACAATACTCAATTTGATAGTCAAGATGAGACCAAAATTGAAGAAATTATTTATGATATAACAGACCAAGAAACTGATGACGTTATTATTATTGATGATAGTGAATTAGATGAAACCAAAATTGACGAATCGCCATCAACAACTGGTAAAGATGTTTCAAAAGATGAACATATTGCAAAAAGTGATCAAGAAAGCGAGACAGTTGAATCAACTGTTCCAATAAAGAATGACGAAAAATCAAAAACTAAAGAAAGTGCTGAAGACAATGGTAAAAAAGAATCTGAAAGTATTAAAGCCAATTCAACTTCCGTAGTAACTCTTGATACGAACAAAGAACAAACGAAAAAAGATGAGACATCTCCGTTAGGCGACGCTGTGAAGAACAATCAATCAAAAATACCAATTGCAAAACCAGAAACTAAGAAAGAAATAACCAAATCTACTAGCAACGAAATCACAAAAACGTTAAAGCCTACAGCCATGGACGACATAAAAAGAAAAGTTGAATTGAAACCTGAATCTTCTAAACAAACAGGCACTGTTTTAAAAGACGTTGCTAAAGATGTTATACCGAATAAAGAACCACTAAAACCACAGCCAACGCCAGAAGAATCCCAAAAACCAGTAAAAACTGTCAAAAATCAAGATAAACCAAAAACTGAAGCAGTGAATGATAAGAAACCAATTCGTATTACTTCATCAGTTCACAAAACAGAAAAGTCAGTACTCAAGAAAGAAAATAATTTAATTGAAAAATCACCTAAAAAGGAAGCAAAAACGCCTATTCCAATCGCTGAATCTCAATCTAATGTAGTGCCTATGGAAGTTGACAGTACCACCAATGTAAAAGTGGAAACTTCTGGAAAAAGTTCAGTTAGAATTGTCAATGTATCTGGCAATGAAGTAAAAGATCAAAAACCAGTTACCCAAGAAGTACCTGGATCCTCCTCTGAATTTAAACCTCAAGTGACTACCGAAGAAGATGAAAAGCGGGAAACAAAGGTTACGCCAAAAGAAACTACTGGCGAAGTGAATATTAAGAACTTGAAAGTAAGTCCAGTGCCGAAAGAAGAACAGCCTAGTTGCTCAGGTACACAAGATGTCAGTAGTACGTCAACAGACAGTCTTCCAAATAATGAAAGAAGAAATGATGCGGATGATGATTCCAATTCAGAAAGTGGTAGCCAAAAAGAGGTGCCTTTTGGAAAATGGACAGCTACTAACAGAAAAGACTTCTTAACCAAATTAAAGAATAGAGTTACGGTTTGCACGCCTCCTGCCGTGCCTTCTACTAGTAGCAATCAGCTGAAAAATTCCAATGATCTCAACAGAAGAGATGTTCTACAGAAAATTGACAGTCAAAGGCAGCAGTCGAACAGTGCAGCAGCTTTAGCGAAAACTCAGGAAGGCAACAAAGCTTGTAAAAACGAAACTGCTTTTGTGAGCAAAGCTAGCATAAGTCAAAATAAAGATAATGATACTCAAAAAGAAGAGGAAAGCAAGATTCCTCTGAAAGTTGAGACTGTTACAAAAACATCAGAGGCAGAGGCTGAAAAAGATAATATCAAGCAAGATGTAGCAAATGAAATTCAAAATGAAGAAGTATCAGAAGCAGCACCTGTGATCAATCAAAAGAAGGAACCGAAAATAACTGAAGTTAACTACCAAGACTTGATTGATAAAACTATTGAAGGTATGATACATAGAACAGTAGGGCCTTCAAAAGCGGGTCAAGAACCAAACCAGACCTCTGCTATAGATTCGAATCCTCCAACTGGTAAATTTCCAGCAAACTACCAACCAACAGACCAAGCTACCCTTGATGAAATTGAAATGAAGATGAATGAATTACACGGTATTCCATTTATTGAAAGACCTCCACATGAATTACCCGTAGTTCCTTTATCTGAACCTAAACCTAAATCCTTTTCTAAAGCTGAAAAAGAAAAACCGCCAGTTCCTATCAAAACTACTAAAATACCGAATCTCCTACCATTTCCAAATAAAACTCAAAAGAGCATCAAGGAAAGTGTAATAGAGGTTGACTCAGAGGATGAAATAATAGAACATGAGCCTATTACTGGAGATATTGATGTTAATAAGAAGACTGTAGCAGCAAAGTTACCACCTAAAGAAAAAGTGGTAACTTATGCTAACTCTGATAAATCCAAGTCAGATGCTGCTACAAAAGATATTATCACAGAAAATGATTTCGACAAGTTCGCGAGACGAAATTCCATAACGTATGAGAATCGTCTTACTATGAATTTTGATAACAAAGAGACGCACAATGTTGTTCAGACAGTTGTGGAGAAAGATCCATATCCAAAGACTTACTCTAGGAACGATGTTGGACGCGTCGATAAAGCCAAAATGTCGTATAAATATCAGAATGTCAACCGGCAACCTATCCAACCGGCTAAAGTGCAGGCTCCAAACAAGTTGGGCGCAACTGAAGATTCCTCTACCAGAAATCAATCGAAGTTACAAAAAGCTTATCAATCAGCCTTATCAGCAAAGCGTCAGAAGGAAGGCCCTATAACTATCATTGAAGATAAACCAGTAAAGGTGGTATTTATGGATAATTTGGAGTATGTTCCCAGTTCAATAAATATCCAGGGAGCACAACTTTCACCTGCCAAGAAACAAAGTACCGAACCAGAGAGCATCACCCCTAGCAATCTTGATTCTTTAGATTCAGAAGTGTTGGATACTACTGATGATGCAAAGTCACAAGAAGAAGTTAAAATAAAAACCAAACATCAGAGAAAGCAAGTTCTAACTCCTGTTGAAGAACCTGAATTAGAGCTGATAGAACCAAAAGATTTAGGCCTTGAAGTGTCACCCAAAAAGAAAAGGAAGACCGATGATGATAAAACAGATAAAAATGTTAAATATCCAATGCGAAAGAAATATTATCTTCTTGGCTCTAACACAGCGACTGAGGATAAATATTCAGCTCCAGAAGTCATTAAAAATCCTCTCAAAGAGACAGTCAATCGTAACGACAATATAGTAGTTCACAAGAATACCGTATCAGCTATCGACAGTTTGGTGAAAGCCGCTGAGTTACTGGAACATTCAGAAAATTTAAATATTATTGATTCTCCAACTCCCGATAGTCAACAGAGTACTCCTGTCAAGAGAGGAAGAGGTCGTCCGAGAAAATATCCTCTTCCTGAAGGTGGTGTCGTTGATAAGAATAAAGTGCCAAGCCCCCAAAAGAAGCCGCGGTTAATAGACGCTAAAGTCCCAAAACGTGATACCGTGACAATTACTGATGATGAAGACGATGATGAGGACAGCGATGGTCAAATCATTAAAGAAAATTGGACAATGGGCAAAATTAATGAGAACATAGTCTGTCCAATCTGTAACAAGTTATTCAGAACTGAGAATGTTGTGTTCAAACACGTGAAACATTGCACTGGCCCGTCGCCAAGTCGATCTGGTTCGGACAAGCGGAGCCCCAGAAGAATGAGACCATCACAGGAATCAGATTCTAAGTCTCAAGGAAGTAAATCTGATGACATGGACCTTGATGATGACAAACCACTTGTCGTCAGGAAAGAAACTCCTAAAAAGCGTAAATCCAAAGATTCCGTTTCTAAATCAGACGATAAAGATGATGTTATTGTCATAGAAGATACACCACCAGTCAAAGAAAAAGCTGAAAAGAAAGAAAAGGAGATTGATGATAGAAAAATTCACGAATCTAGAAAACCAAGGGCTAAAATATTCCCAAAAAGCAATGATCTGGTTTGCGAATTCTGTGGCAAAACATTCAGGCAGTTATCGTATTTGGTCAGCCATAAATTACAGCACAAAAAAGATGAGCCAAAGAAAGTAGAAAAAGAAGTTCCTGTCGCAAACAAATCAGTATATAGCTGTGAGGTTTGCAAGAAAGAATTCAGGAAGCTTCATCATCTAGTTCAGCATCGGATTATTCACAACCCGAGCTCAGCACCCGTTAGAACTTTACGAAAGAGTTCTTCAGAGCAATCTGACACAAAGATTGAAAAAGAACCAAGTGCTTCTAAAGTAAGCGAAGATACTAGCGCTGGCTTCCGCTGTGAGCCATGCGACAAGTCATTCAGAAAGCTACACCATTTGGTGGAGCACAGGGAAACCCACGATGGGATAAACAGACAGAAAACTACGCCTGTGGCGGTGATACCAAACAACGTTGAGAATCCGGTGACTTTACACCAGTGCGAGGTCTGTAAGAAAACGTTCAGGAAGCTGCATCACCTGATCGAGCACAAGGAGCAACACGTGGAGACTAGCTCAGAAAAGTCTGATGACAAGAGTGTGAAGAGTTCCTTATCAACCAGAGACATAATACACGAGTGTTCACTCTGTTACATGGTGTTTCCTAACGAGCACTCGCTCAACAAACACACCATTATCTGTCAACGAAAGAAAAGACAGTCGAAGCAAGCTAAACCTGCTGAAGAAACTGAGGCAACAGCTGAATCAATTGAAGACGCAAGTGAAAGTCCAAAGATTGAAGAAAAACTAGATGACATTGATTCTCCAAAACTAGTTATTATAGAAGATATACATGAAGACGAGCACAAAACTGAGGTTGTTGAAAAGATAGAATTACCTAAAGAAATACCGAAAGCAGCTGAAGTAAAAGCTCTCGAAGTTGTAAAAGAGGTAGAAAAGGAACTAGAGATTGTTCCACAGAAAATAGACATAAAACCGGTTGAACCACCACCAGTTATTGCTGCAAATAAAGACGTCACTGAAACGGAAGTTGTCAAAACAGAAGCCGAACCAGAAGTCTCTGAGAAAATTAAGAAAGTTGAAATTAAAGAAACTGTAAAAGTCCACGAAACACCTAAAAAGAGAATTTCCATCAAGGATAAATCAACGGGTAGTGCAAGCAAACGTCTTAAGACTACAGCTCCTGCGGCTGTTCCCGAAGACCCTAAACCAGCGGTGGAATCGAGCGATGACGACGAAGTCAGGTACATGCTCAACCCGAACTTTAAAGTGGAGGAACCAGTTGAGGAGAAAGTGTTCATGAAAGTGAGAGCGAACAAGCGCAGCTCCCTTCAAATAGAGCGACCAAACTCCAAAGACTTAGTGAAGAGAAGAACATCATTACAGCACCCGCCAAAAATACCGCGCCTGAAGCCAAAAGCTGTCGAACCAAACCCGGTAGCTGTTAAACAAGTAGCTAAGGCACCTAAACTAGAACCAGTAGCTTCAACGGACTCTGACGACAGCGAAACTGTAAAATACTCTTTCCCAAAAACCATTCCTGAAAAACCAACGAAACCTGCACAAGAACGCACACCTAAAACTCAAAAGAAAACTTTAGCTGATAAGAGAAAATCTCTGAGTGGAATAGCAAAGAGGAAATCTTTGGGGAAAGCGGTTATAGCCAGGCACAAAGCAACGCCCGTGAAACAAATCAAGCGAAGTAAGTAACATTTTATTTTGTCATTTTTCTCCGATTGATTTGACACCTCTTATTTACACAATAATTTGAATGTTCTGTTCTACAATGTTAGTGTTTGTTTACGCAGGAACGTTAGAGGTGGAGCACAGATGCGACTGTGGGCAGCTGTTCAGCAGCGCGGCGCTATTGTCGCGCCACACCACACTCGCACACACACCGCCGCGGATACGGCGACGCCGGTCGCCGCCGCCTGAAGAGAAACCCGTCATTAAACCAGCGCCTCGCAAGTCTAGCGTCATCGGGAAACCAAAACAGGCCCCGGCCTTGAGGAAGTCTAGCGCGCGAAGCGATAGCAGCACCTCTACTAACGCTAAACCGAACAAAAGTGAAGCGAAACCATCAAGGAAATCGCTTGACAAAGAAACTAAAACTCCGGCCGCCACGAGGAAACCCAAACCTGAAAAGTCTGAGGCGAAATCCAGCGTCAAACCTAAGCGGACGCCCGCGCATCGTGGCGTGCCCGTGCCTGAGAAGATGAGGAAACTTATGCAAAAAAATAATAAGTAAATATTTTAATAATAGAGATTGGTTTGTGTTCGAAGCTGGACTGAAAGTTCCCTTAGATTTCGGGATGTTATTAGTAAGGGGAGCGCTAGTATGTTTAGATAATATCACGCATCACAAGGCTCACAATCGTAACAAACGGACCATTGTAAAATAAAAATATTTTTACATGTTTGATGAAATTAATGTTACATCAACAAACAATATTTGTAACGTGAGTCGGTTAGTTCGGCGTTGATCTTGTCTATATGTAAATGAGAACTTAAAATAATAAGTATATTTTGTCAATTTGTTTTAGAGTTTAGATATTATGAATGTATAAGAGTAAATATTTATGTTTTATTAGACCTAGGGATGTTGGCATTATCGGTTAGCACGCTGTAATTTTCAGTAAAACTGTAAATGTTCGCCATTCAATGATTCATCTGATTGTTTTCGAAAATATAAGCCTAAATATATTGCAAGAAGGTGCAAACTTATGTTGTAAAGTTTAATAATAGAATAACAGAGTTCTTATTGAAGTTTATAAGTAATGTTTGGTGGATTCAAATGAGCTTATTATTGAAATGTTTTGAATATTGATTTGAATGGAATTGTAATTTTTTACAATGCTTATAAAAATGAATTATTGAGCTTCCCGATCGCGGAGTTTGGGTTATTTAGTGCTTCGTAGTATGTTTTCATCATTATTATAAGGGATTAGAGGAATTTGAGTACCAGATTTTTCTAATTAATTAATAAATGAATTATTTAATAAGCACAGCACACAGATATTGTTTAGACTTCGATAGTAGTTTTCAGTTCATATGTTTAATATAAATGAAGTTATGTAGTTCAATACCATAGATTGCATTAGAGAAATGGCCAATTAGGGATATTCCTAATAATTACGTTACAACTAAGTTTGAGGGTGCCAATCAGGATGGCGTTACATAAATATTACGGCCAATATTCGTGCTAGAAAATAAAATTTTCGGAATATCCCGGTTTTGGGCTTTCCCACAGCACTGGAGTTGTTGAGATATATGCAATTGTTTTACCATATACATTAAGCATAGCTACAATACATACTTAGCACATTTTTAAATCAATTTCATATTCTGCTGTTAATGTTATTACGTTGTCGTGTAATGTTGTGGCGTTCAGTTTCAATAGTCTTCAAATATATCACAGTTGAAAGTTTATGCTTGATGTTAGCAGTCAAAGTTTTCCCTTAAATGTTGACCAATGTGTCGTGTCTTGATAGTCTACGAGTATTCATACAATGATACTCCCCAAAATTTATAGTGAACTAGGACCAAATTATATCAATTTCTCTGTTTCTAATGGTAATAATATATTATGTTGTTTTTAATTTTAAATAATGTTTATTCTACTCTCGTGACTAACAGTGTAAAATGTAATTAATTGCTAAAATATAAAAGAGTAGTCCGTATTGTGAGATTTATGTTTTAGAAGCATTTAACATAAAATTTTATATATGTAGATGATATCATTATTTTTAATATGATGATGCAATTTTGATTAATGGGTTATAAATAAATTGTCTAAAATTGATTCATGTGTTTATTTTTACTTATTATTCTTAATAGTCCTACATACATTGGAAAAGAATGGAAATAAATCTACATACAATAAATTTTTTATCCTCTTTCGCAAATAATATCTACAATGCTGGGTTCCATGAGCTGTGGGTCTACACATCTCAGTTGCGCAGACGCAAGCGCATCTTCTAGCAGTGCGTTAAGTAAACGTTCATCATTGCCCATGCAAGACAACCTTTGTTGCAGGAAATGCACATCTACTTGCAACTGTTGGAGGCCATGTTTGCCAAACGTGCGCAGTCTTACACACTCCACTAACGACTTTAGAGCCACCTTTAGTGCTCCATTAGATAAAGCAGCTCTGTCAGCCCCAGCTGGACTGAATACCTCAATTCTTTCTGAGAATATTCTGTTTAGAGGCGAGAATGAAGATGGGGCGCGCGACCAAATAGTGCGTCTACTGGAATCGCTTGATGGTTTGATGCTAGTCGGGAAGAGTTGTGATGCAGCACTGTCTGCACTTGCTAATGTCTCCACTACTCTGCGGCATACGGCGCGAGGTCCTCGCGGTTCTGGGGCTCTCAACCAATCCCTAGCTAGCACTGATACCCTCAACATTTGTGCTGCTGTCTGCCCAATAAATACCACTTCAGAATCCAGGGCAGATTGTGCAGCTGTCGACAGGTGCACCATAGCACTATTTGTGTCTTTGTTCTCAACTGTTAGTCCAGGAGCAGATTCCTCCAAAAGCTTCTGTAAGTGAGTGTGTAGTGTTGACACTCCACTTTCTTGCATTTCTAAACATAACTTAGCTAAAATTAACAGTAATTCGAAGGGAATGTTGTTGTTCGATGTCTGTAAACAGGCCATCTTTTTGACCATATCTGACAGGTTGACCATGGTCTCTGAGATAACTTTCCAGCATGTGTCAGCAACAGCTTTAGCACACCATGGTTTGAGACCAAAAGAGAGATTGTTCTGTAGGAATGCCATGAGATCTAATAATGAAGCTTGCACTTTCTGCATCAAGTAGATTTGGAGAGAGTTCAGTATATCCTTCAGATCAGTGGTATCTGTTCCTTTGCTTGCCAAAGACTGTCTCACTTTAGTTAGGCTGTCTTTGAACTGAGATTGAATTAACTGATACTGTATAGTGGCCTTATGATCAATGCATTGTATCACAACATCAATAGCTTTATGGGACATAGTGTCACTATTAATGATTTCAGTCATTGCTTGCAACTTTCTAAAGAACTTATCAAGTCCTCTGATCAAAATTTCTGTTCCAATATTGTCTGGCTTCTTCACAACTTCCTCAAAAAGATGGAATACTTGTAACATGATTTTGTCAGCAAAATCTGGAATGTTGGTACTGTCTTTATCTTGAAACATGTCATGGTAACATGATATAATGATGCCCAAGTCTGCTAAAAGGGTGTTGTTGCACTTTTCAACCCATTCCAAAATATCAGTTCTATCCACCATTGCACTAAGAGCTTGCAGGTGCTGGTCAAGCCGGCTTTCTGAACAGCTAAGGAAGATGTCCTGGAGGGAAGAGTCTGTTTCTTGCAGTTGTCTCAATAGACCTACACTTTCAGCTAATTCAGATGCTGATGTATCTGGACTAAGCAGTCTTTCTCTCAAAGTTTTCTTCAAACCATAGATGATTTCAGAACATTCCGTCTGAATGCTTTGAAATGAAGGTTGATTACCATACTTTTGTAGAACTCTCTGCGCGTGAGTGAATTCATGGACTGCATCAGCGTATCTTCCTTCTTCAATGGCTTTGTTCAGTTGCGAAGGCAAAAGGAATAAGAACTGAAGTTTATCCAACAGTTGCCTTGTTCCACATAACCTGCTGACGTTATTTCCACTTTCTCTTAAAGAATCTGATACCTGGGAGCTTAATGTCCTGATTACGTTCATGTTTTCGCTCAGTTTGTTCATTTCTTCTTGCATTATCTTGAAGTCTGTTCTCATTTTTCGGACGGTTTCTGTAGCGGAGATAAACTTGTTATAGTTCTCGTAGACTAACGTTTGCATCTCTGACTGCAGGAACTGGCTCTGGGTGACCACTTCGGCCTCTTTATCCATGACTTGCTTCAACGTTGCACATTTTAACAAGACGTCTATGTATGTGTCGGGGTTGAAGTTGCTACCGTCTATATCCAGAGGGTTCTCCTCCTTTTCCTTTGAGTCTGCCATTGTAGAGGAATGGAATTATAATATCACGATTGTATAAATTACACTAATACACTGCTAAAACTATAACATTTTTCTGGATTTTAGTGATTTCGTTTCGTGTTGGCTTTGTAATTTGTTTGCCAAATTTTGACAGTGACACTTATGGTTGGGGTGACACTGACAACAACAACAAGATGACAATGACTTTTTAACTTTGTCACTTAGTTCGTTTTACCCGGAAAAATGGGAGGAAACTTTGAGATGAAATTCCTCTCAGTTTCTTCTCTATTCATCCCTGGATCCCTATTCCCCCCATTTTACGGTACCAAAAACTCCAAGAAGTAAGGTAGTAGGTACTCGTACCCGTCGCGTCGGGGCTGTGGGTTGTATGAAAGAGATACCGCGGCCTCAACACACAGGGCTAAGAAGGAACATAGTGGTTTTTAATCGGTAGAAGTCGTGACACTCCCTACCGTTTTTCCCAGAGCGAGAGGAGTCATTTGATGATTTCCACCCTCCAAAAAAAGGGCCCCTTCCATGTTGCTGACATCAGTGACATCTCTTTGAGATGCGCGTGGAACATGGACACGCCGTCGACACGGCCTGTCGTCGTCATAAGACGGACGGACGGCGATCTAGCCCATTACTCACCGTCCATAGGCCCGCGCCCATACGCTGCCCGGAAGCCAACACCTGGCCCCTGACGCCCGGAGCGTCTCCCACGGGCTGGGACGAGCGGTTCTCTCCCTCCACATCCTTCGCTAGCATCACTGCTGCGCAGACGGAGGCGACGGCGTCCCATTCCCTCTCGCCCCGGACCATGGCATCCGGGCGTTTCCTCTGGCCTGATTCGGTGCAGGTACCTCCCGAAACAACCGTGTCCGGTGAGGACCTGCGTCAAACGGAAGGTGAGGGCACCGCGGTGCCTCTCAAGCCACTCCTCAAAGAGGGGACTTACAGCCACTATCGTGGCGTGCCCATGTCAGAGGCCCTTGATGTGGTTTAGACCTTACTGCCCACACGATAAGAAGAAGAAGCAGTTACCACTACTCTAGAAACATAGATTGTTACCCTGATGATAACAAAGGGGTGAAAAAAAAATACAATTATTGACGAAAAAATATAATTTATTCATTTTTATAAATTCCAAAGGCTCATCAATATACATTTTTATACGTATCATAACATCTTGTTCTTTGGCTTACATCTAAAGAGCAAATATACACTTATCTTGCACTAGGTTCCATTGTACGAAAATCACTCACATACATAACAGCCAATATTTGTTCAAACATTTTATAATGAAGCATGTAGTTATCACAAAATAAATTTAAACCAATATTTTGGCAAAAGGTGTCAATTTAGGGAGTCTTTGTTGCGGACACTTCAACCAACTTATCTGTGCAGGCGGTAAAACGCAGAACTAAAAGAAATGTACCAAGTTTGAAATATGGTCGCAACTTTTCTTGACAAGCAACGCAGTAAACGTATCTCTATTTTCTAGCAGAAAAATGTTCCGTTTGTTGACAACCCTTTGGCCAAACCTTGTTCCACTAAGGAAAGCAATATTCTACTAACATTTATCATAAGTTCCATAACTCTTATCCTTAGGTATCCTTATCCTTAGCACCTACAAGTTTTATTTCACAAAATATAGAAATTGTAAGTTTGTAACATCATTTAATTACAAGCTAAAATTACACTTCTTTGTGTTGTAATAAATGCGCACAAATGATAGTCGAGTTGCTTTGCAAAAAAACCTACTTATTTGTAACAATATGAAAACGTCTATATTTTACAAAAGTTTTTCGATTTTTAAAACTAAGAAACCTTAATCCAATGAGCACATTTTCTTAGTCAATGTTAGTTTGCCATTTTCCTGTAAAAGAACGCCAAAACGAACAATTGTTTGCAAAACTTTAGCGCAAAAATGTCTTAGACGATATTATATTTATCATAGCGGCGGCCTGAGTTTGTTCACTATGAGCATTCCTGCCCCCTTCATTGGGTATCAACAAACTGTAGTAAACCCGAATATTTAAATACTGGATAGTAGGAATACTGCTTATCTTGTATTAAATATCGGCACGATATTACGGCCAAGAGGCAATCATTGGGCTTAACAGACTTATTGTAATAAACATGAGTTTTAAAACTATGAAAATATTTATTTCTAAAGCTAAATTGGGGCAAACATTCTTTTCAATTGAGACAACCCTTTTATAACTATTCTTAAATTATAGTGTGTAATTAAGTGGGAAGTATTAAACCAAAGACAAAATCTCTATAATAAAGAGTAACTTCTCATTAACAATGTTGACTCAGTTTCTTTTTCAACTCCTTTAGTGAAAAAATCAATTAGGTACTTAAGATTGCTCCTTCCCGATTGGCAGTAAATGAATTACCACCCTATCGATCCTTTGATCGTTTTAATTCTAAAAATAATCGCTAAAGCACTATTGGTCGCATCACTACACTTAAACCATAGATTCATGAAGATATAACCATAGAGAATTAAAAGGATACGTTCTTACTTCTATTACAATCACATTCGAATGCTACTCGACTTTAAAATAAATGCATTCGCAGCTTTATTCCATTGGTAAAATCTTATGAGCTAATAATTGAATACAAACATTATGTACCTACTATTATTTTATATTAAAATGTCGACTAAGTAAAAATTAAAACTATTTGTGACCTGACTAGTCTAATTACAAATAATTTTCTATGAAAATTAAATAAATTTTTCGAAACGACAAAGTTTTGAACAAATAAAAAAAATTAGGAAAACAGCATAACTAATGGAAAACAAAATGTTCTACAATTTTCAAAACCAAGGCTTTTGACACATATACGGTCCGCAAAAATGGAGACATATTTTGAAATATAAAGCAATACTTATCACTACAATTTATTTAAAGTAAAAGATTACTACAACTTAGATTATTTTTAAAATACCAATAATTAAATTCGAAATTAAAAATCTTTACTTAGAAATTAGACTTGTCTTAATAAAAATTTAACACATAACATTTAGCATTTCCCCCATGGGGTCAGACAGAAAGTAAAGAATTTCATGCACTGCTTTTTTCATTTTATACATTTTTTTAAAATTTATACATTGAAAAGAGTGAGAATTTTAGAAAGGTATGAAATATAAAAAAAAATAAAAGCTTTAAACATCTACATTCACTTCTATACAATAAAAAGCAGAGTTTCAAAAGGCAAGTGACATTGGGACCAACAGCCCGCAACCTGTATAATATTCATCCTACTCATATTTAGGGTGTCTTGTAATTAGTGACCGACATTAAAACACGTGATAACAAACTACTTTTACAATGGGACCAAACTTCCAATGCGAGAAAAAATCAGCTATACAGTACATTTTGACCTGACTTGATTTGAAGTATCGGTCACTATTTATCAGTCAGCGATACACAATATTACGCGTGAACGCTCATGTCGGGATCACGGCTCACGGGCCTGCGTTAACGAGTTAGAGCGGAGGTCGGCACTACGTCATAGGTTCGCTGTCACTCGCACGCCGCTCGTGAAGACCAATGCGAGTGTGAGCATGTGCTTCGCCCACGATACAGCTCTCTCATACAAATCTAGCAGAGGCTCGAAGAAAGCATGAAATAACTCTCATACACCCGTACACAAAATAAGGGCTTTTTCGTACCACTTGCTCAAAAAAGTGACATTCTATGCCACAAAAAGCGAACATAACAATAGTCATTTTTAATCTGTTAAAAACAGGGAAAGAAAATTGTACTGAATTTCATTGCATTTTTAATTGTCATTATTTTTAATAAATGCTTATATCATTTTATTATTGTGTCAATTTTTTCGCAAATGGTACGAAAAGTAGAGTATTTTCCTCGGTGATAAAGCTGTCTTAGTCTTGGGTGAACTTAAATCCCTCGCTACACTCGCGATTTAAATCGTCACCCGCGACAGAAGACACTGCTTTATCCCCTTGGTTAATAATCTACTATTATATACTACAATATACGCCACAAAACACACATCTCCCAAAAAAAAAACTACTAAAAAAAAATCAATGGTAATAACTGTACAGCATCAACTTTCTCCTTAGTCACTCTGTCCTGAGTCTCAGAGGGTCTAAACAAGGCAGGTCACTGCTAACACACTCCCCTTGATGAAACACTGTCAGTTGGACCTCTTTGACTTTATTCAGAGGCTTCATCAACTGTTTAGGTGCACCTCGTTTGTGGATCATGGCCACTGGGACCAGTTGACGGAGTCCTACCTTGTCTGTTGTTTGGCCTTCCGCTGCTTCTAATGCTGTTTCGACGTCGATTAGAGCGTGGTTGCGGCATTGAAGGAGGGCT
The DNA here is from genome assembly GCA_949775195.1 of Diarsia dahlii. Taxonomy (NCBI): domain Eukaryota; kingdom Metazoa; phylum Arthropoda; class Insecta; order Lepidoptera; family Noctuidae; genus Diarsia; species Diarsia dahlii. The sequence goes on from OX459198.1 coordinate 2,661,567, forward strand.
GCGAGCTGGGGAGTAATTTTTAAGTTTTTTAATGTCTTGTGGTAATTATTTAAAATTGCATAAAAGGCACTAATAAACAGGGCCATGGAATAGTCCTGTGTACAATTTGTGATCCTAATTTTGAAGAATTTGCAGCATGATAAGATATAGGAAATTTGATATTATATTAATTTAAATGATCTAAACTAATCTTATGGTTATTTCTGTTAGAACGGACGTCCTCAAATAAATGCTATACATATGGGTATGCACACTGAATCTTATCCAAATTCTTCTTCTTCTTATCGTGTGGGCAGTAAGGTCTAACGACCCCACACACCCTGGTGTCAGAGTTTCTAAACCGCCGCAAGGGCCTCTGACATGGTTTGACGACCGCCATTTGGCGGCCGGGACCACCGGCTTATACGTGCCTTCCGAAGCACGGAACCATCTTTTTATCAGACAATCAGGTGATTCAAGCCTGCAATGTCCTAAACAAACTGGAAACAACTTCACAAAGTATGCTTCCCGTGGGAATCGAACCCACGACCACCGGGTCACAAGGCAAACGCCTAAACCACTCGACCACGGAGGCAGTTAATATCCAAATGCAATAGATAAAGATTAGGGTTTTCGGCAACAGTTTAGTTGTTGTCTTTTAAGCACTGCACCGATGAAAGAATTGCGGGGATCCGCTGAATGCGAGACACACGGGACCGGTCAATGAGGCAACACTTGGGGGAGGCCTATGTCCAGCAGTGGACATCTATCGGCTGAAAGGATGTTTACGATAAAAGAACCGAACAGTGTCAGTTGAAGTAATATTGCTGTCGTGTCTTTTTATAACTATGCGTATCATCCGTATACGCTTAATTTAGTTCCTATAGAAGATTTATGTGATTATTTAAAGCCCACTTCGTTGGGCATAATGTTAATAATCCTTTTTTAGTACAGAGTGTTATGTTTTAATTTCTAACTGCCAAAAGGAGGGTTATACGTAGTTATAGTTTGTATTTGCATGCTAATACAAAATTCGAAAGTAACTCTGTCCGAAAGAAAAAACATTTTCTGCGGGATTTGCGATAAACGAATTCCATGAGGACCAAGTCGCGGGAAAAGTTAGTTTGGTTATGGTAATTTTATTTGTTCAAAACTTCTCTGTAAACTATATTGGATGTAATGTTATCATTTGGTAGCAAAATATATTGTCTATCAGGAGTTCCAACCCGAGATAAGCCAACATATAACTGCCCATGGGAAAAACACGGCTTTCTCAGGTCAATGCCCACCAGAGAGAATGTTTGACCTTGGGACTTGTTAATAGTGAGGGCAAAAGAGATCTTCACTGGAAACTGTAGCCTTTTAAACGGTATGGGTAAATCAGTAGGAATCATGGGTATCCGCGGAATATAAGCCAGTTGTCCCACTGCTGGCCCTGTGAGAATGGTCGCCACGATTATATTGTCCCGTAACTCTTTTGTAAGCAGCCTTGTCCCATTACACATGTTGGGACGGCTCAAGTTTCTTAATAGCATGATAGGAAAGAATAACATAGATATAGTTCTGATAAGAACTTTTTAAACAATGTCGAAAGTGTGCTAATTACGTTTCGAAAAATTCAATTTCGGGGACGTCCGCTGCGTAAGGAGCCGACCACGCGACTGAGCCGCGCGGGTACCTACCTCTCACATGTAAAAGGCCACGCCCCCTTCTCCGAAGCGAGCACGAACGCGAACCGAATTAAACCCGAAACCATCGCGCGCCGTCCGCTGCTTTGGTTTTTTCTTCGATTCACTTTGCAAAACGGACTACCACGTAAAAGCCTTTTTATTTTTCGGTTTTTTATATAAGCTATGACACTCAGCAATAATGTGGCTTTCTATTGGTGAAAGAATTTTTAAAATCGGTTCAGTAGATCCCGAGATTACCCCTTACAATTTAACAAATATACAAACACACAAACTTTACTTCTTTATAATCTATATAATATAAAATCTATAATATAAAAATGAATCGCAAAATGTGTTGGTAAGCGCATAACTCAACAACGCCTGGATCGATTTGGCTAATTTTGGTCTTAAATTATTTGTGGAAGTCCAGAGAAGGTTTATACGGTGAGAAAGTGGTTGATAGGTAGGCAGGGTAGTAGGTAGGTAGGGTAGTAAGTAGGTAGGGTAGTAAGTAGGATCGGATCTGGATGAAATTTGGCACAGAGGTAGATTATAGTCTGGAATGACACATGGGCTATAAATTATCCCCATAATAAATAAAGGGGGTGAGCAGTATTGCATTATCCATAATCCTCAACTGTTTTACAGCTTGATACTGGAAATACGAAATAACGCAAGGGACATCGAGCGTGCTGTGCAATTTTTCACTTTAAGCACCTGGTGCGAGCGTTGCAAATCCAAGAGAAAGCTGAAGTCCCTTACGTCATTTCAAATTTCCGGTATCGTACACAATCGAAATGTCAACTGTCATACTATATTAAAACAAAAGGTCTATTTCAAACAGTTTGGCACTGGTGTACGTAGCCTAACGGTACAGAGACTTACCTGTAAACAAAGGTACGCAAGTTCAAATCACAGTCAGTATTCACTTTTTGTGATTTTTTATAAGATTTCCAAAAATGTTGAAACGTGTTTGAGTTCGATCCCCAATCGGTTTTCACTTTTTGTAAGTTCCACGTATTTGTTTTCATTTCGATGCTATATGATTTTCAAATCTATTCAGAGTAAATTTATATAATCTACTTTTAATTGTAAATACAATATTATAAATCTGTAGACGTAGAGTTTCTGTATATTGAACATAATTATTTAGAAAAAATAATGTTTTCTTTTGTTGTGTCTGTGTGTCTTGGGTGTATAGTTTATTATAGTATTATCACGTGTACATTTTAAAACTAATAAGATTAGGGTTTTAGTTTTTGATTCATTGGAATTGGTGCTCTCTATAAAAAGATATACGAATTTAAGGTATTTAAGAAAACTTATCATCATTTAGAAACATACATGCAACGACATCTATTGTATCAAAACGGTACTAATTAATAAGTGTGTTCACAAGATAACTTTTAAATCGTATTTTTAGTTTAAATGACGCTGCTTTGAAAATCTACATAGGGTTTTTTTTTTGGAGGGTGGGAAATCATCATTTAACTCCTCCCGCTCTGGGCAGAGCGGTAGGGAATGTTAGACTTCTACTGACTAAAAACCACCCATGTTCCTTTTTTGCCTTTTGTGCTGTGGCCGCGATATTTCTTTCGAACAACCCGTAGCCCCGACAAGCGGCGGCCCTTGCGGGCCTCAACCATATTGCTGACATCTCTTTGAGGCGCGCGTGGAACCGAACGCGCCGTCGACACGGCCTGTCGTCGTCTTACGACGGGCGGACGGCGAGCTAGCCCACTACTTACCGTCCACAGGCCCGCACCTACGGTGGCCGGAAGCCATCACGTGACCCCCGACGCCCAGAGCGTCTCCTATTGCGGCTGGGACGACTGCTTCGCCGAAGGAAGCGACGGCGTCCCATTCCCTCTCGCCCCGCAACATGGCTTGAACCAGGGCCGGACGCGAGAGGTCGCCGCCGCCGATCGTCGCTAAGAGAACACGACGGGGCTCAACCCAAGTGGGGCTCCGCCCAGGCAAGGCAGACCTCCACGGTGTGCTCCACCGTGTCCTACGGCTAATCCTTGCAATAGTAGCATTTGGGCGTTTCCTTCCGCCTGATTCGGTGCAGGTGCCTCCCGAATCCCGAAACAACCGTGTCCGGTGAGGACCTGCGCCAGACGAAAGGTGAGGGCGCCGTGGCGCCTCTCAAGCTCAAAGAGGAGACTTACCACCACTGTGCCCTGCACGGGGTTGCGACAGTCGCTCTCTCCATGTCGCCATGAAATCACACCAGTGGGGTCTGTCCGCCATGCGGCAATATACGGCGGCAGCGGAGTTATCCCCCAGTGTAGTGCCTCCGCGCACCATTCATGCAGGAAACTACATAGCCTAAACCCTATAGTGTGTGTTTGCTTCCCATGCATTAAATTTTGGCAGTTTAACTTCGTCTTCGACAGATGGCATTGTTCATTTGACACCATTTTCAGAATTGCGGTGTTAATATTTGTCGTGAATAGTCAACAAATACAAATTGACGTACACAGTAAGAAAAACAGCTGTAAAAACTTTAAAATAAAACCTAATTAAAATTAGATAAGACCCGCGACGTAAATATATTTGTTCAGTGTGAAAATCGAATACAGGACATGCAGCGACACAGTCAAACGCCGAGGCACTGCGCCAACCGTGCCGTCTTATCGGCTGTGGCTGCCTTGGGCATTGCCGCAACTTTGCTTAACAATGGCCAGATAGCACTTTCCGTTTACAAATTGCCGTCGAATCTTACCCCAACTTGCAACATCACCAAAAATCTGCGATTGGCCATGGAACAGATGTCTTTGCAAATAAACTGCTTTAAACAGGAGAGAGTCGCCTGGAATTAGATGTAGATGCGAAAATTTGAGGCGTTTGATGTCTATAGATATAATATTGCCATCGACCTGGCACGAAAACCACGCTCCGTGGCCTCTACTGCGAAAACACTTTGCAATCAAACCTCGGACCTCATCCTCAGTAGTTGCACTTGAGACCACTCGATCAACGAGACAGTCACACATCAAAATTTCCACGTGAACGAAGTCGCGGGTATCAGCTAGTATTAGTATAGAAGTATAGATTGAATATTTTGTGATTAGGATTTATGTGAAAATGTATTATTGTGATTAACTGGACTGAATGCTATATTGTTTTTTTTTTTTTGTGATGGAATTAATAAAGCTATTTTGATTTGAGAAGATTTATTTATTTTTTACAAGATAACCCACCTGTAAAATCTGCTGCAGCGGCTGCTGTACGTCAGGCGGCGGCTTAGGCAAGGCCCGCGCCAGCGCCGCGGCCGCGCCCGGCAGCTGCGCGCGCAGCAGTGCGAGCGCGGCCAGCTCGCGCGCCACGTCGCCGCCCTCCGCCACGCCCTCCGAGCCCGAGTCTCCGTCCGCGCCACCCGAGCGCACTGATGTAGGTAGCTGCTCTATGCTGCTCCACGGTTTTAGTGATTGGGATTCAGTGTTGCTGAGAAAAAAAGTAAAGTATATAAAACTGAAGAAAAAAAGAAGGCACAACACCGGAAGGGCTGGAAAGAAATGGGGGAGGCCTTTGCCCAGCAGTGGGACACAATAGGCTAATTAAAAAATTGGTTGCCTGTAAAGTCGGTATACGGGCGAAAGTTTTACGTGACAACGATTCACTTTTTATGTCTGTCTCTCTCGCTCTTAGGCGGGCTAACCATGCCCGAGTGGAAGGGACGCGTGCCTCTCACTCGCTCTCATTGTGAGCGCATAACGTGAGCGGAGCGTAACGCAGTTTCTTGAAGTGTCACCCGGCAAACCAATTTATAAGACGTTGTCACGTCAAAATAGTAGATTGTATCATAAGGGAGCAAAATAATATTTTTACGGCGAGGGCGCTTTTTTGAATCCAGAGCGAAGTGAGGGATTCTAGAGTAGAATCCCGAACGTAGTGAGGGATTCTTTAGTAGAATCCTGAACGTAGCGAGGGATTCAAAGTACGTCGCCCGAGCCCAAAATATATTTTGCACCATCACCCTCTATGAGAAAATAAAAGGCGCCTCATATTTTATTGTAATATTATTATTTAATAAAAATAGAGTGACGACACGTTTAAATCCATCAGACATAATATTAATTACGAATAAGTGTCCAGTTTTACGTCCTTATTAAGACAACACGTTACTAAACAACCTTCTACTCCATATTAAGAAATTGTCGTATGCCTTTAAAATATATTTCTCCCGGGATTTCGTAGGGATTAAGTTTTGTATGACGTTATTAGCTTCTATTTTTATTGTTTCAGGAGTTAATGCACTATCACTTTCAGAACTCGACGTAGAGCTCATTTTTTTTGCACAAAATACAATAAAGTCCGTACCGATTATTAGAACAGGGAAGTAAATCGCGCACTTTTGTTTTTTTTTTAAATTTAGTTACCGCGTCTCCTCGCACCGTACAGCCAACACAATACAATTTGCGTTCGATTTCAATGAACGATTCATGTTCTAAATTCAAATCTCATTACTGCCCGCTAAAAAGTCTAATGGAGAAAAGAGCTACTTTGCTCGCACTTAAAGAGGAACAAAACGACACTTTTCGAATTGAAGGGATGAAAAAAATATATATATAAAACTAGCCCGAATTGATCATCAACATGACATTAAATCCACATTATTTCTTGTTTTTTTTTTTCAAAAACTTTGTGAGTTAAAATACTGATGTTGTCTGCGACCAAGTTTTAATTCAATAGAATCAGAAAACAGTAGACATCAACATTTAAATAAAATTTGACGATTATGTCCATAGTTGAATTTTGAAAATTTTCTATATATAAAAAAGTATAATTTAAAAACCATGGGGTCAAAGATGAGTTATAGAGGCTGAAGAAATGACCGTTCAATTTGGCAAACATTATATGGTGATAGTACTTCCCGAATCAGCAGAACACCTCCCGGGATCATCATCCCTACATCCCGATTAAAAATGCATTCCTCAAGTACATAATTATGTCATGTCGATAAATAGTAGATTGTACACCAAGTGCATAAAACGCACCATTTTGCGCGAGACGTTTATCCATCCGATGCGAGCTTGCGAGCGAGGATGGATATAAAGTAGAGAGTAAAATGGGTTTTATGGACGAGTTTTACACTCTACTTTTCACTTAGATTGCGAGGAAATGAAACAGCAACTTGTAAATATTGTAAAAATAATTATGGTTCCCGCCAATTTTTTTTTTCAGTAGGAAACTTGACATAACACCTGACTTATGTCGTTACTCATACTGCTCAGTTATAAAAACATTTTGAGCAGGCCTATTGCCATCAACTGATGTAATTAGGGACAAGCCTATTGCCATCAACCGATGTAATTAGGAAAATCCTATTGCCATCAACCAATTTTATTAGGAGCAAGCCTATTGCCATCAACCGATGTAATTAGGAGCAAGCTTATTGCCACCCACTGATTTAGGTAATTGAGAGCAAGCCTATTGCCATCAATCAATGTAATTAAGAGTAAGCCTATTCCCATCAAATGATGTAATTAGGAGCAAGCCTATTGCCATCAACCACCTAATTAAGAGCAAGCCTATTGCCATCAAGCGATTTAGGTAATTGAGGGAAGCCTATTCCATCAACTTTCCTTGTATTCGTAATGAAAAGCAGTGATCCCTTGTTCTTTGAATACTAACGAAACGAATTAAATTAAAGAGGTTATTTTATGAAGTTGTTCCTGTGGCTGTTGGGCCGATTACCTGTGCCGATTACCTTGATCTTCGATGAAGATTTTACTTTATGCTCTAGAGCATAAAACGCGACTTTATGTCGCCTACGCACGACATAAAGACGCATTTTAGAGCGAGAGAAGTGAAAAATATATATTAAGTTACCTGAGGAAATAAGAAGTCTAAATAAATATAACATCTTTATTAATAAACTAAAATTTTTCTTGTTAAACAAAAGCTATTATAATATTAACGAATAGGTACTTCAATGATAGATTTTAATTAAATATAATAAATAACATTGTATGTTATTGTTTTGTGAGTTTAAAATAATTATTTTGGTTTTCATGTATAATTTAATTTTAATTTTTGGCTGTGTTACTGTGTACGACTGACATTTTAACTTGTAACTTTAGGTATTTTGACATTTATATTTCTTTATTTTTTCTTTGACATAATTTGATTTGATTTGACAATAATACTTTCTTAATTATAATAATATGTAATAATAATTTTGTAAATTTGTGACATGCTAATTTTTAGTATGATTTGAAATGTTATTAATTTGATTTTATATTTACCCGACTGCGGCGAAGCCCAAAAGGAGGGTTATGTGTTTGACGTGTATGTATGTATGTAAGTATGTTTGTATGTATGTATGTCCGTTTCTTTGTTCCCTCATAACTCATAAACGGATGAACCGATTTGAATGAAACATACGTCGTTCGATTCGCCTTGATGGCGCGAGTGTTATAGGCTACATTAAAATTAAAAAACAAAGAAAAATTGTGGATTTTGGGGGCCAAATCGCGGAGTTCAAAAATTTTTTTTTTTTCCAATATCATCGAGTAGGGTATCAAAATAAAGGGTTTTAAAAGGAGATTACAAATATATACAACACTTATATGTTTAAAAGAAATTCAAAGTGAGAAATCCTATAAACAAGCACAAAAGTTAAATAAATCATCTGCGAAGAATTTTACGCGACCAACGAAATAACAAACAAAAGAACTAAAAAGTTGGAAATAAAAAAAAGTAGTTAAAAAACTAAAAAACCCGACTGAAAAATCCGAAAAGCAAAAAAACAAGCACATTTTAAATTAAACAAAACTTGGAAGCAGGCGGGGTTCATTTGAATATTAAATTATGAAAAGAAAAAATTATGAAAATAGAATGAACCCCGCCTGCTTCCAAGTTTTGTTTAATTTAAAATGTGCTTGTTTTTTTGCTTTTCGGATTTTTCAGTCGGGTTTTTTAGTTTTTTAACTACTTTTTTTTTATTTGTATGTTTTGCAGTGCCCTTACAGGGTGCATGTTTGATACTTTTACAAAAATTCTAACTCATGTACAACATGTATGCAATAAATTGATTGATTGATTGATTGATTGGATGGTTGATGCTTAGCTATAACTGAACCCGGTAGGTGGCGCTGTTGTCGACAAAAGGGCAGAACGACGTTTGTTAGGTCAGCGATACATACCTAAATCCACGCCCTTTTCCCATGGGGAAAGGCAGAAACTATAAAACGCCACCTGCTACGTTCCTCTATCCTTACATACTCCTTTTGCCTCGTCCACGTTTGTGAGGTCAACTATGTAGTTTTCCTATAAACCACTATACCGTTTCAAACCTCTTTATTTCTTCCACCGATACTCCTATTAACACTTAGAACTTACTGCTACTCACTTGTGATTACTAATTTCTCGTCTCAGCCACGGGCGCGGGTACTCTAACGGGGCCCGTAGATACATGGCCACTTGACACACATAACCCACACACATCCACACACGACGTATCACCGAGGCTAATATAACTCCTGGCTCAGGTATTACTGATACACAGAACCGTGGCAGATGGAACAAGGTCCTAGTACGTAGTACTAACTTGTGGTTGGCGACCTCTTGTCTGAGCGGTGGACGCGGGTACTCCAGGGGGGCCCGTAGATGTAGGGCCAGTTGGCACACGTAGCCCACGCAGAGGCACACTGGCCGCATTAGTGCTGATAGGATGACGCCTGGGTCTGGGTCTAGTACTAGAGAAAAAAAGATAATATTGTTAAATGTCTAATATTCTTGTGATTCAATTTTTGCCATTTTGTAGGTTACTCAGCAGATCAGGTTGCATGCTCATTTTACTGAATGCAACCGTAATAAATATCTATAGTTAATAATATTATAAAGCTATAGAGTTTGTTTCTTTCTTTGGTTGAACGCACTAATCTCCAGAACTTCTGGTTCAAATAGTATAATTTTTTTATTGTTGGATAGCCCATTTATTTAGGAAGGCTATAGGCTATATACCATCATGTTACAACTAATAGGACCGGAGCATCAATAAAAAATGTTACAAAAACATTTTTGCAAATGTTTGATGTATTCCTCCTCCATTTAAGGTTGTCTCACTCTCTTATGTGGCATAAAGAAAATTGCGCGGGTCGGGTGTTTTCATAAAACTAAATATATAAAAATATATATATATAAATCATTCGAATTATCAATAGAATTGGCTTCACGAGAACTCACGTGTGTTCCTCATAGAGATAAGCATGGCAACGATGACATAGTGCAGGTTTGGGAACATCGGTCCGTCGGCGAACAGGAAGCCCCACAGATTGGGGATCTCAGACCTTGGGAACTCTCGGCCGAACAGTAGTCTTAACCATCGGCTGAAACAATGTCAGGAAAAAAATAAGTATAACCTAACGTAGACGTAACGTAACGTAGAGGGTATTGAATAATGAACTTTATTACTATTGATATAACGTGAAATATTATACGAACACCGACGTAGTTATCAAACAGGGTTATTATAGCGAGGTCGAAAGTTTCTGACGTTAAATACTTTGTTGTTATTAATTAACTTAAAGATAGTTGTACAAACTTCGACGCAGTCATTAAACGAACTAGACGAACGGTAGACTTTCGTGCGTGGCATTACTGTCAAATTCACAACTTTATCTGTGTCTCAATATTTTGAATCGGTATTTGAAATTTTAAAAAAATCTGTAACTGGACTATATTTTTAAAAAGGTTAAATAACTGAATAGGAACTGTATTTAAAAACTTACATGCCAAAAAGCTCCATAGATATGTTACATTGAACTAAATGTGTAGATAATTCTAGATCTAATGGTACTAAATATTCATCTCTCACGTTGTCCAAATATCTTATTACTTCGTTAGGATTCTGAAACAAAATGGTTTTTATTTATTTATGTATCCTATTACAATATTGCCATTAAGTCACTAAATACGAAGTGGAAGGGACAACAACCATTTTTGACCGTGTAGGTATCGCACTTTAGTAGAAAAAAGAAAAACATGTACAGATGAAAAATTTCTATGTGGGTTTCCGAAATATACAGAACTAGCGAACGTCCCGCGGTTTCACCCGCGTAGATCCCGTTCCCGTGGGAATACAGGGATAAAAAGTAGCCTATGACACTCGGCAATAATGTGGCTTTCTATTGGTGAAAGAATTTTTAAAATCGGTTCAGTAGATCCCGAGATTACCCCTTACAATTTAACAAATATACAAACACACAAACTTTACTTCTTTATAATATTAGTATAGATAGTATAGAAGTATAGATGATGTACTGTACTGGTATCTGGTAACCATTTATGCTTCGGTATCCCTTCCACTCGTGACCAAAGGGCTGGCTTTTACCTTGAGGAGGAGTTTTCGATGCTTTATTTTCGTTTTTATTTTTGAAATGTACCTTTTTCAGAACTGCAGTATCTCTATATATATAAAAATGAAACCCGTTTTCCGTTGTCACGACATAGCATGAAAACGGCTGGACGGATTTAGCTGAAAATTGGTAGGCAGGTAGCTAAGAACCAGGAGAAGGTTCTTTGATACTTTTTTTTTTATAGGTAGGGTAGAAGGTAGGTAGGTAGGGTAGTACGTAGGGTAGTAGATAGGTAGGTAGGAAAAACGCATTGCAACGCATGCGCGGGTTCAGCTAGTTATATTATGTTTTCCCTGTGCAATTCTCACAAAATAGTACATTCATAATAATAATTAATTTTCCTGTTGCACTTACATGAGATATTTTAGAAACAGGTAGTCTGCCACACGAGGTCGGTACGATATCCCCCGTTGTGTAGAACCTTTCTAACCCCTTCATTATTGCACTGAAAAGCATGCTGAAAAACAAATATTTTAAATTAATTAACAGGCGGCCTGTGTGTTTTCCAATGGATGATGTGTTTCATATTTAAACATGAAACATGAATTTTTTGAACATTATTTAAGACTAGCTTTTGCCCACGGCTTCGCCCGCGTGGATGTCGGTTTAACTACAAAAAATGACGATTTTCCATACAAACTTTCATCCCCTATTTAACTCCCTTAGGGGTTGAATTTCCAAAAACCCCTTCTTAGTGCTCCCCTACATTATAATAGGAAGCCGTGTGCAAAATTTCACATTCCTAGCCCCAGTAGTTTCGGCTGTACGTTGATATGTCAGTCAGTCAGTTCTTCTTTTATATATGTATATAAAGTACATAGTTAAGGTGGGACGTCCAGGATAGCCCGCGAAATTCAATTTTTCTCACGTTTCTTACAATTTGCAGGTCAGTGTCTTATGTTGACTAAAATATGATTCGCGACCTTAATAAATGTGACTTTACTGAGTAAAGGAAATTCGAATTTCGCGGGCTACCTTGGAGGTTCCTCGGCCCAAAAGTCGATGAACCAGTCTTACGGTGTTTAGTCTTACTTAGGTATCTTATTGCGCAGTACTGACTGGGTTGTGGAGGTCAAATAGGCAGTCGCACCATGTAAAATATGAAGTAATAAACTAAAATAAAATATATTATTCTCTGAAAGATGTTTGACAGCCCTTGTCTGAAACCATAATTCTTTTTTATTTAGACAATAGAGTGCTGCATCACCGGCCAGTGACATACGCACGTCGCCTCCTTGGTCACGGCCTCGCGGCGTTCATAGTAGTGGGTTAGGCACTACACTGGTATTCAGCCGCGTCCGGTTGGATAACAGCTCTTTCTTTAGCCTGTGCTAAGGCAAGAGTTATCTAAGTATAGTAAATACTTACTAGCTATCGTGCTCTAAACAGTCTTCTTTTAATATAATCTTTAACTTCTCCCTGAAAGAAAACACAAACAGTTCTTTATTTATTGTTACTCGTACTTCTAATTCATTCTTACATATAATTCATTTATATTCATCATTACTTCAAAGTCAAAGTCAAAATATTTTATTTCACATAGGCCTACATGGGCACTTATAAACCAACTCACTCTTTTAACCTACATGAGTTTTATTTAGAGAATAAGAAACCCGTTTTTGAAATTAAAGTAAAACCAGATAAAGATCGGTTTTATTTTTTTTTTATTTTTTTTTTATTACCCTTTGAGTCACTAAGAAGACATACGATTCCTTTTCAACTTGACACAAGCGGCACTTAGAAGGAACTGAAATTTCTTTCTTTCAATCTCCTTGAAGTCATACAAGTGCTACACTTACCCTAGATCATCAGGCGCGAACTTCCTATCCAGATAAAGTTCGAATAGCACGGGCGCAAGGATTTCGTGCATGCCTTGTCTATAGCCCACGTTTGCGTGAGAACGCGCCCAGAAGAATAGGATGCGTACCTGAAATTATAGGCAATGATAAATTATAGGCAATGATAAATTATAGGCAATGATAAATTATAGGCAATGATAAATTATAGGCAATGATAAATTATAGGCAATGATAAATGTTGGATACATAAGGTTCAATGCAGAGTATCTAATAGAAGTTGTCCATGGAGTTTCTTGCCCATTCTTATCCATTGCTTTGGAATGGGCTACTACAGTACCTACGTTCACAATTTTATTATGCCTTGACTGGGACTGAAGCTTGGCTTTCTTTGTTTTTGTTTTTCAAAAACCCTAGTGCCTAGCCTAGTGTGGGGCAACGTTTTGAAAAAGAAAAAAAAAAAAACAGTTACAGTTACTTTTAAATAGTCAAATACAATAAGATTTATCCAATCAAGACGATGTGTCCAGCCCAGCCACAGGCATAATAAATGTAAAAGGATTGTAGTTGTGATAGTAAAAAAGGTTTACATAATATATATTTTTCATCACACATATAGATAGCATCTCATCTGTATTTCATAGAGATTTAGATAGAGAAGTCCCCATAGTATATGTTTCGCTAGTTATGTTAAAAGTCTCATGTCATACGGAGCGAGCATTTTACCTTCAACCGGCCACAGGTCCAGACTCCAAGCTCTTACTGAATATTACTGATGCAGAAAATGCCCAGGCTGAGAACAGAAACCAGGGTCTCCTGCTCAGCAGTAGCGCTTGCGACTACGAGGCACAATGCTACACATCGATCCAGGTTACGAACATAGTCTTACCATCAAATCCTGCACATCCTTATCTCTAAAGTACAGCTCCTCGGGGAATGTCCTCACCACGTCTTGTAGAATTAACATTTTGAGCTCATTATCACAGAAATGCTGCTTCCAAACACTCTGAAACAAAAAAGAAACTACAGTCATACCATAAAATCACGCCTGTAACCCTCGAAGGGTTAGGCAGAGGTTTTCCCTTTAATACACCCACGTTACACCAGTTATGTTTAGGTTTGATGTAAGAGGAGGTAAGCCTAATGTCATCAATTGGGCACAAATGGCGGAAATCCCTGGTGGAAAACTCCTTTGACAATTTACCTGACTTGGGAATCGAATTTAGGATCTCATACTCCTCAGTCACGCTTGCGAAAACTAGACCAAAGAGGCGGACAGTAAGCTTGGCGCTCAAAAGGTTAAAAAGAGATTTTCACAGACTGTTCATTCTACATTGTGCAAACTTCATGTTGGTGACACGACAGTATTCAATAAATATTTTGTTGGCCCAAAACTTCAGTACTTCTATGGTGCATATTTTGAGAAGGAATGTGGTGGTGGAAAGCAGTCTATGACACGGCTTCATACCCACTCCCCATGCCGGTCCCTCCACACAGTTATGACTGACAGAGTTCTACAAAGCCATTATATTTTTCAACTTGGTACGCCATATTTAAAGGCAGGTGCTCTACAATCATATTATTATTTGCTGTTACAACTTGACTTAAACAATGGATATCACAGACATCTGATAAATTAAAACAAATATTATTACACCTTGGTTATTGCTACATGTGGTGTGGGTCTTTGAACTCTGTGAAAGAGGTTACATAGCGGTATTGAATTTAATAAAATAAAGAATATAACTGGCAATGTAATGGTTTTACTAAAGCATTTCAGATGCGGGCTGGCTATAACCAAAATACATAAACTCAGGCTTTTTTCCCATAGGGGTGCAGAAATAACAGAAAGCCATCTGCTACGATCCTTACATACTCCTATTGCCTCATCCACGTTCATACATCTGATCATACACGCACGCTGGTGGCGAGTACTGCGCACCTGTCCCTTCTGCAAAAACTCACCAATAAGGTCAGTGTATGTCTTTCATTTTATTAATTGGAAAATAATGCTAAAATGAGCATTCTTCATCCTGACTGCGAGCATCGCGTTCAGGATTTTGCTTACGTCCTACCAATCCAATCCATTGTATCAAATATCCATGCCAGTGGAGCAGCTAAAGAACATACTTAATAATGAAAGATTTCATGAGCTGTCCATAAATATATTACTATATGGGTCTTTACCTCATCATCTTGTGAGAGTGGGTCGTCCCCAATGACAGCTCTCGGGTCCATAGACAGCTTGTCACTCAAATCATTGTAGAAATTCCTATGAGTTTTTAGACTGAAACAAGAAAGATGGAGAATAATGAGCATAGGTTTTGGGATGCTGGTGATTTTGGAGAATGTAATTGTGTCCCCCGCACCAGAAGTGAGGAGGAGGAATACCGACTTATTAAGACCGATTAAGACACTAGAAGTCTGACAGAACTTTTTTTTTTTGGAATCTAGGAAACCATCAAATGACTCCTCCCGCTATGGGCGGAGCGGTAGGGAGTGTCAGACTTCTACTCATTAAAACCCACCCATGTTCCTTCTTAGCTCTTTGTGTCCGAGGCCGCGGTATCTCTTTCGAATAACCCGCAGCCAGACAGGCGTCAGCCCTTGCGGGACGCTGCAATTTTGCTGACATCCCTTTGAGGCACGCGTGGAACACGATCGCGCCGTCGACACGGCCTGTCATCATCATAGCACGGACGGACGCTGAGCTAGCCCAATACTCACCGTCCACAGGCCTGCGCCTTCGGTAGCCGGAAGGCATCATGTGGCCCCCGACGCCCAAGTCTGACGGATCCTTCCATTGAGATTTACATGAGCAAAAAAGTTACTTACAATTTCGGGGCTATCAATATACAATCCAGTCTATTCAATCTACATTGTAGAAAACTAAAATTATCCGAATGTGTCCTATTATCAAAAAAAAAAGGTAGCACTCCGGGAGTGCCGGCAGAAGTGAAAACTTCAATATTAACTTTCAAACTCGCGTCAGGGTCACGTGATGCTGATCGAAAAATCTTACGCTTTTTCGATCAGCATCACGTGACCCTGACGCGAGTTTGAAAGTTTTTACCCATACAAAAAAAAGTGCTCAGCGCCGCTAAAGAAGTTTTCACTTCAAAAAAATTATCTTATTTATTTTCAGAAATCCCCTCAATAAAAAAACACAGTCTAGTGGGGATATGCGGAAAAAAAAATGGTAATACAAAAAAATATAATATAGGACAGTGTGAATGGCTGCTTAGTATTACAGAAACATTATGTTTAAATGATCTTTTGTTTGTTTACAAACTTAAGCATTACTACATTCATTGAATAAAGCTGGCTTATAATTACAAACTTGAGAAGGGTGTGACTCAGATCAACAATATTATCTACTGTTTAGGACAGTCACATTCCTTTATGGCGTATAGAAAGCACACAATGTTTGTTACAGAAAAACCAGTTTTTAAGGAAAGGTAACCAAATTGTTTCCTTGTGTTAGAACTTGTTATTTAATTCACACAAATGTTCCAGTAAGTACTTAATTCATCTGGTGGATAGGGCCTAGGGACGTCGTCGTTGGGCGTCGCTAGGAGGGGCAAAGGCATTGGAGTACCTATACCTCGAAGTTAGTGGCATTTACACTTACCCCAAGGTTAAAAAATAAGGGATGGATATATATTATTTTGCCTATTAAAGTAATTGTGAACAGTGTTATATAGTAACTTGTAGTTAAAATGGAGATTTTTTAGAATAAAGTCTTATTTTTATTTTTTGAAGAAATATTTTTGCATCTATAGATTAAATAAACCCCTAGGTTTGGTATACCTATATATTATACAGACATGGAATGTAATAATCTATTAATACTTCAAACAATTGTAGTCAGATTAGTATTTGTTTTAATCTTCTATTTAAAATACATAAAAACGGATGTTGGTATAATATATTATAATACTAATGCACTGTTATGTTACAAAAATAATAATATTGTCTGAGGAAAAACATAATTATTATTAAGTAAGGCAATGGTTTCTCCAGAGGACAAAACTAAAACCAAGTAAAAAAACTGTTGGTTTTTTTTACCAACAACATGAGGTTTCATTTTATTTGACTTTTATGGAAACTGGCATGCAATATCTAGTTAGATTCAAAGAGCAAATAAATTCATAAATTCCTCCTTCTTACCTGGATACAATATCCATGTTAGGTGGAGGCAGAACATTAAGCAAGATGGCCCACGCCAAGCTCCGGGGGCGTGGTAACCTCTGCTGGATAGCTATAGCCTTCAAGCTGTCCACACTCCATGCTGGGAGGTCTAACCTGGAAGAAGTAATTTACTGTTATGAATGGGTCATTTCATTTTAGTAAGTGCCTGTGTGAGATTTCCACATGGTATGATGAGGATTGAAGAGCCAGTGGACATTCCTATTTTTAATGTATCTCAACAACATCATTTTATTTATGAACAATATTACGGGTACTGGTTAACATAAATTACATAGCATCACCACACCTGTAAACCCTTCATTCACAATCCTCCAAATATGTTTTAGTCCCTTGTACCATGAGCTTGTACCTAATAGATAAATAGAGAGTGAGCCTATTGTCATCAAATGGGCACAAATCGAGCTTCCATAGCTGTTCTGATTCCCATTAAGACTTTGTCTAATCCGGGAATCGAACCCAGGACCTCATGTTCAGCAGTCGCGCTGGCGACCATTCAAAGAGCATAGCAAAGAGACCAAGAGGCAGTCTAAAAAAAAGGGGCAAGTTGTTTACTTAAACTTAAAATAAAAAAAAATATCGATTATCATACATAATAGGCCTGCAGATAGTTGTTTCGGGTCTGGGTGTGTTTGTGTATGTGAGTTTAAATGTTTGTAAACGCACCCACAATACAGGAGAAATTCCTAGTGTGGGGCAACATAATTAAAAAAAAAAACAAAACAAAAAACAATAACGATGGACTTTCAAACAGTCGTAAGTATTTTTTATTTTTATTTAATCCGCCATTCAGGGGACCGGCAATATCTCTCCTTAACACAGGCTAAATGTTAGCTTAACTAGGAGAACAGTACTTCACCCGTCTTCATTGTATAATTGAATCTATGAATGTATAAAGTAATGCAACTTCTGTAAACATAAGCAGTTCCATTTTGAAATAAACTTATTTTATTATTATTATTTACGGCAAGAACCTTGAACAAAGAAAAAAATAACATTCAGGTTTTGGTTCAAGGAGGCTTTATTTTACTTACTGATAGTCAGTCACTTCAGGAAACTTCTTTGATGGAGAATTAGGAGAATTATCGCCGCTGTAATGTTCCTGTAAAACAATTATAGTTTTATAACTTAGAATTTTCTTATTAAATCCGAAAGGCAAACTCGTCGATACTGACCATTTTTGTTTTTATTAATTTCGGGAATGCATTTTTATTACTAACAAACGAAGCAGATCGTGGATTTTTTTATCACAATTTCTGATACGAAACAGATCTGTTTTATTTTTGATTTTATTGTATTTTCTCGGTTTATCAATGTGATAACAACAGAGGAGATTACACACGACGAAAGTGACAACATTGACAAGTCAGAATTTTCAGTTGACATTTTTATTCTTTTGACAATGACATGACCAAAAGAGCCTCCGGAGGGAAGTACTACGGGCTTGGAAGAAATCGATTATCGATGGTTTGGTGACGGATTACCACAATAAAAAGCAAGAATGTTTAAGAAAACGATGTGTGCATTTAGTATGTGTACGGTGTGGAGGGTAGTAGACTGACTAAAAAAAAATATGATTCTGTTTAGTCCTTCTGCGTCTGTTAGATTAGCGAAAAATATTGGATAAGTTTTTTTTTGTTTTATCAAACTAATAAAAAATTACGACAATAAAAACGTGTCAAAGATCATGAGTGGGGGCTGATGACGACAAAGTCTGGTAAAAATGTATCAAACTGTGACGTTGTGCGACTTTTCGAAGCACTGTATCGTCATCATTTATTGTTTGTTTGTTTATTTATTTTTTTAGAAATCTATCCGACGGACTAATTAGTTTTTTTTTTGTCAACTACCCTATTCCGCACATGTTGACAAAAAGTCACAAGTCAACCCAGCGACGTCTCTTGCACGACCATAATAAGTGACCGTTAAAAACTCAGAACATATTGAATTAATGATAGTCAAGTCAGAGTCAAACCATTATTTATTTTTATAAAATGTCGTCACTTGAATTATATTAATACTTTTTGGACGAGAGCCGTACACACGTGTTACATAAAGCCTCAAACAAATCATTATTTGTTACAAACACAGGTTACAAACAAATGTTTTCAAAATATTCTACAAGTCATATTTTATTCTTCAGGTTTCTTCATAATTATGTTTTCCAAAACATTTGAAAAGGTCTTAAAAATGTTTAAAAAAAAATCGTAGTTTCGTAGTAAATGTTTTCACTTACGTGACACAATAAAAATCGGCTAACATTCTAAACATTGTGATTGGTTCTTTTACCATCCAACAAAAATAATCACCAATCGCGTCGTTTTAAAAAATTCAAAATGGAGGATGACTTCGAAAGAAAGAACGAATCGTGCGTGTTGCTTCTAAGTGTTGCTTGCACTCGACGCGCCATTATGAGAACGAGTTTTTTTTTCATAAAACTCGATATTTATTAGTGACGCGCGTCTCGTCTTGCACAGCTCGTCTCGTACAGTGTGCACAGTAAAATCTCGGTGTAACAAAGATCTTTATGTAGTCTGTGGTGGATATGTATGGATCTTTCACTTTTTAGTTAGCGCTCTCGCTCTGAACAATTTTGTGAATTTTGTGTTTAATTTAATAGTGTTTGAGTATTTACACAATTGTGGATATCCATATGAGTGATAAATGTTCCCGATTCACCTCTAAAATGGACTGTAACGCAATAACCGATAGTGTGAACTTGTGCGGACTGACATCGCAAGCGCTGGCCTCCCTTCGGTTTCGATGACCATAAGCGTCAGCGGGAATCATGATCGCCAACTTGCCGCTACTCTTTGCCAACGGCAACCCGACAGCACTGTCGATGATAACGGCAGCTGAGCTGGAAAAGTTCATAACTTTCATGGTGACTTGTTCCTGGGGACATGATACTGCGAAAGACATTCGTGAACCACCGTGGTGGCCTAAAGATGTCGCGTTCTCGCACCCCTTTGTGAGACCCGCCGTGGTGCCCAAGGATTGGGCCGTAAAATTAAAACTTTTAGTGAGGAAGTGTTATGAGTACCACAAGAGCGCATTCCTGTTGGTGTTCTCTGCGCAGCTCTCGAGGTACCCGCGCAACAGACTCAGATACGTCGACAACAAAGACCGCACCACTTCTCTATACTACCGGCCCAATGGACGACTTCTGGTAACATTCAGAAATGAGAACATGCATTATGAAAATAATACTCTCAACAGCACTGAAGACACTCAAGAAACTCAAGTTAAATCTGCTGACATATACCTATGTGATAACTGTGACAGCCACTTTGACAATCCAGATATATTGAGAGCACATGAGAGGCTATGTAATAATGCAACCATACCAACAAGTACTTGTAGCGGTGGGTTACCAGAGTTTCTTTCTGCTTTAAAGCTTCACCCAGCTGGACAAAAATTTGAGGACTTTATGAATTCACACACTGATACTGGCATTAAACCTGAGAAGATAAAGCACCTTAGAAATACTGGCAGCATTGACCGGGGCCCACCATATCCATTTTCTTCCTTAGCTTACAGACGGAATGCCAAATCGAATGCCCAGAGAGACTTAAGTTTTGTCAGAGAGAGGGTTGAAAGATATTGCTGCACATCCACTCCGGTTAATAAAAATTATAATGTCAAAATAAAAAATCAGCAATTTCCGGTGAGGTACAGACGACCTTTGAGCTACTGGAACAGAAACTATGTATTTCCTAATCAAAGAAATAAAAAAGTACTTGACATCAAGGGACAGTTGCTTCTCCTCAAATGTAAACCGATCACAGTACATATAGATAGGATGTCAGAAGAAAGTATAGACGAATACCTTGAGAACTTGAGAAAAGAAAGAGAGAGTAAACCTCAGTGCACAGAAGACAAGGACATAGTTTTTGTAGATGGGCTGGACTGTGACCAACCGGCTGATTCGGATATGATGTTAGACCCATTGAAACGCATGGACAATGATTGTGAAGTGATCGACTTGTGTTCAGATGATGAGACTTCTAGTGTTAATGAGAACTGTGACCCTCGCGCAGGAGTAACATGCGTGATGCGTGGCGGCGCAGTTCTGCGGCGCACGGCTGCAACCCCAATGGTACTGCCCGCGGAGCCCTGCGGCGCTCGCCAGCGCCCTCTACCCTCCGCTGTGATACAACCACATCCCGTGATTCTCATTGCACATACGCATCCCTTGAACAATTTACAGACTATAGCCATAGATTGAACTTCCAATTGTAATAATATTTATCATTAGGTAACATTGCTAATTATTATTTATTATTCCTTCGAGATTAAAATTTTAATGTCAAGAAGGTTTCATTTCATTTCAATTCCATGATTGAGAACATTGCTTGTTCTCCATTTTGTCTAAAACTCGAAACCACAAAATGGCGGATAGACATTTGTAGGCAGAGTCGATATTTGTGATCAAAATGGCGGTTGTTGGGTAGTAGCATGTAGTAGTGTAATAGAATATGTACCTAAAGATCGAGAAATATTTTAAAATAATATACTAAGAAAACTTAAACAAAAGTTCTATTCATGTGTTGTACGAATGCGTATGCGCATTTCGCATAGAGCGAGATCAGCCATTTCACGTTGTTAAAGAACGTACAACATGACGCCATCTTGTTGAACATTATTAATTTCTAACATTTAAAATATGTGCTGATAGATAGTAACAGACCTAGTTTTAAAGTTTACCTTTAATGACGCGTTAATGTGAATATTATCTATCATTGCTGACAATTTCCTCATGAGTGTGGCATTATAATTAGCTGTCGCTGCTCATATTACATTATTTATTCTGAGCAAAATGTCATGCGAGAGGTTTATTTAAACGCAAGAGTGTAATGAGAAGGTCTACAACTAAATGCGATATATGAGAATTCGGATCTTATTTAAATGTAGGGGGCAGTATTTCTAAAAATGAAAGATATTCTTGCGAGTCTAAAAAAGTTGACCAGCAGTTCAAATTGACTATTTGACTACTGTTAAAAATTCACGAAAATGTTATGTTTTTTAAAAGAACTAACATAAATAACACGATGTGTGAAAAATGTAATAAAATCGATCAAAAAATGGAGTAGCAACATGCTTTAGAAGTTTTTGGTGGGGGCACTTTCTATCCTTGTCACACGAAACAGCCATTTGTATTACGTAACCATGGCGGAACGAAATATGACGTCACATTTTTATAGCGCTGTCTTTGTCTAGCATCATTTTTAAATCGGCTAAAACTAAGCCATTTTTAATAGCCAATTGCACGATGTTACTGACATTTCATTTTTCATACACAGAAGTCCAGCACTAGTGCTATGGCTGATGTCTCCCTCGGAACGCCTAAATAGGTTGATTCTTGTTCGACAATCCTGTCGAAGTCGTTCATTGATGGATTACTAAAGTGCGTCATGATTTTGTGGCGCTTCAATTGCTGTATCTTGATCGCTGTTGGTGTGTGAAAATATCTCTGGAAATGTTATTGAAAAACAAGATGATTGCGTTAGTTTCGGACTATGACAACTCTGTAAATGAACCATGATGATTATGATGAACTCAAGTCAATTGTACATTTGCGGCACTTTATCAGGACCGACGGTTGTTGAAAGGTGTCGCAATCCGATCCATTGTGTGCAGGAGCTACAATCGTGATTACACTAACTTTTTTCTTCTTTTATTTATAACAAGGCTCGCAAATCTGTGTTAATTTTACTTTATGATTGTACTTCTTGGCAGATGCGATTTTTTTTACTATGTTTTTTTAGGTATTTGTGTTTAAGGTTTGAAAGCAGATTGAACGAAAAAGCTCTTGCTTATGCTCGAGTTTTATCTGGTCGCAATTCATTCCAAAAGCAGAAACTTGCTTCGGGACGGTGCGACGACGTTGGAGGCTCGAGACCGTGCTAGGATGCTCGCCCCAACATTGAAAGCACAGTAAGCACGTCAAAACGGCAAACCTCGAAGACGCCCGAGCATACGCGAGGAGGCGCGCGACTTATTCGCGATCATGAGCGCGGCAATCCAGCCCTATTTTCAATGCAGCCAGTAAATTGTGCGAGGGTTTTTCCGTTCTGTCTAAACTGACCCATTCTCACACTTATAAGCGCTGCACAGGATCAGCTAGGTGTCTAGGTGCGTACAGACGTAACCGGATCTGCGCAACAGCGTCGAGGCGACAAAGGGCCTTCAACGCTTGTGGTGGGCGGAAGCCGCGCTTGCGCTGGGTTTTTGCGGTGCTAACGGCTGGGTGAAAGTTGCGACAACCCTACGTAAGCTAGGCCACGCCTTGCTACAAGCGGGGTGAGGGTGACGCCTCGATGCACGGTCGGTGACTGCTCTTCACTATATTCCGAGCCGAGGCGATACCGTTACGATGCTTATATAGAGATTCATAGAAAGAAGCTAGAATAGATCAAATAGAGTAACGTCGGTGCTGATAACCGTGGAGCCGGTTTGGACATCGAATCTTTAAAAACTCCAGTTAGGAATGTAAACCTCGTTAATGATTGAACTGAACAGATCTGGATATTGAAGAAATACAGAATCACCAAATCGCGTCCTTCTGTATCTCGACTGCGGAGAAGCCATTTTCATTGCATTATATTTAACTGGTTAGCATTGTCAGCAGAAATAGCTAATTGGTCAGCAACTCATGGCCAGCAAAAAATCAATCAGCAATTTATGTCATTCTGGAAGGCTGTAATTATTTTTTCACTTCTCTCGCTCTAAAATTCGTCTTTATGTCGTGCGTAGGCGACATAAAGTCGCATTTTATGCTCTAGAGCATAAAGTAAAATCTTCGTCGAAGACCAAGGTAATCGGCACAGGTAATCGGCCCAACAGCCACACGAACAACTTCAACTTCATAGAATAACCTCTTCGTTTCGTTAGTATTCTAAGAACAAGGGATTACCTACTGCTTTTCATTACGAATACAAGGAAAGTTGATGGGAATAGGCTTCCCCCAATTACCTAAATCGCTTGATGGCAAAGCTTGCTCTTAATTAGGTTGGTTGATGGCAATAGGCTTGCTCCTAATTACATCATTTGATGGGAATAGGCTTACTCTTAATTACATTGATTGATGGCAATAGGCTTGCTCTCAATTACCTAAATCAGTGGATGGCATTAGGCTTGCTCCTAATTACATCGGTTGATGGCAATAGGCTTGCTCCTAATAAGATTGGTTGATGGCAATATGCTTTTCCTAATTACATCGGTTGATGGCAATAGGCTTGTCCCTAATTACATCAGTTGATGGCAATAGGCTTGCTCCTAATTACATTGGTTGATGGCAATAAGCGTGGTCCCAATTACATCAGTTGATGGCAATAGGCTTGCTCCTAATTACATTGGTTGATGGCAATAGGCTTGCTCCTAATTACATTGGTTGATGGCAATAGGCTTGCTCAAAATGTTTTTGTAAATGAGCAGTATGAGTAACGACATAAGTCAGGTGTTATGTCAAGTTTCCTACTGAAATAAAAAAAGTTTATTGGCGGGAACCTTTATTATTTTTACAATATTTACAAGTTGCTGTTTCATTTCCTCGCAATCGAAGTGAAAAGTAGAGTGTAAAACTCGTCCATAAAACCCATTTTGCTCTCTACTTTATATCCATCCTCGCTCGCAAGCTCGCATCGGATGGATAAACGTCTCGCGCAAAATGGTACGTTTTATGCACTTGGTGTACAATCTACTATTGTACATCATATTAATTATATTTAATCTGCAATGAGCTGCTCCTGTTTAATAAAATTTTGGTAAGCACTCGGAGGGTAAGCAAAAAAATCATTTTGAGCAGCTTATAACTACCGGAATGCTGTAATATTGTGACCGATTTCGATGTAGCGCACGCCGGCCGCTGCCGCGGCACCGCTCGCTCGGGTCGCTCCGTTCGCTCGGCTCGCGCGTGGGTGGGGTTCAAAACATCAACAACCAATGAATCACAATATCATTAACTTAAAACGTAAACGGTTCAAAATGTCAACACATTTTTTCTTTTTTCACATATGTAAACAAATAAAAACTTATTAACAAAAAATAAAACCGACTTCAAAAAAAAAAAGAAAAAAATAAACTTTAGAAGAAAAATCAGTTTCTGAAGTCGGTGACTTTTGTTTGTTTGATTTCATTTTTTTGCCACCGACTTCTGAAACTGATTTTTCTTCTAAAGTTTATTTTTCACTTTTTTGGTTTTTTTTCTTGAAGTCGGTTTTATTTTTTGTAAACAAGTTTTAATTTTTAACTTTTTAGTGGTTCATAATATGTAAGTTCACATGTTCATGGGTCTTAATGTGCACAATGTAGTTTTTTTTTTGAGTTTTATAGATTTTTCAAAAACCGCTTGTCCTATTTCGATCAAAAAATTATGGGACCATTTGGGAAGTATACCCTTTCCAACAAAAAAAGAATATTTCAAATCGGTTAGCAAGTGACGGAGTTATGCCCGAACAAATATAAAAAAAAATATAAACATCCGAATTGAGAACCTCCTTTTTTTAGAAGTCGGTTAAAAATGAAGACTACCGAAAATTCAACTTCTCAAAAGGAGGAGGCCATGTTTTCGGCCAGCATCTTTTTGTTTAGACGTCAGCACATTATCAAGCTACCAGAAAACTTCACAATTATGGATCATGATATGAATCATAACATAGATCATAAAATGAGTCAGAATATGAATCAGAATATGCATCATGATATGAATCATAACATGGATCATAATACGAGTCAGAATATGGATCATAACATGAATCAGAATATATATCATAAAATATATGAATCAGAATATAGATCATAATATGAATCATAACCTGGATCATAATGGCTTTTGGAATTTTGTCAAAGGTCAACGCAAACGGGCACATAGGCAAACGTGCACTGAGTTTGAGTATGATGGACGGGTCGTGGTTGGAGAGTACTTACTTTAGTTCAGTGTTTTTGCCGTGCGACCCCGTCCCATCTGCAACTAATCCTGAGCTGAAGGTAGCAGACACGCTCTGTTCCTCACGTATCGCTGTAATGTGATTGAATCAGCCTAACATATCAGTAGCAATTCGCCGTCTGAAAGCTGCTTGGAAATATTTAGAGAGCCGTTTGAACATTTTGAGGATTTTGAACCGTTTACGTTTTAAGCTAATCATATTATGATTCATTGTCAAATTAAATTGTTGATGATATGGTGTTGACATTTTGGTTGTTCATGTTTTGAACCCCACCTCTCGCGCATAGCTGGTCACAGTTCTAACCTAAACCTAACCGTACATTGCCGATTTTCGCAATCCAATTACCTAGCTATTTTGCTCACCAAGTTTTAAATATGCATACCGATCAAACAAACTGCTTATAGAATGTTTTCTCTGCTGATCGATCATGAAATCTTGCTGACCAAGTAGCTATTTTGCTGACCAAGTAGTTATTTTGCGGACTGAATGTTTATTAGGCAAACTCATGTTATTGTAAGCAGTGCCGGACTGGCACCCAAAACCGGCCCGGGCATTTTAGAGACGGTCGGCCCTCCACTCTAAAGAGAATGAAAAACTTCTTACACAGAATCAAGAAAAAAATCAGAATAGAACGTTAGGCTGAAATGCTAGGCAGCGACTCTAAAAGAACTAGGACTCCAAGAGCGATCGAAGTGAGCTCGAGAATCTCAACTCTTATACAAGCGAAGCGAGCTCCAAAATTTATTGACTCCGTACCATATACACGTTAGAATTGTTTTGACCTTATTACCTTATTCTGATTCATGTTATGATCCATATTCTGACTCATATTATGATCCATGTTATGATTCATATCATGATACATATTCTTACTTGGTCGACTCCGACAATGTAGAGTTCTAAGAGAAAGTAAGCTGCAAGAGCGAGCTCGAAAAATTTTCAGCTAGCTTTGAATAAATTCAAAATTAATTATATGTAATTTGAGATCAAAATGTTCGAAGGTTCTATATTTTGCAACCTTGTCTTTGCGGGTTTAAATTACCTATTTAGACCTCGAAGGATGGCCCCTAATTAGTTCAGTCATACCAGTCGATTATGCAAAACTGCAGTAGGAGTGACAATCCAGAGGCAGAAAAAGTGAGCCTTAGTGTTACAAGAAATCCCCGTAGGTTTTTAAAGAAAATTTACTACTAACAACGAGAACTAACGAAAACAGTTTTAAAAGTAGTAACAATTTTTAAAGTAGCAAAAGAAAGTCGGCCGCCAATCAGCCACACCGGCTCATCGAGCATCCGGCCCATCGGGCATTTGCCCGAATTGCCCTATGGCCAGTTCGGGCCTGATTGTAAGCTGCATATTTATGATTTAATTTTTGACCATTATCAAAATTGTTTGCGGAACAAGAATTGCTGCCTGATTTTTTTAATTGCAAACAAAATCTTTGTATGCCGACCAAATTATTTAAATGCTGTTTTTTTTTGGCTCACCAAATGTTATATTGACTGTGACAACTCATCCGCAAAATATTTCATCCGCGGATGAAACGTCACCCTTTCAAAATTTTAAGGCGACGACTCATCCGCAAGTTCGGATGAGTCGTCGCGTAGTTAATATTAATGTGGTCATATCGGCCAAATATACAAACTAGGAAGGGGTATTTTTTTTTTAAGGCTGACAACGGGAGACGGGGGAGGGGAAGGGGGAGGGGATTTCTTTAAATAATACGTTTATTCATTTAAAAGCGGCGGAAGGAGAAAGGCTGACAGCATTGTGGGGGAGGGGGAGGGGAAGGGGAGGAGAAAGGAGAGGAGATGGGGTAAGAGAAGGGGAGGAGAAGGGGGTTTTTTTTGGGGACGTTGTATATATATAACCCTGCTCCCCAAACCCCGCTCCCCCCACCCCTCCCCCGCTGTTAGCCTTTCTCTCGTTCCTCCGCTTTTAAATAAAGGCTTGTGTTTAAACGCCTACCAGAAAAGAACCTATTTTACTACCAAAAAAATTCTTCTGCCCCCAAGTGCCGGGCCTCCGCCGGCCTCCTTCGTCGGCCTACGGCCCGGTGCCCATGCCGCCCATAAAGGATACTGTCGCGAGACGATCGTATTATGATTTTGGTTTTGATTTGGTGAGCTGAGGTTTATCCATTTTGATAGGCAAAAAGAATATAAATACAACACGTACAATTATTCTGATGAGTGTCTAATTATTTTGAAACTTAAAACGTTGTTCTTTAGGCACCTCAGTATAGAGTGGGTTAATTTTATTTGAAGTTAAAATATTTTATTTAGTACTCTAATCTAGGGTCTCTCTGTACTTTATTCTAGGGTCTAAAAATCTTTTTTGGTGAGCATTTAAATTGTAGCCTTAATTAAATGAACTTCCGAAAAAAATCCCCCTTCTCTACCTTCTCCTCCCCTTCTCTTCCCCCATCTCCTCTCCTTTCTCCTCCCCTTCCCCTTCCCTTACCCTCCCCTTCCCCCTCCCCCACAATGCTGTCAGCCTTTCTCCTTCCGCCCATTTTAAATGAATAAACGTATTATTTAAAGAAATCCCCTCCCCTTCCCCTCCCCCCTCTCCCGTTGTCAGCCTTAAAAAAAAAAAAATCCCCTTCCTAGTTTGTATATTTGGCCGATATGACCACATTAATATTAACTACGCGACGACTCATCCGAACTTGCGGATGAGTCGTCGCCTTAAAATTTTGAAACGGTGACGTTTCATCCGCGGATGAAATATTTTGCGGATGAGTTGTCACAGCAATTAATTACTTCCCTTATTAAATAGATGTGCGTTATCCCAGCAGGAGAGTGGCTCCTAGAGTGATATGAGTGGAACGTGTAGGTATTTAGTGTGTAGGTAATCCGCTGTGAATGTGCACCACAGAAATAATTTGTGCGGTTTGCTGTTTTGAAAAAAAGAACGAAAATTAAAATTTTCGTGCTGGAGTGGACCAAAATTATTGGATGTGCACCGAAAATATACTACTTAGGTATCTGCCCTAAAGGGGATTTTCAGGGGGGATTTAAATACTTTTTTGGATTCCACTTTTCCTTCTCAGGGGGGATTAGTGGAATAAGCCCTTCTTTTTGATTAGTAGTCAACACTGAATAATTATGAGATGTTGGCATGTCATTAAAAATCACATTAGAGTCGTGGAAAGAAATATGCATTCAACGCTTCGTAATCATGCAGGGTGTTTAGACTCCAATTTAATGCTGCAGATAACTTATCAGTGTCCGTTTGATCATTACGTAAATATTGTATTGCTCTGTAGCGTGCTTGAATGACCAGAATATAAGAATTTGGACGGCGCAAAAGGAAAATGTAAGGATTGTAGCAGATGGCGTTCTGCAGTTTCTGCTTTCTTCTTTGTAAACAAGGCGTGTATGTAGGTACCTATTTGCGTAGGTATGTGTTTCTAGTTCAGTGATTTTAAATTGATATGCACGTGTATAAAAAAATATAAAACTCAAACGTGACTGTATTATGCACACGTGACTGACTAGAACACATAACCGTTTTCTGTTACGACAGCAGCGACCTTGATCTCGAAGTCACCACCCTTCAGAGTATCCAAATACTGCCGGCTCCCAAAGGTTTGATTACGATTGGCAATGTTTTGATTTTCAGGATGCCCCAAAAAGTGGTTCGCCATAGAACAGCATGGTCCGTTCCGTAACAGCTTGGTTAGCTGGTCTCATCTATCTAGGACAGCCTGGATCCCTCAGGGCCATCCTGAACCCATCTGGAACATTCTGGATCCACGTGGGACCTTCTGAACCTATTTGGGACATTCTGAACACTTCTGGGGCATTCTGAATTTCTGAACCCATCTGGGACATTCTGAACACTTCTGGGGCATTCTGAACCCACCTGGGACATTCTGAACCCATCTGGGACATTCTGAATCTACCTGGGACAGTGTGTATCCATCAGGTACATTCTGGATTCACGTGGGACAGTCTGAGCTCATATGGGACATACTGGATCTACCTGAGTCAGTCTGGAACCATCATGCAGGGACATCCTGAATCCATCAGGGATATCCTGATTTCATCTGGGACATACTGAACCCATTTGAGACATTCTGGATCCATCTGGGACATTCTGAACTCATCTGGGACATTCTGAATCCATTTGGGACATTCTGAACCCATCCGGAACATTCTGGATCGTCTAGAATAGTTTGTATCGATCTGGAACAGACTTTATCGATGTGAGACAGTCAGAATACATCTGGTATAGTACAGTCGGTATCGATCTGGAACTTTCTGGATCCATCTGCGACAGTCTGAAACCATCTGCGACAGTCTATCGATATGGGACAGTCTGCGTCCTCTGGAACAGTCTGGTTCCATCTGGGTCGTTCTGAACCTATCCTAGACATTCTGGATCTACGTGAGATATTCTGAACTTATCGGGGACATTCTGGATTTGTCTGGGACATTCTAGATCCACCTGGGACAGTCTGAATCGATATGGGACGATTCTGGAACATTCTGGATTCACGTAGGACATTCTTGATCTATCTGGGACAGGCTGGATTCATCAGTGACATCCTGAATTCATCCGGGACATCTGAACCCATCTGGATCAGTCTAGATCCATGTGAGATATCTATTCTAAACCCTTCTGACATAGCCTGTATCCATCTGGGACGTTTAGAACCCTTCTGGGACATTCTGAACCCATCTGGGTCAGTCTGGATCCACGTGGGACATTCTGAACCCTTCTGGGAAAATCTGGGACATTCTAAACCCTTCTGGGAGAGGTTGGATACATCGGGGGCATGCTGAACCCTTTTGGGACATTCTGAATCCTTCTGGACCCATCTCATACATTCTGGATCCTTCTGGGACAGTCTGGCTCCTCTACGATAATTTGTATCGATTTGGAACAAATTTTCGTTCTGAGACATTCGGAATCCATTTGGGACAGTCTGCATCGATCTGATCTGTTTGGCCATCGTCATTGGATTCAGTATCGACTTGGTCCACTTACGCCCGAATACTCGAACGTCACTCAATTTTAAGTTGCACTTAAATCTCGTGCTGTCTTTGTTACTTTAACGCAGAGTGACAGAGATAGCACGAGTTTTGAGGGCTACTTATAATTGAGTGACGTTCGAGTATTCGGGCGTAAGTCTGTGTTATAATTATATCGAAGTCTCTAGTAACTGACCCAATTGTCGTGACAAAACTAGATATAACTTATCTATACGACCTTTTCTGTCAGGGTACCTACAGTTCTACAGAGTTACAGACGTGCTAGTGCTTTTATGTGCGGTTTATATGGTTTGGCAATCGAAGATCGCATCTTCCGATAAATCGAGTGAGGGAATAGCATGCAGGCCTATCATTATCATCTTTGTGTAGTTTGTCGACCCGGTTTACCTCATAGGGTTGTACCTCTTCTGGCATCAGGACCGAATCGCATTTGTTCATGCTCCTATCCTTTTCTGTCGTTCTGAACCGCCATTTGCTTGAATGAGCGAAGCGAGCTGGAATGCTTTCGCAAGCGGCAGCGTCGATGATGCTTTCGGAAAAGTGCGAGTCCCTGCAGCCAGAGGAGGCTTAACTCTTACGTGGAACTAAAAAGCAAAAGTTAAACCCCAGAATTAGACTTCAAAAAAAATCCCTCGAACCCTACAATTCTGGACCGTATCGATCGATCGACCGTATCCCTAGTCGCCTTTAAACACCTTAAAAAAAACTTTAACAACTGCTACCTAACTAAAGTACTACCTATTTACCAACAATCTACGCGTAGGTTGGTTTTCTAGCGCAGCAACTGACAGTATTTGCAACTTACCGAGATTACTTGGTAACTTAATTCTCAGTAACACTACGCTGGGTACGCTAAAGTCAGGAACTCGGGTCGTTGACACCGCTTGCGCTGCACTTCGCAAGGCTTGCCTCCATGACTAATATCTAACGTGATTTGACGTTGTGTGAATGAATAAATAAAATTTTATTGTAGGTATGTCTAACTATTCTAAATGTATTATTCACTTTAGGGGCTAGTATTAATACTATTAGTTTTCAGTTATCAGAGGCCAACTTCACGTATCTCTTGATACGTCAGGGCGCCATACCCAGATATGAATTTAAAACAGTATTGAATAATACATTTTTGTCTTTCTGAATGGACTTGCCTATCTAAATAATTTTATAAGTACCTACCCGTGTAGATAAAGTTTTGTAGATATACCTAGATAATTTTGCTACAACAGCAATCGAGCCCGGCTTTCTTTTCGCGGTCTTTTTGGCCATTTTCTCAGTCGATCGACAATTTCGATCACAATCCTAATCAAGTACCTACACAAAGGATTCTACCACAGATTATCAGGCACGGATTAATCGGGTTAAAAGATTAACCGGTTAGACATTAGGTAACCCATGTTTTTCATTAACCATATACCTACTGGTGAACTCGTTTAGCAAATAGTTGGGTTAACCATTTAGATATGAAAGAGACGAAACACTTAGCGCAGGTCAACTCCATCCCTTTCTAGCATATAATTTGTGTACCTACCTACAAAAATGAACTCTGCGGGTAAACCGGTTATTATAGGCTGATTAACCCTGTTATACGGGTTAACCTTTACCATAGAATTTTTCACCAAATTCTAAAAATAAACTGATTATTTCCCCAATAGGTAGGTATAACTATCCATACTATCCATACTTAATATTATAAATGCGAAAGTAACTCTGTCTGTCTGTCTGTCTGTTACTCTTTCACGCCTAAACGGCTGAACGGATTTTGATGAAATTTGGTACAGACATAGTTTGGAACTTGAGAAAGGACATAGGATAGTTTTTTTTTTTTTTTTTTTTCGCGAGATAAACCAAAAATCTGCCGGAAGTCACTATTCCACGCGAACGAAGTCGCGGGCAAAAGCTAGTTTTATTATAAATATAAAAGCCCTTTTCAGTAAGATTTAAGTAAGTACCTATTTGTTGACTAACATTATAATCGTTTGGGTTAATGAATAGGTTTTTTGTGGGTGCTACGCATTTAGTTTTATTTGGGATTCTTTGAATATTATAGGTACCTCTACTAATAGGGTCGGACGACCTAAATGGCCCGAAGTGAGTCCCCACAAGCCCGTGGCCAGAGACTGATAATGATAGATGAATATCAGAAAAGCATGAAATATATAAATTATTAACTTGGTGGTCTACAGCTAAAAACGGGCGCAGACCCCACGCCTATCCGAATTACCGCCTCGCTTGCAACACGCCTCGCAAGCCAGACCCGTGGGGAACCCGGCTGGCAAACACCAACTTCGACTATATAGCCAGTATTGGCCAATCCGACGCTGGGTGGATTGACCGCTTACCGCTAAGTAAAGCGTCTGTTTTTCAAGAGTGGCAGCACTGTTTGTGTTTTAATAGGGAGTATTGAGTGTTGCCAATGGCCTAAATAAGCACTTAAGTGATCAATTAGTACGAAAACCTTACAAAATCTATGTTGATTGTCGTAAATAGAAGATACAGTCTTATCGTAATTATTTTACATTCTAACTTTGATAGACATTTCAGAGGCAGCTTTCGCTTCTTAGAGCGAGAAACAGCGGGAATTCTATCGCACACAATAGTATAAGTCGAGGGAAATGAAAAAAAGGTCGAACAAAAGTTTTAGTCCTCAGAATTTTGATGTGATTTTTGCCGCTCAGGGCTTTTTTATTTTTTAACGTAACCCTAAATATCACTGTTATTCTGGAAATAACTGAAAGGTCCTTCAGTTGAATTTGACTACTCGAGTAAAGTAAAGTGTAAGAAAAGGAATGTTCAAATAAAACAAGTCTCATCTAATTAGTTTTAGAATTTTATAACAAGAAAAAATTTACATTTACGGAAAATATTATTTTAAGTTTATAATTTAAATAATGAATTATTCATAGATCTTCGTCAGTAGTAATCCTATGGTGGGAGTTGAGTGGACGTCTGCTCTCTTCATCTGAGCCATAGATAACCTCCTCGTCTGAATCGTTGATCATAGAGAATGCAGGATTGTCTTTGGTAATGGCCGTTTCTGAAACAACACGTGGTATATTTTATTATATTTTTTGCGTCAGGTATATCCTTCGATTTTTTGTCTTTGTTGTTATATATTAGGTATAGCTATAAATAGTTGTTAAGGATTTTAGGATGAATTGACTCAAGACTTCGGGGTGATTTATTCGATGCGAGAATTATCAGTATCTACTGTCTTGGTACCGTTAAAACATTTAGGGCTCAAAAAATACGATAGGTAGCTAATTCCTTCGAAGAGCTCCTATCCTGCACCTCCTCGTACCAGCCCTCACGAGACGCGTGAAACGGTTTTAGGTTAAAAAAAGAGGCTTTGGCTTCGCAACAACGAAACGGAAACCGAAGGTTTGTAACACTAACAAGCGACGATATTGAACAAACTGATGAATGCACGAGAGCGCGATGGCAGACGCGAAGTGCGGTTTCGATACATTTCCCTCCTAATTTTTAAATGTCAACGGCGCCCTCCTGTCAAAGTCAACCAGGTGCCAAAAAGAAATTGCTGCACTATTATTAAATCTGCCAAACTCACCATGAATATTTCCACCGCCAGGAGAGAACAAATAGGCCAGTATGTAAATATAAAAGTTGAACAGTCCATAGAGGGCCATGAAGGGTGCGGAGGTGTCGAAGTGTACCTTGGGCTGGCTCGCCCAGTGGTCCTGCAGCGCCGCCGGGCCCCATCCCTGCAGCGCCAGGACTGTGCTGATGGACGTCACTGTACCCACTACTATTGATTGGCATCGGAGTCGAATGTCTGTAACATGTAAATGTATAGGTGCATAAATAAAATGAAGCATTTCTTTTCCATGGGGATACACAGTTGTGGAGATCAGAAATGACTAGACCGATTTTTACGAGACTTTTACTGACAGATAGCTGATGTTATAAAGAGTAAACTAGTTTTATTTCAGAAAAAGTATTAAGTGTTCGGCAAAAAAAAAACGATTCAAATAGGAAATAAACATTTTCGGCCTGGTCATCTGTTGAACAAAAACCACGAGGACTGCAAAGCGACTGTAGATACGTCTTAGTCGCTCCATGTGGTATTAACTCA
The DNA here is from genome assembly GCA_949775195.1 of Diarsia dahlii. Classification (NCBI taxonomy): domain Eukaryota; kingdom Metazoa; phylum Arthropoda; class Insecta; order Lepidoptera; family Noctuidae; genus Diarsia; species Diarsia dahlii. The sequence goes on from OX459198.1 coordinate 2,696,630, forward strand.
ACACTATTGTCTTGTATCACGCCTCCAACCAATGGAAAAATACCTCAACCGCAAAAGAATAGATTTTTCATCCCTTCAATTCGAAAAGTGTCGTTTTGTTCCTCTATATGTGCGAGCAAAGTAGCTCTTTTCTCCATTAGACTTTTTAGCGGGCAGTAATGAGATTTGAATTTAGAACATGAATCGTTCATTGAAATCGAACGCAAATTGTATTGTGATGGCTGTACGGTGCGAGGAGACGCCGTAACTAAATTTAAAAAAAAAACAAAAGCGCGCGATTTACTTCCCTGTTCTGATAATCGGTACGGACTTTATTGTATTTTGTGCAAAAAAAATGAGCTCTACGTCGAGTTCTGAAAGTGATAGTGCATTAACTCCAGAAACAATAAAAATAGAAGCTAATAACGTCATACAAAACTTAATCCCTACGAAATCCAGGGAGAAATATTTAAAGGCATACGACAATTTCTTAATATGGAGTAGAAGGTTGTTTAGTAACGTGTTGTCTTAATAAGGACGTAAAACTGGACACATATTCGTAATTAATATGTCTGATGGATTTAAACGTGTCGTCACTCTATTTTTATTAAATAATAATATTACAATAAAAAATGAGGCGCCTTTTATTTTCTCATAGAGGGTGCTGAAAAGTCGAGTGTATCACTCGGGTGCAAAATATATTTTGGGCTCGGGCGACGTACTTTGAATCCCTCACTACGTTCAGGATTCTACTAAAGAATCCCTCACTACGTTCGGGATTCTACTCTAGAATCCCTCACTTCGCTCTGGATTCAAAAAAGCGCCCTCGCCGTAAAAATATTATTTTGCTCCCTTTTTTTTTTTTTTTTTTTTTTTTTTTTTTTTGGTGGGTGGAAAATCATCGAATGACCCCCCCCGCTCTTGGGCAGAGCGAAGGGGAGTGTCAGACTTCTACTGACTAAAAACCGAACCCATGTTCCTTCTTTGCCCTTGTGCCGAGGCCACGTCATCTAGTACTAAAATCCGCGGCCCCGACGGGCGTCGGCCCTTGCGGGCCCCTCCTTGCTGACATCTCTTTGAGGCGCGCGTGGAACACGAACGCGCCGCCGACACGGTCTGTTGCCGTCAAGGATACAATCTACTATTTAGTACTACATATTTTAAAGGGTAAGTGGACCTCATAAAAGCCCGGAAGCGGCGGAAGCAATTTCAGCGATAATAAAATGCAAGACTTACCGAAAAATGGCATATTCCTCAAATCACTATACGCCTTTATGATCAATATTATTAAGTATAAGAAGTATATCGTGATTGCACAGAAGAACCACAGTTTCACCAGCTGAAATTAAAATAAACGAGAATTTTAACACAGAATGTCTGCAGGGACTCTAAACGTTGACTAAATTAACGTCACAATTTTATTAATTAAATTAACTATTGAAAATTTATAGCATTAAATCTTCTTAAAAAAAATCATCATAAGCGCAACTTATGCGCATGAGCAGTTTCTAAGTTCAACAAATTCCCCAACCAATCGGACTCAGATGGCCTACCATGACGCGTGGGAAAGCGACAGAGCTATACAGGGTGTCTAGCGCCATCTCTTTTCCACACTGGAATAAGGTTAAAACAATCCTGCTTATATCATGGTACCTATGCCACATGAACCTTTAACAGTTGCATTTAAGAGACCAGTTAACATGTGAGCGAATGAAACTTACTGGATAGTCAGGATCCATCATGTAGTTGAAGGTGGGATCCAGGTAGCTGCTGAACTTCTGCCAGTTGCCGAGCATGAAGGCGGGTATCACGCACAGGGTCACCAGCACGAACTTGAACAAGTAGAAGGAGACGAGGCCTCTGTCGTTCTGGAAGATATGGACACAGTTTTAAACAATTACAATATTTATGGTAACCCTCCAAATAGTAGACGCGGCCCACAAGGGCCAGTGCCTGCCAGGAATGAGAATTACCGCGGCCCTAGAACGCAAAGGGCATTAGAAAGAACACGGATGGGTTTTAGTCACTAAGAGTCTGACTCTCCCTCCTGTTCCACCCAGATCGGGAGGAATAATTTGATGAATTCCCATCCTTTAGAAAAAGAACACCTTCAAATGCGGCGATCATTCGTGTCGGGTGTCGGCCTGTCGCAGTCCACTACTGGACCTAGGGCTCTCCTAAACTGCTGCATGACACCTCGACCACCAGCTTCCACATTAAGACCACCCCAGCCACATTTTGAAGGTCGTCGGTAAATGTAGCTAGTGGTGTACCACAATACCCTTGCCGATACGCGGTCTCTACTCCAAAATTCGTTTGATCAAACAAACGCAACGTCAATTTCGAGGGCAGTGGAACTACTCTTCTTCAGTTTCCCGAAAGTTATGTTAAATTAAATAATCCGTCTGGTCGATAGTCATTGGTAGTGGTGGAGGCAAGTGGTTTCATATATATGAATTCGCCCAGGGAAGAAACTGCCGCCACTACTGTTTTACGTTCTGCGAAGCACTTTGCCACGGTGACATCCGAAAACCCCTGGGCGTAAACACTTCCTATCAAGTAAGCTGTCAGCCTGTTTCCTACAAAAGAGTTGGTAACACACCTGTCTCAGCCCGTGATACTGTGAGAGCCACGATATCATAACCACTGCCAGAAACGCGGTTTGGAAGAAGTTGCCAATCAAAGGCGCCATGATGGCCCCAGGGAAGAATCTCAATGGATACAGGGGATCTGAAAATAAAAATACACTGGACTTAAAAGCTGATATAAAAATGATAGAGAATCGACATCGATTCTTCATCATCTTCGCCATCGTCCTTGTCCCATGTTGCTTGGATCCAGCAAAAGAAGTTTTCTTCAACTATTCTCCCCTGTCAACCGTCACGCTATAATTCACTACCTTTTCTTTCAAGTCATTCCACACAACACAATCCATTTATCCTTTTCGTTCCGTTCCCGTCCCTCCACGCAGGACATTGATATTACGTGGGTGAAATTCTAAGAAGTTTAGTATCATGTTTGGATAAACTGTTAATTGATTGATGACCTCAATTGAGTGGACCGAGCTGGGAAGAGAAATATGACCTTGACCAGTTGCCCTCTTCAGACGAGTGACTTTAACACGTATAAAAGGCAATTAAGGTCCAACCCAGCAGTAAAGCTGGTGATTTCGCCAGCCGACCTATGACTACCGATTCTGATTTTTTTATTGCAGGTGAAGTGATACCAATCAATTAGTTTGCTAACAATACTCAATCTAATACTTGACCTTCGGGGTGACGTAGGTCAACCAAAATAATCTTTTTGGTTTATTCCAGTCTGGTACCCATGGATAAAATGTAGGGTATCGTATCCAAAGGGCATAGACTGCACTGCAGTGTCGGCACATTTCGACACCATATCCCAAACTGTATTCTCAAGAGATTTAATGTTTAATTTTTTTTCTATGTATCTCCAGTTTCGTCACACGCGAAGTAACATTGCAAAAAATAAATAGGCATAGCGATGGAATATATTATTCTATAGTTTCCTTCCTCTTTTAAAAACTCTCTGTTTGAGCTAGGTTAGGTGAGAACTACAATTTCTCCATGCGTTTCACCGCTTTCTTTGCCACGGTGAAACGTATCGACGTACGGCCGTACCCATTAACTATTTTTTTTCCAGTTAGTACTCCTAGAGAGGCTTCTGTGCGAGCTTGGAGAAAACCGCACGGGGAAAAGAGTAGGCTTTTGCCCAGCCGTGGGACAATGTAGGCATAATAAAAAATTGGTCAAGTGCAAGTCGAACTTGCACCATTGTAGATATTGAGAGATTATCCATGTTACTTTAGCACCATAGACTTTTTATTATAGGTGTTCTTGTAATCTGTCTGCGTTGAACTAATTTCTGTATTTTTTTCAAAATTTTAGGCTAAGTAGTTTCGGAGATAAGGGGGGCAGACAGACACACCAGTGATCCTATGGGTTCCACTTTTTCCTTTTGAGGTAGGTACGGAACCCTAAAAATAGAAAAAGTACTATCTATCTACCTACCTATCTTTTTCTTTTAAAATGTAAACAAAAGTGTCATAAGCACTGCATTTTTCAACCACGGATTCTATAGATTACTCCACATCGTTTGCGTGCATCAAGATCGTTTCACATAATGCACATTTCATAACCACAGTTGCTACAATGGCCTGCCTTGCGGCATCTTGCTCCCGTAATGTTCCTTAAAGGAAAGGGACCTATCTACCTGCAGCTGCACGAAGTATCTCGGATTAAAAAATGCTCGAAGTTGGGTCTTCGGTATGTCCTAGTGTATCGGTTTTTGTATTATAGAATAGCGGCTGTGTTTTTTGCGGTAGGACAGTTAGTTGCAGCGCGCAGTGGGTTTATCCATATGTTTTCCAAGATCTTTATAACCAACCAAAGCTAAGAACAAATTGGGCAGGGCTATGCGAATCAAATAGGTATTATATCGAGACATGTCTTATTAATCGTTAATGGTTCCCCATACTCAGAACATGATTATGAATCTCCCAAAATAGAAGTTCCTCATCGATAATTAAAAAAAACAGCCGTGCCATGTGCCATACATTTTGACCGTGTAGGCATGTGTAGGTCTTGTTACAGCTGTTGTGTTTTTTGCGTCACTATCCCTTCCCACCCTATAATATTGCTACAAACGCCGGGTCTTACAAGGAGAGAGCGGATTGTAGGCAACCTCACGGATTGAAGTATTGAACAAAGGATTTTTGTTTTGAAACACAGCGTTTTGCTAATGTTAAAGTTAAAACAAGACACGACTAGTGCCGTGAATGAAATGATCGATAATACGATAGTGGTATCGATGCTAAAATAACAGCTGTAAATTAAATTGTAAACATTTTTTTTTTAATATGATATGGGCCTGCTTCTGACCTCAATCTGGTCCTGAGGACAGAGAAGAGGTCAAAAATGGAACAAGCTAACCTAGAACAAGGCTATTTACGCGCGACTTTACAATTTATCGACAGCAAATATGAGAAGGGACAGTCAAGGCTCACAAAAAGGTCCTTACTCATTTTGTCCTTACTTGCGTTGGTGCACTCTACAAAGTAAGCGGTTGACCTTTTTTGAACGTTATAGCCCTAGTTTTAAAGTTGAAAAGTGGTTAACAGCGAACGTTGGCAGCTGTAGCTACGAGTGGGGGTAGGCCAGCGTAGGCACAGTATGGAGTGGCTCAACACTCGGATATAATCGTCGTGGTACTGACAGATGCCAGCACATCTGTCAATTTCTTTAATAGATTTTCAACTTTATCGCTAAAGCTTTAGGTTCAAGGTTGATTGAGAAAACTAGACAGCTTCGGGTATAAACGTGCTTCGCATCGAATATCGTGCTTCGTGCAGAGGCGTGAATAGAGAATTCCTTTTCAAGGCAAAATTAATTAGATATAGAAAATTCGCAGGCGCGGATGGTTATCGGATTCAGTCGACGGTAAGGATTTTTAGCCCCGAGCTGTTTCCGTGTACACAGGCCGCTATAGCACAGGCTATAGTGATCCATACAATACTGACGAAGTGACGACCGTACCCTAAGCACGGTGTATCTTAATAAGGTGAATGCTTCAGGGTAGCCCGCGAAATTCGAATTTTCTTACGTACATATTTTATTTAAATAATTATGTTCATTTTGATATCCCATTTTTAAACACAATTTAAATAGTTTTAGAATATTTACGCCATTAAGAAAACGCCACCATGTCAGTCCGACTTCAGGACCAGACCACGGAACCTATCCTTCTGCAGCGCGGTGTGAGACAGGGAGACGTCATATCTCCGAAACTGTTCACCGCTGCATTGGAGGATGTCTTCAAGGTTCTGGATTGGAAAGGACTTGGCATCAATGTCAACGGCGAGTACATCACTCACCTTCGGTTTGCCGACGATATAGTGGTCATGGCTGAGACCATGGAAGACCTCAGTAAAATGCTCGATGACCTCAGTAGAGCTTTCGAAAGAGTGGGTCTTAAAATGAACATGGACAAAACCAAGGTTATGTCGAATGTTCATGTAACACCCACTCCTATCAAGATCGGAGACTCTACGCTCGAAGTTGTGGACGATTATGTCTACCTGGGACAAACGGTCCAGTTGGGTAGATCTATAATATAACTTCGAGAAAGAGGTCAATCGTCGAATCCGACTCGGCTGGGCAGCGTTCGGGAAGCTGCGCAGTATCTTCTCGTCCAACTTACCCCAGTGTCTCAAGACGAAAGTCTATGACCAGTGTGTGTTGCCAGTGATTACATACGGGACCGAAACGTGGTCGCTCACAATGGGCCTTATCAGAAAGCTCAAAGTCACCCAAAGAGCAATGGAGAGGGCTATGCTCGGAGTTTCCTTGCGTGATCGAATCAGAAATGAGGACATCCGCATGAGAACCAAGGTTACCGACGTAGCCCGAAGAATCGCCAGACTTAAGTGGCAATGGGCAGGGCACATTGCTCGCAGAACGGATGGCCGATGGGGCCGAAAAGTTCTGGAATGGCGACCGCGAACCGGAAGACGTTGCGTTGGAAGGCCTCCCACTAGGTGGACCGATGACCTGGTCAAGGTTGCAGGAACCTGCTGGATGAGAGACGCACGGGACCGGTCAATGTGGCGACGCCTGGGGGAGGCCTATGTCCAGCAGTGGACGTCTTTTGGCTGAAATGATGATGATGATGATGACGCCATTAAGGTAAATATTTCAGCCTCTTTGCTGAGACTATCATCATCACTGTCTATAGGAATTGAAGCAATTAGGACTTAGTTTATCTGTGGAAAATTTCATTTCCACTCTAGTTGTGATAAATGAAATAAATCCAAGAGTGAAATACATAGCATTTTGAACTTGTGTATTGAAATAACGTGTTTCTGTCTTGTTTTCTCTACAACTGGCTCAAATAAGTGCGTCCTTGTCTTACTCATATTATTGTTTAGTGACTTGTCACTATTCTCCGTCTACGAAAAAGGGAGTGAGACAAACCGGTCCCCGGGGTAATCGTGTACCGTCCCCGGCATTTTAAACATGGACGCCTTTTAGATATAAAGGTGCGCTTGAAGTATAAGTAGGTGTGTTGATTCACTTCCTTTGTTTAAGATACACTTGAGATTGTCCCACTATTTTTTGTGGCTACCACAATTAGGTACCTACACGTCTTAAATATTGTAAATAAGTATGTTTCATTCAATCTGTGTGTTGTTAGTACAATGTCGTTTTTCTGTAATATTGTAAGTACATGTTTTTGCTCATAGAAATAAATAAATAATTTTCCTTTTTATTTTTTTGTGGCGGAAAACGGTGCTGATAGGTGGCGTTTGCAACCGCAAAATCTGTCTCTGTAATTACTTACATTCCTCCCTCCTTCTACCAATTCTGCCTTCCTCTAACATAACAGAATAACAAAGGATTTGTGTCTGAGTAGGATTTCAAGTCTGATTATGCTTTTATAAAGGGGTCTGGAGGACTGCTTAATTTAATTTTAATACCTTCATTATAATTAATTATTATTATCCTTACTTAAGGTTGCACAAGCCAGTCATTCTCCTAAACGTAGTATGGTGATTACTACTCTGTTTGACGGTGTAGGTTCAAAATTAAAAATTGTATCAACTGGTCTTGTCATTATTGAAGCCGAATTGGAAAAAAATATTGGTTTGGAAGTTATGAGCGTCGAAAATAATATTCTATTGTACTTACCGTTGAAAGTAAGTAAGGACGGCAATAAAATGTAGATCCATCTCTGTTCAATTGACCAGTCGGACATGGGGTATTTCCGCATCATGTACGCAAACCAAAACTGAAAATAAATATTAAAAAATACATAAATAGGGTAGTTGACAAAAAAATCTAATTAGTCGTCAGTTAGATTTTCAAAAAATGTTGGACACCTATATCATAATTTTTCACGTACCTAAACAAAAAATTAAGACGATACAGTGCTTCGAAAAGTCGTGTGACGTCAGAGTTTGGTACATTTTTTTCCAGAAAGTGACGTCACAAACCCTACTAACGTAATTTTTCATTAATTTGATAAAACAAAAAACACGTATCCAATGTTTTTACCCGACTGCGGCGAAGCCCAAAAGGAGGGTTATGTGTTTGACGTGTATGTATGTATGTATGTATGTCCGTTTCTTTGTTCCCTCATAACTCATAAACGGATGAACCGATTTGAATGAAATATACGTCGTTAGATTCGTCTTGATGGCGCGAGTGTTATAGGCTGCATTAAAATTAAAAAACACAGAAAAATTGTGGATTTCTGGGGCCAAATCGCGGAGTTCAAAAATTTTTTTTTTCCAATACCGTCGAGTAGGGTATCAAAATAAAGGGTTTTAAAAGGAGTTTACTAAAATATACAACAATTACATGTTTAAAAGAAATTCAAAGTGAGAAATCCTATAAACAAGCACAAAAGTTAAATAAATCATCTGCGAAGAATTTTACGCGACCAACGAAAGAACAAACAAAAGAACTAAAAAGTTGGAAATAAAAAAAGTAGTTAAAAAACTAAAAAACCCGACTGAAAAAACTGAAAAGCAAAAAAACAAGCACATTTTAAATTAAACAAAACTTGGAAGCAGGCGGGGTTCATGAATATTAAATTATGAAAAGAAAAAATGATGAAAATAGAATGGACCCCGCCTGCTTCCAAGTTTTGTTTAATTTAAAATGTGCTAATTGTTTTTTTGCTTTTCAGTTTTTTCAGTCGGGTTTTTTAGTTTTTCAATAATAATTATAACAGATGGACTAAACAGAATCATATTTTTTTGGATAAAGGAGTTTTTTTTAAGTCGGATACATTGTTTTTGAATGAAATCATAACAAACAAATCTTTCCTCTATAAACTATTAGTCTTTATTAATTAGGTCATAACGTCACGCTTGTGTCCCCGAAGGGGAAAGGCAAGGTCAAATCAAATCAAAATATTTTAAATCACATAGTCTACATGGGCACTTTTAAAACGTCGACAAAAGGAGAACGGGCAAAGATGTATCACACATCCGTTAATAGGGGGTGACACTACTGCGGACACACATCACACCCTACGGACAGTCGTCATACCCTACTCAGAATGTTGAACAAAAAACATTTATTTGGTAGGGGAAGGACCAAAGAACCTCATGCTCACTCAATAGTTACTTCTGTTTGTAATAACAGGCCTTTTTTTAAAGGTTGGGATCTCATCAATTAACGACTCCTCCCGCTCTAGGCAGAGCCGTAGGGAGTGTCTTCTACTGACTAAAAACCACCCATGTTCCTTCTCAGCCTTTTGTATCCGAGGCCCCGGTATCTCTTTCGAACAACCCGCAGCCCCAGCAGGAGGCCTTTCTAGGCCTAGAAAGTAGAATTTGAGCAGTGAGTTTGTAGAAAAAAATGCATCCTCCTTTGAATCGGTGTGGGTTATGTTCAAAAGTATATAAGGCTCACTGCATCATTCATCAGATTCTGATAAAGATACACATAAAATCACGCCCGTAATCCCCGAATGGTTAGGCAGAGGTGTATCTAGTAGTACACCTACATTTCGTCAGTTTTCTTTAACTCGCACGTAATAGGGTGCGAGCCTATTGCCATTAACTTGAGAAAGTCTTAGAAAGGCAGTCTATCATCCATCTCCATCAGAGACTACCAATCTTTTAGTTAACCATAGCGAATAGAGCATGTGAAATATCGTGAGGAAACCGGCATGTCCTAGAACCACAAATTCGAAGCCTGTGACATATCAACCCGCACTGGGCCCGCGTGTTTGATTATTGCCCCTTGCCTCTCCGAAAGGAGGTCTGTGTCCTAGCATTGGGAACATATTATTATAGTATGCTTATGTGAAACTTACGGTCATGAAGAATGATGTCATTACAAATATAAATCTGAACCACGTCTCCATTTGTGTAAATGCTGGATTGTAGGTCTTGAACTGAAACCAAAATATACGTCATATCGTTAGTTCTTGTATCCTTTATGTGATCGCTAGAATGTTTTTACTTTTCGTTCCTAAAGTTGGTAAAATTCTTTCAAAAAACTCTATGAATATCCGTAGGTGTTAACCTAACCCATAAGAGTTATCTTACACGGTGTTCAACCATTACTTCCTATAGTGGGTTTCTCCGAAAGGAAACCAAACCTATCTTGTACCCCTATCCCTATTATAGGTATGACTCAGTTAACAGATAACATTGTAGTACAAAATACTTACATAGTTTAATACAGATAAACCAGAAAAGGTATGCGCTTGAGTTATCTTTGTGCGTCAGAATTAGTCTCCCATAAATGAAAAGATTCTAACTTTCATCTGTTTTTTGTCAGTTTACCTACTACAAAAGTTTTTTGGAATTACACAAGTTTGTTATCTAATTATGGTGGCAAGTACGTTCATGAATGTAACACAGCTTTATATTAGATCACATAAGCGAAGATTGCCGAAGCATATACTTTTCCTGGAAGATCTATACAAAAAATGTCTTGATACTCACATAGAATATAATGTCTCTTATAAAGTATCTATGATGGAACTCCTTGAGCCCAAAGAAGTTAATATTAAACACGTAATGCGTGTAGTCGAGCCACAAGATGTGTAGGATCATCACCTCGTCGCAGACACGCTTCTTGCATTTTAGATGCTGAGTCCTGGAAGAAATATGGTCTTAATTTCGGATTTTCTTGGTTGGTTAATGCAGTATTCCAGGTGCTAAATTAGCTTTAAACATTTGTACTGATGGGACATAGGTTTCCTTCTTGTGAGAAAGTGTGGATCGTAAATCGGCACTCGAGCCCAGTGCGGGTTGATCGATGTCTTATGTCTATGCTGAGATTGGGACCTTTTATACTCGTACAGGATCAATTTCAACACATTCAACTCTACCCTCAACTTTTATTTTTGCTAACAAATCAATCTTAGTTTATTATCTTTTATTGGCCTTACGTTTCATATCAAATATTTTCATACGAATGTGCCCAGTGTCCTTTGAGCACGGCATATTAAAAAAAAAAACTAAATGTGGCACTCGGAGACTGCCGCGGTAAAGCTATTGCATAGCATTTTTTATCAACAGCAAATAATTAAATATTTAATTTGACAACCTCAGTTGACAACCTTGTTATTTTCCGTAACCATAGCAACCTGGTTGAGTACTGAATACTGAATATTTTCGTTAGGGAATTTCTGAATTCGCTCTCCACGCTCAAGGCCCGCGATAGAAGCTATGCAATAGCTTATTTTTTTTAAATATTTTTATTGGTCCTTTTTTATCTATTTTTGATGTAGTGTTTTATCCTGTGTGAGTCAAATAATTACTTTTTCTTTCTTTTTCGAATTTTGATTTCATCACCGGGCCACTATACCTCTATATCTGAGGTCTTAATTTGTATAATTTTCCAGGCTTACCTATTAGGGGAGTCGGCTTCAGACAATATTTCTTCCGTGCTATGGTCTGCCAACACGCCCTCTATCGAAATACTAACTTGGAAGCTCTTATCGAATATCTCCTCTGAAAAAAAGGAAGCATTCATTTCATTACATGACTATTTCTAAAGTTTTTCGAAATTACCATTACACTTTTTCTTTAGCAAAAATCGTTTCATTAATATTAACAAGTAGGTGTTGTATAACATAGCTTCTTGCAAGGGGCGTCTGTTTCACCTTTCACCCCTTGATCTCATTCTTTTGTTAAAGGCAGCTGCGAGAATTCAATTCAATGCTTCGACTTTGAGTGTCCAATTTGACAAAAGTTGTCTTCCCTTGTCTTACATTTGGTGCCGGTAACATAGGCTTCCTCAAGGACAAATGGAACTACTGTTTGTATTTTTTACCAGGAGGCACTGGGCGTCTCACTTTTGGTCATTCCCACGACTTGACAAGCTGGGATAACGAAATTTGAAAAAGCCGTCTAATAATCAAGATTTTTGATACGGTTCTCATGAAGTATTCTAGAAACTGACAGGAAAAGTAAGAGAATCGTCTTAAGAGAATAAGAAGACTAGAGAGCTCTTATCAACATCATTTTTGGCGAGTATCTCGACCATGCTGTGCTCGGAGGCCCAGCGCCTTACTATATAGATGGAAGGGGTATATTGTGTTCTATGTAGATGTATATGGTGCTAGAGACTAGAGAGCCCTTACCGTCATCATTGTTGGTGAGTATCTCGGCCATAAGCCACAGTTGCTGCGCGCGGAGGCCTAGTGCCTTGCTGTGTAGATGGAAGTGGCCTGGTATATAGTGCTCTATGTAGTCTGGTATGGTGTTAGAGACTAGAGAGTCCTTACCGTCATCATTGTTGGTGAGTATCTCGGCCATAAGCCACAGTTGCTGCGCGCGGAGGCCTAGTGCCTTGCTGTGTAGATGGAAGGGGCCCTGATATATAGTGCTGGCGTTTGTCAGCACAGAGGAGGCCGTGATTGATGTCGTCATAGTTGGTGATGGTCCTAAAATAGCAAGGGAATATTTTTTTATCATTAAAATTTAGCTGGGTTTGTTGTATAATATTTTAACCTATTGTTTTGTCAGCGCTGGGTCACAGTCCCAGGCTTCTGTATAGTGGAAGAGAGTGGATGGTTATCTACAATGTGGGTCCAGTGCGGGCTGGTGCAACAGACAGACTGACAGAGGCGGCGGAGGACATTGTTTTATAATAATAACTAGCACTTCGCCCGCGACTTCGTCCGCATGTAAATTATAGTTTATGTTGGAAACAGTAACCACTTACTAAACGAATTATTAAAGTCGATGTAGGTAGTGACTGTGTTTAGTATTAGCGGTAAAGGTCATTGGGTGTAATTGCACCCGGTTTGTTAAAACTTACAAACATTTATAAATTGTAGGAGTACAAATTAGCAGTACAATAAAAAACGACGTTTTTACTAGATATCCTTACATGACACTCTCAGTTATGAATGAAATCATTCGACATTCTGTAAATACCTATGTATGCTCTGCGGAATGTATATGTGCTGTCTCTCTTGCGCATTAGTCATGCTCTCATGCTGTAGTAGCGCCCGCGCACTGATCAACCTACAGCGCAGTTGAGCGCAGTCGCTCGTCATTTGTCGTTGCGATTTGTGTGTTCTCAGAATTTCAATTTTCCTTATCGACTATAGCGTTATTAGCGTTTTTACTGGTTTTTTTGTTTGGATTTCGTTAAAATGGAAAGACAAAATAATTGTATTTCATGTGACCGATCTGTGTTAGGCCGCAGAAAATATCGCCTTACAGAATTGTTTTTCGAAAGATTTCAAGATCACGTCGAGTTGTTATTACAAGAAATAAAACCACGTGAGGTAAGTAGAGGTATAGGCATATAAGTTGAACATGCGCAGTAGTCGAATTTTAGACGTCCCATACAAATCAAACAGGGAACCTGCGCAGAACGACGCCATTTTGTTTCAACTTACGTGCCGGGCATTCTACATACCTTTACCGTTTTGTTTTGTTGCAAGTTGGAGTGTATTCTTTCGTTATGGTTTGTAGTTTTTTTTTAGAAATAGTTTGACTATTTACCTAGGTACATTATTCTCTTAGGTCAGTATCTGCATGGTTGCTTTATCAATAATTCAACAATTCTAAACAAACAATTAATAAAACAAAGACATTTCTCTAAATGTTCCAAATTGTTTCAGATTTCTTTTGATGGCTCACGATCATTATGCAATGATTGCAGGGTGAGGTTAGATCGTGCTCTGCATAATCAATCTAGAAGCGAACCACTTCAAGAAGTCCAACTACCAGATGCTGGTGAGAAAATGCAAGGCGCGGGCATACAAGTGAATACCGGTTTTATCACCCTAGAAGGCTATTCTCGAGCTGCAAATACATCAAGATGGTGTATATTTCGTAACTGCAGAAGTAAGGCTTTGCATGTTATACCAGCTTACATAAAATTCCGTTTGTTACATAATAATAACTTTTATATACCTCCACTTGCCAGAATTTGTCATCCACATTTAGCAAAAAATTATTGGGAAAAAGTGGTTGCTCATCCAGTGAAGGAATTTAATGGTACTCATGTACTTGATATTATCAACATATATAAGTGGGGGTTGGAACGAAATAAAAAATAATATACTTAGATTATTAACAAAAAATATTTTTTTTCCAATACAAAAATGTTTTAAGGTTTTTTTTGTTTTTTTTTTAGTTAGCCTGTAGTGTCCCACTGCTGGTTAAAAGCCTCCCCCATATCATTCAGACACTTTTGTCTTGTGCCACATCAAACCACCATTAAAAAAATACACGATAACACAAGTACAACGTAATTGGTTATAGTAATATATACCAAAACAATTGATTTATTCAGATTTTATTTAGTTTTAGACGATACACATGGAAAATATTCTTTTTTTGTGCTGACAGTCAATACCCACATACTATCATAAACTAGAGACATTAATCTGTCTATTCCACCTTATTTTATATCTGTACAGTGTGGGTATAGTTTCCATACTAAGGTGCCCATTGTCCTTTGTATTAATAGTTTAATATTCGTAATTAATAATTTAATTATATAAATCGTTTAGAAAACAGGTGCGAAGTAACGCTACCGGGCGTGCGTGTACAGTGCATGACACTATCTATTTAAATAAAGAGAGAAGTCCTGACTGACTGACTCATCAACGCCCAGCCCAAACCCTTGGACCTAGAAAGCTGAAATTTTGCACAAAGGTTCCCTTTATAATGTAGACAAGGAATAAGGAAGGATTTTTCGAAATTTAACCCAAGGGAGTTAAATAAGGGATGAAAGTTTATATGGAAAATCGTCATTTTCACGCGGGCGAAGCCGCTGGCAAAAGCTGAGGAATGGGACGCCGTCGCCTCCTTCTGCGAAGCAGTGATGCTAGCGAAGGAGGTGGCGGAACGAGAGAGGGAGAGAACCTCTCAACGTCCCAGCCGCCGCGGAAGGCGCTCCGGGCGTCGGGGGTCACGCGATGACCTCCGGCCACCGTAGACGCGGGCCTGTGGACGGTGAGTAACGGGCTAGCTCGCCGTCCGGCCGTCGTCATGACGGCAACAGACCGTGTCGGCGGCGCGTACGTGTTCCACGCGCGCTTCAAAGAGATGTCAGCAAGGAGAGGCCCGCAAGGGGCCGCGGATTATCGAAAGAGATGTCGTGGCCTCGGCACATGGGCGAAGAAGGAACATGGGTTGGTTTTTAGTCAGTAGAAGACTGACATTCCCCTTCGCTCTGCCCAAGAGCGGGGAGGGGGGGGGGGGGGTTATTTGATGATTTTCCACCCACCAAAAAAAAAAAAAGGATTGTAGCAGGTGGCGTTCCGTGGTTTCTGCCTACCCCTACGGAAAATGGGGGCGCGTAGTAATCTAGTTTATACCAGACTGTCTTCATTCTTCAATGCTGAATTTCGGTACGTTTACAATCATTTCTTTGGCCTGGTTATTTACTGCTTCAATAATTTCAATCAGGAAAACATAGAACGCGGTAGATCCTTCTAACTATTAGTATTATACTATTTGTATGCGTATTTAATAAAATCCAAAGGAGTTCGTTGCTAGATAATAACATCCGCTCGGATCAATCTTTAGGTTCAGCCGCACTCGCCTAGGTTGGTCTGTCGATGGTTGACCACCAGTTTCCTTCGTGCCTCGAAAAACACGTTAAGCTGTTTGTCCCGGCTGATCTTTGACAGTCGTAACAGGTAGTCAGTGGCCTGAAAGTCTGACAACCAGTCTTACTAAGAGGTATCATATTACCCAGTACTAACTGGGCTGAGCAGCGGTGGCCCAGTGGTGGCGGCCCCGACTTACGAACAGTAGGTCGTGGGTCGAACCCAGGCAGGCACATTACTTTGTGTAATTTATTTCATCACCGCTGCTCTCAAAACGGTGAAAGAAAACATCGTGAGGAAACCGGCATGTCTTAGAACCAAAAAAATCGAAGACATGTGACATCTACCAATCCGCACTGGGCCCGCGTGGTAGATTATAGCCCATTCCCTCCCAAAAGAGGGGAGGCCTGTGTCCCAGCAGTGGGAACATTAATAGGCTGTTGATGAACTGGGCTGTGGAGGTCAGATAGGCAGTCGCTCCATGTA
The DNA here is from genome assembly GCA_949775195.1 of Diarsia dahlii. NCBI lineage: Eukaryota > Metazoa > Arthropoda > Insecta > Lepidoptera > Noctuidae > Diarsia > Diarsia dahlii. The sequence goes on from OX459198.1 coordinate 2,712,659, forward strand.
AAATACTGGTAGTCAGCTTCATGCGGTTAGACTGGACGCCGACCCCAGGACCCCAGCATAGTTGGTATGGGAAAAGACTAGGCAGTTGATGAATTAATAAAATACAATAGGTAGGTACATCTCACCTGCCAGTCCTATAAATACTCCTAAGCCGAAACAAGCGAAAAACGCAATAAATACCATCACAAACTCCCCTTTGTGCATCGAATATATTCTCATTTGAACGGACCTGAAAGTAGACAAAAAGATAATAAGTACACAAACACGTAATTTGTACAAATCTTGAAAATAAAAAAATAGGTACTTGGATACAATCATAAACATCTTTTTAAAGAGTACAAAATGAGTACGAAATAATAAGAATAGTAAAATAATAAGAATTTTGTTATGTATAGGTAATTACGGCAACTGTATTTATTACAGAGTCACCAAAATAATGGCAATTTTAAAGATCTTATTACGCTAAGGAAATATGGCTCAATTCCCTCATGTTAAAAGAATTCAGTCTTAGATGTTACAGCGATAGATGTAGGTAAATATTTAATTACGCAGTAACTTACTTCCATAAAAAACAGTACAAAAAATCCATAAAATACCTTTCACAACGGTCATGATGATATGCCGGTGCGATATACTTATTAAATTCGCTGAACAAATCACTGAATTGCGACAATGTGTTACGAATCTTATAGTTCCAGCCGCCTGAAGGCAAATGATAGGAATACCCAACATTCGCTGAATCCATCTTCACTAAATTAATTTTACACTCACTAACAACTAAAATGTGGTTAAATAAAAAGGTTACACGAAACAATAATTGCGGAATATGAAAATTGTGTAGGGATACTTGTTTGTCCTACATTTGGTTCGAGTTGTTTACAAGCAGATTATTGATTTTCGCGCTGAGGGTCGGAGTTGCCATAGTTTGCGATAGGGAGGGAAAAGTGACGTGGCAAGCGCGAGCCATCGAGAATATTTTATCGAGTGCGGACAGTATCTAGATGAGTATAATATTGCAATGCTAATTAGGTGAATTCATGCATTTTTATTAGAAACTCTTCGAAGATTTAAATATATGTACAAACTGTTATTTGTCTGGTTTATTGCAGTTCTTTAACTCGATTTATAAGTATACGCTTTATTCTAGTTTACTTTTCCCTGGCAAATGTTACATGAAGTTATACTTTTATGTACTAATTTTATTAATGCGGTACAAGACAGTTCGTAGTTTGACGGAGGGTGACCAGGTGCGCATCTTTAGTGCCATCTAGTGGGAAATTCTATGACCTATTTTTGTCATTTTTTGGAAACATCCTGTAAGCGTATCGAGGGTAGCCCGCGAAATTCAAGTTTTCTTACGCTTTTTGCAATTTGCCGGTCAGTGTCAAGCTGTATGTCGATTCAAATATGATTCGTGACTGTAACAATAAGAACCATTAATCATCAAAACAAACCTCTAATAGTACATTGCAACACAAGGGCCTAAAATGACCCATTTTATACGAGGTAGTAAATAGGAACCGAGTTATAATGGGATTTTAGCGCCGTGTGTTACACTGTACTTTTCACTACGATTGCGAGAAAATAAAATAACCATGTTAATTAATAATACAATAAACAATAATACATAAATTGTCCATTTAATAATACAATTCCAAAAATTTTGCGCCAATGCCTTTTTTATTTCTTCTGTAGTTGCAATGCAACCAACGCACACATTCTACCAAAGAGTTCGGCATTCAGCGCGTTTAGTTCCATTTTTAAAAATAAAACATTTTTTTACTTGAAACTAAATCACTCACCAGCTGGCTGAACAAGTTGTCGTACGAGATTTACTTTTAGCCCTAGGGCAATAAATGCAATTTTACGCCCGCTCTGGTATGCTATTATGACGTTCTTTTTGAGCAAGAGGAGTGAAAATTCATTTAAGGTCACTGAATGCCTTAGGTATAAGAAATAGACTTTATCACCTTCTCTTTAGTTGTTGTACCCAGTGCTGTGGAAAAAAATACGTCGATCTTTGATAGTGTTCAGGGAAAATCAAAGCTAGAAAATCAGACAACTAGTCTTGCTACAAGTTATTGTGATACCCAGTTCCTTGGTTGTGAATGTCAGATAGGTATCCGCAGTCGCTCTAAGTTAAAATACTAGTATTCAGTTGCAACCGGTTAGGCTAGACGAATTCGAAGCCGACCCCTACAGGTTGGCAAAAGGCTAGGCAGATGACGACTTGATGTGTCATACTCATGATTGTTTTGCAAACAGAATGTTTGACGTCATAAGTACCTACATTTACTATTATTTCCTGATTACTTACTTTGTGTGATTCACTGCCACGGGTCTACTGGTATACATTGGTATTTAATATTTAAGGCGAGGTTGCAGTACTTTGTTTTTATGTACGCACGACCTCACCACCCGCCCTGCCGCGCGAGCGATATAATGCCTAAATTTTGACTGTTTTCTGCTTCTTGGAGAAAAACTATAAAGAAATTATACAATATGTTTTCTTTCAACATTTACTTCAGAATAAAAAGTTCTATCTATTGATATAACTTTTATATAAATTCATGATGAATTGTCTTAGCAGTACACGTTTGAAATTGTGATTTAGAGTCATGTTTGATAAAAAAAAGTATCGAGCCGATCATTCTAAATCGCGTTTCTATCTTTACGATTTACTAGAGAGTATGTTCAATTTTTATGTAATGATTTTTATTTAATAAAAAACTCGTATTTAGTTCGATTTTTATAGGTTCAAAAATCATAAAAAGTACTGCAGCCCCGCCACGGTCGCTTCGTGTCGCGGAAAATAATTTTGTATAGCCTACAGATAGTTGTTTCGGGTCTGAGTATGTGTGTATGTGAGTTTAAATGTTTGTGAACGCACCCACGATACAGGAGAAATTCCTAGTGTGAGGCAAAGTTTAAAAAAAAAACATAATCACAACGACACATCATGGTGAATCGTTTCAGTATTACTCATTCTACGGGAAAGCTTTGTCATAGAGTGAGAGATCCGGATTAACTGGTTTTGTGTAGTTTGATTGGTCGTCGTGTGTGCTAGTTCGTAGTACTGTTGCCCGCGACTTCGATAGCTGGGAACGTGCCCACACGTTCTTTCAGACAATAATTTATCTCTGTGGCAAATTTCATTCAGATCCATTCAGTAGTTCTGGGGTGATTGAGTAACAAACATCCGTCAATACAGACTTTTGCATTTATAATAGTAATACACTAACTATAGAGTAAGATTTTCTACTAGATAGACACGAGGCAAACGCTTTCAAAGGGATTTGTACAGATGCGACGTCAGCACAAATCTGTCAAATTTCTTTGAAAGATTTTAAACTTTAAAAGCACTGGATTTAGGGTTGATTCGGAAAATTTTGTAGCTTGATGTACTGGCGTCTATACTTCTACGACGGCTTTAGAACTTAGACTTTACCACTGGCATCGTTAGTTGAGGACTGAACTTGAGTCGGACTTCACACCCCTAAATTTCGCCCCATTAGACATATTGACAGTTTTTTTTTTTTTTTTAAATTTGACATAAACACCCACTTTTCAATACAGAATAACATTAAAGACATCTTTTACATTGATTACAGTGACATATGACATCTTAAGTGTTGAATCAAGCAGATTGCAACTATGGGTTTGAAAAGGATGGCTGATGTAGAATGCAACGTTTATTACAAAGAGCATTGTGCATGTTGTGTTTACCTGTAATTAGTTGTGTAGTTAGATTTAAGACACAATTACTTGTGTATTCCTATCTGTAACAACTGTTGGTGAACCTTAACATCTACAGAGTATTGGCGGCCTTATTCGAAGACCTGCCAATTGCGGCTAAGAAATTCTAGGATTGATTGGGTGGGTTGATGCCTCTGTGTTGTCATGAAAACGTTAGTCGAATTTAAAAAATGGATTTGAGTCAGCACTATAAAATTAAATAATGTTTATGTGTGGTGTAATAAAATACTTGTCTAATAATTAAATTATTTAATCAACATTAAGCCTTCACATGCAAACACTTATAATAAAAGTTTAGACAAATACATTTTAACAAATAAGATTATCTAAATTCGAGTGGTTTCAAATTATAAATAGGAACAATTAAATAAATAAAGTAGGTGGCTACAGTTGGCAACACAATCAACTAAAAAAAAAGAACTAGAATTTTTGGTATAAAAGTACCCAGCACATTTAACCATAGAGACCTAAGCTTCAACGATTCGACGAGTACAAACAATTCGCTGACTCTTTTCGTCTGAACCAGCGAATTTTTTTTCGCGTTCTCGTCGAAATGACGAAGGTTAGATGTCTTTCGTTAATTAGACCTATTTCTAGGGATTGTAAAAGTAGGGTAGTTGGAAGATCTTAAAACAAATTGTGTTGCCCACTGTACTTTGTAAATAACAAACAAAAAAGGAATGTACGGTGTAATCTATAATGGTGGTCTTAAGGGGGAAGCGCCAGAGTAGACCGAATTTCAAATTTTCATACGATACCCTGGAGCTACCACCATAATAGGTAACTTCAACTTAAACCCTACACTAGGGTTGGGCGTATTTTTAATTTCCAATATTATGTTAATTTTTTAAATTTTATGCACTATTTTTGCGGTAGATACTATATTTAGACAAATAATTACTTTTAATAAAAAACGTATTTTCTATTCACGTAATTTTTTCACAAACTTTTTTTGTATAATCCATTCAATGCTATCCATCTCACGGTTTAAACGTTCGAAATCTTTCTTCTTTCTGTTTTTCGACTGAATTTACTAATTTTTAGACAATAAGACATTATTCTTACGCTAAATACATATACAATAGACAGCTGTCACCATGAAGTATGACTGTCAAACTGTTACAGAGTTTATCTTTATTATGCTATAGCTAAAACAGGCTAAGTAAAAATCTTGTGCGTATTTCGTATACAGATCTATTCGTTTTTAGATCATTTATAGTATGGCCACACATTACTATGGTAACATCAAATATATTTAGTTGTACTAATTCTAAAATGTGATGCTTAAATACAAAACCATTTTTGGATATTTTAAAATTAATTTATAAATATTTATATTTAAAATTATTCAAATAAGTACAAAGATTTAGCCCAATAATATTCTCTAATGAAATAGTTTTTTTGTGACATTATGTATTTAGCTTTGGCTCCACAAAGCACTATTTAATTTGGCAAATATTTATAAAATACACACTTTAAAAGCTATAAATGCTAATAAATAATATCTTAAGTATTTAAGGTTCATAGAAATACATAAATAGAAAGAAATAGAGGAAAGGCGTTTTTATTTAAAGAGGTCTTAAAAATTATGATTTAGAAAATAAATTGCACTAAAAAGAATCGATTTTCATAGCGATTATCGAGTTGTCACTTTATCGATTATGCTTAATGTTATTTACATATTTTTCATCAGATACAAATATCTAGCATACTGTCCGGATTACAGAGTAGTAATAATATGAAAATATGTGAATTTGACAGATGAAGAACTTTTTACAAAAGAATAATTGAGCGAAGTTTTGCCAAAATGTACCAAGTCACTTTTCCCGTTTTCTGATTCTGACTAAATGTAATAATTTTGTATGTTGGCGCTGATTAATTTTATTATCTGAAACTGATTATAGTGAACAGTATTGAGTTAGTTAAACATATATTTAACTGAATTAATAAAATATTGTGGATTGGCTCATTCTGGTAGAACTACTTTCAGTTATTGTAATCGTAAATTTTTCAAAATATGTATTGATAATGACTGATTTGTGCTATTATACGTAGAAGTTAATTAAGTTGTAGATAAAACTTTGAAATTAGAAAACAAAACAAGATTGATTTTTATGAACTTTCATTTTAGCGACTAGATCGCTTCTTAGGTATACTGTTTAATAAGAACTAAATTAATTTTGACAAACAACTTAAGAGTTACTAATAGTTTATGCTCTATTTTTATTTTACACCAGTTTCAACTAAAATTCTAGTTGAAACTCCATGCCTCTTTGGCTGCGTTTATATTAGAAAAACTCGATTTTAGAAATCTTTATATGTTTTTTTTTTTATGATCACTTTCTTTTAAAACTCTAATGAAACTAAAACATGGCAACGATGCTGGTATTATATAATTATTAAAGGCTTGTGTTTAAACGCCTACCAAAAAAGAACCTATTTTACGATCAAAAAAATTCGAAATGCCGGCCAAAATGGATTAATGCTCACCAAATTGTGTTTCCTAAAGTATTGTAGGAATGAACCTATTTTCCTTTTTATTCTATACCATAAAGATTTATAAACGCCTTTAAAGTTAACTGCAGACCAAATATTTTATATTATCACTAAATAGATATCACCAATATTGTATTTTCACGACTTTCAATTTATCTCCATGACGCGCGCTCGCTTCGCTCGCATATTAAATAACACTAATATCTTCTGTCCCCGAAGTGCCGGGCCTCCGCCGGCCTCCTTCGTCGGCCTACGGCCCGGTGCCCATGCCGCCCATAAAGGATACTGTCGCGAGACGATCGTATTATAATTTTGGTTAATTGATTTGGTGAGCATTAATCCATTTTGGTAGGCAAAAAGAATATAAATACAACACGTACAATTATTCTGACGAGTGTCTAATTATTTTGGAACTTAAAACGTTATTCTTTAGGCACCTCGGTATAGGGTGGGTTTATTTTATTTGAAGTTAAAATATTTTATTTAGTACTTTACTGTACTTTAATCTAGGGTCTAAAAATCTTTTTTGGTGAGCATTTAAATTGTAGCCATTATTAAATATGAGTTTGCCCCAACCAAACTCGAGTAACTTTCATATACCTGCTGCCTGAAGAGTAAAACGCAGACCGTCAAAGTGTAACCAAATAATTTAAAAATCAATTTTATATTTCAACAAATAAAGATGAAATTAGCGTAACAAAAAATCACTAAACTGGTCTGCGCTTTCCTTCAGCAAACTAAAATACTCATAGGAACGTTTATTCTACATCCATCTATATCGACCTACAAGTAGATATACTTTGTGGACATACTATTTATTGGTCGTCGGAGCGTCAGTCGATGACGTGACGTTGGTAGCAGCGGTCGTGACGTCAGAGGGAGCGACGTCAGGTGACGTCGTGTTGGCCGAGGCGATCGGTGTTGGGGCGGGAGTTACTTGGGATAGTGGGGATTTACCTGTGAAAAGAAATTATAATTTATTTAGACAATTTATTTCTGTTTTTTTTTTTTGATGTTACGCAGTTTATGTCACATCACATAACATAACGCGTGTATAGTTCCCCGTAAGGCTAGTCACAGGTATAGTTATGGGACTCCCGCATTTCGCCAGTTATGTTTAAGTAAATACGTTTTTTTTTTTTACGTTTTTTGCAATTTGCCGGTCAGTGTAAGGTTGTATGCTAAATAAAATTGGATTCGCGACGTATCAAATATGACTTTACACAGTAATAGTTTGTTCATTTAACTTCCTTGAATACCGTTTTCATCAGAAAGTCACTCAAAGGAATTATATCAACTCAAGAGTATTATATTCATGATTTTATTTAATATATCCATAAATTCGAATGCGCGAATTTATGGATATATTAAAATCAATACGCGTACGCGAATCATATTTTAATAACTAAAACGTAAGAAAATTCTAATTTTGCGGGCTACCCTGGAGCACCTTATCCACCTATATATATTATATGATACACCTTAACCGGGCACGAAATCTATTGCAGAAATAAATACAACGCAGGCAAATCTTCCACCGACCAGTAAATAGTAATAAAGAATACATACCTTCCACATAATCCTGGAACCACTTGCTGATACCGGCGGAATGTTTCCTGACCCAGTCGATCCTGAAGGTGGCCGTGTCCACCAGCTTCTGCAGAGTTTGGGACATCGGCATCAACTGCTCTTTGTGTTTGAGGGCGAAGTTCTTTAGCTGGAACGTTGAAAGAGGGATATATTAATATTGGATAGTCATACAATTTATTTTCACACACACAATCTTAATCACTCACACAAACAGAGCGATTAGGGAAGCGAGCAAACTGAGATCCGGACATACCCTGCGAACCCTACTAGGTAAACTTGGATGCAAGAGCGAGCGAAGCGAGCTCGGGACTTGCGGCACCCCGACTCGGACAGGTGCGGTTAGAGGACAGGTCTATTTGCTCGCTTACTCGATCCTGCCATCCCCTTCGTGGTAATTTTTTATAAACAATAATAATATAATAAATAATAATTCAATCACTCCATAAGGTATTCTAAAAACCAAACCAACATACCCTGCTAAGCTCCTCCTCCGTAGAAATAAAGCCGAAGGAGCCGCTGAGCACTGCGGGGAAGGTGAAGGCGTCCATGTCGGTGAACTTGCTGTAGACCTGGTGGAAGTGCTGCAGCAGGAAGTCCTGCGCCAGGCGCGTGCCTGTCGGAGCCTCCACGCTCCACGCCGCCACCGCGTACTGCTTGGGGATCTCGGAGAGGGACTTTTCGAGGAGCCTGGAAATAGTAGATTGTATCACAAGGGAGCAAAATAATATTTTTACGGCGAGGGCGCTTTTTTGAATCCAGAGCGAAGTGAGGGATTCTAGAGTAGAATCCCGAACTTAGTGAGGGTTTCTTTAGTAGAATCCTGAACGTAGCGAGGGATTCAAAGTACGTCGCCCGAGCCCAAAATATATTTTGCACCCGAGTGATACACTCGACTTTTCATCACCCTCTATGAGAAAATAAAAGGCGCCTCATATTTTATTGTAATATTATTATTTAATAAAAATAGAGTGACGACACGTTTAAATCCATCAGACATATTAATTACGAATATGTGTCCAGTTTTACGTCCTTATTAAGACAACACGTTACTAAACAACTTTCTACTCCATATTAAGAAATTGTCGTATGCCTTTAAATATTTCTCCCGGGATTTCGTAGGGATTAAGTTTTGTATGACGTTATTAGCTTCTATTTTTATTGTTTCAGGAGTTAATGCACTATCACTTTCAGAACTCGACGTAGAGCTCATTTTTTTTGCACAAAATACAATAAAGTCCGTACCTACCGATTATTAGAACAGGGAAGTAAATCTAGCGCTTTTGTTTTTTTTTTAATTTAGTTACCGCGTCTCCTCGCACCGTACAGCCAACACTTACAGCCAACACAATACAATTTGGGTTCGATTTCAATGAACGATTCATGTTCTAAATTCAAATCTCATTACTGCCCGCTAAAAAGTCTAATGGAGAAAAGAGCTACTTTGCTCGCACTTAAAGAGGAACAAAACGACACTTTTCGAATTGAAGGGATGAAAAATAAATAGTCAGTTTTCTTATGGACTTTCTCTACATACAATATCGAAGTCTGTTTAATACTTAAATGAAAAACTGATCTGTGATTTTAAATAAGTGTTTCAATATTTATAGGTAGGTAATTTGATCTGTCATTGAATGCCACATTTACTTTAAGAATCAATAATTACAGAATAATAACAATAATTTCCACATCAACAAGTTCTTTCATTTATTTATAGCCCTCAAAAATAAGGCCATTTAATTGCCAAAAACATTTCGACTGTACGGACATCGCTTAGGTTTAATTCGTCCAACAAAGAAAGTCAGCCATTATGTTTTCATCCCTTCAATTCGAAAAGTGTCGTTTTGTTCCTCTATAAGTGCGAGCAAAGTAGCTCTTTTCTCCATTAGGCTTTTTAGCGGGCAGTAATGAGATTTGAATTTAGAACATGAATCGTTCATTGAAATCGAACGCAAATTGTATTTTACTGGCTGTAAGTGTTGGCTGTACGGTGCGAGGAGGAGCGGTAACTAAAAAAAAAAAAAATTGTGATGCCTGGCCGACTTTGCTTTCATGAAAAAGCTTTCTACTCTAAATGCGCATCTGTTCAGTTTATATTGATTTATAGCGCTTAAATTCTCAATTCTCACGGATTTCTAGAAATTCATCGTTTAAACCATGAATTTGTTTTGAAAAATGAATTCTTCAAGTGACAGTGAAAGTATAGAATTAACTCCTGAAAGTATGTGAACTGACCTGCAAAATCGCGGGAGAAATATATGAAAGCCTATGGTAATTTTATTGAATGGAGAAATGCAAGAGGCGCCAAGAATTTTTCAGAATCTGCGTTTCTGGCCTACTTCCATTATATAGCCAAAACTAAACAACCTTCTACTCTTTAGAGTTGAAAGTTGTTTAGTAACGTGTTTCCTTAATAACGACGTAAAACTGGACACATATTCGTAATTAATAGCGTATCTGAAGACGAAGAGGATGTCTGATGGATTTAAACGTGTCGTTACTATGTTTTATTAAATAATAATATTACAATATAATATGAGATGAGGCGCCTTTTATTTTCTCATAGAGAGTGATGAAAAGTCGAGTGTATCACTTGGGCGTAAAATATATTTTTAGCTCGGGCGACGTACTTTGAATCCCTCGCTACGTTCAGGATTCTACTGAAGAATCCCTCACTACGTTCGGGATTCTACTCTAGAATCCCTCACTTCGCTCTGGATTCAAAAAAGCGCCCTCGCCGTAAAAATATTATTTTGCTCCCTTATGATACAATCTACTATTGTGTCCGCCGCGTTTTTTCCATGTCAGGACTTTCGTAACATATTGGCGGCTTTGGAGTGTAAAACCATTACAGTAGGTATTTAAAAAAAAAGTTGATGTGGCACTCGGAGACTGCCGCGGTATAGCTATTGCATAGCATTTTTTATCAACTTATGCAAATAATTATTTATTTATTTTATATATGCAGTATTTTTTAAAAAAGAATTTAAATTATATAAGTAAATCAAAAGTAACCTTCATAGACTAAGCTAGTAAGAAACTCTATGACAGGAAATTTAAGTAAGTGTCATAACATTGAAAAATATGAAAATTATTTATTTTATTTTAGATATTTTATAAGAAAACGATTCGCAGAATAGTAATGCAAAAACCAATAAAACGTATGATAGATGCGTAATAATAATAAAATGAATGTATATAGAGTACTCGAGGAGAACTCACTCATTATCTTTCACTATTTTTTCGTGACTTTCTTCATTAATAAATGCACTTTGTTTATTCATATTTAAAACACTTTGTACACAAATTATACGAGTAAAAATATTTTAGAAGGAGAAAGCAGAGAGACAAAACAGAAAAACGTTACACCTTTACATGTGAGGTTATAAATTATTTAATTTGACAACCTCAGTTGACAACCTTGTTATTTTCCGTAACCATAGCAGCCTGGTTGAATACTGAATCTTGAATATTTTCGTTACGGAATTTCTGGATTCGCTCTCCACGCTCAAGGCCCGCGATAGAAGCTATGCAATAGCAAGGAGGAGGTTATGTATTCGAGTGATTAAGAGATTTCGCGAGTGTCTTCTTTTATGTTTGTGTTGTAGTCATAATTCTCTTGGCATTATCCTAATTAATTTGGGGCCGGCGAAGCATGTCTTCTTCTTCCATACTTCCCTTTTATTGGCATTTCATCTCGTAGGTCAACCTTTAGGGCTGGCTTTTGCTTAACATGACTATCCTTTTTTTTTTTTTGTGGGTGGAAAATCATCGAATAACCCCCCCGCTCTTGGGCAGAGCGAAGGGGAGTGTCAGACTTCTACTGACTAAAAACCAAACCCATGTTCCTTCTTCTTCGCCCTTGTGTCGGAGCCGCGGTAACCTTTCGATATCCACAGCCCCGACGGGCAACATGACTATCCTGTGGATGCCTTGAGTGTAAGGCCTTCAGCCAGGTCATACAGCTTACAAACTAAGTAACAGTGCGCTCGCGAAGGGCATCAAAAGGACAGGCTGAATCTGATTGAGATTCTTTTGGGATTAGTTTAAAAACTACTGGCTCAAAGTTCGGTCTAGCACCAACAAGGGTCATGGAGACAGACTGATGATGATGAGTACTCACATAGTGATAAGCGACTCCTCCCTAGTGCTGGGCAGGTTGTTGATGATGAGACTCTTCACGTTAGGGTCGGTGGAGTTCATAAACACGTTCCACAGGAAGTCGAACTCTGCGCGACCGCCGTGACGTAGCACCATGTTGTATACTAGAGAACGGAGGTAACTGGGGATGCTGGAAAAGAGAGAAATGGTCATTAGAATATTATATTCCATTTTTTTGGTGATTTGATGGCCCTGTCGAAGTACAATTTGCACATTTGCTTGGCAAAAGCACCTAACAACGGAGATATCCTATCCTACTTGTTACTAATATTATAAATGCGAAAGTTTGTGAGTATGTATGGATGTTTGTTACTTCTACGTACTTTCACGCAAAAACTACTGAACGGATGTGGATGAAATTTTAATTTATAACCTGGATTAACACATAGGATACTTTTTATCCCGGTAGTATGATCCCGTGGGACAATATTATCGACCTTCACGCGGGCGAAGCCACTGGCACAAGCTAGTCAAGAATAATCCAGCTTGGGTGGGCTGGCATTCAGCAAATTGGACGAAATCCTGAAATCGGCCAAAATTCCACATAGCCTGAAGATCCGTCCCCAGTGTGTTCTGTCCACCATGACGTACGATGCTGAGACGTGGACGCTTACACAGGAGGCTGTGTAAAGACTCGAGAGTAGCACAGAAAGCCCTGAAACGTTCGATGCTCGGCATAAAACTATTACACCGAGTTCCAAACGTCGAAATCCGGTGACAATCAATACTGGAAATCGAGTTATGGAACTCAAATGGAGTTGGGTAGGCACGTAACAAAACGCGTTGATGGCAGGTGGAGCAAAGTACTCAAACTTTATTTGCATTCCACAATGTGTATTCAGGTGGTAAATTTAAAAAAAGAGATTATTATGGACCCTATCGGGCACAGCAAAAGACAAAGATGTAGGAGAGAGAGAAGTTGTGACCGAGTGGCATCCAAGGACAGAAAATAAGTGTTGGTCGTCCGGCGGCCCGATGGGCAGACGATATTGTTCCCGTCACGAGAATATTCTGGATAAGGCTGGCTCAAGAACGTGGAGCCCAGCAGTGGGTGACGTCGGGCAGCTGATAATGATGTGTTTGTTATAATAACTTACGGATTATTATTAATATCAGGCTGTTTGGTCCAGTTGCTGAACTGCTCCCGTGCCCAGTTGAGACAGCGCGGCGACTCCACGTAACACTCCCACATCACGAGGTTCTCTATTAGGAAGGCTTCGTTGTCGTCTTTAGGTTTGGATAGACCGTAGTTGACACGTTCTAGCTGTTTTGCTAGGATTATTCTCATGTAGTCCTGGAATGGAAAGATAGTAAACGTTTTTGATTTTGCTGTATTCTTATTCTCTTCTCTAAGCTCTTATAATTACCGGCACGATTCTTGAGCGCTCGGCGGAAGAGTGGGGATCGCTGTGCGCATCGTACACTTTATGACAAATAAAACACACACCCGTTTATTATTTATTGGTCGTGAGGTAAGTGCAGCAGGAGTAAAGAACAAATCCCGAGTGACGGCTATGACGCGATGCGCTACGGGCCAATCACTGCACTTTCCCCGCCCCGCGTCTCACGTCATTCCACCAAAGGGACCCAATAACTCACTTTTGCGTCAGCGCTCAAGAATCGTGCCGATGATAAAACACCCGTTTTTATAAACAAGTCAAAGTAATTACTTGGACTTAAGTAATTACTTATACAAACAATTTTATGCAATGGGCAAAAATTTAAATGAAGTTAGAACCGTCAATGAAAGCAAACCTAAGAATTCTAACCTTTGATAGTTTTAACATCAAGGAATTACTAAACTACAGAGAAAAAAATCGTATCTAAAATAATTACATTTACTCAAGTAATTACTATGACTTGTTTATAAATACGGGTGTTATTCTCGTATGTATTTTTCCAAATTATGTTGAGGCTGTCTTCTAGCGCGGATTTTAGTACTAGATGACGTGGCCTCGGCACAAGGGCAAAGAAGGAACATGGGTTCGGTTTTTAGTCAGTAGAAGTCTGACACTCCCCTTCGCTCTGCCCAAGAGCGGGGGGGGGGGGGATTGATCATTGATGATTTTCCACCCACCAAAAAAAAAAATGCCTATCAGACCTCCACAGCCCAGTTAGTGCTGGTAAATAGCGAAAGGCACATGAGGTTTCCTATCCAAAATCTTTCTCTTTCAACTACTACTTTTGGTTACATTAGGATTAACGGTATATCATATATAATTAAGCTCTCATAGAACAGTAGTCAGACCATATTATGATAGCAATTTGATTTTGACAAGACCTTTATAACGCTACAGTAGTGCGTAGAAGGACGGTTTTAATGGACCAAGTGTTGCTATAACTGTCCACCGCATACGTTCCATCCTAGTTTTCTTTGGCAACTCCAAATAATGTTAGCGTATCACTTATTGCCTGGACTAAACTTTTTCTAAACAGCTCAAGCCAATTTCATGCCAAACATCCCTATTGTTGCCACAATAGGGATGTTTACTGGCTAAAAAAAAAAAGGGTAATATAATATGTTAGATTATCGAAAAATATTGGATACGTTTTTTTTGCTTTATCAAATCAATAAAAATTGACGAAGATAAAACGCGTCAAAGATTTGAGTGGGAGGTTGTGACGTCACTGCTCGCTAAGAAATGTCATACTAATGTCTTAGAATATGACGTCACACGAGTTTTCAAAGCACTGTATCGTGTTCATTGTTTGTTTACGAGAACAAATATGTGTCCAGTATTTTTTGGAAATCTATCTGACGGACTAATTAGATTTTTTTTGTTAACATCCCTATTTAAGGTAACCAAGACAAATCAAACATTCAAAAAATCACTAACTAACCTGGAAATGCACATATCCCGACGTAGCCCTCAAATTATGCTTTAAAAACGCCATATTATTCAGCAGAAGATCCCACACCATCTTCGAGTCTTCCCCGTTAATCACACAGGTGGTCAGACCGAGCGCATAGCTGTAGTTCAGCTGGGACACCTTGGCGAGGTTGAAGGCATCGTCGATCAGCTGGGACTTCGTGATAGGAGACCTAATAATGCCTGTCTTTAGGGCTTCGCTGAGTAGCTGCCAGTTCTTCTGGTCGTAGTTTACGCGGTAGTATCCTGGGGAATAAGTTTGGGACATAAGTTGTTGTAAGTTTATCGTTTTTGGATTTTCGGAGTTCGGTTCTGCACTGACAGTGAAAAATTGGATGTCGCGGGACGCCCGTCAGATGTGAACCATCTGTACTATAATTCATAATGAATAAAAACATCTATAACAAAAGGTGAAAAAAAAAAAATTAAGAATCATATCATCACTATCACTACATAGTATAAAACAAAGTCGCTTCCCGCTGTCTGTCCCTATGTATGCTTAGATCTTTAAAACTACGCAACGGATTTTGATGCGGTTTTTTTAATAGATAGAGTGATTCAAGAGGTAGGTTTATATGTAGCATATTCCACCCGTGCGAAGCGGGGGCGGGTCGCTAGTTATATTATATGATTATAGTACATATTTTCTTTTCTCGATATCTATCGATAAATTCTGTATAAAACCTAACTACATCACTAATTGAGAAGTGTGGAACTATCGAAAATGGAATATGTAGGTTGATGAGCAATCGATTCAAACAATTAATCTAATAAACAAAAGTTTATAAAGTTGGTTAATCAGCTCAGTAGACGGATAAACACTAAATTCGTAATTTTACCTGCCCACTAACCGACATTGGGCCCGTATGGTGGGATTACGCCCCAATCCTTTTCCCACAGATTTCCTGTCCCAGCAGTGGGAACGACATAGGCTACTTATGATGGGTAACTTACCAATAGCATCAACATTGACATACAACGCTTGCGTCGCATTGATGGGCACGTCGATAACACTGATGCGTCCTTTGAGCCACGACTTGGGTTTAGTGGTCCTTGTGTCTTGTGGCGAGTCCACTATGGTGTAGAAGCACCGTGTCCCAGCAGTGGGAATATTACAGGCTAATTACGGTGGGTAACTTACCGATAGCATCAACATTGACATACAACGCTTGCGTCGCATTGATGGGCACGTCGATAACACTGATGCGTCCTTTGAGCTACGACTTGGGTTTAGTGGTCCTTGTGTATGGCGAGTCCACTACGGTGTAGAAACACTGTGTCCCAGCAGTGGGAATATTACAGGCTAATTACGGTGGGTAACTTACCGATAGCATCAACATTGACATACAACGCTTGCGTCGCATTGATGGGCACGTCGATAACACTGATGCGTCCTTTGAGCCACGACTTGGGTTTAGTTGTCTTTGTGTCTTGTGGAGAGTCCACTACGGTGTAGCTGATGGGAATGTGCCACAGCTGGTCTATCATCTTCTGGTACGGGTCGGAGGCTGACGTGAAGAGGCGCTGTGGGATAATGGATGATGAATAATTTTTTGTTTTTTTTTCTGACTAGACAGACAGATGTGATGCTGAGGAGTTTTTTCCATCCCGTCGGGGCTTCGGGTTGTTCGAAAGAGATACGAAGAGCTAAGAAGGAACATGGTGCTTTTTAATCAGTAGAAGTCTGACACTCCCTACAGCTCAGCCCAGAGTGGGACGAGTCATTTGATGATTTCCCACCCCAAAGAAAAAAAAGAGTTTGTTCCATCCGGCCGGGCGGTTTGTGGATTGTCAAATAAGAATATTTTGATGTTAATATATTAGCGATTCTGGAATCGTTAGAATGAAAATCAAGAGTTTTTTATTCAAATTAGGATATCGTTCTAGAAAAATCAAATAAACATAGCCACATTTGGGAATTAACTCCGAATTCAAGCTCAGAAGTAGCTTGTAAGACCACTTTACTTTTTTGATGTGGAAATCCTCAACGGTTTACTCCAACCTGGGAACAAAATACGCCGACGGTCCGGATCCGGACCGCGGTCCGCCATTTGGTGACCCCTGCACTAGACCAACGACGCATTCCCTAGAGGCCTAGACCCATTTCCACTCCCAGGCAAAATTCTAAACTGGCCATAGTAAACTCACCTGTTCAAGCTCAACCTTTCCGCTCTCATAGTTCCTGTTAACATTAACGACTGGGTATCCAGCCTGCTTGGTCCAGGAGTTCATGAAGTCTACCACGTTCAGGTCTTTGAGTGTCGGGTCCGATAGAGTACCCTTGGCCATCGCGAACCAGAGGTCGTTCTCTTCAGCGTTTGAGTATTTCCTGGCGAATAAAAGACAATATTAAGACGTTATAGTGGGCATTTATATCACTAAAGTTAGTGGGCATTCAATTTCTAGAACGAATATTATTGACGCGACCAAACTTGCAAGTCTCCAAGAACTTCTCAGTAGCAGCCACGGACTCTGGATTTGTGGCCCGGTTGATGGCAATAGCCTCGCTACCCATTACACGGGACTTAACATAACTGGCGAAATGTGGGTGTACTATTAGGTACACCCCCACGTCACCCTTTGGGGATTACAGGTGGGATGTTATATTTATAGAAAGGAATTTTCAGTGGCAATGTCAATTCAAGTTCACTATTCTTCAAAGATAGTATTATGGTACGATTTATTGAAAAGACGACTTCATATTATAAAACATAGTCCTCCTCCGCGTCTGTCTGTCTGTTCCCGATAAACTCAAAAACTACTGCACCGATTTTAATGCTATTTTCACCAATGTATAGAGTGGTTCTTGAGGAAGGTTTAGTATATAATTTGTCCAGTTCAGACATCCACGCGGGCGAAGTCGCGGGCATCAGCTAGTATTTACTAAATATAAAACAAAACTCACCACTCATTCAAATAGATAACCAGTCCCTTATGGAACAGCTCCTCAGAGATCGTATGGTTCAGCATCCTGATCAGATTAGCGCCCTTAGTGTACGATATCTCGTCGAACTTCTGCGATATCTCTGATGCGTCCTCCACTTTGCGAGACACAGGGGACGTGTTCTTGAGGGCGTCTGAACGAAGGAGGTCCATTTTGTCGCGGGAGAAGGATTCGAACATATTCCATTCGGGTTCCACCTGGAAAAAAGCAAGGGTTTTTCTTAACAAGTTTGTTATTTGGCGATTTTTGAAGGGAACAGTTCTTCGTGAAGTAATTATATAGGGTAAGTATTTTCATTAGGAATTTCTAAGTAGTATAGCTGAGGCTGATGGTGAATGGTGATGTTAATAGGCGCGTCCCATGTTGGAGTTAAATATTACTGATGTGGGTGTACCAACTGTACCATAGGGTACTTCTCGCGGTTTACAGGCGTGGAATATTGTACGAAAACCAATTTTAAGATTTTAAGGTTTTTTAGAATACATAGTCAGCTTGCTGTTACTTACATGATCTACTCCAACATACTCGATATAAGTCGCGAATCCCTCGTTGAGCCAGAGATCGGTCCACCAGCGCATAGTGACGAGGTTGCCGAACCACTGGTGAGCTAACTCGTGCGCTATGTCGATGGCAACATTCTGCTTGTCGCGGGGAACGCTTTCGGCTTCATCGAAGAGTAGGGTTGTCTCTCTGTTGGAGAAAAATGACTTTGGTTATTAAGCTGGGGGTATATATGGTATAACGTGGGATAGAATAAGGAATGAGTACATAGGAGGAAGTCTGCAAATGGCGCCGGTGACCGAAAAGTTGTGTGGTAATCGGTTATCCTGGTATGGACATGAGGAGTGATACGGAAAATGTAGTGAAGAAAATGATGCGTATGAATGCAGGACTATAAGAGTAGATGAAGACCAAAGAAACGATGGATTAACTGTGTGAAGGATTTTCTATATAAAATTCCACGTATTTTGTGCTAGGACCTGAGATTTCAATGAGGAATCTCTCCGTTTGCGCATGGAACTGCCTCCGTGGTCGAGTGGTTTAGGCGTTTGCCTTGTGACCCGGTGGTCGTGGGTTCGATTCCCACGGGAAGCATACTTTGTGAAGTTGTTTCCAGTTTGGTTAGGACATTGCAGGCTTGAATCACCTGATTGTCTGATAAAAAGATGGTTCCGTGCTTCGGAAGGCACGTATAAGCCGGTGGTCCCGGCCGCCAAATGGCGCTCGTCAAACCATGTCAGAGGCCCTTGCGGCGGTTTAGAAACTCTGACACTAGGGTGTGTAGGGTCGTTAGACCTTACTGCCCACACGATAAGAAGAAGAATGCTGTATAATGTAACGTCTATATGTACTTAGGAGCAGCGGTGGCCCAGTGGTGTCGGCCCCGACTTACGAACAGTAGGTCGAGGACCCAGGCAGGCGCATTACTTTGTGTAATTTATTTCATCACCGCTGCTCTCAAAACGGTGAAGGAAAACATCGTGAGGAAACCGGCATGTCTTAGAACCAAAAAATTCGAAGACATGTGACATCTGCCAATCCGCACTGGGTTCGCGTGGTAGATTATAGTCCATCCCTCTCCTAGAGAGGAGGCCTGAGTCCCTGCAGTGGGAACATTATAGGCTGATGATGATGTGTACTTAAACCAATATGTCCTCATCATTCTCTTGTCCTTATTCCAATTAATTTGGGGGTCTGCGCAGCATGTCTTCCACACTTCTCTATTATCATCCTTTACGCAGCTCATCCGAGTACCTGACATATTAATAAGTAGTTTGGCGATAACCTCTACACTATCCTCTAATTCTGATTCGTCATTTAAAAATAATCTCTTATCAGGTCCACACATTTTTACAACTACACCTATCTTTTCCGGTGATAAGAAACGAAGTATAGTAAAGTATAATTACCCTAGGTTAAGTGGTTCTTAACGGCCTTAGAATGCGTCAAAACTCTTAATGGTTTAGATAAAGATAAACCATTTCCACTGACATTGTATAGTAGAAGGGCATGATGTCATTTGAGATGGCCTTGTCAGAAACTGTTACTGGTCTTTTCTGGGCGGAGTTGGTGCAATTTAGGGGAGAAAGAAGGATTTATTTTATCAGTGCTCACTTTAGCACATTTACACGCACCGTATTGGCATCATCACACCCCTTTATAACACGTGTTTCTTTGCTTAACTATGTAAAAAAAAATAAGTATTCGTTGCAATATGGATTTTCATGGAAAAAACCCTGAACGGGAGATTAACTTGAGGAGATGCTGATCGCATGCAGTGAGTTGATCATAACGGGGACAAGGGAAATCATAAAATATTGTATTTTTGGGTGCCAGAGTTCACCGAAAACTCTATTCCCCAGTTGTAAGTGTTTAGATAAATATTTATTGTAGGTACATCATCATCAATCAGCCTATAATGATCCCACTGCAGGAACTCAGGCCTCCTCTTTAGGAGAGGGATCCACTGGCTGCTCTTGTACAATTGAAGGTATAATAAAACATTTTCTTTACATAGTATTAAGCAAAGCCGCTCCTGCTGTTTTACGCTGAGATTTTTTCAACTACGCAAAAGATGTTAATGCAGTTTTGAGCCGTAGATAGATTGATTCAAGAGGAAGGTTTATATGTTGTAAACATGCATATTATATTAGAGATAAATACGAGAAATTCAGTATCTACATTGGACCCATGTGAAGTTATCATCAAATTGAAAAATATGGTTTTCAAGTAACAGCTTTTATAGTGGCCCTGTTTATTCTATTAACAGGAGTTCAATGTGCTTTGATCAGTATTTTGACCTCGAATTTGATTTCACATTCTAATCGATTGCGTACTTAAAACCATGTGTGCAGTTCGTTTGCTTGCCTTAGTGTTTAGCAGCTGGATTTCGACTAAATAATGTTTGTGTTAAGAATAAATAGTGTAGAGTGGAATTTAGATTCACTATCTTTTGATCATCAGTCTTGTACGAGTCATGCATCGTACATGGCCCGCGCGTATTGCATACATCAGCACTTATGAGATTGTGCGTACAAGTCTGTTGTTATTTTTAAAAGTTTTAGTACTTCATACCGTAGTAGCATCGAAAGTAACTCTGTCTGTCTGTCTGTCTTTGCTTCACGCCTAAACTACTGAACCGATTTGTGTGAAATTTGGTACAGACATAGTTTGGAACTTGAGAAAGGACATACGATAGTTTTTTTTTTTTTTTTTTCGCGTGATAAACCAAAAATCTGCCGGAAGTCACTATTCCACGCGAACGAAGTCGCGGGCAAAAGCTAGTCTTGAATATTTCTGACTGCCCCGTTGGCTTAAGTAAACGCAAGCATGAGAATGAGTTCCTGGGTTCGATTCCCACGTTCGATTGACGGGCAAACTATTGTTGGGTTTTTGCAATAGGAATTCCTCAATATTAGCTTGGAGTCTATACTTGAACTCGTTTGGTGGCAAAAGGCTTGCCCCTCATTACATGAGACTTAAACACAACTGAACGAGGGCTGCGGGTTGTTCTTCACAAGAGATACCGCGGCCTTGACATAAAGGGCTGACACATGAAGGAACATGGGTGGTTTTTAGTCAGTAGGAGTCTGACACACCCTTTCGCTCTGCCCAAGAGCGGGAGGGGTTAATTGATGATTTTCCACCCAACAAAAAAAAAGGAATATGCTTCCCCCCCGTTTTGGGGACATCAGTGCAACCAACCACCTTAAAGAAAGAAAGAAATTGCGTATAATGCCTTCTTTGTTTAGTACAGCTATAGTGCAACTCGTTAAAAGGCGTTAAAAACGTTCGGCTATCGCTACGCCGAGTTAAAATTCTATTGGCATTAAACCTATGTATGTTACGCATGTGCAAAGACATGTGTACGAAATATTATTGTTTTACCGGTTTTAACTGGTATTAGATCGAGGGGTTTTTCTATTATGAATGTGGAGGGGTATAAGAGTAGGTATAGTAAGGCCAAAGAAACGTTGGATGGACTGTGTAAAGCATGATGTGGCAAGAAATGAGGTGTCTGATGAGATGACGCGTAACAGAGGAGTATGGAAGAAGACATTAATAACTTTTAAATTTAATAACTTTTATATTTAATAACTTTTATATTTAATAACTTTTATATTTAATAACTTTTATATTTAATAACTTTTATATTTAATAACTTTTATATTTTATGTCTTTTTTTAAATGTTAGTCGTAATTAGGTAATAAAATTGCGATACGGTTTTTCTTTTTGAATTTTATTATCTGTAAGTCATATTTCATTTCAAGACCTATATTTCGTTTTAAATATTGATGTATGTTTTATGTTATGTTATCACTTATTTTTGTGAATGCTGGTTAACCAGTTATTGGCGACTGTGTAAGTCTGAGACTATAAAACCTATGTACTTATGATAATTATGTTGTACACAGAAGCTGTTGGTGAACCTATATTAATAAATAAATAAATAAAAGATATGTTGCGCCGACCCCAAATGAATTGGGATAAGGGCAAGAGAATTATGAGTTCAAGGGGCTCCTGGCTAAGCTATAAAGTTGTACGGTGCTGCCTAGATCTTTCTGGGGATGGATGACTGTTCATTATGCAATGTCTATGTGCCTCCGAAAGCTAATTAGCTTTTAGAAGAACGAAGGGGTCGCGTAATCCCGTTGTTCCGTAAATTTTTGTTGAACTGCTGATCGAGGCGGACATGTTGTCAGCCCTTATGGGTGGTCAGAGGACCAAAAGTCTGACTAGCCTTACCAAGACGAATTGTTCGTGTTACCCAGTAACTAGATAATCGGGGCCAGACAATGAGTACCTAGCTCCATTAAAAATAGATTTTCTGTTTTTTTTTCTTCTCTTATTACTGTTTCAACATGACCAGCACAAATTGTAGTCTAAAATAACCCTTTTGGCATCAAACTCATATATCCAAACTATCCTCAGTAAGCAAAGCCTCAATGTAAAATAATTACTTTAACCCATTAACAACACGACGTCACAAAAGTAATTGAACTGAACTGTCAACCAGGCTTCGAATAACAATTGTACAACAATAGGAATTCATATAATTATGTCATTATTTACGTCATTTACCTATATTCTACTATACTTTCCGTGTGACATAAGATTGTACACAGGTGTGTTCTAAATATATGAATAATCGTCAGTGTTGACATAGGCACATAAGACTTAAATATATAAATGGCAAAATGTGCATGCGCATACTGTGAGTGCCTCGTTGGTCTATTGGTCTAAGCGCGACTGCTGAGCATGAGGTGGCTGGGTTCGATTCACGGGTCGGGCAGTGATATTTGGGTATCTCCATTATGAATTTCTTGGTAGTAGCCACGGAGTTTAGATTTGTGCCTGGTTAGTGGTTGGTCGTCCCCCATTTACATGGGACTTAAGCATAACTGGCGAAATGTGGGTGTACTATTAGATATTATACCGCTGCCTAACCTTACTGGGATTGCGGGCGTGATGATGTTGTTTATGCACTAAAATACAGCACAGCCTTCCCTTACAGAGAATAAAAGTGTGATGTTATCTTATTATCATTAAGGTATGTATGCGGTTACATCTAGTTGAAAGGTATCTGGTTAGAACTGGATGAAGCTAGGTATCTGTACTCTCAGCGCAAAAGAAGCGTCAAGTCAATCAAAATATCCCGAAATACTGTGCGTCATGTCTTACAAATATCCTGGCCAGATCTTGCGATGACGTATGTAGATTCTATTTCCTTATTAACATATTTAATACGTACTTTAGTGTTGCTAGGAACTGGCTTAGTTTTAACTACATATCGTACTGTACATCGAAACGTAAGCACTCAAGCCCAGATCAAAATAATTGGCTTTAATAAAAATTATAAAGCCCAAACAAAATATATATTATAAATGTTGATGGATGGAGAGCGAGAGTCTCTCGTGAGTTCGTCCTCACCAAAGAAAAGATAGCTCCTCCTCGCATATTAAAATGTATTAACTATAATTATGATCATTTATGATAGAAAAAACATGATAACGTGACGATTGACAGGGGCGTGTGGAAGAAAATAACGCGTTGCACCGACTTCAAATAAAATGATACAAAGGAAAGAAGGTGATGATTATTGAAAACGGGCAACAGATTAAAACTTTACAAAAACTCACCTGAAAGTAACCAGCCCCCAATTCTCCATAGCCCCACTAGAGAAGTCAGGAATAGCGATCAGATCCACCTTATCCAGTGCGTAGGACACTCCGAAAACATCTTCGTAGTACGCCAGAAGCTTCGGCGTTATCGTTGAAGCGTATTTCGCTTTTCCTATCAGTTCTGGTCTGGTCCATATCTTGATGGGAATGGTGACATTGTCCTTGCTGATGTAACTGGTCTCCAAGGACTTGAAGTCTGAGAGCACATATGCGACTAGGTAGGTTGACATGCTGACTGATCGGTCGAAGTGGGTCCATTGCCAACCGGGTTGATCTGGGCTGTGGGGGAGAAGAAATTGTTGATTGACTTTTGTACAGTAGGTTCTGTACCCAGTTACCAAAATCTGTCAAAATTTCTCCAAATTATATTGAACCTTAAAATGTTGAAAGTTAAATTCAAAATCGAATGAGAAAATTTGACAGGTTTTTAGTAACTTGATGCGCAGGCGACTGTACATGGGTTCCTGGGTGACAATCTTTCTGTTTTAACAGGGCAGTGACAGGTTTAATTAGGATGAGCGAACTAGTCACAGTGATGGTGCCAGAGTAAATTCACAGACTTATAGTCAGGCGAATTTAGTCTCTATTTTTATCAGCGTAAAGTTGCAAAGAGCTACTCTCGCTGGTTCTAGATCTTCATGTTCGACAAAGCAGTAACAGTTTCGGGATGAGCGATGCTAGTCTGTTCCGTATGGTGTCGGACGCAAAGAATAGCACCATCCCATATCTTCCCGTGGGTGTCGTAAAAGGCGACTAAGGGATGTACCAGAGAATGGGCAGCAGCGTTCTCTGTGCTTTTTGTATCGACCGTACTGCGATCGCCAACCCGCCTGCCAAGCGTGGCGATTATGGCAAACCCCCCCTAAGCAAAAATTACACTTAGGGGAGGCCTATGTCCAGCAGTGGACGTCTTTCGGCTGAAATGATGATGCTAGTCTTAACCCTTAGGCAAATATTGTCTCTATTTTTAGGCCGGTAAAGTTGCAAATAATACTCACATAGGTTCCTGGGTAACTATCTTCATATTCGACAAGGCAGTCACAGTTTCGGGATGAGCGATGCTAATCTCAAACTTAGCCTTGAAGGCGGGTTCGTCGAAACAAGGAAACGCAGACCGCGCCGAAGTCGGCTCAAACTGGGTGACCCCTAGGTTTCTGCAAGATAACAAAGTTTTATTTTAAGCGAGACTTCCTACTTTGTAGGGGCTGAGTTTGTTTTGCTGCAATTATCTACCAAATATTGCCAATTATATAATCGGTATCTTCGTCTCTCGAATGTATGGTTTAGATTTTGTCGGACTACTACCTAGCAACCTGGACAGCTCAGTTGTTTGCCTGAGTCCGGGAGAGTACAGTTAGTTGTGCATGACGAGCAAGAGAGGAGGTGGATCTAGCCAAATCTGATCTCCAGCGGCCAACTTGATAATCAGTATATAACATTCCCACTGCTAGACACAGGTTTCCTCCCACACTGTGAGAAGAACCATACCATAATTCAAGACATGGGTTTGTCTCGGTCGGTCGGCTTGGTGGATGTTATATGTCTTCGAATATTTGGTTTTAAGGAATGCTGGTCTCATAGTACACTGTTTTTAAATTTTAATGTTACTTTAAAGATGAATAGACGAACAAAAAAAAAATTGAAATACTTTTAGAAGCCATTCTGGTAAAATATTAACAACTTCTTAATTCTATCCTTATCTCTCAAAACACAATCAACTATTGCAAGAATTGAGTAACATTAATGAATGAATACTACAAGTCACTTCAGAAAATGATTCAGCGACGATTTATCAGTACAATTTTGAAAGATAAAGCAAGGTTTACTAAACAATCTGTAATATTACGTCATATTTCCTTTAGTTTGGCACAGAAGCAAATCTTTGTTTACTATACTTGCATGGCTCAGATACAGTGGTAGTGTACAATACATTTTTATTCAACTCAGTATTTTTGAGATACATAATATCACACCTGTAATTCCCGAAGGGTTAGGTAGAGGCGTCCCTGATAGTACACCCACATTTCTCAAGTTATGATTAAGAAGTCCCATGTAAAAGGGAGGGGGGTGGGGCGAGCTGGGCACAAATCCAAACTCGGTGGTTGCTTCTGAGAAATTCCTGATGGTAAAACCCAATAGCAGTTTGTCTGACCCACATATTGATCCGAGGACCTAATGCTTTCAATTACTAGAACAATGAGGCAGTATTTCTAAGACACTGTCTTGTACAATATAAGAAAGGCCCTAGGATTAGGATCTGGAAGCAATAATTGTTCTAAGTTCTTTATTTCATCAAGATCGTTTGAAAACCCATTGCTTAACTAAGTAGTGAGAAAGATCACATCAAGGGCTATATTTCAACAACAGCAACTAGTAACTGAGGTGTTTATTATGCAGATTTCCTAATCATTGGCTTAATAATGTGAATTATTAATGAATTTTTCAAATAATTATGTAGGAAACTAACTGGAACACTAAGTACCTATTTTAATACATTAAAAAAAAGAAAATAACTTACTTGACTTCTTGCTTATCATTAATGTAAGTACTTTTATAAAATCCAGTCATCGAATTGGAGATCTTTCCTTCAAAAGACAACTGCAGAACATAGTCTACGTTAGCTTTCAACGCAGACTCTAAAGGCAACACCAGTCTGTCTCCTGTGCCTTCTATAATAGACAGAATTCTTATGGTCCGTACAGCACTTCGGGTTATTTCTGTATCAGCCGGTGGCGGTGCTAGTGTTGTATCAGTTCTTAAAGTCGTCTCATTGCCAACAATTTGTGTTGTTTCTGGTACAGCTGTTGTTGTTGTAGCATTCTGATCAGCAGCTGCCGTAGTTGCTGGTACTTCTGTGGCAGTAACATTGTCCGCTACTGGTGCTGCTGTTACCGTAGTCTCAGTCACCTCTCGTTTGACTTTGGGAGACCGTAACGTCTCAACTTTCTCGTATATTTGTTCTGTTAGTTTAGCGTTGCTACTAATACTGAGATTCTTAGAATGTAATATAATTTCCTTCACACTCCTACTGGCTCGTATAGTTATATATACGTCACCGGAGTATGTTGAGTTTTCTAGTTCAGCTTTCAATTTTAGTCTGTAGAAACTTGGCACTATGGTTGAAGGGAGTCTTAAGTCTGGTGATGGTGAATTTGTTTGTCCAAATGGTTCAGTTTCATCCCAAAAGTCTACAGTTTTTTGTGAGAGCTGGAACAAGAAATAGATTTTAATGCACAATTTACAAAATGTTTTCATGTATTCCGTCAAGACAGTGGAACATTTATAATATAGAAGTTTGTGTATTTCTTCTTGGGATATCAATGACCAAAGTTCAAATACATTGGACCAAAATTAATTCAGAAATACATTTTAAGCTTACAGTTAGTATTGCTCTTTTGTATTGATTAAAATAGATTTACTTTATGAAAAGATTCACTGATATAGGTAGGTACTTAATACATTAGCACAGGCAAATTAAACTAACAATGCGAGAAAGACAAATAGAGAAATGAAAAAGAAAGATTATTATGAAAGTCCCTATCATGTTAAAACGGGATAATCTATACAATTTTTTAAACTGTACTAGGTAACAAGATTTTTAATGTTTTCTTTTTGTAAGATTTGATGGAAACAACACTCTTATATATTTTATTTCACTTACAGAAGGATTATTTGATTTAGAGGCTTGCAAGACGAATATTTAAATATTATCACATTATTTTTAAAACTTACCTTTAAACCAACAATTTGAACAAATCACAACACAGTTAGCTACTCTTATAATAAAAAGACTAATATTTGTACTTACATGCTGATCACCACTAATAATAACTCCATTAAATATAAATAAAACCAATATAGTTTTGAAAAACATTTTGTGCGTTAACTAAAAATATCACAGGTTACAAAATGCAATAGAATAGACTGAAAACTTTAAGCTCTTTACTAAAAGTTTCCCATTTTTTCATTATCCATGAAATTATTGGTGTATTTTTATTTATTTCGAAATATTCGGTAAACACCGCACACTTTCAACCAACCACTCAAAAATCGATTGTCATTGTCATTTTGACGTTTAATTTTTTTCAGAGCTTAGTCCGACAGTCCGACTGCAAAGAGTGTAATCCGACTGGCAATGGTTGCGTTTGCTCCGGACAAAATAGTTTTGATTTATGATTTTTAATACCGCTTCCATCCGCAAAATAGCGTGTATTTAACTGCGGAATTAAAGTTCGATAAAAAACATAAAAAGACGGTAGCTTTTAATTGAAGTTGATAAGAAATATTATTATAAGATAGCAATAATAATTGAACTTGAAATCGGGCAACGTCTCATGGAGTAAGTGGCAGATTAGATAAGAGCTGGATTGAGCACAATTTTATATAGTGTACAGAACATAAAAAACATGACTGACGTGATTAAGCTCGGTCTTACCTTGAAATAGGTGATAAAGTGCACAATGACGCCCACTATGACTGCGCATACAACTGCGAGAAGAATGAAAGTGATGCAAATGCAGTTAGAAACGAATATTCCGCCTTTTCTTCCATATTGGATATCTTCTGGTGTTTGGGTTTCGTACGCCAGGAACTGTTGCCGGCTCGTTGAGAGCGTCATGATGTTAATTCATTCTGAAACAATTAGACACGCTATATTTACCATATCGATAAGAGCACTGTTCAGGTTTTCTAGGTTAAAGAAACAAGGAGTTTGACTGCACTACTTTACCTAGTTTGCGTTGCGATAGTGAAATGAGTGATGTCTACGAAACTAGCGTTGTTACCTCATGTTTTCATACAATCAATACAGTTATATAGATGCTTAGTCAGCGGGTTTAGCGAGCTTTTATTTTAATTAATCAGATAGCTGTAGGTATATCGACCTTCACATACCTAATAATTGGGGTCAAAACTCTTCGTTTAAATATGTTTGTTTGTTTTAATTTACATTTTTATCATTTATTAGTTGTGAAAATAGCCTTAGAATTCGTCATTTAGTTTTTCCATATCGAGTTTTATAAAACTTCTTGGTACCCGGGAGAGGTGTCCTTATTATTTTTAAATGAATCATACGACTCAAATCGTGATTTGCAATATCTTTTCGATTACAAAAACACGTGATGCGTAATAGTGTAGTGGGAAGTGTATCGAATTGATGATTAGGAAATCATTGTGAGTACCTACTTATTCCATGACTATGAGGGTAATTGCATAAATATACGTACAGTCACCTGCAAAATTGCATGGATACTTTTAGTCTTTATTACTTGTGAATAGAGTTCAGAACTGTCCATGCATTTTTGAAGGTGACTGTACGTTGTGGTTACAATTAGGCTCATTCCATTACCTATTGTTCACAATGCTTCATGAGTGCCGCTGACAGCGTAAGGTCGGGACTCCACCAAAGCGGAGACGAGCAAAGCGGAGAGGAGATGTGCCAAATGCGACCAATCACTGGAAGGGCGAAAGACCAGATGAAAATTTTAAAGAATGTGATTGGTCGATGTCCGCACATCTCTCCGCTGCACTCGTCTCCACTTTGGTGGAATCCCGGCTAAAGTCTGAATTTGAATAAGTATGTCTTATTGTGCGGATTATATAGTAGGGGTACACGGGTTAAAGAAATACTAAAAAACTTGCAGTGTAGGTAGCCTGCATGGTGGACTAGCATGATGAAGTCCCTATTGGAGGAGGAACTACCCGACCCGAAAACCCAGGACAGATGCAGATGGCCAGAAAATTAGGAGAGCTGACCCCACCTAAAGTGGGATAGAACTAGGAAGATGATGTCTTAAAATCAGCAGGATTACAAGTCAGCCAAGCAAGAATCCCATGCAACCTAATTAAGAACTCGATCTCCTAAGTTGTTAAGCAGTTGCGAACTTGCGGACAACACGAGCAATTTCTTTGGTTTTAGGGATCATAGCACTCGAGATGCCTGTTTCAATTCTAGCAACTTGTCTCCGAGTGGGGTGACGAGAATCTGGTAGATTTCAACGCCACCAAAACGCAAGTGTGTCTGTTCACCGCAAAAAGGAGTCCGTTTAATCTGGCCCCTACTTTCTTACTGACAGTCTCGAGCTTCTTGGCACGAAGTTGAGCGCGAATCTGAACTTCGGCGCCTACATCGAGTCGAAAGCTCAAACTGCGGCGAAAAAGCTGGGCATCCTAAACAAGGTTAAGCGGTACTTCAAGCCTGGACAGCTTTCAGTATTATATAAAGCTCAAGTCCGGTCTGGGATGGAGTATTGCTGTCACCTTTGGGATGGCTCAGCCAAATACCAGCTTGCCACACTTGACTCTGTAGAGCGCAGAGCCAGGAGGCTAATTGGTGACGATAAGCTGGTTATCAAGCTACATAGCCAGGCCCACCGTCGCAAAGTCGCATGTCTGTCGGTCTTCTACAGACTGTACTTCGGAGAGTTTGCGCAAGAGCTCCACGAGCTGATCCCACCATCTCCCTTCTTCCATCGGGAGACTAGACGTACTGCAGGGTATCACCGATACCTAGTCGACATTCCACACATTCGAACGAAGCGCTTTGCTGGGTCCTTTATTATGCGCATAGCCAAGGAGTGGAACTCCCTGCCTGCGTCGGTTTTTCCGAGTTCATATAACCCTAATCTGTTTAAGTCGCGAGTAAACAGGCTTCTACTGGGTAAGCTCGTTCCATCGTCGACATCATCTCTGCCCTTAGGGCAAAATTGAAGTCAAGAGCAAGCCCATTTATAATAATAAAAAAAAAATAGCTAAATGGGCTGCATTGAATAAATATAATATGTAGGTAATAGATAAAGCGTTGGATGCTTGGATAGACATTAACCAAGCAGCTTTGTTGCACTTCCACTTGTTTAAAGCATCCGGTAGACCAGCTGCTCCACCGAACAATCAACACTGTTGTTCAAGAGCAACCGTTTTTAATCATACGTCATGTAGATTTCATGGGAATCTGTACTACATACCATTCACAGTTCGCAAAACATTGATAATACCAGAAAGATCGTTATTTCCGTACCAATAAGGTTGATTATCCGGCTTCGGCCGTCTACGAAACCGTAGTTTCGTAACTGGTTTCGATGAAGGAATGATTGGTCCTTGTACGTAACTGGTTTCGATGGAGGACATATTTGTCTTTATACGAAACCACGGTTATATAACATGGTTACGTACGAAGAATTTACTGTTAAGGTTTCGATCAAGGAATGATTTGTCCTTGTACGTAACTAGGTAGTTTCACTTGAGGTATTATTTTGGTAATTGAGATAGTTCAGTAGGACGCGTTTGCTGTCTACTGAACTGACCTTCATCTTGTAATTATTGAAACAAGGTACGTCTGTATTAAAATAAATACTACTGAAAGCTACTGAAAGTGCCAAACTCGTCGCCAAATTTTGGGCCGACTCAATTTAAATTGTCATCGCCATGCTAAGAAGAAAATAAATAAACGATCAAATTCATGATTTAAAAAACAAAACATTTGTTATATTTTTAATAACGACAAGAGAAAATTAAACTAAACAAAAATAAGTAAGTCGGTATTAAAATTAATAAAAAATTAAATTCTTATTTTTTTTTAATACTTACATAATTATGTTATAATATGTATTTAATAACTAAAACAGTTGTTTTTTTTTACTTTATGTGTGTCTGGGGAGATGATTGGCTTCTCTGATGAGGCCGCGGTATCTTTTTTGTAATACAATACCTCCTTCCTACTTCTGTTCTCCTCGTAGTTTGTGAGAGTTTACTAAATAAGCTATTTAAAAAAAAACATTCCAGTTTTCAATACCTTTTAATACCTCCTCCGTCCTACTTCTGCTCTCCTTGTAATGTGTGGGACTTGACTACCTATCCTTTTCTCAAACAAAAAAAAATGTAACTGAACTGTTGCAACTAAAGAGTGGCAGTAGTTCCGTGCCATATTTCAACCGAACTATAATTCGGTCAACCGGACTTACAACCGAACTACTGCCACTAGACCAAAAAAAATTTGCGTAGGTAACTAAGTATTAGTTTGATGGTCCTAATGCTTGGTTGCCGGGTTCGTAAAGGGTTGGTTTACACCAAGTATAATATTTTTTTGAAAATTTGCAGATTTATATTTGCGGTTATTGGATCCTGGACTAATTATTATCACATAAATCGCTAGTTTCGATAAAAGAATTATTATTCCTTGTCCGTAACTAGTAAAATTTCATATTTTTGCAAAAAATCCTTTACAAATATGACCTCCATCGAAACCAGTTACGTACAAGGACCAATCATTCCTTCATCGAAACCAGTTACGAAACTACGGTTTCGTACACGGCCGAAGCCGATTATCCGATTGCTGCTGTCAGAAATGTAATAATTCTGCGGAAGTACTGAAGTGGGGTAGGTATCAGTAAATCTGCGCATCACGTTTTACCAATGGCAAGCTTACGTACGTGTGCATTTGGCACGATAACGATGCAGGATATGCGTCTTATGCGAAGAGTGCGTTTAATTTGACTTGATTCAATGAACGCAATGAATGGAGCTCTTCTTAATTGGGTTTCTACTTGGGGAATACCTGAATCAAAGTTACGGAACTTACAGGAAATATCTGCACGATGGACGTACAAAACCATGGTGAATGGCAGAAAAGGGAAGGGGCATTCGAGGGGCACCTTGAAGTGATCTTGGGCTAAAATGTAAATTATGCGATGTGTCTTCTGCTAGGCCTTCCGGAAGACGAAGGGTACCTATATAAGTACCTACTGGACTGTAATTGCATATCTACTACTTTACAAGAAGTTTTGGCACAAAGCATGTCTATTAGGTTTTCCGGTTCATTTCAACCACCAAAAGCTTTGGTTTTGGTAGCCTTCTAACTAAAGCTTGTATGAATTGGTAGGTAGATATTGATCCTATGGGAAAAACACAAACGGTAAATACCTACGTTTAACCTAGTTAGAAGTAAATAATTAGGGAAGTTAGTATTTGCCTATAGTGAAACCCAGGCAAGCTCAATCTTTTGTGATACCATGTAATTACTATAGGGGGCTTCTGTCATCAATTACTAGACAATCATGTAGACTGACTCAGGGCTCAAAGCTGCATTCATCCCAAATAGCTAGCGAAACTCAGCTGACTTGTGGGTATTATTCATATTCATACTTCAAGTGCAAGACGTCAAAAAATGTTTATTTCAGCTTAGAAAGCCGACAGTGAGTTGTATATAGACAAGTGATGAGGACGGATGAAAGACATGTGACTTAAAAAGTGATGATTATGAAGACGGAATATATGGCTGATTTGTGTAAAAGAAATTATAATATAATCATGTGTAACAATCGGCAAGTGAACGACAGACAGAGTGGCGAGGCGGTGCGTCAAAGAAAACCCCTATTTATTAAGGTTTAGGTACCGCTACCGATACATTTATAACGGTTATGGTACTTCTACCGAAATATACCGGTATGCATTTCCAACGTCAAAATTCCACTACCGAAAAAAATTACGATATCGAAATATTTCGGTAACCCTTATTTAACGGTATGACGTCATACCGAAATTTAAAGGTACCGTAATTTTTGGGTAATTCAGTCCCTGAAGAAAAAGGACTAATCATAGCATTACAGCTGACAGGAGAGACAGCAAGAAAAAAACGACTTGCGCAAACCCGAAGCACTACTATGGGATAAGGACAAGAAACTGATCATTGACCCATCACGTATAAAAAGTTTGAGGTGCCTATAAAGGTACTAGACATTCTTTCAATGGTCGTTTACATAATTATTTGACATTGAATAAATTCTAAGTACATGATATGGGTACCACGGCTATTAATGTTACTGTACAGGTTGTCATTAACCACAGTACAGACAGGTTATTAACGAACGCATTACGAGCACTGGCGTTAAAGTGTACAATTATTGTTACAGTACAGGTTGTCATTAACCACAGTACAGATAGGTTATTAACGAACGCATTACGAGCACTGGCGTTAAAGTGTACAATTATTTTACTCTGTGTGGTTACAAGCATAATCTGTGGTTTATTGTTCATGAAAATTAGGAATCATCGTAAGTACTTAACGTAACCGTTTCAGCGATAGCAACGTTTGTACCTACAACAAAAAATAATTTGTTTCTAGCTTCTGAATTAGTTTTAGGGATTTCCTTTAAATATTGGTTTAATTAAAATAATTAGAATTATGACAGGTTTACCTTAAGGTAATTCCAGTTAGTATACCTATGTCTCTTATCGTCTTCACCTATCCATACTTACCTATGTCTATTGATGTGTCTGCTTTCAAAGTCAAAGTCAAAGTCAAAATTATTTATTTGCAACAAATGTGGTAAAAGAGATTGTAAAATAATAAATAAGTAGTGCAATGACACATTTCGCCATTAAGTTGGCATGCAAACATTAAGTACGTAGTTTAAAACAAATTAAATTAGATATAACGTGCATTTCTACGTTTAAGTTTCACTCAGCACATAACAAATTTTGCTGTTAAACAATACAAAATTACCAAACAAAAGACATTTTTAACATAAACAGAGAGAAAACAAAACAAAGATTATAAAATATATAGAAAATTTCCAAACAAAGACATTACTCACATAAACACAAACAGAGAAAATCAAAGATAACATAATATTTTGAGATATACAAATACAAAATCTTATAATTATAATTATGGTACCTTACTGTATAATGCATTCCGGTAATGGTACGACTTACAGTTGGAAAGTTTTAAAAATTCTGCTACGGAATAAAAACTATGTGAACAAAGCCACTTTTTCAGGACTTTGCAGAATTTCCTGTACGGAAGATCAGTTATAAACTTTGGTAGGGAATAGGGTATTTCACCAAAAAAATCTAATTAGTCCGTCAGATGGATTTTCAAAAAATAAAGGACACGTATTTTTTCTTTTTTCACGTAAACAAAAGATGAAGACGATACAGTGCTTCGAAAAGTCGTGTCAAGTCGTGTGACGTCACAAGGTTAGTACTTTTTTACTCACAAAGTGATGTCAAAAGCCCCCACTCATGATCTTTGACACGTTTTATTTCCGTCAATTTTTAATTATTTTAGAAACCAAAAAACACGTATCTAATATTTTTCGATAATCTAACAGACGGACTAATTAGATTTTTTGGGTGAAATACCCTATTGAAGATGAGTGGAGCCATGTATACACAATTACGTCTGAATAATTCGATCCTAGGTACTGGCATTGTTAATAAATACTGTGTAACTGTACGTTTATTGATATTGTTTTTACATTCAAAAAGTGAAGAATTAGTTTTGACAAATTTAGCTATTTCGTATATATAAATACAAGGAACTGTCATAAGATTATGTAATTTATACACTGGTCTGCAAGAATCAGTCCAGTCCATATTAAAAATTGTGCGTATGCATTTTTTTTGTGCTAACAGAACCCTAGTTATTTCAGAAGAGTTCCCCCAGACAATGATACCATACCTGATGATGGAACAAACATAGGCGTGATATACCATTAACGCAGTTTGTCTGGAGGTCTCATCTTTAACTTTTTTCAAGGCGAAAACGAATCTATTTATTTTCATACACATTTCATCAATATGATCTTTCCAAGTGAAATGTTCATCAATTGTGATACCAAGAAATTTTGTTTTATGGATTTGTTCAACTGTTTGATCTATATGTGAAATTTTAAGGTGTAGATATTTACTTTTCTGTGTTTTAAAATTTAATATTTTAGTTTTTTCTAAATTAATTTTTAAGGCATTTAAATCTAACCATGCAATAATTTTATTTAAGCTGTTGTTTATATTACACTCATGTGATTCACCATTTTTACAATCGTAAATAACGGTTGTGTCATCAGCAAACAGAACACAGTCTTGGTCTATCGCTTGAGGGAGATCGTTCACGTATATAAGGAATAATGGTGGCCCCAAGATGCTTCCCTGCGGAACACCGAAGAAATTGTATCGTGGTTGGGAATCAAAGTTTGTGATACCATTAATTTTGTCGTCGAATTTAGTGATTCTTGTTATTTGTGTACGATTTGAGAGATACGATTTGAACCACTCTAAGGCTGGGCCGCGAATGCCAATTTTATTCAACTTTTCAATAAGAATTGAATGATTAACGAAGTCGAAGGCTTTGCTTAGGTCTAAAAACAAAGCAGAGGTTGTTGTTTTCGAATTTATGTTATTTAATACCGATTTTACTAAATTAAAAGCTGCAAGTGATGTGGACTTGTTTTTCCTAAACCCGTGTTGTTCTTTTGCAAGCATATTATATTTATCTAAGAAAGAAAGAGTTCTCTTGTACATAATTCTTTCAAAGACCTTTGAGAGAATCGGTATAAGAGCAATAGGGCGGTAATTGTTTTTGTCTGTTTTGGAGCCTTTTTTATGTAGTGGTTTTATTATAGAAATTTTGAGTTTATCTGGAAAGCATCCTTGTTCTAAGGATAAATTGATAATATAAGACAAAGGTTCTGCAATGTAGGGAGATATTTGTTTTAAAAGGTCCGTAGAAATATCATCATAGCCGGCTGATTTAGTGTTTTTTAATGTTTTTAATATGCTGAAGATTTCAGAGGGATCAGAAGGATTTAAAAATATGCTATTATCGTTAATTTTAATATTTGAGTTAGTAGTTTTAGGAGGATGTTGTGAGGAAGCGCTGCTTTCAACAACATCAATAAAGAAATTATTAAATATATTTGCAATATCCAAACCTGATGTTGCTGTTACATCATTATCAGTTATACTATTAATATATTTTCGAGACCTTTCGTTACCTGTACAACGCTTAACAATATCCCATGAAGCTTTGCCTTTATTTTTTGAGTTTGCAATGTGCTTTAAATTACATAAAGATTGTAGATTATGAATACATTTTTTTAACATATTCTAAGTAAGTTAGTAAGTAAGTAAAGATTTATTTGCATAAATTGTAGGTACATGAAATAAGCTGGAATAACAATATGGATGAGCCTTGTACAATCTACCTAATATTAGGCACACAAATTTCAATTTTTTTTTTTTTTAACTAAAATTTAACAAAACTATTGATTAAACAATAATTAAATTATGGTATCTAAATTAAACAAACAATTACATTAAAATTAAAAATGGTATCTAAAATTAAAGAAACAAAACAATTACATTAAAATTATATACATAAATAATTATATTAAAATTATAATTGTCAATATATTAATCGGCAAACACACTACTATAACAATTAAATTTAACAATAAAATAAGATATTCGAGTACGCCTTAAGTTTAGTTTTATTATCACTTGTTTTATTTAAATAATATTTATATCTTAGTGTTCGTTTAGTAAGACTACTCATTTTAACTCCTTTTGTGATCCATTTTAATGTACCATATTTGAACTGTTTTTTTACTCTTATGAGGGGGAAACATAATTTATAAAATAAAGTTAAAATGTCATGGAAGTTATTGAAAGCACTATTTGTATCTGTAATATTGTAGATTTCGGAAAATGATAACTTGCTAATATGTTCGATGAATTTGCTGACATTTTCTTTACTCATGTCATTTATGTTCATAAAGTAATAGCTTGACATAGGTTTTTGATCGTATTCAAATTTTACAACCTGTGCTGTGTTATGATCAGATAAACAAACATTGTGTGTGGAACCTACTATATTTGGAATATTACTGATGATGTTATCGATACAAGCGTTTAACCTGGTAGCCTCTTTAATGTGACACCGCATACCATAATTTGAGAGGAGTTCTTTGAATTTTGTACTATTACTGTCATTACTCAAAAGGTTAATATTAAAATCTCCAGCAATTATTATTTTACTTTTTTTATATTGTAGTTTTCGTAGGGTTTTGTTCAAGTTTTCAAAAAAGGAATTGATGTCAGACGAGGGTGTTCTGTATATACACAATATGATCGCTTGAATTGATTTAATTTCTAGCCCACATATCTCATATTGTTTATCAATGCAAAATTCACTTACTTCTTTCAACTGGGTACTTTGGAGATGATTTTTACAGAGTATGCATGTACCACCCCGCCGCTGATCAGGGCGCGAGTACATCGCACCAACATGAAAATTATTTAAATTGAGGTATCTTTCTTCTCCTCTTTTAACAAAATGTTCGCTAAGGCATAAAACATCTATATTTGTATCGGATTCACGCATTTCATTAACAACTAAATCTATCTCTGGCAGTTTGTTCAAAGCACCTGCAATATTCTGATGCAGAACTGAAAACCAACTTCTGCTGACTTTTTTATTACTATTTTTCTTTACAGTTTTGTCTTTGTTTTTGCTGGCGACGATGTTTTGATGTACTAATGTTTGGTTATTATGATAGAAAAAACTGCTCCTCTAACTGTTGATTATTGGAATTTACGGAATTGTTGCATTTTGCAACACTGTTAACTAACTGCTCTAAATTTTTTAGAACATTTTGCATTCCGTTATTGCTAAGACAGCCATCACGTTGTGAGAACATAGTATAATCAGCAGACAAATCTAAATTAGTATCAAATAAGATGACATATTCATGTAATTGAACATCTGAAAATAGTTGATTGTTAAAAGTTTCAACTCTGCAGTTAAATAGTTGAGAAAAACTATTACATTTATATGTGGGTAAGCATAGTATAACATTAGTGTGCTTTATGGTCAATAAAGTTTCGCGAATATTTAAAATCAGTTCGGAATAGTTATTAGCTTTTTTAAAATCTTCATCGCCAATTAGTATTATGCAATAATCTTCTTTAGAATAGCCTGCTAGTTTCGAGTTTAAACTTCTCATAAGTGTCTGGATACCACAATAAGGTGTCAGATAATGGCATAATTGAAAACTCTGGAACCTCTCTTCAGCTATTGATAATAATTTATTTTTAATACAGTTGCTCAAAAAGTGGCGTATTGCAGGGACGTATAGCGTTCGGGATGTGGGCTATTACGTACTCGTGCTTTTTCTTTACCATTCCCGAACACGTGCGTTCTCTTTCCCAACTGTCAAAATAATGTCCAACCACGAAGTTTTTACTAAAAAAAAATCATAGAAGTTTTTATGATTCATGCAAATATTTCTAAAGAAGCTACTAATTTGTTTCAATATCAGATTTGATTCAATTAGTTAAAGGTTTCATTCCATTTCATCTCATTAAATTTCATTTTCATTTCATATCAATAAATAAAATCTCCTGAAGACTTGGCTGTATGGGCATAGTTCACTTTGCCTACCCAGAATGAGTGAAGAAAACAAAAAAAACTCTGCTTATATTCTTTTACGGTTGGTGCCATTTTCAAAAATGTTCTTTGCGAGTTTAATTACGGTTTTATTATTTTATTAAATTGCTTAATTTTTTCGCAACTGTATTAAAAATAGTTGTTCAGTACACGTGCGGAACCGTCATTGCAACTTGTTCCGACTGTCAACCCTCGCCGTCGGCTGTGCCTCGGCTCGGGTAGACATTTGTCGGAACTCTTTGCAATGACAGCCTTTCCGCACTTATAATGAAATATACTATTTTCTTATTACCGCTTATAATGCATAATTTTCGTTTTTGTGAGCGTAATTCCATCTGCGGTCCGTTCTGATTACTTTGAGTATTTGACACAGCGCCATCTCTGTTTAAGTTGTTAAATTTATTTGAGATACTCAGATTTTGCAAATTATCGCGTTGTTGTATTAGCTCAGCTGTTTCTGACCTGATATTTTGAGTAGATAATCTCCTAGTTTGACAGATTTTGTTTTTTGTAATTCCTGTTTCGGTTGTATTGCTGATGGAAGAGCATATTTTCTTAAATTTCAAAATTTCAGACTGCTGTTCATCCCTCTCCTTTTTCAATAAAATATTTTCTTCAGTGAGCGTTTCAATTTTGGTGTCAGCTATTTCCAATTGCAGTTTCAATGCATTTATTTCTTCTTGTAGTTCGGATATATAAGAGTTATGTTCCGTGGATAAATCTGGTAGACTTCTGGCAAAAATTTCGGAACAAGTCGATGTGAAAGTTTCGTTTAAGGATTCCATCGACATAGTTTTGTGCTTTCTTAGTGCCATTTTCGTGGAACTTCGTGTTTCCATTTTTGTTAAATAGGAAATAACAACAAAAAAAATGAAAATAAAACGGTATCCAGTGTGCGGTTCAAAAGCACAAACCAATTTTCTGCAGTTCTCACAAAGGGTTTGTCAAAAACAAATTTCCAACTCACAAAAAGAATATAATTCTAGTGTTCGGATTTGAACTCACGACCTTAGTCGCGACACGTAGAGAATTCACAAACCGCGCCACGTATGTCTCTATTTTCGATGTGAAATAGGGATACTAGATGTTGCAAGAAAACTAAAAGTTCAAAGTTCGTTAGGACGCTTGTTTTTAAAAAAAAAAACGGACCTATGCGCGCGCACTATTTAAAATGGCTTGTACTAATATTGTTTACACTTGTTTAAATTATTATGAAGCACATAAAGTCCACTTGTTTTTTTTAATATTTGTTGGTTTGTATGTTTGAGATTAAAGTTTTGAAGTCAGTTTTTAATTAAATATTTTGATAACATGTTTTATTACACTTTGTTTACATTCACTTCACATTCAATTGTTTTGTTGAAAAGTGTGGTAAAGACTTAAAAGTGATTGCTGCCTACACTTGTACTGTGTCACTGCTTCTAGTTATTAACATTTTGCGTGTTAAATTCACAAAAGTAATCTAATAACTATTTTAATTTATTTTTCAACACGGAGCCGATCTTTGCGTGGCGACAGCGCCATCTGGTTCTGCTTGTTACATGGGTTAATACAGGATATTTTTTATTCCAGTAGTAAACGAAATCAAAGCAAAAAGAAGTGTCATTAATTATTATGAAAAAGAATTTGGTCAGTCAGCAAACAGTGTGGATTTATTTAGGTGGTACCTACCTACTATAGGTAATAAGTTCTTTGGAAAATTGATACTATACGACTGAATGATTCTGATAAGGCTAAAATCCATCGGCCAAGTATGAAATTGTTCTCAGTGAGTTAAAAAGTACAATCTTACTACTCAGTTTTTAATTATTCGTGTGGTTAATGAGCACTAACTAAAGACCGTCCTTGTCACCAACCACCTTGAAAAAATGGCACATTATAATGTTAACTTTTTCTATTTTGTTATTTTTATTTAAAATAAATGAAGACGGTTCGAATTTGAGAATGATTGGCGTCTTACCATTATCATCATCTTCCTCCCCTTATCCCATTCTTTTCGGGGTCGACGCAACCCGTTTTCTTTTTCTGCCCTGTTAGACGTCACGGTGGCATTTACTCCTTTCTCTTTTATATCATTCCTCAGTCACACAATCCATCCATCTTTTTTGGCCTTCCTCTCTCTCTCCATCCATCAACATGGCGTCTTACCATAAAAGTAGGTAGGTACTCAGAAATAAATATTATTCTATTCTATTCACATTCCCTTTACAAATCTGTCCCCATTAGGTCTGGTGAAAATCGGGAATTCAGTTTTACGGGGGAACTTCCGCCCTTCACCGCTTCACACTTTACACAAACATATCGTTCAAAGCATCTGCGAAAACGTTCAAAAGTCAGGAGATTTCTGATTTATGATTTTATAACAAAATTCTTCCAATAACATTGACCATGTATTAAGGTGACATACCATGGCTCTTATCACCACGTGTAGTAATATGATAGGACATTATTTTATCCATAAAAATAAACAATTAACCTCTAAAACCACGCCTGTCAGTCTCGCGTTACTTGATAACGTCTATTGTCATACAATACATAAGTCACAGACATAAATATGTACATACAATAATAACCTCCAAAGTCTCTTTCAGACATAAATAAATTATCATAAACCTGAACTAATTTTCAGGATTGACAGCCAAAAGACGTTACTCAAAAACTGCTGTGTCCTTTTTTGTTGCGATTTTTGTGACGCGGCAAACGTTATGTCATTTTGACAGGTTGTTTTGTGAGTTCCTTCGTTTGTTAATTTTTTTGAAGGTAAAGAAACGTGGTGTTATTCCGTGTTATTGACTGATTTTATTTTAATACAAGCTGTTGCCTGCGACCTTCGTCCGTGTGAAAATCTAAAACTAGGGATAAGCGTGCTTTTTTCGTTTTAAAGTATCCTTAACGGTTCTAGATATAACAGGACCTTTGCATTATCTACCACTGTTCCCACTGCTGGGGTATAGGATTTATTAAGTTAATTTAGTTTTTTTCCGTGACATTAATATGAATAGTAGTTAATGTCACGTTTTGAATGAAAATTACCTATTAAGTTTTATTACATAAGAAAACTTGTATAGTGTCATAAACTCATAATATTAACGAAAAAAGGATGATATTTTACAAATACAGAATCGTGAATATGAATACATTGTTGAAAGTAAGAGCCCATTAAAATTTATCAATATTATTCAATGCTGTCGTCAATGCAAATTAACTTATTGTTGTCTTTAGGCAATCCAAGACAAGTTTATTTAATTTTATAACCACAAAGATTATTTATTTTTATTTATTTATTTATTTATGTACACACAAAATACAAAAAAAGGAAAATACATAAAAAGAATAGAAGAGCACAAAGGTACTGCTTATTTCATAAGAAATCTCTTCCAGCAGATTATATCACATTGTTTTAGAAATAACTGTAATATAGGTATAACTATATAGGGTTTGGACAGTTATTAGTAAGACAACGTGCTTCAAGCGATATAAAGGTAAAACATACGGAAAATACAATGTTGTGTGTATTTGAAGCTTGTAAGAAATTGACGTTCTCTCTGTCACGTTTTCTAGAAAAATATAACCAGGATGCTGTGTTTTCCTTTAGGAAAATTACACGACGAATTGGGTTTGTAATTTTGCCTAATTCTGTACGTATAGCATATTCTTGTGCTAGGTAATGTGAATTCATTGTAAATAATAATATTATAAAGACGTCTTGTTTGTAAGTGTGTATGTAGAGTGGTTAAATCTTCAAAACTAATGATCCAATTCTGATACCATAATTTTTACGTACGAAGGCGTGGGCGAAGTGCCAGTTATTTATAAATAACTTTAATCAGAAGGTTTTTGTGCAGATACACACTGGTGCCATAGCGCTGCCCATGAAAAGGATAAAATAAGCTGAAGCAGACGCTTGCAACGCTGTGAAATAGCCGAGGAAAGAAAAGCTGCAGGCATCATGGTTAAACTCGAAGGGTCCAGAAGACAATAGGGGATCGGACAAAAAAAAACTAATTAGTCCGTCAGATAGATTTCCAAAAAATATTAACCACGTATTTTTTCTTTTTTCACGTAAATAAAAAATGAAGACGATACAGTGCTTCGAAAACTCGTGTGACGTCATTATGATAGTACATTTTGTACCTTCAATTGACGTTTCAAGCCCCACTCCATGATCTTTGACGCGCTTTATCTTCGTAAATTTTTATTGGTTTGATAAAACAAAAAACACGTATCCAATATTTTTCGATAATCTAACTGACGGACTAAACAGAATCATATTTTTTTTTGAGTCAGTCCGATCCCCTATTGTGCTCATACACGCTCTGATAGGCACCCCATAAAATCTCTTACTTGGATATGAGTTGCCTCAGCTAGCCTGGAAGTCCTTAAACAGATATCTGACCCAAATTGGCTGAAGGAAAGCCTGCGCAGGTGGAAAGTTATAGATGGCAGCGTTATTAATTAAATACTATAGTTTGAGTTGAGTCTGAACTGTATGAGTCACTTTCTTCATTACCTACTTGAATGAAGTAAGCGACAGAGCTGTTCAGGGTGCTACGAACTGGTCTGACAAAAGTTGAGCCATCGATCCGAGAAGAAAAAAAAGTGAAGAATTACGGTGTTGTGGCTCAAACGATGCAGGGGCACTTAATATCGTGTCCTTAGTGTACGTTTGCCTCTTGCCTGTATGTTTAAGGACAGGAATTGATGGACGCCACTGAAAACGCTAAGCTCGTAGTCGTTTTGGGCACACTCAATTTAGATTTCCATCGAACTGACACCACCAGGCATAAAGATACGATACCAGTTACTGTAAAAACGACCTTGTGTTACATGGAAATGAAAACGATAATACGAGGAACTTGTTGATTTCAAAGAAATTATGTAATAATTACGATTTGTG
Source organism: Diarsia dahlii (assembly GCA_949775195.1). Classification (NCBI taxonomy): domain Eukaryota; kingdom Metazoa; phylum Arthropoda; class Insecta; order Lepidoptera; family Noctuidae; genus Diarsia; species Diarsia dahlii. The sequence goes on from OX459198.1 coordinate 2,756,776, forward strand.
TTGGCATTGTGAGGCACCATTGCAATCGATTCACTTTGGAGATTCGCTGAGCTAAACCGATTACGTGATTATATTCTTAGCCAGTAATAATACAATATATTGGTAACGGGAAGCCATAGACAAGCATGTCAGGCTTTCCATCTGAATTTCCTTAAGAGCCTATACTACCTCAAATTAGCAACTCTATTTGTGGTGGTTGAAAATTCGTTTGAAATACTCTTAGAATAAAGTTCTAATCAGCTTGCACTACAAAGCGGTCGTTACGTCTTTCGAATATTGCAAAATTAGTGGTATTTTGCGATTTACAAAAAATCTATTGATCAATTAATTGGACTAGAAAAGTAAAACACTATGATTTTAGTATGTTGCTTGTAGAATTATTTGGCAAAAAAATCAGAACGATGACATATTATTTTAGTATGGTTTTTACTCGTTAAAAAAAAATTTTATACGTATCTTCGTGATTTTTTTCAAAGTTCAAGTTTCAAGCAAAGTTAGTTGTATTATGTTTTCACAACAATATGTTACTAGCATATAATCCTTAAGAATATCATATATTTTTCTGATTGTGTTTACTGCAGTGAATCATATACTTTTACGCATTATGAAACTATAATAATTATACTAGCTGAACCCGCGCATGCGTTGCAATGCGTTTTTCCTACCTACCTATCTACTACCCTACCTACTACCCTACCTACTACCCTACCTACTACCCTACCTACTACCCTACCTACTACCCTACCTACTACCCTACCTACTACCCTACCTACTACCCTACCTACTACCCTACCTACTACCCTACCTACTACCCTACCTACTACCCTACCTACTACCCTACCTACTACCCTACCTACTACCCTACCTACTACCCTACCTACTACCCTACCTACTACCCTACCTACTACCCTACCTACTACCCTACCTACTACCCTACCTACTACCCTACCTACTACCCTACCTACTACCCTACCTACTACCCTACCTACTACCCTACCTACTACCCTACCTACTACCCTACCTACTACCCTACCTACTACCCTACCTACTACCCTACCTACTACCCTACCTACTACCCTACCTACTACCCTACCTACTACCCTACCTACTACCCTACCTACTACCCTACCTACTACCCTACCTACTACCCTACCTACTACCCTACCTACTACCCTACCTACTACCCTACCTACTACCCTACCTACTACCCTACCTACTACCCTACCTACTACCCTACCTACTACCCTACCTACTACCCTACCTACTACCCTACCTACTACCCTACCTACTACCCTACCTACTACCCTACCTACTACCCTACCTACTACCCTACCTACTACCCTACCTACTACCCTACCTACTACCCTACCTACTACCCTACCTACTACCCTACCTACTACCCTACCTACTACCCTACCTACTACCCTACCTACTACCCTACCTACTACCCTACCTACTACCCTACCTACTACCCTACCTACTACCCTACCTACTACCCTACCTACTACCCTACCTACTACCCTACCTACTACCCTACCTACTACCCTACCTACTACCCTACCTACTACCCTACCTACTACCCTACCTACTACCCTACCTACTACCCTACCTACTACCCTACCTACTACCCTACCTACTACCCTACCTACTACCCTACCTACTACCCTACCTACTACCCTACCTACTACCCTACCTACTACCCTACCTACTACCCTACCTACTACCCTACCTACTACCCTACCTACTACCCTACCTACTACCCTACCTACTACCCTACCTACTACCCTACCTACTACCCTACCTACTACCCTACCTACTACCCTACCTACTACCCTACCTACTACCCTACCTACTACCCTACCTACTACCCTACCTACTACCCTACCTACTACCCTACCTACTACCCTACCTACTACCCTACCTACTACCCTACCTACTACCCTACCTACTACCCTACCTACTACCCTACCTACTACCCTACCTACTACCCTACCTACTACCCTACCTACTACCCTACCTACTACCCTACCTACTACCCTACCTACTACCCTACCTACTACCCTACCTACTACCCTACCTACTACCCTACCTACTACCCTACCTACTACCCTACCTACTACCCTACCTACTACCCTACCTACTACCCTACCTACTACCCTACCTACTACCCTACCTACTACCCTACCTACTACCCTACCTACTACCCTACCTACTACCCTACCTACTACCCTACCTACTACCCTACCTACTACCCTACCTACTACCCTACCTACTACCCTACCTACTACCCTACCTACTACCCTACCTACTACCCTACCTACTACCCTACCTACTACCCTACCTACTACCCTACCTACTACCCTACCTACTACCCTACCTACTACCCTACCTACTACACTACCTACTACCCTACCTACTAAACTACCTAAAAAAAAAAAAAAAGTATCCTATGTCCTTCTCCTGGTTCTTAGCTACCTCCCTACCAATTTTCAGCTAAATCCGTCCAGCCGTTCTTGAGTTATAAATGGAGTAACTAACACGACTTTCTTTTATATAAATAGACTAGCTGAACCCGCGCATGCGTTGCAATGCGTTTTTCCTACCTACCTATCTACTACCCTACCTACTACCCTACGTACTACCCTACATACTACCCTACCTACTACCCTACCTACTACCCTACCTAATACCCTACCTACTACCCTACCTACTACCCTACCTACTACCCTACCTACTACCCTACCTACTACCCTACCTACTACCCTACCTACTACCCTACCTACTACCCTACCTACTACCCTACCTACTACCCTACCTACTACCCTACCTACTACCCTACCTACTACCCTACCTACCTACTACCCTACCTACCTAATACCCTACCTACCTACTACCCTACCTACTACCCTACCTAACTACTACCCTACCTACCTACCTACTACCCTACGTAAAAAAAAAAAGTATCCTATGTCCTTCTTCTGGTTCTTAGCTACCTCCCTACCAATTTTCAGCTAAATCCGTCCAGCCGTTCTTGAGTTATAAATGGAGTAACTAACACGACTTTCTTTTATATATATAATATAAATATATATATATATAAGATATAAGATATATAGAAGATATATAGATTACCAAAGCGGTGTTAAGATTCGTGCCCGGCGATTAGTTTCGTTTGCCCATGCAACATGCCATCATGGTGTTATGGCAAAGTGGTGGGTTGAGAAGACCAAATTAATGAACTATCACGTATCTTTATTGTATACACAATAACACGCTTATAATGTTCGAGGAATAAGGTAGAAGTATACCTTATGGAGAGCAGCGGTGGCCCAGTGTCTTACGAACAGTAAGTCGTGGGACTCGTGAGTTGGTACCCAGGCAGGCGCATTACTTTGTGTAATGTATTTCATCGCCACAGCTCTCAAAACAGTGAAGGAAAACATCGTGAGGAAACCGACATGTCCTAGAACCAAAAGTTCGAAGACATGTAACATTTACCAACCCGCACTGGGGCCCGTGTGGTGGATCATAGCCCATCCCTCTCCTAGAGAGAGAGGAGGCCTGAGTCCCTGCAGTGGGAACATTATAGGTTGATGATGATGACGATGATGAGCTTCGTTTGCATAACATGGTGTTAAACATTTTGACAAAGTGGTGGGGTGAGAGGACCAAGTCAACCATCACGCATCTATATTGTATACACATAATAGCACGCCTATAATGTTCGAGGAGTTAGGCAGAAGTGTACCCTATATAGTACATTCCACCAGATAAGTCCCATTGCATGTAATAGAAGGCTGTTTCGTTGGTCTAGTGGTGGCAAGCGCGACTTGAGCATGAGGTCAAATTCAAATTCAAATTCAAATATTTTATTTGTAGAACATAGGTAAAAAGAAAGTAAGGTCCTGGGTTCGATTCCCGGGTCGGGCAAAGTGTTATTGACTTTTTCCATCAGGATATCAGTAACAGCCTGTAACAGCCAGTTGATAGCAATAGGCTCGCCCCCTATTACATGGGACTTCAAAAAATATAATTGGCGAAATGTGGGTGTGGGTACTAGTAGGTGGTACACCTCTACCTAACCCTTCGGAGATTACAGGCGTGATGTTATGTTATGTAATAGAAGGCAAGCCTGTATTGTCATCAACCGGGTACAAATCTGCTACTGAGATTGAATTCGCGAAGGAAAAACACTTTGTCTGGACCTCTCGAATTAAAGACCTCATGCTCAGAAGTCACCCTTACGACTACTAGACTAGCGAATTTGTGGAGGCAATCTTATTTATTATTTCACGTTATAATTAAGCTGTTATGGCGTGCGTTCTGTAAATACTGTTATAATCACGTTGCATGTCAAATTGACACGCTGTGATACTTATAGGATTAGTTCCGTACTATGGTCTGTTACCAATAAGTACCAAGTATCAACCGCAGTGCCAAATAAACAACTGTAAAGTAAGTTGATGTTCCGTATCAATTAGAAATCCCTCGGAAGGTCAAGAAAGTGCCCACCATAGCAGGTTTTAGATTAATAAGAAACACGTCTCATTGGTTTAGTGGATGTAAACGGAAGTGGTCAGCATGTGGGTCCTGGGTTCTACAATGAATTACCCTCGTCAGACAAACGTTTATTTAACGTTTTCAGTAAGAATTACCTTTGAAAGGCCTTTGCCCAGCAGTGGGACAGAGCAGGCAAAAAAAAAATTATTAGTAACCCACAGTTATTTTCTGCCCGAATGACACTATGATTTTTTAACCGTAAACTTGCGTTTGACCTGATCACCTGATGAAAAAATGATGCGGCCCAGAGCACGCTTGCCTGGATTCACTCAAACTTTGAAGAGATACAGATTTTAATGAACTTATAAACATAACTGGTGAGTCTGTCTACTCCTTCGTGGAGTGCGGCCGTGATGTTAAGTTATCTAAAAAATATACTATTATCTTAAAACGTAGTTTTGAAAACCCATAAATAATGGAGGTGTTAAACATAACACACAAAACAAGAACCATTTATGTTTATCGAAATTACTTAACAAGTAAGTATTGACTTTTACAAGTTTTGTTATTTTTTATTTGTAGTTTCAGTTAACATTAGCTTCTACGATTTTTGTATGTTTGATGTTTGTTATTCGTAAAAGCAGTACCTACTCGTGATTTTGATTATAGATATGTATGCACTTAGTGCTATTTTAGATGATGTTTCTTTTTCGAACTATCTTTAAAGACGGAAAAGTTTATAATTTAAATGTAAACAGGGTGGAAGGGACACCGACGCACAAACTGTTATCTTAGGTACTCAGTATGTATGTACTGAGTAAGATAACATTCTAAATCCAACACATACATTTTTCAACGTAGATTAATCAAAAATCTAAAAAAAAATAAAAATTAAATCTGCCGTTTTTATTGCCGTGAAGATATTTACAATTTTGTAGGAAATGGCAGTTACTTTTTTAAATTACCGATGAAACACTTCTGGTTCGGAATGATGTACTGAATAAGTGATGAGCATTTGTGCGTCGATATCCTTACCACCCAATATAAACACAAAAATTGTATAAAACAAACAGTGCGTTGTGTTGTGGTGCATCTTGGGAGAGGCCTATTTGATTGATTGACAGGTCCAACATTTTGAGTTTCCTAATATAATATTATCTCGAGTAAACCGAATCCATCCGAAGAATTCATCAAGGCAGGTATTTTCACTGTATTCTCAATCATTTATCGACAACTTGACCTTCGAACATACACTACATCGAATCCAATGATTTCAACCATCACAATCTACGCAGAACAACCAACGATACTACAGGGGCTGTGTCTAATGTGAGGCTGTGTGTGTCCAATGAACAGAACTGCGATAACACCGCGATGGCGACTTTGTTATTAGAAATTAGGTATTATGATTCAGAACAGTGATATTTTTATAACTGTAAGTTTTACTGACATTATTATTAACATTGAATCGGAATATTTACAATGTTTAGACTTTACAGTGGTATTTTGTTGCTTTGTTGGCCGAGTTTGGGGTAAAGGTAATACTTGAACTTTGGTACAAACCGTATAAATGTGGTAAATGCATGTGCAATATTGTAACTTTGGATGAAATTACGGATTTTGTACTTAGAGAGTAGACCTCCAGAGACTTTTCAGCACGAACGTAGCCAGGAGAATCTGTTCTAGTGAAGATTTGTCAACGAATCTTGCTTGGAGTGTAATTGTCGTACTGTTTCACAAACGGAGGTACACTGCAGGAAGTACATTCTATTAATTTTTAGTTGCAGTTGATTTTCTTACGATGTTTCGTGCTCCATTTTGAGAGCAGTGGTTTATGTTGAAGACATTATTCAGCTTTAAAATAACTTAAACCAACCTATACAACCCTGCAATGTACAAAATATAATCAGATTATATCAAAATACTACTAGCAAATAACACGCTTATCACAAAGATTGTACCCAGCAAGGTTTCAGTTTTTCACATGCCAGTTGAAGCATATTCTTCAATATTACTAAAACTTTGATTTTTATATTTGCTTTTCTATAGATAAGTAGTTTTTAAAGTTTTCCACCCTTAGCCAGATCACACTAACAAACTGAGCAATTCCCTTTACATCACCATGAGTATGTCTACCCTACACCTATTCAACCTATAAGCGATGAATGCGCTGATGGACAATTCCATGCATTAAACAATAAGTCCCTAACACTAAATTGTTTGAGAACCCGCATCGAGATTGATCAATTTGGTCGTCAAGAGGAAGGAATAGATGTGGGAAAGTTATCTCTTCCTTCATAGGAGTGATGTAAGAATGTGACTTATAGGTTTGAAATAATGCCTGTCGGGGCAACGTGTTGTTCGAAAGAGATAACGTGGCCTCGGACACAAAGGGCTAAGAAGGAACATGGGTGGTTTTTAGTCAGTAGAAGTCTTACACTCCCTCGCCCCGCCAAGAGCGGAAGGAGTTATTAAAATTTGATAATATCCCACACTCCAAAAAAAAAGGTTTGAAATAATAGGGACTATACCTACGGAAGAGTTGGACAAAACCAATGACCAGTGGTCCACATTAACCCTGGATCGTATCTACTGGAAGTTCTTTCCCATGAAAGGAATTTGCCCAGCAGTGGGATGACACGGGGTAACAGTATCAGTATACGTACTTCTGGGGGAGGATTTATGCAATCTGAGGAAAACGACAAACAATAATATCGTTCACAGAGAGAAAACGGCAATGGTAAGCATGAAGCGATCTAGCATTGAAAAATCATGCTAGCTTTTTGTAGGCAAACTGATAATGCCTGATGTTAAGACAGCAGTAGTTTTAGGCCACACTAACATGCACACTGAAAACGGGATATTTACCATGTTTACTATTTGTTTTGAGTTCCCGATATTGTTTACCACTAAGCAACAAAAACCATAATGCTTTCAACACTAATTTGAAGACAAAGGTGTTACAAATCATCCATATCTTTTTTTTTGGTTGTTGGGAAATCAGCCCTGGGCGGAGCGGAAAGGATTGTCAGACTTCTACTGACTAAAACCACCCATGTTCATTCTTAGCCTTATGTCCTTGACTGTACCTACTTTTCTTCCTTTTCGATGCTAGCCACAATTTGCACTACTTCCACCAATTTCCGACAGAAACAGGCGTGTAAATTATTGCCTATTTAGGCAATAATTTACACTTTAAGCATTGCACACCACGCGTTCCAAGATTACTGTTGCTCATGTATAGTAGTGATATCACCTACTTGAGGACAATAATTCATTTCCCTCATTCTATCGTTGGTGGGATGCAACATGCACTTAGTCCTACGCGGCTTGTTTTTCATCATGACAGGTCCTTGACCTTCAACTAGTGCATCCTTGCTGAAATTAGTTGATTATGTTCACTTTACTATATTGTATGATCTGTTTAATAAATGATTATTATTATTATTGGATATATCTATGACACGTAGAAGGTGAACTTCGTCTTCTTAACGTTTCGATGATTTAAATTCAGTTAGTCCAAAATTTGGCGACTAATTTGGCACTTTCAGTAGCGTCTAGGAGTTTCGGAACTCCTAGTTCTTGTACTTGTGAGTAAGTTATGAGTTTGTGACTTTTAATTTAATTAATTTTAATTTAAACATTCTATCCCTAATTTTATTTGTATAAACAAATTTTACAATGTGATGAAAATTAATAAATGATTAATAGTTGGTTAACCTACGTGCCATTGTAAAATAGTTTGATGACTCTTAATAATGACATTCCTTCTTAATTTAGGACATATTCCTTATATAGACATTAATATTTTCCTTTAGTTACGTCATAGTACGTCATGTGTCATTGACCACAAAAACATTACGAAATAGTATATTTCATTATAAGTGCGGAAAGCCTGTCATTGCAAAGAGTTCCGACAAATGTCTACCCGAGCCGAGGCACAGCCGACGGCGAGGGTTGACAGTCGGAACAAGTTGCAATGACGGTTCCGCACGTGTACTGAACAACTATTTTTAATACAGTTGCGAAAAAATGAAGCAATTTAATAAAATAATAAAACCGTAATTAAACTCGCAAAGACCATTTTTGGAAAATGGCGCCAACCGTAAAAGAATATAAGCAGAGATTTTTTTTGTTTTCTTCACCCATTCTGGGTAGGCAAAGGGAACTAGCCCATACAGCCAAGTCTTCAATAGATTTTTTTTATTGATATGAAATGAAAATTAAATTTAATGAGATGAAATGGAATGAAACCTTTAACTCATTGAATCAAATAATTAAATCTGATATTGAAACAAATTAGTAGCTTCTTTAGAAATATTTGCATGAATCATAAAAACTTCTATGATTTATTTTAGTAAAAACTTCGTGGTTGGTTTTTTTTAATGGACATTATTTTGACAGTTGGGAAAGAGAACGCACGAGTTCGGAAATGGTAAAGAAAAAGCACGAGTACGTAATAGCCCACATCCCGAACGCTATACGTCCCTGCAATACGCCACTTTTTGAGCAACTGTATTAAAAATGATATTTAAGTTTAATGCTAATGATGCGTAAAACCTTATACTTACCTTTAAGAATTCAAACAAACTATGGCATTAGCATTATGCATTATTAATATTATTATTGATATATGCAATATTGGTTTTCTTTGGCATTTTTAACTTTGGCTTTATGGTATTACTAGCTGATGCCCGCGGCTTCACCCGCGTGGATGTCGTTCTAATTATATACTAAAACCTTCCTCTTGAATCACTCTATCTATTAAAAAAAACCGCATCAAAATCCGTTGCGTAGTTTTAAAGATTTAAGCATACAGACAAACAGACAAAAATAGCGACTTTGTTTTATACTATGTAAGGATAAGGATAAGGATGACATTGATAAGTATCTGTGACCATGGTTCTTGTAATAGCGCTGAAATATCGGAAACACGAAACGAACCGTAAACATGGTAAATATCCCTTAAGTATTCAGTGTTAATGATAAGCCATAGCCTTTTCAAATAGATAAGGAACCTTATTCGCCACTTGTATCTACACTGGCCGAATTTTTGCTGGGTTTCCAAACATCATCATCTGCTTAACCTTTTCCTTACTTTGTGGGGATCGGTTTCCAGTCTAACCAAATGCAGTTGAATTTTACATGGAGCGCCTGCCTATCTGACCTCCACAACCCAGTTAGTACTGAATAATATAACAATCATACTCTTTGGTAAGACTGGTTGCCAGACTGATTACAGGTAGTCCTGACTACCTGTAATGACTGTGAAAGATCCACAAATGACTTGCACGAAGGAAACTTGATACGTATGTAAAAGCTGGTCACCCATCCACTGACCTATCTAGTCAAGCGCGGCTTAACCTGAAGATTGACTCGCAGAATCACCATAGATAACTAGTATTCCATTATAGTGGACTCAAGGGAACATAGTTCGGCATCCATGTTCTACACCAACTAAAAGCTTGTAGAAATGCGTATGTTTCAATGTGTTTACTATTCTTCCAATACCGGCGCGAAAAATGGTAAATTATGATCTGGTTTAAAGTATTTGTTTAGTAAATATAGTGATGATTGCATGGCGCTACGAATAGATTAATTGAATAGCTAATTGAGCCAGATGGCTGTGAAATATGTGGGTAGGTATGTTAGAACATTCACAAGATGTATGAAATTCCTTTTATTATTATAGGTACCCATACCTTTCATTTAAAGTATTATATTTTTTTAAGGAGTGTTTTGGGACAGTTTGCCCCACCATCATCTTCACTCATCATCTTTGACACTTATGTGATGCAGGGTGGTAACTTTGGAGGACTGTCCATGTAACTTATTCTATAGCTGATTTGAACTACACTTCTGGTTTTAGTGAGTGCGAGAGAGTTTCTGGTTTAAATTAATTTATGCAGTGTTTTGAGACAGGTTCGTCTTGTTTGACAACATAAAATGTTTGAGGGTTTTCGCTCGTTTCTCACTGAAGTGTATAGAATCTGGCCTATCTGCAATGCATTGTGTTTTAAAATCAAAGACTTTCATAATCTTGACTAAATAAGTTTTGCTGTTTACAGGCGCTGAGGATTGAGGAAGCGGCTCTTCGAGATGTAGGTAGGTATGTAAGAAAAATACAGATGCACCATGCCATGCACCACGCAATAACCACAAATGAATAAAATAAAGAATGAGAGAATTACAAGAAAATAAAAAAAGAAAATATGGCATTCAACATCACGTGAGGTATGAAAACATAGGTACCTACTGAACAATTTATAATGTACAATTTTACCTAAAAATAAATACATTTATCTGCAAGTACCTATTCGCAATTAACAAAACAAAAGAATCTAATTGTTTTGTAAGAAATTGATATCTACCCACCTTTACCTAGAAACTCTCGATAAATGTACTTGTACTTAATTTATTTTCAGTAATTTTTACACGCCGCTTTCACAAGGTTCCACATGATAACACTTAATTAAAAAAAAAAATTCTTTAAAACAATTTTTATTCAAAACTATTCACTTGAAAGCTGCAACTAACGAATGCCTCTGTACAGGTAAATAATACGTATTTAAACAGACAAATAGCCATGGGACATAATAACGTTAATCATTTATTCGATAAATAATTAATTTAACACTAATTCTATAAACTCTTGTTAGCTGGCTATTGTTTCGTGTTCGGGCAGTAACTGATCCACGGAATTGAATACAACGAGGATATTGTACTCAATCATCACATAATACACGCTAATAATTATGTAAACACCAATAACTCTATCATAATATTTAAAATCGACCATAAAATGATTTTCTTTATGTAATAAAAATAAGAAAGTAATAAAACCTACCGGCGGCACACTCCAGTTCAAATTTCGAAGATCCAAAAAAAAAAAACACTGACACTTCCAAATCCAAATAACAAAAAAGTAATGAACACTAAACTTCTTGCTGAAATTAAAAACAAAACATAATTCGAAATTCAATTACACCGAACAGCGAGCGTGCACGACTCCAATCTATGGCGTTATGAACCATTCTACGTGAGCGTAATTTACGTATTCGGTGACCATTTTAAGCTGATACCTAGCACACCTGTGGTAGGAACCACAGCTGTATCAATATAAACTTGTAGTTATTAACGCGCGAGTTCTTTTTAACTGGCCAATGACTGTTGAAGTAGCTACCGTTGACCTTGTGGAGTAGTTTTGTCTACCGAAGACGTAACAAAAATCTGCTTATCATAATATAATTCAGGCGGAAGATTTGTGGTTTCAAGAAGAGATTATTGGTACCTACCGTAGGTAACAGTTACGTAAATTTGCGTATTTCTTGAGACCATAGACAGGGATTTTGCGGTGGGGAATACCATAAACAAAGATAAGATAAGCAGAATAAGGTTCCTTCGGAGATTAAACCGCAGTCATAAATATTAATACATTATTTTATTTCGTTTCCTTATCGTTCTAAGAAAGTAGGTAGGTAAGTATAAAGATGACGAATACATTTCGGCTAAAACCAATTAGTGACGTCGAAACCGGTAACAGGTTTTTATATACATTTTCTTTACCGTCTGTGAGAGTAATAATTCCTTTGCCTTTGCACGTAGTCTTTATGATTCATATTTCCGGATTTCTGGCTTGCTGCCTTTGCCCTAGTTGTTCTTTCTCTTGAATGCAGTTACACCACAGATTAACTAACACCATTTAGACCCGCTTGCACCACAACTAATTATTTAGTGAATTATGTGCATAAAACCTCATCAAATCTTTGTAATCTTCAAAAGATTGACAGAAGCATTAAAAACAATTTTGAGAAATGTTTGTGAGTAAGAAGATGCAAGGCGTTTTGCTTAGATTCTTCCTTCCATAATAAGACTCCGGAGCTTGTATTCAGCTACCTCCGGTTAGACTGGAAGCAGACCCCCAACATTGTTGGGAAAACGACAAGCAGATGATGATGAATACGATACCGGAGCTTGCAATCAACATTTATTTAGATCTAGCATTGTTATTTGTAATTAAAATACCCTGTAAACTGCCGTTAAGGGTGATACACTCTTGTTCCGGTCGACACACTCGATTCACACAGTACTTATAATTATCTATACTATCTATACTTCTATACTTCTATATCTATATCTATACTTCTATACTAATATTATAAAGAGGTAAAGTTTGTGTGTTTGTATATTTGTTAAATTGTAAGGGGTAATCTCGGGATCTACTGAACCGATTTAAAAAATTCTTTCACCAATAGAAAGCCACATTATTGCTGAGTGTCATATGCTACTTTTTATCCCTGTATTCCCACGGGAACGGGATCTACGCGGGTGAAACCGCGGGACGTCAGCTAGTGTTACATATTTTGATCTCCATTTACCTTAGGGCAAGATTGAAGTCAAGAGCAAGCCCATTTAAAATAAAAATAAAAAAAAACCTCTATAGCCTTCAGCAAGCTCTCTCAAGCATCTGCCATAGCTAAATCGTGATGAAAATTGAGTTTTCCACAAAAAAATAATAAATAGGAATGTCACCACGCGTTCTTAGCTTCTCTTCCTTCCTCTTGATTGACCTCCTCATATTATATTAATGCCTTCATTAATCAATGAGGTTTAATCAGGACCAACGACTCAAGGTACACAACCTACTTTCTGATTATTCGTTTCCTCATAAATGTTTATCGCGATTAATCTCGAAACATATACGTCTAACGTTAACGCAGTCCATTCTGACAATATGACATTGACAGGATTTTTATGTCGTTGGAGTAAGGATGGTTTTCATAAATTAAATGTTAATTTTTTGGGTCGTGGATCCATTTATAAAACCTACGCTCCTTTTAACTTATAATTTGCTGACTACATCTAGATGACTCACAAAATTATTTGTTATTGGACGAAGTAGTTCATCATCAATTTTTTGCCTTTCATCATCATCATCCACGGCCTGGATTAACCCACAGCTGGGTATAGGCTTCTAATTCCTTGTGCCAATCTCCACGGTCCTGTACTGCCAGCTTCATTCAATTTTTACCCCCGATGGCAACTATGTCGTCTGTCCATCTTTTACCTTTACCCTAATTTATTTGGGGTTGGTTCAACATTTATTCCAGTCTAACTGGGTTGTACCTTAACCAGTCTTACTAGTCTTATCAAGGAGTATCGCATTACACAGTCTAACTGGTGTGTGAAGGTTAGATAGCCAGTTGCTCCAAGTAAAATCATGTTATTATCTGCACCCGGTTAGATTGGAAGCCGCACCTAACGTAGTTGGGTCAGCATGTCTTCTATTGGTGTTATCCCAGTAAACCTGAAAACCTTTAATAATAAATAAAATAAAATAAATAATAATATTCCACAACTATCACACAACGCCATCTAGTCCCAAGCTAAGCAGAGCTTGTGTTATGGGTACTAGACAACTGATAAACATACTTATATATTTCTAAATACATACTTAATATAGATAAATAATTAATTAATTTAACGTGTTCACCCCCTTTCTATTCGTATCATCCTTCACAGAGTCCATTCATCGTATTTTTGGTCTTCACATAGACGCTTAAATTGCCACATTAATATTCAAAGAATATCTCATAATATTATTTAAGTAATCAGGTATATAATATATTTTTTTTATTCTAATAAATGAGCCACAGGCCGTTACATTTTATTTTGTTTTGTTTCCAATCATAAAATTAATTACTCAAACCCCCCAATTCAATTGAAATCTTTTCCAGCAAGATTCCAGGAAGCCGTAACTAATTAAAAAGAAAAAGGGTTCGTTAGAAAAGTTGTGAAAATGTTAATATTTTCCTGATTTTTCATTTCGCGTTGGTGTTTTGATTAATTAATTAACCAAAGTTCCCCAAAAGATGATTCACATTTTTCTAATCTTTCCTTGAAACTTTAGAGATGGGTTCCATGTATTGATTGTTGTGTTTGGCATCCATAACCAAAATAAAAAGTAACCGCTGCGTGGCTTTGAATAAAAATAGACCGCGCGAACATTTTCGATCATCGATCCATGCCCGAGTGTATTGTTATGAAATATCGGATCTACCTCAGCCAATTATGAAACTTGGAATTTACGTACAAGCAATTTGATACTACATTAACGTAGATGATTTTGTATATCTTGTATTTAAACGGTTGGTTTTCCTGCACTTCAATGAATAGGTAATGATAGTATTAGCGACATAAACTAATTGTGTTGTGGAGATCAGACATAGGTAGTTGCTTCGTGTAAAATACTGGTATTCATTTGCATCTAGTTAGACTGGAAGCCGATTCCTACATAGTTGGGAAAAGGCTAGGCAGCTAATGATTGCACTGCACGACAATGGTATAAGGTAAAACCCGGTGGACTGTTCCAACCTGCACACGGGTCCAGAATGTCACTTATTCATTTTGGACCCACAACACAGTAAGGAGAAAGAGGAAACCCATGAGGCAGGCACATGGCGATGAGTGTATGATGATGAAGCTACAGCAACGATACGCGACGGAAGCTTTTCGGGTTCAATGCTGAACCTCTTAAGAGTCTACTTTTTAATAACAATGTATTATGCATATCTTCAATGAGGACGGACGTAGGTTCCACAAAGGTGATCATTAGTATGAAATTTCAGCCGTTATCAGTACTTAGCGGTTAATGTGATAAAAATTGCGCGTCTGCCCTTGAGAGCAAATTATGTAGGAAAGGATTAGCTAAAGAATGGCAGACTGAAGTCTATTATCGTCCCATTGCGTTGGAGGTCAGTTCTTAATTAATATATCTTATACAGAGAAGACTTGATGGCACGCTTGTTCAAGGTGGATTGGTGATTTCACATTTGACGAGTAGAAATAAAAAAAATTGGTGAGGTATTTCTGAAAGATCGGGCCCGTAGTGCTCGCAACTGGATGCGTATATGACCAGATTGCGAACACTTTTTGTAAGTATCGCGGAACTCAGTGGTTTCTGCCATGACATCAAAGGTGATTCAGTATCATTCAGTATGTGAGTTCATGTATCACTTTCATCAGCCTACAACAGTCCAAGCAGGACATAGGCCTGCTCAATTACTCGCCACTCAACTAAATTCTCAGTAACTCTCATCCAGTTACTACCAGCCACCCTGCGAAGATCGTCGTTCTACCTAGCCTGAGGGCGAGCTAAATTACGCTTGTGGATTCCACTCAAGCACACGTCCCCCAGTGGTCACTGATTTTACGGCCAATATAGCTGGCGCTGAGCGATGTCAACAAGCCTGGTTCTCTGACAGATCACCTCGTTCCAGATGCGATCCCTAGTAGGGACTTTTCTGAGTTTTTCTTGGGATGATTTTCCTTCACCGGTGTTAGTGATTTCCGAGATAAACTGAGGAAGTTCATAATATATTATATAAAAAAAGTCACATTGGTACTCGTATTTGAACGCACAACCTTGTCTATGAAAGGGGAGACTGAAGACTTCATCTCCACATGAAGGTCTTTCATTAAGCCGTCAAAGAGTGCTTCGATACGATACAGGATGAACATTGAAACATAATTAGTCACGTATAATTTAATATGCTTGGTCTAGTGCCAATGCAACGCCTTTTTACCCGACTGCGGCGAAGCCCAAAAGGAGGGTTATGTGTTTGACGTGTATGTATGTATGTAAGTATGTATGTATGTATGTCTGTTTCTTTGTTCCCTCATAACTCCTAAACGGAAGAAGTGATTTGAATGAAACTTACGTCGTTGGATTCGTCTTGATGGCGCGAGTGTTATAGGCTACATTAAAATATAAAAACAAGGAAAAATTGCGGATTTTGGGGGCAAAATCGCGGAGTTCAAAAAAAAAAAATCCTATACCATCGAGTAGGGTATCAGAATGAAGGGTTTTAAAAGGAGATTACAATAACACTTATATGTTTAAAATAAATTCAAAGTGACAAATCCTATAAACAAGCACAAAAGTTAAATCATCTGCGAAGAATTTTACGCGACCAGCGAAAGAACTAAAAAGTTGGAAATAAAAAAAAGTAGTTAAAAAAACTAAAAAACCCGACTGAAAAAACTGAAAAGCAAAAAAAAAGCACATTTTAAATCAAACAAAATTTGAAAGCAGGCGGGGTTCATTTGAATATTAATTTATGAAATTAAATGAAAATAGAATGGACCCCGCCTGCTTTCAAATTTTGTTTGATTTAAAATGTGCTTGTTTTTTGCTTTTCAGTTTTTCAGTCGGGTTTTTTTTTTTTTTTTTTTTTTGTGGTGGGTGGTAAATCATCAAATGACCCCCCCCCCCGCTCTTGGGCAGAGCGAAGGGGAGTGTCAGACTTCTACTGACTAAAAACCGAACCCATGTTCCTTCTTTGCCCTTGTGCCGAGGCCACGTCATCTAGTACTAAAATCCGCGGCCCAACGTAACGTCTTATTTGAACAATAGCAAGCAAAGTCATATGCATATTCTAGCTGAGCTACCGGTCTCCTTGGTACTGACACTGGCTTGTTCCTGAACTGCTACAGCTTATGAATTTTGATAGTGGAGGAACTGTAACATGCATTATATTGGTGTAGGAGTCACATAGATACTGCTGAGTTGGTCCAGGGTATGATTCCAAGGTCGGAAAAGTGCTGAAGAGATTTTCCATCTGGAGTTTCTTATTTGAACACCAGACGACTCACAGCTATACGTTTTTAGCATAACATAGCGTCGCTAGGTGTAGATTTCCAGTACAAAGAGAGATCCGCGAAAACTAATAAGTATAGCTTGATTGGTCGCCGCGCCGTGCGTACCTACTTCGTGTACATAGGATGTTAAACTTTGCGACATTAACTATCTTTCCTCAGATAGCTCGAACCTCCAGTATAGCCAGTTATTATCGGCATAGACCTTTTCCCAGCTACATTGTGGTTGTCTTTCTATCCTAACCGAATGCAGTTGAATATTATATTTTACATCAAACTGCAGTAGTTTGATGTAAAATCGGATCATCACAATCCAGTTATTGGGTAACGCGAAACCCCTTGGTAACACTATATCATAATCATCTGTAAAACAAACCTCCCCTCTGGGAATTACTGACGTGAAAATATTACGTTTATCACTAGAGACCGCATTATAGGTATGCAAATGCACAATAAATGCATGTGCATATAATATTATAATGGCTGTTTTTTTTTGAATAATGCGTATTTTGCCACTGTTGTTGCATATTTGTACGATTTTGAGTTGCATATAATCCGGTCTTTTTTTACCACACTGTAATGTTATTTGTAACAAAGTTCCTCATCACGGATAAAATGATTGATGAGGAAAATCTGATGTTTACATACATTCATAAATAAATACCTACCAGGAAATGCAATGACAATTACATATGTATTATCATTAATTATGTACTATTGCTATGTACAGTTCAAGTTCAATGACAATAGTTCACACATCTCTTACTATATACGTATATGTAACATACCTACAATTCTATATATTTGTAAGTACGGTCGCCCAAGAAAGTGGTCTGTCAGTTTTAAGTTTTAGTAACTTTGAATTAGAAAACTAATAGCGATGACATTGTGTTTGTAAATCTATTGCTTAATAAGTTATTTTTTTTTGTTTATAATTGGGTACCTACTTGACAAAAAAATATTAAATATGTCGCCGCGAGAATGTCGTGCGAAAATGAAAGTGGTTTTTGATATGATTAATAGTAATCAGTGCAAATGAGAATTGTAACATGATAAAACAGTGTATGAGGAGTTTCTTCAACCCATTCTTCTCCTTAATAACAACGATTTATGTGAATGGGTCTCAACCTCTGAAAAGTTTAATAGAAATAAACGTTTAGAGTTTGAGTAAAGTGTTGTGCGTGATTTCAACTACCCATTTACCCATCAACCATGAAGCACCATATATCTAGAATTCTAGAGGCGAAGACAATAATTGTGGTGGAGGCCATTGTTATAGGTACAGCGTTCCTCCAGTGGTTTTCCCGCCGTAATATATACATTACATATACATATTTTTTCACGTAAACAAAAAATGATGACGATACAATGCTTCGAAAACTAGTGTGACGTCACGTCACATTGACACATCTCGCGACCTTATTACATAAACGACCGCTCGGAGGTCAATAGCGGTCAGTCAAAAAATGCTTGAGAGCAATCGTCGGGATTCCTCCATATGAGAGCTGTAGACCAGTATTTAAAAGTTTTAGTGACGGTTTGCCATCGACACGCTAAGAAGAAGAAGAAGGGTTAAAAAGCTAAAGGTTTTACCTTTAGCTTGTATTTATCAAACTCAAACTCAAAGATTTTATTTCAATTAAGCCATTACAGGCACTTTTGAATGTCAGAAGGACGGAAGAAGAACGAAACTACGAGTGCAATACGTCATTCCGAAAGTCACCACGCCGAACCACACGCCACCGAATGCCCGCAACAACAAACACTGCGAGCATGAAAGCACGCAGCGACGCAAACCGCAACAACGAATGCTCGAGACCCCGAATCACGGAACAACGAATGCCCGCCGCAACGTGCAACCGCCCCGCGACCCGGATATTCTAGAAATAGGTATATTCGTTAAAAAAAAATCACACTTTTTCTCCACTGTGTCTGTAACCGAAAACAATAGGTTCACAAAAAAGGACCCCACTAAATTAAAAAACCAATTCTGCAAGCACTCTCCACTATAAAAACAGTAACCTAATGACCATTAAAATTTATAACCACATTCTGAAAATAATAAGAAAGACACCACTGCATTTTTTCAAAAACAAGATAAATTCGTGGCTACTGCAAAAGACCTTGTAATCAGTAAAAGAATTTATGGAAGAGAAATAAGTATTTATTACGAGTATTATACACTTTTCTATAATTTTATTATGCTTAATGTTGTGTTGTGTTTATTATTATTATTTTTAATTATAAGGTATATTTTAGAATTAGCATGTTTTAGTCTTAGTCTTAGTCTTGTTAGAGGCCTATGTCCAGCAGTGGACGTCTTTTGGCTGAAATGATGATGATGATGATGATGTTTTAGTCTTGTCTTTTTTTGTTCTGCTATAATAGAATTTAAATTTCATTAGAGTTTATGTTTATTAGAGTGTATTTTAGGGTTACATAAATGTGTGTGTTCAGAAAAACAAAAAAAAAACAAGATTAATTTAGATATTAAATAATTAAGATTCTAAAAGTGTTAGTATTTAGTATCAAGTGCTACCAATGTAAATATTCGTATGCCGCGTACAGCGGCGGATAATTATGTCATGATCAATACCATTCTTCTGTAACAACTTTATGCCTACCATGTCCTACGAATAAATGTCTTTGTCTTTGTCTCAGTATAATATTGTTCCTAGTAAAATTATCAACAAAAAATGAATCTGGCATTTTTCTGTAAAATCAACCGTTTTCGGTGTAGAGCGCTGATAAAGCGACTAGAATGCACTCACATACTACATAATTATTATTATAAGCGCTAATGCTTTTTAATCGACTTCCAAAAAGGAGGAGGTTCTCTATTCGCGTGTATGTACTTTTTTTTTTAGATCCGCGCATAATTATCTCCGTCATTGTGAACCGATTTTCAAAATTATTTTTGTGTTTGAAAGGGTATACTTCCGAGGTGATAATCGTAATCTCATGTCAAAACCATGTTAAAAAAACGCGTCTTGCATTCTACCTTGTAGATGGTGAGGAAACGAGTGTAAGTCGTTTTCTCAGCGCTCTACTCCGAAAACGGTTGATTTTACAGAAAAATGTCAGATGCATTTTTGTAGATAATTTTACTAGGAACAATATTATAATGACCGCTATTGACCTCTGAGCAATAGGTCGCGAGATATTTGCGTAAAACTGATTTTCGTGACCTCAAAGGTCACGAAAATCAGTTTTACGCAAATATCTCGCTTGATAACTTCTTTAGCCGATACGATATCAATGTCGATTTTTCACATTTTCATTACAATGCCGTAGAAAAGGTATATACAAAAATTCAGCCCACTAGAAATTTTTCCGCAGATTGGGGTTTAAAATGTCTAAAATTACTGGACTAAAAATACACTTATTGGTTGACCGTACAATGAATCTGTTCCAAGAGCTCGTTTCGTTGAGATTTTAATTAGAAAATTACTTTGATAGCTACTAGTATGTCACGAGTGCGTCAGTTGTCACTCTGGCAATGTAAAGTGGACTTTATCGCTGTAATTTAATCCTGTTGGCATTGTGTTTGAATGGGCAAGCGTGTGGTTAATCTCTTAAGACTCAGATTTGGACACTTACCTCACATTATGGTATGAGATGATGTGGACGATTCTGCGATGGTTATCAACTCAGCTTATCACAATCTACTGCTCGATAAAGGCCTCTCATGCTGCGCCACAACACCTTGTACTTTGCATCCCGCATCCAAGTCTGGCTTCACCAATAGAGCGCGCTCGCTTATAAAAGTTACACGCTATACATGTGACATTTACCAACCCGCACTGGGCCAGTGTGGTGGATTACAGCCCATCCCTCTTCTGTGGGAGAGGGATGGGCTGGAATGTGCACAGTGGGAACATTATTGGCTAATGGTGATGATGATGACATGGAGCGAGTGCTTATCTGACCTTCACAACCCAGTTAGTACTGGGTTATACGATACCCTTTGGTTTGCTAATAACAGTAATTTCTAGTTGATCAAAATTTGGTTACTTCCACTTTCCAGGTTATCGGAAGATGCGTTCTCCGGCCGCTGGACACCTGACATGTGGGTTTTTCTGGAAACCACATCTGTGAACTTTCACACTCTGGAAAGTTTCTTCAAAACAGTTCTAAACCAAAGATTCATAATGACCACAAAAAAACCAATGGTACATTTCGGAGGAGAAATCTTTTTTCTGAAAATGTTAGTAAAAGATTTCCACGTAACGAAGCAATTTCAAGAAGTTTTTTGTTCAATATATCCCCGAATTTAACCAAAAATATTGGAGTTTAACCTATAAATCATTACTAAACCCAAAGCATATCCATTTAATTTTTATTAGCAACAAGTCAGGTCATTAACGCTCATTAAAACCACATCAAATTAAATTACAATCAAAAATGGCTTTAGAGCCAATTTACGGGTAATTATTATTTAGTAGGTAACGCCGAATCATTGTCATAGACAAAATAATTATTTGTTTATTTTTATCAAGGTGTGAGAAATAATCCGCCATGGTTTTTGAATAAAATCATCGCTGTTGGTCAAAATTCGTAAAATTGTCCGTGTAAAATGATAAACGTAGATGACGGCTATCTGCGGAAAATTTATATATTTTTACGTCACCTGTTTTACGAGAACATTCTAGATTACGTTCGGGTCTGGAATCGGCTCTCATTCACGTTGCATCACCAATCATGTTGCTTCGAAACAAAAAGATCCGTTGACACAGTACAACAGTTGAGGAATCATAATCATTCATTAGTTTCTAAAGTCTCTCACTGAATGAAAAATGGCTAAGTTAAAAAATTTGTATTTTAAAAGAATTTTCTAAGAGGCGCCTGTTACATTATTATTATTATTAATGTTAATGGATGAGGAGGAAGGCCAAAGAAAAGATGGATGGGTTGTGTGAGGAATGATATGAAAGAGAAAGGAACCCCTGACAGGCAGAATGTAAGAAGAAAACGTGTTTACGTAATTGAAATGGAATAAGGGCAAGAAGGATGATGATAACGTCTCCCACGGCTGGGACATAGTGCTCCTGCTGTGTACCGAAGTGCGGATTGGTGAATGTGACATGACTGTCTTCGAAGTATTTTACTCTAAAACATGTAGGTTATCATTATGTGTTCCTACACCGTTTTGAGAGCAGTGGTGGTAAAGTCCTCACCTGGCCCACGACTTACGACACGTCAGTCACATACGAAACAACAGGGCCGCAACTACACAAGTTATTTCGTCAGTCACTTCAACATAGGAAACATATCAATAAACCATGAAGTCATCATTACAATACAGGGCAAGTCTAAGTATGAGAATAAATACTTTGCCTAAGCCTTTAGTAGTCGTACGCAACACCCGTGAGAACCCATCAAGTCTATTCCTAGCTCCAACGTCACATCTTCGTATACTAAATATATACCTACCAAATGATCCCAACTCAAGACGACCTCCCGTCCTTCCTGCATTCTCCTTCACCATAACTCATCCTCACGAATAGTGCGTGATAGGAGCATTGAAAACAAATTGTCGGTACAATATGACGCGTAAATAGCATTAGCAATATTAGATGTAAGAGGTTCACAACAGATGAATCGTCAGTGCAAATGAGATACATCCTGCTGGCAATTGAGGGGGACCAACGCTTGGGACACTACAGTGGCAATCTGCACACGTAGAACTGAACACGTAAGTGAAACCTCTTTGGTTTAAATCCTTTTTTTTATTTAATCCTTTTCCTAATTCAAATATTTTGACGGACATTCTGGCCAGTGCTTTTTCGGTAAGGATAAGATTTTTGTTTCTTTTCTTTTCTAGTTGTTTTTGTGTGTCCTTGGAAGTAGGTTACTATTGTGGACCAGTAACCTCTTTGGTAATTTTGTATTGTTATGTCCTCTGGTCGTTTGCTTACACGTGATCCTTAGGAGTCACGGTGCAAGGAACGTCGGTCTTTTGTTGAAACTTCCTTTGGCTTTGGTCTGGTCGTTAAACTGTGCGGTTTTGACATCGAAGTTGCAATGCAGCAGTAGGCTGTTCCAGAACTATTCATAATTTTAGGTCACCTGTACCATAGCACCTACCAATTTTTTTTTGTGGATGGAAAATCATGAAATCCTCCTGCTTTAGGCGGAGCGGAAGGTAGTGTCAAACTTCTACGGACTACAACCCACCCATGTTCCTTCCTAGCCTTTTGTTTTCCGGAGACGCGGTATCACCTGTGTCTACTGATGAATGTAGGTCTCATCTATGTTCACACGCGATGTTCCACCTTTAGTATGCAATTTGTTTGTCTGTCTGCTGTGTTGTGATGGTAAATGAGGTAATTCGCCTGGACACTTGAGCACCTGTACAAGTGGAAGTGATTAGTCTCGGTAATTCCGTCAAAAGGCGTGTGAACATCTCTGGTATATACCACCTAACTTAACCTAATAACTTATTGTCTGGTCTTCTGGTGTAGGTGGTTAGGGTATCAGATCTGTGGAAAAGGATAAGGAGCATCCTGCTATATCAGGATACGAGATTTGGTAATTTCAGTGTATTTTATTTGCTTCTCCTGATCTATCGGTCCGCTAACCGTCTAGGTTATTGTGATACCTTATGAACTTGCGCCTGCATTTGTCCATATTGTTTGTAGGTTATTTAAAATACGTCTTTATATTCATGTTTATTTAACAATAAAATCCTTTTTTCCCCACACACTTTTATTCAATAAATTCTTCTAAACTCAACAGCTATTGTTTCTTTAAAACATATACTCATATCATTTTATAGAAAGTTTCTGGATAAATCTATCGCACCCTTCTTCATCACCCTTCTTCGTCATGTTGGCTGGAAATCAGCTCTCACTGCAAAGACAATGAGTTAGTGGACGGAACTTTTGTTAGGTTAGGTCAGAATTGCCTGTTCCCCTTGTCTATTCATCAGACTGGTCATGAAGAGGATCATGTTCACTTGAATTGTGTATCAGAAAGGAGTTCTTTTGCATGGTTGAATATGTTTTCGCGATGATGATATTGGTCCCATGGACACAGTTTTTAAGTGTGATTTCCAATTCCAAAGCCTCACCATTCATGTTTTATAAAGATCACCGTCACCGGCGCTAAAACGGTTAAGTACCACGTATTCTGTACATCATTCTGAACCACCCCGAAAGAAATTTTCCACCGACTTTAAAAGTTGTTCCATAGATTTTCACTGTGAGAATAGTTATTGCACATTTTAAGGAATCCGCTGTTTTCTTTCTAATCAATGAACGATTTCTATGCCCTTTTTAAAGTCTCCCCATGGTTTTCGAAGATTCAGAAAAATGAGTGCTAAAACGTTGATATTCTTCTAGGTACAAAAAAAAGGAAGTGGCAAAGGCAACGATGTTCAGCCGCGTCCTTCTACTAGTGTGCCTGTGCCTCAGCGTCGCGAACTCTCTGCCGCCGGATAAGGTACGTGACGACACATCCTGATTGAGTCTTTGTTGAGTGTTATTGATGCGGATTATTGTACATACTACTACACTTCATAGAGTATTAGTTTGTGGACTGTTACTGTGGTTTATTCGTTACTTTTAATGTAAGGATAGTAAACCTCCCCGTCGGGGCTGCGGGTTGTTCGCAAGAGATACCGCGGTCTAGGCACAAGGGCTAAGAAAGAACATGGGTGGTTTTTAGTCAGTAGAAGTCTGACACTCCCTACCGGTCTGCCCAAGAGCGGGAGGAGTTATTTGATGATTTGCCATCAAACAAAAAAAAATGATAATAAAACTAAAGGCATTATTAAATAAAAAAATAAAAAAAAAATATTCTTTATTTCGGATAAGCAACATCCATAAGGGTTAGTAAAAACAAAAAGATAACTTATATCTATGTTAGTATACTTAATATCTATTTAACAACAAGGCTGTTGTTCCGAATGCATCTCTGAACAACATCACCTAACAAAGGAGAATCGTACCTCCCCGCAACGGTCTTCAGGATGGAGTTGGACTATCCTTACATTAAAGTTCATGATGATTTCCTTTACCGAAGAAAGTGATAACTATACGCACGTATGAATCCAAAATATTAGAAGTGCGTGTCTTGGGTTCGAACTTTTGATCTATGACTTGGCAGTACCTACGACGCTTCATCATCAACCCGGGCCCAGTGCGGGTTGGTAGATGTCACATGTCTTCGAATTTTTTGGTTCTAAGACATGCCGGTTTCCTCACGATGTTTTCCTTCACCGTTTTGAGAGCAGCGGTGATGAAATAAATTACACAAAGTAATTTATTTCGATTCGACACTACGACGGTTACCACTGGGTTATTACTGTATCGTGAGCAAACCAGCATGCCTGAGACTCCGGAGAGACATTTTTCGACAGCTGTAAAGCCAAGTTAGAGGCCCATGGGTGGTATAAAAACTGTAACACCATGTTAGGCACCAACCACACGATAAAAATAGAAAACAAAAAATAATAATACCAATCGAATTGAGAACCTCCTCCTTTTTGGGAAGTCGGTTAAAATGATTATTGAAGATTATTAGGTACCCTTGCAGCCATGGAATGATCCAGTTTTAATATGGGAGTTTCATTTTGCGGTATACCGAGTACCGCTTACGTCCACCTACCTAACCATTAGCAAAATGTGAGAGTGTCTACATTTAGGCGATTACTAGTTGTGTACGGTTGATTGATTGCCGCGTTTGAGTAGGATCACCTCCGCCATAGTGCATGGTGGCGAGAATCCTATCAGCGCACGGTCGTCCCATCCTTTTGAGGTCGAAAATGGCCTGAACTCTCGAAAGAGTGCTGGCCATTTTCGACCTCATTAACCGAGTACAAAACTAGATTCCGGACTGCTTTCATTTTTAGGTACTGATAAGATGTTTATACTTTATTTTCATTTCATCTGCACCTACTTCATAATTCCGTAGAGTAATGTGGTTTTTGATATAAGAGTTTTGTTATTGTTACGCGTCAGTGATAACGAACAATAGTAGTATTTTTATTCTTAGAACAAAACACACTTTATTAATTAATTTTTTACATCACTTTTTGGTCCCATTCTAATTATTCTAAATATAGCCCGATCATAAATAGCATTCAAAAACATTTAGTCTTTCGTAGTATGTTGTATTCCGTGCATTTGGACTAGCAAAATGCGGAATCGTAATGCTTCGTTAGACAATCTCAAAGTTACATAAATTTCAATTTACACGGATTCTTGTCGTGGGAACACCACTTTTTAAAGAGTCGATGGGACACCGACGCGCGACGTGCCAACGGTAACCACGTAGGTATTCAGTACATATCGTTCTGAGCCCTTCCTTAAGGAAATATTTCATCGGTAATTTAAAAAATAAATCAGCTGCACTATAAATACATTTTGACAGCATTATTGTCGCATGTTATTTTAAGACACCAACTGTTTTTGTTATTTGTATTTTTGTGTGTTGGGTGTGCAGAAAGATATCCTGAATACGTGTTAATCGTTTGTCTCTTCCATCCTACAGAATATATATATTATATCTATTATCCTCTATTATTCAAAACCTCATTCAAAACATCCATCAAAATGACTGACTATATGCCGTCACTATGAAGGCCTTTCACATGTGTCATTGGTCAAATTCAGAACAAATTATATATATATATATTAAAAAAAAAAAAAAAAAAAAAAAAGATTAGGTAAACTGTAACAGGCTAGGCTAGAGTTGGCCATTTTTTTTCCAAGAACAGCTAAGCTTTATATGAGATAATTGTTGGTTTATTACACCAGAGATAATACTGAGGTTATTTGCGCTTTTACAGGTTTTAGTTTTTGAAAATTCACTCACCACACCCTTTTGATAAGTGTTATAGTTTAATGAGCGCCATAATTATAATCCTAGTTTATTGACAAGGAAATACAGCTTTAAAAAACCTACTAACGCCCGCTCACAATCATTCATTTCTAGTTAAAAAGTTATATACTTAATTAATTGCTGCATAATTAAATTCTTAGGCACTAACCACACGTTATAGGAAAGGTCCTGGGATCAGTTTCTAAGGTGCGCCATGTGTCATTGGGAGTTTCCCACGGTCAGGCGTAGGTATGTCGAGTATTTAATGTGTATACAGGGTGTAACGAAGCCTTCACGCAGCCGTCAACCAAGCATCATGTACATCAATCTAAGTACCCCTACGCAAAAATTATTGCTGGAAAAAGACTTTTTTTGAGTCAAATATCACATTTTACGATAAAACTCAATGGAGCACTCTTAAAACATTGTGCTAATGAATGGTTGGAATAGTGCACGGGTCATGGAGGTAATTCAAGTAAAGTTATAATCTGAAAAACTAGTGTTTCAAAAAACAGGTGTGAAAAGTTTGGAATTTTGACCCTCAATATCTCTGTAACTAGAGAGTTCCCAAGTATGGTCTAGAACAAAAAAACTGGCCAAGTGCAAGTCGGACTTGCACACGAAGGGTTCCGTACAATGACTCCTTATAAGTTTTCCTGTAATCTATACGTGTTTAACTAATTTCTGTATTTATTTCAGAATTTTAGGCTCAGTAGTTTCGTAGATAAGGAGGGGGGAATGGTCGGACAGACAGACAGACAAACGAGTGATCCTATAAGGGTTCCGTTTTTTTCTTTTTAGGTACGGAACTCTAAAAATGATCGCGGCTTCGTTAAGGGTACTTTCATACCCTTTATAATCCATCATAATATCCTGACAGTGCGTCTTCTTGTCGTAAAAAACTTCCACACGTCAAGGCATTCAAGGACATTGGGCAAACATTGACCATCGCTCATTAATTTAGTCTGATTAGCAGCTGTTAGCGCTGCAGCAAATATGTGCATAACAAGCCGCTAAACGTGAAGCGATGAGCTGGCAATGCAAACATAACATCACGCCTCTGTTTGACATTGGAGCTGGCAAAGGTGTTCAACTCTTAGATACGCATATTTAGCCAGTTTTGTCTATTCACAATCAGTCATGTAATAAGAGCAGCCTGTGGTAAGCCATGTTAGTAGTAAGATAATAACAGCCTTTATAAGCGTTCTAGGTCGATCTTTAGGTTAAGCCATGCTTGCCTAGGTAGGTGTGTGGATAGGCGGTGGGGTGGAGCATCGTACCCAGGACCCCATACGCAGCAGTCGCGCTTGCGAACAACGGGGCAGTCGTGTAAGAATATTTTTGATGTCAAGAGAAGGTAGGGTACGAAACAATACACAACATAGTGGAAGATGGCAAGAAGGCTGCTAGGATAAAACGGTATTGAGTGGGTCACGTCAGCCACATGCATGAGAACAGTTGAGAAAAAGTCTCCACACGAAGACGGCCGGTGCCACCGAAGCCGACCAAGAAAGAGTTGACGAGACGATCGAGGTGAGGAGGCACGGAAAGAGAGCTCATCGAATGAATTGGGGAAGGCCTTTGTCAAGCAGTGGGACAATACAGACAAAACAAAAAGAATCCATTAAACATTTCGACCATCACTTAGGTAGGTACATTCTTTGCAATCTCATCAATACCCGTGTAATTCCATGAAGCAATAAACAAACCAAATTTTAAAGAAAACGTGTATATATCAACTAAACATCCTCTGTGAAGAAATGAAAGAGTGATCTTCCAGAATCTAAATACACCATCAATCTACAAACACAGGAATACCTTGGCGGCTATCCAGATCCAAATAAAAATTGGGGAGTCCCAGGCCGTTCTTAATGCCATCAAACATGTTTAGACACTAAAGTTTCTAAACATGTTTGATGGTATTTTGTTTAGATAACCTTGGTGCACTAGGATCTGTGTCGATATTGTGGATCGATTCGAATCACACCTATACGATAAGATTCTAGGATCGTATCGAATAACTTCGATTCGATTCTACAAAATATCGAATCGAAACTTCGAATTGAAAACTGTGTGAAAGATGATATGGATAGAAAGGGTGACTACTGAGGTGACGAGTAGTAGAAAACTATGGAAGAAGGAGACATTATTATAGTATTCGTTTGTATTGATCCAAAATATTGTTGTATCGATACCGTTACTATCGGCCTGGATCGTGCATCACTAGTATGAACTAAAGATAGTTTATTGTGTTATAAGTAATTATATTATACAGCATTACAGTCCCTTGCAGTAAATCAGTATTATGTGAGAAGAAATAGATAGGTACATGTGGTACATACAACGCTAACC
Organism: Diarsia dahlii; assembly: GCA_949775195.1. NCBI lineage: Eukaryota > Metazoa > Arthropoda > Insecta > Lepidoptera > Noctuidae > Diarsia > Diarsia dahlii. The sequence goes on from OX459198.1 coordinate 2,786,110, forward strand.
GACTATTAATTAAATGAGTTTACCTTTAATAACCAGATTGTAAATATTTTACAAAATATTTTGTTTGCCTTGTTGTATAATATTATTTCACGTATTTCGCAAAATTATTGGATTTAATTTGCGAAAAATTACTTGCTCTTTATTTTATTATGAAATCATGACGCCATGAACATTGTGTTGGAAATACCAACAAATCATTGTTTATTTCAATTAGGCGTTTCAAATCGATTTCATGCCTGGTTATGAATTTCATTGTATTTGTACATTGGCGTGGTGTATCTTACGGTACCCTGCCTAGGGATAGATATAACGGAGAACTATTTAGGTACTTACACTTGGGATCACTGCATGTTTACGTACCGCGCGGCTGTAGGCATTTATTTCAAGGACACGGCCGAGTCACACTACTGTAGATATTTATACTGTGACTGAGCGTCTTAAGTAAGTTTGAAAACTACAGTGAACCCACCTGGCGTCTAATCTCTCTCTCTCTCTCTCTTCCTGGCTCAAGGCATCAATGTTGGAGTGAAAGTTGAATGTATTTAACCGACTTCCAAAAAAAGGAGGAGGTTATCAATTCGACTGCATTTTTTTTTTTTTTTTTTTATGTTTGTTCGCTCATAACTTGCGACTGGGTGAACTGATTTTCATGATTCTTTTTTCATTTAAAAGCTGGTGCTTCCCGTGTGGTCCCATTGTCACCATTTCAATATCTGACGATGGGATCTTGCAGAAATCGGGGGAACTCTTCAATAAATAACAGCAGATTAACCGCGATTGTTGCTATAGCATATCTAAGCATTGTTTACGCCATCACACAACATAATATCACGCCTGTACTCACTACAAAGGTTATAAAAACTATTTTGTGAAGATCTGATGAAGAACTTCGGAGATAGGCAACGGAACTCCTCAATAATTGATAGCAAATGGACTGGGATTGCTGAAATCTCATATTGTCTGTCTATTGTTTACACCAGTCCTAACATAACATCACGCCGGTACGTTGTGAAGGGGTGAGCACATGTGAAACACTAAAAAGTGAAAAATAAAAACTTTTTTACAAAAAATAAAACCGACTTCGACAAAAAAAACACTCAAAAGTGAAAAATAAACTTGAGAAGAAAAATCAGTTTCTGAAGTCGGTGACAAAAAAATGAAATCAAAGAAACAAAAGTCACCGACTTCAGAAACTGATTTTTCTTCTCAAGTTTATTTTTCACTTTTGAGTGTTTTTTTTGTCGAAGTCGGTTTTATTTTTTGTAAAAAAGTTTTTTTTACTGTCATAATTTTTCGTTGTCAATCTCGTGATCACTACTACGAGTATATAGAGTTCGTCATCGCTGTGCTCCCGTACTTAAGTACTAATGCTGTAACCTGAGGCTGTAACATGAAAATATTGTAAAAACCACATCATTTCAAAAGAAGTTTCTTGTTTTACTCTATAGTAAAAGACCATGACCATCCCGAACTGTGCACCTTTCCTCGACGTATTATAAGTGCTCATGTAGGCCTAAATCGGCATAAATTAATAATGAGAAACAAAATATTTTTTGAGTAGGTATCCTTGAAGTCAATGGAATCTTACACTGATTCGTTTCCCACAGAACCTCCAACCAATCCACATCATCAAAGCCCGAAGCATAGACCTGAACAATGCCCACGGTCTATCCATGGAGACCCGCCTGGAGAAAACAGTAGAACCAACTGCTTACCGCTTGGACCTGGAGCCTTATCTCGAAGACGGACTCTTCAAAGGTCATGTGGCTATCAATGTTACTTGGCTGCAAGACAGCAACGAGGTCTCGGTGCACTCTGCACATGAAATTGAGATCTTGGAGACTGAAGTTAGGGCTCATTTTCCTGGAGACTCGTGAGTAATCGATATTGCTTTATCAAATAATTATGTTTTGGTCGCCTTATACTTTTCATTTTTGCGACAAAAAAAACACAAATGCTGAAACATTTGAGATGCAATCTTCAATGATCCTGCCCATGTCGATTTATGACAGTTTGAATGATAAAACTAAAAGATCATTTTAAAATCAATGTGGCAATGCGGCCAGTCTTCTGGGCATTTTTCTTATTGACAGCGATGTGTAAGAATTTTTGGACGCTCTGTAATTCTGTTCCAAATTAAATCGTATTTTTGTCCTCTCTAGTAAGGAGTCCAAAAGAATTACGATCAATAGAATATCAACGGACCCCAAGAAGCCGATAGTCACCCTGTCCCTGGAGAGGACAGTCACCAAGGGATCCACCGGAGTCTTGAAGTTCAGCTTCAAGGGAAGTATGGAGACGACCAACACTGAGGCGTTCTTCAAAACAAGCTATATGACGGACCAGGAAGTCGAAAGGTGAGATTTAAACAGGAAGCTTTCAATTGGTAGACTTCGAAAATAAAGTAAAATGATCTTTAGGGCATTAAGTTAGAAAATTGGTGTGGGAATTACTATGAATGTTGTTAAAAAGTTATGAGTCTTGGACATCAAAATTGTATATTAGTGATAGACCGCCTCTCGAGCCACGTTCTAGCCCTAGCGGGTGCAGTAGCGACTGCACGGCATGAGATCTTGGGTTCGATTCCCGGGCCGGACAAATTGCTATTGGGTCTGGTAATAGACTCGCCCCTCGTTACAATGACCTTAAACATAACAAGAGAAATGTGGGTGTACTTTTAAGTGGACATCTTTGAGCTTCAGACCTTAAACCTCTTCAAAATTCTGCATCACTAATTCAGGATCGTAGCAGCGACTCAGCTTCGTCCCAACAACGCTCGTCGCATGTTCCCGTGTTTCGACGAGCCCGGCTACAAGACTCCGTTTGAACTCAGCGTGGTTCGACCGAGGGACATGATCGCGCTCAGCAATGTGCCCGTTGCTAGGACTGAGAACATGTAAGTTGTTTTTATTTGCCCAGATATCTATCTCATTGCCTGGTTAGCCTTTTCTAAACTATTTTGGGGTCGACTTCTAATCTAACCGGTTGCAGCTGAAATTCAGTATTTTACATGGAGTGATTGCCTATCTGACCTTCAGAACCCAGTTACGGTAATATTGTAGATTGCAGTGTCCTTACAGGATGTATGTTTTTGCCACATGAGGAGCATTAAAATATTTTTTTGATTAGGTCTCCTTAACAATTAAAATAGTCTCCTGAATTATGACGATGACATTGTGGAGAATATACTGTTTTTTTCAGCCTTCATAAGTCCACAACTGGACTGGGGGAAGCCTCCCACAGTCCTTCCACTTCTTATGATGTTGTGCTCCTGACATCCTGTTAAAAACTAATATTTTTTCCAACAGTCCTGATGAACCAGACGCAGTATGCGATCACTTCGAGAGGACACCACCGATGTCTACATTCACACTCGGCTTAGTCATAGCAAACTTGAAGCAGTTGGACAACTCCACACAAGTGAAGGATGATGGTGGCAATGATATTGGTAAGTGGGTTACGTTGTTTCTTTGCTTTGTAAAGTATTGGTGCGATAACTGTTTCTGTTGGATATAAAAAGGCTCATTACATTCATACTGAGGGCATAAAACTTCTACATTAAAGTATTTTTTAACCCCCGACGCAGAAACGACGGGGTGTTATAAGTTTGATGTGGCTGGGTGGCATTGTAGCTCCCGAACGCGCATGAACAGATAAAGTTATTTTTTTTTTGTATTATGAGGACACTGCTCGTCACAGTCATCACCCCATGGTATTTCCATAGAAAGTTGGATAGTTATTTAAGATAGATAACATCCTTTGGGTATCCCAAAAAGTTGATCTTCCAATCTTTCTTCTGAATTCACCCTGAAAACACAGCACCATCAAACTGTTTTCTTAGGAAGATCATCCAGAAAATTCTAACAGTAGCATTATCTTTTTTTTTTGTTTCTTGGCAGAAATCCGCGTATGGGGCCGCCCAGAATACCTGGAAGCGTTAGCAGGCATCGATGAGAAGGTGGTGCGAGTGTTCAAGGAGTTGGCTGCGTTCTGGAGAGTGCCCTTACCTCTGAAGAGGCTGGACATTGTGGCGCTGCCCAATTACCAAGGAGTGAAGCCGGCTGATAATTGGGGTCTTATCGTGTTCAGGTATGTTGGTATCTTGGTACTATGTGACTCATCATCATCTTCATTAGCCTATAATGTTCCCAAGGTCTCAGGCCTCCTATCTAGGAGAGGGATGGGCTATAATCCACCTCTCCCAGTGAGGGTTCGTAGATGGGTTCATCACATGTCATCGAATTTTTTGGATCTGAGTTCTAAGTTTGGTACCGTTCATATCTACACATTCAGTAAATGGAAACTTTATAGAATTGCATTTGAGTATTTTAGGAGTTTTCCTACGTTGCTATTCAAGCCATTAACTAGTACTTCAGTTTATCAAAACCTTTTGTGTGAAGAACACCACACAATGCATGTATTTTTATCGTAAACTGCCATATAATTCAATGCCAACGCGCATGGCAAACCTTCACCGTAATTGTCTAATGCAGTTTACATTGGCAGTTAGATCATCATTAGCGTCATGTAGTTTTCCCTTGTTGGTATGTCAAATGAAGAAAGGGACAGGATACCAACAAGATTACAGCTATGACGGCACGGTCAGCGTAGTGGCTGGGCGATTGACTGGTGCGCTGCATGTCCTGGGCTCGATCCCCGCACGGACCATATATTTGTCAGCCTACAGACTCTGTTCCGGGTCTGCGTGTTTGGTTTGTGTCTGTGAGTTTAAATGTTTGTAAATGCACCCACGGTACAGGAGATATTCCTAGTGTGGGGCATCGTCTTTATACTCGTATAGGAATCAAAAGATGTTTCAATCCCGCTTGTTTCCAGGGAGAGTGATCTCAGCAGCCGCGGTTACATCCAGCTCGCTCAGGAGTTGTCGTACCAGTGGCTGGGGGCACTCACCACTCCTGCTTGGTGGACTGACGCTCATCTTAATAAGGCCCTGGTAGGATACATCGCTGCTGCTACAGCTTTCAAGGTACCTAACTTATTTCTAAAGAAAAATCTTTGGGGATTTTTCTGCCGCGTTGTTTTCACATTTCATTATGGGCTGTCTGATTCTACCAATCTGTTTTGTTCTGAATACTAAGGGGCAAATTATTGGAATTGCAAATTCAATTTTTTGCCAATTAAGACAGTATTCGGCAACGGGTTTTATTAATTTTTACTTTTTATCAATTTTATGTTTATTTGTGTTGTTTGTTTTTCCGTTATTTTTAATTTGAATTTAATTTAATTGAATATTGGTGCTTATTACTTAGTTTGTTAGCTTATTTTCCGAATGAATTGTACTGTGTAGTTATATGGTGTTTACCTCTGAATAATGGTTGCGTTGCAATCTGAAGTTAAGAATGAATTATGTAATTGTATTCAGTGTGAACATTTATCGGTGAACTTACGATCAAAATAAAATAAAAATAAGGGTGACAGGAGTCAAAAAACTTCCTAAGTCTCGATTTTTTTTCAAACAGATCAACAATGGCTCCGAAATGGAAGGCAAATGGCCCCTCACAGTCTTGTACTCACTCTACTACGAGTTCAGCAAGCGCTACCCTCACTCCCGCATCACGGGCATGAAGCAGGAGACAGCCTGCACCAAGATCGAACTGCTGTTCCGCATGTTCAACTATACATTGGGAGAGGATACCTTCAAGAAGGGGCTTAGGATTTTCTTGGAGTCACGGTAATTATTGATGAAAAATTGCATAACATACTCAAACATAAGACCTAAAGGCGCCAACTTATTTGCTTAATAAAACATCTAGGTACAAGTATTTAGCGACAGCCCTCTCGACATAACCATTCAAGTTACCAAAGATTTAAGATGCACTATAAGTGGATCAGCTTATTATAATGCTCCCACTCCTGGAACACATGCCTCTTAATAAGAAGAAATGTGCTTTAATCCACCATGCGGGCTCAGTGCGGGTTGGTAGATGTCACAAGATGTCTTCGAATTTTTGGTTCTAGAACATGCCGGTTTCCTCACAAAAACAATGAATACCTATTAAACTTTCTTTACTTTCCCTACAGGAAATTCAAAACATTCTCTGGCGATGACATCTGGAACGCCCTGAACACGGCAGCTCAACAAGACAACAAGATTCCCGACTGGGTTGACATTAAGACCGTGGCCAAGAGCTGGATAGACAAGGACAGGCTGCCTCTAGTCAATGTGAAGAGGAACTATGACAATGGTACCGCTGTTGTTACGCAGGTGAGATTGTGTTTTGTTGTTTAACGCTTTTATGGTCTTACAAGTCACGTCACCGATGCTTCTTCCTTTCGGCATAGGATGATACCTACCTGAAAAAAATATATGATTAAAGAAGTATTTTGAGCAGTAAAAGTAAAGTAAACCCTTCTTTAGTCTTTAGATACCTTAACTTTGCATGCTTTCGGACCCAGCATTTTAGGCAGTGCGCTGTTCGTAAGCAAGATTAATCATTTAAGATTTTTATTACACACACTAAAGCATTTATCATTTTAATAGGTACTCAAACAGTTTAGGTTCCTACATGAATATAAGGACATAGCGTAACTATTGAAACTACAATGTGAACATCTAGTACAAAAATGTTTCTGTAGTGAGTGCACGACAAGTTTTCACTTCGCTTTAGTAGTTCTACCGCTGACTCGTAGATGGCGTTACTTGTACCGTTTCACGCCAGGCTAAAATAAAAAATAAAAACAAATTAGTGGACTAAGTCTAACTAAGAAAATACCGAACCTATAAGTAACGTATAGATAATAAAACCCGTAATGTCTTCGAACTATCGCTTCTATGTGAAGTTGGATTCCTCACGATATTTCCTTTCATCCTTTCAAAGACCATTCTCATAGTACCTTCCAATTTATTCACAGAAAGTCTACCTCCGTGAAAGACCCCACGACGTACCCGAAGCAGATACGATGTCTTGGTGGTTACCCATAGTGGTTACCAGGGAATGTAACCTCAAGTCGAAGAAAATCATCCCACCAGCTTGGATGAAGGAGAAGTCAGCGCTGGTGATCAACGAAGTGCCTGATAAAGACAAGTTTTTAATTATCAACCCTGAGGAGATTGGTAAGTCCAAATTAACACATGACCGACCACTACTCAATAGGGATGTTAACAAAAAAAATCTAATTAGTCCGTCAGATATATTACCAAAAAATATTGGACACATACATTGATGTATTAAAACCCATTGATATATTATAACCCAAGATACACACTACGCGTCTCAAAACCGTCCGCTTAAAATGAGTGCAAAATTACAAATCGTGAACTCATTTCAAATAGTCTCGCGTCGTTCGCGTCTCTGCACGGTCGTACAAAATGCAGAAGTGTTCGCTGAGAATTTGCAAAAATACAGCGTCAAAGACATTAAAAAAGGATGGGATATTGTATTTTCGGTAAGTAAAAATGTTTATTGATTTATTTTTGTTGCGTTTATGGCATAATATAGAAAGCAATACGTGATTTTGATTTAATTTCTCTCAGAACTTTACTAAACGGTCCGAGTATAATACGGCATATTTCAATGGTCGCTTTGTTAGCGTAAGAACGATGTATTACAAGTCTTTTCTTTTAGTCGCATTATACAAATGACCCTGTTCGTATCGAATGGAGTCGATTTTTTTTTATTGTGTTTATTTGTGTTTTTTTAATCAATAAGTTTTTTGTTTTATGTTTTTAACAATTATGTATACGTTACATATTATATTAGTTTTTAATTGGATTTCAAAATGAGAAGAGGTCGTCAATTTGACTTCGTTTTTGACACCTTAAACTTAATAACTACTTAGTTTCGATAATAATGTTCTACTAATACCTTTAAACCAAAAATGTAAATAAATGATTCGAATGGATAATACTTGTTTCATTGATTATACACGACTACACGTACACTAACACAGTCAGATCCTAACTAAAAACATTTACCCTTAGATAAAAGTAAAATTATGTGTTTAAAACACAATTTAACTAACTGTTAAAATAATAATTAAGTATTAAAAAAACATAAAAAGTACCTATTCGTCTCCACTCCATACCTTGTCCTACCGGCTTACTTCGGTCGTAAAATTATTATTGCTTTTTATAACTGCATTGTAAAAACAACTTTAAGGAATCTGCGTAAGGTTGAATTTGCAAAATAATATGTTTATAGTGTAACGATAACTACTTATGTAGTAGTGCGTGTATTGGTGAGTGTTTGGCGACAGCTTCGACTGTTTGTTTTGTTCGTGACTGTGCATCTAGGGTTATAATATATCAATGGACACATATTTTTTCTTTTTTCTCGTAAACAAACAATGAAGACGAAACAGTGCTTTGAAAACTCGTGTGACGTCATATTCTAAGACATTAGTATGACATTTCTTAGCGAGCAGTGACGTCACCACCTCCCACTCAAATCTTTGAGGCGTTTTATCTTCGTCAATTTTTATTGATTTGATAAAACAAAAAATACGTATCCAATATTTTTCGATAATCTAACAGACGGACTAATTAGAATCATATTTTTTTTAGTTAGTAAACATCCCTATTCTTTACTGTACAATACATACCTAGGTGGTATACAAAGTAAAAGATGACGGATGTCTAGCAACATTATGGGAGAGTAAAAAGGGTACCAATTCAATGATGTCACCATCTGCCTAGATTTTTCCTAACCATGTTAAGGTTGCCTTCCAGTCTTACTAGATGCATCTGAATACCGCAGTGATTATTATGAAGCGACTGATAACTGACTTCTATAACTCAGTCAGTACTGGGCAATACGATACTCGTTGGTAAGACTCGTTGGTAAGACTGGTTGTCAGACTTTTGAGTCACTAACCACCTGTATCAAAGATCTACAGAATAATGATAGTTGGGATCAAAGGCCTAAAGTGCTTTCTGAGCCACTGAGGAACCTTGGTATCATGTAATGGATGGATTCAGTCACTTTTACTTAACCTCACGCTTGTAATCTCCGAAGAGTTTGATAGGGCCTTATCATACTAGCGGATTGCGAGCGTCTTCAAAGCGGAGCGGGAGCGCAACGAATTCGTTACGGACACACAATGAACAGGCCGCGCATGCGCAGCGAATTCGTTGCGGACGCGCAACGGGTTCGCCGCGAACAGTGTATGTGTATTGTAGTGTGCAGTGTATCGTACGGCGATAATTTGCTACACACACGCGAAACGTAACGAATTCGCCACGCGTCCCTGACGTCTTCGCTGCGCAGCCGCGGCGTGTTCGCGACGCATTCGCTGCGCGTCCGCTCCGCCCCGCATCCGCTTCCAAACCGCTAGCGTGATAAGGCCCATAGAGGTATACTTAATAGTAGCCCATTTAATAGGGGGTGAGCCTATTGCTATAAACTGGGCACAAATCCAGATTTCCTTGCTGCTACTGAGAAATCCTAGGAGGAAAAACCCAGTAACACTTTGCCCGACTCGGGAATCGAACCTAGGACCTCATGCTCAGCAGTCGCTTTTATGTATAACTAGCTGATGCCCGCGGCTTCATCCGCGTAGGTATAGTTGGTTATCGCGACCGATGTCAGTTATCGCGAATAAAAGTAATCCCGTCAAGCCTTTACAACCCTTTTTCGCGTTAAAAAGTAGCCTATGTCCTTTGTCAGGAGTTTGTCAGGCTCTAGTCTATCACTATCTGTGTGCCAAATTTCATTTAAATCGGTGCAGTAGTTTTGGCGTGAAAGCGTGACAGACAGACAGAGTTACTTTCGCATTTATAATATTAGTAAGGATTTTCTTTATAACCGACTCTCGGAACACCGTAAAGCACTATAGAATATAACAAAGCACAGCACTCAAATAATACATCCTCCTTTTAATTATGAACAACCGAAATGTAGACGACAGAAACTCACTTCTCAAACTCACTTTAATATATTTCGCTCAGTTTCTTTGTCCAAAAAGGAATAGAGAAATGGCCTTAATATTAGCATATCTTTGTATTGTAATCTCGACTTTTGATAGGATCTCGACTTAATTGCACCTCCTGGCTCAATAACTATGGTTGAATGCGTTTTTGAATATTGTACGCGTTAATGTTACGGATGAAAGGTGCTTATTTATGAGATTTGAGCATTTTGATTGTTCTTTTGAGCTGAACGGACTCCGGAGTGCGAAAGCCTGTTTTGTAATATCCGGGTTCATAAATAATTGTTTCGTTAAATGGGATTGGAACTCCCTAGAAGGATGAACATTTACCTTATTGGTGATGTTCTTCAGAAAGGCCTGGTGCGTAGTATTTGAATGTAGACGAAGCAAAGGCAAAGCAATAATATATAATGCGAACTTTGAGATATTACCAACAACTAACTTTATGGTAAACATATTTAAGGCATAGGTACAATCTTGGTACAATACGAGTATATCATGTCTTGTCTAGAACGACTTGCCAGTACCAAAAATACCTACCAAACACATAATATTGACAAAAGAACACAAATTATTCTAATTCCAACTGTTTTAGCGCCATACCCAGTGAACTACGACCAAGACAACTGGAACCTCCTATCAAACTTCCTTCAAAGCGACAAGAGGCCTCTGATACCAGAACTGACCAGGGCGAAGCTACTCCATGATGCATGGAACCTGGCATACGCTGGGGAGCTGTCGTTCGTCACGGCCTTCAACATGACGCTGTTCTTGAAGAATGAGAGGCACCATCTGGTTTGGGATCCTGTGTTTACAATGATTGATCATCTCGGCAGACATATCTGTCAGTGCCTGCATGGAAAATTCCAGGTATGTTTATTTTATGATTGAACCATTAATTGATCAATTGGAAGTTTTTCTACTGAGACTGAAAGTGCTTCGTTGATTGGGTTTTGAGTTTTTAAAGTTATTCTAGAATTTTCTTAAAATTAATGCTTAGCTGATGACGAAAAACTTAAGCCAATGTTGAGTCTTGCCGACTCAAAATTGGTCTGAGTCCGTCGGAAGGAGCTTTATGTAGACGTTACAAAGACGTAATAGGGGACCGGACTGACTCAGAAAAATATGATTCTGTATAGTCCGTCAGTTAGATTATCGAAAAATATTAGATACGTGTTTTTTGTTTCATCAAATCAATAAAAATTGACGAAGCTATAGCGCGTCAAAGATCATGGAGTGGGGCTTGCAACGTCACTTGAACGTACAAAATGTACTATCATATGACGTCACACGAGTTTTCGAAGCACTGTATCGTCTTCATTTTTTGTTTACGTAAAAAAAGAAAAAATATGTGGTCAATATTTTTTGGATATCTTTTTGACGGACTAATTAGTTTTTTTTTTGGCCGATCCCCTATCAAAGTCAAAGTCAAAGTCAAAGTCAAAATTATTTATTTGCAACAAATGTGGTACAAAAGATGTTAAAATAATAATTATGTAGAGCAAAGACACATTTCGCCATAAAGTTGGCATGCAAACATTATCTATGATGCTTATTTCAACACACAGTAACTGTGAAATAAGCATTAAATTAGATAAATATGTGCGTTTCGATGTTTAACATAGGTACTCAGCACAAAGCAAATTTTACTGGTGTCGCTTTGTTTCAAGTTTTAAGTTTCCAAATTCAAGCCGATTCCATATCGATTTATGCACTCCTTTATTAACCCTTTAATATTTTAGGCCTACGTCAGAGTACTCCTCAGTCCTCTCTACGAGGAGTTGGCTAAAGACGAGAAGGAGGACGAGGAACCTTGGCGCAAGAACCTCAGGTCTTTGACCAAGACTTTCCTCTGCCAAGCCGGATACAAACCCTGCATCAGAGACGCGCAGGAACAGTTCAGCAAGTGGATGCAGGCCAAGAATCCTGATGAGGGGAATCCGTAAGTGGTTTATGTGATAATAGACAAAATGTTTAAATAATCAGATTTTAATGTTGTTGTTTTTTTATGAAGATTTGTAATTGCTGTTGGTGCCGGCTGTCATAATAGTTTTATGAAAGTTATTACGGGTGTTTGGAAGTCCGAAAGATAACCATTTTCAATTTCACTATAGGCCAGTATCGTGTAGACTATGGTATATCATCCGTTTCATGTAAAATATTGGTTTTCAGTTGCACCCCGGTCCTAAAAATTGATGGTAAAACATCTTTGAATTCATTAAATCATCACCAACTAAACAAAAGTCGTGCAAAACAAGTGAAAAAGTTCATTTTCGTGACTATAGTTAGGTGCCTACGTTAGATATATAGTATTTTTAAATTGAAACACCCACCTAAAAATACCAACACTTTATCTTCAAAAAATATAACGATATTTTTGTAAAAATTCAGAGCAGAACAATAATCTGGAATTCAGAGAGCAGAACGAATCGTGGCATCCTAAAAATATGAACAAAAAAATATTTGAAAAAAATAATTGGCGAAGTTTTCGCGAGAACGGTGTTAGAATAGGCGCCTGGAGACGTGGCGTCTAATTGAGTTGATAAAAAAATATCCGCACAGATTTATTTTCATAATCTCTCGAGATTTCTTTCCCTGATGTGATTTGGAGGATTAAGTTTTGTATTAAGGATTAAATGTCATGTTTTCTACGTAATAGGTATCACATGTTGGACCGTTTTTTGTTGTTGTGTAAGGTCTACATCTCAGAACAAACTGTACTTTTAATAGTTTTATTTAAAATTTGACGAAAATTCAAAAAAAAATAAATAAAACATGTCTGCAACAAGTCAAGGTGATGATTGTTAAAATCATGAACGCAAAGTTATGTGGTTGCCGGTCTGGGTCTACAACCATCAATCTGTAGGTTGATGCTTGTAGCACATTTTTAGCATATTTGCAGTTGTAAAATTCATAATATTTTTTTCAATATAGACTGAAAAGTCAAGAATCAGTTCTTTTTGAAGTCTATAGATAGTCCCTTACCACTTCCTAGCGATTGAGTTGGAGACAAATAAACTCCCCGTCAACACACAAAATACATCGAACTCCTTTTATCACCAATAAAAAAAAGGTTTTTATCCAATGAATCTTTGAGCCCACTGTACTTTTGTGGGTAACAAATATTTAACTCAATTAACTTTGAACATGTGACCCGCAGTACATTTGAAGTGAGTCGTTTTGGCACACATCCGCTGAATGAGAGACGAAAATCGAAATAGATTTCTTTTAGAATTCCATGGGGCGTATGATTTTGTTTATTCATGTTTTATATTATATGCCTCTGGCCTGCCAGGAATCCAGGATGTTCATTGGACAGTTCTTATTGAGAGAGAGAAATAATATTGTATTGACCTTGATGTAGATGACTTTAATAGTAGAGGAACACCAGAGAAACGAGGGATGGATTGTATCATGAATAACAAAGTTAGAAATGATGTGACTGCTGAGATGACGAGTAATAGTGAATGAAGTATGGTAGAAGAAGACCTTTGACGTCGACCTCAAATAAATTGATGTTGAAAATGCAGTGATCTGAATTCATGAAATCATGACTGCCTCATTGAGTCAATGGTAATTACATCTCACACTTCGAAGTCTGAGTTTAATTCTCAAATCATGCAGTGTTATTTAGGTCTGGTCAGTGTTTGACTCCACCATGGGATTTTAAAGAAAAAAAAAACAATCAAACATCAAAACATACAAACATGAAGAAAACATATGGGTTATGATATGGGTTATGCATTCTGATATGGGTTATCCTATCTGAAATAAATGAACCACGGTTACACTTCAGTGTAACCGTGGTTCATTTATAGTAGTTTTGAAGTAAAAGGTCAATTTCACTAATCAAATAAATATGAGTTATATGGAATGACTAAATGAATGGCACAGAAAGCTTTTGAACGCGATTCAGATGTGCTGATCGCTTTCAGCTAATATTGGTACCTAAATCTAAATATTTGGGGTAAACAGAGTGATTTTATATTAATTGCATGCTAATGCATGCTAATGACTATTTTGAATGGATACTTATTTCTTTCAGTATAAGCATTGCTTATACATTCAACAGTGGACTTCACAAAACATACATATATAGGTCCCTGAGCGCACGTGTGTTGTGTAAGTATGTATGTATGTGTGTGATATGTAGTCGTGGTGTGTTCAGTGACGTACAAAATAGCGTCTACCTCAATTGTATTATAATCTGATTGTTTGATGACTGTGTTTTGTGAACGTTTGACATCATTTTTGGAATACCTAATAGTTCCGACGATTTTGCTTACAACTAATATGTTTGACATCCATTTAATCAGTCAAAACTAATTTTCAAAACCCTTATTGCGTTAAAACGCGTTTATTCTGATGAAATAAATGTTAGCTATCGTACAAGGTTATCCAAAAGGTAAAAAAAAACCTAACAAACCTAATAAGTTTCCTAACGACATTTAGGTTATTTAGTTTAGTTTAGTAGAAAAACAAAACAGAAACCACCTAATAATAGTTTTGACTAGTCAAAAGTAGTTTTGACTGATTAAGAGTTTTGCCTGTGACCTATATACACTTATAGTAAAGACGACCGAGGTTCGGGGGCAAAAAAAAAAAATATATAATTATATCATTCACAATTGCGAGTTTTTGGTACAAGTTCACATTCACTTGTTGTGCTGGCTTAAAACGATTCTACTATTGCAAAAACGGGCACCCATATCCTCGCTCGTAATTCCTTACGTTAATGTAACAACAAACTAAGTTAATCTCTTCTCATTTCACAGCCTATCAAACCAGTGCATTTGCCCAGTCTTCAAATGGGGAACAATGAAGGAATGGGAGTTCGGGCTGCAGAGGGTCATAAACTTCCCTCCATCTCGGAAGCAAAGTGAGAGAACCTACCTTCTGAAGACCTTGGCAGGATGCCCAGAGTCTGAAGAAAAGATTAACAGGCTCCTGAACATCACGCTGCTGCAGGGTCACGCTAATTTCACGGAGACGGATGCTTTCTTAATATTCAGTATGTTGACTGGGTCTGCGTCGGGGTATACTACGCTGTTCAACTTCTTGACCCACCATTGGGATGTTTTGAGAGAGAAGTAAGTGCTTTACATTTTATTTAAAAGTTTTTCCCGACTGCTGAATATGAGGTCTATGGTACGATTCCTAGGTTGGGCAAAGTGTTGTTGAGATTTACAGTTTAAGAAGAATGACTGTATGTTTTTTAAATGACGCATCATGGTGAATTTCAATTGACTTAGTAAAGAAAATCAGCCTAATGCAAGCCAGACTCGCACACATAGGGTTTCGATGGCATCAAACAATATTACAACAATATTTTTAACGGTCATTCACATGTAAAACACAGCTCAACGTCTGAGTTTTTTCAAATGTTCGATATTCAGTTAGTGAAGCAGACAACCTTCTTTGTGAATAGTCTGAAGACAGGCTTTCATCTATACCTACTATCTATACTTCTATACTAATATTATAAAGAAGTAAAGTTTGTGTGTTTGTTAAATTGTAAGGGGTAATCTCGGAATCTACTAAACCGATTTTAAAAATTCTTTCACCAATAGAAAGACACATTATTGTTGAGTGTCATAGGTTATATAAAAAACCGAAAAATGAAAAGGCTTTAACGTGGTAGTCCGTTTTGCAAAGTGAATCGGAGAAAAAACCAAAGCAGCGGACGGCGCGCGATGGTTTCGGGTTTAATTCGGTTCGCGTTCGTGCTCGCTTCGGGAGAAGGGAGCGTGACCTTTTACATGTGAGAGGTAGGTACCCGCGCGGCTCAGTCGCGTGGTCGGCTCCTTACGCAGTGGACGTCCCCGAAATTGAATTTTTCGAAACGTAATACCCCACTTTCGACTAATTATGCCCAACGAAGTGGGCACGGGTCAGCTAGTGTAATATATTGACAGGATATAAAAAAAAGAACACATTTGTACTCATTGAAAGGGTGTAAACAGCTACAAAGAATACTAAAAGACTATCAGTAAAAGCTACAAAAGTAACTTCACGACATCGTTCAAATTAACAAAATCAACTAAGATACTTTTTAAAGTGGCAATTATAAAATATTGCCAGTGCGTTCTGGGCACTTTTCGTTTCAATTGAAGGCGATGTGGTGCAAATTGTAGTTTTTAAATAATGTAAATACATTATGTTTTAAACTAAGAACTGCCTCATCGCTCCCGCCTACCTCCTATGGCCATGTTCACTCAGTAATCGCGTTTGCATCACTCAAAGGGTTTAGCAGCGAAGTGCACAGGTAGCGAGGAGGTTGCCAGCTTAATGGCGATGTACCACAGCCGCCAATTTCCCTCATTTGTGTCTAGCTGTTGGATAATTTAGCTCGAGCCCGAGCCAAAACAAAATGAGCTTGGGTGGAAGTTTTGTGAGCTTGTACAACTAGTCTGGGCTATTGAAGTTTAATGTTAAAATGTATGCCATTTATCTTCTGGCTGCTTTGATTAAGCGTGGAATTGGGCCCTTGAAAGTGAGTGCACGTTACAGCCGCAGCGCAGTGCAACTCGACAGAAACAATATTGTTGTGTCTTATCTGTAGTTTTTCAATACATAATACTATATGTAATGTAGGAAAGTTATGTTGCAGGAGTTTTCTAGTACGGTGCAACCCCAATCCTAATGTAAACTATTTTTTTATTTCTTAAAGTTAGCACTTTACTTTAAATACCTCCACGACCCCCGTACTACTCGGTGCATCAATCAGCACAATGTTTTGTTACATTGACTCCTAAACTGCCTCCGTGGTCGAGTGGTGTAGGCGTTGCCTTGTGACCCGGTGGTCGTGGGTTCGATTCCCACGGGAAGCATACTTTGTGAAGTTGTTTCCAGTTTGGTTAGGACATTGCAGGCTTGAATCACCTGATTGTCTGATAAAAAGATGGTTCCGTGCTTCGGAAGGCACGTATAAGCCGGTGGTCCCGGCCGCCAAATGGCGGTCGTCAAACCATGTCAGAGGCCCTTGCGGCGGTTTAGAAACTCTGACACTAGGGTGTGTGGGGTCGTTAGACCTTACTGCCCACACGATAAGAAGATTGACTCCTATATTAAACGTGATTTTTTCACCCCAACAAAATAATAACTATCCCAGCCAGGTACTTAGTTTGATGTACAGAATGCTTGGTTGACGGATGGTTGATTTACCTTATACAAATGACTACCTATATTTTCCTAATTTCCACAGGTACATAAGCAGAACGAACCTCTGGGACAACCTGATCACCTCAGCCACTTCCCAATTCAAAACAGAAGAAGGTCTGGAACTAGTGACCCAATTATACGTCAGTCACCAAGGCCAGTTCGGATCCGCTGAGCACATCATAGAGAAATCTATGAGGAACATCAGGGTAGAGGCTGAATGGTCCGCACAAAACCTGCCAGTGATTGAAGCCTGGCTGGACACATATTTAGCCACAAGCGATGTAAAGGATGATAAGTTTATCAAATTGTGATTTTGTTTTGGATATCTAAGTTATGTATTATTTTATTATATTAAATAGGTTTTATGAGTGAGTTCGGTTTTATTTGCTGTTTCCTTTAAGATGATAAAAAGTTTCCGCACGTAAGCTACCGTAATGTCGATTTCGTCCAGATAAAAAATAACCAGGGCATAAACCAGTTATATGTACAATATGAATAAATATATCGGAGAATACGGTATTCTTCATGATGACGATGATAAGACAGGATGGATATCTCAAAATAACAGTCAGTGGTTCATGATAAACGATGAAGTCAACCACATGGAATGCAGTGAGGTTAGTAGGAAACACGACCACGATCAACCGCAGCGCCGTCCGCCCCAGAAGCCCCTGCTGGCTCGGGCTCCTCCAAAATTGACGAGCGCCTCCGTCATCATTCATCTGACAGTTGTCGTTATAAATCGTGACAGAACTAAACACACCCAAGCAACTACTAAAGAGGTTGAACTACACGACAATAGTTGCTCGACATTCCAGTAGTTCTGATTTTATCCACGTTCAGAGACTGCAATCTCCGACACGGCCAGAACTGACTATCACACGTCCTCGTGTGGTGGTGATATGGTATCTGTACCGACGAGAACACAAACTTAAACTAGACTATCGACTCGGCCTACCTGACCAAGATTAATGCCTCTGTCAATAGAGTCGTAAAATCATGAAAGCAAATCTAATTCAAAGGTCCAATCGCATTAATTCAAAACAATCAAAACTCGCGTCGTACTGTGCATAATCAAACAAAGCAATACTTCACTAATTGCACACACTCTTGTAACCCAGCTGCCCCAGGCAGCTTATTCTAGTGACACTGTCACCCTGGCTTAACCAAGCCCAAATTCACATTCCTAGTGACAACCTGTCACCCTGGGTTGACCAAGCCCAAATTCACAGTCCTAGTGACAGCCCGTCACCCGGGGTTGACTGCGAGCCCACATTCATAGTACTAGAGTGACAAACTGTCACCCGGGGTTGACCAAGCCCACATTCACAGTCTAGTGACACGTGCCACCCAGGGCTGACCAAGCCCTTAGCAAAAAGTCACACATACAGTCTAGTGGCACATGCCACCCTGGGCTGACCAAACCCTTAATTCACGGTCTAGTGACACATGCCACCCAGGGGTGACCAAGCCCTTCACACACACAAAGTCTAGTGACACATGCCACCCGGGGCAAACCAGGCCCAAACACTTACAGTCTAGTGACCCATGTCACTCAGGGCAAACCAGGCCCAAACACTTACAGTCAGTGGCATATGTCACCCTGGGCTGACCAGGCCCAAAACTCAGTCTATCTAGTGGCATATGTCACCCTGGGCCAACCAAGCCCTAAAGTCCTCGTGACTTCCTGGTCCGTCCAAGTCGGCCAAACTTATCTAGTCTCTACAAGACCCTGGCCCCCGCCACAACGTCTACCGCCGCTCACCGCCGCTGTCCAGCTTCGAACTGCAGTTACAGATATTACGACAAGACGTGCAGTGCAGCCAAATAGTTACAAGTGTGCATACAATCAAATAAAAGAGATTTCTTTAGTCTTCATTGCTCTCGCTATAATAGGATTAAGCTCAGAGGAAACTCCACTTTGCGGCAGTTTTTGAATGCAGTCATGAGCGTACTTGTACGTTCTATTTCCTGTCAGTGATTTTAAAACATAGCGATCATTTTCAAGTGACTCTACAACTTTGAAAGGACCTTTAAATTTGGGTTCTAATTTGGTTTGGTTTCTCTCTTAATTGACCAAATCACCAACACTGAAATTAACCACTTTGGCCTTATTTTTGTACGAGGTCAACTCTCTACTGACAAAGCAACGACCCTGGTCAGTGATAATAGTGCAAACCAAATAGAGCAACACTGGAACTCAAAGCTTTAATAGTGCAGGCTGCATAGAGACGTAGACAATGGTACAATAACACAAACTTCGTAAACGCGTCTATGAAAACTATTACATTCTCTTTCACGTAATTATTCTCAGTCAACTTTTCTGAGTAACATGCACCGTGTGCCATAGGACATTCACTTTTGGGAATGGATGCAACTCATCTTGCACCAGACCGGAAGAAGACTTTAAGACTTTACGTCTAATACATTTTCCACGAACTGACAATATTTGGTCATGTGCTCGAACCAATAACTTTTATAGAGCTTCTCCAAACTCTTTTGCCAACTAAAATGCATGCATGAAGCCCTCTTCATGAACATGATTCACAAAGGACCAACGAAAAGCTCAAGGTATGATAAAAGAACAGAACTTTACGAAGTAACACACCTCTAAGTAACACATAAGTTTTCACTACTTCCGCTAAAAGCTTACCGTTTTTGAACTTAGAGACGATGTCCTGAATTTCTGAGTCTTAGAACTGTTCAGCGAAATGCCAATTTTCAGATAGAATCGCAAACTCTACACGCCTTTCCTCTGTCTTTTGGATGGAAACTTTAAGAATAGGAGTCTTGTTAAGCTCAGCAAAATGGTGTCAATACTCAAAGTCGAAATAGAAAGTCTGAAGGAAAGCCCACCAGCGTGACAATAGTAAAACAATAACCTTGTAGGTTATTGTCGAAAGCGATTCACAATGTTCACGACCGCTAGAGTTACCAATTCGTAGCATTGGTACTTTGACTCCGCCCGCGGTTCACCTGCTGAAATACTCGACAACATGCATTCACCATCACCATTTACCATCGAGAGAGCTTTTGGAAAGGATCATAACAACCCTCAGCGCTCGCGTCAGTATGAAGTTCGATTGGAAGCTCTGCGTTGTATATCATGAGGACGGGTTTACTTCTTATAATCGAAATCACGTTATCTGACAACTTCGTGCTCAGCTTTCCATTCAAACTTTTTACTGTTGATGAGAATGAACAATGGAACACGTCTTATTCTTGAGAAATCTGTAAAGATCTGAACTCAGACTCGCTAAAGTAGACTCATCCCCTATGGGGCACCACTTGAGACACCATAATCAAATTCCACACACACCATTCCTCTCCAGAGAGTATTTTGAAGATTTCAAAGAAAAGCCTGCTTTTGTGAACGCCGCAAGAACTTCCTGCAACCGGGTCAGACTTTCCTCTTTATCACGTGACAGAAATAAACTGTCGTTCATGAAAAGTGCAGCATACGATAAGAAAATTCACCAAGTGCTTTAGACACGCACGCTGAAATACGCTCGGAGCGTTACGAAGACCAGACGGCATCGCTAGGTACTCTCACTGCCCGTGAGGGGTGACGAATGCAGCAATAATACTATCTTCGCTGACGGGACTCTGATGAAAGCCACTCGCGCAATCAAGACAGGTGTAATAGTAAACGCCTGATAATCGTGCAATCTGATCGCCCATTAACGGCAGAGGGAATAGATCAGACACTATGTTAAGATTTAGTTCACGGTAGTCTTTACACATACACTTGTCTCCGTCCTACTTTATCGCCCAATAAAATAAAGCTCTCAATATCTCACTGACTTTTTCGCTTACACTTGCTATTCACCTTACCATACGAGCTAGATTCACTAATCGAATGTTTAATAAATTAACCAGTAGTCATTCAAGCTAACGGTCAACCAACGATAAAAGTATTCGAAAACGCGTTCAGAAGGGACGTCAACCGGTGTTTGTTTTCGTTTGTAATATCAGAATCAACATTGTAAAAATCAAATAAACAATTTACATTTTCATTTCACGAAATAGGTAGGGTTGATTCAGTGAAATGTACCGAATAGCCAAGTGGCCAAATAACGCGTGCGATCATAACGTCGTATTTCATACAGTCGTCAGGTAGTACGCAAGATAAAATCGTCAAATCGTTATTTATTATCAATCACAACAACGCTAAGAATTTGTTCGGTGTTATAAACGCTCGAATTATTACCAATACCAATTACTTGCACGGTTGAAAGTGCACGTTTACCCGAGAATTTAGAAGCTACACTGTTCAACAAGAGAACACTCTGCTCCAGAATCAAACAACATGAGTACGACTCACCGGGTTGCTGTAGCTGTCCAAGGACGCTGCGAACTTCACAGAGCCGCTGTCCACACGTCGCCGTCGGGCTTGTTGCAATACTTACCCAATAATGGATTTGATTGTGTACCGATACCGTTATTTGTTCCGCATGCGATACATGCGACCACCAGGTCGACGTGATACCTTTCAGCGCCTTGCTTAGGGCAATGATTAAGACTCCGCCTTCCAATGGCTGCTCGGTCAAACAAATGACGACAGTTGAGCACCAAGCACGTGGATAAGGTTCGATCCCACTTCTGATATCGGAGAATACGGTATTCTTCATGATGACGATGATAAGACAGGATGGATATCTCAAAATAACAGTCAGTGGTTCATGATAAACGATGAAGTCAACCACATGGAATGCAGTGAGGTTAGTAGGAAACACGACCACGATCAACCGCAGCGCCGTCCGCCCCAGAAGCCCCTGCTGGCTCGGGCTCCTCCAAAATTGACGAGCGCCTCCGTCATCATTCATCTGACAGTTGTCGTTATAAATCGTGACAGAACTAAACACACCCAAGCAACTACTAAAGAGGTTGAACTACACGACAATAGTTGCTCGACATTCCAGTAGTTCTGATTTTATCCACGTTCAGAGACTGCAATCTCCGACAAATATATATTATGGTCTTTACCTATGAAATTGCCGTTCTGCAGTACTGGCCATTTCAAATCAAAATAATTTTTGTTTGGCTAAGAATTCTAATTTCAAATTAATTTTATTTTAAAAACATGGTTTTTTTTTTCAAAAGTAGTCATTTGTTTATTGATTAGTGTTACATTTTCATCACATTTCAATCTTTTTCGTCATCATGGATACGTTAAAAATTCGAGTAATTATGGAATATGAGTACCGTCGTGGCAGCAACGCGGCACAAGCGGCACGCAACATCAACGACGTTTACGGAGCTAACACTACAAACCAACGCACCACCAGTTATTGGTTTGCTCGCTTCCGTTCTGGAAATTTCGACCTGAAAAATGAAGCTCGCGGTCGTCCGAAGACTTTGGTCGACAATTACGAATTAAAGGCGATTGTGGAAGCTGATGATACACAATCTACGGCTGAATTAGCAGCAGCTTTCGACGTTATAGCGTCAAAACAATATTGGTCCATTTGCGTCAAATTGGCAAGGTAAAAAAGCTTGACAAATGGGTGCCCCAAGAACTCAATGATCGCCAGCGCGAAGTACGCGTCGAGACGTGCCTTGCACTGCTCGACAGACACACAAATGAAGGAATTTTGAACCGCATTGTTACCTGCGATGAAAAATGGATTCTGTTTGATAACCGCAAGCGCTCAGCAAGTTGGTTGGATCCTGGTTCAGCACCTAAACAATGCCCTAAACGAAAACTTACCCCTAGAAAAGTGATGGTCACTGTTTGGTGGTCCAGCGCCGGTGTGATTCATCACAGCTTCTTACCAAACAGGGTGAGCATTACTGCAGATGTGTACTGTGAAGAACTGAACACAATGATGGAGAAGCTGGCACATCTCCAACCAGCATTGGTCAATCGCTCGTCTCCGCTGCTCCTGCACGACAACGCGCGACCTCATACGTCGAACTCCTTTTATCACCAATAAAAAAAAGGTAAAATCCAAAAAATCTTTGGAACCCATTGTACTTTTGTGGGTAACAAATATTTAACTCAATTAACTTTGAACATGTGACCCGCAGTACATTTGAAGTGGGTCGTTTTGGCACACATCCGCTGAATGAGAGACGAAAACCGAAATAGATTTCTTTTTGAATTCCATGGGGCGTATGATTTTGTTTATTCATGTTTTATATAATATGCCTCTGGCTTGCCAGGATGTTCATTGGACAGTTCTTATTGAGAGAGAGAAATAACATTGTAGTGGCC
Source organism: Diarsia dahlii (assembly GCA_949775195.1). Classification (NCBI taxonomy): domain Eukaryota; kingdom Metazoa; phylum Arthropoda; class Insecta; order Lepidoptera; family Noctuidae; genus Diarsia; species Diarsia dahlii. The sequence continues at coordinate 2,809,376 of OX459198.1, forward strand.
TTGATGTAGATGACTTTAATAGTAGAGGAACACCAAAGAAACGAGGGATGGATTGTATCAAGAATAACAAAGTTAGAAATGATGTGACTGCTGAGATGACGAATAATAGTGAAGTATGGCAGAAGAAAATAATGTTGAAAATGCAGTTATCTGAATTCATGATATCATGACTGCCTCATTGAGTCAATGGTAATTACATCTCACACTTCGAAGTCAGAGTTCAATTCTCAGATCATGCAGTGTTATTTAGGTCTGAGTAGCCCAGAGTCTATCTTTAAGTCAGGTTTGACTCCACCATGGGATTAGAAAAAAAAACAAACAAACATCAAAACATACAAACATGAAGAAAACATATTTCTGATATGGGTTATGCTATCTGAAATAAATGAACCACGGTTACATTTCAGCAAAAGGTCAATTTCAATAATCAAATATGATATGAGTTATATGGAATGACTAAATGAATGGCACAGAAAGCTTTTGAACGCGATTCAGATGTGCTGATCGCTTTAAGCTAATATTGGTACCTAAATCCAAAAGGTAAAAAAAAACCTAACAAACCTAATAAGTTTCCTAACGACATTTAGGTTATTTAGTTTAGTAGAAAAACAAAACAGAAACCACCTAATAATAGTTTTGACTAGTCAAAAGTAGTTTTGACTGATTAAGAGTTTTGCCTGTGACATATATACACTTATAGTAAAGACGACCGAGGTTCGGGGGCAAAAAAATAAAATAAAATAAAATAAATATCATTCACAATTGCGAGTTTTTGGTACAAGTTCACATTCACTTGTGCTGGCTTAAAACGATTCTAATATTGCAAAGCGGGCACCCATATCCTCGCTCGTAATTCCTTATGTTAATGTAACAACAAACTAAGTTAATCTCTTCTCATTTCACAGCCTATCAAACCAGTGCATTTGCCCAGTCTTCAAATGGGGAACAATGAAGGAATGGGAGTTCGGGCTGCAGAGGGTCATAAACTTCCCTCCATCTCGGAAGCAAAGTGAGAGAACCTACCTTCTGAAGACCTTGGCAGGATGCCCAGAGTCTGAAGAAAAGATTAACAGGCTCCTGAACATCACGCTGCTGCAGGGTCACGCTAATTTCACGGAGACGGATGCTTTCTTAATATTCAGTATGTTGACTGGGTCTGCGTCGGGGTATACTACGCTGTTCAACTTCTTGACCCACCATTGGGATGTTTTGAGAGAGAAGTAAGTGCTTTACATTTTATTTAAAAGTTTTTCCCGACTGCTGAATATGAGGTCTATGGTACGATTCCTAGGTTGGGCAAAGTGTTGTTGAGATTTACAGTTTAAGAAGAATGACTGTATGTTTTTTAAATGACGCATCATGGTGAATTTCAATTGACTTAGTAAAAAAAATCAGCCTAATGCAAGCCAGACTCGCACACGTAGGGTTCAGTGGCATCAAACAATATTTCAACAATATTTTTAACGGTCATTCACATGTAAAACACAGCTCAACATCTGAGTTTTTTCTAATGTTCGATATTCAGTTAGTGAAGCAGACAACCTGCTTTATGAATAGTCTGAAGACAGGCTTTCATGTAATATTTTGACAGGATATCAGCAAAAGAACACATTTCGTACTCATTGAAAGGGTGTAAACCAGCTACAAAGAATACTAAAAGACTATCAGTAAAAGCTACAAAAGTAACTTCACGACATCGTTCAAATTAACAAAATCAACTAAGATATTTTTTAAAGTGGCAATTATAAAATATTGCCAGTGCCTTCTGGGCACTTTTCGTTTCAATTGACGGCGATGTGGTGTAAATTGTAGTTTTTAAATAATGTAAATACATTACCTATGTTTTAAACTAAGAACTGCCTCATCGCTCCCGCCTACCTCCTATTGCAACATTCACTCAGTAATCGCGTTTGCATCACTCAAAGGGTTTAGCAGCGAAGTGCACAGGTAGCGAGGAGGTTGCCAGCTTAATGGCGATGTACCACAGCCGCCAATTTCCCTCATTTGTGTCTAGCTACTGGATAATTTAGCTCGAGCCCGAGCCAAAACAAAATGAGCTTGGGTGGAAGTTTTGTGAGCTTGTACAACTAGTCTGGGCTATTGAAGTTTAATGTTAAAATGTATGCCATTTATCTTCTGGCTGCTTTGATTAAGCCTGGAATTGGGCCCTTGAAAGTGAGTGCACGTTACAGCCGCAGCGCAGTGCAACTCGACAGAAACAATATTGTTGTGTCTTATCTGTAGTTTTTCAATACATAATACTATATGTAATGTAGGAAAGTTATGTTGCAGGAGTTTTCTAGTACGGTGCTCCCCCAATCCTAATGTAAACTATTTTTTTATTTCTTAAAGTTAGCACTTTACTTAAAATACCTCCACGACCCCCGTACTACTCGGTGCATCAATCAGCACAATGTTTTGTTACATTGACTCCTATATTAAACGTGATTTTTTCACCCCAACAAAATAATAACTATCCCAGCCAGGTACTTAGTTTGATGTACAGAATGCTTGGTTGACGGATGGTTGATTTACTTTATACAAATGACTACCTATATTTTCCTAATTTCCACAGGTACATAAGCAGAACGAACCTCTGGGACAACCTGATCACCTCAGCCACTTCCCAATTCAAAACAGAAGAAGGTCTGGAACTAGTGACCCAATTATACGTCAGTCAACAAGGCCAGTTCGGATCCGCTGAGCACATCATAGAGAAGTCTATGAGGAACATCAGGGTAGAGGCTGAATGGTCCGCACAAAACCTGCCAGTGATTGAAGCCTGGCTGGACACATATTTAGCCACAAGCGATGTAAAGGATGATAAGTTTATCAAATTGTGATTTTGTTTTGGATATCTAAGTTATGTATTATTTTATTATATTAAATAGGTTTTATGAGTGAGTTGGGTTTCATTTGCTGTTTCCTTTATAATCAGTCCGAAATAATAAATATAGTATACTAGCTGATACCCGCGACTTCGTTCACGTGGAAATTTTGATGTGTGACTGTCTCGTTGATCGAGTGGTCTCAAGTGCAACTACTGAGGATGAGGTCCGAGGTTTGATTGCAAAGTGTTTTCGCAGTAGAGGCCACAGAGCGTGGTTTTCGTGCCAGGTCGATGGCAATTTTATATCTATAGACATCAAACGCCCCCTATTCCATGGCGCTTGAACATTACTGGCAAAATGTGGGTTTACGATTAGGTACACCACTGCCTAACTCTTTCGGGATCTTTAGTTGGCACTGGATGGGAAAACTCTTCGGAAAGTGGAATTTTCGCATCTACATCTAATTCCAGGCGACTCTCTCCTGTTTAAAGCAGTTTATTTGCAAAGACATCTGTTCCATGGCCAATCGCAGATTTTTGGTGATGTTGCAAGTTGGGGTAAGATTCGACGGAAATTTGTAAACGGAAAGTGCAATCTGGCCATTGTTAAGCAAAGTTGCGGCAATGCCCAAGGCAGCCACAGCCGATAAGACGGCACGGTTGGCGCAGTGCCTCGGCGTTTGACTGTGGCGCTGCATGTCCTGTATTCGATTTCCACACTGAACAAATATATTTACGTCGCGGGTCTTATCTAATTTTAATTAGGTTTTTATTTTAAAGTTTTTACAGCTGTTTTTCTTACTGTGTACCTGTCAATTTGTATTTGTTGACTATTCACGACAAATATTAACACCGCAATTCTGAAAATGGTGTCAAATGAACAATGCCATCTGTCGAAGACGAAGTTAAACTGCCAAGATTTAATGCATGGGAAGCAAACACACACTATAGGGTTTAGGCTATGTAGTTTCCTGCATGAATGGTGCGCGGAGGCACTACACTGGGGGATAACTCCGCTGCCGCCGTATATTGCCGCATGGCGGACAGACCCCACTGGTGTGATTTCATGGCGACATGGAGAGAGCGACTGTCGCAACCCCGTGCAGGGCACAGTGGTGGTAAGTCTCCTCTTTGAGGAGTGGCTTGAGAGGCGCCACGGCGCCCTCACCTTTCGTCTGGCGCAGGTCCTCACCGGACACGATTGTTTCGGGATTCGGGAGGCACCTGCACCGAATCAGGCGGAAGGAAACGCCCTAATGCTACTATTGCAAGGATCAGCCGGAGGACACGGTGGAGCACACCGTGGAGGTCTGCCTTGCTTGGGCGGAGCCCCACTTGGGTTGAGCCCCGTCGTGTTCTCTTAGCGACGATCGGCGGCGGCGACCTCTCGCGTCCGGCCCTGGTTCAAGCCATGTTGCGGGGCGAGAGGGAATGGAACGCCGTCGCCTCCTTCGGCGAAGCAGTGATGCTAGCGAAGGAGGTGGCGTGGTGAGAGAGAGAACCTCTCGTCCCAGCCGCAATAGGAGACGCTCTGGGCGTCGGGGGTCACGTGATGGCTTCCGGCCACCGTAGGTGCGGGCCTGTGGACGGTAAGTAGTGGGCTAGCTCGCCGTCCGCCCGTCGTAAGACGACGACAGGCCGTGTCGACGGCGCGTTCGGTTCCACGCGCGCCTCAAAGAGATGTCAGCAATATGGTTGAGGCCCGCAAGGGCCGCCGCTTGTCGGGGCTACGGGTTGTTCGAAAGAAATATCACGGCCACAGCACAAAAGGCAAAAAAGGAACATGGGTGGTTTTTAGTCAGTAGAAGTCTAACATTCCCTACCGCTCTACCCAGAGCGGGAGGAGTCAAATGATGATTTCCCACCCTCCAAAAAAAAACCCTATGTAGATTTTCAAAGCAGCGTCATATAAACTAATCAAGGGTACATTTTGTTATCGTAACTGTTTGAAAAATACGATTTAAAAGTTATCTTGTGAACACACTTATTAATTAGTACCGTTTTGATGCAATAGATGTCGTTGCATGTATGTTTCTAAATGATGATAAGTTTTCATAAATACCTTAAATTCGTATATCTTTTGATAGAGAGCACCAATTCCAATGAAACAAAAACTAAAACCCTAATCTTATTAGTTTTAAAATGTACACGTGATAATACTATAATAAACTATACACCCAAGACACACAGACACAACAAAAGAAAACATTATTTTTTCTAAATAATTATGTTCAATATACAGAAACTCTACGTCTACAGATTTATAATATTGTATTTACAATTAAAAGTAGATTATATAAATTTACTCTGAATTGATTTGAAAAGCATATAGCATCGAAATGAAAACAAGTACGTGGAACTTACAAAAAGTGAAAACCGATTGGGGATCGAACTCGCGAACACGTTTCAACATTTTTGGAAATCTTATAAAAAATCACAAAAAGTGAATGCTGACTGTGATTTGAACTTGCGTACCTTTGTTTACAGGTAAGTCTCTGTACCGTTAGGCTACGTACACCAGTGACGAACAGTTTGAAATAGACCTTCTGTTTTAATATAGTATGACAGTTGACAGTTCGATTGTGTACGATACCGGAAATTTGAAATGACGTAAGGGACTTCAGCTTTCTCTTGGATTTGCAACGCTCGCACCAGGTGCTTAAAGTGAAAAATTGCACAGCACGCTCGATGTCCCTTGCGTTATTTCGTATTTCCAGTATCAAGCTGTAAAACAGTTGAGGATTATGGATAATGCAATACTGCTCACCCCTTTAAGTTATTATGGGGATAATTTATAGCCCATGTGTTATTCCAGACTATAATCTACCTCTGTGCCAAATTTCATCCAGATCCGATCAGCCGTTCTCGCGTGAAAGAGCAACAAACATCCATACATCCATCCATCCATCCATCCATCCATCCATCCATCCATCCTCACAAACTTTCGCATTTATAATATTAGTAGGATTTTCATCGCATTTCAATCTTTTTCGTCATCATGGATACGTTAAAAATTCGAGTAATTATGGAATATGAGTACCGTCGTGGCAGCAACGCGGCACAAGCGGCACGCAACATCAACGACGTTTACGGAGCTAACACTACAAACCAACGCACCACCAGTTATTGGTTTGCTCGCTTCCGTTCTGGAAATTTTGACCTGAAAAATGAACCTCGCGGTCGTCCGAAGACTTTGGTCGACAATTACGAATTAAAGGCGATTGTGGAAGCTGATGATACACAATCTACGGCTGAATTAGCAGCAGCTTTCGACGTTAGCGTCAAAACAATATTGGTCCATTTGCGTCAAATTGGCAAGGTAAAAAAGCTTGACAAATGGGTGCCCCACGAACTCAATGATCGCCAGCGCGAAGTACGCGTCGAGACGTGCCTTGCACTGCTCAACAGACACACAAATGAAGGAATTTTGAACCGCATTGTTACCTGCGATGAAAAATGGATTCTGTTTGATAACCGCAAGCGCTCAGCAAGTTGGTTGGATCCTGGTTCAGCACCTAAACAATGCCCTAAACGAAAACTTACCCCTAGAAAAGTGATGGTCACTGTTTGGTGGTCTAGCGCCGGTGTGATTCATCACAGCTTCTTACCAAACGGGGTGAGCATTACTGCAGATGTGTACTGTGAAGAACTGAACACAGTGATGGAGAAGCTGGCACATCTCCAACCAGCATTGGTCAATCGCTCGTCTCCGCTGCTCCTGCACGACAACGCGCGACCTCATACTGCACAGCAGACGGTCTCCAAGTTGCAAGAACTGGGGTTGGAAGCTCTCCGTCATCCGCCCTACTCACCAGACCTTGCGCCTACAGACTACTACTTTTTCCAGAATTTGGATAACTTCTTGGCGGGAAAAAAATTCAATACCCGAGAGGCAGTACAAAATGCCTTTGAAGAATTTGTTGCCTCCCGACCAGCTGATTTCTTTAAGAAGGGCATCAATAAACTGCCACTGCGTTGGCAAAGATGCATTGATTGCATGGGTGATTACTTCGATTAATACAAATAAAAAATACATGAAAAAAAATCGTTAAATTTTTTTCAAACAAAACGGCAATTTCATAGTTAAAGACCTATTAGTTACGGTTATGAATAATAGTAACAGAAAAAACGCATAACACACACTATTATCCCGAAACTACATCGATTTGAAAAGAAATAGGGAAATAGGGGTGTACAAAAATCTATATCTATAAATGCGAAAGGTCCCTCACTCATCACGAAATCTCGAAAACCGCTGGACGTTCAAAGATGATTTTTGGCAGGGAGGTAGTTTATGGTTAGTAGACGTCCGCTAAGAACGGATTTTGCGACAGGGCCGGATTAGGGTGGTCTAAGGGCCCTCGCAAGTTTGTATGAAACTCCTTCATTTTTTGTGCTACAATCTAGATTTTTGGCAGAGACTTGCTTTATAGTCAGTGGGCGTCTGCTATGAATTAATTTTGCGACAGGGCCGGATTAGGGTGGTCTAAGGGCCCTCACAAGTTTGTATGAAAGTCCATAATTTTTCGTGCTACAATCTTGATGTTTGGCAGAGAGGTAGTTTATAGTTAGTAGACGTCCGCTAAGAACGGATTTTGCGACAGGACCGGATTAGGGTGGTCTAAGGGCCCTCGCAAGTTTGTATGAAACTCCTTCATGTTTTGTGCTATAACCCAGATTTTTGGCAGAGACATAGTTTATAGTCAGTGGGCGTCTGCAATGAATTAATTTTGCGACAGGGCCGGATTAGGGTGGTCTTAGGGCCCTCACAAGTTTGTATGAAAGTCCTTAATTTTTCGTGCTACAATCTTGATGTTTGGCAGCGACGTAGTTTATAGTCAGTAGGCGTCTGCTATGAATTAATTTTGCGACAGGGCCGGATTTGGGTGGCCTATGAGCCCTCGCAACTTTGTATGAATGTCCTTCATTTTTTGTGCTATAATCTTGATTTTTGGCAGAGACGTACTTTATAGTCAGTAGACATCCGCTATAAAATAGTTTTGCGACAGGGCCGGATTAGGGTGGTCTATGAGCCCTCGCAAGTTTGTATGAACGTCCTTCATTTTTTGCGCAACAGTCTTGATTTTGGGCAGGGACGTAGTTTGTATTAGTTAGTAGACGTCTGCTATGAACGGATTTTGCGACAGGGCCGGTTAAGGGAGGTCTAAAGGCTCTCACAAGTTTGTCTGAAAGTCCTTCATTTTTTGCGCAAGTCTTGAATTTTGGCGGGGACGTAGTTTATGGTGAGTAGAAGTTTGCTAAGAACAGATTTTGGTCCAGGGTCGGATTAGGGAGTTCTAAAGGCTCTCGCGAGTTTCTATGTAAGTTGATTTTTGTACTTCCGGCCTGAAATTTAGCAAGATAGAACTATTAGCGAACAATTTTTTTTGTGACGACCTGCAGTAAGGGCTCTTGCAAGTATGTCAATGAAATCCTTGGCTTTTTGGAGCCAAAGATTGGTAGAGAGATAAAATATAGTTAAGGTATATATTATGTATGTGTGGGAACATATTATTTTATGACAGGGCCAGTTTAAGGGAATATATTCGCTTCGATTGGCATTTGTCATTCGATTTGGCATAGTACATCCCAGAGGCACTCCCACACATACATACACGTCAAAATTTCCTCGCGAACGAATTCGCGGGCAACAGCTAGTAGTAAAATAAATAAATTGCCAGATAGTTCCCTTTATACATTAAAGTAGATAAGTTTCTTCCATCTTCAACTCCTATCTATTAACACGAATGATTTCGTATTACTTTTAGTTCGAACTAGGGCAATATTAATTTAATTATTTCCGTTAAAGTGAACACTGTGAATGAGACCTTAAAGTTGTTTTCAGACAAACGGGACCAAAGAAGGGATAATTATACTAAACGAAAAATAGGACGACAGATAGATGGAATGTTTATTTTCTTTTCACTTCTCTCGCTCTAAAATTCGTCTTTATGTCGTGCGTAGGCGACATAAAGTCGCGTTTTATGCTCTAGAGCATAAAGTAAAATCTTCGTCGATGACCGAGGTAATCGTCACAGGTAATCGGCCCAACAGCCATAGGAACAACTTCAACTTCATAGAATAACCTCTTTAATTTAATTCGTTTCGTTATGATGGCAATAGCCTTGGTCTTAAATTAATTAGATTGGTTGATGGTAATAGGCTTGCTCCTAATTACACCCGTTGCTGGCAATAAGCTTGCCCCCAATTACATCATTTGATGAGAATAGGCTTACTCTTAATTACATTGATTGATGGCAATAGGCTTGCTCTCAATTACCTAAATCAGTGGATGGCAATAGGCTTGCTCCTAATTACATCGGTTGATGGCAATAGGCTTGCTCCTAATAAGATTGGTTGATGGCAATAGGCTTTTCCTAATTATATCGGTTGATGGCAATAGGCTTGCCCCAAATTACATCAGTTGATGGCAATAGGCTTGCTCCTAATTACATTGGTTGATGGCAATAGGCTTGGTCCCAATTACATCAGTTGATGGCAATAGGCTTGCTCCTAATTAAATTTGTTGATGGCAATAGGCTTGC